>CM065775.1:291728371-294403371 GCA_033296515.1 Macrochelys suwanniensis
CTGGGTTAGAGACTGGAATTATGGAAAAACAGATAATTAGTGAGATCTATGGTAGCTTCAAGGTAGTTACTAGATGGGAGCTGTCTTATAGCAGACAGTATAGACAGGGGCAGTGAAAGCCTAATTAGCATTCAAAAATACTTAAAGCAACGGATGTCATAGTCATTCTGGGCAGGAAAAGGGATAGTAACATTTCAGTCTAGTTATATAGCTACATAAAGTAGCCATATAAATGGTAATAGGCTGTCTTCTGCAGGGGAGAAACCATTGAGGAGGAAAGAAACTTAATTGTCTGTGCATCTTTTGATGTTAGCAAATACTTTTTGAACTAGTCTGCATCTCACAAATGCAGATTGGGGGTCCAAACCTCAGTAAAGAAGTATTCTACATACAGCAGGATCTTGTGCTGAAAAGGGGCTGTGATAAACTTATTTCCAGGAGCTGGACCAGACAATTAAACATTGCCCCTATAAGGATATAAAGGAAGATTTCCAGGCTAGAATGGTAATTAATGCAAGATGTTCACACCTAAAGATTAAAAGGCTTTATGGATGTGAGCTCCACTGATGCAGATGAGATGCTGTGACGCCAACAGAGAAAGAAGAAAAACCTGAAAGAATGACACCTGAGCTCTAGGATAGAAGAGAACACGTATCTGAATCACTGTAACTACAAAATATAACTTGTCCTTGTGACACTGTTACCCAAACCTTAGACTAGATAGGATTTTATACAGTTCACCTTTTATTTACCTTGATTTAATCATTTTTAAAGAGCATATTAGTATCAGAATGTTACTGTGCTAACAATTGCAGACCATTCACAGAGACAAGGAAGATAAGCTTGGCCAGAATTAGAATAGGGACAAAAGGTACTTTTCTATAGGCTTGATCCAAAGGTCATTTGAAGTCTACTGGAATCTTTCCACTGACTTCAGTAGGCTTTGGATCAGGTTCTTGAATATGCCCATTCTCATTAAGAGTACCATTGACAGTAGCTGTGGTCAGTGTCTGATGACCACAAACTGTGACAGGATCATCAGTGACTCACAGGTTAGCTTCTCCTCCTGTGGGAAGTGGTGATGCACCTCTCTTCACCTATCAATGAAATGCAGCCACCTCTGGCAACATAGCACCTGCTTAATAATGCAGAACAATATTACACAGAAGTTTAGGATGGTTAGCAAGTAATAACATGTCCAATTGAATTGCAGGGAATGTTTTGCTAGGCAATATCCCAACATGGAAAGCTTTATCATCCAAAATTTAATCTAATTAGAAGCAAATGTAATGCCATTTTGGACTTCAAGATCACCATTTTCTCAGTGCTCAAGTGATTTGGGGCAAGGCTGAAGAAGAATGTTCTCCTCCAAAACCATGCTCAGGTATTGCTCTAAATTCCTTAGTTCAAATTTTAAATAATTAAAAATTCCAGTTTGGAGTTTTGTTTCCTGATTACGTACCCCAAGCAAAGCCTCCTCTATTTGAAAAGAAGCCTAGTGTTTATTTTAACATTTAAAACCCCTCTAAAGCATAAACCTATCCTCAACTAAATGTAGACCAAACAAAGATAATTGAATTCATAGGTCTGCCAATAGATAAGACCTGTTGTTAAATGCTTTTATATTAATTAAATTATTTACTCATTAGGGATGCCTATTACTTAAAAAGAATCATTAATGTGCACACACCCAAGCATGCACACATACATGCCCTAGACCCAAATACATTAAGCTCTTACAGAACAGATTTGCAAATAATTCCAGTTGATTTAATCTTTGTGTTGTACATGTTACTTGGGGGGAAAAAGAACAAAACCAGAGCAAAAATAGTTGTTTTTTTCCCTCCCTATTATCACGGGTTACTTGGGGGAAATTAATTTAACATTTTCTCTTTTTTAGTACGCTTGTTGTAATCCCATTATTTCCTTCCACTATTTGTTGATCCTTCATTCTGGAACAACCACCCCTGATTGTATTTTTTATTCTACTGGGAACCAGACTAAATTGTGCAGAACGTGTCACTGTAAGATTTCAATGAGAAGGGTAATGAATACAATATCCTCCAAAGTCTCCCTAGCAACATAAGTATATTAAACAAAGATATCAGTAACTTCGCAAACAGTTTTTTAAATTGTAGAATATTGTTTAAAGAATCTTATTTTTAGTGACAAAATATTGTCTATATGGAATTCACGGTGAAACCAGCAGGATATGTAGAAATGGCACTTCCCACATTGCTCACTATCTGCTAATATGAGGAGCTGATTTGTTAGGTCTGGATTTGCAAATTGGCTGATAGGAAAAAAAAGTTTGGCATGAAAGTTTTCTGTAAAAAAAGTATATTCCATTGTGGCAGGGTTCGTACTCCGTCGCCCCTTTGAGTCGAAGTGGGGGCTAGGAGGTACCCCGCCTGTCTAGGTCCCAGTCCATTTTCTACGCCTCTCCTGGCAGACCATCCAGTGTGACTCAATTGCCAGAGTCCCCCTTAGTCTCATCCCCTAATGGGATAGCACGGCCTAGTGGTCTGAGTTACTTCAGCGTGCCTTTGTCAGTCAGGTAAGGCAGTCTTGAGTTCTGAGCTTGGGGGCCATCCCACAAGGGCGGCAGCCCTCAGTAGGGGTGCCGGACCCGCCTGACTCCACCGGGCCCCAACCGCGGGTAACACAGCCTGCCATGGGTCAGCAGGGAATCCCAATGAAACACGCTGCCCTCACCGGGGTGGGAGGTACCACTCCCGCACCCCTCCTGGGTCACTTCCTACCGGCTCTTTTGCTGCAGCAGTCCATGTACTTTCTGAGTCTCCAGGCTCCTCAGCTCCCTGAACTTCCTGGGGTTCCAGTAGCGGCTGGCCTCTAGTCCCAGTCTTGGGCTCTTTAGCTCTCTCTGGTAAGGGCTGCCCTAGCTCCTGGGCTGAAGCCTCTGCTGGGCGTCCTTCCTCCTCAGCAGCCAGCCCTGACTGAGCAGCTCTGCAGGCTTTTATACTTGGCCCCCTGCTGGAGCATGCCCAGCAGGGCCTCGGGCGTGGCTTCCTCTGCCAGCAGAGAAGGGTTAACCCTCTCACTGCCAGTGCAGGGCCAGTCTGCCCCGTTACATCCATGTATTGGGCTTTTGTACAATTAAGATAGTAGTTGTTAGGAACAAGTTTTAGTTCTTTTTAATCAAATTAATGAGATAATGACAACTTACTCTTGCCTATAACCTTCAATCCACCACCTCATTAGAGAATTAACTACCACGCCATGCCTGTGAAATAGCTGAGTAAATATTATCTCAGTTTGAAAGATGAGGAAAATGAGGCACAGCAGGATTCACGATTCAGTGTGGTATTGTATCCTTTCAATATTCATTGAGTTGTTGTGAGTTGAAGGTCCTCAGCTCCTCTCAGGCTCAAGCCCTGCGCAATTTGCTAAGGATCACACACGCAGTCTGTGGCAGAGACAGGAAAGGAACCCACATTTCCTGACTCTTTGTGCTTTGCTGTACCCACAGGATCATACTTCCTTTCCCCAAACCTTTAGGTCATTTCACTGAATCCCTTAGCTCCACAAAAACAGGAGAGAGGTCAAGCAAAGTGTCAACTGACTTGGAAATAAGAGCCATTTTCTGAGAGGCATACTGCTTTGTCTGTATGCAGTGCTGTCTCGTTCAAAGAAATACTTTCCAAACCAGGGCCGGCTTTAGCGGGTGCAGGGCGCCACGTGAATAACAACGGCGGCGCCCCACACCGGGGAATTGGCGGAATCAGCTTAAAGCCGGCCCTGCTCCAAACACATAACTCTGTACGTTTCATGAACCAGGAGTACATTAAATACACCAAAACTACAATTAGGATAGAATGGTGTGTATGGAAGGATGCACCAAAAACATCTTAGCTCTGGTCTACACTACGAGTTTAGGTCTAATTTAGCAGCGTTAGGTCGATTTAACCCTGCATCCATCCACACAACAAAGCCTGTTTTGTTGACTTAAAGGGCTCTTAAAAACAATTTCTGTACTCCTCCCCGGCGAGGGGTTTAGCGCTAAAATCGACCTCGCTGGGTTGAATTTGGGGTAGAGTGGACGTAATTCGACAGTATTGGCCTCCGGGAGCAATCCCAGGGTGCTCCATTGTGACCGCTCTGGACAGCTCTCGCAACTCAGATTCACTGGCCAGGTAGAAAGGAAAAGGCCCAGGAACTTTTGAATTTCATTTCCTGTTTGGCCAGTGTGGTGAGCTGATCAGCATAGGTAACCATGCAGAGCTCATCAGCACAGGTGACCATGCAGTCCCAGAATCACAAAAGAGCTCCAGCATGGACAGAACGGGAGGTACTGGATCTGATCGCTCTATGGGGAGACGAATCCATGCTGGCAGAACTCTGTTCCAAAAGACGAGATGCCAATATATATGCCAAAATCTCCAAGGGCATGATGGACAGAGGCTACATGAGGGATGCACAGCAGTGTCGCATGAAAATTAAGGAGCTCAGGCAAGCCTACCAAAAATCAAAGGAGGCAAACGGTTGCTCCGGGTCAGAGCTCCATACATGCCGCTTCTATGACGGGCTGCATGCAATTCTAAGTGAGGACTCTACCGCTACCCCATGAGGATGAGGAAGATGAGGAGGAGGAGGAGCAGGTTGAGGATAGCGCACAGCAGGGAAGTGGAGAATCCATTCTCCCCAGTAGCCAGGAACTATTCATCACCCCCAAGCCAATACCCTCCCAATCCTCCCAAGGCGGGCTCCCGGACCAGGGGAAAGCAAGTCACAAAGTTCCAGGAAAGTGGCCTTATGCATGCGAAAGTTTCGCAGCCACTGGAAATCATCCCATACCTGCAACACTATGCAGTCCCACCAGTTTGTGCTTGTTTCCCAGGCCCAGAATTGGTGTTCCACGGCATGAACCTGCCCCAATGCCACCATGACGTCCAAATTGCCACGTTCCATGCTTTCAGAGAAGTCTGTATCCATGTTTGCATCATTATCGTTACAGCGCTTTCGTCGCAGCCTCGCCTGCTTTTGCAGGTTCTGCACATACTGCAGCATAATGCATGAGGTGTTTACAATGCTCACAACTGCAGCAGTGATCTGAGTGGGCTCCATGCTTGCAGTGCTATGGCGTCTGCCTGGGCAATCCAGGAAAAAGGGTGCGAAATGATTGTCTGCAAGGGGTGACTGCAGGAGAGCAGAGTTGCAGCAGAAGAGGTGTAGCTGTACACCATGTACAATGACGACGATGGATAACAGCCCTACTGTACCATCTGCTGCAGAGTTGCAGGAGAGCAGAGTTGCAGCGGAAGCAGAGAAGGCACCCAGAAGCTGCTGCTGTGTAGCAATGCCAGCAACTGCAGGTGCTTCTGTGTCGAATGCTTGGAGATCCTGGTAGGGCAAGGTACCTTGGCCAAGGCAAAAGAGTAAGAGCCCTGGAGCTGATACATGTGTCAACCATAGCAGTGGTATGGCGTCTGCATGGGTAACCCAGGAAAAAGGCACGAAACGATTGTCTGCCATTGCTTTCACGGAGGGAAGGGCGACTGACGACATGTTCTCAAAACCATCCGCGACAATGTTTTTGCCCCATCAGGCATTGGGAGCTTAACCCAGAATTCCAATGGGTGGCGGAGACTGTGGGAACTGTGGGATAGCTACCCACAGTGCACCACTCTGTAAGTCGATGCTAGCCACGGTAGTGAGGACGCACTCCGCCAACTTAATGCGCTGAGTGTGGACACACAAAATTGACTTTATAAAATCTCTTCCGAAAAATCGACTTCTATAAAATCGACCTAATTTCATAGTGTAGACATATCCTCAGTGTAATGGTCTCCTTTCTTTCAGATAAATTTTTGTTCAACAGCAGCTACTGATTAAAGCTTGTATTTCTGTAACTGCTGACTCTCCTCCCATCCAGTTCAAATTTGTGGAAGTTGTTAACTAACTTGAAAAATCTCCATGGCTCTTACAATCCATGCTTAGTTTGTTCCTCCCCTCCCCCCAAAAATACAGCGTTATCACAGGGGAAATTATTGATCATCGAGTTTAAGCAATGTGCAAATTATGTTGAGTGAAAAGCCAGGATCTTGTAGTGCATAGTAAAGGTTCACACTATTGTCTTAAAACAATGATTCGGGGATTCAGACTTGGGGTGAGCCCCACTCTACGTTGCTGCTGTAACTTATGAAGCGGGTTTACCACAATGAGATCTTTTCCAAAGCTTTTAATAAACAGTACTTTAGTTTTCCTCTTTGTACTTGCTTTGGAGGAGATGAACATGGCAAAGTTAGTCAGCACTACCAGATGTATTGCTGCTGGCATTTCACCCACACTTTGATGACTGGTTCACATATTTGGCATGATATGAGCATGATCCCCCTCCATTTGCTTTGGGTCATGCATTACTCTCCTGTGCACAGTTTTGTAAAGCTGTGGAATAGCCTTTCTCTAGGAGAACGTGTGAAAAAAGAACTAGTAAAAGGCATCAGTTGCAGCCATAAATATGACAAACGGCTTGCTGGAAACTACATTAAATAGCAGCAATATCCGTCCAGAGATGAGTTCTGCAACATTCTTATTGCAAGCCTGTCGGATGGATGATTCACTGGATGCTTGTTTTTCATGGACATCACTTAATGGAATGTCCTGTGTCACTAGTCATTTGCACACATGCTACAAAAAACTTGTGTTGCTGTTTAACATTTTATCACACTTTTCTCATCCTCGAGAGTGCTTTAAATGATGGAGAAGGAAATCAGAGAGAAAGTACAAATTGTGTCTCCCACTCCTTTCACTAGTACTGTAGTCTTAATCACTTTGCTGACCAATCTCTGGGCCTTTGGCCAATGGAGACAGTTTTTCCTGTTCTACAGGACATCATGATCCCCTTGGATCACTAGTCTCCTCTAGACTGATACTTGTGTGGCAGACAGGATGAAAAACCCAACATGCAGAACATTAGTTAAATCACTAAAAAAATAAAGCTGATAGACTGGTTGCATCTTCAGCTTTGCGCTTTGTGGCAGCTGGAAGCAGGGCCCTGTGTACTCAGTGGAAAGCTGGACCTAAATTCTGCAGCAAGGACTCTTGTTTTCTGTAGTGCGTCACTGAGTCTGGCTGGCAAGCCTGGTGTTAGGTAAACTCACAAATTGAGAATCCTTTGCCCTATGTCAGTCCACCTCTTACACAGAGATTCTCCTCCTCCACATGTCAGAAGCCCCTACCAGGCTGGCTTAGGGTGACCAGATGTCCCGATTTTATAGGGACAGTCCCAATTTTTGGGTCTTCTTCTTATATAGGCTCCTATTACCCGCCACCCCCATCCCGATTTTTCATATTTGCTGTCTGGTCACCCTAGGCTGGCTCATTCACATATCTAAAAAAGAAAAGGAAATTCACATATGAAACTTAATTAACATGGAGTTAAGGTTCCATCCACAATGCCTTCTGCTCCCTGTACCTTTCCAGAAGATGAGATTTCAAAAATCTCAAACTCGAACATTGGAAGATTTATAGTTTAAGGTGTTCCCAAGTATTTTTTTAAAGAATATTAGCTTTATAACAAAATCAAATTGCAAACTTAATACCCCCAGGAAATTCACAGTTAAAATAATGCTTCTCACACAACACAACACAACACAGGAACCTTAACTCTGCCCCCTTTTGGGACACCAGCATATGGAGGCATGGTAGCACTGAATGCAATGATACTTGGAGAGCAAAGACTAGAATCCAGAACTTCCAGCTCCCATTATTATGCTCCAAACTTAAGACCGTATGGCCTGGAGCATCATTAATTTATATTTAAGAAGAGACTTGAAGCACAAAATATTCTGCAGCCATATGGGACTGATTCACCTAAAAAGGCTTTGTTTGGTTTGCGGATTGTTTTGTTTTGTTTTTTCCCTCCAAACAAATTTTATAGTTTTAGAGATTTCTTTAAATTTGTCTTTGGGCTTTTTTTAGCCAGTCACCATCCCAGAAACCTGGACTAATTGCTGAAAAAGAGAGATCAAATTGCTGCTGGGCAAAGAGAACCCAAATGACCCAGGAAGAGGTTCTGATTCTGATTCTATGTAATGGCCTAATGGGCTGTATCTTGTGTTAAATTCCTACAGTGTCTTAACTGCTCAGCCATTTAGGACAGGAAGGTGGGGCAAAGCAAAGAACTGCTTCATTTACCCACTGCTGAACTAATTCAGTCAATCTGTAGTAAGTAAATATTACATAAAAATAGTGGAATAATGAGGAATGAAATCAGGGAAAAGAACCACAACAGTAGCACACACCAAAATGATTAAAACTATCCTAAATATTATACATTCTGATATCTTATGGAAAAAGTTCTGACAAGAAAATGGCAGTGTTTTCAATGAGTCAGTTCCTCTGACAGAAACAGTAAACTAAAGAATAGGAAATGGTACAACAGTCTACTCTCAGTAGAGTTGGACACTGTAGTTAGGTGAACGTACTTTACAGTATATTGTTTGACTTGTGGGTATTTATTTGTGCAAGAGTAAGTTCAGAGGAAGACACTGTATCAGAAGTAGGCAGGCCGTTCTGACTAGGATGGCCATGCCATGCAAGCTCTGTGTATGTGTGGTCATGTCGGTGCGGTGGGGGCAGGGTCACGCAGGCAGAGGCAGGCCCATGCCATTCCGGAAGTACCTGGATGTCCAGCATTCTAAGAATGAATTAGTAGCCACATTAATCCGAACCCAGGAGCAAATATCTCACTTGCTCACTTGAGGTTTACTGATGCACTGTGCCTAATCCTGTTTCTTGAAAATTCAGTTTCAATCAGTCATAGAATCATAGAATCATACTTGGTCGCATCGACATAGGGCAATTTTATTTATTACATGCAGCCTCCTTTAGCCGAGCTTTGCCCTCAGATTGACCCAGATGTTTGTGTCCTATACACTAAGGTGTTGTTACTTCTGTGGGTAACATTAAGTTAAGCAGCCCAGAAAAGGCACCAGGGGCTATACAGTCTAGAAGGAACTAGAACAGCTATATCAAATTACAGTTAAAGCCAGCTACGTTATATTCATTTTAATAAATATTTTTACACCTCAAAGCATTTATAGAAATTACTCAATATAAGATTAATATTATTTCAACACCTCATTACAACATTTTTGACAGCTTGTATTATTGCAAAGTAATCATTGCTAAGTATATCATGGGACCTGTTTCAGTGCTTAAAGTTGACACATGGGTACACTTTGGCCACTAAGCCCAATTTGTAAAAGCAGCAGTATATATTTGACTGCGGTTACTTAGAATTTAATCCACCTAGCAAGATTTATATATACAACCACTTATCCCTTTAGAGTCTAAGCACTGTTCATGGGCAGTTGGCTCTCCATCCTGCTTTGGGTGTAACTGGACCCCGAGACTGCATGCACTGCTAGGTTTCTGCCCTGATGAGCATGATATAGCAGAAAGATTTGTCAGCTTGATGATGCAGAGGAAGGGACTTTTCCTTTCTCCTTTGGCAGGGTTCCAGGATGTCAGACCTGCTGTTTTGGAACACTGTCCCTGGGTTTGGAGATATCTAGCTATCTATAGATAGATATAGATATAGTGTGTGCTCAGGGATAATAGAAAACTTATGAAAGAAGCAATCTTTGAGTTAACAGTGGCTTGGAGAAGACAGTGCAAGCTGGGGAACTCTGGCACGATGTTTTGTTCAAGGCCTCTGCATTGTGTACCTGTTCCCGTTTGTGAATTTCCTATATAGGCTTAGGTAGCGAGTTGCAGTAGTCCAACCTGGAGGTGACAAATGCATGCGCCACTGTGGCCAAGTCTGAGAGAAGTGTTTTATTTTTAGATGACTCAGTTGATAGGACTCTGGGCTAGAGGATTGTGTGTTCAGTTCCCAGAGAAGAACTTGAATTTATCAACAATTCTGACACTGCAGTTGTTTAGTAGGTGTGTTCTGCGCTCTAACAGATGTCTCTCCCTTATCTGGGATAGCAAACACAGATTTATTCTACCATTGATTGCGGGTTCATCAAAAAAAGCTAAACATATCATGTTTCTGTTCAAAACCCATTGGCCCTGTGCTGGCTTATTTTCTTATTGTCAGCAACACAGGTTTTATATCCTAGACTATGAGAATGCTATTGTTGAGTACAAAATGGGTTTTGCACTTGACTGTGCAGTCACTGGATGTCTAGTGTTTAGTTTATTGTTTTGTAAAGTGCTTTGAGATACTATAAGTATGACTGGTACTGATGGGTAGGTGGGGCTCGTCGTACCATGACCTCAGCATCACCAACTCATTCTTCCAGACAAAGCCTCAACACAAAGTGTCCTGGAGACACCCTCGCTCCATGCACTGGCACCAACTCGACCTGATCATCATCAGGCGGTCTGCCTTGAAGTGCGTCCTGCTTACTCGCACCTTCCACAGTGCTGACTGCGACAGTGATCACTCGCTGGTGTGCAGCAAGATGAGGCTACAGCCAAAGAAGATCCACCGTTCTAGGCCAGAGGGCAAACCCTGCATTGATGTGAGCAAGACCGCACACCCAGACAAGGCAGAGAAATTCACCCATGAGCTCTCCGAGGTGCTGAACTGTATGCCTCCCAGTGGCTGCGCCAAAGAGAGATGGGACCACATCAGAGACACAGTATACAGCACAGCCATGAAAGTTTTTGGAAAGAAACGAAACATGAATAATGACTGGTTTGAGGCCAACTCCGCAGCCATTGAAGAACGCCGCACTGTTCACCTGGAGTACAAGCGTTCCCCCAGTCAGAGGACTCTACAAGAGTATCGATTTGCCAGGAACAAAGTACAGAGACTAGCTCGACAGTGTGCAGATGATTACTGGCTCCAGCTCTGCCGGAGCATTCAACTATCTGCTGACATTGGAAACATCAGGGGAATGTATGATGGCATCAAGAAGGCCATGGGACCCACAAAGAAGTGGAGAGTGTCACTAAAGTCTGCAACAGGCGAAAACATCCAGGACAAGGGCAAGCAGATGGATAGATGGGTGGAGCACTACTCTGAAGTGTACTCCAGGCAAAACACCATCACCGAAGCTGCCCTCAATACTGTGGATGGTTTTCCCGTTGAAACTGAGCTGGACGAGAAGCCCACCATGGAAGAACTGAAGAAAGTCATTGAGAGCTTGTCCACAGGAAAGGCTCCAGGAAAGGATGGCATCCCACCAGAAGTTATCAAGTGTGGCATCAACGTCCTCCTAGAACACCTCCATAACCTCCTCTGTCAGTGCTGGGATGAAGGTGCAGTACCTCAGGATATGAGAGACGCCAACATCGTGACCCTCTACAAGAACAAGGGTGATAGAAGCGACTGCAACAACTACAGAGGCATATCACTCCTGAGTGTTGTGGGTAAAGTCTTCGCACGCGTGATCCTGAATAGACTGCAGAAGCTTGCTGACAGAGTTTACCCAGAGTCACAGTGCGGGTTCCGAGCAGGGAGATCCACAACCGACATGGTTTTCTCCTTAAGGCAGCTGCAAGAGAAATGCAGAGAACAGCACAAGCTGCTATTCCTTGCCTTCATAGACCTGACCAAAGCTTTCGACCTTGTGAACAGAGATGGGCTGTTCAAGATCCTGGTAAAGGTTGGCTGCCCACCGAAGCTGCTGAGCATGATCCAGTCTTTTCACGACAACATGAAAGGCACAGTACTGTATGATGGCTCGTCCTCCGATGCCTTTGACATCCACAGTGGAGTAAAACAAGGCTGCGTTCTTGCTCCCACACTCTTCAGCATCTTCTTTGCAGCATTGCTGAAACGTGCCTTTGGAAATTCCACAGAGGGAGTCTATCTCCACACCCGGTCTGATGGGAGACTTTTCAATCTGGCTCGACTAAAGGCCAAAAGCAAGGTACTGGAGGCAACAATCAGAGACATGCTGTTTGCAGATGACGCTGCCCTGGCCACCCACACAGATACCGATCTCCAGCATCTGATTGACCGCTTTTCCAGAGCTTGCGAAGAGTTCGGGTTGACAATCAGTCTTCA
This sequence comes from Macrochelys suwanniensis, assembly GCA_033296515.1. NCBI lineage: Eukaryota > Metazoa > Chordata > Testudines > Chelydridae > Macrochelys > Macrochelys suwanniensis. The sequence goes on from CM065775.1 coordinate 291,740,361, forward strand.
GAAGACCAAAGTTATGGCCCAGGATGCAGAACATCCAAGCATTGCCATCAATGACTATGTGCTAGAGGTGGTCAGTCAGTTCACCTACCTTGGATCTATCATCATGGACAACCTCTCACTGGACCCTGAGATCAACCGTAGAATTGGCAAGGCCTTCACAATTTTGGCCAGATTGTCACAGAGAGTATGGAACAACAACATGCTGACCATCAACACAAAGGTCGCTGTGTACCGTGCATGTGTGTTAAACACTCTTCTTTATGCCAGCGAAACTTGGACCCTCTACGCTTTGCAAGAAAAGAGACTAAACACCTTCCACATGCGCTGCCTCCGTCGCATACTCGGGATCACTTAGAGTGATCAAATAACGAACAAGGAGGTGCTGGAACATGCCAAGATCTCCAGCATGTTCACTCTCCTCCGTCAACGCCGCCTCAGATGGCTTGGCCATCTAAGTCGCATGGAAGATGGACGGATCCCCAAAGACCTGTTGTATGCCGAACTTGCCTCCGGAAACAGAGCTACAGGACAGCCCCACCTTCGCTTCAAGGATGTTGGTAAAAGGGATCTGAAGACTGTTCAAATTGACATCAACAGCTGGGAAGAGCTCGCCCAGGACAGATGCAGATGGAGACACGCTCTGACCACTGGATTGAAAACTGGCGAAGACAGGCTGCTGCAGTTTGCCGAGGAAAAGCGGGTTCAACGAAAAAGGAAGCAGCGGCTCCAACCCACAGCTGACACTGCCTTCAAATGCAGCAAATGCAATCGAGACTGCCACTCTCATGTGGGGCTCCACAGCCACAACAGATGCTGCACAATCATCAACTAAACATTCCCCATGGGCGCATATCCATCGTCTCTCGAGACTAACGGACGCCAACAAGACTGGTACTATGTTACAAGAAACAATTGATTCTGCTAAGGCTCCAGTTAATTTTCCTTATGCGCAAAGGTAAATGGGACACAGGATAATAGGCTAGCACTTTCCAATGGTGTACACACCAAAAATAGACAAAAACTAGTTAGGATGGGAGTAATGGGATGAATTAACTAAAGGGAAAATTTAGGCTGAATATCAGGGCAGATTTCTTCAGTGAAATATTAGGGTCAGATTCACCACTGCCTTGCACCTTGTGCAGTCATTTACCCCAATAGAATCTGTAAATTGCTACTAGATCAGCATGGCAGTGTTGTACATTCACCTTGCACTGGTTTAAGTGGCTACGTATGGTGCAGGGCACTGATTAATCTAGACCTAGGCTGGAAAATAGTCTCCCAAGGAAATGATAGAAGCGACATTGCTTGGGATTTTTTTTAAAACTAAGCTGGATGAAACACTAGAAAAGGTTCAAATGATTAGAGAACCATCTTAGAGGGAGAAGGGCTGATGTCCTAGTGTTTCTTCTCCATCTCTAATGCCTATGATTCTGTGATACAGGAGGCTGAGGATATTAGGTGCTGAATGAGGATTCCTATAACTGATAACCGCTCTCAGTGAAATGCCTGCATAGAAGGTTTTCCAGTAGTTCTGAAAAATAGTTTTGACATGTGAAATTCAGAAGTTTGTCTGAACTATAGCTGACGTTCCTGATAGTGTATATTAATACAAATGTCAAAGCACTGTCTCAATCGCTTTGCTGTTTTTTTAAAAAAAAAACATTTCTAGTTGAGGGAATTTACCTCTCTTGTGTGACCTTCCCCAAGATTATTAGACTGCAGTGGTCCATAATACTTCAGAGGGGCCTCATGAGCTCCCTGTGGTGACAGAACAGTAAATGATTAGAAATCCTCTATCTCCATAAGCCATATGGTAGGCAATATGAAGGCCCTTAAAATTGCTTCTTCCTGGAGTTGCTTTTCTCCTAGTGTTCCTCTTTAATCTTTGACTTGATCAGCTAGGAATGAATGCTCTGACTGCCTTCCTGAAGGGCTTCCATGAGTTATATTCAAATGCCTGCAACCCATCAAACTCCTGTACAAAAGGCTTGTACTTAGCCTAAATCTGGAGATATTTGATATATTAAGATACACCTTTTGAATTAAGGAAGCTATAGGATCTTGTTCACTGATCGCTTGGCTGTGGACACAGGCAATGATTTGTTAGTTTATTTTGGATTTCAGGAATTCAGACTGTACATTGGAATCTTACAAATGCATCTTTGAAAACCGCGGACAGGCTTCAAGTGGAACAACACTTTATTCCTTTATAAAATATGTAAAATGCCTTTTAATGTTGCAGCATAATAAGAGTTAGAGGGCTTAATACTCCACTGCCTTGCATGTGGTATAGTCATTTATGTATGTGCAAAATGGGTGTAAAACACTATTGATCTGACGTTATAGTGTTTTACACTTCACTTACCTTCCCATTATATGGCTGTAAAGTGATAAAACAAGATGCAAGGCAGTGGAGCAACATGGGCAAAGAGTGCTTGAAAAGCAGCATTAAGAAGACAGACTTTCCTTCTGGTTCTGCTTTCCACATATAGGAAATCTACTCCAGCTGTGGCCAGCATGCTCTCTGGCCAGAGTAGCTCAGGTAGTTTCATTTTCCTTTTGTGGGGACGTCCCGGGTCAGACAAATATCGAAGGATCAGAAAAAACACCAGAGGTATTGAATATTTTGTGGTGCTTAATCTGTTGTAACTTTAAACAAAGCTTTAGGAGCACTATCTACTTCCTTTTGATAAGCTAATACAATTAACACAATTCCTCATCTCCCCTGCTCTTAATATGAGCATATCATGTTCAAATGAAATTGTTAACCATTAATATGCAGTGTTAAAATATTAACCCATTCATCTCTCTAAGGATTCTATAATCAACAAACAAGATAGGATTTAAAATGTATGCCTCATCTGTGACCAAAACAGTGGTGATTGCTACAATATATAGCATATTGATCTGCCTTTGTAGAGATGCATGCTTTCAGGAGACAATTTGTAATTAGAACTAGAATCAGAAATTAGAGATTTTTCATATCAACATGCAGAAAGGATACCTGTACTGTACACTGCTTTGCTCTAATACTCTGGAGGAAACATAAGTTATAAAGAAAATATCATAATGAACTTCCCACATAGATGAGCTAAGTTGAAAAAGAACTCCCACAAATATTCATTATGCTAATTGTCTTATCCACGTCTCCCATATGCTTCTGCACAAATACCAGTCTTGTTGCCTTGACTGTTCTCCCATTTGTTTCTCGCAGATAGAAAAATAAATTGTTGTGTGAAGCACAAATTTCAAAGAGCTTAAATATCTCCCAAATCATTACATTAGGACTATATTAGAAAGTTCTGCCTTGTAGATTACATTTAAGAGCTAGAAAACCAGAAGTTGATCAGCTCAGTTGTTGGGATACCAGAACACTGACTGTTGATAGGTGGTTGCAACATCTATTGGCATTCCTGTGAAGGGCTACAGTGGTCTGTTGGCAATATAGTAAATAAAAAACTATGCTTAAAATATAAGCAAAATTATTGGAAAAGGTGCCTGATAATTTATTTTTTAGAGTAGGGAGGCTATTTCTACACAATGTTTGCACTATGAACATACACTTATACTGTTTTTGGCCAATTGCTTGCAAAATGTGGCTGAGGCATGCACACTAAAGAAGATGAACTAGAGAAATGTGAGGATTCTGTATCCTGTTTTTTAGCCTCCAGCTGTGCAGGGTACTGGGTAGCAAGATAACCTTGCAAGAAAAAGAGCTAAATCATAAGGAAGAACACAGTTTGAATGGTTTTTGTCTTTCATTTATCTGACAATGTTTTAGATGCATTCAGATACCATTATTTCTGGAATGCCCATGACACATGGCTCCGATAATTAAAAGAGATATCTTGTCCTCAACCTATCATTTTCATGGTGAGTGTGTTAACATGAAACATTACCCAATTGTTAGGCCTAGATATTGATTATTTCAAGCCGAACATGTGCTAATATTGTTTTCATTGTGGAGCAGACTAATGTGTTTACCCACAACAAAGGATGAACACAGATGCACATCTTTCTTTCACAGCCCAGAGATTAATTTTCAGAAGGAATCTGAGCAAATGACTTGTGATACCATTAAGCAGTTTCTTTCTTTCTTTTCTTTTTTCCCCCTGAGTGCACTAGTTACAACACAATACTTCCATTCTTAACATGCTAAAGATAGGAGCAGCTGCTTCCATGGAGGAGGAAACACACGCTTTGCAGTATAAAGAAAGCTTGTGCACTTTTTATTAAAAAATGCTTTTTACAACTGAAACATAACCTGCAGATGGAGCAGCTGATATGGCTATTTTGCTGGTTGTTAAAGAGTTTATCCTACACTAAATTGACTCCCATGGGTTTAATTTTTCAGTGCTGTTACAACCACCAACCTTTCTTATTGAGAAGGTCAATAGGCACAATATGACGTCTTGTAAATCATTGCTTCACTATTTCTGTAATATCTAATGTGACCCTATTCACACACCTTAAAAATTATAAACCACAGCACATACTATATATCAAACAAATAAATCAGCAGCTATAAATATAGTCTTCCTTTTGGTTCTGGACAGATTCATTCTACTGCATTTCACATATTTTAAATTGTTTTTGGCTTCACAGGCAAGATCTCCTTTTGGTATTCAGCAAGCAGAGACCCTGGATTTAATCTATTTAAAATGCTTACTAGAGCCAAAGTGACCCCTAAAGCATTTATTTAAAATGATTCCACTAAAATCCTTGATGAGCATACACATTAAATACATTACATTATTACACTGAAACAGTAGTCTAGCCAGCTGCTAAAAACTTCCAAAGTTAATTTTGGTGGGGAAGTGGACTGGGGGGGGGGAGGATAAATGAGAATTATGTGTATGGGAGACTGAATATCCTAATCTGTGTCTCAGATATAATATTTTATGAGGTACAGTTATATAATCTATTCCTCACGTGAACTGAAAGTAATACAAATACACCCAGCTTTAATGTTGATTGGTTCAGGGAATTACCTAGTTCACTTTTCCATTTGTTTGAGCCAACAGCAGCTGCTTGTATTGTAAATCTTCTGAATTCAGAGTAAACTCTATATTTCGTTGAACAAATATGGATAAGCTAAGGGTTTGCTAACATTTAAAAATACATAGCTCTGGGACCTCTGCAACCATAGGCATCTTAAACCCCTCTTTTTCTGCTGTGGGGAAGTCAAGAGGGGACAATAGTACTTTTCACTTATGTAACTCCTTCCACCTGAAGATTTCAAAGCACTTTAGAAATATTAAAGAATTTAGATCACAACATCCCTCTAAGGTAGATGATATCCCCATTTTATATATGGGGAAACTGAGGCCTAGAGTTATTGATTTATTCATAGTGACAGAGCTGGGAATAGAACGCAATGCCCCTTCTTTTAGTAAGAAGTCTACACTGCCTTTGCAACACAACCATGCAGCCTTTGACTTTCTGGCCTCCAGGTTCTTATTAACACACCGTGTAGCTCTTCACAGACCAATTATCAAATGCTTTAAATTAGGGCTGTTGATAAAACGCAGTTAACTCACGCTATTAACTAAAAAAAATTAACTGCATTTAAAAAAATTAATTGTGATTAATCGCACTGTTAAACAATAGAATACCAATTGAAATTTATTAAATATTTGTGGGTGGTTTTCTGCATTTTTAAATATATTGATTTCTATTACAACACAGATTACAAAGTATACAGTGCTCACTTTACATTATTATTTTTGATTACAAATATTTGCACTGTAAAAATGAAACAAAAGAAATAGTATTATTCAATTCACCTCATACAAGTACTGTAGTGCAATCTCTTTATTGTGAAAGTGCAACTTAAAAATGTAGATTTTTTTATTACATAACTGCACTCAAAAACAAAACAATGTAAAACTTTAGCGCCTACAAGTCCACTCAGGCCTACTTTTTGTTCAGCCAATCGCTAAGACAAACAAGTTTGTTTACATTTATGGGAGATAATGCTCCTGCTTCTTATTTACAATGTCACTTGAAAGTGAGAACAGGTGTTTGCATGGCACTCTTGTAGCCAGCATTGCAAGGTATTTACATGCCACATATGCTAAACATTCATATATTCCTTCATGCTTCGGCCACTATTCCAGAGGACATGCTTCCATGCTGATGATGCGCGTTAATTAAATTAGTGACTGAACTCCTTGGGGGAGAACTGTATGTTTCTTGTTCTGTTTTACCCACTTTCTGCCATATATTTCATGTTATAGCCATCTCAGATGATGACCCAGCACATGTTCATTTTAAGAACACTTTCACAGGAGATTTGACAAAATGCAAAGAAGGTACTAATGTAAGATTTCTAAAAATATTCACAGCACGCGACCCAAGGTTTAAGAATCTGAAGTGCCGTCCAAAATCTGAGACAGACGAGGTGTGGAGCATGCTTTCAGAAGCCTTAAAAGAGCAATACTCAGATGCGGAAACTACAAAACCTGAACCACTAAAAAGAAAATCAACCTTCTGCTGGTGGCATCTGACTCAGATCATGAAAATGAACATGTGTCGGTCCGCACTGCTTTGGATCATTATCAAGCAGAACCAGTCATCAGCATGGACGCATGTCCTCTGGAATGGTGGTTGAAGCATCAAGGGACGTATGAATCTTTAGCGCATCTGGCACGTAAATATCTTGCGTCGCCAGCTACAACAGTGCCATGTGAATGCCTGTTCTCACTTCCAGGTGACATTGTAAATAGGAAGCAGGCAGCATTATCTCCTGAAATTGTAACCATACTTATTTGTCTGAGCGATTAGCTGAAGTAGGACTGAGTGGCTGGTAGGCGCTAAAATTTTACATTGTTTTATTTCTGAATGCAGTTATTTTTTGTACATAATTTTACATTTGTACGTTCAACTTTCATGATAAAGTGATTTCACTACAGTACTTGTTTTAGGTGAATTGAAATATACTATTTCTTTTGTTTTTTACCTTGCAAATATTTGTAATCAAAAATAAATATAAAGTGAGCACTGTACACTTTGTGTTCTGTGTTCCAACTGAAATCAATATATTTGAAAATATAGAAAACATCCAAAAATATTTAAATAAATGGTATTCTATTATTGTTTAACAGTGCGATTAATCGTGCAATTAATCATGATTAATTTTTTTAATCACACGACTAATTGTGGTTACTTTTTTTAATTGCTTGACTGCCCTACTTTAAATTATATCTAGGGCCATATATAAATTATATCTGCATTCATCTTGCACACAAAACTCCCAGTGAAGTCAATAGTCAACAATAGATGCCCTTAGTCATAATCAGAGAGTACTTATAGACATCCTAATCCTCATGTGAGTGCTGTATTTGTTGTCACAGTGAACACATATTGATCATCTGGAGGAGACATCTAAAGGGGCAATGAGCAGAATAGATAGACAAAAATAAAACAAAACAAAGGATGACTCAAAGGACTGAAGTTCTCTCTTAGGATGGGGATAGTCACACTTACAGTGTGTCTACACTGCAAAAAAAAAGGTGGGGGGTACATGTTTCTAACTTGTTAGCTAACCAACTGTAGCTAACATGGATGGAAACAGCTGTGAAGACATGGCAACTAGACTTTTAACTTGGGTTAGAAGTTTGAGTTCAACCCTAGGCTGCCCTATAGGCTTGCAAATATTCTTGAAGTATATTCTTATTATAAATAAATACAAAAAATCTTGTTTTATAAGTAATAAAAATGCTTTGAATATCCACATTTACCCTCTTTTTCAGCTAGCGAAATCTCTTCAGTGATTCACCAGCTCATGCACTGTATCTCTTTCTGCTTTAATCTTCGTAATTTTCACCTAGATGTAGCTCCTAAAAGTCTACTCTTCACACTAGCAATTTCTCTAGTCTTTTTTCTTGGCATTTGTGTGAAACACTGTACATCTGGACCTCAGTTTCTTTGACTCTGAGCCATTTCCCCTCAGGTGGGCTTCTTTTTGTATGGTCATCATCATCCTCCAGACTATATTCTCGTGGAAATAGCTACCATGTATGTTGTGCTGTCTCCTGTCAGCTGATATAAATTTATTATAAGCTTATGATATCCTTGTTAATGTGGTAAAGTCAAAATTTTAGATTCTGCACCCATATTGACTTCAGTAGGAGCTCAGCATAGGAAACAGCTACAAAACTGGACCCACATTTCTTTTATCTATAGTATTTACTTTACTATTTGTATCTTCATATCTTTTATATTCCTCACTCTGCTTTCATTCTTGAGTTATGAGGGCTGATGGGGTTGCCTTTGATATACCAAAAAACAGCCCCTCCAGCAATGACTCTCTGTTCCTCACATCTCCCAACCACACTGCACTCTTCCTAGGGTGTTTACCAGACATGTTCTACTCATGTTCTTTCTAAACCCATTAACCTAAGGACTGATTGTCAACCTCCCCACATACATATATTGTTTGCGAATGAAATCCTAAAAACCACAGGGTCTTTCTCAGCTCAATTTAACTCTAATTGTGAAATCCTGGCCCCAATGGCAAAACTCACATTTTTTTAAACTGGGCCTGGATATCACCCAAAGAGTTTTTCTCTTCCTTTTCCTTCTTAGAGACTTACTCCAAAAGAGTTCTCAGATCTGTGCCTTTTCAGTACAGTTCCTTAAACTATGGAAATGAAAGCTGGAACCCAATCGGACGAATGTGCCATTACAAAACACATTCAATAGAGTGAAACTATAGCAGAAAATGCCGGGAGTCCATGAATTATGACTCTAAATATAGATGCATTCACCAGAGTTTAAAATACCTATTTCTGTCACATTGTAAAATATGTATATATTACAAGAAGAAAGATAAAAATTCTTTACTGGACTCATATAACTGAGATCTAGGGCACAGTACTAAGTATTACTTGATTTCAATCATATTTGAAAAGTTAACATTTTAAATACAAGCACAATTTTGGTATAAAAAAATCTTTTTTCCATTGGCAAGCCTCCCTAGTGATAAGCTTACATTTTGATATCTATCTGTGCAAGAAAAAGGGTTAGACTTTAAAAAGAAAAAAAAGCTTACATCTCCAGCAGTCATTTCCCATCTCCTACTAAACTTTTGAAGCCAAAAATCTATAGCTACATTCTTATTTATAATACAAATATGTTTTCAAATTTCATCCTGTGCACTAGATCACAGCTAGAGTAATTCAGTAAAGTAGATTTCATTATCATGTAATTATTATTATTTATTATCTGTATTTTAGTAGTGCCTTGAAGCCCTAGTCAGCGACCAGGACCCCATTATGCTAGGTGCTGAACAAACACTGAACAAAAAGACAGCCCCTGCCCCAAAGAGCTCACAGTATAAGACACCTCTGAGGTCATCAATGCTGCTAACATGTTTAGCATCCGATACAATGGGTGTTTTCTAATTGTGTCCTGGGCTTTCCAAGTCTCTCACTTTTTCTTGACCCTTTGGACATTTGTGATGGCTTTCACACCTTATCTTTTCCTGATGCATGCATTCTTCATTCACACAAACAGTCTCTCACAAAAACCTGCAAAGGTATACAGACAGCGGTATTTTATATTCAGCAGAATACATTGTAAATCAAGCCTTGCTAAATCTTATAACTAAAACAATTCACATTGGGGCTTTAGGCTCTCAACATTTTTCTAATCTATTTATTATAGAAACAATACAAAATCCTGTCTCTTACTAACTAAATTTTATAACAGGTCCTAATTGTAATGCATATGGGAAACAGGATCCCATCTTTTATAATACAACCTATCCTAAAACAAAGGGTGATCATAATCAGTCATAAGGACTGTTCTGGAATACATTTGGTACATACTACATTATGACCACATATAAAGTAGATTTCATTATTATTTCATTATTATTATTTATTATCTGTATTTCAGTAGTGCCTTGAGGCCCTCGTCAGCGACCAGGACCCCATTATGCTAGGTGCTGAACAAACACTGAACAAAAAGACAGTCCCTGCCCCAAAGAGCTCACAGTAAAGTATAAGACAAGAGACAAGAGGTGGCGACAGGCAGCCAAGGAACACCAGGAAATAATGAGACTGGTCATTATGAAAAGCAGTACTATCAGCACACCAGATGCCTAGGCAATTTTTTATTTCTCTTCATTCCATTTTTTAATACAAAATGTCAACTTTTTTCCCCTCAAGATTTTGAAGATTGAAGATTTGAACTCTTCAAGTGCATCTATTCTTAGAGTGTCATTCAGGAAACCTCAGTCTAATTCACGTCATTTGAAAGAAAAATTGTACTTTGGTCTGTGACCTAACCTACTAGTTTTGAAGCTAAGATGATTTTTGGGTGGATTTTGCCAAAATAGCACTTGTAATGCAAACACAGTTCTAAGCTTAACTATGGAGCAGCTACAGCATATTAATTAGCTCATATATCAAGAGATTTCCTTTAGACTTTTGTGGAAATTTGGACAATTGTCCATTCAAAATAATATAATAATAATAACTTAGTGGAGCAGAAAATATTTTTAATCATGTCACACACACACACACACAAATAAGTGAGCACATAGTACAAGAATAAAACTCCAGGTAGGCTTTCTAGTGCAATGAACCATTAAAGTCAAATTTGGGAAGTTTATTAGCAGAATTGTAAGGAAGTTATTTCCCTTTATTACATTTTGTTCATAGGGGTAGGGACGTGTGTGTGTATGAATAGAATATTTCTATGTGAAACCTTTTCAATGTAATAATTTACATTGAAAACTACATTGAATACCAATGCTATACCAATAAATAAGATCATAGTAATATACGTTTTTTTTCTTTTTTCGCTATGAGATTTTTAGAAGGCATCTTCATAATACAATGTATCAATTTCAGTTCCTATATTTAAGGACTATTCATTGGCCTTTGAACAACATTTATAAGTTTGAAAGCATGAACAGTCCAACAATTATTAAAACAGCCAGACATTATAGCTTTTGAGTGAGGAACTCAAGAACATTGGAATTTCCCACTCGAAAAAGGAGATGGTCTAATATATACAGAGATGTTACTAAAGAACTATGTAATTTTAAAATGTAGTTCAGTATCTGAACTAACCTGCCCTCTCTAATCCCTGATTCAAAGGCTGTTGGATGTTAAAAGAATTTTGCTAGTGAGAGCAATGTCCTATTGATTGAGCATAATAGTCTTTGGAGAAATTTCTCAGATGTGTAATCAAAATGGCAGGTCCCGAAGGCATGGGAAAGACCCTCCATACCCTGCTAGTAGTGGAGGTCAGGCAGAGATCCTTTTACCGATTCAGTGAAGGATTTACCATACTGCCATTTATAAACCTGGGGTGGGGGGAGAGAGAGATATCAAGATATATTTCAGAAAAATCTTGATTACTGATTCTTCCATCTCTACTCCAGTGTTGTACTATAGTCAGGGGCTTAACCTGGTGAGGTGCTGAACCCTTCTTGTGAGGTACTCAGAGCCTAATGTTGTTGTAGACACTCAGTACTTCACAGAAGCTGCTTAGTGTTGTGAAGGATTGCAGCCTATGCCACTACAATTGTTTTTCTTTGCACTCCCTTCAAAGGTCTATTATACACTGGAATAATACTTGTGAAGTTTCATCACATTGTATTTCCTCATCCTAAAAGGAAATTGACTTTCCTTCACACATCTGTCTCCTGATCAGAGCTGTGTAAACAAGGGACCTGTAAGATGTGGCTCTGAAAGTTCCTCTCCCATGCTGTATTTCTGAGAGAGCTGCCAACTTTTATTGTGGTGCATATGCCCACCACAGTCTTTCTCCAACAATAAATTCTGCTTTATTGAATTCTGTGCTATGTAATAATTACAGTTCTTCATAACAGAAAGTTGAGCCAAGGGTTTTGTGCGTGTTAGGGTAAAATATGCTGCAGTGGGAGAGTTCACAGTGAACTTCAAACATGAGGGAGGGAGGGAGGCAAAGAGGCCAGCAAACTTAGAGCAGAGTTAGCTTTGTTATAGGCTGCAGAGTGAGGAAAATAAATTAAAAGTCTCTTCACCAACCCCTTAAAGACTCAGATCAGCATTGCTCAACTTCTCATTGACTATTATTAAAAATATGCATTGCTGGAATTCTAATAGCCTTTTCAAGAGCAATTTTTATTTTATTTATTTTTAGATTGAGCAAAGGTGCCCTCTTGACATATCTCGAAGCAGTTTAAAAACACACACACACACACACACACACACACACACATCTGCCTCCTTTGAAAGGGAAACAACAACAAAAAGATAATCACCCAAAAACCAAACAATACTTCTCCAACCTCAGAAAAGCGATTGCCTTGCACTGTTCTCTAAAGTTTACCAAACTCAGATTCTGTCAGACCTGCCGGGGGAGCCAGTTCCAGGGCTTTTCTGCACAGAAAATGCCACCATTTAAATACCAGTATTGTTAGCTCAAGCACTGCAGTTGATCTCAGTTATGGCAGTGGAGAGGTAGGTGGTCTCCTAGATAGTTGGGGCCAAAGCTATATATGGCCTTACTATAGATCATAGACAACACCTTGAATTGCACCCCAAATGTGAATAGGATAAGTCAATACTGTTGTGAAGGATTGGTATCATATGTTCCAGTAGGATCACCATTATCATGGCAAATCCCAAAGGAACGTAGCCTCTCTGCAGATGGAGCACCACCCTCCTTTTTTATCTAGGTCCTTAAGATGATCTGGCTGGACGGTCCCTGCCAAGAAAACTGCCAAACCCAAACCAGTGCTGATGGAGGTGGTGGTTGGGTTCAGCTACAAATATCCTCATTTCGCTGATCTTATGCTGACACTTAATATGGAGCAGCTGCCAGAGATGACAAGAATCAATATCCATCAGCCTTCCTCAGTGCCCATATTTCACTGCCATACAATAGAGATGGTATAACCATAGTCCTATAGATCCACAGTCCTAGTTGGATGCTTCCACCTAATAGTTGGGCAACTGAATTATGAACCAGCTCTAGACGCCAGGTAGAGTTCATGGATAACTCTATGTAGATTACTTTGTGGGAACACAGTCTGAAAGTTACAGTAGCATGAATTAAAGTGCCAAAGTCTAGATCCAAAAGAAAATTATAGGTGCCTCAATAGATGCAGTTTGAAATGCCTGTGACAGTTTCATGCCTGATCACAATATCCCTTTGAAACCTTCAGGGCATGAGCACCATCTCTAATTTATCCAGATTGAATTCAAGGTTTAACAAGGTAAAGTCTTGAAGAGCCAATTCTGAACAACACCCCCAGAAAAGGATTGACTCATTCACCCAACAGAAAGGCTCTTTAGTTTGACCATGTAACATGTAAATTGAATTTTATTTCATACTAATCAGCATACAGCATTTTGAAGAAGTCGGTTCCTGAGTCTATCAATTACTCACTGGGGAATGTTTGGGGAGCATCATTCAGAGTAACAATTTTTAATTTGGTTGCTTAAAACTAAAAATTAGGCCAGTAAATTTAGATTTTTGAAAGATGCTGAGCAGCTGCAGCTCTCACTGAGTTCAAGAGGGTATTTGACTGCAACAGCAGCTGCAGGTGTTCAGCACCTTTTGAAACCCAAGCATCTTATTTAATGGGCTAGATGCAGAGTGACATGCTTCACTTTAGGCACTCGAGTTTGAAAATTTTGGCCTTAAACTCTTGGTTCTTCAGTTTTCCTTTCTGTAAAATTGGGATAATAATACTTACCATGAGTGTTTTGAAATTTAATCAGTGAGTGTCTGTGAAATGGTTTAAGACACCCAGATGTTCAGTATTGTAATTATCATTGTAATTAAGTTTCAGCAATACTGTAATGTGTTGCTAAAGGACACTTAGTGTTTGGAACACCTTTGTTTTTTGGTTCCTTTTTTTTTTTTTACACTATGCATTGACAATATATGTGTATGTTTATCAAAGTGCCCTTGGGAAATAAAATAACATGTGAAACTCATTTTTTATTTTCCAGTAAACTTTATAACACTCTCCCAGATTCCATCCTTTGGATGGATTTCTAGTTTATCTTATGTGTGAGAAATGACCTTATAACCTATGTGTGACAGTTGTTGGGATTTTTATTAAGTGCCCTGTTCGCTAGCAACATAGGGGCATTACTCACAGATATTTGTGTGCTTACCATAGTAAGCCATGAAAAATTATTTTTATACATATAACTGCCATTTCTTTCTTTTGATGCATGTCGTTTAAAAGTAGCTCATGTAAGGGGACATAGGCTGAATCTGTTTATGGATGCAAAAGAAAATATGATTGTTTTTCTCTGTAGTTGATGCTGATACTAAATGTTTTAGCGCATGCTATTTCCAGGCAGAAAATATAGCTCTAGGGCCGTTTAGCTGGCTTCTGTTTGAATGGAAGGTTATATACAGGGGCTGTTTCTGATACAAAGAGTTAGGACGAACGGATTCCTAAATGGTGGCCAGGGAAAAGCGTTATCATAGGGAAGAGTAACAGGAGTCACTCTATAAACGTTTTCATCAGTCCTCCTGGGGAACTGTGATAGGCATTAAACCTAAATAGGTTTATTAATAATGTTAATATTTAAATTATTTGTAAAGGATTGATATTATTACAACAGGGCTTTAGTGTAGCTCTTCCTGCTTTCAGCCTCAAATGCCAACCTTGATACCTTGCATATGAATGATATTCACTGTGTTGCCCAGAGCCACATGCCTCCTTTACCTTCTTTGTATCTGTCTCTCTCCTGGTTTCAATCCAGTATTAGCTACAATATAATCGCCCTTGTGCAGGTCCCAAGTCATTGTACTAGTGCTCTGATTTTTGAATGAAGCTTGAAATCTCCATCTGAAAATGCAGCTTTGGTTAAGATGATGACTCCAGCAACAAAACCACCAAATCTCAGCACCCCAGTTGCAAGCAATTTGGAAAGGCTGATGGTCTAAACAGTGAGGGTGAGCTTTTAATGAAGCCAGTGATACAAACTATTATTGTTCCAAAGCTAATGGTGTAAAACAGCAGACACGACAATAAATGAGATCCCATATTAATAAAAGGTATTGTGATAAGGTTACTACTGCAAACACAAAGCCAGTTTTATGCAGAACAGGCTTGCAGCTAATTTATATTTCATGCCCTTATTAACTGATATCTAATGAGACTTATTCACATTTTTGCTATATCTTATCAGGAACTGCTACTAACCTCCCTCCTTCCCCGCTGTTTTGCATGTAAGTTGCATCATTTCATAAAATTTTCAGCAGCCTGTGTCTTACTAAATAAAGTTGTCACTCAAGCCTCATTTCCCATCTGAGTGCAAGGAATCAGAATGGACACTGAATGAATGCTGCATATTGTCTGCATTTGATGAGGTCTCCACAAGAGCTTTGTTCTGTCACCTTTAATGCACTCTGCTTGAGGGATTTGCTATCTGATTTCTTATCATTTTCAGGGAAAGATGAGATATTACAAAGCTGTTCCTGGCCTCGTCTAATTTATGCCTTTGAAATCTTCTGTAGGAGTGAAGAGAAATTTAAAAAAAGGGGAACTCCATTTTCATCTTTACAAGTATGTGAGTGGGAGGTGCCTTAAAAAGGGAAAGAGGTCAAAATATTATATTTGTCATGTGTATGAAATCAGATAATAATTGAACTGGACATCACAAGTCAGTATTTTAAGGAGGTATCGTAGACCTAGAAAAATTAAAAAATGCAACCTAAAGTAACTGAGATCTCTTCCTGTCATATGCCTACGAGCACAGAAAGGCAAATAGCTCTAGGCTCCTTGTCACCACTGAAAATCTCTCCCAGAGTTTAGACCTATACAATAACCATTTTGTAGGTCTGTAAGAGCACTTTGCATTTGATGCCCAGAAATATACTGATTCACTACTCACACATATTATAGGGGAACCCAGTAAGGACCCCTATATTTAAGTTGCTCTTAACCCTTTCCATTATAAAGGATTCCTGCAACCTTTTCTTAGGGAAGCTTTCCCTCCTCCATTATTTGCTGCAGGCTTTGATATTCTGCAGGAAAAATACCCTAAGGCTACCCAAGTGCCTTTTATTCATTCCATGAAATTGTGTTCTGCTTTTGCTGAGATATAAATTGCTAAAAACCCACCAGTTCCCTCCTCTCACTTCCATTCCTCTGGAAACTGTTGGCAGCCTGCCAAAATTATAACTAAACACATGAACATTCTCAAGCTGGGCCACGCTAGCACCAAGGCAGCAGCAGCACACACGATACAGGGGACATAAGGGAGCTGCCAGAATAGCTGTGGCGGTGGTGTAGGGAGAGATCTAGGCTGGGCTCACCCATCCTGCACCTGGCACATAGCCTCAGTGTCCAGTGCCCTCTCTGGAAATTCTACATGGGGCAGAAACTTGGCTGGGCTTTTCACCCCTGTGAACACCTCTTCCCAGAGCCACCACTTGGCCCCAGTGGCTCGGTGCCCCCCATTCTGGGGCATCACATGGGATTGGAGCCCCCCACCCCAGCTCTGAAGGGGGACAGAGAGAGAAAGCAAGAGCCAGGGCAAGCTCCAACCACCCTGTAGACTCAGCACGTGGCTCATCCCCCCTCTGGGGGCTCCACATGGGGTAGGTGTTCCCCAAAACACCCAAAAGGGGAGAGAGAGGGAGGCCAGGCTGGGCTGTCCAATTATCCCTCCCATAGACCCAGCACAGGGACACAGCAGTCCAGTCCCGCTCTTCTCCTCCTACAAGCTACATAATTAGCCATGTAGTTCATGTGATAGAAGCCTATGCTGCAGCCCTGAAGGGTCAGAACGCAAACTCTGCTTATGATTAGATATGGAAGGCTTAGATTTTTATCAGTAAATCTTGATAAACATCAATTTCAGTACACACACACAAACTGACAACAATATTTTCATTGATAGTCAAAATCTACAGATAGGCAATGAAAGAAAATTGCTGCTTGAGAACTTAGAGTTTGATTTAAGAATATTTATGTTGATGTGATGTTGACAATTTGTGGTTTAATGTTTATAAAGCTTCAACTATTTGAATCTCAACATTTACAGTTATTAAATAATATTAATAAATAAATATAAATAAATAATAAATTTATAAATTTATAAATAAAAATAAAAAAATAAATATTAAATAATGTCCCATGGTCTGACACCCCCCCCAATCATTTCCTGCAACTGTGAACATTTAAATAGACAAACATTGAAAAAATGCTGAAAAATACACATTAATATTATCTGTTGAAATTGTGAAAAGAAAATTGAATTCTGTCAGACCTGCTTATGATGCACATTGGCATGCATCCGATGAAGTGGGTTCTTAACCCATGAAAGCTTATGCTGAAATAAATTTGTTAGTCTCTAAGGTGCCACAGGTATTTTTCTTGTTTTCTTTTTGCTGACACAAACTAACATGGCTACTACACTGAAACCTGTCATTGGAGAAGTTGTTACAGTTCCACATGATAAGAAAATTTTTCCTTAAAAAACCCTATGACATTGAAAAAAATAAATGAATTAAAAGGCTGTTATTTAGGCTGCAAAAGTCAAGCACTCGAAAGTTAGGAAATGCAAGATTTACAATAGCTCACACTACCTTTATTCTGCTATCTGTTAAATTCACGATCATGGGCCCAATCTTACACTGAAAGCAATAGCAAACCTTCCCTTCTCATCCATGCAAGCATAATAAGCCTCATTTAATCATATTTGCTGATATTTCCAGTATAGCGCTAAAAACATTTGTCTTCGACATTAAGTGCTTTGCTGGATTAGGGGGGTTTACTAAAAATAGATATAGGCAAGCCAGAAGGAGGTATAGGCAAAAAGAAGGTGACTTGGGAGGGAGGTTTTGGTCATGTAGTAGGAAACCAGGAGGTTCTTCAGTGGTTGACCCACAAAACCAGAGCTCTCTCCTGGAAGAGATCAGCCTGACCACAGACCTCAGCAAACAAATGCAAACACAACTTCAGCAGCCCTGCTTTCCCACACTAACACCACCAAAAATAAAAACAAACCAACCCCAAGCAAACAAACAAGGCGGGTTCCTGCAGCCTAGAAGGAAGGGATAATCAGAGAGACAAACATGCTTATGTGTACACTTCAGAATTTTGCAAGATACTCACATACTACAGTAAGCAGTAGCATACCTCTTGTATGTAAGCAGGGCCGGCTTTAAGCCGATTTCACTGATTCCCCGTACGGGTGGGAGATGGTTTGTTTTGTTTTGTTTTTTTGCTCGACCGAACAAATCGGAGAGTAAAAAAAAAATTTGGAGAGTAAAAAAGCACAACAGCTCATTGACAACACTATGGTGACTCAGAGGTCAAAACCCTTAACTCTCAAATGGGATGTGAGGGTTAACTAGATTTTAAGAAAACAAAACATATTTTTTTCCCTTTTTTTTCCCATTTGGAGAGCTAAGTTCGGTTTTCAAAATGGAAGCCTGGTCAGGATGATCATGCTGTGATAATAACCCGTATCACAGAACATGTACCATTCTTGTGATAGAAAAATAACGGTTGAGCAAAATAAATTTCCTGTGACTTTTCATAATTTTTTTTACTATCTTTTTCATGACTTTTGCCTTCTTTAGTCATCCTCTGTGACTTTTCCTAATAATTGCCACAGCCCTAGTCATGGGCCCTTGGGAAGGTAAATTTCACATCTCCCATCTGGTTCTTATTTATTATATATAGGCAAGAGGCTGACTACTAATAGGAAAAAAGAAAACCAATATTGCCCTACAAGGAAAAGACATATGCAGGAAGAGAGAACAAGCTCTTCTGCTCCAGTAAGAAGAATTGTCTTCAATGAGACAACCCCTAGTTATTATGTTGTTGCATCTTGACATTTAATAAAGAACTTTGAATAAAAAAAACCCTTCCAAATCACAGTGCTGTACAGTATGTTATTTTTCCATTGCCCTTGCCAAATACAAATTATTCCTCACCTCCCTGGAACACTGATGGTGAAGTACAAGTTCCATTTTAGAGTATGTCATTTCCAAACATTTTTAAAGCATATCAAAATAAACATGGCATTCATCTTGTTGGGTACAGTTGGGATGAACAGTAAGCATAAGATTATATCTATTGTGATTTACAAAAAAGAAAAAAAAAAGACACAAATAGTGCATTGTTTTAAGCCTTTATTTTTAATTAGAATGCTTTCAGTAGAAATCATAGATGGAGCTCACAATTATAACTGCATTCTACAATGTTGGCAAGCTTGTCTGATAATAAAAATATTTGATGACACAGGGCTTATCACTGGATAATACACACGAGGGTGTTCGTTAACCACCCTGAGTTTTGCCTCAAGCTGTGTAAGTACCTTGCAGAAGATATTGATTTCATCTGTTAATGCTCGTGTCATGTTAGTTATACACTGGGATGCTGTTAATTTGCACACTATGCGTAGAAGCATAGTTTTTATAGATTTCTTGCATTAAGCATTTAACTAATGAGGGTACCTTCATGAGTAGAGTTTCACCAGCTTTATCTGATATTCAGAACTGGCTAACCATACAATGACTAAATGCTGAAAACATGTAAAAATAATTACTATTTTGTAGTCCTCCTGTCCACAAGCTGTACAAATTTGGGACCTGATCCTGCAGCTTTTTTTCACACACATAATTTGTATACCACACAAGTGATCCTACTGCATATTCCTAAAGAGACTTCTCATGTAAGTAAGGAGTACTTAAATGAACATTTCTTTCTGGATAAGGCCCTAGGTACACTGATTTCTGCTTCTCCTTGTCATTGTCTCCCCAACCTCTAATAATGCCCTGGGAACTAACAAACTTGGTAAAATGAACAGTGTACACATATAATTTGATTTTGATGAGGTAGAATTACACAATGTTTGATGTGACTCTGACAAAAGGGAGAATTTGTATGCAGCTAAGCACAGACACAACAATATACACACACATCTTGGCATTGTTCAGATGTAAGGTTTCCCTGTTTCTAATGTATTGATCCAGGAAAGCGGAGTACATATGCACCTGTTTCTTTTCAGCGAAGTCCTGTTTCCTGCCCAATTTTCCACCTGCATTGCCAGAGGCACAGGAGGACAAACAGCTAGCCAAAAGTTACACAGCACATAATGGTTGAATCGGGATTAAGACCAAGAAACACCCACAGTTTCAGTTACAGCTTTATTTTAAAAAAAATATGGTAGCGTATTCTACCGTAATGGTTAAAAACCACTACACTTTGCATCAACATTAGTATAGAGCAGGGGTTCTCAAACTGGGGGTCAGGACACCTCAGGGGGTTGTGAAATTATTACATGGGGGAAGGGGAGTCATGAGCAATGTTCCCTCTAATTTTTGACAGGCTGTGTGCGCAAAAAAATTCTTCTGTGCAAATTTTTGAAGCAGAGTTCAAATTTGTGCTCCATGAGGCAAATGCGCCCAAGCGAGTAAAATGCTTATGCAAGGAGATGTGTGGGTCCCGACTGTCCCAATGTGATCAATGTTCCACGTTCGAAATGATGGTGGGGAGGGGTACGATTCATTGCCCTCCTTTCCCTCCACCCCCCTTGCCAGCTAGTAGAATCTGGCTGTGTTGATAGATGGCGGGTGAACAATGTCAAAAGTCGCCCGTAAATGATATTGCGGCCTGGCTCCGATGTAGTATTTCATTTTTTGTGTGCGTGGTGTTTTGACGTGTGCGCAGGGTTTAGGATCTGTGTGCGCGCGCACACGCGCACAGCTTAGAGGGAACAGTGGTCATGAGCTGTCAGCCTCCAACCCAAACCTCGTTTTGTCTCCAGAAATTACAATGGTGTTAAATATATTTAAAAGTGTTTAAAATTTATACGTGGGGGAGGGGAGCGGTGTCGCATGCAGAGGCTTGCTATGTGAAAGGGGTCACCAGTACAAAAGTTTGAGAGCCACTGGTATAGAGATTGGGGACTGTGTGGGGGAGGGGGGTTTTGTTGTTAAGTAAAGTCACAAGACCTGCATTCATTTTCTGTTTCTGCCCACAGACTTCCTATATGTGAACTGAGTAAGTTACTTAGGACAAAATTTTCAAACTTGGGTGCCTAAAGTTAGGTGCCTAAATCCATATTTAAATGCTTCAGCATCTCTTCAAACCATGAACACAGGTACAGATTCATAGGTTTGGTCAGGCTGTGCTCCGAGAGAGAGAGAGAGAGAGAGAGGCGGGGGGGCGTTACCCCACCTTTACAATCCCTGATCCTGGCAGTGACCAAGAAGGCCCTCAGAGTAAATTAGAGGCGTCTCAAGGGTACTTTAACTTACTTCTGGCTACCAGCAAACCCAGGAGACTATTCTGTGCATTGGGGATGAGAGGCACGGGGGGATGCCCTGGTCACTTCCCCTTTTTCTGACACACCCCTTATGCCATGAGTAGGGGAGGCAGAGGAGCTGCTGTAGTGGCTCTATGCCACCCAGTGATTTCCCTAGGCAGAAGTAGGTCTACCTGATTTACAGCTGTTTTGTGCCATCATCATGGTGCAAGTTATCTGGTGCAGGGCCCAGGATCTGGTCCACAACCTTTACACTATGTGTAATACAAACTTGAGTGTTGGGGGAAAGTGCCTTTATTGAGGAATAAGCACATTCACCCTGTTGGAACTGGGTAGATTCTTATTCACTAAGGGGGTGTATCGACATTGTATCGACATTGTCTTTCCCTTGGATCCATCAGTTGTGTGGAGAGGGGGGTTCTGATGCATGGGCAACAGCTGTTCCTCCATATCACCCTGCCCTGGCTTGCGCCCTGGAGAGGACACTCATTCCCCATGGGCGCATATCCATCGTCTCTCGAGACTAACGGACGCCAACAACAACAACAACAAGGGGGTGGTCCTAGTACTGCCAAGTGTCATATATTGACCATGATGCTCACTTGCCCTTCCCTCATACGTTCCCACAGCCCTCCTGGGATATCACACAGCCAACAGGGCCACTGGGATGGCGTGCAATTGCTCCTCCTGACCACTAATGTGGTAGCTTCTCAAAACTCCAGCCACAGAAACCTATGAGAGTTAAAAAGTTTCACACAGCTGTTATGAGAAAACCAGTTGTATCTGGTTGGGGATACACTACTTCTAGGGATGAGAGGAGTATTCATAACTACATATGAAGAAGGTGAATTAGAAAATATACAGTAAATCCCTTAGGGATTTAATTCTCTTAACACACTTCCAGTTTTTCAAATTGCAGTAAACTTCTTGAAGAAATTATGTGTACTGGCTAATAATTTAGGAGAGAGAGACCCAATGCTGTGGCATAGTCACAGACTCCAGATGGACTATGCACATGGATAAGCACTACTATTGGGTCCCCAAGTCACCACTACCAACTGTCAAGTGTTAGGGTACTATCTAGAGCAGTAAGGGGCTGTGTCGCCGCCTGTCCAGTTACTCTGAGTACCTTAAATGCTCTGCTGCTCTGGCTTACAAACACCCCGGACACCAACAGCCAGCAGAGACGCATACAGTATCCTGAGTGTGTGTTCTGGTTCAGCAGTTCTGACCCCAGCAGCCTGCCACAACACAACCGCCCCACCCTGGTTTCCACCAGCTTTGATTATACCAGGCAAGATGACCTCAACATACTTCCAGTCCCAAATTTCCCCAAAACTCTCTGCCCTGAAGAGTCCAGCTGTCTGCTGGAGCACTCAGAGAAATAATAGTTTGTTCCTTTAAAGAGACAATTCCCAGCAACTTGCCACATTAATTGGAGTTACTTACTTCAATTCAAACACAGCACTGCATTGGTTTAGAATAAAATGAAACAAGTTTGACAACAAGATATAGATTAAGTGATGCCAAATAAAAGAAATAAAGGTAGAGATGGTTACAAGCAAATACACGCGAAAACATGCATCTAAAAGTCTAAAATTTAATCTACCAAGGCACCGTCTTTGTTTAAAATGGTTTTGCTCACCAGTTACTCTTGATCCTGCGTGGCTGACTGCCTTTCAGTCAGGCCCTTCCACGGAAGTTCAAGGGGCTGGTTTCCCTTGTCCTCTTAGATGAAAGATAAAGATGGAGTCTCTCTCTGTCCCTTATATTCCCCAAAGAATTATCTTTGTTCTCAAAGTTGGAAAGGCCTCCTAGGGATTTAGTATCCTGTGTCTCTGTACGGTGAAGGAGCCATGTTAATTCTCTGTCTCATGAGGTCAGGCTTAAGACACTCCCCACTGGTTTGCTTGATAGCTTTGTTGACAGCTAATGTGTAATTTGAGGTAAACCCACATTCCTTTGTCTAGGTCAGCCTGTTTATCACATTTAACTAGGCTACACTGTTTTTTTAAACCTGTTCTAATAACATTATACAGAGGGAATTCATAACTTCACATATAAGGTTAACATACACATTTTACAAAGATATTAATGACCAGTGTACAGTTAGTTTTCAAATGATACCTTACAAGGCATGTTTTGGTCAAACACCATTGCAGCAGTGTGCAGTATGTGAATACAGAGGTGCTTAGGGTCACACCAACATAATACCTTTTGCTTTTCCGAGTGCTGCGAGTTAATAGCTACCGCCTACACCAAGAGCACAGAGTACTACACACGCAACAAGGCAACTAACAAGCCAAAGAAATATCACACCAAAATAGTAAGAACACATCCTTTGTGCTTTTATCATTGGTCAGGTAGGTTCCATGCTAATGAAATAGCAATTCATTCTGAATGGGGATATGATCAGTAAGCAAATTTCCGCTGAAAATTAGAGCCAAGTGTTTAAATATTTAGTTTGGTTGACTATTGAAATAGGAACTTGCTGAACAAATAATGCACATTCATTTTATTCTTTGGGAGAAAATATTCAACCTCTTAAAAATATGAATGTTATGAGCTGCTATGAAATAAATACAACTTTGCACTAACATTGTAACTAAAGAGTTTCTGAAAAATAACAGAATGAAGTGTATTAAAAAAAACAAACCTTTACCCCAGGCTATTATAATGAAGAGAAAGTGTTCCAAATGTGAACTAATGAAGTACAAAGTAATGAATATTTAATTTGTATAATTTACTGAAGTGCAATTCGGAATCAGAGCTACATTTTTCATAAACATAATGTTCATTAGGCCTTTACTGTAGCTTTCATGCAATTATTACATTTTTCCTGTACTTGTACTACTGCTAGGGTAGTAAACAGAGGTGAGTGAACATCTCCTGAGATGGTCTGGGAAGTGCAGGGGGAGAAGGGAAAAGAGGAGGGCTGTAGTGTCTATTAAATTTGAATAAGCTACCTATTTACTGTGAAAAAGATAAAAGACTATGCACAGACAGAAGAGCAATGGAAAAAAGGAATAGAAAAGGTAATTGAGTTTTACCTTAGTAGGTGTCTTTCCCTGTCAGTGTGAATATTATTGAATTAGCTCCATTACTGGAAGGATTACACAAAACCAGAACAGTATGAAGGCTTAGCATGAAACTTCAACAATATCAATGGAGGTGAGCTAAGTGCTACCAAAACTGTGCACAGTAACATATCAGATAAAGCAAATCACAGGTTTTCAATAGAGGCAACCTATGATGTGATATGAATTTTAACATGAGCACAAGGAAAAATGAAAATCTAAATAGCACAAGAAGTCCATGCACAAAAAGGAGGATGTCAGACATAGCCTGCATAGTAAATATCAAGAGGTGAAAAATTTGTATTAATGTTCTTTATGGCATGGTTTTATTTAATACAATATCTCCCTACATCTCCTCTCAGTATCAGAAATATAGCCTGGATTCCGCAGCTTACCAACTGGATCCTGACATCAGGTCACATATTTACTTGAGATAATGGTTTCATATTTTTTTATATTATCAAAGCGAGTAGCAAAGATCAATGGATTCAAATCCTAATGTGCATGTAAATATCACACCTTCATCTTTGTTTTAATGCAGTAAATTTAACCAGACTGGTTTTACATTTCTTTGCCCTCTTTCAAATCTTTTTCTTCACCCCTCTCTACACACCCATCCTAAATTATTTCTGCGATCTATAACTTATTTGCTGAGTTATTGGAAATCATTCATACACATGGATATAGGGTAGCCATAGACAATATTAGAAATAAAAGTACAGCACTCGCATTATTTCACACTATTCTTTCCAAAGGCGTTAGGGAAATATAGTAAAAACAACTGCCTTGGGAATCAGGTTGCTTTTTGCAGTCTGCAATTCAAAATGAAGAGTGATATTGTTGAAAAGAAGAAGGTACCCTGACACCAGGAGGCCTCAATTACCGTAAGAACAACTGGTGCCTAAGGCTGGCAAAGGAGCCGAATAAGGTATTAAAAAGAACATGATTTTGACAAATTATATATTCTAGGATTGTAAATATGCATCATGCTGCGCTCTGCATTTTACCTTCTCCATTCCTGAATGAAAGGGTAAATTGCCCTTGCTATGGGTCTCCCCCATATATTCCCATTTCTTGTTCAGTGCTGTAAGTTAGCAAAGTAGTCCAAGTGGAACATTTTTGTACAGCTGGCAAGCACAGTCCAGAGGGAACCCCTGCTTATTTAATGTAACTCCTGCCCATTTGAAGATAGAGTGGGCAGATAGTTGTACAGCCTCCAAGGAGATCAGCCTTGGCAACTTCAGGTATCAGCATATAAAGAGCCTGGCAGGGCTCTGAACCCAAACCCTTCCGTTTAGCAAGCCATTTGCAAGACACAACAGGAGGCAACTTTACTTCTGAGGAACTGAGACAGGAGAACACAAGTTCTGTCATGTGATCGCTGAACTGATCTAGAGAGTCTGTTCAAGTTAGAATATACAAAACACGAGATAGGAGAAATTAATGACAAAGAGTAAAGCAATTAAAAATATCAAATTAGAGAACAGACACAAACCACCCCCTATAAATAAACGACAATTCCTACGCCTTAGCCACAGATACAACAATGTTTCAGGTTTCAGTGCAGATTCTCCTCTTGTTACCTCAGCTAGAGAGAATTTTTAAAAAAAACAGTGTCTCGCATTCTTTTGTTACTCCTATTCCTTCAAGAGAGAAAATTTTACCTGCATTTATTGGTCCAATCCTGCTTCTATTGAAATCAATGGGAATTTTTCCTCTGGTATAAGTGGTACAAGATTGGGCCCTGTTTTTCATAGGGTCTTAAAACATATTTTGGGGGACTGAAACATTTTATTAATGATTTCCTAACGATACAATGATTTAAAAAACCCCTACACTAAGGAAGCAAAATAAACCCTTATCAAATATATTTATACACACCAGAAGGAACAAGCACTGTCACTTTGATATTGAAACTGGAAATAAGATATGCTTTATAGCTTCATGGAGGTTGAGAACAACTGGGTGTATTCACTGATCATTAGCATCCTTGCCAGATTTTGGAAGACCATTTTATCTTGTCATCCTAATTTCGAGTGGAGGTCCATGAAACTGTGGGTGCAGAAACAAAATCTTTGTGTTAAGAAGCAGGGACTGATTCTTCATGATTTTCTTAGACAAAACATCCCACACTAAAAAAAGTGAGAAGTTCTTCTTTGAGTGGTGCGCCTGGGATCAGAGATCTTCAGTAGCAGTGTCTGCTGGGCTGCACATGCGCTCCTCCCTGTCTCATGCCTCAAGCAGTGTCTATATAGCGCTGTGCAGTCCAACATCCTCAGTTCCTTCTCAACCGCTCTTGGTCTGGGAAGGAAACTCTAGCAGAGCCCTTTGTCGTTAGTCGTAGTGCCTTTAGACATTATAGGTTTCAGTTTATTGCTAGTTATTAGCTGATTTCTCCCTCTTTTACTGTCCCCTCCCCCCAATATTTTCTTTCCATTCTTTTCTTCCCGTTAGTATAGATTCCAGAGTCCTTCCCTATAGGGAAGTTCTCCCCACACGGGGCAATGCCTGGATCCCCCAGGTTTAAGAGGTGCCTTTCTTGCTGAGAGGCCATTCCCATGAGCAATGGGCACGCCCAGTGCATTTGGTACCTGGGAGAGGGGCACATACCACAGCAGTGCTCCCATTGCCTTAACTTGAAAGCACAGGCCAGAAAAGACTGGGACCTTGAACAAAGGTTGATCATGATGGAGAACGCATTACGACCCGCCTCAGATCCTGGTCCTGAGGCCTCTCCTCTGCAGCTACGCTCTTCCTCAGTATTGTCAACTAACGCTCCCCACTCCATGAGCACTGCGAAGAGAAAGTCTTCTGTCTCTCGTCCAGATGACAAGAAGCACGCCCCAAGCTCACCCTCCAAGGAGCCACCCTAAAAAAGACCATCCCCAGCAAGACTGGTGGTTTCCACATCTTCTTCACTGAGACTTGGCTCTTCTGTCTTCCCAAGTACCTCCGATACCAGCGCTATTGATAGGTCCAAAGACCCTAAATGGGCAGGACTGCATAAAGGGGTTCCATCGCAAGACCGGCAAAGGTAAAAACCTCCAAGTCCATGGCTCTGAGTCCCTCGACACTCAAAAACAAAACCATTGGCACCGGAGAAATTCTCAGCACCAGCAAATCTACTGGCACCGCAGAAGCTGTCAATGCCATTAGGTGGCCATTCAGCAGATTACACCATCATTGCCAACACCGCACCGATGCGTCGTCCTCCTCCAAAATCATAACATGCAGTACCAATGATGCTTATGCCAGTACCACAGAAGTTTATGTTCCCAAGAGACCTATTAGTTTCTGAAACCCTGGAGTTCCTTCTCCTCCATACTGAACTACCACCAATCTACGTCTCTCCCCTGGAAACGCACGTGCTACCACACTCTCCTTCATCCCTAGAACTGCTTACCCTTCTCCAGTGGGGAAGAAGAAGAGAAGGACAACGATATTCCGCTGCACTGTGCACCCTTCCATTGTACCACAGCATGGCTCAATGCGAGTTCCATACACACCCATGACTGAACCAGGTCCCAGGTACTGGCACACATAGATGCACCTAGTATGCCTATTCCCCCCACAATAGCCCTATTGGGACCCACGGACAGAATATAGGCAACCCTTTCCTCAACCACCCACTGATAGGAAGGCCCTAAGTAGCTGCTCTCCATCTTCCTCAGTTTCCAGGCCCCTGGAGCCAGAGCTGGAGCCTCTGGAGGAACAAGAGGAGGAACTAGAGGAAGAAGGCACACCACAAGCCAACATCTCATCCTCTCCAGACAAGGAAATCAGGCCACCACCTCCCATGGCTGCAGAAGACTTCAGGCATTTTCAAGAACTCTTTCGAAGAATAGTGGAGGAAGTCTGTGAGCAACAACATAAGTTGTTAGACATCTTTCAGGCCTCCACATCAGCAATAATCAGGTTTGCAATCAACTTATTCGATCCAGCTAAGATGATCCGGTAGGCCCCTGTGTCCATATTATCAACCTTCAAGCAGGGGGATAAATGTCCCTGCAAAAGTCATGGAGTATTTATTTTCCCACTCTACCCCAAATTCCCTCATAGTTAATGCAGTGAATGAGAAAGGGAGACAACAGCACTCAGACAACCCCCTGCAATAAAAAGAATGGAAGAGGCAAGACCTCTTCGGCCACAAGGCTTACTCATCAGCCACGCTCCAGTTGAGGATTGTTAATTACAAGGTGCTCCTATCAAAATATAACCACGTGAATTACTCTAAGTTCAATTACTTCCTTCAACATATCCCAGACGACAAGAAGGAATCGGTTTCAGGCACTTGTAACTGAAGGACAGCTATTGGCACGCACAGTGGCCTGATCTATAGCCACATCTACGGTCACGAGGCATGCTTCACGGCTACACCTGTTGGGGTTCCCGAAAAAAGTTCGACCACAGTGGCAGATCACCCATTTGAAGGTCCAAAACTCTTTACCAAGCATCCTGACAAGTCCCTTCATTCCCTGAAGGATTCAAGGGCCACACTACACTCCCTCAGCATTTATACACCAACACCAAAACAAAGACAAGGTAGATATCAAACTACCGCTAGAGCTTATCTTCCACCTTTTGGCCCCCAATGATACTATGATCCACAATGTAGATGTCAGAGCCCCCCTCCTAAACATAAGCAGGCCCCAATGCAGTCAATCACTCCTCATCCTTCCACCTCCAAACAGTTTTGAAAATTTGGTTGAGGCCCAGCTCTCCCCATGAATCAAGTGCTGCAACCATCCAGTTTGGCAACCGTTTGACCCTGTTCTACCCAACATGGCAGACAATCACCTCCGACAAGTGGGTATTGGAAATTATAGACAAGGGGTACTCCATTCCATTCTTCTCCCTCCCATACACCTCTCCCCCCTCCCCATCCCTCTTCAGAGACCCTTCTCATGATTACCTCTTACGGGAGAAAATAAACCACCTTCTGTGACCGGGAGCCAAAGAACAAGCCCCATTCCAGCAAAGAGGAAAGGGCTCTTATTCCAACTACTGTGGCAAAGTACCTTGTTCTCCTCAGCAGACTGAGTTCCTCTTAGCCTTGGAGACACAGGCTTGGGCAGAGCAAACCCTTACTAGTAGCACAGGGTCTGGCTATACCTTCCCCTGGTCAGTCCCTTCAGTTTGTTTTCCTTCCCATCTGGGGAGGAAATGCAGCCCTCCTTCCAGGAAGGCTTCAGTGTCCTACTGGCAGCTTCTCTGCTTCTCACACAACTCTCCCACCTCCATTCCCACAGGGGAGGGTTTAAAAAGGTCTCCAGCAGTTGAAGCCAGCTGGACCTAATTAGCTCCCTAGCAACCCCTTTCCCAGCTGAACCTTATTTCCCCATAGTTATCTCCCCTCCGTGGACAGGGAGAGGCCTTTTAACCCCCTGGGACTAGTTACTACCTCCCCCTTGGTAGCTGTTTGTCCTGGGTTTGCCACACTACTTCATAACACAAAAGAAGAATGGTGGATGGAGACCTATCCTTGATCTGAGGTACCTCAACAAGTTTGTCAAATTGCATTGTTCAAGATGGTCACATTAGCAACAGTAGTCCCAGCACTGCAATAGGGGGACTGACTCTCGGCCCTCAACATCCAAGATGCATATTTCCACATCACTGTACACCCTTCACGCAGACAGTTTCTCAGATTTGCCTGGGGTTGGATCATTATCAATACAAGGTACTACCCTTTGGCCACTCCACAGCACCAAGAGTTTTTTCCAAAGCCTTAGCAGTTGTGGAAACGCACCACCACAAACAAGGAGTCATGATATTTCAACAGCTCAATGACTGCCTAATAAAGGCTCTATCTCAACACAATGAGCTTAAGGCCATAGAAGGGACAATGAGTCTCTTCTCCAGCCTAGGCCTCAAAATAAACATGCAAAAATCAATACTGATGCCAGTACAACATCTTGAATTTATCGGAGCACACAAGAGAGACCAAAGTCTTCCTCCCAACTCACAGATTTAACACACTTGTCAGCTTCATTTCCAAGGTGCAAACCAGTCCAGAGACCTCCACCAGAACTTGCATGCAATTGTTTGGTCATATGGCAGCAACTATATTAATAGTCAAACACGCCAGATTGCATATGCACTGCGTGCAGGGCTGGCTTCAAATGGTCTACTTTCTATATAGACATAACCTGAATAAATCTCTATCGGTACCACTCAAGATCAAAGTCCCGTTAGAATGGTGGACAAAGTCTCTGAATGTTTGCAGGGCTGTCCTCTTTTTCCAGCCTCCTCTCTCCTTGCTCCTGATGACTGATACCTCCCTCCCTGCACATCTATAGAACCACACAGTACAGGGCAAATGGTCTCCTTCAGAATCTATACATCAGTCTTCTAGAGCTACGTGCAGTCTACAACATATGCCTCCATTTTCTTCCATTAATCAAGAACACAAGCATCAGAGTAATGACAGACAATGTTGCCTGCATGTTTTACATCAACAGGCAAGGGGGGAGTCAGGACAAGGTCATAACATTGTGGAACTGGTGCATCCGACGCGGCATCCATATCTCTGCCACATACCTGCCTGGCCACTAGAACACCACAGCAGACTCCATGAGCAGGAAGTTTTTACAAGATCATGAGTGGGAGATAGACATGCCAACTCTTCAGGCAATTTTCAACCAATGGGGTTCCCAAGCATAGACCTATTAGCCACCACTGAAAATGCCAAATGCCCATGTTTCTGCACCAGGGCAGGCCTCAGTCACCAATCCTTTGGAGATGCCTTCCTTATCACATGAAATGCCTTTCCACCCTTTCCCCTTCTTTTCAGAGTACTACACAAATACAAGTAGAACAGGACTGATAGCTCCGACCTGGCCCGGATAGATATGATACCCTTAACCTCTTGCGCATGGTAGTCTGTCTTCCAATAACCCTTCACCTGGAGCCACACCTCATCTCTCAGCATGCAGGCACAATTCTCCACCACAACTTGGAGATTCTCCACCTGAAGGCTTGATTCCTTCATGGTTCCAGCCTCCTGAGATGACCTGCTCCATGGAGGTAAAATAAATTCTTTTAAATAGTAGACATTCAACCACCAGTCAGACTTACCAATACAAATGGAAAAGAGTCCAGACCTGGTGCAAAACCAAGTATATTCCAAAGCTCCACACTCCTCTGCAACTCATTCTGGACTACATGCTCAAACTCAAGAAATCTGGATTCTCTTCAAGCTCTATTTGCATACATCACCGCCTTCCACTGCAAAATAGAAGACCATTTGGTTTTTACCCACCCGATGATAAAATGATTTCTTAAGGTCCTCCAAAATTTATACCCTGAGGTTTGAGATCCAACCCCACCTTGGGACCTTAGCTTTGTTCTACACTGCTTCATCAACTCCCCATTTGAGCCCACTGCCTCCTGTTTATATATACACCTATCGGTGAAAATGGCCTTTCTCATAGCTATCACATCAGCTCAACAAGTAGGTGAAATAGGTGCCCTCATGGCATACCCCCTATATACACTTTTCTACAAGGATATGGTCATGTTATGACCCCACATAAATTATTCCCTGTTATGTCATCGTCCTTTCACCTGAACAAATTAATCCACCTTCCATTCTTCTTCCACAAGCCAAATAAAAAACAACGTGAGGCAATACTACACACTATGGACCTAAGAAGGGCCTTAGCCGTCTACCTCGAACAAACTAAATCATTCAGGCAATCAGCACAGTTATTCCTTTCTACGGTTGAATGGTCAAAAGGATCTGCCATATCAAAACAAAGACTTTCAAAATGGCTCTCTCAAAGCATTCACCTTTGCTATTGGCAGCATAACCTACGAACCCCAGTGGGAACTCAAAAGCATTCCATCCAATTGCTGCCCACTTCAATAGCCTTTCTAAATAATGGGCCCATTATGGACATTTGTTGGGCAGCCACCTGGGCTTCCTCGGACACATTCATACAACATTATGCAATCACCCACAACTCAACACCAGATACACTACTAGAACGCACCGTCCTATCCTCACTCTTCGATACTGCTCTAAAGCTCCAACCTTCCAACTAGGGGCACTGCTCTACAAGCACCTAAAATGGAGCACCCATAGGGACAGCACTTGAAGAAGAAAAGAGGATTACTCACAGTAACTGTGGGGCTTCAATATGTGTGTCCCTATGGGTGCTCAACTACCCACCCACCTCCCCTCTGCTTCGGAGTTCAAGCATGGACTTGGTGGTAGAGAAGGAACTGAGGGCAGTTGGACTGCACAGTGCTATATAGTTGCTGCTCGTGGTGCAAGATGGGGAGGAGCTTATGTGCAGCCCAATGGGCACTGCTGCCAAAGATCTCTGATCTCACACGCAGGGACAGCAGCACACCTAACGTGGAGCACCCATCTCGAAGAACCTCAGTTATTGCACAAGGTGAGTAACCCTCTCTTTCGCCTGGGCAAAAAATGTGCAAGATCAGTGCCATATTTTGGTATATTCTGTGTCAACTTCATTTCTGGAGAGAGCCAAATATCTCTTTTAATTATGTTCTATGGGTGAGGCATAATTTAGGACTAAATAATCCCCATAATCCATATCTGATCTACCATATATGCCAATGGAAGGTTTGTATAAAGATTAAGGTTGGAATATGGCTTTTATTTAGTCACTATTATTTTAGTTATCATTATTATTATTATTTCAGATGTCTCAGACTTTCTCTTGGAGGAAAAATATTCTGACGGTTAGAATCACCACTATTTCTGTCACTAGTTGCTCTTCCTTCTTCCTCCTTTCTTTTCGTGTTTTGATTCTGCTTAGTCTCTCCTGTTTTCTATCTTCTGCTTTTTTCTTCTCTGTGGCAACTCCCAAATCGCTCTTCTGAGCTTCACTCCAGTCCCAATCCCCATCCTATGTGATACAATTATTAGTGATTTTATAGTTGATAATATGCAAAATTTCATCATTAGGCTTTATAGTTTAATGAGATTAATGGAGGGGGGTGATGAGTACCAGCCTCCCACAACCATTGCTCTTCATTCTGTCTGCAGCGTCTACAGTGCCTCAGTTTACACTTGGGTCACATTTGGATTGTCAATTTTGCAACCATAAAGGCTGAAAACTTACTTTAAAAAACCAACAACATAGATTCTGCAGAATCTGAATATGCGATGCAGATAACATAAATACCAGGCTAGATCTATTAACCACTGGCTGAGTGTTTTTTACCCCTGGTTTATAGCATTATTTTAGCATTAAAGGTGCTGTTTTGCCACCTATCATTGCACTATATGAACAATCTATATATCAAAAGTAAGACTCAGAGATCATAGAATCATAGAATCATAGAATCTCAGGGTTGGAAGGGACCTCAGGAGGTCATCTAGTCCAACCCCCTGCTCAAAGCAGGACCAAACCCAATTAGATCATCCCAGCCAGGGCTTTGTCAAGCCTGACCTTAAAAACCTCTAAGGAAGGAGATTCCACCACCTCCCTAGGTAACCCATTCCAGTGCTTCACCACCCTACTAGTGAAAGAGTTTTTCCTAATATCCAACCTAAACCTCCCCCTCTGCAACTTGAGACCATTACTCCTTGTTCTGTCATCTTCTACCACTGAGAACAGTCTAGATCCATCCTCTTTGGAACCCCCTTTCAGGTAGTTGAAAGCAGCTATCAAATCCCCCCTCATTCTTCTCTTCTGCAGGCTAAACAATCCCAGTTCCCTCAGCCTCTCCTCATAAGTCATGTGCTCCAGCCCCCTAATCATTTTTGTTGCCCTCCGTTGGACTCTTTCCAATTTATCCACATCCTTCTTGTAGCGTGGGGCCCAAAACTGGACACAGTACTCCAAATGAGGCCTCACCAGTGCCGAATAGAGGGGAATAATCACGTCCCTCGATCTGCTGGAAATGCCCCTACTTATACAGCCCAAAATGCCGTTAGCCTTCTTGGCAACAAGGGCACACTGTTGACTCATATTCAGCTTTTCGTCCACCGTAACCCCTAGGTCCTTTTCTGCAGAACTGCTGCCCAGCCATTCGGTCCCAAGTCTGTAGCAGTGCATGGGATTCTTCCGTCCTAAGTGCAGGACTCTGCACTTGTCCTTGTTGAACCTCATCAGATTTCTTTTGGCCCAATCCTCTAATTTGTCTAGGTCCCTCTGTATCCTGTCCCTACCCTCCAGCGTATCAACCACTCCTCCCAGTTTAGTGTCATCTGCAAACTTGCTAAGGGTGCAGTCCACACCATCCTCCAGATCGTTGATGAAGATATTGAACAAAACCGGCCCCAGCACCGACCCTTGGGGCACTCCACTTGATACCGGCTGCCAACTAGACATGGAGCCATTGATCACTACCCGTTGAGCACGACCATCCAGCCAGTTTTCTATCCACCTTACCGTCCATTCATCCAGCCCATACTTCCTTAACTTGCTGGCAAGAACACTGTGGGAGACTGTATCAAAAGCTTTGCTAAAGTGAAGAAATAGCACATCCACTGCTTTCCCCTCATCCACAGAGCCAGTTATCTCATCATAGAAGGCAATTAGGTTAGTCAGGCATGACTTGCCCTTGGTGAATCCATGCTGACTGTTCCTGATCACTTTCCCCTCCTTTAAGTGGTTCAGAATTGATTCCTTGAGGACCTGTTCCATGATTTTTCCAGGGACTGAGGTGAGACTGACTGGCCTGTAGTTCCCCGGATCTTCCTTCTTTGCTTTTTTAAAGATGGGCACTACATTAGCTTTTTTCCAGTCATCCGGGACCTCCCCCGATTGCCATGATTTGTCAAAGATAATGGCCAATGGCTCTGCAATCACATCGGCCAACTCCTTTAGCACCCTCGGATGCAGTGCATCCGGCCCCATGGACTTGTGTTCGTCCAGCTTTTCTAAATAGTCCCGAACTACTTCTTTCTCCACAGAGGGCTGGTCACCTCCTCCCCATACCGTGCTGCGGAGTGCAGCCACCTGGGAGCTGACCTTGTCTGTGAAGATGATCTTACATATCTTTTTCTTTGCAACTTAATGTATTGATAGTGGCAAAACAATAGTTTTAAAATATAGATTGCAGAAGTGAGCAAGACTACAGGCTCATCTCAAACCTGCAGTCTGCCAGAGTTCCTGAACACCATTCTAGGATTGGTGATACCAGTGAAAAGTGGTGATAGAGGAATGCCAGAGGATATGAAAGGAGGGGAGTGTGCATGGGTAACAGCTGTGGGAAAGTCTGACGTGAACTGGTTATGAGGAAGAGGGTAGAAGTGGAGCCAAGCCAGCTGGTACCATGGGGAGAGAGCTGCTCCTAATCCTACCTATTTTGCATCAGCTAGGTATTTGAAACATTTTTTAGCCAAACCCAAATGCCAGAATTTTGGCTGAAATTCAACCTAATACCTATGAGTAGCCAATTTCCTAGTAATCTAGCAGATGAACATTGGATGAGCTGAATAGTAGATGTTGTTTTGAGTCCTAAAAATGTCATCTCAGGTGGAGAAAATAGTGCAAAATAGCAAATTTTCAATAGGAGAACTAGTGATTATCCAAGCACCAGCATCTCAAATAACAGCAAAAGGAATACAGAAATGACATGCTACATGTACTCTGCTTTCAGTATATACAGTCTCTTCTTACAGGTTTGCTATAATATGCCAGTCTTCCTTTAAAATAGATATATAACCTACAGAGAAAGTGGTTCATTTTTTGTGTGGACCACGCCATTCTGTTATGTCAAAACTAATCAAATATATTTGAAAAATTAGCAGTTATGGTACAGTTAGGGTCCACTTCTACCACCCTGACATTGAGGAGCAGTTACTCATGTGAGTAGTGACATGGGACTACTCGAGTGAGTAACTGCTTGAGAAAGTGGTTCACAGTCTGGCCCAATGGGGCTACTCGGGAGTAAGGTACTTCTCAGTATGAGCAAGGGTTGTAAAATTAGACTCAATTATAATAGCATTTTTAAAATGATGCAGAAACACCATAAATATAGAAGTAGAATAAACTAGAATAAACTGATGAGTAAGTCACTTGTATATTACAACCAGGGCACAAGGGGATCCTTCAATCTCTACCCCCTCACTGCTGGGATTCCCTCCAAGACCTCTTCTCACTCGGTTTCCCAATAACTCAGTTTGACTCCAGCCTTCATCACTTCGGGATCTTTATTTGGCATACAGCAGTGCTATGCTGAGTTGATCAGACTCAAACGCAGGGGGGATGGATGCAGGGTACATCACAGCTCCAAAGGTACACAAAAACCCTCTCCCATTATATACATTACACATCTCATTGCATTTACTATACATTGCATCACACATTTTTGGATTGGCTGGGTTACTTTGCAGGAACCAACTCCTGTGCAGCATGCGCTGTCCACGCACTGACCATGTTTAAACCTCCTCTTTACCTCATCTCTACTTTCCTAATTTATTTTGTCCCTTGTTACCTAGTTCATAGTAAATAGTTCTCTGGGTGTTCTCCCTTCTATCTTAGTTGGCTCAGACATTCTATCTTTAGACTACTGACCTATTTACTTATCTTATTTAGCACAAACATCCTGTTTTCAACCTGCTGATTCATTTACATCCCTAATTCTATCTTCCAAAAAATGAGGCCTCCCTCCATGTGTTAATTACTCATGTCGGGTCAGACCTCAGTTATACTCTCCTCTCTCTGTAGACACTGCTAGGAAGTCACCAGAACATAAATGCAATAGGAGAAAGGAAATAAATATAAACTATGGGTGAAACTGCTTCAGATGCAGCATTTTTCCCAGAGTCATTTTCATATAAATAACAAATTGGCTGTAATCTTCAGATCGGTATTAAAAATTTCATCAGTTTATTTTTATCATATATATGCATATTGCTTCTCCTTCCTTGGCATAAATGAACTGGTTTTATCTAGCCTTTTCATTTAATGGAATTATTATTCCTTTTGCATCTCCCCTGCTGCTTCATATCACTACTGAATATTTGTTAAGTACAGGGAAAATTAATGTTTTTTGCTTGTTTGCCAGGTACAGTATGTTATAGAGGGAAGGCTAATGAAAAATATTCATGCTTATTCAATAAGGAGTGCTAAGGCTATAAAATGTTCTCAGATTAGACAGAGAAAAGGATCACAGTTGTTTAAACAGAACGAGGCTTTTTCACATCTAATGGGTCCAATCCTACGAAATACCAGTGGCTTCAACATTCTCTAAAGCACCTGAGAGGAGCAAATATGAAGACAAGGGAAGCTGAGGTTATACAGCACCAAACAAGAAGTACTCAGTACCTCACAGGAGAGACGCTAGTTTACCACCCTAGCTATGGCTACACTTTTCTAAGTGATACTCCAGCCTACCTAAATCTCATATTGCAAAGCTCTTCAGAGAAAAGCTTGTGGGTTTTTTATGTATGGAAAAGGCCTAGCCATTGTGGGTGATGCTGGAAGACAAATAGATTTTAAGAGTGGAGTAATTTTCCTTTAGTTTTATGGCCACATCTGAATGATAGTTTATATCTATTTGAAACCTTAAGTATAGTGAAAAATACCTGATTTAATTTTAAAATAATGTGTGGATCTCAGGAAGCCACTTGACTTGCCAAAAATGTGTCTGAAGATTTTGCATTTCAAATATTATTTAAAAATGTCTGAATTTCTAGTGAAGGAGGCAAATCAAAAATTGTGAATCATTGGTTTGACTCCATTCGAAACTGAAATTCCATCATCAGTTGCATCATCAAATCTGTTCTCGGGCTCCATGGTATAGATCTGGCTCCTGCCATTTCAGGAAGGAATGCCTTCATTGATTAATTGAAAAATGTTTCTTTCCCTCCAAAAACATTAAACTTTCCTCAGGATGCTGGGTGAGCTGCTGTTTCATGATTTCCTGTTTCAGACAGATGCTCTAGCTCCCTGTTTTTCCTGATTTAATCAGAAATAAATCTTCAAATGTGTACTCTGTCTGCTTTTAGCTTGGTCCTGTGGTAAGGGTGCTAGCAAGGGACATAGGAGGAAGGGGTCCCATCCCCTGCTTCTCCACAGACTTCAAGTATGTTTATTCTGTACTCTGTTCTATTTTATGTATGTCTCTTCTGTACTCAAAGATGGGACCGCAGTTTAAGCGCACAGATCCCAGCTAGCTTTAATCTAACTAGCTCCAGTCTCAAAGCAATCAATCTATACAAGCGCACCCAGAATCCTGGGTAATTACTCGTGAGGCCAATCTGGGCTGAAGCCTGCACAGTCATGCAGCTAGATTAGCTGATCTGGCTAGGTTAAAACTAGTTTGGGTATGTCTACTCAAACTGCAGTCACTTAGACATACCTTTTCTTTGTGACCTTGGGCAGTCACTTAGGGCAGTGTATCTCAACCTTTTTGATACCAGGGACTGGCTTACTGCCTTCCTATACTATGTCAGGGAGATCTCAGGGGCTGACACTGGTCCACAGACCTATCGTTGAGAAATATTGATTTAGAGTATGTCTACACTCAATCAGAGGTGTGTCTGCAGCATGTGTAGGCACACCTGAGCTAGCTTTAATCTAGCTAGCTCAGATAGCAATAGCAGTGAAGCTGCAGCAGCATGAGCTGTCTCGGTCAGGGTTGTACCCTCGCTCAAGTTTGTCTGCATGTGCTGCAGTCACACCTCTGATTGCAGTGAAGTCATAGGGGGTTACCCTTAATCTGTGTATGCCCCAGTTACTTATCTGTAAAATGGGGATAATAGCACTGCCTTTCCTTACCAGGATGTTGTGAGGATAAATATATTAGAGTGTGAAGTGCTCAGGTACTATGGTGTGGGGAGCATATAGATGCCTAAAATAGATTAATTGAGTCATTTAAAAATAATGCCATATTTACCATCTCAAATAAAATTGCAATGACAAGCAAATTAGAGAGATCTATAGCAATAATAAGCACAACATTTAAAGCCCTATATTTTATTTAAAATAGGCACTTTTTTTGCACATGACCGATATTACATGCAGACATAAACAAGCAATTATGAGTGCAAACATATAACTATATATTTTGTGCATGCAGTTGCCTATTTGCATATTTTCGTGCAAATAAACATTGGCCCTGACTACACATATATACATCCATAAGTATCTAAGGTTTTGCCTCTTCTGATTTAGTGGAAGGCACAGTGCATTTTTCTCTTTCTTTCATTTTTAATTTTTGAAAGTCGCAGAGGAGACAGAAGCAGACACATAGTACAAAAATACGTTAGTCACACATAACTCACACTTATAATGGCTATCAGTAACAGAGAGAGAGAGAGAGAGCACTCACCCACACAAAGCATATCTGGCAAATTACAGCAGATACAGAATCCTAATAATCTTCATCAATATGGAATAAACGACAATAGGAATTGTGGTCTGGCAGTTTTTTGGACTGATTCAGAATATTGTTGGACGATTTTGCAAAAAAAAAAAGCGTCTTTTTCTTCTTTATTCTTCATGATATCCTAGATATACTAAACACCTCAAAGATATTCCCAGAAGGTCCTGTGATCTAAAAGATGCATACAACATACGCCAAAAAGGGTTTTGCATCAATGCAAGCTCCAACTCCAGCCCATGCCGCTTGGCTCTGGTTATTTCCAGTGGCGGAGGTGTGCCCTGCCTCCACCCACTGCTGGGTGGAGGCCTGATGAGAACCTAATTGCCTCTCAGCTCCCAAACAATCAGCCAATGAGGAGGCAGTCACTGGAGCTGGTTGGCGTGGAGCAGAGTCTGAGCCTGTGCTGATGGGGAAGCAGAGCTGAGTGGAGCAGTGTGAGGAAGCAGAAGCTTTCCTATGAGACTGCACCTCTCAGCGACCTGGCTGAGTCTTTAAAATGTTCTTTTTCTGGGGCTGAAGCTGCCTGTGACTCTTCTCCCTTTAAGCATGGTGCCTGGTGCTCAGATTTGAGTGACCCGGGTGCTAATTATGGGCAACCCAAGCCCATCATAGCTATGCCGCCACTCAGCGCCCCCCCCCAAGAATATTTTCACCAGCCACCTATGATGTGGAGGCGTGATATATTGGTTGTGGAAGGGTGCGCTAAGCATAAGGAACAATATGGAGGAAGACATAAAGATGTCTCTATGCATCTGAAGAAGTGGGTTTTACCCATGAGGTTTTACTCACGAAAGCTTATGCCCGAATAAAC
Source organism: Macrochelys suwanniensis (assembly GCA_033296515.1). Lineage (NCBI taxonomy): Eukaryota > Metazoa > Chordata > Testudines > Chelydridae > Macrochelys > Macrochelys suwanniensis. The sequence goes on from CM065775.1 coordinate 291,780,818, forward strand.
CTGTTAGTCTTTAAGGGGCCACCGGACTCCTCGTTGTTTTTGTGGCTACAGACTAACACGGCTACCCCTCTGATAAAGATGCCTGTGAGAGAAGCAAAGGAAAGGGGTATGGAGACTGACATCACGGGAGGAAGGAAAGGGCTGGGAGAAGGACATGGAAAAAAGACAGGAACAGAGATGTAAGTAGGCACTGCTTGATGTAGGGAGTTGAAGGTAAAGATATGGAGTTTGATATGCTAGTGAAGCCAGTGAAGACACCCAATGCTGGGGAGATGACATGGTTGAAGTGACAGGCAATGGATGAGCAGCATCGTTTTAACAGGCATTTTGGATGAACTGGAAGATGTCGGTGTCAATATGACCTGAGAGAAGGAGATTACTGAGGTCATAGTGGAAAATTTCCAGGGCACAGTTAGCTGGTGGGTGGAGGAGAAACGAGATGTCATAGAATATCATAGAATATCAGGGTTGGAAGGGACCTTAGGAGGTCATCTAGTCCAACCCCCTGCTCAAAGCAGGACCAATCCCTGCTTTGACTGCTTTAACTGTGGTGAAGTAGATGGACCCAGAGAAGGTTTGAAGGGCAATATTAGGAGCGTGGTTTTCGCCATGCTGAGTTTAATATGATGGCAGGTGATCTGAGATGAAATTTCAGAGAGAGAGAGAGAGCAGGAGAGAAGAGACTGAACACAGAAAAAGAGTGAATGGGCAGTCTGGTGTGCAGACGAAGAATTGAGAATCATCAACGTAGATTTAAATCCATTCGAGTGGATGAAATCACCTACTGTTAAGGGGTAGACTGAAAGGAGGTGAGATCTAAAGACAGAGAGCCCTCATTATTATATATTTCAGATTTGTAAATTTATTCATGTTCCCCACAATAATAATTCCGTTGCCCATGGTGGAAAGTGTATGTACTGTACCAGCCATTAGCAAACATGAAGAACAGGATTGACTTTGTCAAGAGGAGATTATGGATACAAAACAGTGCAGTGGAGACTTTTATAAATATAAAGGTCTTAATAACTTACTACATTGATATTTCAATATGTTCCAAAAACTTCAATTCAAGACCATTCTCATCACCTGGACTTTAAAAAGGCACAGGCAGAGGTCCATGCCATGTTCCAACACTGGCAAGGTCCATTTCATGATGTCCCATCTATGACATCTTTGGAGTATCAGATATGGGTCCTGCCCCATATTTGATTTTGAGGTGACTATTTTTCTAATGTTCTATTGACTAAATCTTTGATGATGCTCGCTACAGGACAGACTTTTCATTGCCCTTCCCAATCAAACCACATATTTAATAGCAAACAATTCATCAAATGATATTTAGATCTAAGTCACATTTATAATGAAACAATTGAACTACCAAAGTTTAAAAAATCCAAAAAACCACATACTTGCCTTTGAAATTAACCACTTTCAAAACAGTCCAAACTCTAGATCAGAGCAAAACAGGAAAGAAAAACAAACAAGGAACCTAGAGAGACTTGAGAGGATGGAACCAAACCAAATGACAGATCACAAACCGGGGAATCAAGCCATATGCAAATTGAGGTAATCATGAAGGATAACAGGAGTAGCATGATCAAAGCTAAACACTTCTGATTTGAATAGCACCTGTGGTATGCTAGAAGAGCATTAAGACCCTGTAACCACAATAAAAGAGCCCAACAAAGTAACACATATCAAAGAATATTACACAGAAAGAAAGACTGCATAATAAAATAACAAATGATAAGCAGACTCCACCTCCTATTTATAATCATCTCAAGAAAGTACAAATGTAATTATTGAGATACTTGAATTTTAAAAAAAAACAGCAGAGGATTTTAATAATAGAGTTGAAAAAATTTGAGGCAGCATTATCATCAATAATAATAAACCCAAATATGGACTCTTCTTGGACTACGGAAGTCTTTCATCAGGCATCTGTCAAAAGTTTGATGAAACTGGAAATCACCTAAAGAATTTCTGAGACTAATTAAGAGAATTCTGTTAACCCTTTATACATTCTAGTACTGTGCTTATTTAGAGCCACAGTTTTTGAAAAGCAAGATCATATATTGCAATGGGGTACCATGGTGGAAGCAAGTGTAATGATATATAGGAATGGTAGGAATCTGTTAGACACTGCAGTGATGGGCACTTTACAAATTCGATAGACACAGAAAGGAAGGTTAGTGATGGAGTGGCTGTATATAGTAGATGGTCCAGATGTCAGAGTGTACCAGGGCAAATAAGAAGGGCAGAATGTAACAGAGTGTCAAGGTATATGATAGTAATGGGGAAGCATGAGTGAGTGGATGTAAGAAAGCAACAGCGTATATGCCAGTGTGGCACAGTGTATATCTTTTAGTGATAAATAGGTATGTTAACAAATGTTCACATGTATAGAAATTATAGTAAATCTATGAGTAACAATATATAGACATGATAGGATGTGGAGTAAAGGAGTCAGAGATGTGTTTTGTGTGTACAATTTAGATCAGATCTTATCTGCGTCTTTCTCGTTAACTCAGACCAGTGATGCCAGTTAATGAATTTAGGGACCAAGGATGTAAATCAGAGACACTTTCTGAAAAAAATAGGGCATTAATCAGAAAGCCATTATTTAATTTGTTTTAAATGGACAGAGTATTCCAAATAGAACACGTGGGTTATTGTCACTGCACATTTTTCTCACTCTTTTCAGCTGTTTTTAATGAGAAATACTAGATTTAAGGAGGTCAGAAGAAACTGTGATGCAAAATCAAGAGCACTTGAAAGGTACAGACTGGCACTCATAGTGTTCATTAACTTGTAAATTACAGAGACCCCTTTTTCTTCTTTCCAGGGAACCTGCAGAGCAAGATTTATATAAAACTAGCTAACAATAAAAAACAGATTGCACGAGGGTTGGGGGGAAGAAGCAAAGCTGCTCTAAAATGGCAACTGAATACCAATGAAATGAACTAATTTAATAAAATTGAAAAATATTGCATGCCCCAGCTGAGACAAGCTTAGAACAATTCCTATTGGTTTGGTATTTTGACTCACCTGGGTGAAGCTGCCACTAGGGCCCCAGCTGGAGCCTCGAGACACATGAAGTCCAGCCACCAGACGTGGGATTTTGCAAATTGGTTAAATCTGCTCTTGTGTCTGGCCACCAGTTGGCAGGCACAGCAGCAGCTTCAGGACTTATATGCTAAAAAACACAATGGCAATCAGAAGAAAACAAAACATTCTGTAGAAAAGTAACCCTACTTTTTTAATGTCTGCCTCAACTCCCTGTATAAGATCATCAACTCCCTGTATAAGAGTGTTATAATAGTGTTCCCTTGGGTCACTGTCATGTTTGCTATAGGATGAAACTTGGCATATAAAGAACCATGATTTTAAGAATATATTTTAAATAAAATATGTATGTTTCTATTTTCAACATCACAGCATTAAATATGTTTCAGATGCTCCTTCATTACCCCTAAACCTCAGAAATCTCTATATCTAAATACTTACATGGCCTCTAACTCCATAGTATCTGAGCTCCTTGTAAATGTTAATGACTTTATCCTTACAACATCTCTGAGGCAGGACCGGCTCCAGGCACCAGTGCAGCAAGCGCGTGCCTGGGGCGGCAAGCCACGGGGGACGGTGTGACGGTCGCCGTGAAGGCAGCAGTCAGGCTGCCTTCGGCGGCATTTCTGCGGGAGGTCCGCTGTTCCCGCAGATTCAGCGGCAAGTCAGCAGCGGGTCCGCTGACAGCGCGGGACCGGCGAAGCGCCCGCAGGAACGCCGCCGAATCTGCTGGACCCGAGACCTCTCGCAGAAATGCCGCCAACGGCTGCCTGACTGCCATGCTTGGGGTGGCACAAATCATAGAGCTGCCCCTGCTCTGAGGTAAGGCAGTATCAAGAAAAATGGTGGTAATTATGCTATTCTTCCTTCCAAGCCCAATAGCCTAGTGGTTAGAGCACTCGTCTAGGATGCAGGAGACCTGGGTTCAGATTCCCACTCTCTCTGTTGTGGAGGAGGTATCTGAATGCTGGTTTCCCAAAGGTGTGTCCTAGCCACTGGGTATTCTGAGGTGGATCTCTCAGTCTCTTCTGTCGAAGCTCTTCCACTTCGTATAAAATACTTAATAGTCATTTGGCTAGAGAGAGAAATTGAGGTGCATGGGGACTTCACCAGTGTAAGCTTAGGTGCCCAGGGAATACAGCTGACTGGGGGTTTTGAGAATCTACATTTTAGAATTAGGTGCCTGGGATTCCCTCGTAAAGCCCATCTTAGGGGCCTGTTTTCTAAAGGCATGTAGGTGACTAACGATGCAGACAGGCACCTAGAAGGATTTTCAAAAGCACCTAGAGCTAGATTCACAAAGGATGCTGAGGATATGTCTACACAGCAAAGAAAAACCCACCACTGGCCCATGCCAGCTGACTAAGGCTTGCAGGGCCCAGGCTGCGGGGCTGTTTCATTGTTGTGTAGACTTCTGGGGTCGGGCTGAGTCCGACTGCACATACAAGGCGGTCTATGATAGGGATAAGATCTGTGTGAACGTCTTTGGTCAGCTGGCATGCAGGTTTTTCTTTGCTGTGCAAACATATCCTGAGTGTCGCCACACCGAATTTTTAGCTGCCTAGAAAATCACTGGGATTCAAAAAGCCTGAGTTAGGCTCCTAGGCTCTCAGTACAATGAATGGGGAGAGCTAGATGCCTTAGAATGGGATTCAAAAAAGCCAGCATGTTAGGCAGCTCCCTGCTTAAGCTAGCCAACAGGAGATGCTGAGGAGAGGGGTGTGTCCTGAGCCCCACTCCTCTCAGGGAGTTCAGCACCTACATGCAACCTAGAGGGAGAGGCAACTGCCTCTGCTTGGGTTTCTCAGCTGCAAACCCTCTGCTGGGGTTAGATACCTATGCTGCTTTTGCATGGAAGAGGACCTCCTCCCTCATAATGTTCAGTGCAGGGCATTCACCTGGGACATGGGGGATCTGCCAGTTCAGTTAACCCCTCTACCTGACAGCTCAGTGCCCTAACCACTTGACTCTGGGATAGTCTGGTGTGGGGATTTCCTCACTCTCTGCTGTTGAAGCTGTTCCACTGTGGATAAGTAATTTTAAAAAGTCATTGGAGCAGGGGGACTGGATCCCCCATGTGAGTTCTCTAACCACCAAGCTACAGAGTTATTCCCATACTCGCTTTCTGGCGCTCTCTTTCTTGCTCAATGACTCTTTCATTATTTACTCCACAGTGGAACATTAACAGGAGGACTGAGGGAATTCCCATGTTGGAATATCCTGCGGCCCACTGGTTAAAGCACTCATCTGACCCTTGTTCAAATCCCATCTTCCCCACTTGAACCAGCAGTCTCCCACATCCCAGTTGAATGCCCTAGCTCCTGGGTTAAAAAATATGAGGACGCTCCTCCTCCTTTCGGCTGCTTTGTGCAAGTTCACAAACAGGGTCCAATCTGGTAAGCATGCTCAAGGCGACTTGTCTACCAGATCAAGCCCTGCAGGCAAGTTGGGCACAGGAATGCCTATCTTCCATTGGTTTGTACTTTGCTTTGGGACTTAGGCATCCAAATCCCTAGAGGGGAACCATTGTGCTCATGCACAGAGGCAGAAACATGGCCACCATGGGAGCTCTTACTGCAGAAATGTATGTGTCAAGCGAGTTTAGGCACCCACAAGGTTCAGAGGCAGCTGAGCAGGATTTTGTGAGTACCAGTGGGGCCTGATTCTAGGATTTAGGCACCTAAATTAGCAGCTAAGTGCCCAAGTCCTTTTGTGAATCTATCTCCATGGTACCTAACACCCGCTGAAATCAAAAATTCTTAGTTTTAGTTTCTTAGACATAGTTTTCAGGTTTCTGCAAGGCTTATGTTAACTTTATTGTGCCTTAGTCTAACTAAATATTAATGGGACCACCCTGACTAGTTATAGGAGGATAGTTCTTAGCTCACTTGGGACTGTCGGAGGGGGAGAGTTCCACTTCTGCGGCTCCGGATTTTGAAAGAGAAAAGATTTTTTGTTGTAATAAGGCCTTTTAGACATCAGCCTCCTGGCTCCACCGTGCCATCTACTCCCATTGCATACATGTGATTGATCAGGCCAGGTCAATCCAAACCAGATTGTGTTTTTCTGTATCCAGAAAATGGATACCAAACACATTGTCTAAAAGAAAAAAAAATGCAATCAATATATTTAAAAACAATTTTATTATACTATAGAGGAGTCCAAACTAGAAAGCCAGTTCCACTTCCATAATGACTGTTAAGGAAATTTGGATCAGGACTGGGGGCTCAGATTTATCTTTATAATCCTTTGGATCAGAACCACGACTCCAAACACCTCCAAATTTTGCAGAGGATTTTATTTGCAGCTGATGCCAAATCTGAATTTTCAATCGTGGCCTCATCTGTAGTATACACCTCCTATAGCTTTTTCAGGTATTTTATCAGAGAACTTAATTTTGGCTGATAACTCGCTCCAATTTATGAGCTAGGAGGAGACCATCATGAGAAACAAAGATAAATAATCCTCAAGTGAAGAATTAAATAAAGATCAGTTGTGACACAGTTTCAGAACAGACTTCCATAGCTCTGTGGGGTGCCATGCCTTTCTCTTAATTAAAGAAAGATAAACTAGAATGACAATGTTTAATTATTTGCAAAGAATCTTTGTATTTTATGTTCCTGTAAAAATTGCTGCTCTAAACTGATTTGCTTTTAACATCTTTTTGAGAACCTCAGAGGTAACTCTTTTTTGTATTTTCTCATTTGTACATGCTGTAGAAAGCCACAGTTACCTCTCTCCCAGTATTACTCAACTTTCTGTATGGTTATGTCTCCTGGGTTGGAACTATATTATAATGGCACCTTTTGTGTCACTGTCGTTACGGCTGCATTAAGTTTTGCACTTAAAGTGGGAGTCTAACGTCTTTGTCTTATATGAAAACTACAGTGTATCTGCCCCAAATTTTAAGCACATAATCCTTTAAATCTTGAATGTTTGGAGGAGTTTCAAGAAAATTTATTAGTTTCTGAGTTCTAATCAATTAATTAGTGGGCCCCAAAATGTTCTCATTCTAAGTCTCATGATTATAGCCCTAGCTCCATAACCTGCCATCAGAGCAGGTGCTGTTGAAGAAAAGTGTGGGCAAGTGTGTGGCAGAAGTGGGCCAGGTGGGTATGACATAATCACTCAGTTTAAATACTGCCTTTCAAATCTTCCGTGTACTTTCGGGAATCCAGAGTAGCCAATTTTTAAAGTCAGATGTTGTTGAAAGCCAGCTGACATTGCCCAATTCACTATTTTCTAGGGACGTGGAGTCCAACTTTTTTTAAGTGGGCCAGCTGGCATCATCTAAAAGCCCATTAACAAATTATCCAGTGTTCCCTAAGAAATGTGGATAAATAGGAGTGTATTATATTACTAAAAATGGTACACTGATTTGTAGTCTTTCTCGGCCACAAGAAGAGTTCTCCTATATTTCAGTATGTCTGAAGTGAACAGTCTGTTCATCTTGTTTAACAGATGTTAAACTACTTGTTGTGAGCTCATTTATTTATGAAGATTAGGAGGGTTCACTTTGTTAGCACGTGCTTGTTCTCTTAATTTGAGTAAAACTTTTTGTTTTCCATTACAAGAAAAAAAGTTAATCACATCATTAAAAAATTCCTTCATAAAATACATATATTTCCATAGAGTATCTAGAAATAAATTTCAATTGACATAATATATACATTTCCTGTCCCCTTAAAGGGCATCACAACTATAATCTAAGACTTGCCTTGATTTATAGTTTAGTAGAATGCAAAGAAATTAGCATAAATGCTAATTTTGCAATTTTGTTTTGCATTTTATGCATATTTTTCCTTCCCATCTGTAAATATTTCCCAGTTTTACATTTCTAGTGTTTTCTTTTTTTGAAAGGAACATGTTTATATGTATAAAATATTACAGCAAACTAAACACGCACACACATTCACTACTGCTCTCCTTGTTTTGGAAAACAAAGAGATGCTTCCCCCTTATTAGCATTTGCTGTAATATAGAGGAGAATGGATGAACAGTGCTGGTTAGTAATTTAAAAAGGCTAGATGAGCATAAAAATGTGCATTGCACATATACTACATGATTATATTAATAGGTGCTGGCTGATGAACACTTAGAAACAGAAGGAAATAGACTTGGAGGAATATGACTTGCTTGGCAGGCTAACTAGAAAAGTACCAGGCTTTGGGGAAGTTAATAACACTGGAATTAATGTAACTGACCATATTGCAACAATCTGCAACTGTGAAATGGATTCTGGAAAAAAAAGGAAGGATTGTGTATGTTTTTTACATATAATTGCAGTTTATTTCCTAAGATTGCTGTTGGCGCAGAACCATGTGTGACACTAGTATCACTTAATATGTTATTCATTGCCTTGGGCTCCAGAAACGAACAGTGAATTAGGTCATGGTGAGTAAATACCTATCAGTGTCCATCAAGTGACATTCCTCAGTTCTTCCCCCCCCCCCCCCCCTTCTTTTCATGTGGTATCAAAATCTCATTTTGGTGTTTATCGGACTGAACACGACAGAGTGAACCTTTTAGAGATAACTGTAAATATATAGTTCCTGTTATAGTTGGAGCCAGGTTCACTATAAACATAAGACTGATGTGATACCCCTGCACTTCGATGAGGTGTGTGAATTGCTTTGTCAAATGATCATGTTTTTTATAATCCTGCACTAGTTGCCTCTCAATGTGGAGACACAGACCCAGATCATCAACTGGTTAAATTGGCATAGCTCCATGGATTTCAATGGGGTTACACTGATTTAAACAATCTTAGACTCTGACACATACGATTCCATTTCATCCGTTCACCCTCCCCCTCCCAAAAAAGTTGCTACTTTGATTTGATTTTGGGAAATGTTGACTAATAAACAAGATCACTAGAGCTACTCAGCAGAAACTTGCTAGAATGAGTCACCTGCTCCTTATTATTTTAAGAAATGATTCCATTGTCTTTTTATCTGATGTCCCTGACTATTGTTGCTATATTGCTGCTTTGATAATATACATTGACGTATTGTTTCTGGAGTGCTAAATAAGTGCTGCAGACTGATGCAACAAAGTAAACATGCTGCAGGCATGCCCTTGACTCCTGATGATGGCTGAACTGCACTCAGGTGACACCTTATGTGATATGAAAAGTAATTTCTCAGACCTTAGCAACACTTGACAATGGATGCTTAACCATCTAGCTAATCAAAAATTGATTAGAGCATTAGAATTAATGGGACAGTCAAATGTTTTAATGGTAACTGGCAATTACAAAAAAATTTCCAAGTTGTTTTATTCATATTTACAATTCTTTTAATAGATGTAGTTATCTTTTATAGGCTGGGGGCCTAGAACTTAGATGAGTATTCATTTACCGGTTATCCGAGTAGGCCCAGTCTTGCAAAGTCTTATTCATGTGGTTTGCTATACATTAGTAGTCCCATTTACTTCAATGAGACTATTGAACATGCTAAATATTTTAATCCATCAGAAATGGAATTTTCAATAGATTCTCAATAAGAGAACTAAATAGTGTTCTGTAAAAAGTTGTCTGGGATTATAAAGATTCTTTTTGTAGCCTTGATAAAATAACAACTGCTCTTCAATGTGGTACTTTCAACTAGATGAGTGTGAGGATATTGCCCCTTTGTCTCCCAGCTGGCATGAACATTGACTTTGGCTATGTGGGTTTCCTAGTCACTTATCTAGTTACAGACCTACTACTGTTTAAAGGGAATGCCATGAAGGCCCTATCTATTCCCTTCCAGGTATGTCTACACTGAAATTAGACACCCACAGCAGACTCATGCCAACTGACTCAGACGCGCAGGGCTCAGGCTGCAGGGCTGTTTAATTGCTGTGTAGACATGTGGGCTCAGGCTGCAGCCCGAGCTCTAGGAGCTTCTACCTCTGTTAAGGCTGATTCTCCACTCTGGCACTTTGAGTACAGAAGTGGGGCCCGCAAGGATTCTAAAAATTAATACTGGCCACGCCAGGCTTGTATTAAACTCCCAAAGTTACAGCTTCTCTCTGACCTTGGATGGGTAGATGCTGCCACCAACCAAATGCAAAACCGCTTGGAACCCAGGAAGGCACACTTGGGAATTCCTTCCTGTGGGGTACTCTCAAGCCCTTTTACCCCCCCCCCAGGGAAGAGCTGAGAAAGAAAACAAAGGAAATTAGCTTTTGCCCCCAGCTAATCAAACAACATAGGCACAAACCTCTTAGGACACCAAAAATCCAGTCCTGTTCTTTAAAAAGGTAAATTTTATTAAAAACAAAAAGGAAAAACTACATCTGGAACTTAGGCTTTTGCTAGATTTAAAAAACCCACTTACAAAAATTAAACATCAAGAATAACCTTCTTGAGGTTCAGCTTAAAGGTTACAAGCAAAACAAAAAGCATTTGGGGTTAGCACAGAGGAGTCCACAAGCCAAAAAGAAATAAACAAAATTAAACCTAATTGCATCTTTCTAAACATTCCTGATCTACTTACATATCCGGGTTGTTAAATAAGTAGTTTTAGATATAAATCTGATTATTTTTCACATTTGGCCTTCAGCTTCTCACAAAATAACTGCTCCCTGTTCCCCTCTTTCCTGGAGAACAACAGCAGCACACAAAGGGAAAGCTTTTTTCCCAATTTTAAAAAGTTCTAGCCTTCCCATTGGCTCCTTTGGTCAGGTGCCCACTCCCTTCCTTTTACCTGGACTCTTTAACCCTTTACAGGTAAAGCTAGTAGAGAACAGCTACTAAGAGGAATTTTATAGCTAACTGGCTGGCTGGGTGTCCATAAAAGGGAGCTACCCCCGACCCCCTTCATTTATCACAACCTCGCAGGGTCCCAGACCCAGGGCTGGCTCCAGGCACCAGCATTCCAAGCTGGTGCTTGGGGCGGTAATGTGGAAGGGGCAGCAGTCCGTGTCCCGTTCAGGAGGCATGCACTGCCTGCTGTGGTGGCAATTCGGCGGCAGGTCTGCCCTTTACTCAGCCGCGGCGGCAATTCGGCGGCAGGTCCGCCCTTTACTCGGCTTCGGTGGCAATTCGGCGGCAGGTCCACCCTTTACTCAGCCATGGCGGCAATTCGACGGCAGGCCCCACCTTCAGCCGCCCGGGGCAGCAATTCGGCATGCTGCTTTGGGCAGCACAAATGGTAGAGCCGGCCCTGCCTAGAGCCCAGGCTCCAGCCAGAGCCCAAATGTGTACATTGCAATTAAACAGCCCCTTAGATTGAGCCCCCATGAGCCAGAGTTTTCTAGAAAGGGCCAGCCATGGATTTTTAATTGCAGTGTAGACTTACCCTCATTTATGCAATTACACTACTTTAGCTCAGGCTATGGCAGCACGTCTATCACGGCTTCATTATTTTCCAGAGTTGGTGGGGTGATTTTTTTTTAAATGCTGTAATGTGGCCAGACACTGTACTTTGGGCTGAGACCTGTATTACACAATATCAGCCTGGGAGCAGACTTAGTTGACCAAATTTAAAAAAAAAAAAATTAAAAAAAATATACATGGGCTTTCTAAGGGATTTTAAAAGAGCAAGTATGCTACAGCAGTTTTTGTTGAAGTGGTTTAAGCATTAGCTGTTGGTTTGCTTCCTTTGTTTGGCCTGGTTGGCGTTCATGGCAATGCTTTTTCACAGAAAACTGTCTGTCTATCGCACATAGCACAGCGCTGTCTATATTGGTGAGGCAGATGTTTCATTTCACTCGCTCATAAGCTTCAGTGAAGAAAAGCCTAATATCAGGCTCCTTCTCATTCACAGGCTTATTTTTATAGGGTGTGTTGGGAAAATGTATGTTGAAAATGTGTGAAAGAGGTGAATCCAACTGGTGATTCCAGCTCATTGTGGGCTAAAAGAGGGAGGTTACGGCACAGCTGTAATTAGAAACATTCCAGAAGCTACAGAAATGAACTGACACCTTTGAACATATCCTGATAAAGAGTCAAACTCTGAAGTCCATACTCAGGCAAAACTCACACTGATTTTTAAGCATGACTGATAAAGACTTCAGGGTCTGGTCTCTAGTGGTATATATTTTGGGGGGGATGGGGCTTAAGGGTAAATATCTGCACGAGCCATTGAATAAATGATTAGAAGCTTGATGGTAGCTGACAGGTTGAATTCATGGGGATAATGTCAGGCCACAAACTACATGGTGAACAAAATCAATAGAAAGGGCTGAATTTCACATTAAGAAAATCAGTGCAAGTATGCAACAACACAGAAAAGATGCACTTTCTCTTCCTTTTCCTTTTACACTACTTGATTAAAGACCACACATTTTCAGAGACTTGATCAGATACTGTTCTCATACCAGTCTAGATCCAGAGTAAGTCAATTGCAGTCTCCTGTCTCCTACGATATATTTGCTCAGCACTAATATAATGGAGCCCTGATCTTGACTGATGCTTTTGGGTACTATAATAATACACACACTAAGAAAAGTAACAATGGCCCATACTGTAGTTGCAAAAAAGAGAAGTGGAGAGGGAATCAACGACACTGCAGAACATAATTAGTCTTATTATCTGCAACACTAGCTTTAGAACATCTCTTTGCAGCCATCCAACTTCCCCCAAAATACCTAGCATCTAGTAGTAGTAGTCTGGAAAATTGGAAAACCAAAAGGCTGTGGGCCTGGAATGACAAGTGTAGCTATGAAGGATGTGAGGCTGATTTGTAATAATTTATAAATACTGCATATGCCTGGTTATTAGGATAATTAGTGTATTGGATTATTGAAATATATACTGTCTGCATATCTTGATTTAGTTTAATAGCACGGCTGTCAGGAACCTATCAGGAAGCAAATATATTGCCTGAGACAAGTAACCTCCAGGTAAACATATCAAGGGGACTAAGAAATAATACCTGAGGTCTTAGCTGTGAAGATGCTACTTCCAGGTGCCAGACACTTTACAAGACTTGTTTGACCAAGGCTGGGAGCAAAAAGAACACCAAACCATTACTGTCACTCTCCAGAGACAGGTGGGGAAGGTAGTCACAAGGGCTGTTCAGGAGGAACAGGCTGACACACAGAGAGGCCCTGTGGAGGGGTTCGGAACTTAAGCAACTGGGCTAGGTAAGCATTACATAAGATAGACATGCATCTAGACAGTCTAGACATGCATCCTTTCTCTCATAGACCTCTAGTCTGACATCCTGCAGATTACAGGCCACAGAACCTCATCCACCCACTCCTGTAATAGACCCATAACCTCTGGCTGAGTTACTGAACTCAAATCATGATTTAAATACTTCAAGTTACAAAGAATCCATCATTTACTCTAGTTCAAACCATCAAGTGACCTGTACCCCATGCTGGTTTGAACAAAGCAAAACACTGCCAGGATCGCTACCAATCTGACATGGGGGGAAATTCCTTCCTGACCCCCACTATTCCTTCCTCACCCCAATCCGTTAGACCCTGAGCATGTTGGTGAGAGCCCCGAGCCAGACACCTGGGAAAGAATTCTGTGTAGTAACTCAAAGCCCTCCCCATCTAGAGTCCCATCTCTGACTGTTGGAGCTATTTGCTACTAGCAGTCACAGATGGGCCACCTGCCATTGGAGGCAGCCTCATCATACCATCCCCTCCATAAAATTATCAAGCTCAATCTTGAAACCAATTAGGTTTTTTGCTCCCACTGATCCCCTTGGGAGTTTGTTCCAGAACTTCACTCCTCTGATGGTTAGAAATCTTTGACTAATTTCAAACGTCAGCCTGTTGATGGCCAGTTTATATCCATTTGCTCTTGTGCCAACATTGGCCTGTAACTTAAATAACTCCACTCCCTCCCTAGTGCTTATCCCTCTGATGTATTTATAGAGAGCAAATCATTTCTCCTCAGCCTTCATTTGGTTAGGCTAAACAAACCAAGCTCCTTAAGTCTCCTTTTATACGGTAGATTCTCCATGCCCCAGATCATCGTACTAGCCCTTCTCTGCACCCACCTTTCTTAAACATGGGAGACCAGTATTGCACACAGTATTCCAGATGGGGTCTGACCAGTGCCCTGTATAATGGTACCAACACTTCCCTATATCTACTGGAAATACTCTCCTGATGCATCCTAGGATTACATTAGCCTTTTCATGGCCGCATTGCATTGGTGGCTCATAGTCTCCCTGTGATCAACCAATAAACCCAGGTCTTTCTCCTCCTGTCACTTCTAACTGGTACGTTGCCAGCTTATAGCAAAAATTGTTGTTCTTTCTCTTATCCTTTGTTTTTGTTCCTACTGTTAAGATTAAACAATACATTGTTTTAAGAAAGCTGTCTGGTACTTGTATTCACCACTGGTCACAGCTCTCAAAGGTGTGCAGGTGCTGAGCACAGTCAGATCTGCTGAGTAATCACAGTTGGTACGCAGATTAGTGTAGCCGGGACACCTGGTCTGAAAGTGAGAGAATTCCACCCCAGGACAGGTGATGGCAAGAGGCCTGAAACGTGACAGCAACTGTGTGATCTGCACTTCATACTTTATACAATACCAATTATAAGACTTAATCCAACCCCATATACTTACTTTCATATCCCATAATTAATTCAAGTTTCTAACATCTCACCAATATTTTCAGCAGATTGTATTAATTGTTTCGTACCCACGGATATAAGCTGGTACAAGAGAATTTTGTCTATGGGACATCTCCAGTTGGTAAATATGGAATAAGAACAACCCGGGGAATTACAGACCAGTCATCTTAACTTCAGTACCTGGAAAGATAATGGAGCAAATAATTAAGCAATCAATTTGCAAACACCTAGAAGATAATGAGGTGATAAATAACAGCATGGATTTGTCAAAAACAAATCATGTCAAACCAACCTAATGGCTTTCTTTGACAGGATAACAAACCTTGTGGATGGGATAGGATGGGATGGGGTCAGGGTAGGGGTGGGGGGAAAGCAGATGATGTGGTACATCTTGACTTTAGTAAGACTTTTTATACTGTCTCGCATGACCTTCTCACAAGCAAACTAGGGAAATACAACCTAGATGGAGCAATTAAGGTGGCTGCATAACTGGTTGGAAAACCGTTCCGAGAGAGTAGTTATCAGTGGTTCATAGTCAAGCTCAAAGGACATATCAAGTAAGGTCCCACAGGGATCAGTTCTAGGTCTGGTTCTATTCAAAATGTTTATCAGTGATTTAGATAATGGCATAGAGAGTACACTTATAAAGTTTGTGGACGATACCAAGCTGGGAGTGGTTGCAAGTGTTTTGGAGGACAGGATTAAATTCAAAATGACCTGGACAAACTGGAGAAATGGTCTGAAGTAAATAAGATGAAATTCAATAAGGAAAAATGCAAAGTACTCCACTTAGGCAAGAACAATCAGTTGCACATATACAAAATGGAAAGGAGTACTGCAGAAAGGGATCTGGGGGGTCATAGTGGATCACAAGCTAAATATGTGTCAACAGTGTAACTCTGCTGCAAAAAACAACAGCAGCATTCTGGGATGTATTAGCAGGCGTTTTGTAAGCAAGACATGAGAAGTAATTCTTCCGCTCTACTCCGCATTGATTAGGCCTTAACTGGAGTGTTGTGTCCAGTTCTGGGTACCACATTTGAGGAAAGATGAAGACAAATTGGAGAAAGTCCAGAGAAGAGCAACAAAAATAACTAAAAGGTCTAGAAAACATGACCTATGAGGGAAGACTGAAAAAATTGGGTTTGTTTAGTGTGGAGAAGAGAAGACTGAGAGGGGACATGATAACAGTTTTGGATAACCTCTGAGGATAGGACAAGAAGCAATGGGCTTAAATTGCAGCAAGGGCAGTTTAGGTTGGACATTAGGAAAAACTTTCTAGCTGTCAGGGGGATTAAGCACTGGAATAAATTGCCCAGGGGGATTGTGGAATCTCCATCATCAGAGATTTTTAAGAGCAGGTTAGACAAACGCCTATCAGGGTTGGTCTAGATAATACTTACTCCTGCCATGAGTGCTGGGGACTGGACTAGATGATCTCTTGAGATCCCTTCCAGTCCTATGATTCTATGATTCTGTTTTATATAAACTAGTAGTCATTTAAAGCCATCCTTTAAAGCCATTGACACTATAGGCTTGCCACGCTTCACTGGTTATGCTTTTTACTCTGTTATCATAGACAATTTGCTGCGCCTAGATTTCCCTTTGTTTCAAAAGCTCATTTTTTGCTTCTGAAGGACTGTAAGCCTGACAGGGTTCAAACTAAGCTTCTTGAACTTCAATCCAGCATGGCTATCCCCTCACTGACTCAACTTCACCCTGAATTATGCCTCTCTAATATTTCACACCATTTCAATTACACAGGAGCGGAGGACTATGTGAATTCTAGTGCTAAATTTAATCAAGTGCTCCTTCAAGGTGGAAAAGAACATATCTTTTGGAATTAATGGAAAGAGACAAATGAAATCAATCCCCAGGATCTTGGTTCTGTCCACTCTGTACCAGAGGACGTCCCAGAGAAAAGACCTTCAGTAGCAATTGAAGCCTGAAGCCTGATAATGTAAAAACTTAAAACTGCAAAGTATGAAACCTATGAAAAACGGTACACTTGATCTGGACTGTAGAATCAACAAGAATTTAATAACGTTAATCAGATCATCACCGTTCAAGTGCACATAAATTTGAATTGTTTCCCTATTATGAAGTGCTTGTCTGTAAATTATTGCAGAGAAAGCCATTTTCAAATTAACGTTTGAGCCATTAGAAAATACAAAGGGCATTTGCATTAATTAGAGACAGCTTTCCTTCCTCTCACTTTATCATTACCTTTGCTACCCGGAATCAGTTTAGTGCTCAAATTTATTGACATGTATGATTCAGTGGCACTATTTGTTTAGAGTTCATCATATACCTGCTGGAATAAACTCATTAAGTATAAATGAATAGTTCTGTAGTCATCATCTAAAATGAGTCAATGCAGTCCTCTGAAATCATTATAGTGCTTGTGAACACAGCTGGAATAAAAGACCATGTGAACATTATAGCTTCATTCTCAAAGTTTAACCAACATTCATCTCCATTCCTGTCTCCGAACAGAAGCCCAGGGTCTCAGTTAAGGAGCATGGGACTCTTCCTTCATCAGAAGATGGATGCTCACTGTTTCACTGGAGAATGTGTAAGTAAGCAGTGTGTAAGATGTTCCATACTGCTGCTGCTATAGGATATTAGTTTTCACAGTATATGGAAGCCAAGGAACTAATGAAGGAAAGGAGATCCATCTCAAGCATCATTTGGATATATAGCTGAATATTAAACCAGCCCTTCTATGGAGATAGCAGTGATATAGCTTCTCAGTAAAAGTTTCTCAGCTACGGAACTCTCTGCCACTGGACATCAGGAGAAGACCAAGTCTTACTGTTTTTAAGGCAAAGTTCAAGAATTATCTCTCTGCCTTAACTCAATAATATTGTCTACAAGAGTGGTGTCACTTAGAAAAGCTATGTAAATTGAGGGCCATGTGGAGAATCTGGTCCTTTTTGGAAAGAAATGATGTTATCCTTACCTATAGAAATGATGCCTAGAAATGCATAGTTTATATACAGTGATGTAAGATTAAATAAGATACAAACTATGGAAAAGTGGTTTTATGGGGCACAATTAAGGCTACATATTCTTTAGTGAAAAGAGTACTGTTTTTCATAGAGGAAAATGTCAACATTTATGGGAGAATATTACATTTCCTGAACACGTATTCTAATGGCCAATATTAAATGGTGATTTATAAAGGTGCTAGAAATGTTTCAATATATTAATAAGAAACAAAACAAGGACTCACTTTTTACCTTTACTTGGGATATTTCAAGGCATCAAATACCAATCTGTGTATAATCTGTTTAATTTCTTCATAAACAAAATTAATTACAATTAAATCAACATATAAATTCTGGAACTCCTACTGCTGAAAAGTTGTTGTACCATTGGGTGTGCTGTATGGTAGAAAACAGCAAAACAACGGCTTTGCAAAAACTGCTTCTTTCTGATTTTCCTTGTTCACAGATACAAGCAGCTCAGTTATTAAAGTTTTTTTTATCTAAATGTCCCCCAAAATGTTTAGCAAGCATGCGGTACAAGTTTCAGGCATTTTCCCCAGCATTTGTTAATACACAGAGATTTGTTTGTTACAAGGCTAGAAACCTTTGCATAGGGAATATCAGACTTTTGTAGTGGTTGCGCTATTGCTTCAGAAATAGTTTTAAAATTAGTGGCTTCCCAGACAACACATACTGGAATAATAGCCTTGAAACTCTACCAGGTTGTTCAATATTTGTTAAATGACTGTATAGCATATGCAGTGAGTACGTAGGACCTGATCCAAACCCAAGGAAGTCAATAAGAGTTTTTCCATTGACTTCAGTTGCTTTGGATCCAGTCCATAGTAGTAGTTATTTCATCACAGATGATTTACTTACACAGAAATTGGTTCCTCTAATTACTTTTTCTAGCGCAGGACCAAGGTAATTAAGGACTTGGGAAATGCAATTCATGAAACATTGGTATGACCCAAGTTAAGTGTGCTTCAATTAGGAATGGAGAATTGCTGTATACAGAACAGTAAATGGCACATTAGCAGATATGAATGCGTCTGTCATATTAAAAAGGGTTACTTTTCTTCTTACAGTCGTTTTGTACCAAACAGTTCTTGTAGTTAGGTGATTTTCAACAAAGCATGTTGGAACGAAAGCAAGCTTTTTTCTTCTCAGTATGTGAGTTTCTAGATGATGATCAAACATTGCTTTTCTTTTAAAAAGCAACCGGAATATGGCATACAATGCAAAACATAACACCACCAGAGGAGGTTGCCAAGAAGGCTAATGTCATTTTGGGCTGCATAAGTAGGGGCATTGCCAGCAGATCAAGGGACATGATCATTCCCCTCTATTCTGCATTGGTGAGGCCTCATGTGGAGTACTGTGTCCAGTTTTGGGCCCCACACTACAAGAAGGATGTGGAAAAATTGGAAAGAGTCCAGCGAAGGGCAACAAAAATGATTAGGGGGCTGGAGCACATGACTTATGAGGAGAGGCTGAGGGAACTGGGATTGTTTAGTCTTCAGAAGAGAAGAATGAGGGGGGATTTGATAGCTGCTTTCAACTTCCTGAAAGGGGGTTCCAAAGAGGATGGATCTAGACTGTTCTCAGTGGTAGAAGATGACAGAACAAGGAGTAATGGTCTCAAGTTGCAGATGGGGAGGTTTAGGTTGGATATTAGGAAAAAACTTTTTCACTAAGAGGGTGGTGAAGCACTGGAATGGGTTACCTAGGGAGGTGGTGGAATCTCCTTCCTTAAAGGTTTTTAAGGTCAGGCTTGACAAAGCCCTGGCTGGGATGATTTAGTTGGGGATTTGTCCTGCTTTGAGAAAAGGGTTGGACTAGATGACCTCCTGAGGTCCCTTCCAACCCTTATATTCTAAATAATCTCCATTTATACTTCATAGGTCACTGTTTGGCAAATATATCTTAGAAGCTAAAATTCTAAACTATTCTAAAAATAGTTTTGAATTTCCTTTAATTCTGCCTCCAAGTTGTTAGAATGTGCCATCTTATCCATAATGAAAAAAAGGCAAATTGGAAAAACATAACAGGTGTTTACCAGCTGGAAGAGAGAAAGATACATCCAGGTGCAAAATGGACTTCAGGGTAACACCTATTTGGCTGCAAAATGTAAAGGGTCACCCCCAGAAAAGCATGGCAGTGGCTCTTACTACAGCTCGGCTCTGGCTTTTTGGCCTGGCCAGGGGGCGTGGCCTTGGGGGGAGAGGAGAAGCAAGGAGCATGGTGAGGGGGGCATGGGGCCCCAAAAGTTTTTTGTGCCCAGGGCCCCCAAAAATTTTAATCCGCCTCTGCTGCTGGCACCAAGAGAGTGTGGAGGAGGAAGCCCTCTGATTCGAATTTAGAGCAGGCAAAAACTGAACCAGAGAGGCGGTAAAGCAGTAGATTGAGACAAAAAGTCTGATGAGAATGGAATTGGAAGGTGGAGGAAGAGAAACTGTGACTGGAAGTTGGAGAGTGGTTGGTGTGTGACAGATTTCTGTTACCAATCTGCCAAGGATCTCAGGTGATTAGTCTGAGACCGCAGGACCATCTGGGAGGAGAGATACAGGAACACACCATGTGACTGAATTTTAAAGCTTTATTAATAAAATAATAAAAGAACAGTGGTGAGTGCTGGGACTGCTCCCACGTCACACACAGGAAGGAAGAAGCATTAGTGCCCCAAGCTCTAACCGACTTTCATACTCACACCCACGCCTTCGGGCTGACCAGGCCTGGATGTACCGCCAAAAGAGGGGGGGGGAATGGACGGGAGTTCTGTCCTGTGCACAGGTCATCCTGGGGTCCGTTGCAAAGTCTCCAACTTGCTTCTGCTCCTGGGAAGGTTTTTATGCCCTGGGGGGTCTCTTGAGGGCGTCCTTTTTAGAGACCTTTGCTCTCCATGCTCGGTATACCAGTCCAGACTGGTCTTCCGTGGCATCTTCAGGTTTCCCAAAATACATCAGCTTCAGAGATGCTACAATGCTTGTTGTCTTTCTCGCTGACCTTCACCGTCTTGCTTCTTTTCGCAGCCCCTGCAATTTCTGGTCTGTTATTCTTCTTTTCTTACAGCAGAGCAGCAAGGTTGAAATCTCGGCCCCCCCTCTTTCTTGGCCGGTAGCAGAGAATCTGCGGCCTTGAGCCGGCTGGAGTCAGCGTCTTATAGGAGTCAGCGTCTTATCTCAGGTCTAGCAGGAGCGCGGAGGTAACCCGTTTCCTGCTTTCTCTTTCTCTACTGTTTTTCTCATCCCTTCTCCCCCGCTTTCTTGGCCTCTCATAACCTGCAAAGGAAACTTCCATTCCCATTCACACCTTTAACTTTTCCCAAAATGCTTTGCGATGCCTGCAACAGCGTTAGCAACGTTCAATGCTGATCTCCCCTCTCCCCCCGGGAACTTGAGGGAGGGGGCCATTGGGACATGACAGGTGTGGGGGCTGGGCCAGGAAGCCTGATAGATTTTCAAAATGTATTGTGTAGTTGGAAAACAAACACCCTAATGCAATTTTCCAGGTGGTTGTCAGTCTTGGTACTTAGATTTCACATAGGAGAATACAAACTGGAGCTAATGTTTACCATAGCTCAGAACCCAACTTGCACTTGTATTGTACACTTTGGGTTGTCTACCAAAGTCGCAAAATACTGTATCCTGGCTTTCAATGGGAGAGTGGTTTACATGTACTAATGTACTGCAGCCTGTTCACTAATCTCAGCTATCATAAAAGGGTTGGAAGAAAAGTTCACTGAGGATGTCAGTTTCTCTAAGTGTTCGATTTTTTTAAGTCACCAGCATACAGCTCTGTATGAAACAGCTGTCCTTCACCATGTTCATTTTACCCTTCATACTTCTCCAAGGTTGTTTTCATGATTGGAAAGTGCTGTAAAGTTTTCTTTTTCTTTGAGCTATCCACATACCCAGCTTCACTTTGAATGAACTCACCACATTTATTAGGCGTGTAATGCTCTTTAATTTCCCCTGCATATTTTATGTTAATTATCTGTTAAGAAGGTTGGTCAGGAATAAGAAGTCAACAGCAACCTCTCCTTGTGAGAAGGCACGTCATATGTTTTTCATGTCTTGGTTTCAAGACTATTCCAATCTAGGTAAAAGATAGAAAAACCTTAGCTAAACTATACCTTTCTTCAACCACCTCCATTGTGTAGAATCAAATCATTACAGGCTGCAGCAGGTTGATCAAGCAACCAATGAAACAGATGATGCTGAAGCCTCTGACAAATGGAGTTAACAGTTTTTTAACCAGTGCTCCTGTAACATGTTTCAAGTCGTTCACTCTTCCACAGAGTGCTCACCGATCATTATGTGCAGTGAAGCTTTGGATCTAGTCATAGCTGGTGCCTCCAGCTGGTGGTGCAGAAACCAATTTTATCATCATTACTTCCTTCTTAATGACCTACTTCTTGAATGCACTATAGATACCTGCCAGTCTTGTTCTCTTCTTCATTGGTGAGGTCATCAAAATGTCTGCCTTTGTGCTGCTGTGTTCATAGTCCTGAACAGAAAAATCACAAGCTGAGTCATGTCAGTCATATGTGTTGATTTGTCAAATTGGAGAGAGAGAAAATATACAACAATTCAAATCAATCTCCATTTGTTTACATCTAACCATGATTCCACTCATCTAGCCACTGTATTTGCATCCAGTTGCATGTCATTAATGACATCATGTATTGCTTATTTTGGGATCTCGGCTTCTCTAATTGCTTTCTTCACCACTGTACCATCAGTGAAAACCTTCTTATGGTTTACAGGTATATAACCAACTCTGAAAGATACTTCATTTGGTATCCTTCACTTTTTAAATGGTTTTGCAAGCATAGCCTCATGAGTTCTCAAAGGCAGCTTATCTGAAGATTATTTTTAAGATACTTTTCTTGAAATTGCCTGTGAACTGCAAAGAAGCAATGCTCCAAATTACCGTGTTGCTTTGAGCAGCATTGGCTTGACTTGTGAGATTCATGTGCTTGCCTTTAAGCACCGTCAGCAAAACTCATGAGCCCATGAAATTGCTGTGGTTTCTCCTTCCTTTTTTCAAAGTTCCAGCTAAATTATTTAGGAGTCCTGCACCTGTATCTCTGCACCTTCCTCAGCTTCCCCCCAGGGTCCACACACCCTTCTTCCCTCCATTCAGTGGCTGCCCTGAGGAAGGGTAGCTGCTTGAGCCTCAAATGAGAGCTTCATTACTCCCCTACATAGCACTCCTGCAGACAGGGAGACCAGTCGTCACCCTCCTTCTTCCCTCCACCCTGCAGGCTTAGTGCATTCCTGTGTCGCCCCTCTCACCTGCAGACCCCAAGTGATCAAAGGAGTGGGAGCAGACTGAGGGAGAGAGAGATCTTCACCTGCATCCTAAGCAGATGGGAATCTTTACCCTCCCCTTCAACCTACAGAGTATTCTGCTTCCTCCACTAGCCCAAAACACCTTCATTAGCAGCAGAGCAGTTTTGTGCATCGCCTCCTGTTGCTAACGAGACAGCAGGAGGCAATGCCGTACAAGAAGGAACAGGAGAGAGCTGGTGACTTATTTCACATGGCCTGGTTATCTACTATCTGTCCCAATTTACTTTCTTGGAGGCCTCATCTGCAGTACGTGCTGAATAAGCCTACTAGATTGGGGGGGCTGCAATATCTTCCTTACCACCTGAAGGGAAAACTAGAGTGAACTTGACTGATATGTACTGGCTATAAAATACAGGATTATTGTAGCTGAATGCACTTATCCTTTGCAGGCAACACAGATGGAAGTATTTCACATGAAGTCTCCCCTTTCTGATAAATCATAGTTAAAGAGCAACATACGTTGTTCCTATTTTACATATACCATAGCTGTATTCTGTGTCAATAGTGCTTGAGTGAAAAATTATTGCTATTGTGGAATTTATTATGAAAATTTAATAAAACATTTAAAAATAATGAAAGGAGAAAACTTGTACCTACTTTTAATGTATGTGTTTATTTATTTTGTGCTTATTTATACAGCTATTCTTGCGCTTTAAAAATAAATAAATTGCAAAACATTATGCTGGAATCAGTCCAAGCCAGATAATACATATGGTTAAGAAGCCACATAGTATAATACAGATATATGACCTTTAATCACAGGTATGTAATCTTCTTCTTTTTTTGTATGGCACTGGAAAAACAGTGGACTGGGATTATAATCATATTTTGAGATTCAAAAGCCATTCTAATGCTTCTGAAGTAACTAAATGAACCCCCCTTGTGCCACCATTGTAAGAGTTAATAAGGCAGTTGTCCCTGATGTGTTGCATGATTTGTACCTCACCACAGTCACAATTTGATGATTTTTTGATTTTCCATTTGTGGAGGGAATTTCGAAACTTTCTATGCATTGTCTGAATGCAGGACTTCTTTCGCTGGATCTTCAATCAGGTCTATGTTTGGGACCTCACAAGCAGCCCACGATTTGAGCCAGTGAGTGCCGGCTTTCTTTCTGTAGGCCCGTAGCACTGATGTGTATATCCAGAAAAGCTTCCTGGATTTGAGTCGGGGGAGTGGCAGTGAACAGGGCCGGCTCCAGGCACCAGTGCAGGAAGCACGTGCTGTGGGCGGCAAGCCGCGGGGGGAGGCGTGACGGTGGCTGAGAGGGTGGCACTCAGGCGGCCTTCGGCGGCATTTCTGTGGGAGGTCCACCGGTCCCGCGGTTTCGGTGGCGGGGATGCCGAAGGCACAAAACTGGCGGACCTCCTGCAGAAACGCTGCCAAATCTGCGGGACCAGGGACTTCACGCAGGCATGCCGCTGAAGGCTGCCTGAGCGCCGTGCTTGGGGCGGCACAATTCATAGAGCCGCCCCTGGCAGTGAATTGAGGTCTTGGTGTATCAGCAGGTCCAAAGTGGTCAGGATCTTGTTGCACGCCCAGACCATAGCAACGTCTCACCTGTTGCTGGCTGGCGCAATGCCCACCAAAACTGAAAGCCATGGTATGGGCGTTGATTTGAGAGAGTCACTAACAATCCTGAGCTTGGCATTAAGGATTTCCATTTTCTGGACAGCTCTACCTCTAAAACTGGATGATAGTTTTTCTTCTTTACCTGGGCTTTAAGCATAATTTGGTATTTTTCACTAAAGAGACTGTATTTAACCGAGTCCTTGAGGAGAAATGCCATCCTTTGAGTGTGTGGAATATACCAGGGAGTTTTTACCAAAGGGGCCTACGTAGTAAGGATAACACCCATACCAGTGGGAGCTCCAGGAGGCATTTTGCAGCAAGGAAGCACAGTGTCTCCCTAGTTCCCTGGGGACAGGAGTGGAGTACAACAATGCACCACTCTCTTAGGAGGGTGCTTATAAAAACTACTGACTCTCACCACAAGAGCCGACTTTCGTCGGCGCCACTGGGTGCTGTCGCCCGGCGTCGGGGGCGGGGCCCCACAACGTTGCCCAGTGTCGGGGGCGGGGCCCCACAACGTCGCCCAGCGTCGGGTGAGGTGAGCTGGGCCTGGCGGGGAGCTGCCGGTGGGTGCTTAGCACCCACCAATTTTTCCCCATGGGAGCTCCAGCCCCGGAGCACCCACGGAGTTGGCGCCTATGACTCCCACTGAAATGCAGCCCTCTCTGAAGTGGGGCATGGCACAACATTTAGCTTTAGCAACATTACACAAATGCTTCTTGCAGACATGAATTATATATACGATACTGTCACTAGATTGTGTCTGTAATTAGCCTCAGTTGCACTCACAGATTCTACAAAGCAACTTGGATCCAGCTCTTTGGATGCTATATAACTGTGAAGTAGTATTTCAACAATGAATTGCTGTAGTCCAGTTGTTTTGGATTCTTATTGTTATTAAAAGAGTAGTTAGTAGTATAGGCCCTGCTTCTGCAAATACTTATGCATGTGCTTATCTTTGCTCACATGACTAGTTCCACTGAAAGCAATGAGACAGCTCACATAAGTAAAGTTAAGCATATGTAGGTTTGAAGTCTGTGTTTGCAAACGCATACCAAATAGTGCAAAATGCTACACTTTCACCTCTATCAATTTTTGAAATGTCTGCAATGCTTCTGCAGTTTCAGGTTTAGAAACTAAGCCCCAGGGGAACACCATGGAGAAACACAACAAGGGCCACCACTAGCTTGTATTATACTACTTTTGATCACATAAGTTGAAGATTACACATTAATCTTCTACTACATCTTTGCAGTTAATAAGGTCCAGAGTGGATCATAGAGGGCTTTTCAGCGCTGAAGGTTGAAATTGTTTAAGAAAAACTATCATACTCAATATAATTAGGCTGTGTTCATTAGCCAGATTTGAGACCTTAGTTTGCGCCAATTATCAACCGTCTTCACCAAGTTACCAGTCATGAAAGAAAAAAAAATCAGCTGCCTCTATAATATCACTGGTCTACAATTTTTGAGAAGTCGTCTGCTTCAGAGATAAAATGTGCTATTTAGTATGTATTTTGATGTGCTGAATTCAAATATGACAATTAAAACAACTGATTGGCTACTGTTTCTAAGATATTTAAGTTTTTACATTTTATGTCTATGTATATTGTGTAGATAGTAGAGTTTTAATCATAAATTGTAAACCTAGGTCTTTTCATGTGTTTATGGTTGCTTTACATGATACTATTTCACTTGTCCTCTTTATGTAACACTTTAAAAATCAGCAAAGGGGTTATATAAATAAAATGTATTATGAAACAAAAGGCAAAAAACTATTATGTCCATAGTTTAGTCCTATTCAGTGGCTACTCGGCGCTTCTTGGCTTGTCTCTTGTATTCATTAAATGGAGCATCTCTTGTCACTGTCCAGCAATAGTCTGCAAGCATTGATGGGCTCCATTTGCCCTGATAGCGTTTCTCCATTGTTGCAAAGTCCTGGTGAAATCGCTCGCCGTGCTCGTCGCTCACTGCTTCACAGTTCGGTGGAAAAAAATCTAGATGAGAGTGCAAAAAATGTATCTTTAGTGACATGTTGCAACCAAGGCTTTTGTATGCCTTGAGGAGGTTTTCCACCAACAACCTGTAGTTGTCTGCCTTGTTGTTTCCGAGAAAATTTATTGCCACTAACTGGAAGGCTTTCCATGCCTTTTTTTCCTTGCCACGCAGTGCATGGTCAAATGCATCATCTTGAAGAAGTTCACGAATCTCGGGACCAACAAAGACACCTACCTTTATCTTAGCTTCACTTAACTGTGGAAATTTTCCACGGAGGTACTTGAAAGCTGCTTGTGTTTTGTCAATGGCCTTGACAAAGTTCTTCATCAGACCCAGCTTGATGTGTAAGGGTGGTAACAAAATCTTCCTTGATTCAACAAGTGGTGGATGCTGAACACTTTTCCTCCCAGGCTCCAATGACTGTCGGAGTGGCCAATCTTTCTTGATGTAGTGGGAATCTCTTGCACGACTATCCCATTCGCAGAGAAAACAGCAGTACTTTGTGTATCCAGTCTGCAGACCAAGCAAGAGAGCAACAACCTTCAAATCGCCACAAAGCTGCCACTGATGTTGGTCATAGTTTATGCACCTCAAAAGTTGTTTCATGTTGTCATAGGTTTCCTTCATATGGACTTCATGACCAACTGGAATTGATGGCAAAACATTGTCATTATGCAGTAAAACAGCTTTAAGACTCGTCTTCGATGAATCAATGAACAGTCTCCACTCATCTGGATCGTGAACGATGTTGAGGGCTGCCATCACACCATCGATGTTGTTGCAGGCTACAAGATCACCTTCCATGAAGAAGAATGGGACAAGATCCTTTTGACGGTCACGGAACATGGAAACCCTAACATCATCTGCCAGGAGATTCCACTGCTGTAGTCTGGAGCCCAAAAGCTCTGCCTTACTCTTGGGTAGCTCCAAATCCCTGACAAGGTCATTCAGTTCACCTTGTGTTATGTGGTGTGGTTCAGAGGAGGAGGATGGGAGAAAATGTGAGTCCTGTGACATTGATGGTTCAGGACCAGAAGTTTCATCCTCTTCCTCTTCCTCGTCTGATTCAAGTGAGAATGATTCTGGTGCATCAGGAACCGGCAGTCCTTCTCCGTGGAGTACTGGGCGTATAGCTGATGGAATGTTTGGATAATACACAGTCCACTTTTTCTTCTTTGACATACCTTTCCCAACTGGAGGCACCATGCAGAAGTAACAATTGCTGGTATGATCTGTTGGCTCTCTCCAAATCATTGGCACTGCAAAAGGCATAGATTTCCTTTTCCTGTTCAACCACTGGCGAAGATTTGTTGCACAAGTGTTGCAGCATATATGTGGGGCCCACCTCTTGTCCTGATCTCCAATTTTGCAGCCAAAAGAAAGGTGACAGGCTTTCTTAACCATAGTGGTTATACTGCGCTTTTGTGATGCAAAAGTCACTTCACCACAAACATAGCAGAAGTTATCTGCACTGTTCACACAAGTACGAGGCATCTCTGCTCACTTTGGCTAAACAGAAATGTGTCCCTTTGCAAAATCAAACACTGACAAAGAAGAGAGCTGATATAGGGCAATTTGTTCAGCAGAGTGATGTAAGCTTCGTTATGATTGCATCATCCATGACTTCTAGGAATAACATGATGCAATTCATATCATGTATGACGCAATACCAGCTTCAGATTGCATCATTCATTGTTTTGCCTAAAAAGCAAGTACTGTCCAAACCCAGTCAGATTTATTCATAGATCTGGTCAAAGATGTATTTTAGTCATTTCTGGTTTAAATTGAGATCCCTTCCTTTTATAACTCACTTATCCTCTGCCATTCCCAAGTCAAGGGTCGTATATACTGACCCAATAGCATCTCTTGAAAACTAGAGCCAATCAACAATTTTAAGCATCATTTTCGTTCTCAGTGACCCAGAATTAGTAAAGTTTGACTACATTTATTTCAGAAGCATTTTGGCTGTAGATCAGTGTATTCAGTCAGGTTGTGAAAGTGTACATCCAAGGAGGATGCCAGGCAATTTAGTAAATTAATGATGATGGGTTTTCATTTTGCAGTGTTTACATCTTTCTCAGTTTATCATAATGTTGTAGAACATAATTCTCTGTGGCAGGCACCAATCTCTTAGTGTTCTGGAGAGTGGGGTGTTGTTGTTTTTTGCACATTCTTAGTTGTAGGCATTTAGTGAATTTTTATTTAAAAAAACCTAGCAATATCCTTGAACACCTCAGTGAACACAAAAATTAATAATCTCCGTGAGGCAGTGTTCAAGCTGACACAGCAAGCAATGCAAATATGGCACAAAGTCTATCTTTACATTTATTTGCAAATGTGTACAGATATGCTTCATATAAATTAATTCTTTCTTTCATTAAAAGGAAGGAATTATGTCTGTGGTCAAAAGGGTGGGGTACCGTTAATCTGATTTAGCACAGCATGTGAAAAATTAATTGAAAGTCAGAACTCCATAGTGTTTATTATAAAGTAATTTCACACCAGCTCAGGATTAGCAGGGTAACAGGTGACAATAGTTCATTACTATGTTAATTGAAAGACAGCACACTTTTGTTTAAAAAAAAAGAAAAAAGGAAAAATTATGAAAAAGCAGTATTTTATCTAGGTCTCAATAGTGGTTCTGTGGGATGCATAGTAAAGAGACTGTATCTTTCAAGAGAACTGGTTGGCTTTTTGGTGATAACCTAGCATTGTTCATAGTGCTATGAAGCATGGCACATATATCTGTTCCCCCCATCCCCCCCATGCATGCTGGCTGTCTCAGTTTCCATGACAAAAAGCGGTGCCCTTAAAAAGAAAAGCTTGACATTTAAGCCCAGAGGCATTATGGTGCCTAGCTCCCATTGAGTTCAGTAGGAATAGGCACCTCAATACCACTGTTCCCTCTAAGCTGTGCGCATGTGTCCGCACACACAGATCCTAAACCCCGCACACGCAGCGAAACACCATGCACACAAAAATTTGCACAGAAGCACAACAATTTGCACAGAAGACATATTTTGCACACACGGCCTGTCAAAAATTAGAGGGAACATTGCTCAATACCTTTGAGTATCTGGGCCTTAAAGCCTCTGAGTGCTGGTCATTAGTCCAGTAGTGCAGAGGAAAATGTGGTGCATAAAGCAAAGACTATCAAGCCTTCTCACCTTCTTGCTTGTTCAAAGCACTCTGGAGCTAGACAAAGTCTGGAGAAGATGCCCATCACTAGACAGTGATACAATCTGTACTAGTGTCTAACACAAGGAAATCCCGATGGTCCTCAAGCAAGAGGGTTAATAAAATGGGTCATTTTCCAAGGGTGGTATGCTAGTTATTTTGGTAGCATACTGAAGCACAAAGCTAAGGCAAATGTATCCTACACTTCAGCTGTAATGCCATTATACTGACTCTGAATGGAAATGGGGGCACACCATGCTTGGCTCCTGTTCTTTTGTGAAATATGACAGACTAGGTTGTATGGGCATTTCCTGTTATAGATTGTGGAGCTGAATATGCAGCACTGCACTGCTTGCTTCATGACACTGAGTAAAACAGGGGAGCTATTTTCCCATTGTATTTGCATAATGGTGAACATTGTCAAATCAGTATAACGGACAGAAGATCATGCTACAGGCAGCGATGAGCTGCCAAAATCTTAACAACCGGTTCCCTATAAAAATTCTGATTTAAGGGATGTGCCTCTGTCCTGCCTCCTCTTACCCCCCCACCAGGCTCCATCCTGCCCCCCATCCCCACCAGGCTCTGTCCTGCCCCCTCCCGCCCCCAGGCTCCGTCCTGTCCCCCCAATCCCCCAGGCTCTGTCCTGTCCCCCTGCCCTCCCCAGGCCCATTCGCCATCCCAGGTGTGTGCAGTGGCACAGCGGGTTGTATTTCTAGCTCCTCTCCCCTGTGCTGTAGCATCACCCACCCCACCATCTCTCCTGCACCTCCCCCCCACGCACTGGGCCCAGAGCAGGGAGATCTGAGCTCCCTCTCCTGGCCCCTCTGGCTGCAGGGGGCTAAGGGCCGGATTGGGGGCTTTTCCATTCACTGCCATGGCCTCTGGGCAGGTCCAGTAGGAAATGCCCTGTCGGTTGCAACCCACCCCTCCCCCCTGCTCCGTGTCCCCGACCACCCCGTCCTGAGACCCCCCCACCCTAACTCACAGGCACCATCTTTGGCCAGCGCCGGTGGGGCTCACGCCCCCTGCCCCCACCCCAGCCCCACCCCCATTCTAATCCCTTCCCCAATCCCTGCCCCCTCCCCCGGGTGCATTTCCCCTCCATCCCCTCCCTCCCAGGCTTGCCGCACGCAAGCAAGGGAGGGAGAGGGGAGAAGCGGCAGCGTGCTCAGGGAAGGAGGCGGGGGCGGAGCGGAGGTGAGCTGGGGGGAGTGGGCGTGGGGAGGGCCGCAGACTGCTGGGGGGGCAGAGGAACTGCTCCCTGCCCCAGCTCACCTCCGCTCTGCCTCCGCCTCCCCTGAGTGCACCGCTGCGCTCCGCTTCGCCCCCCTCCCTCCCAGGCTTGCCACCAAACAGCTGACTCCCACGGCAAGCCTGGGAGGGAGGGGGGAGAAGCGGAGAGGCGGCGCCACACTCAGGGGAGGCAGAGCGGAGGTGGGCTGGGCGGGGGGCCGGTGGGGAGCTGCCGGTGGGTGCTCTGCACCCACCAATTTTTCCCCATGGGTGCTCCAGCCTTGGAGCACCAACGGAGTCGGCACTTATGCCCTAACTACCCTCCAGGACCTCACCCCCTACCCAACTCGACCCGCTCCCTGTCCCCTGATTGCCCCGACCCCATCCACCACCACCCCGACAGACCCCCCGGAACTCCCACACGCCTACCCAACCCTCCCGTTCCCCGTCCCCTGACTGACCCCCCCGGAACCTCCGCCCCCCTCCAACCGCTCCCTGCCCCTTATCCAACCCCTCCTCCCAGCCCCAGCCCAGCCCCCTTACCACGCTGCTCAAAGTGGCAGGAGCTGCCGAGCTGCCCAGAAGCGGTCCAGAGCGCTGGAGCTGGCGGTGCGGCACGCTAAGGCGGGTGAGGGGCCAGGGGAGTCTCCCCGGCTGGGAACTCAGGGAGCCGTAACAACCGGTTCTAAAACTGCTTCTAAATTTAACAACCGGTTCATGCGAACCAGTGTGAACTGACTCCAGCTCACCACTGGCTACAGGTCCTTCAGAACATAAAAGACAGAGTAAAAGAGAGAAGTCTGTATGACCTTTGCTAAGGGTCATGTTATAGTTTAAACATGCATCCATCCTGAAAACAACATAATACAGCAATTATTTAATGAAGCCAGACTCCCTGCTCAGGGTAAATGGAATTCTGAGGCAAAACAGGACCTTATGAGGAGCCATGGTTTTATATCTAGGCAGAAGAATTGAACGTCTTCAGATACTCCTGCAGCCTGATGGACAAGCACATGAGGATTGTGACCTTTCTGCTCACCCTCCCATCTTCTGAAAAGTTTGCAGCCCAACTTGACACAATCTGATGGAATATGTTAATTTCAGCATGGCCCTGTCACACGTTCTAAGCATGAGCTCTTTGCACTGAGACATATAGTCTTTTGAGCTCTAGGTATCCCAATAGAGGATGCTGTCTAATGAAGGTCAAAGTTAAAAAAAAAAAAAGCAGTACAAGGAAAATATAAATATCACTATGGTTATTTGCTACAAGGAGAGACACCCAGTAAGAAAGTATCAGAGGGGTAGCCGTGTTAGTCTGGATCTGTAGAAGCGACAAAGAGTCCAACGAAGTGGGTATTCACCCACGAAAGCTTATGCTCCAATACGTCTGTTAGTCTATAAGATGCCATAGGACTCTTTGTCGCTTCTTCCAGTAAGAAAGCTGTCTCTTTGTAGTGTGCTGTATTGTGATATACTGGGACAAACATCAAGGCAAGGTCTACACTGCAGCTGAGAGTGAGCCTCCCAGCCCAGGTAGAGAAACTCACGTTAGCAGGGCTGGAGCTAGTTTCCTAAAATTTTCAGCCTGGACATTGCAGGTCAGGCTGCAGCTTGGGCTCTCAAGCCATAGGTGCCGACTCCATGGGTGCTTCAGGGCTGGAGCGCCCATGGAAAAAAATCAGTGGGTGCTCAGCAGCCACTGGCAGCCCAGCTCCCCTCCCTCCTCCACTCCCTGCAGCACTTCCTGCCCACAGGCAGCCCTGCAGATCAGCGCCTTCCCCTCCCTCCCAGAGTCTCCCGCCCACCGCAATCAGCTGTTTCGTGGAGTGCAGGAGGCTCTGGGAGGAAGGGGGAGAAGCAGGGATGGGGCATGCTCAGGGGAGGGGGTGGAACTGGGTGGGACAAAGCGGGGAAGAGGCGTGGGAGGGCAGGAAGAGGCAGGGCAGGGGTGAGAATTTGGGAGAAGGGGTGGGGTAGAAGCGGGATCTGGGGCGGAGCAGGGGGTTGAGTCCCCCCGGGCCCAGAGGAAGCCAGAGCCTATGTCTCGAGCCTAGGGAGTAGAGTGGGCTTGAGAGCCTAATCTGTAGCAATGAGCTGCAGCTAGGGCTGTCGAGTAATTGCAATTAACTCAGTTAACTCAAAAAAATGAATCATGATTAATCGCAGTTTTAATCGTACTGTTAAACAATAGAATACCAATGAAATGTATTAAATATTTTTGGATGTTTTTCTACATTTTCAACTATATTGATTTCAATTACAACACAGAATACAAAGTGTACAGTGCTCACATTATATTATTTTTGATTACAAATATTTGCACTCTAAAAATGATAAAAGAAATAGTATTTTTCAGTTCACCTCATACAAGTACTGTAGTGCAATCTCTTTATCATGAAAATCCAACTTACAAATGTAGATTTTTTTCTATTACATAACTGCACTCAAAAACAAAACAATGCAAACTTTAGAGCCTACAAGTTCACTCAGTCCTACTTCTTGTTCAGCTAATCGCGAAGAGAAACAAGTTTATTTACATTTACGGGAGATAATGCTGCCCTCTTCTTATTTACAATGTCACCTGAAAGTGAGAACAGGCATTCACATGGCATTTTTGTAGACGACATTGCAAGGTATTTATATGCTAGATACGCTAAATCTTCATATGTTTCTTCATGCTTCAGCCACCATTCCAGAGGACATGCTTCCATGCTCATGACGCACGTTAAAAAAAATATGCGTTAATTAAATTTGTGACTGAACTCCTTGGGGGAGAATTGTATGTCTCCTGTTTTGTTTTACCCACATTATGCCATATATTTAATGTTATAGCAGTCTCAAATGAGGACCCAGCACATGTTGTTCATTTTAAGAACACTTTCACTGCAGAGTTGACAAAACGCAAAGAAGGTACCAATGTGAGATTTCTAAAGATAGCTACAGCACTCAAACCAAGGTTTAAGAATCTGAAGTGCCTTCCAAAGTCTGAGAGGAACAAGGTGTGAAGCATGCTTTCAGACGTCTTAAAAGAGCAACACTCCAATGCAGAAACTACAGCACCTGAACCACCAAAGAAGAAATCAACTTTCTGCTGGTGGCATCTGACTCAGATATGAAATGATATGAAAATGAACATGTATCAATCCACATTGCTTTGAATGATTATCGAGTAGAACCAATCATCAGCATGGCTGCATTCAGTGGCGGATTTAGAGTTAGGGACCCAGCCAAGAAAAAGAACATTCTTTCTTATCTCCCCTGAGTTTTTCATTCTTTTTTTCTTCATCCTCCTCCTATATCTTAAGTAATAGGAAGTAAATTAAAATAAAGTGATTGGGGCAGGTGGTTGGGGTGCAGAAGGGGGTCGGACTCTGGGAGGGAGTTTGGGTGCTGGGTGTGGGCTCTGGGCTGAGGCAGGGGGTTAAGGTGTGGGAGGGGGTGAGGGGTGTGGGCTCTGGAAGGAAGTTTGTGGGCAGGCTCTGGGCTGGGGCAGGGGGTTGAAGTGTGGGCGGGGGTGAAGGGTGTGGGCTCTGGGAGGAAGTTTGTAGGCAGGCTCTGGGCTGGGGCAGGAGGTTGGGGTGCGGGAGGAGTCAGGGGAGCGGCGCTTACTGTGGGAGGCACAACTTCCAAAGCAACCGGCACACCCTCTGTCAGCGGCTCCTAGGCGGGGGGGGAGGGAATCTTTGGGCGCCGCTGCCCGCAGGCACCACCCCCACAGATCCCATTGGCCGTAGTGCTCAGGGCAGGGGCAATGCGTGGACACACCCCGCCCGCCAGGGGGCCACAGGGATGTGCCGGCCACTTCCGGTAGTGGTGCAGAGGGAGGAAGGCAGCACGGGCAGGGAGCCGCCTTAGCCCTGCTGCGCTGCTGCTACACATCTCTGCGCGCCCCTTGGGGGGGCAGCAGGTCTCCGTGAACTGCCTGGGGCGGGAGCAGCACATGTATCTGCCTCCACCCCCCGGCCAGGGGCACGCAGAGACGTGCCAGCAGCCAGCCATATCTGGGAGCGGCGTGGGGCCACCGGCCACGGAATGCGGGCAGCCGGCCAGCCTGAGCCCTGTTGCGCCACCAGCTGGGCCTTGGGGGGCAGGTTGTCAGATGGGATTTGTCCTGCATTTTGTGGGGCCCACTGTCATTGGGGGCCCCGTGCCACCGCACTGTTTGTTTCATGGTAACTCGCCTCTGGTTGCATGGCCTCTGGACTGGTGGTTGAAACAAGAAAGGTCATATGAATCTTTAACTCTACATTAACTAGATTAAAGCTATAATGGGTATACCTACCCATGTTATAAACACACCTCTTTGCAGCCGGGACATACCTGGTATGCCTTCACGGCTGACTTCATCTGGGTCCAGCCACCTGGGTAACCCAAGCTCCTCTGTGAATGTCCACACTGAGACTCACTTTGTTCACACCCTGTAGCCACAGACACACGGGCATAGGGTTGGGGGCCGGGGTATCTGAGGGTTCTTAGTGCCTCACTAACTTACACCATTCTAGCAATTGTTTGTGCAGTGTGTTTTGGGAGAACATGGGTGTCCTTCTTGAGCCCTGAGAGGAAGTGCTCTTAGCCCACCGTCACAGTAGCATAAAGCACTTCTGCCCCAGCGCACCCCCTCACTTTGCAATCAGTAACAAGGCATGGATCTAGCAAGGTGTGTAAACTATTCCTGCCTGTGATTGCACTGTTGTAGCAGAATGCCAATAGCGGGTTGATCATGGGACATAGTGGCAGGCATTTTGGCAGTAGTTTGTGGCTCTCAGAAGGTGGTGGTGACTTGTGGCAAGGAGACCGTGCCAGCTGAATGTTAACATGGTAGTGTGGTAAAGCTGACATACGCTGCACTCACTGTGGATTCCAGCTGGTTCGTCTGATGCAGGACAATTAACAGAGAGCGGTGGGATTACATCATGCAGACCTGGGTTGTGCAGCAATGGCCCCAGAACTGCCACATGAGGAAGGCCAACTTCATGGAACAGTGTGAAGAGCTTGCACTGACCTTCCAGCACCATGACACATAAATGGGGGCAGAGGGAAGGAATACCAGTCCAACAGAGGGTTGTTGTTGGAAGCTGGCAACCCCAAACTGCGACAGGGCCATAGCTAACCAGTTTGGTATTGGCAAGGCAACTGTTGGGGCTCTGGTGATGGAGGTTTGTGAGGTGACTACTGTGGCTTACCCACAGGTGGTAGCCATAACTAATATGCCCCAAATGCTATTTGACTGGGGTTCCCAACTGCACTGTGACCTTTGATGGCACATGGCCCATTGTTTGCCCACCACCTAGCACACATGAACATATCAATGACCATGATACTACTCAGTGCAGTGGGACTTCGGCAACCATAAAAACAGGTTCATGACCACCAGTGTGGGATGTACTGGCAAGGTATGCGATGCCAGGGTACTGAAGCAATTGGTGTTCCCCTGTTTGGACAAGAAGAGACCTTATTCTCTCCACCATAGTATGCTCATCAATGGGGTGTCTGTGCCCCAGGGACCTAGTCTACCATCTACTGCCTTGTCTCATGCAGCCCTGTCCTGCTATCAGAGCACCTGGCAGAAGAAGGTTTAATCACACCTTAAAGCAGGTGCAGGATGATGGTGGAATGTGCATTTGGCTGGGCGAAGGCAAGATAGTGCTGCCTACAAACCCATTTGGAGGCCACAATAGCTAGTGCTGTCTCTACCATGGTGTCATGCTATATAATATCTGTGAGCATAAGGGCGAGAGCTTTTGCTAGGAATGGGCTCAAGATATTACTGGTTTGCAGGACCCATACAGGAAACCAGAAAGTACACCTGGGGTTGGGTCCAGGCAAGCAAGGGAAATAAGGGATGTCTCTTGGGCCCATCTCCTTGCATTGCATGGGGACATGATGGGGAGATGTCATGCTGTGTGCCATTGTAGCATACATAGCAGTTTATTTGCTATTGCTTTTATGTGATTATAAGAGGGTTTTACACTTTATTAAAAGTTTCAGCTACAACTTTCTGACTCTCCCTGGTTCCCATGACAATGTATTGACCACCCAAACCACTTCATTAACAAATGAAAACATATAAAAATACCAAATACTGAACTGAAAACAATTACAGGTATCCCAGCTGCCAGTAAGTGAAGTGTGCAAATGGCAACTAAATTCCAAAGTGTGGCATGCTCTGTCAACTGAGCAGTGACACCAAGTTGCACAATCTCACGGGTAATGAAACCGGAGAGCTGCTGTATTCCTGTTCTCCTTACCCCGCACTTGCATAGGGGTAGGGGAACAGAGAATACCTGCCCATGCACATTTCCATTCCAGGAGTTCATGGACTGCTGAATATCTCACCCAACCCCTGAATTATCCAGGGGCTGTGTTGGTTGCAGGACGTGGTAGTGCAGAGGAGAGTTTGCAGGCACTAGTGATGGTATTTGAGGTGGTGCTGTAGGTGGGGTCTGCAGCCTGCTGGCCATCAGGGTGAGGAGCTGCTCAAACAGTCCCTTCTGTTGCTGTCAGTCCAACTCCTTCATCCTCCTGTCATGCTCCAGGTATTGTGATACCGCTTTGTTTTCCCTCTCCTGTTTATCCCACTCCATCTCCCTATCCTGCTCCTCCTCCTCCTCCTTTTGAGATGCAAGGTCTGATCCAACCTGTGTCCAAAGTCACTGTGCATTTCTTGTAGTGGGTCACTCCTGAACCTTTTCCTTTCCCCCCACGGGATCACTATCCAGTAGCGCAGGCAGGTCGTCGCACAGGGGGAGCGGTGCTATAAAAAGGCACCTCCCCAGGCTTCCCGTGTACTCACCCGGCAGTGCCTCTGGTGGCGCTCCGGGTCTTCGGCAGCGGGTCCTCACCCGCTCTGGGTCTTCGGTGGTACCCGCTGCCGAAATGCCGCCGAAATGAGTGCAGAGCTAAAAAAAGGCACTGCTTCCTTTTTAAGGTGCCGCTTCTGCTCACAGGGGGAGCAGCCGCTCCCCCTGCTCCCCCCCAGCTACGCTACTGACACTATCTTCTCCCTAAGAGGCTTAGTGTGGGCCTCAGCCTAGCCAAGGTGGAGAGTCCTGCCAAGATAATGAAAGAGAACATCATTTTGTGTCCGTGGAAAGAAAGAAAAGAATCTACCCTTCTACATTTTACCTCATGGCAAGACCCCATGTCGTTACTCTGTGACAAAGTTCCTCCTCTACCTCGGTGGGTCCCGCACTTATTGGCAGATTTTTGTTTGCCTCAGAGATCTTCCCCTCTGGTAGAACCCACAGTCCAGATCAACTCCTCCTGTGTCTGATAAGGAGTTGGGAGTTTTGGGGGGAACCCGGGCCCGCCCTCTACTCCGGGTTCCAGCCCAGGGCCCTGTGGATTGCAGCTGTCTAGAGTGCCTCCTGGAACAACTGCACGACAGCTACAACTCCCTGGGCTACTTCCCCATGGACTCCTCCTAACACCTTCTTTATCCTCACCACAGGATCTTCCAGCAGTACGTCCTCTTACTCTCAGCTCCTAGTACCTCTTGCTCCCAGCTTCTCACACGCAACCTCCT
This sequence comes from Macrochelys suwanniensis, assembly GCA_033296515.1. Taxonomy (NCBI): domain Eukaryota; kingdom Metazoa; phylum Chordata; order Testudines; family Chelydridae; genus Macrochelys; species Macrochelys suwanniensis. Next base: position 291,819,267 of record CM065775.1, read on the forward strand.
TCCACAGCTCCTAACCTCTCACTGACTAACTGGGAGGCTTTTAACTAGTTCCAGCCAGTCCTTGATTGGCTTCAGGTGTCCCAATCAACCTCCCTGCCTTCTGGAAAGTTCTTAATTGGCCCCAGGTGTCTTGATTAACCTGGAGCAACTGCCATAAGGTATCAGGGATTTGTTTAGCCTGGGGCTAACATATTGGTTCCTTACCACTTTCCTATAGCCCTCTGGCCTTGCCCCGTCACAACTCTTATCTACTTGGTAAGCCTTTAGCTCATCTCTGCACACTAGCCTGTTGCAAGCCAGGTTACTAGTTTAAGGTCACACTATGGCAAATATTTCAGATTTAATTAATTGAAACAAATAAGAAAAAAGTTTTGGGGTCTAATTGGGGTACCTGTGTTAGGGCAGTCAGACAAGGGAGGCCTGTTACCGGTGCTGGGTTTAATGCTAGTCCAAGCTGAGGAAGCCTTTGAGGATGTTAATCTGCTGGAAATCTTTGAGTGCAAGAGGGAGCAGCTTTTCTGGCCTATGGTGGAAACCCAGCTGTCTATGCCAAGGAAATATTTAATCACCTGTTGACTGATCAGCAAATCAATGACTGGAGAGAGCTAGTGAGCTACAGGGGCAGTTGTGGGAAGTTTACCCTGACCAGGAATCTCGCCGAATGTCTATTTTCTCCTCTATGAAAAATCCCTTGGCTCGGATAGTGTGCTGCAAATGGAGAGCACCAGGAGGCCAAGCTCCACCATCACCAAGGAGCTTTTTCACTTAGACAGTCACTGGGACTTACAATGCAGGCAGTTTGGGACAGTGCTGTAAAACTAGCATTGATAGAACTGTAGAACAGTACACCGGTGTGACGGAGTAATAAAGCCAGCAGTATTCAAGGGATAAAGCACGCATGCTTGCTGTGCCTGTAATCCCAGGCATATGTATTATTCCCACCCCCCCTCCCCCGGTAATTAGCTCAAAGATAGCTAGACTAAATCACTTCTTGCATGTTTAAATCCCCATCCCGCCCTATGCTTGGACTGCATCTTGGCTCACATGTGGTGGGGAATGCTGGAAGTAGAGGCAGGGAAATGACATGGCTTCTGCTTGCTCCTGAAGCTAAGGGCATTCCATAGAACATAATATCCTCTATAATTATAAGTTACAATGCAATAATAAGTGCATTGGTCATAACCTGGGAAACCCTCCCACATACACTGCTATTTCCCACCTAACAATAACAAAGCTGCTGGTGGCCTCTTACCTGGCTGCAGTTTCAGCTCCCACTGCTGCTTCCTCCCCGGCATGTTCCCTGGGGCCACGCCTGAACAGATCCTTGGACTATGGCCCCAGGACTTCCTCCAGTCCATTTGACCACATGGTCTACTCCAGGTCCCTGGTCTGTTCCTGCTCCTGGTCTCTGGGTGCTGCTCCTCCACTCCCTGTGCCATTGAGGTCTCCTCTGGTGCTGTCTCCAGCTCCTTTAGTCTGATCTAAAAATCAGACTGTTTTGCTTCAAAGGCCAATCATGTCCGATGGTGAGCTTTGTACTTGGGACAGTGATGTGTGTGTTGCTCGGACCTCTGTGGGCATATCCCATGGTTCTTTGTACTGCACATAAGATGAGCTATTGTAGGAATCTTTCCCAGTGAATTGTGGGAGGACTTGCCTGTTATTCTGAGAACATGGGGGATTTGTGGGAAGACATTGGAGAACTATCAGCACTCACGTGATTTAACCTGTGTCCACACTGCAAAATGGGTGGGTTAACAGCCCAAGTGAAAGGGGAATCCAGGCTCTAACCCATACCTCCAGCCATACCAGCTATCCTGAGTTGAAAGCTCCAGCAAGCTCAGATGAGTGTTTTTTGTGTGTGGACAGGAAGGGGGCTAGAAGCAAAACCTCTGCAGTGAACATATACTCTAAGAGTTGTGGAACCCTACTCTGTGTGGAATTCTCAGTCAAAAAGAACACAGGCCATCGGGTCCTCTACCATTTTAGGTGCCACTGTGATGGTTGTACTCTGACAGACACACAGGAAACACATAATGAACATAGGCCAGGGCAGAATATAAGGACCTCAAGGTAATATCTAATAACATGGGCTCTTCCACCCCACTGCTATTTTAAAGTGGCACTTTGTCTGTCACACACTGCTGTCTTCTCATGCCTGGTTTTATTTAAATGAGAGAAGGAAAAAAGAATGGAAACCCTCAACAATACAGACACACAAGAGGTGCATTAGAAATCCACTAAGGCAACTGAGATGATTAAATAGATAAAGATGTTCTGTATGAAAATGCAACAATTGCAATTGCTCTTTCTGTTAATACTTTCCCAAGAGCAATATTTCCCTATACCTTTGTTCTCTCCATCTTCCTTCCTCCCTCTGCTTTCCCATAATCTTTAACACTAGCAGGCTAATTTAGACTCAAGTTCCTTGGAGAAGGGACCATGTGGTCCTACTTGTCTGTACAAGACAATAACATTCTCCTTATTTCCTCAGTGACACTATGTCCACTATTGATATAGATAATATATCCACTGGTTTGATTTTAACTTTAAAAAAACCCCAAAACAACAAAGCCCATAGTGGAATCTTCTCGAATCTCGATGCTCAGCTCTGCTGGAACCACTATTACTTCCCACTCTGTTTTTCATGACCTGAAAGGAGCAGACACTTGCAAAGGTGCCGAAGGAGGCATGGGTTTTACTTCATGGAATGTGAGTATCCAAGAGCTGAATTCTCTCCCAGGGTAATGAAATTTCATGTGTAGCATTTGGTGTTCTGGGATTCACAAAGGTTATCAGCCAGGCATTTATAATAAAAGTTGTTCCTGCTTTCCCTGGCGTGCGTTGGGAAGATGGGAGCGCTATCAGTTTGACATTTCTGTCAGAACTGGTATTTGAACCACTGGATGATTCTGACAAATGCCATCGCTGTCATCGGCTGCTCAGTTTTAATTATACCTGACTGAAGCTTTCAATGGTGGCAAGCAGAAAACTTAATTAGTTGGTGCAAAGGCTGATGTTCAGAGCTTGAGGAGTCCAAACAGCTTTACCGCATTTATGTACAGTATCTGCCATTTTCAGCCTGACAATGTGAGTAAGAAGAATTAATGGTCCCACTCATGGAAAGAAAATACAGAGAGAAAAAGACTTGTAGGAATATATGTCAACAAAACACACCATTCCTGTTTATGACATGTCAGAGAGCCAGCAAAGTTTGCTGGTGAGGCAACTGAGTGTATAAGAAACTTCTGCTGAGCTGTGGAGGGGTCCAACACAAATATTACAGGTATGCAGGCAAAGTACTACATGCTCATGGGAACATTCAGCAAATGAACATCTGGTACCTTAAAATACATTCAGCAGTGGATTGCAAGCATGGCACTTTTTGAAAACACTGAAATGCCGACATTTCCTCACACATCGATGCACTGTTTAAACAAGCTGCTTAAAAGAAGATTGCATTAACAATTGCTACCACCTCAATGTTTGCTTTCAAGGTGTTAATATGATTATACTTCTACACTGCATTTTGGAAAAACAAGCATTAACAACATGCAGTGCCAAACTGCTAATATGATGCAATTAGAAATCAACATAACGTTCACATGCTGGTTGCGGGTTGCCTGTAATTTTTTTTGTTTTGTTCTAGAAGCTACAGTCCTTTGGATACTTAATGCAGTTGCTCCAGTGGAGTCAGGCACTATAGAGCTCCTCTGAGGAGAAAGGCTTAGCTGACCTCTGGAGCTGTGTCACCTCTATGTGTAATCACATATATTAGAACTACTGACCTAGCTAATATTAACAACCGACTGTGCTTAATTTAATAAATAAACGAACTGCAGTCATGAACCCACAATAAAGCATAACCTATACACCCCACAGGACTGGGTAGGACTCATCTGCACTAGCAAACTTTGTAGCTGTAATGGTACAAAAACTCATGGTAAAAAAACCTAGCTAAGATATTTATGTGGCCCCCATCACCACAATATTTGAGCTCCTCTCAGTCTTTAATGTATTTATCCACACAACTCTCCTGTAAAATAGGGAAGTGTTATTAACCCATTTTACAGATGGGAACTGAGACAGACTAATGCACAGATCCTCAGAAGTACTTAATCTCAGTCCCTGGCTCCACATACAATGCATGAGGCACGTTTGGTGCCTAAGAAAGGGATCCTCAAAAGCCAGCATGCTGAGAGGGAACCTTCTAAGCTAACCAGCAGATCAATGCTGAGGGCAGGGGCAGGGAGACGAGAGGCAAGGCACTTAGGAGGCTAAGCGAACACACTAAAAATAGTGGTGACAGGATGGGCTAACCACCTTGAGTGCAATCCCGTCCATGTCCCTAGGTATGTACTTGGGGCAGCTAGCCCATGCCACCACCTCCACAGCTATATGCTATTTCTGGTGTTCTAGCTCACTCACAGCTAGCTGGGTATGTCTACCTGAGCGGGGAATTGCCCAGCCAATTCCAGCATAGACATATTAATGGACGCCTAGCGACCTCTGGGGTTAAGCAGCAACTGAGCGGCGGTTTTGAAAATGTCAGTGGTGTCTAAACGGTGGACTTAGGTGCCTAAAGAGGCAAAAAGGCATGTAAATACCTTTGAGGACCTGGGCCTAAGTGACTGCTCAAGATCACCCTGGCATTATGTGGTAGCATAGGAACTGAAGCTTGGTCTTCTATGGCCTAGGCCAGCATTCTAACTACTGGAGCATCCTTCCTCTCTAACATGGTGGCATGGCAGGGGAGATACCATGATCATGAAGGTGGTTTTCCCAGGGTGAGGCTCATCCATTGCACTGCGGGTGTGCTGATCCCTGCGATTTCCCCAAATGCGGGAAACTCGACTGCATAATTTGTGGTAGTGGGGGACTGCGTTTGTGCTAAAAAAATAAATAAAAAATTCCTGAGCCCAGTTTCCACTACAGCCCTACCAATAGAACTGAACCCATAGTAAATTAAGGCTATGAAGTTTGCTAGCGCAAAAGCAGCCGTTTGACTCAGCCGTCATTGTCACTCATCTTGCTAATGCAGTTACTTGCCTGCCGGTTTTACACTGAAGAGTGCATGGGTAAAATATTAACTAAGAGGAACCTGAGAACAGTTTGCCTGCCTCTAGCAGAGGAGACTATGTGTGTTTGCCTTTGAAAAGTCTCATTGGGGTTTCCTTTGTGAATGGTTGTAAATTGCTTACTGGAACCAAAATACCACTTTTTTGTCCAATTTTTCCTTATTTTTACCCTGGAGAAGCAGAGCTGGGGATGATTAAATGGCTTGTTGTGGCTTTCTGACTTTGAAAGAATGTCTGTACACGACTCTGTTCCTGCACACATATTCAGTAGCTTCTAAATAAAGTATTGCTCAGTTTCAGTGCCTGGAACATTCATTCTCTCGTTGGAGAGGGTTAATATACAGTAAGTCAGCAAAAATTAAAAGGTATTTTCCCCTCTCTATGCAAAATCTTTTCATTTTGGGGAAAGACAGGGTAGTCCAGGGGTGGGCAAACTATGGCTCGGGGGGCAGCATCAAGCCCTTCAGACGTTTTAATCCTGCTGGGGAGCGAGGTTGGGAGATTGCTCTGCATGGCTCCCGAAAGCTGTCGCACATCCCCCCTCCGGCTCCTACACATAGGGGCAGCCAGGGGGCTCCGCAGGCTGCCCTGCCCCAAGCACCGCCTCCGCAGCTCCCATTGGCCAGCAAATGGGGTCAATGGGAGCTGCAGGGGTGGCACCTGCGGATGGGGCAGGGCGCAGAGCCGCCTGGGCACGCCTCCACATAGGAGCCCCTGCTTCTGGGAGCTGCTTGAGGTAAGTGCCACCCAGAGCCTGCACCCCTGGCCCCCTCCTGCACCCCAACCCCCTGCCCCAGCCTTGATCCCCCTCCCACCCTCCTGAACCCCAGAGCCTGCACCCCTAGACACAGCCCTCACCCCCAGCACCCTAATCCCCTGCCCAAGCCCGGAGCCCTCTCCTACACCCTGAATTCCTCATTTCTGGCCCCACCTCAGAGCCTGCACCCCCCAGCCAGAGCCCTCACCCCCTCCTGTACCCCCAACCCCCAATTTCGTGAGTATTCATGGCCCACCATACAGTTTCCATACCCAGATGTGTCCCTCAGGCCAAAAAGTTTGCCCACCCCTGGGCTAGTCCTATGGAACATCTTTTTGGAATTGGGGATGCCAGAGGTGATGATGTTGCTTAAATGGGACATTGAAGATGAGGAGTAATTGTGATTCCTGGAAGTTCATTAGAAATCTCTTACCTTCCGCTTCAGCCTTTATTATACCAAAACTTCCAATGAACACCTGTTTGTCCATTTCCTGATCTCCAGTGAAAAGAGGTATGAAATGAACAAGATACCTTGTTCCTTGTCTTATCACTGTGAAAGTGGTGTGGCATTATAAATCACATTTAAAATTAAATGAGGTGAAATACCAAACATCAAGTAAATATAAAACCTTTAAAATAAAATGATATAGATGACACAAAAGTACAAAAATTGTTACCAACATGAATAATTCACTAACTATTGCATGGTATAAGTCTCCAACTAATATGCACTGTGTGCCATTTAATAGTGGCTGTATCAGAAGAAATATGGAAATTGGAATACTTTAATAACTTTCTATATGAAAGATGATGAGACTGCCTAAATGATTAAGAGGAAGATATGTTATAATGAACTAAAGCCACTCGAGTGTAAGGTAATTTTAATTCAAATCTCCATCTGCTTATGTATAATTAAGACTCATTTAACAAGTTAATGCCTAACAGAGAGAACTGATAAGTTTGGTATTAAAGAGCTTAAGAGAAGTAAATTAAACTGTCGAGTTTGAGGAGCTTTCCTTTTAATTTTCTACACCTGAACCAAAACACGATCTTTCAGGGGGCATTTCTTTACCCTAAGCATGCAGCCAAGTGCTAGACTTGAAGAGAAAATGGAGGGAAAAAACTGAATATCCTTTTTATATTTTAATTTCTGCTATCATGTCTTGTCAGGGGGTTGACAGCATCTTTGCTGACATGAATATTTATACATTTCAACCTCCTCACTGTATAGCTAGCATCTATACACCATTAAGAAGATACTTTGCATGCCGTCAAAAATATTTATGCATTGCAGAGATTGCCAGTGGGGTTAAATAACCTATGAAAATAAGAGGGATGCCTTTGAAGTGCAAAAAAGTAATATTTTGATCTCTAGTAAATTTCATGTGATATTCCCCAGCTCAACTTTCTATTTCATTCTTTTTACAGATATCTCCTCTAGAAGGTCCAGCAGTCAAACCAGTGACTTCAACCTTTTCATCTTTCATCATACAATGTTAATGCTCCTTTTTTTTTGCAGGGGGTGGGGGGAGCTTCTTATCCACTATCAAGAGGAGCGTTTCATATATTCACTTCATACTTAAAATTCTCTCTACACTAGAATTTTTTCAGCAGAGCCAGCCTTTTACTCTGCCTTCCTCCTAGTACTTACCAATAAGTTAAACATTTTTAGAAAAGTATTTGAGGAGCAAATACGGGTGTATGTCCAACTGCAATTGCAGGATGGTTATTGACTTCAGAATTAAGACAAAACATCCAGGTTGTGACATTTCATAGGCAACATACTGCCTCATTGAAGCAATTGAAATAGGACAGCAATGTAACATTTGCAGCTTGCTGGTTTTGCATTATCTAAAGCACACTTTTCTACACCACTTTGATATATATAAAATCAGGAATGCTATGGGAAGTTGTATATAATTTTTTCTGAATAATTCAATCTCCAACACAGTGCAAAGAATACATTCTGTGTTTGAGTCAAATTATGGCCAATGGGGCTAATTAAAGGTCAACATAAGGTAAAGTGTTCCTTTGTATAAATGTCTAAAAGATATAACAAACCACTAATATTCTGTAACAAATCCTTCTTTATTACTACAGCAATCACTTTAATATTTGTGTGTGTCAGTTTATGTAGTACACAAGTGGAATAGAGAATTTAAATGGTCTGGCCTTCTCTCAAAGGGTTTAATTTACTGCTGTATGGAGAGGCCGCACAAAACCAATGCACTGCTTAAATGGAATTAATTTCACCTGACATGCAGGAAATATATGCAACCTAATCTCACTGGTGTAAACTGTCTGACTGTTGATGGGGGAAACAGACATTTATGTCTATCAGACAAGGAGTTCTATTAATGTCAGTGAGATGATCCATGCCCAAAAACTTAGTCCATTTCAGAGGAATTTTCCCCCACGCCCTACACTTTAATATTTCTTCAGCTTTCCTGAACACTTAAAAAAAATCCAAACAACATTTAAGGCACAATAGTGCCAGGAAATTCAAAATTAAAACTGAATTACAAAACCTAATGAAATGAATATGGCGCTAAGCTCAAATGTATGCACCGAATAAGCCCACTAACCAGGCTGTGGGGAAGATTCAGCACATAAATTAATGTTAACTAACATTTCAGAAATTCCATCATCTTATCTTTGAAATTCTGTTGATACTTCCAGAAGAGGAAGGGAGGGATAGCTCAGTGGTTTGAGCATCAGCCTACTAAATCCAGGGTTGTGAGTTCAATCCTTGAGGGGGCCATTTGGGGATCTGGGGCAAAAATTGGGGATTGGTCCTGCTTTGAGCAGGGGGTTGGACTAGATGACCTTCTAAGGTCCCTTCCAACCCTGATATTCTATGATTCTAAGAGATCCCAGAATGCACTTCTAGTATTTGGTATGTGAGTGAATGCTTTTTTCTTGGGCTGTTTGCACAGCTTCAGTAAACCAGGAAGATTTCATGGGGGCGTGTCAGGGAAAGAGTTTTAAAAGGCTAGTTAAAACTTCATTCTGTACTCAGTGTCCCCTGTAGCCTGGTTAGTGGGGACAGGCAGCACATAAATCTGGTCTTAACCCAATTTTCAGCTTTGCAGTTCACCTTTAAGGTTAACATTATGTCTGTAACTCATCCCCACTATATGTAGGAATTGCTGTGAGGAAGGTATGTGAGATTATCCCTTCCTTTCAGCTACTGCATCATTTTGGTGAAGTCTGTATTTATAAATATCTGCATTTTGTATTAAGGCACATGAGGAATCCTTATGAAATGTCATTGTAAAATGGTTACAAATGGGCACAAATAGCTTTTAAATGGCCAATGAGTCTATATCAGCTAAACACAATTTTAATCATTTGTATCAAAATAATAGTTTTTGTCCTTTCTAGTGTAAATGTTTTAAAGAGTCATCTGGATATTCGCTATCTTTGCCTCAAGTCCAGAATAGGCTGGTCCAAGCCAAGTCCCCAGACTTTTTGTTCCCAGGGAAACGCTAACTGTGTGTATTTTAGTAGTCTGATGGCAACAATCACCCCATTTCTCCAGGAGAAAGATGCAGGAAGGCAACAAACTTGAGAATTCCTTGAGAAATACTGCAAGTGCTGCATCACGGAGAGTGCACGCAGTGAGAGCCCCAACCTACGGCATGGGAAGCCACATCACTTGCACAGTGTGTTCCCAGAAAAAGTCCTGCCATGAATGCAGAGGACTGGCCTAGATGACCTCTCCAGGTCCCTTCCAGTCCTATGATTCTATTCTACACTGCACCAGCCAGCTATCCAGCCAGGTATTTACATTGTGGTCATCATGGTAGAATCTGAGCACATGAAATAAATTACCATACAGTGCAGCTCCCAAAGCACCCAGTCCCACCCCTCTGTACAAGTGCAAAAACCTTGTTACATCCATATGCATTTTGAAATCTCTGTAACTTAGAAAGGGTCCAGATTGTTGTTTTCAGATTTTGAAACTTTGATGCATTTACTGTAATGTCCATAGGGCCAGGAAGGGGTAAATAGTGTGCTAAGATATTTTTGTATACTTGACTAAGGCCAGATCATGGCCTCCACATAAAGACCTGAGGAAAGGCCAAAGGCTAGTGGAAAACCCTTTCCACTGTGGATTTTCTGACAAATCAGACCCAAGGTGGGACCACAGAGGGTAAAAGGCTGAATATTGCCACTGGGTGTGCAAGAATTATGCAAAATTGAGCTGCAGAACTAAGCACTCATAGTACAGCCCAGTAGATCAGCTGTTAGTTGGATTTTGAAACTGTTGACCTATGTGGGGAATAAATAACTGCAGACATTGTCCCAACAACCGGGACAGGCACTGGGGAACTTAAATGCCAGCCCAGTCCTAGACAGTCCTCACTGCTACTGAGTAGTACCACTGACTTCAGTGCGACTGCTTGTGGAATCGGGTACTACTCCCAGTGATTAGCATAGCAAAATCCAGCTCACAGTTTACAGCATTAATTTATGCAGGGCAGATTCACATTACCTACTACAGATGTTCTCCAGCTCACATCTTCTCTACCCCCAAACCTCTCTGAGCATCTCAATGCATGAAGTTCTCACAGACCGGCTTCCACATCAGGAGCAGGGGGAAATTATACTACTTAGGCACATATCCCCTCTGTTCAATAAGTGCTTTGGACATTTGGAGAGGTTTTCCCACTCATTTTAGCCCCCCGGTGCCTAAAAGTGGAAGGAATTATTTGGCCTCAAACGTGTAGTTATAGCCACCCAGGCAGGAAAATGAAAAAATTGATTTTGCTTTTACTAAATACTTCAGCTAATAGGCTTTTTATAAGATCACTTATGATCATTCAGCAATCCACTTTCTTTTCTACCTGACATTAATGAACCTGGCTCGCCTTTTCCAGTTAACAAGAGGGTGGTTTTAAGGCAACTGCTTCGTTTTGTTTTAGCCAATCAGATTCTGCTTCACATTGTTTTAATTTTCTCCTTCCCCGGCCTCGAGTGTTTAATGAACTGAAGCAGAAGTAGGTTCATAAAATGTATATTATCAGAGTACTTAGCAGGTACATTTTCATAATTAGCAGCTTAAAGGGCCCACATAAAACAAAACCTAGAGTAGCTGCTTACCTTTGATGTGGAATATTTAACGCAAGACCCATGTAATACACAGAAGGGATTGTTCTATAACATACAGATTGAGCAATGTGAGATGAGGCTTAGAAGCATGAAAGATGCTTTTCTTGCTGAGACAATGTGAACATTTTCCTGCAAAAAAGGACAAATTTCTGCCTCGTGCAAATTCAAAAGGCAGAAATCACTACTGCCACTGCAAAAAATAGCGTTCATGGGCAGAAGTGGGGCAATGATGCTTTGTACTAAACTTGCATCTCTTCTTGCCAATATCACTTTTCCTGTTTTACAGTCGTACAGAAAGCTGGTGTGACAAGTCCTGTTTCTAAAGTAGCTGACGTTTCTCACTACAACGTGCTCACTAAGGGCCTGCTGCTCTGAGCCACAGTTCCCATGGAAGTCACTGTAAATTGCCCTTACATGATGCTATTATTGTGTTGTGCTCTCTCACCAAATGCAGAAAGTTGCCTTCCCAAAGCTGTCCTTTGCACATTATCCAGCCTCTGTGTGTGTGTGTGCGTGGAGAACTTAACCGAGTGAGGACAAGGTTAAGTGTATTTTGACAGTGATGTATTTAAAAGATTTTGGAAAGAAAAAAAATACTGTTTTCCCCTTAGGAATCCTTTGCATTTCTGAGGTTCCAACAAGCCCAGAAATTTCCACCTGACTCATGGGCAATACTGCTCCTTAATCGGCTAGGGCTGTCACTGCTGAGTCACACAAGGTATTCCTGCCGAACAGTGGTTGGATCTACACGACTCCTGGCCCCCTCCTGATCTGGAGATCAAAAAACCAAGATTTCAGCCCAGGTACCCCACTTGGCAAAGCAGCTAGGCTCTAAAAATGTCATTTTAATGAATAAAAATGACATTTGTTTGCTGGACTATGGTTTTATCACTATTTCTCCTAGATCATAATCTGTTGGAGGCAGAATGGGGACATTTTAGACACTGAATAATTTTCCAGCTGCCAGAAACAGATATAAAAGGTATTTGGTAGCATATGTTTCAATATTAGTGAAATAAGAATTTAGAAATGAAAGTATATGGGAGGAGGAGCTGAATGGGTAGAACAAATACGTGATAACAATTGACTTCTTTTACAGACAAGTATGAGCTAGTGAGAATTTTCTGGTCCTTGCTTATCTAACTGAAAACAGCTACTTATGGAGGATATTTATGTAGATTAACTAGATAGTCCTTTCTTTTTTCAGTTGTTGTCTTTTTTGGTATAATGATTTGATCAAATTGGGGCCAACTTGTAAACTAAATTCAGTCCTTGACTCCAGAGACAGGTCTGTGAAGAGGTCTAGTGTGGTTATTGGTTCTGGTTAGGAGGAACAGAATAGCAGGTAATCACTGCACTATTCATTGAAATCATTCTGTCTCGATAAAAAGCAAGGTTCTAGACTTCCCCTCCCCCCCACATTAACAATTCTCCATCAGTGAGATCAGAGACTGAGTTTCCTCAGACTGTTTATTCCAGTGTATGTTTTTTTCCAAGCAACAAATGTCAATTTTTAACACCAAGACATATTAAAAGAGAAAAGACAAAATACGTTTCATGTTGTCTCAGATCTTAAGAAAAGAAAGACACTTCTGTTAGTGAAAACTAATTTCCTTCTAGAAAGGAACACAACAAGAAAAATGTTTTTCAACTGAAAAGATACTTTATTCTTAATATACAAAAGTGGACACATTTCTCAATTACATATGAATGTATGTATGTTATTCGGTGTCTTCTATTCCAGAATCAAGTTTTTCCTAGTCTGGTACAGAGATTGCTATGGCAATTACTGATTTTTCTGATTCCTGGAGTAAACTTAACAATGGGTAAAATTTTCTAAAGTGCCCAAGGGTCAGACTTTTAGAGGTATTTTTGCACCTAAAAAATTTGATAGGTGTCTAATTTTCAAAAGAGCCTATCTGTATCTTTATGTCCATAAACACCTTGTAAAGTCTGGTCACAAGAGATTTAGGTGTTTAAATCCAATTTTCAAACACACTTAAAATCACTTAGGAACTCTTTAAAACAGGATTTTAATCTGCTAAATCATTTAGGTGCTTTGGAAATTTTTTCCCATTGTCTGTAGGTCCACCAAGTATGGTAGAAGAAGCAACATAGTTTCTATATATTTTAAAGGTGATCTGCAAGGGGAAAACAAACTGAGATGAGGCTTCATTTTCTTCTTTTTGATGTATAAAGAAGATCTGAAAGGGTTATTTTTTAAATTTTGTCTGCTTGTTCTTTATGTTAGTAATTCAGGTCCTGTCTTGGCTGGAAGACTCTATGGGTTTATCTACACTACCCACTGGATCGACGGGCAGCGATCGATCCAGCGGGGGGTCAATCTATCATGTCTAGTATAGATGCGATAAATTGACCGCTGAGTGCTCTCCCGTAGACTCTGGTATTCCACCAGAACGAGCAGTGCAAGCGGAGTCGATGGGAGAGCATCAGCTGTCAACTTACCGCCGTGAAGACACCGCGGTAAGTAGATCTAAGTACATCTTCAGCTACGCTATTCATGTAGCTGAAGTTGCGTATCTTAGGTCGACCCCACATGGTAGTGTAGACAAGCCCAAGGATTATTTAGCCTTGGTCTATACTATACAGTTAGGTTGACATAAGGCAGCTTATGTCAGTCTAACTATGTCAGTGTCTATACTACAGCTTTTCTCCCGCCGATATAAGTGCCCTACTATGCCGACATAACAACACCATCTCCATCAGAGGTGTAGGGCTTATGTTGGTGTAGTTAGGGTAATGCAGTTACTGCATTACTTACATCGGCTGTTGGCTGTCATTCTTGTCAATTTCACCGCTCCAGAAAGTCCTCCCTGCTCAGAGCCAGGCTGCACTGAGGCTCCGGGCTCCCCGCTGGGAGCCCAGATGGCTTCCTCACTCCTGGCAGGGAGGTGAGATTCCAGGCAGCTGCCCCGGTCCAAGTGGGGAGCAGGAAGGTGAGAGCTGACAATGGGCAGTCGGGCTCCTGGCTGGAGGCAGGGAACTGAGAGTGGGGGAAGGGGAGCAGCCGGCTGGGAGCCCAGGAGACAACTGTGCTCTCAGTGGGGAGCGCGGAGCTGGAAACCCGTCATGCTCCCAGTGGGGAACAGGGAGCCAAGCGTGGGGTGGGGGAACCGGGCCCCCAGCAGGGAGCAGGGACAGCTGGCAGGGAGAGGGGACTGGGCTCTCAGCTCCCCACACTGCCCCTCTTAGGTCTGTGGAAGAGCTGCTGGTGAGGACGCACACCACCGACCAAAGGAGGGTAGTGTGGACATGAACTGTTGCAATAATTACTGTGGTGGCTGTAAGACGACCTAATATAGGTCGACTTAAGTTTTCAATTGTAGACATGCCCTTGGAGAACTAGTGAAATTATGACATATGAGCTAAAAGAGTGAAAGTTGAGCAACTGAGAGACAAAGGATTTTTAGTCAGACTGTTTCAAACTGTTTTGTGTTTGTTTTTACACCCTTTGTTAATAACTTCTGTGAGTAATTAACATTTTGAATAAAAGACATTTTGTTAAAGATTCAGGAACGTTACTCCTTCAATTAAGGTGCTGCGACTCAAAACATACATCTCAGTATCCTTCAGGGGTCCACCAGCAAAAGCAGGGAGTAGAAATGCCTGATATTTCCAAAGTAAAAAAGCAAGCAGGAGAAATCAAATTTTAAAAATGCCCAACTTTCAAAAGCCCTTTTTATAAACCATAAAGAGTAAACAAAGGGCACAACCAAAATTAAAACACCCCTTTGCAGGTCACCTTTCAGTCCTTATTTTAATAAACATCTTTCATTTATTTCCTCATTGACATGTAGTTACATTGGGAGGTCCCCTTTTCAGCTGATATCCTCTGTTTTGGTTTGCTGGTCTTTTGGAGGCACAGCATAGAACAGCAAATCGTTCTCGGTTTTTCTTCATACCACCCCCTTTCTGTGAAATATTTAAAATAATGACCTCTGCCAGATTCATGTCAGCTCTGGCTCAAGATAGCCCTATGATCTATTTGTGTCTTCCATGTTTGGTTTCTGTAGAGTATAGCTTATAAGCTCTCTTGCGGACTGGCCATGACATATTTGTTTGTAAAGCACCAAACAAAGACAGTGCTTGAAAAGTAACTAAAATTAATACAGGTTGAACCTCTTTAGTCCGGCACCCTTGGGACCTGACCGGTGCTGAACCAGAGAATTTGCCGAACCACGTGAGATCAACATGTGGTGAGTGGGTCTCTTTTTATTTTTATCTCGCCGAGACGAATAAATGGAACAACACTTGCAACACCACCTACCCAAGGCTTACTGGCTCTCTTCATAACAAAGTATTAGTGATGTTCCACAATTTTACTGTCTTGGCAAAAGGAAATAAATAGATAAAGCACAAAAAACATAAAATCATGCCAAACCACGGATGTTGCCGGAGTAGAGAGGTTCAATCTGTACTAGTAACAGGTCAGCGAAGATAGGGCTTGCTCCTATGTGTTCTTACGCAGGTAAAACTCCTATTTCGACTTCTGTATGAATAAGAAATGCAGGATCAGGTCCATTTAACATAATTTATAATGAAATAAAGTCAGAAGGAAACTTGTCTAATCTATAAGAAATATAATGAATTGTGCTTTGTGTCCTTGGAATCTTCATATATCCTTCAAAAATCATGTATGTGGAAATAATTCATTCTGTAATCAAGTGAACAATTAAAATCAAAGAACTCTTGATAATTTTTCTTAAAGATAAGCAATAATTTATTCCTCTTTGATCTTCACAATTATCACATATTAGCTAGCTACATGACCAATGCCACTACATACCATGGCAGAATTGCCCACTTACACTTTACTTGGACAAATACAATTGCAATTTACAGGTTAAATGTACTGTACAATGGGTTGTTGGAAAAAGGTCATTCTTAGCTGTACAATAAGATGTGGCACACGACTTATTAACAGATGCAATATAAGATGTAAAAGTTTAACTGCTTGTTATGCCAGTAAGTAAGGATATTGTATAAAGCATTTTGTTTTGGTATTGTATTGTTACTAAAGTAGAAAAAAGAAAACTAGAGAAATAAATTCAGATCTTAACTTACAATACATACATCAGGGTAAGAAATTAATTGTCTCCTCCACTTTTTTATTTTCTTTTTCTTTTTTTTATAGAAATGAATATTATGAATATATTGCAGAGTAAAGAAAGATTGCCAGCCAAAGAAGGTATCATTATGTGAAAAACAACTGAAAAATTATCAAGTAATTTTGCTTACAAAAATGGTCAAACTATAAACAGTCACAAAATATATAAAAATGCCACCTTGAACGAGGCAATCGTACTCTACCTAAACTGGTAGTATACTCTTTGAAATAGTTGTGTTCATACAGTAGTAACTGATAAAAAGGCATTGTGCACTCTTGTCCCATCTGGAGACTTAGCACCATGTGTCATCAGTTCTTGGATTGTCATCCAGCTGTCCAAGATTTTCTTGTTTCTTTTTTTCATCATCTTTTTGTGACTAAGTTCAAGAATGTTAATTTCTTTTTTGCCCTCGCTGCTGCTCTGTGGACTTTCCTTAAGACACTCTAACCTGCTCCGCATCATGAACTCTCGCCGCCGCCTCTGCTCCTTGGCTCGCACCAAATGCTGCTTCCGCTCCTCTTTGCTCCAGTAACGACCCATCTTCATTTCGCTCATCGTATCATCATCTGTCGTCATCCCACTGCGCTCCTCTTTAATCTTTAAGGCACGTTCCTTCAGGATTCTGTCTCGCACTGGTCTCTTAGTGATATACCTTGTTCCATCACTCCTTATTTTCACTTTCCATTCCATTTTGGGCTCTGTACACTTCTGTGAATCTTTGCACATGCTCACTAGACTGAGCTGACTTTGGGCATACTCCACTGCAGATTTCTGTTGGATCAGCTGCATATAGCTTTGATAATGCTTTGCATGAGCAGGTATATTCCCATACCTGTATGAAGAGCTATGATACGGAGATAGGTAAGGAATGTGCTCAGTACTTTGCTTCTCCTGCTCTGTGAATTTGCTACTTTCTGCAATGGTTTCCTTCTCTTCAACAGTGCTGTTTTGCTCACTGGTTTTGGTTTTGGATGGGGTTACCTCCCTACCACTCTGTCCAGGACACAACTGATTAGCTACAATTGTGCTTCTCAGGTTTTTCCTGTTGGTGATGCTGATCATTCTCTGGAGCGAGCTATCAGGGGACTGCTCTACAGTCAGTGGAGTGCTCCTGCAGCTTTCTGCTGTGTTGTAAGCACTGGAGCTGTCTTTGTCAGATTTCTCTGGGTGCTCTATGATGTCATCCAGTTTACCTCTTTGTACATCTATGCTGGTGTTATAATTCCTGAATCCGCCATCATGTAATGCCCAAATGTCTCCATACTGATCCTTCACCTTTTGAAGCCTGTGAGCCTGCATTATATTCTGACACTCAAGCTCAATATTTCTCAGTTCCTCATTGAGTAACTGTAGCTCATGCTCCACCCCATCTTGCTCCCTTCTGTTACACTGTATTGTACTGCTTGAGTAATACAGATCATACTCTCCATGGTTTCTAATCTTGCACTTGAGCTCCAGCAGCTGCCGAAACCTTTCACACTCCTCATCTTGGTTTCCAATGAAATCAGATTCAATGTATTCCCCAGACACAAAGCTTTCATTGCACTGGAGTTCAATGCTTCCTAACGTATCCTGGCTCTGCCCCAGCTCCCGGGTGCTCTGCAGGGTCGTTTTGTTCTGCTCATCGGGTGCATTCTCCTGCTCTGAGCTCTCGTCATTACGCAGACTCTCATCTGTAGGCCCCACTCCACTGTCCTTCTCATGGTTATTGGATGACGAGGTTGCAGTGTCCGTTGTGCCGTCCTCCTCCTCATGCTTTTTTGGCTACGAAAATAAGTGAACCAAAATTAGTAGAAAATACAGACGGTATTAAATTAAAATATTTTTCAGTCCTTTCCTTCTTAAACAGCTAATTTAATCTATAAGAATGAATGAAAATGATGAATAAATCCCATTTCTACTACAGCTGGCTGGAAAATGGAGATCCCTTTTCATGAAAGATTTCACATTTTGGAAAAAAATTCAACCTGATTCAGCATGAAAAGGCAAAAACATGCATTTTTTTCACAGAAAGGGATTTCCACTTTTCAGCTTGCTGACTGCTTATCTGGAAGGCTGTTGCATTTCACTTTCTCCCTGCAGGTGGAAATTGAGAAAAGCCTTCCCAGCGGGCAGCCGGAGAGCTGTCATTTCAGTTTTCCTGATGGTAAATCAAATTTTTTCAGCAAAAACCAGCATTTTCTGTTGGAAAAACACTGCTGAGGAAAATTCCCACCTGGCTGTAATTCCTACATTCTTACGGCTTTTACACATTTCTGAGCTTCATGCTGTAGGTTCCACAGATCACACTAAGTTCCTCAAGGAGTGAGCAAACGAGTGGATGAAATACAGCACACCTGTGTCACTGAAACATTGCCCAGAGTCAGGAAATGAATATCCCCCCAGCAAAGCCAACACTTTGCGGTGCTGAAAGAAAATGAGCACCAGGTGGAGTGTGGCTTTTGGCTCTGGATTATGGCCACGACTATTGGAGCTCAGTTCTTCTCAAACCTGAAGCAAGAAGCAATGCCTGCATAACATGAAAAGTACATGAGGCAGACCACCTAAGCAGTGAGCAGTACAATGTAGCATGGCAGTAGGAGGCCTATTTGTAGGAGGACATGGGGGCTGGGATACCAGTAATCTCTGTGCACACTGCCCTGGCACAGCTGAAGACAACACAGTGGTTAGCCTATTCTTGCATAGCTTCTTCTACCGCTCCCATCACCTGCTTTCAGCATTATGTCAATATAAGACTGATAGCTGAACTCTAGGTAGGACTTGTTCAGGTAACTTAAACAGACTTTTCCCTAACCTATCCTTTGGAAGGCTTTTTGTTTCCTAGTTAAAATCTACTTTCCACAATACTAACCCATAGCCTTTCACCATTAAGAGTAGAACAACACTGAATGCCTGCCATGGACATAATGTCAAGCCTTTTTGCAGTTGTTTTTTAATTCATGCCCTACTCATTGTACCTAACCTATTTATCGTGTGCTTTAATGCAAAGAGCATTAGATACCGCAGTGCTGAAGGGGTGCATGCTTTCTTCGTTTTCTAACTAGGTATGCTATTTCTCTTATACCACTATCATCCAACGTGCAATTTATATAGCATACTCACTGTATGCCTAAGTGCACCCAGCACCAGCCAAATGTGTTTTCTCCTTTAGGAGGTGTAATTACACAATTAAACATAATGGTTAGTAATAGTAAAGGGAGAAAAAGGTATAGTGCATCAATGAGAGGAAACAGAATGCAAGAGACCACTCTCACAATAATGGCTGTTTTTCTTCTACCTTGATAGATAGTGGAAGATATGAAAAAACAAATAAATGCAACCTACACACACTGCATCATTTCTGTATCAGGATCATGAAACCCTCAACTAGCCTCTTTTGTTCAGTTGTTAGTAGAAAATGGTGCCAAATGGTGGCCCAATGAAAAATATAAATAGACAAATAGATAAATAAATAAATGTAACGTGTGGTAGAGTATATTAAATTCAGAATGAAACCCATGATCAATAGAAAGCAGTATTCACGACAGGGTTGTCAAAAGTCTCTTAGGAGACGACATCTCTATCTGCAGTAATTTTAGTGGTTCTTTCTCACTAGCAGTGAAGACTTAAAGAAACAGTTATAATTCATACTGGCATTGTATATTTCACACATAAATATACATACGCTCAAACACCATATATGTGATGGTGAAATACATGCATCATCATGTGATGGCCTCATCTGCAGTCTGCCGACTGGTTCATCTGCATCAGAAAAATATTTCCTTCTTTCTTGCTCACCACCCTCACTAACTGTGGAATCCTCCCACCAGAATTTAATTGGTTTGAGGAGTCGGACAGAAGATATTCAGTCCTGGACAGCTGACAAATTTAAGTCTACTATTTCACGACCCTTCATGGTCAGGATCTCTTGGAAGATGCCAGAGTGCTGGAACTTAAAACTGCAATATTATTACAGACAGAGAAGTATTTCAGTGTAAATTTAGAGATTTCTAAAATTTAAAAATATGTTTTTTCTTTCTGCCAGAGGTCTTTACAGTTACACTAATAGCAACTAAGGAATCCTGGCTTTACAGGAAGAAGGTACAGGAAAAATAGTACCAATAACATTTGAAATCACACTGAAGCACTTCTAAAATTGTTTTTACTGTAAGACGTGAGGAATTACATGCTAGCAGTCTGCACTGCTCTATTAAGACTTTGTTGACGCTTCTTTGAGATACAAGCAATGTTACCATTCCAAACACATGCCAATATATTGTTTTTACTGCACCATCATGTATTTCTTGTCCATAATGTTCATTTAATACTTCTTTCTTTACTCATCTGATGCATTACTGTGACGGAAGACTTTTTAAGACCTGGTAACATTTTCTAAAGTGGCTAAGTGATTTAGGCACCCACGCTCCATTTTTGCAAGTGACTTAGACACTTAGAAGCCTAAATCCAGTGGGACTAAAGACCAGATTTTCAAAGGTCTTTAGGTGCTTAAACATGCAGATAGGTGCCTACTGGGATTTTCAAAAGGCACCTAACTCCTATGGAAATCAATGGAAGTTGAAATCAATAGGAATCAGGTGTCTAACCTGCTTAAGCAGTCTTGAAAATCCCACTAGGCACCTATTTTCTTCATTAGGTGGCTAAATACTTTTGAAAATCAGGCCCCATGCCTCTAAGTTTTTGAATTAGTAGATCTCATCCTCTCCTACCTGTCTTTTATTCATTGAATGGAAAAGGAAGACAAGCTTGTCCCCTTTTTCAACTTCCAATTCATTTCTCAACTCTGAATAAACTAGTTCAAATGAAGAAACAATCTCTCTATACCTGCTAGCTAAATTGAATCCAAAGGTTATTAAAGTAAACGCTTTTCTGAGCAAAAGAAACTGAAAATACTGACATTTGGCAAAATTTAAATACCAAAATTTGCTCCATTGTGAAGAATGAAAATAATATAGATACTTAATGCAGTATCTGACATGACATATTTATACAGTACCACTGGGACTCAGGGTTCTAAGTGTCTAAGTCACTTTTGAAAATAGGACTTAGGCTGCTAAATCCCTTAGACATTTTTGAAAATTCCACCC
This sequence comes from Macrochelys suwanniensis, assembly GCA_033296515.1. Taxonomy (NCBI): domain Eukaryota; kingdom Metazoa; phylum Chordata; order Testudines; family Chelydridae; genus Macrochelys; species Macrochelys suwanniensis. The sequence goes on from CM065775.1 coordinate 291,840,433, forward strand.
ATCATCTACTGAAAATTGAAGATTCTGGTTTTTTAGAATGTACAGTGTCAGTCTTCTTCCCTTCTGTTTGAAAGGCCAAAAGGCTCTGTACGCTGCATTTATGCAAAAATAACTGCAGATGATGACAATCCCAACCTCCTAGATTGAAGAGTCCATAATCAAATATTTGTTCCCCAGGTAGGTACTTCTAGACTGTCATCTTGTAATATACATAGTACTATATAGTAGCAGTACACTATATAAGGTAGTAATTTACATAGCAATATATGTACCATATCTTGTACAATATGTCTGTACTGTCTTTATCACAATGGGGCCCTGTCCTCGCTATGGCCTTGACAGGTGACTCTGATATAATTCATAAATAAAAGTGACAATACACAAGACCCTGTATGTAAAAGGGCTTGTAATATTGTGCTGAGAGCTCAGAGAAAATGCAGAATCAGTGCTTTACTCCTCTCACATTCTGCTAAAATTTTACCCTCTCACATCCGGCCTAAACATTTATTTCTAAAATGTTTCCTTATCGAGAAAGTATTGCAGTTCAGCGCATGACATGTCATGCAGTTCAGCGCATGTCATCCTCATGACAAAGTGCTATCAAAGCGTTTGATTCAATTTTTTGACTTAGCATTTCATTCTCTCTTAATAGAAAAATACACCTAGCAAAATTTCCAATGATACATTTAGTGTCAGTCCTACCTGCTCCACCTCATTGGCTGTGAACTGCATTACTTCATTATGCTGTTCTTCCAACATTTCCAAGTTTAACTCCTCTAAGAATTCATTCCCTTCATCATCCAGCCACCCCTCCTCCAGCTGCAAAAGAATACATTAGTACATTGCATTATGTTAGTGGGGATGCATGCTAAAATAGGGTAAACCCAAATGGCAACGCCTGACTAGTTCTTTTTATCATAATGATTTTCTTCAGAATACCAGGCTCCCATAGTTTGCCTCTCCAAAAAGAAGAAAAAGATGATAAAAAAAACCACACACACACAAAAAAACCTGGGACTCGTAGGCCTTTTCTCCTTTCTCGAAACAGTATGACTGATTTTCTCTCATAATGAAGGAGATTGCACAGCACAGAGCATTATTTCCTTTCAAAATGTATGAAAGGCATACCACACAATCCTGGAGCTGTCGTGTTCATTACCTCCAAGAGCCCCAATGTTAAAAGAACTGCAATGATACTAATAGGACCATGAGATAATCGGGCTGTTTCCTTTAACAACTTCCACCCCAGCGTTGTGTCCCAGTGCCTGAACCTCAACAGCATCCTCACTCTGGGTTTCATCACATTTCTCTTATTGCTCTTCCACGTGAACGAACTAACAAACAAAAATGGGGATGGCAGCACTGACTGATGCAATGACTAAACTTTTTTGTTCTTTGGCTCTATCTTTGAACTGACTTTTTTTAAAAAAAGATTTAAACATTACTTTCATAGTCATTGAAGACAGAATTATAAAAAGAGGAAAATGGAGGCCTGTTATTTCAGTCAAGTTAATGAGATGTGGCTGTACACACATACACAGTATTATGTGTATGTGTGTGTCAACAGTAAGTCTCCGTTTGTGTTTCTGTTCCCTTTCCAGATGGCACGCTGGGGTAAAAAATGGAAAATACTATCACTAGAAGGGGAATGAAGTAGAGTTGCATGCCTGCTAATGGCAGTGTTTTAGTGGCAGAAACAGGCAACAGAGAAGGAAGGTGACAGAACTGGAGAAGGGCAGAAATTAAAATATTAATACAACTAATCTAAAGTACGAGAAAATATCCAATTACCTGTAAAATTTTATGGACATCACAGAATCCAGAAACAGTGTAATTGTATGCAACAATGCAACATGGAACTAAGTTCTTTTGTGTTGTAAGCAGGGACAACTCCATTGAAGCTAATGGACCTTTGGCCCATAGATACTAATTGGTTAAAACAATAAGCAAGCAAACAAAAAATCCCTCCACAAACCAGCCAAACATTAGACAGGTATAAAATGTTGATGGATATTCTGTGGCACTTTTTACCATATTATGGTATCTACTTAGAACATCAATGTTGAGGTTTCATTCATGGTTTTTCAATGCTTTTATTTGTTATGTATAGTCAACCCTTTGACCTTATAAAGAATATAAACTCCCAAGTTTCACAGCACAAGCCAACCACTAACTGCCTGGGATTAGGAAGAAATTTCCCCTAAGGGCAGATAATTCAACAATTGTCATTCAGAGGATTTTTAAACCTTCCTTGCAAACATCTGATGCTGGCCACCATTGCGGACAGGATACTGCAGAAGATGGAGCACTGGACTGGTCTGATCCAATATGGCAATTCTTATGGTTCTTAAAAACATAAATATACTTCCCAGTGCACATGTGCACTCATGCATATGCGTGTGTGCACACACACATTTGTTTCACATGGTTATTTGTGTGTGCTTCTTGTATGCTCAGTTTTTAATATTAACTGATTAATAATCAATATTGACTAGTCAGAGGAGCTTGTCTTGTTAGTTAGTCGATGTGCCCAGCAGTCAGCCTTGAAATACTGCCATTACCGAGTTCTTTCTAAAAGAAATCTTCAAAAATTAGGACTTGATCCTGCCCTTTTTTTGTCCAGTGAGTGTTTGCCTTAGTAAGGGCTTGTCTACACATGAAAGCATTACCAGTTATACCAGTATAATTATACTGGTATAGTTAAACCGATATATTATAGCAGTATAAACCCCCCTTGTGGACACTCTTATTCTGGAATAAGAATGGTTATTTTCAAATTTGCTTAAACCTCTTCCAACGTGACATAAGCTAAACTGAAAACTGGCCCTCATATATTGGAATTAGAGTGTTCACATGAGGAGTTATACCAGTATAACTAGATCAGTTTAAACTCACATCTTGGCTTGTACTGGTATAACATTCCTATGAAGACAAGCTCTGAGGAAGGCAGCATCAGGTGTTTTGTTGGGTTAGGGTGACCAGACAGCAAATGTGAAAAATCGGGACAGGTGGTGGGGGGTAATAGGAGCCTATATAAGAAAAAGACCCAAAAATCGGGACTGTCCCTATAAAATCGGGACATCTGGTCACCCTAGGTTTCTACAACTGGGTCTGGCAGATGGATCCCTGTGCCTAGGGTGACCATACAGCAAGTGTGAAAAATTGGGGGTGGGGGGTGATAGCAGTAGTGTAGCCGGGGGGGGTGGGGGAAGCAGGGGTAGCGGCTGCTCCCCCACTGAGCAGAAGTGGTGCCTTTAAAAATTCTGGGCACCTTTTTTTTTTTTTTTTTTGCTTCGGCAGCTCCAGCCTTACAGAGGGAGTATGATGTGTTCTTGCCTAACTTCTGGATTCAAGCTGGGATTCCGGGTGACACTGAATTACATTTATTCAATTTAGTGTGTAGAGAATATGTAGTCACCAAGTCTGAAAATATCAGATCAATAATATGAGAGACAAATGGTAACATAAGCAACTTCACTTGGACTGCTGACATATGGAGAGAAGAGTGACAATGTAATGTCCTTTTCTGCTTTGTGGTGGGATATAAAAGGAAGCAGAAATAATCCTTTCCCCCCCTCTCCTTTACCTTGATGATTAGCCTGACATCTCCCACTGCAAAGATATAAACAATTTCTTTGCAAGGCATCAGTTTTGTTTAAAAGCCAGAAGTATATTTTAAAACTGTGTAGCAAAAATACCTTTTTCCTATTAAATAAGTTGTACTTGACGAAAAACCTCATGAGACCAGTTTCCCTTGAAAACAGTTAGCTAGGAGTAGGTTTGCTGAATGGCATTGTAATCAATGCCCATTATCAAGATCTAACTGGAGAGTTTACTGAAACATTGCTTAAAAATAATTCTAACCCAGAGCCCATTGCAATCCTGCCACAAGCAGGTGCAAACCATGGAAGAGTGTGAATTTAGTCCCAGAAATCAGTAAGAATCATCAACCAATAAACATGTCTTTTTGAAGTTCCACTTCACATTTAGTTAAGTGTCACATTAGTACTAGATAATCAACTGTATTTATATGTATGTATATTGTATTTACTTGCAAATAATCTTTTAGCTAGTACAATGGTAAACAAACTCCTGGTAATATAATGTCATTTTTTCCCTGAGGCTACGGATTGGCAAAGATCTTTAATTATATTTTTCTCTTTTTTTTCATGAACCTCTGCAATCCTGTTTTTCAGTGTTCATTTCTTATGGATGACAATGACTGTACACTATAACCCAGCTCCTGGCTCAGTGTGCACCTATTTATTCTAACCTGCATCTCTGGTCTTGCAACCAGCAACACAATTTTCTTGCATTCATCACTGGAGAGCAATGCCACCGCCTCCTCCCGATTCTGGACATCTTGGCCATTTATCTAGAAAACAAATGAAAGTGGCACATTAGTTTCCATTTCCACAAAGCAACACACAATAAAGGGCAAATATCAGCTCATTTGTGGTAAATGTATGGACAATGAAACTCACACAATGGGCTCATCTTCAGCTCCTCAGTGGTAAGTGCCTTCACTCAATTATGCGTTTACTGTAAGAGCTGTATCGATCGTTGAAGGATGGCGGACATCAGAGGAAGCAGTTATGTTCATAAATGTCCAACCTGCGCCCTAGCAACATACATCTAGCAACACAATTAACCAGCCCCTGACAGGTGACGTTCATCTTTCTCCGTTCAGAGTAATGGAAGTGTCACTCTGAGATAATAGTGCTGGTGGAAGCAAGACTGGTAATACTACAGCTGAAATCAGTCATACTGTATGCTTGTAGAGAGCCAATTAGAGGGCTACAGTATTATCTCTCACCAGGCAATACTTACAGGCCACTGCTGATTGCTATTTCATTTAATCATTTTATATTTGTGTGTGCGACTCGGTGTCCAGAACCACACAAAACATCCCCATTGGGATAATCAAAATAAAAATGAATCATCTGTAAAAACCTGTTTTCTCTCCAACTTCTCTCTGCAATTCTGCCTTTGTGTTAAAACCAATCATACTAATAACTATACCTTAATGTATAGATTTTACAGGCCCATTCAACACTACCTAAAAATGCTGCTTAAGAAAAATCAAGTTTAAAATACAAAGCATTTTTCCCGAAGAATACCACACTTTCTTTGTTTGTTTCACAGCACAAGAAGTGGATGTTCCTCGCTGTGCCAAACTGCATTGTCAAAAATTATTTAATCCATCTGAAAAGTAATGGGGACAGGCTGGAGGGCAAAGGATTTCAATAATTTTGTGGAATAGAAAGGTTTTCCTATATCCAGCCTGGTTAATCTATCTCCTTTTGCAGGGGTTCAGTTTCAAAGCTAGTAGCAGGAACTTCCTGGTGGAAAAGTACCAAGCAAACGTGCATGTGCACAGCCTGAACACATTGCTTTGAAAAAACAGTTTTAGTTTAGATTAAATAAAACCGCAAATATGCACTGACTGTTTGCTTGGTTATCACCAAAATCTTTGCGATACCTCCATGGAGAGATGTGGAGGGAGCAAAGTGTGGACCACAGGAGAAATGATATCCACTTCCTTGTAAACAGCTGCCCTCATCAATATACAGATACAAGCATATACAGAGACCAAGGACCAGATCCCTCAGCTAGTATAAATTGGCATAGCTCTGTGATACCAATGTCAGTTTATACCAGCTGAGGAGCTGGTCCATAAGGTCTCAGCATGCATCTTGAGCTGAGTGGCTTAGTGGCTCAAGACAGATCATTACATGCTAGAACCTGTAGTAGCTGCAGGCTGCACTATCATAGTGAAGATAAAAGAGACTCCAATAAGCCTCATTTTATCATCAATTAGTTGCCTATGTGGCCCTCATTTATGCAATGTTTGATGTCCATGGATGAAATCAAACAAGGACTAACCAAGACCTATGGGACCTTCCTTGTACAGTCTATTTCCTTTGTTTTACACTGCGTGCTGTGTGAGGTAAACAAACTATTCTCGGCTACTTAAGAAGACCATATAGGAGATAGGAGTTACTGTATGTAGTGTTTTAGTATTTGAATTATCCTGGAAAACATGAGGAAAGCTGCTATATTACTGTGAAAAATATAAAACCAAGCATCCCCAACACTGCTTTCTTCAGACCTGAATGAAATCCCTGTGTAATGATATTGTCATCTTCCATTTCTCTGAGTTATCTCATCCATAAGAGTGGACGGAGGGTCAGTGTGCCTTCGGCGATGAAAGAAAACCCCACATAACTCACCTGGTGTTAATCTTAATGATCAAACTTCTGGCTGTATATCAGCACTGACATTCAAGTAATGCGATTAGTCTACAAAAATGCAATAGAATTACCTACAGTCGTCTCTTACCTCTGGAGTCTTCACTCACAAGTGCATTGAGTTTGATGGTCTCAAACTAATATCTATTAGCTGCCTGCCTATACTGTGCTTGGCATTATAATTCACAAAAAAATGTTAAAAAGAAAAGAAAGTGGCATGGAATAAATCTATCATCTACTTAAAATACATTAAAATGCCTTAAAGATGGGAGTCCATAGAGTTTTTGCCTTGTTGAAAAACCAACAAGAATTCATTTAAAATGTAGAAGTGACAAAGAGTCCTGTGGCACCTTATATACTAACAGACGTATTGGAGCATAAGCTTCTGTGGCTCCTACAGATCCAGACTAACACAGCTACCCCTCTGATAGATTTCAAATGTAGTTTTTTATTTTAAAAAAAAAGGAAAATCACCAACATATGTTGTTCATTGTTCTTGGAGGACAGAGTGTAGACAGATGTAGAAGTTAGTTCATTTGCTTTTCAATTCCTAATCATATCTCTACATAATCTCACCAAACTAAAGGACTGTTGCCCTTTTGCAGATGGATACAAACATTTTTTTGTGGGCAATTCTAGCACTGTGAAATTTTTTTACATTCTGGACCACACAGAAAATAAAATAAGAGCTCCTATATGAGCCCTGACATCAAAATGTAACGTATTATTTCCTTTTTGAAATAAAGGCCACTATAGACAGCCATCTTGTAGATCCTATTGTGCTCTGGAGATTAGTTTGATTCCCAAAGCCAATACTGGGGTAAGAAATATAGCTATGGTTTTCAGCAAAGTTGTTTCCTGAGGAAATGGAGGGATGGAATCAGATTGATTTTGCAACATTCAGAAGACTCATGTGCCTAAATTAACGATTGGCAGTTAAAGAGCTGTTTGTGAAGAAGCAACTTGCCATTACCAGCAATTACCACTAGGGGTATTTGTAAAATGAGCTCAAAATACAAGGGAAGTTGTCTGGAAATGAAGGGAGGGAACTGAAAAACACCAGTATAACAAGAGGAATTCTGAACTTCTGATTTTGGAAGTAGCGATCCGTGATTTCTCTAAAACTTCCTCTCTGTAAGTCCAAACTGATACCCACTGTCATTCTAGCTATTTTCCTCTTTTTACAGTTAAACTACCCTCTTTCCTGACCTAAATACCTAGCCATAATTTGCCCTTTGACTGAGCTGGGAGGAGATAGATTTCATTCTAGCCTGTAAGACTCTCATTAAAGGGACATGCTCATATTCAAAATCTTTGTCCCAGGAGAAAACCAGCTTCTTTCAGTGCTGAAAACCTGTAACCACGCCATTACCCACTCCTGATTTTGCCTTCCCCAAAGTTGGAATTTAGTTTCTCTCCCACCACCCCTGTTATTAACTGTCCCAGCCAGCAGTTCAGAGACCAAATAGCAGGTCTTAAATAAAAAGGTGGGGTTACATCACAATTTCGTATAGTAGTCCAAGCTAGCTATTGTGTAATGCCTGCTTGTTAAAAAGAAAGTGAAACACATTCCTTTTTGAATACCACTTTGGCTAACATTTTTTCTCATCCCAAACACACACAAATCAATCAGTTCTCCCCTTAAGTACCCACTTGTGAATCACAGAATCATAGAACTGGAAGGGATCTCGAGAGGTCATCTAGTACAGTACCCTGCACTCACGACAGGACTAAATATTATCTAGACCATCCCTGACAGGTGTTTGTCTAACCTGCTCTTAAAAATCCCCAATGATGGAGATTCCACAACGTCCTTTGGCAATTTGTACCAATGCTTAATCACCCTGACAGGTGGGAAGTTTTTCCTAATGTCCCACCTAAACCTCCCTGCTGCAATTTAAACCCATTGCTTCTTGTCCTATCTTCAGAGCTTAAGGAGAACAATTTTTCTCCCTCCTCCTTATAACAAACTTTTATGTACTTGAAAACTGTTATCATGTCCCTTCTCAGTCTTCTCTTCTCCAGAATGGATGTCTTCAAACACACAGGGAGTGTTGTTGGTTTGCCCATCAAATATTATGTACCTAAATCTTCAGCTCATCTAACAAAACACTTGTAGGCCAGCTGTTGGTCCACAGAGTGCTTTTACTACCCTCCCACATTGGGCCAGCTCATCTGGGATGTATAGCTTGGTGGGGGCTCAAAGCTGAGGCTCTGCTCCTCCAAATTCTTTGTCACTTGCTCGACAGGGAAGGGGAGACCTGTGCATAAATCCTCTGTGGTCCTCCCACAGTGCTTCCATCTCTCATAATTTTATTGCAAGTCCCACGATATTTGGTGTATTTCTTAATGCCTCAACTCCTGGAGTCAGGTGAGACTGTCAGCTTTCATTAACAACCAGTGTCAATTTCTCCCCCTTCTGGTCACAGAGGAAAGCTTGAAAACATAAGCCCAAAGGCTCAAACCCCAGAAGGCAAATAAAAATCAACCAAAATGTATTATTTTTAAAATTTCATGATTTTAAGGCTAATCTCATGATTCTGGGGGGGAATGACTCATGATTTTTAAACACTTGGGGTTAGGGTGACCAGATGTCCCAATTTTGTAAGGACAGTCCCGATTTTGGCGTCTTTTTCTTATACAGACTCCTATTGCCCCCGACCCCCTGTCCCGATTTTTCACATTTGCTGTCTGGTCACCCTACTTGGGGTTGGCAATACTCTTCGCAACATCTGTAAAATGTTATTTGGGCAAAAAAGATGGAGCAGAATCTATTTAAATAAGAGATACAAGGTACCTTTTGATAGCACACAGGTACAAATACATCCAGACACAGTTACCTGTCATACTTAGTTACTAATTAATATATTTTACTTTCAGGTTCTCATGTATTAGCAATACTGAGTTGCAAACCCACTGGAGGGAATATCTGTTTCCACTGGAACTTAATAATAATAATAATGAGAACATGTTGGTCTGAGGAATTCTAAAAAAGCATATTTTTACAAAGGCTAAATCTGGGGCCAAATTTAACCTGAGAGTATCCCTTTAATGCCACTCTGTTGTTCAGACAGAGATTTTCTACAGCATGACTGCCTTTCTCCTGTATTATTTGCAGCGTTGGGAAAGGAGAACCCCCATCTTAGTTCCTTAACATGAAGAACATAAGAACAGCCATACTGGGTCAGACCAATGGTCCATCTAGCCCACTATCTTGCCTCTGACAGCAGCCAATGCCAGGTGCTTCGGAGGGAATGAACAGAACAGGCAATCATCAAGTGAGCTATACCCTGTCATCCACTCCCAGCTTCTGGTGGTCAGAGGCTAGGGAAACCCAGAGTATAGGGTTTAATCCCTGATAATCTTGGCTAGTAGCCACTGATGGATTTATCTGCCTTGAATTTATCTTATTCTTTTTTGAACCCAGTTATATATTTGGCCTTCACAACATCCCCTGGCAATGAGTTTCACAGGTTGACTGTGCATTGTGTGAAGAAGTACCTCCTTTTGTTGTTTTAAACTTGCTGCCCATTAATTTAATTGGATAAACCCTTTGTCTTGTGTTATGTGAAGGAGTAAATAACTTTTTCTTATTCACTTTCTCCACACCTTCATGATTCTATAGACCTCTGTAATAGCCCCCCTTAGTCATCTCTTTTCCAAGATAAAAAGTCCCAGTCTTTTTAATCTCTACTCATATGGAAGCTGTTCCATATCCATAATCATTTTTATTGCCCTTCTCTGTACTTTTTCCAATTCTAATATATCTTTTTTGAGATGGGGCAACCAGAGCTGCATGCAGTATTCAAGCTGTTGGCATACCATGGATTTATACAGTGGCATTATGATATTATATGTCTTATTATCTATTCCTTTCCTAATGGTTCCTAACATTCTGCTAGCTTTTTTGACTGCTGCTACACACTGAACAGATGTTTTCAGAGAACTATCCATTATGACTCCAAGATCTCTTTCTTGAGTGATAACAGCTAATTTAGATCTTGTCGTGCTGTATATATAGTTGGGATTATGTTTTCCAATGTGCATTACTTTGCATTTATCAACATGGAATTTAATCTGCCATTTTGTCACCCAGTCATCCAGTTTTGTGAGATCCCTTTGTAATTCTTCACAGTCTGCTTTGGACTTAATTTTGGAGTAATTCTGTATCATCTGCAAATTTTGCCACCTCACTGTTTGCCCCTTTTTCCAGATCATTTATGAATATGTTGAACAGCACTGGTCCCTGGGGGACACCACTATTTATCTCTCTACATTCTAAAAACTGACCGTTTATTCCTATGATTTGTTTCCTGTCTTTTAACAGTTATTGATCTATGGGAGGACCTTCTCTCTTATCCCATGATAGCGTACTTTGCTTGGTGAGGGACCCTGTCAAAGACTTTCTGAGGGTATGTCTATACAACAACTAGACACTCCCAGCTGGCCCATGCCAGCCAACTCAGGCTCATGGGGCTCGGGCTGCAGGGCTGTTTCATTGCTGTGCTTGGGGTGGGGCTCTAGGTCCCTGCAAGGTGGGAGAATCCCAGAGCCTGGTTGTCTACACAGCAATGAAACAGTCTTTCAGCCTGAGTCCTGCGAGCCTGAATTGGCTGGCATGGACCAGCCAAAGGTTTTTCTTTGCTGTGTAGATGTACCCTGAAAGTCCAAGTACTATTTATCCACTGGATCACCCTTGTCCATGTTTGTTGACCCCCCTCAAAGAATTCTAATAGATTGAGGCATAGATTTCATTTCCCTTTACAAAAGCCATGTTGATCTTCCCCAACAAATCGTGTTCACCTGTGTGTCTGATAATTCTGTTCTTTACTATAATTTCAACCAATTTGCCTGGTACTGAAGAACTATTTTCACAGAACAATAATTGTTCTTCTTGTGAATGTCATTATTTTGAGAGAGAGTCTTGCCAGGTAAATATGTAGAGAGAGATGACACTATCCACTCCTTAGGCTTCAGAGCATTTTTTTATTCCTGCTGTTGTTGTTGAAGGTAACTGATAGTGAGCCCTGCTGACAGGCACTGTGCTTTATTGGAGAAACGCAGCTCAAATTTGGAGGGGCAGAACAATCTGAGGGCTTGTTTACACAGAGCCGCAGTCCGGACTACAGAGGTTTGAATTGCAAAGAGCGCTAATATGGTGTGCTCTAAAGCCTCTTCTAGACTCTCTTGGTGAGAAGTAAAAGGTACCTAGTTCATGAACTAAGTTAACATGAGCTAGGTACCTTTTAGTTTGCACCAGTTGGGTTTATTGGGGGAGCAAAAGCATGGCACATTAGAGGGCTCTATAATTTACATCCCTGTAGTCTGGACTGTGGCGCCATGTAGAAACTCCTGGATCATTGGAAACGAAGAATAAAAAGAGCAACTGGCTGAATGGTGGCTCATCAGAGAAATCGGAAAGGTTCAGTTATCAGTGGTGGAGAGAGAAAAGAATAGACAACATCAGGTAAGCCGCTCTCCAGAACATTAAGAAATGGCCTTTAGAATCACAATCTCAAAAGCTTCTTATCCATGCTCAATATTACTCTAAGTCAGAGGTCCCCAAACTGTGGGGCACACCCCCTAGGGCAGTGGTTTTCAAGCTTTTTTCCTCGTGACCCAGTTGAAGAAAATTGTTGATGCCTGTGACCCAACATAATTATATCTTTTGACTGGAGTTTTCATAAAATACATTCCAGCTTAACCCACTTTACATAACTAACACTAGACACTAGCCTTAGTAAGCCTATGGCAAGGAGTGTGGGAGGCGGCCCAGGGTAGGGCAGAGGGTGGGGTGCAGGGGTGAGGGCTCTGTCTGGGGGTGAGGGCTCTAGGATGGAGCTGGGGATGAGGGTTCAGGGTGAAGGAGTGATTCAGGGTGGGGGCAGAGGGTTAGGATGTGGAGGGGGGTGAGGGCTCTGGCTGGGGGTGTGGGCTCCGGGGTGGGACCGGGGATGATGAGTTTGGGATGCAGGCAGGCTGCCCCAGGGCTGGGGCCAGAGGACTCCCCCAGCCCTCTCCCCACCAGCAGCAGCTACTCTGGGGGAGGAGCCCCTCTCTCTCCCTTCCGGCAGGCAGCATGGAGCTCCGGGGGAAGGGTCTCTCTCTCCCTGCTGGCAGTCGCGAGCTCCAGGGTCACGGGAGAGGCCCGCAGCAGCCCTGCAAGCCCCAACTTGCTCCTCTCCCAAGTTCTCGCTCACCCCCTACCTCTCTCCTCTCCAGGTCCCTGCTGTGCAGCCCTTTCGAGCTGCTGCGTGGCAACGATTGTTATAATTTGAATCAGCAAGGCGACCCAGTGCCTGACATTCCGCGACCCAGTACTGGGATGCGACCCGTACTTTGAAAACACTGCCCTAGGGGGTGCAGAGGAATGTTCGGGGGTGGGGGTGCAGCTGGGACTTTGGCCAGCCCCCATGGGAGGGAGCACAACCCAGCTCTGCTCCTGGCCCCGGCTGCCAGCATCCTGGCTGCCGGCCCCACACCTGGGGCCCTGGCTGCTGGCCGAGGCTCCACTCCCAGCCCTGCCCCGACCGCATCTGTGGTCCCAGCCTCGGCCCCCTTACCCCTGTCCACCTCCCCCCCGGGAGCCATGGCCCTGCTCCCAGCTCCGGGGGAGGGGGGGAAGAGAATGCAGACAGAGGTAAGGGGGGGCAGCATGAGGTAAATAGTTTGGGGACCACTGCTCTAAGTTTTACCCAAATGTATGCTAGTAAAGAATAATCAGCAAGACTCTCATCCATATTTATGATTGCAGCAGCCCTATTTAGAAAATGACATTGAGATGAACAAGAGAAAAATGAGATTTCTCATAAATATGGCAAAAAAGACATAGGATATGGGGCCATCAGGCAGAGCAAGTTTGTCTCTCTCCTTTTTCCCCATACCCGCACTCTAAATCCCAGCTATTGTCTTAAGAAAGAGACAGACATATTTTTTTCCATTCATCAGAACAACAAAGAGAATTATCATCTCTCATCAACAGTCCACAGAGAGGATTGCACTGTACTGTTTTTCAGGAAGGAGCTCAGGAAAAGAAAGAGTTTATAAACACATACTTGTAAAATGCGGTCTCCTTCTCGGATCCGGCCATCTCGGGCGGCGATGCTGTTTGGATCAACCTGCATAGGACGGTATTCAAAAACTGAGCATGAAAAGATCTCGGCTTCAAACAACTCAATTTGTAGAATTTGTAAAAATGACATTGTTTACATTGTGGAAAGACAGTCTAAATCTTTATTCAGTCAGATGAACATACCAGTTTTGCGAATAATCACAGAACCTTGTTATAAAACAAATCTAAAGACAGAGAGGGGTGAGGGGGGTGTATGATTTTCAGAACAATATTTTTCCACATGACTGTCAAGCACTAACCTTCAGCTGTCAAGAGAATTCTTAGGCTCTGGAAATTCACTTTGGGATGAGGTGATTTTGAAGCCTTGCTAATGAGTGGTTGAGATCTCCACACAGCAGGTCTATGTCTGCCTAAGGAGATGGTATAATCTCTTTTTCTGAAAACATTTATTTTTAAATTATTGTATCAGCTATCAAGCTAGCATCTCCTCTGGATTTTTCAGTTCCCAAAGAATTACAAGAAAAACAAGGAAAGATCTACAGTATAGAGATCATTCATGGATCTTATACACTGTGTCTGGTTTGAGTTGCTTAATTTAAAGTTAGCTTAGCATAAATAGATATTTAGGGCTCCATTAACAGTTTATCAGAGTCACAATAGCTCATCCTTGAGCAATGACCTGCTCGTCATAGGGGCAATACTATCTATCACCTTTCACTTGGTGGTTATCTTAAACCATTTATTTTACCTTGTCATGCCAAGAGCAATTTTTCAATTTAAACATTTTGAGCATAGCATTTGGTTTGCAGGTTACATCCTGTACAGATGTTAGATATTATTTTCGTATTGTGCATTGCCAGACAAAAAGTGAGCCTGAAGAGTTTAATCAAGTATGAAAGACAATACAATTAAATGTACGCAGTGTTGTTGTAGCCGTGTCGGTCCTGGGATATTAGAGACACAAGGCAGGTGAGGTAAGATCTTTTATTGGTCTAACTTCTATTGGTGAAAGAGAGACAAACTATTGAGCTTACACAGAGCTCTTCTGACCTGAAGAAGAGTAAGCTTGAAAGCTTGTCTCTCTCTCTCACTAATAGATAAATATCCAATAAAAGATATTACTTCACTCACTTTGTGTCTCTAATAGAATTAAAAGAAAGGGCTGAGAGATTCCAAGCAGAGCAATACCCTCCATTTGGGAAAAGCAACATATTTTAGATATAAAGGATATATATATATACCCTTTACCTTTTTTCCCCTCACAAGGCCAAACAGATATTAATAGTAGTGCTTACATACCTGTGGGAAGAGTTATTCTTAGCAAGTTTTAGACGAATTCCTAATTTTTGATCTAAGGCTGTAGTTTTCACATAGTTTGACAGTGTTGTTAGCAGTTACAGAACAATCTTTTTCCATTCCCATTTTTATGTGATTCACTTTATGGCAATACAGGAAAATTCTTTCTGCTAAACTCACTCCACTTCTGGCATTCAGATTCTTGTGCTATGTCACCTGAAGGTGACAAATTGTGTATCAAATTCACTCAGGAGTATCAACACCCAGCTTGGACTCATAAAATCTTTGTCTTCTCATCTAGAAAAGCTGCTCTCTTTAAAATTATTGGAGACACACATGAAATTAATGTACCTGAAAGTCTTTCTAAGCCTGATACTGCAAGGTGCAAAATACCTCTTAGAGGGTGCTGAATACTCTCACTTCCCATTGAAGCAGATGGGAGTTGAGACTGTTCATCACCTCAAGGTGTCAGGATCAGGCCTTCTGTTTGTTAGCTGGTAAAACAAAGAAGAGTGCTAGGACAGACTAGATTTTCTGACAGATTCATCTCACAGATTGTTTTATGTTGTTCCTCTCTTCCTTGAACATATGTGATCATTGTAAAAATAAATTAGCCATTGTTATTGTTAACATGACTGCAGTAATGGGAGAACACAGAAGTGTGGGAATCAGAACTTTTGCTGACTTTCCACATTCAAATTTCAGAGAATGCTCCGACTTTGCACTTTTCCTAACTATGATGTTGTATTTATAGCTTCACGTTAAACAAACAAGCTGGCAATAATTATATTACTTGGGCAAGGTAATTTACTCTCCTAATTGAAAGTGACAAGTGCTGGCTGACAGCCAATGTTACTGCAGTCAGGTCTCAGAACACTTGTTTCTATTTTTCCATTGAGTCTCCCCCACCACAACTTTACCTCACTGACATAGATTCCTGTGTCTTCCTCATCATCTGTTCTGTAGCAGACAGTCAGTCCCAGCTTCTCTTGACTGCTAACACGACACAGCTCAACCTCCTGTGAGAAAATACACAAACACAGTGTGGCATTTGTCTTGGGATGAAATTCTGCAGCAGAATGGAGAACTAAGTCACTGAGATTCTCTTGGGCAACCATATAAAAGTTTTAATACTCTCACTCTCAATACCATACAATATGTCTCTCCATCCACGTTATACCTTTTATTTTGTATTAACAATCAAAACATGCAAATCATGGGACGAGTAAATTGTAGCTGCCTTTGGACAGTCTCAGTCTGCAGCATCGTGTCCATTCTTATGAGGAAAACATCCCTAATAAATAAAGGAAGGAAGTCTAAATATATTAAAGTCGTAAGCTAGATAAGCAGAGTTAGGTAAGTCGTGCCTAACTCCAAGAAATATGGATGTGCACTGATTTTGCAGGATTTTTTTTTTTTTTGCTTTTGGATCATAGGAGCTGTTTACAGTATATTACATAGTCATTTTTCTCCTCTCACATCAACAACTGATTTACAGGATAGAGGACAGGCTGGCTACTCATCAATCGATCCATCACAAATGAGTGTCACTCTTTTCCACTAGCAAGCTAAGTCATAAAGCAAAACTACAGCCTCCTGCTAATAACATAATTCATTCCACAGCCAGTTCAGTGCCATAGCTTAATAGTAGGTGTTGATGGATGTGTCAAGGATTATCCTGCAAAGTTGCCGTGGTATCCTCTCTGTGACCCGTGTCACTCTTGTATTCACACACTACTGCAAGGATTTTTGTACAAAATATGCCTTGTGGGGTATCATTTGAAAACTAATAACATATGTAACAATGCTGTATGTGAAATTATGGACACTCATTAATATTATGCTTTAGAGTCTGTGAATAAAAGGTGTACAGACTAGGCATGTCAAGAGGACATAACAGGTTTTCTCCAGACAAAGGAAAGGGGCTGATATCTCAAATCAGGTGTGGCCCAAAGTCTATGGTCTGTTGTGGAGGTTGCGGCTGGAGAGAGAATTAGCATAGTAGCAACCACCAGTGCGGGAGGAACCAGCATGGAGTCTCATCTTCTAGACCTCATGTCTGCTTTACTGACCTTGAACTAATGAACTTTATCTGGGTGCCCTTCAGAAGAATAAATTTCAAAGGATCACTGAACTATAAAGAGAAGGGGAGCAAACCCCTAAGTTATTTCACTTTAAGGAGACAAAGAAACAAAGCAATTTGATCTCTGTGAAGAGTCCTGGCCAGTCAAAAGCTAGAAAGAAGATTATGGATGAGAGAAACCATCCTGAACAAAGACTAGGCTAAGTCTACGTTTTAGACTTTTAGATGCGTGTTTTCACTTTTATTTGCCTGTAGCCATCTCTACCTTTATCTCTTTTACTTGGGATCACTTAGTTCATGCTCTTTTGTTAATAAATTTGTACTATTTTTGTTATAAATCATCAGCGCTGGCTAAGTTCAGTTGTGTGCTTCTAGAAAGCTGACAGGTTGGAATGTTAAATTGTCTCTGTAGAGGGACGTGAACCTAATACTTTTTATGTGAGGGTCCAGGGAGAGTGACTGCAGGATGATGATTTGGGGCAAATTTGGGACTGAAAGGATCCTAAGGTCAGAATCCAAGGAGTATCCAAATTGGGCAAAGCCAGGGTGGGCTGCAAAGCTTATGGGCTGCTGGCAGGCTGTTGGGGTCAGAGCTCTGAATCAAAGCTGCACAGTCAAAAGACACCGTGTGTTACAAGACAGACATTGGCTGAACTACTTACTGCCCTGGTGAACCCCAAATGTCACAATCCCCAATTATGAGATGATGCTGAAAACATATTCTTAGTGCTGGATGTCCCAGCTGTGGTGTCTCAGGAAAAGTACAAGTGTCAGGGGCAGACAGCAGAGTCATTACTACTACACACACCAGTACAAATATCTAGGATTGCACATGGGAAACTTGTATGAAATACAAGTGTTGAATATTGTGAAATAAACAACCGTAGTAAAGAATAATCTATTATATAATAGAGTGGCTTAAGTTTGTTTCTGAAATACAGGATTTCAGCCACTAGATTTCTTTACAGCCATTCTGAAAACTACACATGGGGCTAGATTGCATCTGGCTCTCCTGAGTGCACAAATGG
Organism: Macrochelys suwanniensis; assembly: GCA_033296515.1. NCBI lineage: Eukaryota > Metazoa > Chordata > Testudines > Chelydridae > Macrochelys > Macrochelys suwanniensis. Next base: position 291,858,163 of record CM065775.1, read on the forward strand.
GAAGACGAGAAGAGGACAGAAGGAGCCTTCTCCTCCCACTATTACCTGGGCCTGATACCAGCTCTTGCATTCAGGGAGCACAAGGACTATCTCAGTTTAGTATTTACAGCAGCACTAGCCTTCCCAAAGGGAGCAGGGAGGGTGATGATGGGTCTGCGCTCTCTACTCCTCCTAAACAGCAAACAGAAGTAATGCCATACCAGGGGAATGAAGGCTGCACCCTTCAATTTGTGAGGCACAGCTATACTCCCACATGCCAGAGACTTTGCACTGACCTAGGGTACAATGCCTTTAAAGGTAGGAAGGATGGTCTATGGATAGGGCACTCCACTGGAACTCAAGTGACCTGACTTCTCAGCCAAGAGAGTCACTTAATCTGACCTGTGCCTCAGTTCCCAATCTGTAACATAGGGATAGTACCTCCCTCCTCACAGGGATATTAAGGATAAAGTCCATTAATGATTGTCAAGTGTTCATATACTATGGGGATGAGGGCACATAAATGGATAGATGGAATTGCTCATTCTTAGACAGTACATCACCATACTTCCTTCTCTGGAAGATTACGGCTTACAATGACAATGTTGCCAATGATTTTCATGACATTTTGATTTTTATTAGAAACATTTTGTAAAAGGGCTCTACTGCTTATTGCATTCCTGTTCCTTCCCTAGTATATCAGCACATGCTCAACATGTGTAGTGTAAACTGTATAAACTTCTGTCTTGATTTAAGACATTTTACATTTTAATAAGCTAATAAGAAAATAAGGGAAAACTGTCAGATTGTTTGGTTTTTCTTAGAAAGGATAGTTGCTTTAAATACCTATTTATATGCTGAGGAGTGGAAAGGGCATGTGTTATATTGTAGATTTTAAAGAAGAAAGCTGAAATCTTATTTTACTAAGAAAGAGAATTACTAACAGTGACCTGACTTTGGCATTGGGAGTGAAAGTATGTATACTGAATAGAGGCCTATTCAAAACCCGTAATAACTGATGCCTCCGGAGGGAAAAAGAACACTTGACTAGAATGGTACCATTAGGAAGGAATTAGAGTAACAAAACAGCTTCAATTACACCAACAAGGTATACTTTTAAAAGAATAAAGAAGCTTGTGGTCCCTTGGAGGCCTATAAGGAAGCCTAAATACACCATAAAGGACTGAGACTGGGACCTTTAAATCAAGGCAAATGAGGAGCTGTGCACAAGCTGAAATCCATTGACTTTCATGGTCCTGCCACACAACCTTCGAAACTCCCTGAACCGAGGATGGACAGGGACCCCAAGGACTGCTTTGAACATAATTTCTTCAGTTTATAGTGACCTTGAAGTTCTTTTGGATGATTCGTCTCAAAACACTTTTTACAATAAAGCTGTATGAATGTTTCACATTGGAAATGAACTGAACCCTTATGGAGGATGTTGGTTTAATGAGCAGAATTTAACTAGTTAGGGGGATGAAACAAATGAGCAGGGACACATGTTCTGGTCTTGGAGTCTGAGAAGTTTGTTAGGACTGTCACTGTATGATGAAATGACTTGTTTGTATTTGATCACTATCCTTTACTGGATGGAATGCATCAGGCCTGCTTGTGTATTCTGCCTGAGTTGCTGGGGCTGTCTCTTAGCTCAACAGTAGAGACCTGAGATTGTGTAGGCAAAAATCTTAAATTAATTTCCCATTGCAATGTGTATAAAGGTGGCTGATGACTGTGGTATCTGTGTGTATGTGGCCCTGGATAATTATAATCTCTCAAAGAGATCGGAGTCTCCTCTGAATATTCCACTTTGAAACTATGATATCTAGAGCTGGAGCAGAATTGCCTGATAAAAGCTTCATGTTCTTTACTTTGTAGTCAACCAGTCTCTTACCCAGTTTAGGACAGAAGCTGGAAAAGGTCTGATGTTTGGTATGGAAACAAGTTTTCCAGAGTCAGAAGATTGCACATACAAGCTGCTAAACTAAGCCTAATTTGCTTTTCATGGTGTACAAGACACATTAAGTATCCTTCAGCATTACTCAAACCCAAGCCTAATGTGACATTTTTTGAGAATTCACGAAGATTTTGCATAATACATTAAATCACCTACTAATCCAAGAGCCAAGAAGCCTTGCACCTGGGGTAAACTGGCATTGCTCCAATAACTTCAATGGAGCAACACTGAATTGCACCAGCTGAGGAGCTGGTCCATAAAGCTCATTTCTCATCCAGAGAAACATCTGACAATGGGCTTTGTGACAGCTGTCTGTTGGTGATTTTTCCCCACTGATCTTTCACAGAAGAAAGAATGAGTCTGGAGGCAGCAGTGCATATGTGAAAATCATGATTTTCCTCTTTAAATCCCTCTTGGGTACACATACATCTGTTTCCTCTTATTTTGTGTTTTTTGTTGTTTTGACATTTGACAACTCAACTGCCTTTCTTCAGAATTCAGTCTGAATCCTGTGAAAATTAAGACAATGTACAATGGCCTACATCTGGGGAAGTATGGGAACAGAGGGCAGAGGCTGGGGTGAGGATATTCCCCTAGCCTCTCAGAGGCAGCTGTCTCCCAACATGAGACGTACTCTGTTGCTAATGATAGAAATTAAAACAATGCCAGAAAACAGTACTCTCAGTTTTCTGAGACTTCTTTAAAACATTTAAGAAAATCACTTTAAGGATTATCACCCCATGAAATATAGGGAAGTAGATTTCCAGGGGAGCAGTTCCTTAAAAGATGGGAAAGATGACTAAGAGGAGGAGAAAGAAAATAAGAAAGAAATACTTGTGGCACTTTAGAGACTAACAAATTTATTTCAGCATAAGCTTTCGTGGGTTAGAACCCACTTCATTGGATGCATGAAATGGAACATACAGTGAACAGATATTTATACAGTCAGAGAAACATGATAAGGTGGAAGTGCCTATACCAACTTTAAGAGGCTAATTAATTAAGAGGAACTATAAACAGCAGGAGGAGGTCATTCTCTTGAAGGCCTGAAGAACAGGTTAAATTAGTCACCTATAGCCTTCTGCCTCCAGGTTAAAGGTCGTCATTCCCTTCAGTGATGGAAAACCAGTTTAAAGGAGGCCCGTCTCAGGAGTCAGAGAACCAGCTTAGGAGGTGTCACGTCTTTGGAGGAAGCAAAGCTAAGTTAATACTGTCATTTCTTTAGGTGATAGGAAAGTAGGTTATAAATGTCATCCACTGGGTTGCTGTCTCTGTAGAACTGATGAAAAGAGGTTAAAGGCTATAACAGGACACCCTGTAAACATTTGCTTTCAAGCTGGGAAATGGAAAACTAGTTGAGAGGGCTTTCATATTGAGAGCAGGAATACAACAGCAAGAGCCACTTTTCCTTTAGAAAACATACTACCAGTTCCACATCAACTGTCTCTGGTGAGACTCTTTTCAGAAAGGCAAAAACTTTGGGCCTCATTGCAGTATGTCAGCAAGATATTAACTCGAGAACAGACCTTAATTTAGAGTAAATTCAGAGAAGCTCTTTCCCCCCCCCCACCCAGGACCAGACCCATGAGAGTTATTAACCCTGAGGGAGACTGCAATGGAATAATTATAAACTTGGAGAAATCGTTTTCTCTAGCATTTCCTTTCTGTGCACACTATCAAAACTCTTGTCTGAGCCCTGGTCATCTTGCGTTTTGAGTACTTCAACCTCCTCTTGCGTACTTCAAGCTACTCCCAACTACCCAACCCCACCTCTTAAGTTCATTAAAATTGTGGCTGCCAAGATCCTCTTTCCAGCTCATTGCTGACAAAGTCACCTCCTTTTCAAGTTCCTTCATGGGCTTTCCTTCTCTACCATCACAAATTTCTTGTCCTCATCTTCAAAACCCTTCCCTAACCGTCCATACTATAATCTAATAGTGACACTGATCCCCACTTTTGTCCTACCAACGATGCCAGTCTCAGTCACCCACTCCTCCAATTTCCCCCCAAGCATTTTCAGACATAAAAACATTCTGCCCCAATGAGTGAGAATAACTCCCTATCCAATCTGCAAAGCCACCACATTATCCTCTTGAAGTCCCTCCTTGTAATTCACCTCTGTCACAAAGACTGCAGAAATCTGCTCTCTGATAACAGCTAGATAGGCAAGCAGCCAACTGCTATTACTATCATTGCTGCTACCTCTACAATCTGTGCATACACCTAGTCTATACGGAAACATATTATTATTGTTGTTACCCTGTTCTCCTTCTCCCTCTCATCCCTCACTCAACTGTCTGCCTTGTCTTTAAGACTGTAAACTCTTCAGAGCAGGGACTGTCATCCCTTCTATGTTTCTATAGCACCGAGCACAATGGGGCTGAGGCTTCCACAATACAAATAAATAATATTATTTTTATACTATAAATGTAATTTTATACACTTGAGAAATAATGTGAATGGAAATGTGGAGACAAATATAAACCAGTTATAATATACAGTAAGCTCGGTTCACCGCTTCCTGCAAAGGAGAGGCAATCTGCAGCCCTCTGCACCAGTGAAGGCCTCTGTGTCACAGGGGAGGGGAGGTGGTGTTCGTACTGCTGCTGAGCAACGCTGCAGTTTTAAATATGATTGAGATTCCATGTGATCCACACCCACTGAAACTGCAAGGGGAATATGCTGAATCAGACCCCCCCGCCGGCCTCTCTGTCATGATCCTCCTGCAGAGTTGGAGTTACAGGTGCTTTACACCACCCAGTACCCCATAATGTGCTCTTTCCACTGCTGGGAGTCCTGTACCAAGAGTCAAGTCAACTTCTGCCCGTGTAAACCAAGCTGAATTAATCCCCGAATCAAGGGCAACTTCACTACACAGAACAAGTTAGTTTATTCTATAGCTACAACTGGACGTTCAAAAATACTATAAAAGTTAATTATTGTGAACTTGACATTCTATTCACATTAATAGGAGAGACCATGATGCAATTATACTGGATTCTTGTCAGTGGCATTTGTACTTCTTGGGTTGCTCTAGTGCTATTCACAGTTAATAAAAGACACATAAAAGAATGACACTGCCCCCAATCTTTTTATATTTCAGTGCCCAGTCTTACACTGAATTCTGTCTCCTTTTATGTCCACTTTCAGTTCTTTCCTCTAACTACTTATGCTTCCATCTCTATATGTGAAATGCATTAAATCCAGTCTACTGTATTTGCAATAAAACTAAAACATTTCAATCAATTAGCAGATACGGGATGTCTCCTGTTCTGATAATGCATGACAAATGGAAGGTCTGCATTTGTCTATTTCATATATTATACATGAGAGAGACAAGGTGAGTGAGGCAATATCTTTTGGTGAAAGAGGCAAGCTTTCAAGCTCCACAAAGCTCTTCAGTTACATTGGAGCTCGAAAGCCTGTCTCTTTCACCAACAGAAGTTGGTCCAATAAAATATATTACCTCACCCTCCTTGTCCCTCTCATATCCTGGGACCAACATGCATACCTCACACTGCAGACATATATAATACATGGTGTCCTAGACTTGAAGGTGCCTGAGACTGTACTGACAAAATAAACTTGTTGATCCCCACTTAGAATGAAAGCACTGGGTCCACTTCCAAGATGTATTATTTAGGAAACTTTAAAAGAACAGATTACCACAGCAGAAGAAGGAAACGCTTATTGACAGAAACAAAATTCTTCATAACAACTGCTTGCTGGAGCAGGAACTGTAGGATTTTCTGGTAAGGCACTGGCTGTTGTGGGTGATTGGGCATATGTTTGAGTATGCTGTTCTGGTGGTATTCCACTGTGAGCAGAACTTTTCCTACCCTTCTCAATGAAGAGATGGTCATTTTTAGAAAACACTTAAGTGCCCTGACTCTTAGATCTTCTGGATCTTAAACAGATTCCCGGAACATATATTTTGTTTCTATAGTTTAACTAAAGCATTGACCAATCAAAAGTATTCATTCACATGAACAAACTAACTACCATCTGATGTCAGTTAAGAAAGTAAATATGAATAGAGGAAGGCTAGTTTACAATTAAAGCACAAATCGGAGAGAGAGAAGATCTGGGTTCTATTACCATCTCCACCATAAACTCTGTGTGTGTGACCATGGGCAGTCACTTATCTTTTCCATGACTCAGTTTCCCCATTTGTAATATAGGCATAGTAATATCTATATCACAGGGATGCCATGGAACTACATCCACAAATGTTTGTAAAATGCTTCAAGATCCTTGGTTGGAACTAGCATGGAAGACACTATAGAAGTTTAAAAAATTATTATAAATACTGCATGCCCCAGAATATATTTTTGCTATTTATAACAAACAATTGTTGCCCAATGACAAAAGGATCATGATATGATGACAAAATGTAATAACTTTCATGATCACTAAACCCTTATAGTAGGGCTGTCAAACGATTAAAAAAAGTAATTGCGATTAATCATGAGATTAAAAAAAATAATCACGATTAATTGCAGTTTTAATCGCTCTGTTAAACAATAATAGAATACCATTTATTTAAATATTTTAGGTGTTTTCTACATTTTCAAATATATTGATTTCCATTACAACACAGAATACAAAGTGTACAGTGCTCACTTTATATTATTTTTATTACAAATATTTTCACTGTTAAAAAGATAAACAAAAGAAAGTATTTTTCAATTCACCTCATACTTTTGTTTATCTTTTTTACAGTGCAAATATTTGTAATAAAAATAATAATATAAAGTGAGCACTGTACACTGTATTCTGTGTTGTAATGGAAATCAATATATTTGAAAATGTAGAAAACATCTAAAATATTTAAATAAATGGTATTCTATTATTGTTTAACAGAGCAATTAAAACTGCGATTAATCACGATTAATTTTTTTAATCAAGTTAATTTGTTTTGAGTTAATTGCGTGAGTTAACTGTGATTAATTGACAGCCCTTGTAGTAATGGTCCCAAACAGACACTGTGATTTGAATGCATGTATTGCATTTCTGTAAAATGGATGAGAGTGAGAATATTTTAAGTCATTTCACCTATGTATAAACCATATTAGACCCCTCCACCTGGCTCCATTTCGCTCAACCTTCTTCAATGCAAAGGAACTCTGGGTTTTCATGTAATTTACACACCAATGTCGTGTGCCTGTAAATCCAGGCCCTGCACTAGCTCTCCAGCCTCCTTTGAGCAACTCTCACAGGCAGGAAATGAGGGAAAAGGATGCTTGTGATCTCTCAGATTAACAAGTATGTAGCAGTCTATCGTGTAAATTGTGAGGAAACCCCCTAGCGCATTTACAGTTTTAAAAGATGAGGTCACCAGAGCCTAGTGGAGGGGTTATTAGGTCCTGTTGTATAAAAGGAGGAGGAGAGAGCAGCTGGGCTGGAGGAATCCCTCAAACCCCACTGCTGGTGGAAAGTCAGACACAGCGAGCTTTCCCCCCAAGCCCTGCAATCTGTAGGGGATGAAAAGGCTGTCAATTCTACCTCAAAGCCCTAATATGAGGGGCACCAACAATCCTTCTACTGAGGACCTCACAAAAAGATAGGATGATCTGGAACCTAGGGGTATACTTTGAAGGACACCGGAGGGAGGTAGAATATGGAAACCTCCCTAGATTCTGGTCAGTTTCTATACCTTTGAGTGGTTGTCCAAACTTCCTGGCTACAAATTGATCCAAAGTTACCCACCACTAGTTACAACCATTTGTAATGTCAGAAAAAGAAAGAAAAATTACCCCCCCCCCCACCAGATACTTTCATCTGAGTGTTTGCAAAGCGGTAATTTTAATATGGGCTAATCATGTTGTGCTGTAATCTAGGACTGTAAGAATTATAATTATAAAATAAATCAAGGTTCATTGACTCCTGTATATATTTTGCTTCAAGGACTCACCCAATACCTGATGCTTCAGAGGATGAAGTGTAGTTTTCACTATAAAGTTTAGAAAGAAAATATAAACAATACAATAAAGCAAAACAGAAATGACTAATTGCCATCAGGGGTAAATAGGACCAATGGTCACTGATGGGATGTTAGAAGTTACTACAGAGAACTTTTTCCTGGGTGTCTGGCTGGTGAGTCTTGCCCACATGCTCAGGGTTCAGCTGATCGCCATATTTGGGGTCGGGAAGGAATTTTCCTCCAGGGTAGATCGGCAGAGGCCCTGGAGGTTTTTCGCCTTCCTCTGCAGCATGGGGCACGGGTCATTTGCCGGAGGATTCTCTGCATCTTGAAGTCTTTAAACCATGATTTGAGGACTTCAATAGCCGAGACAGGTGAGAGGATTATTCCAGGAGTGGGTGGGTGAGATTTTGTGGCCTGCATTGTGCAGGAGGTCAGACTAGATGATCATAATGGTCCCTTCTGACCTTAAAGTCTATGAGTCTATGACTCTATGAGACTATTTGTATCTCAACTCTTCTTTGCGATCTGAATAAAGCCTAAGAAACTACTTTAATTTTCGTCCTGCTAATGGCACTTGTGACAAAATGATTAATTGAAACAGCAATGGCCAAGAGCAGAGTAATTTAAAGAATAGGCGGATAAGGAATGAGCTGAGAGAAAAATATCAATTTCTATTTTGTTTTATACTTTAAAAAATCCCAACAAACCTAACTTCACAGTGGAAACTACATTTATTGCATTGAAGCATCAGGTATTATTTCTGGAAGTCAGTGGGACTACTCACATACTTAAAGTGAGGCATGTGCTTAAGTACCTTTCTTTATGAGGGCCTCTATGAGGTGAAAGGAACTTCTGGAGTGTGACCTGTTATATATAGTTATGACTTGGCTGCTCTTTACACTTTCAATCAGGGTTATCATACTCTCTTAACACAGACAGCTTAATGTTACATGCTTCTTGCTAGTGGTTCTCTGCAACCCGTGGAAACCAAGTAAGGGAATCTCTTCCAGTGTCATAAATTTGTTCAATAATCTCATGCTATTGACGCCTCTCCTATTCTGATTCCAGACTCGGAAATGCTTTGGGCCTACTGATCATTATGGACCAGCATTCCATTTGGCAGACTGCCACTGATAGTATCACTCTAATAATGCTCTCTCTTTTACCTTTATAACTGGTAAAATATCCCCTTTCAGAATAGAGAATCACCAAACATTCAGGCTGCTGCTTCTTGTAATGCTTAAACCTCATACTCCCGTGTCTGAGGCACACAAGTTATTTGCAATCATTAGCTAATAAATCTGCTGGTAAAATCAAAGTAGATACTACAAACAATGTCTGAGATAATATACATTATCTCTGTGAAGGGAACTAAAAGTACAGGAGAGAAAGACTGTGGAACTGTATTAACCTGTCCTCCACCCATAATCAAGCCCTATGATATTAAAAATCTAACAGCGCCATCATGCTTCCAAAAGCATAGGGTCAAATTCAGAGGGGCTATCAATGCTGATGTAATTTACACACCAATAAATTAGTATGGGTGTAAAATGGTGTGATGAACACACTGAGGAAACAAGTGAGTGGGTTTGTAGCAGAAGGAGCAATCAGCGGGAGAATGAAAGATGTTCCCTGGGCTTTATTTTACATCACCATTTCTATCACCTCTTAATTTGTCTGATAAGGCAGGAGAGGTGAATGTCATTTGTGATGACAACAGTATGTACTTCACAAAGAGTAAAAGTGCATCCTGAAAACAGAAGTTTGGTGTTTTAAACAAACACCAAACCTCACAGTTTAGGTCCGTAATCCAAATTATGTTTTCATTCCTGTTCCACAGATTCATTGTAGGTGGAATCTTTGTTTACCACTTCTATCTTTGACAATGGATGGGAGTAATGGGATGAAACTGGAAAAAAAAGGAAATGAAATCTGAATACCAAGAAAAATAACTTCAACAGTGAACTTTAGACATTACTGCTCATTCTTCACCGGATCACTTATCTCCATGCAGATGCAGGAAGTTGGTGGATCCTTCACTGAACTTTTAACAAAGGAATTTCAGTAATTCTATTTCTGGGGCCAATATTTTAGATTCTGGTCTTTTAGGAGGCCCTTTAAAAATATGTTGATTAAGTAATCCTGTATGGTTGGTTGCTTTTTTAAAACATGCCAGTCAGGTAAATTACTCTCCCAAATAATCTCCATAGTCAATCACTTGAGCTGTTTAAAAACAGGATTGAACAAAACACTTAAGAATATAGTGTGTGAGGAACATTTCTAAATTGGCTGAGGGGTGTCCTATATTAGTGGCTCTCAACCTTTCCAGACTCCTGTACCCCTTTTAGGAGTCTGTTTGTCTTGCATACCCTCAAGTTTCATCTCACTTAAAAACTACTTGCTTACAAAATCAGACATAAAAATACAAAAGTGTCCCAGCACACTATTACAGAAAAAATTGCTTATTTTCTAATTTTTTACCATATAATTATAAAATAAATCAACTGTAATACAAATATTGTACTTATATTTCAGTGTATAGAGAGCAGAATAAAGAAGTCATTGTTTGTATGAAATTTTAGTTTGTACTGATTTTGCTAGTGCTTTTTATGTAGCCTGTTGTAAAACTAAGCAAATTTCTAGATAAGTTGATATACCCCTTGGAAGACCTCTGCGTACCCCCAGGGGTACGCCTACCCCTGGTTGAGAACCACTGACTTACATGACCCAATAGGCTTAAATGACCAGAGTAGATGATTTACATTTCCATGTCTAATTTCTTTTATTCTATGATAAATCCAGCTCAGAACAATAAATCTTTATTAATATCTGCAATATCAGAAATGGAAAAAGACAACAGACATTTTCAGTTCACTGGAAAAGTTTGTTATTTGTCGTGCCTAATAACAATTAAACATAAAAACTCTCTAACACTTCATCTTTATGATAACTGCATATTCAGGGTAGACCACTGTAAAGGATCAGTTTACAGGAGAGATTATATAAGGAAAATGCCTATGTCTTGGGCCTTTCTTAAATGTATCAATAAAAAAATTAGAAAAGCTTAAGATTCCATAGGGAAGGCAAGTCAGACTGAATGAAAACAAAGTTTCCATAGATCTAAGAATTATCAGAAGGCCACATTGACTTAGTTCTCTTGTTAGAGGATTTTCCAGGAAACATGTTAATGTCTATATAACACAGGCTAAGTATAGGATATTCATGAGAAGTGTTTAGTATGCAGAATTGCGTAATGCATCTGCAATAAATGTTGGAGGCCAACAAACAGGGTTGTATTCCGTTCATACACAAAAGAATAAATTAAAGTTTCAATGTTTTCTGTAGATTTAATTTACCAAACACTGGCCACTGTATTGTTCAAAAAGAAGTATTTTAAATCAAAAAAAGCAGCACTCTTATTCCTCAGATACCATCATTGTGGGAGGTAATGAGCATCTTAGGATTTTAGCTGCACTCTTTCCAGTTACCCCTTGGGCTCGCCTATTTCACAGGATTTACAACCCATTCTGCTAAATGCCTACAGAGAATTGGTCAAGTTCAAGATTTCTCTTTTAAAGCAATTGAAATTCTTCAGTTGTGAAAATAACCTAATGAAATGGCCCTCGTTTTTCCTCTCTAACACTCCCAGTGTGTTACGTTATGCAGATTTTACATAGGCAGGCACATCCACAATGTATTTGGGGGCTATTTGGATGGAAATAGAAAAGCTATGGAGCAAGACAGAGCCAGTCTAGATGTAAACAAGCTGGAACTGCTGGCAGCTGTGCTGTTACAAATAAAATTGCATTCCCCACTGTCTTCTCACTTATCAATTTTGACAGAAGACTGTCCTGACTTCTCATAAAAAGCATTGAAAAGGACAAATCACATTGGATATCAGATTTGCCAGGATGGATTTGGTTGGTAGCTTACCACAAAGAAACTGAGGTTTATCTCCATTTCACATGGTGGGGAAAGACTCTACAGGATAAACTGTCTTTTAATCCCTTTTTATGTATTTGTGTTTTGGTTTTGAGGCTATCTGACACAAGATTTGTTTACATTGCAGCAGAAGCAGAAGATTCCAGCAAGCATTTATCAAATACCAGATCCAGAGGCAAAAATAATAGCATGAAAAGGGAATTTAAAAATACGATCACTTTTCTCTCATCCCCATCTCTATAGCTACATTTAGGGTAATATGCTGCTCTGTGTCCATGTGCAGAACTCCCTCAGATGTCAGCATGTTAGAAAAGTAGTACCCACTGTTAGAAAAGTGGTACGAGGATATACACAGTACATGTGATTTCAACACTGGAGCACCACTATTTTGGGTGAAGAATTTTTAATAACTACTCACCTAGACAAACAGGTGACAAATCTTTTAGGAGTAAGCAAGCCTGATCGCAGATCTCATACCAATAAACCATTATCTTCCTTAGGCTATTACAGAATAAACAGCTGGCATACAGTGCTATATTGCATTGGAAAGCAGCAGCAGTGAGGAGCTCCAACTGCAGCTGCTGAACATGAAGTAACACTCCTCAGCAGCTGCACTTGTAATCTGCTGTCCACTAACTGGGAGGAGGTGCACCTGTTCTATGGTCCGTGCTATACAGAAGGTCTGACAATGGTTCCTTCTGGCCTTGGAATCTATGGATCTATAGGTCAGCTGCATAGAGTGGAGGAGCAGCATGTTGGCTGGCTAGAGCAGTGCGTGAGAGGTGAGTAACAGTTGATGGGCAAATGTCTTGGGGAGGGCGAGTGGGTAGGTCTGGAGTAGAGGAGCCGCAGAGCTGGACTAGGAGAGCTGGTTCTGTGAAGAGAAAATGTTCCTGCTTGGTTAGAGCAATGCAACCCTTTGATCACTGAATCATTTCCAATGGGCACATTTAAATGTACCAGAGTAGGACGAAAAGGGTAAAAGTATGGGACTTGGGTGCACAACATTTTTAAGCCAGTGGGCACTCACATGGTGGATCTGGCCTTGCTAACTTGCTTTCAAAGCATGTTTAAGCCTCGAGCTTAAAGGACTCATGGTAGACTTTAAAGGGAGTGTGTCTCATAAGCAAGTCAAAGAGAAGAAAAATTATTTAAGGATTATAGACTTCCTGGCTGCAAAAGGCTCCACAGCTCTCAGCACATCCTCCAGGTAGTTACAAACATCCACTTGAACTCCAGTTTCCCCTCTACTAGCCATTATAAGTAACAGTGAATTTCCAGATGTTTGTCAGAAGACAACCTCAATAATCTCACCCTGTGGGATATAGTAAACGTACAGCACCTTAGACTTTAACAAAAAGCAAATACTCTGCACTGACTTTTCTGGACAATTACACTAACTAGAAAATAACATACCCTCAACTTATATTTGTTATTTTAAATAAATCTACTTTACCTTTATTCTCAGCCTCAACTTATCTAACTTTACCCTCTTCACTAAATCTCTATCTCTGTAGCTGTTTCAGTCTATCTATTTCCCCTCAGTCTCATTTATCTCTCTAATTCTTCTTTTTCCTCAGGTGATTTTCCTTGTTTCTGACCCTCACCATGGAAAACCGTCCACGCTGATCTCATTAGAACTATTTTGATCTACTTGTGGATGGCCTGAGAATGACAGAGGTTTCCCTCAGTGGGTTTGTGCCTTCTTCTCAGAGAGATCAACAGGGTAGGGCTGAACAATTGTGCCTATGCAGCATCCTTCATGGGTCCAGCCTTGGTCATTACTCCTTTTCAATGCTTATGTGAGGCTGCGAGGGAGAGGAGTTTTGGGCTGAGGTGTCATCAGTATGCTGAGGATACTCAGCTGTAGGCCTCCTTTTCAGCCAGCGCAGATTCTACAGTTTCCCTTCTTTGCCAGTGCCTTGTTGAGATAAGGGCCTGAATGAATTCCAACTGGTGTTGATCAGGCCTGACAAGATGGAAGCAATGCTACTTGGCAATAGGAAGCATGAGATTAGGGAATGTGCTGGGGTCGTGGCGGCACTTATTGTAAAATTTATGATATGTCCTTTAGTTAGATTAACTTAGAGCCTCTAAGTCCTACTGGAGTCATCACTGTTCTTGAATTGACCTTGTCAGAAATTTGACAAATTTTGACAAAAAATGAAAACAAAATTAATTTTCAGATGAATTTGCAGTGAAAATTTTTGACTGGTCATCGAAAAACGAAAACACAAAAACTGAAATCGCTTTAGTTTTGAGCAACTGAAAATCAAAACATTTTGGCCTAAAACTGAAAATGTTCAGCTGAAAGCTACAAAACCCCTAAAAATGTCTGGCTGAAATCTGAACCATTTTTGGCTACAGGCCAAAACTTTTTGGATTTGGGGTTTTCTGACAAAAGAAAATGTTTTTTTTTTTATTTATTTTTTTTAGGAAAGCAGACACTTTCAGCACACAATTTCAGTTAGTCAAAACCCAATTTGCCACTGAAAACAGGTTTCAACACAAAATTTTCAACCAGTCCTACTCCTGGATTCTCTATGACCTGTAGCTCTCATCATTATCTGCAGCTGCCACAGAGGCTGCCATTTCTCCTCTCTGATACAGTCTCTATAATGGCCTATTTACAGCCTTAGTTACCTCCACGCTAAGTGATTGTAATTCACTCTTTGGTTCAAGCATGGTTATTACAAGGCAACATGGAATCTTTAGTTGGTGCAAATTAGAATACAGCTGCTCTTACTGAATGGGGTAGGACACTATGAGCATATGACTACTCAAATCTTTGCATTGACTTCTTTTTCATTTCTGTCTGCCGTCCAGGATGTTGCATATTAAAGCCTTGAATGATCTGGGACCGGTGAGAGCCCCCACCTGAGGTTGCAGCTGAGATTGGCTGACATGTTTTTTGCTGTCCTTTCCCACAGTCATGGGCTCTAAGACTAATGGCAAGGCCTTCTCAAGTGAGGACCCCAACTTTTGGAATTCACTCCATACTTTGGTGGTGTGACAGCATTCAAGTCTGACAAACTTCAGGGCACAGAGCCAGGCCCATTAAAATAACATGAAGGGGAACTGTGTGAGGGGGAGTAAGCAAAGGAGGGAGGGTAAGAGAATTAAAAAATGAAGGATTTTCTCAATGTCAAAGATCTTAGGTAATTCTTGGGGTAACTTATTTTCCTTCAAAGGCACAACCTTGTAGGCATCAGCTGCTCCCGAACCTGGATTCCCAACTCTCCTTATGTCTACTAAAAAGTCCCCTGTTATAACTTATAGCTCACTCTAAACTGCAGCATATGTCCTTTTCTAGCTGATAAGCTTAGTTACACAAAATCCTAAGGTTTATATGATTGCCACATCTCAAATTCAAATTAACTGAGGATCAACTTGGCTTAATTAGCCTTCACTTTTTACAACCTATTCACTTATCTTGAGTAAATTCATACTTTATTTTTGCTTGTATTTCAAAATTACTGCCCAGCACTTGGCTGTATATACATCATTATTACTGCTGACTGCCTGCTTTCGGATTGAAATGAGTGAGAAGATTTATTTGCCTCATCATCACATTCTGAACATCCATCCAGCCAATCACAACACAGGAGATACAACAGATGTGCTAACATCTGCTGTGAAGAACATTTATGTGGCCAACAGAACAGGCAGCTACGATTTCAAACTCTTAAAACACATACAATTCCACATGTTTGGACATTCTTGACCTAAAACTGTGTGAAAGCTATTTTGGATTAATTAAAATCAAGTTGCCGAAGATAATGTTTCAATTCTAGACAGCTATGAGAAATTAATACACTTGCCTGCACTGCAATCTGTCTGTTAAAAGGAAAATACTGTGAAAAGACAATGTTACGTTTGCACATTTAAATCAGAAAAAGTCAGAAAGTGCATAGGTTAAGGGTCCAGCAGCAATACCAGGTCACCTATATGCCTGTCTGCTTTATGATATATACATAGCACAATATATAAGCATAAATTAAGCCAAACATTTGATCATAAAAACAGGCACACAAAATGATCCAAAGTCATTTTTAAATCACGTTCTGTTGTTTTCCATCCCCCCAGGACCAATGTGACATTTAAGAAGACAATAGCCATGTTGAGTTTCAGCTGTTCATACTCCAGTATACACGTGACCACCCTATACTTTCAAAGACATATACTGATGAATTTCAAAGCAGTGTGATAAACCGCATATGTCACACACCGTAGACTGTCTCACCTGCACTCTGCCCACTAATCCATGCCCTCCAGGACTGACTGCAATATTGGAAACCTCTAAGAAGCTTTGATGAGATACCTTGTTAAGTTAATACATAAAAAGTTTCCATAGAGAAATGTTCTCTGTTTCCTTCCAGATTTCTCTCCCATTCATTACCCAAGGCTCAGTGTGTAAAATATTCCATCCTGATTTAAGGTCCAATATTTTGTGACCTTTCAGGGTTGGAAAGGTGTTATTCCCAACTTCCAAGCAGGATGCAGCAATTCCCAAGATATTAGACCTTAGAACTGTGACATTAATACTAAGGCTACAAGTCAGTCATGAGTATTTTTAGTAAAAGTCCTCGACAGGTCACAGGCAATAAACAAAAATTTACGGCCCATGACCTGTCCATGACTTTCACTATAAATACCCCTGACTAAATCTTAGCTGGGGGACCCTGGGGTGCCGCTACTCTGGGGAGGCCCCAAGGCCAGCCCCACCGACTGCTGCTTGGGAGGTCCCCGGGGCCAGCAGCTGGTGTGGTTGTCCCCCGGGCTGCTGCTCTGGCTGCCCCCGGGGCCAGCTGCACTGGCCACTGCTTGGGCAGTCCCTGGGGGCAGCTTCCGGGGGCTGCCGAGCAGCGGCTACTCCAGCCATTCCCGGGACTGCTGCTCAGGTGGTCCCTGGGGCTAGCCACTGCTCAGGCAGTCCCTGGGGCCAACTGCCTGGGGCCACCCGAGCAGCAGCTGCTGGCCCTGGAGTATATCCAGCATATTGGATGGTGTGGCTGGCTATGGGGCAGCTGCAGCGGTTTGCTGTGGGGCCACTCCAGCAGCGACCAGTGTGGCTGGCCCCGGGGTCAGCCACACTGACTGCTGCAGAAGTCATGGAGGTCGCAAAAAGTAACAGAATCCGTGGCTTCCGCGACCTCTGTGACAGACACGCAGACTTAATTATTACTATTACATATTATGACTACATTATCACTACTACTATTATACTAACACTATTTTAAGATTTTTTTTAAAAAAGTAGTAGTTATAATTTTCCTTCTTCTCAGGTCTGTATAGTTGGATCCATGATACTAAGACAGGCTTTTAAGGTGGAAGTGTATGAACAATAGTACCAATGAAACATTTAAAAACTCTTAAATATTTCTGTAATAGTTTTACTGTAAAATATGGGGCATATAAAGAATACATGAGAGTGTAGCATAATGGTATAAAAATTGCCTAAAGATAAATCGTCATTAAAATGGAAGATTTACAATCCACAGAATTCTACAAATAGGAAAACACTGCAAGCACCTTGCTCTTCATTCTTAGAATGAAAAATAGATACCATGTATTCTAATGTTGCCCAAACAAGAAATTGCTGAAAAACTAAGCTCACTTTTCTTCATTTTCTTTGGAAAACCTAAGCCCTGACAAGGAAAATTTTTTATTATCTTTCAGGTGAAATGAGGAGTAACCTTGTGTTTGTTTTATGAAATCATGAAACTAAATGAATATCACTGACTTCATATATTTTCCTCTTGTTCTAAAACACAATGAATGGCAATAACTTTGATAAATTTGCCCATGTCAGTTTTGTGTCCTCTTCTCCAGTGATGTTTGCTAGTTAGAGGCAAAATTCAAGTCTGTAAATTGGGATATTCATTACCAGTGACAGCTACAGATGACAGCAATTTCATCTGCTTTGAATGTCAGCATTTTGTAGGGAGTGATTCTAAATACATGTAAAAATTAAGAACAAACAAGCACAACAGCAACTGACCTGACATCTTACTTCATGTAAATGATCCAGTGATCTCCATATCAAATGAAAAGAGGGACGTGTGATTTAGTGGCTAAAATAGGAGTGTTATTAGGACTCCTGGGTTCTATTCCCACGTTTGTTACTGACTGGCTGTACTACCGTGGGCGAGACACTAAGGCTGTGTCTACACTGCCACTTTCAGCGCTAAAACTTTTGTCGTTCAGGGGTGTGAAAAAAACACACCCCCTGAGCAACAAAAGTTTTAGCGCTGAAAAGCTCCAGTAAAGACAGCGCTTTATCACAGGGAGGCACGCTCCTGGCGATAAAGCTACCACTGCTCATTAGGGGTGGGGTTTTTTTTAAATCACCGGGAGAGCTCTCCCCCAGCAATTGAGCGTGTCAACACTGCCATCACAGCGCTGCCACGGCCGTGCTGTAACATGGGCAGTGTAGACATATCCTTAATGTGTCTACGCTTAGTTCCGTCACTTGTAAAATGGTTATAATAATATTTATGTATCTCACTAGAGAGGTGTTAGGATTAGTTAATTAATATTTGAAAAGCAAGTCTGCAATTCTGAAATGAAAGGTGGTATATTAAAAGTAAAGCAATATTCTGTTATTATCACTACACTGCTTATTTGCATGTAGTGCTAACTATATTTAGACAAAAACAATGAGGAGTCCTTGTGGCACCTTAGAGACTAACACATTTATTTGGGCATAAGCTTTCGTGGGCTAAAACCCATGTGTCTTTGTGTAAATCATGACTCTTTAAACCTCAGGGATTTTATATAAAAATTCCTATAAAATGCATTTCCTTGTGCTCTAGTAGGCCAAATGTACGCTAAAATTGGTTCACTTTAATTATTATAGTGTGTTATTCAAGTAATTATAATAAAACCTAAGGCTATACCACTGTTTCATTTTTAACTGTCTTTCTTTTTTATAGTCTGCACTGACTGTCAGAAGGATCACAGGATTAGTATTACAGTTATAGCAGCTCAAGACTTCCCTTGAATTAAAGGGAAGAAATCTTAAACAACATCTTTATAAAAACTCTAAGCAGTGCAATATTTTTAGATATACAACTAAAACAATCTAAAGTGTGTCAATTATCAGAGACGAAAGTATTTAAGGTTTTCATAAATAACTTTAAAGTGCAATCCACCTTTTTCTATATATTTATATGAAAAGAGTGTGCTAGCAACTGGAAAAATATGTTGGTAAAACTAGAAGGACTCTAGGGGAATTGAGATCACACACACACATACACACACAAAATCCTAACTTGCAGGTATGTTATTTAAAATGAAAAATTATACTTTATACTTGAAAAAGTCGCTCACTAAAATATCTGAATATAGTAAGTAGCGCTTCCAGTTTTCAGCATTAATCAGTATTATGAAGTAGTAGCTCAGCAAATGCATATAGTGCTGTAAAACCCAGCTTTTCCAAGCTCTTTCTGACCTATCAGTTAGTACTACCCACTTTCATAAAACTGACTAGCAGCTGCATAAAGCTGACAATTATAAGCCACGTGGTGAAAAATATTCTCTTTTCCATTAAAAGCCTACAGTATATTTACCTCAATCCACCACCACCACCAATCAGATATAATTAAAATGGAAAACTACAGCTTTGCTCATAACTTTAGCTGTTCTAGTTTATAAGAAATATGTCTTTATTAGAGCTCCAGTTAAGAAGCAATATATTCCTTGAAACTTTTTCTTTTACATTACTTCTGGTGGCTGCTGAATTTGATATCTGCCTTTTAATTGCTAAGGGCTCTTTTTGATTTATTCCAACTTTTAGAAGGTTCAGGGGAAAATCTGAATCCAGTAGGAACATAAAAAAAAAACCACAGCACAATCTTATGATCTGTAACTAAGGTATTACAGCGCTTCTGTTCATTCATACCACTATCATTATAGTTGCATGAAGCTGAAACTTGGCTTATGAGGTCTTAGCCAAGGCCTGGCTTCCCGCTTTCTCTCTCTTCTGTCTTTAAGAAAATTAAATCTAAAATTTGATTTAATAGTTGTACTTAGAAGCTCCGTGCTAAATTGATGGGGTCATGTTACAAACCTCTAACTCAGAAACAGCATCAATTTTGTCGGCCACGGATCCATAACATGAATTAGTTTTTTTGTATAGATACAGAAGGTGGGGGATCAAACTAAGTTATTTTATTTATAAAATACAGTCACTGTGCATGCATAGTGACTATTTGCATGAAAACAGCATTAGGGTTTTTAGCATGCAGGAGCCATGATCACATTGACATGACTGACTATAATGTTTACAAGGGGCATTTGCAGGCTATCACAGCTCTGAAGGGAGCTGTTACGGGCTATCAGCTCAGTAATCCTCATGTTGAAAAGCCCCTAAATATGTATTTACAAGATAGACAAATCTGTTTAGGTCTATTGGTTAAATAATCCATGTGCTGAAAAGTCTCTAAATATGTGTTCACAAGACAGACAGGTCTGTTTTGGTCTGTTGAGCCAATACCAGGCTTTTCAGAAAGTTCCTAAATTGTTATGGAGTCAACATTTTAGCAAGTCCATAAATACACATTTAGGGCTGAAACCTGCAAATACTTAAGCATGTGAGTAACTTTATCCACATCAGTAATCTCATTGACTATAATGAGAATGCTCCCGTGTGTAAACTTTGGCAACATAGGTCTGTGTAGGTTCAGGCCCTTACTCAGTAGCCTTTGAAAGAGAAGGAATTTATTTTATGGTGTTGGTATGAAAAAGTACCACCAAAGGAAATTAACTAAAAAATTAAAGTCATGTTAAGCTTGTGATGATACCCAACAAATAAAAATACTATTCAACTTTAAGGCTGACACTCATATTTCTCTGATCAATGATGGCATACTTACTGCGGGGCTACCCCTTGAATACCTGATATTAAGTAGGACTGCTGAAATGTTTAGAGACAATAAGACATATCGAGGCTACAGGGTGAAATCCTTTTGCTACTGAAGTCAATGAGAGTTTTGCCATTGATTTCAAGGTGGTCAGGATTTCACACAGATTGTCAATTGTCTTTAATTCTCCTACCTCTTCTCAGTTTGGACCACATGTATAGCTGTGCTTGCAAAGAGGCATTAAGGCTTGATCTAAAGACACAGATATCAATGGGAAGACTCCTATTGACTTCAGTGGGTTTGGATTGAGCCATTAGTGCATAAAAATAAAGTCACTGAGTTTCACACCAGAAGGGACCACCAGATTATGTAGTTTGACCTGCTGTATGTCACATGCAGCCAACACAACCCAACTCCCGCACACTAACCCCAACAACCGAAATGAAGCCAAAGAATTACAGCCCGCAGGAGATTAGACTATTACGTGCCACAGGTAGAGAGTAGAGGGATCGAGATGCATCAGTGCTCAAGACACCCACAATGGCAGGGAACTAGTTAAGTGAGATGTATCCAGGCACCTGACCTGCACCCACACACTTCACAGAAATGCAAAAAACCCCAAAGTCATTGCCAGGCTGACTTGGGGGGAAATTCCTTCCTGACCCTGAGCAAGAACCAGCCAGTCAAGCACGAGAGAGAGAATGCACTGTGCCATCTCAGAGCCCTGGCCTACTCTGTCCAGTGTCCCATCTTCAGCCATGACCATTCCTGATACGTAAGAGGAAGGAGACCAAAAGACTCCACAGAATACACTGGGGGAGGGAGGAGGAGTCCCTTCCTGACCCCTGCAGCTGATTGGCTGAAGCTCCAAAGTGTGAGCTTTTAGGAATATAAGACATAAACCAGAAGTGAGCCCAGGGCTGCTGAGCCCTATCCTCACAAGCAACCCCATCAGATAATCACACTCATAAATTTGCCAAGATCTCTCTTATGTGGGTTGCCCACACAACTCCTATCGGGAGGCCATTCCAGAGCTTTACCCCTCTTATGGTTAGAATCCTTCTTCTAATTTCCAGCCTGAATTTGTTCACGGCCAGTTTATGCCCATTCGTTCTTGTGCCAATATTGTTCTTTCACTTAACTAACTCTTCACTCTCCCTGGTATTACCTCTTAACTCCACCCTCCACCCCCCACCCCCCTGCCGAGAGCAATCATATCCCCTCACAGCCTTCTTTTTGCTAGACTAAACAAGCCAAGCCCTTTCAGTCTTTCATAAACAAGGCCCTTTACTCCCCGGATCATCCTAGTAGCTCTTCCCTGAACCTCTTCCAGTTTGAATTCATCCTTCTTGAACATGGGTGAACAGAATTGTATGTAGTATTCCAAATGAGATCTTACCAGTGCCTCATACAACAGCATTAACGCATCTCTATCACTACTGAAAATGCCTCGCCTGATACATCCTAGGATCACATTTGCATTTTTCACAGCCACATCATATTGGTGGCCTGTAATCATCCTTGACTACACACCCTGGTCTCTCTTCCTCTCTCAGGCTTCCAACTTGTAGCAGAAACTCTTATTATTAGATCTTAAGTGCATGGCCTTGCACTTTTGTACTACTGAATTTCATCCCATTTCTGCCATTCCAGGCTTCAAGGTCTTGTAAAATATTCTGATCTTCCTCAGTATTGACAATGCTTCCCAACATTGTATCCTAAGCAAATTTCATTAGCACACTCCTACTTTTCGTGCCAACGTCATTAATAATAATATTGAATAAGACTGGTCCCAAGACCAATCCCTGAGGAACTCCACTAGTAAACACCCGCTAGTCTCATAGGCCACCCTTAAGCACAACCCATCATCTTGTCCCATTTAGCTAGTTCCTTATCTACCTTAAAATCTTGTGCTAATTCCCATCTTCCTTCATTTAACTAAAAAAATCCTATGTTGTACTATGTCAAATGCTTTCTGAAGTCCAAGAACATTAGATTTACTGCATTTCCCATATCTAAAAAATCAGTTATTTTCTCAAAGAAGGAAATCAGGTTATTCTGGTATGATCCACCTTTGGTAAACCCATGTTGCATTATATCTCCCATTTACTTTCATGAATTCAATTATTCTTTCATTCATAGTTTGTTTTAAAGCCTTGCATACTACTGAGGTCAGATTAGCAGGTCTGTAATTGACCAGATCACCTTTCCCTCCTTTCTCAAATATAGGTATGGGATTAATTATGCGCCAGCTATAGGATATTAACCCCTAAATAGACAGATATATTTATTAAAAATCATTGCCACCGGATTAGCAATCTCATGTGCCAGTTCTTTCAATATTGTGGGACGGAAATTATTTGGTCCTCCTGATTTGAATGCATTAAGCTCTTTAAGTTTTCATTCCAGCTCAGGTGTGATAATTTTCATTTCTATACACTTGGTTCCATCAGACATTACACCTTCATAGTCATGTTCTATATTATACTTTTGAAAATCAAATCAAAGTATTCGTTTAATTTTGGGGCCATATCTAGACTATTTTTTATCTTTAATCTCCTTCCCATCCACACTGCAGTGGTCCAACCTCATCCTTCCTTATTCCCCTTCTATTTATATAACTAAAAAAACCCCTTCTTATTATTTATTTTAATTTCCATGGCAAGAGCTAGTTTGAGATTTAGCAATTCTCACTTTTTTCCTACATTTTCCAACCTCTAAAATGCAAGACTCCGTTGCACTTAAAATTAACAGATTTGCGTGTGCAAGACTCTATATCCAAAAAGGAGAGCATATGTTTCTGGAGATGCATGCACCTCTTATGCTCACCATTGCCAATGGGTCCTTGTATGTCACATCACCAGAACTGGAATTTAACGTAGAAACTTAAACATAGGGGCTGGCTTTTGTTCTTTCCTGAGTTACAGAAATTGTGTTTGGAGCCTTTTTTGTTACAGGATGCAAGATGTAGTCATTCCCTCCTCTCTTGTTTTGTGGAACAAATTATTCTCCTCAATGGAAGCCAGACAGCTCCTTTCCTATTTAAATTTCATGTGAAACATTCTTTATTTCAGTCACTCAATGGGTTTGCCTTGGGCAACTGAATCACAGCTGACAGTAAATTAATGACTATGATGATGTGATTAGTAGAGATTACAGGCTACTGAGAACTTGCCTGAGCATTTACCACTGTCATAATACTTACGCTGGCTATTATTAGGGATTAATAATGGTAATAAAGAGGACATGATTCCATTGTACTAGACTCTATATAAATGTAAAATCTGTCTGCATTTTTAATGTTTCACTAATATTCTGATAAAATGGTAAAAACTTTTTTTATTAACAAGTTAAGATTTTTAAAATTTATTCTCTTTCTGGCTGTCTATTTTGCCATTTAAAAAAATATTATCAGATAAATAGTCTCTCTGACAGACATAAGCCAGCTCTGCTACAAATAAACACACACACTCAGTAAAGAAGTTAAAATTACATTAGCCATGTGGAATCGAAATCGAACATAAGCCCCAAGACTTTTCCGCTATTAGATATCATTCCAAAGTCCAAATGGGAAGAAATAATGATTTAACTAATCCCTAACAATGATTTTTTGAAGAGTTCAAATACAAGTTGTTTGTTCTGAGTTAGCTTCACCAAGTAGATTTATTTGATTTTCCGTGTTCCTAGGGGAAGAACTTCAGTTTCCCCAGGTTGTAAGCAGAAAAGAACATACAAAAAAGAAGATAAAAGTGAACAATGTGCCTATTTACCAAAGCTTTCCCAATCCATTTTATTTCCAAATGTCAAGCAGCTATCTGAAACCTTTAAAAGGTTTCTTTATGTACTATTAAGGGAGAGTAAATATTAGGAAGAAAGAATATTTTCCATACTTTCATGAAAGCTACTTAATAATTTATATACTTGTTATTTAAAACACTGTACAGTGTATAGCTGAGGAAAGGCTAAACATGGTGTAATAATAAAAAACACCATGTGCTCTGTATACTTGCTCTCGATCCTTAAGGTGATAGAAAAGTGGCCAATTATTTCTGAAAATGAGAAGAAAAAGCAATGATGCTTCTAGTTAGTTTTTTAATTTCTGAAAGACTTTCTTCAAAGTGTCAAAACTGCAAAAAGCAGAGCAACTGAACTACAGTTTCCATCACACAACTATGGTATGTGTAAAATAAGCCTTCTAAACTCAGACATAAGTGGCAAAATTCTGCTTCCATTTATACCCATGCAACAGTCCATTACACTGTACAGGTGTGACTGAGGGAGAGAATTTGCTGCAGTAATTAATTTTTTTTTAAAAGAGCATTCCTGCTATTGTTCTTCTCACAGGACTTTGATATCAGCTCCATAAATACAGTACCTGTAATTGTAAAAAGAAATGCTGCAGCATGCCAATGATCTTACCTCATACTCAAAGTCCTCTGTTCTATCTGCATCAGCAGGCAGGCTGGAAAGATACTCATTACCTTCATAAAATTCATGCTCCACTGGGTGAAGAGAATGGCAGCTACGTGGGACAAAGCAGTACAACAGGAATAGATGAGACAATAGTTTTTCAAATTAAAAAAACGATAAAAAACTTCTCTGTAGTTTTCTCATCGTTGGAATGCTATTCTGAGTGATCTGACAGTCTGAAAGGAATACAACCAGGCAGGAGATGGGCCTTTTCTCTTTTCAAATGCACAGGGACCAGTTAATTTCATTTTGCCAAGTACGGCACTAACGGCAAAATTCTACTGTCAGATCCACACATGGTTATTTTTGAAGAGTGAATGAAGCAGGGTCTGTTTTGAGCCAAACCGCTTAGCTGATAAGCTTTGGGATTTTTCCATACTCTTAAATGTGCTTAACTTCAGATATGCGTGCCATCTCTACAGGCATTCAAATATACACTTCAGATACTGGAGCAACATGAAGGGGCCTTTCTTAGCACAACACTATACTAATCACATTTCTACCACATTAAATGTCTTAAATGAAGCCAATTTCACAATGATCACAAATTATTCCAGACCTTAAAGGAGTAACTTGCACTCTACAACCTTCTTGAACATGGACACAACAGGCTGCCAAGGTGTGTTTGAGAAATTATACTCTTGAAAATGTCAGCACACAGGAACCTTGGATAGGTTTTGGACCAAAAAAAATAATAATGAACATATATGTTGCCTCAGATACAAAGACAGTTATTACCTGAACCCTGATCATAAATTACCCTAGTGGGATCTGCTGACGATCCACCCAACCTGCCCAGAACTTTGTGACTATGTATTTGTGACAAGATGAAATGTGGTATACGTTTTGCAACACCACTCCGGTGCAAAGATCTATGGAACATTGGGAGTTCAATGGGAAATCTTTAGTATAATTGTGGTTTTGCCTGTAGTTAGTGGATGAAATGGAGGGGAAGCGTTGACAGACAGGTGGGGTAACTCATGAGCTGAGGTCCAAAAGGATGGATCACTATTTTTGCATAAATACGCTATGCTAACAATTAAATTCTGTACAATTTCAAAGGAAATATTCATTTAATCAATCAATGACTCATTACACATTGTCCTTCAAGAGGTGGGATTTTATGTTTAATCTCTTTATATATTCAGTAACGTTTTTCTTTAGATAACTGCACCTTAATTTAATTAGTTTCCTTGATTCTCCTTTTGTGTAAGGGAGAAATGTACACAATGCCAACAAGCCAGCTCTCTCTGGGTCTTACTAAGCCTTTTGGCAGCTTTGGCTATAGTAGCTATCTACCTGACCATGGCTCACTGATGGCATAAGCTTTTGATGAAGAAATAGTATGAAGATGAAGTGATAAGAGCTAGGATTCCTTATTGCAGCTCTAATCCATGAATGAAGTTCAGGAGGTGATGCAGTGAAACAAGTGTGGGATTGTGGCTTGCAGTGACAGCTATACAGTAATGAGATGACAGTGTTCCTGAGATGTTTTCTAGACAGAGCTGTGAGGCTATCACTACACTTAGTCATTTGTTAACACTTAGTTTCTTGAAAATGAACACTTAATATTATAAGTTACCAATGAGTGCTGTCACACAGATGCAATTCATAAAGTCATGTGTGTAAAAAGAGTGAATATGGGTGAGAACTTAAAAATTGGATGGTGACAGACTGCAAATCCCAGTGATGATTGAACTTGGTGATATTCTAAAACAAGAGAGCTCTCAATCATGCCTGTAGCTGTTACCATTGCTTCACACTGACTGTACAGATATTCTAGTCTTCAGAGTGACACACATACAGAGAGTGACGATCCTGGAACCTTATTATATAGATAGTATACGAGGTTGGCTGGAAAAGTGATAGAGAAAGGTAAACCATACCTGTCTGAAAGCAGAAAGGGACAGATATCTGGTACTGGAGGTGTGGATGGCCTGAGCTTGGCCAGAGCCATAATGTGCTCAAAGGTGATGTCGGTCTGAGTGCTAGCATCCACAAGCTGAACATCCTGTGAGCTACCATGTGTTTTATTAATGGGTGCTCTCCGTAAAACCTGAACTACAATTGGTTCCTTGGCATTCCGAAAAGCTTCCACCGCCTCTTCGTGAGTGGCCTTGGAGAGGTCCTTCCCATTGACCTAAAGGAAAACAGAGCGGTACACAAATTAGGACTCAGAACTGAAAGGGCTTATAGAAACAGGAGTATAAAACATGTATAATAACTAATTTGTACAGTATATTAAATCATATGTTGCTATCTACTGCAATCTTCTATCGTGCTCATGCAAGAGAGGGGATAAGGGTTGGGTGGGAAAATAACTTCTTTGGCTTTTGCTTATAAAACTCTTACAACACAGTCCTGGTGGATTCTGAAAGAAGCAAAAATTAAGTAATACATTTTTAAAACTCTAAGGACATTTACAATTCCATCTCAAATTATTTGTCTGGTTTGTAAAATATATATGAAAAAGTGGGGTTTTATTTTGTTTGGTATTTCAGCACCTTCTGTAACATCTGAATGTAACAAAAGGTTTCTGACAAGTATTGTTATTAATAAATCTATCAATAAGGGTGTCTTAGATATCTGAAAGGAAACAAGGCAGATTGTAA
This sequence comes from Macrochelys suwanniensis, assembly GCA_033296515.1. Lineage (NCBI taxonomy): Eukaryota > Metazoa > Chordata > Testudines > Chelydridae > Macrochelys > Macrochelys suwanniensis. The sequence continues at coordinate 291,885,913 of CM065775.1, forward strand.
ATGTTTTGTCACTTATATGCCATTGCCATTTCATTGTCAATTAGATTGCAGATAGGAAGATCTGATGACACAGTCAGCTGCAGTAATTGTCCCTTTACATGTATTGAAATCCAAGTCAAATCCAAACTAAAGAACTTAAGAAAATAAGAAAAAAGAAGTTTTAAATTCTTCCGCTGTGTTGCTGTAGTTCTGTAGTGTAGATGCTTCTTACAACAACGGTAGGGATTTTTCCATTGAGGCTGGTAATCCACCTCTCTGTGAGGTGCTAGCTAGGTTAATAGAAGATTTTTCTGTTGACCTATTTGCTTCTACAGTATGGGGTATGGTCAACCTAACTACTTTGCACATGGCATAGAATTTTTTGCAACCCTGAGCGATGTAGCTAGGTTGACCTAAGTTTTAGATGTAGACCAGGCCAAGAACAATTGTTTGACAGGCTGTGGGGCTGAGGATGAGTATTAGATTGGTCTACACTTGAAAGTTTTGCTATGTTGATTAGGAGTATGGAAAAAAATCACACCCCTAGCCGACAGCTATGCCAGGAAAAGCCCCAGTGTAGATTCAGGTCTACTGGCAATAAGTCCTTTTGTTTGGATAGCTTATATCAGTCTCACAAATGAAATAAGCTGCGTCTCCATTAGAAGGGTTTGTCAGCATACCTCTGCTGGTATATCTATATACCTATACACAGTAACTCCTCACTTAAAGTCCTTCTGGTTGTTTCGTTGTTACGTTGCTGATCAATTAGGGAACATGCTCATTTAAAGTTGTGCAATGCTCCCTTATAACGTCGTTTGGCAGCCGCCTGCTTTGTCCACTGCTTGCAGGAAGATCAGCCCGTTGGAGCTAGCTGGTGGGGGCTTGGAATCAGGGCCGCTCCCCTAATATAGTTTTTTGTCTGGTGAAAAAAAAATTCCCTGGAACCTAACCCCCCCATTTGCATTAATTCTTATGGGGAAATTGGATTCGCTTAACATCGTTTCGCTTAAAAGTCGCATTTTTCAGGAACATAACTACAACGTTAAGTGAGGAGTTACTGTACCAACAATTGGAACAAAGTGAAGCTTTTCCGGTGTAGCTGCACCCACACTAGGGGTGCTTTGCCAGCACAGTACTGTATAATATATCAGTATTCCTATACCAATGCTCCCCTAGTGTAGTGTTTGGCGTATAACACAGATAACTGCAAGTATGTGTAGTGTGTTAAATTCCTACATGTTCGTGTGTCTGTATTTTCACTGAACTAACGTGCTAATTGGCCAATGGCTGTCAATAGCAGAGTTCTTGACCAAGAACATGTGCTATCACTGCACTGAAAACATTACTTTGGTGAGATTCAGAGTGATGTGAATGTTGCTGTAAGTTACAAATAATGAAACTGCCATAAGCCAGTGCAGGCGTGAGATGATATAACTTATCCTGTGAAGGAGTAGAAGGGGTGATTTTTTGTAGTAAGAAATGCAACCCACAAAGATTTTTAATCCAAGGTGCCGGCTTTATTTTACACCCTTCCAATAGAAATCTTCACTTCTATCCCACAGAATATACGACTTATCACCTCACACTATTTGTACCGTCCTTACATCACATCTGAATTTGGTCCAAGGAACAACATACAAGCACGTTGCATATATTTTGACATGAGGCCTGGTCTACCCTACGAAATAAGGTCGGTATAATTATGTTTCTCAGGGGTTTAAGAATCCACATCCCCTGCACAATGCAGTTAAAATGACCTAAACCCCAGTATAGATGGTGCTAAGTCAACTAGAGAATTCTCCCATCAGCCTAGCTACTGCCTCTCGGGGAAATGGAGTCTCTACGCCCATATCAGAACCCCTACCGCTGGCATAGATAGAGTCTTCACTGAAACGCTACAGTGGCACAGCTGTGTTGCTGCAGTGTTTTAAGTGTAGACAAGTCCTAACATTATAGGAAGAGCAATAGCAACACCTCTTATTTTAAGGCTGCCTAACATTTTCCATTATAACCACCTGCTTTTAATTGCCACTACCTCTGACAAATGAACTATTTGGGTTGAATTTTTCTATGTTTGGTTTCTGCCTCAAGTTAATTTTTTTGGGGAAAGTTTTACAAAATCAGTGCAATGAAAAACAGAAAATTTTGTCCATGTAAAAACTCTGCCCGCACCACAGGAGCTTATCCGTAGGCAGTTGAAATCTGACAGTAGGATAGTCCTGAGGTCAAAGAAGCATGTTTTCTGTTCCCATGAAAACCCATCCAGATTTATCTGAGTTACCAGGAAATCACCATTTGCACATGCACAAAATCTTATGCCCTTACTCATTATGTCAGAAAGTCCGAACTCTCGCCATGCTGCAGAGAGCATGCTTCCTGTCTCCTGCATAATTTCCTAAGAACTACAAAGAATCCAGGCAATTTTCCAAAATAAAACAGTTTATAGCCTAGGAAGGGAAAGAGCACTGACCTACACCACCTTTCTGAAATATAATACCAATACCAAACCTAAGTGCTTGGCTCTCTTATCTGTAAAATGCAGTATTTCAGCATGCCACCTTTAAAAAGTGCTTTGAGATCTATAGATGAATGAACACTATGCAAATACAAAGCAGATTAAGAAAACAAATAGCACTCCGGAGTCCTAATTGTAAATTCTCTGACTATTCCATTGGCCCCCACGACCTTCCTAGAACCAGAAGAGAACATGGAATCCTAACAACCAGCGTTCCACTGATATCTTTCAAATATTTCCTGGAGATGGAATTGCTTTGTTTCTCCATTTTTCTTTCTTTTTTTTCAAATATCTTGACATTTCCAGATCAATTAACTGATCAACCAACCCAAATCCCCCTTGATAAAAGAACATAAGGTTGAAAAGCAAAACATTTACAAAGTTGGAAAATGCCAGATTTAAGGGAGCTTGTGTAACCTTAACTCTCCCACTTTGAATATATGTTTTATTATACAGTTTTTAATTACATGAACACATACAGTGGTTCAGAACATCCCTAGGCATGTTCTCTGTGGTGTGATGGTGGTGAAGGAGATTATACGGAGCCCATGTGCAACATAAAGATGTCCTTCCTGCAGCAGAAGCTCAAGAAGAAAGTTGTGGTTTGAATCCTGCCTATCCTCACACGGATATGTGAGGGATTCATGGTATGAGGTAGCGGCCACTCCACAATGGCAAGAGCATATCACTCCTACAGCTAGCTCAGATACTAAACAGTGGTGATGAGCACAGTATACATACCTAGATCATAGAATATCAGGGTTGGAAGGGACCTTAGGAGGTCATCTAGTCCAACCCCCTGCTCAAAGCAGGACCAATCCCCAATTTTTGCCCCAGATCTCTAAATGGCCCCCTCAAGGATTGAACTCACAACCCTGGGTTTAGCAGGCCAATGCTCAAACCACTGAGCTATCCCTCCCCCCTAAATGTATGTATTTAAATCTAAGAGACCAGATATTACCATCCTCAGTTCCATAGAAATTCCTCAGTACTAATGTGGGCTAGGTTGGTATCAAATGATACAAAGAGTGACCAGAAAAGAAGTGTATTCTGCTCTAGACATGTGGCCTACATTGCTGCATAACAGGAGTTTCCCTGACAATTTATGCAAGAGATACTTAAAAATTGGCTCTATCTTAAAACTGCCATTTGGCCAAATTGTATCATTGGGGATAATCATATACAATGGAATTCTGTGAGTGTCATATGGGAGCGTGGGGGTAAAGAGGGAGGGATCGATAAAAGTGTAAAAATAGATTAAATTGTAAGGAGAAAGTTCCCCCCATCTCTCCTCCAAGTGCGGAAGTTACAAAAACTAAAATGTCCAGTATCAGTTATATCTAACAAAGGCGGATTTAAATAGCACTTTAAATCTGGATCTTTTTGCCATCATTCAGTTCTACCTCTCCAGTTCCTTCCCTCTTTCAAAGCCATAGAAATATGCTCCCTTCAGTGGATGTTCCCATTAGGGAAGTGGGAACTCCACAATTTTCACTGTATAATGTAATGTAAGCCCCTTGAACAACTTTTACCCCTACCGTCTGTAGGATCCCTTCAAAATGTACAGCAAATTTCCTCTCTTTCAACCCTCCTGTAAAATGTAGTGATCACCCTTAAAAGTCAATGTTTGGCAACAAATGATACCATGTAGTTGTATCTGATCTATCAGAATTGTTCCTATTGTAAGTACAAGAAGTATACTATAATTGCCACTATGTGGTACTTGTTGGCAAAGGTTGGGGCTGACTTCTAAAAAGCAGCCATTTTACCACAGAGATGTGCCAGCAAGTGGGAGGGTAGGGGAAGCATGGATAACATTTCAAGAAGTAAAATATAAAATCTTATTAGAATTCCTTGGGAAACCAACCAACCAACTTCCCCATTTATCCACATAAATCAATACTTATTGACGGCTCAATGTCTAGTTGGCAGCTGGTATCAAGCGGAGTGCCCCAGGGGTCGGCCCTGGGCGGGTTTTGTTCAACATCTTTATTAATGATCTGGAGGATGGGATGAATTGCACCCTCAGCAAGTTCACAGATGACACTAAGCTGCGGGGAGAGGTGGATATGCTGGAAGGTAGGGATAGGGTCCAGAGTGACCTAGACAAAGTGGAGGATTGGGCCAAAAGAAATCTGATGAAGTTCAACAAGGACAAGTGCAGAGTCCTGCACTTAGAAAGGAAGAATCCCATGCACTGCTACAGGCTAAGCAGCAGTTCTGCAGAAAAGAACCTGGGGATTACAGTAGACGAGAAGCTGGATATGAATCAGCAGTGTGCCCTTGTTGCCAAGAAGGCCAATGGCATATTGCGCTGTATTAGTAGGAACATTGCCAGCAGATCGAGGGAAGTGAGGCCACACCTGGAGTATTGTGTCCAGTTTTGGTCCCCCCCACTACAGAAGGGATGTGGACAAATTGGAGAGAGTCCAGCAGAGAGCAACAAAAATGATTAGGGGGGCTGGAGCACATGACTTACAATGAGAAGCTAAGGGAACTGGGCTTATTTAGTCTGCAGAAGAGAAGAATGAGGGGGGATTTGATAGCAGCCTTCAACTACCTGAAGGGGGGTTCCAAAGAGGATGGAGGTAGGCTGTTCTCAGTGGTGGCAGATGACAGAACAAGAAGCAATGGTCTCAAGTTGCAGTGGGGAAGGTCTAGGTTGGATATTAGGAAACACTATTTCACAAGGAGGGTGGTGGAGCACTGGAATGGGTTACCTATGGAGGTGGTAGAATCTCCATCCTTAGAGGTTTTGAAGGCCCAGCTTGACAAAGCCCTGGCTGGGATGATTTAGTTGGGGTTGGTCCTGCTTTGAGCAGGGGACTGGACTAGATGACCTCCTGAGATCTCTTCCAACCCCAATTTTCTATGATTCTATGATTATTCCAAGCAAATATACTTTACATACATTTACAATAATGTAATTTCCATGCAAATACTATGCCAAGGAACAATGATATTTCAAAATCATGTAACTATGAAACTCACAGCTTATTTTTATTGGCAATAATGTGGCTGACCTGTACTTTCATAAAAATGTTTATTTTCTCCTTGAAGGGAAGAAATCCATGACCTTTAAAATCCTCTATCCTTTATGTGGTTTCCTTATAAGACGTAAGCACTGAGGATACAGAACACTTATTTTAATCGTCACTTGAAGTTCATCAACACAGTTACTTACTCTGCATAAAGGTCACCCATTTTATAAATTCTGCCTTGCCCTGGAGAAGAGCTGTAGCTTTACTGCTATATGCTGGCAGCCGTCCTGGGCAGTTACCATCATTATGTGTTGGGAAGAGGGAATGTATTTTAAAAACTAAAGCCAATAATATATACCCATTTTGGAGGTCTCTTCACTTAGCTTCTTTAAGATCTTTTTTTACCTCCTGCATTATCCCCCATCCCAGCACTCTGATACAGTATAATCACTTTGGGAGTGTAGACAGTTGAGCACTTATTTACTGCAAGCCATTTATGGATTCTTAGCTGGATGATTAAATAAATTATTTGGTTCTAAAAGGTTACTTTCAATGGAAGCAAAGGTACTATTTTAAGTAGATAGGGAAATCAGTCACTTTTACAACCAACTCAAAAGACACAGGAATACATTTGTTGCAACAGATGGGCTAATTAATCTATAAGCAACTTGTGAATGTTAAGTAAAGAATATATCTATTCACATGTAAACCACTGTCCTGTTTGATGAAGCTTCTGTTTAATGAACACTCTCTCCCTTTTGAAAAAAACTGCAAAGTCTGGGCCACTTGTCAACAACTTCCCTAGAGTGACTGGTTGCCGTTGCTTGGATGTTGGCCATCCCCTTTTGATTATCTCTCTAAATCCAGCCACATGCAAAAATTAATCAATATCAGAAAATAAACAAACAGTTTTTGTCTTTGATGCATAAACAAATGCTTGAAAAACCAACTGACACTGGCTGACTGCCATTTCTAAAGCCAGACACTGACTGTTACACCGATTTATTTCTAAGCAGTGGTGGTTGGGGGAAAGTAAATGACGGACAGATTGCCTATAAACAATGTAGAGAAAATGGCAGTAGATTACCTTTACAATACTTATTCTAAAAAATATAAATCCAGGAACACACACTATTCTCAGAGTACAAATGTTTGTGATATAGAGATGAACTGCCCTTGCCGTAAACCATTTTTCTGCTGTTACTGATTTCAGTTAGCAGTAATCATGGATCATTACAGGGAGGTTATATATGTTAATATCTGTCTCCTTCCTGAGAGTCTCATCTTTATTTCTCATTATATTTTTTAAAACAAAACAAAAATACAATTTCGTGAATTGAGTACTCACGAAAGGTGTCATAGTAACAGCTCTGGGGACTGTGCAGGCCACTCAAAACATGTTTGGCCCAGGCAAGCTAAAATGCAAGACAGGCTTCACGGAAGCAAAGTCCTTGGAGAGCATCCACTTAATTGGTGAAGCCAAAGACAAGACTAACTTGAGCATCCTGTTAATCTACTGTCCTCCAGACACAAAGACTTCCCAGAAGAGCTGACAGAGATGCTGTCTGACATGATGATGAAGTTCACAAATCTCACTGCGTTGGGAGATTTCAGCATCCACACACACGACTCTGAAATCAACAGCACTAAAACTCCAATCCGATCTCACTAAATTAAAATTTCTTGCCAGCGTGCTCTGGACCTAAACACACATAATCCCCTCCTTCCAAAAGAGGGGCCCCACCTTTAGTAGCTATGGAAATATTAGAAGCAATGAGGGCCACCACATGGGACTCTGCCCACCACCTTTCCTGTCTAATAAAATAGAGCAGAGACATCTGGGACCTCTAGTAACACAGCATTTGCACACCTCCTTTGAAGAGGAGATCCTAGCTCTCACTCCCAAAGCATGCAATAGTCCAGCAAAAGAGATTAGCACTTGACAATGGTGATCTTCCCAAGTACAGCGCAATACCAAACCTCCCTTTTTGGGCAAGCTAATCTGCAAGCTAGGAAATAAAGCCTCCAGTCCCACCTGCCAGCTACCAGTATCTTGGATCCCTCTCAGCCAGGTTACAGGCCAGGACACAAAAAACAGAGAGATCACTTGTTGATGGTAAACTTTCCTGTTGGATGTCTTGGCAGCATTTGGTGGCACTGATTATCAAACACTCCTGGTCCTGCCATACTGATTAGGAGTTGCAAGGGTGCATGGAAATGTCTTTCACAGAAGCATAGATTCTAAGAGCAAAGGGAACTATTGTGATCATCTAGTCTGACCTCCTATATAACAGAGACTATAGAACTTCCACAAAATAATTTCTAAAGCAGATCTTTTAGAAAAATGGTCAGTGATGGAGAATCCACCACGACTCTTGGTAAATTGTTCCAATGGTTAATTAGCCTCAATGTCAAAAATGTGTACCTTATTTCCAGTCTGAATTTGTCTAGCTTCAGCTTCCAGCCACTGGTTCATGTTATACCTTTCTCTGCTCGACTGAAGAGCTCATTATTAACTATTTGTTCCCCATGTACGTACTTACAGACTATAATCAATTCACCCCTTAACCTTCTCTTTGTTAAGATAAAGAGATTGAGCTCTTTGAGTCTGTCACTGTAAGGCATGTTTTCTAATCATTCTCATGGCTCTTCTCTGAACCTGCTCCAATTTATCCACATTCTTTTTGAATTGTGGGCACAAAAAGTGGGCACAGTATTCCAGAAGTGGTCACACCAGAGCCAAATACCTCACTACTCCTACTCGAGATTCCCATTTATGCATCCTAGGATCTCATTAGGACAGGTCTTTTGGCCACGGCATCACATTGGAAGCTCATGTTCAGTTCATTATCCATCATGATCCCCAAATCTTTTTCAGAGTCACTGCTTCCCAGACTGGAATCACCCAGTCAGTAGCTGTGGCCTACATTCTTTATTCACAGATGTTATACATTTACATTTAGCCTTATTAAAACACATATTGTTTGTTATTTTGCACACAGTTTCAGAGGCGATGCATGGGGAGGGAATAATGATCCCCCTGCAGATTTCTGAGACCGTGGAGCTGCTCCTGCAAGACTTGCTCTGATTGGCCTGCCAGCGGAGGAGGGAGGCTCCGTCCTTCTCCTGCTGCGCCTCTCCCCCAGGACGTTTCCGGCTCGCTTGGCCCTCCTTCCTGGCAGTCAGGCCCGGGCGGGGTTTGGGCCGGCAGTACAGAGCCACTTCTCACACTGGCTGACTCCGCGCAGGGTCGCTGCCTCTGTGCTGTAGTTTGAACCCTTTACCTCTTGTCCTGCCCTCTGCGGCAAAAGAGAATAACTTTTTTCCATCTTTTTTACGGCAGCCTTTCCAGTATCTGAAGACAGCGATCCGAGTGCTGTGAGCTAATCCCCTCGTGGAGGTGGATTACCAGGAGCGCTGGGAGAGCGCTCTCCCAGCTCTTTCCCACGCGACCACACTCCCACTTCAAAGCGCTGCCGCAGGAGCATTCCCGCGACAGCGCTTTGAAGTATCAAGTGTAGCCAAGCCCTCTGAGTACCTTTCCCAGACATGAAGAGCTCTGTGTAGCTGGAAAGCTCGTCTCTGTCTCTCACCCATGAAAGTTGGTCCAGTCAAAGACATTACCATACCCACTTTGTCTAGCTAATAGGAGGGTGTGACAGTGTTAGCTGTATCACTCAGATCACTGATGGAAGGCTACAGGTTTAACTGGAAGCATTTAAACAGTTTCTGTTGGGGGTGGTGGGAGAACTGACACCTGGGTGGTAATTGCTGAACTAATGAGACAACTGGCTCAGTAATTGGGTGGATACTTATTTGGGAGGTTCAGGAAGTCATGGAGAGCTCAGAGGGTGAGCTGGGGGAGAGAAGCTGTGTGTAAAGCTCCTCCTGCTGTATATCTGTGCTGTGCCTTGGAAACAGAGGATTAAATGTACAAGTGGTGAAAGGGAAACAGACTGGGTGCTTTTGACTGAGAGACCATGAAAATTGGCTAGGCTTCAAGAACAGGACAGAGGTAACAGAACTCATTCTCACAAGAGACAAGAATGACCATGGGCCTCACAGTATTTAGAAGCAAATGCAAACACCATATTTCAAATTAGCTTTCCCTTACTAGCTTTTCAGGCCTGTCAGGGTAATCGACTGGCGGGCCGCGAGACAGTTTGTTTACATTGACTGTCAGCAGGCACAGCCGCCAACTGCTCCTAGTGGCCGTGGTTCGCCGTTCCCAGCCAATGGGAGCTGTGGGAGCTCCGGGAAGCAGCGGCCAGCCCACGCCTTGATTTGTGCTCTCATTCTGCCCGCCCGCTTCATTTTTCACTCCCATCCCCCTTGCTCTGGCTTCTCTTTTCTCTTCCCTCATTTGTCCTCTGTTGCTTCACCTCCTTTTCACCTGTCCTTTCTCTCCCCTCCCTTCCCCACCATGGTTACCCCATCTCTCTCTGATGTCTGTACTCCTAGTTTCTCCATCACCTCATGATTCCATGTGTCTCCATCTTTTTTGGTTTCCACTCTTCCTTCATTCTTGGTTCATCAGACAGATTTTCCTACTTCCTTCACATCAGATGTATATTCTTCCTCTTCCACTGAATTTGGCCTTGTCCAACACTGTGGGAAGACCATCATGCTGTCCCCAAACAATCTGGACAGCAAGATAATCTGAACACTTGTAAAGTCTGTGTTCAACACTTCCCGACAGTAATCCAAATGCTAGGCTTTCCCAGATGGCAATGTGACTAGGCTGGAGTGTATTTACTATGTAAATTGCTTCTGATATTGAAAAACAGGTTTTTTGATGATATTATGATTCTGCCTGAAGGCAATATGGATTAAACTAGCTGTGGCATGCATAAAATACATGAAGTTACCCCTTGGTATAATTAGACTGCTGTTTATTAGGTTAATTATTGCAAATTTTAAGAAATTACTTTTTTCTGATTGTACATCGAATACTGTATAAAACTCTCATGAGATCTGCCATATACCACAGCCCTTCCACGATAATAAAAGGAACATATTCAAAGGACAGTATTTGTGTTCAGAACAAATCAATTTGACCCATAAATCACTCCATCCCCGTCCAATACACCTTTCCTTTATAAACTTCATCGCTTCTCTGCTCAGCCATAAAATTGCTCTTCAATTTCCGTTCCAGGACATGTAAGAGTTTTCTTAGAGAACAGGCACCTAAATTGGTAGCTGCTATTAAACTTTTATGAGATCAAATTAGTGACATATTTTAATCATCTACAGTTCATGAAGAACAATGAAAGAGGCTGATTTCATAATTCCAAAAATGAATTATATCATTACTTGTATCTTTGTGTACAATCAAGCCGCACTCTTAAAAATGCTCTCCTTTAAAAGAAAAACAAAACAAAACCCCAAACCTCCAGGAGTTATACAGAAAAGACTGGCATCACCATACGAACATTACACTTATCACTGTCATAACAATTCATTCCCTTATGTATGCCTGAAACTCCTAGTCTCCTCCAAACTGATCAGTTTAAAAAGATGGATGGTTGCCTTCTGGCTAATTGTGGGAGGTCTTTCATTACTATAAAAAGACTTTTTATATCTCAAGTGACTTTATAAGCAGTGAATAATGAGACTTAAAGCCTTTGGAAAAGAGTTCACTGATCAAATGATAGGATAACTTATGGGCACAGTGACCTTTTACTCGGTAAGATACTCCAAACTGCTGCTGTTGGCACATTATTAAAATTCTCCATTTATGGACTGCAGTTAAGCATGAGGCCGATTTAAAAAAAAAATCAATCTAAGGTAGCACAGTGGGAAATAAAACTTGCACAATTCTCAAGATAGATCTTGTCAGCTTTGCAGGATAGATGGTGTAGGGAGTGCAAGCAGCTGGGTAGAATCTTTTGGCATAAGGCCCAACTATTATGCCAGCCCAGGCACTGCAGTCCAAAGGCAACTTGGTTACCAGCTATGGGGCACTCCTAGACCCCAGTCAGGTAGCATGTTTGCCGTGTTCATCACCAGCAAGAGTTAACAGGGGAGGGGGGGCACATTGCTTTGAAAAGATGCACCAAAGCACACTCTACCGCACATTCCCTCTGGCCTGGCCTGTGGCATTTTGCCACGGCCCGCTGGATTCCTGGAGCAGATGCTCTATCTGCCAGTGTCTCACTGAGACCGAATGCAACCTGTAGTCACACCCTGCACACTACTGTAATGATATTTGTACAAAATATGCCTTGTGAGGTATCATTTGAAAACTAATAACTCACTGGCCAGTAATATCATGATGAAATGCATGTAGCAATATTAGATGTAAAGCTATAAACATAAGCTGAAATTAGGTCTGAAATGTGTTTACCAGACAAGTCTGGGTAAACCAATTTCTCAAAGACAAAGGACAAAGAGTCAGCAGATGCAGCCACAAAGCAATAGTACTTTACATTTAAAAGAGCTGCACAAGGAACCTTCCCTCTGTATGTGCTGTTAGGGTTGCCAGTCATCCGATTTTTGACCGGAATGCCCCAGTGAAAAAGAGACCCTGGTGGCTCCGGCACTGCTGACCGGTCCACTAAAAGTCTGGTTGACGGTGTAGCGCGGCTAAGGCAGGCTGCCTGCCCTGGCTCCACATGGCTCCCGGAAGCAGCCAGCATTTCCCTCTGGCCCCTAGGCACAGGGGCGGCCAGGGAGGCTCCCTGCGCTGCCCCCGCCCTGAGCGCCAGCTCCACAGCTCTGATTGGCCAGGAACCGTGGCCAATGGGAGCTGTGGGGGTAGCATCTGCGGGTGCGGGCAGTGCGCAAAGCCCCCTGGCCCTTCCGCCTAGGAGCCGGATATGCCGGCTTCTTCCGGGAGCCGCCTGAGACAAGTGCCGCCCGGCTGGAGCCAGCACCCCGAACTCCCTCCCACACTCCAACCCCGTCCCAGGTCGGAACCTCCTCCCGCACCCTAACTTCCTCCCAGAGCTCGCACCCCACACTCCCTCCTGCACCGCATCCCCCAGCCCTGAACCCGCTCCTGCACCCCAAACTCCTCATCCCAGCCCCACCCCAGAGCCCCCACCCCCAGTCGGAGCCTGCACCCCATCCTGCACCCCAACCCTCTGCCCCAGCCCAGTGAAAGTGAGGGGGGGGACAGTGAGCAACAGAGAGGGGGGGATGGAGTGAGTGGGGGCAGGGCCTCGGAGAAGGGGAAGGGCAAGGGTGTTCGGTTTTATTTGATTAGAAAGTTGGCAGCCCTATCTGCTGTATATGCAAAATGCTTCCGCACTGGATGCAGGAGGAAACAAAGTAGTCAGCTACTTTCTGCAATAAACTCTCTACACAGGGAGTCAGCTGCAAAGAGAACTGAATTAGTAGGATTGCACAATCCTACTTAGTTTCCTTTCTCAGACAATTGTGTGTGTATAGCAGGGTTGTACTGAAGTGATGTTTCAGCTGCTGGCTGGCTCTCCAAATCTGAGAAGTGTGGCATTGATGGGCAACACTGTGCAGTTAGTCTAGCTGACACATTGTGTGAGACAGCTCCGTATTAAATTCTTGTAATATATTGAATTATTTTGAATAGTCTCCATACTATATTCAGTGACAAATTTCTCCTGTGCATGTATGTGGGTGTCTCCTGTTGATTTGAATAGGAGCTGCATACTGGCATCAGAGGGCAGAATTTAGCATATAGAGTAGAAAACTCCTATTAGCATTAGGAATAAGATAATTCCTTCTGCACTGTATAAGAGATTTATCCCTTCATATGTAATGTGATGATTTTACAGACTTTTGATTACTCTTCGGTAAAAGCAGCAAGATCAGATTAAAACACTAAAAAATACTGCATCTCACTCTTTATTTCTCCAACCCCTTGTCTGTCTGTCTGTAAGCTCATAGGGGCAGGCACTGTCTCTTACTCTGTGGATGTCAAGCACCTAGCAGAATGAGGCTGACATTTCAGTTGAGGCTTCTGCAATATAAGCAATAACTGTATCTCTGTGCTGAGTACCTAAATGACAAATTATAAATAAATGCAAATTAAAATGAAGGGATGGAAAATAATTTGTACAGCCTAGACACTGACAATCCTTTAATGACAACACTCTTATGGGTACCAGCAAAGTGGGAAATTCCATATTCTGAATACCTGTTAATAGTAAAGTAATTTAAAGAAAAAACTTTTGGATCATGTGATGCTTCATAACTGTAACAGCAACTTCATGAAGGAAAAGAAGTAGTTACAAATGAAATAAGGACAATGGGACATTATTTGTTTTCAGTACTATATATTAGGGGATAAATTTCCAGTGCATATAAATGCCTCTGCTGGCACAATGTATGAATTACAAACACAGGATTATCTCATGCAGGGTAATATCATTTCTGTGTGTGTTGTAAAGTAACCTTCCAGCAATAGCTGGCTAAAGAGAATGTTGCTCTTATCAGTGGTAAACAGAGAAGACAATGTCTTGCAAAGTCAACCCCCTCCCCAACCCCCCCGAAACCAGTGCTAATTTTTATCCAGGTACCATTTTACCATGACGTTTAGGGTCTATAATTAGACTATACAGAAAGATTTTTGGACAGCATGCTTGCCAGATTACAAGGGTGTTTTCCTGCTAGCATTTGTTTACATTAACGTCAGTAGCCTCCTTTGGCAGGAAGCAAAAGACCATGATGAAAATGTGATATTACAAAAATACAAATTCCAGTGTAAACTAGAGACAGGCAAGAGCCACAGCACTTTCACATCAGGATTTTGAACACCTGAACATTCAGAGGGTTTTAGATCTGGGATTGGATAATTATGCAGAGGCCGACTGAAAAAGCTGGACCAGGAACCAAAACAAAGGTTGTTTTTTTAAAAGGATACTACAATATTAATTTTTCATATAAAAAAACTGAATAGTTCAAAATTTGGGGCATTCAACTTTCATACTGCTGAAGACAGATATATTCTTTAAAAGGGACCCGTTCCTTGAAACTTTTGTTGTGGTTTGACTTTACAAGTTAACAAAATAGAATGCTGTAATGCAAAACTGTTGGTGCAATTGAAAAGCAACTGAAAAAACAGAGACTTCCTATAAAATGAGAAATGCCTGATGCCAGTTCGAAATGGCAGGACAAAATCTAAACAAACATTCCACACCTGAGGAGAGGCAGAAGTGCATAAATCATTCTTGACAATCAGTTCTGCTATTTGAATTCATTCTGACACTTCTTGGGCTCAGTCACTGACATGGAACTATGGTAAAAAGGCCACGCCACCAGGGAAATTTGGCCAGTCCCCACATTTGAAAGTGAACCATCTGACCTCCTGCTTTTAACCCTCTTAATACCATTCTTCATCCTTACCATAAAACATTTTGTCCTCTGTTTCATGCCTACCTCCAGGGTCTGATAATAAGGAAAATTCATTGGTTCCTCTTTTTGCAAAAAGGAAAAATACAAGAATGAAATTCTACCAAGGAATAAGGTAGGTAAGTTTTCAAGTTGACAACTTTACATTAATCAAATTAAATAGCTGAATTAATATCCAGGGTGCAGTTTGTCTTCAAAACTATTCTGTGGTTAATTACTGTAACTATGTAAGGCAGAGGCCTCAGCAGTTGAGAGAAGGGACTTCAGATTTCAAACTTCTCCAAAATTGTATCTCTTGCACAGGATCCAGTCCTGAACTAGATGGGACTCCTCAGTTGGGTAAAGTGCTTCATGGGTATAAGTGTTTGCAAAACTGGACCCTAATCATGCACTTTCATTAAGTGGAAAGTGGAAATGATTTCTCCTACCACTTTTATATATTATAAGGGGATTACAGATAAATAATATAACATTAACCAAAATCACAGTTAGGGTCAGTTAAGCTTGCCTCAAGGCACAACCCCTCTCATGCGAAGTCTTGAAAGCATGGCAATAAGAAGTTAGGGGAAAGGCTCCAGCATTCTTTTTCACCTTCATATCACCTATGTAATCCTTCTGCCAGGTGGAGCTGGCAGCAACAAGGGCCAGGTTCAATATCTAGGGGTACCTCTTAATAATACAAAACAGAACCTCCTTGAGACCCCACCCAATCATCCGGGAAAACTAGATACCACCACTGGGTGCTTCTAAGAGGCAATACTTTCCCACTCACAAGCACTGAGTCTGTGTATAACAAAATAAACCTTTTATTAAAACAGAAACCTTTTATTAAAACCCCAGCAGTAATTTAGGGCTAGTCTACACTGGCAACGTTAAAGCGCTGCCACGGCAGCACTTTAACATGGCTTGTACAGTCGCGGCACAGCGCTGGGAGAGAGCTTTCCCAGCACTCTAAAAAAACCACCTCCACAAGGGGCGTGGCTCTCACTGGCGCTTTACAGTGCTGAAACTTGCTGTGCTCAGGGGGGTGTTTTTTCACACCCATGAGTGAGAAAGTTGCAGTGCTGTAAAGTGCCAGTGTAGACAAACCCTTAGGAAAACACCACAACCACCATTCAAAAGCATCAGGAAACACCCACCCCACAGTACTTTGGGCAGTGTCCTTTTGCATCAGTTTCCCACCTGATAGGATAGGAGCTCTGTTGCTGCTGCTGAGGCTTGAAATGTTTATGTTGGGTTGCTGCGGTGTGCATACCAAAGGATTACATGGTAGCCCTCGAGTCCTTTAGGCTATGCAGCCTTGAGTCAATCTGCTCTGCAAACAGACCCGCCCCATCAAAAGACAGGTCCTGCATGGTCTGTTGAACCTTGGGTGGGAGTCCCAAGGCTTTAGGTGGTGGGGCTTGTTGTCCCTGCCTCTCCTTTTCATTTACTACAGACACCGCCAATGAGCAAGGATGTGGATGTGTGTATTGGTACCCCTTAGATGGGACGAAATACTTCCTCTCCACACCCATCGCGGTGGGAGGGATGGAGGCCGGGGTCTGCCAAATGGTCTTAGCATTGGCCTATATTGTCTTGATGAGGGGTAGAGCCA
Source organism: Macrochelys suwanniensis (assembly GCA_033296515.1). Lineage (NCBI taxonomy): Eukaryota > Metazoa > Chordata > Testudines > Chelydridae > Macrochelys > Macrochelys suwanniensis. Next base: position 291,902,315 of record CM065775.1, read on the forward strand.
CCCTCGATGGGCCTTCCGGGGCCAGGTTTTCGACAATCGGGTCCTCTGACTCCACCACCTACTCGGCCTGCAGGCCCATGTTTCGCGCCACCCTGCGAAGGAGGTCCATGGGGGGCAGTCCAGAGATGGAGGTGCCTGCAACCACCTCGTCCAGGGAGGATGACGAGGAGGCTAATGGGGAAAGAGGATCCTCCTGACCCACTTGGTCTCCAGGAGCCTCCTGTCCCGCCTCTCTGTCGGGGCCAACCACACCTGGATTAGGCTCAGGAACTGGGTTGGTTCCTGGGGTGGTAGTACGACCGGTAGCTCCTCGGCACACCTAGCATCCAGCACCTGCAGTTCAGAGACTGCCAAACGGGAACCTTTGGATTGGACACACTGGGCCTGGTGGTACACACACGGGGTTCAAAATGACCACTGTGCTGGTCCCTGCCACTGCGAAGGCCATGGCTCTGCCTGGTGCAGACTGGTGCCAGGATGACCGGTGCCGGGAGCGGGACCTGCTGGGCGACAGGGATCGGCGTGAGGATCGGCGTCGCGATCAGGAGTGCTGGCGCGGCCTGTAACAGTGCAGCAAGTCTGACCAGTGCCGCGAGTCAGACTTGTGCCGTGAGACAGACCCGTGCCATGATTGTGAGTGGTGCCGAGACTCCAAGCTGTACCATGATTCCACCAGCGGTGCTGAGGGACGAAGCGTTGCCAGTTTGCCTCAAGAAAGTGCCACATGTTGGTACTTGGCTCGAAGGACTGGGGACCACGGTGCCATCATGGAGATGAGGTCTTTCGTGGCCTCAAAGGTGTTCGGGGGTGGATGGCAATTCCACCTCCTCAATGACCTGGTTTGGAGAGTCCAACAGCACAGGAGTCGACGGTCCCCCTTATGGAGCCAAAGTCGACGGTGCCGGCTCCAAAGTCTTTGGTACTGGGTGCTCCACTCTGAGACGCACCCCATTGACCAGCTCCAAAGGGGTGAGTCTCGGAGTCGGAGATCCACTCCTTCCCTGCTTTCAGTGCCGTTTCTGTGTCGGGGAATGGGACTGATGCTGGGTTGATCCTGACGGTATTGGTGCCAGGGAGCAGTGGTGCCGTGGGTCTCTCCCAGAGTCCTTCCGCAGTGCCGCTTCTACCACTGCCGCCGGGGCACTGTGCGCCGATAAGCTCGGTGTCGGGTCTTGCCGCGCTGATGTAGGATGTGGTCTAAGTGCCGCCTCCATAAGGAGCTGCTTGAGGCGAAAGTCTCACTCCTTTTTTGTTTTGGAGTGAAATCCTTACAAATCCTGCAGTTGTCTGCTTGGTGTGCTTCCCCCATACACTTTAAGCAAGCATCGTGGGGGTTGCCCATTGCATGCGTTTGTTGCAGGACTTGCAGGGTTTGAACCCTTGGGACTTAGGCATACTCCGAATCCCAATGGGGAACGCAGTCAGGGTGAGCTCCATCCCCCACTCCCAACAGCTATCTGCTGTAACACCAAAAACACTAAAACTAAACTTAACAAGGCTAGGAATAACTATAAACTAAATACCAATACCTCTGTTAGTCTATAAGGTGCCACAGGACCCTTTGTCGCTTCTGTAAACTAAACTAAACTGAAAGCTAGGGAAAATGAGGAGAGCTTGCTAAGCATGTCACTGGCAGTAAGAAGGAACTGAGGCGGCGCCAGGTCGGCAGGGTCATATATTGAGCGCCATGAAGGCACCACTCCAGGGCGCTCCATAGCCGACCCGACTGGTGCTGCTAAGGGGGAAAACTTTCTGACGACTGAGCACGGGTTGCATGGACACCTAATTGGAATTGATATGAGCAATCACTCAAAGAAGAACATTTCATTACCCCTGTCTTCCCCACACGAAGTAAGCTATACATGCAAAACCACAATTTTGATGGTATATCTATGTCTACGCTAGGGGCTTTTCCTGACACAAGTATGTCAGTCACAAATCACACCTCATCACATCCCTGACTGACATACCTATCCTGGCAGGAATGTACAGATTTAAGAATTTTATTAAAATGATGTTAAAAATAAAAACAACGGTACAGACTTTAAGCGTAGAAGTTTCTGGTTATCAGGGAATAAGGTACAGATTATCGGGGGAGTGAAGTTCGGTTTAGGATCGGATGTCGTAAGAAATACATAATCTGCAAAATCCCCAATTGGGGGTAAAGGCTTAACGGGTCAAAGTACAGGGATTGGGATATGAGGGTAAGTTGTTCATATCTAATGGCTATGTTCAGGTGTGGAGTATAATGAGTGAGTACGATGATGAGGATGGATTTACCCTCATTTGGTGAGATTTAATGTTCAGTGATTTTATGGTTCCAGTTCATATGGTCCAGTGGGAAAAAAATGTCTCTTGGTCCCTTTCTTGTAGATGATGCACGATGTCGTTCTGGCTCACGCCTCCTGGTACTGTCGGTGGCCGGTGACGTGTTCAATGTAGATGTCCCTGGACCATCGAATGGTGTCCAAGACCAGGAGGCACCGCATTAGTATAGAGATGACCTTACCCAAAGCCACCCAGAAAGGCAGTGGCACTGTTAGGAATAAGTGGCAGAACACAGTTTTCTTTCTTTCTCCATTTTTTCCCTCTCCCCATCTCCCCCTTGCCGTATCCTTCTATTAGCCGCACAAAATAAACCTAGTAAGGCTATATCCATTTTAGGTCAGATCTACACTAGAAAAGGTTTACCGGCATAGTTCTACCAGCAAACGCTCCTAGCGTAGGTGCAACTTATTCTGGCAAAAAGTGATTTTGCTAGTGTAGCTTGTACTGGTTCTCCAAGCAAAATAAACTACACCCAGCAAAAGCACTTTTATGCCAATAAAACTGCATCTACAACAGGGCTTTTGCTGGTTTAGAAATTTCATTAAAAATTCATCCCCCATAAGAAAGATTATTGTATTGGCAAAAGTTTCTAGTGTACACCTGACCTTAGAGCCTTTTACCTTGAGTTGATTGCCAATTAACTCAAGGTAATTAACACCTTTGTAAAGGCTGATCTGGACACTTCCCAAATGTTTGTTCCAGGATACAAATGTTTGGGGAGTGTGCAGACCAGCCTTTACACAAGTGTTAATTACTTTGAGTTAATTGGCAATCAACTAATACATGGATTAAAAACCCTAGTGTAGACAAGCCTAAGGAGCTTTCCATCTGGATCAGTTCATCTGCAGTGTTGGGGACAAAACACTTCACTTGGTGCTGTGTAATTAGCAGAGTGTGGAGTATGGTCTCGTAAGCCATTCCCCCTGCATTCTAGAAATCTCTCCAATTGGTTTGCTACTCCTTTGTGTCAGCCAACTGGCTGAGAAATCCTGCAAGTAGTGAAGCCATGTGGGAGGGGGCGGGGGACAGAGGGATAGCTCAGTGGTTTGAGCATTGGCCTGCTAAACCCAGGGTTGTGAGTTCAATCCTTGAGGGGGCCATTTAGGGATCTGGGGCAAAAATTGGGGACTGGTCCTGCTTTGAGCAGGGGGTTGGACTAGATGACCTCCTAAGGTCCCTTCCAACCCTGATATTCTATCATTCTATGATTACAATAGTGGCTATAGTTCAACAAATAGGTCCATAAAGTCAAACAGAACCCTCTAACCCAATTATGGGTCTTAGGTATATCCCAATAGTCAACAGGTTCTCAACTCAAAATACAGGTTTTTGGGAGGTATGTGTAATGCCTTCTATTAAATAGCTTAAAATCACTCACACACATGTCTCTATAGAAGCATGTTATATACTTTCATCACAATCCTTATATAGTGCTTTCATCCACAGACCACTCTACAAAAGTGGATATTATCCCCATTTGGATATGGGGAAACTGAGGCACAGCAATGTGTTTGGTGCTTTATGCGACACATAAAGACAGCCCTTCCCCGAACCACTTGTAATCTGAAAAGTAGACTCATAAAAGGCAAGACAGATGGCAGACCCAGAGGTGAAGGATACTTTTGGACAACTCCTGCAAAGACTTATGCATGTGAGTAACTTTATTCAAGCCAACAGTCACATGTCATGGGGCTACTGGTGTGAGCCCCTACCATGGAATCATTCATTTTAAACACAAACTATGTTACAAACTTACATCAGAAGGGCTAGGACGGGAATTCTTTGAGAATTTAGAGAGGAGCAAGGTGGATAAAATAAAAAAATATGCTTTTATTTAAATTAAATGTTTTTTAAAACAAACTATTTACAACTAAATTTGAAAGAGGCAATCTGTGTTAAAGCCTAAACTTATTATTTTATATCTATATTTATGGTATTTAATAGATATTATAATCTATCAAAACCATTTAAATTAAAGACAAACATAATATTAAGTAGTATATGTTTGCTGCCAAGTTTCAAAGAAAGTCAACCACTGAACTGGTGAAAGTTGCTGGCTAAGCACCTGTAACCAGCGTTTGCTGAAGCTTAACCAGCTTTTGAAAGCAGTAGCCTCTTTCGCAGTGGCAGAGAGAACATTTTCTTCATTTCAGTTTATTCAAAAACTCAGTTCAAAGACTAGTTCATTCAAAGTTAACAAACCATTTGGAAGTAGAAAAAGCAAGAAAAGTTGTTTTCCTCTTCCAATCTACAAATAAAAACTAGGTGTCACAAGGATAAGATCTACTAGTTCACATCACTAAGTACTTCCTTGATTTAATACATCAGTAAATGCAAACATTTTTTGATAAACTTTTTTTTTATATATCCACATATTTAAGGAAGTTTTATATAATTAAAAATGCTATTTTTCTGCATTTAACTGATTTTGAATTTCCATCCCAATAGAGCTTGATACAAATCATAAGTAAAAAATTAATCATCTATTAAATAAGATGCCTTAGGGAACCTGGTCACCCAATGCATTATTCACCATTTTCTAACATAAAAAATGTAAAAATTAAAAATCTAAATAACGTAAATTAAGCGATACGATTGCTTAAATAAATGTGTATCTATATAGTGTATCCTCCTGGTTAGCAACAGCAACAAGAAAAAAAATAAAATTTAGACTAAAGGTTATATTTAGCCAATCAACATTTTAATGGTTACCAACCAATGAGAATCAACTTTTCTTTAGGCAAATAACAAAAACGTTCAAATGCAAAACATGATTAAAATTGATTATTTAAATCAAGATTTCCTGCTTGCTGATTTAAATGAGGATTAAAATTGGTGATTTAAATCGCTTTGATTTAAATCAATCCAACCTGGAGAAGAGGCAGCAAGAAGCTGTATGTCAGAAAATGAAAGGAAATAGATTTCAGAAGGGAAGGAAGCATCAGGAAAAGAGAAAAGAAGATTACTTCCCTCATAGTAACTGGAGTTGTTCAAGATGCATGGTCCCTATTGGTATTCGCTGTGGGGTGAACATGTGCTCTGTGTCCCCAGGACCGGAAATTCTTCAATAGCAGTGTCCACTGGTTTGCTCATGCACTGCCTCTTCAGTTCCTACTCCACTGTGAATCATGTAAGGATCCGAAACAGAATGGAAGGAGAGCGGGTTGTGACTACCCACAGGGACCACACATCTGGAGGAACTCCAGTTACTATTACAGAAGTAATATTCCTTTCTTCTTCGAGTGCTAGTCGCTAGGAGTATTCACCCTGGGTGACTCACAAGCAGTGACTAATAAGGAGGTGGGTGTGAGGAAGTGTCTTGAACTACAATTTGGAGAATTGCTGAACTGAAGGCCACATCCTCTGCCAAGGCCTAGATCGGGAAATAGTGCCTGGTGAATGTGTATAGTTCATGAAGTTATATTTTGACATAATTGCCCAGTAGTTTGCAAATTGGAGGAGGAGGCTGGCCAAAAAGTTCTTTCTGCCAAAGAAGTCCAGCCTTTTGGCATCTCCATCCAAAGGAGTGGCCTTCGGTTGGTGAAGTCTGTTCCACTCCATGACTGCTTGGCCTACAAGAGATTTCGGGGTTGGGTGAGAGAATAAATATTCTGCCCCTTTCGGAGGGGACACAATATTTCTTTTTTGGCCCTCTTAGTGGTAGGGGCACAGTTGGTTGGAGTCTACAGATATCCTTGGCCAGTTTCAAAATGGCCTCATTTATAGGGAGTGTCACCTCAGAGAGAGTGGTTGACTGGAGGTCAGGATATCCGGGAGTTTGTGTGTAGGATCCTGAACCTCTTCCAGTGGGATCTGGAGGATTTCTGCAATCCCCTTGAGTAGGATACTTCCTGATAGTCATCTGATACTGCATATAGTCATCTGCTGGAGAGGGGGAGACTGGCATCACCAACTTGCTTGGAGATGATGAAGCAGCCGTTGTCAGATCTGGTGGCACTAGTTGCTCAGGCTGCTCTTGCTCCTTTAGGTATTCCAGCAGGGGCTTCAAGAGGTACTCTAGGATGAGGTCAGTGCCTTGGGTGTTCAAATTCTGGAACTCATTGCTAGGGATTCCATGTGCCCCAAAATAGCCAATGGGTGGGATCATAGTGGTAGCTGGATATCGGTGCTCCCTGGTTGTCTGATATGGATCCTAGGGATGAAAGTGTGTTCAGGAAGCTCTGGATGCCCTTTCTAGCCTAGCCAGTCATGAGCAGACTCCTGGCGGAACTGTCAGTGTCATCTCTTGCTCTATTTCTGAATAAGACTCATCCGACTTGAAAGGTGGAGCTATTGGTACTGACAGTGTTAATATCACATGGCTCGAGGAAGACTTCAGGCAATAGTGTCTTGATGGTGCTGGAGCATCTCTGGCTCTGCTGGTGTCCAATACTGGTGAGTGGTGTGTGGACAGTGTAGTGATGTCCCTCATTAATTGGTTCCATATGGACTGGAGACTCCAGATCCATGTAGATTACTGGGTCCTTGAGCAAGGCAAACTTAGGTCAGGCTGCAGGAGAACAGGCTGGAGTCTTCGGTACAGGATCCTTTAGTGCAGGCTTAGGTGCATGGTGCCGCCGTTGCAGAGGGCAAACATTGTTTACTGTCTTCGTGCACTTTGGCAGATGGTTTCAGAGCACTGGAAGTTCCTGGTACAACTGGTACCTGATGCATTCTCCATGAGCTCCAGGCCTACCCACTCTGGGGCATAGAGTCTTGTTAGGCTCCAAAGGAAGAGGAGGAATAAAAGAAGATGGCAGGATCCCTGAATGCCACTAACTAACTAAACTAGGACTGTTAGCTAACTAAATACTAAATTTTATTAATTAACTGAACTATGTACATTGCTCACAGGACAAGAGTTTCAACAACTAGAAGTACAGACACAGGAGGGCTCTGTCCCAGATCATGAGCAGCATAAGAGGAACCGATGAGGTGGCTGGACTGCGCCACCACTTATTTCCTTGCTTCCCAACAGGAGTGGGCATAGTGCACAGGTGTGGTCCAGGATGCATGGACAGCACGCACACCCCACAGTGAATCCTCACAGGGACCAACACTTGAAGAAGAACAGGAGATTTTAAAGTTTTAGGAAAGGAGCAGAAGGAGCTGTCATGCTAAACTCTAGTTTTGGTCATTCAGAGAGAGTATCTTTATTGATGGTTAAAGACCAATATTAGTATTGTTATGTAAATATTTCCCCTAGGTGGAGGCTTCATATATACACTCTTGGGCAGAAGTACGTTTTTTTATTTTTATAATCTTTCATAAGATTAAAAAAAAAATCTGTTCAGCCATGGTTTTAAGCTACAGGACCATGATACAGAAGAGACTTCAGTGCTTCCTGATGCCTTCTGTGCTCCCATAAATTAACTCAAAAATAGTTTAATTTTTTTAGAGTAATCTTTTACAGGCCATTAATCCAGAAAGTGGATTATTGCCTTTGGGTATTTTGTGGAAAAATAAAATTGAAAACAACTGAGGTATTTCATTTAGAATAGCTGTTGCTGTGCATGGACAATCATTTATTTTTCTACCATAATATATTAGCCTTCTCAGCACTTGGACTTTCTAAAGCCGTTTCACTGACATGGTTGGCTGTAAGTGCCCCTGAAAGCAGTTATGGTCTGTCATGTCAATTATCTGTGAATTTAAAATCTTCAAAACTCACATAATTCCACTGGCTAAACTATGCAGTGAAGGGAAGGAGAATCCTGTCCTCCAAACTGTAGTGATTCCACGCCTCCTAATTCAGCTTCCTAGCTGTAACTGCAGCCACACAGGCTCTGCTTCCCTCACACAGGATATTAGGCAGTGGCACACATATCTCACAAATTTATTAGCCACATTCCACCTGTGACGGTGTACCCCGTAAGGCTTTATGGGGAGATGCTTATAAATGTATATATGATATAACTGGAATATGTTTTAAGCTACATGTGCCATGTAACATCTCTCTGTAAAAGTTATGATCTACTGAACCTATTCCTCCTGTTTGTATGCATGTATCATTTTTGTAGTTGAAGTTATGAATATTGGTTGTATTTCTTGAGAAAGGAATGTGCAGGTTAAGTGCCCAATCAAGAAGCACTTAACAGACAAAAAGAAGTTGCAGACACCAATCCACATCTGAGCTTGGCCAGGAATGTGGCTGGACTGGTTACTGAGTTGTGCATGGACATGTGACTTGCCCATGTGACCCCAAAACTCCATTTTGTAACTGGATGCAACACAGGGAGAGGGAGGAGTATCCACCCAGGGGAGAAAGTCTATTTAAACCCCTGGGAGACCCCTCCATGTTATCTTCAGCTGGCTAAAGAGAGAGTCTCTCCACCCCGCAAAGACACACCTGAAAGAGACTGGAACAAAGGACAAGGACAATAGGGGGTGTGAGCGATTGCTGGACCCAGGCTAGGAGGACCATAGCCTGTAAAAGGAAATTTGCTGGAACTGGTGAGGTTTTTATCTGTATTTAGTGTGATTAGACATAGACGTGCGTGTTTTATTTTATTTTACTTAGTAATTCAGTTTGTTCTGTCTGTTACTATTTGTAACCACTTAAATACTACTTTCTGTACTTATTAAAATAACTTCTTACTTATTAAGTAACCTTGAGTACGTGTTAGTACCTGGAGGGGGGCAAACACCTGTACATACCTCTCTATCTGTGAAGTAGAGGGCGAACTATTTATGAGTTTACGCTTTATACAGGGTAAAACAGATTTATTCAGGGTTTGAACCCCATTGGGAGTTGGGCACCTAGGTGTCAAAGGCAAGAGCACTTCCTGAGCTGCTTCCAGGCAAGCCTTCAGCTGTTAGGGGACGTGGTTCAGACCTGGGTCTGGGTTTGCAGCAGGCTAGCGGGTCTGGCTCAAAACAGACAGGATTCTGGAGTCCCAAGCTGGAAAAGGCAGGAAAGCAGGGGCAGGAGTAGTCTTGGCACACCAGGTGGCAGCTCCAAGGGGGTTTCTGTGATACCAACTCGTCACACCACCCCTCTCACAGCCCACCCACAAGCAATGCCCATCTCCAAGGACTCCCGACGGTCTCCCAATATAAGCAGTAGAGCCACATGATTACCTAGTGTTTAATGCATAAGTATGCCAGGGGGATTTTCTTCTTGAAATTTTAGGTTGTACTTACTTCGCTAGTGCTTTTTATGTAGGCTATTGTAAAACTAGGCAAATATCTAGATGAGTTAATGCACCCTCTGGAAGACCTCTGCGTACCTCCAGGGATACGTGTACCCCTGGTTGAGAACCACTGGCCTAGATTTTCCACTATATCAAGCACAGAGAGACTGGGGAGCTGTAAATTGCTATGGGCTGCCTTAAAATGTCTGTGGTCCCCTAAAGTTTATATTCCAGCAAGGGATTAGCAGCAGAGTAGTAGTACTCAGTCATTCCCCCTGCCCACCCCGACATGCCCCCTGACTGTGGGGAAGAAAGCAGGCACAGGAATGGGCTTTTGACATCTGATGGGGACTTCCCCATGCCAGGTATATACAGCAGGGGACTTAAGGAAGGTCTGATTCTCTAGCCCATTGTGCACAGATGTAAAAATAGTACATAAGGCGTAAGGTAGTGGAGGACCAGGCTCTGTGTATATAAGTGACTATGTCACATTCTAATGGCTTGCCCAGATAAAGAACAAAGACCTCTAGAGGTCCTTACTCAGAGCCTTGGTAGTTTTCCTGGGTACAGACCGAGTAAAGGATCTGGCCCACTGATAGCAGATTCTCTCTTTTAGCTCAAGTAAGAGATATGTGAATTATTCACAAGCTAAGTTCCTAGGTTCTATTCTCAATGCCACATGCGGTTTAGACAATGAGCGAACTGTCTGTAACACAAAAGTTTGTGATATTACCTCACAAACACACTGCAAGGCTTAGTTAATGTTTGAGCAATTTTAGAGTCTTGAAAGAAAGATTCCGTGTAACTTGCAAAGCATTATTATAAGAACATATGTTCAAATAACATCAGAGCTGCAACTCAAATTAACAATAGCAAGGATGGTCAAAGTTAAGGGCTGATATTCGATCCTTAACTCATTCAGGCATTCCTAAATATTACTAGGATCTGAAATCAATGTGGGATGCAGTAGGCTGGAAAATGGGACGAATTTAACATTTTGGAAAGTCAGCTTCAACTCCGAACTTCCACTTTATCTCACAACTGGAGAAATCCACTTTAAGCTGGTCACCAGTTGGCAGCTACAGCTGGTGCCACAGATGGAACTAGCTCCTAGGTGCAGCTCCTGAAACATATAAAAGCTGCAAAGAACAACTCCCAGTGGAGAGAAGCTTAGCTCCGCTTCTATTGGCTTAGCCAGAGGGAAGGTTTCATTTGGCACAGGTTAGAGCACTGCTCCCAAAAGACTTCCCTCACCCAGTGCTTTCCAGTTTGAATCTCAGTTTCAGTAATTCAGAGTTAGGTTTATGCTTACTGTACATATCTGCTGTAGAGCAGATCTATTGGCTGGCAGGCTTCTGCTATTCACAATGCTAGGGGCTACTCAGCTTTGTGGATTTCGAACTACTGCTGCTATGGAGTTTAGGCTTTGCCAAACCACACAAGAAATGCAATGTGTATTAAGCCAGTGCTCACAGGGCACTCAATAAGCATCAAGAAACAATTCTCAGTGTCAGAGGAATGATTGAAGAAATTCACAGGATGAAAAGAAGCCTCTTATAAAACAACAGCCAAGACATGTCGGCAAAATTTTATGTAGGATTCTCCATATACAACAACTGCATTTTAACTAGCAAGCCTTGAATTCATATGTCAGGAGACTTGTGATGTTTAAGAATAGCCCAATTGAAAAAGATAAAAAAAAATACATTCAAGGCATGTTTGATGGGTTACTAAAAGATAGTTGCCTGAAGGAGATGGGTATTTATAGAGAGATGTGCACAACTGTAACATATTTTTTTGCCAAATACAAATTAAGTTAATATACCATTAAAAGCTGGCAGCTCATATACATTAAAACCTGGAGATTAGGAAACGTACTGCACTCTGACAAACAAGCAGTGTGGGGATGTGATACAGGTAGTTCAACATGCACATTCAAAGTGAAATCATTGACACTGAATTCAGTTGGGACCTACCTACATCTTCTGTCATGTCAGAGGATAAGGTTCAATATGCTTTCTGCCTGGCATATTGAAGAAAGCATATTGAATCTACTAACAGGAATAATGGGCAAATGTGAGTAACTTTGTCTGAGACTATCTGAATGCTAAGGAAGCATAAGCACTGACTCTTGTTTTTGCCGGTGGGCACTTTTGAAGAGGTGTGTGTGTTTAGGGTGGAGGGCCTCTGCCAGTTTTGGGGGCACAGTATGTTCAGCATATTTACACACTTCTTTCATATTCCAGTTATTGAATGTGTCTATCATTGGTGTCTTTACTATTGTAATAATGATTAAATTGTCATGAATTACAGTATAATAAAATTATTACAATCACCTACAAGCTGTCTTCATTAACGTCCCAGTTTTAAAGATATTATGTCTTTGCACTAGGATGGAAGAATCCCATGCACTGCTACAGGCTAGGGACTGACTGGTTAAGTGGCAGTTCTGCAGAAAAGGACCTGGGGATTACAGTGGATGAGAAGCTGGACACAAGTCAAAAGTGTGCCCTTCTTGCCAAGAAGGCTAACGGCATATTGGGCGGCATTAGTAGGAGCATTGCCAGCATATCGAGGGAAGTGATTATTCCTCTCTATTCGGCAGTGGTGAAGCCACATCTAGAGTACTGTGTCCAGTTTTGGGCCTCCCACTACAGAAAGGATGTGGACAAATTGGAGAAAGTCCAGCAGAGAGCAATGAAAATGGTTAGGGGGCTGGGGCACATGACTTAGGAACAGAGGTTGAAGGAACTGGGCTTATTTAGTCTGCAGAAGAGAAGAATGGGGGGCGGGATTTGATTGTAGCCTTTAATTACCTGAAGGGGGGTTCCAAAGAGGATGGAGCTTGGCTGTTCTCAGTGGTAGCAGATGACGGAACAAGGAGCAATGGTCTCAGGTTGCAGTGGGGGAGGTTTAGGTTGGATATTAGGAAAAACTATTTCACTAGGAGGGTGGTAGAGCACTGGAATGGGTTACCTAGGGAGGTGGTGAAATCACCATCCTTAGAGGTTTTTAAGGTCCGGCTTGACAAAGCCCTGGCTGGGATGATTTAGTTGGGGCTGGTACTGCTTTGAGCAGGAGGTTGGACTAGATGACCTCCTGAGGTCTCTTCCAACCCTAATCTTCTATGTCTTGCTGTAGCTTTCTAGATGAAACTTTCAGCAATCTTATTTACATCTAGTTCCCTGGTATGGTCTTGATGAACATTGAGGCCAGCTACATTATTCAGTTGCATCTGTCCCATTGATAACTGGAGATAATTTATAAGTTTTCTGAAGCTGGAGAATGCTGCAATCCTGTAACCATGTGACACTGTGTGAGGTTAGCCAGATAGTAAAATATTAGCCCTCTCCCCACAGAGATAGCAGTGTCCTGTCTCTATTAAACCCACACAATAAATGCAATATTTACTATGGCAGGAGAAAGAAAGAAAGAAACCAGCACTACAGTGTGCCCCATGAAGCTGACCTCTCCTTCTCTGCGGCTTCATATAAGGTTTCAATGAAGGATTTTAATAAAGTTAAGAAACTCTTCTGTATTAATCCTTTAATAGCCTTCCTGGGATTCTCTCTTCCTCACAACCTTCCTCTGCAACAACCTTGATCCAGAAGTAGCCCCACTGAAATCAATATAAGCAAGAATGGCAGGATTAGGACATATGAAAAGAACTGAAGAACTTTATGACTCCGGGAATTTTTTGCCTCTACATCATCAGTGTGAAACCAACTTACCTGGTCAGCAGTCAATGAAAGTCAGAACCACCTGATGCTTTTTGTTGTTCCCATGTGAATTCATTTGATAGGTCTCACCTGGTCCATAGAGGACACGTGCCTACAACACAACTGGTGTTAATTACCTACACAAGGAGAAGTTTAAATTTTTTTTAACAATGAAGGTAATTAATCATTGGAATAGCTTTCCAAAGAACCTGGTAACTTCACCATCTCTTGCAGCCTCTAAATCAAGACTACATGCCTTCCTAAAAAATATATATATTCTAATTCAACCACAGGTTGTTTGATAATCTGCAGGAATGACAAGTTGAAATTCTATGACCTGTGTTATGCAGAAGGTCAGACTAGAAGATTATTACAATGGTCTTTTCTGGCCTTAAAACCTATGAAACGGACACACCGAGAATCAGAAGCACCAAAGCTAATTTAATACTCTTGCACCCCAGAGGTGGTCCCTCCCTGCCTCCTTGCTCTCCCTACTCACTCCTTAACTTAATGTTGCTCATCAAGGACCATCTGTGTGAAACCTTCTGTAGCGGGGTGGCACTCCGCTCAGGCCCTGAGGGGCTTGAAACAGCCCAGGAGAGGGCTGGAGCTGGAGCAAGCAGCCCCAGGCTGAGTGGAAAGGCAGGCTCAGCTGGGGCCATGCCCCAATTAGGCTCAGCTGGCCCTTATAAGAGGGCAATGGGCCTGGAGCAGACAAACTCTCTCTGCTTTTAGAGAGGGAAGGGGCTGGCTGCAGGGACCTGAGCAGGTATCTAGAGTGGAGCAGGCCTGGGAAAAGGTCAGAGGAGCTGGGGAGCTCAGGCCTGAGAGAACCCCAGGCTGTGGCCTAGGCTTAGGCCAACTGGGTACAGGGGTTGCAGGGGGCAGCCCACGGGTAGGCTGAGGCAGCAGGGCCAAACCCAACCTTGCCCGCGATGAGTGGCTTATACTGCAGTCTGCTCCAGGGCGTGGGGGTTAGCTGGTGACTGGCAGTAGCCTACGACTGAGGCGAGGTGCGGATAGTGGGTTGGGGGTTCCTGCAGGGAGGGGAGACCCAGATCTGTGGGGTACTGCCAGGTGGCAGCACCCCAGTTAAAGGGGCACTGGGTCCTGGGAGGGACATGGGGCCAGAGCGGTAAGGCAGATCACTGGCTGGCAGATGGCGCTCCAGAGGCTGGTGAGCTAATTCCCTAGACAGACTGGCAGGGGGCACCATGGGGGTGAGTCGCAACCCCATCACACCTTCCCTCGGAGTCCCAGATGTCCTCATCTCCATCACTCGCCAACCCAAGCAGCTTGCATTCCCTCTGAGTCCTCAATGTGCTGCCTAGATGATCCTCAAAGCACTGCTCTCCCTTATATGCTTTCTGACTGAATTATGATGCACTAATAGAGTGGGTTGGGACATGACCTCCTTCAGTAAGAGGCTGCCCTTAGAAGCCAGAAATTTATTTAAACCCAACACTGGCTCATCTTGAACTCTGCTCACCTTCAAGAAAAGGGAGTGATAGGGAAATTGCTGCAGGGAGGGGAAGGAGGAATGCTAGTGGGGGTGGAAACCGAGAGAACAGGACACCTCACTCAGCGACATGCTGCAATACCTTCCCCTCTCAACCCTCTAATGACACATGTGCCAATCCATCCTCCTACTGCCCACCCAATACCATTTGTTATTACCCGTAGGAGTTCCCTAATGACATGCACCTAAGCCATCTCCAATGACATACACCTTTAATTCTAACCCTAACCCATCCTCTTTATGTCCCTGTGACATGAACAGTCATAACTCGTCACCCTCAGCTGCCACTAGCTTTCAGGTACTGGGCCTTTCAGAAAAATTTCTCAGCTGACACCTTCCTTTCCCAATGGTGTGAGCTGAGAATGTTTCACAAACATTGATTTTCAAAAGCAACCAACGGAGTTAGGACTCATTGATTTTCAGTGGGACTTGAGCTCCTAAATCTCTTGGGGGGCTTTTGAAAATTCTACCCTAATTCTACCAAAAATCATTAAAAATGGAAAACGAAAAAATGAAATCTCAAACAATTGTATGGTCACGATAGTCACTTCTTCAGAACAGGAGTGGGGATGCAAGTCCATCACCAAACTTCATGTATCTCAGCTACTAAGGTGTTCAAATAATGATACAAACATTTGAGACCAGCTCCGAGGGAAAACATACTTGCACCTCAAGAAGCAAAGACAAGCAACAGTGTACAAAGCAATCTTTCTTATTTCTGCAACTGTATGTCTGCGGTATACACTGCTTCCTTGTTGCTGCTGCTGGATTGTGCTGTGTTTGGTAGGTATGCCTTTTTCTATATTTGCTTCATCAAAACAATTAACATCTGTGGCCTTTTGAAATTATTTTCAGCAGATAAAACAACCATGCTGAGATCCGGTAAAAGCTCTCCACTCTTCCATATCTGCACAAATTACCTTGCATTTTAGATGATTTTATGTACATTTAATCACAAAAGATTAATTAGATGGCATACAGCAACCAGCAAAACACCGAAGAGCTAACTTCAGTTTTAAGTGCACATGCAGCTAACTTGTGGCTTTTTAGAACAATTTTAATTAAAAGTACTAGAAAAATCATCGAGCTGAAAATATTAGGAGCTTTGGGATGGGCTTAGCATAGCTAATTAATTGTATATTTAATCAAAGCAGCCTTTGGCTGTAATTAATAATCCATTTTCCTCTGGTAATAAATATAGTAGTTCTGTGAAACAGAATATATAATTTACAGAATGCCATATGTACAGGAGATGGGTGATGAAAAAGATCATTTCAATTCCAAGCTTCAGAGTGGAGCTTGTTTCCCTTTTAAATATGTAAGACTATTTTTTTAATCAATCAGTTTTAAATGTCATGTCATAACTGCACTTCATCATTGAATAGATGCCCCAAAGTGCCTTGATGGTTTCTGAGGGAGAATAATCCAAAAGAAGTGGCAGGCAAATAACAGAATGTTTGACTGAGGCTGATTTTTCAGTGGACCCTAATGAGCTAACACTCTAAAATAACTTTATAGAGAGCATCTTTTTAAAACAACTCTAAGACACAGAATCTGGGAGATAATTTTTCCTTTTGTTTCTAAATGGCAGAATGAGGTGACTGGTAAATTTCTAGTTCCCACCAACCTGATCAAATACTGGATTAATACAGCCAGATGAAAGCACTCCCTTGCTAAAGCAGCACAAATCTTTCTGCTCTGAAAGTCATAGAAACACCCAACCATCAGAGTGAGAGCCAAGAGCTGCTTTAGCATCTTTGCTACTACATATCGCTTTGTGTGACACAAATTCCCAACTGGTGCTTCTGCAACATGTTTTTCACATGGTCTAGGACTAAATTATCTTCATTCCTTTATAGCTGAGATGCAAATTCAAACTTTCCTGAATATAAAGTAGAGGAGGGAATGTTCTATTAATCTAACATGATGCATCCTCCACTCTGGTAAAAATATTTAATGGCCTAATCTAAATAACAGCTTTGCCACTTTATTTGTTTAGTTAATTTACAATGCACTGCATTTTATCTGAATTAAAAACACTTCACTTTTTTTAACAGTAGATATATTTCTCCACATTTTTTTGCAGTTAGCTAAAGAGATTGACTAGAAAATTATCAACCATATACACTCTCCTGACAAAGTTAAATTGGTAAACAGATTAGATATTGATCAACTGGTAAACAGATATTGAGCACCAATTTATTGGGAATTATTGTTTAAATGCAAATTGATGCTTCGCATTATAGATATACTGCAAGCTTTAGCCATTACAAATTGACTGGAATCAATTAATAGATCACTGCCCATCATTAAACAGCAGTAGTGCAACTGACAGGCATAGTTTTTGTAGTGCTACAGAACTAATTGTTCTTGTAAGAACCTCTGCTGAAGGAATTTCTGACACTTATGATACTACCCACGTCATATTATTTCTTCTAGGTCCATGTTCTTTTTTATATAGTATATACATTTCCCTATCTGTTGGCATCTGTGGGCCAAATTCTGCTCTGATTCACACTCATGCAACCATTGTCTTCAGTGGGACACTACAGGTTTAACTGATGGCAGAAACTGGCCTTAATATTTGTGGCGCCAGATACATTCCAGAAGCCTGTCCCATTTATATCACAGGATCATTATTTGGGTCTGGTCCTGCAACAGGATTCCATATAAATACAGGGGTCTGCAATAATAGCTAGTATTGCAGGATCAGAGTCTATGGTTGTATGTGTGTCATAGCCTTGACTTCTATGACAAAAATGAGACATCTAGGGTTCTTTAATGGAAAACCTTGGTTTTGCTTAATTACAGATTTGGGCTTTAACCCTGCAATTGACAACATGGCATGACAAAGCCATGACTTTTCCCACAGCAAACAACAAGTCTTAATCATAGAAATTAAAGATGGAAAAGACCTATTTACTTTTCTAGTCTATCTCCCTTTTCCTGACCAATGCAGAAATGTTCCATAAAATATATTCTTTGATCCATTCTAATTTTAAATTACTCAAGCAAAGGGGCTTCTAACAATTCTTTTGGGACACTATTCTACATGTAATACATTTCACCATAGGAAATGGTTTCCAATACTCATCTACATTATCCTTTGCTTAATGTTATCCCAACATTTCTTGGTGCTCAGACAATTGTAGCCAATTACTTCATTTTATCATCCGTTTATCATTGTGTTATTTAGTGTTATGGTCATTTCATATGCTATTTCATATATAATCAATGTATGTTAAATAGATTTAAATTGTAGGAGTATAGATGTACAAGACTGACAAATATTTAGGTGTGATGAGTGTGTATTAAATATGTAAGTAATGCAAAGCCTACAGGCTGAGGCCTGTAAGATTTTAGCTTAGCCACACTCGGTTATAGGCTTAAGGATGCTTGACATGAGTGGGTTGCCTAGGAACAATCCTATGCCAGCAAGTTACAAGATTACTGTGAAAGTTGTGCTACTAGATGATGTCATGGAAAAATAGACTGCAATATATTGTCCAAGACCACAAGACACCCCATTGTAACATCATGGAATATCCCGCTTTAACTGTAGGTTACTATGGACACGTTGTGCATAGATGCTAATGAGAATAAAGGGAATAAGAAACAACCTATGAAAAACAGGGCACCCCAATGGTCAAAGAGTGTGGAAGTACAGATAAGGAAAAGAGAGTTGAAACCATCATGCATATGCATAAGATGTTAGGCATGGTCAGAACAATCACATAAAGGAGGTTCCCTGGTTGGGTAAAAGTTGGAAGACCACAAAGGAAGACCCCATTGGAAACCCCAACAGGAACTATCCCTTGATCGATGATCATTTGTTGAGAGATCCATCAGACCTTAGAATATCTTTGAGGATGAGAGTAGGACTACAGTCTTAGTCATTACATGGGTTTTTGTAGGATTTATACATGCATGGGTAATTGTAACTTTATTTATTGCTTTAATGAAACTTGTAGTACAGATAAGACTTTGAACTTGTGATTTTGTTGGTGATCACTATCCCTGGTCTTCATGTGTCCCTGAAGTGTCCAAATCTGAGAAAAGTACCAGAGGTGATTTTCACTATGTTGAACTTGAAACTCGCAACAGGAGCAACATAATCCATGGTAGTTTAATACAAAAATCACTACATTAAATTTAAATAAAGAAAAGGCTCCACAATAAATAACTTACACATAGGTTAGTTTTACAACTAAGTTCCCTTTTGTGGGACATTATGTATTAGTGTCAACACTGCCTGGAGTTGTATCATAAATGAAGTCCAAATCTACTCATTTTTCTTTGTATCTAATTCTACAGGTGTAAATATTGACTTTTTTCTTTGAGACACTCTTGTACACACAGACACACATTGTATACCGCAGTGGTAAGTAGTCTTCATACTATCACAGCTTTGCCTCTTCTGCAACAAACACTGACACCAGGACTGTTAAGTGTCAAGCCTCAGCAAATAACAGCTATCAGGTTTTCAAGCATACCTCCCAGAACTGTAACAAGAATAATCTGAAATTAAAACAATTGCTGCACAATAGTACGAGCACCAACAATTAAAAGGGAAGAGTACACAACAGAGAGTGAAGAAGTTTTGGAGACAGGTTTTGTAAACAAAGCAAACCTTTTGTAAGTTTGGCTTCTCGCTGATTTCACAAAAAATGGTTAAAGCAGAAATTCATTCATTCATTCAGCTGTGAGTGGGTTCTCCGCTCATTATTTGGTGAATGTAAAAGTGCATCCCAGAGCGTGGGGAGGAGAGGAAGACAGATGTAGATGAAACTCCAAATGTAGTTTCATGTTTGGTTGGGCTGAAGTTTATGTTCATGATCTGCTGTGCAGAGACTCAGAACAGCCAGATCACTTTTTTAAACATGAGTTGCTAGGAGTTTGAACCTTCAACATATGCAACATGTCTGAACTCTTAATGTCTGAGACTGAGTTAGACGGCAAGTTCCTCCTTCTAGCTTTTGTTGTTTTCATTAAACTGATCATTACAAGTTGATTTTATACTTGTCAGAGACAAGAAGTACACCGAATATAATGGAAGAGCAGACAGACAATGAAGAAGATAGACAAAACTAGCATCCACATAGCATAGTTAGAAATATAGACATAGATCAGACAGGCATGTCCAGTAGTAGTGTAAAATCCACAGAAAAGGAATGAATATAGACACACTCTCTTGTGCCTCCTACCATGGACTTCTACTGAGGCTTTAGAGCATCAGCTACACCTTCAATCATTACAAACTTTCTCTGGAACCCAAAACCCAATTCAGATCCCTCACATTATCACTAAACCATCAGGTCCACCACACCCAACAGGGCTTGAAGAAAGCAATGTATGCATGCTCACACCTATATGAACTCAGTGGTTACTGTGCTCTTAGACTAGATTGTGGTTTTCAAAGATAATTAGCACCCTATTTTTTGGCTAGTCACATATTCTTTCAAGGTCAATGCTGATAATTGCCCTTTATGCTATTGTTGCCCCGGCCACTGAAACTGAAGAGGCAGCAGGCAGGTGTATGCACAGAGAGGGAGGGGAAGGGAAGGAGGAACAGATCCAAGCACATTTGCTGGTATTGCTCCTAGGACCACTAAAGAGACCCTAAACCTTAGCAGGAAACAAGAAAAACCTTTATAGAACTGAAAAATACATACTTTTTATTAGAACAATGCTATTTAAATGGTGCTTTATCACTGGCCCTTTAACTGAATTCCTTTTCCACTCCTGGTAACCTGCCTTCTTTCACCCATTCCCCTACACCTGCCCTATGACAATATTTTAAAAGTTTTTTTATAAACATTATTGTCCTACATTGGAGTGGCAGATAAAACACTCACATACCCAGAGTGCAGTGCTGGACTCAGAGCTGCCCCATGACAGTAAAAACCCAGTCTCCAAATGACATCACTCACTGCATGGGAGGGAGAGACGAGGGCAGATAAATTATCCTTTTGAGATTTTGTGGAGAAATTATGGGCATGAGGGTAGTTTCTGAAACGTAAATATCTAGCAGATTTTAGTCTTAAGCAAGATTTTTGAGTCTTCTTGGACTTGTTTTTAAACAGTATTTCTCAAGGTGAAGCTCATTCCATCATGTATAAATAACACCTGTTGAGGTCATTCCATGATATCATTCATAAGCAATATCTTGGTTGCTGTTTCATTGTGGTATTGGCTCCTTCACTAGCATTCTCTGTTATTCTGGTACTGTGGGGCCAAGAAAAAGAGTAGACTGAAACTAGGCCTATATAGTCTGAAGTTAGTGGAGACAGTGAGAAATTCTCAGAGGCTAGCATGCCTCTCAGGCAGTATGCCCTATTATGCAGGTCCAACCATAAAATTAGTTTTGTTTTTTTCTGTACAGGAAGTTATTACATTAAAACCTTTATACCAATTAAGAAGAGAAATCAAAAAATTAGATGCCCCATTCCTTTGGAATCCAAAACTGGGAATTCCTGTCAAACAGATGTTGAAATCAATCTGTTATAATTAAGGAACAAAAACTAAAGCTGGATTTATCTAGTTCTAAAATATTATTGAATAGATTGGCACAAGATAATGTGAAATTGCATCACAGTTTGGAGACTATGGAATGGAAAATAAGTGCAGGATCTCTAACCTACGAGTAATAGGCTTGAAAAAGGGTGCCAAGATAATTAATCTCCTTAACAATATGTCAGAATTATTTGAGGAATTGTTCGGTGAAACATTTTCTCTGAAATTATCTATGCAAAAAGGGTTTTCATCTATCTCCTTCTCAAGAAGGGATGAATTTTTTCACAGTTCTTGGTATATCTCCAGAATATACCATAAATTCTCCTTTTTATAGAGAAGCCATACATCTTATGCGAAAGACTTTTCTTGAGAAATCTCCTGACTAATTTGGGAACATATATGGCTTAGACAGTTCAGACAAGCAGACACACTGCAGAGTGGTTTGGAATGTTTGGATTTATATTTGAATAGAACCTTCTGAGATCTACCCATTGCAAATTCTCATGTTCTTAGGAAGGCTTTACAGGTGACAGGGTGTTTCTCCACAGAAAAAATAAATTAATCTTTTACTATAATGCATCATGAAATTGTCTTATCATTCAATGAAAGCTGTTTTTTTCTTGACCGCACCACTCCCAAAATGCTCTTTGCTGATGACAGCAGTTCACTGTTGAGACTACATGAGTTAAGTCGTCTCCTTTGTAATGAAATTAGGATCATGCTGCAAGACTTCAAGTTAGTCACTCATGGTCCTTGGTGCCCCATTGTAGACAATTATTCCAGTGAAAAGTAATGCCAGGGTGATGAAGATAGATGCTTTTCAAAGTAACAAGAACAGTCAGATATCTGCTAAAGGATATGGGAGAGTAGACAACCATTGGTGAGGGGGTTTAAACAACTGTAGTATCTGGTATGGTTCCAGTAGATGGAAATTTATTTCAACAGAAGTGGAAAACAGAATGTGTTAACACAATCTATAACGAGAAGCAATATGAGAAGAAATAGAGTTACACTATGGCCTAAGGAAACACTTTATTTGTCTAACTACACAGAATGATAACGACGTGAACTATGTGGTTACCCGGCACCAGAAGATCCATGAGGACAGCACGGTTCAAATTAGGTCTCTCAGTCTAATTAAATAGCTGGCAGAACTCTTGGAGACAGTGCTGCGGCTGTGGCAAATGTATGTCTTGAATGAAAACACACTGAGAACACCAAAGTGAAATCCTCAGTCAGGATGCTAGGCTGGAGACTTCTGCCTTATACTGTTTCCCAACACTACTGTTGGGTCTCGAAGTACTCATTATGGATACTCCTGCAGTATGAAGGAACAGTCCAGCACTGGAGGGCCAAGAAGTCATTTGGGTGCACAGATGGGCATCTTAGCTAAACTTAGCCCTGCCTCCTTCTCTCTGATAGACTACTAGCAAAGTAGGAATGGACTGGAAAATATCTGTTCCCTTTCATGCATGAACTGAATGCGTTCTGCACTCAAAGAAAGGAGAGGCAGGCATTCTCCTGTGCTTTTTTAGAACTGTCAGTTACCAACAACAAAAACATTCTTTAAATTCCCAGGATCAACATTAAATATGCAACAGCAGGATCTGGATAAAGATACACTAATTTTGCCATGCCATCCAGCCCTTGCCACAGCCAGTCCCAAAGAGAAAGAAACAGCTGTATTTAATTGTTAAATACACCACTGGTAAAAAGGTTGCAAACCACAGGACGAGGCTGTGAGAGTTGCTCCATGCTGTAGCATTTAGAAGAATCACAGAAACACAAGCAAAGATGGTAGGAGGACAAGACAAAACCACAACAAGCCATTGGGGCGATGCGTGCTGGGGAGGCAACACAAAAATGACTAATACTCCTGTTATTTCAAGGAAAATGGGTTCAAACTCAGGAATACATACATCTCAGATCTCAACTCCTCTCTAGGTTTTCTTTAAATTACATAAGGCAGCATGGTCAGCTATAACATGTTACAAGAGACCCCCTCTTGAGACACACAGAATTTGTTCATTTTTGTCGTTGTCTACTCACAAAGCTCTCTGCTGCACAAATCATTGTTAGATTTCTTCTTTTAATAAGTTGTGTGACTTTTATTGGTGAGTAAAATAAGAACAGCAGGAGCCAACTCCTATCTCCAGAACTCTTTTCATCTGGTTATGCAGCTGTATTACCGACTCTCTCTGAACGCAGAATGGGGGAAAGTTCAACAGAAGACTGACATAATAACGAGGGCACAAAATATAGATAAAAAGAATACACGTCCAAATGTCTGATGAAGTGATATTAGCATATAAATGCAATGTAAGTACAACAGCAGCCTTTGAATTAAACCACAAAGAACACTGTCTAGTTGATTAGTTGTTTATTTTTTTCTTTTGAGGGGACACATCAGAGCCACGGATTGATGCTTTAATAAGGAACCCGAAACCTTTAGTAGAGATAAAAAAGGACTAGCAGTTGAATGTAATAATTTATGGATCCTGATTGTGCAGGACTTTGACAAGAACCATTAATCGTAACTATGTAACTACTTTCTGATTCACATAGTCAATTTAGTTCTAGTTCTTACAAGATCTGGAAGGATCATTAAAGGAAGCTTGAGGCTAAGCACTGATGATAGAAGTATTTTAATATTCTTGGTACTTTTACAAAGGAACAGCATGTCATACATCACTTCTATGAACTGCATCTAAGCCCTCAAAAAGGAAAAACATTTCCGTCAGTACTATCTTTTTGTCATCTCATCCGCTTTCTAAGAGAGAGAGATATTAGGGGTGCTCTGCTCTTATGCAGACCCTAGGTATGGCAGGAGTCCAAAGAACGCCAGATATATATCATATTTCTTTCCTTTGAGGTCTGGATCACCCGTTGGACTATTCTTGAGGTTTTGCCTGCTGAACTGAGCTGATTTGCAACAACAAAGGAAAACAATTCAAAATAATGAAACCACCCCGTCCCTCCATCCCTAAGTCCATGCTTTAGGAAGAGACTATTTCATTTACTTCTCTAACGAAACTCAGGACAGGCAAACACCAGGCTCAAGTAAAAGATACAATGGAAACAGGGATCCTTTTCTTTTTGCAATACCTTCTACATACAGTATTAATTTGGGATGAATATAACAAATACATATAACAGAAATACAGTGAAATTATCACAGGACACACACACACACACCAGTGAAGATAAACATTCAAATACAGAGCGAGATCTTGAAGTCTGTAATTAAGACAATGGGAGTTTTGCCCGAGTAAGTACGAAACAAACAGCAAGGGTTCTTTGATGGCATTTAGCACAACCCTGAAATGGGGACAATGTAGAGCCACCCTACCCCAAGGGGACCTTGAAATGCAGAATGCCGGCCACTACCCCTTTCTGTGGGTGCAGAATACTCTGCTTTGCCCAGGGAGAGAAGTGATTTTGTGCTCCCCTATGTATTGCAATTGCAGCTGGCCATAACATAGAATCAAAGGACTGGAAGCGACCTCGAGAGGTCATCTAGTCCAATCCCCTGCACTCATGTATTATCTAAGGACTAAGTATTATCTAGACTATCCCCAACACGTGTTTGTCTAACCTGCTCTTAAAAACCTCCAATGATGGAGATTCTACAACCTTCCCAAGGCAATTTATTCCAGTGCTTAACCTCTCTGACAGTTAGGAATTTTTTCTTAATGTCCAACCTAAACCTCCCTTGCTGCAAATTAAGCCCATTGCTTCTTGTCCTATCCTCAGAGGTTAAGAACAACAATTTTTCTCCCTCCTCCTTCTAACAACCTTTTATGTACTTGAAAACTGTTATCATGTCCCCCCCGTCAGTCTTCTCTTTTCCAGACTAAACAAACCCAATTTTTTCAATCTTCCCTCATAGGTCAGGTTTTCTAGACCTTTAATCATTTTTGTTGCTCTTCTCTGGACTTTCTCCAATTTGTCCACATCTTTCCTGAAATGTGGCGCCCAGAACTGGACACAATACTCCAGCTGAGGCCTCATCAGCACAAGAGTAGAGCCGAAGAATTACTGCTGATGTCTTGCTTACAACACTCTTGCTAATACATCGTAGAACGATGTTTGGTTTTTTTTGCGAACCCAGCTTATAGTTGTTCCATCTAGTTTGCATTTCCCATGGACTGCACAATGATGGGGGGAAAGGCGTCTGGAGCCCTTCCCCCCTGTGCACCTTCAAAATGGCCAAGCTGAATCTGGGCCTGAATTAGAACTTCAGGATTTGGCCTATAAATATTAACCTATATGCAAGGGATGAAATTTTGGCCCTAGTTAAATCACTAGTGTTGTGCCATTGACTTTAATGGAGCCAGGATTTCAGTTACCAGGTGGCAACATACCAGTCAATCACAACTAATATATGGTGCACAGAGTTAATAAAAACAAACAGTTCAATAAAAATAAAATAAAACAATTTGTATAAATAGCCAATAGAAGCCTTAGCAGTCTTCACTCTAACCTACATTTTTAGTAAATATATACGAATATTTGACCTTTTAGGATCTCCTCTCCAATGGTACTTGGCTTAGTTTTAACATCCGCACAGTTCATATAGGCCATTTCTAATCTCAGATGGTTCAGATTTACACTGGATAACAGAGCTCAGAATCTGGTCTGCATGACTCTAAAGGCTGTAGGGTATTTTTCAAAGTGATAAGTAGAAAAAAGTGTCAGATTTCAGGAAGCTTCAAAACAGAAAATAATCTGTTTTCCATAAACAAGGAAACAAAGTCCCAAAACAGTTTAGCACTTCAACTATTTCTACAATTTCCCTTATGGCTGTCCAAATAATTTTTGGTTACAATATTTCTGGAACATACAGCACATGCTTTGTTTACAACTCATTCTATATTATCCAACACATTATCACTGTTAACATTACATTAATTAAATGAGCACAGAGACAGATTGTTCTCTCTTTAGAAAGCATAGCGAATAACAGATCCTACAAGAACAGATTTCTCACATTCACAAATTCTAAACATCAAATCAGAGCTAAAAATGTTTCCCATCAACGTCTCATCAGGTAACAATTTTTCAGCATCTGAGCAATTTCTATTTTGATTACAACAAATCTATGATGGCTAAATTGCCACAAGTCAGAAAAATGTTTACTAAAAATTGGTATGCCACTTTCCTGTTCTCTATGATATAAAGAGGATCAAGAGGCTCAGGGAAAAGTCTTGCATTAACATTCTCTGAACAACCTCTAAGCAGCATGGATGAGTTCTAGACTAGAAGTCATGTTCTGCCTCCCTTGTTTTGAGAAATTGCTTTTATGATTTAGGATAGTGAGGGAAATGTATATGTGGAACAACAACAAATCTAAATAGATTTACTCTTTGGTGAGACTATCCTATTTAAGTGAATAACGTTTTAGGGCTGGAAAACGTATCCTAGGTCAACTAATTTTTGTTCTCCTTTTCTGTTTGCTGTCCCCTCCTCAACAAGATACACTTACCAGTGCTGTCTGAAAAGCGAGATATTTCTTTGTCTCTTTTAGCCCTGGTCTACACTACGAGTTTAGGTCGAATGTATTAGCGTTATTTCGATTGATCCGTGCACCCGTCCACACGACGAAGCCCTTAACATCGACTTCTAGGGCTCTTAAAATCGATCTCGCCACTCCACCCCCAACGAGGGGATTAGCGCTTAAATCGATATTGCCGAATCGATGTAGGCTTAGTGAGGACGCAATTCGACGGTATTGGCCTCCTGGATCTATCCCACAGTGCAACATTTGACCGCTCTGGACAGCAGTCTGAGCTCCAATGCTCCGCCCAGGTAGACAGGAAAAGCCCCGCGAACTTTTGAATTTCATTTCCTGTTTGGCCAGCGTGGTGAGCTGCAGGTGAGCGCAGATCTCATCAGCAGAGGTGACCATGATGGAGTCACAGAACCGAAGACGAGCTCCAGCATGGACCGATGGTGAAGTACGTGATCTGATCGCTGTATGGGGAGACGAAACCGTGCTAGCAGAGCTACGGTCCAAAAGAAGAAACGCCAATACATATGCCAAAGTCTCCAAGGGCATGCAGGACAGAGGCTACAACAGGGACGCGCAACAGTGCCGCGTGAAAATTAAGGAGCTCAGGCAAGCCTACCAAAAAACCAGAGATGCAAACAAACGCTCTGGGTCAGAGCCCCAGACATGCCGCTTCTATGATGAGCTGCATGCCATTCTAGGAGGTGCAGCCAGCACTGACCCACCCATGTGGTATGACTCCGTATGTGGATCATCAGAAACCACAGAGGAGCATGATGATGATAATGATGGTGAAAATAGCGCCCAGACACAGCAAGGAAGCGGAGAAGCCCTTTTCCCCAACAGCCAGGAACTCTTTGTCACCCTGGAGCCAGTACCCTACGAACCCACCCAAGGCGTGCTCAATGCAGGAGAAGGGACCTCTGGTGCCTCTGGTGAGTGTACCTCTGTTAATTAATACATGTTTTATAAGCAAGCGTGTTTAATGATCAATTCGCGGCCAGTACAGCTACAGCTACTGGAAAAGTCTGTTAACATGTTCGGGGATGGAGCAGAAATCCTCCGGGGACATCTCCAGAAAGATCTCCTGGATGTACTCCCAAAGCCTGTGCAAAAGGTTTCTGGGGAGGGCAGCCTTATCCTGTGCTCCGTGGTAACACACTCTACCACGCCAGGCCAGTAGCACGTAGTCTGGAATCATTGCTTTGCAAAGCATGGCGGCGTATGGTCCCGGTGTTTGCTGGCATTCAAGCAACATCCGTTCTTTATCTGTCTCTGTTATCCTCAGAAGAGTGATATCATTCATGGTCACCTGGTTGAAATAGGGGAATTTTATTAAGGGGGTATTCAGAGGGGCTCCGTCCCTGCTGGGCTGTTTGCCTGTGGCTGAACAGAAATCTTCCCCGCTGTGACCCACGCGGTGGGGGGAGGGGAAACAGCGAACATCTTGGATGTGTGTCTGTGTGTGTGTGGGGGTGTCGATTAGGTTCGCGCTGCACGTTAACCCCAAAACTGCCGCCCCTCCCTTTTCAATTGCCAACCAGTTTTAAATTGCCAGCCCAAAGGCTGTTTGTTATGGGAAATGAGGGGGTTGCTGTTTGAAAACATTCCCACGTTATGAAGGTTAAAGAAGCCTATAGACTGTGGCTTACCATGGCTGTGTGCAAGCCGAATTCTGTTGCCCGCCGGACCTGCTTGTGTGATCTCTCACACCAAACCGGCAGACCCTCAATATAACAGGCAAAGTGCAACCTTGGACCAAATGCACATGTGATATGTAATGTTTGGAGCATTGTTCTCTAATATGTGTCTTTTAAACTACTCCTCTCCCGTTTGTTTCCTCCCGCAGCTGCAAATGTTTCAACGCCAACCCCTTCATCACCGTCCCAGAGGCTAGCGAAGATTAGAAGTAAAAAAAAAAGGAATCGAGATGAAATGTTCTCAGAACTCATGGAATCCTCCCACACTGAAGCTGCCCAGCAGAATGCGTGGAGGCAGACACTGTCGGAGTCCAGGAAGGCAGAATTTGATCGCGCGGACAGGTGGCGTGATGAAGAGAGTAGGTGGCGTCAGCATGCAGAGAGAAGGCAGGATGCAATTCTGAGGCTACTGGAGGATCAAACGGAAATCCTCCGGCTTATGGCTGAGGAAAGGCGTACGGTTCAGGAAAGGCCGCCTGAGCCCAGACCGCCGCTACAGCCCCTGTGTAACCAACAGCCCTCCTTCCCGAGTCCCATAACCTCATCCCCGAGACGCCCAAGAACGCGTTTGGGCGGCCTCCGTGCACCCAACCACTCAAGTCAAGAGAACAGTCCAAGCAAGAAAGGGCTGGCATTCAATAAGTTTTAAAGTGCTGTGTGTCCTTGTCCTTCCCTCATCCCCTCCTCCACCACCCATCCTGGTGCTTCCCTTCCTCCACCAGCTATCCCGGGAGACTGTGGCAGTTAGCCCCATAGTTCCCCCTCTTTGTTTTACGAATTAATAAAGAATGCATGATTTTTAAGCAACAATGACTTTATTTCCTCTGCGAGCGGTGATCGAGGGGGGGAGGGCAGGGCAGTTTGGGTAAAGGGAAGTAGAGTGAATGAAGGGGCGGGGCTTTTCATTACAGGGGAAAAACAGAACTTTCACACAGCATCCTGGCCATTCATGAAACTGGTTTTCAAAGCTTCCCTGATGCGCAACGCACCCTGCTGTACTCTTGTAATAGCCCTGGTGTCTGGCTGCGCATAACCAGTGGCCAGGCGATTTGCCTCAACCTCCCACCCTGCCATAAACGTCTCCCCCTTACTCTCACAGATATTGTGGAGCGCACAGCAAGCAATAATAATAATGGGAATATTGTTTTCACTGAGATCTAACCTAGTCAATAAACTTCGCCAGCGAGCTTTTAAACGACCAAATGCACATTCCACCACCATTCTGCACTTGCTCAGCCTATAGTTGAAAAGGTCCTGACTACTGTCCAGGCTACCTGTGTATGGCTTCATGAGCCATGGCATTAAGGGGTAGGCTGGGTCCCCAAGGATAACTATTGGCATCTCAACATCCCCAACGGTTATTTTCTGGTCTGGGAAGAAAGTCCCTTGCTGCAGCAGCCGAAACAGACCAGAGTTCCTGAAGATGCGAGCGTCATGTACCTTTCCCGGCCATCCCACGTTGATGTTGGTGAAACGTCCCTTGTGATCCACCAGTGCTTGCAGCACTATTGAAAAGTAACCCTTTCGGTTTATGTACTCGCTGGCTTGGTGGTCCGGTGCCAAGATAGGGATATGGGTTCCGTCTATCGCCCCACCACAGTTCGGGAACCCCATTGCTGCAAAGCCATCCAGTATGAGCTGCACATTTCCCAGACTCACAACCCTTGGTACCAGCAGCTTGGTGATCGCCCTGGCTACTTGCATCACAACAGCCCCCACTGTAGATTTTCCCACTCCGAATTGATTCGCGACTGACCGGTAGCTGTCTGGCGTTGCAAGCTTCCACAGGACTATCGCCAGTCGCTTCTGTATTGTGAGGGCTGCTCTCATCTTGGTGTTCTTGCGCTTCAGGGCAGGGGAAAGCAACTCACAAAGTTCCATGAAAGTGCCCTTACGCATGCAAAAGTTTCGCAGCCACTGGGATTCATCCCAGACCTGCAGCACTATGTGGTCCCACCAGTCTGTGCTTGTTTCCCGGGCCCAGAATCGGCGTTCCACTGTATCAACAAGCCCCATTAACACCATGATGTCCACCTTGCGGGGGGGCCTTTTTTGAGAGAGGTCTGTGTCCATGTCCTCATCACTGTCCTCAGGGCACTGCTGTCGCCTCCTCGCCTGCTGTAGCTGTAGCAGCTCCTGGTTCTCGTTCTCCATATACTCCTGGACAATGCGCGTGGTGTTCATAACGGCGAGAACAGCCGCGGTGATCTGATCGTGCTCCATGCTTTCCCTGGTATGCTGTTTGCAGGACAGCAGAGTGGCAGCAGAAGCAGCGGGTGGATAAGAATGGAGTCAGCAATATGGCGCCCATATGAAAAAAGGCGCGAAAGGATTTTTTGCTCCCCCCTCAGTTGCTTTCACGGAGGGAGGGGGGAGCAAGGGTTAGGCTCATTTCCTTCTAGCTGCAGATGGTACAATATGCGGTGAGCAAGGAGGCGCCTTCCCTTCTAGCAGCAGATGGTACAATATGCTTGATATCCATCATCATCTCCTGGCCCCCTCAAGGATTGAACTCGCAACCCCGGGTTTAGCAGGCCAACGCTCAGACCGCTGAGCTATCCCTCCGCCCGTGTTCCAGGCAGTACTGAATCTCCCTTAAACAAAACGTAAAAAAGAGAATGACCAGAGTCACTCTGGTCACTCCCATTTATGTCCAAGCGCCCCCGGCCAGCCACACCATAGGCCGCCGGCCAGGAGCACACGAATACCAATCAGATTGTACAATCTGCTGTGAGAAGGCAAGGAGCTTCTGCTGTATGGTCCCGCGACCACTTATGGCATATTGCACCATCTGCAGCTAGAAGGCAAGGAGCTTCTGCTGTGTAGTCCCACGACTACCAGCCTCAGGCGGAATGGCCCCCTCAAGGATTGAACTCGCAACCCCGGGTTTAGCGGGCCAATGCTCAGAACGCTGAGCTATCCCTCTGCCCGTATTATAGTGTGACTGAATCCCCACTAGACCTAATGTCCAGGCGAACGCTGGAGATGTACGGTAATTGTGAGCTGAGCAGGCTTCCGTAGCAAACACGGAAACCCCGGAAAAAAGGCGCGAAAAATATTGCTTTCACGGAGGGAGGGAGGGATGACATGTACCCAGAACCACCAGCGACAATGTTTTCTGCCCCATCAGGCTTTGGGATCGCAACCCAGAATTCCAATGGGCGGCGGAGACTGCGGGAACTGTGGGATAGCTACCCGCAATGCAATGCTCCGAAAGTCGATGCTAGCCCCGCTACTGTGGACACAGTCAATCGACCTCATGGTCTTAACGCTCTTTAGTGGGGACACACACAATCGATTCCATAAATTCGGGTTTTAAAATATCGACTTCTATAAATTCGACCTAATTCTGTAGTTTAGACGTACCCTTAGACTATTAATCCTGCAGCTGATGTTTACTAGGATTAGTAATTGTGGAAAGCTTTTATCATCAGTCAAAAATGAATTCCTTTCAGGCCTACTTTCTTAGGCTCGCCCTAGTCTGTCCAAAACACTACTACTAAGGTTATTTTTCTCTTCCGCTGAAAAAAGTCACTTCTCTCCTCAGTCCTCTTCATTGTTTCTCTCCTGCATCAAGTTCAAGCACCGCTCTGCATAACTATGTTGCTGCTCACACCTCTGCTCTCTTTTCTCATTTGACACCCCATCTCATGCTCTTTCATATTCTCATTGCATTCTTTGCTTCCTTCTCCCCTTCTGACATGCTGTGTCTTATCCTTCGAACAACTTCCACTGCATTGTTTACATACCTTCTTATGTTTGAGTAGTGCCCAGCTATCAGGCTTGGTGGAGTTACACTGGCAACTCCATTCTGTGGTGACCTTGTGCATTCAGGATGTGCCATTAATATGTAACAACTACCATTTTAAAACAGCCTTTATCTTTCTTTAATAATTCCATTTGGTTCCAATAAAAATCTAATCCTGAAACCTCTTTTTGCCTATTGTGGATACTCTAGACACTTTGGTATGGAATTTATGCCTGTGAGAGTAATCTTACACACTGGACATTTGTCAGTCTTTCCCCCCATATTCCTTCAGTAAAGATATGAGACAGGATCATTTACAAAGAAACTGCCAAGAAAGGCCTGTAAGTTGATTAGAAACATACTTTAAAAAACGTTGGGGGCAGGGTTCATCTTTTTTTCCCCTTCTGTTTTTACAATGCCCAGCACAATGAGATTGTGGTCCATGATCAAAGCCCCTAGATGCTACCTGTATACAAATAAATGATAATTATACAAATAAAAAAAGCTGGTGTCTTATGTTCAAAGCAGGCTTTGTAGGAGAATCGGGTCTAGCAAGTAAGCCAGTTTACTGATCCATAGGAAATATTTCTTAAGCTAACTCTGTGCATCTTGTGTACTATACTGTTGTAGATGAGATCTCTCTCTCTCTCTGTGTCCATTATAAGTGCTAAAATTCACCAAGTTTACTCACAATTGTAAATATCACTAAGCTCACTATCACTTTTGCATGCGGTATTGGTGCATCCATTTTAACAGTGCTCATCACAGTTGTATTTGTATATCCATGCAAGGAGATTGTTGTAAAGGCATGGACATTTATTGGAACAAACTATGCTTTACGTTGCTTGAATTATTGATCAATTACAACCAGATCACTAACAACTATGAATCCTTAAATCTTTATAATAAATCAGTAAGACAAATAATGCACTCAGAAAGATGAATAAATAATCTTCTCTTGCTCTCGTCTCTGCAATCACTACTGAAAGAATTGAACTCATTAATAGTAACACTATCTACTAATACAAAAAAAGACAAATTATTCAAAGGGCTAATGGCTGCTTAAAGTGAAAAGAGCACTTTCTTAGACATTGGTTCTGCCGCTATTGAACAATCCATTAATAAGTTTATCTTCTGAAATGCATGCAGTATAAAAATAATATGTAAAGAACTAGCAAATAGGATTTCCTGTTCTTTCATTTCTAACTTGTTTGAAAATATGTTTACTAACACCATATAAATGCAGAACTCTTTTTGAAAATTGCAGTTAAGTCATCTCAACACATGCATCACAGTCCTTTAAGTCAGTATGGCAAGGTGGTCATTGAAAAGAAAGAGCTTGTTTAGAGCAGGTAAGTTGTCAGATAAAGGAGTAGCTGACATCTCATACAAATCTTTGCGAAACTATCTATTGAGAAACAATTCTGCTGATCTAAAAGATATTTCCTGGGAGTACTTTTGTTTTCTTTTATACTTATTAATAAGTAGGGAACATGTTTCCTAACTTGTATGCTTAGCCTCACAAGGCCTTATTCCCCACGTGTCAGCAGAGAGAGAGATTGCTTCTTCTGCTGCTTTATTCATGGTGAAGGAGAATAGGCCTTTTTCTGGATCCTCAGAAGACCTCATTGGGGTAAGGCCCTACCTGCCAATTCCCATTGCTTCCCAAGGACACAAGATGAAGGTAACAGTCATTCTGCACCTAGGGAAGGGGACATCCAGTACTATGAGGCTACTACTATTCACTCTCCACAGAATAAAAGAAGATACATCTGTAGCATGACTGATTGGGGTGTGGGGATTCCATTCTCTGACTTTCCTGACTACAAACTTTGAAGTGAACCTACAAGGACTAATCACTTTCAATCCTTCACAAATCAGCTCAGTGGTTCAGCTTCTGAACACCAGCATAAAACAAACCCACCAGGGTTCACAGATCTCTGATTTCTACAAAAGCATGATCTTGGTTGCTTAGAAACTCTTCTTATGTATTTATATATTCATGTTATTTATTTATTTCCATTTCTGCAGAGCATATCCCAGGCTCTGGGTGCCTCACATTCTCTCTCTCTCTTACTCTCTCTTTCAAACACACACACACAGATACAAAATCTAAAGCAGGGGTTCTCAAACTGGGAGTCGTGACCCCTCAGGGGGTCGTGAAGTTATTACGTGGGGGATCGCGAGCTGTCAGCCTCCCCCCCAAAACCCACGTCACCTCCAGCATTTATAATAGTATTAAATATAAAAAATGCGTTTTTAATTTATAAGGGGAGGGGATCACACTCAGAGGCTTGCTGTGTGAAAGGGGTCACCAATACAAAAGTTTGAGAACCATTGATCTAAAGAATTACCATTATTGTATTACATTTATTTATTATAGTTTGCGGAAGTGCCTAAGGGATCCAATCATGGGTCAGGCTCCCCACCCCCCCGTCCCGAACACATAACAAAAAGATTATCTGTATCCCAGAGAGTTTACCCTCTAAGTAAAGAGGCAACAGATGAATACAGAGAAACAAAAGGAACACAAGTTAACAATGACATCATGCAATTTGCTTAATCACTGTATTATCTACATCCTCTGCTTATTACATCATTAAGTCACTCTGTATTTATGACATTACAGTCAGTGCCACTATAACAAATGTGATGTCACTGAGAGGATTTTAACTTAAAGAAAGTAATAAGATGCAAAAGCAGATGAATCTTTAAGCAAATGGATCCTATTTTTATACAAATGTTCCCTTGTTATTAAAAGAGTGGAAGAGAAAAACAAAGAAAAACATATGAACAAAACAAAACAAAAATTGAGGAACTGAACACAGAATCATAGAAATGTTGGGGAGGAAGTGATCCTGAGAGGTCATCTAGTCCAGCTCTGCACTGAGGCAGGACCAAGTAAACCTAGACCATTCCCGACAGAAATTTGTCTAACATGCTCTTAAACACCTCCAGTGACAGGGATTCCACAGCCTATCTTGGTAATGTATTTCAGTACTGTGACGGGGCAAGGCCAGAGGGCTATAGGAAAGTGGTAAGGAACCAATATGTTAGCCCCAGGCTAAACAAATCCCTGATACCTTATGGCAGTTGCTCCAGGTTAATCAAGGCAC
Organism: Macrochelys suwanniensis; assembly: GCA_033296515.1. Classification (NCBI taxonomy): domain Eukaryota; kingdom Metazoa; phylum Chordata; order Testudines; family Chelydridae; genus Macrochelys; species Macrochelys suwanniensis. The sequence goes on from CM065775.1 coordinate 291,937,600, forward strand.
CTGGGGCCAATTAAGTACTTTCCAGAAGGCAGGGAGGTTGATTGAGACACCTGAAGCCAATCAAGGACTGGCTGAAACTAGTTAAAAGCCTCCCAGTGAGTCAGTGAGGGGCGCATGTGAGGAGCTGTGGAAGGAGGTTGCGTGTGTGAAGCTGGGAGCAAGAGGCACTAGGAGCTGAGAGTAAGAGGACGTAGTGCTGGAAGATCCTGTGGTGAGGATAAAGAAGGTGTTGGGAGGAGTGCATGGGGAAGTAGCCCAGGGAGTTGTAGCTGTCGTGCAGTTGTTCCAGGAGGCACTCTAAACAGCTGCAATCCACAGGGCCCTGGGCTGGAACCCGGAGTAGAGGGCGGGCCCGGGTTCCCCCCAAAACTCCCAACTCCTTATCAGACACAGGAGGAGTTGATCTGGACTGTGGGTTCTACCAGAGGGGGGAAGATCTCTGAGGCAAACAAAAATCCGCCAATAAGCGCAGGACCCACCGAGGTAGAGGAGGAACTTTGTCACAGTACTTACTATCCTTATCGTTAGAAAGATCTTCCCTACGATCAAACCTAACTCACCCTTGCTACAGATTAAGCCCATTACTCCCAGTCCTACTGTCTGTGGTAGTGGGGATTAACTGGCTAGCTGGTAGTAGTGCTGAATAGGATCTCACGGTTATAGTGAGTCACAAATTGAGTACAAGTCAACAATGTGAAGCAGTTGTGAAAAAGACTAATATTCTGGGTGTATTACCAGGAATGTTGTACGTAAGGCATGGGAGGTGACAGGACCACTTTACTCAGCACCGCTGAAGTCTCAGCTAGAGTACTGTGTCCAATTTTGGGCCCAACACTTCACAAAAGATATGGACAAACTGCAGAGAGTCCAGAGGTGAGCAACAAAAATTATAAAAGATTTAGAAAACCTGATCTATGAGGAAAGGTTAAAACTCTGGGCATGTTTAGTCTTGAGAAAACAAGATTGATAAGTCTTCCAATATGTTAAGAGCTGTTATAAAGAGGACCATGATCAATTGTTCTCCATGTCTACTGAAGGTAGGACAAAAAGTAATGGGCTTAATCTGCAGCAAGGCAGGTTTAGGTTAGATATTAGGAAAAAAATTGTAACTATAAGAGTAGCTAAGCTCTGGACTAGGCTTCCCAGGGAAGCTATAGAATCTCCATCACTGGGGTTTTTTAAGAATAGGTTGGATATGCCCCTGTCAGGGATGGCCTAGGTTTACTTGATACAGTCCCAGCATAGGAGGCTGGACTTTCTCACTTCTCAAGGTCCCTTCCATCCCCACAGGGCCGGCTCTGGCTTTTTTGCCACCCCAGGCAAAAAAGCCGCCCGTGGCCCCACTCTCCCCCGGCTGGAGGAGAGCCGCGGGGAGGACGGTATGTCCGTGGCCCCGCTCCCCCGGCCGGGTGCCAGCGGGGAAGAGTGCCGCCCCCCCGCAGCTTGCCGCCCCAGGCATGCGCTTGCTGCGCTGGTGACTGGAGCCGCCCCTGCATCCCCACATTTCTATGATTTATAGTTGTAGTAAAAGAGCAACTGAAGTAAATGCCTAAGATTCCTGTTAATTCTTTTATCAGTATTGCACAGAAAATCTTGTTTACATATATAAAAAAAAGAGAGATGTTACATTTCAAAACCATCTGCTACTAGGATTTCAGAAAATAATGCAGTTGTCAGAGAAGAACAAAAAAAAAAGCTTAGCTTAAAGATATCTACAATAAATTTCATCAACTGTACTTATACAGTCTCATCTCATTTATACTGCTTTTACACCAATATAGCCCTGTTACTGAATTCCTGAATTACACCAAAGTAAGTGAAAGGAAAAGCAGGCTCTCAGCAAGGGTCAGACTCACGAATGTGGGACAGGATCTCCCTGTGCCATCTCCCTAGGGTGACCAGATGTCACGATTTTATAGGGAGAGTCCCGGTATTTGGGGCCTTGTCTTATATAGGCACCCGTAACCCCATCACCACCACCCCGATTTTTCACACTTGCTATCTGGTCACCCTACGTCTAACATCCTGGCACTCAGGAAGGATTCGCTTCCAATGGAGAGGAAACAGTGTTAACACTGCCCCCCAATGGGGTAGTCTGCCAGGGAGGAGGGAGTAGGATAATGAGTAGTTTTAGTTTTTGGTCCATTGGAGCCCAGCTTGTGAAGACCATTGAAGGGATATACTGAATTAGTGCATCCCTCAACTTCCTTGGTTACTCCCATCTTTGTAGTACAGTGTTGCCTGCTTTTTGAATTGTGGTTTAGAAGTTGTGGCGGCTTTCTGCATCTGTAACCTATTCTCCTTGTGAATTTACCATGACTGGGGCTGTCTGAGGTTATGCCAGCATAAGCTGCATCTGGCACAAGGACTATAATGAAGAGTTCTTTTAAACCCAAAGACAGTAACAAAGTACAAAACACACACAGCTTCTCTCAAATTAGTGCAATATAGTTCCACCCTTGGAATAAAGGCTGCAGCCTCCTGTTTTCATGTGCTCTGCATATAAAGCAAATGAAGGAATAGACAACTTACCAGTCTGCCAAACATTTTAAGGAAAATAAAATGTCCCTCACCTGAAAAACATAAAAGGAAGCAAAAACTTAGTATTTTCTCCTCAAAAAAACAAGTATACAAGGAACTGTGATAATTCTAGGTATCTAAATATTACACAACATTTGAAATGTTTTGCTGAGTTACTGGTGTTGCATAATGCATGAGTTACATATACAAGGAATTTTTGCACATAAGCAGTTCTGCTCACACCCTGCAGTCTACATCCAGGCCAAGAATAAATAAAATAAGTTTGCCATCTCTGGACTCTGTGACCTGAAGATTTTCAATCTTGCTTCTCTTTCCATTCCATTTTCAACAGCCATGTGCCAACTTTTCTTGCAGATAATTTCACCTTCAGTTGTGCTGAGGATCTGCCCACTAATGACCATAATGAAACATGCTTTGTGTGAGAGCTTGTTCATTTATTTTCATTCCCGTGAGTGCCTTTGGAGACCAGTGTTGCAATCACGGCTACTTACTATTTAATTCACAGCCAAATTTATGGCCAAATTGAAAAATGGATGCAGGCTGCCTGATGCAGGATGCTTTTGTCTGAAGTGTCCTCATGGAATCATTATACTTGCATTAATCTTTAATCTGCAATTAAACAATCCGTTCTATGTAAAAGATAGCTGCAAACAGATTTCCTGAATGTACACTAGACAATATATTTTAATGGGTGTGTATGTATGTGTGCTGTGGAGGAATTGGGGGAAGAAAAAGTTAGCGGTTAGGACAGAGCCTATCACTGGACTACAGGTCAGCAAAAGGTTATGTAGGAAATGAAAACTCCACCATTGCATTGAATGACTTCTGTTCATTCCCACTACTTAGGGATTTTTCTCCATTGGGTGGGAGACAAATGGTAAAATGGAGAGAGAAGAAAAAAGGGAGGGGGCTGGAAAGAGAATACAATAGATTAAGGCATAGTTTAACGGATAAATCTGTCTTGGCAGAAAATGCAACCCGCTTTGAATCTGTTTCTTTCCAATTAAGAGCCCAGCTTCCAGCTCCGGCAGATGCTTAATTGGAGACAGAGGCTGCCAGGCAGGCACCAATACCACAATCATTAACAGGTAGTTTTAAGCCATTAAGGTGCTTTTGCTTGTCAATTTCCTTCTCATATACCATTGCCATAAACAAAAGTACCACCTTCGTCATGGAAGCAAGAGCGCCTAGCTGAGAGAAGTGTGCGTGCCAAAAACTCTGCTTCAATTCAGAGGACTGAAGTTATTAAATTAGCACCCAAGGGTTTTGATTCAGTGGGGGACATAATGGACCTTCCTATCTGGTGTCAATGTAACATTAGAATGGTACCAAATGGCTATAACAATAGGTAAGCAGAAGGGCATCTGCTTCAGATTTGACTAAAATTGTATAATTATATCTTGGTAAATGATAGATAGATAAAACCACATATGAACAGACCTGCTATTAGCTTGATCCAAGTAAGGAACCAACATTTAAAAATCAGTTGAAACCACTCTCACTGCAAACCTGGATGCTACCTTAAGAACTCTACACCTGTGCAGAACATTCTATAGCAATATAAGATAGTGCCAATAATCCAGGTTTTTAATTATAAACATAAAGGAACAAAACAATTATTGTATCTGTAACCCTTCATTACTACAAGATGTCCCTATTTTGCAATTTTTAGCAAATTACTAGCACAAAAAAAACCCCTAGCAAATTACATACTGTTTTAGCAAACAATTTAACTAGATATATGTCATGCAGTGAGGTTTTAAGAGGGTGTCCCTATAATATTTCACTAACATGTCACTTACTGCTGCAAAGAATTCACTACCATATATCATTTACTGCTTGCAAATCTGGCGATCTAGACAAACACACTAATTAAAGACAAGGAAGTAAAAGGCAGGTATTGATTGTAAGTGCTGAAGCACTAGAAAACTGATAACATATATGTTGTTAAGGAGTTAATAAATGATTTAGCTCTGACATGCCATAGCTAAAGGCAATCCAGTGCTATAGTCTTCCATTATTTTCAATGGGCTAATAAGACATACATTGGAACATGGTCTTAACTGTGAACAGTACCAAAGACATTTCCACTTATACAAGTCCAAATTTTAAAACAAACTTTATAACCAAGAAGTGGAAACAAAACCCCTCTAAATTAGGCAGATTGGAAGTCAAGAGCCCTCCAGTATTCTCTAGTGGAATGATTTCTCAGTCACACTAATATAAACATGAAAGTTCAACTATTAATTTTTCACAATTATAAAGTTGCTCCACATATCAAAATATCTATAACTTTTGACATTCCTTTTTTAAATTAAGAAATGGACATCTGGATTGCTATATGTGGAAGTAGAATGTTGATAATATATAGGCCAGATCAGATTCTAATTTTTGCTGCATTCCGTGGACCAATCCACACTAACACTGTCTGACCTGCTTGAGACAGAGGAAATGACAGACGGAGTTGAGGTGCTCTGGGATACTTACACGGCTTAAATAGCTTGATTTATCTGTTTCCATCCATTGGGCAGAGGGATTACCCTATTCTCTGAACTGGTACAGAGAGTTTACAGTAGCAGAAATGTATAGCCACACAGCTGTCGTCAGTTACTTTGCTATTCAAAGATTCATACTGGGTTAATAAAATTGCGAAGGTGTGATGGAATATATGTAAAGTTACTCTATAGCAAGAAAATCCATGTATTTAATGGATATAACAGAAATCTCACAATCAACTAGCACATAAAATTAGTATTTTCTGGCTATATCATAATTATAGAAGTTTCATGACTGTGACATCATAGTTGCGAAATATGGCTTTCCTAAATACGTGACATAAACACAAGACATTTTAATTAGGACTGTTGATTAGTCGCAGTTAACTCACGCAATTAACTCAAAAAATTAATTGTGATTAAAAAAATTAATCGCAATTCATCACAGTTTTAATTGCACTATTAAACAATAGAATACCAACTGAAATTTATTAAATATTTTGGATGCTTTTCTACATTTTCAAATATATAGATTTCAATTACAGCACAGAATACAGAGTGTACAGTAGTCGCTATATATTACTTTTGTTACCAATATTTGCACTGTAAAAATAAAAAATACTATTTTTCAATTCACTTCATACAAGTACTGTTATGCAATCACTTTATCGTGAAAGTGCAACTTACATATGTAGATTTTTTTGTTACATAACTGCATTCAAAAACAAAACAATGTAAAACTTTAGTGTCTACAAGTCCACTCAGTCCTACTTCTTGTTCAGCCAATCGCTCAGACAAACAAGTTTGTTTACATTTACGGGAGATAATGCTGCCGCCTTCTTATTTACAATGTCACCTGAAAGTGAGAACAGGCGTTCACATGGCACTTTTGCAGCTGGCATTGTAAGGTATTAACGTATCAGATATTCTAAATGTTTGTATGCTCCTTCATGCTTCGGCCACTATTCCGGAGGACATGCTTCCATGATGATGACACACATTACAAAAATAATGTGTTAATTAAATCTGTGACTGAACTCCTTGGGGGAGAATTGTATGTGTCCTCCTCTGTGTTTTACCCGCATTCTGCCATGTATTTCATGTTATAGCAGTCTCGGATGATGACCCAGCACATGTTGTTTGTTTTAAGAACACTTTCACTGCAGATGTGACAAAATTCAAAGAAAGTACTAATGTGAGATTTCTAAAGATAGCTACAGCACTTGACCCAAGGTTTAAGAATCTGAGGTGCCTTCCAAAATCTGAGAGGCACGAGGTATGGAGCATGTTTTCAGAAGTCTTGAGAGAGCAATACGGCGATGCAGAAACTACAGAACCTGAACCACTAAAAAAGAAAATCAACCTTCTGCTAGCGGCATCTGACTCAGATAATGAAAATGAACATGCATCTGTCTGTACTGCTTTGGATAGTTATTGAGCAGAACCCATCATCAGCATGGACACACATCCTCTGGAATGGTGGTTGAAGCATGAAGGGACATATGAATCTTTAGAGCATCTAGTACATAAATATCTTGCAACGCCGGCTACAACAGTGCCATGCAAACGCCCGTTCTCACTTTTAGGTGCTATTGTAAACAAGAAGTGGGCAGCATTGTTTCCTGCACATGTAAACAAACTTGTTTGTCTGAGTGACTGGCTGAACAAGTAGTAGGACTGAGAGGGCTTGTAGGCTCTACAGTTTTACATTGTTTTAGTTTTGAATGAAGATTTTTTTTGTGCATAATTCTACATTTGTAAGTTCAACTTTCATGATAAAGAGATTGCACTACAGTATTTGTATTAAGTGAATTGAAAAATTCTGTTTCTTTTATTTTTACAGTGCAAATATTTATAATAAAAATGAATATAAAGTGAGCACTGTACATTTTGTATTGTGTTGAAATTGAAATCCATATATTTGAAATTGTGGAAAACATCCACAAATATTTAAATAAATGGTATTTTATTATTAACAACGGAATTAATTGCGATTAATTTTTTTAATCGCTTGACAGCCCTGATTTTAATGGATTCTACCAGCGAGATTGTAGTCTGCACTAAGTCACCTGTAAAATGATTGACTGAGCTGCCTCTAATGTCACAAACCAACCCCTCAACAACGAGCTGTTCTTAGGGGTATCACTCTCAGATGCAGGAAATCTGGGGCCTGATTCTGGCTCTGTTCCCTTTGTACAAATGGGATAGAGAGCTGCCTTAATCAGGGATTCCTCTGATGTAAGGGAAATCCCCCAGTGCTGGAGCTCTATATCACTTGTTCCCCCACCCACGTATAGCCAACATTCTTTGGTGGTCTCAGAGTGGCTTGTGGCAGAGCTGGAGCACATGGCATTCTATGGATCCCCTTGAGGCACCAGTCTAGCTGGCCCTTAGGCTAGTGCAAATCAGCTATATTTACTGTAAATTGCATTGGTTTATTCCCTGGGTAGGTTGAAGATCCAGGGGAGTGGAAGAGGTGGTTACTTACCTGTAACTGGAGGTCTTCAAGATATGTGGTCTCTATCTGTATTCCACTGCGGGTTACGCATGCACACTATGTGCCTAGAGTCAGACAATTTGAAACTAGTGTCCGTTGGTTCACGCATGCACCATGACTTGCCTCATGCTTCCATCCAAGGCAATAAATGGGGGAAGGACCGACCATGTCTCCTGTTCCTTCTCAACCATGAATCTGACAGATTCAAAGCAGAGGGGAAGAAGGGTGGGAAGTGGAATGCAGATAGAGACCACACATTTTGAAGAACCTCCAGTCACTGGTAAGTAACCTCCTCTTCTTCGAGTAATGGTCCCTATTGCATTCCACTGTGGGAGATTGATAAGCAGTATCTAAGTGAAAGGAGGGTGTGAGGATGAGGACAGAAGGGTCATGCAGAGAACCACCATGCCAAAGGAGGCATTCACCCCTGAGTCCTGCACCAAGGCATAGTGTGTTACGAACATGTGGACAGAACTCCATATGGCTGCTCTACATACCTTTAGGAGAGGCATGTCCTGAAGTCATTGCTTGATCTCTAGTGGAGTGGGCCCATACCCCAGTATGGGAAGGTAGATTTGACAGCTGGTTACAGAGTTTAATGCAACCGGAAATCCATTTGGAGATTCTCTGGGTGGAGATGACCTATCTCCTGATTCTCTCTGCTACCACAATAAACAGTGTAGGGGACTTCCTGATTGTTTTTGTTCTCTGCAGGTAAAAGGCCAAAGCTCATTGAAAATCGAGGAAATGGAGTCCAAATTCTTCTGAAGATGTGTGAGGTTTCAGAAGAAAACAGGTAAGTGAATGGATCGCTTAATATGAAACTGGGAGACCACCTTTGGTAAAAATTGTGTGTGTAGGTGTAAGGCAACCTTATCCTTATGGAATACTGTAAATGTCAGGTCCTGTAAATGGGAGATCCATCATGGCTCTGAGTTCACCGACCCTTCTTGCTGAAGTGATAGCAACAAGGAAGGCAACCTTCATGGAGAGGAGTGACATGGAGCAAGATGCTATTGGTTGAAATGGGGTTTTTGTTAATATTGAGAGTACTAGATTCAGGTTCCATTGAGGCATGATTGTTTAGAGAGGTGGGAAGGTTCTTAGGAGGCCTTTCCAAAAACTGAGTAACCCGCTGCAGAAGCATGGAAAGTGCTAATCACCGTTAGGTGGACTTGCAAAATGCTGAGGGAAAGACCAGATGTCATTAAAGACTGAACATAGTCCAGGATAAGGGGAATCTCTGCAGCTTCTGGTATAACACCTTTATGTTGTGCCCAGTAACGTTGTCTAGTGGAGTCTTTCCTACTGTTGGAGAGAATGTCTTGTACTGGCGAGGAACATACCAGTTCTATGGTTGATGCCCATCCTGATACCATGCTCTGAGGTGGAACGGTCATGGATTAAGATGCTTGATCCTGCCATTGTACTGGGTCTGAAGATCGGGGAAGTTTGGGATGGTAAATTGGTAAACAGGATAACATGCATAGGAGACTGGTGAACCAGAATTGTCTGGGTCTGGAAGGGACAAATCCAAATGACCGTCACCTTGTCTTGTCGGATCTTGTGTAGCACCCAGGTAGTACCGGTAATGGTGGGAAGGAATAGTTGAGTTGGTCTGACCAGTAGAGAAGGAGAGCATAACTTTGGGAGAAGCAACCAAGGGTTCCACTGCAGCAATACATGACGCACTTGCTGTTTGTCTGAGAAACAAATAGGTCCCTAGTTGAGGTACCCCACAGCGTGAAGATATTGCATAGTACTTTGCTGTGAAATTCCCACTCGTGATCGATTGCAAAGTGTCTGCTGAGTGAGTCTGTGAGCCTATTCTGCATCCCCAGATGATAGGCCTCGGATAAGGTGATCTGATTGCTGATGCACCAGTTCCAGAGATTGACTGCTTCCATACAGAGAAAAAGGAAGAAAGGGGATTCTCACGCATACATGATGTGGGTCTGTCCACCATAGGAGGGAGGACAGTACCTTGGCCGGACAGTCAGCAGGAGATTCATGGAGTGATGGCTCAGTAAGTACACAGATTGAAGCCATGTCTGAAGGCAACAAAGGTAAAGTCTTGCGAAGGGAGTCACGTAAGTGCACAAGGCCATGTGGCCAAGCAGAGACAGACAAGTGGTGGCTGGTACACAAGGGTTGTGTGATACAAGCTATGAAGACGTTCATTGCCTGAAATCTGTCTGTAGGCAGGTATGGCTGTGCCGTGATAGCCCCAATGAAGTCAAATGGGATGCGTGGGTTGGAGGATCGACTTTTTGATGTTGACACTGACTCCCCGTGAAGAAAGGAGGCTGAGTAACATAGAGGTCAATGTGTTGGCTTTATGGCGGGACCTGGTGGCAAGGAACCAGCCATCAAGGTACGGGGGGAAAAACGGAGACGCCTTATATGAGGCACTACTATGGTGAAGACTCAGAGCAGCAGCTATATCCCAAAGGATAGTACTCTGTACTGGAAATGGTCGGAGCCCACCATAAATCAGAGAAAATGTCTGTGGGTCAGGTGAACATCCCTTCATATAGAGAGCAGTGAATCATATACAGAGCAGCTGCCCCACTCCTAAAGAACAGGGGTTAAAACAGCCAAGCTAGGCTGATTGGAGTAGCAGCCACAGCTGTGGCCAGTTCAATCAGGGCCCAGCTGGCCCTTATAAGAGAGCTGTGAACCAGGAGCTGAGAGGAGTCTCTCTCTAGCAGTGGAGAGAGAAGGATCTAGCAGCTGAGAGCAAGGTACCTGAAGCAGAGCAGTGCTAGGGAAAAGGGCAAAGGGAGCTGGGGAGCTCCAGCCTGGAAAGCCCTGGGCTGCAGGCCTTGGTGAAGACCTATGGAGGTACTGGGCTCAGCCCTGCGCCCCCCCCTGCCCAGCTAACATTGCCCCCCCACCCCCCGCGGGAGCCAGTCCCCACCCCTGCGGGTGCTCCCCGCCCCCCGGCGGGCCAGCAGCTCAACCCCCCGCCCGCGGCAGCCTCCCGCAGCTGAGCCGGGAGGGTGGGAGGCAGCTGTGGCCAGCCGCCGCCCCCGGTTCCTGGCTCAGCCGTGGAGCCGGGAGGGTGGGAGGCAGCCGCGGCCAGCTGCCCCCCGCCCAGCTCCCAGAGCCCTAGGCGACTGCCTAGGGTCACCTAGTGGGCGCGCCAGCCCTGCTGGGGCTGCAGAGGTGTAGCCTGGGATAGGCAAAGACAGCAGGTTCTAACCCCTTGCCAATGATGAGTGGTCATTACAGACTGCAGTCTGCCCCAGTGAGGGGGGAGGGCCTAGATGATGACTGGGAGTAGCCACTGAAGCAAGGTGGGTTTAGAGGTTTGGGAGTTTCCCTGGGAGGGGAGACCCAGAGTGTGGGGGTACTGCTGGGGCAGAACCCCAAGGAAAAGGGCACTGGGGTCCGGGAGAGACATGGGGCCTGACGCAGGTGAGACATCCGCTGGCAGAGGGTGCTCCAAAGGCTGGAAAGAGCTAATTCCCAAGATGACCAGCAGGACGCGCCGCACCAGTGAGTTGTCGCTTCGCTACACATGGGGTATCAGTGGCTCCAGGGAGGGTGAGGAGGTAGTTGCTCTCATGGGTGAGCTGGTCTCCGTGGTGATGCTCAGAAGAGGTATGTGAAAGGCAGTTCTTCTACCAGTTCTGATTCGTCTGAAGAGGAAAAGGCAGACTCTAGTTTCAATGGTGATACCATCAGAGCGGTGTATAGCATATGCAATGCGGTGAGAGACCCCATACCACAGACATGTGTCGTGGTGGGGATATGAGTTCCCTGGAAGTGGAGGGACCCGATGGAGGAGGGGACTCTGGATCCAGTAAAGCGAAGACATCTTGGGGTGCAGCCAGGGATCCAGATCTCCCCAGTGTAAGGGGCACACTGTCCTTTCTGGCCACCAGTGCCAGCTCTGAAGTCTTTACCGGTGCTGGAGGCTCTCACATTTTGTGAGGTGTCAGAGATGGCGATACTGACAGGTCACCACATGGAACTGGTGCATTTAACTGTTTATGGGTCTTCTCGTGCCCATGGGACTTCCAATGTGCTACATCGCCTTGGGCCAAGCTGGTGGAAAGAATGTCCAGTTTCATTGAGATGGGCTTGGAGGAAGATGGACTTAGTTCCATGCTTATGGGAGTGCTTCCTAATCTCCTGACTCAGCCCTGCCATGGGGGTTTGTGGGGGTGGCTCCACAGGTACCAGACTTGAACACAGAAGCAGCAGAAGGTGCACTCCTTGCTGATTCAGGCTGATGTATGGGGTGGGGAGGTCCGGGGGTTCCTCAGCCTGGGTCTGATTGTGGTCTCATGGCCATCTCCACAATATACTTCTGGAGAAAAAGTGCTCGACCTTCTCAAGTACGGGTGGGAAAAGATCAACAAACACTGCACTTCGCCATGAGGTGAGCGTCTCTAAGGCAGTAGAGACAGCGTTGGTGCTCATTGCTGACTGAGAAGGACCACAGGCAGGAGATGCAGAGTTTGAAACACGGAGTTCTGGGCATAGTACAGTACCTGAACAGGGTATGGGGGGGGCAGAGGGAGAAGTCCCCGCACTCTATTCTAAATTTGTAAAACTAGTAACCTACTAAAACTAAGAAAAGAAGTAAAACTAGTACAACTATGACTAAAACTGATAAAACTATGTACAATTAAAAGTATTAGAGCTGCATCAGAGACAAGGACACTGGAGGTTCCAACCTGGACTATGAGGTGGTGAGAAGGAACTGGAGGCACTGTCAGTCTGCCCTGCCTTTTATCACATTGGATGGAAGCACGAGGCGAGTCAGAGTGCACGCACGGCCAACAGACACTACTTTCAAATTCTCCGACTCCGGGCGCATGGTGCACATGTGTAACCCACAGTGGAATATAACAGGGACCATCACTCGAAGAGGAAAGATGCTTTAGAATCACCTTCTCCATCCCAGGTTCTATGCCAAGCATAGCTTGGTCAGTTCCAAGGATCACAACCCTGGGTTCTATCTCCCGTGGAGGAAGCTTCTACACCATATGAATCAATCTCTGGTTAGTAAATGCTATTCAAGTAATAAATGATTGCAGGATAGGACCCTAAATGCACACGGTTTTCCCTACAAGGCTAAAAGTCAGTGTTTTGGGCCATCCCAGATACACAGTGGACTGAATGATTAAATTAGAAGGAAGACAGAGAACTGCAGTCTAGTTTACAGTGAAGAACTGTTTGGTTGCTGCACAAGAGGAAAGGATATCATTATTATTTGAAATTTGTATTGTGGCAATGCCTAGAGACCTCAGTCTCAAATCCGAACCCCATTTTACTAAGCATTGTAAAGAGCCCTAAAGAGCTTGTAGTCTAAATATGTTTGAGAGAAAGCAGGCAGATATAACAAAAAGACAAGGGGGTCATAAGGGAACAGTGAGGTGATTAAGATTTATTAGTGTACTAAGCAGTAATCACGGCACATCTACCTAACCATTCTCAAGTGTTTTGTAGGAATTTAGTACTGATATGAGAAATCATACAATATAGCTCAGCCTGAAAAATATATGTGGTGCCATAAGGTTCAGGAGGATTACTGGTCTCTGCTATTGTTACTCACTCTCTGCTATTCTGGGTGATGTAATACAGCAATTCTGGTCTCTTTTCTTTGTAACTTTCTTATATTCATTTCTCTTGTCTCTTTTCTATATTCATTTGTAGAATATTAAATCATTATTCTTGAGTTCAAAAAAGTTTATTTTTTGTTGTTGTTGCTGCTATAGCAAACAGAACTGTAGAAAGCACATAGCGGGAAGTGGGACTTTTTTCATATCCTTTTAATAAAATATTTTTTTCTAATGTAATACTGTGATATCCTTAAAAAGACACTTCAGGGTTCTGATGCTAGCACACCATTTGAACTCTACGCTCATGGCTACCATATCATCCAAATCCTTAGAAGTGACTGTGGCCATATAGTTCTTGGTTACCTGCATATTAATTCTCTCTCTCTCTCTCTTTCCCCTTCATACATTATAAAGCAAAGCTTTACATGCTGAGACATGCTGCATATCCTTAAGCAGTAACGTGATTTTTTCAAGAGTACTTGACTATTTGGCAGTGTCAAATTTAAACCAGAACATGTGCTGCTTCACATCTGTAAATTACACTGCACTCTCTCTCTAAGCTTATCAATGAGAGAGACGCAGTGGGTGGTCGTTTGGGCTACGCTCTGTGCTTCCATATGCTACTTAATCTACACCATTTTAACCATGAAACTGCAAGGATAAGAAGGGAAAGGTTTTCCAATCAGGCTATACTGTTTAAAGAGACACACTTCCATGTTCTGTACATTACTGAAAGACAAGGAGTCAATATGAAAGATTAAACTGTTTATAACATAGAATATTCATAAATCCATTAATAAGTGAGCACATGCCCTATTTGCTGTTCTGATTTCAGCAATAAACTAAATTGCAAAAGGATATTCATAGAGAGGTGAGAAGGAAAAAGCCAATCAGTGACATTGGATCAGTTTCCATGGTTTAGGACCTTGGGATCACTTTATACACAAAAACATTTTAACCAAATTATTCCTTAATGAAATAAGGTCTGATCCAGAAAAGCACCTATGTACATGCTTAACCTTAAGTGCATGAGTAGTCCTCGTGAAATCAATGAGCAAGCTTCAAAAAAAAAGGAGACAAGTGATGTAGTGATAAATGTATTAGCTTGTTTAGATATAACCTTACACCTATATTATTATTATTGAAGGCCTGTTAGGGATCATGGCCCCATTGTTCTAGACCGAGGTACAACCATCAAGGTCCCTTCTCTGAAGAGCTTGAAGCCAGGGCTGGTGCAAGGAAGTTTCACGCCCTAGGCGAAACTTCCTTGCACCAGCCCTGCCCACGCCCCCCCCCCCCCCCCCGGCCCAGCTAACACAGCCCCCCTCCCACCCGCGGCAGCCAGCCCCCCCAACCCGCTGCAGACGGCTACCCATCCCCCCCGCGGCGGCTAATCCCCCCGCCCATGGCAGCCTCCCCCGCGCCCGCGGCACCTCCCCAGATCCCGGCTCCACGCTTAGCCGCTGAGTCGAGTGTGGAGCCGGGAGGCTGGAGGCAGCCGCGGCGAGCTGCCCCCCAGCTCCCGGCTCCATGCTCAGCTGCTGAACCGAGCATGGAGCTGGGAGGCAGGAGGCAGCCGCCCGCTGCTGAGGGTGGCGAAATGCCGCCCCCCAAATCCTGGCGCCCTAGGCGACCGCCTAGGGTCGCCTAGTGAAAGCGCTGGCCCTGCTTGTAGCAGATCAATGCTTATTAGTCAAATTATTCAATCACATACATCCCTTAAAAAGTGCAAAAGAGTTATGGAAAAGGAGAATATTTTTCTACCTATTTATTTTTGAAGGTAAAACATTTCAGTATTTAAAGTTGTGTTCAACAGTGTGTTTAAATGCATTTACTAAATTTACTATGAATCTAACCACCTCAGGGCATAAAACACGTAGTGACTCTTGTGAATAATAGCAATTTAAAGCCAAGCTTCTCAGACTCCAGCATTAATTCTTTGAAGCTGCCACAGACTGTGGAGAACCCAGCAACTCAGGGAGAGACATGGTTTGTCAATTATGTGTACTTTTTTCCTAAGGAAATCAGAGTTTTGAAGTCTCTGTGTTTAACTGAAATGCCACTGTACTAATGGGCTAGCTTTTCCATTGGATTTGTGTCAAATTCAAAGGGCAGCTGGTAGAATCAGGATAGTTTAGGTTTTTGAGCAACCAGTATAATGAGAGTTGTTAACTGATATTCTTTTGATCACTTACTGTTGTCACCTTGGGCACTATTCTAATGTTATGTTCAGAATACGGACAAGAAGGCTTATTGGAGATTTGTGGGCATAACAGGTATATTCTGAAGGTACAACATAGCACCTGCCTTTGAAAAATATTGGCCCAGTGTGCCGAAAACATATTCTGTTATGTCTTCTCCTCTAACAACTGAGGCATATATTCTGGTTTTATGGTGGCATGCTAGAGAAATACACCTTCTTAATATTTCTAAGAGCCTGCTTAAAAACCCAATGAAGTCAATGGAAAGACTCATAATGACTTCAATAGAATGTGGATGATGCCCTATGTTCACTGTCTGTTCTGGGATTTGCCCTTCCTAGTTTTAAATGCCTCAAGTGGTAGAACTTCCACCATTTCACTTATAAGATTATTCCATATCTGGGAAATCTCACTATTAGATAATTTCCTCTACTATTCAATCTAAATTTCCATTTACAACATTTTGCCCCATTGTATCTAGTTTTACCTCCTTGTACCAGTTGATGCAGTTGTTTACACCAGTGGACAGTGGATGTAAGGCACTACATTGTGATTTGTCAAGTTTTCACACCCCCTTTCAATAGACATCATTGACTGCACAGTGAAGAACTGGGTCAAATATATATATTGATGTTTATACCTTTCAGACACATTATATCCATCCTTACGTGTAACTTCACCAAGCTACACACATGTAGAATCCAGTCCTGAGAGTTGCTCTGCATCCTCCCTACCAGTTGACTTTCATGAGAGTGGAGGGAGCCCAGAACTTCTCAGAACTGGGCCCTTAGTTCTTTTAATCTTTCTTCAAGTCAGGGCAGTCAGCCTCTTAACTTCTGTTGCTTTTCTCTATAATTTACCAAAGACTTTTCAATACCAAGATATCCAGAATGGACTGAAAGATTCCAGGTGCTGTTTCAAAAGTAGTGTGGCTGTATAATGAAAGCCTGCCAGCTTCCTGGCCATGAAACACATCATATGTGATCAGTATATTTCCACTTGCTTTTCTGGCACCATATCACCTGGATCGATTGGTCTTCAGCTGGCGTTAAGACTGCAGCAATCACAACACGTCCCCCATTCTTCTCGCACTGTTGCCTTTCTTCTCCACATTCGTCCGAAACGTTTAACAATGTCGTCTTCCCATCTTCTTGGAGGCTGGCCAAGGGGTCTTTTCTGTTCTCACGGGTACCACTCAGCAATAATTGCGGTCCACCTGTTGTCCGTGAACCGTGCCGTGTGGCCCACCCATCACATTTTGTTATGTCTGCTTTCCACGACAATATCTCTCACACTGCTGCGTTCTCTGATCATTTCATTTGGGAAGCGACCCAGAAGGGAAATTCCCAACATGGCTCGTTCCATTGCCCTTTCAGCTACTGACAGCCGCTGCTCTTCTCTCTTTGTCAGTGCCCACTTTTCACTGCCATACGACATGACTGGCAGCACTGCTGAATTGAAGATATTTGCGTGTGTGGTCTTGTCAATTTTTCATTTGAGGACATCCTTGATGGAACTGAACGCACACCATCCTGCTCAAATCCTTCGCGAGAGTTCTCTGTTAAGATCTTGACGCATGTTGACTTCTTGGCCCAAATATGTGTACTGTTCCACTTGTTCGATTTCTTCTCCTGATACCGTTATTCGGGCTTTTTGTAAGACGTCTGATCATATATCAAACTGCATAATTCATGAGGCTGCGTCCATGGACACCTCCAAGTATAACACCAGTAAGCGCAGGTCACTGACAGAGGAAAGGAAAACTGACCAAGGAAAATGATTATTGCAGGGAAAAGGGACAGTCAAGAAATTGTGGGTTACTTATGACATCAGTGAAGTTCCTTCCTTGTTTCTGTGTCTCACTGACTTTCAAGACAATGCCTGGGAAATGCATACAAATCCTGTGACCATCATGCATATGCATAATTCACGTCATGTCATGACTTTTTTGCAGTGAGTGAATTATTTCTGGTAGATCATAATTTTAGTTGAAGCTGCAGCCGTCTCTGGATCATGGATTTTTATATTCCTGGTGTGTGTGTGTGTGTGTGTGTGTGTGTGTGTGTGTGTGTGTGTGTGTGTGTGTGTGTGTGTGTGTGAGAGAGAGAGAGAGGGGGGGGGGGGGAGTTGAGGACTGAAATACGTTTACCTGTGTAATCACTCATTAAAAGCAATAGAATTTTTTTCAAAGGAATGAGGTAAGAAGAACGCAACATTGCGTAAAATGTATCCACTTTTCAATGAAACTACCAATTACATGAAAAAATCTACTCTGATTAGTGTTAACTTTTCACACTTAGTCTCCAAAAATGTCATGTAAAGTCGTGTGCAGATTGTGTAATGCTGCAACTACACATTACAGGTATGTATACAACATAATTGACTGTGAGGCATTCCCTTATGCATTTATATGAAAGATGCTACCCAAGAAAAGGCATTGTGAGCATTGATGTGTGAGTTATGTTGTATATGTTATTGCTACAAATAGATTTTTCCCCAGATAGCAAACATTAACATTTTTAACAGTATTTCACATACTTTCAAAAAGACAAACAAAAGGAGGCTGTTTTGCTCACCATTCTCTGTGCTTTTTTTATTGTGTAAATCTGAAAATTCCCAAATAAAATCCTATACACAGTCTTCTGTTGCCCTTAGATGTCATTGAAATGATACTAATAATATTTGTAGCTGAGTATGACATTCAGCCACCAGGAGCAAAGCTATTTTGCACTGTAATGCAAATGACTGCATTCATCAAACGAGCTTTGTTAGTTATTCATTGTGTTCCTTATCATTCCTTTCCAAAACCCCAGTGCCTCTGCAGTGAGCACAGAGGTGTGTCAACAGCAGCATCAGCCACTGTAAAATGTATCCTTATCAGGCAGAGCAGGGTGCAATGGGAATGACCTGCCAAGTCACAGCAGCCTCTCTTGTCTCTCCAACCCTTTTATACACAGTGTGGCTCTTTGTCCTTATTATGTGATCTCTCCTCTCTCAGCGTTGCTCGGAGTGCAAGACCCTCTTCTACATCTGGAAGAATTATTTGAAATGTGAAGGACTCTTAAGAGCTTTATGCAGTGTTGTTGTAGCTGTGTCGGTCCCAGGATATTAAAGAGACAAGGTGGGTGAGGTAATATCTTTTATTGGACCAATCTCTCTCACCAACAGAAGTTTGTCCAATAAAAGATTACCTCACTTACCTTGTCTCTTGAGAGCTTTGTATTTCCCCCCTTCTTTCCTTTGAAATGGACCCCTCTTCCCCCACCCCAACCTTCCACACGGCCAGGCTTTTAAAAACAGTAACAACAGAAACCTCCCAAAGACATCATGCATATCTCAGCAGCCCAGTATGGCTGGGAAGACTGAAAATGATATTGACAATTTTAGAAAGGGACATACACTGACTGATACAGACAGGGACTTGGGACTTTTTTCATTAAATCTCTCATTGCTTAACACAGTTCAACATATCATCCTGTACCTCCAGAGAAAAGCTTTTGGGGGCTGGGGATGGAGATTAATCCCTCTGTAATTTCTTCTGCTGCCGGCTTTACTCACTGCCAAAGGATTTTTGTGGAAGATAATGGCGACTTTAATGTCTAACCTAGGTGTAGAAATGGCCTTAATAAAACTGGGATAATCGGGGCCACAGGAATAATTACTACAGACCCATTTTATTTAATGTAATGTAATGTAATACAGGAGGGTTCATGCCATATTGTAATTAACAGAGTTTGGAGATAGTCTTAGGAGATTCTCCACCAAAATAGTCAAGCCTCCCGGAGACCCCAGTCAATTTAACCTTTAACCCAAACGTCAAAACAGCCTTATTGAAGGCCCTGGCCTGGTTCTCTCCAGTGTAAAATGCAATTAAAGTGGGCATAAAGAATGCTATAATTAAACCAGGTTTTGGTGATACTGTCATATACTCTGTAATTAATGTTTTTATAAGGTGGGTTTTTGTTTTGCAAGAATTAGACAATAAATGGACAATTATTAATCTGCAAATATACTGATCCAAATATGATTATTTTTACACTTGTATACCAACCCATCTGTGAAAAGAAACCTAGTAACACTTTACGTATGTACAGAATTGATGTAACAGCATGAATAACGCCCACAAAAATGGTTTGATTACATTTCCTCTGTGCATCCCTAGCACATATTTTATTTATTTATTTTGGAAGGATAGCAAAATGGGTGTGCTAACTGCTAACCAGGAACTCATCAGACCCAGGTTCAGTTTCCTGGATATCAAAAAGGAGTACCAAATTTAGGATAAAGACTAAGATTTGTTCGCATATCAACATGAATCTTTCTTTAGGAAAATAACTTAAAAGTACAAATGCAAAACAAGAATAAAAATAAATTATTTAAATACAAATTTCCTGCTTGCAGACTTAAATCATGATTAAAATCTGTTATTTAAATTACTTTGATTTAATCAAGCCATCCTGCATTTTCTGCCATCACATTGTTCACTCTGCTTCTGCATTATATCCCTTCCCCTACCCAGTGTCTCTCTTCTAGAGGGCTGGGACTTTGGAGTCAGGTAAATTATGGATGACTGTACTGTGGAGCTGAAGATGGTATCAGAGGCGGAGTCCCCAGTGATCGCATAGTGTTCCGCAAAAGTGTGGACTAACGCCCATGTTTCCGCTCTACAGATCTCTGAGATAGGGACGTTCTTGAAGAAGGTGACAGAGGAGGAGATAGATTTTCTGAAGTGTGTACAAATCAAGTCTGGAGGGGTCATGTCGCAAATTTGGTAGCACTGTCTGATGCAATTCGAGACCCACTGAGAGAGTCTTTGGGCTGCTATTGCTGAGCCCTTGGATCTTTCCGCAACACAAAGGAAAAGTCTAGGGGACTTCCTGAAGGCCCTTGTACTATCAAGGTAGAAGTCAAGGGCTCTCCTGACATCCAGGCTATGTAATATAGCCTCCCTGTAGTCTTGGTGAGGCTTGGGTATAAGATTGGAAGGTGAATCAATTGATTCATGTGAAATGGGGAGGTTACCTTAGAGATGAATTTTGGATGCATCCTGAGCGTAACCTTGTCCGGAAAGAATAATGTGTCATCAGAGCTGCTATCTCTCCTATTCTCCTGGCCGAGGCACTCACCACCAGGAAAGTCATTTTCATCTATAGGTAAGTCTGCGAACAGGTGGCAATGGGTTCAAAGGGAGGCCTAGTCAGCCCTTTCAGCACCAGGTTTAGGTCCCACCTGGGGGTATTTAAATCTTCCTGTTTTTTCAAAATTAAACTATTGCAATGAAAGAAAATATTCTCTCTGTACCTGCAAGCTAAACTGAACCCAACAGTTATTAAAACAAAAGCTTTTCTGCACAACAGAAACGGAAAGTACTGACATTTGGAAAAACATAAATACCAGCATTCACTCCATTGTGAAGAAGGAAATTAGGCATATTTATAAAGCTTGAGTTGAACTCAGAAGTTAAAGATGTTTTTTCCCCTTGATTCTGTATCCAACTATAAAAGCAGAACTTTTAAATGTATTAACATGTAAAGGGGGTATCATCGATGCAATATATTTTTTATTTATTTAAATTATTTTAATAGATTATAATAAGATTAGTCCTTAACATAAATTGTCATAATTTCAAATAGATTCAATTTTAAAAGAAAAATGTATTTAATTTAAATTTTAAAAATGTGGTTTAAGTTAAACAAATCAAAGATTTATTTTTTTAAACTCATGCATTTGTATTTACCCTGAGCAAATGTCATGTTACTTATATGATTTTTTTGTGTGGGGGAGGTGTTAGTTAGGAAGGGATCAGCTAAAGGGAAGGGAAAGAGAGCGAGGGGGACAGGGCAGGAGAGGAGAGGAGGGGGAAGTGTGGAGCGAAGCTGAAGTAAAGGGACTGTGAGGAAGAGGAAAGGAGCAGGTTGGAGCAAACAACCAGTCAGCACAGAGCAAAGGAAGTCCAGTCAAAACTGTGAAATATTTTCTGCTTTGGCTGCTTCTGCAGTTGCTCCTACTAGAGTCTCTGGCTGGCTCTTTTCAGTAGTTTTCCCCCAAAGCCACATGGGGGACGAGAGACCACTATTTTCCCCCAAGAGTATGTGTGCTCTTGGTCTCCCCCATTCAGTCTGAGAAGCCTCAGGTGGGCCCCATTTTACCCCCATTCCTCCAGAGTACTCCCAATACAGCAGAGAATCAGGGCTATTAGAACTACTAATAAAGTGGATATCTATTCACTTATAAACTCGTTTGGCTATATTGTTGTTTTCTTAAAAACCTGTAATTTACTACGTATTTTTTTCTTGGCTTATCCCAGTTTGAATAAAGTGAAATTCAACCCTGTGAAGAGGGTCAGCCAAGGCCTATACCTTATTATACTGTCTCCATCGGGTATTAAGTGACTATTACCACAATAAACATAGATTGCCATTCTTGCTCACAGTTTCAGCAAAGTGCCCAAGTACTGAATTGGCTTGGAAACTGAAATACTCTTTCACCCCTACATGTGGTCTTGCCATGATAGGATTGGAAATGCTTTGGTTGCTACAGGATTTCACTTCCCAGGCTGGCTTATATAGCATCATTCAAAAGGACTGGAATTTTAAAACCCTAAGGGAGTTGTGTGCCCAAAACACATTGACATTCAATTGAGTTGAATGCCAAGCTCCTGAAGATGCCTTGGGAAATGCCAGCCTAAATTCTACTGGAGACTAATAAGTAGTGACTTCAAGCAAACCCAACAAAATAATATATATTTTACAGAAAAAATGGTGATGAGAAAAAACTTCTCATCGATATATATGGAAAACGGGTCTGAATGAACTGTCCTCTGACATTTAGTGATGAATTACAGGAAAAGATTGCAGGAGCGAATTTGTATGGACACATCTACTCTGCCTATGAGTTCAGCACACAGAGCTGCTATGCCAAAGTCATCAATTTTGGCTGGTTTTGGGGTTACAATTTATGTTAGTATTGAATGCAGGGGTAATGAAATGTTGTTATCCTTATTAGAACATAAGAATGGATATACTGGGTCAGACCAATGGCCCAGCTAGACTACTATCCTGCCTTTTGACAGTGGCCAATGCCAGATGCTTCAAAGGGAATGAACAGAACAGGGCAATAATCAAGTGATCCATCCCCTGTTCTCCACTCCCAACATCTAACAGTCAGGGGCTTAGGGACAGTCAAAGCATGGGGTTTCGTTCCTGACCATCTTGGCTAATACCCATTGATGAACCTATCCTCTATTAACTTACCTATATCTTTTTTAAATCCAGTTATAGTTTTCACCTTCACAACTTCCCCCAGCAATGGGTTCCACAGATAGATTGTGTGTTGTGTGAAGGAATACTTCCTCTCGATTCTTTTAAATGGCTGCCTATTAATTTAATTGGGTGACCCCGGGTTCTTGTGTTAAGTGAAGGAGTAAATAACACTTCCTTATTCACTTTCTCCACACCATTTATGATTTTATAGACCTCTATCATATCCCCCTTAGTCGCCTCTTTTCCAAGCTGAATAGTCCCTGCCTTGTTAATCTCTCCTTATATGGAAGCTGTCCCATAACTTTAAGCATTTTTGTTACCCTTCTCAGTACCTCTTCCATTTCTAATATATCTTTTTTGAGATGGGGTAACCAGAACTGTATGAAATATTCAAGGTGTGTGAGTACCAGGGGTTTAGACAGTGGCATTATAATATTTTCTGTCTTACCTATCCCTTTCCTAATGGTTCCTAACCAAGGCCAGCCCACAAATGTTGGCACCAGAGGCGGGGAGCTCAAATGACGCCCTCATACCCCCTAGCCTGGGCTAAAACTCTGAAAGGTCTCAATTATGCCTTCTTCCTGTTCTACTCCTCTCATGGTACTGCTCTGCTACCTACCCCAATAAAGGAGAACTAACGATTTAAAATACCTTGTTCAAAAATTTAAGTAACACTTAACTTTCAAACACCTGAACAGCAAATGTAACTTTTCTTGTTTGTATAGTAAACACTGGCATTTTTATCTGTTTTAATAATCAAAGTGGTGCTTTGTGTGCCTTTTTGGTTGCAAAGATTTGAACTGCTTCCTGAAGGTCCACAGTCTGGGCCAGCTCATGTTCTATTGAGATGGCTGCAAGGCCGACCAGCCTCTCCTGTGTCATTATGGAGCGTAGATGTGTTATTATTAACTTCAGCTTGGAGAAGCTGCATTCTCCACTGGCAACTGTTACAGGAAGTGTTAGAAGTATGTGCAGAGCAACAAAAGCATTTGGAAAGAGGGTGCTCATCTTATTTGTGCACATATATTCCAGAACAGCCTTTGGAGTTGATCCTCCTGAAATTTATCTTGAAAGGGCTTTCAGTTAATCATCTAAATCATTCGCATCGATATCGCGCATATCGTCATGTGTCAACACTGTCTCTAGTGCCCTGCACTGCTGGCGTAGGTCTTCTTCAGGTATAGTGAGGAGTTTTGGAATATCATACAACATCCCAAATATACTGCTGTGTTCCTTGAGCTGCATGAAACGTTCTCCAACTGACTGTATTGCACAATCTAGCACCTGGTTAAAGAATTCAACTTTGAATTGTTGTTTGGGGTCTCTTATGGGATTATCCCGTGCCTCGTAATCAAAATGTCTTCTTCGGTGACTCTTATATTCTTGAATGGGTGGGAAAATACCTTCAGTGTGAAGTTCCTCTGCCAACTCCTGTGCACTCTTCAGAACGTTTTGATATCCCTCATCTACAGTAAGACTGTAGGTATGACTTTGCTTTGTCCAGTTTTTCCATTGCTCCAGATATATCAAGGTCAACACCTTGGAGTCTCTTGCTTACAACATTTATTTCAAACAGTATGCCATGCCACAACACTAAGCCACACAGAAATTTGAAGTTATGTATCTTTCTGCTGATTCCATTTCCCTCTGCCACTGTTCTCCCACGATCATTTCCTGTCATAGCATTATCCTCCATAATGGCAACTATGGCATCATCTATCTTCCCATTTTCGTGTTTGATAGGCTTTATCGCCTCCACTCGACTTTCCCATCGTGTGGCACTCAGTGGTTTCAGTATCAGAGAGGATGTTCCCAGGTGTTGCTTCAATATTTGCCATTGATGAGTTGATGCAGAGAAAAAGACAAATGTTTTGAATTACATTAAAAAAATTCAGCAGACTCACTAGAAGCTGATGCTGCATCACTGATCACCAAGTTCAATGAATGAGAACTGCATGGGACAAAAAAAGCTTGAGGGTTTAACTCGCGGATCTGTGTCTGCACTCCTCTGGTCTTTCCTCTCCTGTTGGCACCATTATCGTAGCCCTGATCTCTCATGTCAGCTATCCCAATTCCTGTATTTTCCAGCTTTTTAAGAAGCACATTTGTCATACCAGCTCCTGTAATATCATCAATGTCAATACATTCTAGAAAATGCTCTCTGACAGTCACCATTGCAGGGACATTTTCACTAGGTTCTGTTGTTACAAAATGCACCATTAAAGTCATTTGTTCCGTATGGCTGATGTCAGGTGTGCAGTCCAGAAGAACAGACTTCAGATCTGCCACTTGCTGACTTCAGATCTGCCACAATCTTCTGTTTGACTTTTGTTGCCAGTAACTGTATGATCTCTTTTTGAATTGTTTTTCCAAGGTAGTGGTGTGTGCACATTTCTTGGGTGGTGACTCTTCTTAGATGCTCCTGGAGTACAGCATTAAACTCAGCCATCAGCGCCACAATTTTAAGGACGTTTCCACTGTTTGGCATATACAGCTGATCTGAAGTGCCACTCAGTACTAGGTTTTGGGTAGCAAGCATTCTCACAATGACAGTGAGCTTTTCCAGAACATTTTGCCAGTAAAGAGACTCTGATGCAATCTTCTCTTGATGCTGATCATCTATGGTGGCCTTTAACCTTAGTCTCATCTCAAGCTCTTTCCACCTATGGAATGCTATCTGGTGATTTGCTGCCTTCTCATGGCATGCTAGATTTCTAGCCAGATTTTTCCAATCCTTTGTTCCTGTAGAACCCAATGTGGCTGGAACATTAGACTGGAAGAGTTTGCAACAAAAACAGTATGCAGCATTCTGGGTTTTTGAGTACATAAGCCATGGCCTCTCCACTTTGTCCTCACTGGGGATTTCACGCCAGGAATGTGTTGGATGGAAACTTCTACTTTCATTGTCTTTGGGGAGCATGAAGTTTTTCACTTGCTGTGGTCCATGCAGTACAAGGAAGTCCCTCAGGCTACTGCTCAAGTGGGTCCACAGTCCTGGATCATCTAGACTTAAGGAACTAAACTCAGCAGCAGCTGTTTCTTGCGCCTCCACCATGCTCTTCTATGATCTACACTTTTCTTCAGGAATGTGCACGGTTACATCCATTTGAGATGGCGATATGGATGCTGCAGTAGCCTGCACTCTGACTAACTGGAAGATCAGGCATTTCCTCACTACTCATATCCTCACTGGGGCCGGAAGGCTCATCGTGAACATTTGTGTCTATGTATCTCAGGAGAGCTCCTTCCTGCTTAGATAGAAAAGCTTCCTTTGCTTTCTTTCTTTTTCTGAATGCTGCCCCAGAGGGGCGTTTTCTTCTTTCATTCATGACTGCTGTTCTGCACCAGCTATAGTGGCTCTCAACACTCAATTGAAGGGGACAAATAAGCAGGCTGGTAGCAGGGCCTGAGTGAGGGAAGATATCAGCGTCTTAAGGGCCTAACTGGCTCCTACTACTTCAGTTGACTGCCTGTTCTCCTCAAGTGGGTTCATGGAAGCAGCAGGAAACAGGAAGCTCCCTGAGAAGCTGGTGTTAATCAGTCCAGGCTCCTGGGGGTGCTAGAGAGGTACATAAGAGGCTCCTCCTCCTTTCTCTCTCTACAGCTCCTGCTGCTTTCTGTTATTCCCTCTCATCTTTTCTCCTGCCTGCCTGTTATGTCTCCTGTGCCCGACTTCCTCCAGCACAGCACTCCACCATCTCTATGCACCTAGAGCAGAGAGAATACATATGCACCAGCAGCAGACACAATTTTCTACACTTTGCGTCCTAGTGGAGCCCCCCACAATCTGGCACCTGAGGCGGCCGCCTCAGTTTGCCTCATGGTAAGGCCAGTCCTGTAACATTCTGTTTAGCTTTTTTGACTGCTGTGGTTGCACTCTGAGTGGATTTTTTCAGATAACTATCAATGATGACTTCAAGATCTCTCTCTTGAGTGTTAATAGCTAATTTAGATCCCATCATTTTGTATGTATAGTTGGGATGTTTTCCAATATGCATTACTTTGCATTTATCAACATTGAATTTAATCTGTCCATTTTGTAGCCCAATCACCTAGTTTTATGAGATCCCTTTTTGTCTCTTCATGGTTTGCTTTGGACTTAACCATCTTGTGTAATATTGTATCATCTGCAAACTTTACCACCTCACTTTTTCAAGATCATTTATGAATATGTTGAAAAGCACTGGTCCCAGTACAGATCCCTGGGGGACGCCACTATTTACCTCTCTCCATTTTGAAACCTACTATTTATTCCTACCCTTTGTTTCCTATCTTTTAAGTGATCACTGATAGAGGAGAGGACCTTTCCTCCTATCCCATGACTGCTTAGTTTGCTTAACAGCTTTTGGTGAGGGACCTTATCAAAGGCTTTCTGAAAGTCCAAGTATGCTATATCCACTGGATCATCCTTGTCAATGTTTGTTGACCCTCTCAAAGAATTCTAATAGATTGGTGAGGCATGAGTCCCCTTTACAAAAGTCACGCTGACTTTTCCCCAACAACCAATTTGCTTGGGACTGAAGTTAGACTCACTGGCCTGTAATTGCCAGAAATGCCTCTGGAGCCTTTTTTAAAAATTGGCGTCATGTTAGCTGTCCTCCAGTTGTCTGGTACAGAAGCTGATTTAAGCAATAGGTTGACTTCTACAGTTAGTAGTTCTGCAATTTCACATTTGAATTCCTTCAGTACTCTTAGGTCAATACCATCTGGCCCTGGTGACATTACTATTTACCAATTTTTCCCCCAAACCTCCTCTATTTATATCTCAGTCTGGGACAGTTCCTCAGATTTGTCACCTACAAAGAATGGCTCAGGTGGGGGAATCTCCCTCACATTCTCTGCAGTGAAGACAGATGCAAAAAATTCATTCAACTTCTTCACAGTGGCCTTGTCTTCCTTGAGTGCTTCTTTAGCACCTCAATTGTTCAGTTGCCCCACTGATTGTTTGGCAGGCTTTCCTGCTTCTGATGTACTTAAAAAAAATTTTGCTGTTAGTTTTTGAGGCTTTTCTTAGTTTCTCTTCAAGTTCTTTTTTGGCCTGCCTAATTATACTCTCATACTTGCCAGAGTTTATGCTCCTTTCTATTTTTCTCAGTAGGATTTCACTTCCAATTTTTAAAGGATGTTTTCCTCTAACTGCTTCTTTTATTCTATTGTTAACCACGGTGGCATTTTTTTTGGTGGTCTTCTCTACTATTCTTTTGAATTTGATTCATTTAAGATTTTTACTAAATTTGACTCTATTCTTTCTTTCACATAGAGTGACAACCCCCACCAGCATGATCTATTCTATTTTTCCTATTTATTTTATACCCAGGTATTACAGGGTCCCATTGATTGTCATCATTCTACCAAGTTTCTGTGATGCCTATTCTATCAATATTCTCATTTAATGCCAGGCATTCAAGTTCACCTATCTTAGTATTTAGACTTCTAGTATTTGCATACTAGAAGCACTTACACAATTTGTCACTTTTTAGTTGTCTGCCTTCATGTCACGTAATTGAATGGGACTCTTTTTCATTTGACTGTTTCACTTCAGTTCCTACCTGTGCTTTATCAACTTCTATCCTCTCCTCTTTACTAGGATATTGAGAATCCCCTTTGGGAAGTCTCTTTCCAAATCCTGTGTACTTCCACACCTGTCGGCTTCCCCCCTGCCCTTAGTTTAAAAACTCTTTGACCTTTTTAATTTTACATGCCAGCAATCTAGTTCCATTTTGGTTCGGAGCCCATCCTTCCTACAAAAACTCATCCTTTCCTAAAAGGTTCCCCAATTCCTAATAAACCTAAACCCCTCCTCCCCACACCATCGTCTCATCCACAGATGGAGACCCTGCAGTTCTGGCTGTCTAATTGGTCCTGTGTATGGAACTGAAGCATTTCAGACAATGCTACCATGGCGGCTCTGGACTTCAAACTCTTACCTAGCAGCCTAAATTTGGCCTCCAAGACCTCTCTTCTACCTTTTCCTATGTCATTGGTATCTATATGTACCATGACCACTGGCTCCTCCTCAACACTGCACACAAGTCTGTCTAGATGTCTTGAGAGACCTTCAACCTTCGCACCTGACAGGCAATTCACTATGTGGTTCTCCTGGTCATCAGAATCCCAGATATATGTATTTCTAATTGTCAAATCCCCCATTACCTGTCTCTTCCTAATAACAGGGGCCTCTCTCCTGGAGAGGTATGCTCAGTGTGAGAAGTTGCCATGACATTATCTGGAAGAAGGGTCCCCACTATGGGAACATTTTCCTCCGCTCCAGTTTGATGTTCTCCTTCCCTGAGACTTTCATCCTCCTCAACAGCACAGAGGCTGTCAGACCGGGGGACGGGGGGAAGCTGCTCTGCTGTGTGCCAGAAAGTCTCATCTATGTACCTATCTGTCTCCCTTAACACCTCCAGTTCAGCCACGCTGGTCTCAAGAGCCCATAATTAGTCTCTGAGGGCAATGAGCTCCTTGCACCAAATGCACACATATGCCACCTGGCCACAAGGCAGGTAATCATCATGTTCCATTCTGTGCAATAAACTGGATAGCCCCCACTCTGCTGCTGAACTTCTACCTGCATTCATTTCTTTTTACTCCTTCAACTATTTTTGTTTGTTTTTGTGTGTGGTGCTTGTTTGTTTTTTTGCGGGGAGGTGTTTATTGGCCTACATTTAGAAAATGTTGGGTGTACCTGGCTCTCATGCTCCCTCTCCAAACTCCCTTGCAAAACTCGCCCATTTGCTGCTCCTGTTCACTAGCTCCTCTGGTCGCTTAGGAGCTGGCTTTTAAAACCTCCTATTCTCCCTGAGTAGCCCCACCGCTGGCTAATGGATTCTAAAGGGATTAGAGATCAAAGTCTCATTAAGAAGCTCTCAGCCTTCCCTAGCAAGCCACTAGGCTCAGCGCACAATCCCCCGAAACAGACCACACTATGTACTTGAGTCAGGCAGTAAGCACACAATAAATGAACTAACAGACAACAAACAGACTACTCCAAAAGGTCACATAATTGCTCCTCTTTCACCTGGTGAATTCCCTCGCAAACCCCTCGTTTGCTGCTCCTGTTCACTGTCTGACTAAAGGGCGGCAGAAATGTACTCAGCATGCCCTGATTGAGGGGGGTCATCCTAAAATGAATCTCACTTGCTAAGCGGGGCGAAGGAATGTCAAATCCTGTGAAAATGAGAGGGGGTGGGGACAGGTATCCCTACCTGATGATGTGAATGCTGTCTAAAGAGTCCTAGATGCCAGTTCACCTCTCACCCTCTCCAGTTGAGAGTCCTCATTTCTGTTCAGTGTTTACTAGAGCTGAAATCAGTGAGGAGCAGATTTAGGGGCTAAACCTCAGGCTTGGTGTGGGGGCAGTGTTGTAGTGAAAGACAACTAAGTGGCAGCAGCAGAGAGGTTCCCCGCCATCCAGTGAAGTCACTAAGAGCTGGGCTAAGTGGGGGAACCTCAGACTGCAGCATTGCAGAAATCACAGTGAGCGGCGAGCAGCAGCGGTGAGAACAGCGGCAGAGATGAGAGGTGGCAGTGAGTGGCCAGCCGTGGCAGCCATAGCAAACTACACCAGAGTTCTGCAGAAAGTAGTAGCAGAGGTGAGCTAGTTGCAGAGGAGGTGACAGCAACAGAAGTATTGCTTGATTCCCGCCCTTCCCCCCCTCACACAGGTTTTCAGGGGTAAGAGGGCTCTCAGCATATGCACAATGGGCTCAGAGATTTGATGGCATCATCATCAGCCAGGTGGAGAGCTGGTAGCCCACTGTCTAAATAAGTCAGTGGGCACTCGTCAAGGATATGCGACATAGGCTGAAGATGACCACAACTGCATCGCAATGTTTAAAAAGATTGGCTCCACAGTTGCCTTGTCCTGTTCGAAAATGGTTCAGAAATGATCACAGGCGCCTTGGCAGGTCAAAACCTGGTGGATAGATAGTTGGGTCAGTGACAAGAGAGTAATTAACAACTGCTGTTGCTGAGCTCTCATTGTGCCAAGCAGATTCCACCATCATGCCTTGTGGTGGCATAAATCCATTGTGGGGGCAATGGATCAGCATCCATGTCATGCTCCCCATCAGTACCTGACCCAAGGAATCTAATGATCCAACAAGCAGACCAAATTCAGCAACGAATCTTAGTCACGTGCCACCTGACTCTGACCCCAACGTATCGCCATCCTTCAACTTTCAAGCCATTGGATTGGCACTTCAGCTTAATGTTGAGGGCCTGTCAGCAGCCAAACGCAGAGGTGGGAGGCGAATGCATATGAATGCATCTCTGAATTCTGGATCTTCGCTGACTAAAGTTAACTAACTGTGAGTGGGATGCAGCAGAGGCAATGGGGAGTGGTATGTGAAAGGGACATTCATTCACTGGACTTTCACAGCTCAGGATAGAAAACTGAGGGAAAGGACACTGCCCAACAAAGGCAGTGTACTTATGGTTACATGCTTTGGAATGCGAGTGTGATGTTTTCCCAAATTAATGCGGGGTTCCCTTTCCTGTTTAACAAAGGTTTTCTTCTGTTATACACAGACTCAGTGCTTGGGTATTGCCTTAGAAGTGCTGAGGGGTGGTAATTAGTTTACCCAGATTACTGGGGGGAGGAGGCTTGAGCAAAAGCATTGTAGATATATATAAATCTTTCCTAGAGTCAACATATAGTTGCCTACAATATCAAAATAACCCTGGCCTCCAAGAGTATATTTTAAATGAATTCTGAGAGAAACAACACATAGGACATAAACAATGGTAAAATATTTGGGAAAAGCAAACTGTTCTCCATATCCAGATCTGAACTGGTGAATGGTACAGGGAATGTAATCTGGCTGCACATTTCATAGCTGTAAAAGGGGGTATAAATGGTATAATGGTACAGCAAAATATGAAGACATACTTGCGAAAATGGATGAAGCATCAGATATTATATTAGGGGGAAAAGAAAAAAAAATTCAACTGGCCACAGCCTGCGCTGTACTGAAGATTAGAGTCTACTAGAAAATGATTAAATCAGCAGAAATCCAAATTGATAGTTCCCATGCATACAGAAAAAGCAGTATTTTACAGAGAAGACCAAATCCCTCAAATACAACATAAAAGCACACCAAATCGACACATAGTTTTATTACAAAAGGTACTGAGTGCATAATTAACCACTGCTAATATCTATCTGAACATTTGAAAGGAAGAAAAAATATTCCAGTGGGATATAAACTATTCATCAAAGCTACAAAAATATATAAATGAAAGTACTATTCTGAAAACATGCACTAGTCAGGCTATGTTTATGTTCCCCTGACAGAAGATGTATAAATAGGAAAAATTTACCACTCATTCACTAGGGGCTAATGAAGCAGAACTAAGATCACATGCACACCATCACTCAAGTGTAAGACATTTGCAACTTCTCAATTTCATATGGAACAGCCTGCTCCAGTCACATATCCTGAAACAAAGGTCATTTTTTTCCCTTCAGTCTAACCAGTAAACTGTAATTGGCCCACAAGTTTCATTTTTCTTAAGCTAATGTTAATTTAATGAGTATTCTTTCCACATTTCTGAATATACATGATGAAGGACTTTGCTTTCTCAGATCCCCAGTATCAATCAATTCCATATAGTGTGGCATGCAAAGTAATATTTAATTGATGTTTCCTGCTCTGTAAAATGATTTATATTATTCGATAAACAGTCACAACTAAGAGCTTTCTTTTTCATGACAGTTTACAGAAATCAAGAGAATCTAACCATGTTCAATATATTTCAGTATATTCTTAAATGCTATGCAAGACATCACGTCTATTTAGATATCTGGCCCACCAATGTGAAAATAGTCAATAGCTAAAAGATTTGGAATGGATAATCAGAAGTTTGCACTCTGCAAGCAGGTGTAATTAAGGGACATAATCTCAAACAAAGGCATGTTTCCAATTTGTGAATATCCATTTATAATTCTGCAATCTGCATTGCACTGTTGGCCAACAGAGGCATATGGAAAATGGACATCATTTCTCAAAGCTGCACATTTGCTGCTTGTAAATTTAAACATATTTATGATTTTTAAGTATCATCCTATGATTAAGACAGCTTCATTTATCTGTTTCATGTAGTATTTTCCAGAAGCTCTTTGGTGTGAAAATGAAATGTAATTTGGAGCACTTCACACAAAGAGATTTATAACATTTCCCTTACACTTGCTCTGGTAGATCCTAGAGAAAGGGCCATCACATATTTTGGTCACTGGATTATCCTTAATATATGATTTTATTTCTAATTCATTTACACCTGCTATTATGCATTTTACAAATTTGTTTAGAGTAAAATATGTTCTATGATGGCTAAACAAATAAAACTGCACACCTGTTTCTGACAATGGAGCAACTGTAGGGTAAGAATTTCACACAGGTACAATGTCAATTTATATAATGGATATGCCTTTCCTATTGTAACTATACATTTAAATTATACTTAAAATTCTTCACGGCATAAAAATGTCTTTCTTACATGGGTGAAAAGTTTAAATATGCACCACTGACAAGTGCCTTTGAAGTAACTTCTCCTTGTAATAATGAGAAAAAACCAAAGCAATTGAAACTTCAAATAAGGAAATTATCTGTATCTCTGTACACAGATAGGCACATAATGTTTATGTTAACTCAAAATTTTGAACTAGGTTAATATATCCCCAAGTATTAGATAACTATGAGGAACAGCAGTTTATAATGGGAATCCTGCTACTGGTTACTGAAATTAGCTATTTCTCTGACCTGCCAAATTCACAATTATAGGAAAAGATGTGAACATAAGAGCTGCCATTATTTATGTAGCCCATCTTGCTCAGTATCCTGTTGTGACAATCAGGGTCCAGATACCCTAAGGGGAGAACACCAATAGGCGGGGGGACGAACCAATGAGTAAGCAAGCGAACCAACTGGTGGTATACAATGTTATTGTGTTTAAATATCTGTCAAGTAAGGTCTTTATGAAAACTTGTACTGTTCTGAATTTAATGGTCATTAGGAGATGTATGCAGGTTATGGTTATAAATGTATGTATGTCATTAAATGGATATTAAATGGCATAAAGAGTCATTAAGTGGACGCCCTTCTCATCCCTTGAAGACCTGGACTTCACAGATGATCTTGCTCTACTATCACATACCCAACACTATATACAAGAAAAAACAACTCGACTCAACTCATTCAGCCAGCAAATTGGACTGCAAATCAACCACAATAAGACAGATATGACCTTTGATATTGCCTCACCATCACCAGTATGAATAGAAGATTATGTTCTCACTGATGTGGAAACATTCACATACTTGGGCAGCACCATCAGCCAAGACAATGGAACCAGCCAGAACATCCAGAACAAAATAAATAAAGCCAGGAACACCTTCAGGAACTTAAATACAGTCTGGAAATCATCAAAATACAACACCAAAACCAAACTTAAGATTTATCAGAGCTGCGTACTTTCAACATTACTTTACAGTGCAGAATGCTGGAGAATGAGAAAGTATGACATGTCCAAACTGTCTTCATTCCATACAACCTGCCCCAGAAAAATACTCCATATCTTTTGGTCCAGAACAATCTCAAACCAGGATCTATTCACACATGTAGCCAAGAGGATCTGAGCACCATCATTGCCAGGAGGCGTTGGAGATGGATTGGCCATGTGCTTTGGACGGAAACTGATTCCATCACCAGAATAGCAATAAGGTGGACACCTGAAGTGAAGTGAAAATGAGGCCACCCGAAAACAACATGACAAAGAGCGGTGGAAACCGAGAGGAAAAACCTGGGGCACAGCTAGGGGAACCATTGAAAGACTTGCCAGAAAGAGACAGGAGTGGAGGAGCTTCGCCGCTGCCCTAAATGCCAGAGGCATAATGGGAACATGATGGTGATGATGTATGTATGTGTAAAATTGTAATTGTAATTGTGGTGCAACTACAGCATCACCTCACAACTGGGAGGTGGTCAGCTAGGCAGGTAGGGGCTGCCTCCCCAACCAGACAAAACTAACTTCAAGTACCCATCCATTGTCTAGCCAGGAAAAGATAATGGTGGACAATTAATGGGAAAACACTGAAACAACTTGAAACAGAAAAGAAAACCCCAGTCTTGGAAGACTAAGGCTATGTCTACACTACTTGAAAAACATACGTCATTTAGGGTTATGAATATTCCATGGCCCCCGAGCGACATAAGTTACAATGACATAAGTGCTCCTGTGCACAGCGCTATGTTGGCAGGGGGAGTTTCTCCCGCCAACATAGCTTATGTCACTTGCCGAGGTGGGTTTTTTATGCCAACGGGAGAGCTCTCTCCCATCAGCATAGAATGTCTTCACCAGACATGCTGCAGCAGCACAGCTGTGCAGAAACAGCACTGTACATGTAGACATAGCCCAAGAAAGGAGGGAATTTCCCCCACCATGAATCACCACAGTATAAGAGAAAAAAACACCCCCACAAACCCTGTTAAAAGGAAAGGAGTTTGAGGTGAAGGCGATTCAGAAACGGAGGGCCAGCATTTAAGCAGGGTGCTGTCTGTGAAACAACTGGATCCCCTCTACCACAGAAAGCACATGGGGAAACTGTTTAGAGGCAGTAGGTAACTTGTATTAGAAAAGGGAATTTAGCCAATTCCCTTTTAGCTACAGAAGTGTAAAACCTAGGTAGTATCTTTGTTTATTTTCTGCATAACTTGTAGGTGTTTTCTTTTCATTACTATTTCATCTTTGAATCTATGATTTTTCTATTAAATACACGTTTTGTTTATTTTTACCCCCAGCAGGTCTCTGTTGTGCAAACTGTGTGGCGTGTGGATTCCAAAGTGAGCTGATAACATGAGAGCAGGTTTCACTCCTTGGGGAAGTGGGGGTGATGAACCAGAGGAGAAAAGTCTCTGTGTCTAATGGTGAAGAACATAGGGCAGCCAGATGTGGGGAGACTCAGGACCAGAAGGGTGTTAAGGGTCACCCTGCAAGGAGTAACTAGGCTGGTGGTAGCCAGAGTGAGACCTTTATGCTTTTAGGCTTGTGACTGGTCTCAGAGCGCTGAGCCCTAGCAGCATAGCATTAGGCACTCGGGACTACAGGGCAGGTGGTGACAGAACCCCTTATTGGTCTGGGTGATCCAGAAAATGCCTATACCACAGTTTCAGAGGAAGTGTACAGAACAGGGCAACTATGGAGTGATTGACCCTGTCTTCCACTCCCAGTTTCTGGTAGTCAGAGGTTTAGGGTCATCACGAGCATGGGGTTGTGTCCGTAGCCATCTTGGCTAATAGCCATTGATGGACCTATCTGTCATGAACTTCTCTTTTTTTAAAAATCCATTTATTCTTTTGGCCATCACAACAACGAGATCCACTGTGTAAAAAGCACTTCCTCTTGTTTGTATTAAACCTGCTATCTACTAATTTCATCAGGTGGCCCCTGTTTTTTTGTATTGTGTGAAGGATAACACTTCTCTGTTCACTTTTTCTATACCATTCATGATTTTATAGAACTCTATCGTAACCCTCCTCCCTTAGTCATCTCTTTTCTAAGCAGAACTGTCCTAATCTTTTTAGTATCTCCTCATATAGAAGTTATTCCACATCCTTGATCATCTTTGTTGTTCTTCTCTGTACCTTTTCCAATTCCACTAAATCCTTTTAGAGATGGAGTGACTAGGACTAGATACAGTATTCAAGGTATGAGTGCACAATGGATTTATATAATGGTATTATGTTATTTTCTATATTATTTTCTATCCCTTTCCTAATAGTTCCTAACATACTGTTAGACTTTTTGACCGCTGCTGAGCACTGAGTGGAATTACCAATGGTGACTCCAAGATCTCATTCTTGGGTGGTAATAGATAATTTAGAACCCATCACTGGATAAAATCCAACTATACCAATACAATGTGCATTACTTTTCACTTATTGATGCTGAATTTCGTGTGAATGTTGTTGCTCAGTCACCCACTTTTGTGAGATCCCTTTGTAACATCTCATGGGCTCCTTTGGACTTAACTATCCTGAATAATTTTGTATCATCTGCAAATTTTGCCACCTCACTGTTCACCCCCTTTTCCAGATCATTCATGAAAATGTTGAACAGCACAGGTACCAGTATAGCTCCTTGCGGAAACTCACTGTTCATCTCTCTCCACTGTGAAAACAGACCATTTATTCCTACTCTTTGTTTCCCATCTTTCAATCAGTTACTGATCCATGAGAGGACCTTCCCTCTTATCCCATGGCTACTTAGTTTCCTTATAGCCTTTGGTAAGGGACCTTGTTAAAGTCTTTCTGAAAATCCCATTACACTATATTGACTAGATCATCCTTACCACATGCTTGCTGTCTCACTCAAATAATTCTAATAGATTGGTGAGGCATGACTTCCCTTTACAATAGTTGTGCTGACTCTTCCCCAAACTGTGTTTATCTAGGTGTCTGATAATTCTGTTTTTTACTCTTGTTTCTACCAATTTGCCCAGTACTGAAGTTAGGCTCACTACCCTGTAATTGCCAGGATCTCCTCTGAAGACTTTTTAAAAAATCAGTGTTATATTAGCTACCTCCCAGTCATCTGGTACAGAGGCTGATTTCAATGATAGATTATATACTATAGTTAGCAGTTCTGCAATTTCATATCTGAGTTCCTTCAGAACTCTTGGATGTATACCATCTGGTCCTAGTGACTTATTACTGTTTAGTTTGTCCATTTGTTCTAAAACTATTTCTACGGATACATCAATTTGGGACAGTACTTTCTCACCCAAAAAGAACAGCCCACAACCTGTGCAGTGAAGACTGATGCAAACAATTAATTTAGCTTTTCTCAACACCCTTGTCTTCTTTGAATGCTTTTTTAACACAGTGGTTCTCAATTAGGGGTACACATACTGCTGAGGGTACATCAACTCATCTATATATTTGCCTAGTTTTACAACAAGCTACATAAAAAACACTAGCGAAGTCAGTACAAACTGAAAATTCATACAGATAAGGACTTGCTCTATACGCTGAAATGTAAGTACAATATTTATATTCCAATTGTTTTATTTTATAATTATATGGTAAAATGATAAAGTAAGCAATTTTTCAGTAATAGTGTACTATGACACTTTTGTATTTTTATGTCTGATTTTGTAAACAAGCAGTTTTAAGTGGGGTGAAATTTGAGATAGGCAAGACAAATCAGACTCCTGAAAGGGGTACAGTAGGCTGGAAAGATAATATACAGTTTGATTCATTTTAGATTTTCACATTATTTGACTCTATGCTTTTTTAAACATATAGTGTCACCCCCCACCAGTGTGACCTACTCTGTCATTCCTACATATTTCATACTCTGTTATTCTATGTCCCATTGTTTATCCTCATTCCATCAAGTTTCCACAATGCCATTTAACGTCAGGCACTCAAGTTCTTCTATCTTAGTACTTAGACTTCTAGCATTTGTATATGGGCACTTGTACATTTTGCCAATATTTAGCTGCTTGCCTTTATGTGTTATGTTTAAATGGGGCTCTTTTACAGTTTGACTGTTTCTCTCTAGCTCCTACCTGTGCTTTCCCAACTTCTTTCCTATCCTACATACTAGGATATAGAGTTCCACCTTTAATATATTTATCTTGAAGGGATGCCTCTGCCTAAGCCATGTGCTCTTCTGCACGTATCAGCTTTCCCCCAGCTTTTAGTTTAAAAAATCCTCTACATCACCTTTTTTATTTTATGTGCCAGCAGATTGGTTCCATTTGGTTTTGTATATCCTCCCGTACAGGCTACTCCTGCCTCAAAAGAGTTCCCCAATTCCTAATAAACTCAAATCCCTTCTCCCTATGCTATTGTCTCTTCCATGCATTTAGACCTTGGAGTTCTGCCTGTCTTACTGGTCAAGCACATGGAGCTGGAAGCATTTCAGAGAATGCTACATGGAGATTCAACGTAAAACTCCTGTTCAGATCCGTTTTAGTACCTGGACCAGCATGACTCTGACAAACTGATATACTCTTATTAGAAACCTTGTAGGAATGAATAGGCAATGATTATATCAATCTCAGCTAAGCAATCTTCTGCTTCCAAGGAAGTACAGGAACAAACAACATTCTTATTGCTGGTGTAGTGGCTAGAACAAGGCACTAGGAATATAAGCTCCTGAGCTCTGCACCTCTACCTGTCAGTGATTTGCTGTTTGGCCTCGCTCAAGTCTCTAACTTCTTTGTCCATCTATGAAATGGACAGAGTGACACTTACCTACCTCAGAGGGATGACTATGAGGCTAAATTGTTTGTAGATCACTTCGAGATCCCCAGATGAAAAAACACCATTAAAGTGCAAAGGTATTATTATTATAATAACTGGAAGCTCCTAAAGGGGTAAAATCCACTGATGTTTTTACTTTTACACTACATTGCTATAATGTCTTCTAGTCGATTATAGTTAAGTTCCTAGGGCAGCAGTTTGTTAACTTGCTTAATAACAGGTTATATACATTGTATGCCATCATTTATATTTATACCATCATTTAAAAAAAAAAAGACCTATCATGGGAACTGGCCCTCTCAGAATTGCCATATCTCACATGATAGAGATCTACTGTATCTATAGCAGGGGTAGGCAACCTATGACACGCGTGCCAAAGGCGGCATGCAAGCTGATTTTCAGTGGCACTCAACTGCCCGGGTCCTGGACACCGGTCTGGGGGGCTCTGCATTTTAAAAGAATTTTAAATGAAGCTTCTTAAACATTTTAAAAACCTTATTTACTTTACATACAACAATAATGTAGTTATATATTATAGACTTATAGAAAGAGATCTTCTAAAAACATTAAAATGTATTACTGGCACCCGAAACCTTAAATTAGAGTGCATAAATGAAGTTTCAGCACACCACTTCTGAAAGGTTGCTGACCCCTGATCTATAGAGAGTAAGCTTTTATTCCATACTGCTGAGGATTGTTAAATGTCTGTACTTTAATCTTGTTTTGGTGAGTAAGTGTGTGGTGTTAGGTGATAATACAATGTATTTAATTAGAATATGTTTCTCACAGGAGCTTGCGTTTGTATACCCTACATGCCCAACTCCCACTAAAGTCAAGACCTATATAAAAAGGTTTTGAAGGTACACTAAACTCCTCCTTGTTATAACTCTGTTGTACTTCAGCAGTGTTCCACCATCAGTGAATCTGTCCCTATGTCTTTTTTTCTCTGGTTCCTAATGTTATCATACCTTAATCAAAGGGGTTCAATCCTTTTATTTTTTACCATCTTCCAGTTGGTGCTAAGCAAAATGTAGCAATGGCTACAGAAAAGCCCATGAAAATTTCATCTGTCATTTCACTAAAGCATAAAAAGATTGACTAGATATTTAAGATATCAAATTGGAAGAGGAAGACAGGACTAAGTAGTCTACAGACTTCATGGAGGAGAAAGGAAACCTTCTTGCTTCCTTATCCCTTTTCTTGTCTCCTGAGCTTTTGTTATTATAGTAAAAATTAAAGCATTTCTCAGGTTCTTTCACAGCAGTCAAAAAGCCTGTATCTCTTTTCTGAGTTTCTACAAATGTTGGGAATAGCTTTTGTGACAGAAAGGTAACCCAGGGCTTTGTGTGATTTCCAACTAATATCTCCTGAGACCCACACTAGAAGTAACTGGTTGAGTACCAGAAGCTTATTCCCTCTCAAGTCAGGCTTGGGATTGACAGTCAGTACCATTCCTTGAAAGATCAA
Source organism: Macrochelys suwanniensis (assembly GCA_033296515.1). Classification (NCBI taxonomy): domain Eukaryota; kingdom Metazoa; phylum Chordata; order Testudines; family Chelydridae; genus Macrochelys; species Macrochelys suwanniensis. The sequence goes on from CM065775.1 coordinate 291,977,910, forward strand.
ACCTCAAACCTTTCCCCACTGTACTATCAAGTGACATTTCCTGAGCACAGGAACTTACTTATCATGACTTGTCCTCACACCATAGCAGCTCATCCACAGGGCATTCCTCATTCCCCCTTGCCTCAAAGGCAGAAGTGATTGAGTAGTTTTACTAGATAGCAGTTGGTGTACATATCATTCCTGCTCACTCAAGCAGTTGTAGTTCAGGAGCTGGAGAAGTGGGCTTTAACTAAATAATTTTCAGGAGAAACTTGGAAGAACAATTCAAACTGACTGGAATTGCATGCAATACAATCCTGACTAGCTGTGATGGGGGTTGAGAGCTTGCCAGCTCTCGCAACTATTATCTACCCACCTGATTTTTATAGCCAAAATTAATTCATTCCTCTATAAAAATGAGAGGTTTGATTGGGAGTTTTATGCATTAGCATTTGATCTCCTAAAGTGTCTTGCTGCAAGATACTCTTAGTTGTCCAACAACAAAATGAACTAAATTCATTTCTTGAGTAAGTTCTAGGAAAGTCAATATTGTTACACCCAAGATTAACTTGGCCCAATGTTTTCATATGAAAAGCTTCATTTTAGCTTTCCCACACAGCTTTGTGCTATCCTCACATTTGTCTTATGTGCATATCTTGATGCTCTAAACTGGCATTGACTCTTGGTGAACACCAAGAAACATGGTGGAATCAGTGAAGGGTACAAAAAGATAGGCTAAGAAGTAAAACATAGGATGCCAAAATTAGTGGAATGAATACATAAGAATAAAGTGAGGACAGTGGTTGCTTTGTTTTTGTTTGTTTGTTCTCTTTCTTCAATTTAGTGAGCACAGTGTCAAAGCACTTGAAAAATCAAATCAGTACCATCCAATTAGGGCCTGATTCTGGAGTCATATTTCCTTGCAAACCTCTCCCCTACCATTAATTTCACTGGGCGTTATGTACGTATACAAATACAGAGATTGAATATCTGTAAGAATTTTCCTTTACCATAACTAAATCCATTCCCACCTGAGAGCTATCTATATTATGTTACACACCTTCAAATAATAAATGTTTACATTTATAGATCTTAACAGATGCCAACATGAATGAAAGGCCACATACATCCAGCACCCTGAAAAGCATCTGTGGGAAAGGAAAATAACCAACCAGTGTAAAGAAAACTGCACAATTTGGAGGAGGAAAGAGTAACAAGAAGGAAACTTTGGCCAAGGACAACATGACAAAATCTGACTTATAAAAAAAGAGCCCAGAGAAATTTAATATCAGCTCAGAACCTAAGCATTTACATTCTAATCTGAAAGGCTGACACACAGACTGCATGAAAGTAAATGCAGAGCTGAGTCCTGCTGGGATCTGAATCCAGCTACATATATGAAGAGGTTAACACAGATTTAAAAAATAAGGGGTGGGGAACATATCAATTTTGGCAGCTAACATCACAGGTGTGAATGTGATACAGTGGTGAGCGGATGCAGAAAAAAAAATAGAATGGAGGTTAGTACAAGAACGTAGCTGAAAGGGGTCCATGGCTCCATGCAGTAGGCCATGCCAACAGCACATTATTGCATTTGTCATGTGCAGAGCTGGGGAAGGGCACAATCCCAGGGTTCTTCAACCTAATTTCTAACAGAATGATGAATCTGACCAGAATGAAAACTGATGCAATTTATTGTAAAAAACAAACAAAAATGACACCTCCATGGGATTCTCACCACATTAATTATGAAATCTCATGACATTTCCAACATTTTAAAAGATTTTGAAGCATTTCAAAAGAGATGACATAAAAAAATCCATTATTTCTCTCTCTTTCCCCCTAAGATGAGAGGAAATGTTCTCCTTATTACCCTCCCTCTTAGAAAAGAGAGGAGACAAGGTTGTAGGAGTTTTCTCCCTAATCCCTTTTCCCCCTGAAGTGGGGGTGCAGGCCAGGAGACAGAGCCAGTAAGGGAGTGGGGGGGGGGGATCTCAAGCCAAGGAGAGATATTACTTTAAAACACAAGAGGCAATTATGGGATTCCTGGCTAGGACACCTTTTCTTCTCGCATCAGGTGCCATAGGAAAAGTGTGACTGCTCCAGGAATTTCACAGCTTAGGCACCAGCCTCTCGTATTGTTTATCAGGTTGGAGAATGTGAAATGGAAGTCCTCACTCCACCAGCCTGAGAGCTGAGCTTCCACAAGCCTGAGAGAGAAAGAGGATAAGGTGCTGCTCCTACTTTAACTCTTGCCTAGGTATTTCAAACATATATATAACATATAAGCATATACCATTAAGTCACCCCTCTGGATTGCCTGCCCTTCAAATTCCAGGTACCACTGTTACTTCAGTCCACTATCATCTATTTTCCAAGTTTAGCCCTTGCCCTAAAGAATAAGATCCTTTAGGTCTATTTCTTTAGGCCAATTATGATAGCTTCATGAGCAACTCATCAAGGCTGAAAGCATTTACTAATGAGTAGGGTTTTTCTTTAAACTTAAAAAATAGTAACACAACAAAACAAGTGTTTTATGAACAGTTCAAGCATGCCTTCCCACTCTTCAATGCATTGAACAGTAAGATAACAAGGAGTAGATGCAACAAAAGACTAGGGAAGTTGGTCCTCCCATAATCATTATGACTTGGCAGCATGTTGGGGCAATGCTCAGTTTATTTACCAGGAACTCTTTAAAAATAAAGAGAGCTAGTATAACAAATTCTAAAAACCAGTAAGAACATGAGTCAAGCAAGCAGTTAGCATTCTAACTAGGTCTCCTATGAAAGTCAAGTGAACAACACTGGAGTAAATAGAAGATCTTATACTACCATTATTAATTTAATGTTTTTAAAGTGTTTAAATCAGTTAATCTTGGTCAACACACCTATCCTAAGTTCTGTAGCAACAAACAACTATATTTAAAAATATAAGTAAAGAATAACCTGAGTTATTCTTTCTGCTGAGTGTGAAGTGGCTGGGATGAGAATCAACACCTCCAAATCAGAGGTCATGGTCCTCTCCCAGAAGAACATAACATAAGAACATAGGAATGGCTGTACTGGGTCAGACCAAAGGTCCATCCAGCCCAGTATCCTGTTTACCGACAGTGGCCAATGCCAGGTGCCCCAGAGGGAGTGAACCTAACAGGTAATGATCAAGTGATCTCTCTCCTGCCATCCATCTCCACCCTCTGACAAACAGAGGCTAGGGACACCTTTCCTTTCTCATCCTGGCTAACAGCCATTAATGGACTTAGCCTCCATGAATTTATCCAGTTCTCTTTTAAACCCTATTATAGTCCTAGTCTTCACAACCTCCTCAGGCAAGGAGTTCTACAGGTTGACTGTGCGCGGTGTGAAGATGATCTTCCTTTTATTTGTTTTAAACCTGCTGCCCATTAATTTCATTTCGTGGCATTCTTATATTCTTATATCCCTAGTTCTTATATTATGGGAACAAGTAAATAACTTTTTCTTATTCACTGTCTCTACACCACTCATGATTTCATATACCTCTATCCTACCCCCACCCCTTAGTCTCCTCTTTTCCAAGCTGAAAAGTCCTACCCTCTTTAATCTCTCCTCAGATGGGACCTGTTCCAAACCCCTAATCATTTTAGTTCCCCTTCTCTGAACCTTTTCTAATGCCCGTATATCTTTTTTGAGATGAGGAGACCACATCTGTACGCAGTATTCAAGATGTGGGCGTAACAGGGATTTATATAAGGGCAATAAGATATTCTCCGTCTTATTCTCTATCTCTTTTTAAATGATTCCTAACATCCTGTTTGCTCTTTTGACTGCTGCTGCACACTGCGTGGATGTCTTCAGATAACTATCCACGATGACTCCAAGATCGTTTTCCTGATTAGTTGTAGCTAAATTAGCCATCATATTGTATGTATAGTTGGGGTTATTTTTTCCAGTGTGCATTACTTTACATTTATCCACATTAAATTTCATTTGCCATTTTGTTGCCCAATCACTTAGTTTTGTGAGATCTTTTTGAAATTCTTCACAGTCTGCTTTGGTCTTAACTATCTTGAGCAGTTTAGTATCATCTACAAACTTTGCCACCTCACTGTTGACCCCTTTCTCCAGAAGGTGGACTGCTCTCTCCAGCTGCTAGTAGTGGATGAGTTCAATTATCAGGTATCTGGGGATCTTGTTCATGAATGAAGGCAAGCAGGAGATCAATCGACAGATTGGTGCGGCAGTGGCAATAAGGCTGGCACTATACCGATCCACGGTGGTGAAGTGGGAGCTGAGTTCTCAGATGAAGCTCTCTGTTTACAGGTCACTCTACGTCCCCATCCTCACCTATGGTCATGAACTTTGGGTAATGACTGAAAGGACAAGATCACAAGTACAGGTGGCGGAAATGAGTTTTCTCTGCAGGGGGGCTGGGCTTACTCCTCGAGATAGAGTGAGGAGCTAGGCTATAAGGGAGGGCCTCAGAATAGAGCGGCAACTCCTCGGGATCTAGAGGAGCAAGTTGAGATGGTTTGGGCACCTGATAAGGATGCCCCCTGGGAGGCTTCCGTTGGAACTATACCGGACACGTCCCACTGGGTGTAGGCCCAGAGGCCAACCGAAGACACTCTGGAGGGATTACATCTCTTGGCTGGCCTGGGAACAATGGGGAAGCCCCTAGGAGGAGCTGGAACCTATTGCTGAGGAAAGGAGGTCTGGTCTCCATGCTGCCACTGTGACCCTCACCAGGAAAAGCAGCATAAAGGAAAATGAAGAAGAAAGAAGAATAATTCAAATTGATGCAATGTCAACATCAAAGCATTGCCCAAATCACAAAACTGGGGCACCTACAACTCAATCCAGAAAAAGGCTTGGCAAAGAGATAGGTCTTGGTGTGGTCTCTAAAGGTCAACAAATGCAGACCATGTTAGATAATATAAGACAAATAAGCTTCCAAAACTGAGAATCCTCCACTGACAATGTCCAACCCACAGACAAACATATTTTGGCAACATCATATAGGGGATCCTATTCAATCTGAACTGCCTAAAGTATCATAAAGCACGAAGAGCGAGGCAAATTCTAAGATACTGAGGACTGATACCATACAGACCATTACCAATCAAAAACATTGACTTACTCCTAGAAATAAACTCTGATGCATGTGACTAATTTACACTCTGAATATAGTACCATTAAAAAGTAAATGGGTGCATTCTGCACTAGCTAAAGTTTCTAAGAGGTTTTTAAGGGAATCCCATGCAGTCGTTCAGCATAGGGGGACAAGGGCACTGGCGATTGTTGTCAAGCCTGTGTTTGAAGAAGCTCACGGCTTCCTTAGTCAAGAGCAGATGAAAAAGTAGCATTGTTCTCTGCTTCTACTCGGGATTCAGCAATATGACCTCAAAGTTGCTACATCTGAGTATAAAAAAAGCAGATGAACTTTCTCAACCAAGGGGATATGACTTCTGCACTTCCTCTGGCTGTCTTCTATAGCCTACCAATATCACCTCTCTATTACTTAGGTTGTGTTTCAGACAGTTGGCTCTTATCCAAGCCCTAATCACTGGACGTAGACACTGGGAAACCATCCAGGTCCAATAACTAGAGATGTATGATTACATGTCATCAGCATTATGAAGGTTCTCAATCCCAAATTCTCTCATGAACTGCCCTAAAGATTTTACAATAGACTGAACAGCTGGTGTCAATGAACAGAACTTTGTGATTCACAACATGGCCATTCCCTTGGGACAGATGAGCAATAGCTGAACACGACTCTCTGCGTCCTTTCTGAGAAAAGAGCTGAGAGACTCAAACATACCTCTATCTTTCCTTGGAAAGGTATTCAGGCATGTCAACAACATCTCACTGTCAACAGTATCAGTGGCAGCTGATACACCTAAAAGAATCAGTATGGCCATTTGATCTCATGAAATTTCAGGAAAAGGGTATTGACATATATATATATTTGCTATACTTGGTGACATTATTAACAAAGCAAGAGATAGGAGTCTACTAGTAACAGGTATAATAAAACATGTTAATTAATGCAGTTAATAAATAGAAATAAGTGTTCAATCTACAGTAGAGTCTCATTTGCTTCTTTCAAAGGCATAATCAATTGAAGGGCACATTCTTCTTCTCTTTGTTCTTTCCCATCAATTTTAATGGGTTCAGAACATCAGTCACACAAAATGTAATGGGACAAGAAGATGGATGAGTACATTTGAAGCTGCTAGTCACAGGACAGAAAACATCCTGATGAAGTGACACCGGCAGCAGCACAGAGTTCAACCACGGAGCCTGGACAATATTTAGTAAGTGAAACTACAGTGCTACATATTTGGTATTCTCACTGGGCAAAATCCATTCCCTGCCCTATTCATCACATTTCTACAGGTCAGACTTTCAAAGGCATTTTCCCACTGAACATGACCAAATGACAAAACTGGGGACAAAGAGGTCATTTGGAGATAAATGGAAAAGACCTTTTGAATGAATAACTTAAAACTCCGTCACCAAAGAGACTTTGAAGTGGTTTACTAACTATACAACTCACAGAAATAAGTAGATTCGTATATGCCCTGTGCTAATATACTGTATATAATCACAACTAACAGAAAACTGCTTTTTTATGCTATTACTTGAAGGAAGTGAAGCAAAAACAATAAATACATATTTATAAATAGCTCTATGCTGAAATACCTAGGGGTAACTTATTATACAATACACAGCTAAAAAGGTAATATAATAAAATACACAGCTAAAAAGGCAATATCATAAAATAAATAAAAAGGCAACATGGCCCATTAGTAATCTGAGATAAAATATTGGGCAAATGCCAAAGCAAAATTCACATTACAACCAAACTCCAAACATAAAATGAAAGAAAGTCACTCTTCCAACACATACAAAACATTGTTGGGTTTTACATATGTGTAGGATTTCATAGAACAATTTATACCCTTCTTGAATATGTAATGAGATTTACATTCTGCAGTGCCATTTCACCTTTAACTTTATAAATAACTGCTGAATAGATCAACCCATTATGCTACAATGTTGTGTTTCTTCTTATAATAATTATTTGATGATGCTCCTGTGTCTGCACTGTCTGATATCCAGTGTAGTTACTGGATTTGATACCATCTACCTATCTATTGTATGCTCTATAACAACAAAAGTAGCCAGTGATCCTGGAGCGCTCTGTCGTAAAATAACGATTTTCTAATTCTTCAGTTTATAAAAATATGCCGTTCATATTATTTCAGGATACTTGTGTAATACAAAAACCAACAGTAGCGTTTAGATATCAATGTTAACATAACTAAGGCCCCAGTCCTACAAGTTGTTTGGCATGGACAGCTCCTGTGCAGCAGTCCACCCATAGCAGAGTCACCCAGCTTGTAGTTACTTCACAACTAGATGATTATGTATCTTCATTTATTCCATCAGGCAAAGGTATCGAATTGCAAGGGATAGGATTTCTCCATCAATGTCCCATAACTCAGGAACTCTGTCCTCTTCTAGATATGCCTGCATATATCTGTGGCATTGTTTTGGATACGTTTTTTTTTTCTTTTTTATTAATACTTTGTTGGAAGGATACAGCTGTATATATTTTTACACACACACACACACACACACACACACTCTTACTTTTATCATACAGTATATTCTGTCCTTCCCACTCACATCATGTGAAAAGTGAGTTCTAGTCTCTACATAAAAATCTCCACAAGAAATGAAGCTTTGTAGCAATAAACAAAACCCCAGTAACAAGTAAATAATAATAGTTTTACAATTGCCCCGAACAAGCAGTAAATTTGACCAATCACAAATAGAGCAGTGTGGAGGACATACATTCCACTTTACAAAAGATTTTGTGAAACCACAATTTGAGATCATTCTGAAGTGAAAGAAATTCTCAGTAAGGAAAATTCATCCCAAAATTTTGTTTCAGCTCAATCAAAATATTTCATTTCTATCAAACTGTTTTGTTTTGGTGCTGACTTAAAAATATTCTAATCATATAAGACAATACAAAATAAAAACAATTTAAAATGAAAAAGCATTTCAAAATGAAAAAATGTTTCAATATTGTCAGATCTTCCCTTCTGTTTTCCCTCCTAAACAAAATTTCAATAAAGTTGACATGATTTAGCAAAGTGTTTTGATTTTGATGGAACTGCATTCTCCAACGGAAAATGGCTCTAAAGTTTTCTGACCATATCTAGTCACAACTTTTATTTCCATTCTTCAGGATTACCCAAACTCGCAAGTGTGCATCTTTCTGCTGATTTTGAATAATGTGATAATACGCATAATAAATACATCAAACATTGCAGTTGAAGAGATGTGCTTCTCTCTCACCATACTTAGGAGCACTGAGCGTATTCCAGAATATTACAAACATTATATATGAATTTAATAAACATTTACATTTTTCTTCTATCTTTTCCTGTCTATGAAATATAGAAAAAATGTTTTGAATTTTAATGAAAACTGATGTCCTCCCAAAATAATGACTCCAGGAGGAATAAACTCAGAATACTGTGAGAGTTGCAATAAAATCATGAAACACAGATAAAGTGATTCTTGTATCAGCACTTGGGAATACTCGGGAAGCAAGGCTATATAATTCAGACGTTTGGTCCTAATCTACAAGATCCTCTTGTGATTGTAGAAACTGTCATGCCATGATTGTCACACCAATACAGCTGCACATACCAGGAATATGGAAGCTGCCATGGTCCATTTGAAACTTTCAGGAACCCGAGAAAGAGTGCAGAAGGTCTTAAACCTGTGACAGAACTCACCACTTCAAGACATCAGAATGAGCCAAAGACTTGATGAGTTCAGAACATGACGTTAAGTCTCATATTTTCAGATAGGCCTTCCCACAATATCAGAACTGAAGAATATGCAGCAGCTTAGCAAAGGAGAAAAGGGGACTATGTTTCAAACAAACAAGTATATGAATAACAAATAAAGAAAAATAATGGGCTAATTGTACCATATAACTGTATCACAGCATTCTTTGGTTAAACTCAGTGCAATTCAAATTGTGATGGAGTGTATGTATGATGGAGGGCTTGGCAGTTTGGAGGATTAAAACTCCTTCCTAGGATATGAGAGAACTTGCTCTGCCATGCTGACATCAGACATCATGGCAAAAATCATCCAGGGAATAAAGATAGAAGGAAGCTACTGGAAACAATCAGGCCACATAGAAAGGGAGCACAAATGTTTTCTTTGCTTAACTTGTCAATTATTGGGGTTGGCTTCTGCCAAGAACCAAGGTAATCTTCTACTCTGAGGAAATTATTTTTTTATTTTTTCCACCTGAGAGAAGAAGGATTTGTAGAGTTTACTAACTTCATAGGAATGTAACAATAAAAGGCCACGAAGGCCACTTTAAACGCTAAACAGGTTGACACAACACTTCGCCATCTGACCACACCAATATTGTGAAACTTAAAGACAGTGCTGGACAAGATACAAAATACTTGTATAACAAATGGGCGGTCTCTAGGCTCCGCTGACAACATAAACTACTTGGAATAGTTTCCTTGTTAAGCACTGCAGCTTATCTACAGCATATAGTGTCTGATGCTGTTTATGTAGTACCCTCTCTATACATGTAAACAGAAGGCCAAAGTCTGCCCTTGAAAGTAACATTGATTAGAAGCTTATTACAAACAAAAGAAAAAGCTAGTCTATTGTCATTGTCCAAGCTCAGAGAAATCTACATATAGTGAAATGTACGTAAGATTAAAACAATTATTTCAGGTTTAATAGTCAGTGATGGCGTTTATATATGGGGGAGTCCATTTGTTTTTGAAAAATATTGTCTTTCTACCTAAGAGTGTCTCTTTGAAACCACCTACTAACTGAGGATCTTATTGTGCCTTCAGTCCTCACACAAAACTTCCTCTGATTTCAATTTTCCAGATTTTGTTTGAAACAGAAAAAACATGGAATCCTGAACTGAACAGCTATGATAACACCTACATAGTGCTTTGCTGCTGAGGATCTCAAAGAACTTTTCATGCAACCCTTAATGAAGCCTCTCAAAATCCCATGAGGTATAAGGATTGTTTGATACTCTTAGCTCCAGACTACATTGTACAGGACTTTGCTATTGATTGTTTAAGTCCCCTTCTATGATACTCTAACCTCTCCAGAGAGAAATGGGATTCACAGTTTAATCTCATTTTATCTAAAGAGCTCTGGAACAATATTTGGCAGAATGTTCAGATGGCATTTTCATCACCTCCCTCTACAAAACATAAAATTCTCAATAGGTAATTTTGGATCTCTACAAGACTCTGCTCTGCCAAAACTATGACCTCTGCAGATGCTGAAGTTATCAACCTTCACTCACATTGCTAACACATAAGGCTCATATGATAAAATATCTCCACTTAGGTCTGAAGTTTGCCTGAAGATTATCTCATATTAAATTAGTTCAGGAAATCAGCCTTTACAAGACCAGCTTTTTTAAAAAGGAAATACACATCCTCAGAAGGACCCTCATCCCCCACTGCTAAATTAGACTAAGCAAGAAAATGCAAAATTATAAAGAAAATTATGCTACCTAGTACCTGAACTAGTTCTCTTTTAAAACCATTTAATAATCTTCCATATGCCTTCAGATCATTGATATATGCTGAATATTCCTTGATAGTTGCCACTATTCTCCTCATGCACTGAATTTTTATCTCACATGCCATTGTCTGGTTTCTTATCTCATGATTCTTTTTCCTTTATCTTTCCTCTTGATATATAGATAGTAGGCATATCCATTTAGCAGAGATGAAATCTTGGCCCCATTGAAGACAGTCAGTGTCAAAACTCCAATTGGCTTCAATCGGTCTAGGATGCACCTTGAGAGTTTAAATGACTTACCCAAGGCACCCAGATGTTATGGTGATGGGGATTTCATAAGTACACAGACATCACCCAAGTGGCAAGTAGGAAAGACAGAATATAGGTTCTGTGCTCTAATCCCTAGAACTGACTCCCCCTACCTACAAGAAAAAACAACTTTTATGGCAAGTCAATTTTTAAAGCCTATTTAGTTTGACCAAGTCAATTTAAGTAAATTCTAAGCAAGCAACTTCCTCAGATATAGCTAGAAATGTGTAAAAGGCTTTCTATGATCATATTTTTACAGTAAATATGCTGCTACACTGTTGTGAGGCAGTGCTGCTGCAAAGAGAATTATTCAAAACTGAGTTCTAGCTTTGATCAATTTAAGTGACAGGAAATAGAACTCAATCTTATGGGGTTCCAGGGGCTTCTGTATAGATTATTTAACCTAATCTTTCTGTCTATCCAATGGGACTCAGTGCTCAGTCTACAATATACCAGCGATATTAGAGATGCTTAGTTTTGCAGTTCTCAAACTATCCAGAGATAACATGCTTGCTAACTGCAAAAATGGTTTTTAAATAAATAAATATATAAATAATATATAGAGGTGAGAAATAACCTATTGTCCCTCTGCAAATTTGTGTACACAGAGTCAATCCCTTACCTCTTTCTAAAAGTGCAAAGTTTCAAAAAGTTCAATGAATAGAAGATTGTTGGGGGCGGAATAGAACTGGACAAAGAGAAAAAGTCTGGAGATAAATGTGAGACGGGAGAGACAGGCAGTAGAAACAAAAGTGAAACTGTTTGAGCAGCATATTCCAGACGTCTTGAGGTCTTTCTGAGTGTAGCCTTCATTGATTTGAGATCTACCATACCATTCTCTCACTAGAAGGGAAAACCTATAATGGCAGCAGGCCGTAAAAGAGACCCAGTTTGGGAATATTTTAATGCAGTTCCTCTACCTGTGGGTAAGACAGGCATGCGTGCAAAATACAAACAGTGCAAAAAAAGAAATACAAGGCCTGGTTGCCCGAATGAAACAACATCATGAGAAGTGTTCCTTCTCAGGAGAAAGCTACATTGAAGATGATGAAAGGAATGTGTCTGAACATGCAGGATCTTCAGGTTGGTAAACTTTTTTATTTCATACTTCTTTCTTAGGGACTGCCTGTCTTCCTTTATTCTTGAATTCTCATGTTTGAGCAAAAAATATAGTTGTTACTTTATGGTACTATCATTTTAGATGCAGCTGTGATAAAAAATAAATAGCTGAAATAGTCAGATCCTCCTTTTACAATTTCACCTTTAAAGTAGTACTGAGTATCAGTGAATGCAATGAGTAATACTAAATGAGCAGTATAGGAATATTAATTAAATAACTGCATTGACTTATTTTGTTTAGGAGAATCCATCCTCAACATACAAGATTCTGAAGACTATCCACCTTCAAGATCATTTTCTATAGTTTCAGAGTTATCTGCCAATGATAGTGTTTCAGTCACATCATGTATGTCACATAGCCACAGTAAAAAGAAAAAAAAATCTCCATCATCCAGAAACAGCCATAGATACATTAGTGATAAGAACCAGCAGATTACAAAAATAGGTAATTGATGAAAAAAGTGCCCGGTTTGTTTATGCAACAAACTCTCATTTTCGTATGATTGAGAACCTACACTTCATTAACATGGTCCAGTCATTAAGACCAGGATACAGTCCACCCATTAGAGCAGATGTCGCAGGCAAATTGCTGGATAAAGTATATGAAAGAGAAACTGAGCAGTGTGCAAAAGGTTTAGAGGGTAAAATTGTTAACCTGAGTCTTGATGGGTGGAGCAATGTCCACAATGATCCTGTTGTATGTGCTTGTGTGACAACAGAAGAAGGGAATGTCTTCCTTACAGAAACAATTGATACATCGGAAATGCACACACAGCAGAATAATTGCAAGAAGTAGCACTAAAAGCTATAACAAACTGTTAAAAAAAATTAAAATGTCTAGTACGCAGCTTGGTCACAGACAATGCTGCAAATGTATCCAAGATGAGAAGAAATTATTTAGAAGAGAGTCCCAAGCTAATAACATACAATTGCCGTGCTCATTTGTGTTCCAGAAATAAAGGCTAATGTTGTTGAAATTGCAAAATACTTCTGTAACAACCACTTTGCAGCAGCTGCTCTGAAGAAAGCTAACTCTCTCACTAGACGTGCGTGCAATGGAACTCAGTAGTGGACTGTTTTGAGCACTATATCAAGAACTGGCCTAATCTGATGACAGTTTGTGAAAAAAATCATGAAAAAATAGATGGCACTGTCGCAGCCAAAGTTCTCAACATTGGGCTTAAGAGAAATGTTGAACATATGCTGAGTACCCTAAAACCGATTTCTTTAGCCTTAAACAAAATGCAGGGAAATAGCTGTTTTATTGCTAATGCTGTTGAAAATTGGAAGGAACTGAGTGAGATCTTAAAAAGAGAAATTACGAGCATTAAAAAAACAAATGGGACAAGCACTATCTCCAGCTCATTTTCTTGCAAATATTCACAATACTCGGTACTGGGGTCAAACTTTAACTGCTGAAGAAGAGGATTTGGCTATGATATGGACATCCAGCAATCATCCCTCCATAATGCCAACTATAATAAACTTCAGAGCTTAGGGTGAACCATTCAAGAAATATGTTTGCTGATGATTTGTTTTAAAGAAAGTCACACCAGTGAACTGGTGGAAGTCACTTATGCACTTGGATTCAGAGCCTGTTGAAGTGATAATCTCACTTTTAACAGCAGTAGCTTCTTCTGCCAGTGTAGAAAGAATATTTTCTTCCTTTGGACGAATTCATTCCAAATTGAGAAATTGTTTGGGACCTGAAAAAGCAGGAAAGCTTGTTTTTCTTTTCCAGATTATGAACAAATAGGAAAATGAAGATGAAGACAACTGAGTTAGCTGCAGAAGACAATACTTTAAGTTTCTCATGTTGACCTGGCTGACAGAGTCAATTTAATTTTTGGGTTTTTTAAAGCAATAATTTCATTTCACTATTTAGTTAAAAACAATTGTAACAAAAACAAACCTGATTTTAAAAAACTTGAATGTTTAACTAAATTCAAAAAATCATACGCTTGTTTTGTTAAAATATGTTTGCTGTTGAAGAAAAAAAATCCAGAATACACAACGTTGTTGTTTTAGTTAAATAAAACAATTTAAATGTCTGTCTGGTGATGTTCTCCTCCTAATACAGCATGGCAAGAAAATCTTCCAAATATTAATGATTAACCCTGTTGAATTGGAGATAGTTCACCTCCCAATGACTTCATAAATATCTGCTTCAATTACCTGTGGTAAATGAAATAACCATACAGTCATTCATTTTCTGATATAGCTTAAAACTAATCTGAAAAGTTTTCAAAATAAATCACTTTAAAAATGTATAGTGTGTACCTTCTAAAAATGAAACCTACATCTATCCCTGAGTTGTGAAGAATATGTATTAAGGTTATAACAACCAACAAGAATGCACTTTTATGTAGAAATCCATGATTAAATCGAGTCTTCCTGACTAGATTTAAATCAAATCCACCCTGGCAAATTCCTCATGTGTTTTCAGGTGGCATGAGTACCAAAAAAATCAGTCTGACCAGAAGATCACCAAGTATAGGGGATGGCTCAGGAAGGAAAAACCCTGGCCCTGTTTTAGTCTCTAAACAAACCCAAACTTTTCTTAGGCCAGAATTAGCAGATTTCATATTATAAAATCAAGATGATGCCCTCCCTGCAGTCATTTCACATCATGACAACATCCCAGAAGAGCTTATGCACTGGAAACCCACCCACAGAAAATGAAAGGGTTTCTATGTTGCAAGCTGCCAGTCCCGGGGCCCCTCTCTATTGAAGACCCTAATATTCAAATAGATGTCAAAGTACAATCCAATCTTTCAAATATCTCAAGGGATATTGAAAGTTACATAAAAATCAGAATTTTGGATGAATGAAAGTGAAAGTTCTATACTAATTTTGGAAACTGAGGCTAGAAGCAAACTTTGGATAATCAGGGTTCAGAGAATTTAAATGTTTACAAGCTGGCTCTACTACCCTCTATCTAAAATCAAATATAGAATGTAAATGTGTAACCATCCACATCACCTCCTCCAATATTGCAACTACTTCCCTACTCATAGGTAGGATCTTAGCAAATTCACAGTCCATTTTGGTCAATTCCACGGTCATAGGATTTAAAAAATCGTAAATTTCATGATTTCAGCTATTTAAATATGCAATTTCACGGTGTTGTAATTGTAGGGGTCCTGACCCAAAAAAGAAGTTGGGGGGGGAGGTTTGCAAGATTATTGTAGAGGAGGTTACGGTACTACTACCCTTACTTCTGAACTGCTGCTGGTGGTGGCAGAGCTGGGTGGCTGGAGAGCAGCAGCTGCTGGCCGGGAGCCCAGCTCTGAAGGCAGAGCCACTGCCAGCAGCAGCGCAGAAGTAAGGATGGCATGGTATGGTGTTGCCACCTTTACTTCTGTGCTGCTGCCTGCAGAGCTCAGCCCTCGGCCAGGAGCCGCCACTCTCCAGCCACCGAACTCTGAAGGCAGTGCAGGAGTAAGGGTGGCAATACTGTGACCCCCCCCCCCAAAATAACCTTGCAACTCCACTGCAACTCCCTTTTGGGTCAGGACCCTCAATTTGAGAAACACTGGTCTCCCCTGTGAAATCTAAATAGCATAAAGTAAAAGCACACAAAAGACCAGATTTCATGGGGGGAGACCAGATTTCAAGGTCCATGATGTATCTTTCATGGCCATGAATTTGGTAGGGCCCTACTCATAGGGTGCAGTTCAAAACAGTCCTCATTTTCAAAACCCCACCTGGCCTTACTCCAATCTTCTTCACAGAGCTCATCTGTCCATCCCTCTCTCCATTCCTTTATTTGCATAGCACAGGTTGCCCCTCTGTCCTTCACAGTCATCCCATTATTGGTGCACTATTCTCATCTGGAGCAGCCTTCATTGCCATTAGTGTCCCTTATATGTGTCACTAATTTGTATTTCTACTATGGCCATTTTCTTACCCTGTGAGTGACACATAAAACACTTGTTAAAAGTAATAATGAGAGAATCTGTCACATAAACAATTAATTAAAAAAATAAAAATAAAATTTATAACTAAATGCTAATTACTTTGAGACTTTTTAAATGAAATACAAAAACATGCCAATGTTTTATACAGCTCCATAAAGTAAAGATAATAAGGGAAATTATACAAATAAGGGAGACAGACAGATGGCCCCAACCCAATAATAGTCAGAAACGTCCTTTGTGCCTGGACTGTCTCTGCTATGTTCTCAAAGTTTAAAATTTAACAAAGAGACATATACAGAGAAATAGGCAGAAAATGCTTATATATAAATGCTCTACAAAATGCATATTCAAAATAGTATAATTGTCAAATGCTCAGAGTCCACACAAATAGGTTAAAATAGTTGAGCACCTTAACACATGCTTATACTTTCCTTACAAACTTTTTACACCCTTAAACATTTGAAATCATGACATGAACAGCTAAGTGATCCAGGCAGTTCCTGGCTGCAATACAATCTTTTGTTGTAAGCTCTTGGGGGCCAAGCCAATATCTTCCTTGGTGTTTGCACAGCACCCAGTACAATGGGGACTTCCATCCTGATCGGTGCTTTCGGATACCACCATACTATAAATATTAAGAGCCAGATCATCAACAACTCTAGGCCACCTTTTAACCAAACCTTGCCATTAATTAGGGTCTTGTGAGACGCAGCATGGTCTAGTGCAGTGGTTTTTAAACTGTGGGTCTGGTCACAGGTTTAGAGCACAGGGGGAGCAGAGCTAAAAAAAGATGCCGGGAGCAAAAAAAGATGCCGGGAGCAAAAAAAAATGCTCCACTCCAGCTGCAGTGCAGGAGCAAAAGGCGCCGGAGCACAAAAAAGGCGCCACTTCTGCTCAGTGGGGGAGCGGCCGCTCCCCCTGCTCCCCCCCCGGCTACGCTACTGGAGGCACTGGGTCGGGGCACCTCTGGTCAGCACCACCAACCGGTCCGTTAAAAGTCCCATTGGCGGTGCTGCCTGGCTAAGGCAGGCTAGTCCCTACCTTCTTCTGACACCGCGCTGCACCCCGGAAGCGGTCAGCAGCAGGTCCGGCTCCTAGGCGGGGAGGCTTTGGGGCTCCGCGCACTGCACCCACACCGAGCACTGGCTTCACACTCCCATTGGCTGGTTCCTGGTCAATGAGAGCTGGAGGGAGCAGTGCTTGCGCGCCTCCGCCTAGGAGCCGGAGCTGCTGCTGGCTGCTTCTGGGGCGCAGTCCACAGTGCCAGGACAGGCAGGAAGCCTGCCTTGCACCCCAGCTGCTCAGCTGACCGGGAGCTGCCCGAGGTAAGCCTGCGCCCCAACCCTATGCCCCAATCCCCTGCCCCCAGGTAAGCTGCCTGTGGTAAGCCCTGAGCCCCCCCAAACCCGAGCCCCTCCTGTACCCCAAACCCCTCATCCCTGGCCCCACCCCAGAGCCTGCAGCCCAGAGCCCTGACCCTTTCCCGCATCCCAATCCCCTGCCCCAGCCCAGAGCCCCCACCCACACCTTAAACCCCTCATTCCCAGCCCCACCCCCCCAGCCCAGAATTCCTCCCACGCCCCAAACCCCTCATCCCTAGCTCTGTTGGGTTGCGGGCATCAACAATTTTCTTCAGCTGGGTCACCAAAAAAAAAGTTTGAAAACCACTGGTCTAGTGAATGGGATACTGGGCTGGAACTCAGTAAGCCTTCTCCCACTGACTTGCTATGTGGCTTTAGGTAGGTCATTTCACCTCTTTTATGCCTCGGTTTCCCACTCTCATCCTTTGTGTCTTTTACATTTAGGTTGTAAACTCTTCAAGGCAGGGACTGTCTCTTATGTGGTTACAGAGTCTAGTACAATGATCTTGTTTGAAGATCTAGGTGTTATTTTTAATACAAGTATTGATTTAAATGAGCCCTGGATAGCCCGGGAAGCAGCCATAGAGATCAACACACTGACCGATGATCATAGCCCTGTGTGCTCCTGTACCACCCCTCTCGCCCCTGGCATACCCCTCTCTGCCTCTACATTATTCTGGAGGAATCCTCATCAGCCTCTTTAGGGCTGATAATTGCTCACAATCACCCACTTATAGCACCTATTCAATGTAGCGTTCTTTCCTGTAATTCCTTGGCTCGGGAAGTGTATGTATATATTTAATTAACTCAATACTGTTTGTATAGTGCACAGAAGATGTGAAACACTAATTGAAAAAGTATTAATGTGAAGGATTGTAAATTTGAAATTACCACAGTACTTTGATTTCTATACTTGTATGGATTAGCAGAGGAGGACTCAGAGTTATAATTTTATGTCTGATAGGTTCTTAAAGTGAGAGAGCAAAGCAAGGCTGAGGAGTTCTGACACCCTGAGGGTAGGTGAAGAGGCACTTAAAGTCATAAGAGTGCTTCTCCAGCACTCTGTCATATCTTACATATTAATTCTTGGAAATTCTGTGTTTGACTTTTTGTTTTTAATCCTGATCGACATGTGTAAGGCACAGTTACTAAAATAAAATGTTCTTGCATAAATAAATGCTGCCCTCTGATTGAGTATCCTCATCCTGAGACCAACTATCTCATTGTGAAACTGAACCAGTCTGGAAAATGGAAAAAAATATATAAATATTCTAATTATGTCTTCATTTCCCATCAGCCCTGCTACACTAATCTCTCCAGAGCTAAATTTGACCTCACTACAAACAGCAGCAAAATAACATGCCTCATTGTGTTTGAATGGATTTCCTCAGCAAACACACTTTTCTTTGTTTACTGTATCTATAAATATGGTAGTGCACACACAACCCACGTTATCAGGTAGTCCAGCATCTGAAAGGTGAGGTACAATAGTAGGATTGCTTTCCTTATATGAATATAAATTGACCTAGCTGATCCACATATGTCAGTGAGACACTGTTCATCCTCAATCAATTCATGTCCCTGACAGACTAACTTGTTCCAAGCTCTTCCACAATTGTGCAGATGAAGAGACCATGTCTAGGAATTACAAGATTGTACAATTAAAAAGGATTTTGGAAGTCAAGTATTAATGTCCATGTACGCTTGTTTTAATAGATCAATTACTCCAGCATCTAGTTTTAAGTCAGTACTGTAAACAGGATGTTATGGTAGCTGTTGCTAGCAGTTCCCTAACTGGAACATCTGGGCAAAAACATGCTCACTGCCATGTAGGCACCAAACTGCATAAATACTGGATCAAAGACAGAAACCAGTTTTCAAATCCATACAGAACCAGGCATGGTGTCACAAGACTCTTACTGCTCTCCTTCAATACCTTAGTAATGATATTTCCCCAACAATACACGATGCAAAGCTGGGGGCTGACTACTTATTACTCCCATCAAAAACTCACTCAAACTATTCTAGGTCCTCCATCTTATCTGTCAAATACCAGAGTAAAAGTAAAAGCCTTAGTTCTTTTCCCACCTCTGTCATTAATGACCACAAACATGCAATTCAACAGCAGAACAGATACTACATAAATAATGGGAAGGATTCCTCTCGAATCCCTTAACAAAACCCAGCCACTTTGTCTTGTTTAAGATTGTGTTAGTATTTACTACTACTGAATGTCACTGCAAGAAAGATTTTGAAAATGCACTAGCTCTAAAATAGATGTAGCCTTCTTCCTTATATACCTACAGCCACCGTTTAAGAAAGCTCTGATCTCTTTAACAGCACAATCTGAATTCCTTATTCCTCAGGACTGTAAAGCAGGATGAGAGCTACTGCATTCTCTATCTTACACTTTCAGATCAGTTTGGCAATTCAGAGCTGTGGAGAGTATGGAAAAAATTTTGCTTTGCTTTTCCCTGTACTGCAGCTGTAAGGAAAACATAATGATGAAATTATGATTAACTATTGAACTAAAGGAAAGTGTTCCACCTACAGACCATCTTCATGAGTCAAAGCAGCTGACAGGTTATCTGCAAATGGACATTATTTTAGGATTGAATATGGTTGCTAGTTTGTGGTAAAAAATGAAGCAGAGGTATTGCCGTCAATGGTAATTAACAATGTTAATCTTCTTTTTCCTCTCTATGGTGATAAAACGAGTCATTTTTATATTTAATTAATGCAGAGGATCATTTTGGAAACTGGCTAATGAGGCTCTGATCACATTACCATGAAAATGTGCATTACCACTGCAACTGAGGAGGCTGTTTCATGTGTAGAGAATCTACTTTGTAATTAGCCCACTGTGAAATGAATCACGTCAAGAAAAACTGTGAGGGAAGCAGTAGGCAATAGGCACTTAGCTACTGCTGTGCCAATAGACCACCAACATTCTAAGCTGTTTTCTCCTCAATATTGCCTGTCATCAGCATTGCAGTCCCAAACTGTAAGTGTTCAGCCTCTGTCAACAGCAATGTGTCAGAGCTTGAACAAATTATAGAGAGGGAGAGAACAGATGCTAAAAGGCACTAAACTTTAATTTGCCAGATTTTGCTATTCCAAAAGCAAACCAAAAAAAAGCCTCAAATCAAATACTGACTCAACAGTATTTGTGCAAAATTATGAGATATTATGTTAAGTGCTAATTTCTTCTTTTTCCCCTTCCTCTGAACAAGCTGGAAACATGTTAGCAGCACACTGCTACGCTAATATTCCTGCTGCTGGGACAGACACAGATAACTACAAGGTATTAAGATCTCTGCCTAGTGGTAAAGAGAAATAACACAAAGAATATATAAACAAGAGCTGAGATAAACATCATTCTTTGAAACTATTCCACTTCAAAAAATACAAATGAACTATTCTGGTTTTATTTTAAACCAAATCAATATTTTAAATTATTCAGAAAATCAAATACACTTTTTGGCCAGCCCAGACATGCCATAAAACTTTCTTCCATAAGTTAGAAATACCTAAGATCATGGACCTACTAAATCCCAGCATTTGCAGAGGCACTAGTGTAACACTGCTTTGAAATCACAATCATATTACCAAAGCAAAGGGCTTCCTTAAAACATTACAAATATGATTCAATGAGACTGCTGTTATATGACTGACATCTTGGCAGAAGATGCACAAAAATGTTAAAAGAATCCCACAGGAAGTCATCTGAAGGGGGAGTGGCAAAGAAGCAAAAAACAACAGTCACCCAATAATAATTTTTTTTTTTTAAGAAAAGCACAACTTCACTAACAATTTTCACAGGGAAAAAAAAGAGCATCTCTTTTTACTTACTATCTTTAAAGGAGTACAATTTCTTACTCTGGAGTCACTGGCAATATCCTCTGCACTCACCTGTGAAACTTCATAGAGCAGTTTGTAGTGTTCCTCTCTCTTCTGAAAAGTGCACAGATTGCAGCCCATTCTAATAAGCAAAGCAAGAGCAAAGCTTCTAATTTCCCCAGAACTGAAAGGCAAATGCACTGACAGGGAATCACCCTCCAGACTTGACTACTGTTTTTCATCAGTCACTCCAGCACAGAAACACAGACACACCACTGTTAGCTGGAAGCACAAGCCAGGGTAGTGTGTAGCAGCATGCTCTTCTTCCCTTTCCCTAAGTATCTTACACTCACGTATACACACAGAGTTTCGACTCAGTTCATGGCAACACTCCCCCTGTCTCTGCATCAGTGCACATGACTACACAGATTCTAACTCATGAATATTAATAGAGACTCATTGATTATTTATGACAGAACGTGTTGGCAGGGAGGGGTGTCATAGCTGCTGTTGATGACAGATGAATATTCACTAATTAAGAAGCAAATGTAGTGTGGTTAAACAAAATTCACTTGTGTCAATACTATCTCTGTTTATTAAGGTTAGAGAGATTAAGAAAGAGCAATACACACTTGCCCTTTAATTTTATCAGTGATCATGAGGCTAATTCATGAGTAAGAATTTCTGAGGCACAAAGTCAATTCCTACCTTAGGTCTCCACCTTGCGCAACAGGAATGACTACATTTATTTAAAAAATATTTGCTATGCATTTAAAAAAGTGATTGTGATAACTTATGCTGTTGAATATCTAAAGCAAAAAAGGAAGGAGAGAAAACAAACCCATATGGCTGTAATGCTTCATTCACTTTTGATATCGCCAAATCTAATTGAAATGCCAGCGTTAAGACAAGAAGAAAGGATTCCATAACTGTGAGTCTATAATGTGTGGGTGTGATTACATAATGTGTGTAGATACTATGTATATATGATTATACACATGGTCTATATAGGTACACACAGAGTGGTCACATGAACTTTATATTCACACTTTGTACACTTACCATGTACATACATGGTTAAATAGCAATTATAGTAAACTTTATCAACCCCAATTTTTTAGGAAAATGAATAGAAGATATACCCTCTTGGACTTTTACAATTTCAAAAGCTTCTATTATATCATGCCATTGTGTCTAATTTTACTGTTTGCAAATTAGATTTTAATAGCTCTACAATTCTCAGTGAATAGATAAAGGCAAGGATCCATTTAAAATTAAACCTACAAGTTAAATGCTACAGGCAACGGAACTCCCATATTTAGTTTCATGTGCTCACTAATTCCTATATTTTACAGCGTGTAATCAGTAAGTTTCTTAAAGATAGAAATCCTGACTGTAGCAAACCCAGACTCCTTAAAAAAATAAAACAAAAAACAAGATCTGTTTTATTTGTACTTTGCCTCATCTAGAGCCTTCACTAATTAAGAATTATGTCCTTTTTCCAAAGCATCTTTAAACTGGACAGGATAGCAGGTGGACTCCAAAGCAAAAATAATTACTCTGAAACCAATGAAACCAGTTTAGTTAAGATTGACATTGGACCTGAAGATTTTTAATTGCTAATCACTGATGTAAAGCTACTTTTTTGGGGTACAGTTTCCTAAAAGTGCTTTGTCAAATATTTAAAATCAATAACAGGAAATGATTCTAATGAGTACTAATTGTTAACAAATTGGCTTTGCATCTAGCAGCACCTCAAACACCACCAACGCAGAGTAGTAAGTAGATCAACAATCATCTGCTGCTTATCAGTCCTTCCCCTTGGGATGTAATAATCCGATTTTCTGGGCCTTAATTTTACCTAACAGGCTGGATGAAAGCCAAGCAGAGAGACCAACATGAAAACAGCATCATTATTGTGAACACTGAAAAGTTTGCTAGAACCTCTATGTGAATTATAGGAGAGCTGATACTTCATCTTGATTAAATTTAACTTTTTAAAATAAATGGATAGTGCCGGGAGAGAGCAAATTGGGACCATTTGTAGAGCAGATACTTCTTACACTAGCTACATGCATTGCCATGAAACATGACTGCCATATCTATTTTCAAGCAGAGGTGGGCCCAAGCTGTCAAGTTTGGAGGTGAACGTTTCCCAAATTCCATGGGTTCGGGGATGGGCTCCTCTTTGTTAGCAAGCATCAGCTTCTCTCCATCTCTACTGACACCCATTGAATACTCTTCGTGCTGAGAGGTTCCTATACATGAAGCAAACATCACTATGTCTTTGAAGGTTTCTACATTGCAGAGCTGTAGAAGAATTGTCAGAAGTTTAAATTCTGAACTTAAGAAAGTCAGATCAAGGAATTAGATAATAGTCATTCAAGGACAACCATGCTATCTTTCGATGAAAGTGTTTTCTTCTTCTTCAGCCGCCATAACTTCTTCCCGTGATACATACTGGTTCTGAAAACTAAATAGTAATACGATGATAAAAGAAGCCATGATTTACCCTGATTTATTTTTTTAATTCCATGCAAATACTATTGTTGTTTTAACACATTGCTATAGGATTTCTTTTTTGTAGTTACCAGAAACAAAAAATAAAATACCAGATAAAATAAGCAATGGAAAACGGCAGTCAATCTTCCAGCCGTTTCCCAGGGCTGTCCCTTTTTTCATTACTAGTCCTCTGATTCTTTTGTTTCCTTCTCAGAAACCGACACAGGCTTCTCCACTCATTTATCAAGTGCCTGCCCTTTGCCCACACACACAGGAAAGGTTCTACCTTCTGCTTCTATATCCATCTAATGGGTACAGTCTGCAGGGTTGAAGAGATTTATCTGAGAAAGAAAGGAATATTTTAGGTCTCTGAATTCCAGCAAAATATGCTATTTTGGTTTTACTAACCTTGATGCATCAGAATGTGAAATTTGAGGCAAAACTTGATCGAACTAATGATTAAATAGAAATATATCATGCACTTCTGTCAGGTTGAATTTGATGTTAGGAAGAAAGTAATCTCTATCTTTCTTTTTAATCCTCTCTCACATCAAATCTGTAGCTAAAAGGACAGAAGAGATATTAAAATATAATCAAGTAATTCTTATTCTATATGTAATTCAAAGACATTTGAATTATTCAACAATCTTCTTGATTGTGGAGTTCCCCCTGTTCATCACCCACAATGTAATGTCACCACAAAGACTACAAAGGTTCATCAGGCTTTAGAGACAAGCTAAGAATGCAGGAAGCCTGGGCCAAAGCACAAAGGGATTAATTTTAATTTTTAAAATATCACATTTTCAAATGTGATTGCTTAAAAAGTTAGGCACCTAAAACCATATTTAGGCACCTATGGGATAATTTAGAGCACTTAAAATTGGTACACAACTGCCTAAATAAGATGTGTAAGTGCCAATTATAGGCACCCATGTTTGAAAGTTTGTCTGGCTTAAAGCACCAACAAGGGAGGAAATTCAAGGCAAAAAATTTCCAAACTGAACCCATTTAAAGGTCATATGCTTCTGTAAGTGATCACACAGCAAAGAACGTTACAATGTACTGAAAAATTATGCCTAACTCATGTAAGTGAAGCCACTGACCCAAATTCATAGGTGTGTCACAGATGGGTCATGGACAGCCAGACTAGTAGTCAGAGCCAGAGTCTACAATCATAAGACATAAGTCAGGAGTCAAGTGGGTGAGGATTCCAGGAGGTCAGTGTCAGGAGACAAACTGGAGGTCAGACCCATGAATCAGTTGCCAGGAGTCACACTGGGGCAGGATGCCAAGAAATCAAGCTGCAGGAAGCACAAGGCACACAATCCAGACAAGTGTGGAGACCAGTTGTTCAGACAGTTTCCTGTTCCTGCTGATGGCTTAATTAGGGTCAGCAGGCCAATCAGCTGCTCTTGGAGTCCACCAATAGGACTGCAGGGGAGGAATCTCAAACAGGCTGGGATTTATGAGTCCTAGGTAAGGAATCATTAATAGGCTGCCAGATAGGGAGTTGGAGTTTGGCTGCTCCTATAAACTATGCAGACCCCAGCTCGAGACACATGGGTCAATGGCATCACCCCTCCCATAAGGGTGTCCTTTGGGAAACATGGGTCCAGGTTTCTCAGGGTGGCTGCTATGGAAGGCCTGAACCAGGGTGGGAGCATGAAAACTTTCCTCTGGCTTCCAAGTGCTTCCCTCTGAGCTATAACCTTCCCAACTGATCAGGTACCATAATTTGCTCCATTTGATCTTAGAGTCGAGGGATACGTGAACCATGTTTCCTCTTGTCCCTGTACCTCTACTGGTGGGAGTGGTGACTGTGTTCAGGGAAATGGGTTCTCAGTGTATAGTTTCAGAAGGGAGACATGGAACACAAAGTGGACTCTAAGGCGGTGGTTCTCAACTGTGGTCCACCGCTTCTTCAGGGGAAAGCCCCTGGCACGCCAGACCGGTTTGTTTATCTGCTGCATCCGCAGGTTCGGCCGATTGTGGCTCCCACTGGCTGCGGTTCGCTGCTCCAGGCCGATGGGGACTGCGGGACACTGCGGACAGCACAGCCCTCGGCCTGCGCAGGCATCCACATGGCAGGAAATTACAAAGGTCTTTATCATGGGGCACATTCAAAGGCCACCAGAAGAAACGGGACATTAAATGTTGGGTTTTATATCGCTTTAAGTGTCCTGTTAAGGAGTCATGGCACCCATGCAGGTCCAGGTGGAAAGTAGATTGGGTCCCTCACAAATGTGATCCCCTTCTTGGTGTTGGCCATTGTCAGTCGAGAACCCCACAACTCGCTGGATGGAATTCTGGAGACAGAAGCAGAGCGAATGAATGCAAGACGGTCCTGGCAGCAAGCTGCATTAAGAAAGTTATGGGATTGGAGAATGTGGGCTGGTTCTGGACTGAGGCCTTGTGGGTCAGGGGCATGTATTCAGGACAAAGCATGAGCCTTGCCGTTCCTGGTTCCAGGATAGTAGGTCAGGGTAAAGTTAAACCAGGAAAATAATAGGGCCGATCGACGCTGTTGCTGGTTCAGGCCTTGGCCCTGTGCAGGTAACTCCAGGTTCTTGTGGTCCGTAAACATTTGGACCAGATGATGAGCCCTTTCGAACTAGTGTTGCTACTCTTCAATGGTGGTCTTAATTGCCAGCAGCTCGTTGTCCAGGACCTCATATTTTCACTCAGCAGGAGTACGGTTCCTTGAGTAGTAGGCAATGGGATACAGTATCTGCTTGGGTCCACACTTTTGGGAGAAAACTGCCCCCATCACCATACTAGAGGCATCAGCTTACACAACAAAAGCTTGTGCCACGTCAGAGTAGGCCAATACTGGAGAAGTGGTGAATTGCTCAAATGTGTAGTGGGCTTCCGGCGACCAGTGGAATTTGGTATTTTTTCGGAATATGGCAGTGAGGGACTCAGCTTGTTTTGAAAAATTCAAAATTAACCTCCGGTAGAAGTTCATGAAGCCTGAAAAACATTGTAGGCCACACCTGTTGTGTGGGGGGTGCCCAGTCGTGGACAGCCTGGACTTTGTGCAGATCTATCTTAATTCCTTCTGGGGACAGAGGTCTGATCAAACATGGACTTCTCTAGTTTAGCATAGAGACTGTCTCTCCAGGATTGTGCGAACGTGAGTGGTGTGTTGGTCCAGATCATTAGAAAATATCAATATATCATCTAAGTGAACTACCACAAACTGGTCCAGTAGATCTTTTAGCACACTGTTAATGAAATGCTGGAATGTTGCTTGAGCATTAGTCAGACCGAATATTCCAAATGGCTGTTGCAAGTCCAAAGGCGGTCTTCCATTAATTACCTACTCAAATATGGATGAGATTATAATATCTCCAGATATCCAGTTTCGTGAAAACACAGGCAACACCCATGCGGTCCAACAATTCAGGAATAACAGTTCTCATTATCTGATTTAAGGCTCAGTTATCGACACAGAGGCAGACGCTGCCATCCTTGTTTCTTTCTTTTTTTTTTTTTATTTACAAAAAGAAGGACTGGGGCACTGGCTGGTGAAGTCGATTTGCAGATGAACCC
The DNA here is from genome assembly GCA_033296515.1 of Macrochelys suwanniensis. Lineage (NCBI taxonomy): Eukaryota > Metazoa > Chordata > Testudines > Chelydridae > Macrochelys > Macrochelys suwanniensis. The sequence goes on from CM065775.1 coordinate 292,005,081, forward strand.
CTGGGCCAAGTTCTCTTGGAGATATTCTCATAATGCTGCCAGTTCAGGTTCTGACACTGGGTATATCCATCCAAATGGCATCTTCGCTCCTGGCTGAAGTTCTAGAGCAGTTGTAGTCCTGATGTGGGGGAAGGTTTTCTGCATTCTTCTCAAAAACGTCAGTGTAATCATGGTACCTGGGAAGTTTCATAGCTCCCCCAGTAGGTGTTTCAATGCAGCAACTACCCCTATTAGAACCTTCTTGGGTCTAGGTGACATGTTTGCTGGTCTCTGGCATGCTGTTGGCAGACGTCTGACGAGAAGGTGACTTTCTCTTCTCGCCAGTGAACAAGGGGTCATGAAGGGTCAGCCAGGAGAGGCCAAGGATAGGGGAAAATGTGGGAATGGATCACACCAAATTGTATTATTTCTCTGTGTTCCTGAATAATGGCTTACAGGGAGACAGTCTCCTCTACAACTGGACCTGAGGACAGTGAGGAGCTGTCAGTAGTTTTGATCATGTCATGTAATGCCTTGTACAGCAGGGAGATCTGTAGGGCCCAACCTGTAGCTGCATCCATTACATTTCTATTGCTCCTGAGTTGCAGGGCCTGTTGGAGGGGAATCTGTTGGGGGTCCCCTGGGAATGTACAGCTGGATAGGCCCTGCCAACAGTAAGACTGTTGGATGGGGCTCAGGGTACATCTTAGTAAAGACTAGGACATGGGGAAGATTTCTTCTCTCAAGGTCCAGACTGGGTCTCCCCACTGGGCCTGGGTTGTTTTATTTTCCCATGCTGTTTGGTGTTCGTATTGGGCAGGCCGAAATGGCATGGCCAGGTTTACCACAGTAGAAGCACAGGTGATGGCGGTGGCACCATTCCATTTCTTCAAGTGTGAGTTGCTAGTGAGCCAGACTGGTTTTCATGAGTTCAGTAGGTGATACAGAGGCTGGGGTCATGGTAAACAGTAAGGGAGGCTTTCTCCACCCTTCGTTCTCGCAGATGATTATCTGTGCTGATGGTGAGGTCCACAAAGGCATCTAGGCCCATTGGCATCTCTACACAGGCCAGCTCATCCTTGATTTCTTCCCATAAGCCCCACTGGAATTGGTACACCTGTGCTGCTTCATTCCACTCTGAATCCACTGTGAGGTGGCGGAAGGGTGCTGCATACCAGCGACATTCATGGTTGATGTGGGTCTCCGAAGATGGTGGACATCAATTGAAGAAAAGCATCCCAGTCTGACACCGGGCTATGGCCTTCCAGTTAGGGGGAGGCCCAGGCTAATGCATCTCCTGTCTGCAGGCTGATTACCAGGGCCCCCTTGGCCTGGTAAGAGGCATAGATTTGGGGATGCATCAGAAACAGAAGGCGGCACTGCTTCATGAAGCTCCAGACCGCTGGCAGTTCCTGTCAAACTGTTGGGCCACGGGTATTGCAGGCCCCTGTTCGGGGAAAGGCACTGCACAGTGCATTCGCAGCACAGTATTCTCAAGCTGAGCTACCTCAACTTGTTCCTGCAGCTGCTGGTGTCTGAGGCCTGCTGTGCAAATTGGGCCTATAGTGCTTGATTATCCACCTGACAGCAGAGGGCCCATTAATTGATCTGTATAGACTAAGGTTGCCAACAGACCCTTATTATAAGAGATGTCCCTTATTATAATAAAAAATTGGCTGTTGTGGTAAGTCTGGGCGTCTTCCAGCAACACACACACACACCGGTCTCTTCGACCTTCCTTTCACACAGGCACACAAAACCAAAGGCCTACCTGGGGTGGGACTCCTACCTCCCTCAGTAGCCATGTACTATTCATGGCTCTTCCTGGGGCACGAAACCAAACCAATCAGAAGGGCGTCAGACGTGTCTGATAGTAAAAAGTTCAGATACAGAGAGTCACTCACCCAAACCCAGAGCCTTACGGGCAGCTTCCTGCAGGAACCCAAATAGAGATTTTCAAAGGATCTCTTACCTGGCACCTTGTGGGTTTCAGCAGAGAAGCTGTCTGCGGATCTCCGAATTCAGGTAGGATGTCGTGTATCCCGGACGAGCCCCCAAATTATTGTGGAAAAATTAACCACACCTTGTGTTTAGATCAGACATCGGCTGAGACTCCTTTATTAGGGGTACAAACGCATAGGGGGAAAGGCAGATGACAGAACTGCCCCCACCCCCATCGAAGCAAGGCATACACGAGCTTATAAAGCCTAAAACCGCAAACAAATTACACATACTTCCGTATCAATTACCATATTTGGAGTACATTGCAAAATTAATAAAGGTCAAAAGCAAAGCCAGCAAAACGAGCATTTTCCATATTAGGCTTTTCCTGTTGTTCACTATCTACCCTTTTTCCCAACTGTGGTTACCTATTTCTTAAGCTTTTGCTATTGCAAATTGTTCTGCTTGAGGACCTTCTACCCCCACTCCTATGTCTGGTTTGGTCTGTTGTACAGGGTTATACAAAGATGCACAAAAAACTTGGCCAAAGGTTGAGGCCTAAGAAAACAGGCTTAGGATAAAATGCTTCCAGTATGTAGGCCCCAAAATACTGCCTTAAAATTATTCCTCTACAGGGCCATGGGGGAGGGTGAAGGATAGAGTCCCTGGGTGCCCAGGGGAAGCAGGATTCCCCTTAGTTCTGTGAGGGGGAGAAACACAGAAGGCTATGGTCCTTGACCCTCTTCACCCACCTCAGGAAGCAGCCAGGCTCTCTTGGAGAGTGGACAGCTGCCTTCTCCCTAGGATGGTGCAGCATTTTATGACTTCGTGGGGGAGCAGCAACAAGAACTTTATTGTGGGGAGGAGGTTTCCTCCCCCTGTTTTAAAGTGACTGCTGCTTTAACCTTTCCAATCACTACCATGGTTGCAATAGTGACCAGGTAGTCAAGTATCTGGGGGGCCCTGCACCTTATAATATGGGGAACTGTTCCCCCCTCACACACACACCAGTTACCCCTCAGTCCAAGTCCTCATGAGTACAGTGCTGTCTCGCTTTAGTCTCTCCCACTACCCCTCTGTCTGTTCATTGCAGATGTCAGTCATTCCCAGGCATGCTGAGGTTTTCTGTTTGCTACTGGAAAGCAGGGGGTTGTTTGGCCAGATCAGCAACGTACATTAAGATGTTCCATGTGGAGGAAGCTGCAGTAGATAAGATACATCTTACCGAGGCAGGGCGGGAGACTAACTTGACGAATGTCATAGTGAGTCAGTGGCAGAGTTGAGGAAAATCCAGCCACCCTCCCACCTAGTCTGGCAGGAGCCTATTGTACCATCCTCTCCTATACATTCTAACTCTCAGGTGGACAAGGACTGAGTAATGCATCTGGCCATTCTGGAAACTCAGATCATGGCACGTGCTCTGTGGAGCCCAGTATGCTCCTGTCCTAGGTTGTCAGCTTAATGCCTACATACACATCACATTTCGAGGGTCACCATTCCCCCCCGCCAAAAAAAAAAATCAATACCTCTCTGCGATGTTGCCTGGGTGATGGTAGTGGGGGAGTGTGCTAAAAAAACTGTTTCTTATTTTCCAGATACAATGTTGGGAACCCCAGTGTAAACCCTGCTGGTTTAATGTAGTGCTGTTTGAAACAGTACTATGTTGAAGCGGACTAGGGAACCTTTAGTGCACACCAGCAGGGTCTATATGGACCAATTAATGTACAACGTGTTAGTGCACTTTAGAAATCACACCCCCATATAGCATATTGCCTCACTACATAGAGAAGCCGTAGGGTCACCTAGAGCCTTCAGTGCAGGTAATGGTGTTTGATTAAATTGAGAAAGATGGCAAGTTCTCTCTTTACTGAAGTAGGGACTTGGGTGAACCAAAGCACAGCTAGTACAGAGTCAGCCCGCTGGCTTCAGCACATTTTGGGTAAACCATCCAGTCCCACTGATATTTTTCAGTCAGCTGGTCTTGAGAAAGCTGGGTGGTGGCTCTTCCCCAAGGTCAGGGTCTAGGGACCCTGAGGTACAGTGAAAACTAGAGTTATGCATAGAGGTCATAACCAACTTTCAGTTTACTGATAGCTCTGGTTTTACACTATGCCCCTTGCATACTTCCGGTGTGTGTTAAAAGCTTTAACTAATATTTGTAAAATGCCTTGACATCTTTGGAGGAGCTCTTTTATAAAAGGGAACACTTTATTGCTGTCCAAATTATTTTTGAATATTTTTTTTTAGTTACATGTATGAAGAAATAATCTGTTCCCACCCCCCACCCACATGTATAAAGATTAAAAGCAGTCTCATTATTTTGACACCTGTAGAAACAAAGACCCTTTAAAGTCACGGCCCTATATGCCAGGTTTAGGACTTGATCCAAATGACAAACACCAGAGAAATACCACCATGAAAAACTGAACTTGTAATAGAAATTCAAATGCAACCTTTGAAGCAGCATGAAGAGTATGGAACCAGCCGACAGGATGCCCTGGTTCTGTTCTCAGCTCCAACACTAACTCCTGTGAAAACTCTTGTAGCTTCAGTTGCCCCTCTGTAAAATGGCTCTCTTAACACCTACCTTGTAAGAATACTGTAAGGATCTTAATTCAATAAGATTTTAAAGTGCTTCAGATCTTTAGATGGAAGGTGTTATATAGGTGTGTCCTCCCCATCCCAGCTTTTCTATTGTGCCCCTCACCCTAGTATGTAACACTCAAAAAAAAAATCTGACTACTATTGTTTATGAATTATGTGTTTCTGGTAGCACACACCTTGTGCTAATCGCTGTACAAATACAATACAAAGGAAATAATAGTTCTTGCCTTAAATAGTTGACATATTAAAAGGTTAAGAATGCAATGAGTAGGAGAAATTGGTAAAATATATAAGTTTTCAGGGTCATGCTCAAACATGTTTTGATAATAGAGTGTTGTTAAAATACATTATCTTTAAACAGACACCAACTATTTCTTAGTTGTCCCTCAATACAGCTAAAATCTCGAACATATCATAGCAGAAGAAGGTTTTTGGGACATGAATGTGGAGAGACAAATGACCGGTAGCGTAAGTGATGTACCATAGTGAATAGTCTTGGAGACATTTACCAATGCTCCATCTTCAAAGTTTGCTTTCAAAACTGGTCCCATTGCCAACTCTGGATTGTTGTTAAAGGATACATTCAATAAAATTAAAGTTTGTTTGCCTTGCACATTACAAATGCGCTACTGTGCCCTAAAAAAAGCCACTCACTAGCCAAGAAGCTTTCCTGGCCTTGAATGGACTTCCCTGGCATTGTAGTTCAAAGGAGATTGTGCTGAATCAGACCATAAAAGGCAGCTGCTTTATTCCTTTGCCAGAATATATATAGATGTTGTAACATGACTGCCAGTTCTTCATGTGACTGCAGCAAATAGTAATATTTCAACACAGATACACTTTGGCTCTTCAAGGGGGAGGGCAGAAGACAGCACTTTCTGCTCTTATAGGTGACTTCTTGTGACTTTCTGTCACTATCAGACTCATACTAAGCAGTATACATGGTTGCAAGCAAAATTTGGTTTCCAACTAATGATCTGGTAGGATGATGGATGGAGAGGTAGCACTGTGCAGTATTACAGAGAGAAACTGTACACACAATTTAAGTGTCTGACAGCTGGCTAGTTTGATTTAAAATTACAATTTGAACAGAAATCAAGTGTTTCTTGACAGTCATTAACTGAGAACCATAAAACTGCCATTAATTCTGTTGCAGTCAGCAAAATGTTTTGTAATGATCTAACACTAATGCACCCCCTCCTATACAACCTCCACAGCAGCAAAGGTTTACTTTATACACTGCTTGGGTTTTGTGAAGCTTAAAATCACTGCCAATGCAGCTGCTTTCCAGAAGATCATTAGGTAAAAATCCCAATGTAGTCCAATCAACCTGGCTTTAGTTACCTTACCGTCTGCTCTAGAAGAAAATTAATGTTATTAGATGTGTCTTTCTCTCAAGATTGGCTGGTGTTTGGTTACTGTGCCAGCTGTCTGAGAGGTGCTGGGGTCTGTTCTACACTGACCCAGCTCATTGTCTGGGTAGAGCCCAAGTCCCAACATACTACACTAACGCACCGACTGGAGCCTGCACCAGCTGTTACATATTGTACAGGTACTTAAAAGGATTACAGCACACTAAACCATGAGCTTGGCAGCAGATACTCTGTTGTCAGAACAGAGCTCTGCAGCAGTTCTCAGTGAGAACATTACAAAACAGGAACACCAGGACTGAACCCAGGTATACAAATTTAAAAAATAAAGAGAGAGAAAAGAAAAGTGAGGTGTGTGAAAGACTCCTGCAGTCACACGGATTGCAACAAATGAAATCCCACTAACAAAGACTATTTCTTTTATTACAATTTCCTGTGGAAAACACAAATTAGCATAGCAAAACCTGCTTTGTGTCTGTACGGAATTATAGATTCTTAATCTGAGATCTGCTCTTTCCTCCTGAAACAAAAAGTCAAACAGGCGAGCCTGTCAACTTCAGAAGGGGAGATTTGTCACATCTCAGTAGTCCTAAGGGGCTGATTGTCTGCCTGGTCCTTTGTCTCAGATAGCAGTGGTCCCATTTACACCTACAGAATATCTTGACCACACAACAACTTTGCTCTACCAACTGCATTTTCACTTGTACTCCATTTCAGTGTTATTGCAATGTATCAATATTTCCTCTCTTTGCCAGTCCTGCCTTCCAGAAGCACACATTAAAAACTACTCTCTTTTACATAGCGGCCTAACTATTAAATTTGCTATAGAAAAGCAGCCAATGGTGGGCAGAAAACAAGTCCAATAATAAAAATTTACTAATATTCTTCATAGAAATTGTTTTAAATTCTGTCTATCCATAACATCCTCAATACAGCTCGAAGTCACTTATGAGAACATTTTCAAAGTGGTGTGCAGGGGTTTTAGATGCTTGGATCGCATTGACTTTACCAGGATTCAAGCAGCTAAAACCCCCACACAGTATTTTGAAAATGTACCCCCCTAGGGTTTTCCTCCTTCAGTAAATATTAACAAACAAAGTAGTAGCAACACCAATGCAATTCATTTGGAATGAGAATCCTTTCCAATTAAAGTTTCACACAATGAAAACATAAGCTCTCATATGTTTTTCAGTTTCAATTTCAAAATATTCTTCCGTTAACACACTCATGCATACACAAAAACTCCAGAGTGTATATTCGTTGTTGTCAATATAGTCATAAATAAAGATAAATCACAATCTAGAACAGAAAGATGCCAGAAGAAAAGAAAAATATAATCTTGCTTGAAGAGCTCCTGCTTTGTAATTCTATGCTGACTGTTCTTTCTAGTCCTAAACTGTGATGGGAAAAGTCACTTAACATACTTAACTGAATATTACTTACATATGGGCAAACGTCAACCTGGCTTGTTTAGTTAGTGAGTAAATAGTCTCAATACTCTTATCACATCTGCCATTAACACCGAAGACAGACAGTGCCACTCCCTAGAGTAAAAATATAAAACTATATTCTCCCAGAATAGATATTCTTTAGCTACCTTTATCTTTATGTCCAAAGGTAACTTGGACAGTATTTGTCAGTTAGCACAACAAGTGAGACCATGGCTTATGTTTGAGAAAGTTCAACCCCCTCTTCCCCGCACACACACATTTTGCTGCAATATAACAGGATAAATCTAATCTCAGAAACTTCAAGGCCAACTTTTACACTACCAGATCATTTAACCATGGAAGAAAAACAACAGATTTCAAGCTTTGTAAGCATCTCCAGTGGCTAAATCTGTCCAAATTTCTAGTTGTACATAAACATACAAGTCAGCCCCCCTCACCTCTTTGTCTTCAGAGAGGAGAGAAAAATTCTCTTATTTACTGCGGGGGAGAAAGTGTCATCTGTGAAAAATGAATTTACTTATCAGGCTTCAAACTACAGTAGGCACATATGTGAGTCTGTGTATACCAAAAGGGAAAGCTGAAAATGAATTTTGTATATCTGCATATCCAAAATTTACTTAAGTGTGATTTCATATGAAAAAGCCTAAGTCTTATATTTTTAAGACCCTTTATTTAAGGGAGAAAATACTTGTTCTTCTCCAAGTCAGTGCTCAGCCTGCCCTCCATGATCCCTGCTGTACAGACCTGAAAGAAATTAAAGTAAATTCAAGCAGAACTAGCTTTTTTTTTTTTTGCCTGTAAGACCTTTACATGTTAGCCAGTGACTGAATCAGTTTCATTTCTATTCAGTTTTTGTGCAGGACACTGGGATTATATATATATCAGCCAAATTCAATGATAAGAAAATCCTTACTATAAATCCTACCATGTGGGACAAATCTGTCAAGATCTTGATTATCAAAACAAATGAACAGACAGTAAAATGTGACATATGTAGCATATACTTTACATGATAAATTAGCCCTTGCAGAACTGACAGACATACTGTAACTGAATGTTAACGTTGCTATGGCAAACAGTGCCCCCCCCCCCATCCCCGCTACTGAATCACAAGTTTCTGAAGGAACAATTTAGTCTAGCAAAAGACAACAAATTTTCTACTGTTAAACAATGTCTACATATAACAGACATATTTCTCTGCCCCACTATAATCTTCTTCAAAAATCAATGCATTATTAGCGACAGCACTGTATCACTAAAGTAGCCAGCCATGAGAGTCAAGTCATTCAATTTTTTCCCAGTAGCTGTGTGGCTCCTGCTAGAATCCTTTTCAGATTCAGCACAGTGATGGGCAAACCCAGGGGGAAAAAACCTCCTTATTATGGACTGAGCTATAATAGTGTAGGCTTAGGAAGAAACAGTCAATGAGCTTAAAATCTGAACTGGAAGTTCAGTTCATATAACTATCCGAAGGTTGGATGCTCTTGAGTGTTTGAAATTCAGCTTGGGATCACATAAAAGCCACTTTTAGGCGAGTTCAGGTTCTTCTCACTTCCACTTGGAACAAAAACACTTTCTAGCAATGTCTCAGAATTTTAATTTTTGGTCATAGAGGGCACCAGGAACTGCAAATGCAGGCAAAACTAATAAACACATGTTAAAGAAATTTAACAACTGTAGCCAAGAATTCAATAAAGCATCCTTGTTCAGAAGAGCACGTTAGCATATGCTTATGTCCCACTGACATGTGGGATGTAAGGGTGTACTTAAGTGCTCTTCCAAACAGGGATGAACCAACTTAAGTGCCTTCCTGAACTGGAGTCTTTAAAAACCTCAGTCATGGAGGGCTCAAGTTTTAGGTGAAATTCCATGTCACTTATTATGTAATTATGATCCATCCACTCATCTTTAGATTCAAAACAGATCTATAGTTAATTGTTTACCAGAAATTCACACTTTGTTAAATAAGCTCCTCCTAATTCAGTTACTAAAGCCCACGAACTTGTGTTCTGGTTGATTATTGGGTGGTCAACTGAACTGAACTTCTAAACTAAGAATGAAATGCAGACTACTAAAAGCATGACAGCAAAAAGAGGCCTTACCATGCTGCCAAGTCCAAAATGTAACATTCAGAACCAAACCTGATTATATTGTGGCCTCCTTGGAAAATGTTATTTTTCTGAATATAGTATACATGCAACTTGAAAGGACGGATGGAAAGGAGAGGAAGAAGGAGTGAAGAACCAGCACAACTGCTTCACTCCATTATAGCACGTTACACAGAAATTTCACAAATGCCCATAATTTGATCCATGAACTTAATAATGTGAGAACTTCTTCCCTCAGATGTTCTGAATCTCAACAGAGAAGTACAATTGGAAATTCCCTTCTAGTGATTAAATTATGAAATAAGGAACACAAGCAATGATCTTGAAACACCATAACCCACAGCAAGGTTGCCCTTTCTCTCTCTCTCTCTCTCTCTCTCGTTGGTGCTGGTAAGGACAGAGCAAATTTATATAAAGATGTATCTTCTGAGACTAGATCTCTTTTTTCTTTTAGGTGTGTGAGGAGAATGAAAGATTCTGAGAAAACAGACTACATTATTTTAATTTAAATTCTTAACTTTGACTGTGAAATCCTCTCAATGAAATATCCCAGAATGCATAATGCCATTACAGACACCAAGAACAGTTGTTATAATTTGATAAATATTTCTAGAGAAAATAGTCCATGTAATTTAAAGGTCTGGGAGCCACTAAATCCCTAGCCATACGTGTGTGTGTGTGAAGGGGGCACAGAGGAATGTTGGAGGAGTAGATGCTAATGAATTTTAACAAACCTGTTTTGTTTTTTATAACAGTAAGTTTTCCAGACCTCTTTTTCACTTCATAAAGAAGCAAAAAAGGGCACAAGCCTAGTTTTAAACAAAACTCCTTTGTAGGTTATGTTTAAAATAAACCAGAGAGAGCTTTACCTATGTTGACAACAATACTGAATCAGTTTTCTCCCATTCTTCTCCCTTCTTTCCCCTGAGTGTTTCTGTTATTTCCTTATCCTGTGTGCCATAGCCCCATTCTCATATTGTACTTTATTTCCACTCACCTAGCCCTGGGTCTATGTGTTACCTTATTGCTTGGTCCTCTCCTTCTGTCCATGTCCTCTATATTTCTTGCACATTTTTGTCCATTATATGGTCTTTCATCTCTACCTTCAGTTCCTCTGTCTTACTCCAGCTTTGCAGTTCAGGTCTCTTTTGTCCTTACCCCTCTTACTGCCACCTCATCAAGAGCCAAGCATTGAAATTGCTCTGTTAAGACAGAGGCCAAGATCTGCCACTGTTGCTTAGTTCCTGTAGTAATTTGTGCCCCTCAGATGTAAACAGAAGTGGATATAACTACAGCTCCATTGCTGATCCCCTGAGACACAGACAGTGCATGGAAACCCAGGGGAGCTTATGGGAAGCAGCAGTGCAAGAGGAGGGTGATGCTACTAGTTGAAGCATATACAACAGCAGATCAGGAATCAGAAGTAAGAAGCTCTTAGGGTGAGTAGAGTTCCCAGGGTATTACTGAAGCTGAAACAAACTCTGGCCAGGACATCTTGCCTTGCCCTCAAAAGCAGACAAGTAGCCACCCAATCGTCACCAATTAAGTTCTTCAGAATACACACAGCTCTTAAGTTAAACCATGGAACAGCTGGGCCTGCTTTGCTGAACAGTGAAAAATAAATCAGAATGACTGTGTCACAGGTTTAATTGATTTTTTGTCTTTCACTCTGCTTCACAAGTCAGTCTGATCCATGTTATTTCACACTCTCCAGTGCAAGTTTTACTGATCTAACCCCGGACTAAAAATAGATTCATCAGAGAAACACCAGGGGAGGCAATATTTATCCCCTGCAGCCAGCAAGGAATGTCATGTTACAACTTCCTCTTCTCTTTCCTGTTTTATTGAGAGAGGTGGGGGAAGGAGTAGAGGAAAAGAAGATTCATACAAATGAAACAAGCACCGATGGTGAAAACTGATGTTGTGTATTTATACATTCATAAATGTAAGTATGGAAGAGGCAGTCACAGTTCGCGCTCCCCACAGTGCTCTTACAAATTCTTATCCATCTTCCAGTAGCCAGGTGACAGAAAATAGTAGTAACTGATAAATGCTGGGGGAAAGCACAAGACCCAACCAATAAATAATAAATGCTTCTATATCTCTGTAACTCCTTCCTTCAAGTCCAGACAAAGTAAATATCAGAATCCACATAAGAAATAATGGGAACTGCTGATACCATGCAAAGACGAGGTGAAAATGAAATTACTACACTTCCTCACTGCATTTCTCTAATAACTTGAATAAATGTAATCAACTAATAACACAGTACAATCTATTCATCCTGCCACACAAAACATAAATTTCATTTACCACCAACAAAACACACTGGGGCACCAAGGCAGAGAACTACTGTGGCTTTGGGTAATTTTTTTTTTTTTTTTTGCAATGCATACATATAATGCTAATAGAAGAAATGCATGCAAATCAAGGGAAGATTATATTCCCTTTACCTTTTATCTCATCCCACTGCTGCCAGTGAACAGTGTGAGAGAAGATGACTACCTACACACAGGCGTCGCTAGCTGAGAACTTTAGGAATTGCTGTATGAACATGCTGAAAAGTTGTATGTGACACTTGAATGCATCTAGTTATTTCTACTTCCTTGCTCTACTCTCCACTCCCAGGCTTGCAACCTTGGCGAGCTCTCAACTACTGTTCACTCCACCAGTCCATTGATTCACTAGTCCATTGATAAATCCTTTAATTTTTCCTTTAAGATCACCAAAATCCATATTGTCTTGCCCATCTCTAATTCAAAAATCCTCATCCATTATTTAGTCACTTCTCATCTAAATTCGAGATACTCTGATTGAACAGGCTCATTTTGAATAACTTTGCCAGTATCTTGTCTTTTACCACATCATATTCAAGACTCACCCCCACCACCACAGATCTAATTGATTTCACCCCACCTTCATCTCCTCTTTCATTTACTTCTACACCCACCTCTCCTGCCGCTCAGTCCTCTCTCCTCTCCTCACCACTCCTTCCTAAGCTTTCTACCACTCTCATCTTGCATCTTCATTCATGCTGTCCCCTATTCTTGGAAAACTAGTCCATCTCTGGTCTATCACATGATCCTTCAAGTCCATTTCTTTCTAGGAATCTTTTCTACAATACTCTCCTCACAATAAGCTCTCTGCTCTCCCTCTGACTAAGTTGGTCTCCTGCATTTCTTTTTGTTTACTAGATCGTAAAATCTTCAGATCAAGGGCCATTTTAATTTCTCTCATTTCTTACCTAAGCCAAAATGTCCAGCAATACAAAAAGAGCAAGTTCCCTTTCCTTCTCTCAGACCGAGCTACACCCAGCTACTACAGCACTTTCTAAGAAAGTTATTTTGGAACTAGATATATATCCAACTCCAAAACAAGTCCTTTGAACGTGTTCTAAAATTGGACCGCATGAAATATGGGAATTCTTACAACCTCAACCCTGTGTCTGAGACTTTGCTGGCATAGCACCCTGCAGCTGAATGACCAATGAACTCTTAGCCCAGAAATTATGACTCACAGGTATTTCTGTTGCTTTAAAACTATTAAAACATATCTTTATGCACAAAGCACAGTCTATCGTGAGTCTGTTCTTCATTACATCCAAATCAGCTCTTGAGACTGTAAACAAACATTTGCCCACCAAAGGAAACCACATTAGTGCTTTAAAGCTAAATAATGCAACCATATTAGTTATCTGAGAAGAGTATAAAGCCCTGACCCTGAAAGCCCTCAGTTTGACCTTAGGGTGCATGCAGGGCAAGAGGGATCATATAACCTTTTTATTTCTTATGCTAATACACAAAGTATCACTTTCCACAAGCTACTGATCTTTAACTCTTTTCTGACTTGGACACCAATTTCATTGTACAAGACTTCTGTCTTCTGTGCTGAACACAGTAAAGGATGATTTCACTTTGAGCTGAGAATTTGTTTTTAAGACTTGGGCAAGAAGAAATTGTGTGTATTTGCATTGCATTCTATGCTAACTGGAATTAAAACATATGGTAACAGTCAGTTGGAAAACAGCCACCTTATCTCTGTGCTTCAAACCCATTTTTAAATGGGAAGTAAACTACTGTTGTATATTATGAAAACCAGCATCTTTCAAATACGTTCATTACAGTGATAAGAATTACATTTTCTTTCTTTCTATAATATCCCAATCAGTAATGACTCCTTCACTCTTCCCAAGCCTCTCAGTTCAACATGCCTTCCTATTTACAGTATTTATATTCTATAGATATTACCAGTCCATTTTTTTCCAGCAGATAAACATGGCCAAGGTAATTACAAAATACATCTTTCTCTGCACAGCCAACCAGTGGTTCAGTTTTGAAAATGTGCTATATTAATAAACCACACACTGCTGTAAACTAATTGTATGTAAAGTCAACGGGTGCATTTTCAAGAATTTTAATTACTATTCCATGATTGCTTTATATTCAATGCATAACATTCAGGTAACACAGCCTGTATGATGATAAGCAGTTTAATTAGAAAGCAAAGATAAGAAAAAAAATGCCTTTATAAGTTACTGAATTTGTTCATGCTGGTCAGGTGATAACCTGAGCACACAGTTTCCCTCGATATTTTAAAATGTGAATTGCTAATTCTATCTCAACCTTTGTTTCCCCACACTGTAACAACTGTTTTATATGCCATTTGCCTCTCTCTCATGTGTGTCAACACCACAGTTATAATTAGATTGCAAACCTGAACCTGTCTTTAATCTTTGCACCTGTCCAAACAAATAAGTTCTGCCTCACACTTCTACCCTGGTGTAAGTATCACAACAAACAGACACAAATGTAAGTTGTGCGCTGCCAATAGTATGCTTACCCTTTCAACAAACTGTCTCAAAGGATAGCCATTGATTTCCTAGTTATTATGAACATGAAATTATTGAATGACAGATGATAGAGTGTTAGGTCCTACAAGTATTTTCCCAAATGGGTTATCTAGCCAGGGTTGTCATAGCAACCGTGCTATTTGACAGAGCTTATGACAAAGAACTCTTTGCTCAGAATTCAGCTACAAAACAGCTCATTGCTTCTTACCTTGCACTCATGTAAATAAGAGAGCTCTGCAAATGGAAGCGCACCTTCTTGTGTCCATTCTAACAACCTGTTCGAAGAGCCCCTCAAGAGGTCTAGTCCAAAACCAGAACCAGGTAAACGGGTTCCTACAAGTCAGTATGTTTTTCAATAGAGGGTTCTGTCCATGGCTGGACGTTGCACTATTAACCATGGTAATGTTAAATCCCCATAAGATAAATTAACAGATCTGACAGCCTTGAGTCCATAGGGAATATAAGTTCTGCATCATGACACACAATTGATTAAACCAAGGAGGAGCAATGCTCACAAATCACTCATTGCTTTTCACAGTTAAAGGTTAGATAATTTCTTGCCAACATGACACTTATGCTGCAGGGATCTGGTGAACTTCTATTTTACATCTTTATTTATTTATTTATTTATTTTGATTGAAATAAATTAGATTTCCATACTGAATGGTTAGTTCAAACAGGAATGTTCTTTCATAGCTGCACAGCCCTAGCTTCTCTCTCTCTCTCTCTTTCTCTCTCTCTCTCACTGACACCTCTCCTCCCCTCGCCCCATCCTGTCAGGAAGAAATGTATAAGTGATTCTTTTTAAGTGGTGATGTTCTGTCTGGGAGCGGTACTATAATTCCACATCAGAACAACAAATCAGGGATGTCACAAAGGCTCAGGCCAGATGAAGGGCACAGTACTACAGAAAAATGAGTTCCACATGCAGTACACCTGGCATAACTTTCCTGCTACAAAAGTCAACTATGGATCCTTGTCCGCCACTAAGGAGAACTGAGTGCTCAAGAAAAGTGTTATATGAACCGCTCTGGAAACTGAAGTCCCTACTCACATAACAGGTACAGTACAGGCAATTAAAGTTCAAGCTTCTTCACTCAGCCCCCTCATTGTGACAAAGCCTTAACTCAAGAGGGATTACTTCTGTTTTATTTTGCGGGGGTTGAGGGAGAACTTTTAAGGGCAGAAGGTAGTTCAGTCCATATGTCCATTCAATCTTTGCCTTCTCTGAAGACTAGAGACTGTCAAAAAAAAAAAAAAAAAAAAACTAAACATGGCTGCGGAACCCTAATTAAAGTGGACAATGCTTAAAGTGAACAAAATTAAATGCTAGGTCTGATGATGGCCAATGTCTGGTTTTCAACATTGCCTATTTACAGAGGCTGTCATAAACATACAACAAAGGGTAGCCTAGGATTCCTCCTTACCTGGAAGGGGTTAAGAAGCTCAAATAACCTGGCTGGCACCTAACCAAGAGGACCAATGAGGAAAGAAGATACTTTCAAATCTTGGGAGGGGGGAAGGTTTTGTTTATGCTCTTTGTTTGTGTGTGTGTTCTCTTGGGACTAAGAGGGACCAGGCAGAAATCCATCCCCTCGAACCCATCCTCAACCAAATCTCCAATATTACAACAAGTAGGTTAGTCAAGCATTGCAATTAGGTTTTCTTTTGGTTTGCTTGTGAATTTTTCCTGTGCTAAGAGGGAGGTGTTATTCCTGTTTCTGTAACTGTAAGGTTTTGCCCAGGTGGGGGGATCCTCTGAGTTTGGAAATTGAGCACCCTGTATTTACCATCCTGATTTTACAGAGAAGATTTTTACCTTTCTTTTTAAATAAAATCCTTCTTTTAAGAACCTGACTGATTTTTCCATTGTTCTAAGACCCAGGGTTTGGATCTTTGATCACGTTGTAACCAATTGGTCAGGAGATTATTCTCAAGCCTCCCTAGGAAAGGGGGTGTAAGGGCTTGAGGGGATATTTGGGGGGGAAGGGAAACTCCAAGTGGTCCTTTTCCCTGGTTCTTGTTTAAATCACTTGGTGGTGGCAGTGGTTACCTTTTTCAGGGTACAAGAAGGAATTTGTACCTTGGGGAGTTTTTAACCTAAGCTGGTAGAAATAAGCTTAGGAGGTCTTTCATGCAGGTCCCCTCAACTGAACCCTAGAGCTCAGAGTGGGACGGGAACCCTGACAGAGGCAAGAAAAAAGAAGTTGCTCACACACTGTGTTAGAGGGACCTAGACAGAGGAGACAGATAGTTAAGGGCAGACTTGGGTACACTTAATGCTTTTTTGGGAGGGGGAAAGGGCCCTTAATTGTGTCACCTGAAGTTCAACACTATGCCAAAATGGTCACGTGGGATGATTCCTCATAAAGCCATAAATCCCACAGTAGTTCCATTCTCTTCTCCCCTTCTCTCCCCTGTTTATAAGCGATAAGAAGAGAATTTTGCTCTAAGTCTCATGACTTCCTTTTTTTGTGATTTTTGTTCTTTGGTTCCAACAAACACCTACACAGCCATCCACACACAAGTGGCTACTCTTGAGCCTTCTCCTTACTAAGAGGATGTGATCACTGAAGCTTAAAATAAAGTTTGGTCTTCTCGCCTCTCCCAGCTAGGGTGACCAGATAGCATATATATAAAAAAAATCAGGACAGGGGGTGGGAGGTAATAGGTGCCTATATAAGAAAAAGCCCCCAAAATCGGGACTGTCCCTATAAAATTAGGACATCTGGTCACCCTAATCCCAACCACAGTGACTAGTGACCATTCAAAAACTAATCACTCAACAAAACTTCTCTTTTTTGTACTTGTGAAAGTTAAAGAAAGTCACTTCAAGCCAAGAAACAAATGTAGGCATATCAGGAATTATTTGTAGATCCCAACTCTGTAGTGACATGCTGTTTCACCTAGACAACTCCTTTTCAGTTTCATTCACTAGTCAATTTTCCAGGATCACAGTTACTGGATAAGGGCACACTAAGGGCCAAGACTGTGAAGCCCTTACTCCCAATGGTGAGTAGTTATACACCTGAGCAATCCCATATGCTCCAATGGGACTGCCCAGATGCGTAACTGCTCACCAATCTGAGAAAGGATGTCACAAACTTGTCCAAAATCAAGCCATTTTAAGTGATTATACATCAACAAATCCTGTTGCACTGTATTCCTAACATGAGTTGCTATGAATAACCTATACTATGGGATTTAGCAAAGAGATCAGGGAACAGAGTCAGCCTGCCACGGTTACCACTTCTCACTTTCACATGTGTAAACTCTAGGATTTGTATACAGAGATCAAGGCAATTCAGTGCTAAACTGCCTAAATGCAAATGCAGTCTGCAGACACGAATCTGAGTTTTTCAAATTGCTAACACTACGAGGTGAAAAGCTGCAGGAAGAGTTGCAGAGTCTGGGTCACAGCTTCATTAAAAATGTAAAGTTTAAATTAGGGCCGTCAAACTATTAAAAAAAATAATCGCGATTAATCACAGTTTTAATTTCATTGCTAAACAGTAATAGAATACCATTTATGGAAATAGTTTTGGATGTTTTCTACATTTTCAAATATATTCATTTCCATTACAACACAGAATACAAAGTGTACAGTGCTCACTTTATATTGTTATTTTTATTACAAATATTTGCACTTCACAAAAAACAAAAGAAATAGTATGTTTCAATTCACCTAATACAAGTACTGTAGTGCAATCTATTTATCATGAAAGTGCAACTTACAAATGTAGAATTATTTTTTTTACATAATGCACTCAAAAATAAAACAATGTAAAACTTTAGAGCCTACAAGTCCACTCAGTCCTACTTCTTGTTCAGCCAACCACTAAAACAAAGAAGTTTGTGCACATTTACAGGCAATAATGCTGCATGATTCTTATTTACAATGTCACCTGAAAGTGAGAACAAGAGTTCTCATGGCACTTTTGTAGCTGGTGTTGCAAGGTATTTAGGTGCCACATATGCTAAACATTTATATGCCCCTTCATGCTTCGACCACCATTCCAGAGGACATGTTTCCTTGCTGGTGACAGATTCTACTCGATAACGATCCAAAGCAATGTGGATTAACACATGTTCATTTTCATTATCTGAGTCAGATGCCACCAGCAGAAGGTTGATTTTCTTTTTTGGTGATTCGGGTTCTGTAGTTTCTGCATTGGAGTGTTACTCTTTTAAGACTTCGGACAGCAAGTTCCACACTTCATCCTGATCAGATTTTGGAAGGTACTTCAGATTCTTAAAATCTTGGGTCAAGTGCTGTATCTACCTTTAGAGATCTCACACTGGTACCTTCTTTGCATTTTGTCAAATCTGCAGTGAGAGTGCATTTAAAATGAATATGTACTGGGTTATCATTCGAGACTGCTATAACATGAAATATAAGGCAGAATGTGGGTAAAACCGCAGACCAGGATACATTCAATACTCCCCCAA
Source organism: Macrochelys suwanniensis (assembly GCA_033296515.1). Classification (NCBI taxonomy): domain Eukaryota; kingdom Metazoa; phylum Chordata; order Testudines; family Chelydridae; genus Macrochelys; species Macrochelys suwanniensis. Next base: position 292,023,832 of record CM065775.1, read on the forward strand.
GGACTTCAGTCACAAATTTAAAACATTTTTTTAACGAACATCAGCCTGGAAGCATGTCCTCTGGAATGGTGGCCAAAGCATAAAGGGGCATCTCAGGGCTGGACTTAGCATGAGGCAAACTGAGGCAGCTGCCTCAGGTGCCAGACTGTGTGGGGGGCGCCATTAGGAGCCAGAGTGTAGAAACTTGTTTCTGCTGCTGGTGCATATGTATTCTCTCTGCTCTTTATGCACAGAGATGGTGGAGTGCTGTGCTGGAGGAAGAAGGGCACAAGAGACATAACAGGCAGGCAGGAGAAAAGGTGAGAGGGAAGAACAGAAAGCAGCAGGAGCTGCAGGGAGAGAGAGGAGGAGGAGCCTCTTATGTACCCCTCTAGCACCCTCAGGAGCCTGGACTGATTAACACCAGCTTCTCAGGAAGCTTCCTGTTTGCTGCTGCTTCCCTAAACTCACTTGAGGAGAACAGGCAGTCAACTGAAGTAGTAGGAGCCAGTTAGGCCCTTAAGACGCTGATATCTTCCCTCACTCAGGCCCTGCTACCAGCCTGCTTATTTGTCCCCTTCAATTGAGTGTTGAGAGCCACTATAGCTGGCACAGAACAGCAGTCATGAATGAAAGAAGAAAACGCCCCTTTGGGGCAGCATTCAGAAAAAGCAAGCAAGCAAAGGAAGCTTTTCTATCTAAGCAGGAAGGAGCTCTCCTGAGATACATAGACACAAATGTTCATGGTGAGCCTTCCGGCCCCAGTGAGGATGTGAGTGGTGAGGAGATGCCTGATTTTCCAGTTAGTCAGAGCGCAGGTGACCTAGCAGCTACTGCAGCATCCATATCTCCATCTCAAATGAATGTAACCAGGGCCGGTGCAAGGAAGTTTCATGCCCTAGGCGAAACTTCCTTGCACCAGACCTGCGCCCTCCCCCCTCCAGCTCACACCCCCCCCCCACGGCAGCCAGTCCCCCCCCCCACCCAGGTGGCTCCCCACCCCCTGCGGGCCGGCAGCTCAGACCCCTGCCCGTGGCAGCCTGCTCCCGCCCGCGGAGCCGGGAGCCAGGCAGCAGCCGCGGCGAGCCACCCCCCCCCCCCCGGCTCCCAGCTCAGCCACAGAGCCAGGAGGCGGGAGGCAGCCGCAGCCAACCGCCCCCCAAATCTTGGTGCCCTAGGCGACTGCCTAGGGTCGCCTAGTGGGAGTGCCGGCACTGGATGTAACCGTGCACATTCCTGAAGAAAAGCGTAGATCATAGAACAGCATGGTGGAGGGGCAAGAAACAGCTGCCGCTGAGTTTAGTTCCTTAAGTTTTGATGATCCAGGACTGTGGACTCACTTGAGCAGTAGCCTGAGGGACTTCCTTGTACTGCATGGGCCACAGCAAGTGAAAAACTTCATGCTCCCCAAAGACAATGAAAGTAGAAGTTTCCATCCAACACATTCCTGGTGTGAAATCCCCAATGGGGACAAAGTGGAGAGGCCATGGCTTATGTACTCAAAAACCCAGAATGCTGCATACTGTTTTTGTTGCAAACTCTTCTGGTCTAATGTTCCAGCCATATTGGGTTCTACAGGAACAAAGGATTGGAAAAAATCTGGCTAGAAATCTGGCATGCCATGAGAAGGCAGCAAATCACCAGATAGCATTCCATAGGTGGAAAGAGCTTGAGCTGAGACTAAGGTTAAAGGCCATCATAGATGATCAGCATCAAGAGAAGATTGCATCAGACTCTCTTTACTTTCCAGAACATTCCAAAATGTTCTGGAAAGGCTCATTGCCATTGTGAGAATGCTTGCTACTCAAAACCTAGCACTGCGTGGCACTTCAGATCAGCTGTATGTGCCAAACAATGGAAACTTCCTTAAAATTGTGGAGCTGATGGCTGGAAGATACGGGAATTGCGATAGCTGACATGAGAGGTCAGGGCTACGATAATGGTGCCAACAGGAGAGGAAAGACCAGAGGAGTGCAGACACAGATCCGCGAGTTAAACCGTCAAGCTTTTTCGTCCCATGCAGTTCTCATTCATTGAACTTGGTGGTCAGTGATGCAGCATCAGCATCTAGTGAGGCTGCTGAATTTTTTAATGTAATTCAAAGCATCTGTCTTTTTCTCTGCATCAACTCATCGATGGCAAATTTAGAAGCAACATCTGGGAACATCCTCTCTGACACTGAAACCACTGAGTGCCACATGATGGGAAAGTGGAGTGGAGGCGATAAAGCCTATCAAACACCAAATTGGGAAGACAGATGATGCCACAGTTGCCATTATGGAGGATAATACTATGACAGGAACTGTTCGTGGGAGAACAGTGGCAGAGGGAAATGGAATCAGCAGAAAGATACATAACTTCAAATTTCTGTGTGGCTTAGTGTTGTAGCATGACATACTATTTGAAATAAATGTTGTAAGCAAGAGACTCCAAGGTGTTGACCTTCACATATCTGGAGCAATGGAACAACTGGACAAAGCAAAGTCATACCTAGTCTTACTGGTCAGATGAAGGATTTCAAAACATTCTGAAGAGTGCACAGAAGTTGGCTGAGGAACTTCACACTGAAGCTATTTTTCCACCCATTCAAGAATACAAGAGTCACCGAAGAAGACATTTTGATTATGAGGCACGAGATAATCCCATAAGAGACCAAACAACCATTCAAAATTGAATTCTTTAACCAGGTGCTAGGTTGTGCAATACAGTCAGTTGGAGAACGTTTCATGCAGCTCAAGGAACACAGCAGTATATTTGGGATGTTGTATGATATTAAAAAATTCCTCACTATACCTGAAGAAGGCCTACATCAGCAATGCAGGGCACTAGAGACAATGTTGACACATGATGACATGCACGATATTGATGCGAGTTATTCAGGTGATGAACTGAAAGCCCTTTCAAAATACATTTCAGCAGGATCAACTCCAAAAGCGGTACTGGAATATATGTGCACAAATAAGATGACCACCCTCTTTTCAAATGCTTTTATTGCTCTGCGCATACTTCTAACACTTCCTGTAACAGTTGCCAGTGGAGAACACAGCTTCTCCAACTGAAGTTAACAAAAACACATCTACGCTCAACAATGACACAGGAGAGGCTGGTCGGCCTTGCAACCATCTCAATAGAGCATGAGCTGGCCCAGACTGTGGACCTTCAGGAAGCAGTTCAAATCTTTGCAACCAAGAAGGCATGGAAAGCACCGCTTTGATTATTCAAACAGATAAAAATGCCAGTGTTTACTATGCAGACAAGAAAAGTTACATTTGCTGTTCAGGCGTTTGAAAGTTAAGTGTTACTTAAAATTTTTGAACAAGGAATTTTAAGTTGTTAGTTCTCCTTTATTGGGGTAGGTAGCAGAGCAGTACCATGAGACGAGTAGAACAGGAAGAAGGCAGAATTGAGACCTTTCAAAATTTTGGCCCAAGCGATGGAGGCATCATTTCAGCTCCCCGCCTCAAGTGCCAAAATGTTGTGGGCCGGCTCTGGGGCATCTAAATATTTAGCTTACCTGGAATCCCAGCTACAAAAGTACCATGTGAATGCCTGTTCTCACTTTCAGGTGACATTTTAAATAAGAAGAGGGCAACATTATCTCCTGTAAACAAACTTGTTTGTCTTAGTGACTGTCTAAACAAGTAGGATTGAGTAGACTTGTAGGCTTTAAAGTTTTACGCTGTTTTGGTTTTGAGTGCAGTTATGTAACAAAATAAATCTACATTTGTAAACTGCACTTTCACAATAAAGAGATTGGACTATGGTACTTGTATGAGGCAAACTGAAAAAATCCTATTTCTTTTGTTTATCTTTTTACAGTGCAAATATTTGTAATAAAAATAATAATATATGTTGTCGGTAGCTACCGGTGTGGTGCTCCGCTCTTGTTCAATGATGATAACAGTCGGCTGCGTGCGTGTTCCCTCTGTGTGCTGCCCCAGCTCTGCGCAGATAGCTAACACAGCAGACCCCAAGAGAACCCCCAAAGACCACAGACTCTAGTAAGATACAAAGGAACCAGAGCCAGGTTTATTGTCAAACGAAGCACAGTAATAGTTCTTCTATGGACTCTACTGGGCATACTACGAATTTGTGCTCCCTGGCAATGGACACAGCTCAGTCAGTGGCGGGACTTTGCACTGCCCCCTAGGCTGGACAAAGATGTGCGCTCCGGGACCTACTTTTGTACCGTTCAGGACACATTACTCATCATAGTTCAAACGAATCTATCCATCATGCTGTCCTTTTGACCCTGTCTTTAAGATGCACCTGCCTGTTCCCTTGTTGTGTCTGCGGAGTGTTCTGATGCCACCTTGGCACAGGTTCCTCTCATTAGCCCTTATGCGTGTATATGCACGTTCTTTTAACAACCTTTTCTTGCCAACTTCTGTGAGTGGGACCTGCCTCTGGCTCACAGCCCAGCTTTTGCTTAGCAATGCCTAGAAGTACTTTGGTTCAGGCTTCAGGCCTCAGACTAGGCCTCTGATACAAGAGTTTATGTTTCAGGGCCTCCTCTTATTACAATGTAAAGTGAGCACTGTGTTGTAATTGATAATTGAAATCAATATATTTGAAAATGTAGAAAAACATTCAAAAATATTTATAATAAATTTCAATTGGTATTCTAATATTCTTTAACAGTGCGATTAAAACTGCGATTAATCATGATTTATTTTTGAAATTGAGTTAATTTGTTTGGAGTTAATCACTTGAGTTAACAGCAATTAATTGACAGCCCTAGTATAAATGTTTCCAAACATTCCCTGCTATTTTTACAAAATGAGAGGCTCTACCTCCTCATAGAAACAAATACAGAAAAAGATCCTAAGCAAAGTTATCTGACATAAACAATAAGCAACAACCAGATGCTGTGGAGAAATAGGGGATTAAAAATGCTGTGGGGAAACTGGAATATATGGTTGGGATGACTCTGAAGTGACCAGACAAGGCCAAATAGTCTTTTCCAGTTCAGAAATATTTTTGAGAACATTAAAAAATATTCTTCATGAAGCCATATCTGTATCTAGCAGCACTTTTATACGACAGCTCCAGTTAGAACTGGCTCTCAATGAGCTCTCCTGTAGACTGGACTGCAAGATGCAATAAACAAGGCACACTGAGAAATCTAGATTTACATTGCCACCCGCCCCTATTCTCATAGTTTTCTCCTCTCTTTCCCTCTTAGTATGAGCAAAGCTGTAAATGTTTTAGGGCCATGTGATAGTCCCAGAGAAAAAACAGAGAACATATGTAGTATATTTTCACATAGGAAAAAGAGTACCAGAGATCCTAATTTCTAAAGTGTGCCTTCTGCCCAAAGTGCACCCTTGACGCTAACTCGGCTGTGATGCAAATCACTTTATGCAGATTACTCAGCCATAGATGATCCTGAGGCACCATCAGAAGGGTATTAGTCAACAGTTTCACATGAAGTCCAATTACATGTTTTCTATATCATTCCCTGACTACCCACTAAAATTTTGCTGATAGTAGCCCATCCAAAATGCATTCCAGGGACTGGGAGTACAGATAATATCCATTACAAAACAGGTCTATGGTTTCTGTCAATCTAAGTTAAACGCACAATAGGGACTGAAAAGCTATTGCAAAACTGCAGATTCAGGAAATATAAGAAACAAAGAGAATGTGCTTATACTCTCCTCTAATATTGTTTTTGTTTGTTTTTAAATTGAGAGAACTTCAAGTAGGTAAAGGGAGGACACTATAGCATGTTCATATGAGCCAAGACACATGAAATGAGTCACGGGCTCTCATTAGCCCCATCTCAAATTTTTGGTGTATATAGAAAAACACGACATTTCTAGACCATATCCAAGTCATTTTTTTAAATAGAATTAGTGACTACCACTACTTGCAAATTTTTTTAAAAAATCTCTCTCTCCAATCAGATTTTCATGACCTATCTGTTATGAAGACATTTAAATGACTAGACAGCTCGAGGCACTGGTAATGGCTACAAAGGCCTTCACCGGTAGGTCACAGGTTTGAATTCAACCTCAGCTGGTAGTGACTAAAAGTCATCATGATGAGACAGCTATTCAATGGCCTATCTGAAATGAGTTGGTAATCTTAGTCCAGTTCCTACTGGACAGGTGTTCACATCATAAAAACTACCACTGCAATGGGTACCCTTGCTGGCGGTGTCAACGCTGAGCCAAGGACAGAACAGACATGGAGATGGAGGAACGCTGCCTAGAATAGGATACAGGTATATTGATGGAATTGCACTAATATTGACCCCGTGGCACTTGTTCTGGTGATAAAGCAGAGGATTTCTAGTGTCTTCCACAAACACGAAACATAAATTGTCACAGGGTGCTCCACTCACCGCTGGTCTGGTGCCTCCTCCTGGTCACTCTGGGGATTAGCTCAAGGCCGATGCCCCCATTCATGGTTTGCACACTTTCATTCTGTCTCTGGTTTGCAGTTCTTCTCACTCCAGGACCCTCAGGATCTCCATTGTGACAGCTCTCTGGCTAGATCATTCAGTGTTTCCCCTTCTGAGGTAAAGGATCCAACAGGGCCAATCTACAGCCCTGTTCCTGGGCTCAGTTCTCATCGAGTTCAAGCCCCTTCCCAGTACTTTGGCCACTCTGCCCATGGCTGGTGGGGGAAGAAACCCGAATCTGCCCACTACTCCTGTGCTGCTTCCTTTAATTCTGTTGCTGCTATTCTCTGGGCCACTTCCCACGTATCAGGCTTCCCACCCCGGGTTTGCCAGCCTACAGACTCCCTCCACTCAGGGAGTGTCTGCAGTCTTTTTCAGCTCCCCCCTGTTGTTAGCTACCTGGCTTTATACAGGCTCCACCTCTTCCTGCCCAGCTGAGCCTATTTTCACTCACCTCCCTGCTCCCCAGCTCCTCCTCCAGGTGCAACCTGAGGAGTTAATTAGCCTGACTGGCCATCTTAACCCCTTTCACTCCAGTGTGGGGTGAACACCCCATCACAATACTAAATTATAATTATTGTTATTGTAAGTAACATTTTCACTGGGAAACCAAGACAGACCTTGGTTGTAAGGTGCCATAACATAGCTGAAAGGATTAGGAATGGCTCTCTTCTTTTCAGTCTGGACGTTTTTATGTATTTTTTTTAAATATACCACTTCTATTCCTCGATGTGCTCAAGGACTCAAACTGGGATGTCTGTAGTTACAAAATGAAAAATAAAATACTTGGAAGATAATAGAAATTGGGACCTTGGGGTAACAAATCTTCTTCCATTGCAGAATCTGCAGGGATGCATTAATTATTTTATTGATTAAAATGACAAAAAAATGCTTAAGTGAATACAGCGGTAATGAAACAAAAACTTGGTGCAATGAATCAAGTTGGCTACTGATTTTAACAGTTAGTGTTGGCACCATTACTAAATGTCCACCAATACAAGGGACTGGCTACAGTATTTTTAGCTACTAATAAATAGAACAGTAGGAAACTGCTCACTGGAGTGACTGCAAAGAATCTCCTCTAAATTTGCAAGTTTTAACTTGCGAGCTCCCTGGCATTCACCCCTTGGGTTCACACGGCACAGAGAATGCCACTCCTGCTGCAAAAAGCACTCTGAATCCAGCCATTCATGGGATGCAGCAGGCATGAAGATGTGCTTAAACTTGGCGCAAAACGATACCTACCAATTATCCATACTATACAAACTTTTTCAGTTTGTAACAATTTGGTTAAGGGGACAGGGAAATGGGGATTTCATTAAGATTCTCGTGTGTGGGGAGAAGCTGTGAAGGGAAAGAAATAATATTGGGAAGAGGTGTGCAAAGCAATGTGAAGGGAAAGAAATAATATTGGGAAGAGGTGTGCAAAGCAATGTGAAGGGAAAGAAATAATATTGGGAAGAGGTGTGCAAAGCAATATCTGTGTGTCTATTTTATTTTGCTTTAAAATCACTTATTGAAGTTTTCACTGGATTGTGCTACTGACACATGAAAAAAATGGAGAACAACTTTCCTTAAAACCTTTCATGTTAAAAATGTGCTCAAACTCTTACTACAGTGCAGTTCTGTGTCCTCTGGCTCATTTAAAAGATAACACTGGTTAGGCTTTTTCTGCTATGGGTGATCGCAGCAAGTTTTAAAAACAAAAAGAATAAATTTTCTCACTATGCAGATTTGCTCCAGCTCTTCCTATAACACATGCTTCCAAATTCAATCTACTGTTAAAAAATTACTCCATTCTAAAAGCAATTAAGTAGAGCATTCCCCTCTCCCCCCGCAGCTTGACTTGTCAATCCTATTAAACCAAACTCTAATTAAGGGTAGAAAAGTGGTTATTTTATCTGCCAAATGAAAATAATTTAGTTCAAGTTAATGAGGACTGGCTTTTAACTGATTAGTCATTTTGATTCTGGCTTGTTACAATGGCAGAAATTACTTTCAAAAGACACAGCAGTATCAGTAGTCATTTTCACACATTTGATAAACAAACAGAGCTTTCTTTTGTGACCAATCTGGCACAAATGTATCTGAGAACAGACACGGTAAGCCTAGACAGCTTGGAAAGCATAATCTACTCTAGAAATAATAAAAAAGACTTTCCAGTATTTGTTTTATAGCATGTTTGCAACAGGTAGACTTACAACTAATGAGGGCCAATTGTAGTTGTATGAGACTGGTACCCAACTTTGCAAACTCTTACTCACATGAGAAGTCCCGTAAGTCTTTCTACTCACTGGCAAGAAATAACTAATGCGCTACATCATTCAGAATGCAAGCCAAGGCAGTTTTGCATGAGAAATGCTAGGAAACCCGAGTGCTGTCCAGCAACATTCCTTAAAACCTTAAATCAGCTCCATCACACTCAAGTTCACTTTCCAGTTCCTAAACTCTTACACATTTGTGCAATAGTTTGCATTTCTCAATAATCATTTCAATCTCTTATAATGTCTCTTTAAAAGGTGTGGAACACTTTAATAATAATACATTGTATTTCTATGGCATCTACTTGGTCTTTGAAAGATGATGAAATTCCAATTTAAAAATTCTATAAAATAATAAAATTGTATCAGATAAAACTAACACCAGTTCATATAAAAATGCCAGCGTCCAGAAACTCAGCACAATTTCCCACACAGTTAATTACCAAATGATTACTTGGCGTCAGAAAAAAATAGTTAAACTGAGCCAGATCATCAGGTCATGCCAAGTGTCTGTTTAAAAGATACGAAATCTTTGACCATCTTAAGGTCAGGAGACAGAGCATTCCACAAACTTGTGGACACAAACAAAATTACAGGCAGTAGCTCTTTTACCTCTGTGATCTTCCAGTAGAAAAAGCCCAGCCTAATCAGATCAAAGATAGCAACACAGTGTATAGTTAATACCCTAAACCTATCAAGAGATCTCTAACTGAAATGCTACACAAATAAATAATTTGACCCCACAGCTAAATGTCATGAGATTTAGGAGTTGGTTATCTATGAAATCCAGGTCAAAAACTGAAGTAAGGATGAAAATAAAATCTCTGAGACCTGCAGAAGACTAAGGGCCAGATTTGCTGAGGTATTTAGGTGTCTGAAAATGTAGACAGGCACCTAGCAGGATTTTCAAAGCACCTATCTGCATCTATAGGCACCGAGGCCCAGATTTTTAACAATATTTAGGTATTGTCACGCTCAGCATTGCAAGGCCTAACTGATGTGAGAGCCCCAGTCTCATTTTCAAAAGAGATTTAGGCACTTATATTGACAGTAGATGGGATTTTTTGGGTTCCATAATCAGTTAGGCAGTGCAACGCTGAGCACAGCAACACTTGAATACCATTAAACATGTGGCCGTAATAGTTGTTTAAAAAGTACAATACATCCTCACTAATCAACACTTCTCTAAACTGCAAATCTGCCTAAAAATTGGTGGTCTCCTTCCCTCCGAGCAATGGTTTAAATCAGGTGCTGTACTGACATTTCATAGTTCTTAAATTTTATTAGTTTTACAAAATATACACTACATTTACTAACATACTGTGGAACAGCATAAGTAATTAAAATTAAACTATAATTGACAAAGTAAGTACATTTAAGGCTGTATCATCTTTTTTTTTTAGTTCACAATGAAGCCTCAGTCAATTAGCATCAATTAGTGAAGCTGTAAGGGTATCAGTAAAACCTTATCTTTGAAATTTCTCTTCAAGCCCATTTATGTGTTATTGTTGTGGTGAGTTCTGAACATTTAGGTCTTGATTCAGCAAGGCACTTATGCAGAATGTTGTAATTGCTTGTATTTTTGGATTGGGATGGTCATCATTCTAATAATTACCTGAGGTCTGACTCAGAAGTGCAAGGCCATTGTAGCACTCAACTGCATCCCCAATGTTAAATTTTAAGGAGTGATATGCTGTAATTTGCCTCTGGGTCTTCATACCTGTCAAAAACTCTAGCGTAGCTGGTCCAAGCCCAGCTGAAAAAGGAAGAAGGCTGGTGTCAGGGTGGCAGCCAGCCATAGCATTTTGCCAAATAAATCTATAAAATGAGTTTTCATACCTGGCCCTTTATATCCCATATTCCGCTAATGCTCAAAAGAATGAAGAATGTTTGCCATTTCAGTTAGGCTATTTCCACTGCAGTGAGTTTTCCCTTTCAGTTGATGAAACAGATTTTGCTACTTTAAACCTGTACAGCAACTTCATTGCTCTTTAATTTTGCGTAGTCCCCCTGAAGCACTTTGCTACTGAATGGCCTTTAATATGATTTGAAGCAGATACTACTCCAGGGCTTTCTCATCTTCATCACTTGTTTGTTTTGACCTTGACATTTATTTAATTAGAACCGATTTGCCAATCATGCAAAACCCTTCTTAAAGTCAGTCTCCTTGCACCAGTGAATAGGCCCATTCAGTTAGTAATGATTTTTCAACATACCCACAGTAAAAACGTAGAAACCGAGGAGCATACAAAGTAGGTAGGACATCTGTCTTGACGAATCTGCTATTTTCTTTCCTATTATAGCTTTCAATAAATGGCAAATGAAGCAGATCCATAAAAGTTCCATTGGCAAATAACCAGCTCCAACATGGCCAACACTGTCAGATTATTTAATCAGTTCCTTGAAACGTGCCTGAGTGGAGGAATGCCTCAAGTTTGCTAAAGGAGGATTCACTCCCTGATTATCATGTCAGTTCCTTCACAGCTGGAGAACAGAGGAGAGCACACAATCTGTATCACATGTCGGTCACACACTGAGTTCTGGGAGAGAAGGACTTGTTAAGACTGTCAAGTACCATTCAGGAATGTATGCCTGTGGAGTTGTTCCTCATGGAAGAGAACCAAATAACTCATACTTTTTGAAAATTGCTTATGACAGCTTTTCAGTCTGCTTCAGGCTGGTTCTGAGTGGTGATTTGTATTTTCATATATTCCTCATACACTCAGAAATTTACACCTGTCAGGCAGGCCCTGACAGACTGTCTCCATCCCTAACCTTTTTTGGGGGGGGGTGGGCGGGTGGGGGGGGGGGTGCGGGAGGGGGACGACGACGCTCTTCGCTTGCAGACATTATCCATATGAGTTTCTATCAGAAGTATGGGTGACATAACAGATAGAGGGATAAGAAATATGGAGCAGACAGCCACAAAATTTTAATATGAGAGACAGACACTTCTGTGCTATCATAAAAGAGATGAAAATTACCATACTGATCCCCGACACTTTAAATTGCACATCAAGCCCATGGGCTAATCGTTAGGGAAAGACATGAATGCTGTGGTATGAAACTTGCTTTGTTGTCCAAGCTGACATCAGATTTCTTATTCTGTTTGTGAATCATACATGGGTTTAAACAAAGAAGTTCAGTTAAGAAGAGGCCTTTGTAAACAGATAGGATGATTATTATTGCTGCATATGTCTCTAATGAAAACAATGTGACCAGAAAACAGAGGAATGGGTGCAGCATTATAAACAGAGATCCACCTGGACTCTGAACACCTTTGAACTCTGTTGAAATCTAGATCTGGATCAAATCTGTGTGTTGGCACCTAGCCCTATAATGGGCCAAAGCATAACCTATGGCCCTAGGACTCAAACACCCCAAACTTGGGAATGTGCCTATCCAGATCCCAACTTTGTGTCTCTGGCTCAACCAATAAAATGCTAAACAATGATACTTTGGTGATAACATCTACCAGAGATTAGACAGAATGAGATGGTGATGTCACTGATGCTTTTTTAAAACTCCAGCAGAATAGTGTGTGTGTTCTCTTGAGAGATGTCCTTCTCCCCTCAGAAAAATTGACTTCTCACTGAAGTGACTGAAAAATTTAACTTCTCACAGGCTAGTTGTACATCATATTTATAGCAAATACCATAGCAGACAAATAGGGAGCAGGTGAGACACACATTAATAATGGGTAGTTAGGAGGTTGGTCTATCATTTATAAAGAAAGCGCTGTGGGAAGCCTCTGTCTGACCACACCCTCCATTGCGTGAGCTGAGATAACTTTTTTCAAAAACACTGAGATAACTCAAGGAGGTAGCATGGGGAATGGCACTTTACTCCAAGAGGTTTGGTTCTGACCTCTTGATTGACAGGTGAATAGGACCCTAACTAAGGGTGACTGGGAAGGACTTAATCTCATCTTAATCTCATCTCTCATCTTTTTGGGACAGAACTGAAGTGACAGGGTAAAGGAAGGAGGCAGTACACTGACATTGGAAGTTTTGTTATACTCAGATAGGAAGGAAACAAAAGACAAAAACAGACCCCTCTGGCACCTCTCTCACCACCTGGCAGGAGGGTTCAGTGGGCAAAACAAAAGGAACAGTCCAAATGTTCCATCTGCTGAAGAGTTCAGGGCACAGCAAACATTTGCATTCATTTGAACCGTAAAAAGCATGTTATTTCAAGTTATTTCACATCTGTCTCTGCTGTAAATAACACTCACTGCTGGGCTCTAATGCTTAATTACCACTGCTCTTACAGGCTAATAAATGGTTGGATTACCAGTGTTAAAAAGACACAATTTGTCAAGTGTAAATTAATGTTATTCATATTAACATTAGACTTGACTATAAAGAGGGCTTTTAATGTCATTCATCCATTCAAGATTTACCACCCCAATTTTATAACTAATGTGCAAACTGCTGAATTATTGGATTTCTTTAATCTTTTTTTAATTCTTTATTACTCAGTACCTTCTGTTGTACTTCAGTGATCCATCATGCCCAGCACTACTACATAAGACTCTGTTAAAAGAAAAAGGGCTAGTTAACCATTCAATGGATTAATTTTCCTCCCAGAGTAATTCTTTTTACAGGGCTCTCCCCGTGAGCTCAATGGAAATAGGAGTGGGCTTGTGATCTGTGTATCAGTTCTTGAAGCTTTTCCTAGTTGTTTGGTAAAAGAGGTACAAAAACTACTGGTTTCTGACAAGTTTAAAAGGTAAGGGTAACTGAAACTGACATGCACACGATTTAGGTTTCATCTACATTAGTACTTTTATCAGTCAGGGGTGTGAAAAAAACACACACCGCTGATCGACATAAGCACCGGTGTGGTCAGTACTATGTTGGTGGGACACGCTCTCCCGTGGATATAGTTACCACCACTCACTGGGGGTAGTTTAATTATGCCGGCAAAAGAGCTCTCTCCTGTTGGCATAGAGTGGCTACATGGGAGACCTTACAGTGGAGCAGCTGCAGCAGTACAGCTGTACCGCTGTAAGGTATGTAGTGTAGACAGAGCCTTAGTGTAGGCATTTAAATATTTTACTTGGCAGGAAAAGGTCACTTCAGTCCTAGAGGCAGCCAAATCAACCCCATTAACAAAACCTCAGTCAACTGCTGCAATCATTATCTTTAACAAAATGCCACTTTTACATTAGGGCTATTGAGTACAGACTTCAGCTTTATTTCATCCCAAAATGCTTTACAAACTTAAAATTTACTCAGTGTGAAGATTTTCCAAGCTTACTGCTATATTTAGACACTCCTTTCATGAAAGTGATTATTTAAGGATGGTAGTTAAGTCAACCAATCATACCCCAAAATAAACCTCTCTTTAATTTCCACCTTTCTTTGTTGGTCCCACAGGGCAATGGCCATCCCTTCAGAAAAGAACAATGGCCAGGTGGAAAAGAGCCTATCTATATCTATATCTATCTATCTATCTATATATACAAACACACACTCTCTCTCTCTCTGTACTTGTATCAGATTTTATAAAAATTAATAGGATTTTTTTCAAAAATAAATTGAGACAAGATTTCTAGTTGAATGTACAACCATCTGTCGCAAAGGATCAGCTCACTATAATCCACAATCATTTTAAATAAATTGAAAAAGCCTAATCAATTAGGTCATGAGCAGCACCTCTATGCAACAGTCACAGTAGGATTCATCACACATGCCCTTTCCAGACCTAAGACCTATCTGAAATATTCCTGGAAAAACAATTCAAATTTGCCTGGTTACGATCACTGTCACGAGGACTGAAGATCAGATGAAGGGGGACACAGAAAAAAAGTAAGAAAAGCCAACAAATGTGTCAAGTCGAGAAGTGAATAGTGGGCATAGAGTTAGGTCTGTGTGGTGTTTAGATGCTGCTTGTAATTATTAGGACTGGGAGCACTGGCTGTTGGGAGTCTGAAAGGACAGGAAACAGGAAGGAGGGAGGGAAGTTGAGGAGGCGGAGTGAGAGCTACCGAGGGTCCTGCAGCAGCTTGGTAAAGAGGTTTCCACTTTAAAAATAAAGACCTGTTGAAGTTTGTTAGTACCTTGCCTGGTTGCTACAACAGTCTGGTTTTATTTATCATCTTTATTAATGATCAAGAAGAGGAAGAAAACAACACATTGATTAAATTTGAGGGGGAGGAGTTATGAGTGCTACTGGAGGAAACAAGAATTATACAAGGGAACTACAGAGGTTATAAATATGGGCAGGAAATAAAATAAGAGTCAGTCTGGGTAAAAGACAAGCTAACACATCAGAAGAAAAATAAAGCACAGACGTTTAAGGAGAAATAGACACTTGCCAAACAGTAATGCTGAAAAAAGAACTCAGAGTGACAGAAAAGAGAAAATTAGATGTGAACTTGTAAGCTTATAAGGGTGCAAAAAATCATGCTTGGCATGATTGCCCCAGAGGCTAAGTGAGCTTCCAGCCCTGAGTGAGTTCACAAATGCTGGTCACCCCACTGCACAGTTCTCTAAGGAATGTAGGAACAATCAGTTTCACACATACAGAATGGGAGGAGATTGTCTAGGAAGGAGTACGGCAGAAAGGGATCTAGGGGTTATAGTGGACCACAAGCTAAATATGAGTCAACAGTGTGATGCTGTTGCAAAAAAAGCAAACTTGATTCTGGGCTGCATTAACAGGTGTGTTGTGAGCAAGACACGAGAAGTCATTCTTCCGCTCTACTCTGCGCTGGTTAGGCCTCAACTGGAGTATTGTGTCCAGTTCTGGGCACCGCATTTCAAGAAAGATGTGGAGAAATTGGAGAGGGTCCAGAGAAGAGCAACAACAATGATTAAGGGTCTAGAGAACATGACCTATGAAGGAAGGCTGAAGGAATTGGGTTTGTTTAGTTTGGAAAAGAGAAGACTGAGAGGGGACATGATAGCGGTCTTCAGGTATCTAAAAGGGTGTCATAAGGAGGAGGGAGAAAACTTATTCATCTTAGCCTCTAAGGATAGAACAAGAAGCAATGGGCTTAAACTGCAGCAAGGGAGGTTTAGGTTGGACATTAGGAAAAACTTCCTAACTGTCAGGGTGGTTAAACACTGGAATAAACTGCCCAGGGAGATTGTAGAATCTCCATCGCTGGAGATATTTAAGAGTAGGTTAGATAAATGTCTATCAGGGATGGTCTAGACAGTATTTGGTCCTGCCATGAGGGCAGGGGGCTGGACTCGATGACCTCTCGAGGTCCCTTCCAGCCCTAGAATCTATGAATGCTCTTTTCTTCTTCTTCCTGAACTGCTCTTGAGTGCAAGACCACCTTGCTCCCAGTGTGGTACTGCCACAGTGGAGATCATTACAACCAATCAAGTTCTTAAAGCTCAAGTACTAACAAAAGATTACCAGTCGATCATCATGGGCTCTATTGCACAAGTAAGTAAGCAAGTAAACACACTGCCTTTCCATTTGTAACAGCTGTACAGTTCCAACATCAAAGAGAAAGGTCCTCTCACATTATGCTTCCTTTTAAACGAGATGTGTAAATCACCAACACAAGGAGACTGTGCTCTACCTAGCCTGAAGTACAACTGTTAGTAATTCATCAACATACTTTTTCTTCACACATAACTGTCTGCTTCTCATTAATGTGCCACTGTGGTGTTATTCTAACAAAAGGCAAGGGAGAAACTAACAGCTCAGGTGCAACATGCATGAGATAACATGTACTCATCGGTACAGACACATTTGCTAAGTAAGGAGTATACTTACGTGGTCAATTCATACATTGAAAACGTTGGACCTGGTTCATCAATACATTACTCAAGTTTTATGTTGATAAGATTCCAGTGGTCCTACACTAAATGAGCTGCTAGTGGGTTGTTGCTGGGTTTTTTTACTTTCTTTAGTTTTGCATTAAAATAAGAAGCACCAGAGCAATTCTCAGATCTTCCAGTAGAGTCAGCTGGTCCAGAACAGACAAGATACAGTAGGTAGAACCTATCTAGTTTTCCAGTGGTTCCAAGATGAGACAGGAATCACTTGAGTGAGGGGTGGAGGGCAAGAGACAAAATAACATTAATAAAACTCATTATTTTATATAGTTTTGGGTAGGGTCCTCCTTGCTATCTAACTTATGCTGCTTCAGTTTGTTCTACTTTAGCCTGGAATGACTGAATAAAACTAGGTCTGATACAGGCTGAGTCAGAGGGATGAAACGCTCCGGGGGAAGGAAAGAGATTAAAAAAAGCAACATAACCGGGCATGGAGACCCAGGACAAAGAAGGCAGTACTACTTCAGGGTTAAGGTTTGACAGACCCATACTGAAAGCAGGTTAAATATATTATTTTCAAATTTCTGCATGTCTAATAGTTTGACTGTTCTACACTGACTGCAGTAGCTCAGGAATGCTCAGGGAATTGCTCAGCTTTCTTCCTCCAGAACTTGTAGCAGCACTTTTCCTGTTCTTCATAATTTCCTCAAACAAATTTATAGCAGAACTTGCATCCCAACAGACATAAAAGACTTTCCCTCAAAGATGACATGTAATTTCACCAGGGAAAAGTAGCTGCCTCTGCTTTGGTGTTTCTGAACAGTCATTTGAGGAGTACACAATCCATTTTTCTTGCCTGTGCCAAAGGGCTGAGGTAGGCAAAAAATAATTGTATAGCTCTCAAATGAGATTTCCAGCAACTATAGCAGTTTTTTAAGATACTCTCCCTGTCCCTAATATTGGGCAGTAGGACTAAAATAGAACTGCCTTTAGTTCCTTTCTTGAATGCCATGCACAGGCACACAAATGCCACACATTTTAACAAATGCATCGCCATTAAAATATATATCAAAGGTCCATAAGTCCATACAGTGCTTGAACTAGCCATTTGCCAGAGAAGACTAGAAAGCTTTCCCTGCTGAGTGCCAGGCCATCAATTTCTGAGGAATATATATTTGCACTGAAAAAAATTCTAACTCTTATATTTGTGAAGATAACTTTCTATATGTGACCCAATTCAGAGATGTTTGCCTGAATCTGCAAACGGACAGCTCCAGTGCCTCTGATCATGCTCATAACTTTCCTGAGAAAGAACTGAGGGAAATTAACAAAGAGGTGAAAATGACAAGAATTATAGGGATTTCATACTGCTGGTGCTGCTTGGAAAAGCAATGAGCAGCAGTCACAGCAGGCACTGGAGCAATTAATGGGGATGGATGACCCCCAAAATGGATGCTGGCAGAGGGGCACAGTATCAAAATCCCTTCTCCTCTCACAGCAGCCAGGAGTCTGGGGGAATAGTAGAGAACCAGACACTTTCCCCATTAAAATAGTACATCACCTCTGGAGAGGGAGAACGGAAGAGAGGAAGGAAGAAGAGAGCTCACTCTCCCTTCCAGTAGCCAGAGTGGGAAGATGCTTCACATTTATCAGACGTCTGCTAAGTGGAATGTGATATAAAAGCTGTAGCCCTGGACCAGGGTCCAGGAATAAAAACTTGATAGGAATCCCAGCACCTCCCTCAACCCCAGCAACTGGGATTTTGGGCTTCTTTACAGTGTTTTAGCACTGTACCTCACTGCAGGATGCCCCCCGCAATCCATATTTACTACAAGCCACAGAACAGTAGCTTTACTTCTTTGGTTAGTAAATCTCCAGTATTTTTTTCAAGCTCTAGGATCATATGAATGTTCCTTCTTAGAGGATCTTCATAAGGTGAGTCAATGTTCACAATCTTTAGAGGAGATGAGGCAAGAGATCATCTTTACCACACAGGCTACTATATAAGCTGGTTTTACAACCAGGTATTTCCAGAGGAGAAAAAAGTTCAATAGTAAAAAATACCAATGGATAATAGATTGTCACTTGGTAGTTTCTTAATCATAATAACCTCATCTTGTCATATAATATAAAACTATTGAGTAGCAAAGTGCTATGGATATAAAATATCTCTAGCAAAATATAAAGTCTTGATCAGCAGGCCTGCATTTTTAGACCTTATCCCTTTTTTTTGTTACACTATGTCACATTAGATTCATAATCTCACTGCACTGGTTTCTTTTTTATGCTGATACATTTTTAATATCATATTTCCCTATCCTTCAACCCTGCCATCTAAAATGGACTTTGCAACAGTTAAAGGGAGATTCAAAGCAAACAGCAATATGTCTTTTGTTGATTCTTTCTATAAAAGCCAGACAAATGGCTGGCAACTGGAAAAGTGGATTAGACAAAAAGCTGATATTGGCTTCATCTAGGCTTCTGCGTAGACACATGGAAACCGCAATGTATGCTATCCAACCATGGATTCAAACTCATGGACCTTGTACAAAATCATCTGTCAGCCAGTCTGAATTTTCTTCCCCCAAAACCACTACTAAGCAGTTTTATTCCTAACACATTCCATATTTCACTAAATCCGGATACTCAACAGGATTTTAGGATTCTGGATCACACCTTTGTTAGGAAAGCGCAAAAAGGGAGTCATGTGCGCAGACACACCACCACAATTTTTCCATTCTGGCAAAAAAAGACATACTATACAGATGCAATTTACTATTGCCAACAAGTATTTCCATGAAGATATTTTCTGACAGAATTCTTACTTCTGCAGCAAATTTCTGTGGACAAGGACTCTTTAATCAGATTGGTATTTAAGCTTTTATCTTTCATTGTCTGCTATTTCTGCTCTGTCAAACCTGGTAATACCCATTTTATTGCTAAAGTCTTACAAAAAGAAACAGGTTACCCAAAAAGGAAACATTATGGTCTATCCCATTAAACACAGTAAAACTTTAAATCTCACATAAAAATAGGTCATCCAATTACATGGTAAAAGTGTCATTTTTTCATTGTCCAGTACACAATATATTTACAGGAAAATTACCAGAAACCTCTCAGCTGTATCAGATCTGAACCTTATATTTAGATGCAGTCATATATTACTGCTGATAATGTGATGTCAGTGAATAGATTGGAATTTTTCACTGTCCTTTATCAAGATAAATTGTTCTGTCAATAGCAAATGGCTGGCAAGTATTAACACTCTGCACACTATATGACTTTTCATTCCAAGCAAAAATTGTATTTAATGCTTTTGCACAAAATCTATGGCCGTGACTATCCCTATTACCTATTTAACTATCTTTTAAAAGGAGAATTTATTTCTGCAAATTAGGACCAGGGTAACAAGATGGTATCATGCATCATAAACTTTAAGTCAATACAAGGCAGGACACTTGCAGTTCAAATGGGGATATACCTTACTCTCATCATTTGGTCATCCAATAGTATTATCAAGCTGTGGTGGGAGCAGCTGCTCAGAGCAGAACTTTATCTTGGCCTCCTTCCATCTACACTGCCACAGTGTCCCACAGTACCAATTTGCTCATTGGCCTATTACTTTCAATAGGTATTCCAGTAATTGGCTATTTCACACTTGTAAGGCTTGAACTGGCAGAGTGCAAAGGCCAGGCAACCGGCCTGTCAGGGTCCAGCAAGCTGGTCGTTCATCAATTATTATCAGCTTTTACAAGAACAAGTGAATCCTCCAAAACCTTGTTTGCTCAGATCAGCTTTGCTACCAGTGTAATTTAACCAAAAATTGTGCTAGGTTCTTATCTGAGGAACAAGAAGGTTGCCATGGGGTGACTAACATGTTAGTTGGCACGTGTTTGGGGTGGTAAGGAGGGCAGGGGAAAGATGTTGATTCTCTGGAGGATTGCAGCTTCTGCTGGTTTCTGTGGCCACCTGCTGTTCTACACACATCACCATTCTCATTGCCAAGAAATATTCAAAGCACATGAAATTAGTTTGTTTCATAAGGATTGATTAAACAAGATTCTCACACACACACACACACACACACACACACACTCTACAGTAATGTAAGACTGGGACCAACTGGGCAAGCTCTCTCCTTTTTTTCCGCAAGCCTGCCAAAAATTAGGTCAATGGGTATTTTAAACATAATGCTCTCTCCCCCGTCTCTGTATAAGTGTGTATATTTTAAACCTGTGCCTCTCAACCTTTCCAGACTACTGTACCCCTTTCAGAAGTCATTTTTGTCTTGCATACCCCCAAGTTTCACCTCACTTAAAAACTACTTGCTTACAAAATCAGACATAAAAATACAAGTGTCAGCACACTGTTACTGAAAAATTGCTTATTTTCACCATATAATTATAAAATAAATCAATTGTAATATAAAAATTGTACTCACATATCAGTGTATAGTATTAGAGCAGTATAAACAAATCATTGTCTGTATGACATTTTAGTTTGTACTGACTTCGCTAGTGCTTTTTATGTAGTCTGTCGTAAAACTAGGCAAATATTTAGATGAGTTGATGTGCCCCTGGAACACCTCTGTGTACCCCCTAGGGGTATGCGTATCCCTGGTTGAGAACCACCATTTTAAACAATGAAAAATACACACGGAAGGATGGCAGTATTAAGCGTTCAGTTGGTTTAAAGATTTTTAGTGATCCTAAACAGCTTCCTGTTTTGATCCACTGGTTTGCAAAACTCCATTAGTGTATGTAGATATATGATTGGTTCTTGATTAGCTCAGTAACCTTTTTCCATCAGACTTCTTAGTTGAAACTATTTTTTAAAAAGGACATGCCCTCTTGTTACCAAGCTTAGCTTCTATTTTTCTCTAGATTGCTATTATAAATAATACACTGTACGGTAAAGCTTCTGCTGTTTGCCAGCTACCAGCCTCTGCGAACTCTGTACCACAGACCTATGCTATTTCTTCCCCTAAGGCCCATTTGGTCTGTTGACCAGTAAAGTGACAAGGTGATCTGTCATCTAGCAACTGCCTTGAGCACAATGAGCAAACCATGAGACAAAAAATTAAACTTGTCTATTACACACGCTAATAAAATCCCAACTACTAAAAAAAGAAAAAAGATACGTGTAAAGAGCAAAGTGATTTAGAAAGCTGTTAAGGATGTTCAAAAATCAATTCCAAATTTTGAGAGCACATGACTAAGGCTCTTAATAAATCTACCTCCAAATGGATCTAAGAGTTATGCACCCTTACTAGTTGAATAAATGAAGTGACACTGAAGCATATCTAATTGTAATACATCACAAGATAATCTGTCAAGCCCCAAGTGTCCAGGCCCTGTCACCCTTCTACATCCATTATTTATATACAACCTTCATTGTCAATGAAATTCCTATGAAGTATGGCGTGGCATCCAAGACTGTGGTCTTGCCACTCAGCAGATACATACAGGAATCTTAGTAAGATTCCACAAAATAATTGTTAATCTTTTAGAGAGCTGGTTTTGAAAGGAAGAAATATGCCAATGTCACAGAGGCTGCAATCATTATGTACTTTGCTTAATGGGCTGAAGCACTGCCCCTGTGCCTTTGCCCCAATGCAAAGTACAGTTTGGTACACTGTGCGGCCAACACTTTCTTTATCTTGATCTCACAGTGTAATCAGAGCACCATGCTCCCCTACTACTACTACTTTTTTATTCTATACCACGAACAGAAATGCTTGTCTAGAAACTCCATTCCGTGCCTTTAACAGCATCTGCTACAGTAACAGGCAAGCGAACTAATGGACCAGTGCAATATTTTTTACTCCAAACTTGCCAAAGATGTATGAAGGGCAAACAGTTGGACATATTTACATACATTCATGATCCAGAAAGTCTCAGTTCAGCAGCTGCCGCAGAAAAGGCAATCTTTTTCTGTTAGCCTGTTCTGCGACCACAGCTCTGCTCCACATCCCACTGAGAGTGATGGGCTATTTTTTTTTATTTATTTTTTAGGGGAAGCCTCTAGAGCAAAAGCCACAATGTTTTTGTAATTAAAATCACATATTGCACAAATTTGTAATCGCTGCACTATTTCAGATGATGTGTTCTATCCCCTCCCCCAACATGATTTTAAATAATGAGACGGAAAACTGCACATTTTAACAGTTCAGCCAGGACCTCTGCCTTACTCATGAGGGGGTGATAACAAGAAGAATAGGCTTCAGGCATGCAGTACTAGAAAATTAAAGGTCCTGTAAATTAGGTGGCTATATTCCTCCCACAGTCCAATTACAGGCTTTATTATTTGTCAATAAAGTACCAAATAAAAAGCTATCCTCCAGATAAGGCAGCTGTTGCCATTTGGCTCTGGTGATTCTTTATTTATGTTCCATAACTTTGCAGTGTGAAAGTTGCTGATAATGCATCTATATTACTAACAGGTGCCCCTATGGAAAGTGTGTGTACCTCCCCAGGCCCAAGTCTTAAATATTACATTCCTTTTGCAGTATGCAAGCAGCCTATTCGCACCACAGTGCAATGCATGCTGTCATTTTATGTCTTTGCAGCATTTATCCTAAAGCAGCAGAAATATCCTCTTAATTAAGAAAGCAACCCCAGGCCCTGGTCTTGTTCCGTTATCTGCACTTACTGTCCCTTCACACAATAGTTCTCATACCCAATTCTGACCACTGAAATCAAAGGGAGTTTTGCCACTGACTTAAAGGGAAACAGGATCAGGCCTTTAAGCACCGCTTTTATCTTGTTGACAGCTGCTACCCATCTCCCCTCCTCTGGCTAGAAGAATGACAGATTGGATGCCTTTGCCGCTGATACCCATGTTCCTCTCTGGCTGTCCTGCAGGGAATCCTGTGTATAGCAGAGGCCACTTTCCTCCTTCCCATCACAAGGCTCCATATGCTTAGTTAACAGCGGATTGCTCTGCTATGTATCAAACAATGGGTTCTTCCTCTCCTGATCTCTGAAGACCGCTGTATGCTCTCCTCTCCAGGAAAGACTACATTCATATGGCCAGTTCTCAGGAACTGAGGCATTAAGACATCACCACAGCACTCCCATTGCTAGATGTGTGTGATTCCCCCCCCCCTTTTTGTAATTTCATATGTTTTCTACATCCCATTTATGTTTTAGATCCACAAGGGTATGCAGTTAGTAAAAGGAGTCTATCTCAAAGCTGTTCCACCTATTATAATATACTTTTTAGTTAACAATAAAATCAAGTGATGCATTTCTGCACACCGTTTCTTGTAATTACAAAAACAGGGAAAAAATTAAAATTCCTGTATTTCACAGATTATGGCAGAACTAAAAATTAATTTAAGATGATAATGCTGCATGAAAGCAAAAACCTCTTCTGAGTGAATTTCAAGGACTATTCTGTTTAACTAGCTTCAAGAGTCCTTTTTTTGATCATAATAAAATTATTTGCCATATGGTTCAGATGGTTGTGATCCTCTCAATGAGAGGATTATGCATGAGATATAATGCCTACTGTAGCTGCAGCCAAGCACACAGCTGGCTTTGATAATGCCAACAAATGGCTTCATCTATCTCAATGTCACGTAGGAGCTGGTGCGATGAGAATCAGCCCCAGAATACAATTAAAATCTACATCATCTGTGAGAAAGGTGATGGAGGTTCTGACATCAGAGCTGTGCCAAATTCATCCTCTTTCCATTGTAGCAGAAGAAACATGTTGCCCCTTTCACCCTGTCACACTAATGATGTGCTTTGCACATCCCTTCCTGTTCACATTAAAGGTAGTAAATCAGGAAGACTCCTATTTAAAAGCTTCACCTTTATCTGACATTCAGTAACAAGGACAATTTCTAAATTTAAGTTAAGTGTATTCCTTGCTACCCTCTCTCTGATGAGATAATGCCATTTAAGTCTGCAAGTGAAATACAAATAGAAGAGTTTATGATCCATATGGCCCCAAATTGTGACAGTATGTAAGAATTTCCTTGTTTTAATTCCACAATGTTTAGTCACTCTCATAAAATCAGGTTTGCACATCCATTTGTTCCAGCAAGCCAAATTTTATTGCAAAAATGGCCATAATTCACAACAAACAAGCTTGATACCAATTCACTGACAAATCTCCTCTTCTAAGCTTTCAAGGCAAGTGGGGGCTTGGGTAATGATATTGTTTTATTTATTGGGGGGAAACCCACAGATATTTTTTATTAGCAATTCCAATGACTTAATATAATACTAAATATAATAAAATGTGAAAGCCTGAAAGGGGTAATTACAAGTACAGGCTTTAATAAAGTATTTTAAGCTTTGGATGTTAGAGATGTACAAGCTAGAGATGAAGCAACATGGCAAGACACTGAAGCTTTCCTCCCTTCAATTTAGCATCACACGGTGTGACACCATGCAAATAGTATTGCTAATCAATAGCATCTAGGCACTGGAAAATAAAGATACGCAGGTTTACACTCACTCCTGATGTTTACTGTAGTAATGTAATCAAAGTCTATTTAAAAATCCTTAATTACACAATATCCATGCAGACTATTTTCAACTATCTTCCAATTGGCACTTCAGTCAAAGTCCCTATTCGTGTTCCTTACTCATTCTGATAACTATGTTTTTAAATGCTCACGTTTCGTATCAAATAAAACAAAATATGTTGCACCTGATTCATGATTGAGTTACTTCAGTTTTAGGACACTTATTTTAACAAAGTGACACCACTGTAAAACTCATGTCATGCAATTGAGAATCAGGTCCATTACAATTTTAAGGTATTGTGCTACATGCCAGCAGAAAATGTTTAAACTTAGGAACAGTATGCTGAAAAAGGAGTCGAACCTACGTCCATAAGGAATTCAGCAACTTTTCTTTCTTTCCCCTTAAGCAATTGTTAATTACTAAGGCCTTGTCTACACATTTACGAGCACTGTTTTTACTAAAGGTATGTTATTAAACAGATATAGTTAATTAGACTGATTTAGACTAAACAACCATCAAGAATTCAGGAAAACAAGTCCTGTATATGGATAAGAGAAAACTTCCAATAACATGAAACAATCATATGCCCTAAAATCAATAGCTTAATATAACAAAATGTGTTTAAACAGAGTAAATTAAAAAAGATGTAAATACATATGCTCGCTCTTAGATTGTAAGCTCTTTGGGGAAGAGACCATCTGTATGTGCGATGCCCTCTTCAATGATTGGGGACCCTAATGTAATACAAATAAATAATCATAATTTCCATTACTAACATTCTCAAATAGAGTTAGAATCATTAAACTAAACATCCTGCCACAATTCTTCCTTTTTCAGACCTGGCCTTGACACTACCAGCCAGCTAGTTCCAATCTTTGTACACTTTTCCAGTTACATTTGGGGAGGAGAAAAGAGCAAAATCAACCATGAGGTTCTGAAAGACAGTAAAGAGAATGGGAGGTGGCTCTCCCATACTTCAACATTATTCAGGCAACACATCTAAAATATCATATACCATCAATGGCTCTCAGATATCACCCACACAGCTTGGTTAAACATGGAAAAAGAATCAACCCTTTTACCTACAACACTGTGCTAAGGCTTCCATCTCCCATCTAGTAAAATTTCTGTCCTCCCAGACTTTGCTGTTGTTTTCCCCAAAAAAGTGTATATGCTTAGCTGTAAACAAAGTATGTTGACTCACCTAGCAGTACCCTTTTAGAGTTCAGATTTTGAACCACTTTAACACCACACCCAGAACACAACCTACACAGATGAGACATTTATAATTGTCTCCAGTTTCAACTCCATTCCCAGCTAGAATGGACAAACATGGAAACCCACATCCAAGTTTAAAAATGAATTGCAGAAACTCATAAAAGCAGGCAGATCTGAAGGATGACTTGCCATTCACTATGCGTTTCTCAACAGTTCTGAAATAGATAAATCACACCACCTTAAAAGAAAAATAGGAGGAAGAAATTCAGACGATCATAGCAGGTGACTCCTGGGCACATAGCTTCCAAAACGCACACACTATCTCCTCCTCAGCATGGGAAGAATTTCAATGGAAAGTGACCACATGCTTCTGCACCTCAGTAATCTTCAACAAAATGAACTAATGCTACCTCAAACTCAGTTTAAGAGAATGATACTCACATATAAACACGCTTTTTAGGACTGCCCACAAATCCAGATATTTTGGATAAAGGGTAATAGAAAAATCTGACATACAACTTGAGAAACACTCAGCCTACGGTATTCTGGGAGACACTCCCTGACAAAACAACAAAAATAAATTGATTCAGAATTTTCCAAAAGCAGCAAAGAAATAAATTTCCACACTATAGCTCATAAGAGAAAATCCAACAACTACAATGTGGTTTAATAATATACAAAAAAGAGAGAAATGGAACAGACCACATTCCAGATTAGGCAGCTTCCCAACCAATCTAAGGAGCATTTGGTTATAGATAAAAAGCTACTTGTAACCCCTAGAAACTGAAGAAACACTTATAACTTGATCTGAAACCACACTGCACTAGGTTTAGAAAAAGGATTTGAAAAATCTACTTGCCGTTGATCAGTGGAAATTTCTTGATGGGGCATGAATGGGACTAAAACATCAGTTTATTTTTGTTTATTATTTAACACTACCCTCAGGTGATCTCATCATTTATTAGAAGACCAAGACATTGGAAAGAAAGGCACACTCTCAATTTTAGACATAAGAACATGGAAGCAGGGAGATAATGAATAAGAGAGAGGGAACTGAGTAAGGTAGGATAATTATTACAGCAATAGAAGCATCTGTGTTCCTAATTTGCGGGTGCAAATACCCTAACTGCATGCACAGTTACACTAACTGTGCATACAATTAGACATGAAATTGCATGCAACCCTGAGCTTCTACTCCTTTGAATAACTGGGCCCAAAAAGAACCACAGGAAAGAAACCTGCCTCTGCCATAAAAAAAGGCAAAAAGATTTATTAAAAAAAACGTATCTTGAGTTCCTGGATCTGTCGGCTGAAAGTGATGGCAACAAACAAAACAGAGAAAACAACCCCAGTTATATAAAGGTGGAAGGATGGTCTCCTAAGAACTACATGAAGATTATAGACTTAGAGATGTGCTTGAGGTGCCTCTTCTGAGTTCAGGATGTTGTAAAGTTTCTTTGTGTTGTAAGCAGGGCCAGCGCTTTCACTAGGCGACCCTAGGCGGTTGCCTAGGATGCTAGGATTTGGGGGGCAGCATTTTGCCGCCCCCAGCGGATGCCTCCTGCCTCAGCGGCTGAGTGTGGAGCCGGGAGAGCTGGGGAGGTGCCGCAGGCAGGGGGCTGAGCTGCCGCGAGCTGGCGGGTGGGGAGCCCCTGTGGGTGGGGGGGAGCCTGCCGCGGCCCGCGGGGCTAAGCAGCTGCCGCGGGGGGGATGGGGAGCTGGCTGCTGGGGGCTGGGGGGGCGCAGCACAGGGCCAGTGCAAGGAAGTTTCGCCTACTTCAGCACAAAACTCCTTGCACCAGCCCCGGTTGTAAGAAGTTACAATTATTACAAAACAGAGAGTCAGAAAAAATAAGTAATAAAAAAATCTGTTTCATTTGAAGTTCTCTCTCTTTATCTTATGCTTCTGATGGTAATTCTCTCCACGCTGCGCTGGCCCATGCACATCTAGTTAATTCACAAACAGCAAACTGTTTAGAGATGGTTGCTTATATTAACCTCCTGGCTCTGTTTCAGTTTCTGGTTAATTCACTTTCAAGACACTCAAAATGCTGTGTTGTAAGGTTTTAACAGTAGTCACCACAGTTTATGTAACCCACTTTTGCACACTTCTTCATCACAGGAGGCTGAACACATAGGTATAGACAGCAGCAAGAGCTATTATAAAGTAAACATTTTTTCATTAAATGGAAGTGTTCTCTACAAAGGAACAGAATCTACTTTGGGGTGTGTAATATTTCTTCAGTTATTTACACCAAAATATATGCAGGTCTGCATCCTATGAAGGCACAGAACAACCGATTGTGATTGGCAGAAGAATGGGAATATTTATTCAGATTATTGCTAGCTTTCGAACAGTATTTCTCCATGATTTCTACTAGTGGAGATCACATGGGGGAGGAATGAGAGGTGTTAGGGGAAGTTTGATTCTTTGAGCTACCTCCAACAAAAAACTTGGAGCTCTGAGACTTTCTATTCACCTTCTTCCATATCAATTTTTCATTTTGTTAGACCTAGCTGTCTATTCATATGACTAAACAGATATTGGTTAATACAGTATCAATATTCTTGATATAGCACTGGCATATTTGAAAAGGTTGTTGAAAAGAAAATGTATATATGCAAATGTTTTGTTATTAAATGGAAACATTCCAAGAACTCAAATGATCCATGTGAAATTTTAATTATAATTTAACAGCTGTTAGAGCTAATTGAAGGATATCAGAAAGGTGATTTCCTTCTTATTGTAATTAAAGAGTTAAGCCTAATTTACTGTTATCAGAAAAAGAATAAATACCAATGTGGTCTGCCTAATTACATTAAAAGGTAAACAGGAGAACTCCAGAAAAAGATCTAGAACCCATTTTAAAGAAGACAAATTTCCCATGGTTTCTGCCCTGCATCTTTTCTGGTGACCTTTAAAGAAAGTGAGCAACTGTTCTCAACTGGTGCTACTGGGACTGTAATTCTGCTTTGCAACCCTTTTGGTTTATTCTCCTTGGAAGCTATTTTCATTTCTGTTTTCCTTAATACACAACCTCTTTGTTTTAAGCTGTAGGTAAGGTAAACACATGTTTTGCATTCACTAATGCTGAATTTATCTTGTTCATTTATAAAATGAATGAATTAATTCACAGCTATTCATACAACACAAGGAAAGGCTCAAAGATTTTGCCCATCTAACCATCCACTGATTAACAGAAAGACTTGTCAGGTAATAGAAACTCTCTAACTATGCCAAGCTCCCACCCCACCTTGCTACCTGGTCACAGTTATTGAAAAATAAGTTTAAGGGAGATGCCCTGAGTGACAAAACCTAGCAGTTTATAGCTGCAAGTGCCCATTTCCTTGATTCTAAAATCAAAATTCAGTTGAAATAGAAATATGAAACATCAGAATTTGTATTTATTTCAATGTATAAATCTTCTATCCCATGTTTTACACACACAATATGGTATTTCCACAACATCCAGCTCTATGGGAAGCCAGTGGAGAGAGCTAGTGATTAAACAGTGTCATGTTCCAAAGAAGAAAGATGGGCTTTAGGGGTCTATTTCAGGGGTGGGTGAGGTTCTGTGGCCTGCAATGTGCAGGCCAGATTAGATGATCACGATGGTCCCTTCTGACCTTAAAGTCTATGAGACTTGTACATGCACCCTAGTGAAAGCTCTCACATGCCCATGTGCAATCAGAAATACACACATATGGAGAATGAATATGAACAGTGGGATTTCAGATCCAGATCCACAGAAATTTGTTGGGATGCTACCGGCAATAAAAGCAGTGGTAGGTAAGCCACATGTGAAATCAATGAGAGGTCAAGGAGCCAAATGAAACACCTGAAAAAGCTACAGTAAGAAGAGGTCGTTGCCCTACAGGAGTCTAGAAAGCGCTAATGTAGAATGGCAGGCATTCAGAGTGTTCTCAAGAAGGGTAAGCAACCTGTGGGACTGAAAAGAGTCAATATAGACCCAGATTTGTGTGTGATCCAGGCTAGACAGATAGCACCCAGTGCAGTATCAATGGAGAGAGAAAAGTGCAGGTTTTGCTGCTGTCATTCAAATACACTAAAGTTTACTTTTTTAAAAAAATTACACGAGCACAATAGGACAAGGGAATCATTCATTCAAAGTGTCAGAAACTAGCTTGAATTGAACATACCTGCTGTATTTTAATGCACAAGAATCTTTACCTCAACTTAAATGGCTTCTAAACACTAAACAATCTGTAATTTTATGCTCAGTTTGTGACTTAATCCAGTCAACAGCATAATATTTCAGATAGCTAAATTGTGCTGTGATTCCCCTTCCTACTGGTGCACTAAAGATTCTTGACCTTTATAAATCTCTGGTAGAAACCTATATAACACCTACAATATCTTTCTAAATAGCAGAAAAGAAACAATGCACTTCAAAAAAGTTTATTAGAGTTTACTGGAAAACTGTATTCAACCCATTAACTTCAAAACAGGTAATGCAAAGAGCAATTTTGTTCTCTATATAATATTAGAAACATAAATTGTATGCATTCCACTTGAGCTGGTGTGCCTTCACCATAAAGCAGGGCTCAGCTACTAGGACGGTAACAAACAGCTATAAATATCCTCCATCTGCCTTTTCCTGAAATTTTGCTGTTCTGATGATGCAGGATCCTTTTCTCATATACTATAGAGAACTCTGATGCAAAAATGTCCCAGGAACATTTACGGAGGACATTTACTTTTAAGGATATTGTCCCAGAGGTTTACTTCCCCTAGATAAGAAGCTGTCGGAATCAAATTATTTTACTACTCATCTTTTTCTGTCCTGACAGAAGTACACTTAATACAATCTATGTGATGAATGTGGCCTCACGAAAAGTGGGAGGGAAAATTAATTTGGGGGCCTGGCAATGAAAAGATCATTTGTCATTACTAGGCCGAGATGCCCTAGAAAATGATGAGATCCCTGCCACATATTGTTAGACTTCATTGGCTACTGACTGTTTTCTTCCCCTTCCTTTAGCAAACTCCTCCTTCCTAATGCTTCAGTTCACTCTGAATGAAGGTTATTAGCAATATTAACCAGCCAGAGTGGCCAAGCTAGATGCAGTGGGGGTGGGACATGAATTTGTAAGAACTAATTTGTCTAATGTTCAGTAACAAAGGGAAAGCGTCTGTGCTGTGCATTAATACAGCATCAATCACTGACTAACTGCTAGAACACATGTAATGAGAATATTCTCAGGCCAACCCCATGGTCTGCACAGACAGCTGGGGAGATAATAACCTGAATGGAATTTTTATTTTAATTAAACTCCCATCTTTAAAGCAAAAAAGAATAAAGAGATTAAACTTGGTAAGTATGTAACAGACTTTCAGAAAAGCTTAGCATGAGAAAGTATTTATTTCAAACAGCAATGCCTGAATTGTCAAATATGTTCAGTTCCCGGTTGAATAGCCCTTTTCTTTTAATTCACTCTAAGTTGACTTACAGTCTTTACAGCGGATGTTTCTAATGATGTAGTTTGTTCAACTGATTAAAATTTTAGTTTGGATAAAAATAAGGGATGCTTGAAAAGCTTTGTAATCTTTGCATGGGTTTTTTTCCTCTTTCATTTGCACTTTACATTACTGGCAGATGATACAATATGTATTTAATATTTTTACATTTAGTCAATTTTTTTAAAGTACACTAGCTTGTTACATCAACAGTATATACTCTGCTACTCCTTTTATTGCCAAAAAATGTAGCAATGTCCTAGTCACTCTAACAGCAACATCTTTCCAAGAAGCAGAAAATGAAAGCTCTTTATTAAAATGCCATTATATTAAAAAGCCATTATATACTCCCGATATCCGAATAGCATGGGCGATATGGATTTTATTTGGATAATCAGGAGTTCAGATAATCGAGAGGGCAGGAGCCATTCAGCAGCGGGGTGGCCTCCCCACTCAGCCCAGGGCCTGTCTTCCTTCTCCTCGTCCTTGCAGTCCTGGCCCAGTGTCTATTAACGAAACCTCTGCATTCTCTGAATCCCCTCCCTGTCCCTCAGCATGAGATACATGCTGCAGAGGGAATATATCTCATATGTCTCATGCTGGGGGACAAGGAAGGGATTTGGATAGTGCACAGGTTTGAATAATAGGGTTTTCAATAAACAAGAGTATACTGTGTGTATTTTTTATATATATTCTAATTTATTTTATATATATATTTCTAATTTATACATATAAATAACAAATTAGAACTGAATGGAAAAGAAAAAGAAAAATTTTGAAAAAATAGTCTGAAATCCTGAAATGTGCTAGAATGTTTCCAGACTGGGGTCACAATGAAAAATGTGCTAGGTTTGTTTGGCCTCTCATTGTTTTGCCAGCATTAGAATAATGACCTCTCTGTCAGAGATTTCTGAAGGACAATTTTAAAATGGTAAAAGGAATAATTTTTAAAAAATCATTTAGCCTAAAAAGGGAGGCCAAACAGAGGAAAGAAATTTATTGCAAAGGTGAAAATGAAAATATCATTTATGACAGAGAGGCTCATTGAACTCTGCATACTGATTGTCTACTCCAGTGCAACATATCCAGCCTACTTGATCTCCAGCACAGACTCTGAACTTAGAAAAGCTGCAGTGAAGCAAAGGAAACAGTAAGATCCAGTATTAATAATGAAAAGAAAAAAAAACAATTCTCCTCTTAGGAAATTACAGGTCCTTACCAAACTTAAGCACTCAGCAGCTCCCAATTTCCCCCAATTCATGGTATTATTGTTATTATTTTAAAGCACTCAGTAATGTATTCGATGCTCACACTATACATATGGACGATACACCCACACAAAACCAATATTAGAAGAAATCTAGTTCTATTGAAGTCAAAAGGCATTTTGCAGTTGACATTATTCTCAAAAAGTCAAAGGATTTGTAAATATCACACAATATTTTGTTTAATTTGAAGTAACAAAGTATTTTATATTCAATGTAAATGTAAACTTACCGTATCAAATTATACTTCCCATAACTGGCTTGCAAGTAGAGCTGTGCAAATAACTGATTTTAAGGTTATTTGGCTGTTCCAACAAATCAGGAAAAAATAGCAGATCAAACCAAACCAAAATTAAACAAAATTTTTGGCACACCAAAAAGTTGAAAAACAAATTCAGTTAGGGTCAAACATTCCTTTTGACCTGAAGCAACATGTTTCATTGTGTTTGAGCTTTTAAAAAAAAATTGTATGACAGAGAAGTAAATTTCAAAACAAAAAGTCATATCAAATAAAAAACCAGAACATTCCGTTTCAAAAATATTGAAATGAAACATTTTGATTTTTCAGAAATTTTGTGTGTTGGTTTTCTACTGAAACAATTACATGAATTTGTCACGAATTTGCAAAATATTTTGGTCAACCCGAATCTCTATTTTTTTGTTAAAAAACAAAACAAAAAACCTAGCCAAACAATTTCACCAAGCTTTACTTGCAAGTATTGGGCTACCATTCATCTGCCCACAGAACTAACAGAGGGAGTTATACAGGGACTGATGGCAGAAGGCAGAATATGGCCCAATGTTTTTGAGATGTGAAAGTTTTATATGACATGACATCCTGGAAAGCATTTGCCTCAAGATAATAGTAACAGACAATGGTTAAAGTAGATTGTAACAGGAAGGGGAGCTCTCACTCAACCTGCCAAGGAGGAGGAGAGGTGTGGGAAGCACCGGTTTACTCAAGCCAGTTACAGTTGGGGGAGCACCTCATTGGATTAAACAGAGGAAGGGGGAACTGAACTTCTCCTCTCCCTAACTCACCTCTTTGTAAGACCTAGTTTTGTGCTCCTACAGGTAAAGAAGATTGGGACCAACTGTCAGTGTTATTTCACACAATATTATATGGATAACATGGTATGTGTTTATATTTTATTAACACAGTATGAGTATATGCCCAAGTGTATGCACAGACATACAGAACACCATGAATGTGCTGGACAGTGCCTTGGGATTAAATTGAGCATGATGAAATTACATGTTTATGTTTTTATTACTTTTCTCTGGTAAAACATTTTGTGACAAAAATCAAAAGGAACTATTAAACAAGCATCTAAAATGCCCCTTCACCACTTGCAGAGAATAAGGACTCTTTTTGTTGTTTTATAAATCTACAGCTCAAAGTATTATGTCTGTATGTAAGTAATTACAAACAGACACTATTTTCATTCCTTCAGGACTATTAATGGAGGAACCAGGCCTGGTAGCCAAAATCCAAATGAACAGAAAGAGTGAGACTTTCATTCTAGATCGGTGTAAGAGAGGGGTGCAGTTGCTCTGACCCAGGGGGAATCCCAGGAAGGAACCGTATCTCAGTGTCAAAATTCCCTACCATTTTTCTCCCAATTATCCATTACTCCATTGGAGGGAAGGGGGGTGGGGAGGAGTAAATTAGAGCAGCCTTACAGAGGATGCAGCATAGCTCCTTTAACTATGCTGGCTGGGGTGTTGGGGTGGGAGGATGGTACTGAAGCTCAACCCAATCCCCATGCCTCTTCAGCCCTGCCTCATCTATATGCTCATGCGCAAGGAGGAGATGAAGCAGGGGTTCACATGGAGCTTCCTCTTTGCCTATACCTGAACTCTCATTCCAGGTAAATACTGCATGTCCAGACTCGGAAGAGCCTTATGCCCCCTCACTATCCCACATGAACATACGCAGCTAGGTTACAATCTAGTCCCAACCTGAAAACTTTAAATAAATACCCCCTAGCCACTCCAGCAGGGAAGCTGGGTACCATGTATTGTAGGGCTTCCTAGCCTCAATGGCTGTTAATAGTCTCAGCCCTTTGTAAAATACAAAGGACAAATCTTTTTAAAAGGGAATATTCTTTATTGTTTACTTAAATATATAAGTGCCTATCCTGCAGTCTAGGTGCCTCTGTCAATTGTTTTCAAATACAGTGATTTGCAAATGTAATGTCAGTGATCAAATGGCAACTATTATTGCCAGAAGTAAATTCTCCCTGCTAACAAAGTATGTTGTATTTTTGACTTGAGTGTCATACTCTCTTTATACAAGCATTGTAATGAAAGACATGAGCCATAAAGTATATTTGTGTTATTCTTCTCTAGCCAGTGAAAATATACTTATTTCTCTTACAAATATTTTGCATATTTCATATACAGAAAATAAATAAAACTAGCAAAAATTGCAGTGTTTCATTTTAAACACAACCACCACCACCTGCTTTCAACGATGTTATGGAAGAATCATTTTTATGAGTACATTAGAGTATAAAAACCACACCAAAAGACGGTTTACAATGGAAACGCTGACACAAACTTAACCAATGTAAACGGCAATGCTATAATTTCAATGACAATTGATGGTAAAAAGAAAATCACATATCTTATCAATGGGGTGTGGGAGGGGGGGATTAAATCCAACCTAGTTTGGTGAGTTATCTGTGGTGTGCAAGGCATACACCATCTATTATATACTCCCAGTGAGTGACAGTATGAATGGCCGTCTTTGCCAGTTAAAGCTGCGATAAGGACTGGGTTCTGAGAGAAGTTCGTGCTCCAGAGTGATCTCTATTGTTCCAGTCATCAGTTCTGGCAGGAAGACTGATTCAGAGATAAGAAGGTGATGATGCACAGGTTTTTACATAAAAAGATCTTGGTAAAATAATCAGATCATCTGCATTTAGAAATACATCCATCAATTTGGCTAATTTTTTTAAAAAATATGACCCTGTGTTGAATACTTTGAACTTAGATGAATATTTTTAAATTTCAAAAAGTTTTATACTCAGAATGTGTTGCAAGTCAGCATTATTCTGTACTGAATGTTTGGGAGACATTAGCAGAGACAACAGCCCCATGAATAACCACACACACATCATTAAGTAACTGCATTGCTGCTGCTTGCCAATTAGGGTTGTCTGGTGAGTTGTAAGAGAGTAACACTGAGACAGTGATGTCCTATTAATGCAACTTCTCACAGGCCTAAATATACCATGAGGGAATCCCAGGAAAAAAAGACAGATGAAAGGGGCGAGTGTGCAGAACATGGCAAAGAAAGTGCCTCAGGAAGTTTACCAAAGGAGGTGTTACATGTTGCTACAGATTCTTTAGATTTGACTTCCTGAGTACCCACTTGACCGACACTTGTGTGTAAATAAAAATAATAGTTGGTTCTACAACAAAGCAGCAGATAAGCAATTATGCTATAATTCAGGACCATGGATAGAACGAGAAGAATCTGATGGAGTTTGAAGGTCAGCAGCAATTCAGACAGGATTGGAAATATTCATGTAGTTGTTTCAGCAGAAATATGTACTTGTTACAAGGCCAATGGGAGGGCACCAGATGTGAGCCACTCAGGTCTAAGATTAATGAGCGAAAGGATTTGTGGCATACAGTATAACTACAGTTATTTTCAGAATATTCTAAACAGAAAAGGATGGGCTTCTTGAGTTCTTGTAAAGAGATGATTAAACAGTAAATGAGAAGATGACGCAGTGTACCTATTTTACCTGAAGCGACAAAGAGTCCTGTGGCACCTTATAGACTAACAGACGTATTGGAGCATAAGCTTTCGTGGGTGAATACCCACTTCTTCAGATGCGTCTGAATCTGGAGGGAACTTATCAAAAGCTGTTTGAAAATTCAAGTAAAATAGTATCAGAGGGGTAGCCATGTTAGTCTGGATCTGTAGAAGTGACAAAGAGTCCTGTGGCACCTTATAGACTAACAGACATATTGGAGCATAAGCTTTCGTGGGTGAATACCCATTTCTTCAGATACATCTTCAGATACATCGAAGAAGTGGGTAATCACCCACAAAAGCTTATGCTCCAATACGTGTGTTAGTCTATAAGGTGCCACAGGACTCTTTGTCACTTCTACAGATCCAGACTAACACGGCTACCCCTCTGATACTATTTTACTTGAATTTTCAAACAGCTTTTGATAAGTTCCCTCCATCCTAGACTATTAAGGAAAATAAATAACCATGGGGTAAGAGACAGAGTCCTGGCATAGATTCAAAAATGGTTAAGTGATAGGAAACAATAAGTAATAGCAAATGACTGCCCTACAGAATGAAGAAAAGTTAACAGTGGAGAACTACAGGGGCCAGGATGGAGAGGAATGTTATTTAATATATTTATTAATGAATAGGAGGAGGAAGTGGATAACGAGTTAGTGAAGTTTGCTGATGACATTTCATTGTTTTGGTTAGCAAATACTGGAGCGTTTCACAACTATCTATAAGTATCTGAAGTGTGTACAATAAAGGAGGAGATACAAAGGGATATAGTATCATTAAGAGTAACATTTCTAGCGCCATCGTCCCAATGGAACGAGCTATGTTGGGAATCTCCCTTCTGGATCGTATACCAAATGAAATCATCAGAGAATGCAGCGGTGTGAAAGATATTGTCATGGAAAGCAGACATAACAAGATGCGATGGGCGGGCCACACAGCACGGCTCACGGATAACAGGTGGACCGCAATCATTGCTGAGTGGTACCCGCGAGAACAGAAAAGACCCCCTGGTCAGCCTCCAAGAAGATGGGAAGATGACATCGTTAAACGTTTCAGACGAACGTGGAGAAGAAAGGCAAGAGTGCGAGAAGAATGGCAGACGTGTTGTGATCGGCGCAGTCTTAATGACAGCTGAAGTCCGATCGATCCAGGTGATCCAGGTGAAGAGTAACATGATAAAATAAATACAGGAAATGTTGGCTAGATATCAGGAAGTATTGCCCAAATGAGATCGATCAGAAAAGATAGACGTCCCATTACCTGAGCCATCTAAAGTTAGATAGGTCAAGTTATTTGAGAATACACTGAAAGGAACGACCCTACATAGCACCCGGGGATGTATAAAGTGTGAGACAATAATACCCATCCATCTCTAATTTCTTTTATTCTATGAAATTTCAAATGGGTTTATACATATTAGAATGATCGGGAGACACATGACAAATTAAATTTAATTTGGATAAATTTATAGTATTGCAAATTAGCAAAATGATTGCGATAGCCCATATTTAGAATAGTCTATATATCTCCTTCACAGTATATCACATACTTAGCTCTAAACTTGAGGAATGTTGGTAGTTTATAAAGCAATTTTTTAAAAAGAGTAAGCTCATCAGGGCAGGGACTGCAGCTTCTTTCCCTTTTAGTATGGCCTAGAACACATTACGGACACTACCAGAAATCAATACACAACAACAATAAATAGAAAGCTTGGGTGTGAAAAAGAGCAGAAATGGATACAAAATTAGGAAATACTGACATCACAAGAAACAGTGGTATGTTCTCATCTACATTAATGTGTCCAAAGTAGAAATGTGAAAGGTTCATAGAAAGGAAATAAAGAGGGTGGAATGTGGGGCAGGATTTATATAAGACAAGAAATTGCAATTGGAATTAATTAGTTCCGAAAGTAGAAACATTAGAGGGAATTTCATCAAGATATTCACAATTAAGCAGGACACAGTGAAATCTGATCAGATCCTCCTTTTCACCCTATCACATATTATAAAATCAAAGGAACTTTCCATTAAAGTGCAGTAAATTTAAAGAAACAATAAAAGGAAATACTTCTTTCATGCAGCCACTGGAATTTGCTGCCATATGAGGTCACTGAGATAAATACCACAGCTACGTTTAAAAAGGAACTGAATAATTTTATGACTGCTAATAACATTTGTAGCTATACAAGCTAAGATAATAAGGGATAATCCAATCTCATGCTTCAGGGTGTAAGAATCAACTATGAGGTTTAGGAAGATATGTGTACAGTGCCATACAAATGAATAGATGTATTAGCAGTTTGGGGAGGGATTTACCTTCTTCTGCAATATCAGGTACTGGCCACTGCCAGAGGCAGGACACCAGACTAGAGGGAGCTCTGGTCTGATCTGCTGTGATAATCCTTTGTTGCTAAGAGTTTGGCTTTGATAGACAATAGATTCTCTTGAGTTTTATGGAGCTGAATTCAAATTAAAAGCGCATGCTCTATGAAAGCATAGCTTGGAGGGAGATTCTGAGGACAGAACTGTTAGCCAGTAATTAAGAGTCCTGTACTGTGCTTTCTGGCAGTAATTATTTTAACATAATTCTTAACAGAGTCTATTAAGGAGGAAATGCCAATTAGCACTAGGTTATTATTGCACAACAAACGAATGACTGCAGATACAATTTACCACCATAAACAATGTAGAGAATTGAGTGCTGAAAATATGATTTGGTGTTTAATTAAAAATGGGAAAAAAGCCTGCATGCACTCAGCATGCATGAGTTTGATGAACTTTCAGCGGAATCTTCAGGTCCTACCAAAAGGGCTCAGTTCAAAATCATGTTATGATATCCATGTTATACATACTGTCTGAGTAGGCGTTTAACGTCAGGATTGCAGTGCAATTTGTGTACAAGATTTTTAAAAGCTCCTTTTTTGTGACTACTGATCAGATAATTATCCATCCATAGTGACATGAATTGCACTTGCAAAGTACTGTAGGTGCAAGATTGTGTCCACACTTACTTCACCTACAACAGGAGGCATAAAAAAGGGAGGCTAGATTTAGACTGGTCTCAGTGGGGATTAATACAGATCTTCATGGCAATCACTGCAGCTACTGACCATCCAACGGTAGGGAGTCTGATTTTTAAAAGAAATTTAATAGAGTCTCCAAGTTTGTGGGTGCTGTTTAGTCCTCCAAACTACTTATGCACAAAACTACATTTAGACATCGATCACTTGCACCTGCAATTAATTGAATATGCAAAATTACAGGTGTGAGATTAAAAAAGTCTTAGATTAGTTTCACTGATGCTTTCAGAGCCCTGTGTCCAGAATCAAGAATCATGCCAATTTTACAGTTACTACTGGGGCTTAGGAAAACTACGAGCAGCAAGAGAGGTAGGCACTCGAGTTATTCATGGAGAGTGTCACACAAAAATGGCAGACAGGAAGGAGCCGAGAATCACCCACTTCACAGCAGCCAGAAGATTCTAGAGCAAGGATAGAGTGCAGACCTTCCTCACAGCAGAGGGACCAGAGAGAAAAGAAGAGACAAAGCTTTTTTTCCCTTTCCAGCAGCTAGAGGAACAATGCAACTTCAAATTTATCCGGCACCTATTAGCCAAAGCGGATATGAAAGATGGAGCTACCAAGCAAACTACAGGGACAGCAAACGAGTAGAAATCCCAGTACTTTCCTTCCTAGCATCTGGGATAGCAGCTGAGGGAAGGGAGAGAAATATCCTCTATCTTGTAAGTTTAGACCTCTGATTATCAGATTTCTGTCAAGCCTTGATTTACAATCAGCCAGTTGCTAAATGAATTGCAGCTAGTAGCTTGAGTAGTGACATAAAACTCTGGCTCATTGATCTAATGTGTAATGACAGTGGTGTACTTTAGAACTAGAAGGTGGATGAGGAAAAGAATGAAATACAGAGATGTAACGTTCTTGATACAAGCACTTCAGTTTTGCTATTGCAAAGTCATCTTTGGCCGCCATCTGGAAAATCATGGTTTTCAACATGAAGGGAATTCAAATTTTTTTTGTAAATGTCGGAGGAGGGAGAATAGCGTCTGTGACCGGGGCCAGCTATGGTCACTCAATTAGGGTGAACTGCAAAGAATGGGGCAGACAATCCCCATAAAGCTGGTGGATATTCCAATACTTAGATTTACCAAGCCAGCATAAAACAGCTTCTTTATTACCTTACTGGTTACTCAGAAGTCCAAACAACACAGTCCCTTAAAGTGACCCAGACTCAGGCCTCCATCCAGGTACCTAAATCAAATATGATGAAGATTCCTGAAAATCTTATTTTATCATATAAAAAAAAGGTTCTACCAATCCCAAAAGATCGGACACATTACCTCCCAGGTTATTGAATATTCCAGATTTTACTCACATAAACACTACAGCCCATTCTTATTAACTAAACTTTATTTTTTTTAAAAAAAGAGAGAGAGTATGTTTAAAAGATCAATATACATACAGATCTGAGTTCAATTAATTTAGGTGAAGATTCATAGCATAGCTGATGAGCTTTGTAGTTGCAAAGAGTTCTTTCAGAAATAGTCCATAGGTTATAGTCCAATGTCCAAATATCATATTCAGAGCATACCAGCATAATTGGGACCTCAGTCTTGCGACTCAAACTTCCCCGATGAAGCCTAAGCAGATCTGAGATAACAGAATCAGGACCCAAGGATCTTTTATCTAATTTCATGTCCTTTTTGACAAGTTGGAGTTCAAAAGGTAATTAGCATGACTTTGAAGGAGGTTCATCATCAGTACTTAGGTACAGAATTAACATAAGGCAATTTGCTTCTTCCTCCACCATTCACAGATTATTTGCTATACATCTCAAAGACAGATGAATACATGATATCCCGTGTTTACAATTAATTTAAATGCTAGGATGTTCTTTTGATCTCTGAATGATCAGAATACAGTATAGAGAGGGACTATTGATTACACTGTGGACACTACTCATACATATGTAAATACACAAAAACACAAACATTATCACCCCACATGTCTGTTGAGGGTTATTTATTTTGCAGGATGTTTAACCCATGCGTCAGTGTCCCTATAATGAAAGGGTGAGCTAACCTTAAAATGCTAGGATAGACTTTTTGTTTGGTGCTAGGTGAGTTATAGTGACAAACTACAAATGCATACTTGAGACAAAGGAAGAGATTTCCATCACCACCCAAGAAAGTAATATGACCCCTGAGTTAGTTCTATTTTATTTGTAATATACTTGTTTTCTCAATTTTTATTCCAATTTAGAAACATATTTTGAGATGGAAACCTGGAGTTTTAAAGGGTCCCTCTACTTGCCGGAGTTTTAAACTGTCCCTCTAGGTTTTAGACATCTTGGCTAAATAAATTAGCAGGACAATTCTTGCTACAAAGAAAGATTCTAATTCCACTCCACTTTGTATGTCTACCTCCCAGGGTGAGCTCATGCTCTCCAAAGTCTCAGGTCATGTGTAGCACTGCAGGAGATACTATGTAATTACTGATGAACCACCTGATTGATCAGTTTTCAATTTCAGATGGGTTTTAACCCTTCTCTGCAGGAAAAACTGCTATATTGTAACAGTTAACCTGCAAATACTGTGGATTATGAATTGAACTAACTATAGTGTTTTTCTTAACTGAGATAACTGGAAGTGATAAGAATTAGAAGCTAAGCAGGGATTAGAGCTATTCAGTATACAGTAATATTTTTGACTATTACAGAAAAGTTTTGCTAATAGATAGTTAACCTCAGTCTCAAATGACAATATCTCAGGTAGATATTGCTTCCTCTTCCTAAGATCCTATTGTCCAGTATTCATTTGCTATTTACAATACAGCACATTATAAAAAAGCACAATAGACAGATTCTTAACTGCAGATTTTCTGCTTGTTAGTGTCTGTGTTACTTAGGAATGGGCATCAGCAGCCTTTACTCTATGTTAAAGCAGTTC
Organism: Macrochelys suwanniensis; assembly: GCA_033296515.1. Taxonomy (NCBI): domain Eukaryota; kingdom Metazoa; phylum Chordata; order Testudines; family Chelydridae; genus Macrochelys; species Macrochelys suwanniensis. Next base: position 292,066,401 of record CM065775.1, read on the forward strand.
TTGGTGTTAAAATATGGAATATATACTATATATAAAAGATGCATACTAAATTATAATTGGAGCTAGTATCACCACCTGTAGTTTAGATTGTCCAACACCTTCCATTATATAAGATGCTGTTTTCAGTTGCTTATAACTCTGCCACACTTTAACCACAAAGGCTGAAATTTTCCATGATGGGTCCATTCAGTCTATCTCAGACTGATTTGTAAATTTTGGTTAAAATGATTCAGCCATTTCCAAGAATGAGATTAGGAAAAAAAATTATTTTGCCCAGGTTAGAAAAATTCTTACGTTTTCATTCAGAAGCTGTAAACCCTACATGCTTTGAAGGAAGGGCTTGAAATCTGATGGGGGTCACCATGGTGTCAGGGATATGCCTTTTGCTGTCCCCATGAAAAATCACCCAAATTTAGCCAAATTGTAAGCCTCTGAAAAATATCGGTCCACACATGCTCACTGGAGCCAAATTCCAAGTCCCTTCTCTAAAGCATGCAGATACTAGAGATTTTCAACAAAACATTTGTAAAAATATTTTTAACATGGATAAAACAACATTCTCAGAAGTGACTGTTTTAACTAAAAGCTCCCCAAAAAATTCACCCAGAGCCAGACACCCACACTGGAAAATATCAGCCTGAATAGTTTATATTCGGCAAAGTTATAAACAAGTAAAAATAGTGTCTTGCGACGGAAAGTGTCAGGCAACCTTAACTATAAGCATGATTATCTGCACTGCCCATAATACACACATAAACATATGCTGTAAAATGCTATTTATTCACACACATACAAATATAATACTTTGTGTGTATATATACACAGAGAGAAATACATGAGACAGATGCATGGCACACTTGTATGAACATTTTATCTTATCAAGAATAGAAGCTGTAGACCTCTATCTAAAGGCAAAGGATTGCTCCTGTCTAGTCCTGCATTTCACTTGAGAACAACCATGTCAACAATTGGAAAGAGCAGTAAGTGTAAAGTAACATTTGACGACTGGTGGTATGAGCTAAAATTATTCAAATTATTTTACTTATGATAGTTCTTACTTAATTTTTTCTGTATGCTTGCCTGGAACTGTTTTAAAATTTAAGTCAGTAAACCTTAGAAAGCAGATGCTCTGTAAGGTGAAGGCTAATGGAAATGAGACTGTATTTTTCTCTCAGCTTACCTATCGGTGGTGAAAGGATACACCTGACTAAGCAATTAAACTGGTATTTGGACTACTCAGAAAAAGGGTCAAAGTCTGACCAGAGATAATACAACTCAAAGGAAGCTTCTCAAAAGCAGACAGACATTCTTAGAGATTTATGTGCTGTATTTAAGGAAATGCTTCTTTGGAGATTATATATTACTCTTACCTGCCGACACTTTCACTCCTCCTGCATAAGCCTCTTAGATTTTGAAAAGTATCAGAAGGCACTATTTATTCAAATGTGTTCTAAATTTTCATCTCGATAACCCATTGCATGTTCCCTTTTAAAAACAAGTTGCCATTTAGTTGGACTTCTAATGATTTAGTTTCTACAAATATCATAGGTTTTTTTAAAAATAAAAAGTCAATTTAACTATTCTGTTTTAACTGTGACTGCAGCACCACAAGCTGTTTAGCAGATGGGAAGGGAACACTTCATAAATAATATTATGATTGTTTGATAATACCATATCAGATGAAAAAACAGAGCTGACCTATCGAACATTTTCCATGTCATTAAACTTGACCAGCAAGCTGCTTTTTGTTCATAACAAATGACCTTCCAATCACAGCACAGTGATGTGAAGTTCACCCTTCCCCTTCTCTCACCCACGCTGTCAAGTTGTTTACTTGCATGTTGTATATGGTTATATCTTGGATTAGATTATTCATTTCTTATCCTAGTCTGCTGTGTTGGGTTGTTATGGATGGTTAAGCACCTACAATATTTCACTCCAGAGATGGCTGCATTTCAGAGGCGCATAAAGTGATCTCTCTAGACAGTTTAAGTGTGTACAGTGTTTTGGAATCCTTCAGTAAAAGATGCCCTAAACACATTATCTTACCTACTAATCGTTTTTCTGTGGTTTGGTGATCTAGTGTGCACAATGCGTCTGATTAGCAATATCAGCCCAGGGTAGGGACAGGAAATTAATGACAACCTAACTGAATGGCCTGAAGGAGGGAGTAGAGTTGAGGTTGGGCAAAGAGGTGGAAGGAAGGAAGTAGTACTGTGTTGATAGAACATCAGCTCCTACCATTTTAGAAAGCAGCCTTAAGACTGTCCCCCCACCCCCACCCCCAAAAAAAAGAACGCTTGCAACAAAGAAAAGGCTCTAAGGAACAACTGAGAGGCCAGTATTGGAACAGACTTCTTAGAAACATCTCTGGATTCTGCTTCCAAAATGTTTGCCAAGCACCCTGAAGGGAAGTGCCAGGAGTCTCGGTTTAGGAGATAGGTACCCAGGGAAAGGGAGGGTTCTGCATATCATCATGGAGGAGTATTCGTACTTAAGCAGATGGAGTCCTCTGCAGGTGGAGTGTGACGGGGGGCAAGAGAGGTGAGAAGGTCAGGGCACAGGCTTTAAGTCATACTCTCCAGTCATACTCTTCATCCTTAAGAAGGTCTGCTTTCAGAATGAAGGGGAGAGAAGAAGAATGGGGAAACTGCCTTCATCAAGGCTGGAAAAAGATAAATATAGAATTGATTATTGAGGAGGGATTAGAAGAGGTGTACACCCAACAAGGAGAGGTCCACTTGTCTACTTGGGCAAGAGGCCTGGGGCCTTTCAGAGGCACAGAAGCCTCAAAAGCTCCACTGATCCAGGAAATGGTGCCAGCGTTAGCAGGTGTCCTCAGAAAAAAAGGGGAGTGCCTTTAGTGTGGGGCCCTAGAAAGAATCCTCCACCTGCTCTTCCTCTCCACTGCCCTGAGTGTCCTGTCCAAATCTGGATACAACAGGGGAATCCAAAGTGAGGGGATGCCAAGCCGCAGAAATAAATGTACAATTTAACATATGGTCATAACCACCCTATGAGATATTCCCACTTAATCCAGAACACCAGCTTTGAAACCAAGTAATTCAGTTCGATACTATTCTAATGAAGACATTACTCATGTTTCTAGCATTTTTCTCCTCAAATAATATTCTTAGAATTTAATTTGAAGATCTATGTGTTCTCATTTAATCTCTTACTTGTATATAATGTTTATCATTTTTGCTTGGCAGTTTTCCACACAATGGTTAATTTTTTTCCTCTTAAAACTGAATAAAATACATGGACCCGAGTGGATGCAAATATCACCACATCAGTTTCTGGACACAAATTTCGTCTAACCCTGATCAACAAGCTGCACAAGGTCTGCAGACTGCAACACCATCACCCACTCATATACTCTTATACCTTTATTTCCAAAACAGAAATATCAAAGATAAGTAGATAATCATAGATTTAAGAGATGAAAGTTCTATTCCAGCAGTCTCTCTATGCCAGTGAATATTATGACATCATAATGGCTGCATCAGCTGTAATAAAAAGTGAATTCCCTTTACATTATCCATCAATGCAACCTTGTAAATAAATGATTCATGCAAGTTCAATTACAAGGGTATAATGTCTGTAAATGCTAAATACTTCCAATGTAGAGACACTAAAGGAAATGAACCCAGTGTTAAAAATGTCTTCCAGCTAAATTCTCTGACTACACCTTTTAACTCCTTTTACAATATGCAACACATGCTCATGTTAACAGTCTGCTAAAAGGTGTTAACATGGCTTAGCTATACAGTTCAGCTTCTATTCCTTTAAGAATAAATAGAAAAATACATCAAGATTACTCCATTGCTATGCAGAAAATAAAGGAATTCAAAAATATTTTATAAATATAGGCTAATAAATGAAGGTCTGCAGCAACTATGTCACTATACATTCTACAGGGAGTATTGGGACATTTTTTCTTCTACTTATCACTGCAATATACCACACAAGCACTACAAAACAGCATACACAACAATATAGCTTCTTATAGTTAATATAGATAGTTTCGATCATAAACAGAAAACATTTAATCTACCTAAAGTTTATATATATTTATATTCCTAGTTTTTTAGGAAACTAGGTGGCTCAGAGAATTGGAAATGGCATATTGAACTGTTAATCTGTAACTGACTAGTTATTATCCAGCCCAGATCAATATTGACTGAAAGTCAGTAGCCAAAGGTAACTGAGTTGGTAATTTCTGATACATTCCCAGTAGACAGCTCTTCACACCACAGTTGGCATTGTTTGGCATTTGTTTTTGACATTCTCAGCAGCAATTCCAAGCACTGAATGGACTGGAGATTGAACCTCTCTCTCTGTCTCTCTCTCTCCCGCTCCCCACCTCCCCCCGACCCTGGGGTTGACTGCTCCAATGTGAGGGTCAAGAAGACACACTGGAGTGACGAAGCTTGCCCTGGTCACTGCTCTATGGCTAAATCGAGAACATTAAGTGTCCAGAGCTGCTGTTAATTTCAAATGCACTATACATCAAGAAAAGAAAAGAAAAGAAAAGAAAAGAAAAGAAAAGAAAAGAAAAGAAAAGAAAAGAAAAGACTTTTAATGCCAAGTAGTAAACATTTTGCTACATAAACATGTGTTTCCCATGGTTTTCAGAACCCAAAGCAGTGGTAACTTAAATGTTTCTTTTCAGGTGGTGTCAGGAATAAATCAATGGGGACACAACTCTTCCATCTAATAAATAATTAATACAAACTGGAGTGTTTTTACCTAAAACTATTTTTTATTAGGTTTTAAGCACACACACATATATGCTATATTCTTACAACCCCCCAAGCATAGTTACCCAAAGACTGCGATGGTTTTGAGACATCACCAGCTGGGTTTCTGGGGGTTCCTCCTTCTGTTCAGCTGATGAGGAGTTTAGGTGTTAGCTCCTTGCTTGAAAAAAAGCTCCCTTGGACTGCTCCAAGGTGTTTATTTTTACTTGATTTTTTTATAGCTAACTTTTATAAAACATAAAATCTTATAGTAACCCCTAGCGGGTTACCCCTGTAACCCCTACTGGGTTTACTAATGCTTTTAACTTTAACAAATTGCTTATTATTTTTATTAGCAAAGCATTTTTAATATTTTTAATTGTAACAACAATAAAACTTATAGGTCAGAGGTACTTAGAACCAAGGTCACTATGCATTTACTTTTCCCATTTTAATAGCTTATTAACTCTTTTCACCTCCTTCCATTCTGATTAGCAAAGCTGCAACTGCAGCAATTTGGCCTTGCCTATAAACACCTTAACAATTATTCCTAGCTATGTGGTGTTCTGCTTTTAATCAATGGTGGCTAAATATACCCAACATGGCTGTAGATTAGTTTGGTCAAATTCTGGAGTTATATATGCAGCAACATACTTTAACATATGATACTTTTTGCACATTCAGAACACCAAAGTGTTTTCCTCTCGAGGCTTTCCATCCTCAGCGGAATTCCCCTCATTTTCTATTATTTTAATCTTCTTGGTTGAATGTGAGCACTTTAGCAATTTTTGCCACTGATTTTTTTTTAACGTTACACCGGTTTACTATTAGTCATTAGCAACATTCATACCTTTTAAGAGTCATTTTCCCCATATCTCAGTTTTTATATAGTTTCATGCTACAGTGTTTGCTTTTTCTATTTATTTCTCAAAAATAAGAGTACAGCAGTGTTCTGAAGTAACTTATTTTAGTTTGCAATGTATTGTTCATCTGGTTAAGGGGTGTTTAATTTCTACTACTTCTCTACCCTTCTTCATCACTGAACTTTCAGTCTGGGTCTGCCAGGTTATTGATTTAACCTCCTCCATTCTACAAACTCTCTCAATACTCATGCCACTTCTTCTTAACTTCTTGAGGATTAATGGTCAATTTTCATTTATGAATGTTTCAAATAAATGCTCTCTCTGTACAGTATTTGGATTTAGTTACTGCTATTTCTCTATGTAAGCAATAACACTGCACACAATAGCAACAAACTCTTGTTTTGGCCTTTGAAATCACTCTTTTAGCTGTTTATCAGTTGCTCCATATTTTAATTTTAACATATCAGCATTTGAGGTTTTAGCCAAAGCTCACTGAAGTCAACAGGAATATTTCGATTGACTCCTATTCATCATGTCCTTAGTTCCTCTGAATTTTCAAAAATATTTTTCACCTTTAAACTTATATTGTTGTCTACAATTTATTCTCAGTTGGTGTCTGCTTTAAACTCTACTAATGTCCACAAAAATATCAAGAGGGAATTCAAATCTATACATCCTAAATGTATATGATTTCTTTTTGACAATGCATTATCTACCAGTTGCACAGGATAATTTTGATTTCATAAAGTGACTTGGTAGTCGTATTATGTACCTCCAGCTCTTGATTCTCTACAAATATAATTCATACACCCATGATCTGTAATGGAACCCCTTTTGGCTATTCTGAAACACTCTTTTCTAAAAGTACTTATTTATACATTTCAAATCAGCCATTTAGACAAATATTCAACATCTCCCTCTGTTCCTTCACCATTTTGTATTATCCATGGGGGATGTGTGTGGGTGTGGGTGTGTGTGTGTGTGTTTAAAACCTTGCCCCACATGGAGTAGGTCACTTTGGGGATTACAGAAGCTAAAGACGATTTCAGTGTTCAGTTTGGAGCTGGAACACTAGTGGCTAATCTGAGATTAACCACAGATAGTCACAAGTGAACAGTTACAAAAATCTACATGTCGTTTAAGACATGCATCTTAATTTAGAATACTTTGTTAATTAAACCCTTTAGCTGAAACATGACTAAAACCAAAATGCATTCAGACAACATATTGCTTCCTTGCAATTTTTTTCTCAGAGCAAAGATTGCTCAACTAAGGGGCAAGAAACAAGAAACAAACAGAAAGACAAAACAAATTAGGTCACATTCCACAAAAAGGTAAAAACTAACTTTGCCAGAATAATAAAAATGAAGTAATCTTAACCATGTCCCCAAAACAACAAAGCTTTCGAGAGCCTATGATAAAAAAATGTAAACAAAATTCCATTCATAATAAATGTCCAATTCATTTTTGAATCTTGCTAAATATTTGTCCTCAACAATTTCCTGTGGTAATGAGTTCCCCAGTTTAACTACATGTCATGTGAAAAAGAATTTCCTTGTATCAGTTTTCAATTTCTGACCTTTTAATTTAACTGAATATAATTGTGTTCCTGTGGCCTGAGACAGGGAGAACAGAATTTCCCAATGTACCCACTCCTTCCTCTATATACTTTTATCATGTCCTTTGCATTTACTGACATGGGATTTCATTTACTATTGTGTTGTCCATTCACCAGCTTGTTTAGGTCTCTCTCTAAGCTCTTCACAATTCTCTCTGGCCCTGACTAACCTAATATCTTTGTGTCATCTGTGTATTAATCATAATTTGGCCCTCTTGTGTGTGCGCATTATGACTAGCCTTGGACTTTTATGAGTAAATTTTGGTAAACGTCAATTTCACCACACAAAAACTGATAGAAAAATATTTCCATCAATAATAATCAAAATGTATAGATAGGCTAAGTAAGAAAAATGCAGCTTAAAGACTTATTAGAGTCTGGTAGAATGATATTTACTTTGTATATTTTGACATATGATGCCCCCCACTCCCCGCCACCAATTTCTTGCGACTGTGAAAAAAATCAATAAAAACAGAAAAATGCTTAAAAATAAACATCAATTTTATCCATTGAAATGATAAAAAATAAAAATCAAATTCTGCTAAGCACAATTATGATTCAGTCTTAATTGCATGATTACATACAATTATTTCCACAGGACTCCAGCCTTATTCAGTGCACAGTAGGCACACAGAGGGACACAGGAGGGCAGAATTAGGTTGCACAGGCAACTGTAAATTAGGTATTTCCTAAACTTTTGAATGCTTGACTTGGTAATCTAAGTAACATTTTAATGTCGTTTTTTGTATAATATGTAATTATAATTATGCACACACATTTAGTATTGTAACATCTGGTATCTCACACAGACTACTATCAAGCCTTTTTATTTCATTCGGATCAAGAGGGTTGTATGTATATTTGCAACGATAGCTTCTTTAAGCATCTCCATCCAAATCCAAAAGTCAGATGCCAGTGGCCTGGATCAAATCTTTATAATGCAGTGAATGAATGTGGAAAGATTCAAATGTCAGTTTGCTTATTTCACTGTTGTGACCATGACAGTAGAAAGAATAAACTGAATTTTACAAATTGTCTGGCATATGATTTTCTCATAGTTATGAAGTAGACATGTATGAGAACAAGGACAGACAGACAGAGTTCATAAAATGTCACTTCACAATGATATATACACTTATTCACATCCAGGGTATTTGTGTCCAAAAAGGTTGAAAATTTCAATTTTCAAGTCTTTTTTTTTTTTTTTTTTTGTTGCAAAAAGCAATAATGAAAGGAAAGACCTCTCATTGGTTTGATACTTATTTGAAATTGAAACATCAGTAGACAGCTGCTAAATTGTAAAGTTGTAGTACATTTTGCTCACTTTCTTTACCATATTGCTGTAAACTATTGGAAATTACAGCAGCAGCTGCTGTAAAACAAGAAAAACAAATCTGTAAGCTGTTATAAGAGGAAACTGCAACCCCTCTGCTTAAAAATAACACACAAATATACATCTTTTATCTTAAGTACATCCAAAGACATACACAAATTAAAAATGGAGGAAGTCAATGACTTGAACCTATCACTATTATACAAGGATTCACTATTATACAGCAGCTAAGTAATATGACCTGTAAAGTACAGAACAGTTTCATGCACAAGAATCTTACAACTATTTTTAAAAAAGAAGATTCATATTTTGTTTGAGACAGACCTTTCTTCCCATCTTTTAAAGCAATTTCAAGGTTGAGCCTTAGACTCATCTGCCTTGAAAGTTGGACCATATTGCAGCGTTATCTTTATGGATTCCAGCCATGCTTTTAATCTCTTTATTAAGAATTCAACACCGATGTAGTGCTTTTTTAAAAATACAGACAATCAACCAACTTACTGCACGTGTAACAAAGGGCTACCTCCACTGATAGCGCACACACGCTGCTTGCCTACAATGGAAGAAAGAATACGACAAGCATCCGGCTTCCCTCCCCACCATCCCTTGAATTCAGCGCTGTAGCTAATTCAGTGTTTGTCTGCTTAACAAGGCGAGGCCTATGAATATTCTCGTGTGACTGAGATTTAGGTGGATGATGTAGCTGTCCTTTATTAGCTCAGTTTTCTCCACACAGGTGCTTGTTCCAGTATGAGCCATGATAGGAGGTGCTCCAGATGCGCTGTTTGCATATTTCTAAATATGTAGAACGTGTCCCACTTCAGAAATATGAGTGTGTCCCCCTTGATTACAACTCCACAAATAGGGGGTAATATGGGGCAACATCACTCCATGCAGAAGCCTCTGGCAGACACAACCTCTCCATGGGCTTCTTTGTGAGCACAGAGAGAGTACAATCTGCTCCACCAACCCCTGTGCCTTTGAGGGTATGGCTACATGGGGATAAAAAACCCACTGCTGGCCTGGGTCAGCTGACTTGTTCTCTGGGGGCTTGGGCTCTGGGGATGAAAAACTGGTGTGTTGACATTCAGGCTCGGCCTGGAGCCTGAGCTCTGGGACCCTGCGAGGTGGCAGTGGTCACAGAGGTAGGGGGCAGGGTGACTGGAACAGCACTAACTGGCCTATGGCCTCTTGCTCTTTAAAGGGACATGCCACCCTGTTAGAGTCCCTTTAATGTTTTTCTGGTCCATTATTTTCTTTTTCTTTTTCCTTCTCCTCACTCCTCACTATTATTATTGTTGTTAAAAGAAAAAAAAAGTGGTGAGGTGACATATTTGAGTTCAATTGAGAGTGTGAGTCCAGAAGGACATCTAAAATGTATGGGATAGAAATTCTTCCAAGACAAAGCTTTCAGCTTCGGCCCCAATCCTGAAATTGAAGCCATGAAGACTGCTCCTAAGTAGAGTCCAATTAAAGTCAGCAGGGCTGTCTGCTCATGCAGCAGCTGACCCACATGCTATCAATTGCAGGACTGGAGATTGTCAAGGCCCCTTGCAACAAATTTGCTTTAAAACTTTAGTTAAAAGCTGCTAAAATTAGGCTGAGATTCACCAAGCAGACATAGAAGCAGAGCTTCCTCACAGTGACTGTCAGGATTCATTAATGCCAGAAGTACTTAGTGCACCAAGAGACTGGCAGCTGGCAGGAGATGTGAAATGGCTTGAGATTGGATTTTTAAATGTTGGCACCGGTATTCAGATCACCCAATGAGTCAACTGATCATTTTAATGAAGCTTTGCAATAAGCAATTGCAAAGGTAAATCTGGCTGCAGTTGTAATAGGCAATCTGGCTCTAGTCTTATATGGTGGCTATTTTTTGTGCCATCATTATATATGTAAATTCATCAGAATTTAAAGGTAGCAGTACATTACATCAGACAACCTATTTCAAATTTGATTGATACCATCCCTCATGTCCATTGGATCTGCATTTTTGCCTTCATGCCATCCACATGTCTGTTGCACATCCAATATTTTCCCGTGTCTTTGGGGTATTCAATTTCGGCAGTCTCATGTTAAAATATCTATAAGATAAATTATGGACTATTTCTCCATACTATACCAACATTTTAGGGGGGGGGAAGGTAAATTCCAAAAAAACCAACAGCAACACTTTTCCACAGAGTATTCCTTTTATCTTGAGATCTGTTCTTTACTTCTTAAGTAAGATCAACAATTGACTGATTAGCAACCTTACTGAGTCTGGTAGAGTCCTGCTGTGATAATGGAACTATCAATGCAGTTATAATGCACTTACATTCTGTAGACAGCAGTTTCAAATACAGCAATATTCTCTTCCAGCACAATGCTTCTTTGCAAGATCAGAAGGGCTAGTAAAGATTGAATACATCCTTTAAAAACGCAGCAAATCACAAAGAAGTTTCCCTGACCACTTATCTTTTGTGAGTGACTTTAGATATTGCTAGTGCCACATACTGTACTCATTTCAGTCTTGCTTCATATTTTATTTATTCTTTATCACTTTAACAATAATTTTTAACCTTATGTCAATTTGGGGAGATAATCTCAAGTGAGAAAATGTTCTTCAGAGTTCATTACATCTACAAATTGTATAATATCTAATGGCAGAGAAACATTTGATAAATGACAAGGTTATATGTCATTAACATGTAACAGCCTAGAGCCAGAATGTGTCACCTCTCCCAGCTAAATGTGCCTGTAGTTTTGTTTCTTAAATGATCTTTTGTATTTGGGTACAGTTCACATGAGAACACATGGTACAGCAGCAGGACCATAGGTACAACGCACACCCTGAAGTTACATGTTAAATAAGGCTCACTTTGCAAAACACAATGACAATTTTCAAAAGCACCTGAGGTGGCTTAGGAGCCTAAATCCAATTTTCAAATGGGACAAGGGAACTTCTGAGCCTAAATCTCACTGAAAGTCAATGGAATTTAGGAGTCTAAAGGCCAGATTTTTAAAGGTACTTAAGTGCTTAAAGATACAGATAGGCACCTAGTGGGATTTTCTAAAATGCCACCTACCTCTCATTATTAGGTGACTCAGTCCTTTTGAAAATCCTACTGTGTACCTATCTGTATCTTTGGGTAACTAAGTACATTTAAATTTCTGGCCCCAAGTCTCTTTTGAAAATGGGACTTAGATGTGTTTGAAAATTTTACGCATAATCTTTTCTATTTTCATGCCAAGAGAACTTCAGAGTGCCATCTTAGTAAAGCACCTTGTAGAGCAGCAGTTGCAAACCCTGCAGTTCTACAATTCCATAACAGAAAAAAAATGCAGATTATTGAGACAATTAAAATTTTGTTTAATATCTCCAAAAGATGAAGTAGACCAGGGGTCGGCAATCTTCGTCATGCGGCCCATCAGGGTAATCCGCCCACGCCACTTCCCGCAGCTCCCATTGGCCAGGAATGGGGGGAGGGGCATACGTTGTTTACAGTCAATGTAAACAAAATGTCTCGCAGCCCACCAGTGGTTTACCCTGATGGGTCGCATGCCGACCCCTGAATCAGACCAACAGCATAAAACGAAAAGCATATTATTTAGGTATGTTTGCATTCCGTAGATTTTAGATTTTATATGGCCATGCAGTCATAGGCGCCAACTTCCGGTGGCGCCGGTGGAGGCTGACGCGCAGCATCGGGGCGGGGCCCCGCCCCCGACGCCGGGCCCCGCCCCCGATGCCGGGGCCCACCCCCAACACCGGGCGACATGGCGGGGCCCCGCCCCCGATGACGGGCCCCGCCCCGCGTTGGGGGCAGGGCCCCGCAACGTCTCCCGGTGCTGAGGTGAGTTTGCCGTGGGTCCCGGGGATGGCGGGGAGCTGCCGGTGGGTGCTCTGCACCCACCAATTTTTCCCCGTGGGTGCTCCAGCCCCAGAGCCCCCACGGAGTTGGCGCCTATGCATGCAGTATTATTTTGACCCTTAGCCCCACCCTATTTAACTCAAACTTGATCTGCAGAGTGGTGAAAATTCACCATTCTATCAAAACATTTTTCACTTTCAGTTGTCTCTGTAAAATAAAACCAGAGCTGATCTCACAACTTTTCAAAGAATTTCCAAAGTTCTGTCAGTGATGAAACCATAAGACAGGTGTGTAGAAAGTGTGACCCAAGAATCAAACTAAGCTCATGATACCCTTATCCTCAATATAAAGGTGTGCACCCTACAGGCTAAAGATCCCACCATCCACTCAAAAAACAAATTACAGCTATCTTGGATGGGAATTAGAGTTGCCTGCTATGGGATCCAGGCAAGCTGTGAATGGTGCAAAGCCTATTCACCCTTCCTTGAACTAATTTTGAGTTCTTGGTACAGTAACTTGCATTACACATGAAAATCAAAAAAACCAAAAAGTTACCTACCCACTGGTTTTAAAAATAAAGAACATTGAAAGCCTGCTAGTGATTAATGTTAATCCCAGATAAAAATGAAAATATAAACTAAATAGAATTTTATATAAAACTTCTACCCAACACACTTAGTGGAAGAATTTTAAAGAAAAAGTAAAATGAGGGAGAAAACACTCAGGAAAGCAAACAAAGTTCTTTTAATAAACTTCCCTATGCATGAGAATCCTGTGCAGCCTTGGTTTTATTTTTAAACCAAGGCCTTGATCACATACAAATTTGCATTGGTTCAATTAAACTGGTTTCCATTAAACCAGTGCAAACCCCAGTATGGACACACATTTCAGTATAGGAATGACTTATTTTGGTTTAGTTTAAACCTGCTCCTAATCAACTTAAACTACAGTGAAATACACCTGATTTAAACCAAAATAAGACTATCCACAGCTTTTTGCACCAGTATAAATGTATTTAAAATTACACCATTGCAGTTCTGCATATAGGCAAACCCTAACATTCTCTCAAAGTCTCATACAGAAACACTATAGAATCCAGCAGCGATGAGTGGAGGGAGAGGGGAAGGGCAAATATGTGACCTTTTAACCAAGTAGAAGAAAGCCAGTGTCCAGGTCCATATTTTCACTTGAGGAATAACAAAATCCACTTGATACCCTAGAACAAGACTGTGATCTACAGCAGATTCAGATTTGTGTGTCAAACACTGTCTCCTTGGGAGCCAGGATTTTGTTTCAAGAGCTACACATTCACTAACATGGGTTCCCTGAGTGGCTTTGTTAAAGATAGTATATCCACAGTGTACTGCAGAGAAAGTTCAAACTTAGCCATTTAATTGCTCTGTCATAATTCACAGCTAACAAATTATCTGAATCACACCTGTCTGTACTTTTCCAGGAAAACCTACCAGCTTGACATTTCTTAATCAGAGCTTGTTTTCCAGGTCATCAATTTGATTTGTCAGTGTTTTACTATCCTTAATATTCTCTATTAAGGTGGCAGACAGTTGATCGTTATTTTTATCATCAGGTCTCCAGTTCTACACTTCTCTTTCTACAGCCATGAACCAAAGCTTTCAAAGCTCTTATCGACTGAAGCTTGAATTGAGTCCAGCTTTCACTAGCATCTGCCAAGCACTTAACCAAGTCAATCTAAGATTACTTGATAAGTCAAACTGTACCTCGAGAATGTGTAACGCTGAAAGGTCATATCTTGTTGGCTATTAGAAGTTACAAAGCAAAATGCTGAACTTTTACCAGACCTAGATTTTTTTTTTAAGGAAACATCCAGTATTTCTAATATCGCAAGGTACTAGTATCAGAGGGGTAGCCGTGTTAGTCTGGATCTGTAGAAGCGACAAAGGGTCCTTATAGACTAACAGAGGTATTGGAGCATAAGCTTTCGTGGGTGAATACCCACTTCGTCGGATGCAAGCAATGGCAAGGTACTAGAGCAAGCTAAATTATATTTTGATAAAAATTTAAAGTTATGAAAGCAGCAGTACACTACAAGTGTACTATCTGTGCCATCTCTCATGTATAATCAGGATCCAAATCCAGCAAAGCCCTCAAGCAAATGTTTACGTTTAAGCACATGAATAGCTGATTGGTTTTGCTTCTTAGCTATGCCCTGACTTTAAAGAACATAAAAGCCTTGTTTGACTGCGGAAGCAGGTACAGTTCTGATCCTGGAAAATGCTCCATGTAGGCAGACAGGCAGACCCCCATGACTGCCTTCAAAGCGATCCACTGTAGCTCCACATGAGTGCAGGTATCTGCCTGCAAAGAGCCTCTCATAGAGTCAGGGCCTACCTCAGCTACTACCTACTACTTACATGCTGAACAGTAATCTAAACTACAATGGCTAATTTGACTTCAATTTAGATCTAAAACTTTCACTGGAATTGTGAGGATGTTCCTTGATAAGTATATACAGAAGAAGAGCAAGATAGAGGTTGCTTGGGTTAAAAACTCCTCCGCTGATACTTATGAGCTTGAAATTTTGTTCACACGAAAGGAGAAAATGAACCTCAGGCATATGTGGTATAGGTCCCAGAGATTTTCCCTAAAAATCTTCTTTTAAATTATGCTACATCATATTTTGCTGATGGTATCAGTCAGTGGTTTTATTGATTTACTGTCCAATTTTGAAGAAGACAGGAAAATAGTGGGATATCGGTGGCAGTAATCATAAATACATCTAAAGTATATATGAATATTCCAACTTGAGCTGAGGGGGGGAAATCAGACCATTTCTGGGGGGGAAAAACCTGTTCCTTTTCTAGATAAGTTTAATTTTTTTTGGACTAGCATAGAAGGCATTCTTTCAGTCTATTTACTCCAGAAGTTTTACTCATCTCAAAACAAATCAGCAACCTCACATACAATAAGCAACATATTTTACTGCCTGAATGGAAGAGTTTAACATAGAGATACTTTTCCCTGAAAAAGCTAACAATAAAACTTATAAAAAGTAGTTACAAAGCTATTGCATACATCTCAGTCTATTTCCTAAGCTCCAAGATGATATTTATTAAATCCACCACACTTTTCAGGGTTTTTGTTCAAGCATACCAATAAGGTCAATGTTTAAAACTGGGCACAAAATTTTAATCAAAATGTAATAAGTCTTTTCTCAAGTGAACTGATCCATTAAAAATTTTTTAGACTCTCTCCTAGTCAGTACTGGTTCACAGATACGCAGACCAACCGAAATTTAACCACTAAATAAGTATTCTGGTAACCTGTATCTGGTGGCCTTCACTGTTTTGGGGTTTGAATCTGTCAAACACAGATTTCTCATTTTCCCTCTAAGCTTTTGAGAATGCTCAAGGAAATCTAGAAGGATTTCATGCCTCCACATGATCACATAGTTTGGACAAAATCAAGTCAATGGGATTACTAATGTAGAGTTGGTGAGCAAGATTTCACAGACTGCCTACGGACATAAAACAGTCACCGTGGCCTTTGTGTTTGAGTGACCAATATCTAAACAAGCTCCAGAGATCACTGAAAATATCATACGAAATTACGTGTGGAAGCAGGGGAATTCAAGAGGCTTTTATAACCTTAATGTATCCCACAGCTCAAGGAATTTTTATTTGGAGACATTTTTCATAGAAAAGATAATGATCACTGGGAAAACTGGAAACCTATTATTTTTCCCCAACGTAAGCCCGACATATAATGAGGTATTTATAATGTGCATTTTATTTTAATTGGGGTATTCCTAGAGCTCCTATTTAGGTTAGTGAGCTATTTCACATTTAACAAAACATCACCAGAAACTAACTGCGGCTTTTAGGGGCTAATGAAACACAGGTCATATCACATAACATTGATCTGCCTGGCATGGACACTGCCTACATGAGCATAATTACCTAAGAAAGGTATTAGACCAGCTAATTCTGTGTATATGAAAAGGAAACCGTCCTTAAAGAGGTCAGATGTGGGTCAGAACAAACAGCTCAGCGATTAGAGGAAGATGCACAGCCACAGTCATTAGACTTACTAACATACTGTAATATCAACCTATTGTTCTGCACAGCTTCTAGGTTCACTACATCATTACAAACTAATATTATCTATTATACAATGTTATTACTATCTAGAGATGCAAAATATAAATTATGCAGGATATCAATAAATAACTACTGCTAAATGGATTTTAATGATAAAAACTGCTGACCCTCCTCTCATGTAAGAGTTGCAAATCCAACACAGCAACTTACAATTAGACAAACTCTGCTAAAGAACAAGGATTTAAAAAAATGCAAAGGAACCATGTCTTTCAAAATGACGCATTTTTCTTTTATCAATGATTCCCTCAACCCAATAGCCAATCTAACGAGGCACTTACATAGCCCTCATCACCATAGAATCTGAGCACCTCACAATGACTCTAATGAGTTTAAGCTCCCAACACCCTTGCAAAGCAGGGAAATATCTATTTGTAACTGGACTGGCTGTAACCAGTTTAAGCAAAAACAGTTTTCAGTGTTCACACGGGCCATTCATAGATCATAAAAACATAAGAATGGTAATACTGTGTCAGATTAATGGCCCAGCTAGTCCACTATCCTGTCTTTTGACAGTGGCCCATGCCAGATACTTCAAAGGAAATGAACAGAAAAGGGCAACCATCGAGTGATCCATCCCGTAGTCTAGTCCCAGCATCTGGCAGTCAGCCAAAGCATGAGGTTGCATCCCTGCCCATCTTGGCTAATGGCCAATGATGAACCTATCCTCCATGAACTAATTTAAACCTTTTTTTGAATCCAGTTATACTCTTGGCCTTCACAACATACCCCAGCAACAAGTTTGACAGGTTGACTATGTGTTGTGTGAAGAAATACTTCCTTTTGTTTGTTTTAAACCTGCTGCCTATTAAATTTCATTGTGTGACCCCTGGGTCTTGTGTTATGTGAAGGGGTAAATAACACTTCCTTATTCACTTTCCCCATACCATTCATGATTTTATAGACCTCTATCATATTCACCCTCAGTCATCTCACTGAACAGTCCCAGTCTTTTTAATCTCTCCTTATATGGAAGCTGTTCCATACCCTTAATCATTTTTGTTGCCCTTCTCTGAAGCTTTTCCATTTCTAATATATCTTTTTTTGAGATGGGCTAACCAGAACTGCACACAGTATTCAAGATGTGGGCATACCATGGATTTATATACTGGCATTATTATATTTACTATACTATTATTTATACCTTTCCTAATACCTCCTAACACACTGTTTAGCTTTTTTGACTACTGGTGGATGTTTTCATAGAATTATCAATGATGACTCCAAGATCTCTTTCTTGAGTGGTAACAGCTAATTTAGACCCCATCATTTTGTAAGTATAGTTGGGATTATGTTTTCCAATATGTATTACTTCGCATTTACCAACACTGAATTTCATCTGTCATTTTGTTGCCCAGTCATCTAATTTTGTGAGATCCCTTTGGAGCTCTTCGCAATCTGCTTTAAACTTATCTACCTTGAGTAATTTTGTGTCATCTGCAAACCCCTTTGTCAAGGTTATTAATGAAAATGTTGAACAACATTGGTCCGAGTACAGATCCCTGGGGGATCCCGCTATTTAACCTCTCCATTCTAAAAGGTGACCATTTATTCCTACCCTTTGTTCTCCATCTTTTAACCAGTTACTGATCCATGAGAGGAGCCTCTCTCTTACTCCAGGACCACTTAGTTTGCTTAAGAGCCTTTGGTGAGGAACCTCATCAAAGGCTTTCTGAAAATCCAAATATACTTTAATAGATTGATGAGGCATGATTTTTCTTTACAAAAGCCATGGTGACTCTTCCCCAGAAAGTGTGTTCATCTATGTGTCTGATAATTCTGTTCTTTATTATAGTTTCAACCAGCTTGCCTGGTATTGAAGTCAGGCTTACCAGCCTGTATTTGCCAGAATCACCTCTGGAGCATTTTTTAAAAATTAGCATCACATTAGCTATCCTCCAGTCATAAGCTGATTTAAGCAATAGGTTACATACCACAGTTAGTAGTTCTGCAATTTCTTGGGTGAATATCATCTGGTCCTGGTGACTTATTACTATTTAATTTATCAATTTGTTCCAAAACTCCTCTATTGACACCTTAACCTGGGAAAGTTCTCTGATTTGTCACTTAAAAAGAATGGCTCAGTTGTGGAAATCTCCCTCACATCCTCCGCAGTGAAAACCGATGCAAAGAATTCATTTTGCTTCTCTGCACTGGCCTTGTCTTCTCTGAGTGCTTCTTTAGCACCTCAATCATCCAGTGGCCCCACTGATTGTTAGTTTGGCAGGCTTCCGGCTTTTGATGTACTTAAATTATTATTTTTTGCTGTTAGTTTTTGTATCTTTTGCTGCTGCTCTTCAAATTCTTTTTTGGCCTGCCTAATTATACTTTTACACTTGATGTGCCAGAGTTTATGCTCCTTTCTATTTTCCTTTTAACTTCCACTTTTTAAAGGATTCCTTTTTGCCTCTAAGATAGGGCAAACTTTTTGGCCCGAGGGCCACATCTGGGTATGGAAATTGTATGGCGGGCCATGAATGCTCACGAAATTGGGGGTTGGGGTGCAGGATGGGGTGAGGGCTCTGGCTAGGGGTGCTGGCTCTGGCGTGGGGCTGGGGATGAGAGGTTGGGAATGCAGGAGGGTGCTCCGGGCTGGGACTGAGGGGTTTGGCGGGTGGGAGGGGGATCAGGGCTGGAGCAGGGGGTTGGGGCATGGGAGTGGGGTGCAGGCTCTGGGTGGCGCTTGCCTCAAGCAGCCTCCGGGAGCAGTAGCACGTTCCCCCTCCGGCGGAGGCCCTGTCTGCAGGCATTGCCCCACAGCTCCCATTGGCCGCGATTCCTGGCCAATGGGAGCTGCGGGGGCAGCGCTTGGAGCAGGGGCAGTGTGCAGAGTTCCCTGGCTGCCCCTACGCGTAGGAGCTGGAGTGGGGACATGCTGCTGCTGCTTTTGGGAGCCGCGCAGAGTGTGGCAAGCCCCTGACCCCGCTCCCCGGCTGAAGCGCCAGAGTGGGGCAAGCCCCGGACCCCGCTCCCTGGCGGGAGCTTGAGGACCAAATTAAAACATCTGGAGGGCTGGAAGCAGGCCCCGGGACATAGTTTGACCACCTCTTCTTTAAGAGCTTCTTTTATTCATGTTGGATCAACTGAAGAACTGCTGAAAGGTTTGCCCTACACCCCTTCTAGCATTGTTGTAAACTCCTTCAGCTGCAATGTCCTCTGGGTTCATATCCACAGTTTGATTTCAGGATATTTACTTTCTATATTTGCACATGCAATGCCAATGATTTGTATTTTAATGGTTATAAAGCTTTACACCAAATCTCAACATCCACTCTTGTTAAATAATTGTTGTCAGACCCTCCTCTTTTCTGACACCCTCCCCCGATAATTTGACAATCTGTCAACATTTACATTGATAAAAATTTACAAACGTGCTCAAAAATAAACTGATATCTGTTAAAATTTTAAAAAATTGAATTCTTCCAAGTTTATGTATATATTGCACAAAACAGTAGGAATATTTCTATCACTCAGTCTATTCTCACGAATGCAGTACTGCAGGTGTCTGGTGAATTCAGAGCAACAGAACGTGTACAATTGTTGTTAAATGAAGTAGCAAAAAAAAACAAAAACCCACCCACAAAAACAAACAAACCACCAAACCCCAGAAAAGCAAATGGACTTGATAGGTTAACTACCAAGATCCCATAGGAGCTACCTTTCTAATGTGATAAATTTCACATTGTGAAATAATTCTGAATACTTTAAAATCCTTTACCAAAAATGATTGAAGATTTTCAAGAGGCATGTATTTGACAAAAGAACTGTGATAGTGTCAGTAACTGTTTTATCAGAATTGCTATGCAACATGTATTCCCAGACAAAAACTTAATAAGAAAGAATTAAGGATGAGAAACCGCAATAACCACACTTTAAAAAAAAGTTCTAGTTTTCAAGAAGCTCTACATGCTAGAAATTCAGGAAATTCTAAGCTAAACTTCCAAAACCAACCTAAGGCTACTCATCATATCATACAACTAGAGAACTTACTGTTGGAATACCTACTTACGTTCCTTGTGGCAACTGAAGGTCTTTAACTTATCGGAGGAAGGTGGGTAGGGAAATGATGGAAGAGCTAAGGGTGTGTCTACACTATGAGCCAGGAGTATGATTCCCAGCTCATGTACACACACTCTCACTAGCTCTCATCTGAGGTAGCATGCTAAAAATGTTACTGCCCATGCAACCATGGTTACACTCCTATTTTTAGTGTGTTAGTTCAGATGAGAGCTAGTGCGAGTATGTGTACACAAGCTGGGAATCACACCCCTAGCTCATAATGTAGACGTAGTCTTAGCTCTTCCACCATTTCCCTACCTACCTTCCACCTATAACTTAAAGACCTCTAGTTGCCACAAGAAATTTACGTACAAATTCCAGTAGTAAGTTCGCTAGTTGTATCATGATTTAACATATAATCACTTTCCATGTAGATATTGGGTGCACTGGAGAGAAAAGAGGGAGGTTCCACTAGGTAACAGGAGAGCATCAGCACCATTTATGGACAGACCCCTCTGTTTTGGGATTTGAGAGTCTAATGTGGAATATGTCCTACTAAGGCATGTATGGTTGACAGCTCAGCCTAAAATATCTTACAAAATGAATCACCTTAGGTCTCATCCATTGTGCTGATGGAGCTCATCATCCTCACTTAGAAACTGATCAATCATGGACAATGGGCCTCATTAATAGGACTCCTTGAGACAGTGCATGTGCAAGTCACATATTTGCACATGAAAGTGACTAGCTATTATTATTTTTATTTGAATTACTGTAGCGATCAGGACCCTACTGTGCTAAATGATCACTTGACATGCCATTGCAAAAAATGCACATGGAAATGTACTCATGCAATTGCACGCACATTTTTGTGAGCTGACCTTGGGCTTCCCATTTTGACAATCTGGCCCTATAATATTTATTTCTAGATAGAATCCTTCCTAAGCCCCTGTTGGAGATTTAAGCCAAAATTCTTATCTCAGGGTAAATGATCATTTCGGTGGGTTTACTCAAGTGTACTTAGAAGTAGAATTTAGCCCACAGTATTTATCAAACTGCACTGTTGTTCTACATTATACAGCATATCTTTATTTCTATGCCTATTTGTATTCTAGAGCTGTAGGTAGCTTTCCTCATGCCAACACTCATAACAGCTAATTTGTATGGAAATCTAAATCACAACATTTGAAAAAAGTAATAAACCCACAAATAAATCTGAGCAAAGGCAAACAAACAATAGTAACTCAGAAATACTGCTTTGCATTCCAAAACCAAGGGTTCTATTTAAACTCTAAGGGAGCGCTAAGTTGTGATGTAGATTTTGCAGCATTAAAGGTTCTCATTTATTATCACTCTTACGCTCTAAACTGACTCTGAAAAAGTGAATGGAATATTTTTAACTAGATAGGTATGAAAAGGGAATTGTTCCCATAGGAACTGCATGTAGAGGGGCATTTTTAGGTGTGGATGTCATGCAGCATTGAGGAGGGGGACCTGCTTCTCCTGTCACATTGTTCCCTCTACCCCATCCCAGACCCTCCACATGTCCAGGGATACATGAATGGAGTCAGCTAGGGACAAGGCCAGGTTGCATATAATTCCCACTGGCAATTAGCAATAGCCCATTTAAATGCCGCTGGTGATTGCCTTAACTTTTGTGTGAAAGTCTTTCGAGGGAAAGGTACCGGGAAAAGCCCTGGAAGCACAGTTTCAGTGGAACTGCTCTGTCAGGGAACCGGCTGGGAGAGTCAGTGTAGAGGCACATTACTTCCACACGTATGTTGCTAATTTTTCCAGACTAAATGTCCTGTTTCTTAATTTCATCCCATTACAACTAGCAATAGCCCCACTCACTCTCTATGTGAGCCACCAAGGAAAGGTGGAGAGTAGCTCCACAACCACGTGGACAGGAGGAGGCAGAGGGGGGCCATCAGATACAGGAGAACTGTAAGTGGGGAATGTGTAGAGTTCCACTATGCTTTTCTCTCCCTATTTTGGCCCTGGCTCAGCCATTTATGGTTTTTTGTTGTACTGTCCATGCAAAATTCCCATCAAACATTTTCTATTAAATATTAATTCAACAGATTATTTCTTTTAATGAAGTTAAAACTACATAGAAAAATACAATGGAAAAAAAATCCACAGGATGTGCCCAAAAAAGTGTTACTCTCACTAGGTTTTTTTTATTATTATTTTTAAATGTACGGGCACTTCTCAAGAACAGGGAGGGCATTTTATAGACACCCAACTATGGTTTAACTGTTTATTTTAGACCTCCGGAGCCTTATTACACAGATATACATCAGAAGTAACTTAATTGAAGTCAATGGAATGAATGTATTATAAAAATGGTGTAACTGAAATGACAATCAAGCTCGGAGTACATGATACCCCTTTGTCTTCCCACTTGGACAGAAGGGAGCCCTAATGGAAATCAGAAATAGAAATAGAACAGAACTCAGGTCTCCTAACTTTCACTTCAGTGCTTTATCCTGTATCATTTTCCCCCGTGCGTTAATGAGTTTTGTCACAGACTCAAAGATAAACACTTCATTTTTGCAAGAATGCACAGGCAAGGTTCATAGATTTTGTGCACAATTAGACATAGGCACTGGGAAACATTTATTTCGACAGACACACACAAGGAAACTGGTCACATATTCAACACTTAAAATTTGCACAGCGCATTATTCAAATGAGTTTCAGAAGCCACACTTTCTACATGTTCTCCCTGAGGAAAACACAACATGGTGACACAAATGACAAGAGCCATATCACACATTCCACCTGTCTCCTTTACAACACAATTTTCCACTTTCTCTTTCTTTATTTTGCCCAAGAAAATGAACAAAGAGTATTGAGTATCATAACACATTTCCTCATGCAATAACAGTACAAACAATAGGTAATAGGCAAACCAGTGACTACCTACAGTGCCTTTGGGCTTTTTTTAAGGGAGGATTAATTTAGCAGTTTGGGGTTTTGGCTCCTCTCACCTAGCCTTTCTCCACAGTCAGCCACCTTCCCCCCTTTCAGAATGGTCACATTATAGTAAAAGGCAAGGCAGGAGAAAGTATCACTTCTGCATCCCATTTGGAGCTGTCCATAAATGACATAACACACTTTTTTGGTGATTTTCAAGACAAAACCTCCTCCTCCCCCATTATGCATTGCAACACTGAAACAAACACGCAAAATTAAGGATCCACACCTCCTATTGTGTTACGTAATTTATGGACAGCCCTTTTCCTGTTTTCTTTTTCTCCAGGAATCTTTGCCATATTTTCCACCTTGCTGTCAAGGATTCAGGGGTTTATCACATTATTAATTGTTCATATTGTAGTAGGGGCCCCAACTGAGATCTGCCACCCTTGTGCTAGGCACTGCTGATATACATACTAAGGCTACATCTACTTGGCATACCACTTGTGACGGTGTGTAGGGTACGCATAGCTACATGCCGCAGTGAAAAGCAGGCTGTGTCCATACTCCAAGGTATGGCTACACATGTTAGTGAAAGGCTCTGGCAGAGAAAGGCTCATAAGCTCGGAACTGCTGGAGCCTTTCCCCACTGCCTCCTCCTGTCAGAGTTTTTTCCTGCTGTTTCAGCCTTTTCCTGAGATGGGGAGGCAGCGAGTCACTACACTGTTAAAAATAGCAGTATAGATGAGGGAGGTACTGCTTGGGCATGTAGAGAGCCATGTAGGGTACAAATCCAAAGGAATCAGGCATGTCTTTACTCACCTATGCAGTGCCTCACCATCTACACTGCTATTTATATCCATGCTAGGGGGGCATGTAGTATATATTCCTCAAATGCCACCGAAAGCAGTGTGCAGTATAGACTTACCATAAGAAAAAGTTCCCTCCCCGGAGGATTTACAATCTAAATAGACGGGAGGTGAGCATAGAAACAGGCGATGTGCCTTGCCTGACATCACACAGCAGGTAAATGTCAGCGGTAAGACTAGACCAGGGATCTCAAACTCAAATCACCACGAGGGCCACATGAGGACTAGTGTCATAAATATGAAGAGAAGGGGGAGAGGGTCTGATGCAGTGCTATAAAATCCTCTTTCCAGTAAAGGGTTAAGAAATGCAGGTAGCCAGACTGACACCTGACCTGGCTGGCATCTGACCAATAAGGGGACAAGATACGTTCAAACTTTGGGAGGGGGGAAGGTTTTAGTGTGTGTCTTTGTCTGAGAGAGGGTGATCTTGGAAGACAGAAGGAACCTACAGAAAATCAAACCTCCCTTTTCTGAAGTAAGTTTAGATAGCATAGCGTATAGATTTCTGTTTATTTTTCCTTGGTGTATCCCCTGTGTTAGAAAGGGCAAAGGGGGGGGGGGTTATTCATGGTTTTCTGTAACGTTAAGGTTTTGTCCAGAGGGGGAAATCTCTCTGAGTTTGGAAATATAGTGCCCTGTGAAATAGTTACCATCCTGATTTTACAGAGATGATTTTACCTTCTTTATTTTTAATAAAATCCTTCTTTTAAGAAGCTGACTGTTTTCTATGGTGTTAAAACCCAGGGGGTGGGTTTTTAGATCACTGTGTAACCAATTGGTTGGGAGATTGTTCTCAAGCTTCCCCAGGAAAGGGGGTGTACGGCTTGAGGGGGTATTTTGGGGGGGAGGGAAGTTCAAGTGATTCCTTTCCTGGATTCCTGTTAGACATTTGATGGTGGCAGCGAGAAGCGTTTCTTGGGGTGCAGGGAATTTTGTACCTTGGGGGGTTTAACCTAAGCTGGTAAAAATAAGCTTAGGGGCTCTGAATGCGGGTCCCCACGTCTTTACCCTAGAGTTTAGAGTGGGGAGGGAACCCTGACATGGTGGCAGAGCGGTGGGATATATTGAACCAGAGATTTTTTTTTAACCAGACACAGGGAGTTTAGAATTTTTTTTCTTCTCTCTGACTCTTCCCTGTGCTGCTGGAAGCAGGGAGGGGGGAGGGGTTAAGCTGCTAGGAGCTAGAGTATCCACATATGAAAGCAGGTAGTTAACCCCTACAGGGAATACCCAAGCAAGTTTTTTTTTCTTTTCTAACTCTATCGGGTTAAGACAGATTAAAAACAGAAAGGCTAAGATGACTGCCAGTGAAGCAGCTATTAAACTTGAGATAGCCCGGCTACAAGCTGATGAGGAGGAGAAGAAACATGCAAGACTGCTACAACTTAAACAGATGGAGATGGAAGAGAAAGAAAGAGAGAGGGTGCATGCTGAGGAAGAGAGGAAGCATGCTGAGGAGGAGAAAGAAAGAGAGAGGAAGCATGCTGAGGAAGAGAGGAAGCATGCTGAGGAGGAGAAAGTATGCTATGGAGGAGAAGGAGAGAGAGAGGAAGCATGCTGAGGAGGAGAAGGAGAGAGAGAGGAAGCATGCTGAGGAGGAGAGGAAGCATGCTGAGGAGGAGAAGGAGAGAGAGAGGAAGCATGCTGAGGAGGAGAGGAAGCATGCTGAGGAGGAGAAGGAGAGAGAGAGGAAGCATGCTGAGGAGGAGAAGGAGAAAGAGAGGAAGCATGCCCTAGAGATGGAGAAGACCAGGGTGGAGCGGAATCTACCGGATAACACTAATAATCCTTCCCCAACAACCCACAAATGGGAGCGACTATGTCCACCGTATGATGAATCCCGTGATATTGCTGAATATTTTCTCACCTTTGAGAGACTATTCAATCTCCATCACATTCCTGATGATCACAAAATGACCCTATTGGTAGCAAAGTTGACTGGAAGTGCTCTGGACATATTCAATGACATGCCTATTGATGAGGCTTCTGACTATGAGAAATTCAAGGATTTGGTTTTAAAACAATTTCAAGTTACACCTGAAACTTACAGAGTAAAATTTCGAACCCTTATCCGAGGGCCTGGACTAAGTAATGTAGCTTATGTAAACCGGATAAAGGAGCTGTTAAAAAAATGGGTCAAGGGAAGGAATGTTACTAGCTTTGAAGGAGTGTGTGATTTGATGGCTCAGGAACAATTCCTGAATATGTCCAAGGATGATATAAGACAGTGTTTATGGGATAAGAAAATGGACTCAGCAGACAGCCTTGCTGCTTATGCTGATCAATACGAACAGTCCCAGATCAGCAGAGGGGCAAGGAAATTTGGCACACAAGGGGTGCAGGAAGCAGAGAGGAACAACCCTGGTCATAGTTTGGGGAGATATCAGAAAGGAAAACCCGAGACCACACCCCCTCACCAGGAGCAGCCCAAGGGCCCACAAGGAAAAACCCAGACCCCTTATTGCCCCACCACCCCATTCCCCAGCAACCCACCTCGCCCCACTGACCAGTCAGCTGGGCGATGTTTCAAATGTAACGAATTGGGGCATGTGAAGGCCAACTGCCCCAAGAACCCCAACAGAATACAGTTCATTGCACCGGGGTCACACCAAAGGTCCTCAGGCCCAGATGCCTCCCAGATACCCTTGGAACGAAGGGAAACGGTGAGTGTGGGCGGAAAAAAGGTTACAGCGTGGAGGGACACCGGAGCACAAGTGTCGGCTATCCACAAATCCTTAGTGGACCCCAGCTTAATCAACCCAGAGGTGCAAGTGACAATTCAACCCTTCAAGTCCAACTCTTTTGATTTACCTACAGCCGTGTTGCCTGTCCAGTACAAGGGCTGGTCAGGAAATTGGACTTTTGCAGTCTATGATGATTATCCCATTCCCATGTTGCTGGGGGAAGACTTGACCAATTGTGTGAAGCTAGCCAAGAGGGTGGGAATGGTCACCCGCAGCCAGGCTAAGCAAGCTGTCACACCTAGCTCTGTTCCTGAGACTTCCACCAGAACCCCATCTGTACTACCAGAGACCCGGATAGAGGTGGTGGAACCGGATACCCTGCCAACGACTGCAACAGCCGTCATAGATCCAATCACAGAAACCCGACCCAAGCCAGTCTCGGAACCGGAACTGGCAAAGCAACCAGCACCAGAACCATTGCCAGCACTGAGTCCAGCGCTTGCAACCCCATCTACAGTGCCAACACCCGAGGGCACCACCGAGCCTGCAATGGCAGCAGCAGCCGATAACTCAATACAAGAGGCTCAGCCAGAGCCTGAATTACCACATTGTGCACCAGTGGAGAGCGGTTCACAGTCGACGGAAACAAACCCATCACCTGCATCGCTTCCAGAGGGACGCAGCCCAGGTCCACAACCCAGTGAGGAACTGATGTCTCCAGCATCTAGGGAACAGTTCCAAGCCGAGCAGGAAGCAGATGAAAGCCTACAGAGAGCTTGGGCAGTGGGACGGAGCACCCCACTGCCTCTCAGCTCTTCTAATCGATCCCGGTTGGTTATAGAAAAAGGACTTCTATATAAGGAGACTCTTTCTGGTGGACACCAGGAAGACTGGCGTCCTCAGAGACAGTTGGTGGTTCCGACTAAGTACCGGCTAAAGCTCTTGAGCTTAGCCCATGATCATCCTAGTGGTCATGCTGGGGTGAACAGAACCAAAGACCGTTTGGGGAGGTCATTCCACTGGGAGGGAATGGGCAAGGATGTTTCTACCTATGTCCGGTCTTGTGAGGTGTGCCAAAGAGTGGGAAAACCCCAAGACCAGGTCAAAGCCCCTCTCCAGCCACTCCCCATAATTGAAGTTCCATTTCAGCGGGTAGCTGTGGATATTCTGGGTCCTTTTCCGAAAAAGACACCCAGAGGAAAGCAGTACATACTGACTTTCATGGATTTTGCCACCCGATGGCCAGAAGCAGTAGCTCTGAGCAACACCTGGGCTAAAAGTGTATGCCAGGCATTAACAGAGATTTTTGCCAGGGTAGGTTGGCCCGCCGACATCCTTACTGATTCAGGAACTAATTTCCTGGCAGGGAGCATGAAAAGCCTGTGGGAAGCTCATGGGGTGAACCACTTGGTTGCCACCCCTTACCACCATCAAACAAATGGTCTGGTGGAGAAGTTTAATGGAACTTTGGGAGCCATGATACGTAAATTCATAAACCAGCACTCCAACGATTGGGACCTAGTGTTACAGCAGTTGCTCTTTGCCTACAGGGCTGTACCACATCCCAGTTTAGGGTTTTCACCATTTGAACTTGTGTATGGCCGTGAAGTTAAAGGGCCATTACAGCTGGTGAAACAACAATGGGAGGGGTTTACGCCTTCTTCGGGAACTAACATTCTGGACTTTGTAAGCAACCTACAAAACACCCTCCGAGACTCTTTAGCCCTTGCTAGAGAAAACCTAAAAGGGGCTCAGGAAGAGCAAAAGGCCTGGTATGATAAACATGCCAGAGAGCGTTCCTTTAAAGTAGGGGACCAAGTCATGGTCTTGAAGGCGCTCCGGGCCCATAAAATGGAAGCGTCATGGGAAGGGCCATTTACGGTCCAAGAAAGCCTGGGAGCTGTGAACTATCTCATAGCATTCCCCACCACAACTCTCAAGCCTAAAGTGTACCATGTTAATTCTCTAAAGCCTTTTTTCCCCCAAGAATTGAAGGTTTGTCACTTTACTGTCCAGGGAGCAGAAGACGCTGAGTGGCCTGAAGGTGTCTACTATGAAGGGAAAAATGACGGTGGCGTGGAAGAGGTGAACCTCTCAATGACCCTCGGACGTATGCAGCGCCAGCAAATCCAGGAGCTGTGCACTAAATTCGCACCGATGTTCTCAGCCACCCCAGGACTGACCGAACGGGCATACCACTCCATTGACACAGGTAATGCCCACCCAATTAGAGCCCGACCTTACCGAGTGGCTCCTCACGCCAAAACTGCTATAGAACGGGAGGTTCAAGACATGCTACAGATGGGTATAATCCGTCCCTCTAGCAGTGCATGGGCCTCTCCCGTGGTTCTAGTCCCCAAACCAGATGGGGAAATACGCTTTTGCGTGGACTACCGTACGCTAAATGCTGTGACTTGCCCAGACAACTATCCAATGCCTCGCACAGATGAACTATTGGAGAAACTGGGACGTGCCCAGTTCATCTCCACCTTAGACTTAACCAAGGGGTACTGGCAGGTACCGCTAGATGAATCCGCCAAGGAAAAGTCAGCCTTCATCACCCATGTCGGGCTGTATGAATTTAATGTGCTCCCTTTCGGGCTGCGGAATGCACCTGCCACATTCCAGAAACTGGTAGATAGTCTCCTAGCGGGATTGGGAGAATCGGCAGTTGCCTATCTTGATGATGTGGCCATATTTTCTGACTCATGGGCCGAACACCTGGAGCATCTCCAGAAGGTCTTCGAGCGCATACGAGAGGCAGGACTAACTGTTAAGGCTAAAAAGTGTCAAATAGGCCTCAACAGAGTGACTTACCTTGGACACCAGGTGGGTCAAGGAACTATTAACCCCCTACAGGCCAAGGTGGAGGCTATCCAAAAGTGGCCTGTACCAAAGTCAAAGAAACAGGTCCAATCTTTCTTAGGCTTGGCCGGATATTACAGGCGATTTGTACCGCACTACAGCCAAATCGCCGCCCCTCTAACTGACCTAACCAGAAAGAACCAGCCAAATGCGGTTCAGTGGACTGATGAGTGTCGGAAGGCCTTTAACCAGCTTAAAGCAACACTCATGTCTGACCCTGTGCTAAGGGCCCCGGACTTTGATAAACCGTTCCTAGTAACCACAGATGCGTCCGAGCGTGGTGTGGGAGCAGTCTTAATGCAGGAAGGACCAAATCAAGAATTCCATCCTGTCGTGTTTCTCAGCAAGAAGCTGTCTGAGAGGGAAAACCACTGGTCAATCAGTGAGAAGGAATGTTATGCCATTGTCTACGCTCTGGAAAAGCTACGCCCATACATTTGGGGACGGCGTTTCCACCTGCAAACCGACCATGCTGCACTACAGTGGCTTAATACCGCCAAGGGAAATAACAAAAAACTCCTTCGATGGAGTTTGGCTCTCCAAGATTTTGATTTTGAAATACAACACATTTCAGGAGCTTCTAACAAAGTGGCTGATGCACTCTCCCGTGAAAGTTTCCCCGAACCAACTGGTTAAAATCGTCCTTGCAATGTGGACAATATTGTTTAGTCTTTATCCAGTTATTAGTATATTTGGAGATTCATGTGTCTTATTACTTTGTTTTCTTTTAGAGCTCCAGGAAGAAATCACAGCCAATGTTTCACACTATCGGTGATTTGGGGGGCGTGTCATAAATATGAAGGGAAGGGGGAGAGGGTCTGATGCAGTGCTATAAAATCCTCTTTCCAGTAAAGGGTTAAGAAATGCAGGTAGCCAGACTGACACCTGACCTGGCTGGCATCTGACCAATAAGGGGACAAGATACTTTCAAACTTTGGGAGGGGGGAAGGTTTTAGTGTGTGTCTTTGTCTGAGAGAGGGTGATCTTGGAAGACAGAAGGAACCTACAGAAAATCAAACCTCCCTTTTCTGAAGTAAGTTTAGATAGCATAGCGTATAGATTTCTGTTTATTTTTCCTTGGTGTATCCCCTGTGTTAGAAAGGGCAAAGGGGGGGGGGGGAGGGTTATTCATGGTTTTCTGTAACGTTAAGGTTTTGTCCAGAGGGGGAAATC
This sequence comes from Macrochelys suwanniensis, assembly GCA_033296515.1. Lineage (NCBI taxonomy): Eukaryota > Metazoa > Chordata > Testudines > Chelydridae > Macrochelys > Macrochelys suwanniensis. The sequence goes on from CM065775.1 coordinate 292,097,459, forward strand.
TCTCTGAGTTTGGAAATATAGTGCCCTGTGAAATAGTTACCATCCTGATGGTTCCCCCAGGGAATTTTGTACCTTGGGGGGTTTAACCTAAGCTGGTAAAAATAAGCTTAGGGGCTCTGAGTGCGGGTCCCCACGTCTTTACCCTAGAGTTTAGAGTGGGGAAATATATTCCTCAAATGCCACCGAAAGCAGTGTGCAGTATAGACTTGGCTGCTGGTTGAGTCGGTGTCTATGGCAGGCCGCAGAAAATAACTCGGGCCACGTGTTTGAGACCCCTGGGCTAGACCTTGACCTGGTCAAAAAACTTCATCAAAACTGTTTTTTGATGCAAATTGAGTTTTTGACTAAACAATTTTTTTCATAAGTGTCGGCTTAGTGCAGAAATTTTCCATTTTTCATCAATAAGCTGAACACCTGGCCAAACCCAAAATATTTCTATTTGGAAATGCCACCACGGTGTCTCATTCCTCAGAGGAACAGAAGTTTGGGTATTTCGTGTTCCCATTTGCATCTCTAGTCCATTTTCCCAATGTGCACTGCAGAGACTCAGCAAGATGGGAGAACACAGTGCATCATGGGGTATGTAGTCTAGCTAGTGAGCTTGGCCCATAGAGCAGAATGGGGCATGAAGCACCCAAAATAAAATTCCCAAGAGGCATCAGTTTTCAGTCAAAAAAGTTTTCAGACACATTTTTTGGTTTTCGATTTTTTTACCTGATCCTATTCTTTGCTCCCCTCTCTACACACTGCTCTTTTTTCTGGTAGTTTTCATTTCCCTCACTTTGTCTTAAACTGGTTTCTTCTCTATTCCTCACACTTCCCAAGCTAGCTCTTACACTTCTCTGTCTCTGCTTCCTATCCCTCTACCCAATATCTTTCCTTTCCCACCCCAAATATCTCTTCATCATGAACATAAGCCTGAGATTTCCCCAGTATTTCCTTCCTATTTAGATTGGACCACAGACTCCTGAAATATTAAAATGTGTTCTTTAAAATGGCCTGCTTGCTAGCAATCTCTTCTTTGAAACCCCCTCCCCATCCGTCCATCATACAGATCTCACCTAGAGGATATGATTCCTTAAATTTAAGAATATATTATTTCTTTTGCTTTAGAGGAAGCTGCTGTAAGTCTGTATGCCAAATGAAATTTTTAGTTTCAAATACCTCTGCAATAATTGCAAATATATTTGAAGGCTTTAGGAAACAGGTTAGATTGAGAAAAGCTCTGTCTTCCTTTGTGCTTTTTCCTTTCCCTTCTCCTGCAGTAGATTTTATTGTCAGAATTAAATATGAATCTTGCAAGTAAAGTACACTTGTTGATGCAGACATGTAGCAAAGGTAGAAGTCCTTGTGAAGACTATAAAGCAAGGCATTTTATTCTATATAATTGCTTTACTACTCACTTATGATATCAGAAAACAAGTCCCTGTTTACCTGTAATAGTTTTGCAGTCTACATTTTTAGCTTTAGAAACTTATTTTACTGGATTTATTTTGCAGCGCTATATCCCTCTGTATGACATGCAAAATAAATAATTGAACAGATAATCATGAAACAGTACAGAAATTAATTTTAAGAGGACAAACAGGATCAGCAAACGCATCCTACAATGCACCGTTAGCCATTTCACTAAATAACCTATGTCACATTCTCCTGTAGTTTCAAATGTGATTTCCTTGTAATTTCCAGGATAAAGTATTTCTGGCATTTCTAGGGTATTATGCTAAAGTCGGTCTTGTTCTAAAGCTGGAATTCTCCTCTCCCACAACAAAAAAACCTTAGCCAAAGACCCCCAAGAAGTATGAGAAATTACTTTAGAAAATTAGAGCGAGCCTGACCAAAAGTTGTGGCAGAAATTAATATAAGATTGAAAGAATGATTCAGGGCAGGCTCAGTGATTTAGTGATAGCCAAGTGAATTGCCACGTAAAGGTAAGATTTCAGCATTTTTGTCAACTCTCTTGCTCCCAGCCTATGGTACTATAGTGACAATTTGATGTGGACAGAATACCTGACATTTGGCCTGAGCAATTCCTGTCTGACACAGCACTGATGGGCTCTAGACAGTTACAGTAACTGTCCTATGAGAAGGAAGTTAGCTCAAATTAGGTCTGAGGATATAGGGAAATAAAAAGGAGGTAAGTCAGTCTTGGGGCTCTGAGAAGGGGAAAATTATGATTAAGAGCTATATTCACTGAGAATTACAATGTTCTTTGACTTGCTGGGTTAAAATCTCATTACATTTCCAGAAGCTGGGATTGGGTGACAGGGGATGGATGGATCACTTGATGATTGCCTGTTCTGTTCATTCCCTCTGGGGCACCTGGCATTGGTCACTGTTTTTTTGCAAAACATTCATATTTTATTATAGAACAAGACTAATTGTAACACAATTCTTTTAAATCGGAAATGTTCCATTGAAAACTGTAATGAAGATTTTGGAAATAACCAAGAACGTCACTTTGAAATAAGATTAATCCTAACCAAAGACATTGATTGGAATGTATTGGAAATGGTACATACATACATTACAACAACTTGCCAGGGTGTAAAAAAACCAACTGTTTTACTTTGTTGATTACTAGAGATGGGCTTAGCAGTTAATGCTTGAATGTTTAGGCTACAGTACGACTGTGCGGCTAGAGCTCTGGTTCAGATTCTATGGTACTGAAATCTCAGAAGTTATTCTCATGAGACTGCGTTGGCATCCCTTCTGACTGTGAGCCAATCAGATTCAGCACAGATGAGCCCACAATCCATCGTCAGAAGACGCTAGACCCCAAAATTCAAGAGGTTCAGACTACTAGTTCCAGCTTTGTCCCACCTCTGCTCTTTTCATTTTATTGCTTTTCTATAATTAATATAGAAAACATATAACTAGTTATGACATGCAGTAACTTAATTGCTTTATTATTTATTTCAGTTTCAAAACAGCAAAAGCAATTAGTCATGCTATGAAGCAATTGCTTAAAAAAAAGAAGCTCCATTTACCAAAGTAAAGCTCATCTGTCCCCACCCCCTCTTTTTTTAGTAAATAGTTATTGTTTTAAAATATACAATACTAGACACAATTATAGTATAAAATATTACTAATGTATATGAAGTTTCAAGATTTACAATAACATTTCTTCCATAGAAACAAGATTTATCACAGTAGATAGATAGATATGACAGAATCAGTCATAAATGGGTGTAATGTAGCAACATCATCATCACATGGGGAAACCTTAGCTAGGGACTAGACAACGTGCTCTCAGTACACAGCCCAGAGTAAAGACCAATGCACCACCCCGATTCAGTGGGAGGCATTGTTCCTCACGGAAGCACAATGTCTCCCAATGGATGTGTAATTTAGTAATTTACTAAACCTAATAAAATTATGTAGAATATTCCCCACCCATCCACTCAGCCCACTACCTGTACAGGCCAGTGCAATGTGGGAGCCCACTAACCACCCAGTTGTTCCTAGATGTGGGAAACAACGGCAACACAGCCGAGTCCCTGGACTCTCCCCCAGTACTGGGTTCTGATTGTGTCCAGCCCTTACACTGTCTATGAAAGAGGACATGAGAGCACCCTAATTGCTTCTTATTCTAACTCCATTATTATTCTAATATAGGTGGAGAACAAAGGGCCAAAAATTTGGGGCTGGGTGAGAGTGGTTCCGATAGTTTACGGATAATGTAATTGTATTATATAGAATTTGGCAAGAAGAAAGGTTAAAAACAGTATTGAAATCATCTTTGAAATACTACATACAAATTCTAATAAAGATTTGTAAAAAGCATACATGATCCGATCTACTCCCACATCAATTGGGATTGACTTCAGACTGAAGTCAGTGGAAATGTTACCAGAGTGAGAACTTTTAGACCAGGCCCTGTCCACAGGTCTATCTAGCCGCATCACATCACATCACACACACACACAAAGCTACTTTTTAAAAACTGAATTAACTGAGACTCCTTTTAGGTTACACCACAAGCTAACATGATTGCAAACTGGGTCTATACTTGGTATAAAGAATGTTTTAAAACATATTACAGAAGAACCTCAGAGTTACCAACACCCCAGAAATGGAGATTGTTCATAACTCTGAAATGTTCGTACCTCTGAACAAAATGTTATGGTTGTTCTTTCAAAAGTTTACAACTGAACATTGACTTAATAAAGCTTTTAAATTTTACTATGCAGAAGAAAAAAAAATGCTTTCCCTTTATTTTTTAGTAGTTTATATTTAACATAGTACCATGCTGTATTTGCTTTTTTTGTCTCTGCTACTGCCTGATTGTGTACTTCCGGGTCCAATGAGCTGTGTGGTAGACTGGTCAGTTTGTAACTGTGACGTTCTACTGTAGCTAACTATTTTTTTAATAAAGCATCTCCTTTGGTCATCTGGGCAAACCCTAATTGAAAATCAAAACCAAACCCTTTTACCTTTAGGGCTGGAGTCTTCACTGATTTACAGTTCATGTAATAATTATCACTTGTGTAAAACTACTGTTCTGATTTGGTAACACTGTCCATCCACTTCACACAGTGTCAGTGACTACACAAGCAACAGAGAATAATAAACCTAGAGTAGATCTCTCAAAGATAAAGGAACAAGGGAGGGGCACTTTTGGAAAGCCAGCATTACCACTATGTCTTCTGCAGATGGAAGACTTCAGCCCCCAGGGCTGAAAGCCTAAGCCTTTTACCAGCACTGATTCCACCAAAGAAAATAAAGGAGGAGGAGCGTTTTGTTCAAATGGAGTAGGAGAACAGCAGTGAAAGTCTACACAAGATGAAGTCTCACCTCCTACGTAACAGTTGGTATTTCCTTATTATCTTATGTCATGGTTGTCTCAAGTGTATTTCCCTATATGCACAGAAACTGCAACACATACTAGAAATACAGGTACGCTTTCTTGTCAAAAAGGGTATGTCTAGTAAAACTTCACTAATGACTGGAGAAGCCATTGTGAACTACTGAATTTGATAAATTGGAAAGTGTTAACAAAAAAGATTAAGGATAATGCATCACAAAATGGATATTGTTTGCTTATTTAGACAAATGCAGTTTAGTAGTAATTGTTTCTGATAATACCACTTAATGTGCTAATAAACGTACCATGGTGTATTTTGTAAATATAATACAATTTTAATACTATGGATCTCTGATATTTAATCTTAGCTGAGAAAGTAGGGAGAGTTCATCTTTTTTATGAAAATGACAGTTTGCAAATTACAAAAGTGTGCATTAGCAAGAGTCTGTTCTATTTCTCAGTACCGTACAACACATAATGCTATCATCAATTGAAACTGAACAGAAATTAATAAATGTGAAATAGCTCACATATTTTAGCAAAGTTTATACCAATATGTTTTCTCATATCCTGCATAATCAATCTAGGTCTGTTTCCACCTACTCTGTTGCCACCATCTGGACCATTTGCAGCAACGATTAGCCAATATACCCTGAAGCATCAGGAAAGACAGCTCTTATAAAGAGAGTTTTGGAAATGGCTTTTTAAAGAGATGTACATTTAATTTTTATGTTATTAACAACATAAGAATGGCCATACTGGGTCAGACCAATGGTCATCTAGCCCAGCATCCTGTCTTCCAACAGTGGCTAATGCCAGATGCTTCACAGGAAATAAACAGAATAGGCAATCATCAAGTGATCTATCCAATCATCCATTCCCAGCTTCAGACAGTCAGAGGTTTAGGGAACCCCAGAGCATGGGGTTGCATCCCTGGCCATCTTGGCTAACAGCCATTGATGGACCTATCCTCCAGGAACTTATCTAATTTTTTTAACCCAGTTATACTTTTGGCCTTCATAATATCCCCAGGCAATGAGTTCCACAGGTTGACTGATTTCACTTCCCTGCAAAGATAACCGAGTAACAAAGTAGGTTGTCATTCACTCTCAGCGAAATACAATGCAATGCATTTCAAAAACAGACAGGGAGCTATATTGCAAATAGAGAGACAACACATCACAGAAGAGCTACAGTTCCAATTAGAATGAAATCAGCCACTCTGGGCAATAAAACAACAGGAGGCATCCCAACATCGATACCTGAGAAATACTGCCACTTGTTATCTAACCATATAGCTCACTCAAAACATTACCCAGGAGATTCAGAGCCAGTCTAAACACTTCAGAAACCATCCAAAGCCGTATGGCGCTAGATTCTTTCATACCTCAGGAGTAAAAGTTAGCCAGAGTCTTCTGACAAACTAAAATGATTTATTGTCACAAGGCAGAACTAATGCATTCTGCTTTACAACTCTCCTGGTAGTCTAGGGGAGATGCTGCATTTATTACCAACAGTACATAATGCCCATTGCCGAGCTCTGTATTATTCATAAGACTGGCTTTTTTGTGCCATCATAATGCTGATAAATTATGAAAAAATGCATATTTTATTTCAATTTCTAACATGTTTTGGTACACACATCAATACATCACGGTGCTGCGAGAGGAGTAAGCATTATTGCTGACAGTGGTTGACATGCTCACCTCAATAAAGACAAAACAAAAAGGCTGCAGAGATCATCCTAACTCATTTCTAGCATTTCAGATAAAAAATGCCTCATTCTTCCTGTTATAATAGTTGGAGGGGGATTTGCAGAAATGTCAGTGCTACAGGAAGTGGGGGGTCTACCTTCTGAAACGCAGCGAGCAATATTTATAATTTTCTCTCCAAATGCACAGGGATCTCTCAGGGCTCACAGCAAGGCTGTCTACAATGAATCTTGTCTCTTTGAACAAGGTGCAGCAAGTCTAATTTCTGAAGCTCTTCTGTTATACTCATTTGTATTGTGTATCACAACTCAGGTGCTGGTGGGCAACACAAATACGAATACGTTCAGGGCTGAAGAGAGATGGTGTGGAATTTTCACACACATTGACAATGATCTATTTCCTCCTTTCTTCCTCCTCATTGGTGATTTTAGTGGTGATTTTTTTTTAAATAGTAAAGTTTAGAGATTGGCAAGCTCACTTAGACATAATGTAAATGTATACAGCCCAAGTTCCTCTACACAGTCCTCCGCTGCTCCTTAATCCTGATTAGGACTATTCGTGTTAATCTCCTTCCACATAAATTGTTTAATTGTTTGCTGAAGGGTGGTCAGTGTTAGACATGAAGATATGAGCAAATGTTTATTAAAAACATCTGCTGAGGCCATTATATCTTTTCATAGTAGCCTAGACCTGATCTAACTTCCTCAGTGCTCCCCATACTACAGCTTTCTACAGTTTTAGTGGTTTCCACCATTCATGTAGAACACTGTAATATACCTTTATTAGAACACCCACACAGTTTCTAAAACGGGCAGAAAAGTATCAGCCCTCTCAAATCATAAAGAATCTATAGATTACCTTTCTTTATGGAAGGCGGAGATCTTACTAATCACTGTATTTTACACTGGTTTTGGTTTTCTGATGTTGACTACCACACTTGTAGCCAGAAAAACTGAGTAAACTCATCCAGCTACTGATTTTTATCTTTAAAAAATTAGAATTTTTTCATGGTAACATTGACTGAAATATCTCATGCAAAATAAAAAAAACACTATTTTAGTTTGCAGTTCAAATATAGCATGAGAGAGGTGAACCCTTCTAGCTGTGAAAAAATATTCTGTGTGAAAGAGCTGTACTGACATATGGCCACAGCTTTTAGATCTATGAGACCATTAACATAATTGGCTTTTGCATCAGATGGAAGATTGTTTGCCTTAAAATCCTAGCAGGAGACTAAAATGTCTAATATCCTTTTATTCTACATCATTTCTAAAAATAATATAATCCCGACCTATATAAACAGGGTTTTGTATTTTGCATTCAATGAGTTGCTAATCAAAGGGGAAATTGATTTCCTTTAAAGAATGTTTCCTGTCCAGATCTCTAGGAGTGGATGAAGCCCTGGCATGTGACCTTGGGGATCACAACTTGAGCTTCTCTATAACCTTAGTTTGTTTGGAAGTCTCAGTTAAGTCCCTAATAGCGGGACCTCTTTACATCACAAAACCATCATGTGCAATTTGGCACAGCACTGACGAGCACGGCAAGTCAATTATCCATCCACCTGTCCAGTGCATACTTATTCTATAAGTAAGGCTGAGGTGAGAAAGAGGACAATGCAAAAAAAGCTCACCATCTGGCTTGGAGTGCCTCACCTGGCCTATGAATAAAGGTTTGGGGTTTAAGATACCCAAAAAATTAATTCAATCTTAACAAACATTTCACAGCTACAAACCTGCAGGAATAAACTATAGACTTATATGCACACATGCTTACACAAATTTATACACACACACAAGCTAATGAGAGCATTCTTTCATTACCATAAATAATAAATCAAAATACAATGCAATCAACTACACAGCCTGAGCTACTTCTAATATGAAACTTTACTAGTTAGGCTGGGATTGTCTGCCACCTGGTGGTAAACATGTGGGTGTTGTAAATATAAGCAGAGAAGTTTCAGCTCTAGAGGTTCTCATAAGTAAGTGGCTGGTATCACTTGTCTCTGCACCTAAAGGTCATGAATTCATTTCCCATACCAAGGCATGGAAGCAATACTGCTGTGTGAACCTACTGGAAGTTTTGAGTGATTAGAGGCACAGCCTTTCCACAGACTTTACAGTAAAATGGGGTTCTCTCCTGCCGTGCCCATTTTTGGGCATATATAAATATATTTTTAAATAGTGCATCATGAATTATACGTTATAAAAAGATACATAAATTGTACATTTATAGCACAGAACATCTGAGACATATACCATATACAGCATGAAAGTACATTTCCCCTGTTATATGCATTATTTAATATAAGTATTATCCTCATAACTTAAATTTTTATAATTATCTCAGTTAAAGTTGATAAGATTGACAAGACTATTAATGCCTGCATAGTGCATTTTTAAGCAAAAGTTTGTTTTTTATTAAACAGAAACAATTTCAGTACCAACTGGTAAAGTTTATAAATTAATGGGTTATTCTTTTCATGAGATTTGTTGGTCTTCAATATTAGTTAATGAGGCCTACTTTCTAATGTCAGCCAAATGACAAGTATGTTGAAATGATATTTCCCCAAAATAGTCTTATGGTTTCACAACAGTGTCATCACCTTGTGATTTTATCCCAACTCTCACCGTATTTGTTTTTTTTCCCCCAAATCCCCAGCTGCTGGAATCAGATTACATGAGTACCTCAACTTTCATTTTTAAAAAGTAAATTTCCAGCAGATATCGCTGCAAAGAAAAGCTTGAAAATAATTCAAGAGCACCCTAAAGCAAAATGTTGTGGTTCTTTAAAAAAAAAATCCACATGATTTTAAGCCAATCTCATTATTTTCTGGGACTTGAATCATGATTTTTTGAATGCTTAAGGTTGACAATACTATCGGAAGAGATCTCTCCAATGAAGTCTGACATGGATCATACAGGTTTCAGAACCTGTATCATCATTTTTTAATCTTAGGGAATTTAGTTTCCAATTTGTGAATCACAAAAGTCTCCAGTAAAATTCTCCTCCAACGTGTGCGTCTAACAGACCTCTATCCATAATTCCCCTTGGGAAACTGGCTAATCTATGGTGCTTACCTTTTGAACTGGCCAGTTTACAGCTGAGCTGCTGGAGGGTCAGGGTGAGGATACTCACTTCCCACAGTGTATCCCTGGCTAAATGGGAGATAAGGGAGGGGTCAGGATTCTTGCAAAGAACCAGTGCCAACCTGACTCTTCTCTGTCAAGAATATCCCTGGTTCCCTCAGACTCTCTACTATAGGTAGTTGACATGTCCTGCCTCCTCCTCAATGTCAAGCCACACCTTCATCAGGACGAGGAAGACAACATGTCTCAGTGTGGGAGTTATACCACTTGCTTTGAATTCAGAAGAAAGCACTCTTACACCAGAATCAGAGTGCTCACATGGGTAATTATACCAGTATATCTATAACGGTACAGTAGGACCAGTAAATTTCCTCATGTAGACAAGTCCAAAGTTAAAGGGCCTCTCCTACTGTTCAAAAGAGTAATGGGTGGGTCAAGAAGGTGTGTGGGTCATTCAAAAAGGGTGGAGCAGGCCTATGTAGGAAGGTGAGGCTCTTGCTCTGGAGAGGGATGAGAGGGACTCTGCTTCTTTCTCAGTGTGGCATTCTCAGGACGATTATGCTCATCCTGAGGTACCTGAGTGCTAGAGAGTTGTCTAGGTCAGACAAAGAAGAGTAAGAAACAAAAGTGAACAATTCTGTTTAATACAAACTTTTAATTAAACTGTAGTAGGTGGGAGGGAAACGGATGCACATCCTATCTATTTTATGGAATCACAGCACTGCTTTTTCCTCATTACAAAAATAGTTACATTAAAAAAAATGAACAGAAGATCATCCATTGCAATAACAATGGAACAACCTATTATCAATTAATGAGGGAACATGTCAGGTAAAGAACAAAATGGCATCAGAATGGTCAGCTGAGTCACTGAACATTTGTAGTGCTTTATAACTAGGAAAGATTCTAAAAGGGGTACAAATCATCATGACTACTTATTTTATTTTACTGGAGGTATGATGTCAGAATTTCTATGACTTCTTAGACACTAGAACATACCCAGAAAAAAATGCCATAAATGGCAATGGAGTTAGTCTGTAAATAGATATTCTCCCGTGTAATGTAATGAAAGAAACAAAACAATATTAACCATCTATATATCACCTGACATGAAGAATCCCAATCCACTTTACAGACTAACTTAAATAGAGCGGTGCACATTGATCACTTCATATCCAGTTTGAAAGGTAGCCAGCTCTCAGTAGAATGTGGTAACTGCAACAAATAGTAACACAACAGTAGTGTATGTCAGAAAGCAAAGAATATATATTGAAACTACTGCAGGCATGTAGCTAGGCAGAGTGTAATTACCCAAGTTGGAATTTGGCCAGTTCACTTGGGATAACACCTCTGATCTTGTGAAAGTTGCTATGGGTTTTTAATTACCACAAGGGGTCAAAGGTCTCAGTTTTACATTTAATCTGAAAGATAACTGCTCCAACACTACATTGTACCCTGCCACTGGTTGGGTTAATACTGGCTCAAAGGGAAGAATGCCACTTGGAGCTATTCACATTGATAGCTCTAACACAAAAGTTAAGTGCAAGACATCAAATTAAACTCATTTTTCTTTACACAGTGAATTGATTAACTACATTTTTTCAATGAATGTATGCATCTTTTATGCATATATTTTATAAAACACAAGCTCATTTGTATCTGCCAGCATTAATTCAAACTGCACTTCAAAGTAGTAATTAGTAATGTAATTAGTAATCCAACAGCTTTCTGCAGAAGACACCTATCACAAAAAGCATCACAAGGAAAACAAAATTCCCCAGTGGATAAAACTCAAAGCAATAATGAAACACACCAGAGATACGTTCAGTATAAAAACAGATCACCTGCTGAGGGAAATACCAGCTGTAACTTTACTCATTAGGGCAGCCCAGGCTTCACTCTGTCACTCAAGAGTGAAGTGATCACCCTAAATCATAACAATAAAGCATGTATCACACTCCCAAGAAGTGATTTATGTGAAACTGCTGAATTTCCTACCCCTTGCATTCCAAGCAAAACCATCTGTCTGACAAGCTAATAATAATCCAAAGGAGGCCATGCTGTACAGCTTATTTCTACAAAGGCTATTTGATACAGAATGTTTGTATGAACCCATTCTGTACACTCGGAAGGATTCAAAGGGTTAATAAATGGCAATAGTGGTTCCATTAAGGCACTGCTTGCTAAATTTGGTCTTTGGAGCTCACTGAATAAGAGTATTCAAGGAAATTTAAAACATACCAGGTATCAAAACACTATGTTTTAATTTAGAATGTTGTTTTAATATATATTATAAACTTGGCATGCTACTTCCTTGATTGTCCATGGAATGTTAATGTTAATATTCATGATATTTTAAAATACTGTGGTCACCAGTGTTTTAGCTGTTGTTTTAGGGACTTTGGGTGCAAGAGTCCATCATGCATCTGAGTTCAGTAGAGCTTTCCTTCACCAGACCCATTCCCTCCTTAACAGTCCATAAACCCAGGATTGAGACTCTCAACACAGCACCGCGGATTCAGGCAAACGGGGCCATTAAACTTAATGGAAAATAGGACGCTAAATTCTCTAGACTGCTTTAGAAATCTCAAACATAGTCCCTGAGGTTTTCTCTCCCACCACCTATAGCTGATGGCCCTCCTGAGCATTACCTCCCACTACAGCTATATCTATACTATATCTGGCTATGTCCATACTCAAGTAAAGGACCATACACACATGGTCACCCTACCCATGCTCAGTGTCCACATTAGGCTGTGCTGGACACGGGTATAACGCCGTGTATATGCATAGAACTGCTTCCACACTGCCCCTGATGTTACATGTGATTAGCGCTACCATTTCTGGGATGGTATCCCAGGGTTCCGTGCATCAAAGGTACAAACTTTGTGACTTTGTCCTCACCCACAACTATTTCAGATTTGGGGACAATTTATACCTTCAAGCCAGCGGCACTGCTATGGGTACCCGCATGGCCCCACAGTATGCCAACATTTTTATGGCTGATTTAGAACAACGCTTCCTCAGCTCTCACCACCTTACGCCCCTACTCTACTTGCGCTACATTGATGACATCTTCATCATCTAGACCTATGGGAAGGAGGCCCTTGAGGAATTCCACCAAGATTTCAACAATTTCCACCCCATCATCAACCTCAGCCTGGGCCAGTCCACTCAAGAGGTCCACTTCCTAGACACTACAGTGCTAATAAGCAACGGTCACATAAGCACCACACTATACTGGAAACTTACTGACCGCTATGCTTACCTACATGCCTCCAGCTTTCATCCAGACCACATCACACGATCCATTGTCTACAGCCAAGCTCTAAGATACAACCGCATTTGCTCCAATCCCTCAGATAGAGACAAACACCTACAAGATCTCTATCAAGCATTCTTAAAACTACAATACCCACCTGGTGAAGTGAAGAAACAGATCAACAGAGCCAGAAGGGTACCCAGAAGTCACATACTACAAGACAGGCCCAACAAAGAAAAAACAGAACGCAACTAGCCATCACATATAGCCCCCAACTAAAACCTCTCCAGAGCTTCATCAAGGATCTACAACCTATTCTGAAGGACAATCCCTCACTCTCACAGACCTGGGGAGACAGGCCAGTCCTCGCTTACAGACAGCCCCTCAACCTGAAGCAAATACTCACCAGCAACTACACACCACACAACAAAAACACGAACCCAGGAACCAAACCCTGCAACAAACCCTGTGCCAACTCTGTCCACATATCTATTCAAGGGACACCATCATAGGACCTAACCACATCAGTCACACCATCAGGGGCTTGTTCACCTGCACACCTACCAATGTGATACATGCCATCATGTGCCAGCAATGCCCCTCTGCCATGTACATTGGTCAAACTGGACAGTCTCCACGCAAAAGAATAAATGGGCGCAAATCTGATATCGGGAATCATAACATTCAAAAACCAGTAGGAGAACACTTCAATCTCTCTGGTCACTCAATAACAGACCTAAAAGTGGCAATTCTTCAACAAAAAACTTCAAAAACAGACCCCAACATGAAACTGCAGAACTGGAATTAATTTGCAAACTGGACACCATCAGATTGGGCCTGAATAAAGACCAGGAGTGGTTGGGTCATTACAAAACCTAACCCTAATTTCCCCAGTACTAATTTCCCCCTACTGTTACTCACACCTTCTTGTCAACTGTCTGAAATGGGCCACTCTCATTACCACTTCAAAAGTTATTTTTCCTCCCTTGGTATCCTGCTGTTAAGTGAACTGTCTCGTTAGACTAACCTCACTTACTTTCATGTATTTATACCAGCTCCTGTATTTTCCACTCCATGCTTCTGATGAAATGGGTTCTAGCCCATGAAAGCTTATGCCCAAATATATTTGTTAGTCTCTAAGGTGCCACAAGGACTCCTTGTTGTTTTTTCATGAATACAAAGCACTGGAAAGGTTCATGACACTGAGGTGCTGATAAGATCAGGACTGTATTTGAAGGGGAAAGAAGGGACTTTATTCCCCATAAATGTATTGTTCTGTACAATATTATTTTGGGGGACCTCACCTACCCATTCCTAACTTGGCTCATGAAACCAACATCAATGGCCCTTGAAAAAGGGAATTCAGTTACAAGCTAAGTAGCTGCAGAATGGTCATGGAGTATATGTTTGGGAGACTGAAATCTCATTGGCCCTGCCTATGCGTTTGCCACATCGGCATCCAGCCATTCATATAATTGTCACCACTGCGCACTCTGTATGTTTGTGAAGTTAAGAGGGAGTTCTTCCATCCCAAGTGGGCTCAGGACAAGTCTGGTTTACAAACTCTGTACTGGCAGCCGGATCCCACCCACATGGTCCTGGTTCCCAGCGGGCAAGGCAAATCATGGATGCTATAAATGCATGCATCTTGCTGCAACTGTACAGCAGGGAGGCAGAGAATGACATCTACCTATGCCAAGAGACACCTTCACAGCTGCTAGCAAAGCACAGGAGGCAACATTGGCACATGGGGATACATAGCTTTGTGATTGTTAGTTCTCCTGTAGCTGAAGCTCATCAGCCGTTCGTTCCTGTCACACTGCACACATTAAAGATAATTCTAACAGGGCATGTTCACTGGTTTATCACCTTAGTATTAGTCTCTAAGGTGCCACAAGGACTCCTCATTGTTTAAACTTCATTTGGTTTCCTGAAGTTTCAGATCAGCAACACTCCAAAGGGATACCGGACTGTGTTTATCCAACCACCAGATCAGCTCCTTCTCCTAGGCTGGGCTCGTTTCCCTGGGCTTGTCCAGCAATGCTCAGTGCAGGGAGAGGCCACGCACCAGGAACAGGGATGATAAAAATGTTGTAATCTTCCAAGGGAGAAAGGACTGCTGTGACTAACTTTCCCTCAGAAAACCACAGTGTTCTTTCTACTAGTGTGTTCTGTTTCCTTCCCCCTCCGGAACAAACTCCACTCCACCCCAAACTTCCCTGATCTTCCTCCCCCCAAGTGCTGCACAGCTCCTGATTGTAAGGGGATGGTAAGACTGGGGATGTAATCCTCTCCGGGACAAAGGACAGCTGTTACTTTTAGACAGCCAGCTATTTGTTTCCTACAACTGTCCCATTCCCAACCAAGACCTTTCTCACCTACCCTTCTCCTTTCCTCTGACCCACACAGCCCCAGGACCATCACTGCCTGACTGTTGGCCGAGAAATACACAGACACAGGGGAAATACAATTTCTGATTAATAATCTGTTTTTTTAAGATATAGCTTTAGACAAATGCTTAACAGTGGTTCATCAGAAATAAATAAAATCATTGATTTATAGCTGTGTCTTGCTCAGGAACTAGCTAGTGGGGGGAAAGTTGGAGGAATTTGATAAGGGGATGGGACATGACAATGCTGTGGCATCAGCACTGCAGTTTGAACACACAGAGAAACATAGCAATGCATGGCATATTATCCTGGGAGGAAAACTCAGTGCACAGTACTTCAAATGCCCTGGATCTTAAAATCAGAAATGTAGCACCGGAGTGAGAGGAGATATTGGTGGGGAGGGTGGAATTCCACTCTAACTTACCAGCCTCAGCTTTAGGTTCCTGCCATAGTTTGGGGTCCTCCTCAGTTTAGTCAGGGGGCTCTTCCCCAACCAGCTTGTCAGGGTAGAGGCGCAGAATTACATGCTCCTTATCCTCCAGGTCTTCCTGGACATCCCTGCTGCCTCTCCGCCCTGACCCTGATCAGCATCCCATCAGACAATGAGGCCAGCGGGTTTGGGAAAGGGGCCATGAGCCACTTCATGCTCTGCGTTGGGAACCCTTGACAGCATCTGGTCAAGCTCCTTGTAGAAGAGGACTGAACCACAAACTCCCCCCATCTCCCAAGAGCGACTATTGGAGTCTTATGCCTCCTGTGCTTGATGCATTCCCTGCCCTGGACCACAGTCTGCCAACTGCCCACTGACTGCTCCAGCCTTCATGAAATTTCCTGATACAGGTGTATGCTGCTGCCACTCCAGGCAAAGTCATGGAGAATGGTGCACTCTGACCACACACTGATCAGCACCTGGATGTGGTTGGTGGACAGGCCACTGCTCTCGGAGCATGATCCATGTTCACCTGCAATGATCTAAAGAGTTCAGCGGAAAACTGTTCTCATGTGGTCAGCACAGCACGCTACTACTGGTGAAAACGTGGAGGCAGAGATCTTTGTAGATTGGCTAAGGGTCAAGAAGAAAAGGGTTCAGTGCACTGTGGGAATGGGGGTGGAGGACTATTGACACTCAAGACCTGGTACACACTTTTTACCCCAGTCCACACAACAAACTGGCATGGGACCATACCACAGCCTCAAGTGTGTATTCACCCACACCTCTCAGGCGTGCTTGTTTACCCGCCCCCTAGTCGCCTTCAGAAACGTGCTTCTAGAGTTTAGGTGTGCACAATAGAAGGGTTATGGCACAATGATGTGCATGAACATGTGTATAGCCACTAGTGTAGACATACCCTCTTGGGAGTGAAAATCATGCCCCTTTACAAACCACCAGTATCTTTCGCTAACCTTTAGTTTAAGAAAAGAAACTCGGAACCTTTATTGTGCAAACGTGGAGCCTGATCCTGCAGTAGCTCAGTGGTTTGAGCATTGGCCTGCTAAGCCCAGGGTTGTGAGTTCAATCCTTGAGGGGGCCATTTAGGGATCTGGAGCAAAAATTGGGGATTGGTCCTGCTTTGAGCAGGGGGTTGGACTAGATGACCTCCTTAGGTCCCTTCCAACTCTGATGATGATCTATGACACTATTCTAAAATGAACAATGGGGGTAATTCTAGAGGTCAAATGTATTTTTCCAATAATGGCAAACCTGGAAATCAGAGGATATTTATTCTGTAAGGCCTAAAATTAATTAATCCTCTCAGGAGCACCAAAAAGAATAATTCAATATAACTTTGAACTAGCAAACCATTGAACATCACAGTCTTGCACAATACAATAAAATGAATACACTGGGAAAGATAACCCAGTTATGACTGGAAATATTACAGAGATAGGGTCCTTACTTTTAGATCTGCATGACTGGTACATTCTAGAGTGGTCACTATTCTCTGTTTCTAGTGGGTTCTTCTAATGTGCAGTTGTCCTTATGTTAAATTGTGTCATACTTAGTTGTTACGTACTGAACTGTAATTTATTTTTTAGATCTCCTCCTATTCTTACCCACATATTTTTAATTTTATCAAAAAATAAAAATATTTAAACTGACAAACCCCACCTTTTCAAATAAAACTCATTTGAAGTTAATGTAAAGTGGAGACAGAATATCTCCAGGAGGTTTCTTATAGCTAATGTATTTTTGATGTTGGAAGTGTGAAAATAAATATTTCCACGAGAGTGGTATAAGTACTCAATGATCATTTTTTATGCTGGATGTATGATATTTTACACTATACTTGTTCTTATACTGTGCATTGCTTCAGCATGTTTACAAAGCATTCTGTGCCTATGGGTGATAAGGGAACGCATAGATTTTTGTAAGTGATCTTAGCTAAAGTAGTGACCTCTTTAAAGCACTTTAAAATAGCTGCAAAGATTTAACACTAAATTTTGTTAGATGAATAGCCTATTATTGGCAAATTGGTTATTTTTTTCTAGTATGTCAATCAGGTCAGTTCCAAAATCAATACATGCTATTTGTCAATTATGTTTTGTATGTCTTCTCCCTAAACACATCTCATGAAGAATGTGCAAGTCTATTAACAGTATACATTGCAAATTGTGTCAGGAAACAAAATCTCCCCATAGGGTAATGAGCTTAAATTCTTACTTGTACAGAGGAAGCTCAGACGAAAAAAATGGTAATAAATTACGGTAGCCTGGAACAATGTTGCCTTAAGAATTCCATCATTCCATGTTTAATACTTGCCAGGAGGATGGAGGAGGGAGCATCCCAAAAGAGTCCCTTCTTACAAAGTAGGCTTATGCCCCACTATTTTGATTATGGGAGATAAATGGTACATCTACTCAGATTACAGGTTTGACAGAAGAGTGGTCAGAATTCATTTTACCTTACATTTCCCAGAATCTTCAACATAGATGAATACCAGCTTACTATTAAGTTTACAAAGCCACCTTTTTGAAGTATTTTATAATAACTCTTCAGGGTAATATAAACATATGGAAACAGTGCTTCAACTAATGTAATGTTTAAGCTGCATTACCATGTAGAGATCTAATATGTGCTGCAACTACGAAGATGATAAAAATGGACTGAGGGCATATGTGTTTTTTCCTTATTATGGATACTCTCAAATGATAATCACAAGGCTCATTGAGGGGCATGAGCATTTGTTTCCAATGCAATTGTACTAGAAGGGAAGAAAGCTGAAGCTTACTAACATGCTGCATTTTCAATAACTGTTTGCCTTCCAGCAGCAAACGTGAATTGTCACCTCTGATTTATGTTCATTAATCACAACGGCACATGCACGTGAGCACAGATTCAGATTCCAGGCTGTAGTCTGCAAATGTGATCAGAATCACAGCTGATTTGCATTTTAGTTCAAACAATAATTGTCGAAAAACAGATGCTGGTTTAGAATGACGGAAAGGAAACCCAGGGCCAAGGGGGTAGAGCTTTAATTGGCACGATGTAAACACACACACACAAACACAAAAAACCCAGGTTGAGAAGCCTGTGAGTTGCGAGAGATAAGAAACCAATTATGCAAAAGCACAGAGAAGCCATTTACAACATCAAGCACTTTTATTGGCTGCTATCCCTATGAGCCAATTAAATGAATGCTACTGAAAGATTGCCGTGGCTAGTAAGTTATAACCACTGGTTGAAGTAATAGTTTAAAAGCCTCTGTATAGTTTCGATTTGTCAGTCTGTGAAGAAATTAATCTCATCTAATGTAGTCAGAAGAATAGGACTTTAATGCTAATTACTATTGCTTATTACTACTTATCTTGTAGAGACTTCAAATGACCCCTAGACACAGACACAAAACAGTGATGAAAGACATTGGGTGCATCTGCAGATGATCCCATAGGAGGATGTCAGGTACACACTAAGATAAACTTGAGAAAAACATTGACCATTTGTGAACTCATTTAATAGAGATAGCCAAAGCACAAGCAACATATAAACAGTTCATGCCTAGGAACTTGCTTCAGTTTCCCTACACAAGTAAGAAATTGTGTTATCTATCACCATCCCTCACATTCCTAGTGCTCCATTAGCTTGATCCTTCTGAATATCATATGATATTCCTTCTGCAGTACTTATGGTATGGTGAATAGAAATTCCATTAGAAACTATAGTAAGTAAATGGCAAGTAACCTATATTATACTGCTGCATTACCTCACCATAATGTAACTAAGCGCTTGTGTCACTATTGACAATATTACATTTTTGGCACATTTCAAAGTTCATATATTTACTTTTCTGTGCCAACCTATGCATTACTAAAAGATGGGATATTCCAAGAGCACCCACGGCAAGGGACTTACTTGAGGAAGTTAAACTATAAAACTAACAGAAGCATTGTATACTACCCAAGAAACACACCAAAATGACTGATTGTTAATATGCAACATTGTTTCCACATCATTTGGAGTTTTCTGTTTTTTATGTTATTCATTTTTTTTTAAAAAGCTCTATTTATTCAGCTTTAGTGGTACATCAAAGATAAAAATGTATCATTTCACAATAAGTCACTGTGTTTTTATTGTATTTTTTATTTTATGACTCAAGACAAGCAAGGTTAATAAATCTCCTACACACGCACAAATTAGGAACATCAAGGAAAATCTGAACTGTTAGTAGGTAAGTAGGGAACACAATATCAGGCTTCAAAGCAGGAGGCAAAACCATTCAGGTAACAAACCTGGTTATAAGCCAATTACTCGCACTTCAAGCACACTGGATTTTTCACTTGTGTAGTAAGAGGCACAGGAAAATGTGCATGTAATTTTGGGCCCAGATTTGGGCATGCATTTACCATATTGCCCCTTGGACTTACCCGATTTGCAAACCCAAATGGCTAGCTGAACATCCACTTACATGTGCATGCACCCAATTTGTGGACCCCACTGTTGTAATTACCCAAGTGAATGTAACCATCTACTTTTTCACATATAACTGAGCTTCTACCATCTGAAAAAATGACCCGTAATCTCCCTCTCCCAACACTGTCCTGTAATGACAGTACTAAAAAGATAGCCCTTTAGCTCTGTATTCACATAGGTTCATGTTTCTCTTTGCAAACATTTAAGAAAAGGTTTTCCTATCTTCAACCTGAATTTACCATAACTCTAATCACCACCTGTGACGTATGCCAAAAAATCAGCCTTCTAGGGGCCATAAAGAAGTCCTGCTAGCAACTGCTACGTGTAACAAACTAAAAGTGAGGTTTGTGATATCTTTGGGGTTTTGATTAACAAACAATGCAGTGTAAATTCATCATGTTTTTCATTTTATAATTGAAGATTTTACAATGCAAATTACATAAGCCTGGAAGAACTAACGGGGCTTCACAGGATGTCTGTTCAGCCACATCCTCCCCTGACAAGACACGGAAGTGGTTGTGGTGTGGAAGGGGTAGAGTCCTGGTCTCAGAAACAAGCTGAGGCCAAGGACCAATGAGCTAGAATTGCCACATCCCAAAGAGCCTCAACTGGCCATGTTGAGGGCATACACTTCTAAAAAACCCTCCCTGTCCCCAAATGGCATAAGCAACTCCCAGTTGCCACTGGTTGTTTACCCCACATAAGAGTCCTCTGTGCTGTGACCATTTCCAATGGAGTTCATAGAGCACCCAGCTGCTTTGTGAAGGAGGAAATGAATCACAGCCTTCCTGTATTATTTTGTGTAATTAATGTGGTTTTACTCCCCTTCAAGCTACAAAATTCAGGATCAGGTGATAACCCCCTTTCTGGTTGGGACTTAGAATGCCTTTCTTCCTGATTGGGCCAATGAGATTCCAGACAGCGTTGAGGAGAAATACTGCTCAGAAAACAGATTATCTCCAATTGATGGCCTCTTGGGATTCAAATCATCTCAACCATCAGCCATTTAGTGGCCTTGAATGCACTTTCCTGAGGCTTTGCACTCACAGGTCATCTTCATTTACAAGGACCTACAACAAACAAGAGGGGCGATGGCTAAAGGTCTGGTGGTGGAAGTCTTAAGATCAGTCAGTCCAACTGCAATAAAGAATCCATGAAATCTTATGCTGTGGCTCTGACAGAGGTAAAGAAAAATTTCTTGGCCTTCTCACAGTATCTCAGAAGTCTCATACAGTGACCTAGTCCAAGTAGTGGATAATCTAGGTTGCCCACATTTGCTGACAGAGTCAAATTTTCCTGCTGTGGGCTCAGGAGCTGGCTATCTGTAAGGCTGCCTCTTTCCCTATACAATAGCTGTTAATGGAGGCACTCAAGAAAGGGGCTGATGCTGGGAGGGCATCTTTTATAAAAAGGTGTTCAACTTTCCAATTCACATTCATCCCTCCTTGGTATCACAGAGCTAAATGTGAAGAAGTTTAAGGGCATACTGCAAGACTCATCTTTTTTCCGATGGGTGTTTGGGGAGGAATTAAACTGACGGCAAATGGGTGATATGAAGAGATACTACAGTTTACTATTTAAACTGGGAAAAGGATGTGTTATTTTGTGAGCAGTCCACTATCTTATGTATGGTATACACTTTATTTTCTCTTGTATAATAGAAATCTGGAAAAGCTCCCAGGACATGGGACAGTCATTTATTTTAATTTAGTTTGATGTAAATAACTAACAAGACAACTATCCAAGCCTCTTGGAGCCCTAACTCACTATTAACAATATAATTAAATCCAGTGGTATTTAACACGATCAGTTCAACAGGCACACAAGCCAGCCAACCATATACAAAAACTCCTTTCTGCCTCTTCATCTAGGGAAACATGCCCTCCGCCTTCTCCAAAACACCTCTCAAAGAGGTGGCTTTTGCAGCATGCCTGAAAGGTTAACAAGATTAGACTATTTCAGACCAAAGGGCAGAGTACTGTGTGGCATAAAATGAAATAATAAATATAGACTTTATGTGCATCTTACAGTTTCATCAGTGTCATACAAAGAGCACTAACTACTATGTTTTCTAAGTTACCTGATCTACTTATATGTTCTTTATAGTTTGTGTAGGATGCAAGTTCTTTCTGCCTAAAGCAACTTAGGAAGTAATGCAATCAACCTTCTCTTCCTCAGAGTTCAATATCGCCAGTAGCCTTCAGCAAACACTGCTGTGGTTATAATAGTTCTGAAGCTCAGAAGAGCGTCCATGAAAATGACAAGTAGCTATAAAAGTGATTGACATGTATTACAAAGCAGACTTACTGTCAATCACCTAAGTATGACTCATTAATCACACTATAAACATATGACAGCTCAGTGACAATAACAAATTTTCCACTGAAAAAGCTGAAGAGTAGCTTATTAACATTGATCTTGTTTAAGCTGACATGTTATGCATTGCATAAAAAACAGCTAATAGCATCTCAATGCAAGAAAGGGCCAATATAGCTGTTAATGTAAGATGTGCTAGATTTTACTTAAGGGTTTCCTTCCTTGTGTAACCTAAAGTGGAGACATGTGGCTTATTTCATCCAAACCGTGTTTGCTGAAGAGAAGAAACACAACATATAGTCAAATGATTATTCTGAGGGATGTCTTTCTGACTGCATTAGCTGCCCTATTTTCATTTCAGCAATTGGAGGAGGTATGTTACCACAATGAGATGATTTTTTTTTATGATGCTGTTGTTGTAATGAACAATTTCTCAGTAGTTACAAAGCAAGTCTGACATTTTAGGCCTTTCTATTGATTTTTGAAGTCTCTCTCCCTAATCCCCTCCTCACAGATCCTTTCCATGGCAAGAGAAGCGCAGTGAGTTCAGCCCTTTGGAATTTTCAACCTGTTTTACCATCCTAGAAGGTTCTGAGTACTCAGTGAACCACCAGGGATTTGAGGGTGTACCACAAACATGGGGAGAGCAAACCAAATCATTTTATCATTTGCTGGATAAGGATCATGAAGTGCAACCAAAATGCAAAGTGGCAGAACATTAACTTCCCAAACATTAAGCAAGAGAGCTCACTTAACCATTTTTCTACCTAAATAATCAGAAAGTAGAATGTGTACAAAGTAACAATCTGCTCACAGAAACAGATGTTAATTCTTAACTTTCTAAGAGGAATAATTAGAGTTTATTCTGCACTCAACACAAGATAAACTTCCGTATCACAAGGCTACTTTATAAAATACAGTCATGAAGTGCCAATGATAAACATGCATTAAAAATGTAGTTAGTCAATTGCTACTGCAAATAAGATTTTTATATGCTGTGGCAAGTCTAAGAAGGGAAGCTGCCAACATGTTCTCTCTAAGGGTATGCCTACACAGCAAAGAAAAATCTGCGGCTGGTCCATGCCAGCTGACTCAGGCTTTCAGGGCTTAGGCTGCGGAGCTGTTTCATTGCAGTGTAGACTTCCAGGCTTGGATTGCAGCCTGAGCTCTGGGATCTTCCCACCCCAGAGGGTCCTGGAGCCCAGGCTCCAGCCCAAGCCCAAATATCTATACCGTAGTTAAACAATTCTATAGCCTGAGGCACACGAGCCTAAGTCAGGTGACACGGGCCAGCCACGGGTTTTTCACTGCAGTGTAGACATACCCTAACATACCTTTAACTTTGGAAATTACACCTCCTATTGGTCCAAAGAAGTCAGAACCTCTTGTCCTTCAAGTCATGCTATAGGGTCCATTTCTTCACCGAGTCCCGTAGGGAAAAAAATATATGATAAAGTAATCTACAAATGTCAGAGGTGGGCCCATTTGCATCACTGACTGATTATTTTCTAGTCTGAGCTGATTTGGTTTGGTTTGTTGAGCGACAGTATTTATAAGGCTTTTGATAGATATTTAAAGATATACTGGAAATCAAATTAAATAAATAAAAATAAAGTAAATAGGAACATATGTTGATGGTTCACATATGTATTGTTTAGTTTGCAGTAGTGAGTAGTCTACTAGACAGTGCAACAGGAAGTTCACAGGAACAAATAGGTCAACATAGAAGTAGAAGATGTAGTATGAGATGCAGTTATGTTACCTTTTATAAGTGATGGAAATTATGTCTCAAAAAGCAGGATGGCACAAAATATGCATCAATGTTAGTACGGTTCAGCTGTTGATCACTTCACTAGTTTTTCTGTGGCCCAAGTATAATATTTGTTTAGGAATGATTAATTTTTCTGGTCAAAAATCAACATTTTCGAAATGTGTGTCCAGACAATAGTAGTATGAAGTTCTTATGCAACTCACAAAGAAAACCATTTACTCCAAGGTTTCTTTACTTACTGTCTTTCTAAAGATATAGTCCCTAGAGCTGAGTTCCTTTTTCATACCTGTAAGTGTTTAGGTCTTTTGGGAAAACCGTAAGAACATTTTCACAATGGAATCAGTATTAACCAGAGGCCACATAAAAACAGAACTGACAGATAAACTGTAAATAGCTTTGGGACTATTTATATAAACAGGCTCTGTGTGGGTCTGAAAAGCAGAGTCTCCTTCATCTGTGTACAATTATTAAAAGACTGGATCATTCAAGTATGAGATTTGGATGGATGCCCTAGCTCCACTTCAATATTTCAGAACAAAATAAAGAAGCTATGCAGTTCTGTAACTCCATAGGGATAGGTGCTGGATGCTTTAGAAACTAAAGCCACATTCTTAGTACATTTTATCTTGTACAAATATAAATTAGCAGCCCAGGTTTATTTTATATTTGCAAAATAATGTGATTTTTAAATTTCAGTTTATATGCATGGTTGAGTTCTTTCTAGTCTATTTCCGAAACAGGAGTATAACATACTGTGATCAAGTGAGACAAAATATATAAATTGACTGATTGTTTATTATGTTATAGTGCAAGAGACTTAGTTTTATTCCTATGTTTAAACAATTATAGGTTAATGCTGTATTATGTGTGAAACATTTTTTCTCCCTGTCATAATGGACCCATGCAAACTATTTCAGATGCTCACAACCGGGTGTGGGTAACCTTTGCAAGAAAGATAAAAAACTACACTTTCTTCAAAGCTGTGTTTGAGGCCTAGTACCTATATTCCCATGCTCTACAGTTTTGGGGGGATGTTTACAGGAACTTTCCTAGTATGCTTCATTTAAAAACTAAACCATCCTTCTATATTTAAAGAAACAAAAATAGCACCATGCTTTAAGGTTTGATAGCCTACAAAAAAGTAATACAACCCAAAATTTAATATGTTAAAAAACCCTATACGTCCTAACATAGGTAATAAAAATACTTAGCACTTAGTGTGTTCCGTCTTCTAATATTACCTTTCCTCTCTGAAGGAGGTAAGAAATATAATCCCTATTTTACAGAGATAAAACAGACAGTGATTAAGGCCAAAATTTTCAAATTTAAGTATCTAAAAATCCAATAAGTAGCCCGCAGAGTTGATAAAAAAAATTATGTTTAAAAAAATCCAATTAAATTTAAAAAATCTGATTTTTTTATTTCAATCAGATATTTTTATTTAATTAAAATACAGATTTTTAAAAATAAACTCATGTAAAATTAAATTTTAAATTGACAACCAATTTAAAGGTCTAAACTTATCATCGCTTAAAATAATTTCAATTAAACACAAAAATTGTATTAAACTGTACATGCATGCTGCCAAGCTTTAAAGAGAGTCAAACTACTGAACTGGTAGAAATCACGGACTAAGAACCTGGAACCATAACTTGCTGAAGTGCTAAACCAGCTTTTGACAGCAGCAGCCTGTTCTAGGGATAAAAACTAGGTGCAACAGGGTGAAATCTACTAGTTCTAAACTCTTTAAGGCCATAGTGACACGACACAATCAGTTAAATTCATTAACTACAGAAAATACTTCCTTTTAAATGCAAAACATATTTTAATAAAATTTTGATAAGAAAAAAAGTGTATGTATCCAGCAGTTTTAAGATATATTCTAATTTAATAAAAAAATCAAAATGGTGTTTTGTGCATTTAATTGAATTTTCATTCAAATAGAGCTTGATGCAAATCACAAGTAAAGTTAATCATCTAGTAAATTAGAAATGCATCATTCACCATTTTCTAACACAATAAAAATGTAAAAATTAAGAATTTGAATAAGTGTAAATTAAGCTGTATAGTTGCTTAACTAAGTTTGTATAATCATAATGTATCCTACTGGTTATCAAAAAGAAACACCAAATTTAAGTATAAAGGCTATATTTAGTTGCAAATCAACTTCTTTTAATTGTTACAATTAATGAGACTCTACCTTTCTTTAGAAAAATAAAAATACAATTGCAGAACATGATTAAAACCAATGATTGAAATCAAGGTTTCCTGCTTGCTGATTTAAATCATGTTTAAAATCAGTGGTTTCAATCAAACCACCTGGTACCTGACTTCAATGTGAACCACGATCAGCATCAATGACAATCATACATCTTACTGAAGTGGCTAAGTATGAATTTACGTGCTTAATTTTAGCTACTCAAGTTTGAAAATTCATGCCTAAATAACTTGCTTAAGGCCACATGACAAATCAATGGCAAAGCCACGATTTGGTTACTGGTTTTCTCAACTCACCATGCTCTGCTCATTCCATCTAGACCAACTGACTTTTATCAAGTTTCTACTGCAAAACAGGGGTCCATGATGTCTGCGCCAAGTCAGACTAACTTACACTATTCTTTGTTCCACTACTAATCTTATTAACACATCCTCTGTAATGAAAAATGGTTCAAGACTTAACATGGGCTCTGGGAGCCTCTGGCTCATGAGTTAAATGTAAAACCAACATATCAGTTTTGTTACAAAAAAACCCATCACCCGTATTTTCTAAGCATTACTCCCATAAAGTCAGACAATCCTACTTCCTTGCACTGATGATTATTCTCAGCAACAGAGCAATATTATATTGCCCTCTAATGGATCATTTGGACCATTGCACAAAGCTGGGTTTGCTTTTAGAAACACAACTCAAAAAGTAAACACGGTTGCAGCAGAAATTGCTACATTCGTTGTTGTTGTTTTCTTTCCTTTCTGGTTTTCATTCAAATCTGAAAGAATAGGTGAGGAAGTTATGAAACTTTATATTCTCAACCTAATCATTGTATCTGTTGCAACATGAACTACAGAGATAATCTGCAAAATTAGAATGCTTACAGAATTTTTTAAAATACTCTAAGAATTGAAGTTGAACTTGAAAATTGTAAGTAAACAGTTAGTTGATGATGTTGTCTAGCTAGTAGGTTAAATTCTCTGCTGGCCTAACTCCACTGACTTCTACTGAGTCACGCCAGCAGAGAATCTGACCCAATATTGTTGTTTTATATAATAAAAGAAACAGCCAAAGCTGGAAGTGCAAACTGCTGAAATGTGTATCTTCATTCCACTTGTGACCTCATCACTAATTGAAAGTGCAGACCCTTTCCAGACCACTTATCTTCTAAGTACACTTAGCCCTAGATTTTACCAAATGGCAGATTGTGTGGAACTCCCTTCAATGAATTTTTTACTTTAACGGATGTCCTCTGGGTATCGTGAGGAGATTATAATACCAGCACATACCTAAAATGATATACTAAGCATATACAAAGGATACACGGGTTCACACTACTATTAGGCTCGTTTAGATGTGAGTACTACTCTAAATATTCCTGAAACTGTTCAGATAAAGATTTCAAGCTCCTTTTTAGGTTTAATAAGGAATTTAAAATTATTATAGTACAGCCTAAACAAAAATATGAGACACACACATTTTACTACATATAAATGCATGCACACAGAGAGGAAGACTATTTGACACCACCGGAGGATATATTAGAGAATTTCATACTACACGTGACAGCTAATATAAACTGAGAGAATGTTCAAAATTGAAGGCCACAAATTAGCTATTATTACAAAAGGGCATATCTCAAAGTCATTAGCTCTAAAAAAAAATCACCTTGGACAGTTATCCCATATGAAAGTTCTTTTTAAACTACTTGCTGCTGCATCTTAAAATACTTATTCAAAACAATTACTTAAATAAAGCAAATGGCCTGACTTTTTGGAGACCTCACCATAAACTGTTGCAACAGAAAATATGTACTCTATGACTTCTCTCAATACACTGTGAATTTGATGCTTGTTTGTTTGTTTAAAATGCTTTGGTGATGCAGCAGCAATCGGTAAAAAAAACAAATAAAGGTCAAACCCATTTCAATATGCATTGTTGTGCAGTTGGTAATAAAAAACCAAGGAGAATGTTTCCTTCATTGTACATTTGTCTGATTTCACATCAATCATGGGAGATACTGTGTGCACACCAGGGTGGATAAAAATCAATGCTTTAAAAAAAATCAGATTTTTTAAATTTAAATCAGTTTTTTTGATAAAATGCTTTTTGAGGAAAAAAACCTATCTAAAGAGAGTTTTAATTCAGATACATTATAGCTCAAAGATATCTCATAATGGAATAGGGATTATAAATTCTAATGCTATAGTATGAGACAATATATTCAGGTAATGTTTACTTAAGAAAAGTTTTGTAATTGAGTTCCAACAGTTCATGGATTAGGGACCCAATCTTATGGGTTCCAGGGGCTTCTGTATAGATTAGTTAGGTTATTTTCTATCTACCCAATGGGACTCAGTCTAGAAGATACCATCAGAGATGGTTAGTTTTGCAGTTCTCAAACTGTGGATTTGTCTCTCCAGAGATAACATGCTTGTTAACAGCAAAAATATTTTAAATAAATAAGTAAACAATGTATAGAGGTGAGAAATAACAGACCTCAGCCCTATTGTCCCTCTGTAAATGTGTGTACACAGAGTCAACCCCTTACCTTTCTCCAAAAGTGCAAAGTTTCAAAAAGTTCAACGAATAGAAGATTGTTGGGGGCAGAACAGATCTGGACAAGTCTGGAGAGAAGTCTGGAGAGAAATGTGAGAAGGGAGGCACAGGCAGTAGAAACAAAAGTGAAACTGTTTGAGCAGCATATTCCAGAAGTCTTGAGGTCTTTTTGAGTGTAGCCTTCATTGATTTGAGATCTACCATACACCATGCCCTCACTAGAAGGGAAAACCTATAATGGCAGTAGGCCATAAAAGAGACCCAGTTTGGGAATATTTTAATGAAGTTCCTCTACCTGTGGGTAAGACAGGCATGCGGGCAAAATGCAAACAGTGCAACTAAGAAATACAAGGCCTGGTTGCCCGAATGAAACAACATCATGAGAAGTGTTCCTTCAGGAGAAAGCTGCATTGAAGATGATGAAATGAACATGTCTGAAAATGCAGGATCTTCAGGTTGGTAACATGAAGAATGCACTTTTATGTAGAGATCCATGATTAAATCGAGTCTTCCTGACTAGTGATTTAAATCAAATCCACCCTGGTGCACACTGGGGCAAAATTTATCCCAGAAAGGAAGATAAGTTCAAGGCCCTTCGCACTGAGGGTCTGCTTCCCAGAGGGATGGGAAGGAGAGCATAGAAATCCTCCAAACCTCCTGAGCATGCTTCAAAATAGAAACATTGCAGCCCCACAACCCATCTGAGTGTTGTGGAATAAATTCCCATTCCTTCCCAGTCTCCACATAGTTCCCCCCATGCAAAGAGAGTGAACATCATGTTTGGAGAGATCACATCCCTATGTAATGTATTCCTGATTGCGTATCATGGCCTTGCCATTATTACGCAGA
Organism: Macrochelys suwanniensis; assembly: GCA_033296515.1. Classification (NCBI taxonomy): domain Eukaryota; kingdom Metazoa; phylum Chordata; order Testudines; family Chelydridae; genus Macrochelys; species Macrochelys suwanniensis. The sequence continues at coordinate 292,127,335 of CM065775.1, forward strand.
CATAGACATGGCTCTGCAGTTAAAGTTGAAACCAGCGTTCTATCCTGAACACTATATTTCATGTGTATTTCCCCTATCTACCAAACTGGAACCAAGTCTGCTCCCATTGTAGTCAACAGCAAAACTCCCCTTATCCAGAAAGAGCAGTATTTCATGTTTTAACTGGTTTTCAGTATGAACAAGATTCCTAAACAGAGCTGCTTGATCTATTTAGACTGTAAGCTCCCTTCCACCCATCTTTGTTTGTTTGTTTATCTTGCACACCTGTGTCTAAGGAAATGGCTATGTACGTTACTTATGAAGAGGACCATGTGTAGCATTTGACCTAGTATGGAACCTCCACTCACACTTGCATTACAGCACAACTACCTCATGCACCCTACTGCACATATTACACATCTGTGTAGTAAACATCTTATAAGGAAGGAAAGCATCAAACACTGCACCTATCTGAAAGAAACAACTGAGACCTCCAAAGAGTGCACCTCACTTTGATATAACATTGTAATGCTACTTTCACTACATCTCCAGGATCAGTTTTCCAATTATCATCAGCATGTTTGTTTGTTTCAGGTATGTTATGCCTTTAAGCTTCTTAACACTCTACTTGTGTACTTCACCAAAAAAAAGAAAGCACTCATTATTAAACAAACTTCTCTAACATTATAATATTTATTGCAATGGAAAAAGAATTCCTGACTACAATTGTCACTGATAACTATCATCTTGTAATTTATCTACCAGAATAACATAAAATACACACTGTATAAATAAGTTTAGTTTTGGTTGGGTTTTTTGGTAAATCTTTGGATCTTATTGGCATAACATGAGCTAAAGATCAATTCAATCACCTTATGACCTTTAAAAGAGTAAATGTCCTAATATTTAGATTGAATATTTACAGCAGATTTCTCATAATTGATCTATACTGTAGATTACCAGTGAATACTCAGTATTTGTTCCATATATGGTATTTCCAGATGACATCAATGTGAGTTCCATGCAAGGACAAGTGCAGAATGTGCATATGAAATCCAGAGTTCAGACTGGATATGAAGCCTTTGAAATAGAAGAGTTAAATAAATAAAGCTGGCAATGGACAAACTGTCCATTCAGTCCATAAGCTGCTGGCTAAAAGGAATCATTACCAAGGAAACAACCAAGATCTTGTTCTATGAATGTAGTTCATTCACCTTCCATGTGTGAGGAGAAGGATATGGAGAACAGGGAAAAAATGGGGAAGAGAACTGACCTTACATCCCTGAACGTTCATATACTACATGATCAATGCTTAATACTATCAGGGTTCTGGCTGATTGAAGCAAGGGCTTAAGAAAGGAAAGAGAAAAATAGGCATTAAACTCCTTTTTTGATTCCTGAAATCATTAAATACATAGTATAAAAGAAAGGCAAATGTTAGCATACTAACATTTCTAATGGTGGATGACAAGTGACTAGCCACGGTTTACATCAAGGTGTTTAAGCAAGTCACAGCAGAAACCTCAACTCATCTATAACCACGGATTAAAGCAAAAGAAGTATATTTTTTGATGATTCATGCTTCATTTCCCACCAGAGTTATCAGATTTAGCCAACATTTTTTAAAACAGTTACACTTTATTCTTTCAATGAGGCTCAACTTAAGAGAGTTTAAAAAACACAAACACACAAGGAACCAAATGACTCTGATGGTAAAATCTAGTCATTGCACCATGAACTAGAGATTTCAATCTAAAGCAATAACAATTCACTTTGGAACATTATACAGTCAAGCTTATGGAGGTTGGGCAATTCCAGAAAAGCTGTGCAATTGCAAGTAACAATTTTAGTCCTGTTCTTGTTGAACTGAAATTTCAGCTATCAGATTTAAACCTGGGAACTAAGAAAACTGCTAAGCTGGTGATGATCTTTTCACTGATGACACTAAGTCCAACCTGTAGTCCTGAATATAATGACTTCTGGCACCTGAACTCAGAAAGTACAGTTTTTACATCCCAGACCACACAGAATCTGACAGTCTATTAAGGGTAACTTAGAGTTGCTTTTGCCATGAATGCTGTATCATTCCATATCCAGCTGTAAAATGAACTCTCTGTGCTCAGAATTGTGCAATTCAGGGTTTCCAAAGAAAAGTGCATTTGAAGAAGAAAAATATTGCAACCCTCACTCTCCTCTCCAGAGTTAAAATCAGACAAGTTTAAAAAACAGAACTCTAAAGGCATACATTCATAGAGCAATCAGCTAAACCAGTTTATGATAATCTGGTTTGGGATTTAAAAAATAAAGGGAGAACAGACATTGCATGTTTAAGAAAATAGGAATAAAACTACCACTTCCCATTTTAAAAATGGAATGATTGGGAAATGAGTGAAATAAAATGTAGTAACAAAATCCCCGCTGGAGAGTGCTAAGCAACTGGCAAAGGAATTTGATAGACAGCATTTCCTCTCAGCCTAACAGACATAGGGCCTGGGAGAAAGATTAGAGAGAGCTGCAGTATGGAACTGGAAGCCAGCACATAGGCAAACAGTTTCCTAATATGTGTTGAACAAACATATTACAGAAACTCTGTAAAAACGAAGGAACTCTGGGAAAGGTAGAGGTAAACAGAGCACTCAATCCTACTTGTTTTTAAGGGAAGTATTTGAAATAATTCTCGTTGTCAGAAACTGCAAAAGGTATATATATATATATATATATGAATAAGATTCAAATGCTAATACCAGGCCAGAGTGAGGTGTTCTGGGACTATCATTCCAGGGGCAAGTAAAATGTCAGGCTAAGGCACATGATTTGGTATGACCTCCAAAAAAGCAATGAGAGTATAAAAACAGAGGCAGAGGTTTGGGAGTTTTAACCTAGGTACAAAGAAGATTCAGTGGTTGTGCAGACAAGAGAAAGGAACGGGATAAAGAAGGAAAAGCTACGTACCTTCCCAGAGATTCTGTGAGGAGGACTATAGTATTGTTGTCAGCAGCCACTTTGAGATTCAGGAGAAAAAGATTCAAAGGCACTCAGAAAAACTGTATAGTTCTGATCTTTAATTTAGTGTCGTTAACACAAATCAAAGTACAAGTCATCTGAGCCTCAGAGGATTACCATCACCTGAACTTGAGTATGCTTTTTGAAAAGTCAAGGCTGCTTTCAAGTAATGCATTTGCCCTTTAGCCTGCTCTCCTCCCCGCTAATTTTTGTGGCTTTACAATCCCATTTTCAATTTGTTTTTTAAAAAGTATTTCTCCTTCCTATTGCATTGTACAGGAACAGAAACACAGGAAACTAGCTAACTGCAGGGGAAATAGCGAAACTGACAATTCAAAGATTTTGTATGTAGCTGTGACGCTCTTAGTGTGAGACTTCTTTCCCAGACCCTAAGAAGAGTTTTGTGCAGCTTAAAAGTTTCTCTCTCTCACCAACAAAAGTTGGTCCAATAAAAGATATTACATCAACCAACTTGTGTGTCTAATTCAAAGTACTGTCAAATGCACAGAAATAAATTCACCAAAACAATAAAAAAAGACTTCCCGACCCATTTTCTTTCAGTTATAGTAACCTTTGGTGTTACTTGTAACAGCAAAAAGTAAAAAACAAATACAATAAAATAAAATAAATTCTGGAAAAAGTCGGCCATTGAACAATTCATCAGAAGACTCTGCAAAGCAAAACAAGTGTTCCAAATTCCTCCACACTTTAGAGATTACCTTAAATCCCAATCTGTGCAACACAGCAGCAGCAAAAGGGGGTAAAATAGCTAACAGTCTAGAAGTCTCTGCTAATACATTAAAATTTCAAACATTATTTTGAGAGGAAACTGGTTACAGTTTGATTATTGGAAGATAAAAATTGAGTTTTCCTATTAACTTTGAAGGATTGTTAATGTTAAGTAATGGAATAACTTTTTGTGAAACAAACAGTATTGGAGTTAAATAAACCACAATGGGAGGGAGGCATTCCATGCATCCGATGAAGTGGGTTCTAACCCACGAAAGCTTATGCTGAAATAAATTTGTTAGTCTCTAAGCCCTGGGCTACACTAGGGGAGGGGGTCGATCTACGATACGCAACTTCAGCTACGTGAATAGCATAGCTGAAGTCGGAGTATCATAATCGACTTACCTGGCCATGAGGACGACGGCGAGTCGATCGCTGCCGCTCCCACGTCGACTCCGCTTCCGCCTTTTGATGAGGTGGATTTCCAGAGCCGACGGGGAGCGCGATCGGGGATCGATTAATCGCGTCTTAACGAGACGCGATAAATCGATCCCCAATAGATCGATTGCTACCCGCCGATCCGGCGGGTAGTAAAGACCTGCCCTAAGGTGCTACAAGTTTTTCTTTCTTATTTTCGTTTTGCTGACACAGACTAACACGGCTACTACACTGACACCTATCAATATGCTGACTGTAAATTATTAAAATCCTAGGACTGGTTTAAATTGTTTCTTGTTTACCACCATGTAAGACTAGTGCAGGTTCTTCCCTCACCAACATGTATGAACCCTGGCCTCCTTTGAACTTCTGACACAAAATCCGGGCACTCAATGCCCCTCCTACACAGTCATCTCCCCTGATATCTGTATCAAATGTCTGCTAGGTGGCCCTAGTTCTCTCTCCTTCCTCTTCCTTTCATTTTGTCTGCCTCTCTTCTTTCCTTAAGTTTTTCAGTTTTCCCTATGATAATTCCACACTCTCCTCTGCTCACTATATTCACTGCATTCTCCTCTTTCCTCTGGTTTTTCCATTCTCCCCACCCATTCACTTCTCTCTTCCCCATTGACTTTCACTTGACACATTTTCGCTAGGCAAAGCGCAAGGAACTCTTCCTCTCTTTCTAGCAGAGCAGGGACTCATGTTCTCTCCTGACCTCTAAACTTTCTATTCAGAAAGACACATGCTGCTCTGCAGTTCTGCAACTGCTGCATAGCAAAACCAAAAGTCACTGCATAATTGGTGGAAAGTGGGTTTGCAATTAACTCAGCATTAGAAAGTGATGCCTAGTCAGTTCTGAGACACTTGCAGAGAGTAACCCAATGGTACACAGATTTCTCTTTTCTGACAGATAGCAGCTACCTTCTGAATCATGCTTGATTGGATTCATTCACTTCATTAAACTGGAAATATTTAAAATTGCAATCAAGAGGTTTTAACTTCAATGGTTTGAGATCTTGACTAAAGAAAAGTTTAATAGGATAGAATATTTTTCTTGTCCTTGACCCTTCCTAAAGTTTCTAATCTAATTTTCCATCTACAGTCCACAGAAATTCAAGGGAAGCAAAACAAAACCAAATGTATACAATAGATAGTAAATCAGTGCTCATTGTTCTAGGTCTCTTAACACTCAATATCCAGACCCCTCCCAGTAAAGGCCCTTTGGCCAAGCTGACAAGCAGAGATGTACTTGAGTTGGTATGCCTTGTTACTAATGATTAGGAAGCGATAATATATTATTACTCCCATAGTTGCTAGCATTAAGTAATGTTTTGTATGCGCCAACCTTTGCCCACATTAAAACTTGTGCTTTATTTTTTCTTTTAAAAAAGAAACAAAACAGCTGACTGAGCAGCTTTAGAGTTCTTTTTTTTCCTGTTTCTTTTCATCAGAGACAAATCACCACATACAGCCATATGGTGATGGAGAGCGATGAGCACATTTTGGTTTGCCCTATCCATGACAACAACCGTTGGAGAAATTCTATCCTTGGTAACATTCATGCAACCTCACTGAAGTTTCAAATATGTAACTGGGGTCAGATTTAAGCCCCCTGATTTAAAACGTAATCAACTAGAGATTTCACAGGTTTTGTACTTTCTATACCTTAAAAGGCCAGAAGAGATTTTTTTATCCTCGATTCACCCCCTTTGATGCCAAGGTTGGGGGATTTCTTGCATTATTTATTTAAGAACATAAGAAAGGCCGTACTGGGTCAGACCAAAGGTCCATCCAGCCCAGTATCCTGTCCACCGACAGTGGCCAATGCCAGGTGCCCCAGAGTGAGTGGACCTAACAGGTAATAATCAAGGGATCTCTCTCCTGCCATCCATCACCCCCCTCTGACAAACAGAGGCTAAGGACACCATTCCTTACCCATCCTGGTTAATAGCCATTAATGGACTCATTTATTTATTATTCTTTAGCATTAGCCAATAAAAAAACCCAAAACAAAACAATTCCTGTACCTAAAGCTCCGAGCACCCTGATAAGTAGTCATACGACAACATCATAACAATGACCACCTAGCAGCACGAAAAAAAATCATGGACAACACAAACTCCACTCTATAGCAGCTTTAAACAATCATAAACAGTAACAAATTAACTCAGTCAGCCAGTATACAAATAGAAACACTCCTTTCCATCCCACACTGCATCCAGGAACACACTCTCAACCTTTCCTACAAATGCCAAACTTCAGGCTATTTCGGGCAAAGGAGCACTAAAGGCAACAGCTGTAACACAGAAGCACCCGTCCTGCTCAATGAGAAGGGATTAATTTGATAAACTACATCTGCTCACTTGATCACATAGACCAATTCTAAAGCTGGTCCTTTCAAGACAACAATAATCAATGGACAAAGGTCAAAATACCCAGATTCTTTGTGGAGAATCTCCTTAACCATACCAGAATTATCTACTGAGGTCTCCCATATTCTGATATAGACTGAACATTAAAATATACTGGTATGGAGGATCAATTTCCTTTGCAGAATCGCTTGATGGAAGCAAGAGACTTGACGGACTATCAGTCCATACCAACATGGCAAATTCTATGTTACAATGGCACCTAGCCATTGTTTACTTCTACCTTAGGATCTTTATATAAATTATCTCTAATTTGCAGTAATGACTTCAAAGTGTCTTGGTTATGAATCTGAATTATTAGCTTTTCCATGATGAAATCACATTCCAGTCAGTATAATAGCAATAATTAATCCCACCTGCAGATAGTCTTGGTAACTACTCTCGCTGGATCTGCCCATCAAATGCAAACAGTAGGGCATAGCAGTCACTCACTCACCCCTTTGTTTTCACATGCAATTTTAGTACCCCCTTCAAGTTATGGATGAAAAGGCTGCAACTTGGCTGTTTAGAGATCAATTGTTCAACCTTGTTTCCTTAACACAAGTTACTCCAAGGATATTTATTCCCTATTATGTCAGATCATCAGGACCGTGAAGCACAGTGCAGCAAGTACTCATTTATCACCCAGGTCACCACACTATACAGTATTTACTTCTAATACAGTATTGACAAATAAAGCAAATTACACTGCTCTACAGCCAAAATGCTTCTGAAATAAATGTAGTCAAACTTTACTAATTCTGGGTCACTGAGAACGAAAATGATGCTTAAAATTGTTGATTGGCTCTAGTTTTCAAGACATGCTATTGGGTCAGTATATATGACCCTTGACTTGGGAATGGTGGAGGATAAGTGAGTTATAAAGGGAAGGGATCTCAATTTAAACCAGAAATGACTAAAATACATCTTTGACTGGATCTATGAATAAATCTATGACTGGGTTTGGACAGTACTTGCTTTTTAGGCAAAACAATGAATGATGCAATCTGAAGCTGGTATTGTGTCATACGTGATATGAATTGCATCATGTTATTCCTCGAAGTCATGGATGATGCAATCATAACGAAGCTTACATCACTCTGCTGAACAAATTGCCCTATATCAGCTCTAGAAATCATACAGTGTCGTGCTCTCTTCTTTGTCAGTGTTTGATTTTGCAAAGGGACACATTTCTGTTTAGCCAAAGTGAGCAGAGATGCCTCGTACTTGTGTGAACAGTGCAGATAACTTCTGCTATGTTTGTGGTGAAGTGACTTTTGCATCACAAAAGCGCAGTAGAACCACTATGGTTAAGAAAGCCTATCACCTTTCTTTTGGCTGCAAAATTGGAGATCAGGACAAGAGGTGGGCCCCACACATATGCTGCAACACTTGTGCAACAAATCTTCGCCAGTGGTTGAACAGGAAAAGGAAATCTATGCCTTTTGCAGTGCCAATGATTTGGAGAGAGCCAACAGATCATACCAGCAATTGTTACTTCTGCATGGTGCCTCCAGTTGGGAAAGGTGTGTCAAAAAAGAAAAAGTGGACTGTGTATTATCCAAACATTCCATCAGCTATACGCCCAGTACCCCACGGAGAAGGACTGCCGGTTCCTGATGCACCAGAATCATTCTCACTTGAGTCAGACGAGGAAGAGGATGAAACTTCTGGTCCTGAACCATCAATGTCACAGGACCCACATTTTCTCTCATCCTCCTCCTCTGAACCACACCTCATCACACAAGGTGAACTGAATGACATTGTCAGGGATTTGGAACTACCCAAGAGTAAGGCAGAGCTTTTGGGCTCCAGACTACAGCAGTGGAATCTCCTGGCAGGTGATGTTAGGGTTTCCATGTTCCGTGACTGTCAAAAGGATCTTGTCCCATTCTTCTTCATGGAAGGTGATCTGGTAGCCTGCAACAACATCGATGGTATGATGGCAGCCCTCAACATCGTTCACGATCCAGATGAGTGGAGACTGTTCATTGATTCATCGAAGACGAGTCTTAAAGCTGTTTTACTGCATAATGGCAATGTTTTGCCATCAATTCCAGTTGGTCATGCAGTCCATATGAAGGAAACCTATGACAACATGAAACAACTTTTGAGGTGCATAAACTATGACCAACATCAGTGGCAGCTTTGTGGCGATTTGAAGGTTGTTGCTCTCTTGCTTGGTCTGCAGACTGGATACACAAAGTACTGCTGTTTTCTCTGCGAATGGGATAGTCGTGCAAGAGATTCCCACTACATCAAGAAAGATTGGCCACTCCGACAGTCATTGGAGCCTGGGAGGAAAAGTGTTCAGCATCCACCACTTGTTGAATCAAGGAAGATTTTGTTACCACCCTTACACATCAAGCTGGGTCTGATGAAGAACTTTGTCAAGGCCATTGACAAAACACAAGCAGCTTTCAAGTACCTCCGTGGAAAATTTCCAAGGTTAAGTGAAGCTAAGATAAAGGAAGGTGTCTTTGTTGGTCCTCAGATTCGTGAACTTCTTCGAGATGATGCATTTGACCATGCACTGCGTGGCAAGGGGAAAAAAGGCATGGAAAGCCTTCCAGTTAGTGGCAATAAATTTTCTCGGAAACAACAAGGCAGACAACTACAGGTTGTTGGTGGAAAACCTCCTCAAGGCATACAAAAGCCTTGGTTGCAACATGTCACTAAAGATACATTTTTTGCACTCTCATCTAGATTTTTTTCCACCGAACTGCGGAGCAGTGAGCGACGAGCACGGCGAGCGATTTCACCAGGACATTGCAACAATGGAGAAACGCTATCAGGGTAAATGGAGCCCATCAATGCTTGCAGACTATTGCTGGACAGTCACAAGAGATGCTCCATTTAATCAATACAAGAGACAAGCCAAGAAGCGCCGAGTAGCCACTGAATAGGACTAAACTATGGACATAATAGTTTTTTGCCTTTTGTTTCATAATACATTTTATTTATATAACCCCTTTGCTGATTTTTAAAGTGTTACATAAACAGGACAGGTGAAATAGTATCATGTAAAGCAACCATAAACACATGAAAAGACCTAGGTTTACAATTTATCATTAAAACTCTACTATCTACACAATATACATAGACATAAAATGTAAAAACTTAAATATCTTAGAAACAGTAGCCAATCAGTTGTTTTAATTGTCATATTTGAATTCAGCACATCAAAATACATACTAAATAGCACATTTTATCTCTGAAGCAGATGACTTCTCAAAAATTGTAGACCAGTGTTATTGGTCCTGAATGTGTTGGAAATGCTCTGTCATTTACTTTAAACTAATGTCCATCCTGCCTCTCATTCTTTATTGATGCACTCTTAGTTTCAAGATGTCATTCTTTCCCTCCCTTTTTCATGTACCAGTGAGCCGAGATATTCTCAGAAATTACTGTTATTTCTGCTGTGTCTGCCTACTGATTTTTCATTTATCAAAACATACAATCTGAAACATTTTATTGGTATAAATGTGTATGCAACATAGACATTCGGGATGCACTGTACAATTAGCAAAAAGAAGAAAATAAGAAATGAAATATATAGCAATGAACGGTCTTTAAATTGGTAAAGTCAGAAAGGGACCAGCACCATTAAAAGAAGTGAGAAATGGTCAGCAGCAACTATATAGAAAGGTTCTTTTCTTTACTTCTTCAAACATAATGAACTCCTTGTACCAAATTTTTTTTTGCTTTTTTAAAAATTCTGTTCTCCACAACCTCCTCTCTTCTCTCCAATATTTCCCCATGACATTCACCCAGCAACAACAAAAGAGGAGAAGAAAGACATGATATCCAGCCTTTCTGACCAAGGAATGAGGAACCCCTACCCAAATGCCATTGGTCTTACACAAGAATACCAGGTGGCATGGGACAATTCCCAGAGAAAATCGGTGAGTTCAGAAAATGGGTGTAGGTCTCTTAAAATTCAGTGCTGTTTTTCATTCTCCCCATAGAGAACATCTCTAGAAGCATTGATTTCCAAAGATGTGACAAAGGCAGAGAATTACCTACGGCGTTGGTAACAATTCCTTTCATTTCTGTAAAAAGGGAAGTATTATTGGTATTAATAGCAGCACCTAAGAGCACCAGTCAAGAATCAAGATTCCATTGTGCTAGGCTCTGCAAAAAAGGCCTGAAGAGCTCACAATCTACGCCTCAGGCAACACCTCATTGGAGAAAGAATTTTTGAGTACAAAAATTTTGTCTACTAATAGTACATTAGGATTAACAGAATCCATATACCAAAACAATTGTATAGTATTGACATAATTAGATACAGATCCATCCATTGTTAGACTGTCCATGGGTCAGTCCTGGATCAGGACAGTACATTTTCTTTTGTTTGTTTTTATTGCTGTTTCAAGATTGATTCGAGCTTTTGGATTTGGACCTGTATTCTGACCTTTACAAAAATTTCTAATGCATTCTCTTATTGGTGGTGATCCTTCTTTCAAATCTTTTGTTTGGAATGGCTGCCAGGTAAAAGCTTTGAGCCATTGCCACTCTGCAGCCACACAACATGCTTTCCAACACAGGCGGTAGCTTCTTCATATTAGTGGTCATTGGCAGGCACTTGTGCGATCCTCTGAAATTGTATGGTGCTCTTGGTTCTTTCATTTTCCATAGGCCAGGAGCTTTGGCCATTTCCTTTCCAAAGCTTTTTCCCCATTAAGGTTTCTTCTTATACCTAATGTTATTTTTCTCTTTCATTTCTAATGTGCCACCACCATAGTATATAGGTATCACTAGCTCATGTAGTTTTCTGACCTCAAACTGGAAAAATCTATTTATCTCCTGCTTTTATTGTGCTCTGCCAGCCTCTCATCTCACTATAATTTAGGATACCTAACCAACTCCTGCTGCTTAAAACTCCCTTCATCCTCTGTTGTCTTGCAGCTGACCAGTTCTCACTTCTTTTAATGGCGTTGGCTCCTTTCTGACTTTACCAATTTGAACTTCCTGTCATCAGTCCTCCTAATTTTTCTCATTCTCACTGATATAATTTGATTTTTCTGTTTATTGGTGAAAGCAGGAGAAAAACCTACATGCTGGGTTCACATTTGAGAAGTCTGGAAGCAGTCCCAGCCTTTTTCTTAATCGCAAATTGTTTCTTTTTCATTTCCACCATAATAGACAGGAGAACTTCAGAGATAATAAGGCTTCTGCAATTCAGGACATTTAGTTCTGCAGAACTGTGCTTTGCACTATTGATTTCCCTCTGATTTATTCCAATGAGTGTATAAGGATAACATTTTCTTTCCCTCCGTATATTTATCTTGTTGAATCTGGCACTTTGGCACTTTTTCAGAACATACCATCTTTAACTTTGATGTTTTTTAAACTACATTATACAGCAGTGGTGGGCAACCTGAGACCTATCAGGGTAATCTGATTGTGAGTCGCAAGACATTTTGCTGACGTTGACCGTCCACAGGCATGGCCCCCCGCAGTTTCCAATGGCCGCAGTTCGCTGTTCTCGGCCAGTGGGAGCTGCGGAAAGCAGCGAGCCGCTGTGGACGGTCAATGTAAACAAACTGTTTCATGGCCCGCAATCAGATTACCCTAATGGGCCGCATGACCACCAATACTATACAGTGTCCCTAGAGTAAGTTTCACAGCTGTCTGATTATTTATTTATCTATGTTTTGTATTTTCCCCCTCTTCATTTGTGTGAATACCTTCTTGGAATTTTGAACCTTAAATGGTTTTCCTTATAGATTTCTCTCCTTCTTTTTGGCAAACATTGGAATCTCTCCTGCATTTCTGATTCAACTGAAGTTAGCATGGCTCTTCTCATATGTATTCCAGTTCATGAGACTCTTCACTGATAAGTGGTTGATTAATAATGGCTGCTACTGTTAGAGTGATGGAATCGTGTATTTCTTTTTAAGGCTCTGATTCAGCAAAGCACTTAACCGTGAACTTGACTTTAACACTATTGAGTGGTGACCCCATTTGTATAAAGATTTGTGCATTGTGCATAACACAGAACATCCCCCCAATATTCCTTGAGGTTATTGTTCATTCGCATGAACATCTGTAGTAACTCTCTCACTTCTGCCAGCATAGAACTTGTACACTTCACAGGTAGACTATTAAAACACAGAATTACTGACAGATTTGTTTCCTCTTCCCATTGTCTGCCAATATATAGTTTCCTTTGCTATTACTATACTCATGAAAAATTGCTTGTTAATAGTCTTTTGCCATCCGCTGCATTATCTAAGGTAGTCTATGCAAAAAGTTTCTCACATAACTAAAACATGCACTTTCTTGCAGCGGTTGACAAGATGAAACTCATCAGCTTGCATGGGCTGGTTAGCTTGTTTTTGTCACCTGCAAAATGTGTTTATTTTGCTTAGCAGGTGATTTAATGAAAAGTACAAAATCCACAAAGGCAGAAATATACTAAGAGTGGATAAAAGTTAACATTGAAAAAAATATTTCAAAGCAACATCTCAAAATCTTGCCCCTAGCTGAACTTGGTGCCTTACTAGCATTAAACAATTTATGAGGATCAAGTTATGTCTAGCAGGAATTAGTCAGATCCATCTGCCAATCCCCCTTTGCTTCAGTGATACGTTCACAAGTTAAGGCTACTCTAGGTCAGTTCTGAACATGGGGATTCTGTTTTTAGAAATAAATGATTATTTCAGTGGGAGCTTTTAACTGCTCAACACTTTCAAAAATCAGGCCACTTGTGGTTAAATAAGGATTTAAAGGCCTAGCTTCAGATATCACTTTTTTTTAATACATAATGTATCTCGGTTATGAAGGTTGTTTTCAGTCTCTTCACTTAAAGCAGGGATTCAGCTTGTTTGTTTGGTACAAAATTCACCAATTTTACAGTACATAATCTGTGGATAAAGACTGAATTTTCTGGGGATTTTCAACTAAATCTGTTACTTAGTTTGTTTAGCTACCCAATGGGATTAAAGCTACTCTTACCCTCAATAAGAATAGCCACGGCTATGCTTGGTGTGTGGAGAGGAGCTTTTAGTAAGGATGACCACTATTTCCAATACAACTGAAGCTGCAGATCACCCTCAGGGAAATGGGCCACCCTGTCTGCTCAGTTTTTAGGAAACTACGACAGATAGTGTATACTGCAAAGCTTGCTTTAGGGAGCAGTGGCCAGGGTTCCTGGAAGAGAAAAGTTATGGGCTCCAGAGGTGGGGATGTCCAGCCTCTGAAATTCTGCAGCTTTGACAGATGCCCCTCTGAGGTGGTAGGTTGATCCCGAGGGGCAGGTGTGGTGCTTGGCAGTCTCCCCATGTCCCAGGAATGCAGGCACCACTCTACAGATAACACTAAAATGAGGTCTCCTTTTTTGATAAAGGGTTTTTTTTAACCTCTTTCTTTTTACCTTTGCAGGACTGAGTGGAGCAGATAAGATAATCCTCCTTTTATTCTAGACAATGCCAGTACCCTTCTACAATCTCTGGTATGGGCAAGGGACACACTAAAAGGTCCATCTGAGCTACCTTTTTTTCCCTGCTCTTTCTCATCAGAATGTGGTAGTATTTTTCAGTGCAAAGCAAGTTGCCTGAGATATATAATTTAAGGTATCCAGGGAGATCAGTGGAATGCAACCAAGTGAAGATTCTGTCTGAGGATTCTTTTACTGTCCTACTGTGTGAGTGCATCTAGGAACTGACCATGTATTTCTGGCATAATGTTGCTTTACTTTGTGTATTGGTTCCTGAAGCACTAGGGTGTGGGGAGGGGGGATGTTTTTATATCTCTGTTGGTTATAGTGCCTATTTTTCCAGTCTATCCATTTAAGCCTTGTAGACATTATCGTGATGTTGTTTTCCAGGATAGTTAAGGAAGGGTGTTGTGTCAAAGAAGGGTGTCTTGTCCAGCAAGAACATGGTCAGGCATACTTATTGTTTATTTTCACTGACATCCCACAAAATGTTTTGCGTGAACAGATAACTTAATGATAAAATCAAGGAGAGGAAAGACCTACTTTAAAAAATTATGTTTTCATGACATTTGATTTTTTTTTCCCATCCAGAAGCCACCAATGTGTTTGATCATTAAAACTCTTTAGCATCTTATTTTTTTAGAATTTGTTTTATTGAAGCATAGAGCTGTCCCACAAGTCTGCTACATCCCATTACAAACTCTGCACTGCACAAATCAATGTTTTATGAGGTTAGACTATATTTAGGTGCCTCAGAGTACCAAAAAACTCAAATGTAATTTTGAGTCTGTTTGTTTTTAATAAACCAGTGTAGATGAGAATGCTTTTTTCCCTCCTCAGTCGCTTCAGAACTCCGGTGTCTGTAACATACTCACAATATGAGATCCCCGTTTAGGACCTGTATTATTGCATGGACAACTTTCCCATAATACTAAATATTTAAATTGTTCGAAAGCACGTACCACTAGATTCTTGCCATGTTTTTGATACTGTATGATATGTTCCCTGTTCTTTATACTGCTGCATGTCTTTTTCACCAAGTCCCATGAACAATTATTTCTTGTACAGTTCAGAATGAACTCTCACTTGATCCGAGAGCTAATGATGATCTTTTTCTTCCCCTTCAGTGCTTTCTGCTCATTTAGGTTAATTTACTTGGGACTGTTCCCTTTGGTTTTGTGGATTTTTCACCTTCTCCCAAGATCATTTTCTGTCCATTCTTGTGCACAGATTAGAGTAAGTCTAACTGTCTTCCTTGTCGTACTTTATTGAAAACTAAATGGATGCTTAAGACTCTCTTGTCTTTTCTTCTCCATTCATTGCCTGCCTCAGTTCTTTGCTAATTCTCTGTCTTAAATCTTTTATAATTTTACTCAAAGAACCGCAAGTCAGGAGAAGGAATTTATTTCCCTTAAATCTTTTTGATCTGCCTTTTTTTTTTATCTGCTCCCCCCTCCCAATAGGCAGTCAAAATTTCCTCTGAATAATGTAATAATAATTCTTTAGCGCTGTCCACATGAGGATCTTATTGTACTTGAATGAATTAACACAACATCCCAATGTGGTAGGTGAATATTTTTCTCACTTCACAGTTTGAGGAATCAAGGAGTGTTGAAGAGCCCAATTTTTTAACACTTTAATGAAGCCATTGGGACTGTTTGTGTGAGTAAAAGCTATCTGGTATGATTAAGGAATGAAGGACTGGGCCTTATGGGACTTGTACAGTGTCACACGGCAAGTGAATAGTAAGCTGTGAGTCCGGATCTTATGACGGTCAGTTCTGTACTTCAACCACTGTATGGCATGTGTCCTTTCCCTAATGTCTAAATTTTAGTCAATTACTCTGCAAGCAATTTCACTGTTTCTAGACCAAACTTCTCTCCAGTGCGTGGCAGTCAACCAACTTGAGAGTGCATTTAGGCTATCAATGATATGGTTTGGTGTCAGGCTTAAAAGATCATCCTTGTGTATATAATCAGATACATTTGTCATGTGCTGAGCTATGTGCATAGGTATTGTATGCATTGAGTCATGTGTGGGTATAGTACTAATTCCCATGTCATCTCCTAAACAGCGATGTTAGCAGAATTTCACAACAAATCTTTCATTTAACAATTGTCTGAGCTTCAGTGAAATTGTTGTGAGGACAGCTTGCTCAGTTTCACATTGTCGTATTTTGCTGTATTTTACCTCCTAGCAGTACTGCAACTTTTAAAGTACTCAGACATGTATGTTTTGTAATTCTTGAGTCTTTCCACCACCCTCAAGGCAATGTAGGTAGATTTCTATACAAATAAGACTGATACAATTCAAACTGCTGTTCGCTGCTGCTTCAGTTTTGTAACAACCTTTAAGAGTGCACTGGTTTTCACAGTATAGTATTTTTTAATGAGAACATTTTATAAACATGTTGAAATAAGACATAAGTGTTTTCACCTGAAATGTTAATACATAGTTTAGATTTGTGGAGTTTGCCTTTTATTAAACTCAAAATTATTTTGCTATTTTCCCCTCTATGAAATTCCTTTTCTGGAACAGTATGTGGTCCCAACCCATGCATTTAAAGCAGGCTGGAAAAAAATAAAAGCACTCTAACCAATGTTGTGAAACAAAAAAGAAGTAGGGAATCATTTGGAAAAGGAATAAAATAATCTTTGTGCTCACAAGATTGAGCACTTTCTGAGTGAGCTTGTTTTGAAACCCACAAAAGAATCCAGGCTGAAGCTCAGAAGGTTAGAGTTCTTGTACGATCAGTGCGTATTTCAGCTGCACAAAAGTTTGGCATTGGTTCATATGCTGAAATATTTTACAGATGTGAACTATGTGGGATTGTTGTTTTAGGCAGCCAGTGTGAAACAGGAAATGACCTGTATGAAGCAGGCTGAGGCTGTCTTGAAGAGAGATGCTAGTTAGTTGTACCTCTCTGTGATAGCTGAAGGGATGTCATTCAGAAAGTTAGCAGATTATATTCTTCAGTTTTAACAGATCATCACATCTGGAGTTTAAATATGATACAGTTGGCTTCTTGCTAAAAAACCCTTCAAAAGTTGTTATGTTTGTAACTTTACACTGGATGAGGACACATGAATGATGTCATGGGTTTTTGGTAATGGATACAGAAGTCTTTCTACTGACTTACACAATTTGCTTCACAGCAATATCTATTAGAGAGAGCTCTGTGCTGGTTGTATTTTACTGATGACGTAGTGAAGGTTACTCTATGGTGCTGGTGGCTTTTGACAGCCTAGGCTTAATGCAAGTGTTACACAAACACTGACAGTTTTGTTACATATACATATAACCCCCGAAAGAGTTAACTGAGAAAAAAAAATCCAGCTTTTTTGTGTGTGTGTGTGTGTGTGTGTGTGTGTGTGTGTGTGTGTGTGTTTGTTTGTTTTAGGGTGGCCGGATGTCCCGATAAAATTGGGATTGTCCCAATATTTAACCCTTTGTCCTGCATCCTGATCGATGTGCGATCGGGACGCCAATTGTCCCAATATTCAGGTAAGGAGGTGGCAAGCGGGAGGGAGGAGCTGACTCCGTGGGTGCTCCGGGGCTGCCAAGCACCCACCAGCAGCCAAGCTCCCCGCTCCTCGCCTCCTCCCCGCCCAGCGCACCGTGTCCCCGCTCCTCCCCCTCCCTCCCAGCACTTCCCGTCGCCTAAACGCTGTTTAGCTGGTTGGACTTTCCGGGAGGGAGGGGAAGGAGTGGGGACGCGGCATGCTCACGGGAAGAGGTGGAGAAGAGGCAGAGCAGGGGCGGGGACTTGAGGGAAGGGGGTGGAATGGGGGCGGGGCGAGGGTGGTGCAGGGTGGGCGAGCACCCACTCGGCAGAGGGGAAGTCGGCACTGTAGGCAAGTGGCGGCGGTGTGTGTGAAAAGGCGAGTGGCGGGTGGGGAGGGTGAAGAGGCGAGCGTTGGGTGGGGGACTGAGGAGGGACGCAGCAAGCCAGCGGCAGGCTGGGGATGACGAAGGGTGCGGTGGCGGGGGGGAGGGGGGGCGAGCAGGGGAGGTGGGACCTGGGGCAGAGTGGGGGCGGAGCCTGGGAGGAGCAGGGGGTGAACTGTGGGCGGGCCACAATGTGTCCCGATATTTCAGTGTTGTGATCTGGTCACTCGTGTGTGTGTGTGTTTGTTTGCGTGCGTGTGTACACACACATACACTAATGTATGCAATATTGGTTAAATTAGCTTTAAGCAAAGCTTGATTCAACAAGTCTATAGTGGCAGTAATTAATCGTTATTTTAGATTGCTAAAATAAAGGCACCTGTGTTAATGATTGTAATGTGCACTTTGTTGACAACTAGAGTGAGCTATAACATACTAGATATGCAATAATTAACCAAAAATGCTAACATCTGGAAAACAGCCTGAATTGTTACAGAAAGGAACAGAGTAAACTAAACAAAACAAAAAAGTCCATGTAACTGCAAGATAGGTGTAGGTCTATTTGCTGTAGTGAAAGAATATGCATAAAAATCTTAAAAGGAGTCATTAATATAGCATAAATCAACCCTCTGCAGGGTGATTTATCTCATGTCAGAGGTACTGTAACCTGGATTACATACTAATATTCATTCGGTAATGGACAGCAAGTGTTTATATGTCATGGTTAAAATAAGAACAGGTGTGCATTGGACGGTGCACTTTCAGTGGATATTTGAAACATTTGTTTTAAATCCCTTTGAAGTAAAATGTGTGTTTTTAAATATGCTTTTCCAAGTTTTGCATTTTCCTCTTAAATCACAAATCAAAATACCCACCCCTAACTATGTGAAATTTTACCCACACTGGAATACTTGTGTAGTCCAAAAGTAGAATTTTTCTCTTGTGCAGTACTTAGAATGCAACACAAAGATAATGACAAATAAAGTGACTAGAATTGGATCCGGTTAATAATAAGTGCTTCTGAAAGATATAAGAACAATTCAATATCCACTATTTTGTTACAGTATTGTACTGCGAGGTCTGGTGAAAACATTATTTCCAGTTGCAAAAAAAAAAAATCTATCTTTATGAATGGATTCTGTTTTACAAAACCTGAGGGGGAATTGTCTGAGTATAACATAACAGCAGGCTTTTTTCTCCTTGCAAGGAAAGGTGATGTTCACTGGGAGCATGAGTGTGTCCTGATACTTCATCCCTGGACAATATGGAGTGGTTCAGTGCCATTAAAAACATGGCCTGTAGTCCATAGAGATTAATTTAAAAATATAAACTGTTTTAAGTGACAAACGATAAAAGTGTGTGCAAGAGGCGTGGGGACAGGGAAGGAGCTGGAGAAAAGCCAAGTAAGCAGGAGAGCTAAAGTAGGAACTAAGCCCTCACTCTTCCCATCTGTGTGAAATGGCAGAATTCTCAATTTGCTATTTAACCTGGCACACCTTTGGAGCATGCTAGTGCTCATTCTGGCTTCCGTTCTTATTCATTGCTAAGGCCCAAATGCTAGCCCCACAGATGCAGGCTGAGTTCTAGGGTTCTGCACAGTGGTGAGGAATTATCTCACTTTCAGGCCTTGTGTGGCTCTTTTGGGGCAAAGGCAATGCACTGAAGTGTTGGTGGATCCACTGTCCCCACCTGTTATGTCCTCCCCATAGGCATGCATTACATTATATGCTGCAATTTCAAAGTTTAAGTTGACTTTGTATATTTTCTATCCAGTGTTGTTGTTTTTTGTTTCTGTTGGTTAGTTACTGGGAGGAAGAAAGTGATATAAAAGAGGAGTTCCGCTTCCCATTTAAAATAGTCTACCTTCAGAATAAAATGCAGCATATTTATTCTGCAAACAAGAAAGAATAACAAGAGATTAGGCTGTCAAATAAGCAGCATGTATTTGTGGATTTTGGTGATGTATGGGGTAATTCAAAGTAAGGCACATAATCACGATTGCTGTTTACCAGCACAAATTAAATGGAGCTGTACTGATAACGTCACCAGTCTTCCATGGTTTCTTTTACCCTTGTTCTACCAGTGTTTATTTACAGACTTCACTAACTAATTTTCCAGAAAACTTCAAACTGTACTTGCTAGTACCTAGGCCATTGGAGTATTTTACATCCCTAAATTCTGCCTAATCATTAGTCACATGCCCCTCTCAGTTTACTGCTCCTGAGCCTCTGGTCTTGAGTGCCCTGCTTCCTAGATATAGGGCACACAAATCAGGATGTACATTCACTGACAACAGCTGCCAGAAAAATCTGAGGAAGCAGAATTTTTGCCTTGTAAATATTATCTGAAAAAATATGTTTACAGAGCAATTGCTGATAACTCAGGGGCTAAAAGAAGGAAAGTTGTGAATATTTGTTGCTCAGTAGCTTGTAAGTGTATCCTACATGCCTTTGTCTCAGAGGTCTTACCTGTAACATTTTCACATGAGAGTATCTTAAGAAACTACCATATGAACACAGCAATAAACTAATAGTGAAGGCTCAAAATCTACAGAAATAATTCCAATTAACAAGGCATAACTTAATTTTTTTAACTTCCTGGAGAGTGAATATTGAGATCTGCACTATCTATAGTATATCTCAAATGCTCTAGCATTTGTCTGAATTCATCCATGCACCTAATCCCATTTTTGGCTGAGTGTTCTTACCCATATACTCAGAACAGACCAGTTCATAGTCTTAAAATGTAATCGGAGCCCATTCTAGCAAATTTTTTCCAACTGTGTGGAAGAAATAACAACATAATAACTTCCTTTGCATCTTATGGGGGTTTAGTTATCCACATCAAGGAGTTCTATTTATCTCCATAGTTTCATATTTCTGATGTTCAAAGGAAAATCCAGTAACTCAAATCTTGGACTGCTGGTTTAGATCGACTGTAATTGATTTCCATCTATATTCAGCGCCATATCATTCCAGAAGTGTGGTATTTCCTAAAGCCGTTTAATATCTTCCCAGAGTTCAGTGACCACATTACAAGTCGAGATTAGATGATGTGCTCTCATTAATGTTTGCTAAATCAGAGGACTGGTACTTTCCTACAAGCAAAACAAAATTTGCTTCCCCTGCTAGAATCTGAATTTCAAAATATGGTATAAAGTCCATCGACTTGCTTAAGCTTTTGCCAGAACAGGTTGGATGAGGGATATTTACTTTTATAATCTTAATTTTGTGCTTAAATTCATTTATTTTTAATTCACATAAATTCCCCAGTTTTTGTGTTGTTGTAATGAACTGCACATTTGCCCGGGGAATGGTAGGATAGACACATTTGTAAAATTTAAAAATAAATGCACTACTACCAGTCCTTTAGTGCGGAATGAGAGGATGACCGCACAGAAACCGCAGTTTAGCGGGGATTTAAGGCTACTGATAATTTACAAACATAGGCTTACTTTGCACAGAACCAATGAATAGTGTGGCTAGGAGGCATCTGGTTGGAATTGAAGAGTGTGGAACAAGGGTGAGACGTTGAAGAACACTGCACCTGAGTTTACTTATAGCAGAGAGACTAATCTAGAGAGACTGAGAACACTGATCTACAATTTTTGAGAAGTCGTCTGCTTCAGAGATAAAATGTGCTATTTAGTATGTATTTTGATGTGCTGAATTCAAATATGACAATTAAAACAACTGATTGGCTACTGTTTCTAAGATATTTAAGTTTTTACATTTTATGTCTATGTATATTGTGTAGATAGTAGAGTTTTAATCATAAATTGTAAACCTAGGTCTTTTCATGTGTTTATGGTTGCTTTACATGATACTATTTCACCTGTCCTGTTTATGTAACACTTTAAAAAGCAGCAAAGGGGTTATATAAATAAAATGTATTATGAAACAAAAGGCAAAAAACTATTATGTACATAGTTTAGTCCTATTCAGTGGCTACTCGGCGCTTCTTGGCTTGTCTCTTGTATTCATTAAATGGAGCATCTCTTGTCACTGTCCAGCAATAGTCTGCAAGCATTGATGGGCTCCATTTACCCTGATAGCGTTTCTCCATTGTTGCAATGTCCTGGTGAAATCGCTCACCGTGCTCGTCGCTCACTGCTCCGCAGTTCGGTGGAAAAAAATCTAGATGAGAGTGCAAAAAATGTATCTTTAGTGACATGTTGCAACCAAGGCTTTTGTATGCCTTGAGGAGGTTTTCCACCAACAACCTGTAGTTGTCTGCCTTGTTGTTTCCGAGAAAATTTATTGCCACTAACTGGAAGGCTTTCCATGCCTTTTTTCCCCTTGCCACGCAGTGCATGGTCAAATGCATCATCTCGAAGAAGTTCACAAATCTCAGGACCAACAAAGACACCTTCCTTTATCTTAGCTTCACTTAACCTTGGAAATTTTCCACGGAGGTACTTGAAAGCTGCTTGTGTTTTGTCAATGGCCTTGACAAAGTTCTTCATCAGACCCAGCTTGATGTGTAAGGGTGGTAACAAAATCTTCCTTGATTCAACAAGTGGTGGATGCTGAACACTTTTCCTCCCAGGCTCCAATGACTGTCGGAGTGGCCAATCTTTCTTGATGTAGTGGGAATCTCTTGCACGACTATCCCATTCGCAGAGAAAACAGCAGTACTTTGTGTATCCAGTCTGCAGACCAAGCAAGAGAGCAACAACCTTCAAATCGCCACAAAGCTGCCACTGATGTTGGTCATAGTTTATGCACCTCAAAAGTTGTTTCATGTTGTCATAGGTTTCCTTCATATGGACTGCATGACCAACTGGAATTGATGGCAAAACATTGCCATTATGCAGTAAAACAGCTTTAAGACTCGTCTTCGATGAATCAATGAACAGTCTCCACTCATCTGGATCGTGAACGATGTTGAGGGCTGCCATCACACCATCGATGTTGTTGCAGGCTACCAGATCACCTTCCATGAAGAAGAATGGGACAAGATCCTTTTGACAGTCACGGAACATGGAAACCCTAACATCACCTGCCAGGAGATTCCACTGCTGTAGTCTGGAGCCCAAAAGCTCTGCCTTACTCTTGGGTAGTTCCAAATCCCTGACAAGGTCATTCAGTTC
Source organism: Macrochelys suwanniensis (assembly GCA_033296515.1). Classification (NCBI taxonomy): domain Eukaryota; kingdom Metazoa; phylum Chordata; order Testudines; family Chelydridae; genus Macrochelys; species Macrochelys suwanniensis. The sequence goes on from CM065775.1 coordinate 292,150,316, forward strand.
ACCTTGTGTTATGAGGTGTGGTTCAGAGGAGGAGGATGAGAGAAAATGTGGGTCCTGTGACATTGATGGTTCAGGACCAGAAGTTTCATCCTCTTCCTCTTCCTCGTCTGACTCAAGTGAGAATGATTCTGGTGCATCAGGAACCGGCAGTCCTTCTCCGTGGGGTACTGGGCGTATAGCTGATGAAATGTTTGGATAATGCACAGTCCACTTTTTCTTCTTTGACACACCTTTCCCAACTGGAGGCACCATGCAGAAGTAACAATTGCTGGTATGATCTGTTGGCTCTCTCCAAATCATTGGCACTGCAAAAGGCATAGATTTCCTTTTCCTGTTCAACCACTGGCGAAGATTTGTTGCACAAGTGTTGCAGCATATGTGTGGGGCCCACCTCTTGTCCTGATCTCCAATTTTGCAGCCAAAAGAAAGGTGATAGGCTTTCTTAACCATAGTGGTTCTACTGCACTTTTGTGATGCAAAAGTCACTTCACCACAAACATAGCAGAAGTTATCTGCACTGTTCACACAAGTACGAGGCATCTCTGCTCACTTTGGCTAAACAGAAATGTGTCCCTTTGCAAAATCAAACACTGACAAAGAAGAGAGCACGACACTGTATGATTTCTAGAGCTGATATAGGGCAATTTGTTCAGCAGAGTGATGTAAGCTTCGTTATGATTGCATCATCCATGACTTCGAGGAATAACATGATGCAATTCATATCATGTATGACACAATACCAGCTTCAGATTGCATCATTCATTGTTTTGCCTAAAAAGCAAGTACTGTCCAAACCCAGTCATAGATTTATTCATAGATCCAGTCAAAGATGTATTTTAGTCATTTCTGGTTTAAATTGAGATCCCTTCCCTTTATAACTCACTTATCCTCCACCATTCCCAAGTCAAGGGTCGTATATACTGACCCAATAGCATGTCTTGAAAACTAGAGCCAATCAACAATTTTAAGCATCATTTTCGTTCTCAGTGACCCAGAATTAGTAAAGTTTGACTACATTTATTTCAGAAGCATTTTGGCTGTAGAGCAGTGTAATGATAACTGTAGAGCAGTTGCAAGTAAGGAAAGACAGGGTGCTATTAAAAATTGGCAGGGAGAATGGTTAAGACAGCAGTTGGCATGTGATTAAAAAGCTGGATCAGGACAGAGGAAAATCCTCGCCAATCAATGCCAAAAGAAGATAGAAGCTCAGCCCTTCCTTTGGATGAATCAAGGAACATAGCAGAATGTGGCAAGAGTGAGCCATCGGTCATGAGGAAGCTGGAGACGCTTCAGTGTACTTTGTAGAGTTACTTGAAAGATCCAAGCATAAGATAAGAATTAGTCTTGGCCAGTGGCTCTCAACCTATTTACCACTGCGTACCTCATATGCAGCTACATGTTATGTGGGCTGCATCCACACAATATACAGCCCCGAGGATGTCACATGGACTACAGCTTTGTGCTGATTGGGCCGGAAGTGGCCCGTGGACCACAGGTTGAGAACCACTAGTCTGGACCTTCTAACATCTCAGAGGCAGAGAACATACGAGGATAGTCAGTATATGAGAATGAGGAAAAGGCAGGCTCAATCCCAGGCTGATGTTCTAAACTGTGACCACATAAGAGTAATTGTGCTTTCACATGCAAATTATTAATGGTATATTAATGCAGTATTCTATTTTGTTGTACACACCAGAACAATATCTAATGGATTTGTACAGTGCCCATAACCACAGTATCAAAATGCTACCCATGTAAATGGAATCTATATCAAAACGTGCATCACTTAATTTTTGCCTTTTCTGAAATTGCCCTATCAAGGGAGCCATCTATTCTATTTAGATTCTTACATAGTGCCCACCACACTAGTTCCTGTCCATAGCTCTATGTTAAACTATGCTCGAAAACGAGACCTAAAAATTCAAATGGAGGGGCACCAGGGAGAAGCCAGTAGTGTTCTTGCAGGCCACTGAGGAATGTTGATGGATCTGACTCTCTAATAAGTATCTACAGTCTCAAAAAGTGGACTTAAATACACTTTTAGGGACAGATTCTCACCCCTGGCTGCAGCAATACAAAGGTGACTTAAAACTTCCTTAAGGCAGCAGCCAAGGATTCTCATGACATACGACCTCCTGCCAGTGGAGAGGGTATTTTGGGGCAGGCTGGTGGCAGGAACATGGATCTTCCATGACCATCTTGGCCAGCAGAGAGGGTCCTAGGATGCCAAAATCCACTGGCATAAGTTAGAGCAGCTTTAGGGTGGATTGCTTTTCCACAGGTAGCCCTCATGATTGGTGGAAGGTGAAGAGAAGAAAGGCGTCTTCCTTATCCTACAATGGGTTTAAAATAAATGTTCTCCTTGCTGCCACTGTTACACTATCATAAAATTGAAATTATTACCCATGTTTTATATCTATTCCCTGGTCTTTGTTTATATATTCATGATAGAAATAGTTCAAGGAGCACCATAGTATCATCAGCTTATTCTTCTGGAATAGCACAAACACAAAAGCAACCTCACACCCTCTTGAAAGAAGGGAATCGACTGTGCCTTTGATTAAATTATAATTTCTGGAACATTCACACCTAAAAGTTTGGGTGCATTGGCTGCAGGAAAACAGAAACTCTCCTCACCCTTCCATAGCACAGGAGCTGCTGAAACCCTACAAATCCAAGAATGTATTTTCCATGGTTACCAAAAATGAATTGAAAAACGTTACAAGGGATTGTGCATTTGAGTATTTGGCAAAGTCGTCATATGTTGCAAAACAGCTCAGGGTGTATCCCTGCTTTGGAGACAGATCTAAAACACCTAAATTCCCCCCGGCTCTTCAGGGAGCTCTCTTCTAACATTGGGAAGAATTAGCAATTACAGTCCCACAGTATCGGTACAAAAGTGATGTTTATGTCTATGTCTCCATCAGTAACTCCACTGAAATAAAATACTACTCATTGTGAGTAAGTTCAGCAGAGTCTAACCCAATTTGTTTTGCATAAAGGGGACTCCACAAATGTGATGCGGGGAAAAAACTGATAGAGGATTGCTACTAACCAGTAATGAATACCAGCTGATCCTTTTTTTAAAAACATAACTTGTCCTGTCTAGGTGCAAAGTCCTCCTTAAATCTGTTTTAGTTAATATGTATTTACATCACATTTCCATGTCTTTAAACATAGTGATTTTCCTCGTCCATATTCTAACACATATGCTAGCATGCCTGCTACCAGTGCACCCACTAATCTGAGTTAATGGCACTTAAAGTGTCTCAGCTCAAGGATGCGGTTCTATCTGACCCTTGTAAGCCAATACAATTTCTCATTCTCAGAAAAGGTCTGATTTCTGTAATGTTCCATTCTGGTAAAATAACTTCAGCAGGGATAAAGAAATAACCTTGAAAGTGGGGAACAACTAACCATATCCCAAACAGTAGCAAACAGCTTCAGGGGGACATTGCCTTTAAGAACACTGTTAGCTTTTAGAGTCTCGTCTAGCCACTTATTATTTGGTCAGCTCCTCTTAATATTTATTTTCCTGTCTTTTCTTTTATCCTTTGAGAGAGGTACGAAACGGAAATTCTTTGAGGAATGAGGTTGAACAGATGTTGCTGCTTATGCCTCAATGTTCAAGAACTCTGATTTGATCTGAAATAAAATGGATGACAGGAAAAAAATTTTGAAGTTTGTGTTAAACAGCAACAAGCAAGAGATAATCTATGGGATAGTAAGCATAGAAGAATTTCAGTAAGAGTTTATAGTGCTATTGACAGTTACCTCCTGTATAAATATGTGATGCTTGCTAAAGCATTAGTTAAGTGGATTTTTATAGTTTTGTGAAATGGTGTTCCTTTAGGAGACAACACAACTATCCAACAATGTACAAAAGTGTAAAGATCCACTAATTGTTTTTTATTACACCTTGAAACTACAAATGTAATTATTTCAATAATCAGCTGCTTCACTGATTATCCTTCTGGGAATCAAACCAGCTCATTTATTTTGTTTTATTTTATAAACCTATAATGTTTCATGGAAGATAACATGACTATAAAACTTTATGGACAATAATCACATTCATATTGGGACTTACAATATTTTCTCTCAAACTCCCATCTTGCCCCCCAAAATAATCAATAAAATATGTTAGACCTTATATTGTTTTCTATGTAACATATTTTAAAGGCAAATTCATTTCCTGTTGAAAATGGAAAAGCATTTATTTAATTTTCAGACACAACTAGTCATTATTTAATTGCTTTTCAGTTTGTTCTCAGCTTCCAAATCTATCAGGGTGCATTCTGTTTCTTTTACAAAGGGAGCGGGTAGAAAAGTGGCATTTCTCTAAACTCACTGACATCTATCACTGTTATCAGGACAGGGGTGGCGCACTTATCTAAGGTCTACTAACACTTAATTTGATACCAAAAAGTAAGTAACATGAAGGAATCTCAAATTGAATATGCCAGATTAGTGCAGAAGATGTAAAGTCTACGTGAAGAGTAAACAACTATTTCATCTCACAAGCTTAAATGGTCATGGATGACAGGCTGAAAAGACTTAAAAAAACCCAAAAACCTATTCTAAATGGTCCATCAGATTCCTCAGCCAAAGTCTATGATATTAAAGTCAGGCTAAAGATGTTGGCCTATTAAATTCCATTGATAACAGTTTTAACGATCTATTAAGATAGAACTTTAATTTTAAATCAGATCGAGAAATTATGGTTAGAGACAGCATCTGGGTGATGTTCTAACGAGATACTTGGCAGAAATCAAAGTGGCACCAGTGGGCAGAGAGAGATGTAGCTAGGTGGAGATTCTGTCTGCAGATAAAGCCCCTGCCTGAACCTGGGAGTTGTGTAGAGGCTGCGAAGGGGAACACAGAGTTTCAGTTCTGCTTATCTCAGACTTGCTAGGAGCTGCTAGTTACAGGGAAAGAGAGCAGGTGGGGGATGAAGATGGCCAGTGCTTACTTTTAATATACCATGCTTGGATGGAAGGGAAAACATGTCTTTTTGGCTTAGCAACTTCTGACTCACTGCCAGAACCTACTTCCTTCCTTACCATGCCTCTTCAGTCTACCTATCTGCTCCTCTCCATGGCCATACGACCCACACTGATGTCACTGGTGCACAGGGGAAGGAGTCCCAATGATCCTACTTGCTGCAGCTGAAAAGAGGAAGAGAGTTGTTGGGCGGAGAGCCTTCCTAGAGCCACACTTTAGAAGCAGCTAACGGCTAATTATGTTGTATGCTCCTTCCACTGCAATGTCTTTGCCCATTTCCTCCACTAAATTCCAGCAGATTTCCACCTCCCTCCGAAGCAGCATTCCTCTAACCTGCTAGCTAACCTTCCCAATCTGATATCTATAGGCAGACAGCTTAACTGCTAAAAAAATGGAGTACAGAGATAGAGTTCCATGTGCAAAATAAGTCAGATGGTGCCCTTAGTATCATTCTTAGCTTTATAATTCAATTCAACAAGCTACCAATTACCCTCCTGATCAGTTTTGTGCTTCGCAAAACAACATGCTGTACAAAGATATTTATTAATAAATGGTCAGAGTGGGGAGAATCATCACAAAGCAATGAATTCTTGGGTGTTCAACTAAGTCCCAATTCAGCAGTCCATTAGGATGAGTCAAACATTTTCTATAAAACCAAATATTTTTTGACTAGCTTAACAATCCATCCCCCTATTCAGCAAAGCAATTAATTATGTGCTTAACTTTAAGCTTGATCTTAAATCCCATTGACTTTAACAAGATCATGTGCTTACAGTTATACTTAAGTGCTTTGCTGAACACAGACGAATGTAAGGATGTGTTTAAATGCGTTGCTGAATTTAGGCTTAATACAGCAAAGAAAGTGGCAAAGCTAAAATATCTTTTAGTAAGGTGATCCAGAGCTTCCAGCAGAAAAGAACTCTGGTCATATTTATTATCCAGAAAAGAGAGTTTGACTGATAGAAAAACATAAGCCTCTGAAGAGACAAGGGTAAAGGTAAGGATATGCATGTTCTCACAGTCACCTTCCATTAGTGAAGACACAAGAATCTGAAACCTAAACTAGAAAATGAAAAATGAAATAGATAGGCTGACCTCCACACCTACAAAATTAATCACCAAAAGAAATACCATGGATGAATGTGTGAGTGCAAAAGGGAGAATCTTCTCTATAGCAATAACCCATCACACTGTAAGCACTACCAGAAAAAAAATGAGGAAGAATTGGATACCAGTATTATATCATTTATAGCTATGCAAATCGTGATTCTAAAGGTAACCAAATCTCAAGCTTACAGCATAAACTGATCCACTGTAAGGGTCAAAAACGTCTCTTTACTCCTTGGTACATTATAGTATTGTACAACTGATTACGTTTACATTCAACCTCCATGTCCCCAGAAGCACTGTATACTGGCCACTGTCAGAGGAAGATCTGAGGCCTGGGTTAACAGATAATCTGTGAGACAGGTCGGGTCACAGAGACCCCCTTGGGACTGTCACCTGATGTACTGAGACTACCTCTGAGCCCGTTTTCCCTGCCAGCTTGGGATTTCAGAACCCTGCCTTGTTGAGCCAGACACACTAACCTGCTGCAAACACAGACCCAGGTCTGAACCATGTCCCCCGAGCTACAGGCTTTAACTGAAAACCACTTAGTAGGTATTCCTGTCTCCAGCACCCAGACACCCAGCTCCCAATGGAATCCAAACCGCAAATAAATCCATTTTACTCTGTATAAAACTTATACAGGGTAAACTCATAAATTGTCTGCCCTCTATAACACTGATAGAGAGATATGCACAGCTGTTTGCTCCCCCAGGCATTAATCACTTGCTCTGGGTCAATTAATAAGCAAAAGTGATTTTATTAAATATAAAAAGTAGGATTTAAGTGGTTCCAAGTAATAACAGACAGAACAAAGTAAATTACCAAGCAAAAGCAAAACAAAACTCGCAGGTCTAAGCCTAATACATTAAGAAACTGATTACAGATGAAATCTCACCCCCAGAGATGTTCCAATAAGCTTCTTTCACAGACTGGACTCCTTCCTAGTCTGGGTCCAGCAATCACTCACACCCCCATTGTCACTGTCCTTTGTTCCAGTTTCTTTCAGGCATCTCTTTGGGGTGGAGAGGCCATCTCTTGAGCCAGCTGAAGACAAAATGGAGGGGTTTCCAGGGCCTTTTATATTCTCTCTCTTGTGGATGGAAACCCCTTTGTTCTTCTGTGTAAAGTCACAGCAACAAGATGGAGTTTGTAGCCACAAGGCAAGTCACATGGCCATGAATGATTCAGCTTTTTGCAGGACGACACCATTGTTTACATGTTAGTTTGAATGTTCCCAGAAAAGTTCAGATGTGGATTGGTGTCTCCCAAAGTCCAGTGTCAGTTAAGTGTTTCTTGATTGGGCACTTACTGAGAATAGTCCTTTCTCAAGAAGCTGAACACATGCTTCACTGGGGCTACTTAGAATCAAACACATTGAGATACAAGTACATAGCCAATACTGATAACTTCAAATACAAAATGATATACACATACAGACAGCATAATCATAACCAGCAAACTACAACCTTTCCATAGACACCCACTTGACCTCCTCTGTACAAGACCTGGTGCAACCATAGGACCCTGGTTGCAACAATGATCTATACAGTCACAGTACATGTCAATAACGTCACAATCTGAATCCTATCTTTCGATCTGTCAGTAATGTTATGGGACAGCTCTTTCACCTGTGCAGTCTTTGGAAGTTCCCTGACTTCTAGTACTCTTGGATATCCATTTTTAATTTACTTTCAGTTTCCTTTCAATCATCATATAGTTAGTGTTATTATGTGGACATGTCCAAAGATAGTCGACTTTATTGCTATCACCCATGGCATTTTTGCCAGTGTTTTAGCTAGTAAATCATCATTTTATGTATATTATACCCATATACATACACACACAGGAGGGGGGGGGAGAGAGAGAGAATATTACACCCACAAAAACTACATTCAAACACATTATTAATGTTGCAAAGTCAAGTGCTCAGAAGTTAAGAAATGCCAGAATTAAGGTTGCCTATGCAACTTTCATTTGCACCCTGCCCTCACAACCTTGTGCATAAGCATTATGATGCGGTCTTTAACACATGATTTCATATTTTTCCTTGCCCAGTCAGTATTGTCTCCCCTTCCACAGATCCTCATCTGATCTCAGTATTCCCTCCGTCCCCCAGGCCAACTGGCTCCCAGTCCTCAGCCCATTCCCTCAATAGCTCCAAGTCCCAGTCTCCTCGTACTACCAGTCCCAGTCTCATCAGAATCAGTGCACCAATATATTCTTGTCCTTCCCTTCCTCCCTGAGTTCAGCTTTTTGTCCCCTTTGTATTCTAATCTGACACTTTCCTCCTCCAAGCTGCCTTGGTGCCAACACGGGGGTGTCACTGAGAGCACAGAAGAGACAAGCTTCCTGCTGTCAGTTCAGGTGCCTGAACCCACCCTAACCCTGAACAGCCAGGAACAGCCATTACATGGAAAGTCCTTGTGAGCCCATGTAGCCATAGGCTGGTGCTTACTCAGTTGCCCAGTGGAGATGGTGCATGCGCAGTCCTGTCATATGTAGGCGCTGTGAGGGCATATGGCATGCTCTGTACAGAAGGAATCCTTGGGGAATTTAGCTGCTAAATTCAAAGCAGTTTATTAAGCATGTATGAACTGTGGACTGCCAAATTTGTGTAGGTTTTCACAGGGATGGCAAAAGGGTGTGTCAGAAAAGTCACCCCTCTGCCACATTTCAAGTCCCTGCTCCAAAGCATTGGGCTGCTGGAGCTCTTCACAAACATGAGCAAAACAATGTACTTTCCCTAGCCCTGTTCTCAGAAATGGCTGAACAGTTTTGGCTGAAATTTTTCAAAAAATATTCTGAAACAGCACGGACTCCACAAGGCCTTAACAGAGACCTATATTTAATAGGCCCTATTTTCTTTTTCTTTTCTTTTTTTTCAAACAGATAACTTCCTTCACCTTTGAAATGTCTTCAAAACAGACTACAGCCTGAACATTTCTAAATACACTTACGTCTCCATCTCTCAGCTGGGTTACAGTAAAGATGGCCAGGCCAACAGCAACAAGCAAACTGGTTTTCTGGCAGGCCATGATATACTGAGACAATTTCATTCTTCATCTTTTCATAAGATTCTGGCCATTAGCTTTGAATCATATAATGTAAAAGGAATCTATTAAATTAATGTTCTGAGATGTCGTGCTGTATTTAGTAGTCCAGAAGAGCTATATTTAACAAATACAATGGACTATGAATATATCATCTAGGACATAAGTGTATCGTTGGCCCAATAAACTTAACCATACCCAGCTCACGGCCTGAATTCCAAAAGTGACATAAATTCATTTGCTACAACTATCCAATTGGAATCCCAGTGCCTGCTCATCAGCATTAGCACATCTTTCCTTTGGGACACTTTCTGACATGCCTTTTTGATAACCATAGCCAGCAGCTAGATGCATTTAGTATTCAGAGAAATGGAGAATAATGAAATTAAACAGTTTTCACCAGGTTTGTTTTTCTTCTAGCTGGTTATTTCTCTACCTTTTCTCTACTGTCAACATAATATACCGACACAGACTAATAAATCCAGGGTCAAGCTGCAAAAAAATCTTAAAAAGTAAAGAGATGACTCAAATCTTCTTGCCCATCTTCTGAGAGGCACTCATCTGTCTTGTCATCTTGAGAGATGCTCTGGATAGGTGTCCCTAAAAGGTTTATACAGAGCTGTGTGTTTATGTAACCCCTTAACCTCTGCCAGCGTAAGCCAGTGAGGTCACTTACACAGACCAGTGGTTGGCTTCAAAGCTGATGGCCAAAAAAAAAAAAAAGTGACAAGAATGTATCCTTCCTTACCGTCTCAGCATGTTCACTCCAATTACTCTCATATTTACTGACTTCTGTGCTCACTCACATTTAATTTTTACTCTCTTTGATGGCAGAGACATACTGGCTCCATCTGTCATAAGGTTAAATAACCATCTCTGATTGTAGCAGATTCTAGGACTTAAAAATCAGAGCCTGGAACCAATCAAGATCTTCAAAAAGTCCTTTTTTCCCGAATCCCTTTCCAACTGAAGACAATGGGAATTGAGCCATCTATTTCATTGGGAGTAGGAGCAGACAATATTTATCACCTCTAGAGTGCAATACAGTAAATGCTCCCATTATCTTTTTGTGCTATACTTACTGGATTTTATTTTAGGAAAAAATATCAGAAAATCCTCCAGCAACTCCATTTTGGCCATTATTTACTATTAATGTATGCGACTCAGTGGTTTGCAATTCCAAAATACCCCATAAATCTGATATTTGGCTACTGAGCAATTATGAAAGCTTAAGAAAAACAATCCTGAAAGATATCCTGTAATAAAGTGTTCAAGCCTGTGCATCCCGATGGTACTGTGGTGAGTGCTTTAAAAATTAATCATAGCAATAGCCTAGTAAGTATGTTAAACGCTCCCAGACTAACCCATTTTTTAAACATTTTATTTATTTATTTTTCCATGGTTTTTATTCTGTATAGACTTGTCCATCAGTAAGGGCATCTTTTTGTACATCAAGTTAAATGATGCCTTAGATACTACAGCAATGGGCTCCATAGATAAACTAATACTTATACTGACTACTTATACTACTGTTTATGACATCCTCACTTTCAGAGTGAATTTCAATGTCCATATCACACTGAAGTGTCCGCATGCTGTAGGTACCAGTTTCAAACCATATATGCAGGGGCGGCTCTATGATTTGTGCTGCCCCACGCACGGCAGTCAGGCAGCCGTTGGCGGCGTTTCTGAGGGAGGTCGCCGGTCCCGCGGATTTGGCGGCATTCCTGCGGGCGCTCCGCCGGTGCCGTGCTGTCGGCGGACTTGCCACCGAATCCACGGGAACGGTGGACCTCCCGCAGAAATGCCACTGAAGGCTGCTTGACTGCCGCCCTCATGGCAACCGTCATGCCGCCACCCCACCCCGCGGCTTGCCGCCCCAGGCACGCACTTTCTGCACTGCCTGGAGCCGGCCCTGCATATATGGTGGGGGGGTGGGAAATACTAAAATAAACTGTTAATGGCCTGAGTTAGTCCAAACCAAGGAAATCCAGAGTTAATAGAAACAAAAGCCTTTGAAATGGAGAGAGACTTGACATTTTCAGACCAGTTACCAGGCATCATTTCATTGATAGTATAAGTAGTGATTTTAGCTTTCCAGGATTTTTGGTTGAAGAATGAACTGAAAGGTATGTTTTTATCCCTACCCTGCTGCCACGCCACTAGGCAACATCAGCATCATCTAGTGCAACTACAAGAGTGACTCCACCTCTCTATAAGGTTATCACAGCCTGCAAGTCAAAGTAAGTCTAAGACTCATCTGTCAGATGCCAGATATTCACAGCCTTTGTCTGTGCACCCTTTATAACAAGCAGTGCTCTGTGATGACCACACATACCACTGTTTTTTTCTGTTGTGCTCCCTTTTGCTTTCCTCACCTTTAAACTTTTGTAGTTTGACAACTACAAAATTCAGTGAAATAGTGAAACATTACTCTTATCAAAAGGCTAGCATTTAGTAGTATGAAATTAAAATAGGGCTCTATAAAATTTACTCTACAAACTTAATTAACTGATCACCCTCATTGGGGTAACATACAGCAGGACTTGTCTACAGGTCTTCACTATCCACTCTGCCTCTTCACATAACAATCAGAACACTGCTATACTACCAATAAACTCAATATAGTTTTAAGGAATGGGTTTGTTTAAATAGGAAGAGATTCCAAAATCCCCTCTGAAAGTGCATATACAGTCTTAGAACATAAGGCTTATCACAGATACAGAAGGAAAATTTTGTGGGAGCTTATTGTTGGCAGGCGGCACCGCACCCGAATCGGCTTTAGACATAATTCTGCTCAATAGGAACAGTACATATTTAAAAAAAACCCTCTCAGAAGTAGTACATAATCACTGTGAGTGAAACTTGTGAACAGCCGGGCTGGAGGGATGAGAAAGCTTAGGCTGGTCTTTGTGTTGTGTTACTGTTATTTCAACTGCTAATATAAAAAGTAACTGAAGTAGAGTTGTGAGTTTGGTAACTAAGCTAGTTACCCTGATCCTAAGAAGATGTATGCATGTTCTTAACTTTACATTTTGCAAGTAGCTCCATGGAAGACAATAGAGATACTCCCATCATGTAAAGTCAAACACATGTGTAAACCCTCTCAGAATTGGGATCCTAGAATGTGCGGGTGAAATCCTGGCCATATTAATGTCAATGGGAGCTTTACTATTTGCTTCAATGATTTCACCCTGTATTTCTTGTGTTAGCATGGGTAAGGATTTAGCCCTTTCACAGCTGAACCATATTGCTTTCTCTGACTGTTGGGTTAATGATATTAGAAAGACAAGGTGGGGGAGGTAATATCTTTTATTGAACCAACTTCTGTTGGACAGAGACACAAGCTTTTGAGCTTACACACAACTCTTCTTCAGGTCTGGTTAATGATATAACAGAGGAATTGAAATAAATACACACACACACACTAATCTGGATTTACATTGGTGTGAATAAGGGTAATCTACTGATTATGGAGTCACACCAGTGCATCTCAGAGCAGAATATAGACCAACAGATAAACTTATCCAACAGAAGGACTATGCTGTGCTTATCAAGGAATTCACAAAAAGTATCCCATTAAGTAACAATACAGCTGCCCTTTTCTTCAACTCCAGTTTAGTTTGCTGAATTCCTTTATCTGTCCAGCACTAATCAGTGTCTTCAATTTAGATGAATTTACTATCAAAAGAGAAGCATGTCAGATTGTGAAAGGGTTTTTGTTCTCCATATTTTAAAAAAAACATATCTATTCAGTAGGGCGGTGACAGGAACTACATTAAATTAGTCCAGCAATGGCAGAATTAGGCACTACAGAAAGAAAACAAAGAATGTACTGTTATTTTCACACACAGCTGAAACACACTTTTTCCCATGTAACAAGTATGGAATCAATATATGTTAATACAAAAAATGATACGCAGTTCTGTTGAAAAAGTGAAGGAGTGATTTCAAATATGTCAGTTTGATGAGGATAATGTGTTTCTTTGAAAGAGAAAATAAAATACTTAAGCTATTCAGCAATAAAAATGAAACAAAAAGGATACATAAGGGTTGAAATACCTTTTATGGTGTACATTTGTACAGCACAGAATCTCAAATCCCAATTTTTGAACACCCCTTCAGTCCACTTCTGGGTACAGCATTTAACAGCTCACACCTACATCACATAGCATTTGGGAGATGAAGCATTAAGCACTACATCTATTTGAAACTGCAGGAGAAATGTATGTAGACAGAACGTAGTTACCCAAACTAGAATTTGGATTGGGCTCTGGTTAACTAAGGTATTTATGGGATGTTTAAATGTCCACATGCTAGGACTTCAATTTTAAGTCTCAAGCAGAAGAGATTGCCTCCAACAGCACAGCACCTCCCAACAGTTAGGGCTTCTGATTTTCGAGAATTATTAATTTATTTTTTCGGGGTTTATTTTTAGCAACTGTTGCGTTTTATTGGGGTTTTCAGGGCTCTCTCTTTCTACATGCTATAATGAGTAATGTACGTTATATACATTAGTGTAGTGTATACTATAATAAGTACTACTCTCTTTGCAGTGTTCTCTAGTGCAATGGTTCTCAATCAGGGATCCCTGGGGGGCCAAGAGCAAGTTTCAGGGGGTCCACCAAGCATGGCTGGCATCACACTCGCTAGGGCCCAGGGCAGAAAGCTGAAGTCATGCCACATGGGACTGCAGCCCAGGGCCCTGAGCCTCGCCACCCAGGGCTGAAGCCGAAGCCTGAGCAACTAAGATTTGTGTGCCCTCTGTGGCGTGAGGCCCCAGGCAATTGCCCTCTTTGCTATCCCCTAACGCCAGCCCTGGCTTTTATATGCAGAAAAACAGTTGTTGTGGCACAGGTGGGCCATGGAGTTTTTATAGCATGTTTGGGGGGCCTCAGAAAGAAAAAGGTTGAGAACCCCTTCTCTAGTGCTTTTTAATATAGTACGGTTGCAAACAGCACGACATTAAAGCACAGTAGGGAACATTTAATGAGCACCAGCAGGGTCTACACGGACACACTGATGCACAATATGTTAGTGGGCTTTAGAGATCACACACCCCACTTCTCACCCCCGGCCCCATAGTCTGCATTACTGCTCTGTGTAGACAGGCCTTTAGAATCTAAGGCTTAGCTACACTTAAATATGTCCAGAGTTCGCCCATTCTTTATTAAACAACTATTTTATTTTTATTTTTTATTGTTGTATTGGTGATGGTTTATCTGTGTTTATCAGTTAAAACCAAAAATCAGAAGCCCTAACTACACTGGGCCAAATATTGACTGGAAAGGAAAGTGTCATCTAATGACTCATCAACTTCCTAAAGTTGCAAACCACGAACACCCCCTAAAATTGCCACTCTGACTCTTTAAAGCGATCAGCGAGAAAACCTGTAGCACTGAAAATTTTGTACATATAAAATATGGGATTTCTGGAGGCAGGATAATTATTTAAAATGTTCTGTCTAACTGTCAAACACCACATTCCAACGTTATGGCTTGGTTTGGGGGTTTGCAGAAGCCATCCATGCTACTAACCAGTCACTGCCTTCAGGAATACCACATGGGGAAAATGCACTGGGCCAATCCCATGACAAAACTCTTTGGCAAGAAATGGAAAGAACGTACTCGCAACAAAACAGAATGGGGTGGCATTGACTTGCATTCGTGGAGGGATGGACGGGGATACGATGGACAAAGGTAAGAAAGGTGACATCATTCCCAGCAAATGCCACGTTTAGGACAAGTAATTTTCCAGGTGTTGTAAACCATTTTGGATACATGATAAGGTGATGCCTCAAATACTCAAACTTTTCTTTACATGTTCATCTGACCTCCAGTTTAAAATTGGGAAACATACAAGATCTTGCATGCTTATTACATGGATGGATGGAACGCTATTATTAAAATACATGTGTACTAAAGGACAGTTTGCCCTTTGATACATGCACACAACAACCACTAACATCAATGGCTGTCACACATGCATACACCCTTTCTTTCAGACTGTCTATGATCATATAATCAATTTAAATTGATGCTCCAGAATTTGCTGAGCTTTTTTCTTTTGCATAAAAAAATCCTTCTGTGTTTTTAAATCTTTCATCCATTCAAATTGGACATGTGATACTAACATTGGTAACAAGTATTCAGACTTCTTAAGTCACCTTTAACAGCTCCAGATGTTAATGGCACTTGTAGAGAAATTGCTTCTTCTTCTCTAAAACATTTAAGGAAGCTCAGAAATGTTTTAGTAAAAGCAGTTTCCAGACCTTCCTGCTGACAGCCAGAGCTTATCCTCATCAATAAGTCATGAAGTGAGAAATTTCATGTACAAAATAAAGGCTGCCTTCATATTTGGAGAGAAGGGAAAGAGAAGAAAACCATAAGGAATTTTTTCTTGCCAATTAATATCTTAACTGAAAACACATTACTTCTTTCAGGAAGTTAGAAGATGTTGTTTCAAATGCGAGACTCCCGTACATCCCCTTTGTCTTATTATCAGGAAGTTAATCAAGCCATTCAGATAATATCATTCTGATCCTCTTTGAGTACTCTCAGATTTTTAAATGAGAAAGAAAGAGAGAAAGAAAGAAACTTCTGCAGCCAGTCAGTCTAACTTCTGACCCAGCAATCTGGCACGCTTAATTAAAATTAACCTAGAGCACAAGCATCAAGCTATGAATTTCCCTACTGTATTGCAAGATCGTTATTGTGACAAGTGAATGGTAAGATCCTGATGAATGCCTGCCACTGTTCAATAGATTGAAGAAGGGCTTGAAAATGCCTTATCTTTGCTCTCTGTTTTAGCCAGATTAAGGAAAGGGTGGTTAATAACCTTTCATATTGCCCTCAGACACAGGATTCAGTCTGTCTGGCTCCATGCTGTGTTATTGCTTCAGTCTAGGCTATTGTCTATTCTCACGACATTTATTAAAAAAAAACTTCAGAGATATGTTTTTGGCTCTCATTTTACAAGATAGAAGTATCATTAACAGCCTTCTAATGTCAGAACAAATCATTTAATCAAGTCACATCAATTAAAAAGGCCACAGGACATATGTTATGAATGGCACCTAAGCACTGTAGTTTAGGTAACATTTTCACTGGGAGTACTTTATTATAATCCTTTTTCTTTTAAGAATGCACAAACATCTAGCAATGAAGGGCATAGTAACAATAGCTGAATGTTTACCTAAAATAATCATGTAACTGGAATTTTAACAGCAACCTGAAAAGGAAACAAAATTAAGTTTGTATCCATTTTCTGCTGATTTATGATGTACAAAGAAGGCTCAAAAGGTTTTTCTCTCCAATTTTATTTTTTGCTCATTTTTTAACCTTAAACAAGAAATCAGGTCCTGTCTGCCCTATTGCCCTGGGTGACTCTGTGGACAATTAAAGACTTTTGAGACTATATGGCATAAGAGAAATTTAGCAATAGAGAACAGAAGAGACTTTTAGTCAGAAAATGTTTAGAACTCTCATATTAACATCCATTTAACTTGCACTTGAAAAACTGAGTTGGGAGAAACAGTTTTAGGTACAAAACCATTCAAATGAAAGCTGAGAAAGGTATCTTAGTCATCGGGTTCTCCAGCAAAAACAGGACAGACAGGACTTGATATTACTATCTCTAAATGGACAGAAGAGCTAAAAAATTGTTTATAAAAAGGGGGGGAACTTTCAAGGCTTCTTTATAAATCAGACAAAGGTTAAAAAAAAAAAAGCAGCCTAACACTATTTTTTTCCTTTCTAGTCCACCCTTAAGATAACACACTATTTACAACCTTTCATTTGTGTCTTTGATGCCTGAATAAAAACCCTGACCTTGCAAGAAACTTACAAATGGTGCTTAACTTTAAGCATATGAATCATCTCACTGATTTTAATAAAACTATTCACATGTTTTTAAAAGGTAAGCATGGGTGTCTGAGAACACACCATGAAATCCTGGCCCCACTGAAGTCAATGGCAAAACCATTGATGTCAAGGATGCCAGGATTTCACCAATAAGCTTTATTACGTGGTTTATATTATATTTATATAGAAGCTATGTGGTATTTATATAGCTTCTATATATATAGCTGCGTGACCTACAACATTTCTATGAGATCCTATAGAAAATAGGAGATTAAATCTAATTAAAGCTGTAACAATAGCTTTTCCTGTAGGAGGACTAAAACACTTATCTTGATATGGTTACACTGAAAGGTCATTCCTATGATCCAGATTCTCCATATCTGCTCTTCATTTTCAAAACGCTAGCCAGCCACAAACCAAAATGAAATGACGGGATCAGAAACGTTTGCACAACCTTCAGAGAAACCGCTTGGTACAGTTAATTAACTGTAATTAAAATCCTGGAATGTAATTAAAATCACCCAGTATCGGTGTTACCAAACAAGCTACAGAGAGAAAAAAAAGAGAGAGAAGACAGGTAGGGAAGAGATTATTTTATTCCTTGCATGTCAATGTTATGAGTAAGTGGTAATGCTGATGATGCTGGATTGTGAAAAATGTGGGCTATTATACACTAAGTGTCTATGTTCTTTAAGGATAAAATACAGGGGGTTAAAACAAAGATCTAATCTGACACAAAGACCAGTAAGCAGTTAATCAGTAGCACAGTATAAACACAGAGTATGTTACATCACTGCCTCCTGAGCAGGTTTTCAGCATTTGTTTCTTCAGATTTACCAGCTCAGTTGTAGCCTACATACGGTTTAGAGGATTAAGCTATAATGCTACACATGTGCAGACTAGGGGGCACAGCAGTTGTCGTTTAGCCCTCGTAACTTCTGCGCAGCATGTGAAAATCAGATTGTTTATGGCAGTTAGAGCTCATTAAAATAACCCCCCTTGTTCTTTTTAACAGGGTCATTATGTAACATTAACTGAGTTTCTCTAATTGTTTCACACTCTTATCTATGTAGTAGCTGCTTTCAGACCCATTTTATCCAGATCTTTCTATCACTACAGAAATATAACAACCGCCATTGAGTAAACAAGCCATTGGTCCATATATTCTGGTAATCTGCCTCCAATGACCAATAACTGATACTTTAAAGAAAAGTGAAATTTCCCTTTGACTATGCCATTACATGTGAGGAGAGATGCCTTCCCAACTCCAGCTGGCACTCAATTTATGTGCTGAAGCACGAGGCATGATATCCCTTATAACGTTTTTACATTGCTAGTATAACTGCAAATGTTATTTTTCCACAAGCAAAATCTCTAATCCTCCTTGGAATTTTGCTGAGCCATTTACTTCAATACCAGGCAGAAGTGAATTCCACAGCTAGGTCATACACTACAGAAAAGAGTATTTTTTTTACACATTTTAAATTTGTTGCATCTCATTCTTAAATTAAAGGAACAACTGAATTGGAAGGACTAGTTGGATTTCACTGTATCAGTCTCTATTTTATAAATTTCTATTATGTTCACTATCATGGCAAATTTGTAGATCTACACACATGATACTCTGTTTCATTAGTGTTCGAACCATCAAACAGATCTGCATGCTTAGACCCTTACTCTCAACAAGAGGAATCTCCCTGACTTCAGTGGGATTCTCCCTGTGCTGATCAGCTCTATATATTAAACACAATACTGTACGTTATGTGTGGAGTGTTTTTACACATATAAAGCTACTCTCATGTGTAAACAAATGTGCACTCAAATAAGTTATTTTGCTCAAAAAATAGTTATCTGCCTACTTTCTCAGCTTTTTCATGTTTTTCAGGTTTTACATGTCTCAGTGAATCAAAGAAAATGAGCTTTCCCTAACACAGTGGTTCTCAACTGTGGTCCACCGCTTCTTCAGGGAAAGAAGAAGCGGCCAGCCGCGACCGGCCGAACCTGCAGACACAGCAGGTAAACACACCGGCTCGGCATGCCACGGGCTTTCCCTGAAGAAGCGGTGGACCACAGTTGAGAACCACTGCCCTAACACAAAGGAAATAGATCAGTCCTGGTTTAAGAACATGTATTTTATTCCTAGAAGAATAAAAACAACAATAAAAATGAAAAGTTTGCTGGAAGAACTTCCTCTTGAGTTTTCTTACTGGTCAGAAAAATGTTCATAGGTTTAATAACTTCTTCCACTGAAGGAGCTCATTAATCAAAAATAATAAAGACTTTAAATCATTTGGTGCAACAAAAAGTTGCCACCATGTCCCTTCGGTATTTTATCATGAAGGAAATAATGCTGACTTGGCATAGTAAAGTCACTTAACGTCAGACTGAGTAGTACAAATTTATTTCTTTTTTAGTTCCCAGTCATCATTAGTACATAGGACCATATATCAATTTTTTTTAAAAAATATTCTTACAGGCTATCTAGAGTAACAAGGAAATCTACTGTTAAAGCTCATAATGTAATGAAACCAAAATTTCAGATTTCAGTGCTGAAACTTAGGCTCCTGAATCCACATGAATCATCATCATCATGAAGGCACGTAAATATAAGAGATTTGATTTTTCAAAGGTGCTGGGCACTTACACCTCTCACTGATGTCAGGTCAGCAAAAAGCAGCACTTTTAGTCTTCCATCACAAAGGGAACAATATAGTGGGGAATTATTTAGGAGGATATTATTTAGTGGGCATACACACCCCCTTAACATAAACTCAGGTACTGGGAATGAGGTATCTCCTAGCCATGATCTCCAGTAATACGCTCCAGCTCCAGACCATTTTCCTCAACCTCTGGGCTGCGAGGCCCAGTTGATGTACAAGCTGCAAAATTGTCTTAATGATCTGAAACATGACAAAAGCAGGGAATGAAAAGGGAAGGTTACAATTAAAAAAAAAAAAAAAGACACCTACACAACCTTAACTCTGCCCCTATAAGGGTGGTTGGAGGAACTCAGGATAAACCAATCTCTTATGTCCCTCCTCACTTTCAAAAGAAAGGAACATTTTCTTAGGAGCTACTACCACCACTACAAATCAAGACTTCTATCTTTACAATTCAATGGGATCCTTCAGTGTGTGGTCTAGGCAGTGTTGTGACTCATTGGGTAATTACTGCTGGCTAGCAGATCACACCGAACGCAAGTGACTGCCTCTCCTCCCTGTTTTCAGCTACACAATCACAAATAAACAGATTCATAATAATTAACAAATCCCCTAATATTACTTCCCTGTAGCTAACACAGGTCACAAGAGGCAACTCTTCCCCACACTCCATTAAAAATAAAACCATCGATGAGCTGCTTGTGTCCAAAGGCAGCAGAGTTCAGACTGCATCGGGTGTCTTGTTTGAGAAAGGTAACCTTATTTGTGTATTTCCTAGCTTCCTCATATTTGACTGCTTTTTATTTCAGCTGTATCATTCTTGTATGAAACACATTGGGAGGCCTTAAGTCAACATAGCCCCGTTTTCCAAGTCTTGAGCTGGGGGATTTAAACTCTCTCATTTACAACAGGCCTGATGACCTTAAGTCACTGTTAAGTGCTCCCAAACTTAATGAAGTGTTTTGCACAGAAAGTTAATTATAACCCGATATCAACCAGTGTAAGTCATCTTCCTTTTGACACTTTTAATAGTTTCAAACCAAGATGCTGCCTATAAAAAATTAGTAGCGAGGTTCTACTCAGCATTCTTTCAAGGTTATAGGAGTTTACACTAAAAATAATACCACAGTTTATAAAGATTTTTCGTTCCAGAAAGGCAGGACATTTACTATTTTAATAAGTCAACATTTGAAAAACCTTCCAGCCACAACGGTTTGTGCACTCAACACTTTGCTGGTAGATTGCTCCTTTGAATGAACTGCTACAATTTATTTCTTTTAAATGAATCAGAGATACAAAGGGAGGCTGGGAGAGATCTCAATTAAATGTTAGTGGCAACCAACCAAGAGACCTCTAGGCTGAGATTTTATACAGCTTTTTTTCACCTCTTGTGGTCTTACTTAGCTTTCTATGCAGGGGACCAAATAAATTAATACTGTAATACATCAATAAATGTCATGCTTGCAATGAGAAATCCTGACAGCAGGCCATGCAGGGTAAAACAAAGTCTATGCCAAGCAATTAAGCTTATGAAGGACAAGCAGATGACAAGAATTAAACTCATTAATTTACTACATAAAAGCTACAGTTAACAAAGTGTGAGAAAGTGCTCAACTGTTCGCCAATAAACACAGCATTCCTTCTCTCCACTGAAGTTGAGGGCACTATAGTCTCTGCTATCAGTGTCCTTTTCCACTTTCCATAAAAAAGGTGGAGAGGGAGCTCTTTCTTAAGCAATCAGCCTTCGGTAACCATAGCCCACAACTTCAATAGAATGCAACTTTATTTTTAATATGTCCTTTTAACAGAGTTAATGAACAGCAGAGTGAAGGAAATTAAACACAGGCAAGAGAAAGAATAGGTTTGTTTCAGATGAGATTAAAATCTAAGAGGCAAAGAGATATGCCAATGCTATTCAGATGCCAGGAGATGAACAGCAGAGCAGAAGGCTCTCACACCAACAGCAGTGAAGACATGCGAATGGATTGAGAAGAAGTCATTGCAAGATAGAAGGAGCAAGGAAAAGAGAGAAGCAAGGGATAAGCTCCAAAAGGTAAAGGGACTTGTAACCTTAGTGCTAATGTTTCCTATTAAAGATTTTCACATTCATCTGAACCCAAGGTGAAGAAATCTAGTCACTCTTCAGTTCAACTAACTCCATTTAACACTAATGGGTGCGTCTGAGCCTTGAGAGAAGAAGAGTAGTGGTCATTGACACTACACAGAAAATAAGGTGTTCAAACTCCTGCACATTATCTGACTAGGAAAAAAATGAAAAAAATGTTTGGTGTAGCTTATCAAATAACCATCTTATTTCACAGAATAAGATGGTAAAGAAGAACTGTAAAAATCTGCAGGAAGAACAGACAAGAAATATCTGGATAGGGTTCTATACAACTACAAGTTAGTGGGAAATAAATTAACTGGTTTACGTTTTCTCTTGCCACACAGGTTCAAGATACTGACAGATCCTGGAAAGAGACCGTAGAGCAAAGAGAATACAATCAGTTATTTCTTAGAAG
Organism: Macrochelys suwanniensis; assembly: GCA_033296515.1. Lineage (NCBI taxonomy): Eukaryota > Metazoa > Chordata > Testudines > Chelydridae > Macrochelys > Macrochelys suwanniensis. The sequence continues at coordinate 292,172,524 of CM065775.1, forward strand.
TACAAAGTACAATCAGTAACAGAAGTGAATTATCTTGATAAACATTACTTAAACATTTCACAAGAACTACTCAGCATACCATGTACCACACTTCAGAATTTTGCAATTCATTGGATCATGATCCCATGAAATTATAAATTGTTGAAATTTCTCACAGGCAAACTCATTTGCAGCTTAATATAGAAATAAAGTTACTAGAACACTAATTTATTTTGTGGCAATTAACAGGGCTTCAAAAATCCACTCACTCTCACTGAAATCAGTGGAAAGCTTTCCCCAACAAGTGTGGAGACTGAACCTTCAATTACTGTAGAATTTGAGGTAAAGTGTGTGGCACCTTTTCTTGTAAAGATAACTGAACATGAACTGATGCAGTGGTATCTACATGAGCCTGAGGACAGATGGTGCCATTGGTTTCTTCTGTTTCTCAGCTATTTCCCAAACAGCAGCAGAGTGAAACTAACAAAACTTGGGTCAGTTTCAGCACTGTATTCATAACCCATTGGAAAACAGCAGTGAAAATGTCAAGAATGTCAATATAATTCATCTGCTGTTGCTGCTTGGAAAAATGAGTAGGGCTGAAAAATCTACTCAGTCACTGTTTGTCAGGCAAGTACCATTAATTTCTGTAGAACATCAGCTTACATTTAAAAAAATACTATGGTTAAGAAAAAACTTCCAAATGTAGATCAAGTGTAATTTGATGCAATAACGCCCACCTGAGTCTGCAGATCAACTCAGTCAGTGCTTCTGCTGCTGCATAGAGCGTCAAATCAATATGGAACTTGTGTTCAATTAAGCAATTTGATTTGAGACTATAGTGCTTATTTTTACCTTTAAATAGTCACGCAGATTGCCATCAGGAGCATTTTTCTTAATAAAATTTTAAAAATAAATATGCTGGACCGTACTCATCCCTGTGGTAATTCCATCAACTTCAAAAGAATTTCTCCAGAGGTGAATTTGGAAATATGTGCCTAGATTCATTTTACATTACACAGCTCACTGTGTACATACCTAATTAAGTATTAAAAACAAGACAGCAATAAAATATACATGATCTACCTCCAGGCATAGTGTCTTCCATTACCGCTGTAATGCAAGCCCAGCTATCAAATTTAATATAGACATCCCTATGAAACTCTTCAACGAACAATAATGACTTGTAACCTTGGGAAAATATACACATTCCCTGCAAATGCACTTAGGATAGCACCGAAATCAAATGGCGCACTCTCTCTCTTTTTTTTTTTCTTTTTTTTTTTGGTGCGTGTACAGATCCCAGCTGAGTAGAATGAGGCAGATCCTTGGGGATTCACTTCTTTCTTTCAACAAGCCATTATTAAGAAGAGCTTAGGTTTAGATCACTCAAGCACTCCAAAGATGTCTATACTATTACCAGCCCTAACGAGCAGATTGTTCTTCAAACAAAAAGCCATTTACAAATACACAGCCACTTTACTATATATATATATATATATATGCACACAAACCCACATGTCATTTATTATTTCAAGTTTGGTCTTTGCATTTTGAAGTCAAAATTGTCTACCCAGTTGATAATTTTCAGAAGCATACTGAAATTATTTTACCTGTCCTTTTATTTTATAATGGAAATAAACTGACTTCCACGGTGCTCCATGTTGGGTACAAGACTTGCTAACACATTGTACATTACAGAATTGGAGCCAGGTACTTCGATCACAACGTAAGCTGGCAAATAAATTTTGAAAAGATTTATTCCCAATGATTTCTTCTGTTAACTACTGTTTGACTATAGTGGATTGAATCAGCTCCAAGAAAATTAAGCACTCCAAGTAAATTTAATGGGAGTACGAGTGATTGGCATTTCTTAGAATCATGACCTTAGTTACATACATACATACAACAACAAAAAGGCAATCACCAAATTTTTGTCCATCAGTGCTGAGCACCAATACTTGAAATACTGATTCAGCAGGCTTCTATGTGAGTTAACAATCAGCATGGGTAAAGCCCAGAATTGCCTGAGGCTAGAGCAAAAGGAGAGTCCACTCTTGTAGCAGCAGCAGCTCTTCCTGCTGCAACTCCCTAACTGCCTTCAACAGCAGCATGCATGGTAGCAAAAACAAGACACAGGAGGGAATTAAAAACAGCCTTCCTCCCCCTTCATCACCGTCAGGAGACCCGCTTCTCCTCTGATTCCATCACACCACTATGGGAGCAAGCTGACTAATGTTATTTCTTGCCACAGAAAATAAATTATATTGGCCTGGGTCCTACAGCAGAATTTTAATCTGACAAGTCATTAATTTACTACAAGATTCATACAGACTATTTACATTTTTTAAAAAAACTGCTCCTCCTAGAATTATTACAAATCTTAGACCACACAAACACACACTCTGGTCTCCTGAATTGCAGGTAATAACTTCCATATTTGGTCAGTGGCTTCTGAATTATTTGTTTAGCAGAAGCCCCCAAAATATGGTAGGAGCTTTCCAAACAGAGGAAGACAGTCCCTGCCCCAAAGATTGTGTCCACATGCACCCACACAAAAATCAAGTCCTATACATACAGCCAGACGATATCCATCTGCAGCTGGAGAATTGTTGCAAGAGAAAGTTAGAGTTTCGTTTGTGTTGTGCTTATCGGTTAAGATGTAAAAATCAGACTGGAAGAATCTAACAACTAAAATTACAGATCTTCCTTTTAGCTAGTCCCTTCCTGCCTTCCCTCCGCACCCATCCTTGCCCTTTGGTATATTTTATACGTAAAATATAGTGTTATACTAAAATGAACCCACAAATATTTTTAAAAACCCATAACCAAACAAAAAAATCAAAGTGCTACTGATGCTTGAAAATCACCACTCTATTATATCCCCCTCTCTAACCCTTAGTCTATTTTGTCTATTTGGATTGTAAAGTCAGAGGTTGGGGACTATGTCTGACTATCTGTTTGTACAGTGCTTTGCATAATGGGGATCCTGATCTTGGTTGCAGCCTCTAGATGCTAGTGCAATACCACTAAAAATAACAACTTGATGGCTCACCTGTGGCTTTTATCCACACCCCTGATTACAGGGGGTACCACTCAATTCCCATAGGAGCTCTAGGAAGGACTGCACCCTTACGACATAGAATTGTGCCTCTCAAGGTCACAATACTTCCTGGAATTTCAAGGTGTACAGATGGAGCAGACCTACTGGTAAAAACTCCCAAGGGTGCTGCAAGTGAATCCAGCCAGCTTTGCTAGAAGCTGGAGGAAGGGCATGGCCACTGCATTTTCTCCATCCCCTCATCTTTGAGTTTGTGCCCCAGGGATGTTCAGACAGGAAGCAGTCCGTTCTCTGTATGGGAGTGTGGGGATGGTGACTGCAGGAAGGGGTCAGCCTCTGTGCACCATTTGGCCCATGTGCTTTAAAATCAAATTCATACTTTGTAATTGCCGTCACTCATACACCACTCTGGATGTCATCTGATTTAATTTGCTCTTAATTTAACCAATCCAAGTGTGAACTAAAACTAAAGCAATGGCAGGTATGAAATTAGTCTAAAACCAAAACCACACCAATATTACCAAGTTACTTCATAAATATTTAATAGAATATTGCATAATATTTGAATATTTAGTAGAATTCATCAGGTTTAAATTTTATAAAGCAACTCTATTTTCCATCTATTTATGTAAACATGCACCTTTACTATTGAATTGAGTATATTTTGGGAAAGGAAAATATTTCTTCACTAGTGTGATATAAGAATAAATGCTAAGACTTTCTAAATACTAATCAGTATTTACTGATTGCGGTACTAATGCAGCCTTGGGATGCATTAGGCGCGGTATTTCTAGTAGAGATAAGGAGGTGTTAGTACCGTTATACAAGGCATTGGTGAGACCTCATTTGGAATACTGTGTGCAGTTCTGGTCTCCCATGTTTAAGAAGGATGAATTCAAACTGGAACAGGTACAAAGAAGGGCCACTAGGATGATCCGAGGAATGGAAAACTTGTCGTATGAAAGGAGACTCAAGGAGCTTGGTTTGTTTACCTTAACCAAAAGAAGGCTGAGGGGAGATATGATTGCTCTCTTTAAATATATCAGAGGGATAAATACCAGGGAGGGAGAGGAATTATTTCAGCTCAGTACCAATGTGGACACAAGAACAAATGGATATAAACTGGCCAGCAGGAAGTTTAGACTTGAAATTAGACGAAGGTTTCTAACCATCAGAGGAGTGAAGTTCTGGAACAGCCTTCCAAGGGAAGCAGTGGGGGCAAAAGACCTAACTGGCTTCAAGATTAAGCTAGATACATTTATGGAGGGGATGGTTTGATGGGATAACATGATCTTAGTCAAAGGTCAATTAATTGCCATCAGTGGTAAATAGGACCAATGGTCAATGATGGGATGTTAGAAGTTACTACAGAGAACTTTTTCCTGGGTGTCTGGCTGGTGAGTCTTGCCCACATGCTCGGGGTTCAGCTGATCGCCATATTTGGGGTCGGGAAGGAATTTTCCTCCGGGGTAGATTGGCAGAGGCCCTGGAGGTTTTTTGCCTTCCTCTGCAGCATGGGGCACAGGTCACTTACTGGAGGATTCTCTGCATCTTGAAGTCTTTAAACCATGATTTGAGGACTTCAGACATAGGTGAGAGGATTATTCCAGGAGTGGGTGGGTGAGATTCTGTGGCCTGAATTGTGCAGGAGGTCAGACTAGATGATCATAATGGTCCCTTCTAACCTTAAAGTCTATGAGTCGACTGTATACAAGAGTGGCAAGGGGACAGATTAAGAGCTGTAGTTCAGACCAATGAGATTAATTCCTGTGGCTTTCTTGGCAAAGTAACAGTACCAATTTCTAGACCTTTATAAAGTCTTTTTCTCAAAAGTAATTCCATATCACTAAAGACTAACTAGGTACAGTGTGATACTCTCCTATTGCTAGGTCTGAATTATTCCTTCTCCCCCTCCAAGTACACATCTGAAATTTCACTTGCTAAAAACCATCACCATCATTTCAAGAACAATTAATTGATTTTCCTCCAGAAACTGATACGATCAGGGTTCACTGAGTTTTTTAAAGCATCCCTGTGAACATTCAAAACTGCAATCTGGTAAGTGATTTCAGCTGTCACTGCTTTTCACATCACTTCCTCCATTCCAGCAGGGGCATAATAAGCCAGGATGGTACACTGCTCATCACCTTATAGGACATAGATTGCTCTTAAACAGTTTGTGGCCTCACTTATTATCTCTATCCTGAGGATTCACAGAATGAAGAAACTGAATTTGACATGAAACCATATGTTAACTGATTTCAAAGCAAGTCTCTGAAGACTCAGGACTCTACAGAAATACTGCAACTGAAGTCTCTCCCCCCCCCCTTTTTTTTCCTCTTGTTTTTCGTGCGTGCGTGTGTGTTTTTCATTAGCGAAAAGATGTGCATTTACAAAATTAGATGCAGTGAACAGTGTCCTGGTTATACAGTAAAGAACCATCTACAGAGCAACTACATGCCACAGGTACTCAAACTCAACTGCAATAATATACAGTTAAATTACATCATGTAAACTATAAACCCACAAGGGGTATTCAAGTCATGAGAAGCAGCAGCCCCACCACTACAGGTATTTCCTCCTATGGGTTTCCCAGTGTGTTTTTGCTTTCTTTAGATTACAAGTTCTTCTATTTCAGTGTTTTGTACAGTGCAAGCAGATTGTTGGTACTAAACAAATAATATATGGCTAGCTTGGCATATACATAGGAACAATAATGTCCTTAATGCTTTCCTAATTAATAGCAGCGATCAAGTGTTCCACAGGAGAGAACACCCATTGGTGTTGAGCTCACGAGCCCACAGTAACAACATTCCAGCTCAGTGGAGATACACGGCTTCTACTAATGTGTCTATTTCTGCAAACAGAAGATGAGTTTTGGCGATATCGCATCAATAAAGCAGACAATAAAAGATACTGAGCTGTGTCATCTGATATTGGATTAGAAACAAGAAAATACAATATTCAATGCAGAATTATAGTGTGTATGACTTGAGGCCTCTATTTCATTAGTACCAGGCTTCATTGTGTATTTCACTGTCGGCATGCCTCACCTCCATTGCTAACAAACCAAATCACCAGGGTGGATAAAAAACAATGCTTTTTTAAAAAAAAATCTGATTTTTTTTATTTCAAACAGATTTTTTTGATAAAATGCTTTTTGAGGGAAAAAAACCTATCTAAAGAGAGTTTTAATTAAGATACGTTATAGCTCAAAGATATCTCATCATGGAATATAGATTATAAATTCTAATTCTATAGTATGAGACAATATATTCAGGTAATGTTTAAGAAAAGTTTTGTAAATGAGTTCCAATAGTTCATGGATTAGGGATCCAATCTTATGAGGTTCCAGGGGCTTCTGTATAGATTATTTAGGTTAATCTTTCTATCTACCCAATGGGACTCAGTGCTCAGTTTAGAAGATACCATCAAATATGCTTAGTTTTGCAATTCTTAAACTGTGGATTTGTTTCTCCAGAGATAACATGCTTGTTAACACCAAAAATGTCTTTAAAAATAAATAAATAAATAAATACAAATAATATATAAAGGTGAGAAATAAAAGACCTCAACCCTACTGTCCCTCTGCAAATTTGGGAACACAGAGTCAATCCCTTACCTCTCTCTAAAAGTGCAAAATTTCAAAAAGTTCAATGAATAGAAGATTGTGCGGGTGGAATAGATCTGGACAAAGAGCAGAAGTCTGGAGATAAATGTGAGATGGGAGAGACAGGCAGTAGAAACAAATGTGAAACTGTTTGAGCAGCCTATTCCAGAAGTCTTGAGGTCTTTCTGAGTGTAGCCTTCATTGATTTGAGATCTACCATACCATTCTCTCACTAGAAGGGAAAACCTATAATGGCAGCAGGCCGTAAAAGAGACCCAGTTTGGGAATATTTTAATGAAGTTCCTCTACCTGTGGGTAAGACAGGCGTGCGGGCAAAATGCAAACAGTGCAATAAAGAAATGCAAGGCCTGGTTGCCCAAATGAAACAACATCATGAAAAGTGTTCCTTCTCAGGAGGAAGCCGCATTGAAGACGATGAAAGGAACATGTCTGAACATGCAGGATCTTCGGGTTGGTAAACTTTTTTATTTCATACTTCTTTCTTAAGGACTGCCTGTCTTCCTTCTGGACTATTCTTGAATTCTCATGTTTGAGCAAAAAATATAGTTGTTACTTTATGGTACTATCATTTTAGATGTAGTTGTGATAAAAAACAAATAGCTGAAATAGGCAGATCTTCCTTTCACAATTTCACCTTTAAAGTAGTACTGAGTGTCAGTGAATGCAATGAGTAATACTAAATGAGTGATATGGTAATAATAATTAATTAAATAACTGCATTGATTTATTTTGTTTAGGAGAATCCATCCTCAACTTACAAGATTCTGAAGACTATCCACCTTCAAGATCACCATCATTTTCTATAGTTTCAGAGTTATCTGCCAATGATAGTGTTTCAGTCACATCATGTATGTCACATAGCCACAGTATATCACCTGCAGCAAAAAGAAAAAAAAAATCTCCATCATCCAGAAACACCCATAGATAAATTTGTGATAAGAACCAGCAGATTACAAAAAGAGGTAATTGATGAAAAAATTGCCCGGTTTGTTTATGCAACAAACTCTCCTTTCCATATGATTGAGAACCCACACTTCATTAACATGGTTCAGTCATTAAGACCAGGATACAGTCCACCCAACAGAGCAGATGTCGCGGGCAAATTGCTGGATAAAGTGTATGAAAGAGAAATTGAGCAGTGTGCAAAAGGTCTAGAGGGTAAAATTGTTAACCTGAGTCTTGACGCGTGGAGCAATGTCCACAATAATCCTTTGGTATGTGCTTGTGTGACAACAGAAGAAGGGAATGTCTTCCTTACAGAAACAATTGATACATCAGGAAATGCAAACACAGCAAAATACTTCCAAGAAGTAGCACTAAAAGCTATAACGAACTGTGAAAAAAAATTCAAATGTCTAGTACGCAGCTTGGTCACAGACAATGCTGCTAATGTATCCAAGATAAGAAGTCCCAAGCTAATAACATATGGTTGCAGTGCTCATTTGATGCACCTCCTAGCCAAAGACTTCAGTGTTCCAGAAATAAAGGCTAATGTTGTTGAAATTGCAAAATACTTCCGTAACAACCCCTTTGCAGCAGCTCCTCTGAAAAAAGTGGGAGGACCCAAACTAACTCTCCCACAAGATGTGCAAAGGAACTCAGTAGTGGACTGTTTTGAGCACTATGTCAAGAACTGGCTAATCTGATGACAGCGAACAAAATCGTGAACAAATAGATGGCACTGTCACAGCCAAAGTTCTCAACATCGGGCTTAAGAGAAATATTGAACACATGCTGAGTACCCTGAAGCCTATTTCTGTAGCCTTGAACAAAATGCAGGGAAATAGCAGCTGTTTTATTGCTGACGCTGTTGAAATTTGGAAGGAAATGAGTGAGATCTTAAAAAGAGACATATGCAATGACAGAGTTAAATTACAAGCATTAAATAACGAATGGGACAAGCACTATCTTCAGCTCATATTCTTGCAAATATTCACAATACTCAGTACCAGGGTCAAACTTTAACTGCTGAAGAAAAGGAGTTGGCTATGACATGGACATCCAGCAATCATCCCTCCAAAATGCCAACTATAATAAACTTCAGAGCTAAGCGTGAACCATTCAAGAAATATATGTTTGCTGATGATGTTTTAAAGAAAGTCACACCAGTGAACTGGTGGAAGTCACTTACGCACTTGGATTCAGAGACTGTTGAAGTGATAATCTCACTTTTAACAGCAGTAGCTTCTTCTGCTGGTGAAGAAAGAATATTTTCTTATTTTGGACTAATTCATTCCAAATTGAGAAATCGTTTGGGGCCTGAAAAAGCAGGAAAGCTTGTTTTTCTTTTCCAGATTATGAACAAACAGGAAAATGAAGCTGAAGACAACTGAGTTAGCTGCAGAAGCCAATATATTAAGTTTCTTATGTTGACCTGGCTGACATAGTCGATTTAATTTGTGTGGGGTTTTTTTAAAATATTTCATTTAACTATTTTAGTTAAAAACAATTGTAACAAAAACAAACCTGATTTTAAAAAAATTAAATGTTTAACTAAATTCAAAAATGCATATGTTTGTTTTGTTAAAATATGATGTTTGCTGTTGAAGAAAAAAATCCAGAATACATAACATTGTTGTTTTAGTTAAATAAATCAATTTAAATGTCTGTCTGGTGATGTTCTCTCCTAATACAGCATGGCAAGAAAGTCCTCCAAATGTTAATGATTAACTTGTTGAATTGGAGATAGTTCACCTCCCAATGACTTCATAAATATCTGCTTCAATTACCTGTGGTAAATAAAATAACCAAGCAATCATTCATTTTCCGATATAGCTGTAAAACTAATCTGAAAAGTTTTCAGAATAAATCACTTTAAAAATGTAGTGTTTACCTTCTAAAAATGAAACCTACATCTATCTCCGAATTGTGAAGAATATGTATTAAGGTTATAACAACCAACAAGAATGCACTTTTATGTAGAAATCCATGATTAAATCGAGTCTTCCTGACTAGTGATTTAAATCAAATCCACCCTGGAAATCACCATTTTAAATGTTTTCATATTACCTCAATGTTTCTGAAACAAAAAAAAATATTAAAAAAGGATCTTGATTTATGCTTCTGTCTCCAAAACAACTGGAGATAATTCGGACCATGATAACAGGTAGAGTGACAATGAGACTACAGCTGAGGGAGATGCTGTCAGTGAAGACTAAAGCAATGGTTTGGATGGGGAAAAAAGCATAAGAAAGGGATCAGGCAGAAATCAAACTCTCAGGAAAAAAAACAAACTTTTTTTGTATCTCATTCAAAACTTTTAGTAGAAAAGATACAGCATTTTTCAACCAGTCCAAAGGGCTAAAATTCATTGACATTTACCTTTTAGTATACCCATTGTAATATCCAGTTAATTTTGTTTTTTCCAGTTTTTCTTTCTACCCCAATAAAAATCACTGCAGCAAGCAGTCCATTAGATCACCACTTCTACACCCTCCCTGGAGGTCCCCCAGGAAAGGCAAGGACAAGAGTCCTTTGACAAAGTGCTGACATCATATTCAGGGCTAAAATGCAAACAACATCCAGAGCAATTTGTACATACTTATACACAAACTCTCCCAAATTTCTGGCGTACAATGCACCCAAATACTCCATATTTGATATATATGCACAAATACATGTCAATACACAGATGTAAAATATTGCATCAATATAGAGTTGGATAAACACTTATTCTGTGGAAGTGAGAAGGATTCCAGGGTATATTATTTCACCTTTAATTGTTGTTCTATGAAGCTAGTATACTAGAAATTCTTGGGTTACAAATCTTGTGAAGAATGGATCTGGCAATCCTAAATTTTTTGAGAGAGAATTCTGGAATCATACATGAGGTAATAGCTGACACAAATCCAAAAGGTCCTTTTTAGGGTCCAAGACTACAAGACTCGTGAAACGGGGTGGATGAGCGTTCATCAATGGAGGACACTGCTTTCAAGGAACAAATATCACAGGTAGGTAACCCTTTCTCTGTAGGTATTATCACATATATGGAGATATGCCTATCTCACAGAACTGGAAGGACCTTGAAAGGTCATCAAGTCAAGTCCAGTCCCCTGCCTTAACTAGCAGGACCAAGTACTGTCCACTGACAGATTTTTACCCCAGATCCCTAAATGGCCCCCTCAAGGATTGAACTCACAACCCTGGGTTTAGCAGGCCAATGCTCAAACCACTGAGCTATCCCTCCCCCCAAATCTGTACTTGACAGCTACAGAGCAACAAGGAGGTCTCTGAAACAAGGCACTTATGCTCCACAACTAGATGTGCCCATACAACAGTTGAAAACAGTTGACTTTCAGTGTGATTTGTGCTCGTAAATCCCTTAGGCACTTTGGGAAATCTCTCTGAAAAATATTGCACAATGTTAACAAAACAGTCAGCAAAATACGTGGCTTACTACAATGAAGATTTATGGGCAGACAGCACATTTCGGTTGTCCCCATTAAACATAAGATACAATAAGCTAAATTAGCATGAAGAGCCAAGCTTTCAGAGCTTTCTTTAGCTTTGGCTAAGTTCTGGTCAGTTAGATTCCCCCTTAGATTCCTAAATAAAAAGGGAATTCAGGGTCAGACCAAGTGAGAAGTCAAAGTAGGATGTTCACCACTAGGAAGATACTGTTTTATGTTGGATTGCAGACACTTTATTTATACTGTTTATTATTATTATTATTATTTATCTATTACATAAACAATATTTTGTGTACTATGCTCTTTAAAGACTTAGAATAAGCCAGGTCTCTGACCCATAATGTTTTAAGTCCAAACAGACAAAAGAGTGGGAGAAATCACAAAACATAGTTTATACAGAAGGCAGACTCTTTAATATACCAGCACTACTTTAATTTTGTATTTTAACTGCGTAAAATACTGATTAGTGACAACAGTAGGAGGGCAATAATGTAACCCCAGGCCTTTAACCAACAAATGACAGGATTTGTAGGTGATAAGGTTAAAACTCTGCCCTCAACCTTCTCCACTGACAACCTTCTCCCTCTCCACTCAACCTTCTCTGAATTGTAGATGATAATATAAGACAGACCTGGTGACTGAGTAGGTAAAAGATGATACTCTGGAAGAACTAATTATTTGGGTGTGAATAGTAATTCACTAGCTTCTACTAAGAAAGAAGAAAAAAGCCAATTCCAAAGTCTGAATGTCACAACAGATAAACAACCAGGAAAGACTCTTCATATGTCTGTGAGGAAAACAGTGCTGTCAGAATCTTTTAAATGAAAAATGTTTGTAGTCAAACTTCCACTCCTCCACCCCTCACCCACCCAAAAAACCCCAAATTAGATAAATTCATAGAGGATAGGGTCTATCAAGATGGTCAGGGACACAACCCATGCTCTGGATGTCCCTCTGACTTTCAGAAGGGGCTGGATCACTCAATAATTACCCTGCTCTGTTCATTACCTGTGCAGCATCTGGCACCGACCACTGTCAGAAGACAGGTTTCTGGGCTAGATGGACCACTAGTTGACCCAATATGGGTGTTATGTAAAATGTTGCACACATTTTACTTCTTCAAAAATGTCTGGGGAATTTTTCTGATGAAAAAACAAACAAACAAAAATAACCACACTTTTCGTTTCTGTTCCCCGCATCATCCTTTTTGAATGGCAAAAGGGAAAACAGGGAAAACAAACATTTTCTAAATTTTCTTAAAGGAAAGTCAGTTTGTTTAAAAAAAATTTGAAAGTAAAACATTTCTGAAATTTTTGAAAATGTACAGAGAACTCGGTAATAATCTTTGATACTGTATATAGGTTTTTATATGGAAGGCTTTCAGTTTGTCACTCTCTCAATAAACCTCCTAAACGAGAGACTGCATTGTGATTAGTTTACCTTCCACTGGACATCAGAAAGACAAACTTGCAACTAGCTTGCTTCTCAGTGCAGTTGGCATCTCTCTTTTGGAGAGATTTTTGAAGGTGTTGAAGGCAATCAAGCGCAAAGCTGGATTTAGGTTATGCGGGAACCTGAACAAAACAAGCTGTGTAAGGCCCCAGCCACACCTCAGAAACCACCTACCACATCTGGCATCAGCAGATAGTATTTGATTTGGGTGAGGTTGCTGGTCATTCTGGGAGAATGAAGGGCTGGGACCCCCACGTTCAGTTTTCAGGTTTGATGTACCCTGTACAAACATAATTGCCTGAAATGTTTGTTAATGCACCCATTACAAACATAATTAACCTATTAAGGAGAAGAGAAGAAAAATCTGAAAGCTAGTGGGAACTATAGTCTTTGGATTGCAACAGCAGCTACTATTCAAATGGACACAGCCGGTGGGCAAGGTTATAGATGTGTGCTGAAAGGGTTGTTGACAGCATGGGGGCCCTATGGCCACACACTTGCCACGTGTCTAGGCTAGCCCTGATAAATCAGAAGTGCAGGGATCCAGCTGCTTGAATTCACACAAGACAGCAAACCTCCTTCATTTCAAGTTGTATGCCCTTTCCTGCAGGCAGCTAGGAGGACATTAGAAATCAAACTGATTGAGAGCTGAGCCATGTTAAGATGGAGAGAGTCCACTGAGGGCTTGTCTTCACTACCCGCCGGATCGGCGGGTAGCAATCGATCTATCGGGGATCGATTTTTCGCGTCTCGTTTAGACGCAATTAATCGATCCCCGATCGCGCTCCCCGTTGGCTCCGGAAATCCACCTCATTGAAAGGCGGAAGCGGAGTCGACGTGGGAGCAGCAGCGATCGACTCACCGCCGTCCTCATGGCCAGGTAAGTCGATTATGATACGCCGACTTCAGCTACGTTATTCACGTAGCTGAAGCTGCGTATCGTAGATCGACCCCCCCCTTAGTGTAGCCCTGGGCTGAGAAGGAAATATCCAAGTTCTAAGTCACAAACATGGCAAATCTCATGGGCAGTTTGGTGGAAGACTGGTATCATATGATGCCTGTTCTCTATTCTACCTTCCTCAGCAGTCTCCTTAAAATCTTCTTATTTGTCACATAACTGAGAGAATATCTAATATGTTTCTCTCCATGAACATATCATACAGCAGTCAGTAGCCTTGTACTTGGTGATGTTTCATGCTACATTATGTTACCTCAAGTAATAAACTCATTTTCTTAACAACTGTCCATGTTGCATCACGTTAAGTGCAATGATTGGTGCATTTTTCTGGCTTTTGTCCGGCCTATAAAAGCATTTTACCACTAGATATTCATGGAGCGCATAAGAATAGGTGCAGTCATTGGATTCATTCACCTTACTAACATTAGGAACAAGCCAACCACCACAGATGGGCAGAATGAACCTGTGCATAAAGCCTCATCGGAAAGAGGAGAAATTTCTAACACTCCAGTAGCTCTGTCCCCCATGCTGCAACAGCAGTGCAATTAGGCTGGGTCTACAGAAAAAGTTATGTATTGGAAATATTTTTCATTAAAAAAAAGTCACAAGTAAGATATCCATTTACTAAAAATACTTATTATTTGCCCTCCTCACTATTTTAGCCCCTTTCAGCCAACCAACTTGAGAACAACACAACAGGCACTATTCTCACTGAAAAGTGACTGTCTAGATGCCTTCAGCCATTCATAGCCCTATTAGTGAAAGTCTGAGAAGGAGTCTGAAATCTGGGTCTCACAGTAAGACAGTTTATTAGACACCAATGGAACCAATTCAGAACATTTGATTTATTTAAAATGGACTTGGACTGCATCTAGAAAATACCACATCTGATCTTTCTAATATGAGAATGATTTGCTCCAACACTATAAAGTTTTCAGTTCTGAGGAATATTGAATTTTGGAGAAAAAAGGGTTTTCACAAAGGTATCTTTTGCATATTCACTCAATTTCTTTACACACATCTGAAAAGCATAAGTAACATACTCATTCCTGACTATTCCCACTCATGAGTTAGATGAAGGAGCACTCACTTGTGCAACACATTACAGTATCTCACAGCAATCTGAAAATTAGGTTATTAATCTTTTAAAGAAACCCAGCCCCAGTGAAGTCATGAATAATGACTATTCTTTTTGAGCATTTCTGCATTGGTAGACACTAATGGCTTTCTTCACTCAGCCTCAGACTGCAGAGAACAGTGATTAGCTACTCCTTACAAATGTAATTAACTGATTAAGAAAAAGGGCAGAGAAGATCAAAGCTCTTGGGGCATATAGCCTTTGGATTGCAACAGCAGCTACAATTCAACGGGTTAAGAGGATAAAACACTGCATTCACACAACACATGTCAGCTGTCTCTCTTCTCATTGTGAAGCTGACTCAACCCACAATAAAGAACAACCTTTTATAAAAGGTTGAAGAAGGTTCTATTCATTTTACTTTGTGAAAACACTAAAAAAACTGCTAGGAATACAGCAGCATGTGTTCAGTGAGGCACAGCCTTCTCAAACATCCTTAAGAAGTTCTAAGCAACAAGCTTAGTGTACTATTCTCTTTAGTCTCCTCAGAGTCACTCACAGCTGGGTTACTGTTAATTATTCCAGCCAGTTCTCATCATATGAGCTTCAAAGAGCAAGCCCTCTCCAGTTAGTGCTGCAAAGCTCTTGAAGCTTTTAACTTTGTCTATTCTCCAACCATTTAGAAGGTTTAAGGAACACTGTCTGAAACTGCCTTTCATATTCTCGATCCTTCTGTAACTAACCATGTCTTTTGTTTCAGCTCCATATTGAATACTGGGCCTAGGATATGTAAAAGATCAACTAAAGCTCCGTGACGAAGACCATGGTTGAGAACTTCACTCCTCTGACATAATGGAACTTTCTACAATAAGGTAAAAATTCATCTGTAAAAGAGATGGACCTTTCTCAAGGACTGGTTGAGACTATGGCATGAAATCTCCTAGGAATTAAGAACCATCACAAACCTAACCTCAAGCACAGGGTTAATTTCTTTGAGCTCGTCTTCCCTAACAAAGTCATAGCAACATGTGTGTACATGTAATTTAAAAAAATTCCAAAACAAAACACTCTACTGCAGAGCCACTTCTCCCCATGGGGACGGGATGAGAGAAAAAATGAGACAGATGTTAGTAACGTTGCTCAATGTGCTATTGAACACTACTCAGATACTAGCGTGATGAGCAGGGTATAAAAGACTGGACAGAATAGAATTTACTGCAAACCTGCCTTGTATGTAAACGGCCTATTACCGTTATTGATCAATTGCTGAAAATCCAAGAGTTAGAGTTTTATTCCTTTAGAAACGTAACGGTAAATTAAAAAAAAAATAGACTGAGAAAAAAGGGAGAAGGAATGAACATGCAGCAAGCACAAACTGAAACACAGCATTCAGAGACATTCTGAGTTTCAATTTGCAGAGTTTCTGACACATCCCAATCGGTGATGGATTAGTGTCATTGTGAAAGGGCCACCTTCACGCAGAATCTGAGGATCCGTGATGAATAGCAACACCACCAGCTACAGATCTTGGAAGATCCATAAAGGAGCTTACCACTGATTTACCATGATCCGCTCTGCCTGAGAACACAGCCAGCTTGGTGGTGATGTTATCCACTCAAATTTACATCAACCTCTCCTCAAATTCATATGCCTGAGATGGGTAAAGTATGCAGAGCAGAAGTTAATGCTTCTGTGAGCAGCAGGAAATCCCACTGGATATTCTACTGAATGTACCAAACTATTTAAGGAACGTGGTCTGAAAATGCCTTTCATCTTTTCAATGCAAATCCAAAGAATCCCAAATACATACTGTTTGTACAGAGGGATTCTGTAGGCTGAGAGGAAGAGGTATGTTGCATATTCACCACACTCCTCCCCTTTCACTACCACCTTCCCTGAGCTTTTGTCACCAGATAATGCAAAATTTGGTTGAAACTATTTCCCTTTATCTTTTTGTCTCCTCATGAGGGATGATATGGGCAAAACTATTTAGGATCCCAAACTGAACATATGTATGGACTTAAATATTATAAACAAAAATATTTCTAAACAAATGTAAATATCTGAAAATGTGATTCCCCCCTTATTTATCTGCCATCACCTAAGGCAGAGGTAGGCAAACTATAGCCCATGGGCCACATCCGGCCCGCGGGACCCTCCTGCCCGGCCCCTGAGCTCCTGGCCCGGGAGGCTAGCCCCTAGCCCCTCTCCTGCTGCTCCCCCTCCCCCGCAGCCTCAGCTCACTGTGCCGCCGGCGCAATGCTCTGGGCGGCGGGGCTGCGAGCTCCTGTGGCAGCGCAGCTGCAGAGCTGTGGCCTGACCCAGTGTTCTGTGCTGCGCGGTGGCATGGCTGGCTCCAGCCAGATGGCACGGCTGCCTGTCCTGGTGTTCTGGGTGGTGCAGCTGTTGCACCACCAGCCACCGGTGCTCCAGGCAACACGGAAAGGGGGCAGGGGGGGTTGGATAGAGGGCAGGAGAGTTGAGGGTGATGGTCAGGGGGCAGGGTGTGGATGGGGGGGGAACAGGGGGTTGAATGGGGGCGAGGGTGTCGGGGGGCAGTCAGGAAGGAGAGGGGGGGTTGGATGGGGCAGCGGAGGGCAGTCAAGGGCAGGGGTTCTGGGGGCGATCAGGGGACAGGGAGAAGAGGTGGTTGGATGGGGCAGGGGTCCCCGGGGGGGCAGTTGGGAATGAGAGGAGGGGTTGGATGGGGCAGCGGGGGGCAGTCAGGGGACAGGGAGGTTGGATGGGGAAGGAGTCCCGGGGGGCCATCAGGGAGCGAGAAGCATGGGGGGTCGGATAGGGGGCAGAGGCTGGGCCATGCCTGGCTGTTTGGGGAGGCACAGCCTCCCATAACTGGCCCTCCATACAATATCGGAAACCTGATGTGGCTCTCAGGCCAAAACGTTTGCCTGTCCCTGACCTAAGGGTTTGGTGTATCTCCTTCAATAGAGGAGCACATCACTAGTACTAAAAGTAGCACAAGGAATGACATGAATGCAATTCTCTGCCCTGTGCTACAGTTAGCAATGTCATTATCTGTTGTGAGACACAAACTAAACATTGAGCCCCAAATCCTGCCAAGTGCTTAGACACATGCTTAACCTGATGCATGAGAGTAGTCCCAGAGTTGTGAAATCAGCTGCACAACTCATGTTTAAACATAAGCATGAGCTTAAGCAACTTGCAGAATTTAGGCCCATATTCAGTTCTTAGTAGGTAAAAACCCTTTCAGTTACCTTTAAAATACACAAAGGAAAAAGCCTGTTGTAAGTCAAGACATTTTATAATTCTTTGAGAACCTACAATATTACAAGTGTCAAAACAGTATTTAATCAGTTTGCAAACTTAAGTCTCCATGGAACCAACAGTCTAAAGGGATCATATCTAGAATTACCAGTTTCATACAGATAATTTAGTATACAATGCTATTCCATTAACATAGAAAAAAATCTCCACTACCTAGCTACTATATTTTTAGTCTTCACTTGAAAGCAAAATATACTGGGCCAAATTCTGCCCCTGTTTACACCTATTCACCTCCAATGAGGACAGAGTATGGTCCAGTATCATTATATTATCTGCATTAAGGTTTGCAAGTCTAATGTTCTGTATGGGCTACTGAAGCTTCTTTTGCCAAGACAACTACTGTAATTTTTAGATGACATAAACAAAACCTACTTGGTCTTATAAAACAATGTGATATATACCATACCTTAATCATGTGTCCATTAAGGAAGCATTCCTCTGCTACTACCCATAGTCTATTGGTCACATCATGAACTTGGATTCAAAGCCATTCCAAATTGCTCTGATCCCAGCAAGACTGTTTTTAAACTCACTACTTCTACAGATATAATCTAACAGTGGATATCCTAAACTAAATAAACATGATAAGTATCAGAGATTGTGCTTCGGCAACATAGTGAATGTAATGACAGAAACACGAAGAACGTAAAACATCACAGGGCTGACACAGAGCTCAGTCAGCAGCCTGGCAACAGTTTAAAAGTTTCTTGTTAGACACTTTACAGATGCAAGTTTCTTCTGCTAGTACAGCAGTACTCAACCGCATGCGGCCTAATTAGCACACAGCTGCGGCCCAGCTGTGTGCTTAAGGCCGCTGGGCCCGCGGAGTCAAGGGGGCAGGCTGCCCCACCGCCTGGTGTAGTGAGGTCCAGAGCCCTGGCTGCCCTGCCGCCCTGCCTGGTGTGGCAGGGTCTGGAGTTCCAGCCCCCCTGCCCGGGGCCCTGGCTGCCCTGTCCCACATGGCGGAGTCCGGGATCAGGGCTGCCGGTCTGCCCAGCCCCACACAGCTGGGTCTGGACTCAGGGCTGCCCTGCCCTGGTGTCTGGCCCCGCACTGCGAGGTCCGGGCTCAGGGCTGCCCGGCAGAGTCCGGGTTCGGGGCTGCCACGTGGCACAGTCAGGGGGGTAGGGACTGCCACGTGGTGGGGCTAAGGGGGTAGGGACCGCTCTGCAGCCCCACACCTGGAGTATGCTCCTGGCCCCACTCTGTGGAGAGATCAGTGGGCAGGACGGGGCATTGAGCACAGGGGTCTGTAGGAGGGTTTGGGAGGGGGCGTTGTGATTCTCAAATTGCGGCCCAGGTAACACATTGTGGGTAGGGTTGCCAACTTCTTAATCGCACAAAACCAAACACCCTTGCTCCGCCCCTGCTCTTTCCCCAACGCCCCGCCCCTGCCCCGCTCCTTCTCTAAGGTCCCGCCCCCCACTCACTCCATCCCCCTCCCTCCGTTGCTCGCTGTTTCCTACCCTCACTCATTTTCACTGAGCCAGAGCAGGGGGTTGGAGTGAGGGAGGGGGGGTGGGCTCCAGGAGAGAGTTCAGATGCAGGAGGGGGCTGGGGCAGGGGGTTAAGGTATGGGAGGGGGTGTGGGGTGCAGGCTCCAGGAAGGGGCGCAGGGCTGGGGCAGGGGGCGCGAGAACCTGATTGATTTTAGTGTCCTAAACATAAAGGGTCTGGTCTGTACTTTTATTGAAGGCAATTGGTTGGTATATTATTCCCAAGCCTCCCAGGAATGGGGGTGAAGGCGCTTGGGGGGGATATTTTTGGGAAAGAAAAACTCCAAGTGGTCCTTTTCCTGAATCTTTGTCTAAATCACTTGGTGGTGGCAGCAATACCATCCAAGGACAAGGGAAGAAATTTGTGCCTTAGGGAAGTTTTTAACCAAAGCTGGTAGAATATAAAAGCTTAGGGGTCTTTCATGCGGGTCCCCACATCTGTACCCCAGAGTTCAGAGTGGGGAGGGAACCCTGACAGAGGCAATGATGTCTTCCTCAGTCGTCAGACAGACAGTCCCAATGTCACTGCCATTGTTCAGTTTTAACAAAAGCAGCAGGGTAAAATAAACAAAATAGGGCAGCAGTCAAACTGCGGAGGCGGCAGGTAAACAAACTGGCCCAGCGCACCAGGGGCTTACCCTGAGCAAGCCGCGGACCGAGTTTGGGACCCACTGCACTAAGAAAATACCTGTCATCATTGCCGCAACAGGAAACTGACATGCAAGGCCTTGAAGTCTACTATCTCTCCGCAAAGGAGTAACAGACTGTGGCAAAAATGTGTGCACTATGTCCCTTTCATGTATGGCACTGGGTCTTCGCTATTCAGACTGTTGGCACTCAACTTTTCCTGGTGGGATCCCTTTTCATACTTACCTAGGGCTAGTATGTTAGGGGATGTCTACACTTACCAGGGATCAATGCACTGCAGGTCGATTTAGCGGGTCTAGTGAAGACCCGCTAAATTGACTGGCGATCGCTGTCCCGTTGAATCCGGTACTCCACCGGAAGGAGAAGAGTATGGGAAGTCAACGGGAGAGTGTCTCCTGTCGACGCAGCACGGTGTAGACACCAGAGTAAGTCGACCTGAGCTATGTTGACTCCAGCTACGCTATTCACGTACCTGGAGTTGTGTAACTTAAGTCAACTTACCCCCATAGTGTAGATAAGGCTTTAGTCTTCTAACTAGCAGGCATCTATTAAATTGTGCAAGTTCTGAAGTATAAGAAAAGCTAATGACCTTTAAGTCCATATAACACCAATATCTGAGACAATACAAATGTAGATTGCACTATCCACACATTGAGTATGCAAGTTTCTCTATCCACAGCTGAACTCGAGTACTTTGTATGACCTGTAGAAGCGACAAAGGGTCCTGTGGCACCTTATAGACTAACAGAGGTATTGGAGCATAAGCTTTCGTGGGTGAATACCCACTTCATCGGATGCCTTCATTGGAAGTGGGTATTCACCCACGAAAGCTTATGCTCCAATACCTCTGTTAGTCTATAAGGTGCCACAGGACCCTTGTCGCTTCTACAGATCCAGACTAACATGCTACCCCTCTGATATTTGTATGACCTGTTTCTTCCACTTACATAGAATATCTTCATAGAAAAATGAAATCTCATAACTTAGCATCCTTTAAGGTAAGACTAATTGATTAGCAAACTTTCTGGTAGTGTGTGCGAGGTTGCGACGAATGGGTAGTGAAGAGTGGTGACAATTAAGTTTGCTAGACTTAATTCACAATTCCAGCTGCCAGTGTCACACTACTGTGAAATCCAATCGTTGCACTAAGTTAACCTTTGGAGCAGTCATCTGAAGTTTGCACAAACTCATCCTTGTCAACCATTTGCAGTTAACATTTGTTAAACATCTGATAAAGCACCAAAACTAATTACCTTCTTTATTTAGAAACACAGCTTGAGAACAGACTGTTATGCCTATGCTGATTTTCTTCTAATTTAATGGGATAGTTCTGTCCATTATCCCATTAGCTACGCGCTGCTAAAATACTATAATGGGCACCACAAAGCCAAACAACTAATTGAAATCATCACAAATTCCCAAAACAACATCAATTCTTTCTGCACTTGATTGCTGCAAAATGATCTCTTTTAAACACACACATATATCACACATTTGATCTGATCTCTGAATGGCTGCAGAACAACCAAAAATAACGAGATATGGTTCCCGTTTTCTCCTCACCAAAATTGTCTCTCATTCTGTATATTTGCCAACATTCCTGATAAGAAATACACAGTCTGACTCATTTCCTCACAGTGAAAACATTCATGTTGATCCTTTAAACAAGACAGCAGTAGTACAGACTTCCAGAGCATTCTGATGTGAGAAGACATTGATATTCATGTATTGCCAAGGTAAATTTCAACCTTTTAACTCCAGATGTTTATACGGGCAAAGTCATAGCATTACAGAGGTAGTTACTAATTCAAATTCTATTTAGAAAGGCTGAAGTTGACTTTTTTTCTCCTCATTTTGATTAAATGCCGCAGCACTATGTTTTTAATAAAATGTTTAGCTGTTCTGTAGTTTCTCCCTAGATTTTCTTGAAATCCTTCCCAAACTACAAACAAAACCATAATAAAAACTAAGACGTTATAGAGTATAACAGTAAAAGATGGGCTAGCACTTGGTGCCAAAAGATCAACCGTCAGCCATGTAGCATAAAATTATTAAGCAGCAGAGCAGGAGTTAATTCTCTATTTAATTATTTTTATGTAGGACATTTTCATATGGAACTTAAGCTCTCCTGACACTTTAAATACCAGCATTCATATTCCTTATATAGCTGAAATTCTCTAAAATCTAACTTCAGACAAAAAGGGAAGAGTTCTTATAGCTTAATTAATTTTGGTTTGTGCACCCTTTCCTCCATGAAAAAGAAGTTTCACCTTTTTCATTAAAAACAAAAATACTTTGAAAAAATAGTAAAATGAAGAATAAAAGTTTGAGTAAATGTAGCAAACCTTATGGCAGCACAGTCTCTATCGAACAATACATGAAGAGTGCCACGATAAAATCAGAGGAAAATAGATTTGTTTTCTGAGCTATATTGCTGCTGCTAGAAAATTGACAGACACAAGAGCTCTGTGTAGATAAAGGGCACATTGCAAGTTCAGCATAATTACAGCCAACTCTGTTCCCTGCTAAACAAGTGTATATATAGTTCAGCCAGTGTGTTTGCTCTCTTTTTCCAAAACAAAAACAAACAAACAACAATCCTGTTTGGCATATTGCTCTAGGCTCCCGACAATGAAAGCAATGTCAGTATTCAAACAGCGTTGACACACTTCAGGTGTCAACTCCTTAATAAGGAAACGGTGCCAGATGCCAGCTACCCTTCGTATCAATTTCTTGATCTACTTGTTTCATTTGTCTTGCTTTGGAACGCTGTTCAACTGTCAAGTTAAAACAATGCTTCTGCACCGTCACTGAAACCCAGGTCAAAGTGCTGCACCAGCAGCAAACATACTATAGTTACAGTTAAGTGCAATGATTAAAGGGCACAGCTGTACTACAGCTGTGACCTAAAATTCCAATGTCCTAACACAGCAAGGAATCCATTCACTAAGAAAAATAACTTTTTTCACACATATTGCTGCATCTTTTAGTGTTAACCATGTTTACAGATCATAGAATAGGTAGACAGAAGAAACAAAACATTTTCTTACGAGTTTAGGTAGAGTTTTTTGTTTTAGTTTTTAAGTCAAACTCTTTTCAATTCTGTTTAGTAAAAGAAAATAATTATATGGGAACAGACTTTAATACGGCTGTAATGGAATATTACATGACTGGAAAAGAATTGTATTGGTATAGGTAAAAAACAATACGCATTCAACTAACTGATCAAAAAGAAGAGCAGCTTCCCTAACTGTTCAAAGAATCCCAGAACATCATTTATCAACACAGCTCCTTTGAAGCATCTCAGGTGCACTTCAGCTATATCACTTGTTCAGGACAAACACAATTTCACATAAAAATGGTGAATTTATGAAGAACCATTTGACCCTACTCTTCAGCCATCATAGAGAAAAACAGAATAGCACTCCTGGTTGCCTGGTCAGTTTCTACAGCTTTACCCTGAAAAAGTAAACAATCCTTATACCAACACTTCTATACAGTCACTTAGCTGTTCAAGAAATCCATGATGTATATACACACATCTGAGAAACATTTGATCACTTCAGTTTACAATAATTCTGCTAGCACACACTAATGAAAGAAAATTACAACATATTCATTGCGAAAAATATCAAATCCACGGTCAGTGCGTCTGCCATTATTACATCAACGTGTTGGTCTCACTCTTACCTCAATGATCTTGTCATGAATTTGCAGGCCTTCTGTCTTGTCAGCAGGTCCATTTTCCAATATTTTTGACACATAAATTCCTTCAGGTGAAGAATCCTCCTGATTGTTCTGTACCAGGCAATATTGAAGTTGCAAAATAAAAGACAGCCATATTAGTACAAGAAAAGAGACAGTGCTATATTCAGCAATGCAAAATGTAAATCCATCCGAAAAATGCAGCTCTCTTTTTTATCTAAGGATTTAGCTACTTGGGATTTTTAACTCAATATACAATAGGCGTTAATCAAAATGACCGCATTAATAAACTATTCCAGCATTTTTTACAAGTTAATCTATTAGGTTAGTTTAGTCTACATAAAACACAAGGTGCAATAGTAATCAGATCCTAGATAAAATATTTAAAGTGAATCTCACACTTTCTAGCAGATGTGACTAATGTATATAAAGAGGAGCACGTATTAAAGAAAAAAGGAGGAAGCACAGGTGTTTGTCTCAGGAAGAAAAGTCATTCTTTAACACTGCTGTTTGTATACATTTTTCCTTAGAAAATAAAGCAGCACTATTTAGTAACACATAGTAGTGATAGGATTCTATTGAAGTTGGTTAACCTCGTAAATCCTATTTACATGGGATACTGACAACGTGAAATCTGTAAAGATCAGCTATGGACAAAAGGAGAACCTTTTCCAAGTTGATCTTTACACATTTCCAAGTGAAACTCACTTGAAGTTCAAACTTACAGCTAAGAAGTTATTTACCACGTTTGGAATAATACAATAGACAGGTCTGATCGTGATTAATTAAAAAAAATAATCGTGATTAATCGCAGTTTTAATCACCGTTAAACAATAGAATACCAAATAAAATGTATTACATATTTTGAATGTTTTTCTACATGTTCATATATACTGTATTCTTTGTTGTAATTGAAATCAGTGTACATTAGTTTTTATTACAAATATTGGCACTGTAAAAATTATAATCAAAAGAAATAGTATTTTTCAATTCATCTCATCCAAGTACCGTAGTGCAATTTCTTTGTCATGAAAGTGCAACTTACAAATGTAGATCGTTTGTTGTTACATAATTGCACTCAAAAACAAAACAATGTAAGACTTCAGAGCCTACAAGTCCACTCAGTCCTACTTCTTGTTCAGCCAATCACTAAGACAAACAAGTTTGTTTACATTTACAAGAGATAATGCTGCCCTCTTCTTATTTACAAGGTCACCAGAAAGTGAGAGCAGGCATTTGCATAGCACTTTTGTAGCCGACATTGCAAGGTATTTACGTGCCAACTATGCTAAACATTGGTATGCTCCTTCATGCTTCGGCCACCATTCCATAGGACATGCTTCCATGCTGATGAAGCTCGTTAAAAAAATAATGCGTTCATTACATTTGTGACTGAACTCCCTGGGGGGAGAATTTTGTCTTCTCCTCTGTTTTACGCGCATTCTGCCATATATTTCATGTTATAGCAGTCTCAGATGATGACCCAGCACATGTTTGTTTTAAGAACACTTTCACTGCAGATTTGACAAAACACAGAGAAGGTACCAATGTGAGATTTCTAAAAATAGCTATAGCACTCGACCCAAGGTTTAAGAATCTGAAGTGCCTTCCAAAATCTGAAAGGGATGAGGTGTGGAGCATGCTTTCAGAAGTCTTAAAAGAGCAAAACTCCAATGCGGAAACTACAGAACCCGAAAGACCAAAAAAGAAAATCAACCTTCTGCTGGTGGCATCTGACTCACATAATAAAAATGAATATGCGTCGGTCCGCACTACTTTGGATTTTTAACGAGCAGAATCCTTCATCAGTATGGAAGCATGTCTTCTGAAATGGTGGTTGAAGCATGAAGGGACATACAGTAACTCCTCGCTTAACGATGTAGTTATGTTCCTGAAAAATGCTACTTTAAACGAAACGATGTTAAGCGAATCCAATTTCCCCATAAGAATTAATGTAAATGGGGGGGGCTAGGTTCCAGGGAAATTGTTTTCACCAGACAAAATACTCTCTCTATATATATATATACACATACACACACACACACACACACACACACACACACACACACAGAGTATAAGTTTTAAACAAACAATTTAATACTGTACACAGCAATGATGATTGCGAAGCTTGGTTGAAGTGCTGAAGTCAAAGGGTGAAAGGGGGTGGGATATTTCCCAGGCAATGCCTTACTGCTAAATGATGAACTAGCACTGGGCTGAGCCCTCAAGGGTTAACACGTTGTTGATGTAGCCTCACATTCTACAAGGCAGCACGAATGGAGAGAGGGGAGACAGCATGCCAGAGAGAGACAGAGAGACACACCCTGTACTGTGTGAGAGAGAGCTGCACATTCCCCCTTTAAGTACGCTCACCCCACTCTAAGTACATTGCCTTTTTAAGTATATTAGCAAGTGGAGACAGCAGCTGCTGCCAGCAAGCTCCCTCCATCCTGAGCCCTGTGGTATTGTCCCCCCACCCCTCTCTGTGGAGATAAGGCACAGAAGCAGGGGGGCAGGAGCAGGGGGAGGGGGGACACCCTGATATTAGCACCCCTCTTCCCCCCCACCTCTGCACAGCAAGCAGGAGGCTCCCAGGAGCAGCTCCAAGGCAGAGGGTAGGAGCAGCACACGACTGTGGGGGGAGGGACAGCTGAACAACCCGGCAACTGATAGCCTGCTGGGCAACTGCCGCACAGGGAACTTAGGGGAGCGGGGAGCTGATGGGAGGCTGCCAGTCCACCCTGGTTCCAAGCCCCCACTAGATAGCTCCAATGGGTTGCTCTTTCTGCAACCAGTGGACAAAGCAGGTGACTGCCAAACGACGTTATAAGGGAGCATTGCGCAACTTTAAATGA
Organism: Macrochelys suwanniensis; assembly: GCA_033296515.1. Taxonomy (NCBI): domain Eukaryota; kingdom Metazoa; phylum Chordata; order Testudines; family Chelydridae; genus Macrochelys; species Macrochelys suwanniensis. The sequence continues at coordinate 292,199,102 of CM065775.1, forward strand.
GCATGTTCCCTAATTGATCAGCAAAGTAACAACAAAACAGCCTTAACCGGGCCGAATTTAAGTGAGGAGTTACTGTATGAATCGTTAGGGCATCTGGCATGTAAATATCTTGCAATGCCGGTTACAACAGTGCCATGAGAACACCTGTTCTCACTTTCAGGTGACATTGTAAACAAGATGCGGGCAGCATTATCTCCTGCAAATGTAAACAAACTTGTTTGTCTGAACGATTGGCTGAACAAGAAGTAGAATTGAGTGGACTTGCAGGCTCTAAAATTTTACATTGTTTTAATTTTGAATGCAGGTTTTTTTTACATAATTCTACATTCGTAAGTTCAACTTTCATGATAAAGAGATTGCACTATAGTACGTGTATTAGGTGAATTGAAAAATCCTATTTCTTTTGGTTTTTTACAGTGCAAATATTTGTAATCAAAAATAAAAAGTGAGCACTCTGTACTTTTATTCTGTGTTGTAATTGAAATAAATATATTTGAAAATATAGAAAACATCCAAAATATTTAAATAAATGGTATTCTATTATTGTTTAACAGTGCAATTAATCGCACGACTAATTGCAACTAAAAAAAATAATCACGATTAATTTTTTTAATCACTTGACAGCCCTATTATTTAATGTTACAAACAAGAACAAAAATATCTATATCTGAAAGAGGCTATTTTCCCAATTTGTTTTATTTTGTACATTTTACAGCACTTTGTATGTTGTCAGTTAGGCCCTGACCAATGGGAATTCATCTATATAAGTGTTCGCAGGATTGGGTCCTTTGTGTGGGTCTCTCTCACAGCAAAACCACAATCAAGATTTCACCCCACTGTTCTAGGTGCTGTACAAATATACAGTAACTGTCCTGAAGAGCTTGCATTCTGACTAGATTTCAAGTTGACAGTATTGCTCTAAATTAAGTGCTGATAAATCAACACCTGCTGCCTATCCCCTCAATTTTTCATGCCTCATATCCTAAAAAGAGGTACAAAAATGAACAGGTCCAAAAATGTTTCAAAATGGTCTAAGGTAAACAAATAGACTTCTACTGAGTATCCACTTCAGATATGAGAAATATAACTTTACTAAAGATGCCATGGGAAGGAGAGCAGTCAACGGGAGCAGAGGGAAACTTTCCCATAGTGGGACCCTCCTTCCTGGTAGTGTTGGGGTATCCTCTTGCACTGAGGTCACCTCTCCGGGGGAGGCAACTCCAATCAGTAGGAAAAGGCAGGTGTTAGTAATGGGAAATTCGATCATTAGAAACATAGATAGCTGGGTTTGTGATGACTGAGAGAACCGTATGGTGACTTGCCTGCCTGGTGCAAAGGTTACGGATCTCTTGAGGCATCTAGATAGACTTATGAGTAGTGCTGGGAAGGAGTCGGTGGTCGTGGTACATGTAGGTACCAGTGACATAGGGAAGAGTAGGAGAGATGTCCTGGAAGCCAAATTTAGGCTGCTGGGAAAGAGACTGAAATCCAGGACCTCTATGGTGGCATTCTCAGAAATGCTTCCAGTTCCACGCGCAGGGCCAGATAAGTAGGCAGACCTTCAGGGTCTTAATGCGTGGATGAGACGATGGTGTAGAGAGGAGGGGTTTAGATTTATTAGGAACTGGGGAAACTTTTGGGATGGGGGGAGCCTATACAGGAAGGATGGGCTCCACCTAAACCAAAGTGGAACCAGACTGCTGGCACTTAACATTAAAAAGGTTGTAGAGCAGTTTATAAACTAAGAGATGGGGGAAAGCCGATTGCTGCAGAGAAGCACGTGGAGCGGACAGAGACTTCTCTTACAGGAGGTTCTACTGATAGAGATTCTCTAGGTTTTAGTCAGGAAGAGAGGATGGAAAAGGATAAAGGAGGGGCCAGATCAGACGAGAAACTTTCACATAAAAAAGAATCTGACACATCTGAAAAGGGCAGACAAATAAACAGTGACCAGTTTTTAAAGTGCTTGTACACAAATGCCAGAAGTCAAAATAAAAGAACGGGTGAACTAGAGTGCCTTGTGTTAAAGGAGGATATTGACATAATAGGCATCACAGAAACCTGGTGGAGTGAGGACAATCAATGGGACACAATCATTCCGGGGTATAAAATATATCGGAAGGACAGAACAGGTCTTGTGGGGAGTGGCACTATATGTGAAAGAAAATGTAGAATGAAATGAAGTAAAAATCTTAAATGAATCCACATGTTCCATAGAATCTCTATGGATAGTAATTCCATGCTCTAATAAGAATATAACAATAGGGATCCATTATCGACCACCTGATCAGGACAGTGATAGTGATGATGAAATGCTAAGGGAGATTAGAGAGGCTATCAAAATAAAGAAATCAATAATAGTGGGAGATTTCAATTATTCCTATATTGACTGGGTACATGTCACTTTAGGACGAAATGTGGAGACAAAATTCCTCGATACTTTAAATGACTGCTTCTTGGAGCAGCTGGTACAGGAACCCACAAGGGGAGAGTCAACTCTTGATTTAGTCCTGTATGGAGCGCAGGATCTGGTCCAAGAGGTAACTATAACAGGACCCCTTGGAAATAGTGACCATAATATAATAACATTTAACATTTCTGTGGTGCGAAGAACACATCAACAGCCCAACACAGTGGCATTTAATTTCAAAAAGGGCAACTATGCAAAAATGAGGGGGTTAGTTAAGCAGAAATTAAAAGGTAAAGTGACTAAAGTGAAATCCCTGCAAGCTGCATAGACTCTCTTCAAAGACACCATAATAGAGGCCCAACTTAAATGTATACCCCAAATTAAAAAACAAAGCCAAGGAACTAAAAAAGAGCCACTGTGGCTTAACAAGCATGTAAAAGAAGCAGTGAGAGATAAAAAGGCATATTTTAAAAGGTGGAAGTCAAATCCTAGTGAGGTAACTAGAAAGGAGCATAAACACTGCCAAATTAAGTGTAAAAATTTAATAAGAAAAGCCAAAATGGAGTTTGAAGAACTGCTAGCCAAAAACTCAAAAGGTAATAACAAAACCTTTTTTAAATACGTCAGAAGCAGGAAGCCTGCTAAACAGCTAGTGGGGCCCCTGGACGATAGAGATACAAAAGGAGCCCTTAAAGATGATAAAGTCATTGCGGAGAAACTAAATGAATTCTTTGCTTCGGTCTTCACGGCTGAGGACGTTAGGGAGATTCCCCAACCTGAGCCGTCTTTTCTGGGTGACAAATCTGAGGAATTGTCACAGACTGAAGTATCACTAGAGGAGGTTTTGGAACTAACTGATAAACTTAACTGTAACAAATCACTGGGACCAGATGGCATTCACCCAAGAGTTCTGAAAGAACTCAACTGTGAAATTGCAGAACTATTAACTAGGGTTTGTAACCTGTCCTTTAAATCAGCTTCTGTACCCAATGACTGGAAGATAGCTAATGTAACACCAATATTTAAAAAGGGTTCTAGAGGTGATCCCGGCAATTACAGACCGGTAAGTCTAACATCCGTACTGGACAAATTAGTTGAAACAATAGTAAAGAATAAAATTGTCAGACACATAAAAGAACATAAATGGTTGGGCAAAAGTCAACATGGTTTCTGTAAAGGGAAATCATGTCTTACTAATCTATTAGAGTTCTTTGAAGGGGACAACAAACATGTGGACAAGGGCAATCCAGTAGACATAGTGCACTTAGATTTCCAGAAAGCCTTTGACAAGGTCCCTCACCAAAGGCTCTTACGTAAATTAAGTTGCCATGGGATAAGAGGGAAGATCCTTTCATGGACTGAGAACTGGATAAAAGACAGGGAACAAAGGGTAGGAATAAATGGTAAATTTTCACAATGGAGAGGGGTAACTAGTGGTATTCCCCAAGGGTCAGTCCTAGGACCAATCCTATTCAACATATTCATAAATGATTTGGAAGAAGGGGTAAACAGTGAGGTGGCAAAATTTGCAGATGATACTAAGCTACCCAAGATTGTTAAGACCAAAGCAGACTGTGAAGAACTTCAAAAAAATCTCACAAAACTAAATGACTGGGCAACAAAATGGCAAATGAAACTTAATGTGGATAAATGTAAAGTAATGCACATAGGAAAAAATAACCCAAACTATACATACAATATGATGGGGCTAATTTAGCTAAAACTAATCAGGAAAAAGATCTTGGAGTCATCGTGGATAGTTCTCTGAAGACGTCCATGCAGTGTGCAGCGGCAGTCAAAAAAGCAAACAGGATGTTAGGAATCATTAAAAAAGGTATAGAGAATAAGAAGGAGAATATCTTATTGCCCTTATACAAATCCATAGTGCGCCCACATCTTGAATACTGCATACAATTGTGGTCTCCTCATCTCAAAACAAACACACTCACACACTTCCCCCAGGCATAATTTAGCCAGCCCTGGGGACCTAAGTTACCACAGCCTCCCTGGGCCGCACAAGAGCTGCAGGGCTGCCCAGAACCCAGTTTCTGACACACTCCTGCTGCCCCCAGTATACCGCTGTGGCAGGGCTTGTGATGGGGTCAATGGAGGACAACCTGAGGCTGTCACTTCAGTGCCGGCAACAGAAGAATTCTCCCACCACCAGAACCAGAAGCCGGCAGCCTCAAAAGTCCAGAGCAGGAGTGAAGATCTCACTTATAGAGTCTTATTAGGATACCACATCATCTTCTCCTTTAAAAAACATACAACCCACATATAGCTCTCTGAAATAGCTTAATAACGAGGTTGTTATGGGTTTGGTTTTGCTTTTTCAGGTGAGGGTAGAATGAAAGGGTTTTTTTACTGTTTTTCTAATGTTTTATGAAACACAACACACACAAAATGTAAGTATATTTATCCCTCAGACACAGAAAGGCATGTTATCTAAAAAGAAAAGCTTGCAATTCTGTAAGTACAACATAATTTTGTCCTCAAAAAACTGTCGCTTGCAGGACCAATCAGCATTCTACGGTTTCACTTCATTAAACCAAGTTTCATGCAATACATATTTTCCTTGAATAACCTGAAAAAAATGATTCCCTGCACTTTGAGATGAGCACAGACCATTTCTATCTTGTTACTCAACAATTCTTGACACAATGTTTACATTTTTATATTAGAGAATTGTATTAGTTCAGTGTTTCCCAACCTTTTCCAGTTTAAGGCACACTTACTTCAATAAAAGATTTCTGTGGCACACCACAGCTCTATGCTAAAATCATTATAACAAAACTTACTTTTCAGTGGAAATTTGAGCTAGCCTTGATATGCAGAACCACTTACTCCTGGCAGGAAATGTTGACAGTACTATTCGGAGCTCTTGCTCCACTGATCTCATATGCTCTCTTTGCTTGTTTTTTATGTAATTCAGGCTTGAAAAAACTTAACTTGCACAGGTACGTTGTTGAAAATTACAACAAAATGGGGATTACCGTGTATTCGTCTGCCAATGTCAACCAGAATGAGTCCACAGGCATATTGCCAAACTTAACTTTAAAAGAGTGGTCCATCCTTAATTCACCAAGTTGCTCTTGAGTCATTATTGTAAGATTCTTAGCACTTTCCATCGCAGAGGAAATTCAAGGATCCCAAACCTAGTCGAAATCTTCTATTTAGGTTGAAGGAAAATATAGGCTGAATTTTTCTTCCAGACTTTTCAAATGCTCAGAAAAGACATTGACCAAAATACTGCCAGTGGGATCTGACGTGCTTTCCAGGGTGAATATTTCTATTGTGCCTTTTGCTACTTTTTTCCACATCAGAGGGCTAACTTAAATCTAATCTCATGCAGTTTACCCTTGTAGGAGACAAGAGTCTCATTTCTACCTTGCATTTTCCTGTTCAGTTCTTTGAGGTGGTGGACTATATCAGCCAAGTAGGCAAGTTTTGCACAACATGCCACATCAGCGATTAGGTCCATGTGTGTGGATTCCTCCAAAGCTAATTTTTAATTCCCCTCTGAGCTCATACAAACATGAGAGAACTTTTCCATGGAAAAGCCAGCATATTTCTATGTGGAAAAGTAAATTCTGGTGTTCTTCTCCCATTTCCTCACACAACAATGAGAAAAGGCAAGATTTTAAGGACTGTGATTTTATTAAGTTCACTATCTTTACTGCTCCATCTAACACTGAGGAAAGTTTTTCTGGCAGTTTTTTGGCCACGACAACTTCCTGGTGCAGGAAACAGTGGGTCACCAGCACATCTGGGTTTTGTTCTTTGACCTTGCTTACAAACCTCTTCTCTTTTCCAGTCATGGAGGCAGTTCTGTCTGTGCAAACACTAAGACAATTTTTCCAGTGCAATTCTCCCTCCTCAAAGCAGGTCATTGTCACCCTGAAGATTTCCTCTCCAGTCGTGTGACCTGGCAGTTGTCTGCAAAATAAAAAATTGTCCTTTATACGGTCTCCATCAACATACCTGACATTAGCCAAGAGTTCAGTGTGATTACTGATATCTGTTGAGTCAGCAAGCTGCAATGCAAATTGTCCGCTTGATTTGATTTTTCTCAGAGCACAGTCTCAATGTCAGCTGAGATCATCAATGTGGCGACTTATCATATTATCTGAAAGGGGAACTTTTGCGATTTCATTGACTACATTTTCACCTACCATTACTCGCACCATTTTTTTGCATGCTGGTAAAATTAGTGTTTCTGCAACTGTATAACAGCTTTTTCACCTTCGCTGCAAGCGAAGTAGCTTGCTTCCAGTGGTATATCAGAAACTGATATGGTCTTTCATCATTTGCACTTGTTTTTCAGTTTGATCCTTCAAACACTCAAAAAAATATTTTCCCTTTTTGATGGATGTTTGCTTGTAAGGTGTCATTACTTGGCACCACTGCATGACTTGAGAGTTTCTCCCCACACACAAGACACTGTCAAAGAGAGCAAGATGGTTCACCTGTAAACGAAAATCCAAATCGCAAATAACTCTCACCGTAGTGTTGGCTCACCACTTTGACTTTCTTATGTTCATATTCAGCTTCGTGTACAGGCGCTAGATTCTCTTTTCTTCAAATATTTGTCCATTTTCAAGTCTTCAAATCAAAATTTAGCACTGTTACTTAACGGTTGATAAGAAAACACAGCTACCATGTGAGACCACACAAACAGCAAGGCGAGGTCATTTGAGCGTAGCATGTGTAATGTCTGTCTCACATGCATACATCTGAAGAGCAACAGCACAAAATGCAATTTGGTTATGACATAAATTAAAATAAACGAGATTTTTTTTTCTCCGCACAAGTGACTTTTCCAAAATTCTCTGGCACACCCGTTCGTGCCGTGGCACACTGGTTGGGAAACGCTGATCTATTTTAATTACTATAGTCCATTCAATCCCTGTTTCCTGCTATTTTCTTCAGCTTCAGGCATGTTGGGTCAGTTCTGTCTCACACTGATATTTGGTAGCCACTAACACTAATCACCTATTTGTAGTATTCACATATACTATAGTTAGAATGAGAGGGGGAAAAACTAAGTTCAACACTGAAGACTGAAAAGTAATATGAAGTAGCCAGCTTTATACAGACTCAAGTTATATGATGTCCTGCCCACTTTCTAGAAGTTTCCACCTAACAATTCACAACTCCACCAAGTTCCATCTCTTCAACAACCAATTGCAGTTACTTCTGTACAAAAACCACATCCTTCTCCCCAATCAGCAATGACCTCTTCATTACAGACAGTGCTATAACTTACTTATTTTTATTAATACGCATGATAAGAACCTTGATTGTTTTCATCACTTCTTTTTGAACTTTCTATAAAAATTTAACGTTTCATTCACAGACTGAAACTAGAACCTCAATATTCTACTATTAAAAACATTTTCAATATATGTTATGTGCACATGAATACTTCAGTGATCTAGAAGTTCAAAAAATGAAGTTCAAGAAAACCCAGGAAACCAAACAAACACTGAGTTGCTTTCTTCCTGCAAAAATCCAAGTTCTTCCATAGCCCTAAATTGTAGAAGTCACATTGCAATCCAAAACAAATATTTTATGGACTTCATTTACCAGGACTATGAAAAGGTGTTATACATTGCAATGTAAGTATTATAATATTCATGTCTTCTAGAGTCCTGGACTTTCATCCTTTCCCTTAAGAAATATTACAATCCCATACTTTGGAACTCTTTATAAAATGCACATGACACCTGCAGATCTTCATATTTACCCACAAGACCTAGCAGTTAAATTCTGCAAAGCAGGCCCTGTACTTCTTAGGCTTTGGTGCTAATGGGAGCAGACTCCTTGGCACCACTAAATGTAGCTTTAGAAAAGAAGAAGACGACAAGCAAACCAAGCATACAAACTCCCTGCCTCCAATATTTTGTTGCTAAAAGAGCAATAGCAGGTTACAGCTTTTCAACTTCAAAAAGAAAAACTCTGATCAGTACGTAGTAACTAACTAAACACTATGAAACATTTTTAATTAACTATCAATTTTTCAGTCTAGCAAGTTTCTTTACCATTTAATACATTATTATATACTTGATTCATGCTATTATAAGGACAGAGTACGAAAATGGGTTTTAATATTCTAGGATTTTTTTTTAAAATGTCTTTCCAAATCTAAGCTAGTTATTACTGCTACCAGACTGACTTAAGATACAAGATAGGTGGAAAATGCAGTTCAACTTATAATTATATATATATTTGAATGCATACACTAGCAAGTCAGTTGTTTAAGACTATGATGAAGGTAGTGCAGCTACAGAATAATATGTTAATCTTTCCCTTTAATGAAAATAATCAAGTATTTTTTCACAGAATTACAGGGACTTCATTCTGCAACATTTACTCATTTGAATAGTCCTACTGATTTCGACTGGGCAACTTGCATAAGTACAGATGACTCTCATGAATTCAGACTGCAGACAGCTTCCAGATTTGTTCTAAAAGTATTATGGATCCTATCCTTAGAGTTGAGGGTACTCTACGCCTCTTAGGACTGGGTCCTAAAAATAGTAAATCTAATTATTTAAAAAACACAGATCTTAAATCTGCAGGCCATATTCTGTACCCATTTTCAGCTAGTGCAGATCCATGGTGTGACTGAAAGCAGAAGCTGGCCTCACCTATTTGTTTTTATTACTAATAATAGACACATGATAATAGAAAAGTATCTATGTACTTTAAAAAAAAGGAAAAAACTATATTTACTTTGGTGGTTACCTGATTGGGTCGTCCTCCTACAATATTGAATCCCAAAGTATCATTTTCTCTTTGTAGCATGATGGTTAATGGCTTAGGTTCTCCTCCCTAAGAAGAAAGGGGTGAAACACTAATTTAAAAATGTTACATGAAAAGGATTACTTCAAGGGAATGTATCAATGTGCTATAGCTTTTCATTGTGGAAAATGCAAGACAAACAGGCTGAATGGAAACTCTGATTAAAAATGGTGCTACATACTTATAAATGACACAGGAGTTTTACATGATGGAAAAAACAAATACCACTGAAATGTCACAGGTACTTTGAAGAGCCCAAGGACCTGATTTTCATAGGTGCTGAGCACACAAAACTTTAAGTTAGTCAGTGGATCTGGGCGTGTTCAGCACGTCTTGAAATAAGGCCCCAAATGCTTGTGTACCTTTAAAACAAATCCCTGTATATACTAATTATATAAGATATTAAGCTTATGGGGTGAAATCCTGCCTTAGTGAAGTCAATGGGAGTTTTGTAATTGATTTCAGTGGAGCCAGGATTTCACCCATATTTCTGCCTCTTACCAATTCAAGCTCCAAAAGCTGGTTGTATACAGATTCCACAGTAATTCAAAAGGGGGGTGGGAAACGCTTTTTTCTTATTTTTTTCTTCACAGCAAAGTAAAGCAAATAAGCTAGAAAACACACACCCAAAAATCCTAGATGTGATTTTATAAGTCACACAATCAAAAATAGTGAAGAAACCAAAGTTAAAAAATAATATATGAAAAACACCTACTTCCTTAGGTAAAAATGATTACATAATTTTCTAAACCATACAAAGAAAAGAAAAACATTACCACAGGCACTTCTTTAGCATAGTAATTTAATGTATTTTGAATTTTCACATATAAGAGTAGTTATATTTCAGGGGACATAATCCCCACAAAAAATTTTATTCAGCCTGTACCAAGTAAAGTAAGATTGTGTTTTGTCATTCTATGTACATTGGTAAATTTAAGCAATTTTGACAGGTAAAGAAACCATATATTTTCAAATATTCAGAATATAATAATGAATGTTTAGGCACTCTGATATCCAAACAGATTTTTATTAATTGTGGCAGTGAAGTTTTATATTACAGCATGATACATTTTAAATTAATGAGGAACTTTTTTACTTTATTGATAGTTTTTCTTCCAAATGAGGATTTCATTCATTTTCCTTGTCTTCTGTAACAGATTTCTCTGAGGCAGTACATACAGCAGCACCTACTGGTAGTGACGAGAAATGATAGCTATTGAAGCATTACACAAGAGGACTGCCTTCATGTCAATGTGCCAACTCCTTTTAAAATGTCCTTTTTTAAATCCAGTTCTCTCTCACCTCCTCCCCACATACGACTATTTTTCTTGTGTACTCTGCACTTCACTGCAATCATTGCTGGCTCACTTCATTCCACCTCATCATATCTTCCCAGAGGTGAAGCAGATATATGAGCATATCTTCTAAAGCCAACACCCCAACCCCATGGATGATCCACCAGGAGGAAGTTGCAAAAAAACAAGAAAAAGATTAAGTATTCAAGTTCCTAAAACACTAAGTATTTTATTTCCAATAAGCCTTGAATTTATCATCTTAATCCTGTACATAAAAATTCTGAGAACTTGAATCAGTGCCCCAATGTGTCTCTTTTATAGCAGTTTGAAGTTCAGCACATCACACTAGTTCAGAAGCCAGCCAGGCTACGCAAATCTTTTCCTCTGGATTTTGCTTCAAAAGAGTCAATAAAGATTTTGGAAGAAAAGTCTCTTGAGTGGTGCTTAAGTTCCATTAAATCACTTCTCACCATGGTTGCAACCAACAAATGTTAGACTCTGCAGAGCAGTCCTTCAGACAGGAATTAAAGCTTTACAGAACAAACCCTTTAGCATGTTAAGCCATCTCACCAGTAAAATGTGTCTGTTTATTCAATCAAAAGCAGGCAATTCGATATCTAAGCAATGCCATCTGACTTGGCAAAGGGCTGAAGCAGCAGCGCTGGTCTCTACTGTCAAAAATGCCAATCATTATGCCCTTCTCCAAAACTAAAGACATTTCTGTGTTCCTGCAGAACTGTCCCTTAACTATAAACGATTTTAATGATTTTAAACAACAAACTATTTCCCAAGCTACTTCTTAATACTGTAATTATAAGAAAAAAATATCTGTTAGCTCCGTATCTATCTGGAACCCCTTCTAAAGAAAGCACAGTACCTGCATTAATAAGGTCACACCCAGCTGGATGAACTGTGGTCTGATCTGGACACCCTGCCCCGGAAGATTTGCATTCAAATGTGTTTATTGTCAGCCAAGTTGAAGCTCTCTCCTCTCACTCTGTTTCCTCTCACTCCAGACAAACCTGACATGAGATCCTCATCCAAATTGAGTCACTGGGGACTACCAGAGGCTGCTGGTGTGCAACCCTTAGAGCCGCCAGATTCTTAAACTACAAAAGGAGACACGAAACACGTAACCTAAAAAGACTAATGTAATTTATGACTGCGTTTTAGGCTCTTCGTTTGCGCTCTTGAAGAAAACGAGAGAGCCAGAAAGAATCTGCTGAAACTACTTTCACAGCTCTTGAAAGATGACGAGTTTCCCAGGCTGAATGAATGGGGGAATGAAATGTAAAAGTTTGATTTACATCACGTTAACTGTTTCCGGACTTTTCAAGCATCAGCACAGCAAGAGAGAGAGCTAGGTTTTAAGTTGCTGAGAGTGGCACTAACCTGCCATGTGTTAACTGACTGCCTCTCTGCCTTTGGGGGAGTCTCTAGGGGACCTCACCAAACGGCGGGGGCTGAAAATGCAATCCGAGGTCCAGGTGCAGTCTGGTGGGAAGAGGCTACAGTGTGCGTCAGCTCGATTTGTATTTTCCAAAAGCGACCACACAAGTAGGTATGGAATAAATACCACAAAGGGTCCAGTCTCTGCTGGGGTAGGTCCGCTGACTGCAGCAGAGTTTGGCTTGCAGAGAATCTAGCCCCACGTCGATAGGGTCAGCGGCAGTATCGCCCATGATCGGCTGGCTGGAACTAGGGGTGTGGGAGGCTTGAAGTGGTTCCCATCACATACAGGGTCTACAGTTTGGTTCAGTGACTCAGCAACCCCCCACTATACAAATTGTTCCCGCGCCCCTGTCTGCTAGGCACCATCCAAGGAGCAGCCTTGGCGTGAAGGAGATCACAGTGTAAAGACAGGGTCAGGCAGCCGGGTCCCAGCACACCACACCTCAGAGCCCGCCAGGCTGGGCTCCTGCCGCCCGCAACCCGCCCGCTCACTCCCTCACCTTGCAGGGCTGGCTGCCGGCCAGGTTCCGGGTGATGCTGCTGATGTGGCTCAGGTACTGGTTGAACTTCACCTGGTACCTGAGCGCCGTGAGCTGCACCTCGCTCTGCAGCGCCGCGAGCTGAGCCAGCAGCGCCTTCTCCCGCTTGCTCCACTTCAGGGCCTGTCGCTTCAGCTCCTGCTCCAGGCCGGCCCTTTGGCCTTGCAGGCTGCCGTTCTGGCTGCGCAGCGCCCGCAGGCAGCAGTGCCCCGCGCCGCCCGCCAGCAGGTCCCGCTGCAGGAGCACCAAGCCGCAGCCCTGCTGGCAGAGGCCGGCCGGGCGGTGCTCGCAGCTCTCCCGCATGTGCGCGTCCACGTCCTTCAGGCTGAGCACCTCCGGGCAGCCCTTGTGGCGGCACCGGGCCGGGCTGTAGTCGCACATCTCGACGTGGGCGGCCAGCTGGTGGAGCCGCACGGTCCGGCCGCAGCCCCGCGGGCTGTAGTCGCACTTGATCTCCAGCTTCTGGATGAGGCTGCGGAGCGGCAGCACCTGGTGCAGCTCGGTGGCCGAGAGGGGCTGGCACTGCAAGGGGCACAGGCGCCGCTGCACCGCCCAGGGCAGCAGGCAGCCGGCGCAGAAGACGTGCCCGCACGGCGTGGACAGCGGCTCCTCCAGCACCTTGCTGCACAGTTTGCACTGGAGGTCCGGGTCCACGGGCTCGGCGAAGCGATCCAGGTCAAAGCCCATGGCCGGGGGGCGGCAGAGCGGGCTGGGAGCACAGCGGGGGAGCAACTTAAACAAACCAGGGGCGGCGGCGGCGGCGACTGTGCTGCGTCTCCTGCCAGCCCGGCTGCTGATGCAGGCAGCGCAGCTCCAACTTCCAAGGGAAGGGGGGGGGGGTGAAGAGGGGCAGGGCAGCGCGGAGTTTGTTTGGTTTGAAGTTTTCAGCTGCTCACCATGTCCCCTGACCCTCCCGTATTAACTCTAATAGGAGCTACCGCCCAATACCGCCCCCTCCCCGCCCTGTCGTTGCATCCCTCCTAGCAAGGAAATGCAGCAGAGCGAGGAGGGAAGAAGCGGAGATCTGCCAGCCTCAGACTGTCGCCTGCAGAATGAGGGGAAAGCCACCATGCCAGCTCCCTTCCCTGTGCAGGGGGGGAGCCAGGAAAAGGAGTTGGGGGGAGATACAGAAAAGGGGCAGAAGGGAGCTGCTGGCTTGCCAGGCAGAGGATAAGCCCACACACCAACTTGGGACTCTTTCACTCCCAGAGATCTTCTCCTTGCCCCTCTGGGGTGCTTGGCTGATGGGACATTCCCCCCACCCCCGCCCACCAACAGTAGCTTAAAGTCTTTTTTATTATGTCTCTTAGAAAAGGGAGTGGAAAACAATCCCAAATCAAGCGGCAGAAAACCACTGAAATTAGAGGTGATTTGGGTAGCCAGTGTAGGGAGCACAGAATAAGGGAAGGGGCTAGTTGCCCAGCAGGAGATGTGGCTTGCTGGAGGGCTTTCCCCCGCAGCTACAGCAGCTCAGAAATCATGGGAGCCTCTCATCACAGCCCCAAATTTATGCACAGCTCTTGGGACTATTGTATGTTGTTTAAGGCTGGATTGTGAAAATGTGGGTGAGGAAGGCTGTCTGGTTGCTAAAGAGGGGAAGCATTTTAAACTCCCTACACTGATTTCTTTCTTTAGTTTTTACTCTGCTCCTCCTTTTTGGGGTTGCTCCCCACCTCTGCAACTGAAAGCAGTGCAGATGGTTGGGTGCTAAAGCAGTAAATGGCACCAGGCCAAAAAATGCCATCAGTGAAGTGGAGTTGTTTGCAGATCTCCCTTAAACAACAACACATGTATAAAGAACGCTGCCATTTAAGAACAACTAAATATGTGAAAATCTGGAAATTCATCATTAAGAATCAGTCACCAACCTGACTTCTGCCCCTGCATCACTGCACACATCCAGCAAAATACATTGAAGTCTGAAACCCATAACATGTTCACCACATGACTTTACAATGGAAAACATAGGACCAGATTGCTGCCCTCACCCCCGAAGAGAGCCTTCCAAGAGGGAGCAGGGAAAGATCTGGGAGGTTTCCTCAGTTTACTGGATCGGGGTGTGGCAGGACTAGCCCCCTCTGGAAGGACCAGTTGAAGCTGATCCAAGATTCACACATCTCAGGGCATTTGCTGGTAGTTACAGCTATCCATGTGGAGCCACAGTGTCTTCCGACCAGTTGAGACTGCTGCCTCTGCCCTCCTCGGTTTCCAGGCATCATAGCTCCGATAAAGCCACTTAAGTATCTCTGAAGAGAAGACATGAGAGGCAGTGACATGGTGGCAACTACACCTCCCTTCTTCCCCACACGGACAGGGGAACCCTGCACACAGATGTCCCTAGGACACATTTCAGATCAGAGCTCTCAGCTACACCTACCCACACACTTCATCATAATTGACAGTACACCACAAATACAGACCAAAATGTGTGCAAGCACCCTCAACAAAACTACCCTTTACCATGTCTGACTTTCCATGTGAGAACCACAAACATGACCTTCACCCTGACTATTATCATTTTACAAAAATTAAACTGTATCAATGTACAACCTACCAGCTTAGGCAAAACACCTTATTAAGCCATCCACAACATTTAACTGAAGATCCAAATTACCTTCCTTTACCCAAAGAGAAGATATACACCTATAACTGTATACACACTATGCATATAAAATAAAATTACCTCATGAACTCAAACACTGTAAACATCCAGTTCTGCCACTCTTTCTCAGTTTTATTCCTCAAGTAGTTCCATTGATTTCAGTGGCACTTCTCAGAAAGTAAGGTACTGCTCAGTATAAATAGGGGTGTATAAGCATCAGCCCCAATGTGAAGGTTATAGCACAGGGATCGGCAACCTTTGGCACGCGGCCCATCAAGGAAATCCACTGGCAGGCCGGGACGGTTTGTTTACCTGCAGCATCCGCAGTTTCAGCCAATCGCAGCTCCCACTGGCCTGGAACAGCGAACCGCGGCCAGTGGGAGCTGCGATCGGCTGAACCTGCAAACGCTTCAGGTAAACAAACCATCCCGGCCCGCCAGCAGATTTCCCTGATGGGCCGCGTGCCAAAGGTTGCCGATCCCTGTTATAGCAACTGACCAGCACCTATATTTCCTTAATCTATTTCTGCACCTTATAATCAGTCCCAGCTTCTCTTTTGGGTTGCTTCCTTGGTCTCCTTACCTAGAGCTTAAAGTGAGCTGGGTGGCCCAGAATCTCAGACTAAGACATGGACAAAATAAGAACTATGAGGTGGGTCTTGTGTGAGTCAGTTGCTCACGAAGAGGTGATGCAACAACCATGCAGCACTTTTGAAAGCCGGGCCAGTTATTTAGGTGCATAAATGAAGGTTTAATAGCCTAGCTTTAGGCACCCATTTAAAAAAAAATATTGGCCTTTGTTTCTTTAGTCGGCTCTTAGTTGCATCCCTTAGCAGCCTTTCAGTGCATCGGTGTTCCAATTAGATTCATTCTTTCTGTCTTCAGACAAGAGTAGGAAATTATCTTTCCTACTCTTCACTGAGGGACAAGGACTTTAGGACAACAGATGAGACATGGCTCATATAAAAAATAACACTTCAATGGGAGATCACCCAATATAAACTAAGTTATAAAACTCAACTTCCATGCAGCATTATCAAAGGACTACGAAGAAAGATAAACACACACACAGCAGGCACTCGTGGTGATTGGTACCATATAAGTACATAGATATGTAACCCTTATGCCAGTTGGAGCCAGAAGCAACAAGGGATAGGTTCAGTATCTAGAGGTTTCTTTTCAACAATACAACACAAAACCAGCTCGAGCCCCCACCCAGTGACCTTGGACAATTACACACCGCCCCCGGGTGCCTCTAAGAAGCAATACTTCCTCTCTCACCAGCACAAAGTCTTAGTGTAGCAAAAACTTTTAATAAAAGGAGGGAAGTAACATCATTAATTTGGGAAAAGACCGCAACTAGGATTCATAAACATAATCATATCATAGAATATCAGGGTTGGAAGGGACCTTAGGAGGTCATCTAGTCTAACCCCCTGCTCAAAGCAGGACCAATCCCCAATTTTCACCCCAGATCCCTAAATGGCCCCCTCAAGGATTGAACTCACAACCCTGGGTTTAGCAGGCCAATGCTCAAACCACTGAGCTATTCCTCCCCCCTCATAAACCATGAGCAAAAGACCCACGCCCCAAGTAAGTTGGGCAGTGTCCTTTTCCCCTCAGGGTCTTAAGTCCAGCAACCCAAAAGTCCCTTTAATGTGCCCATCCCTTCTCTGCACCCCACTCACAGTTGCTGTCCTTGGCCACTGCAGCCCCAGCATTCACAGGTTCATGTGCAGAGTTCACCTCCCACCCTGCTCCGCTGCTCAGGCATTCTCTGGTTGCCCCAACGGCCGACTGCCACTCCTCTCTGTGGGGCTCTGCTCTGGCTCTCTCTGCCAGCCGCCCTGCTGGCCGTGCCTCTTCAGCAGCCACGCAGCTGGCCACTCACCAAGATATCTTCAGGGCCCCCACTTAATACAGCTCTCAGTGATTTCAGCTGTTAGTGGGGAAGCCTCACTGCTGGTGCACCCTGGGCAATCTCTTGCAATAGAGACACTGTCCCAGAGTAGGCCTAGTACTTAGACCTAGATTTCAGTGATTTCAGCTCTAAAGCATGTAACAAGAGTCTCAATTGAGTCTAAATTAGCTCTTTTATTATACCGTGGAGAGAGAACAGGTCAAATAGTGTCTGGGACCCTTAAATGAGGCCCATCCTCTCTTAACTCATTGGGTTTTGGAGCCCATGTCCCCTGCCTAGCAAGTGCTGTTCAGTTGAGGGTGAGTCCCTCCATCAGGGCATGCCAGGTACAGTTCTGCTGCCCTCAGTTCACACAAGGATAACAACCCTTTATTACACCTTCCCCAATAACAAGGAGACTGGGGATCCAACACCAGCCACAAGTGATCATTTGGACAAGCAATCCTATCATGCTGAGCACCTAGGCAGGGTGGGTGTGTCCATGCAAACAAAATCAGCTTCTGAAGTCCTTTTCCACAGCTCTCCATATTAGGGGAGAGCTAATTCAGATTCTGCTTACAGACAGAAACATCTCCCAGGCACTGATTTGGGATTATGCTTGAAGATTTTGGAGCTTCTAGAATAGGATCCAATCCTACTGGTTCCTGTATCATAAGGAAAAACCCATGAGCAATACACCATGTTCACTGTTGGCCATTACAATTCATATTTTGCTAAATTTGCCTCAAAGAGGACAGCTCATTCTAACCCACTTTGGACTCGTGAGGCCTCAACATCTAGACGTGTTACTTCCATGGAGCTCATGTTCATGACATCACCATAATGGTAAAATAGGGAAAATGGCTAATAACTGTCACTCAACAATGCCTTGCTTCACTCATGATCCCTAGTTCCAGTTCCAAGAGCTATGAATTACTTGGTAACAGATGTGCCTCATATCATGTTCAGGCTTTCTGTAATTCCATACATATTTAACTAGCTCCACCATATTCTCTCACTCTCTCTGACATGGAGCTTGTAGGGTACTGGAACTCAAGTTGCTGCAAAAAGGGTGGGCATGAACTTTCATAGTTTCCTGCACAGACACACACACACTCTCACAGACTCATAGACTTTAAGGTCAGAAGGGACCATTATGATCATCTAGTTTGACCTCCTGCACAATGCAGGCCACAGAATCTCACCCCTAACCTATGTCTGAGCTATTGAAGTCCTCAAATCATGGTTTAAAGACTTCAAGGTGCAGATAATCCTCTAACAAGTGAACCATGCCCCATGCTGCAGAGGAAGGCAAAAAACCCCCAGGGCCTCTGCCAATCTGCCCTGGAGGAAAATTCCTTCCCGATCCCAAATATGGCGATCAGCTAAACCCTGAGCATGTGGGCAAGACTCACCAGGCAGACAATTTAGAATTCTCTGTAGTAACTCAGATCCCACCTCATCTAACATCCCATCACAGGCCATTGGGCATATTTACCGCTAATAGTCAAAGATCAATTAATTGCCTAAATTAGGCTATCCCATCATACCATCCCCTCCATAAATTTATCAAGCTTAATCTTGAAGCCAGATATGTCTTTTGCCCCCACTGCTTCTCTTGGAAGGCTGTTCCAGAATTTCACTCCTCTGATGGTTAGAAACCTTCATCTAATTTCAAGTCTAAACTTCCTGATGACCAGTTTATATCCATTTGTTCTTGTGTCCATTTTGGTACCAAGCTTTAATAATTCCTCTCCCTCCCTGATATTTATCCCTCTGATATCTTTATATAGAGCAATCATATCTCCCCTCAGCCTTCTTTTGGTTAGGTTAAACAAGCCAACCTCTTTGAGTCTCCTTTCATAAGATAGGTTTTCCATTCCTCGGATCATCCTAGTAGCCCTTCTCTGTACCTGTTCCAGTTTGAATTCATCCTTCTTAAACATGGGAGACCAGAACTGCACACAGTATTCCAGATGTGGTCTCACCAGTGCCACTGGTGGTCTCACCAGTATAATGGTACTAACACCTCCTTATCTCTACTGAAAATACCTCGCCTGATACATCCCAAGACTGCATTAGCTTTTTTCACAGCCACATCACATTGGTGGCTCATAGTCATTCTATGATCAACCAATACTCCGAGGCCCTTCTCCTCCTCTGTTACTTCCAACTGATGCATCCCCAGCTTATAACAAAAATTCTTGTTATCAATCCCTAAATGCATGACCTTGCACTTTTCACTATTAAATTTCATCCTATTACTATTACTCCAGTTTACAAGGTCGTCCAGATCTTCCTGTATGATATCCCAGTCCTTCTCTGTATTGGCAATACCTCCCAGCTTTGTGTCATCCGCAAATTTTATTAGCACACTCCCACTTTTTGTGCCAAGGTCAGTAATACAAAGATTAAATAAGATTGGTCCCAAAACTGATCCCTGGAGAACTCCACTAGTAACTCCGTTAGTAACCTCCCTCCAGCCTGACAGTTCACCTTTCAGTATGACCTGTTGTAGTCTCCCCTTTAACCAGTTCCTTATCCACCTTTCCATTTTCATATTGATCCCTATATTTTCCAATTTAACTAATAATTTCCCATGTGGAACCCTATCAAATGCCTTACTGAAATTGAGGTAAATTAGATCCACTGCGTTTCCTTTGTCTAAAAAGTCTGTTACTTTCTCAAAGAAGGAGATCAGGTTGGTTTGGCACGATCTACCTTTTGTAAAACCATGTTGTATTTTGTCCCAATTACTATTGATTTCAATGTCCTTAACTACTTTCCCCTTCAAAAAATTTTCCAAGACCTTGCATACTACAGATATCAAACTAACAGGCCTGTAGTTACACGGATCACTTTTATTCCCATTCTTAAAAATAGGAACTGTGTTAGCAATTCTCCAGTGATACAGTACAACCCCTGAGTTTACAGATTCATTAAAAATTCTTGCTAATAGGCTTGCAATTACATGTGCCAGTTCCTTTAATATTCTTGGATGAAGATTATCTGGGGCCCCTGATTTAGTCCCATTAAGCTGCTCGAGTTTGGCTTCTACCTTGGATGTGGTAATATCTAACTCCATATCCTCATTCCCATTTGTCATCCTGCCATTATTGCTAAGATCCTCATTATCCTCATTAAAGACTGAGGCAAAGTATTTGTTTAGATATTTGGCCATGCCTAGATTATCCTTAACCTCCACTCCATCCTCAGTGTTTAGCGGTCCCACTTCTTCCTTCTTATTTTTATGGCTATAGAACCTTTTACTATTGGTTTTTAATTCCTTTTGCAAGGTCCAACTCTACATGGCTTTTAGGCTTTCTCACTTTATCCCTACATGTTCTGACCTCAATAAGGGAGCTTTCCTTGCGGATCCCTCCCATCTTCCACTCCTTGTAAGCTTTCTGCTTTTTCTTAATCACCTCTCTGAGATGCTTGCTCATCCAGCTTTGTCTACAAGTCCTGCCTATGAATTTTTTCCCCTTTCTTGGGATGCAGGCTTCTGATAGTTTCTGCAACTTTGACTTGAAGTAATTCCAGGCCTCCTCCACCTTTAGATCCACAAGTTCTTCAATCCAATCCACTTCCCAAACTAATTTCCTTCATTTTGTAAAGTTAGCCCTTTTGAAATCAGTAACCCTAGTCACAGATCTATTTTTGTTTATTCTTCCATTCAGTTTGAACTGAATTAGCTCATGATCGCTCAAACCATGGTTGTCCCCTACAACCATTTCTTCTATGAGGTCCTCACTACTCACCAAAACCAAATCTAAAATGGCATCCCCTCTTGTTGGTTCAGCAACTACTTGGTGAAGGAATCCATCAGCTATTGCATCTAGGAAAATCTGAGCCCTATTAACGCTACTAGCACTTGTTCTCCAGTCTATATCTGGGAAGTTAAAGTCTCCCATGATCACACAATTCCCATTAGTATTTACTTCATTAAAAACATTAAAGAGGTCTCTATCCATATCCAAATCAGATCCTGGTGGTCTATAGCACACCCCAAGCACTATCCCAGGGGAGGCTCTGGTAGCTTTTTTCCCCCATGTGATTTTTGCCCAGACAGACTCTGTCTTATTCATTCCATCACTTTTTATTTCTTTACAGTCTACCTCATTATTGATCTACAATGCTACTCCACCATCTTTACCTTTATTTCTGTCTTTCCTAAACAGCACATACCCTTCAATACCTGTACTCCAGTCATGACTGTATTCCACCATGTTTCTGTTATCTCTATAATATCTGGTTTCACTTCCTGCACCAGAAGCTCTAGTTCCTCCATTTTGTTTCCTAAGCTTCTCGCATTGGTTTACAAACATGTTAATTTTTGCTGTTTAGCCTCGCTCACATTCTTTACCCGATTAGGCACGGACATTCTACCGCCAGTATCACCTATTAGACTGGTATCTACACTACCCTTCCTCCTTGTGTCCATTCTCTTACCCACGGCTGTATCCTTTCTTACTTCGTTTTCTTCCCTCTCAATGTTAAAATCCGGCGTGGAGATTACCCTGACATCTCCCAACCATCTCCCCCAAATTCCTAGTTTAAAGCTCTCTTAATCATTTGTGCCAGCCTCCATCCTAAAAGTCTATTTCCCTCCCTACTCAGGTGAAGTCCATCATGAGAGAACAGTCCTCTGTCCATGAATGCCTCCCAGCGGCCATACATCCCAAAGCCCTCCTTATAGCACCACTGCCTGAGCCATCTATTGATCATCATAATTGTGACAAAGCTCTGTCCTTGTCTCAGTGGTTCCCGCGCTTCCTGGTGGATTTCACTAGCCTCAGAGGCTCACCGTGACCCACCACGTAGCCCTTTTCTCTCTAGAGGCAAGGGTCACAGCCTACTGAGTCATTTTCATCATAAGCCAGCAAGGGAGGTGAGGAGAAGCAACCCTCCCTCGCACAGTCTCTGTTGTCTCCCAGTCTGAATGATTATTCGAGGAGGGGAGGGGGGGAGCCCGGGTCTGCCCTCTACTCCGAGCTCCAGCCCAGGGACCCTAATAGTAGCAGCTATGATAGCTGACTTTTTTGGAAATAGGACGTATACAATTCCCTGGGCCACTTCCCCACAGCAGCCGCCACTTACTCAATATCTACTACACCATTACCTCAGGGCCTCCTTTTTTGCATCTGATATGGTTTGTACTGCTTAGTTCCTCCAACAGCGCGACTTCCTCCTACAGCTCCTGACACACGCGCCCAACTGACTAACTGGGAGGCTTTTAACTAGTTTCAGCCAGCCTCTAATTGGCTTCAGGTGTCCCAATCAACCTAGCTATCTTCCCTGCCTTCTGGAAAGATCTTAATTGTCCCCAGGTGTCTTAATTGACCTGGAGCAGCTTCCATTTACTTATCCTGGTAACAGGGATTTATTTAGTCTGGGGCTAATATATCTGTGTCTCACTACTTTTCTATAGCCATCTGGTCTTGCCCTGTCACATAATCTTGTCACACCTTTGTTGCCCTTCTCTAGGAACAGGCAGAATCCCACCGAAGATCACCTGAGCTTCGATTTCCTTACACGTCTTCCCCAGCCTGGCATAGTCTCCCTTGAGACGTTCCAGCAAGAATCTAGCCATATCATTTGTTCCCACATGAAGGACAATCAGTGGATTCTTTCCCGCTCCCGTTAGGATCATCTTCAGCTTCAGGTCCACGTCCCATATCTTAGCACCCAGAAGACAGCACACCCTTCTGTTCTCTGGATCAGCCCTGGTTACAGGCCTGTCTATTCTTCTCAGTAAGGAGTTCCCAATCACGTAGACCTGCCTTTTCCTGGTGATGGTGTGATTCTCCGGTCTATTCTCTGTTCCCTCTGGCTGCAAGTCCTCTCGATTCCTATTCTCCCTTGAAATCCTCTGCAACCCATCCTGTATCCTCCTGGGGCTCATATTTGGTGTTATTTCCATTGACTCTTCCCCTTTTCCTATAGGACTAGCCGCTCTTCTCTTCTTCCTTGCCCTCCCACCGTCAGTGACCACCTGCTGTACCCCTTCTTCATTTTCCAACTCTGCAAACCTGGCTCCAGGGGAAACACTATGGTTATGGGAGTTCTTTGGTAGCATGGAAGAGCATGCAGCCCAAGGTCACTAGAGAGATGTGGAGGGTGGTCGGGCAGCAATACAAAAGTAAGGGCTCTATATGCATATAGCTCTTGCCTAAGGCAGATCTAAGTGTAAAACATACAACTGTTTTCAAGGAAGGCAACTGCTCAAATGGAAAAATTTCAGATAAATTGTAAATTGAAAGTCATGGGGTGAAAGGATATGGCCCTCTTCAGACATCTAAACAGACTTATGTGCCATGCTGGGAAGGAGCCAGTGGTCGTGGCACATGCAGATACCAATGACATAGGGAAAGGTAGGACAAAGGTATTGGAGGCCAAATTCAGGCTGCTAGGTAAGAAATTAAAGTCCAGGATCTCCATTGTAGCATTCTCTGAAATGCTTCCAGTTCCACATGCAGGGCCAGTGATTCAGGCAGAACTCAATGTGTGGATGAGACAATGGTGTTTGGAGGAGGGATTTAGGTTTCTTAGGAACTGGACAACCTTTTGGGAATGGAGGAGCCTATACAGGAAGCATTCAAAAGAGCCTATACAGGAACTCAAAAAATGGAACCAGATTGCTGGTTCTAGAGGAATTTTTAAACTAAGGGTGGGGAAAGCCGACAGGCTCAGACAGACACATCCCTTGAGAAGGATTCATTGAAGGGGATAATCGATATCCTAATAAAGAGGAGAGGACAGAAGTTGATAAAGTACAGGTAGGAACTGAAGAGACAGTCAAATAAAAAAAGAGTCCCATTCAACTGCATCCCATGAAGGCAGACAACTAAATATTGACAAATTTTGTAAGTGCTTGTATACAAATGCAAGAAGTATGAATACTCAGATGCGTGAACTTCAGTGCCTAGTATTAAATGAGGATACTGATAGAATAGGTATCACAGAAACTTGGTAGAATAATGGGACATGGTAATACCAGGGTACAAAATATATAGGTATGACAGAGTAGGTCATGCTGGAGGGGGAGTGGCACTGTTTGTGAAAGAAAGCATAGCGTCAAATATAGTAAAAATCTTAAATGAATCAAACAGTGCCATAGAATCTCTATGGGTAGGAATTCCATGCTTCAATAATAAGAGTATAGCCATAGGCCCCTGCGCTCCCCACCCCCCACACGTGCCGCCGGAGCCGGAGGGAGGAGCCTGCGTGAGCGGTGCAAAAGCCGCTGCTGGGACGCCTGCCTGGGGAAGCAAGCCCAGGAGGAGGTGAGAAGCCGGGCGTGGGGGCGGGGAGCTGCAGGGCCTGGTGGGGTGGGTGCTCTGCTACTCTCCCCCACCCCCTGCTTGCAAGCCCGGGGGGGGGGGGGATGTAGCATGCCCGGGCCCGGGGGAGGAGGCGGGGCCGGGGGCGTGAGCACCCACCGGCAGCTCCCCGCCCGCCCCCTCCCCCCCACGCGCGATCACCCACCCACCCGCCCAACTCACTCACCTTCCGGGTTCCCTGCGCGGCCGGAGGAGGTGCCTCCCACCGAAGGCACTTTTTTTAGCCGCAGCAGCTGGCCGCCTCTCAGCTGAGAGGCGGCCAGCTGCTGCGGCTAAAAAAAGCTCCTTTGGCGGGAGACGCCTCCGGCCACGCAGGGAAGGTGAGCGAGTTGGGTGGGTGAGTGCGCGCAGCGCTGGTGGGGAACTGCCGGTGGGTGCTCAGCACCCACCAATTTTTCCCCGTGGGTGCTCCAGCCCCGGAGCACCCACGGAGTCGGTGCTTATGAGTATAGCAGTAGGAATATGCTACCAACCATATAACCAGGATAGTGATGGTGACTGTGAAATGCTCAGGGAGATTAGAGAGGCTACACAAACAGAAAACCCAGTATTAATGGAGGATTTCAACTGACTGAGAACATGTGTCATTAATGACTGCTTCTTGGAGCAGCTAGTCCTGGAACCTGGAAGGGGAGAGGCAATTCTTGATTTAGTCCTTATTGACACACAAGTTCTGGTCCAAGAGGTGAATATAGCTTAACTGCTCAGTAATAGTGACCATAATTTAATTTAACATCCCTTGTAAGAGGAGAATACCAAAGAAACCCACCACAGTAGCATTTAACTTCAAAATGGGGAGCTGTGCAAAAATGAGTAGGCTAGTTAAATGGAAATTAAAAGGAGCACTCACAAGAGTGAAAGGCCAGCAAGCTGCATGGTAACTTTTTAAAAACACCATAATAGAGTCTCAAACTATTTGTATATTCCAATTTAAAAAAAAAACAGTAAGAGGACCAAAAAAATAATAATGCCACCATGACTAAACAGCAGAGTAAAATAGGCAGTTAGAGACAGACAGCTTTTAAAAATTGGAAGTCAAATCCTACTGAGGAAAATAGAAAGGAGCATAAACTCTGGCAGCAAGTCAAATGTAAAAGTATAATTAGGCAGGTCAAAAAAAGAATTTGAATACAAACTAGCAAAAGACAGAAAAACTAACAGCAAAAATGTAAAGTACACCGGAAGCCTGCCAAACAATCAGTGAGGCCACTTATCAGTTGAGGTGCTAAGGGAGCACTCAAGGAAGACTAGGCCATTGCAGAGAAGCTAACTGATGTCTTTGTATTGGTCTTCACTCCAGAGGATATGAAGGAGATTCCAAAACCTCAGCCATTCTTTTGAGGTAACAGCTCTGAGGAACTGTCCCAGGTTGAGGTTTTAGGGGAGATTTTGGAACAAATTGAGAAATTAAATGGTAATAAATCACCAGGTCCAGATGGTATTCACCCAAGAGTTCTGAAGGAATTCAGATATATTACTACAGAACTACCAACTGTAATATGTAGCCTATTGCTTAAATCAGCCTCTGTACCAGATGACTGGAGGATAGCTAATGTAATGCTGATTTTTTAAAAAGGCTTCAGAGGTGATCCTGGCAATTACAGGCCAGTAAGTCTAACTTTTTGGAACTATAGTAAAGAATTATCAAACACATAGATGAACATGATATGTTGGGGAAGAGTCACTACAGCTTTTTTAAAGGGAAATCATCCTTCACCGATCTATTAGAATTCTTTGAGGGGGAACAACAAACGTGTGGACAAAGGTGATCCAGTGGATATAGTGTACTCGGACTTTCAGAAAGCCTTTGACAAGGTCCCTCACCACCTTGGCTCTTAAGCAAAGTAGGCAGTAATGGGATAAGAGAGAAGGTCCTCTCCTCAATCAGTAACTGGTGGTTAAAAGATAGGAAACATATGGTATGAATAAATGGTCAGTTTTCACAGTGGAGAGAGGTAAATAGTGGGGTCCCCCAAGGAACCAGTGCTGTTCAACATATTCATAAATGATCTGGAAAGAGGGGTAAAGAATGAGGTGACAAAGTTTGCAGATGATACAAAATTATTCAAAATAGTTAAGTCCAAAACTGCCTGTGAAGAGTTACAAAGGGATCTCACAAAATTGGATGACTGTGCACCAGGATAGCAGATGAAATTCAGTGTTGATAAGTGCAAAGTAATGTGCATTGGAAAACATACTCCCAACTATACCTACAAAATGATAGGGTCTAAATTACCTATTACCACTCAAGAGTGAGATCTTGGAGTCATCGTGGACAATTCTCTGAAAACATCTGTTCAACGGCAGTCAAAACAGCTAAACCAGTGTTAGGAATCATTAGGAAAGGGATATATAATAGAACATAAAATATCATAATGCCACGATATAAATCCACGGTACACCTACACCTTGAATTCTGTGTGCTGTTCTGGTTGCCCCTATATTAGAATTGTAAAAAGTACAGAGAAGGGCAACAAAAACTATTGGGGTATGGAACAGTTTCCATATGAGGAGAGATTAAGAAGACTGGAACTGTTCATCTTAGAAAAGAGACTACTAAGCGGGGATATGATAGCAATCTATAAAATCATGAATGGTGTGAAGAAAGTGAATGTGTTACTTACTCCTTCAGTTAACAGAAGCACCAGGGATCATCCAATGAAATTAATAGGCAGCAGGTTTAAAACAAACATAAAGAAGTACTTCTTCCACACAACACACAGTCAACCTGTGGAACTCATTGTCAGGGGTGTTGTGAAGGCCAAAAATATAACTGGGGTTCAAAAAAGAATTAGATAAGTTCATGGAGGATAGGTCCATCAACGGCTATTTGCCAAGATGGTCAGGGACACAACTTCATGCTCTAGGTCTCCCTCAAACTCTGACTGCCAGAAGCTGGGACTGGATGATGGGATGGATCACTCAATAAAGTGCCCTGTTCTGTTCATTCCCTCTGAAGCATTTAGCACCTGTCACTGTTGGAAGATAGGATACTGGCTAGATGGACCATTGGTCTGATGGACCAATATGGCCATTCTTATGAAATCCTGTTTCCGCTGAACTCAGTGGGAAAACTCCTATTGACTTAAATGGGGCCAGGATTTCACCCATGGAGTTTCAGCTCCCAAACTTGGGAATAAACCATGTATTTTCTTTTATTGGAATCCATAATTATTTCACCTCATATGCATGTGAACAATTTCTGGGCCAGATTCTTCTGCCAGCTACAACAATGTAACTGGGATAACTCCACTACAGTCAATGGGAATTGGGGGTGCTATTAAAACGTATCACTAGGAATGTTAGAGGACGTCATTTCATAAGATTTCAGAGCAAGTATTATAAATATGATGTTTGTCCATGTTGTCACTGAGAAGCACTTCAGAAGGTATCTTTCTCTCATCCATATTTTAATCTTCGCAAGCAATTTTTCTGAACCACAGTCTATCATTTCAGCACTTCAAGACAGCATCCCTAAAATGGGCAGGTAGAAATATAGTCTGAAGCCTCCCAATTGCTTTCTGAAGGCTGAACAAATATTTCCATTCATCAGTGCAAGCAAGAGACTCTTCCAGACAACAGCAGCCTTTGAGTAAGGAAGTTTACACAGTGAAAATGACTGTTATTTATACTGTTCACTGATGCACAGATACAGTATATACTTTCTACTTATTTAAGCTTGGTATCAGGAGCAGCCCTAGCCATTTTGCTGGTCAGGGTGGAAAACATTTGCGATGCACCTCTCCAGCAGCTTCGCCAATGAGAAAGGCTGGAAAATCAGGAGAAAGCAAGAATGGCCGACCAATCAGAGTGGAGGGGGAGGAGGGGAGCCCAATAACACAGTACCCTCAGGAAGTTGGCACCCAGAACAACCTCCCTGTTTGTCCGCCCCTAGAATTGGCCCTGTTGGCATCAAATGTGTCAGAAATCAACTTACATCAACAGGGTAAATGAGAGCAATTTTTAAAATGTAAGTCAATCAAAGATCTGGATTTTATCCACAGCTTTGCCACAGCTTATGTGACTTTGGGCATGTCACATAACCATTTTTGCCTCAGTTTCTTCACATGTAAAATGGGGATAATTCTATCTACCCTATTTCACAGAAGAATTGTCTGAGGCAGCTGATAATTTAAGGCTCATGGGGCTAAGCCAAACCACAGGCAATATGGCCCAGATCCTCAAAGTTATTTAGACTCCTAACTTCCATTGAAATACATGGGATTTAGGAACTTAAATACCTTTAATTATCTGGGCCTATGTTTTTATGTCTGTAGTGCAGAATGTGTACTCCAAGCTGTAACAATTTCCCTCTATCTTAGGTACTTAGATAGTCTCCACATTACCAAAGAATCTGAGCACCACACAATCTCTAATGTATTTATCATCAAAACACACCTGTGAGGAAGGTAAGTGCTATTATCTTAATTTTACAAATGGGGAACTGAAGGATAGAATACTAAGTGACCTACCCAAAGTCACACAGTAAGTCTGTGGCAGAGCAGGGACTTATATTCATGCATCAGGTTAGTGCCCTAACTACTGGCCCATCCTTCCTCTTTCTTCATGAGACTTTTGTTGGGGAAGAAGCTTCTTCAGACCCTGGAGGCTTCAGTGCGTGTCCTTTACCTGACTCCCACCAGGAACATCTGGTGGAGGTGGAGCTGCAGAGGGTGGGAGGGGATAAATAGGTTCTGAACCAAGAGGGGGCCGAACCAAGGAAAGAACAAACTAATAGAAATTGGGAAAGGCATTCTGAACAAGGAGGGGGTCAGGTCAGGGAGCAGGGTTGACCGAGGGTGAAAGGTGGTGAGACTGGGGAGGTGAGAAGGTTGCAAGTGGAGGGGGGAACCTGATCAATTGCTGAAAGGGGTGTGAGTGAATGAATGATGGTTTGGGATGGGGGGACAGTAGGAGGAGCTAAGATGGGAAGAGGTTGAATTGGAGGAGCACATTGGATATGTGTACTGTTGCTTTAAATCTTTAGCCATATAGCTGGGAGGAGGGGAGAGTGGGAGGTTACAGACAGAAGCCCTGGGGTGAAGCACAAAAAAAAAGTTTTTAGAATAATATGTATTTCTTTACTCCTATAAAGTTCGTTGCTCAGTGTTAAAGGAAAGCCGCTCTTTCTGTGATGCTTTGCCATTGTTACATGACGGGGGAGTGGGAAAGAAGAAAAAGGAGAGGAGAGGCCAGGACTGAATAAAAACAGGGCTGCCAAGAGTCACACTACTCACATGACACACATTTGTTAGCCCTGTAAATGCATTCCTATAGCCCAGCTGGATTGTAACTCAGCTGTCTGCATGCAGCCTGTCTGCCTTTCCCATTGCCTCTCCCACTTCTGAACCAGAGCAGGGAAGGAGCAGCCAGGAAGAGACATAGCAAGAGGAGCTGGCAGTATCAGCAGCAGTGGGTAGCCAGCTAGCTGGCAGGGACAGAAAGTGAGGGGACTCAATACTGGCCCCAGGCTCCCCTGGCTAGTCTCGGATCCCCAGACAAACACCACCCATCCACCTGTTCCAACACTGCCAGACGTCACAGCTCCTATCCAATCCCAACAGCACCAAGCACTTCACAACCTCACCACCTGCCCCAGCCATATCTTGACAGCACCCAGCTACCTCCTACAAAGTACCCAGATACCCCAGGCCTTCCACCTACTCCAAGCACCCCAGATACCCTAACCATCCCAACCCCCCTCCAACAACCAATCAACTACGCCAGACCCATTAAACACCCCCTCCACTCCCCTCATACACACTTGCCACCAATATCAAGCTGTGTGCGGCTTCATAGTCAGCTCTCACCATTGCTTGGGATAGAATATATTGACTGTAAACTGAAATGTATATGCAAATATGCAATTGAAGTTATTAAATCATGTATATAAATGTTACACAAGGAGCGGCAGAAAATTTGCAGCTAGGAGAAAACAGGAAAGAAGATGAAGAGGGGTAAATACTATGTTCTGCCAACCTGACCTTTAAAACAAAGTGTCAACTGTTTGTATTCTAAAAGGGTGAGGTCACTGGAAGAGGGGTACCCTTTTCTTCCTGCTTCTCTGCCAACTTCCCTAATCTCCCACCAAATCCCTCTCTTATGCTACCTAGGTTTTCACTTTGAAAATCTAGTTACCTCTGGAACTCATTGCCATGTGATATCTTTGATGACAAGAAGTTAGCAGGGTCCAAAAATGGATGAGGTATATGGCTAATGAAATGATCCACGGTGACATTAGAGGAGATACAAAACTCTAACTGAAGCTGTTCTAAGTTGAGCTCAGGAAGTACACTGGATACAAGAAAGCAGAACTCATGAAAGTGGCTTAAATCTGACTTTACACACACATCCTCCTGAGCTGCACTGAGTGCAGCTTTGGTGTGACCCATAATCTGGAATGTCATTTGTTAAAATCAATGTTAAACTAGGCAGTGCTCATCTCCCTTTCATGCATTATTTTCAATGATGGGAAAGTGGATAGCTGAAGGGTGAGTAATGGAATTTGGAACCTTTCATCTCCACTTAGAACTTAGCCCAGTAAAGGCACTACTGACCCAGAGCTATCTGGTGTAATGAGTATGTGATATATGAAATGAGTTGGCAGTCTCAGTTTATTTCCTCGTGCACTGGTGTCCACATTATAAAACCACCACAATGACTGGC
Organism: Macrochelys suwanniensis; assembly: GCA_033296515.1. Lineage (NCBI taxonomy): Eukaryota > Metazoa > Chordata > Testudines > Chelydridae > Macrochelys > Macrochelys suwanniensis. Next base: position 292,230,112 of record CM065775.1, read on the forward strand.
ATTAAATAGAACCCTTGTTGCAAATTTCAGATGACACACCAAGGACTGATGTGAAAAATGAATTACCTTCCCACCATGAGAGATGTTCCATCCAGAACAGGGATGAGGCTCATTAGCAGGCATTGCCCTGTCTATGCAGCACCTGTTCAGTGAATAAACACAAGGCTTCAGTCTCTAAGGCTGTCTTTACAAGCACTTAATTTGCTTAAAAATCCAAAAATGAAAAAACTGTCATCTTGCATACTCTTAGCAAAATCAAAGACAAACCACTGAGTGATAGAGGGGCAAGAATTCAACTTCTAAACAGGAATATTCTCGATCTGATAATGGCTGAGATGGCAATAGTGCCTTTCTGTTGTATATCTGCATCTTTCATATTGCACTAGCCAATGTTAAATTGTACAGGGTGTAGAAAACCATCATTACCAGAAACATTAACATAATTAAAATACCCATGTTTGCCCATCCATCAATAAAGAAAAAAAGTGAAATGTGTTCAAAAGTATAAATGAGAGATCTCGTGTGAAACGTGAAGAAATAAAAAGAGGGAAAATGTGGGAGTGTGTGGGGTAGGATTTTTTACTTAAATCCTTGGATTAAAGCCTTTGAAATTACATTTAAATGCCATTGCCACCAGAATGTGGTTGGCTGGAGTCTAAGCCAGGCAAGCAGCCTGAGGAATGTGTGAAGAGAATTATGATTACATTATGCATTTTAACAAGATGCTGGCAGAAAAAAAACATTTAGGGGGAAAAATATGACTAAAAACTGAAAGAAACCATTTTAAGAGAGAGATTAAGGTATAATTATAAGTGTATGAGAACACATGCACTGTTTTACCATTGTTTCTCTTCTGTCAGGTACAGTTTAAGTTTGGAAACAAGAAAAAGGTAGACGCAAAAGAAGCATTACTAAATAGGTATCTCAAGGTTCCTAGGATCCTGGGATGAAGACATCAGAATGTGGTATTGCTTTGATTGTCACATACATCCTTTGCAAATCCAGATTTTGGAATATCTAGTTCAGCCTCTCTTCTTAATTTCTGTATATTTTTAAAAGAGATATTAAACACAAAATGATCAGGCAGCACACTCCAGTCTATCAATATTCCTCATATGAAATGTGAGCTACACACTCCAAACATTTAATGACCCCAAGGTCAGTCCCTTTGAGACCAAGCCTGTGTTAACTCCAATAATGCACTATTCAGTGGATGGGGGAGGGGGCAAAGAAGCCTGTATTTGCATATTTAATGTAAGTTTTATATTTTAGCAAGAAAAAACACTCAGAAATGCTGGCACTTCTTCCATTAGACAGTTATGAAATTAATGTGTTTAAAATGATCTAATTGTCTTTGTATCTGCATGCAGAGAGAGCAAGGAAAACCATGAAATTGTGTGTATAGACAATTTATGATAGTAACCCAGAAAAAAACATCATAGAGATATAACTGTTTTAAGCAAGGGGAGAGGTTATTCAAAGCAGGGAATAGTATATGTTTGGTTTTTGTCATTTTTTCCTGCTCCTTATCTGTTTTATCTGCCTTTCTTCATTTTTTCCTCTAAACCATAGCTTACTAAAGTTTTCAGTTTTCACAAATTGTTTATCAGAGTCAGTGTTTGTAAGACTCCAAAAATAGCTGTGCTTTCTAATACCAGGTGTAAAACTCAGCTCATGTCAAACATTTTATCTGCCTACAGTTTTATTTATTTATTTAATTGGGATCTAGGAATCATCACCGTATAAGGTAAAAACATAGCCTATCATATAATAAAAATATATTTTTTAAAATATTTAAAATATTATTTCCATCAATTTCGTGGTCACCAGCATCAGCAAATACAAGTGGAACCTCTTCCCAGCTGTAATTTTTCTCAGTATATATCCATGATCCTCTGCTACTTAACATAGACCTCCTTGCTGTACCACCACCACCCCCCTCAGGCTGTGAAGCCAGGACTCATAACCTCCTGTGAGATAAGGTAACAATTAATATTACCTTATCTAACAACCAGTAAGAGAACAGTGACCCTTTCTGTAGAGACAGTAGATGAGCAAGGATTGGGATTCCTATCCTCTCTCCTCATACGTACGTCCCTAGACCCATGCAGAGCCAGGTATGAGTCTGGGATGGTGCTGTGGGGCTAGCTTTCATGTGGGAGAGAGGAGACCTATGTGCACAGGTGACCTTCTGTGTTCAGATCAGTGGAGGAAACCATCTTTATATGGGCAAGAAATAAAGGCTTAACAGTCTTAATACTAACAATGTTTCTGTGCAGATAAACATCTGAACTTTCAGCCATTTATCTGAATATTTCAGGGAGTAAAAATCAAGCTGAGAGTCTTCTGAGACAACACTCACACAAAATTTCAGTTTGTCCTGCTTCTAGAGCAGTAGTGGGCAGCCTGCGGGCTGCGCGTGGCCTGTCAGGGTAATCTGCTGGCGGGCCACAAGACAGTGTTTACATTGACAGTCTGCAGGCATGGCCGCCTGTAGCTCCCAGTGGCCGTGGTTCGCCGTTCCCAGCCAATGGGAGCTGCGGGAAGCGACACGGGGACCACTGTTCTAGAGGGAACGAGAGTGCTGAATCATCAGTTTTTTTCACATACTATTTCAATAGCTCTGGTCCTGGGTGATACAGAAAGGGCTGATGTGCCTGAAATAAGAAAAAAAAAATGAAGCGAACTTTTATGGCCCCAAAAAGTTTCAGTGTTACTTCAATTTGATGAGAAACTCAAGTTCTCTCTTACGTTATCCAAAACAAGTTTTCCTATCTTTTCTGAGATTTAAAAACAGTCTAGACTATCTGATGAAATATTAATAGCCCACATATGGCCAAGTGAAAGCATTTTAATCTGCCTATAATCTATGGTATTTCTAAAATGCCTGTCACCATGGCATCTAAATGGCTTAAACTGACAAAATACAAAAATGTGTGTTTGTTCCCCCGATTTAGTCAGGAGATCAAGGACATGGAACACTGACTATCTCTGATGTAACAACAACAATTTTCTAGTGACTAAATGCACCTGTGCTAAGGAGTCACACATAGAGCAGCATGATCGTCTTGTTTTGATACATGTTATCAGGAAGTTAATATTGCTGCTGCCTGCTTCATTATTTCATGGTTCATTTGGGTGTTTTCAAGCACATAACCTGATTTACAGAGCTGCTGAGTGCCCACAACTCTCACTGAGGTCAACTGGAAGCTGTGCGTGCTGAGTTCCTTAGAAAAATCAAAGCAATAATGTGTAATTTAGGGCTAAATTCTACACACCTTGATAAGTGAAAATCTGCCATTGTCTTCTACAGGGATGCTCATATGGGTAGGGTAAGCAGGGTCTGGTTCCTAGTTATGTTTTATACTAGACCAAGGGACTGGAAGCTATTTTATATTCACCTGCAATTTTACTCAAAGGATTTTTATTTTTATTTTTTTAAAAGAGGATACATAAACTCCATGTTAAATAGGAAATTCTTTAGCGGTAGTATGTTGTCAGGTTCATGGAGAGACACGACTTCAAATTTATCATAGTTCATTTTAAAACCAGAAAATTTGCAAAAAATTTGTAACCATCCACACTTAAAAAAAACCCCAGAAATCCCTGGTAGGTAATACATATTAATGTACCATCAGCATAAAATGCCAGTTTAAATTCACTGATGCCAGTCTCTCTCCCAGGAGACTCTGAAGCAGAGTTAAGAGCTTCTGTCAAGGCTGTAATGTTGATGTAAGAAGCACTCTGGAGCAGAGAGGAATGAAGAAGAAAACATCTTTGTGTGATGGATCAAGACAAATTATAAAAAGTTTCTAGGTCTTCTTGGTCCCTAGAACCTTATGATTTTTAAGGCTTTGTGTCATTTTAAAAACGTCAAATCAATCACCTTTTTCTGTATAAGCCTTGCTCCAAATGAGTACAGTCAAGCTGAAAGTTGGACTAGTGTGGGTCTTGCAACAATCTGCACAATCTTTACCAGAGGAGCTGTCATACCTCTGCAGTCTCCCTGTAGAGATCAGCACTATTAGCAGAATGTAACTGTTTGGTTTTGTACTGTCTGGCAATTTGTTTTCAATCCATCACTCTACAACTTGACTTTGCCAGTTCAATATTCTGAGACACCTGTGCAAATACTACTGTCTCAATACAATACCTACCGTATGCACAATAGTCTGAGTTAAAGATAATGTAAGAATCTCCCTTATTATTGAGTTCCTCAACTTCATTTTAGCAATCAACAAATAACTGCTTCTACATTGACTAGTTATAACTATGAACAATTTGCAAGCTCTAACACTTTTTTGCTGAGAAAAGACAAAGTGATGTATCCAATGGCTGGAGCAAAACTATGGCATGAGACTTGTGTATGATCCCTGATTCTACCACTGAAATACTCTGGCCTTCAGCAAGTTAATTAACCTTCTGACTCAGTTTACCTACCTGTATAATTAACATAATAATACTCATATTTCTCACATGGGTGTTGTAAGACTTAATTAAAATGACTAATGTTTGTAAACTACTTGGAGTTCCTCAGATGTACGGCATGATGAAAGTGCTAAGTATTATTATTGTTACTAATGATTATTTTTTCAAAAAAGGCCTCTGCCTTTTAGTTGCAGAGGAAGATCGTGATTCTGCCAGGTAGCTATCAGTAAAAGGTTAGGTAAGTGAGACTAAATGAAATATTGTTAACAGTGCTGCTTAGGGGGAGAACAATAATAACCCTGTTGTGTATCTGTAACTGTAGAACAGGACAAACAGCTCTGGAAATACCAATCAGGTATTAATTATTACATTTTCACCAGTGACATTTTCCCTCCCATTCCTATTCTGTTGGGTAAGCTGGAGATTAGAGTTAGTCTATCTTTATCTGCAGGGTGGGCATGCATGCTGAAAGATAATAAGCCAAAAGTGTGTAAGGTAGGGTAGGCTTACCACTGCTACTTTATTTAAATATTATTATTCATTACATGTACTACAGTAGGTATCTGGAGAGCCCCCAATAAGGATCAGAGTCCCTTTGTGTAGGAAGGCAGTGTGGCCTAGTGGATAGAGCAGTAGGCTGGGACTCAGAAAACCTGGGTCCTCATCCCAGTTTGGCTGCTGGGTGACCTTGGGCAAGTCTCTTCCTTTCCCAGTTTTCCCATTTGTAGAATGGGAATAATGGCTTTTTTTGTAAAGCACCTGGAGATCTACTGATGAAAAGCACTATATAAGAGCTATGTATTATTTTTTGATCCAGGTGCTGTCCAAACATGTAGTAAAAAAGATAATCTCTGCCTGGAAGTGCTAACAAAACAATTTGAAACATTGTACTCGCTTTGTTTCTAGAAAAGTTGTCACTGGGATGTAAAATATACTTTTTGTGCATCTAAGGTATCAGTGATCAGAATCAAGTATTCTCAGTCCCGAAAGATACGCCCTTTCCATCTATCAATAATTTTCCTTTATTGACTTGTATCTTTTAGTTCATCAAGGACAAGTTTAATTTACAGCTGAAAGCGCAATCCTGTGATGAACTGTGTTTTCTTTTGGACACCGCAGGCGACTGTCTGGCAAAGTTGGCAGCCTGACCTCCATAAATATTGTTCTATTGATAAAGAGAGGCATTGGATATAAGGATTATTCAAAATAAATATTTTGCAAGCATTCTCAATGTCGGAATACAGTAGAGAAAAGGAATTTTATCACATTCTAAACAATTCAGACAGAAGGTGAAGAAAATATTAGTTTTAGCTGTCACATAGTTTATACTCTTAATTTTGTCTTGGAAATCAATAAGGGCACCTGTTTTAGAGGCCTGTTCCTGATACCTTTAAAGTCCATAGGGATTTGGCCATTTACGTCATTGGGCTTCTTAGTTTCTAAAACATTGAGAATAGAATTTCACTGAGGTACTTGGAACACACAGGGTTAAATTGGCCCCTCACGTCTGTGAGTATGGGTGAGGCACAGCACAAAGAACTTTTGCCGCCTGCGCTGTTTAAGGGCTGGGTACATTCAGAGTCCCTTCACTTGAGGGCAATGTAGAGACTGTTTCTTCAGCGAGCCCTACGGATGTACATTGTCTCAAAGGGAGCAGGGAGAAGGTGGAGCTCTGGTCACCGCCCATCTTCTTGAGACCCAGCCCATGACTGGGGCCTGAACTACACTTAAAACTTTAGGGTGCCATAGTTACAGTGCTCAGGGTGTGAAAAATCTATGCCTCGAATGCCATAGCTAAGCCCCGCCTGCCCCTCAATCCCAAGTGTAGATACAGCTAGGTCGACAGAAGGATGCTTCTGTTATCCTAGCTACTGTTGCTTGTGGAGGTGGTGTTCTGACAATGATGGAAGAACCCCTTCTGGCGCTGTATGCTGTGTCTACACTACAGGTTTATGTTGGCATTGCTACGATGTCAATAGTCCCTGTAGTGATGCTATAGTCCCTGTAGTGTAGACATGGCCTGGGCCAGGTGCAGCAAGTGCAGAATTAGCTGAGTACATCACAGGGAACAGGCTGTACCATCCTGCAGACCAAGGAGAGGGAAGGGGGTGCAGCCCTCCTACTCTCCCTACTCTCCCTATGCACTGGGGAACTCAACAAAGGACAATTTCTCCCTGGGAAAAGATCCCTCAGGAGTGGTGCAGCTCCATTCTGACCCCCTGCTCAGGGTTGTGCCCAAAAGGCACAATGCAGCCTGATGTTTGCACTGGCATGGCATCTGCTTCTACTCCTTTGCACATTTCTCTCCCCCCCCCATAAAACTCCCTACACAAAGCACAGAGGGTGTGGCAATTATTCAACAGCAGTTACAGACATTATTCAACAGACACAGCGTTACAACAGAAAACCTTATGCAATAAATATTTGGAGCATGCACCTGCCATCATTGACGTCAATGAGAGTACTGTCTGATTGTGGTGCCATGAACTCTTCATGTATACAGGTTTGATCCTGCTCAGCTGAAATAATGGGGACTTTTTCCTGGCTACCAGATACAAGAGGGGGCTGTGTCTCCTTATTAGTGGCTTACACTGTAGTCATGTTATACTGTTGCAATATATACTGTTCCTATGAACAACAAGCGAGATGGCAAGATATAGCCCTGTCTATTTTAATGAAGAACTCCCACTGAAATCAGTGGGGAGCAATACATTAGAAATCAATGGCAAGAAATGGCCTAATATTTCTTCATCTTGTGACTTACAGTGCTGCAGTGACTGCAGTATAGGAAATAGTTTTATGCTGTGTCAATGACACACAGCATATCTCTTTGTCTGAATTGTTTTATTTTCTATATATTTGTTCTCTATTTTTTAATATAAATCATTTTTAAAAAAAACCAAACATACTAGAAAGTATTTAAAAAGAGATCCTGGTCAGAGTGTATATTGATTCTATTACTATAAAATCATAACAAAATAATGCTTGAGAAATAGACATACAGATTTCTAAACCTACAGCATTATTTACTTGCAAAGGGATTCCCCTGTTTTCTAACCTCAGGGTTAATGTTTTGTTTATTTTTGTTCTAGATTACAGATGTGTTTTGTACCTCTCAACTTGCCTTGAAACAGATGCATCACTGCACTTGTGCCCTCTCATCATTCTAAACTGGCTCCTTACTTTAAAAATGGAGTCATGGCACATCCATTAAAGTCATCTCTCCCATTAGCAGATACCAATGAAATGCCTTCTTGGCATGGCCTGCCTTGCCTTTTTAATGTGTGTCCTGGATTTAAAAAACTAATCTCGTATCTCAAAACACTGTGGTTTTGTGTGTGTGATTCTCTGGTGAGTGATTTAAAAAAAGTCTTGTCTCCTTATCAGCAGTTCATCATCCTATTTTCCCCCTATTCTGGATATACAGAGTCTGTTACACTGTGCTACAATGTGTAACTCAGAGTGCGCGCTGAGATTACAACTCTGCCTAACAATTTTAGCATAGGGTGATGGTGGCAGCGCCATACATCTCATCAGCTCCTGCAACACAATGTTGCTTCTGTGACCCAAAGCCACCTTTGTGTCTCTGCTTTTCCAGTAAATCTAGTGGCGATTTTCCAGCCATGCTCCTTACCAAAACAAACTTTGTACCTGAAGTATAAAGAACAACTTGTAAAATGGGACTGAAAGGAGTTAAGCAAAAAACCAATAAAATAAACACAGGTTCATAAAGATGTCATGCAACAGAAAACCAGGCTGCCAAACTCTTAAGCAAATGAAAGGGAAATACAGTTACATGTAGTACACTGCTATATATCTCACTCAAAGTCTGTCAGAGAAAGAAAGAAGAGGTGTCAATAGAAATATGATGCCATCTTTTTGTTCAATAATTTAATAATATTGCTATGGTGCAGAATTTGCATATGAAGCATACTGCTTCTCAAAAGTAACTATTGGCTTGTAAGTGAAGAGGGGGTGTGTGTGTGATAATATCATATCTTATCACTGATTTTGTAAGCATGATTTGAAATCATGCAAGGAGTTCTTAAAATCCACTGGCCATTTGTGTAGCAAATTTTGCTTGTTCACAGTTCTCTTGTTCCATTCTCTGCTTATGAAAGAGGGTAATCAGTTCTGATGCTGGAGTTTCTGCTATTATGAATTTTTTAAGATGTTGGGAAATAATCATTATTGCACAGCAAGAGATTTTAGCCTTCATTCTGATATCCCAGCCTCAAATTTGGGAGGTAGAACAAGGCATTTTTCCCATGAACTTGGACAGATTACTCATCTTTCTAAAAAGCTGCATTGGCAAAAAGATGTTTTCACCTGTACAAAGACACTCCCTGAAACTTATTAATACAGCAATAAGCCACAGCAGGGTGTGCATTAGCATGGTATTGGTGCATGCCTGGAGTGTACTGGATTTGTGCCTTAAACCACCCGGGACATGAACCAATAGCTTAGCAATGCACACCCTGATGTGGTTTATTGCACTTAGCATGTGGTTCCGTGGGGTTAGATTGGAAAAAAACCCACTTTTTAAAATTCAAGATTTATTGAGGTGGAGATGTGCAGGAATGTCACACATCCTTTCACTAGTAAAAATAGTTGCCAGTAGGAGGTTAGGAAAAAATAAGAGGAGGAAAAAAGTCCCTCTCCATTTGCTGCCAATCTGAATACATTTATTGTTACATTAATTAGGTTTTAGTATGTTAGTATAGTAATTAAGAAAACTGATAACACAGAGTACTATGACAGTCACAAAAATAAGAACTATTTGCATCGTCTTCATTCTCATTGCCTTTCAGTTGCTGTTGTTCTAAGTAAAGTGAAAACAAATTTATATTTGTATGTTACAGTCAAAATGTTCAGAAGTGACCAAATTTGGGGGGGCCCAACTTGAGATTCCTTAGGCCTGTTTTTCACAGCTGCTATGCTCCCACATATCTCAATTACTTCAGTGGAAGCTGTGGGTGCTCAGCACATCTGAAAAAAAATCAGAGCCCTTCAAGATAGCTCAAGTTAGGCACCCAAAGGGGAGGCTACTTTTGAAAATGTTGGCCTATGTTCCTCTCTCACACTCTATAGGAACATGCTGCAGTGAAAAACTCTTAGAATCTGATCCAAAACCTATTGAAGTCAATGGAAAGACTCCCTCTGGGAGTCTTGGGCTAGTTCCATACTGTTATTATAATTTGTGTTATAATTGCACCCGGAGGCCTGAGACTGTGCTAAGTGTTGTACAAATACATAGCACGAGACAGAAACTTCTCAAAGAGCTTCCAAATACAGACACACTAAATAGACATGCCAGGCAAAGGGTGAATGAAATCAGGTATTACTATCCCCATTTTTCAGCTGTGGTTACTAAGGCAGATACAGATTACATGATTTGCCCAAGAGTACACAGGAAGCGTGAGGCAAAGCCAAGAAATAAACCCAGTATTCCTGACTCAAAGGCCAGTGCCTTAAATCACAAAACTGTCCTTCTCCTACTAATTACTATATTACACACGAAGGGCAGGAGTCCTATAAACAACAACTTGCCTTACTACACAGCCATGATTCATGCCCAGAGCAGATTGATCCTAGTCAGTGAATGAGGCAGGGGTCATGTGGGGAAAAAAGGGTCTGTGAACATATAATTAAAGACTGTATCATAATGTGAATGCCCAGGGTGGCTGGTGCACAGACAACATTAAATCTGGCATTTCCTAACTGTTGAGGGATTCACTTTGCAACCTTAGTAAGGTTTTTTTGATGTAGCTTTTTGTTTGTAATTTCCTACATTTTTAGAAAAGCAAATTGAAAAAACTGAAAGATCATCATACGACATCTTATTGACACCACCATGTTTCCCCATCAAGTTTGGAAGCTTTAGATCCATACAGAGACTTCTGCTAGTTGAGGTAATGGAGGCACTGAAAGCAGTAGTAGGTTGTCATCCTCTATGTGAAGCAGCACTAGAGGCAGATGAGATGCATGCTTTGCTAGTGGGTTTCACAGATATTTGCTGAAAGCAGAAGAATTTGGGTTCAATACTAGGCTCTGGAGGAGAGTGTGTACGGACTCATTGTCCCTCAAGCTCAACCCCTCCAGCCCTATCCCCACTGCCCCTGTCCAAATCCTTTTTCTTTGTCCCAACTCCATTCTCCTTGAGTACTCAGTTCCAGTCTCCACTCCCCAGGCTGCTCATTCCTGTCCCAGTCTTCTTGCCCAGCCACTCCTATTTTTCCTTTCTAGGGTCACTGTCCAAGTCCCATTCTCTCCTGCCCTGCACTCCCAGTCTCTCTCCCTTCCCACACTCACTCCCAGTCTTTTTACCCAGCCAATCCTGGTTCCCCACTCCTAGTTTCTCCTCCAATCTCTCCCACTCCCATCCATCCCAGATCTCAGTCCTTATCTGCCTCCTTGGGTTCCTCATCCAATCTCAGTCTCCCCTTACCCCCACATTGCCTCTCCACCTCTTTGCCCCAGTCTCCTCCTTCTCTAAATTGCTGTTCCAGTCTCTTTGCCCAGCCATTCTCAGTTCTCTCCCCACACTCCAGCTCCTTGTTAGATTTGTGACCCCTCCCTCCACTGTCATCCCCCCGCACCACACTGATTCCTAGTTCCAGTCTGCTTGTCCTGCCAGTCTACAGTCTATCCCCTTCCCCTCCATCTCACGCCTCATCTGATCTCACTGTTCCCCCAATCGCAAGGCAACTGGCTCCCAGTCCCCCTGTTTCCCTCACAGGGTTACAATCCAGTCCCCACCAACCCTATCCCAATCTCCTTACCCATCCAGTTTCAGCCTCCCTTCTCCTAGTCCGAGCCACCCTGGCTCCCAAACACCAGTTTCTCTACCCTATCCAGACCAAGTCTCATCAGATTCCTTGTTCCCATCTGCTCCTTTCCTCCCCACCACTGGTCTGGGTTGTGTCTCTTCGGCAGTCTAATCAGACCGCTTCCTCTTCCACACTTCCTGAGTGCCAGCAAGGGGCTGTGTGTCATTGAGCGCACAGAAAGACAAACGCTCTTCATTCAGTTCCACTGCCCCGTCCATCCTGGCCTGGAGCAGCAATTACAGGGAAAATCCTTCTGAACTTGCTGAGCCCTGGGCTGGAGCAGGCTCAGTCGCCCTGTGGGGATGGTGCATGCACAGTCTGGTCACACATACGGGCTGTGAGGGGATGAAGCTGCTCACTTGCTCTGTGGAGATGGGCATGGACATTCTGTCAGCACTAGGAGCTGTAAGAGGCGCAAGCATACTCAAGGAGGAAGGAATCCCCAATGATTTTCACTGCTAAAGTCTAAGAAGTCTTTAGTGAGCATGTGTATTGCAATTTTTTCAAAGGCTCATTATGTGATCACATTTGGGTGGATTTTCACAGGGATAGAAAAGGCACATTTCTGACACAAAGGCCAGCCCCTGCCAAATTTCAAGTCTCTGCTCCAAAGCATGAAGGTGCTAGAGCTGTTCAAAGAGACAGTCTCAAGATTTTTTTTTTAACATGGGCAAAATGATGTATTTACCCTTAGCCTCACTCTTGGAAACAGCTAAACCAGTTTGACTTTTAATTTAAAATTTCCAAAACAACTCATCCTGGAGCAGACACTCAGCACAGAAAATTTCAGCCCAAAGATTTAAAGTTTGGCAAAGTTATATGCAACTGGAAACAGGGTATTACAAGGGGAAATTTTTGGGCAACCTTAATAAAATGCAAGGCAGCACTACCAGCCCCACCTATAATATTCTGGAGCATCTAAGAAGAGCGGCTATATCAAAAAGGAAGAGTGTGAGCTTGTGAAAGGAAATGAAACAGGTGTGATGAAACATTCAACAAAATAAAACCTTAAAAGGAACAAAGCACTTTGCAGAGTGTTTTTTTCTAGTTATTCTGACTTCAGACTTGTGGCACCATGGAAGTATCATTTTCTTGTTTTCCCCTGCCAGCTGGTATGGAAAAATAGATTGATTGCTATATAAAACAGAGGTTATCAGCAGAATTGCTAATTAAATGGTGTAGCTGCCAACTCAAAAGTTACAGGCTGACAAAGAATATGACCTAATGTTAGACAAGTACGTTTAATCAATCACAGCTCAAAAAATACACAACCGCCAGTATTTTCTTTGGACTAGTAATACAATTTATTGGCAGTTAGCATAATTAAAGGCTAGTAAGCAGATTAAACTCTTGGGTCTGTAGCCTCCTCTCTCTCAGAAAACCCAGGAAGAGGAGAAAAAGTGCTTTTCAAATACCACAAGATTAAACTGGAAGCATTTCCATTGCTTTCTTCCTTCAAGGGTATGCAGACTCATCTGGTGGATAAGCAGAGGGCAATGCCCTTTCACTGCTTGGAACCCAAGGATCCACAGGCAAATCCACATTTTTGCTGAAAGAGTCATCATGCAGAGAATCAGCCTTTGTGATGTTTCCTGATAGCATGGCTTACCCAACAAGATTGGTGGTGAGGTGCAGAATGAGAGTCAATTCTGCATTATGCAACAGAGAGTCACTGTCCCTTCCCCATTGCCTCTGAAACTGTGAAGCCCTAACAGAACAGCAATAACATGGTAAGGTCTTGATGGGCTGATATGATGGGGACGGGATGGTTGTCCACTGGGCTGCCACTATCTCCCTCTTACATTAGAAGAATTTTAGAAGGAAAATGAACCAATTTGGCTTCTGATCATGGCATGCAGTAGAGGGAATTGAAGGGTCCTTGATTAGAATTCTTAAACGTAGATTTTATTAAATGATTCCCTGGTAATAGATGGGACGTGGGCGGAGAGAGAGAGTGAGAGTGAGCATTCCAAAAGGTGACATTTCACTAATAATGCCGTGGCTTCTAAACACTAGGAATAAAGAGAGAAAAGGCCATCTTGTTAGGTAAAACAACATGAATTAATTTTTTTAGGTGCATTGATTTTTGGACTAGCATAAGAACAGGTTTTCCTTGTCCACCTTCAAAAAATGAAGTTAAATGCTGATGATGAACCAAACATTCCCAGATATTCAATGCAGTGCCCTGGAGTCTGCTGATGCCCCACAATGCCTTGCAACAGAGTGGATTAATCATTTATGCTGTCAGAACATATAGCTGGTCATCAATTTTAGAATGGACTCAGTAAATCAAGGCTATGTTTCACTGCAACATTTATTTAAGCCAAGAAACATTACTCATTCACACTGGAGAACTAAACTTCCACTTATACTTGGCTATCCATCACTGGACTCACTGGCTATCCTTGCTAGATAAGGGATGCTGTAAAACAAAAAATGGGACAATTTATTCAAGGGAACACAGAGGCTGAATGCTAAGTATATTTCCCTGCACTGTGATGGAGCTTTCACTTGGGTATGAGCAAAAGAGAACCATGTTAAAGAAGTAGAACAGTTCACACAAAGATAATTCCAGAACACAGTTCCAAGTAGTAGTATGTGGTTTTGAAACAATTCATTAATATTGATGAAAATGGGTCTAATCCACTGATTTGAGAGGGCATTGGATCAGGCCCAATAAGAAGCCATAATGTAACAAATTGTCTTCTGCCAAATGTATCAGGTAGGCACATTTGACAGAGGCACAGTTTCTATTCTGCCATGTATATTTATTGTCAGATGATGTTCACATTAATATCAGTTTGATTCAGAGGCAAAGAAGTTATAGGGTAGAATTGGGAGGGAGGTAAAACAGAGACAGAGTTAAAATAGCGTTGCTATGTCTCTGCAAACAAGTGCAGTAATTTTATTTGGTCCCACTAAACCTGATTCATGAATCTGTCTGAGATAGCGTGGTCAGTGGTCAAAGAGGGAACTACGAATCAGGACACGGTGAAACCTGCAGGATTTGGGTCATATGGTTTATGCACTGACACCTGCTGGGATTATTTGTAGAACTTGGCTTTGGGCCAATAGCTGCTAATCACTAGGAGATTTGGGTTCTACAAAAACCAAGCCTTCAAGAAAGCACACCCTCTTCTCTCCTTCTCTGCCTCCATCCAGTCAATTCACAAGTGTGTTCCTAGCTGACCCCAGGCCCTAGGAATAACATACACACACCTTAGCTTTTAAATATTTTCCAGGGAGTGATCACTGAATGGCTTGCTGACTGTTCCCTGCAAACAACCCCTTTGAAAGGCTATTACAGAGACCCTCTGCTTCCAACAATTCCCAAATGGAACTCTGTCCCCATCCTCAAAGGAGCCATGCAATTGTCCAGCTGAGATGCATATGTAACTGCCCATATTCCTATGAGCATAGGGGGCAATTAGATAATAGATTGTTCACCACGAATCACCTACAATTGCTCAGGAACCTCATGGTGCTTGCTAGATATTACTTGCTCCACAAAGGATTATAGGGTGTTTCCTGCCCCATATCAGGACTAGAATCCCTACAGTGAGAACAAGACTGTTCCCCATTCCTACTGCCAGTTAGAAACTTTTTGTTTGTTTTTAAGACAAAATAATGAATTATGTATTGTTTTAAAGACCAATTTTATCTGCTAGGAACAATACCACACTAATATGAACAAACAAAATCCTGTCTATAATCTTTTTTTCTTCCAGGTATCTGCAAAAATCTGTCTCTCTCACAGTAGTACAGCACTTAGATATGGACAGTACAATCATGTTTTGCGATGCGCAAAAGCAAGTACGTGGCATAGATGCACTAGAAACTCACCAAGGTCAGAGAGTGCAACTTACCTGTTACCATCTAGTGTAACTGGACTCAAAATATAACTAGGAGTGATTGTGGTTGGCTGGTGATAAACAAAGCACGCCATGCTCATAAGGAGTCTAAGTGGCATAAACTATGAGCGTTGAAAGTATATAGCCTGATCT
Organism: Macrochelys suwanniensis; assembly: GCA_033296515.1. NCBI lineage: Eukaryota > Metazoa > Chordata > Testudines > Chelydridae > Macrochelys > Macrochelys suwanniensis. Next base: position 292,245,374 of record CM065775.1, read on the forward strand.
CTGGATAGGGCACTTGACTAGAATGCAGGTGACCTGGGCTCAAATCCTGGCTCTGCTGCAGTTTTCCAGTCTGACCTTGGGCAAGTCATTAAGATCCCATTCAGTAAAATGGGGATAATTCTCTGCCTTCCAGCTGTGCTGTGAGGGTTCATTCACAGGAGTCATTAACGTGATATTTTCAGATACTACGGCAACGGCAGTATATAGATAAGAACCTAGACTGAGAGGCATCAAGTGACTTAATTTCTGTGTCTTGATTCCTATCTGTAAAATGTGAGCTAGTCTCACTGGTGTAGTCCTAAACTGCACCTAAATCTCCCTCCCTCCCTCTAATCTCACCACCATGTGGCTTTCTAAAAACCCCACCCCAACACTGCAGGAGCAGGGCACAGTGGGGCAGCGGAACTAGACGACTGTTCTGGTGCATTCTGTCTCCACTACACCACTCATAGCATTTCTCCCCTTCTCCCACCCTTTTATCTTGTCTCTTTATATTATAAACTCTTAAGATCAAGGACAGCCTGTTTGTACGGCACCTAACACAATGGAGCCCTGATCTCTGTTGGGGCCTCTATATTAATAATTAAATATTCACCAGTCACCTTTGCATGATAGAAATCACTGTCACATGCCTGGTGTTCAAGGGCAGAAGAAAGCAATGTCTTTGGATTTGGGTCTGGTGGTTTGAGGAGACTGAGAAGAGTTAGAGCAGGCCTGCACAACTAGTAAAGTGGTGAGGGCCATATTACTCCAAAGAAAACACCTGAGGGCCAAACTCCCCCCAGCGCCGCCGAAACAACCCCCGCCACCAGCTCACCTGCTTGCCCGCTGCTGGCCTCTTACCTTCTGCCGCTGCCCCTGCCGCTGGCTCACCCTCAGTCCACAGCCTGTCACTGGCCTCTTTACCACCCCGCTCACCGGCCGGCCGGCCGTTGGCTGGCCCACCCCGCTGCTTGCCTACTCACCCCCCACGGGCCGCACAGTGAGCCCACCTACTCACTCCCCCGTGGGCCGCACAGTGAGCCAATGCGGGCCGCATGTTGTGCAGGCCTGAGTTAGAGGGAAGCTGTAAACCCATTACAGGAGAACAAGGAGTCCACTGAGGTGGGTAGGGACCAGCAAGGGGCTGTCTGCATGAGCTGGAAAGGAAGCTCAAGGAGGCCAAGAGATTGAAATTTTTAAGTGCATCAAACTTTTGGTAAATCACAGAGAGTGCAACTTACCTGTTACCATCTAGTGTAACTGGACTCAAAATATAACTAGGAGTGATTGTGGTTGGCTGGTGATAAACAAAGCACGCCATGCTCATAAGGAGTCTAAGTGGCATAAACTATGAGCGTTGAAAGTATATAGCCTGATCTCTGGATAGGGCACTTGACTAGAATGCAGGTGACCTGGGCTCAAATCCTGGCTCTGCTGCAGTTTTCCAGTCTGACCTTGGGCAAGTCATTAAGATCCCATTCAGTAAAATGGGGATAATTCTCTGCCTTCCAGCTGTGCTGTGAGGGTTCATTCACAGGAGTCATTAACGTGATATTTTCAGATACTACGGCAACGGCAGTATATAGATAAGAACCTAGACTGAGAGGCATCAAGTGACTTAATTTCTGTGTCTTGATTCCTATCTGTAAAATGTGAGCTAGTCTCACTGGTGTAGTCCTAAACTGCACCTAAATCTCCCTCCCTCCCTCTAATCTCACCACCATGTGGCTTTCTAAAAACCCCACCCCAACACTGCAGGAGCAGGGCACAGTGGGGCAGCGGAACTAGACGACTGTTCTGGTGCATTCTGTCTCCACTACACCACTCATAGCATTTCTCCCCTTCTCCCACCCTTTTATCTTGTCTCTTTATATTATAAACTCTTAAGATCAAGGACAGCCTGTTTGTACGGCACCTAACACAATGGAGCCCTGATCTCTGTTGGGGCCTCTATATTAATAATTAAATATTCACCAGTCACCTTTGCATGATAGAAATCACTGTCACATGCCTGGTGTTCAAGGGCAGAAGAAAGCAATGTCTTTGGATTTGGGTCTGGTGGTTTGAGGAGACTGAGAAGAGTTAGAGCAGGCCTGCACAACTAGTAAAGTGGTGAGGGCCATATTACTCCAAAGAAAACACCTGAGGGCCAAACTCCCCCCAGCGCCGCCGAAACAACCCCCGCCACCAGCTCACCTGCTTGCCCGCTGCTGGCCTCTTACCTTCTGCCGCTGCCCCTGCCGCTGGCTCACCCTCAGTCCACAGCCTGTCACTGGCCTCTTTACCACCCCGCTCACCGGCCGGCCGGCCGGCCGTTGGCTGGCCCACCCCGCTGCTTGCCTACTCACCCCCCACGGGCCGCACAGTGAGCCCACCTACTCACTCCCCCGTGGGCCGCACAGTGAGCCAATGCGGGCCGCATGTTGTGCAGGCCTGAGTTAGAGGGAAGCTGTAAACCCATTACAGGAGAACAAGGAGTCCACTGAGGTGGGTAGGGACCAGCAAGGGGCTGTCTGCATGAGCTGGAAAGGAAGCTCAAGGAGGCCAAGAGATTGAAATTTTTAAGTGCATCAAACTTTTGGTAAATCACAGAGAGTGCAACTTACCTGTTACCATCTAGTGTAACTGGACTCAAAATATAACTAGGAGTGATTGTGGTTGGCTGGTGATAAACAAAGCACGCCATGCTCATAAGGAGTCTAAGTGGCATAAACTATGAGCGTTGAAAGTATATAGCCTGATCTCTGGATAGGGCACTTGACTAGAATGCAGGTGACCTGGGCTCAAATCCTGGCTCTGCTGCAGTTTTCCAGTCTTTTGGTACTCCATCCAGTCCTGCCTTTGTTCATAAAAAATAATTTGGTGTCATTGCTGAGAGATCTATCCTAGAGCGTGAATCTCTCAGAAGCTATCAAATATTGCAACCAGTGTTCAACTCCTAATAAACCAGGATTTGTACCTTCTTTGTCAGAGGACTGCAGTGGAACTTTGAACTAGATACAGCGGAGGAGATGGGAAGCGACAGGAGCAAGAACCTATGTAACGAGATTGTTAGGAAATAGAGAAAGCCAGGAGAAATGAATGTATCTATAGTGTATATGACAAGTCATTTCCACCACCAAAGTGGAAAGCTGGAGCTAAAGGTCTAGAAATGGAATCAGATGCAATTAAATAGTTACCTATGTCATCCAAGTTATTGCGCAGATAGTGGAATACAACGTTTGGCTGGAAAAACTAGCTGGAGCCTTATTTCACACCAGTATGATCATCTCAGCACAGAAATGCTGCAAGGCACGTTTTACTGGATGGCAAACGTACAACCTCATTAAGATTAATTGCTGCAGAAGAGCTCAAATCAATTGGCACTAAGGAAAACGGAGTTCACTGATCAAAGGATTTCTTTGGCATATAATTGATATGTGATTTAATGCGTGATTATCTGGACATCTGCTTTGTTTCTCAGTCAATGGTCAACAAACTGCCTGCCCACTCTCACTCCTTCCTAACTTAACAGCTGGCACTGCCTTGGAAGCAGACCAAAAGGCATATTTTAGAGATCTGAGAGGCAGTTTTATATTACACCATTTCTTGCACTTTTTTCAAGTGCATGGAAGACAGAACATATGGTGCAGGCATCTTTCCCAGGGATATATCTCGATTCTGTATGGTACATCCCTTTTGTTTTCTGGTCTACACTTATGGGAAGCACCTCACTCTGTGCAACAGAGTAGCACTACAGGTCTAACTTTGCCATATATTTTGCACAACTTTTTACAGTGCTTGAGTTTACGTGTACCATTTTTTTCATATGCCAGCTGTGCTGCTGAAAGGAAAACTGGAGTTTTTAACAACCGAGATTATTTAATTTTCAGTCACTTGCAAAGATGCAGGAAAACTGTTTGACAAGGATTCCTTTGCAGATTACACAGGCAAACTGAATTATTTTTATTTTACATTAAAGAAAATAAATGATGCACCATTTTTATTGTCATCAGACTCTTGCTTTGGATTTCATTCGTCTTCTCTTTTGAAAAAAAAAAGGACATTTTTTACAGTTTTGAAAACAGGACATTTTATTTAATCATTATTAAATAAGTGATTGTTTTGCCAATGTTGTAATTTTAGAAATAAATACGAAGGCGCATTATGAGTAATAAAAGGCTGGTCTATTAAATTTAACCATTACACAAGGATGTATCACAGAACAAAATGGTATTCCTTGCTCCTTTTTGTCTTATGTAGTGGTTTTCACACATGAAATGAGGAGAAACAGCAGGCTGTTTATGAACGGTTTCCAATGGAATCTGACTGACCATGCTTTCTTACCTCCCTCACTTTGGGAAGAGAAAGACAGCTGGCAGGATATTTGAAAAATATATGCAGACAAATTAATTTTGGAAACCACCAATAATAATTTCATATATCAAGTACTAATTTATATTAGTCACACTAACTATTCCCTTGAGGCTAACATGATGACAAAGTGCATGCCAATTACGTGGCTAAGATTGAAATTATCTTAATGCTCACATATGTAGCCGAATGGAGTCCATTGAAACCCACAAAGTGCACTAGACCTCAGAATCAGACGACCGGTTTCTTCCTACATAGTTAAATATTGCTGTCAGTAGAGGCTCTCACTCAGTGAAAACACACTGCTTCTCACAAGTTATTTCTCAGTAAAATGATTGCTCCTCTGAATACCAGATGATGATGACATACTCAGTGGTCATCCCATGACAGTTCCTTTCCTCCAACCATTTATAAGTATAATAATAAAGTATTTACCCACTGATTTGAAACTTTAATTATATTAAAATCAATACAAAAGCCCCCTCTAAAATTCCAGAAATCTCTCTCACCACTTCTTTGAGGAATGTTTGTTTCTGTTAGCAGGACACCCTTATGACAGGAATATTCCCCACAGCAAGCTTTATAACAGGATGATTGCTTTCAGGACATTTTCCATGCAGGACAGCCGGCCGGAGTGTGGTGAACAGGAGAGTATGAACTACTAGTTCTGTTTGCCCGATGGAACCAATCTTCCTGACTAGTAAGTCAATGCAGTCTCTCCCTTGACTAGGTGTGCAGGACTCAATTGGAAGTTCAGCTCCTTCACATACTTTGTGAAAAAGCTATTTTAGAAATGTTGTTTGTAAAGCCAGCTTCCTCAGAATCATAAGTCCAACTCTACAGACCTCAGATGGAAAGAAAACATTTTATAAACCTTTAAAAAAAGTGATAAAAACTACATTTTGCATGTAGTGTAATGTCATAGCTGTACATATTTTATCTTGGGACATGTGAGTGGGAAAGGAAGGACCCTGGCATTTTTCTCATTCTTTTCATATCTTCCTGTCTCTTTTCTCAGGGGTTTTGGGTTTTTTTAGTTTTTCCTATAATTAATTTTTCTTTGTTCTACATTCACCCAAATCTGCCCCATCTCTGTCTTTCTTCCTCCATTTTTCCTTTCTTCCCCCTTTGTCACCCACTACTCTGCCATTTCATCTCATATGTCCCCTTCACCGTGTGATAGGGAGATCAGTGGGGGTTTCTTCTCCAGAAGAGAGGGAGTAGGTACAAATACTGGCACAGATCTTCATCCTATAAATAAGTGATATCAAATAGGGGAATTTTAGCCTCTTCTCCCATTAGGTGCTGATGTTCCTCTTTCAGGTCCAAAGTTTGGGCACTCCAGAAACTTCTTACCAACCTCCCACTGTCCCCAGTTCAAGATATTTCTGCCTGAGGAGGAATCCCTACTACACTCTTTTTCACTGGTAGTTGAGGAGGCAGGAGAAGGGAGAACTCTGAAAGAGCAGTGCTCCAAACCCAGGGCAAGGAGAAGAGGGGCTGATGCGCTTCTCCTTATTTTAACCTTGTGGAGGTCTCACAATCCCATGCACACATCCATGGGCAGAATCTGGCTATTACATATTCTTTAAGTCACTCCCTTACCCAAATTCCTTGGTCTATCTCTTCACCTGGCCCGGATCAAGCTGAGGGTCCAGCCTCTTCTCTTCAAGTCCTGGATTTCCTACTGAAGCACTTTGGATAGCCATAATATTGATATTTCCCCCTTCTTCTCTCCCTGCAATACAATGATTTGGAAAACATGCTTACTGCTGCAATGGGACTTTGCTATGATCTTCTGAGGTTTAATTTCAAAAGTGATTTATAAAAGAAAAAAAACCTAGTAAGATGGCACAGAATGTCTATACTTGGACTAAATAAGCTCTAGCTGATGTTAGTATGGCTTATCTCAGTGTTTCTCAACCTATTTACCAGTGTGGGCCGCATATGCAGCTCACTGTGTTTTGTGGACCGCATCCACACAATATATAGAATACCTGTATGGGCCTGAGGATGTCACATGGGCCGAAGCTATGTGCTGATTGGACCACATGTGGTCCATGGGTTGAGAACCACTGGCTTAGCTAATGCTATTTCTGTTGATTTTCCTGGCAGCTGTGGGGAGCCGGCGCGGAGTTGCAGACCCTCCACCTGCCCTGAGCCGGGCGGGGAACCCAGGGGGCAGGGACACAGGCCAGGGGCTGCTCTCAGGCCCCATGCACTGCGGGCAGGTGGAGGGTCTGTGCAGCTCCTACAACTGCCTGGACTCCCTGGCCGGGCTCCACCAGCTGCTGCCTGGCCGGGGGGTGGGGCCTCGGGGGGAAGACGGGGGTAAGGGGCAGGGCCGCCGTGGCAACAAGTGGACAGGCCAGGCCCATCCACTTTCAGAAAGTGGGAGGGCCATGGCTCCCTGGCACCCCCTGTTCTGGCCCCCCTGGCTGTGTCCAGTGCTGGTATTCACACTTTAAAAAGGACATTGACAGATGGGTAAGGCTTCAGCATGGAGCTAAAAGAATGGCCTGAGGTCTGGAAAACCTGCCTTGCAATGAGAGATTAAAGCAGCACAATCTAATTTATCCCAGAGAAGTTTAAGAGATAACTTGATCATAAGCAGCATTGCCAGCTCTTGTGATTTTATCACAAGAATGTGATATTTGAGGTTTTTCTTAAGGCCCCCATCTCCTGGATTTATGTGATTAGATGATAACCTCAGCTTTAATTTAAAAGAAAGTAATTTCTAGCTTTCATGGTTGCAGAAAAAATGCTTTAAAACATGACCCAAATGCACCCCAAAGGCTCAGAAACCAGAATATGAATAAAATGAGCCCCCAATTCATTATTAAAAAAGCTAATGATTTTTAACCCAGTCTCGTGATTTCTTGAGGGCGGACTCATGTTTTTTTGAAGGCTTGGAGACAGCAACACTACATAAGTACCTACATGGAGAAATGTAGAAGGCTTTTGAATCTAGCAGGCAAAGGTGTAACAAAAGGTAAATTGAGACTAGAAATAAGTCACAAGGGTTTAATAGTAAAAATAATTAACCATTGGAACAACTTACTCAGGGACATGGTGGATTTTCTGTCACTTGAAATATTAAATCAAAATAGGAAAAGCTACGGCTTGATGCAGGAATTCTATGGCTTCTGTATTGCAGGAGATCAGTCTAAATGATCACAACGGTTCATGTTGACATTAAAATCTATTAATCTTTGAACGCTGTTAAGAAACATGTTTAAAGATAACCACTGTCACATGTCAATGGCCAGCATCAGTAGCTGCTGACTAATGGTTTTAGTCATAGCTGCTCCTTTGCACACACTGCTCCTTTGTGTTGCTGCTACACTGTAATTTGTTCTCTCCCATAGCACTGACAACCTGAGAAGGTCTGCAATAAATGGACTAATACGCTGTACTGTGTAAGATATAGCTGCCTGGTGTTTTAAAATACAGTGCACAATGCCTGTTTCAGGGGAGAGGAGGTAAAATGCAGTGCAGGTCAGATCTCCCAGCCCATTCCTTCTTATTTCTAAACCAGTGGTTTTCAGCCTGTGGTCTGCAGATGCCTAGGTGTCTGCAGAATATGTCGAAGGGGTCCCTGAAAGGTTGTTATTACCACAGAAGAGTGTAAAAGCGGCAAAGAGTTCTGTGGCACCTTATAGATTAATAGACGTATTGGAGCATAAGCTTTCGTGAGTGAATACCCACTTCTTCAGATGCATGTGAAGTATTCACCCACGAAAGCATATGCTCCAATACGTCTGTGAGTCTATAAGGTGCCACAGGACTCTGCCGCGTTTACAGATCCAGACTAACACGGCTACCTCTCTGACACAGAAGAGTAGTTTTCAACCTATGGTCTGTGGACCCCCATGTCCAAGATTTCCTAAGGGGTCCTCACCTCCATTTGAAATTTTTGGGGGGTCCACAAATGAAAAAGGCTTGAAAGTGACTGTTCTAAACCAGGTCTACCAAACTTTAGTTTCTTAGCAGTTTTCCTTAAAACCTGTTTTCACAAACACATATCTTTCTGAAACATGAACACTTCGGGCTGAAATATTCCATGCTTGGTCTCTATCTAATGTTCAATTTTAATTTTGAAATTTTGTGCAAACTCCCTTTATCAATTTGTGAGTGTAATGGGCACCAAACCTCTGGGACATGAAGACGTGCCCATGCCTCAGTCTTCCCTCTTGATGATAGGGTATTTTAGCCTTATGGCTAAACCAAAAATTCCACCCCTTGCAGGGTTACAAAAGTCCAAAACAAACAACAGTTTCCTTTTCTCATCCAGCTTCTCCCCCTCTCCAGGCCACTAACTCACTGTTGAAGGCATGTACCAATCTTCATCCAGTATTTCACCTTACGTCACAGATTCTCTCTTTGTGAACTCCCCGACCCCAAAACACCCCCTTGGCAGAGCCTTAAAGCTATAGAGGAGCTTTAGTGCTGAGGCCCTAAGTGAAGAATCCATCTGATCCAGCCCCAAACTACCTGTGCTTCATTCTCTCCCCACCCCCTCAAGATGGTTCCTGCACTATTCTCTTCTTTGTGGTACTCCAGGAAACCCTCTTGTCACCAGCCTGCTGGGCTTCTCCCCAGTTCCCTATGGAGAGACCCAGAACTTCTGACCTCTCCCAGACTTCCCCCTCCATACAGACAGCCACATGGCATGGCTTTTCCATGCTGCTTCAGTGGAGAAAACACTCCCCAAGTCCTATTCACTCCCTGGTCTCTCTCTATTCTGAGCAAAGGGGTGCTCTTTATAGCTCCTGGAACTCTTTCCCAGCATTCCTTAGCCTCTACCTCCCTGCCTCAGTACCAGGATAGTTTTTAGGATTGAGACCTATGTAAGGATATCATCACTTATGGTGGTGATGGGGGGGGGGGGGGAGAGTGAATTAAAAACAACAAAGCAACTGAAAAATCTTGTAAGGATGCTTAACTGGCTACTCCAGAAGATGAGAATACTGAATTGGTAACATAATTAAGCACAGGCAGTTTCATTATTTTAAAATAAAAAATAAAACAAACTAGGAAATTAAATGCAAAAAGTTATATTATTATTCCAATATTAAGATTACATGGTTAAAATTACAAATATTTATGAAAAGTAAATATTAGAGCTAGCCAAAAAACAAGACGATACACAGGACGATCACAAACAATTTGTGATGAATTTGCTCTTTTTTGTCAAAAAATTTCAAAATTCAAAAATGTAAATCAACTCCATCTATCTGTCTATGATTTCAACTGTGACAATACAGATGTACATGTATACCAGGGGTGAGCAAACTACGGCCTGGATCCGGCCTGCCAGCTGTTTTAATCCAGCCCTCGAGCTCCTGCTGGGGAGTGGGGTCTGGGGCTTGCCCCACTCCAGTGCTCCAGCCGGGGAGCAGGATCCCGGAAGCAGTGGCACCATGCGGCTCCCAGAAGGCTCCCAGAAGCAGCGTCATGGTCCCCCTCTGGCTCCTACGCGTAGGGGCAGCCAGGAGGCTCCACTCTGCACGCTACCCCCACCCCAAGCACCACCCCCAAGCACCAATGGGAGCTGCAGGCATGGTGCCTGTTGACAGGACAGCATGCAGAGCCGCCTGGCTGCACCTCCGCATAGGAGAAGGGACATGCCGCTGTTTCCCAGAGCCGCTTGAGGTAAGCGCCGCCTGGAGCCTGCACCCCTGAGCCTCCCCCCGTGCCCCAACCCCCTGCCCCGATCCTGTTCCCGCCCTCCAAACCCCTTTATCCGAGCCTGGAGCACCCTCCTGTACCCCAAACTCCTCATCCCCAGCCCCACCCCAGGGCCCGCACCCCCCCTTGTACCCCATCCCCTGTCCAAGACCAGAGCCCCATCCCGCACTCCTCATTTCTGGCCCCGACCCAGATCCCAAACCCCCAATCAGAGCCCTCAGCCCCTCCCGCACGCCAACCCCAATTTTGTGAGTATTCACGGCCTGCCATACTGTTTCTATTCCCAGATGTGACCCTCGGGCCAAAATGTTTGCCCACCCCTAATGTATACTATTTTTCTATTCCTGTTTTCTGGTTAAATGCATAGCTAAATATATTTATGTTTAAATATCAAACACATGCCATAAAAACTCATGACACAGCTGAGTTTACATTCTGTTGGAGCCTTAGTTTTTGCATTTCCTGAGTACTTGTAATTTGAATTGTGCAAATTTAATATTCCACCAATGTAAGTGAGGTTGGATTTATTTTTATTATCTTGTAGAAATTTTCTGATTTTATATATAGAGATATATAGATAGATATGGAATAGATATGACATCGTTAAACGTTTCGGAGGAACGTGGAGAAGAAAGGCAAGAGTGCGAGAAGAATGCCAGACGTGTTGTGATCGGCGCAGTCTTAATGACAGCTGAAGTCCGATCGATCCAGGTGATCCAGGTGATGGAATAGATCTATCACAGACTCTGTCTTTTTGCCATTCATTTAACATCTCTGACTTGGTTTCCTAATCTGTAACATGGAGGATAAATACTTCCTATTTGCCTATTCTAAGCAATGGAGTTAATTGGTTAATATTTGTAAAGTCCTTTGGAGAAGGAAAGCATTGAATAAGTGGTCAGTATTTTATCACCACATAAAAAATAAAATGACCTTTTAACTTTTCAAACTAGGTGATATGTTTTGCTTGTTAAAATATATTCACTGATCTCTAGGTCAAGTCTTTTCTGTCAGTTTGAGGTGTGTGTGTGCGTGTGTGCGTGTGTGTGTGTACGTACCAAACACACCATCCCAAACTCATTTTAATACATAGTTTGCCTCGGCCTCCACCCTAATATGTACACCTAGACTGAGAAATTCTGCACTAAGTTTCAGTGCATAACAATTTTTCTTTTATGCCAGAACTATGTGGGGAGGTAGGGAATAAGGAGTGTTTGAATGGCAGTGCTGACAGGCTCCTAACTACTGTACAGTATCACAGACCTAATGTTCTATTAAATAATTCTTGTTGACAGTTCAGAAATCAAAGCTTATTAACATGAGAGGGAAGATGAGCATTTTAATGCATCTGGAATCTATCCAGTGCAATTAACACCACATATATCATTTTGTTCACCTAAAGCCATAAATCACAGTAACAACTGTCATATTTTAAAGACTGCCTTGAACATCATAAAGCCATGGCATTGAAAATGAAGTATGGCTTAGAAAAAATATAGGAACATCACATTTTTTCATATGACCAATTAGAAAATTAAGTGCTGTAAATGCTTTAAAAATCCTTCTACATGGATACGACTCATAAACATGCTAAAATATCCAACTTACCTGTGTAACATATATTACTCTAACCACTGTGGGCCCAATCCTGTCAACATAACTATGTCAGTGGTCACATTAAAGTCAATGGAGCTACTGAAATGAGTAAAGTTACTCATGTGCCTGAGTGTTTGCAGGATTGGGCTCCATTTTTGATTAAAATATTACTTGAATGTTTAATGAACAGAACAATCACCCCAAGTAAAACTGATATCAGTGCCGAAACTTAATATGCCACCCAGGTGCAGATTATCATAGAATATCAGGGTTGGAAGGGACCTTAGGAAGTCATCTAGTCCAACCCCCTGCTCAAAGCAGGACCAATCCCCAATTTTTGGCCCAGATCCCTAAATGGCCCCCTTAAGGATTGAACTCACAATCCTGGGTTTAGTACGCCAATGCTCAAACCACTGAGCTATCCCTCCCCCTTTATATAAAACAGTACTTACTGCTGACTCTATTTTTGTCAGCAGGTGGGTCGGACTCCAGGAGGAGGAGGAGGAGTAGTTAGAGATTAAATTGCTGCTACTGTTTAAACTATGTATCCCATTCCCAAAGTTATGCTCCTATCCTATTTCATTGGTTTAACCAATTGATAAACCAGTGACAGCAGGTATACGTAAAACACTTCCACCAGCTTTTACCCATGGATAACGCACAGAGCCTAAATATAATGTGCAGAGATTCCCAACTGTAATTCGTTTATAAGCAGCCTGCTCACTCCCACTTACATGACTACTGGTACAGGGGACTTGTGGCAGCTTTGAAAAGCACCCTCGCAGCAGTAACACAAGCAGCAGGAGCTAGTCTTCAGAACCTCAGCTTCCTGACATCACCACTGACTTGTTGTTGGACTTTGAATCCTCCTACTAGAGATGGTTGAAAAATGGAATTTCCATCCCACAGGAAATTCCAATATTTTGACTCCATTTGGGACAAAAACTCAAAATATCCAAAACTTTGATTTGGAGAAGTTTAAACGTTTCATTTCAGGTTGGGTCGACAGTAATCTCTTCATCTGTCTGAACGGATGTGGGGACTCATGGGAGTTATAGATCTGAGTCCCTCATACCCTCACTCTCTCCTATGGGTCCCACTACCCAGCTTGACTACATTTCCTATCATGCACAGTAGTCTGTTTGTGGCTGAGCTGCCATGGTACAGCATGGGGGTCCCATTTAGAAGAAAGCACATTTTGTGATGGGAAAATGTTTAATTTGAAATTTTTTGACCAGCCTAACCTCGCACTAACCCAAGCTTCATCCTCCAACTCCTCCCACCTTCTCCTTCCTACCTCAGTCTCTCACCCTCCTTAGCTACTCTTCTCCATCACCTCTATTCCATCCTATTAGCCATCCTCACCCTTCACCCCTCCAAAAAAGAACTTTCGGCTTCACATGATGTGTACCAACGACATCCTAATCATTTGCATGTATGTTGCAGCCCTTTCCCCCACCCTTTGGTTGTTCTGTTTACTTAAACTGTAAGCTATTTGGAGCAGGAATGCTCTCTTATGGTGGGTGGGTATTTGTACACTGCTTAGCACAGTTGGGCCATTAGACACTAGCAGAAAATAAATGAATAACAATAAAGTTTTATGTCAACAGTTGGTTTGACAGAAATATGTCACTAAGGTATTATTAATTCTTGTCAAATGAAAAAGAAATATCAAGGTATCAGGGTGCCATTGAAGTCTCACACACCGCTCCCATTTCTTCCTTCTCCCGGGCCAAAATCTATTTAGGAATATGGAACTGGATTTCAAGGCAGCAGAAGTCTGACCCTTGGGAGTCTTATGGGTGGAGATCTCTCCACTTCTGTCATATTCCTACATATTGCCCAAAGCACTCATTACACATCTAAACTCCTGCAGATATCACCAGCAGTTTAAAAATCTGGCTCATCCACTAAGTTATAGCAGTAGCTAAAGCAGAGAAAAATTCTTATCATAGTTTGCTAATCAAGCTCTCTCTGTGGCATACATTCCCAATCATACTCTAAGTGTCTCTGAGAAAAGACACACCACTGCATCTCTGTTTCCATTTTCATTAATTATCCAAGCCCTAAAAGCAGCATTAGCAAGGAGGACTGGAGCAATTCTAATATACAGAATAATAGGCTACTTCTTGTTTGACTTTATTGCCAAAATAACTTAACAGCACTTAGCCAAACAAGTTGTATGCTCCAGTAACACATTAGGATCCCAATCCTGTAACTGAGAGCATGTGGAGCCCTAGTGACTTCAGTGGGGCTCTGCATTGGTGCAGCAGTTTACCTGCATACTATCAATTGCAGGATGGGAGCCTGAAGACGTACACTTGGGATTCATGCTGTCTTAGGCTAGGATACATTCAGATTTTCCAGGAATGTTTCAATATATGTTGACAATCTAGCAAGCGGCTTTAAGTCTTTGCCTCAGTCTTTGGAATGTTTACTGCTAATCACAGTGTTCTCTGAAGTTCAGTTTCATGGAGTACTCACTTAGGCTTTGATCTGCAAATGGGCTTCAGTAGCATTATGCATCTACAGACAGTTTGCACAGACACAAGTTTTTCAGGATGGACCCTTCACAAAGGCAGAGTTTGTCCTTCTTGGTTTTATTGACACTATCAGGAATCAAGTTTTTGTGGGAAAATTACCATAGACCACTCCTCTTAAAGGGCTGTAAAAGGGATAATTAAAAAAAACCCCAGCAGAATAAACATCTGAGCAATTCTTTTTTTCTCCAAATCAAATGCTCCATTAGTTCATTATATTTCCAGTGATGGAGAAATGAGAGACCCGGCATAAACAAAATGGTGTGCATGAGGGATAAAAGGAAACCAACAGAGAGGAAAGAGATGTCACTTTACTTTTCATAGAAAGCACTCACATACCTTGGTGATGAGTGACCTTATTAAAACCTGCAGAGATAGAGAGCGAGATGTAATACTTTCAAGTATATTAAAAATAGCAAGAAAAGAGAATGTTTAAAGATCTTGGAAAGGGATCATTTGCTTTGATAGGGACCATTTAAGTCTATAATAGTGTAATAACAGAGCCTGGGTGAATTGAGGGGGGCTGCAGCTGTATAACTGAAGGTAGGAATGAATCCTAAGGCTCCAACTCTGCAAATTCATAGATTCATAGATTCTAGGGCTGGAAGGGACCTCGAGATGTCATCGAGTCCAGCCCCCTGCCCTCATGGGAGGACCAAATACTGTCTAGACCATCCCTGATAGACATTTATCTAACCAACACTTAAATATCTCCAGAGATGGAGATTCCACAACCTCCCTGGGCAGTTTATTCCAGTGTTTAACCACCCTGACAGTTAGGACGTTTTTCCTAATGTCCAACCTAAACCTCCCTTGCTGCAGTTTAAGCCCATTGTTTCTTGTTCTATCCTCAGAGGCTAAGATGAACAAGTTTGCTCCCTCCTCCTTATGACACCCTTTTAGATACCTGAAGACCGCTATCATGTCCCCTCTCAGTCTTCTCTTTTCCAAACTAAACAAACCCAATTCCTTCAGCCTTCCTTCATAGGTCATGTTCTCTAGACCCTTAATCATTGTTGTTGCTCTTCTCTGGACCCTCTCCAATTTCTCCACATCTTTCTTGAAATGCGGTGCCCAGAACTGGACACAATACTCCAGTTGAGGCCTAACCAGCGCAGAGTAGAGCGGAAGAATGACTTCTCGTGTCTTGCTCACAACACACCTGTTAATGCAGCCCAGAATCAAGTTTGCTTTTTTTGCAACAGTATCACACTGTTGACTCATATTTAGCTTGTTCATTGCAGGCAAATTGTTCATTGCAGGCTGACCCTTGCATGGAGCCTTACTGATATTGGTGGGGGTCTATATGGGCACAAGGGTCTACCCACACAGAGCAGCTTAGAGATCTGATGCCCTGATTCTGCAATGGCATCTGTGCAGGCAGGCTGCCAAGGGAGCACGAAGCCAAGGGAGCACAGTGCAGGTAGAGAGGGCAGCCTGCATGGAGCTGCTTGCAGGATCGGGACCCGTCACATGGAATCCCGAGGCTTTGTTTTGCTCTACAAGTCATTTACACATGAGAATGAGCCCCAATCTTCACTGTATCAGCTGTGTGGGACTCTACGGTTACCTGGCAAAAAGTTTTCAATAACCAATTATGTAAAATAAAACAAGTATTAACAATCAAAGCTGTTTGGATTCTGTGGCAAAAACCCATAACAATTTATTGGCTGCTTACATCTTTTAAAAACTCATTACTTACTGTACAGATGTGTTTTGACGGCAACGGTTTGGACTGCAGCCAAGCAAGAATACACAGAGTTAAGGGAGTAGGAAAAAATAGGAGAGTCAAAAAAAAAAAGAAAAGAAAAGAAAAGTAAGATAATGCTAGCCAAAGAGGAATATAAAGGGCTTTACAGATAGATCAGGAAAAAGATATGCCTTAGTTCAAAAGGAACTGTTTCAGGAAGTTCTACGGCCTGTTATACAGGCGATCAAACTACATGATCATAATAGCCCCTTCTGGCCTTAGAATCTAGGATATATCTACACTGAAGCTAGGAGAGTGCCTCCCCCGCTCTTGGAGCTAGTGCACTAAAAATAGCAGTGTGACAAGCTGCCTGAGTACAAACGCATTTGACCCTCTAGGTCCAAGCTCTGGTGGCTAGCCCATGCCACTGCATGTGCTTCAAGGCATGCTCTCAGCTGCAGTGTAGATATACTCTATGAATCCAAAATGACTGGTATGCTGAATTTCTTTTTCAAATCTGTCTCTTATAAGACAAATAAGAAAAGGTATTTGGAAAATAGGACCTGAATGTGACTTCAGATAGGTGGAATCCTGGAGCCACAAAGAACCCCAGTGAAGTCTGTGGTAGTCAGTTAAGGATGGGGATCTTAGGAAATAAGGCTGACTCTGTAACAATGGTAATTGAGACAGACCAGATTAAGAGAGCATTTGGTAATGTATATATATATATATATATCCTCCAAACTCACTGGAAATTACCAAGTGCTCTCTTAATCTGGTCTGTCTCAATATATATATATTGCAGGTTAACAAATGTTCCAAAACACTGACAATTATTTTTAAACGCTGTGAAATACAGGTTGAAGAAAAGCAAATACAATATTAATCTTCGAAAAAGGAAAGAATGGCTGGTCACATTTGGTCTAGTTTATACCCCCATTAGAAAAACAGGAAAACATGCTAAGAGAAAAAGGGGGAGATTTTCAAAGACAAAGGCTAGTTGGGCATCCAACTCTCAGTGAAACTCAAAGGGAACTGGCTGCCTACTTGCAATTTGTGCCTTTGAGAATCTCCCCCAATATCGCTAAACGTCTCAAAATAGGACACTAAAGCAGGGCTCCTAAATAAATGGCCTGAGTTCCAAAGGGCTTATCAACCAGCAGCTCCCACTAAGACTAACGTTAAGTCTCTTGATTTTACTGTGCATAATGCAGACTTGGGTCAAATTAATAAAGAGCACTGGAATGGAAAGATTAAGATGGATATGAATGAGGAAGCAGGGTAAATGGATTTTCTCCAGGCCCTATATGATGATGCATTACATCTGTTCCTTAGGCCTTCAGCATGTCATGTTCCCATCTGAGCAATGATAAAACAATTATGTGCCAAGCAAGTTTTGGAACCAAGAACTGTTAGCACTCTAGTGGGTTTGCTGTGAAGGGAGATACTCTGCTAAATTTCTAAATTCATTTATCCAGCGACTGGCATAGCTAAAAAACAAATAAATTCTGGTTAGAGAACAATACCAACCTATGCCTTTTAGCAAATGCAGTTTAACCCACCTGCTTTTATTCTATGGCATTTCATTCTTTCCCCTGCTTTTGCTCATTGTAGCGAAGTCGAGACTCACCGGCGCGGCGCGTCTTGCTGGTCATCCTGGGAAATTAGCTCTCCAGTGTACGGAGCGCCTCCTCCTGGCTGGTGTCTCACCTGCCACTGGCACCTGTGTCCCTCCCAGACCCCGGTGCCCCTTTATCTCAGGGTTCTGCCCTCAGCAGTAACCCACAATCTGGGTCTCCTCTCCCAGGGGAACCCCCAACACTCTATCCCCATCTTGCCTTAGTGGCTACTGCCAGTCAGCATCTAGCCCCTGTTCACTGGGGCAGATTGCAGTCTGTAAACCACTCATCACTGGCAAGAGGGGTTTGGACCTGCTGCCTCTGCCTAACCCCGGGCTGCACCTTTTCAACCCCAGTACCTGTTTTGGCCTTTAACCAGGCCCGCAGCCTGGGGATTTGCCAGGCTGAAGCTCCCCAGCTCCTCAAGAACCCTTCTCTCCCAGGCAGCCAGGTCCTTCTCACTCATAAGCTAGAGAGAGACTCTCCCAGCTCCTCCCTGAGCCCTTATAACAGTGCCAGCTGTGGTCTGATTGGGGTATGGCCCCAGCTGTGGCTGCTTCCCCAATCAGCCTAGCCTTTTTTCTAGGAGAGGGGTAATTGCCCCGCTACACTCATCATTTCTCCAGCCTTAAAAAGAATGAAATTCCCTACTTTGCTGAAGATTTCCTGCATGGCCTTGGACTCTGTGTCTCTGGGCCCCATCTGTAAAATGGAGACAATAGTAGTTCTCCTACCTTACAAGGGTGTTGTGAGCATAAATACATTAAAGACTGTGAGGTGCTCAGATAGTATGTTGATGGGGGCCATAAGTACCACAGATAGCACCAAATGCTCAGAAAAATAATCAGTAGTTACAAAGCAGACTGATGGCTGACAAGACTTGTCTGAAAGACCAGTATTTGCCCCATACCCTACTGCCATAGGTAGGATCTGTGCAATTACCTGAGCTCAAGATCCATGTGTAGGAGAAAGACAGAGGGCAGCTGGCTGGGTATTCTCTCAGCTTTGGAGTATGCTCTCCCCCAGTTCTAAACACTTCTATTTTATCAGCCTCTGAGGTATGGTTCATGGCCCAGTTGTCGTTCCCTATCAGTGAGGGGTTGGGAGGGCTCTGGTGGGAGATTGCTGCAATCTTAACTATTCCTTATTTTTAGACAACAAAGCAATATCCGGAATTCATTCAATGCTATTCAAATAAGCATTTTCAGAGAGAAGTTTAATCTCATTTGCCTTATTTCTCCATCTCTGAAATGGAGATAAAAATACTCCCCTTCTCCCATGTCAACATGTTGACTCAGTCAGAGCATGACATCCAATACATATTCCAGGTTCCTCTGGCCCTCACCACTGCACATTACTCCAAATGTAATATGGTCTCCCTTTTTCCATCACATTTTGTCTTTTATTTGTCTCTGAAGGAAAAAAAAAAGAATCACTTAAAACACAATGACCAGTTGAGCAAAACTCAGACTAACTAAAATATCCTATTGACTCTCATATTAATAGATCACACGGATACAGCTCTTCTTGTAAGTAAAGACCCATATTCATAGCAAGTTTGGCATCAGAGAGATTTGGAGACAATCCAACTGCATGCAATATAAATAAATAAGTGTGTGTGTGTGTGTGTGTGTGTGTGTGTGTGTGTGTGTGTGTGTGTGTGTGTGTGTGTGTGTGTATGCATAAAACACTGGGAGGAGAGTGACTAATGTGAAATCTCAAGTGAGACATCATAGTTCTTTCTGACAGCCCAAAATAGATTTATTTATATGTGTATGTGTATTTATACATCAAAATACATACACACCCATACACAAAGGTGTAAATTCAATCAACCTACATCCTTTCTGTGCTCTAATATCCTGACAACCATTAAAATTAACAATTTCATACATGGGGAAGGCTAGTCTTGTAGTTAAGTCACTCGCCTGTGGCTCAGAAAACCTGGTTTTAGTTCCTGGCTCTACCACACACTTTGTGCCTCATTGTTCTGACTGTGAAATGGGACTAGAAATACATCCTTTTCCCCACACTCTGTCTTTTGTTTGTGGATTGCAAGCTGTCTGTCTCCCACTATGTGTTTGTCTAATGTCAAGCCCAACAGATTCCTGATCTAAGCTGAGGCATCTAGATAATACAAATAATAAAAAATAATTATCCACGGTAAAAAAGACGTCTCATTCCAAAGGTACCTAAGTAACCAGTTCCCCAGGGCTTCAGTCTTGCTATGTGCTACTGAGACAACTGGCCTTGGGGAAGCTCACTAACAGGCATATGGACTGAAAGCTTTAATATTAAGGAGTTCCAGGTAGTGTCCTGGCGAGTCAGCCAGCCAAATGCAATTATATCTCAACCTGTCTAAAAAGGGTCCTACTCCCCTTAACACCAGCTTTAGGGATTGCTACAAACTATTTCGTATAAGCGAGGCTGTGCTGTCCTGTTCCCATCCCTTTTTAGTTTATGGCATAAGAACAGACTATGAGGCAGGTAGCTATGCTGTTGCCAATACCTCCAGCATTTGCTAAGATTCATTATCCCAGCTCAAATGAGATATTCTGGGATCCAATACAGCGTGTTAAAGAACTTGTTCTGAAAGGAGTGACAGGGAGCTGAGGTGCAGTGACAGGGAGCTGAGGTGCCCTTTCCATTCTGCCATAGCTTTTCCCTATTTCTCTTCAGGGAGAATAATGTTTTCAGTTTGTTTAATCTTCGAGGATTAGATTTGGGGGCAATGCCTGGCGGTCAGCCTTTTACAGGTATTTCTTGCTTTGTAGCTTGCATTGTTAAGCTTTTAAAATGGGAAGCAAGGCCTGCCCTGCCATGCTTCTCTCAGATGAGGAAACAAGAGGCAACAAAGATGTTTATAAAACGGACTGTGAGCAGATGGGAAATTATATTTGATGTATAGGTATGTGAATGAAGTGGTTTAATGATTTAAGTGGTTTAAGAAACTATTCCTGTTAACAGTCACTGGGGATTTGATAAAATTAGATTTCACAACTCAAGTGCTTTAAGATGGTGCAAAGTACCCAAAGTTTTGCTGATAATAAATTTTCCTCTCCAAGGTATAGTAAAGTGTTTAAGGTAAGGAAAAGTGCAGCTGCTATATTTGTCCATATATTAAGTCATACATGAAGATAGTTAAACTCTAAGCACTGAGAGAAACAATAGGCCAGAACTGCAAAGTTCAGGCAGATCCTTCCCTGATGTAAGTTAGCATGGCTCCATGGAGATTAATGTCTGTAACAATTTACACCAGCTGAGGACCTGCCAGAATTAGGGCAGTATCTGAGCTTCCTCAAATTTTATCTGTGATTAGTTAACATGAGGTGAGGTCCCGGCCCTATTGAAGACAATGGGAGTTTTGCTATTGACTTCAGTGGAGCCAGGACTTCTCTCCTGGGTCCTTGAAGACAATGGAATTGGAGGTTAGGTTACAATGTAACCCTCAGCCCTTAGATGATATCAAAGGCAAATCACTGCAGAGGCCTGAGTAGAAGAAATAGTTACTAACCTGTTCAGTAACTGTTTTCTTCGAGATGTGTTGCATCTATCCATTCCACTCTTGGTGTCTGTGCGCCCAGTGCATGGCCATCAGAGATTTCCCCCCTCAACAGTACCCACTGTGTGGTTCAAAAATCCCTCTGCAGCCACGTGCCACTGCATGCAGGTATAAAGGGCAGAGCTGCCCCTTGCCCCCCCTCAGCTCCTTCTTGCCAGAATGCTGATGTGAAGGGGCAGGAAGGTGGGTTGTGAAATGGACATGTGAAACATATCGCGAAGAACAACAGTTACTGAACAGGTTAGTAACCATTCTTTCTTCTTTGAGCGATTGCACATGTGGATTCCACTCTTGACGACTCACAAGCCACGACAACAGGAGGTATTGGAATTGGAAAAGGTACAGAAAAAGGCAACAAAAATGATTAGGGGTATGGAACAGCTTCCGTATGAGGAGAGATTAATAAGACTGGGACTTTTCAGCTTGGAAAAGAGACGACTAAGGGGGGATATGATAGAGGTCTATAAAATCATGACTGGTGTGAAGAAAGTAAATAAGGAAGTGTTATTTACTCCTTCTCATAACACAAGAACTAGGGGTCACCAAATGAAATTAAAAGGCAGCAGGTTTAAAACAAACAAAAGGAAGTATTTCTTCACACAATGCATAGTCAACCTGTGGAACTCCTTGCCAGAGAATGTTGTGAAGGACAAGACTATAACAGGGTTCAAAGAAGAACTAGATAAGTTCATGCAGGATGGGCAGGGATGGTGTCCCTAGCGTCTGTTTACCAGCATGGGAATGGGCAACAGGGGGTGGATCACTTGATGATCACCTGTTCTGTTCATTCCCTCTGGAGCACCTGCCATTGGCCACTGTCAGAAGACAGCATTCTACCTGCCAGATGTACTTTGATGGAACTATCAGCCAAACCCTGGTGTTTCTGGTACATTAACTAATCCAGAATATGTTGAATTGAAGAAAAGGATGGTGATACCCCATACTGGCAAGACCAGATAGAAAAACTTCTCCATTTAGAGAGATAAATAGCTCTTCTAGAAGACTTCCTAGTATTTTGCAGGATCTCTTGAACTTATTTCGCACAGACCGCTCTCTAGTATCTAGCCATGGAGAATCCCCATAGTTTTATACCTTGTATTGCCCCATTAATTGGCAGAGCTACCCTGAAGGAACACAAGGTGATAAAATGTCAACTGGCAATGTGTGGACTCCCTGACTTCCTTGGCCTGTATGCCCAAGTCTGCAGCCACTCTCTTTAACAGCTACTGATAAGCCTTAAAATCATCAGGAGGAGGTGAAGTTGCCTCCAAAGAAAAACAGCTTTGTCTGGAGAGGACAAAGAGGAAGACAAGACTGGAGGAGCTTGAATCTCTTTTCCAGGCTGTTCCTCTGCTTCTGGGACCTCTTCCTGGTGTTTGGTACCAGGCCCTGTACTGGACCCTAGTGACAGAGCAGCCTGATGTGCAGACTTCTCCCTTCCAGACAAGGGCACTGAGTTGGCACAGTGAGGAAAAGATCTGGAAGCTGGGGGAAACCCCTCTGGGTTTTAAAATGGTCATTGATATGGGGCCAGACTTCAATGACCCGGCCACACATTCCCATGGAAGCTTCCATTGTGGGGTCACAATGGTAGGCTGAGGGAGAGGATCTATGAGGAGACTGGGGCAGGTCCTGCTTCAGGCTTATGAGACATAAGATCCTACATCCAAGGCTGATGATGAAGTCTGTCCTCCTTCTGGCCACTACGGGGCCGATCCAGTCAGTTCTGGGGACCAGTGCTGAGAACTGGGAGATGGGCAGAGCACTGCCTTCAATGCAGGCTTCCCTTTGCACCAGACCAAAGGGCCATCTGACCAGGATGTGGCAGCTGTGGTACAGGCAGCGGTGGTACAATAGGTTGAACTGTTGGTACCAGATGGGACAATGGTGCCAAGGGATCTGACTCTTGTACTGATGACACCAAAACCGAGAGGCAGAGCAGATTTCTTGCTGCTTGCAAACTCCTCTGGGGTAATCGGTGCTGAGGGTATTGTGTTGCAGTACCGATGAAGTTGATGGTGCTGCTTCTGGCACTGGGGCTTGATGATGCTCTTTGCAGTGCCAAAGCCAACTGTGCCAACTTAGGCACATCTTCTTTCGTATGGTGATAGTGGAACAGTGAAAGCAATGGTGTGACTACAGTTGGCTCTTAAAGTCTCTTATCCAGAGCAGAACTGAGCAGAGCAGAGACTAGCTGTGACACCTCCAGGATGAGCATAGATTGGGCAATCATCTGTAATGTGACACTGATTCAGAGGTGTGCTTAGTTTTCAGGTGCACTCTACTCAATTCCTTCTCGTCTTTCTTACCAAACTTGGAGGGTGGTGATCTGCACCTGGTTGGGGCCTCTTTTGAAGTCTCTTTTTTCCTTGGCACAGGTGAGGGAGATAGATGCCAGGATTCTGATAATGCTGGAGGCGTGCTTCTCACTGAAACTGCAGTACTTGGCATCACGGCGGACCAGGATGGCTCCAATGGTAGCCCGAGGGCGGTCTCTAGCAGCAGGAATTTCAGCCTAGTCTCCCTATCCTTCGTTTTACACTTGAATTGACTGAAAATCTGGCACCAGTATATTACGTGTGCTCCACCCAGGCACTTCAGGCAGCTATTGTGCCAGTCATTCACTGGCATAGGCCTCAAGCAAGAAGCACATGGCTTGAAGCCCAGTGATTGGTGCAGACCTCAGTGCCATCAGCAGAAATCCCGAAATGGGGGAAAAACATCGGATCTGAAAAAAAAAATCAGTTTTTTTTAAAAACACAACTAAAACTTACTAATGTTACTAACTATATTATGCACAATGTTGTACACCAAGCTGAGAGAGAAAACTGTTCTGGAATGGAACAGGAGCTCCAATGACTTTCATGGGAGGTAGGAAGGAACTGAGGGATGCTAGAGGTGACTCTGCCCTTTATATCTTCATGCAGTGATGCATGGCAGCTGAGGGAGCTAGAGTTGCCCAAAAGGCACCACTAACAAAATTTCCACTGGCTGTGGGCTGGATGCATGGACACCAAGGGTGGAACGCACATGTGCAATCATTTGGAAAGGAGCATTTACTTTTCTTGCAATTTTTCCTTAGCTAGGAACTAGACAATTCTCCTGGGGCTTTCAGAGTTTCCCAGAAAGTGGCTTTTTAATGAAAAGAATGTTACATTAATGTAATGGTGAAAAAAAGAGGAAGATAAATATCTACTATAAGATATGAAAATATTGTAAAATTTAGAGAATTACCATATTTTAATTGAAGAAAGTAATTCTTGTGGCTGTCTACTGTTGGCAGCCTATAGTTGCCATGTTCCTGTCTTAAGAAAACTTGATTATAGTGAATAAGAGATCATAAATACCTGTTATAAATGCCTCTAGGCAGGATCAGCTTCTGCATTTTCCTTTCCAGGAACTATTTTAAATAAATAAGATGATGCAAAGGATATAAAATGTGGTTAATTTAGCTTCCTTCCTCTTCAGCCAAATCACTACAATGGTTTATTGTTTGTCAACTAATCCAGTGCATAGATACTGACAAATTTATTTCAGCATAAGCTTTTGTGGGTTAGAACCCACTTCATCAGACGCATGGAATGGAACATACAGTAAGCAGATATTTATACGTTCAGAGAAACATGAAAAGGTGGAAGTGCCTATACCAACGTTAAGAGGCTAATTAATTAAGAGGAACTATATTAAGAGGAATTAGCCTCTTAACGTTGGTATAGGCACTTCCCACCTTTTTATGTTTCTCTGAACATATAAATATCTGCTTACTGTATGTTCCATTCCATGCGTCTGATGAAGTGGGTTCTAACCCACAAAAGCTTATGCTGAAATAAATTTGTTAGTCTCTAAGGTGCCACAAGTAATCCTGTTCTTTTTGCTGACACAGACTAACATGGCTGCTACTCTGAAACCAGTGCATAGATAGTGATTTAGTAAGTATTGCATACATGTTTAGCCAAGGAATGACTCTACCTGGAAGTGTAACATGAACCTTAGGTACAAATCATTAATAAACAATAGAACTGCAATTCTTCAGGGAAACGGTTCCCGTTATTAGCTCCTGGAATGTTCTAGGTTTTAACTGGAGAAAAATCTCATTAATTGGCAGAGAGCAACTAATTGTACATCATTCCTGATTGCTGCTGTACTACTACATTATCTTTTAGAAAGGGCAGACTGCAATTGTTCTAAGTGCTGTGATTTGCAACCACAAAAAACTTCACAAGGCGAATCATTATTATAGTTAATGGTGAATATTTGTTAATAACTAATGTATTAAATGTCAGTAGCCATCACTTACTACCAAAGTCTGGTTTAAATACTTCCCTTCAGAAAATTCTTCTTTATGTTTAATAGACAGCAACATTAACATTCACAATTCAGAAATTTCTTTTTTAAATACCACAAACATTTTCATATTAAATGTATTAATTAATTTTAAATGATCATCGAGTATACGCAGTAAAGAATAATTAATGGACACATCCTATAATAACTGGGAGAAAAGATAAACACAGAGATAAAAGCTGTAAATTCACATGAAGACTGGTCTGTGTGTACCTAAACTGGGCACACTTGCACTAGCTAAGTTCTGCTCGCAGCTACACCAGTGAAAATCTGGAGTAACTCCATCAACAGCATAACTATTATTTGACTGCTCTGCCTAACTCATTCAAAAGGAAGAACATGCAGGAGCAAAAAATGGTCCAAATAGTCTAATCAAGAACTACAGGCGTACTTTACTCAGATGTCAATTTTCCCTGTCTTTGCACTGCAGTAGGATTTATATCTTTTTAGTAAAAACGATTCTGTGTATAAGATGCAAGTCTGCAAACAGATGGAGGATTTCATTAGCAAAGAGAATCAGAATTTGGGGTGGACGGAAAACAAGGATTCCATTTCATGGAAAAAATAATTGAGGTTTTGAAATTTGGTTTCGTTCTATATTGGAACAAAAATAAGACCTTTCAAAATATTTGTGGGGAGGTGAAGGAGGCATAAGAGAGTATATGCTTAGGTTACCTAATAGCCTAGTGGTTGAGTCACTCCTCTGGTGAGTAGGATAACCAAGTTCAAGTCCCTGCTTTGAGTTGGGAAGAGCAGGGATTTGAATCTGGGTTTTTCCATATCGTAGGTGAGTGACCTAATCACAAGGCAATTCTCTCTCTTCTTCCATCCTGTACCTGAGAAGGTTTCAACATGTCAACATTTTCTGACAAAAAATATTAGGTTGAAAAATTCCTGACCAGATTTACTCCGAACACAGAGCTGTTGAAAGCCCATCAGGAGGACCTTTGTGCCGTCGCGAAGCTCAGTTTAAGTTAATTGGGCTCTGTGCATGTATAAAAATCTCCTTTTCCCATTAATCCAGTTACCCTTATCCCCTAACTATTTTTGTTTGAATAAACCATGTTTACAAGCTGCTCCAAAGAAATATTAAAATGAAGCAGAGATATGGATATTATTGATGCGTGCTGTCAAGGCTGATTCCCCACTCTGGTACTTTGAGTGCAGAAGGTGGGGGCCCGCAAGGATTCTAAATTAATACTGGCCACTCCAGGCTGGTATTAAACTCCCAAGGTTACAGCTTTTCTTTGACCTTAGGTTGGTAGATGCTGCTACCACCCAAGTGCAAAACCCCTTTGAGAACCCAGGAAAGCGCACTTGGGATTTCTTTCCTGTGGGGTACCCTCAACCCACTCCGGGGAAGAGCTGAGAAAGAAAAAAAAAGAAATCAGCTGTTGCCACCAGCTAATTAAACAACATGTGCACAAACCTCTTAAGACACAAAAATCCAATTCTGTTCTTTAAAAAGGTAAATATTTTTTTAATAAAAAAGAAGAAAATACATCTGGGAACTTAGGCTTTTGCTAGATTTAAAAAAAAACAACTACAAGGATTAAGCCTCAAGAAGAGCTTTCTTGAGGTCCAGCTTAAAGGTTACAAGCAAAACAAAAGCACTTGGGGTTAGCACAGAGGAGTCCACGAGCCATAAAGATATAAAGAGAGAGAAACCTAATCGTGTCTTCCTAGACATTTCCTGATCTACTTACATACCTGAGGTTCAAATAAGTAGTTTCTAGGTATGATACGGAGATTTTTCATACCTGGGCTCAAGCTTCTTACAGCATAGCTCTGCCCTGTCCCCTCTCTCTGGTAGAACAACCACAGACATACAAAAAGGGAGTCGTTTTTCAATTTTAAAAAGTTCTGGCCTTCCCATTGGCTCTTTTGTCCAGGTGCCCACTCACTTCCTATTACCTAGACATAGTAGTGAGACTTTTTAACCCATTACAGGTAGAGCGATTAGAGAACAGCTACTAAGGAGGATTACATCCTCCTCATACTCAATTAAACTGCTTGTATTTATTTCAGTGAATACGTACTGATAAGATCAATGACGTTTAAATTGCTTGAGTTACTTAATTACAAATATTTAGCTCTAAATCTCATTTTAATCATTGCATCTCACAAATGAACCCACCTGATCCAATCAAAAGGGTCTCCCTGCACCTGGTGAGAAAATTATACTAGGATAAGCCCCATTCTGGTAATATATAGCAGCTAAACAATAGCTGATATCTATATCTACTTTTACAAATCCCACTTGGTCAATATTGATGTTTTTAAGGAGCACCTGTTCAAGCTTTTCGACTGTATTTCTTAGACCTGCATTCAATAGAGCAAGGAGTGGTAGCTATTACATTCTACTTTGTGTCTTTCATCTTTCTAGCATATGCTATGTCAGGGGTCTCGAACACGCGGCACGTGGGCCACATGCGGCCCGCGGAGTTATTTCCTGCGGCCCGCCATAGGTGCCAACTCCACTAGCAGCCGAGCTCCAAACATTACTGAGTGTTTATATTTTATTAAAACACCTTTTTGCATTACAGTTTTAAAAATGTTAATATATTGACTTTTAATAGAATACTATATTACTCTTCATTTTTTTCATTTTTGACTATACTTTTGTATCATTGTATGAAAAGGTTTGAGTGATGCGGCCCTCGGGCCAATTTACTAGTTTTCATGTGGCCCTCATGGTGATTTGAGTTTGAGATCTCTGCGCTATGTCATGGTTCGAGGCTGGTTGAACCTCCTTTGTCCCCTTTCTGGTGTCTCTAAGCTACCCTCTCAAGCCTTAGGCTTTGTGCCGTTTGTTCTGCCAGAGAATTTTGTAATTCTCCTACTCTTACACTCTTGGGCTATAGTACCCTTTGTAACAACCGTGCTTACCCTGCAGCTCTGGTTGAGTTTGGGCACCTGCGATTCATTTCTTTGGGAGTCTGACCTGTGACATACAGTAACCAGACAGCCTCTTTAAAAGAATTGCTTGTTTTAGCAGTAGGCACAAAGCGTTAGAGAAAAAATGGATTTAAAACAATAGTCTACGTGCGTGCCTCTCTTATGTAAAGAGGATGGTAACCTAGGCAGGCCTCACTTCTTTAGAGACTCCTAGTGAGTCCCTGCATGCCAGTCTGTTTTCCCTGCCTCTCTCTCAAAAGATGGTCCCTTGTAATGCTGCTGTAGTTCTTCTGTGTTCCCAGGCTTTGACCTTTCCTCATCCAAATCAGTTGTGCAGGTTTGCTTGAGTTGGAAGTGAAATCAAAGCTAATAGTTTTGGCACTGTCCCTTAACCACTGCTGAGAGGTGGCTATTTTGAGCCATTCTTTTCCTTCCTGCCTGTTCCTTCAGACAGACACCTGTTGAGTCAAACCAATAGAGTTATACAGAACACACCTAATTAGCCAGATCAACACACAATAGTCTAAATCAGTACAGAGCAGCTCCAAATTCGTCACGTTAGCATTATACATAACGGCTGATAATTTGTTACTGGCTAATGAATCTGTATACACTGTTTGATATTAGAGCCAGTTGAATTTGTAAGGCTTTATACACTGCTATAAGGAAACCACTAGAACCAGCTGCTTACCCATTTTGCAATCTCTTGAATGTCCTCCAGTACTTTTCTGACAGTGCTATCTAAGATTGTGGTAGTGCCAAAATCATGCTAGGCGCATTCCATGAACCTGGCCCAAACAGCACACAATTTATAAAGCCAAAGACATAAGGAATGGTGGGGAAAGTAATACAGTATTCAAGCAAAGTGATCGGGCACAGCTCTTCTTGTGTTATTTGTATATTTTTAAAGTTACATACATTACATTTCCCATCCCCCAATCTCCATCCACAATTCGACCCCTTTGTACTCCCCCCCCCAAATTTCCAGCTGCAATTCCAGTGTCCGTACACCACTCCCGTGCTTGTACATTAATGAGCAATTCAGTCATAAGATAAATAAATAGGTAAGTAGCTGACTTCTTTCTTGTTAGCACTGCAGGAGTGGGTATCGAGGAGGGATTTAAATACAGAAAGAATGGTTGCTTTGTGGAACAGTACAGGAAGAGTGTTCCTTAATCTGGAAGAAAGAGCAACTGTCTCCTGAAATAAACATAATAGGGGGATTTTATTCAGATGACGATGTATTGCAGTTCTTAAGTGGGACTCTCTGGGCTGCAAAGTTTTATATAAAATTTGACAACTATGCTTTCTTTCTCATGAGATTTTTTGCATGGTTTGTCCAGTAGCATTTTTTTAATATCATGAATGGAATTTTGTTTCCTTTTAGTTTTGCATTGCTAAAGTTGATCCTTTGTGGGTGTCATTACCTCTTATATAAGGCATTATTATTATTAGAGTTTATGTGCAATTATTCACACATTTCTAGTTAGTTAATTTCTAAGATGTTAATTTCCTCTTTGATTTTTATATCTTTATACAGTATCAGCCTCTTTTCTGTTTGTTTTTCCTCCAGTAACATCACTTCCTTTGTTAACACATTCAGTTATGTTGCGCTGAGTTTCTTCTTCCCTGTGATGGTGCAAATTAATTATCCCCTGAAAACTAGATCTCCCACAGGATTTTCTGCTTCACTTGTGCTGCTTCTCTCCCTCACTTTCACTAGTGTTTAATCTAAGACTTCCTAAACTGCAGAGTTCCTGTGGCAATAATCTGTTTATTGTCCATATGGTAGAATAATTAGGTTTATTTGGTACAATTTATTGTACACGGATGAATTACTGGAGAAAACAATTCGTCCCATAGCACTGTCTATTCACTAATATGTCAGTTGATGAGTAGACAGTGTGATGTAAGAGTAAGAAGAATATTCTCTCTCTCTCAGATGAATTTTCCTGCCGGTATCTACAAGTCCACTATCTTCAGTCAAGTCCTTCAGATTTCTAGAGGGGGAAATTATTTAGCTGTTTTTATCAGGAACTCATTCAACTTCATTAAAGTCCCTTTCTGAAATGATCAGATTTTCAGTATATTGCTCCAAATTTGGAAACAAAGTATTATTTAAGGGTGGGATTTGGAAAACTTTAGCTTAATTCTATAATTGAAGTCAATTGTAAAACTCTTCAGTTGGGGACAGAGTTGGCCAACACGGAGTCTTCTGAAAATCCCACTGTTAAGAAATGCCCCTGTTCCACAGTTAGGTACATATCTATTGGAGCATCCATTCTTAAGTGTTTTGTGTTGTTTTTTGTTTTGTTTTTGCCGTTCTACCATGTACAATTAAATACAGTCATCCTGGCCATCAGTTCTGTTATTAACTTTAAACAGAAATCATGCAGTAGTCCCCACTCCAGCACAGCATTTAAGCATTTAAAGATGCTCATCTTATTTCAGATCCTTCCAGAACGTCCATGATTCTGATGCTGAATCACTTTAACCTATTTTTCAGTTTTAGATGCAAGATAGAAGACATCTTTTGCAGTTTTTTTCCCTACGCAGAAATGTGCTCTTGACCCTCCAAATCCCTGATGCAGAATTCATTGCATCAAACATTTTTGGAGGAAGTCTATGTGGGTGCTTGAGACAAGTAAAAGTGTTTCCGTTTTCACTGCTTTATTTAATCAGCACTTTCTGTGAGGCTTAATTGCTTGCAGAATCTCCTGAGCTGCTTTACACTCAAGCTCTTCCTTAACCTGTGTCCTGTGGCCTCAACTGCTTTGCAATTGAGATTGACCAGAAACAAAGTTCTTTGCTGGAATGTTTACCACCTCCTTTGTCTGAGTTCACCAGTTTCATTTTTCTTTCAGGAAAAAAGTTACGTATTTTGGACACAGGAAATACCTTCTTTTAGTTTATTTTAGCCCGAGGCCTGAGAGCGGGAGTAGAATGCTGGCCAGAAGTGGTGAGGTTATCCCATTCTTAACAGTAGAATTTATGAGCATTGATATTCTGAAACCAGTCAAGTAACAAAATAATACATGTTGGCCAAGTTCACGTCTTCTGGGACACCATGGTTTTTTAAAATAAATTCATAGATTCCAAACCCAGAAGGTGTGATCATCTCATCTGACCTCCTGTATAACACAGGCCGTAGAACTTCCCCAAACTAATTCTTAGAGCAGATCATAAAAACTGTCAGTCATGGAGAATCTATCATGAGTTTTGGTAAATTGTTTCAATGGTTATTTACCCTCTCTGTTAAAAATGTACGCCTTATTTCCAGTCTGAATTTATTCAGCTTCAACTTCCAGCCACTGGATTGTGTTATACCTTTCTCTGCTAGATTGAAGAGCCCATTATTAAATATTTTTCCCCATGAAGATGTGTAAAGACTGTAATCAAATCACTCCTTAACTTTCTCTTTGTTAAGCTAAATAGGTTGAGCTCTTTGATTCTATCACTATAAGGCATGTTTTCTAATCCTTTAATCATTCTAGTAGCGCCTCTCTGAACCCTCTCCAATTTACCAGCATCCTCTTGAATTGTGGATGTCAAATTGGATGCAGTATTCCAGCAGCAGTGCCAAATACAGAGGTAGAATAACCTCTCTACTTCTACGTTGATGAAGGAATGAAGAATTTAATCCAGTCAATTGACTCATTAAAAATATCAAGTCAAAGATAACCATACAGCATAAAATGCCATTTGAAGTAGGAAAGATACATTTTGGCATCATTACACCTAAGAGAGAAGATTATTACACTTACACGTATGTAAGTATTGAAAGAGAAACAATCTCTCTACAATTTTAGATTTTGCTTTATTAAGCATGTGTTTGGCTGAGGCAGCCTAATGAGTGGAACAATTAAAGATGCTCACTTCATGACTGGTTATAAAAAGCGTTCTTTCCTCCCTTCTGTTGCACTCCATTGTGAATTATCACCACAATCTGCAGTACAGCAGAAACCACCGTGCCCTAACTTGAACGATGGAAGCTTCAGCTGAGCAGGGCAACGTGCAGCCAATTTCTATGTTGCTCTTGGCTCCAGTAGCCAGTGCCGCAAAGCTTAAAGTGGGTGTTCAAAAACCACCACAAAGCAGAATGCGGAGCTTACCTTTTCTCTTACTGCTTTTGTCAGATTCATTCAGATGCTTTCACTTGTGAGCCCAGTTACAGAAATGATTCACACATTTACATGCTTATACAATGTATTCATTTTATCATCTCCTCACTAGTTTGGGGGGATGATAAACAATATCATTTGCTAAAAGATCTTAAAGTTTCAAGTCAAAGTAGACACAATCTCAGCTTCAGTGCACTGTATTTTTGCCAGCATTAACCATAGTATCATACAACAGCTTTGGGAGTGACGATGTGAATGGCATATATCGAAGAGCTATACATTATACATGGCTTTACAAGTCCTTCCTTTAGAAGGCCAGTCATTGTGGGAATGTTCAGTTGCATGCTGGACTTATTGGGTAGGACAAAAGAGCTTCTTTCAATAAGCTCAGCCAATGGTTGGCTACTCGAGTTTCACTTTCATCAATGTGTTACATTCAATACATCAGCTAAAGTGCCAGTTCAACAGAAAACAATCTCTTCTTCCAATGAGAAGCAGAATATTTTCTCTAGGAAGTGACTTGACATTTCAAATACGAGCGGTAGGATTATAACCTGTTTTGACAAAGATTAAAGGCTAGCTTCATGGAGTACTTGGCTGGATTCTGCCGCTTCTTTGAGCTATAGGAGAATCGATGGAGGTCCCACCATATGTTGCAGAACTCTGGAACACTTTACTCCTCAGGTGACATGGTTCAATAAAGAACTGTATTTATCATAGTGCTGTCATACTGGAGTTCTCCCAGAAGCATGCAGATTTATTACGGAAATCTGTTGACTTCCTGCACTGACCCAGACAGCACAGAAAACTTCTTGTGTTGAGTCAACACAATTTCATGAACATAATTTCTACAAAAGGACACAGGATAAGTCTGGGTAGTTTAATTACTAAGCATAAGAGCTCTGCTGCATCAGCAAAATCCCTTTTCAAATAGCTTTGCATGTACACACCCTCACCTCTTTGAAATTGTACCCTATTTTGTACATTTGTAACCTGCATAATAATGTGGAATCAGGTTTAGAGTGTGGAAGGAAAACAATCTGATATTAATCTGTTATACTGTTAGTATTGGATTTTGTTCTTTCTATAAAATGTGCCACAGCAAGCAATTATTTGACGGAACAACCCTGCATGAAGTGCAGTGTGTGCACTTTCATTAGAGGGTGGCAATGTGGCCTAACAGTTACAAGCAGAGATAGAGTTAGGACACTGGGCTTTGCCACAATGTCTCATGCCTCAATCTCCCATCTGTGTAATGGGGATGTTGATGTAGCCACCATCACAGAGATCATTTAAAGTCTCCCTATAAGTGCAAATACTATTTGTTTGAGAATTTCAGTAATAAGCATAGTTAAGCAATGATTAAAACTTGTGCTTCTGTACAGCAAAAGCTTCATTGAAACATCTGTGTAATACCTGGTGCTGTTATTTTAACGATACTTCCAATAAGAAATCAGAAATGACACAATCAAGCCAGAAACATCAGATCTTGAGTCACAGACTCTCAACACTGTAAGAGTAGGAAGGTTTTCCTTGTCTATTGCCACATCCCAGAAGTCTGGAGAACCAAGAAAAATCAGGACAAAACAAACAAGAGCAATGGAAGCCTCCTGTTCCCTGTATCTCTGACTGCAGCTTTGATCTTGTCTTGATGTATACCATCAGGCTGACAATATGGCTACTCCTTTGCTCATTATTGCACAAAAAAATAATTACAGTACTAGTGATCTGTTCATATTTCACACTGGATCAATTGGAGATTATTTTCTATTTCACTGTACAAAGGTTAAAAACACTCTTATTTGACAGACTCCTCCTTTTTTTGTTGGAAACGCAGAACTCCCAGCAGTTTCAAGAACGGAAAAAGGAACAAAAATTTGCAAAATGACTACCAGTTTCACTGACAAAGGTGCTACTTCTCCTATTGCCACATTTAGTGATATTAATTCAAACCCATTGAGATGCTGAATTTGTTTCTCAAGAGGCACTTAGCATCTCACCAGATGAAGCCCTTACATCTGATACCACCTCTTGAAATCAGTGGGATTGCACAAGTGTACATCAGTGCCAAACTCGGCTCATTTTGATCAGCTTTAGAAAATGGATCTCTTGGTAATAAATCTGTTGGAATGGGAAACATTACTGATCACAGCTGTTCTTCTTGGTTAACCCTTGACTCTGGTGATGCTCCAAAAATATTTCACAATAGAACCTTTCTGTTATTAAAGCTGTGAAAATGGTGTTTCTTCACCCCATTTTCTCCTAAGCAAACCAATAAAGAGCCACTGGGTTTTTTAATCTCCTGTTAAATTCAAAAGACAGCTTTTACATCTTGAGTAACATTAATACATTTATTTAATTATAATTTATTTTTCATTCTTAAAAAGGACAAAGCATGGTCCTGCTCTACTAAATTAAAAAAATAAGATAGAGTAACTAAAACAAATTCAAAATTCATCAGTATTAAGTAATATTAATATCTAGTTTCCTGAAGTATAAAGAAACAACAAATGTGTCTATCTAAACTTTAATTATGAACCTTGCGTTTTAAAGCAGATGATACATTAGTTAGTTTTGTTAACAACAGTTTGAAACTGAAGGTCCCAGTTTACACAGTTGTGTAAAACAATAAAAATCTGGAATTACCAGATCAGTATGTGAGATGTTGTAATCTAGCTCATCTGTGTTACAGATTTTTTAAAAAAAATTGGTTTTACCTTCCAGATCATTTTCATCCAAAAATTAAACAGTTTTGCTCCTTATATCTCACATTAGAAAAGCAAAAGGCAATCATGCATTTGGCAAAAGATTTAGTTGTGGTTGTACATTATATAAAAATGAGTCATACTGCATAAAAACCAAAACAAAATAAAACAATCTTTTGTACAGAAGGCTTACAGAATATTAGTTTCTGTTACGGATGAAAACAGCTCATTTTTCTTTCAAATAACTATACAGTTTATGAAATTCACGAGTGCTCTTATAACTTTTGACAGTCCTCTATAGGGAAGTTATCACTTTCACCTATTTAAAGTTTCATCTTGGAACAAAGAATTAAAATTAAACTAAAACAGTATTATTGATATTTCTTAATGAAGACTCTAAAATTTTACAGGTAAATATATAGTACAAAATCATACAAATTAAAGAAAGGGGTGTAAAGTATTAATAGGCCTATTCTTGCTTCATGTAAATAGCATTATTATGGACCTCTACAGTATCAGTTCTAAAAAGATAAACTCTATCTCTAAATAGCTAGCAAGGTTGTGCTAATAAAATATGATTCAAAGCTTATAATTCTTGAAGCATCAGACATTGCACTATTACTTGAGCCAGCTGATTCAATATCACCGTGTTTCTTCAACATTCACACTCAGACTAAGTTCTCAGCACACCATGGAAAAAGAAAGAAATATGCACTTCTTTAACAACTTTAAAAAAACCACTGAAACAGTGTAGACACAGTCAGAACAAAAACATTCTCTATCTCCTATTGGACTTCCATTTTTGCAAAAGCCATAGTTGACATTTAGAATCAGACCAGGGAAATTATATCAGACAGGGAAATAGTCTAAGAACTTTTAAACTCTTATTTACAGCACTAGGAACAGTAGAATAATATCAAGTTATTGGGGGAAAAAAAGCATATTCTTCTAACTGCAGGGCTTCACTAAAGAAAGGTAAAAGCTTGAATCTGCAACATAAAAAAGGAATCAGAATAATTTTTTGTTACTGTACTACTTTGTTTTTGCCATTTTACTGTATATGTTTTAGCTTATTATTCTAAATGTTTCAAGTTTTAAAACACAACTTAAACATTCTATCGTTTGATGTTCCAGTGGCTGATCCTATACTAGATTCCATTTTTAAACTTTTAACATGCTGTTCCAATATCTTGAGGGAGGAGGGGCAATTATGCTGCTTGTATGAAAGCCAGAATTTCACACTTAAAAAGAGGGATGACTGAATTATTTAAACAGTAATTCCTGAACAGAGTAAAAGAAATGGTATCAAGCTGCATATGCTGCCACTGATGTTCTTTGCATGATAAAATTGAAATAATCTATTACTAACTAAGAAAATCACAATTTGTTTGAGGAGCATTTTTTTTTAAATGTTGCATTATAGGAAGTAAAGGGCTGGAAAATCCTTATAATTCAATTTTGCTGTTAATATTCAAAATTAAACTCCTCAAATGCATCTAAAATAAAAATTCCTTGTAATGGAACCTAGTTTCAAATGCTCCCAAAGTATATTCAATTCTTCAAGAAAAAAAGCTCTAAAAATGAATTCAATGTTTTTGCTTTGACTGTATCCCTAAAAATAACCTGAAATCTCATAAATGATGATAGGGCCATTCAAAAATATGCAGTACACAAAACATATAGGATAGTACAGATAGACGTAATTACTCTTACATTTACCACACACAATCAACATTTCAATCTCTATTATATTTCACAATTTGTTATTCAAATTAAAGCACCTATGTATGGTGATTTTACTTTCACTGTACAGCCTATGTTATTGAATTTTAACACTGTAACTTGCCCCATTGGACCAAATCATGCAACTGTCACAAATCAGCATAAGTGTTTTATAAGGCATATCGGAACAAGTTAAAAATCATTTCTTATCCTTTCAAAAGTTGATTCGCTTGATGGAGGAGTTCCTGGATGCCTCAGTCCTCTTAAAGTTCATAGTAAATAAGTAGGGTAATTTTTAAAGTGTAATTTATTTGGCTTAAGATGGTGCCACAGGAGTCAAAAAGAATAGTAGTCCTCACAGGTTTGAAGGGTGTCCTTTACACTGGGCTGAGGACAAGATAAATCTGGAGACATTCAGAATTCCAAGTAGGCAAGGACAGCAATGGCAGGCAGCAATAAGCCAAGAAGACCAGGTGATACTCCAGCAGCACCTACAAATAAAAGAGATAATGCATTTTTGCTTTTATGTGAATGATCACCACAAATTTAGATGCAGGCAATGATTTAAGGTGAGAGATCTTGAAAATCAGCTGGTACATCGCAACGCGGCATCTACCTGTATGGACAATTTAAAATGGATAAAAGTCACCACAATATTACTAAGGACTCAGCCTTTCATTCTGTGTGAGCTGTTTATTCAGCATGTTTATATACTCAGTGAGGCCATTAAGATCATGTCGGTGTATTTTGGTTTGGATGGTCCAGCAAGCCAGGAGGCTGTACCAGGAGGCAAAAGGTCAAAATAAATATTTAAACACGTGAAAACAAAATGAGCAGAGACTTTGAAATGTGATGAAGCAAAGAGATACCTCCAGAAATGTTAATGTTATGATCAGTAATAACCTGAGAGCTGTCACAGAGCCTGGGCCATTTGTTTACCTGCTGGATTATGAAGTCCAGATGGCTAATCTCTAACAGTACAGCATTTGTGTGTATATTTCTGTTAAAAATCACATGGTCTCTTTTAAATAAATATTTTAGGATGAAAATATTCAGAGACAGTTTACAATCTTTGTGTGATTTTGCTTTGAAATACCAAGCATAAAAATGATACTATGTGCAATGACTTTTGTTGTCTCGGTCCAGCTTCCTGTAAACAAACATTTACTTTATAAAGCCACAAATGGTTCTATCTGGCAACCTTGTTCTCAATCCAGGGAGGAATGAATGGTGATGAAGAACAAGCTATCCTCTCATTCCTTGAGATGGTTCCTGTAGATCAGGATTGAGGTAGATTAGCTGGGCAGTGTGGAAGAAGGTTGCACTGATGTCGTGGGTGGTGTACTTCGGCTACGGATAGAAGACTTCAAGGTGGATCCAGTGCTGTCAGTTCCTACCTATCTAGATTTTTATTCTGTGCTCATCTCCATTGTATTTTAGCACCTAATCTAGTATCCCTCTCTATGCTTTCATCAAATTCTAAACAACCTAAAAGGAGAGGTTCCTCACCCCATGCAGTAACTAATTTTTTGAGATGTGTCCCCCTAAGGATGTTTCACTTCAGGTGCGCATGTGTTCTATGAGCCTTCGATTGGAGATTTTAGGTAGCAGTACTCGTTTGGCCCAACATACACTCTACTCTTCCTTGTGCTCTGCAACGTGGCTAGTTAGAGCTGCATGGGTGATCCCCCTCAGTTCCTTTCCTACTGGAATGCCCCATAGCAGAGAGAAGGAGGGCAGATAGTGGAGTACCCACAGACATACATCTCGAAGAACTACAATTATTGCACAGGGTGAGTCATGTCCCTACGAGTGCTCCTCTTCAGGTGACTACTGAACAGTACTCTCTAAGGAGTGGGGGGGGAGGCGCTTCACAGTCAAGTCCAAAATTGAAGACAGCACAGTAGAGCCAAACATAGCATCAGAAGCTGAGTCATGAATTATTGCATAATGTTTAGAAAAGGTGT
The DNA here is from genome assembly GCA_033296515.1 of Macrochelys suwanniensis. NCBI lineage: Eukaryota > Metazoa > Chordata > Testudines > Chelydridae > Macrochelys > Macrochelys suwanniensis. The sequence continues at coordinate 292,284,164 of CM065775.1, forward strand.
GTATGGAGGTTCCAGTTGTGGCTCTACATATTTCAGCAATGGGAACAGTCTTAAGAAAGACTACTGAAGTAGAAAGATCTCATTGAATGAGTTAGTACTCTAGAATGAGGTTAGAGATCATGAGACTCATAACAAAAGGTAATGCAGTCAGATGTACATCTAGAGGGAATCTGCTTGGAAATTGGAGATCCCTTACATCCTTCCACAATAGATACTAACAATGAGGGAGATTTTCTAAATGGCTTAGTCCTGGCCAACTAAAAGTCTAATGACCTTCTGACATCAAGTGTATGTAATAATGCATTCTCCTTATTCAGGTGTAGTTTAGGGGAGAAAACTGGAAGATGAATAGACTGATTAATGTGGAAATCGGAGGACACCTTTTGTAATAATTTGGGATGTGGTCGCAATGTGACCTGTCCTTGAAAAATACTGTAAAGTGGGGATATGCCATCAGAGCCCTTATCTCCCCAGCGTAGAGCAAAAATAATGGCTACCAGGAAGGCTGTTTTTATAGATGAGTCAAGAAGGGAACGCGTCACCAGTGGCTCAAAGGGAGGTCTTGTAAGGCATCTAAGCACCAACTTGAGGTCCCAATCTGGGATAGGACATGTGACTCGTAGAAAAATATCCCCCAGCCCCTTGAGAAATCTCACTATCATCTGATGTGCGAACACCAAAAAATCCTCTACCAGGAAATGGAGGGCTGTAATGGCTGCCAAATGTACCCTAATGGAATTCAAAGATAACCCTGATTTTTTCAGGTCTAGGGTGTAATCTAGTATACTTAAAGTGATGAGGATGCAGATGAAAGGTGTCTTAGGTCACACCAGTGACTGAATCTCATTCACTTTTGTAGCTAAGTATTATGGGGATACTTCTTCCTACTATGTAAAAATATTCTTATTTCCTTAGAACAGGTTGTTTCTAACCCCAGGAAACATCAATCACCCATGCTTTGAGGCAAAGAACCCTGAGGATGGGATGAAAAATTTAACCAGCATCCTGAGAGAGAAGATGAGGGACTGCCTGGAGGGTAGTTGGTTGACACACATCCAGCTGGACGAGGTAAGAAACCACGTCTGTCTTGGCCAAGTTAGAGTCACCAGAATAACCCTGACCTTGTCTCCTTATCGTGATCACACTTTGGATGTTAGAGGAGTTGGAGGAAATGCATACAACAGACCCAACATCCAACCAAGGAGAAAGGCACCTCCCACAAGGAGTGGTGGACGAGACCGCCTGTCAAGCAGAACTGAGGGTATTCACTCCTCCTTGATGGTTGATATAAAACATGCATGACATATTGTCTGTCATGATCTTCACATATTTTCCCCCGATCAATGGCATAAAATGAAGACTGTCATTGCTGACCACTCTGAGTTCCAGCAAGGTGATGTGCAGAATGCTCTTGTGAGATGACCACCTGCCTTGAGCAGTGTATCGAGATGTACTCACCATCCCAACAGAGATGCCTCTGTTATCATCATAATTAGGAATGGCTGAGTGAAGGAGATTCCTGAGCAAATGCTGTGAGAGTCTTTCCAGTAGGAACAGTAGGAACTGAGAGTTTGTACAAGCTGTGTTTGCCTGCCAAATAAACAGTTCTGCAGCACATTTGCAACCTTATATGGTTTATCACAAAAGTTCCAGTTGTCATATGCCCCAACTACTGAAGACAGTTTTTAACCAATGTCTGAGGACTGATTTGGACTATAAAGACTAAATTCAATAGAGTCGTAAACCTCTGTGTTGAGAGGAAGGTTTTGGTGGCTACCGCACTGAGGCAGGTTCTTATGAACGCCAAGCTTTGGACCGGGGCCAAGGTGGACTTCTGACTGGTTAACTGCAGTCACAGGCTGAGAAACAGTTCTGTGGCCTTCTGACTGGCCACTTAGTTCTCACTGTAGGAGCAAACCTTTAGCAGCCAATCATCTAGGTATGGGAATACCAGGATTCCTTCTCTGTAAAGGTAAGCCACTACCACTGACAGAACTTCAAAAACACTCTGGGAGCAGAAGAGAGTCTGAAGGGAAGCACTCTGTATTGAAAGTGGTTTTGACCTAGAGTGAAATGTAGGGACCTTCTGTGGGAGAGGTGGGTCGTTATATGGAAATATGCATCTTGTAGGTTGAGGGCCGAGAACCAATCCCCTAGGCCAAATGATGGTATTATTGCTGCAAGTGTTACCATTTTGAACTTCTGTATCTTCACAAACCTGTTGAGGAGCTTTAGATCTAGAATGGGTCTCCACCCGCTGTTCTTTTTTAGAACCAGGAAGTATCTGGAATAAATCTCCTTCACAACTGATTCTATACTGCTAAGGTTCAGAAGAGACTATTTCGTGCTTTAGAAGGCATTTATAAAAGGAGTCCCTGAAGAGGGAAAGGGAAGGGGGGTTGGATGTAGGGAGGAAAGCAAAGTGGATGGAGTATCCTGCTGATACAATCTCCAAAACCCTATGTCCATAGTGATATGCTCCCAAGCTTGTCAAAAGTGAGAAATGTCTTCCTTGCTTTGGGGACTGGCTGTGAACCATTGCAGCTGGTAAGGAAAACGAAAGGAGGGTAACAAACACTCAATAACCCCAACAAAATTGGTGTTTTGGCAATGAGGTTTTGCAAGGCTGATGTCTGTGTATCAGATGGTCTCTTTTTCTGGAACCTCTGCATCTTTTGTTGGGGTTCATAAGGTCTCTGGGAGCCAAAGAATTGAGCAGAACAAGATCTCTGTGCTGTCTGGGACTTACTAGATTTCCTTTTATGTGCAGGCATGTAAATTACCAGAGACCGCAAATTGGCCCTGGAGTCTTTTAATATATGCAGAGACTCGTCTATATTTTCTGCAAACAATTTTAAGCCATCAAAGAGAAGGTCATCAACTGTATTTTGAATCTCCCTCAGAAATCCTGACAGCTGAAGCCAGGAGGCCCTTCTTATGACTACAGACATAGAAATGGTGCAAGCAGCTGTGTCAGTGGCATCCAGAGAGGACTGCAGAGATGTTCTCCTGAGGAGCTGACTCTGTCATGATTGCCTGGAACTGGTCCTCTGCTCTGGTGGTAGATGCTCAATAAACAAATTGAACTTTGAGTAGTGGGCGTGATTATATTTCACCATAAATGCCTACTAGTCAGATATCCTAAACTGCAGCGTCGCACACAAATATAATTTGCGAGCAAACAAATCGAGACACTTCTGATCTTTATCATATAGCACCGATTTAGCATGGTGCTGCCTTACATATTCATTTACAGCCTTGACATCTAGGGTGTTGGGAGAGGGATCAGAAAACAGAAACTCCAAATCTTTAGATGGAACATACTATTTATTATCCACCCTTTCATAGGTGGATGGTATTATCGCTGGGATATGCCAGATTTCTTTTCCAGGATTCAGCAGCACCTCATTAATAGGTAGTGCAATTTGGAAAGATGATGTTGTAAACAGAATATCAAGCATTTTATGTTGTAACTCCTTAACCTCCTCAAGTGAAATTTGTAAGGAGTCTGCTATCCTTTTAATGAGGTCCTGAAACTGTCTGAAGTTGTCCGCCAGGGATGGTATGAGAGGCATGACTGCTTCATCTGGGGTGAAGAGATGTTGTTTGGTGGCATGACCTCTTTGTCTACTCTTGCCTCCTGTTTCAAAGGTTTCTTCTTTTGGATCAGGCCTGTTTGAGAGCGCACATGCAGGGGTAATTGTCTATCCTTATCATGGCAATGAGTGATGCTAAGGATCCTAGAGAATTGTTGGTAGTATGCCACCCATGGACCCCAGTACTTCCAATTAGAGGGGCCATATGATATAGGTGAGGGCACCCAAGAGTGCTCATACCACTGGGATGGAGCTTGAGAGTGTCTGTCACAAATATGTTCCATCTCCCTCTGATAGGGAGGAGAGGAGCCCTGAACTGAAATTTGTGAGACCAATGAAAAATCACCATCATTGTCATCTTCAACATGACTTTGTAGAGGTGGAGCACCAGGAGAAAAAGATGGTGGCTCCGTGAATGTCCGGCGACCAAGAGGTCCTTGGTACCAAGAACGGGATCAGTACCAAACAAAGGCAGGGTCAAGTATCTCTGTTATTGCAAGATCTCATGAAAACGTAAACTTCTGAGGTACCAACATGGTGGTCAATACTGAGGTGGCAGCCTAACAAGAGCCTGTGGCAGATGGAGCAGGCAGTACTGTAGGCTTTATGCTCTCTGAGGAGAATTCACTAGCTGCAAGCTTGGTCTTCTGCAGCGGTAACCGAAATGTTAGTTACCGAGTGCCTGGCTGATCCTACTGGTACCAGCTTAGAAGAGGTAGTCCTCTTATCCTTGTTGATTCGATCCCCTGACAGTAATGAAGATCCTCCTGAGCCAGAACCCTTAGATTCTTTGCATTTACTGATGCGCACAGTACCTGAGAACCCTGCAGCCTCATGGGTACCAAGTTGGGGATCAGCAGGTGCTGAAGCAGTTGTCTCAATCAGTGACCAGGGTTTCTTTGAGATTCTCTATCTGGGGAACCTAAGCTCCATTTCCCAGAGTATTTTTCAGGAAAACTCCTCTTAGAAGTTGTAGAGGAGTACTGAGCTGAGTTGACAGTTGACTTATTTGGAGGCTGTGTACGGCAGGGGAGGGGGAAATCCCCTGGTCTAGGTCAGAAGCCAGACAGAGGGAGCTCTCCATCATAAGGAGGCACATCTTAATCCCCCAGTTCTTTCTGGATCTCAGGCAAAAATTATACTTTTGGGGAACAGGTGACTCCCTCGGGCAATGGACAGGCCAGGAGTGCCAGTCGCTATTAGCATATGAATATTCTGCAAAGAAAAAAAAGCAATGTTACAGTCTGAAATAAATTATTCCCTGAGAAGTACTCTTTCAGCTCCACTGGGCAATACTCAACACAATTCACTTGGGATTAAATTTACCCAGCGCAGCAGGCTCAAAAATAGATTAGGCATCACTTCAGTGCTACCATGTAGGCTCTACGCAGTGAGGTTACTCTTATACCCAGAGATGACACTAACAGAACATTGTGAGGAAAGCTATCACATTAAGCAGACTTCTGTCTCTTTTGTTGGACTACTGATGCTGATGTCAGGAGGTACACACTGGATTAGACTTCCAGGCAGGCCCGTGGGTGCAATCCTGTAGTCCTTACTCATATACAACATCCTTGAGAATGTAAGCTTTGCCTGAGTAAGGACTGCAGGTTTTACAGCGGTAGGCCAGTGCTGATGTAAGTCTGACCTGTCAGTCTTAGCAACTATTTTAAAAACAAGAGAAGCATGATATATATTTAATACAGAACACTGCTCTATGCCGTGTAACTTGCCATAGCTGGCATGATTATGCAAAACATTTATTTCCTCCTTGGAAAAATAAAATGATTGATTTCACAGTTGAAAGATGTACATACGTAGAGTAAGAGGTTTTAAATAGTTGCTTATATATGCATTTGATTACCTTTGCCATATAGATACAAGGACATGCAAACCAGTCATATTATGGACAAACCAGGCAGTACCATGAGCCCACGTGCTACAGAGTGCTACTGCAGTGGTCAAATCTGAACCTCTAGCATCTGGCCTAATTTAAAATATGAATCATAGAATATCAGGGTTGGAAGGGACCTTAGGAGGTCATCTAGTCCAACCCCCTGCTCAAAGCAGGACCAATCCCCAATTTTTGCCCCAGATCCCTAAATGGCCCCCTCAAGGATTGAACTCACAACCCTGGGTTTAGCAGGCCAATGCTTAAATCACTGAGCTATCCTCCCCCACCCCCCACTGTAGAAAAGTCTTTTTGTAAGTATTTGTGAATACGTGCAAACAAATGTATGAATTTATATAAAAGAAGGATTTTTAGAACTCTCTGTAAAGGCTGGCCATGTATGAACTTGGTATTCCCTTTCTCTGATTTGGGACCCATTCAGAAATAACACATGATTTGTATTAACATTATTTATGACTCCAAGTGAAGCCCTATTCCAGTACCACACTATCTGTAACCCTATCCCATCAATTGCAAGTACATACAGCTCTGAACACACAGAATGGCAAACTGCAGCCACAAAAGGAGAGGCCAAGCCGAGTCAGCACGCCAGTCATGAGGGCTAAAGACCACCAGTCTGAAATGAAAGTATCTTTCTGTTTGTGGGTTTGGCATCAAGATATCTAATTTACTGCAAATAAACAGTGTATGCTTGTGTGCATTATATTCAATTTTCCTCCTGGCCCTGAGCATGAGTGTCCTCTTGATATATCGGGAAGAATTACAGATTTGGCTGGATTACTACAAAGCTCAGCTGTGGAAATCTTGAATTCTTTTAAACCTAGTACTAACTTTTCTACAGTGGATAAGGAAATATCTAGAATGCACTTAAAATATGTACAGGATTTTGTTTCTATGATACATGTGCTGCACTTAGTTAATCTATTTTTGCATTCTGCTATAAAGAGATTTTAGGAGTCTGAAAGCCACAAACCACACACTGTCAATACAGTTAAGCATTTTCCCTCAAAAACGTATATATCTGAGTAAACAAAGGAAATAGTTTTGGACACATTTTTCTCCAGTGGGAGTCATGTGTGTTAGATGAATTCCAGGTAAAATCCCACCTATCTGAGCACCTTAGCTATGCCAACCTACCCCCCAGTGTTGACGCAGCTAGGTTGATGGAAGAATCCTTCCATCAATCTAGCTACCATCACTCGGGGAGGTGGTGTTCCTATACCTTCTGTCAGTGCAGGCTGTGTCTATACTGTAGGATTATGCTGGCATAGCTACAGGACTATAGCCAGTGTAGATCTGGCCTATTTCTTGACAACATACCTCCTTAGGAGGGTGTTTGCTTTGTGAACCAAGTCACATAAAACAAATCAGCAGGTATATTGTTCTGTAATTTGATAAATACCTGTGTAGACCGCTGAGTGCAGAATAGGAGCCCTGAAAGACAGACCATCTCTTGGGCTATGTCTACACTACATATTATGTCGGTATAACTTATGTTGCTCAGGGGTGTGATAAACCACCACCCCTGAATGACATAAGTTACACCAACATAAACACTTGTATGCACAGTGCTCTGTTTCATGGAGGTGGTTTTATTATGCCGATGGGAGAGCTCTCTCACATCAGCACAGAGCATCTTCATCAGATGCACTGCTACAATGCAGCTGTGCCGCTGCAGCACTATACATATAGAAATGGCCTAGGAAAGGCTACTTGGAGATGAAGGGGAAGCATAACTGCATGAGATGGGCAAATGTGGTGCTGGTAGTTACCTGAATGGACTGCCATCAGCTCCTTCCCAGAGGCCAGACTACGTTTCTCTAAGCATTCTACTCTGTAGTGCTTACTGAACATGACCAAGGGTCATCGTGTTGCTATCTTGGTAAACTTAAAGTCTGATTCTGCCTTCCTTACTCATAATGAAGAGTATATTACTCAAGTAGTCAGAGCAAGGTGAGGTGAGAGAGATAAAATGCCTGTCTCATCTACAGTATAGTCTCCAACAGGGGTGGCCAACCTGTGGCTCTGGAGCCGCATGCGGCTCTTCAGAGGTTAATATGCGGCTCCTTGTATAGGCACCGACTCCGGGGCTGGAGCTACAGGAACCAACTTTCCAGTGTGCCGGGGGTTGCTCACTGCTCAACCCCTCGCTCTGCCACAGGCCCTGTCCCTTCCTGCCCCCTCCCCGGAGCCTGCCATGCCCTTGCTCCTCCCCCTCAGAGCCTTCTGCACACTGTGGGAGGCACGGGGAGGGAGAGGGAGGAGCTGATTGGGGCTGCTGATGTTTTACTATGGCTCTTTGGCAATGTACATTGGTAAATTCTGGCTCCTTCTCAGGCGCAGGTTGGCCACCCCTGGTCTCCACAGTTGGTATTACTGGTGGAGAATTATGGGCCCACATTATCCTAGCATACCCAAGGCCAATATGCATATGACTGCTAGCCACGCCACCGGAATGCTGAAAAACTTCTAAGATTAGGAAGTTAAGGTCTATTCCTCTCTCAGGCATAACCACCTTTAAGATTATGGTTGTAAGGTGTATTCAGTGCAAGGGCTTGAATAAATTCCTTAGAACAATTTTTAGGCTCGGGGGGCGGAGGGGGTTACAGTTACTCTGATCTCAGCCTGGGGATGGAGGAAGTATATACCAGTTTTGCAGATAAAAAGGGAAAAATCCCACTGCCTCCTTCAGGGGAGGAGGGAAGCAAGTGAAGACAAATTTACAGGAACATGAATCTTCTGGGGATTAGGTTTGATTAGCTGTTGCTCATCTGATTATCAGCAGAGAGGAGAAATACCCCAACAAGTGCACTGGTAACAATCATGTCATGCAAAATAACTTATCTTGAGATAGAGAGAAATCTTATCTCAAAAGAGGCTAAAATCCTTACAGAAGATGATCCCAGCTCATTAATGAGATGCGCTAACTTTAACTGGCAACTGCTTAAAGTCATTTTGTGAGATATTGGTGTTTTCAAAGCTGATAGCAGCAGTATTTCTCCTGAAGTGCTGGGATACCTTTGAAATAATAAGATGCTAAAATAAGATGCAAAAGTTAAGTGGCTTTTTCTTGCATTATAGTATCCCCTCAGACAGACATTCAACCTCAATGCTTGTGGAGGAATGTCTCATTAGCAATTTCCCAAACCACATGCTGGGCACAGAACAAAAGAGAAGTGTTTAAACAGGGGAAGTTGCAAAAACACCTGCAGTAGAGGGCTCATTGTTGGAGTGGGTGTTCTATGTTGGATGACAGAAAATACATTTAAATAGTAAATTCTATGACCCTGAACAATGTGCAGACCTACAGAAGGCAGATCTACATAAAGGCCTTGTCTACACTGGCCCTTTAAAAACTTTTTTTTTAAAAATTGTTACTGCCACTTGTTCAGCTCTCATGATGTCAGCAACACTGGGAGAACTAGTACTGAGCAGCTGCCATCACATCATCTAAGCTTGTTCAAAGCAGCCAGTCTACACTACTGCTTCCCCCAAAGACAACATAAGTGCTACAGGAATGGTGGGAGATTATCACACAAATGTCAATGTAGCCAAGGCCTTTACACTATTATCCCTACTTTCATAGTCATTAGTTACTACAATTGATATTCTGTAGAAAGACTGTTGCTTGAGAAATCATGCTTAGAGTGCTGAGGACAAACTTAGGAAACATGGTGGAGACATTTATGCATGGTGGGTTTTAAAGATATCTGCAATGACATAAGACTGTAGCACAGTACTGTACATTTCCATAGGTGTTATCATGAAGTGCACAGAACATAATACAAAGGAAAAGGTTAATATATTTCAAAAAGTCCCACAAGTCTCTAACTTAATAGGCACATTTTCTTCTACTGATTTCCACCTGCTTCCACCATGCAGTAGCATAGCCAGGGTGGGAGCAGGGGGAGCGGCCATTCCCGCTGTGAGCAGAAGCGGCGCCTTTTTTAAGCAGCACTAAAAAAAGGCGCCGCTTCTTTTTAAGTGCCGCTTCTTGCACTCACCCGGCGGCCCTCCGGGTCTTTGGTGGCATTTCGGCGGCGGGTACCACCGAAGACCCGGAGTGAGTGAGCACCCGCCGCCGAAGTGCCGCTGAAGACCCAGAGCGCTGCCGGGTGAGTACAGGGGGAGGCGCCTTTTTATAGCCCCGCTCCCCCTGTGCTCTGGACCTGGCTGCACTACTGCCACCATGCATGAATACCCCCACCATGTTTCCCAAACATATCCACAATACTCTAAGCATGTTGATCAAGTAGCAAGGGCAGATGCATCTATTAAAGGAATTTGTGGGTCTTTGTGATGGGGCACACTCACCCTGGGAGCACTCTCTTGCATCTGTGTGTAATGTCACCAGAATCCTCGGCTCCAGCGCCTCTTGCTGGCCCTCTGCCGCTCATTGGGTTTTCTGTGGCTCAGTCCTCTGGCCAAGTCACATAAATTCAACCCCCTTCTGGGGTAACTGAAAGGTCCAAATGAAAATCCAAACAAATCTAAATAATTCTCCTGCCCTTTTGGGCTACTGAAGTCTTCTGTTTCTACTTACAAACCCTACCTCAGGGCTCCCTCGCACAGCAGGGAGGGTCTCTTCTACCTGTTGTTCCTGTCCTCCCCACAGGAACCTACTCTGGTTCTCTCTGTAGGCGAATTGTGCCTACTGTACAATCTCTCCCTGGATACAGGGACCAGTTCTGTTCTTACACCTTTCCTCAGTCTGCCTACCTCAGGATCCTCCCGGAGAGAGGAACTCCCCACCTCTTGTCTCCTGGGTCTTCTCCCCTCTACTTAGCTCCCTCAGTTCCTTATGAGGCCAGCTCTGCCTCTTCTGGACAGGAAGGAATTAATCACTCCCCCCACCCAGGTGCAGAGCATGACTAATTGGGGTTCTTTCCTTTGCCTTGCAGGTGATGGGGGGTAAGCCCCATCACAATATTGGGGGGCGTATACTAACCTTTTCTTCTGTACTGTTATACACACAACATGGATAGGGTCTATGGACATGTGCAGTTCTGTGGGTTACTATTTTGTGTCACTGTAGAGATGTTTCAATTCTATAATGGTGATTGACTGCATAGCAAAAATGCTTTTTGGACAGTGCTGCACCTCCTCCATTCAGAGAGTCTCTACCACTACCAGGAACCCCTACATCATCAACAGGCCAGAGGAATAGCTACCCGGCTTTGGGCCTCACATTGCTTCTGGAGCCAAATTAACAGGTTCTCGTGTGGTGCGGTTCACTGTGCCAAGACTGACCATGCCTGGGGCACCCAGAACAGCCTCCTGTGTATCTGTGGTGCTGTGGAGGATTCTGCACACATCCTGGGTGGTTGTTCTTTTTGTGTTGGACTCCCCAGAGATCTTGCCAAGCTGAACACTACTGACTCAGAGGCCATTAACTGGCTTGAGACCAGTTAGATCCTCCCCACCGCCCCCTCAACCTTGCTCATACACAATCGCTGTATATAAGATCCAATGGTGCATGCCTGCATATTTGCTCATGTTTTGTATTGTGTTCCTATTTTCTATATAGCTGCAGAACACTATTAAAAAAACTATTGAAACTATTAAACAAAAATAGAATATAAAAATGGGTTTAGCAGCAGACTTCTGGTGGTTTGGGTGGCTTGTTCATCCCACTGCATTAATCTTTCTCCTCCTATTTGGTAGGCAATTATAAGTCCATATGCCAAGTAAATGATTTTTTTTTGCCATGGCATCTGGCCTGTAGGCTGTGTTGATTGGCTGGCTTCTTTGCTATTGACTCTGGCTCTGTTAGGGACTTGGACTGCCAAAATGAGAGTATGCTTTGTACTCTGGGACAAGTGAGATAATTTTCAGTGGTGAGACTACAACTCAATTGCCAGTAAGTGTAAATTGTCTTCTCAGCCACCCACTAACAAATACACCTCTTGCCCTGTTAAATATAGCCTCTTCACAGTGAGGAGTTAAGTAAAGCACACAGGCACTGTATTGAAAATATGCTTATTCCTTTTTAAAATAAGAGTATTGCACCAATATATGGTAGTTGCAGGCGCAATCTTAAGATTTTAGAGGCCCTTCTGTGATGAATGAGCCCTTGCAGAACTTCTATTTCCACTTCACACATTTTTTGCAAAATAAAAAAAAGTATTGAAAAAGAGGCCAGGAAAAGAAGCAAGTGTGACCCTGAATGAAGTACAGACAGAGAGCTCTTCAGCACTGAAATCAGGGAATAGCAGACTTGAGGATTTCTGAGCAAGGTAACTGCCTGCTGTATTCAGGGAAATAGGACTTACGAGGAGAGGCTGAGGGAACTGGGGTTATTTAGTCTGCAGAAGAGAAGAGTGAGGGGGGATTTGATAGCAGCCTTCAATTACCTGAAGGGGGGTTCCAACGAGGATGGAGCTAGGCTGTTCTCAGTGGTGGCAGATGACAGAACAAGAAGCAATGGTCTCAAGTTGCAGTGAGGGAGGTCTAGGTTGGATATTAGGAAACACTATTTCACTAGGAGGGTGGTGAAGCACTGGAATGGGTTACACCTAGGGAGGTGGTGGAATCCCAATCCTTGGAGGTTTTTAAGGCCCAGCTTGACAAAGCCTTAGCTGGGATGATTTAGTTGGGGTTGGTCCTGCTTTGAGCAGGAGATTGGACTAGATGACCTCCTGAGGTCTCTTCCAACCCTAATATTCTATGATTCTATGACTTGGTGCACATTCTCTGTAAATTACACAAAGCATATACCTAATTTACAGTATAGCACCAATGTCTCATTATAATGGAAATAATGCCCAAAGGCCTGGAATTTTGACAAAACAGTCATGCCAAATGGGCAACAGTGCAACATCAGTGTAGATGAATCAGTGTTAAAACCAATAGTATTTTTCCTAGCATTCCCTAGAGTAAACATGGCCAATATGAAGCTAGAGGTACTGTCTCCAGATTCCTTGTCTTTTGATCGACAGCTTTATTTGGAAGCCTTGCTCGCACATGACAACATACTATTCCATCACTTCTAGGATCTACAGCTATCTATGTTAAGCCTTCCACAGAGAACCTGCCAATTTGCCCAATTTCCTACTTCTTATAATCCAAAAAATAAAAAATAAAATAGGAAAACCCAAATTTCTCAAAGACGAGGAGGCAAACATTGGCAAGGCAACAGACACAAAGCAAGGTTCTGGGGCTACAGTGTGCAAGTTTTAGCTGGAGAGATATTTTCTATGTATGTATTGGAATTCCTTTAAAACTTTCTAACAAGGTAATATTTTTTTAAGTGTGACCATGGTAGCTGTGCATGCAGAAAGATAGCATTTAGCAGTACTGCTGTGTAGTGAATCATCATGGAGACACCATGCTACTCTAGCTCAGTATTTTATGTTTTAAAGTCCTAGTGCTGGCATCACATTTTCAAGCCATTTCCAGTGCAATGTGAAAACCGCTTGCTCCAGGAAAACAGGCAAAAATCACAAATATTTCAGGCTTTTTGCGCGCATATTTTGCAGTGATAGAAAAGCAGCTTTTATAGTTGCAGATGCTTTTCACTAGTCTATATTTCCCTAGAGAAGGTACTGGTTCAGGAGTATGATGAACAACTTTATTTGGGAGGAGAGAGAAAAACTATTTGTGCGTAAGTGGGAAAGGCTCTACTTACGGAGAGAAGTTGGCAAGTGGTGTCCTACATCATCCGTCTAAGCAACTGCTCATCAGGTCACACGTGAGTAAGCTGTGCCTCCCCGTTAGAATGTTCAATCAACTACTTTTGCAAGATTTAAACTGCCACCGATTTTTCATACACCACCTAACACATATTCTCAGCAGCAGTATCAGAAAATCATAGGTTCACAGATTTTCAACCCAGAAGGGAACAATAGATAATATAATCTCATAGATCATAAAATTTCACCCCATTACCTCTGCATTGAGTCCGATAACTTGTATTTGACCATGCATATCTTCCAGAAAGGCATCCAGTCTTGATTTGAAGACAATAAGAAATGAAGAACCGACCACTCATTCCCATTGATTCTTTGTTCCAATGGCTAACCACCCTGTTAAAAATGTGTGCTCAATTTCTCATTTGAATTTGCTTGGCTTTAACTGGTTCTTGTTATTCCTTTCTCCACTTGACTGAAGAACCTTTTAGTATCTAGGATTTTCTCCCTGTGAAGGTACTTACATTCTTATAGAGATAATCTTGTCACTCTTCATCTTATTTTTGATAAAATGAACAGATTGAACTCTAAATCTCACACTATAAGGCATCCTCTCCAGCCCTCTAATCATTTTTGTAGGTCTTCTCGGCCCTCTCTTCGATTTTTCAACAGCATTATTAAAATGTGGACAACAGAACGGGACACAGTATTTCAGTATCAGTCTCACCTATGCTGTATACAGAAATAAAATCACCTTATTTCTCCTACTCCCCTGTTTATACGTCCAAGGAAAAAATTAACTCTCTTTACCATAGTGTCAAATTGGTAACTCATGTTGAGTTGTTTGTCCACCATGACCCCTAGATCCTTTTCAGAGTCACTGCTTTCCAGGATACAGTCTCCCACTCTGTAGGTATGGTCCTCATTCTTTGTTCCTAGATGCATGAGTTTGCATTTGGCTGTATTAAAACACATCTTCTTTGAATGGATCCAGCTTAGCAAACGATCCATATCTCACTGTATGGGTGTTCTGTCTGTCCTCATAATTATTTACCACTCCGCCAGTCTTTGTGTCACCCACAAATTTTATCAGCAATGATTTTATATTAATTTTCAGAACATTGATGAACATGTTGAATAGCGTCTGGCCAGGATTCCTGTGGAAACCCACTAGAAACATCCCCATTTTATTACATGTTTGCATTGATAACTACCTTTGGGGATCTTTCAATTGGCCAGTTCATAATTCATTTATCATGTATTTTACTGATATTGTACAGTGAGAATTTTAAAATCATGCAGTTCTAAGTCAAATGCCTTATAAAAATCTGAGTAATCTAACATCTACATAGTTAGCTTTATCAAACACATTTTTATTCTCACTGAAAAATGAAACCAGGTTTGTCTGCCAAGACCTATTTTCCATAAAACCGCGTTGACTGGTACCCATGGTCGGAGAGAGCAGAGAGTGGCAAGCAAGGTTGATGAGAAGGCAACTTTTCCATTTTGTGAAGCTCCTGTGATTTTCCAAAAGAAAGCCCTACTCTCATGGTCCTTAGCAGGACTGGGACTCCTGGTTCAGCAGGAGCATCAGACTAGGAGTCACACTGCTGAAATGTAGCATGTCCAAGGCTGTATGGAACATGGATGCTGGGAAGCATAAAGATTGGAAGGGGTTGTAGAGCAGGGCTCTTTGGCGAGTGTTTCACATGTGTCCCTGATCTGACAGCCTAACCCAATTCCTTTGCCCCTATACCCAGTTTGGCTCATCTTCATTTTCTTCTTCCCGTACCCACTGCACAGCGTACCTTTTTTCTTGTTTTTCTTGTATTAACATTTGTTTGTATTACTAAAAATCAACGTTAATAAAATAAAATGACTGTTTTAACAATAAGCAAAGAAAAAAAATCACTGTGGACTGGGAAAGGGGTGAAGGTGGAATGAAGGGGAGCCATGGAGCTATGCAGCCAGGTTTGGCAATTGGATGATGCACCGGGGGAGGGACAGGTGGGCAGTAAGGCCAGGAGGACTCAGTGGAGAACAATGCTTCCCAATCTGCCTTACCAGCCTGTCATCCCAGCTTCACTGCCCAGGCTGGCTCTGCTAGTCTCAGAATTCCTCCCTGTCTCCTAGTCTGTTTCCTAAATGTTAATATTTATCGATATTGATGTTAAAAAGTGGAAAGGGGACAAGAGCATAAATGAGACTCATTGAGGGGGTCAGCACAGAGGGGTTGAGGCAAGCTGAAGACATGGAACATTGCCAGGGAGTACACAGCAAGGACACTTGGTGGAATAGGGGAGCTGAAGGAGAATTATGGAAGTGGTCATATGAGGGTATATGTGGAGGAGCACAGAAATGGAAGAAATCCCAAGGGACTGGAGGAGGGCAGTGGAAAGAAAGACACTTCCTTTTATTGATCATTAAAAATCCTACCCAAAAACTCAAACCCACAAGCCAACCACTGACATCAGCTACGTTAAGATATATTTCTATAAACACATATGTGATGGGTAAAAATCTACCATGTGTTATTTGTTCATGAAAATGTATGTGATTGGAGTTAAGGCTGTGCATTAGAGTGTGGTAGTGAGGAACTGGATATATGTAGTTGGAATTATAAGGAAGCTGTGGAAATATGCGGTCTGTGAGTGTATTTGGATTTAATGGGTGCCAACTGAGATTGGTCTCATGTTAATACTGGTTGAACTCTAATTTAATGAAGGGTTTTGTGTGGGAACAGAAATTAGAAAAGAAAAAGATCTAATAGGTTATCCTGAGCAGGTACCTGTCAATTTTTTATGTGGACTGGAAGTAAGATGCACAGGGACTGTACTTAAAAATGCATAGTCTTCTTTATTCTAATGCCTCCAAGGATGGTAGCAGCAAGAAAACTCTTAGTATGTCAGAGGACCCCCTCTGGGAAATGAGTTTGTGTCCTGCTCCCAGAAGGTTTTCTGACAATGACAGAATGACTCTCCAGCCTCCAAACTCTCCTCACTGCACCAGCAGATGATCTCATGCATTAGTCTTCACTAGTATTTGGC
Source organism: Macrochelys suwanniensis (assembly GCA_033296515.1). NCBI lineage: Eukaryota > Metazoa > Chordata > Testudines > Chelydridae > Macrochelys > Macrochelys suwanniensis. Next base: position 292,300,347 of record CM065775.1, read on the forward strand.
ATTGCAAAGAACTCTCATTTTCCTCCTCAGTTCTCTTCTTACCTCAGAAGTGATTGTTGATTGTATGGAATGTTCCTTCACTGATGTTGTATGTTCCCACATGGAATTCCACAGTATTCTTCAAGATATCCTTCAGGAAATTCTTATTATGACATTCTTTGGCCTAGTACAAAGGAGACCCCAGACTGTCCTGTTTTCTCTATCTGTGCCACAGATGTCTTGGATCACAACCCAGTTGGGACTAATTTCCTCTTTCTTCTTTTTGGTGGCTCACTTTCAGTGCTTGCCTCTTGATCAGACTGATTGAGTTACTGATATCTTGGGCACTTCTTAGCCTGATCCTGTCCATCTTCTAAAGGGCATGTTATAGTACATACAGCAGTTCTAGTTTAAACTTGAAATGCAAATATTTAATTTGAAAACAAGTCAATCTAATTCTTAAACCTGAAATATGATGAATAGGTCTATGTACTTTAACATGGAAAGCAGATAATATCAGGATTTCCAATTCAGTTAACTTTAGACACTTCTATAGCAAATGTATAAAGAAAGAACAGAAAGTTATATTATTCATTGTTAATCTGGAATAATCTAATATGGATGTGTTCAGACTAGAGGGATTTTAATAAAGAACCTATCAACATTACTTATAAAAGCCCAGGCATCCTTTGCATGTATCAACACATTTGATTTGACTTGATTATAAAGTCAGGGAAAGGAAATTTAAGGTAAAAATATCTGAACATTCAAAAGAACTTCTATCAGATGTATTCAAAAGCAACACTGCATGACATGTTTTGTAAAACAAGTCACACATATCAAAGCACACAGTGATCTTTGTAAATCTTTAAATAAATAAAACCTTTACATAGCAAACTGGCATACATTTCAAATCCTATATATGATTTCATCTATCTCAGTATTATTTTCTTGAACATATTTACCAGCAAAAGGTAAGCAGATCTTACGAGTATAGGCATATATACCAGGATGCTTTCAGTTTAATGAAACAATTTTACACATTAAAGCTTTTTCTGTGCGACTTCTGAAACTTGCATATGATGTTTGTGATTACATTCACATTCAGTGGAAACAATCCATACAGGACTCGTGTGTTCTCCTAATCATAGCTCAGTTACCAGGCAGCACATCTGCTCAGTAAATGTATTAATCAGTACAACTTTGGTGCTTTCAAAGAAACTACATGTAGCAATTTATCCAGTTTGTAGCTGCTCCTAATGTGTGCAGACACACTTAGGGAGTTTTGGTTTGATACATATGTGAAAGAGAACTACAATACACACTGGGTTCATAGTTAAGATTATATAATTTAGTCCAACTGCAACTACTGCAGTTTAGATACACTATCCTGCAGTTGCCCAGGGATTATTGAGTGCTCTGTAGCACTCCTTACTACTTTTCCAAAAATTAGAGTGTGCGCTTTGTCCAATGCCAGCTACTGACAGCGCATAGCACTCAGGGCTTGGTCCTGCACCACTGCAATGCCTAGGAGCAGGGTCAGATCCTCAGAGAATATGGCTATATCTCATGCTGGCTTTTCATACCCTCTTGCAGCCATGGAGCACTACCAGATGTTTTAGCTGGCTGGCTGCCTTCCCCAGTGCCAAAGGTCTGCTCCCTGTCCTGATCCACTATGGGGATGCTGGGTGGAGGATGGGCTCCTTGGGCCCACTTCCCCACCAGTGCATCCACACAAAACAGGCCATAAATTTTTATCCCCATAATTTAAAGAAATGGTAGCCATATTGATTTTAATAAACATGTCCATCAGTTTGCCAGAGAAAACTAAGCAACAGATAAGAATTTCCCTGGATTGGGAAATATTCATTACAAACACTTGAAAATTTCAGACATTTAAAAAAAATTGCATTTGTGATCAAATCTGGCACACTTGCCTGAATAATATAGAGAAAAATAGTTTCAGGAGATCAGCCTTCCAAAAAATAGTGCTAAGATTACCTCACATCGTCCCCAAATCCCAGCTGACTAGCTTTGATTTCTAAAACCAAATAAAAATATTATACAAGTTTATATCACTAGTTTGATGTTCTGTCAAACTGATGGAGGTAGATTAGGAGTTTGTATTAAATAAAATTGTACGTTAAAATCATTACAATATTAAACCAAAATTATTAATCTTGCGCTATTCATTCTTAACAAACGAAGTGTTGTACAATTGTGGCTTTCTTTTTGCTGTGTCACTTGACCAGAGTAACAAACAGTTAAATATATATTTTCAGAGTTTTTTTCCAACTGAAGTTCTCCAATTTCCTTCCTGTGATTTGGTGAAGTGAAAATAAAAAAGATATTTTTTCACATATAAGGGAAAGATGCTTCTATCATGGGATAACGGTGTATTTAAAAAAACCGGAAATTTTTGTCAGAGAAATTGTGAAAATTATTGGGAAAAAATGAAACATTAACAGAGGAATTCAGGAAAATGCTAATTTGACTGCCAAACCTTTGATTTATGAACCAAATGGTGGTTGTGCAAAATAGTAGTAACTGAAGGAATATAAGACTGGAGTTTTCAATAATGGCATTCCCCATTGCACCTTAAGACATGTTTTTTCCCCCTCCTTCATCTGCAGTGCTGTGAAACTCAGCATATCCTTGGTAAAACCCAAATTGATTACATTGTAATAATAAAATAAAATAAAATAAACTTTTGGGAGAAGAAATAATCTTTTGCTCAGGAAGATACTTGAATAAGATTTACTTATTTCTATATGTTCCTGAGGTTTAGAAGAAACAATGAACTGATTACTAAAGGAGTTTGTAAAAGGTTTTCAATGTTCACATTCAAGTTCAAGATGCAAGTGGTATTCAGGAACTTAAGGTATGTAGTGTCATAGTTACAGCAGCATGAAAATAGAGAAGATGCTGGCATTAAGAATGATAAAGGGAAGACCTAATAGTACATCACTTTGCCTTGTCTACACTGGCAGCGGTGTGTGGGGTACATGTAGGCAGTGTACATGTAGCTACACGTGGCAGTGAAAGGCTCTGGCAGGGGAAAGCAGCAGGGAAAAGCTCTGGCAGTGGGGAGTTGCCGGAGATTTTCCTCACTGCCTTTCCCCAGCTGGAGGCTTTCCCCACTGCTGGGGTCTTTCCCTGCAACAGAGAAAGTCTTGGGCAACTCCCTGTGGTAGGGTAATGCTCCAGAAGTGGACAGAGCCTTTCCTTGTTGTGCTTCCCCACTGCCAGAGCTTTTCCTTGGGACAGGAAAAGGCTCCAACAGCAGGATACTACACTGCTAAAAACAGCAGTGTGGATAGGGGAGGAACTGCTGGGCATGTGTAGATGCGTAGGGTACACACTCTAAGGTTCTGGCATGTCTTTACTCACCTAAGCAGTGCTACACCATCTCCACTGCTATTTATACCCCTGATAGGGGTATGTGTAGTGTATGTAGACTGCATGCTGCCATAAGACATAGCCTATAACACATGAAGACTGCCTCACCACGCATAATGACTAAGGGTATGTCTACACAGCAAAAACAAAACAAACAAACAAAGGCAATGAATCTCAGAGCCCAGGTCAATTGGCTTGCTTCTGCAGGTCTCATGCTGCCGGGCTGAAAATAGCAGTGTAGACATTTGGGCTTGGGCTCTAAGGCCCAGGCTCTAAGACCCTCCCTTATCACCAGGTTTCAGAGCCCGGTCTCCTGTACATGCCCACACATCCACACAGCTATTTCCAACCCCGCAGCGAGAGCCCCATGAGCCCATCAGTTGACCTGGGCTTTGAGACTACAGGTCTTTTTTTTGCAGTGTACATGTACCCTAAGTGAGCCCTGGGTGAGACTGAATTAATCAATTTGTCATGCTTCTCCTTGTGATTATCTTGACCAGTTAACACAAGTTAAAACTACAACTTGCCTTCTCTAAACTAGAATTTTAACACATTTTCATTAACATACATTATCGGCCATGAGTTAAACACCTTTTTTTCCTAGTGTAGATGTGGCATTAAGCCTGATAAAAGGAAATCCTTTCTTTAACCTAGAGAACTCACTGTCACAAGAGATCAGTATATTCAAGAGTTTAAGAATAGATCAGACACTGATATGGACAATGAGAATATGCACAGTTACATGAGTTAGGATAAAATATATATTAGGGAGTGAAACTCTCCTGCTGCAGGATATAAACTAACCACTAACTGATGGGGTTAGGAAGAAACTCCCTCTACAGACAGTCCATTTCATTATTTCCCACTTTAATATTTCTTGCACCTTTCTCTGCAGCATCTGATAGTGACAGAATACTGAACTACATGGACAGCTGGTATAATCTGGTATTGCAATTCCTATATTTCGAATGAATCATAAAAAAGGTCTTCCAGGCCAGCTGATTTTTAGATATTCACTTTTCTCCAAGCATTCCACCTTAAAGTGAAGGGCTCTCTTATTGCATTTTTAATCTCAACTATTCTTACAGTACCAGATTTTAGCTGAGGATTGTGAGATTAAGTCCTATTGGTGAAGAAATGCTTTCTTAATCTGTGAAACCTTCAGGAAATTAAAAGTCTCTATCATTTTTATAAAAGAAATCTTATTTTTATCTTGAGTTTTTTTATATTAAAACCTTCTCCAAAATTATTAATGAAAACATTGTCAATGACATGAGAACAAGTAATATTTCTGATAGCTGCTCTTTATAAAGCAGCACAAAACTTCTCCCTCTTTTACTTTAAATGCCAAAAAGGTAAGCTACATTAATTTGCAGTACTGTGTTTTAGGCTTTTATGCTGTGCTCATCATGATGTTGCCCCTTTTCAGAACTTTGTAAAGTATGAGATTATTGAGTTTCTTGTGGTATAAATGCCTAGAGAAACTACTATACCCATATACTTTAGCTACTGCAATAAAAATATGTATCACTAAACTCAGTGTGTGTGTTTACACAATATATACATACTAGAACAATGAGGACATTTCCAAACTCCTAAGTGATAAACAGAAAACATTTGTTGAATGGCAGAATTATCTTAACCCTATTTTTCTTTGAGATGGAAGTAAGTGCCTACAGAGCAAGGCCCAGTTCAAACTGAGGGGAATATAGGATGAGTGGTGAGAGAGGAAAGCTGCAGAAGTTCAGCATTATGCAGATTTGAACAATGCAAAGATGTTCTTTGACTCTCTCAAAACAGTCTACAGACCATCTAAATCTGGCAGAGCTCCCCTGAAGTTGGCAAATGGCATAACTCTTATTAAAGACAAGGAGGGAATCATACAAAGACGGGCTGAACACTTCACTAATCTACTCAATAGACCATCCCCAGTCGATTGGTGTGTCCTTGATCAATTACCTGAGAAACCCATTAAAGAGGATCTTGATCTCGCTCCATCAGTTGAAGAGGTCATGAAAGCCATCAAACAACTGAACTCTGGGAAAGCATCTGGAAATGATGGTATTCCAGCAGAACTGTAAAAGGTAGCAAGCCCAAAGGCTATTAAGGTGTTTCGTGACATCCTGAGTACCATTTGGGAAGAAGAAGAAATGCCACAAGACTTCAAAGATGCTATTATTGTATCACTGTTCAAAACAAAGGCAACAAAGCTGACTTCGGAAACTACAGAGGCATTTCTCTCCTCTGTACAGCTTTCATTCTACTGAACAGTCATTGCCAGCTATCTGAGAAGAATCTGCCAGCATGTAACAGGTTTGAGCAGATTCGATGAAATAGTCTTCAGCCTGCATGTGAAAGGCGCCACAGAGCTGCATCATCAAACATCATAGATACGGACTTCCCATGCACACATACTACGCCAAATTTTCTGATTGTATACTACATTGACATCAATTGAGCTAAACCAGCAGAGAATTTGGATCACAGTTCTTAGCTTGCTTTAGAATTACTGAACTGGATTTTTAATCACAATGTGTATTTCAATACCAACAGTTACACATTTAATATATAATTATCATGTGGCATGAGCTTCTGAAGTATATCAAATACACCTGGATAAAATGCATGTAACAAGCACTTAAACATAGTTAACAACAAGGAATTAGTCCTTTCTCACATCATTTATTTGTGACAGCATCCATGAAGACTATTTCATCTGAAGCTACATCTTCATATGGGTTATTAGGATTCAGGGGTGATGCATGAAGCATGAGATGAAAGCAGCAACCGGGAGGCAAAATGGTAGCTCATGGAGTTTGCTCAAGAAAAGGTGGTGGAGAAGGAATTGGATGGAGTTGGATACAATGTGGAAGGCAGGGGATGGGATCAGACTGAGCAAGAGGTGGAGGAGCTTGCAGAATCAGCAGCAATGGGTGAGATTAAGAGTCTTGAAGTAGGGGCTTAAAGAATACCACTTCAGTTGCTCATCATTAGGGAAAAGGGCTTAATGCAGTTTTACGCAGTACAATATTTATCATATAATTTTTTTTCCCTGAATTCCCTCTGATTTGCCATTACATTTCTGGCAAAGGGGTGTCCTTAACTGACTGCAACATTCCAGGCGTGGCAACTCCAGAGCTACACCCACAGGACAATTACCTTCATGCTCTGAAATGAAGTCTTTGTATAGGCAACCCCAGACAAGACTGACTCCCTTCCCGTGCCCCACCATCACATTATGCTGCAGCCTCATAGCTAAATTGCTCTTGGCTGTCATCCCTGGGTGTCTTTCAGCAATTCTACTTTTCCAGTTTCTCCCTCCCACTCAGTATGTGTTTTTCAGAATATTTAATTCCTGATGTGTTCATTTGCACATTCCAAAACAGCAAGTAACATTTTCAAAAGTGACATAGGCACTTAGGAGCCTAAGGGTGTTTCTACAAAGCAAAAACACCCCATGGCTATGAGTCTTAGCGCCCAAGTCAACTGATTCATGGGGCTAAAAATAGTGTAGACATTCTCACTTGGGCTGGAGCCTGGGCTTTGAGACTCACCCCTCAAGCCAGGTTACCGGGTCTGGGCTCCAGCCCAAACATCTACACTGTTATTTTTAGCCCCATAGTGAAAACCCCATGACCCCAAGTAAGCTGACCAAGCCCTAGTCTTTTTTTTCTTTTTTTTTTTTGCAGTGTAGATGTACCCTAAGTCTCATTGAAAATCACTGGCACTTAGGCTCTTAAGTCACTTACAGGGCTTTTGAAAACTTTATCCAGAATCTCATTTGGAACCCCGATTCAGCAGTGAATCGCTATTTAGCAAAGCACTTAAGCACATGCTAAATTTTAAGCACGTCTAAAGTTAAGCATGTGCTTAACTGCATTGCTGAATAGTGATGGATTTAAGAATGGGCTTAACTTAAATGGTTTACTGAACTAGGGCCTTTGTTATTTTGTATCTATGTTTCTAATCTCTTTAAATCCCTTTCCTGTTTATCCGCCCTACCTGGATTTTGTTATGATTCCTGATTTAGTATAAAAATTGTTTTAATGTGGCATTTACTCTTTATGTTCATTGAAGAAAATGTTAAATAAGACCGTCCTGACAAGACCAGTGCTATCCCTGAAGTATCACATGAGGAACCTCCTTCCAACTCAATATATCACACTTTATAATTACATTCTTTAGATTCTCTCTGCCAGTTTTCACCCCATGTGACAGTCATCTCTCTAAATCTTCTTCCACTTCCTCTTTGCTCTCCCTCACAAGCACCACATCATCCACATAAAGCATGCACCACGGTGCCACTCTCTGAATGCTTTCCGTAAAGGCATCAGGCACTAACATGAACAAAAATGGGGCTTAGTGCCAAGCCTTAATTTACTTACTGGAAACTGTTCAGGTTCTCCCCATCATGGCCTCCTGACTTTGGTAACAGCACCCTCATACACATCCTGGATGAGTCTGATATAGACTTCAGGTATCTGTTTTCATTCTCATACATTACCAGATGACTTTTCTCGGAATGCAGTCACAAGCCTTCTCAAGATCAATGAATACTATATGCAGGGTTTTCCTTTTTTCCACATGCAATCTTAATGCAAAAGTAGCATCTATAGTTGATTTACCTGGCATGAATCCAAATGGATTGTCAGGGACCTTTATTACTCTTCATAGTCTCTTATCTACAACTTTCTTCTATCTTCGTGTGACTCACGTGTTTAGTGCCCTAGTAGTTACTGCAAACTTGCATGTCTCCTTTTCTCTTAAATATTTGTGCTAATGTGCTCTTTCTCCAGGCATCTTCTCAGTCCCCTCATGAAATTGAACAGTTGTGTCAATATGTTCATGCCTATTTGCCCTAGGCACTTCCATACTTTTGCTGGTATCTCATTGGGGCGAGAGCTTTCTTATTTTCCATGTTGCTTCTGCAACTACTTCTTCTATGATTGGTCATAGTGGATTTTCTTCAAAGTAATTTCTCCACCATTCTTTAATCTGGTTCTCATTGATTAATGTATTTTCACTTTCATTTTTGATCATTTTGATCTCACCAATTTCTTTAGCTCTCTTATTGCGGGTCTTTGCCAGTTTAGGTATTTCTTTTTCACTCTTCTTAATTTCAAGATGCGCACATAAAGTCTTCCAGGGCTTTAGCATTAGTAGCTGCTGCCTCTTTATTCACTATCTTTTGGCTTTTTTTTATATTCCTGAAAATCCTGCTGTTGGAGCATTGCTTGCCAAAATTTAAAACACTTTCTTTTCCTTCATGGCCTCTCAAACTTCATCATCTGGTCTCAATGGGGAAAAAAGCTCTTGCTTTTTTTTCACCAAGTAGGTTCATTGCACATTCTAGAATTTTGCTTGCAATACGACTCCACCATTGATTTTTATTTTCTCTCAATCCTTCTAAAGAGATCTTATCCAGCACTTTCATTTTAAACTCCTCACTAACTTGGTTAAGTTTCCACCACTTGATCTGGACAATTTTCTTCTCATGTATGCTCTATATTGACAGTCAACAACTAGCATTGTATGTTGCGATGCAAAGCTTTCCCATGGGATGGCCTTACAGTTTCTGAAGTTCTTCAGTTCAGCTTGGGTTAGCAGAAAGTAATCTATCTGCACCCTCATCCTATCACTCAATCAAATGTTCTTCCTTGTTAGTGAAAAATGTATTAATGATGACCAAGTCATACGTCCGGGCATACTGTAAGATAGTTTCCCCTTCCTTGCTCCTATGTCTACAGAGACTATGGTACCTTTTAAAGCACTTGCCATCTCCCCACATGATTGTTAAGGTCAGCTCCAATGATGATTCTTTTGTTACCACTTTCTGTACAACAGTGTCCATTCCCCCCCCCAGAAATCCCTTTTTCATCACATTCCACTTGGATTGCATATGTACATATTACAGTGAGGGGTCCATTTTCAATAGCTATCTTAACCAAAATTATCCTGTCACTTCACCTATCCACAATCACTACAAATTCCTGCATCACTTTGTCTAAGGGCTTGTCTAAGAGCTTGTTCAGTTCAGACTACAGGGGTACTGTAATTCCCCCATATGGATGCTGTAGGCGTTAACTAAAACGTTCCTACTTCACATTAATGTAGTCCTGTTTGAAGAGGACTATTCATACTGTCGGTCTGACCTGCAAGGCAGTGCAAACAATGGGGCCCTGCCCTAAAACTATACAAACTACATTTCTCTTTTTTATGTGCCATAGTAGTAGCTTATAGCCTTCTCCAATGCTCGTCTTCGCTCCCTTCAATTTGATCTCTTGAATGCAGGTAATCTGTACTTTCCTTTTCATAAATGTCTGAGCCAGCTCTGTTAATGTCCTCATTTTCCAAGATATCAATCTCACTTTCTGGACTCTCTTCTTTGACCACATCCATCCAGAACGATGCAAAATCTCTCAGATGAGGGTGCTAAGCGTTGCTTCCTGGAAATGCTCTAATAGTTCAAATAAAGTGCTTATATGAAGGACTAATTTCTTTAGACTTCTTTGGCAAGTTAATTACTTCCCTTAAAATCCTAGTATACATGTTCTCCTTCTCTGCTAGTTGCTCATGCTTCTTTATAAATTTTCCTGTTAAAGAAATGCCAAAACAAATAAAAATTAAGCACCTTAGCCTCTTCTGAGTCACCATTAATTTCATCCTCCTCGTGTATTACTGGGTCTTCTTTCCCCCAGTACTATTTCCCCCTTGATTTATAAAATGCTTCTTATTCCTCTTTGGTTGCCATTTATTCATTTTGCTTTTCTGCAAACCTTACCCTTTTATCTTTTCCCTGCAAGCCTTAACTGATCCAGTATCCTGGACTGGCTATCTCCGTGTTTTCATTTCAACTACAGGTTTTCTTTTGATCTAAACCTTCAGTAGACCATCATGAGGCCACTGAGCAACTGTCATTTCCTGTATTTTTAGTTCTATCAAGAGCAGTTATGTCTTAATGAAAGTGATGAAGAGGTTCCTGACTATGTCTGAGATCCAACTCACTTTTCTCTACTTGCTATTCAATCTACTGGTGCTAAAGCAATTCCATCACCATTCCTCTCTTTCCTGTGCATCTTTTCACACTAGGGAATTAAGAGAAGAAAGCAGAATCCTGTCCTATCAATAGCAGCCTCCTTCCCTGCAAACCTATATTCACTGTTGAATGCCTCTGGTCTTTTAAGCCCCCACATGATCAGAAAATTACTCCATAATTTGCATTCATATTATTTCCCCCTGTAAGTGATACTGTATTTTCTCTCACTTGAGGAATGATATAGAGATTTATTTTTTAACAATTAGATATATATTTTAACAATGAAAAATAAATTTCCTTGGTTAAATTATTTTAAACTGTACATTTTCAAGAAGAAAATCAAATCTCCACTGTGAATCCAGAGATAATTCCATCAGTGACAGAGGATAACAGAGATCATTCTATTCAGTTTCCATAAAGACAATGACCTGATAACAGCAAATATTACCAAGTTTACTGCAAAAACTATGAATTCATAAAGAAATATCAATTTTTATAATAAAAAAAATAAAATAAAATAAAAAGTGATATCTTCTGGAGAGAGCCTAGTTCATCCTCAACTAAATCCCTCTCCCCTAACATTAACATAGGCATAAGTGAGACTTAAGTGTGCTGTGGCCCTGTGCTGGACCTCTGCAGAGTGGTTAATTTAATTTCACTCTTGAAGTCAACATTTCACATCTAAAAATAGAAACCTCAAAGTCACTCACAGATACCCCTTCAGTGTTAATATTTGTTTTTCTCCCTATTTTCTATAAGATAAAAACACCTCCCTCTATCAGTAGAATGGACTTAACCACAGCCCTCGTATCGTATCTTAGTGTAGCTACTGGACCCTATGCTTGCAGCTCTTTACAAGGCACCTTTCAGCATTCTCAGTGCAGCTTATCTTGTAATGTATCAATCATTTCCCCATAAACTTGTCTACTGTAAAAGTTTGTAATGGAACACTGACAAAGAGTTCCTTAAACCAAGTAAAAACCCAATTCTTGTAACCACTTCGCTGAGCTCTTTTGCATTCCTTGACGTATATATTAAAGCACTAATATTTTTCTCAAATATTCTCAAGTAATTGCCTTCACAAATTCAGTCTAAATGTAAAGTCTACTTTCCTCCCATAGCCAAATAAGAAAAGGCAAATAAACATTGAAAAGAGATAAAAAATAGCCCTTAAAAACCATAATGTCCACAGAGTCATATTCTTCAAAATCCTTATTTCCTGTCCCTCTCTCTCGTAGCTCAAATGTTTCTCAATAACTGTAAACTGAAGTCTCTTCAACACCAGTGGCTCGATTCACAAGAAGATTTTTAGGCATGGCGACACTGAACATCACCAGGTCTAACTTTTAGGTGCTTTGAAAATCACTGGGATCCACAAAGCCTGAATTAGGTGCCTAGGTTTTCTATACAATGAATGGGGAGAGGTAGGCGCCTTAGAATGGGATTCACAGAAGCCAGCACGCTAGGCAGCTCCTCACTTATACCAGTCAATGGGAGATGCCAAGGTGAGGGGTGTGTGTTAAGCTCCATCCCTCTCTTGGAGATAGGCACCTAACTCTGGGGCTTCAGGGAGGCACCTCCTCCTGTCTGGGATTCTCAGCTGCAAACCCTCTCTTACGATTAGTGAGAAGTTGAGCGATGCTAGGGAAGGAGGACTTAGGGTACTCACCCGGGATATGGGAGACTCCTGGTTCATCCCCCTCTTCCTGAGGGGTAGAAGGCATTTGAAAAGGGATTTGTCACCTCTCAGGTGAGTGCCATAACACGGGGCTATGGGATATTCTGATGTGGGGGGTCCGTCAGTCTCTCCTTTTGAAGCTGTTCCACTGTGGATACATATTTAAAAAAAGTCATTGGAGCATGGGGATTTGCTCTCTCACTTCCTAGGTACGTGCTCTAACCATCAGGCTCCAGAGTCATTCTCAAGCTTGTTCTCTCTCTCTCTTCTCCAATGACAATTTCATTATTTAGCCACAGTGGAACAGCTTGAAAAGAAGAGATTGAGGGAGTGCCCCTCTCTCCCCAAAATCAGACTATCCCATAGCCCAGTGCACTCACCTGAGAAGTGGCAGATCCCTGTTCAAATTCCTTCTCCCCATCAAGTGGAGGGGCAAATTGTGGCAGAGGTCTTCCACATCACAGGTCAATACCCTAACCACAGGGCTAAGAGATATGAGGGACGTCACCCCTCCAGCCATTTTGTGTAAACTTTCCTATAGGGGTCTCATTTGGTAGGCGATCTATGCGCATGCTTACCAGATTAGGCCATGCAGGTTCATTAGGCACAGGGAAACCTGTCTTTCTCCAATTCACGCGTCACTCTGGGACTTTGACATCCTGATGCTTGGCATGGGGCTGCAGTGCACCTGCTCAGAGGCAGAAATATAGGCACCTAGGGAACTTTTACTACAAAAATTCAGGTGCTGAGCAAGTGTAGATGTCTACAGTGTTCAGGGGCAGTTAGGCAAGGGTGTTGGGAATCTCAGTGGGGCCTGATTCTGGGATTCAGGCACCTAAAGTGGCATTTAGGCACCTACATTCTTTTCTGAACCTAGTCCTAGGATTGTAAGTCAAGAACAGTTTTCAGTTAATTTTCATTTTCCAAAATTACTTCTTCAAATTGACATCAATTGGTACTTTCCAGCACCTTTCATCTCATCATCTCAAAGTGTTTTACAAGTATTAACCAATTATGTCTCACAACACCCCTCAGACATACAGTAGCTATTATCATCCTTATTTTAAAGATGAGGGAACAGAGGCATCAAGATATTAACAGCCACATTTCAGAAAACACCCAACTTTAGATATCGTAGGCCAGAGAAGCTGACATTTACAACTGCAACTGACTTCAGCAGGAGTGTAGTCTCATGGCAGGTAAGTTTTGAAAATTTGGCCTAAGTGATGTGCCCACAGTCGCATAGCAAGTCTGAAGCAAAGTGCGAATAAACCCCCAAAGTCCTGATTTCCAGTGAATGTATTAGACATGCTCCCTCCTAGTTTTCATTTCCATGTACAGCTGGAGACTAAACATTCATTCCTAACCATTACATTCAAAATTGCACATAACTTAGGGCTGGTCTACACTAACCCCCCCTGTCGAACTAAGATACGCAACTTCAGCTACGTTAATAACGTAGCTGAAGTCGAAGTCTCTTAGTTCGAACTTACCTGTGGTCCACACGCGGCGCGCAGGCTCCCCCGTCGACAGCGCTTACTCCTCACGGCAAGCTGGATTACCAGCGTCGACGGGGGAGCACTTCCTGGTTGGATTTATCGCGTCTAGACAAGACGCGATAAATTGAACCCAGAAGATCTATCCGACGCCTCCAATCCAGCCGGTAAGTGTAGACTAGCCCTTAGAGGCTTGTCTTTATCTTAGCTCCTGATCCCGCATCCAGAACTGACAGTGTAGACTTCTGCACTCATGCAGAATCCCCGATCAGTGGAAATTCCAAGGCATGAATGGGTCCAGGTCCCTAATTAGTAATTGTTTTGGACAAAACAGAACACGTGTAAACACACTTACTTAATTTTAGGAGTAGATTATTTCTGGTGTCTTAAATCCTGCTAACTGACTGAAGACAAACCAAAATAAGAGCATGCACCAAGCTTTTTGCCCAGATTTAGCTAAATTGGCTTAAAATCACACCTTAAACTAAACTGATGCAATTCTGAGCATAGACAAGTCTTCAATCATAGCATGTGCACGGAATGTTTTCTCCTTGACTTCTACAATCATGAGATGCTTCAGTCAGCTATCTGACTGTCTGACATAGGCCTTGTTTTAGTGGCAAAAAAGATGGTTTTTTTTTTTACAAGTGTTAGCTAACTGTAATTCTACTATAGGCAAGGCAAATTGTAGTTTTAATACATAGCTCCCAACTAGAGTTTACCTCAACTGGCTAACATATATTAAAACTACAACTTGCCTTGTCTATACTAAGATTTTAACACCTGCTAGTTGACATGGTACCTCATGTGTTACAAATGTAACGTTTTTTCCTATTGCAGACATGGCCACAAGAGTCCATTACCAATCCAGAGTTTAAGGCACTCAGTGTGCCACACCAAGGTCAGTTAGGAAAAAAAAAACAGAAGGAGGAAGGCAGGTCCTAAAGCAATACCTTTGGTGATAAATTCTACTTCCTGTTACACCCATGCAAACATAGTGAAATCATTGGTCTTGTCTTTACTAGAAAATTAATTCATATTAGAAAATGGCCTCAAGGAATCATGTTAAATAACATGATTTAAACATGACTTGGCAGTCAGTATAGATGGGAACAAGTAACGTTTAACATTGTGTCACCTGGTTGTGGTTAAATGTTTGGTTCCCATAAGGCTTACCTACTACCAGCTGACAAGATAATGTTAATTTTTTTTAAATGACTATACGAAAAGGCTGTCTACTTTATCTATTATTAACTAAGGTCAGAAAATAATGGTTAGGAATCAGATAGGAATTCACACGCTCTTTTGCAGGGGTCCTTTGGTTTGTTGTGGGTGCCCTTTGGTTTGATTGGATCCAGGCCTCACTTTGGCTTAATCTGGTGCTAGCTGTAACTTCCTTATGCAAACTGTCATCAATAAAAATAATCTGCATTCAAATAGAGCATAATACCGGAGTCCAACTGCATGTTTCAGACTTAATACTAGAATTTTGTCCTAAGTGATCTGTGAAACTTTTACTACCAAAAATAGTTGGATTACTAAAAGAAAGCTCTTGATACTAGAGTTTTCTGTACTTTCCTAAAACATAGATATTATTTCATCATTTCTGATTTTTGGCATTTTTATACTTGCCTCTCCTATATCTATTCTCTGTCCTATACCAACTCTACAATTATTTTCTATTCTAACAGTATGCTATGATGAGTTCTCATTATGATCAATTCCTCTGCTTCAGAATCACGTTTAGATCCAAGAGAAAACTTACTTTCTTGAACAGAATTGAGGATTTCTTTAAAATCCACTTCTTCCTGTCACTATTCTTGTTTGCCCTCCCAGTTATCCTGCAAATCTACTTTTCTTGCTGATGAGATGGAAAAAAAGAAGGGTTTGGTAATAACCTTAAGGCTAATCCTGCAAGTGGGATTTCACTAGAATTTAATTCAGTCACTACTGGAAGAGTCAGAATGGACTTCTTTTTTCCACTCCCAATGTTCCTCTGGCTGAGCATTATTTTCTCTTCTTTTTTTTTTTGTTTAATACATGCCATGGCATGTTCTGTTCAGCTCAAAAGCAAGACTCCTACTATATCCAGCAAACTCTTCTTCAGATATTTCTGGATAGCATTTAGCTTCGAACAGACTATTCTTCTACATTCTCTTTCATACTCCCCTATGTCCTTCCACTCAAGTAGTATTCAGATTGCCTTAATCTTTGCTTACTTTCTGGGACTAAAAAGAACTACAGTGCCACACAGACTAATGGGACCTGTAGCCTGTCTGGCAGGTTCACAGGAAGTGTGAATGTAGAAAAGTTGTTTTAAGGAAGTAGAATGTGAGGAAGTGGCCACAGCTCAACATACTTGAGAGAGACTACTGTATTTCCAATAATTGTTAATATGGTTTAATAAAGGAGTTACCAACCTGTAGGCTGCTGTCTATCTCTACCTGTTTGTGCTCATGTTACCATTTCAAAATCTGAGGCCACAGTGACAAAAAAGAAGTTACGGATAAAGTAGATGATGTACAGAGAGACAACAGTCTTTCAGAGTTACCCCTCAATAGCTACAGCACTATTAACCACTTGGTTTGGGAAAATTTAGGGGTCTACTTATGCAAAAATTCATAGTTGCTAACTCTAGCCCTAAAATCACAATGACCAGCAATAACCAATGTGCTTATGGGGGGAAATAACAATAATGGTTTCAATGCGAATATCTGCAACAAAAAAAAATCATGGAAAAAAGATACAAGAGGAGGAAAAGTTTAAACTGAATTCTAAAAAAGTGGTTCTTTCTGTAGATCTGGCCTAAATCTTTCACCCAACATAAAGACAATATTTATGACATGACTGTTCACTTATGCAATGGCATGCAACTCACAGCTGAACTTTCACTGCAGATAACTGATTCATCAGTCATATTACATCATACTTCAAAACTGAATGTAATTTAATTGTACTGTACAACAGGATACCATAGATGAGTTCAAAAGGCGACAGACCAACGGTTTGGTTTAGATGTCTGAACACATGACTGGGAGAACCACTTTCTGAATTCTAATCCTTACTCTAATTGCTTTTGTGGTCTTAAAGAGTCTCTTAGTCTCTCTGCCTCAGCTTCCCTCTATGTAAAATGGAGTCAATACTACTGCTTCACAGGATGTTATGGGTATTCGTTAATTAATTTGTCTTGAGCTCTGTTGTTAACTTTTTCTACATATCAAGGTTATTTAATCTAGAAATGAACAACAAATTAAACACTGTCATGAATAATGTAGGATAATGCTGACTAGACCATAGTAGAATGTGGTATTATTACAAGATGTGTTCCTAGTCCTTCCTGTTACTGAATTTGAATACAAGAGAAAATATAAGACATTGAAATTCAAAAGCAGCATGTCTGTTTGAGAACATGCTTGTTCCATATGTGGCAAATTGCTGGCACTACTATGAGGGTCCCGCACTTTCTCTTCTTGTGGGGGGTTTTCAGGACGCCGTTTCTTGCCCCTGAACTGGGGTATCAGCTGTCCCACTAGTATCCCAGAGAAGGGGAATGGGGAGGGAGGGACCCGGGCCCGCCCTCTACTCCGGATCCCAGCCCAGGGGCCCTAGGTTAGCGGGTAAACCACTTGTACTAGTGATACTTTCCCCTGGGCTCCTTCCCTCTCCTGCTTGTGGGGCTTCCTGCCTTCCCTCTGCACAAGCCAGGTGTCCCTTTACCTAGGGTCTTGGTCTTCTTAGCCCACCACAGCACTACTCCAAACTCTCCTCTGCTTTCCTCCACACTGCTCTCTGCTCCACCACCAATCCACTCTGCTTCAACTCCTCCAAACTGCTCTCTGGTCCACTCCAAACCACTCTGCTCCAACTCCTTCCTCCTCCTCCTCTGTCTGCCTGAAGCAGGGGGTTTTATTAGGTTCCTGAGAGGGCCTTAATTGACTGCAGGTGCTCCAATTAACCTGTAGCCACCCTCCCTAGTCTCCAGGGAACCCCACCTTAATTAGCCTAGGGCTTATATATTTCCCCTCTCACACTCTACTACTGCTGCTCCTTGGCCCTCCTGTATCACATATCCCCCTCCCCTGCTCAACACCATGGGGTTGGGCTACTTGGGATGAGAGACAGTGTTGGTGTGACAGGCTGTCTGCGTTGCCGTGTTGGCTTCCGGCTCTATGCTGTATCCGGAAGTGGAAAGGTTGTAGTGATAGAAACCATCTAGTCACTCGTGCATTTCTTTCCTTGTTTGTGTGCATCCATTGGAGTGGGGCGTGGTCTGTCACAAGGGTAAACTTCCGCCCAAGCAGGTATGAAAGGAGACTCAAGGAGCTTGGTTTGTTTACCCTAACCAAAAGAAGGCTGAGGGGAGATATGATTGCTCTCTTTAAATATATCAGAGGGATAAATACCAGGGAGGGAGAGGAATTATTTCAGCTCAGTACCAATGTGGACACAAGAACAAATGGATATAAACTGGCCAGCAGGAAGTTTAGACTTGAAATTAGACGAAGGTTTCTAACCATCAGAGGAGTGAAGTTCTGGAACAGCCTTCCAAGGGAAGCAGTGGGGGCAAAAGACCTAACTGGCTTCAAGATTAAGCTAGATACGTTTATGGAGGGGATGGTTTGATGGGATAACATGATCTTAGTCAAGGGTCAATTAATTGCCATCAGTGGTAAATAGGACCAATGGTCAATGATGGGATGTTAGAAGTTACTACAGAGAACTTTTTCCTGGGTGTCTGGCTGGTGAGTCTTGCCCACATGCTCGGGGTTCAGCTGATCGCCATATTTGGGGTCGGGAAGGAATTTTCCTCCAGGGTAGATTGGCAGAGGCCCTGGAGGTTTTTTGCCTTCCTCTGCAGCATGGGGCACGGGTCACTTACCGGAGGATTCTCTGCATCTTGAAGTCTTTAAACCATGATTTGAGGACTTCAATAGCTGAGACATAGGTGAGAGGATTATTCCAGGAGTGGGTGGGTGAGATTCTGTGGCCTGCATTGTGCAGGAGGTCAGACTAGATGATCATAATGGTCCCTTCTGACCTTAGAGTCTATGAGTCTATGAGGTAGTACCGTAGAATCTCCATGGCCCATTTAACCGCTAGGCATTCCTTTTCTACTACGGCGTACCGTTGTTCCCTGGGCAGGAGCTTTCGGCTAAGGTAAAGGATAGGGTGCTCCTCATCCCCCACCATCTGTGAAAGAACGGCCCCAAGTCCTACCTCTGAGGCATCCGTTTGTAGGATGAATTCCTTTTTGAAATCTGGGGCTATGAGCACCGGATGGCTGCAAAGGGCTGTCCTTAGGTCTGTGAAAGCTTCCTCTGCTGCCTCAGTCCATTTAACTATCTCCGGCCCCTGAGCTCTTATCAGGTCTGTCAGAGGCGCTGCCCTTGTGGCAAAGTGAGGGATGAACCGGCGATAGTACCCTACTATCCCTAAGAAGGCTCGGACTTGCTTCTTGCGGCTCCGGCGAGGCCATTCCTGTATTGCCTTCACTTTGTTCCATTGTGGCTTCACCAGGCCCCTTCCGACTACATACCCGAGGTATCTGGCCTCGGCTAACCCTATTGCACATTTGGACGGGTAGCGGTGAGGCCAGCCTGCCTAAGAGTATCCAGTACTGCTTCTACTTTCGCCAGGTGCGTCTCCCAGTCAGGGCTATGGATTACCACATCATCTAAATAGGCGGCAGCATACTTGGCATGGGGTCGAAGTAATCTGTCCATTAAATGTTGGAAAGTCGTGGGGGCCCCATGGAGCCCAAAAGGGAGGATGGTATATTGGAAAAGGCCATCGGGTGTGGAGAAAGCTGTTTTTTCCTTGGCGTCCTCAGCCAGTGGGATATGCCAGTAGCCTTTTGTCAAGTCCAAAGTGGTCAAGTATCGGGCCTTGCCTAACTGATCCACCAGCTCATCAATACGTGGTATTGGGTAGGCATCGAATTGGGATACCTTGTTTAACTTCCGGAAGTCATTACAAAATCTCAGGCTGCCATCAGGCTTCGGGACCAATACAATAGGGCTGGACCACTGGCTGTGTGATTCCTCAATCACCCCAATTTCCAGCATCTGCCTTACTTCTGCCCTAATTTCTTCTCTTTTTGCCTCTGGTATACGGTATGGTTTTATCGTCACTCTTGCTCCAGGACAGGTGACGATGTGGTGTTGGATCAGCGTCGTACGGCCTGGTTGTATAGAGAACACGTCTTGGTTCCACTGGATCATTTCAATGACCTCTGTTCGTTGTTCTGGGGCTAATTCAGGGGATATCTTTACCTGCCCTTGTGGGCCATCTGCCTGGGATGGAGCCGGCAGGACGGCCAGGCATGTCTCCCGATCGAACCAGGGTTTCAGTAAGTTAACGTGATATATCTGCTCTGGCCTTCGGCGGTCTGGCTGCTTCACCTTATAATTCACCTCCCCAATGGCTTCCACGATCTCATAGGGTCCACGCCAACTGGCCAGGAGCTTACTTTCTGTTGTTGGTACCAACACCAGCACCCGTTCTCCTGGTTGAAATTTCCGTGTTTTTGCCCGACGATTGTAGTAGGTTCGTTGGGCCTCTTGTGCTTTCTCCAAATGCTCTCGTACTATGGGAGTCACTTGGGCTATTTGTTCTCTCATCTGGGCTACGTGTGCAATGACGTTCTTCCCTGGGTTAGGTTGTTCCTCCCATTCCTCCTTCGCGATGTCTAATATGCCACGTGGGTGGCGTCCATACAGTAGCTCAAAGGGGGAGAAACCAGTAGATGCTTGGGGAACTTCTCATACTGCAAACATCAGGTATGGTAGGAGGGTATCCCAGTCTTTTCCGTCTTGGGCCACCACCTTTCAGATCATGCTCTTGAGAGTGCCGTTAAATCGCTCAACCAGACCATCTGTTTGCGGATGATAGACCGAGGTCCACAAGGCTTGGATGCGGAGCAGGGTACATAAGTCTTTCATTACTCTCGACATAAAGGGAGTCCCTTGGTCTGTCAGGATCTCCTTAGGGATGCCTACCCTAGCAAAAACCTGCACCAGTTCTTTTGCAATTGCCTTGGACGTGGGGTTTCTTAAAGGAATGGCTTCGGGGTACCGTGTAGTGTAGTCCAGGATTACAAGTATGCTTCGGTGGCCCGGGCTGTTCTTTCTAGTGGGCCCACTAGATCCATTGCTATCCTTTCAAAAGGGACTTCAATTATTGGCAAGGGTACCAATGGGGCCCTTAACTGAGGTCGGGGGCTATGCAGCTGGCACTCTGGGCAAGAGGTGCAATAGCGCTGGACTTCTGCCCGTACTCCCGGCCAGTAGAACCTCCTTAGGACTCTATCCAGGGTCTTGTCTGCTCCTAAATGTCCCCCAAACAGATTACTGTGAGCTAATTCTAATACAGCCTGTGTGTGCTTCCGTGGCACCAAGAGCTGTTCTACTACTTCCCCCTGTATTGGCACTACCCGGTACAACAGATCCTGCTTGAGTATATAGTATGGCCCTGGGCCTTTGGTTTTCCCTTCTACTGGCACACCATTTACCTCTACTACCTCCTCCTCCCTCACATTCGCATACAGCGGGTCATTGGCTTGGTCCTGCCCAAAATATTCGCGTGCGGGACCGATCTGGACTGATTCTATTGGATTGGGCTCCCCTCCTTCTCTAGGGGTGCTTCTGCTTGTGCTGGGAGCTGTCTCTGGGTCTCCACAGGACCTCCTCCCAACCAGGGCAGCTCTGGTTTGCCGCCAAAATCCTGGTTCCTAATCTTTTGTCTGCCCTCCTTTCTCGTTTGGATTTCTGGGACTTCCCAGGGCTTGAAAATAACTCTGGGAAAAACCCAGCAAAGATTGTGGTAGGGTCATCCATGGGCACCTCAAACTCTGCTCGGGGTTTACTTCCCTCCCCTAACCTGATGGGGGGGAGTAGGCTCTCGAACCCAGGAAAGTCCCTGCCAATTAAGACCGGGTAGGGGAGCTTGGGGACCACCCCTGCAGTCATCTTGGTAGTGTTTCCCTGGATCTCAATCCATATTGGAATTGTGGGGTAGAAATTTACTGTGCCGTGGACACATGTCACTCCGGTACTCTTGGCCCGGCTCAGTTGGTCTTGCCCTACTAACTTCCCTGAGACTAATGTGACAGCACTCCCAGAGTCCACCAAAGCTATGGTCTGAATGCCATTCATCTTTACCGGCCTGGTGTACTCATGTGGGTTCATCACAACCCCCACCAGGCTGATTAGGCCACATTGGTCTCCGGGATCCCCCAGATTACATTGCGGAGGCTCCTCCCTGTTGGGGCACTGTGCTACTATATGCCCTAACTCCCCACACTCATAACAGCGATATCTCATTCCGGAGATTGCCCTCTGTCTTGGGCCCTCTAACTCGCTCCTCCAACCCTCTCCCCCAGGACCCATAGGTCCCTTTGGGGCCTCAGGCTGCTCCTTGGTGCCTGTTCTTCCAGCTATGGCTTTCCTGGAGTTCTTGATGATCCGGGTCCTCGGGGTTGGGACTGGTTTCCTGAAACGCCGTGTTCCATCTCCCGGGGTTTCACACAGTTCATGGGCTGCCAGTTGTCTCTCCACAAGGGTGACCAGTTCGTCATAGGTGGAGGGGTCATTCTGGCCTATCCAGGCTCGGAGGCCCGAGGGTAGTGCCCTTGTATAGTGGTCCAGCACCAGGAGCTCCATCATTTTCTCTGAGCTGAGAGCCTCCGGGCATAACCACTTCCGGGCTAGGTGAATTAGGTCAAATAGTTGTGATCGTGGTGTCTTGTCTTCACAGAACTGCCAATCATGGAACCTCCAGGCTCACAAGGCCGTCGTTACCCCTGCCCTGGCCAGGATTTCCGCCTTCAGTCGGGGGTAATCTGCCGCCTCCTCTGTGGTCATATCATAGTAGGCCTTCTGAGCCTCCCCACACAAAAATGGGGCGAGGATGCCTGACCACTGATCTCGGGGCCAGGCCTCCCACAGGGCTGTCCTCTCGAAGGCAAGGAGATATGCCTCCACATCATCCTCCCAGGTCATTTTCTGCGGACAGTAGCTGGCCCGTATGGTCCATGTCCCGTCATACCCACGGCTCAGCTCCGTAAGGGCCTTCACCTGGTTCACTAGTTCCTGCAGCGTGGCCTGATCTTGGGCAGCCTGGGTCATCAGCAGGCGATTGGTCTCTTGCTGCAGCCGCATGGCCTCCTGTTGGGTAGCTGCCTGGACCCAGGTAGCCTCCTGCTGGGCGGCGGTGGCTTGTATTAGGGCCTTGATCATGTCGTCCATCTTAAGGACTGGATTGTTTTGGCTAACCCTGGTTTAAGTCCCCAGCGCGGTAATCCCACTCCTGACACAACCTGTGGCAAATTGCTGGCACTACTATGAGGGTCCCGCACTTTCTCTTCTTGTGGGGGGTTTTCAGGGCGCCGTTTCTTGCCCTTGAACTGGGGTATCAGCTGTCCCACTAGTATCCCAGAGAAGGGGAATGGAGAGGGAGGGACCCAGGCCCGCCCTCCACTCCGGGTCCCAGCCCAGGGGCCCTAGGTTAGCGGGTAAACCACTTGTACTAGTGATACTTTCCCCTGGGTTCCTTCCCTCTCCTCCTTGTGGGGCTTCCTGCCTTCCCTCTGCACAAGCCAGGAGTCCCTTTACCTAGGGTCTTGGTCTTCTTAGCCCACCACAGCACTTCTCCAAACTCTCCTCTGCTTTCCTCCAAACTGCTCTCTGCTCCACCACCAAACCACTCTGCTCCAACTCCTTCCTCCTCCTCCCCTGTCTGCCTGAAGCAGGGGGTTTTATTAGGTTCCTGAGAGGGCCTTAATTGACTGCAGGTGCTCCAATTAACCTGTAGCCACCCTCCCTAGTCTCCAGGGAACCATGCCTTAATTAGCCTAGGGCTTATATATTTCCCCTCTCACACTCTATTACTGCTGTATCACACATAACTGAATGTGGTGTAATATGTGTAAATGTGACACAATGAAACCTTAATTCTCATATTAAATGGGACTAGAACTGGATGCATCAAAAATTTACACTGCAGTGGTACTTAGAGTATCTGTAATGCACCAGAAATAAAACAAAGAGAATGTTTAGCGAACCTGACAGTCTTTTTCAGAAGCATTAACACAGCGAAGTATGAGGTTATTCTGTACATTCTCCTAGTCTGTTGTGAAACATGAGACTGAGGGCGAAATGCAATAGTGAGAAGAATAGTTCTTTAGTACGACAGCACTTCTGAAATCATATTATTGGTTTTATAGAACATTTTTTGCTACATTTCTGTAATTAATGATTAATGAGTTCCAAGTTCTGTTATAATGGACAGTCACACAGGCCAAGTCTTCATCAGATTTTATGTAATGGCCATATAACAGTTTCCTTACAGGATCTAGCGGTTTTCTCTACCTAATCTTTTTAATACCACAACCATAGATGTGGCAGACTGTGAGAGTTCTAGCTGTAGCATTCTGGTTAGTGAGGTTGCTTCAGCACAGAGAAGACTTGAGGCTTAATTGAAGCCAATTAACCCTATTCTAGAGGGGATTACTGAGACTTGGTGGTAACTGTTGGGATACTGACGTAATTGGAACAGTCACTGGGAGGATATATCCTTGGGAGGAACAGGGAGCAGGAGAAGTGCAGATGGTGAGCTTGGTGGAGAAGAGAAGCTGTGTGAAAGCCTCCTCCTGCGGTATACCTGTGCTATGCCCTGTCCTGTTTGGAAACAGAGGACTAATGGTTCACGTGGTGGAAAAGAAAAACTGTGTGTTTTTGTGACTGAGGGAATGTCTACACTGCAATAAAAGACCGCGGCACAGCCACGTCTGCCCCGGGTCAGCTGACTCTGGTTCGTGGGGCTTTTCCATAAATATTACTATTCCTATTAAGTAGCAGAAAAAGAAATTGCAAATTAAAAGATAAAATAAAATGTAAATGTTGAATGAGTTACCGAGGCTGTTCCAAAAAACCCTCATGCATTTTGCTTCGAAAAATATGAATGCTCACCAGTAAACATTTTGCAGAATTTCAAAGTATGCCTCTGGCAAATGAAAAGCCGATACATATTTAAGCGGGGGAAAGCAGAAATGCTACGATTTTGCTCTCTAGCTGCACGCATACAGTATGCAAATTATTCTTTGTTCACTTAAGCATTTAGAATTTAGGAAAGTACTGTAAGAAAGTGAAGATACTGTGAAGTATGAAGAATGAAGTCATTTAAAAGTCCATGGGCTTGATTCTTCTGTAACTTACTTTGGCATAAACTAGGTGTAACTTCACTGAAACCAATCCAATTACAGTAGCGTAAGTGAGAGGATAACCAGGTGCAATATGTTTTTGATTTGTATTCATTGCAGCATTTTAGACTAACGCTGGGATTACATTAATATCTGCATTATGACAACATATTGCAATCAGCAAAGCACGTTAGAGAGTAAAAAGAAAAAGGCCAACCTTTAATGTATTTTTAAAAAATTAGATAAGCCTGCTATTAGCTGAAGAAACTGACTCCTATGGTTAAACAAGCAGTTCCAGTCTTCAGTTGGTTGTGGTATCTCAATATAGAGTTTAAAACTGTGTAGTTCATGAATTCACTGTAATGTGGTAAAAAAAATCACTAAACACCAGACATTGGTTAACAAAAGACAGTAGGCCTATATTTTACTCTGATTATGGTAAATGTTCTGAAATGCAGTTCAATAAATATGCAGCTGATTATTTTATGACAAGTTCTTAAATATCAGATTACTCCGTGTAAAGGAATGTGTGTTTTTATATTTATATTAATAAAGTTCCTTTATACTAAAGCTAAAACAGTACATCTTTCAAACTGGAATCTGATTATTTTTAAGAGCAAATTCTCCTCCTGAATATTCACCTCCCTCTTAAATTTATGACTGGGCTTTTATTCTTTTCTTTTCTCTTTTTTTTTTTAGGTTCATGAGACGGAGGAGAGTTTAAAAAAAGAGTATAAAAAGAGAAGAGAGATAAAACGAGGAGGAAGAGGGATGGAATAGAAAGAATATGCATTTCCACATTTATATATATATATATATTTGGCTTCCAAACACAACATTTGCAAGTTAAAATCTTCTGTTGTGCTTTTAATAACTAAATTATTGCAGAAATAAGTGTGCTATAACTTACCTTTTTTTACGCCCAGTGCACTTTAGTAAAGGAGCTATTCTCAGTAGCCAGATGGACCCTGTTACAAGTCATTCTTCCAACAGAGCAACACTTTTGTTTACAATTGCACTGCTTATTATGTACATCTCACTCTCCCCCTGTGGTACACAGACTGGACATGCATTATTCCCAGTGCTATGTTTCTGAGAGGGCTACCAGGAAAGTAACAGTTGATAGGGAGCATGCTACCACCCTGCCACACAGCCACCAGTAACCTACCTACTAAAAGTCTGCCAGGTTGGGGATATGAAAACAACAGTGCATTCTGCTCTCCTTGCGAAGAGGCAGGGACTGAGCCATAAATCTGCAAGAAATGCTGGTCCGGTGGTCCATATACTAGGATGGCAATGGAGAGTGTCCGGCCTCATGCCTTTTTTTCAGTCCCCCACACTGCCATGAGCATGGTCCAGTCATGCTGCCATTCTCTCTCTCTGCATAGTTCCTCCCTATCTGAGGGTGATGAAAGTCACAAACTGAGCGGCTAATACTGCATGGAGCAGCATTAACCTACATAGCTATCTGCAAGACAAGTCAAAAGTGGCTGCTGAAGGGTGCTAGAACATAAGGTAATGTGACATACTTAGATTTCTGTAATATACAAATGTAATAATACTATTTTTTTGACTTAATACTGCGTAACATGCTGATTTTGAAATTACCATACAGTACATGGATTAAGAACTGGCTGGCTGAACCACATGCCAAAAAACAGTTGTCAATGAGGAATCATCATCGAATGGGTATGTTTTTCGAGGGGACTCCGCAGGGATTGGTACTAAGCCTGATGTTATTCAATATGTTCACCAATGATCTGGAAGTAAATATAAAATCACTTGCTGATAACATTTACAGATAACACAAAGATTGGTGGAGTGGTAAATAATGACTAGGACAGGGCAGTCATAGTAGAGCAAACTGAATTGCTTGGGAAAACAGGCCCATTCAAAGAAAATGTGTTTTAACATAGCCAATTAGAAAGTCATACATCTAGGAACAAGGAATGCAGGCCATACCTACAGAATGGGGGCATGTATCCTGGAAAGCATTTAGGGGACAGAGCACAACTCTAAATA
Organism: Macrochelys suwanniensis; assembly: GCA_033296515.1. Taxonomy (NCBI): domain Eukaryota; kingdom Metazoa; phylum Chordata; order Testudines; family Chelydridae; genus Macrochelys; species Macrochelys suwanniensis. The sequence goes on from CM065775.1 coordinate 292,327,154, forward strand.
GGATTTAGGGGTTACACTGGACAAGCAGCTGAACATTTGCTCCCAGTGTGATAAATGGGACTAATGAGATCCTTGAATGTATAAGCAGGGGTGTAGTTAGTAAGAGAAGGGAGGTAATTTACCTCTATACCACTCTGGTGAAACTCATGCGGGACTACTGCATACAGGTATGGGGTCCACATTTTAATAAGGATATTGAAAAACTGGAGAGGGTGCAGAAAAGAGACAGGAAAATGATTCTAGGGCTGAAGAAAATACCTTACCGGAGAGAATGAGAGAGCTCAATCTGTTCAGTTTATCCATAAAAAAAAAAAGTGACTTGATTACAGTGTACAAATAACTGAATGGGAAGAAAACACTGGGTACTAAAAGGTTCTTTAATGTAGGGGAAAGACATAAGAATCAACGAATGGAAGTTGAAGCAAGACAAATTCAAATTAGATAGAAAATTTTAACACTGATTAAACAATGGCTCAAACTACCAAAGGAAGCAGTGGGTGCTCCAGCTCTTAATGTCTTCAAATAAAGACTGAATGCTCTTCAGATATACAAAGATTGGAGAGACAGAAAGACACAGAGAGATAAAGAGAGACAGTTTTACCCCAGGCTCCTTTTGTCAGGAATGGCATGCATTTTCTGGTCTATGAATTCATCTAGCCATATATTCCCAATATGAAAAAAATGCCTACCTGAAATTTTTATTTGAGCTACTTCTCCATCTCCTCCTTCACTGTGTGCTCGAACCTCAACAACATATTCACCATCTCTGGGGACTGGCAACTCTATTGAATGTGTGCCAGTTGAATACAATGTGCCCTCGTGGTGGCCATCTGGTTTATACAGCACCTTGTAAAGGCATAAACAAGTACAGTTATTTAAATATCATGTGGCAACTGATACCTCAGTTACATCCTTCCAGTTTTGATTAACAAGTTGAGGGTGCTAATTTTATGTGTACATGCTTAATTTTAAACCAAAACTAAATAAAATGTATTGCTTTGCAGCTTGCTATCATGTAAAGGAGCTTGGAGAGAGCAGATATTTCCTCTTATTTCTAACAAATGGCAAAACAACACCATCTCCTTGTTAGATAAATTTTCCATATGGGTTCAAGTTAAGAATGATTGAGGATAATACTTTCAAGCTCAGCAAACAAAACAAAAACATACCATACATCTTACGATATACTAGAGCATAAATGATTTAAGAATATCCTCAGAAGGTAGCACAATTATTCTTTTTTATTAATATATTTCAGAGCTGGCAAATTATTATAAATGTGAAGTTAGCATGTGATTTATGAGACATATGGAAAAGATCTCTGCTCATTTTCAATGAATCACAGGAAGTAACTCAATCCATCAAAGAAAAACTTGTGTAGCACTGTAGCTATATTACTGCCAAGTAAACAACAACACTAAATAGGAACCCATTTTTAATGGTTTCAGCATATTGATAGCTATAACTAACCATCTTCCTATAATTTATATATATGCTTGCACTGTAGTTGCATGTACCATGATGTGCTGTCCCTTTAAGGACAGCTCTAGATACACTGGTTCTATTAGTGTCTTTGATCTAGAAGTACAGGTATTCTGGAGGTTGTAATTCTCAGAGAGAGGATGGGAACAGTAGGCTGGAAGTAATTCATGCTGGGAAAGGGGGAAAATATAAAAGAGCATAATTTGTTGAATGTATGCTGTGGGAGACATGTCACTGTGGAATCAATCAGTTCTGTTATATGTCTAAAGTGGTGATTCTCAGCCTTTTCCATACTTTGACCCATGTTATAACATAAGATTTTAGGCTACCTCCCATCTCACCATAAAAAGGAAGGGTGGCCATGACCCTCCTCCAAAACCACTGGGTGATAGAGGAGTTGTGACCTCTAGATTGGGAACCCGTGATCTAAATTAAGGATGCAAGCACATTAGAGCCAGAATAGGTAGCAATATTGACAATAAGATATACTGTGTGCAGGATATGAAAAATAGAAACTATTTTTATAGATCATACTTTGTATCCTTGAACAGCAGATTCATTTGACAATGGCGTGACATGGTCCCAGGTGATGATGTATCTTGAACCAGACCTGACTGTACTGATAATTCTTGGACGCTGGCTTGGAGCTGGAAAATAAACATACAATTTTGTGTGCAGAAACAATGATGCTTCACAAACCTTCATTTACATTTGAATGAACCTTCTAAAAAGGAAGATTATGGCCGGCCTCTCTGTGAATGTGGGCCAGTCTCTCTACTGGAATGCAGTTCTATGGCTCCAGCTATGCATTTTTGCATGGCTTGAGCAATGGGCTCCCTGTGGGTTTGGCATTTGTGTTTGCCAGAACAGACGGGGCCAATTTCTATCCCTTTCTGTGGAACTGGGCTTGTGTTTCCTTGCAGTCATCTATGTCCAGAAACTCCCAGAATTTAGCTTAATTATACTTATTCACTGGATTTAAATCTTTAAAAAATTATATAAAAGCATTTCTATAGCACTTATCTGTGTGGTAAGAGTTCCTCCCTGCACAAAGTGTAACTATAGTTAGAATAGTAGCCATGTAAAATGGAATCTTCTTATCCAAACATATGCTCCCTGCAGGTCTGAGTCAGATAGTACACTGCTTACCTTATTGACAAAGCACATGTTACTCCCATACATTTTTTAGGCCATCGAAGCACATTTTTAAATAAATAAACACAGCCCTTAATTAAATATCACTCATGGCTTCATCATTATTTAATTATGTCTCATAAAGGATTTCAAAAGTGATTAGTGATTCTGGGTGAGCCACCTTAAAGAGGCCTGATTTTCAAAGGGTGGGGGCTCAGCACATTCTGAAAATCAGCCCCCTTTTAAGGTGTCTCCAGCTAGGGAGCTAAACACTGAAGCGCCACAAGTTCTGTGAAAATCTTCGTTGGAGGCTATAACCTATAGACCTAAGCCTACATTCCTCTTGGACCAGATCATGGCCTGTCCTGCACGGCTGTAGAGATGCCCCTTACTCCACTATGCCAGATATCCACGTTGAAATGGCAATGATAAGTGGAGAACAGCCTCTTCAGAGCCACACTTCCACAACTACTTGGCTGCCCCATACCAGGGGCTTGTGTTAGTGCCACAATTTAGCCCCCTTGGAAAACTCTGTGTGTGTGTGTGTCACCGAGTCACGGTTTCGGTGCTCTGGAACCACTCTGAATGAAGTCAGACAGGACTCTGATGCAGCATGTCTCCCCGCAGGGCACGCTGTCACCAGGGCAAGAAGCCTGCTCAGCTTTGGCGCTTCCTGGGTCTGACCTCAGAGAGTTCAGCATCCCTGTTCACACCATGAGCTCCCCGTAGCAAGTCCACCTCGATGGGACACCTGGGGAAGCCTTACATGCCTCCAAAGGGCCATGCACCCAACTTCTCAGTCAGCAGTGACTCTCAGCCAGCATTGTAAAACAATTTATTAGTTGACAGGAACACAGCGAAGAACAGACCTTGTTAGCACAGAAATCAGGAGCTTTCAGCAAAGTCCATCTTGGTGGGAGGGGAACCCAGAGTTCCAAGGCCCTCACCCTTCCCCCTGAGACTCCAGCCCGGAGATTGCCCAGCTTCCAGCAGCCCAGCCTCAGACATGCCTGTTGCCCCTCCTCTGTCCTTTGGTTCTTTCCCGGCAAGTAGGTCACCTGGTCTGCATCAATACCTCTTGCAGAGGAGAGGGCCTGGCCATCAGTTGCCAGGCTACAGTGTGTCAGTCATTCTCTGCATCCAGTCAGCAGTCACACCTGCCCTCTAGGTGTCTCTGCAACGATCAAACACCCATATCCCACCACTAGACACTTGAGTAATACATAGGGGAAACTGAGACACGCACACAGTATTCAGAGAAAACATTAAGAACATTTCTACTTCGTCACAGTATGATGTTAGACCCAGTAGTTATAGAATTAATATATGCAAAGTACAAACTAATAGTAACCAAGTACAGAACTTTAGAAATAAATCCAAAGCTCCTTTACTTACGTGCTTTTCTTGTAATGATATCGACAACACCACTGGGTGGTCCATACCCTGCACTATTGAAGGCGCAAACATCTACGTGGTACCGGGTACTAGGTTTCAAATTTTCCAGTTTCGTTGAGTAGTCCTGATTGCTCACGAGCACCCGCTGCGCAGCTGCTTCTTTATCATGAACAGTCCAGTAACGAATCTGTACACAGTTGGATTGCGTGACAATTTGGTGTAAATAATTACATTGAAATCTTACAGAAACTTTAGACTGGAGTACAGAATCATTTTAAAAGAATAAAGTCTGTTTCTGGCTAACTGCTGCTCCTTATACTAATCCAAGTGATAGGATCATATAAAGAAACAGAAAATACTTCAGATTTGTTGTGGAAACTTTTGCACTAATGAACCTGATTTGTACCCAATTAAGTCAACGGGAGTTTTGTGATAGACTTAATTGGGTGCAGGATCATAGAACAGGGCTACATTGCTGTTGCTCTTTTACACTTGAAAATTTTACGCTCAATTTTAATATAGTTTTCTAGGTTACAATGTACTCTGTAATGCAAAGACACCTTTGATTAAGTTGTACAGTACATGCCACTTCCTACTTCATGGCATTCTAGCTAATACAATCCCTACAAAAGCAACTAATTCATATTTTTCATTCTGCTTTCATTCCCCACATACATTATGCCCTATCCAGCACGAGCTAGACAGACCCCTCTTTCTTTATGAAGGATGCTGTTCAAAACACTTACTAAAATTTATTATCCACTATAACTTTTATCCCATTCAGCCAGTATTTTTGTTTCCATGATTTAAAGGTTATAATAAGCAATTGCAAAGCAGTTTGACAGCACAGTAACAAGGTATAAAAAACTAAAGGGATCTACAACACCCAGCCTGATATCCATTTCCTGCTCATTCCTCTGGGAACTGTGTTTAACAGACTGAACATGTATTGAACTTAGACATCAAAGCACTATCACATACTTAATAAACTGACATCAAAACTTACTTGTTTTTTTTTTAATCTGCTCTTGTCTTTTAGGAGGTGCTTTAGCTAAGTAGTGAAGCTTAAATGGTTAGACTAAAGAAGAAGTGTGCAATGTTTTATGTGTTTTTAAACTTAATATTTAACAGTGACTTTTCTATAATATTTAATGTTTTAAGAGTGTTTATAAATTGTTATAATTTCCCCTCTCTTTATATATATTGTGCATTATTATCTTTTATTTCACACACACACCCCCCCCCCGCATACCATTAATCACTATTATACCACATAAGACCATGGGGGGAAACACTGACAAGCACTCCACAACCTACGTTGTATAGGTTCTCTATTTTCCTCTTCTCCTTCCCCTCAAAATCTCTTTCCTCTCCTTTTTACTTGTAAACTCACTGAATGTTCAGTCTAAAACCAATGCACTCACTTCCTCTCTTTGAACTCTGTCTTGAATCCCTTCCAATATTTCCACTCCACTAAAACCATTCTCAGTAGAATTCGGACACATATGAAAACACTCACATCTTCCCAATTACTCTAACGGCCTCTTCATATCAGGGCCTCTACTTCATCTTCATCCTCCTTGATCTACCAGGTTCTTTGATTCTGTCAATCATCCTCTCCTACTTAACACCCTATCTTCATTAAGCTTGCAAGATACTGCCCTCTCCTGGTTCTCCACCTACCTATGATGATTTCTTTAGTGCCCCTCTCAGTGGGTGCTCCCCCTTTCATCCCTTATTCTTTGTATGTATTCCCTCAGGCTATTAGCGGGCCAAAACAAGTTGTGGTTAGCTGTGTTAGCAATAGTACTTTTAAAAAACATCCTATAGTGTTTTTGTCTCATACATAACCACACAAAATAGCCTGGACAACTCTATTAAAGATACATTATCTGTGATTTTCAAAAATGGATGCTATGACTAGCCTCCTGAGTTCATACGTAGGCAACTAAATAAGTTGACTTGATTTTCTAAAGTGCTGATCACACAGCAGCTCCCTGTGAACTTAGGAGGTCATTTATTTAAGCACCAAACACATATTTAGGAAGGAAATATAAGGTACCCACTTATTACAAATCCTGGCCACTATGAAATGATTTTTGATGATACTACATAGGGTCTAATTCACCACTGCCTTGTAGAATCATTCACAGGTGGGCAACATGAGAGTAAAACACTATCAGTATCAATTGGTACCACACTTTGAACACGTGTAAGCAACTACACAAGGCACAAGCTGTGAAGGATGAGGTCCGTAGCATTTTGTTTTTCAAGTACATTTTTGCTCTGCTCCCACCTTCTTTGTCAATTATTTTAGAGGATACTACAACAGAACCCTTTTAAGCCTTCCTTTAAGAAAGAGGTTAATGTTATTACTAAACTATTTCATCCTTTAGGTAAACCTTTCCTTGGAGGTTCTTCAATCTAGCAGAAAAAGGTATAACTAGATCCAATGGCTGGAAGTTGAAGCTAGAAAAATTCAAATTACAAATAAGGTGCACATTTTTAATAGTGAGGGTACTTAACCACTGGAACAACTTACCAAAGGTTGTGGTGAATTTCGCATTCCTGGAAATTTTTAAATCAAGATAGGAAGTTTTTCTAAAAGCTATGCTCTGGTTCAAACAGGAATTAATTCTGGGAACTCCCATGGCCTGTGTTATACAGCATGGCAGACTAGGTCACAATCATCTTTTCTGGCTTTATAATCTAGGAGGCCTCAAACAGAACTGATATAGCATGTTCTGATAACATAAGCACCCCTATTTTGCTGGCGGGCCACATTTGGCTTAGTCTTCTTTTCAGCTGGCATTAGTTTTGTTCCCTAGATATTTCACTTTAAGGAGACTCCAAAAATGTGTTGGGAGAGGTTGCGTTGGCTTGTTTCTCCAGCTCTCCCACTCACAAATTATGGTACAACTTGCTGTTTGGCAAGGCTTGATGTTTCTCTGAAGTGTTTAGGTTAAACCATTTAATAAAGCTATAACTTTCTTCTACCCCCGGGTATGCACTGTAGCTGAATGAGTGGTGAGAACGTAGAAGGGTTTCCCTTCTAATTCAAATGCCTAGAGAGGCATTTTAGCAGCCAAAATAATTGAACCAAGGCTTTTCTAATTTAATTTACACATCAAAGTCTATTGTCAATGCTTACATAAGTTTGCCTGTCAATAGTAATAATACAAGCTGTCCATACTATGATCATTATAAACATATGATTCCCATCATAGCTCTACCGACTCTTTCACAATATAGATATAATTGCACATGCATACACTGACCAAATTGGCTCCCACTTTAAATAATGGTTTACAGCATGCAAGCACATGTATTTTTCTGATTATAGAAATGTACCTGCTGCAGAGAGTTTGGGAAATTTAGTCCAGTAGCAGCCACTACTTAGAATTTTCTTGAAATACATTTAGGATGAAATATACACACAATGTCAATACATTCTTTTGGGAAGTAAATCAGGACTTGGAGGAAATGTTGTGTGCTGCCATCTGGGAGATCTATGCGTGACATTTCTAGAACAGTTTCACTGACTGGGCCCAATAAGGCTCCCTGTTCTTTGGAGGCAAGAACTGAAGTCTATGAAAGGCTGGGGTTAGTGATGATGCTTGCTGGTAACATTTGCTGGATATTTGACAGAACAGCATTAGTTTAAGCTTAGGAAACATCACTTTTATGATTATCCTGTTTGAGAAGCATGTGTTGTGAAGTGAGCAATGAAAAGTGGGACTGAGAATTCGGGAGAAGCTGGAAGCCTTAGTAACCCAACTCAGACCCAGGTCACTTCAGCACTCTACCTAGACAAAGCCAGAGCTCTTGGCATAGGAATCCCTCGCAAAGGGCACTAAGGTACTCACACATTTCCATGCTTCTACAGGAAAAAAAAAACAGATTTATGTGGTGCTTAAATACTGGAGAGCAAATGTTCATATTTAGGCTTTAAAATGACAAGACTGTATCACTGTCTTATTTTATTAAAATATGAATTAAAATTACTTCTATGTCAATCTTTTAAATATCCAGACTTTTTCCTTACTGAGGCATTATTACAATGTGGAGAAACAATAGGCATCTCTCAGAGATTCTCTCTGGTATAGATAATCACATATCTTTCTAAATAGTTGCTTAGTCTCAGAGTAGTATTTTTATTCCATAATACTGTAATGAAGTGCTGTATATAAGTGTTGTATGTGCCTCTGCCTTCTACTGGATAGAGCCACAACTCCTCAACGGTATGCCCTATGCTATTAACAGCTTGAGGTATTTCTCCTTTAGCTTAAGTGGTTGGGACCTGTGCAATTGGAACAAGTGGATCTGAGCAGTATCTCCATTTCTGCCATGATGTTCCAAATGGGCCTGAGTCTGCAGCAAAGTGACATCTGTGAAGTAGTAGGTGGTCAAATGTCTGCTAGTTATGGTCTGATTAATGACAATTGTGGTGGTGATGTTGCCATGCAATGCAAACTGTACAGTGGCTGCCAAGGGTTCACTCCTTCATTGTTTGGTGTACTCTGATATGTTAAGTGCACGTTTTACCTAGGGATGGTGAACACTCTAAGGCTTTTGTTGATCGCCGGACAGCTGCCCAAAGTCCTTGAATCTCTCTCACCTGGGAGAAACTTTCTATATTCCTCCAATTCATCTACACGCTGTACAACTAGATGTATAGTAAAATATGTAATATAGAGAGGTTAAACAAATTGAGCGAGAAAAAGGAATGAAACTTTAAGCCACTCCACTGAGATGCGAATTAAATCCCTTGCAGGAATAAGATCATTTAAAAATTAAATTAACCTAAATCCCAAATACATTGAATCTTGGTTCAGATTACTTAGATTTAACTACTGTGACAATGTGATTTGTATGTATTAAACTCAGATATCGGTACAGCTTTTCTCTACCTATTTAAGGGGGAGGGATAGCTCAGTGGTTTGAGCATTGGCCTGCTAAACCCAGGGTTGTGAGTTCAATCCTTGAGGGGGCCATTTAGGGATCTGGGGCAAAAATTGGGGATTGGTTCTGCTTTGAGCAGGGGGTTGGACTAGATGACCTCCTGAGGTCCCTTACAGCCCTGATATTCTATGATCTACTTAGGATACAAACATGACTATATATTTGGGTCATGATAATTATTTTTGGAAACCATGAATGATTCCTTGAGTGCTGAGACACTAACACTGCCCCCTTTACAAAATCCCTGGGTCTCTTGTATACTTCAATACTTTAAAGGTTTATGGAGCACTTGATCTCTACTCTTTTTCCTCTTCCCTGGTCATTCTGTACTCTGGTTCAATGAAAGTAATATGTAAAATTACATCCCTCATTGCCACCAGCTTGTTCAGTAGCCCAGTCTGTTCATTACATGTGCATCACAAACTGAATTTTTTCATTTAAGGATTTGGGGTCAAATGTTGGGCTCAGTTCTGTCTTTTTTGTGGTGTCCTGGATCTATCCAAGTAGGAATCCCCAGGGTGAGGGACTCCTCAGTGAGCACGACCAGTTTTGTGCCAACCCACTCCAGCTCTCACTGGAAGGATTGAGCCAAGACTGAAAAGGGGGTTGTCTAATCATCTCTGGCCCAATGGGGGCCATCACATGCCATCATAGATGAGTACAGCCTGCAAATCCCTAGGTTCAGGGAAACACCCTTAACTCTCTTGTGGTTCCATGCCTCTGGTGTGCCCAGATGATACTGCACAGCAGAGAATCTAACCCTTTGTAAGCATGGGAGAGATATTTTTACAATTATCAGGAAAGAAGTCCTATATAATCCTTGTGTAGGTTTGACATGACAAAAAGTTATAGAAATATTTTTTATCGTAACGGAATAAATATTTTATGGTGGCCAGTTGTACAACACAAAGTATGCTACAAAATAAAGCAGCAATAAAGCTTAAGTACTAGAATCATGGAATTTGCAAACAAATCTTTCATATTTATCTATGTCACTTCCAAGAAATATGACTAAAGCTACAAAATCCTATTTTACCCATTTAATATACTTTATTGATATTAGCGAGGAGACTTATTGCCTAGTTAAAAAAAGCCCACAAAACAGTTTTATAACCATAAACCTGTATAATAAAAGCCAAATAATATACTTACTACATGTAAGAAGCAGGTAATATATTTACCCACTGGAACGGCATGTACTAAGCAGCTCTTTTTTTTCCCAAGCTTACATGACAAGCACTCATAAATCTTATATTCTCTGTATGGAGGGAGGTAGTTCATATTTTATCTTTCATTTAGGTGTGAGCTGAGGACACACCTCAGTAATGGCAAAATTTATCAGTTCACACTCATCACTGCTAGTGCAGCTGTCATGAGAGCCCGCATTAGTGTCAAGAAAACCTGACTCCTCCTGGTGTGAGAAGACTAGCATCACAGGTAAAATGCCTTCAACTACTTTTCTCTCAGTATCCCCAACTCTTCAGCTCTTGGATACATGGTGCCAGTTATGTCCTGAGAGAGTTTTTTTCAGGGAATGTGAAGGATTAAAATGAAAAGGAGAAAGTATTCTGTTTTAACTAGGGATTTCTATAAATTGTGTTAGAAACGGACAATAAGGCAAATAAATAAATAAATAAAATCTGAGAGTATGCATTCCAGTTTTTAAACAACTTTACTTTGATCAAATTAGCACCCGTTCCAGGCCTGGATTAAGACAATCCAGGACACAGACCTCCCTGTAGCTCTGTCCTGTGGTCCTGCCCCCATGCCATAGCTCCACTGCTGCCCTTCACTGGCAGTGGCAAAGGGTCCTCCTCCCCACCCCAGTAGGATGATATCCCCTTCTCCCATCATGAGCAGCAGCAGGGGCCACCCATATTCACCCCAACAGCTGATGTACATCTGCTTGGGTACTTAGGCTGGGACACACACAGAATCCGCTGCTGGGGCGATGTTGATGAGCCCACCCTCAGAGCAGTGGATCTTGGAATTAACACCCCACTGGGATTCACAGGGCAATTGACACCTCTAATTGATACATTCTATGAGGCTATTCTGTATTTGAAAATGGGTTCTTTTTGCAGCATGTAGGTAAATATCATACATCGGACAATTAAAATTGCAAAGCAAGTCATTAACTTAGCAAGACCCAAATCCTTTTCTCAGAGCACAGCTGAAGTAAACAGACTGTATGCTGTAGAGTTCTCCAGCAGCTACTGTGTATGTGCAGGAAAAAACCCACTCTCTGTTGGGCTGCTCCATAACCACTTCCGCATCTGTTTGATTGCAGCCTCCCTCTAGCTGTTGTGCCTTTTTTTTTGCAGGAAAGTAAGAAAAGGTTTTGCTGGTGGATTCAAGTTGTTGTGGACCCAGTGGCCCTGCCCTGCTCCCAAATCATCCCTTCTTGCTAGGGTGCACCAATGTTGGATGGCAAGCAGAAGATGCAGAGAGACTCCCTCAAATCCTGTTCCACCCTGCACATTAAAATCACAGGATTGTGCATCTTCTACTGACTAGATTCAGGCTGCAGCATCTGTTTCCAAGTTACTATAAATTCTGTTGGGGATATTTCAAAAATAATTACTATACCTGATCATTTGATAATGTAGTGGACCATTAGTTACTTACAAGTCTGTTTCTGCACTGACAAAGACATTACAGTGTACAGAGAATGTTTGCACCCAAATTTATTCTGAACACGTTTTGAGACATTTATGGGCCAGATCCTCTACTGGTGTAAACTGGCAAAGTTCTTCTATGGAGTTCTGAAGATGTCTATGGAACTCTCTCAACTTACACAAGTAGGGGAATCTGACCAAAAGTCTTATATTTTAGTATAAAAAAATTATACGTTATATGAAACATCTAATAAGTAGATAATCAGATTAGTACAGCATACATCAATTAATGCTGAGCATTAAGATTTAGAAAGTGACAGTGTGTATTGCCTGTGCATAATCAATTACTGTATTTAAATGAATGTGAAGATATTTATGTGTCACTTTTGAACTCACCTGATATCCTTCAACAGATTGCTCAAAAACATGCTCCCAGGAAACGGAGATTTCAGAAGACGATAAGACTTTTACATTCACATTTCTAGGCCTTTCACTAGGAGCTGGAAATGGAAAACATTCAACCCCATCAACTGCATTGTTATATTTACTTGCATGGTCTTTTCTCATAGTAATATTTCATATTATTTTCTCATTTTCACAAGGCCACGTCCTGAGGTCTTTAACCTGTTTTTACTTAGCTCTTACTTGGGTAAAGTCTAATTTCATTGGGTATTTGTTTGAGACAGGACTGAAAAAAGTGGAGTAAGGATCTCATGATTAGGCCCATATTAAATATTTATTAGCTTTAGCAGGGTCCAAAGTGAAAGTTTAATAAACTAAAAATAGGCTCAAATAAAAACAGAACAAAAAAACCAGAGATCTTTTACTCAGCTGTATAGTGTTTCTCACATTAAAAACTGTAGGCCACATTTTCAAAGTCAATTGCATGCAAATATTTATTTGCTTCTTATATATATTTATATATATAACAGACATTATGTGCATGCAAGTCAGATAATTATGCATGCAGTGGGCTAGTTGTGTGTCTAACTGACCACGCATGTGCATTCATATCAGGTATTTGTGCATGTAAGTTGGACACATGCAAATGTTTAGGTGTGCTTAACTTTAAAAATCTGAACTTGCATTGCCAAATGCGCAATTCAGACCATTTTAATGTGAAAGGTTTTCTTTTTATTTAAAAATTAACTTGTAATGCTTAAAACAATAGGTGCTATTTTAGTTAGAAGAAGTTGCCAATTTTACTCTATTGATTGCATTTAAAGGGAGTTAATGAATGTAAAAATGCATAAACAGCACACAGAATCTATGAAAGATTCCATTTTTCAAGCTAAGAGCAGTTCTCTTTTATGGGTCTTTTGAAACAAGTTGCAACAGACAGTCACGGCTGCCTCAGCACAGGAAAGCTTTCATATATTTAATCTTCCAAATGGGCATCAAGTCAACTATGTATCAAAACAGCCACTATTCAGAAAAAAAATCAGTTACATTTCTTATGAGAAATATCTAAGGTAACAAAATAATCTTATGTGCAAAGTTACTCTACTTGTCTTTCACTAACCGTTAATAATTCAAATTTATAACTTTTTAAAAAAATGATGCACTGATGCTAAGGCTATTTTCTCAATTACAAACACGTAAATAAGCACAAAGACCACAATCTAAAGTTTTAGTACTAAGCATGACTAGTGCTAATGCAATTTCATTACACACATTTGCATGAAACGCATGGAATCACAGAATAAAAGTAGTGCACTAAAATGAATAAAGATGTCTAGGATTATAATTAGACATATATAGCTTTATGGCTAAACACATAATTCAGTAGCAATGAAAGTATATATCATGATTATGTAGCTTTACAATCTCTAGAAACACATTTGATAAGTTCCCTTGACTGTCTGTAGCCTCATCATTTGCTGAATCATAGCTGTGCAGACATCAGAGATGGAAAAGACCAGGTTATCTTGTCCATCTCCATGCCAATGCAGGAATGTCTCCCGTTATACCATTTATTAGTGTTTTGTCCAATACCCAAGATTTAAATGCCTAAGTCACAGGGCTTCCATCATTTCCCTTGGTCCCAATAGTTCTTACTGTCAGGGTGATTATCTTGATGAGACGATCTGAATGTTACCTTTCACATTTCACCCTCTTAAGCTTATTTATGCCTCCTTCAATAATACTAATTTTGCTTCTTATTTGGTATTTATACTAAGTATTTTGCAGATACTCCATTTTCATGTTACAGTTCAAATACATGACATCCACTCCATTTATCATTTTCCAATTCTGTAATTCTACCAATAAAAAAAGCAACTCAGTTTGCCTCACAAGATGTATTCTTTACTGTAAACATGCTGCTTATTGCTCATAGTTCAGTTATCCTATAAAGGAAACCTTGTGGAATTAGGCACTGTCAGGGCAGTGAGAGGGTAAACTCCGTGTGGCTCTGTGTAGGGTAGAGCTAGAGGGAATCTTCATAACTATATAAGTCCTAATGCCTAGAAGGGTCTCAGGAGCACATGGTGTGCACTGTCTCTTGCTACACCTGTTGGAAAGGTGTATGCTGGGTTACTCTGTAGCCCTTTCGTATTGATGTGCTGGGTAGACAGGGACATGGCTGTGCACAGATGCATTCTCCTTTGGGGCGGCTAATGTTGTAGACAATGTTTGGAGCCCCCTGACACCTACAGTGCAAGTTTGGGTCCCTCCTGTACTGGTGCTCTAGGGAAGGAAGGAGATTCTTTGTGTCCTCAACTCCCTTTAATGGCTGTGATGGGCATAATTTGACCTTGAATGCTTAGGGTTTCTCTGTGTAGGTGCAGAGTTATTTTGCCGGGACTAGAGTTATAGGGTGGCAACCATCAAGATTATTTTTCTTTCATTTTCTAAAAGTCAGTACTACTGTTCATTTGCTTTTCTCTGATTTTTCCAGAGCTACACCTGCTTGCTTCTCCCAAGGTGTTTGGACACTTGTGTATGATGGTACTGTTAAACAGTTGAACTCAGAAAACAACACAATTTTGCTGCTATCATATAGGCAGTTTACATATATAACTCAATTAAGTTGCAGGTGCATGTTTAATGTTTCTATTATTCATTTTTGCTTTTAGTAGTTATTTTTTTCTAGAAGAAATACATTTAGCACTTCACTAACAGGCCTGGAAAAACTTACAAGTCAGATGTGGACAATGTTCTTCAAAATGAAGGGATACTGAAATGTTATTTGGGTATCAGCAACGTATTAATTCATTTACACAATTACAACAATAATCATTCTGTTGTTGCAGCAGCTGTTAAAGATGATATCCTAAGGTACACTTCTCTGATAACTAGGATCAGTATTAATCACATTAGCTAAGTATTGCTAGTGTGGACCCTGAATTATCATAAGAAACAAAAGGGTCTATTCTATGTTTCTCTCTCTGTGTGGGCGATTTGTATACAAAGTTCCCATTAGTGCTAATGGGAGGTACAAGCATAAATCTCTTATAAAGTACACTGAGATGAGAATGGAGTCTGAAGTGTGAGAATGTGGCCTTGTTATCTGGTCCCACCTCTTGGCTCTCATTTCAATAGCTGGAGTTCTGTTTTGGTGAAGCAGATTCTGTTCTGCAACATGAAAATATTGAGCAATTCTTTACAGTTCTGCTTTGTATTTCTGGCAGCAGACATTATAGTGTAATGTTTTTGTTATACATTATTGCCTATATTATTCTGCTCTAAGGTTTACCTTTTTCTAATGCTTTCTTCCACTCAGCATAGGAAATGACATTTCTAACTGAAATCCTGCAGATTGCTGAATTTGAAATAATTCCAGCAAGGATTAAGGAAAAGCTTTTAGTCAAATTTCAAAGGGGTTTTCATTTAATTATTCACCTGATTGCTTTAATGTCTAAACTGGAATAAAAGAGCATGGAAGAGCTAATTTATAATAAGAATTAGAATTTGAAGAGGCTTGAAACTTAACCAAATTAATCATTCCTCTGCAGTAGTATGCTTAAATACCACAGCTGTTATATTAAGACTGATAGGATTTACCACCATCAGTTAACGAGCAAAAAATGTACTACTACTTTATTTTAGAATAAAGCTGACTACTACTAAAGCATATGTAAAAAGTGTAACTAACAGCATTTTTGCTTCCATCAGTTCATTTATGAATATCAATCTTATTAACTGAAATATCTTAAATACTCTGCCACTAACCATCCTAGACAGTTTTGGACAGTTATTCTCACTAAAAACTCACGTGTGTATTACAAGATAGCAGGAGGGGTTTCTTTTTTAAAAAGTGAATGATTTTAAATTTAATTTGAGTACTTATTTTCTAGTTTTCCTTAGCAAGATATAACAATTCACCTTTCAATGTCTGCATCAATCATACTGCATTGGTGAGGATAATCCAAATATGACTGTTGTATCACAACACCATGTTTCAGACAACAAATGTGGAAGGAGGCACTTTTTTTCCAATTCCCCAAATCCTTTATTTTTAACTAGCTGTACAAAGGTTCAGAATGGATATTTGCTCTGTGAATTTCTTTGTGGGTTGTTAATTCAGAAAACAAGTTACCATGCAGTGCTATTCTGCCCATCGAGGGCACTGTCCTACTGTTCTTCACGTGGGGTATGTCTACACTGCAGCTGGGAGCATGCGTCCCAGGGCAGATAGACAGACATGTGCTAGCTCTGCTTAAACTAGATGCTAAAAATAGCAGTATGGCCGTGGCACAGGCAGGGACTCAGGATAGCTGCCCAAGTACAATCTCACGCAGCCCACTGGGTAGGTACTTGGGCAGCTAGCCCAAGCCACTGCTCATGGCCCCGCTGCCATGTTTAGCATGCTAGCACAAGCGGAGCTGGCACCTGTCAGTCTACCTGCACTGGGAAGCACACTCCCAGCTGTATACAGTGTAGACATCTCTCAGACAAACTCTCATGGGAGTTTTGCCTGAGTAAGAACTTCAGGAGTGATGGCCAAGAATGACCCTACTCACTGAAGGTACATCCTGCTGAAGTTAATTTCACTTGCCCTGATCCTGGTCCCCTTGACTTTGTTAGTGCTGGATCAGGCGCTTATTGCAGATTTTAATATGTAAACTTTACTCACCATCTTGTGCTGAATAAATGATGGCAACAAGGCTAAACGGTCCATCCCCTTTGTTGTTAAATGCTTTCACTTTTACTTGAAACTTTGTTGAGGGAGGCAGAGAGTCATCTTTGTGCACATATCGGCCAATATCAGGATTGGTAACTGTAACTCTTCTCCATTCCTTTTCACCAAATGGTTTAAAGGCTACTATGTAACCAAAATTCTTGCCAAAGTGGTACTCTCTTGACAAAGGCTGAAGAGACAAAAGACTAAGAATTAACATTTTACGGTTAACCAGTGGATCACTAATTAGAAGTTTAAAAATATTTGTCTACATATAAATTGCAAAAATATTGCATTGAAATTACATTCTCTAATTTGCTTCCGTCCACTTCAAAAGCACACCATCTCCGTCACTGACTACATCTGGTAATAATAAGATTCAAGTTTAACTTCTGCTTTTGATTCAGTACTGCAGAAATGCATGCCATGCTGTCTCCAACCAGAGAAGGCTAAGATGATTTTGTTTTAAAAACTATATTCAGCTGCAGCCAGCAAAAGATCTTTTTAAGAAATGATGAGTGGCAATGAGTATGTAACAGACTTTGGGTGCGTGTGTGCATGTGTGTGAGAGGGACAGAGGGAACGAGTGTGTAACTCACAGATGTCTATCACAGGCTCCAAACACAGACAATTAGTAATGGATTCATACCTGCCATTATATCACAAATATCCTTATGATTATTTATTTCCCATACTTATGGGTAATGGCAAATTCTCTGTTAGAGCAGGTAATGTGCTATCCATTTAACTGCTTTAGCATCAGTGTTGCCAGAACTTCACTCCCTAAAGACTTCAGACATTCCTCAGACCCACATGGACTACCATCCATCATCTTTATGGCACCCTGTAGGCCCTACTCATATCACTGATCAGTGATGCTTCTGGCTGAATCGGAGGTAACACTTCTGGAAGACTTATCCAAGGCCATCGTCCATGGATTCTGAAATAGAGACTCCTATCATTCTAGATGTAAAGAGACAGGATCCTGTTGTCATTGGCTAGGTTCTTCCTGTGGCTGTTCAGCAACAGACATGGAGTAGACTCAGATTAATAGAGCTACAAATTTTATTTACCATTTCATTGATTTCTGTGTGTGAACCTAAAGGCTGGGCAGAGGCTGATGTCTTTGAGAGTAGCCCCCTGCTCCACCCTCTCTTGCCCTCCAAACCCAACAGAGTCTCTCCTGCACAGAACATCCATGCAAGGGCTGATGTGCAGAGCAATGGACCTGCAGCAGTGTAACAGGTGGGAATATATTATCTTCAGGTTTTACACTGCTGTCCATTACTGTATCATCCACGCAATGGACACTCCGAGTCAGATTTTTTAGAATTAAAAATAGTTTTAAATGAAAGGGGCAGAAAACACAAATTCTATTTTATGGAGGATTTAGAGATTCTGACATTTGTTTTAATTCTGAAACATAGAAAGAGTGCCATGCTTTGTTTTTTTATTCCCTGTCTTAGGTTACAATTGTTAGCTGTTAGCATGTACTGTATCTTCATTCTTATAGCATTTCAGATATAATAAACCAGGACCAGATGGGATCTTCATTCCTTCATCTTCCCCCAAATGGGAGAGAGAAAGTGTGAGACTGCATTCTCCACAGGTAGGATATTTTAAGAACTTTAGTAATACATCACTTCACTTCTCAAATCCTTTTCCTGCATACTTGGGGTTGGAAGTGCCCACAATTCTTCCCACTCCTTCCAGTCCATGGCACAGGTTCGTAGGTCTTGGAGTTCCAGTCCTTTTCGCTTCACACTACTCTTGACTAAGTCTTTCCTTTGTAAAAACAACAAGAAGTTCTCGTGGCACCTTAGAGACTAACAAATTTATTTGGGCATAAGCTTTCGTGGGCTAGAACCCACTTCATCAGATGCATGGAGTGGAAAATACAGGAGCAGGTATAACTACATGAAAAGATGTGAGTTGTCTTACCAAGTGTGAGGTCAGTCTAATGAGACAATTCAATTGACAAAAGGATACCAAGGGAGGAAAAATAATTTTTGAAGTGGTAATGAGAGTGGCTCATTTCAGACAGTTGACAAGAAGGTGTGAGTAACAGTAGGGGAAAATTAGTATTGGGGAAATTAGGTTTAGGTTTTGTAATGACCCAACCACTCCCAGTCTTTATTCAGGCCTAATCTGATGGTGTCCAGTTTGCAAATTAATTCCAGTTCTGCAGTTTCAGGTTGGAGTCTGTTTTTGAAGTTTTTTGGTTGAAGAGTTGCCACTTTTAGGTCTGTTATTGAGTGATCAGGGAGACTGAAGTGTTCTCCTACTGGTTTTTGAATGTTATGATTCCCGATGTCAGATTTGTGTCCATTTATTCTTTTGCATAGAGACTGTCTGGTTTGGTCAATGTACATGGCAGAGGGGCATTGCTGACACATGATGGCATACATCACATTTAACAAATTTATCAATTTGTTAGTCTCTAAGGTGCCACAAGGACTTCTCATTGTTTTTGCTGATACAAACTAACACGGCTACCACTCTGAAACCTCTTTCCTTTGTATCCTCAGTCTTCCACTTTCTTTCTTGCTTGCTGTCCTCTCGCTTGCTTCCGCTTTCTTTGCTGCTCATTCTTCTCCCATTCTTATTACATGTCCAGCCCACCTCACATGTGCACTCTCCAGCCTATCACTGGAAGTCCCAAGTTAATCATCCCCCTTATTTCTTCCATGCCTCCTCTGTTTACCATCTGCTTCCTGCCATTCTCCTCCATATATTATTTTTTACTACTTGTATCTTCTTTTTTTTTCAACTTTGTAAGACCCACCATTTCCAAACCATAGAGCAGGCAGGGACAAACACATGCAGCATACACTTTTCCTTTCAGTTTGTTGCTTAATCTCTGGTCCCACAGTACTCCTGCCACATTGGGTTCTTCCTTTCAATTCTACAGATCTCTCCGATGGCACTAAGTGTACTTCCCAAGTACACAAATTTTCTTCTGCTCCTGAAACGTCAATCAAGAGCTCTTCTTCCATCTTCTCTACTTTCATAATTTTAGGGGGTTTTGTGTTTACCTTCAAACACAAATGATCACTCTGATATCATATTGTCCAGTTCCTCTTTTGCTGTCAGCCAAAAGGGCCAAATAGTCAGCATAAATGTCATGTTGAAATAAATAACTATACATTGCTGAATGCCATGCAATATCCACCAATTCTAGTCCTCAAAGGAGAATCGGAAAGGGAATTAACCAGGCTGTCCATGAAGAGAAATGGAGAAATGCTATGGCCAAATGGAAGACCACTTCTAGTCCTCTATCTCTGCACTTCCTTTAAAACAAGGTATCGAAGAGCTCTGGCTGTATCCCTGAATATCTCACGCAAGCTAAGATTATGAATCAGAAAATGCTGTAGGTGTTGGCAGCCACATAACCTGTCTCGTATTCTGTTCTCATGCCATTAATTAAGAAATTATTGGAATAGCATATGAAAATGTTTGTACAATTTTGGGAACAAATACCCTTATCTGAGTCAATCTGTGCTGTGTCAGGTGGGCATAGTAAATCTAAACTTAATAGAAAAAAAACCCTTGATAGTTATGCTAGTGGAAAGTTGGATATTCCTGAGAAACAGAAACTCCTCCCACCTAGTTTAAATGGTTAAATGAACTACCCATTACAGAACTGCTGGAAAAACTGACATTAGCTAAGAGAAATAATTGGAATATAAATCTATTTGGGGCCATTAGAAAGAACTAAATTATCCTAGACTTCAGATCTTGCATTAGTCACTATCCTCCTGGTTATAATTTTTTTAAAAATGTAGTCATAGCTGGCAATTATCCAAGTCTCCCTGATGCCAACACTGCCATCAATATAGGTCTTTACATGCAGTGCAACGTGTATCATTTTTAATCTTTCTCTGAGACAACAGTGTGTATGTCAATATTTTAAGACTAATCTGTCTTGCTCAACTGTGCATTGCATGTGTTTTTATTTGATTCTCTCTACTGAAAGAACAATTAAAAACAAAATGAAAATAATAGGAGTGGTATATTGTCTAAATGACTGTTTACTGGCATTGAGAAAGATATCTTGAAAACCTATTTTTACAGAATGTTGAAGTTTACTTTTTTTAAACTTGAAGCTCTTGTCTCCAAGTCAGTTCATGCTCGTGCATCTCTACTGTTGCAGATACAATTGAAAAAACAGTTGAAAATATTTTGATCTGAAGTAAAAAAACCCACCTTTCTCCCAAATTTGTGGTTGGTTACAACTGTCACATTTGACATACTCTTCCCAAGGGGTTTCGTAACCCTAAAATACAGCATTACACATACACACACTCACACACAGGTGCAATATGCATACTTTTTGAAACAAACCCATATTTTCTTAAAGGAGCATCCTTGCTAGGACAATAAAGTAGATGCTGTCAGTCATAAGTAGCCTTTATGTACTGATTAATCAAATAGAAAGCATTCTTAGTAGTAGAGGTACACACAGTATGAGCTACATCTGACATATCAACCATTCCTAAAGAAATAAAGGATATATTTTCTACTCTCCATATGACGTTGGGCAAGTGAATAGAGGGGCCAACGACAGCAAGATATACTTTTAAAAAGTAACCAAAGTTAACTTTGTGGCCTCTGATTGCTGGAGGCAAGTATAAACTTCCACAACTCTTTCTTTTACCATGTATCAAGGAAGGAACTTCTCTTTCTTTCCCATACTTCATCCTCTGTAGCTGCTTCTTAACTTCTCAGCTCTCCTTTCCATCCCATTCACCTTTAGTTTACATATGATCTTCCTTCTCCCCTGCTTTCTTATCCTCTTCTGCTCCATTTTTTCCTTCTTCCCATTTTCTTGCCTTTCTTCTCTTCATGCCCTGTTTTCAACCTTTGCTTCTCTTTCGCTCTGGCTCTCTCTCTCATTGACTGGGCATTTCCAGAAGGCTTTTTTTTCAGTGGGTGGAATTTTCCAAAGAGTTGTTCCAGCCCCAGAAGGAAAACAGTAATACTACATATTTCTACAGTAGACATTCTAAAGACAGAATATAATGGAGTCACCACTTATTGTGCCTGCAATTTATAAAAAGCTTTGTTTACTGTGATGCTTTTCTAACAATCAGTGTCATTCTCTAACCCTGCGTTCCACTCCAGTTGCAGGTAGGTGTGTGATGTGAGAAGAGCCAACAATTAAAACTAAAAAGTCTAGCAATGTAGCTGTTAAAACGTTTAAGCGAACCTGCTTACTGTTTGAGTTGTGGGCTTCAAAATTAGAATACTACTTGATCCAAAGTACAATTTAAGTCAAAATCCAAATGCTGCTTTTTAAAGTTCTATTAAATTAATCTAGTATCCTAGACTCTGCTTCTGTGTTTTAATCTATGTAATATGTGCCCAGAGCATCGGATAGGTGCCTAAAGCTATATTTTATAAAGATGAATAAATAAATAACTATCTAAAAGCATACATTTTCCCATCCTTCTTATATATTTCAAAAGACAAGACTGCAAACTTATTGACTGTGGGCCCAACCCTGCCCTCTCTGCAGTCAATGGCAAAACTTCCACTGACTTCAGTGGGAAGGATCAGACACTGCATACCCAGCACAGCACATAATCAATGCAGTTTCATTTTGACACTCACCATCCATGTTATTGTCAGCTCTCGGTTACTTCCACCTCCTCCTCCAACATCAGAAGGAGCCACATTAGGAGCTGGAATAACAGAAAAGACAAGCAACATTTTCTCAGACTCCAGAGCTCTCATTCAATAAAGAACCATTAATTACTTTTTTCTTTTTACTAGCAGTGCCAATGAGTCCATATGGTGCACACAATTACAATAATGATAGCCTGTAATAGCTGTGAGAGCCTGTGCTCTTGCCAAGACTAACGTATAGCTTTTGCCACAAGAAAAGTGCCAGTTCTCTCCAGTTATGGTAACTAGGCACGGCTGGTAATAACTCTTTCCTGATTTTGTCCATGTTCACTTTATTTTTTAAATTGGATATTCAGAAACTGAATGCACCCTTCATAGATTTGAGAAGAAAAGCATTTTATTATTCTTATCTTTGCTCACTCTGTGGTCTTTAGACTTATGCCTCCATTCAACAAAGACTTAAACACATGCTTCATTTTACACACTCTGTGAATAGCCCACTGATATCAATAAATCTATTCACTATACATAGAGTTAAGCACATGGGTAAGTCTCTACAGGAC
Organism: Macrochelys suwanniensis; assembly: GCA_033296515.1. NCBI lineage: Eukaryota > Metazoa > Chordata > Testudines > Chelydridae > Macrochelys > Macrochelys suwanniensis. Next base: position 292,350,058 of record CM065775.1, read on the forward strand.
TGGGACCTTAGTCCTGTTCTCATTCAGGTCAATGGCAAACTACCATTGATCTGAATGGGTGGAGGTTTGGGACTTAAGGCTCTAGTACTCCAAGTAAATTAAACTTCTGATTGTATATATTGTATTTTTATGTTTCATTTAGAAATCTGCACATTGAAAACTGATATTGTATATTTTGAAATAAAATCTGCTAAAATTTAATTTCTGGGCAGCACAGTGGTAAAAAACAGGAAGTTCCCACTGTTTCCATTATAATTTACTCCTTTATTTTCACTTGTGTGACACTGACAGCCCTCAATTCCCACTGAATCTAGTTGGGGTAAAAGCTAGGTAGTTCTTAAGGTATGCAGGCTCCTTCCTCCCATAGACCTGGTAAGGAAGGTTCCTTGAAACTCATCTCTGCCATGATGACTTAAAAAAACACTTTCCAAAAGATAGGCAATTGGTAGTCCTTATCAGACTAAAAATTATAATTTCATTGTTAACTTGTCTGCTCCTGCCCCTTGTTTGTGTATCCACCTGTGGTCTTTCATTATTAGGTTGCATAGTTAAGCACTCTAAAGTTAAGAAATGACAGTTAAGGTTGCCCATACAACCTTAAATATGCTCCCAGTGCACGTGCATTATGACATACAGTAACTCCTCGCTTAACGTTGTAGTTACATTCCTGAAAAATGCAACTTTAAGCGAAACGATGTTAAGCAAATCCAATTTCCTCATAAGAATTAATATAAATGGGGGGGGGGGGGGGGAAGAGAGAGAGAGAGGTTCCAGGGAAATATTTTTCACCAGACAAAAAACTATATATATATATACACACACACACACACACACACACACACATATACAGTATAAGTTTTAAACAAACAGTTTAATATTGTACACAGCAATGATGATTGTGAAGCTTGGCTGAGGTGGTGAAGTTAGAGGGTGGAAGAGGGTGGGATATTTCCCAGGGAATGCCTTACTGCTAAATGATGAACTAGCATTTGGCTGAGCCCTCAAGGGTTAACACATCATTGTTAATGTAGCTTCACACTCTACAAGGCAACACGAATGGAGGGAGGGGAGACAGCATGGCAGACAGAGACACACACCCTGTGTGTGGGAGAGAGAGAGAGATGCACATTGCCCCTTTAAGCACGCTGACACCACTCTAAGTACATTGCCTTTTAAGTATATCAGGAAGTTGAGATAGCAGCTGCTGCCAGCAAGCTCTCTCCGTCCTGAGCCCTGTCGTGTCCTCACACTACTCTATATGGAGAAGGGGTAAGTGGGGGGCAGGAGCAGGGGGACCCCTGACATTAACCCCCCTTCCTCCGCCCTGCACAGCAAGCAGGAGGCTCCCAGGAGCAGCACATGGCAGTGAGGAGAGGGACAGCTGAACTGCCAGCAGTTGAACTGCTGGGCGGCTGCCGCATAGGGAACTTAGGGGAGCGGGGAGCTGCCGGTCCACCCTGGTTCCAAGCTCCCACCAGCTAGCTCCAATGGGCTGCTCTTCCTGCAAGCAGTGGACAAAGCAGATGGCTACCAAACGTTATAAGAGAGCATTGCGCAACTTTAAACGAGCATGTTCCCTAATTGATCAGCAACGTAACAACGAAACAATGTTAACTGGGATGACTTTAAGTGAGGAGTTACTGTACTCTAAATACATGATCACATAGTTTTTTTCTCAAGTAATGCATGTTATTATCATACATCACATTTGTTCTACTACTTTGTAAGATGCAAGTTGTACACAGAATGACAAGACTTTACTGGACAAGGCTAGTGCTCTCCCCTATTTAAACAGCTGGCCAACTGGTGCCTTATACAAGGCCAGGCAGGAAGTTTATTTTTTCCCATTCTTTTTAGAGTTTTCTTTTGAAAGGAAGAAAATGAAATTCAAAACCTAGCATTGAGATGACTTGTACGTTTGAAAGATCAAGCAGTCCAAATCATACTGGTAGCATCTGACGCCAATTTGTGCTCACTTAGCACAGGTGTAAATGGCCACCCAAAGTGCAAAGCAAGGGATGACTGGGACTAATATATTTATCATGACAACTCAAGTAAATGGAGAAGAGCCCAGCCTTCATTTTCCTAACATTAATTGGTTTCAGAGACTTATTGAATTTTAGTGTCTAGTAGCTAAAATATATACATCTAGTCTTCTAATCGGAAAATCCCAAGAAGTCATTATGTAACTTAAGTGGTACTGAACAAAATAAACAGACTTTAATTCAAACTTATCTTAATTACACGTACAACAAGCATGCAGTTAAACGCAGCCATTAAAATGAAAGTCATATGCACATGGAAGAAAGAGTGAAGGTTCAGAGCAGTTTGTGCCCCTGACAATTGTCAGATACCACAGTTAAACTTACGCAATGTGTTATCCATTACTCAGATGGCACAGCAGATTAGTAGCAATGTTTGATCCTGTGTCATATTGAGCAGCTGTTCTTTATAATCAAATAATCAAAATACACTAGCATTGGTTCCAAGCTGTGCAATGAAAATACCTAATACCTTAGGGGTCCTATTCAACACACATTAAACTGAAAAGCCACATATAGTGTCTGGCTCCCATATTAGCCTGAGAGTCTTAGCAGGAAATTCAGATGGGGGATGGCACCAGTCATCTCTAATAAGTGCCAACTCATGGTAAGAAATACACTTTCTTCAGTACAGGGGATCCTATCCATTAACACTTTAGTGCATTACACTCTTCGATTTGCATCCTAAGAAGCATGCACGATTGATGCCATAAAACTTCTATAAATGCCTGCATTAATGGTCTGTTTAGATTCACCAAAAGTGCCAGTCATAATCTGCCACAGGCAGAAATGCTGCTCCTAGTTGTCCTCCATTCTGCATGGGCAGCAAGACAACCAGCTAAATCTTCCAAAGATCTTAAAGGCCTGATGCAAAAGGGGAGGGCATGTCATTCTTTAAGTTGGGGAGGAGACTGAAAAGTTTCATGAACCCAGCATGAGGCTATTGATACATGTAAAGTATCACAATCCCTCTACATGTGAGGGTTGTTTCCACCCTTCCTTCAGAACAGCAGAAAAATATTAATGGTATGACAGCACCCCAAGAAGCAAGTGCACATTTATTTTTTAGACCCCCTAGGCTCTTTCCAATGCAGCTGTGGAGTAAGGAAACATATGACGCTAATAGCCAAGTTTATTGGAAGTAATTTCCTTTCACTTTGGTTTTACAGTTTTGTGGATTTTTCTTTCCTGTCTCCACTAACCTGACGAATCAATGCTTCCTTACTCCCAAGCAATCTAATTTTTAAAAGACTAAAGGTGATTCTGCTTTTTATTATTCTTAGCAAAAATTTCAGTGAACAAACATTTAATCTATTTTCCAAATATATATTTCAAGTTCGAGTAATGGGACAGCAGCTTTCTAAAAATGATAAAGAACAGGGCTGCAAACTGGAGCTAGTATTTGTTAAGGTGGATAAAGCGATATGGAAGTCTTGTTGGATATAGACCTTTTTGCAGTGACACATTACCTCTAAAAGCACTGCTCTTATCTCCTTCAGACAGTCAAAACAGAATATATTACCTTGAATGATATATTCAGCATCTAATTCTTCATTTGGGAGAATTCATTTTATGATGTACCTGTCCCAGCCTACAGGATATGCTTAACTGTGCTCCGAGATCTTAACATTAAGCAATTAGACAGACTGGGGCATGTGTTGTGTTGGATAATGTCATGCATTTGAGACAGCATTAGAAGGCACAAGACCAAACCTTCAATCACAGGGAAGTGGCATTATCCAGTACAACACACATCCTGGTATGTCTTATGATTACAATAGAGCAAGCTAAGAAACAAATGTACATTTGCTGATTTAAAAAAAGTATATATTCTTCCTGCACAAAAAACAATAATTAACTAATTTAAAACATACTTCAGGGGATCTCTGAAAGGCAGGAGAAGAAAACATCCCCAATGAATGCAATTTCATGCTGTTTTTCTCTTCTTTGTTACTTTAATATTTTTAAAAATAATGAATAAAACATGAATAAAAGAGTAAGTCATTCTATATGATGTCTGTGTTTCTTGGAGAACAACTGAGGATACAAGTGTCAGAGCTATAACACAAGTCTGTTCGGGTAATTTCTCACTACTACTGGACAACAGCTCATGTACTGCAATAGGGCCTCCTTCCTTGTCAAGAATTTCCCTCTAACCACCAGTAACAATTGGGAATGACTTATCCTCTCATTCTCTATTTCTTAATTTATTACTGGACCAAGAAGTACTGGGTAATCAGACCAAAGGGGCCCAGTGATTCATATTGGCCGTGGGTTGAAAGTCTATATTCCAGTAGTCTGAAATCCTACCCTTCTTTCTGTAACTGATAGGCTGACCCAGGAGTGGGGGCATAAAACCTTGGGCTGGCAGCTCAGACAGGAGGGATGATTTGGTTTATAAGTAGTGCTGCTGGAACAAGTAGTCACACCAGTTTCAGAAGGTCATCAGTGGTTGCAGTCTGAAGGACAACAGATAGGCTGCAGCACCAAGAATACTGCCATAAATGAGAAGAGAAGCAACAGGCTGGAAACAACAGGAAGAGACCAGTCTGAGAGCACTGAAAGAGCCAACAGGAATACCGGGCCGAGCCAGATTGGAGGGGCAACCTGAACAGGCGGGAAATGCTCTTGTGCGTTGAAGCCAGCTCTATAGCGGACGTGATGAGATCAGCTCAGTAACTGGACATGTGCCTGTGGATAAACTCATTGTAGGAAGTGTGTCTTTAAAACATACAGATACCATTAAATGGTCTAAGCTCCCAGAGCGAGAGATTTGTTAGTCTGATATGAGTGAAAGACCATAAAATCTTCTCCAGACTTTGGGATCATGGCTAGCCATGGCAGTGAGCTAGTAAAAAACAGCAGTCACTAAAGACAGTGTAAATTTATCATTTGGTGTCAAGACTGCTCATTTTGTTGCCTATGTTGTGGTTGGCACACTAGGATATCTAATAATTATTCACTACAGTCAATTACAACTAGTTACACCATTCTATTTGGACTTAAATGCTTTTTTGCACTCTGCCTCTACCAACATTAATGAAAATGTAGAAAAATAAAAGGAACATTTAAGCATTTTAAGATACCTCTACAATTTGTCTCTACATACCAGCTCCTTCTGTTCTAATTCTTTGTGATGGCATACTAGGTTCTCCTATCCCCAAAGTATTCATTGCTGTTATCCGGAATTCATACTCCATCCATGGGATTAAATCAATCACCTTTGCGGTCTCCATATTTCCTTCAATGTTTGGGGGATCTAAATGAAACAAGAGACTGCTTAGAAAGGAGCATTTTGCAGTGAGCTGAAAGAGTAATCTAAGTTTCTGAAGTTTCCCCCTCCTCTCTGTTTGTAATCAGCCACCTAGATGAACACTACATTATAAAACGGGATCTCTCTTTTGTACAAGGAGTTCTGGCAGAGAATGAGAAATTGAAATCTATGAGATTATCTGGGATAAACCTTTACAAGATCTCAAATTGCAATTGCAAGTGGACGAGTGGTGGAGGTAGCCCCAATAATTGCATACTGGACCTTGAGACATCTGGACATTTCTCCTATGGAATAATGCACTGAGAAAGCTCGAACGTAACTACGTTTCATGTAACAATCAAATGCTTTTGAAGTTCATAATCCTGGAATTTCACTTACAATTCTGAAAGTTAAATACAAAGTTAAGTAAGTGCCAAAGGGATAGCCAGGCATAGATGGAAAGATCTGTCAGCTATCCAGGAATGGAACGTACAGTATGATTAGAAGTTAGCACCTGGGTTTGGAGGAAGCTGAGGGATTTGAAAGTTCCCTAGCTGGGAGGGGAGTCAATGCTGAGTTTGTGGGTGAACTGGTGGATGTGTGTGGTGGGAAAGGGAATGGCAAGGTAAGACATATATACTAATATTTATTGTTAAAATAATATATAACAACAAATATTACTATACATTCTAGAACAGGCCTGGTCCTGCAACGCTTGCATGCCCACTGAGGCTTACTGGATTTAGGGGTCAATAAAGCTGGGTATGTTTCTAAGGCATCTATCACTGTGGTATCAAAGTATAACTTAGATGAAAAATAATAACTGAACTATTAAAATTCTACTATATTTGACAGTCAAAAGATTAATTTGGGTGACCTAATTCTCAAGAAAAAAGGTTTTAGACATTCCATTTGATTAAAGGAGTGTGATTAGGCATAACAAAAAGAATGAAATGTTAATTCTATAGACCACCTGGCAATATTACCCAGAATAAATTATTCAAAAATTAAATGTGCTGAGTGGGAAACAAATATTCTCATGGTTGAGAATCTGCACTACTTACTTGTTGGGCAGAATCTCTGCATGTGATTGGCTCATATTAACAGCCAGAATTTAGAAGGGTTTAAGATAAGCAGATTTGCTGAAGAAATGTATTTTGACATAAAATATTTTCTAAAGAATAAGGCCATGATCCTGGAAAGGCTTATGTACGCAACTTCACACATTGTTAGTCATCCAGAAAGGAATGTATAAAATTAAGCACATGTAAGATGAGTCAAAAGTTAATCTATTGATTTTATTCGTTCTAATACTACCCTTACCTGTTTTGGCATCTTTCCACTCCTCAGAAAGAAAAGTCTTTGACTGGATAGTGTACTTTGAAATAGGGCTATGATTGTCTGTCCCACGACTCCAAGTAAGTGTTACAGAAGTGTCTTTAATATCTTCTATTCTCAAACCCCCAGGGGGACCTGGAGGACCTGAAAAGCACATTTGGCAATTTACAGATTAAATAATACTTTTAAAAAGAAAGGGTTTCCTAACTAATGTATTACAATCTATTTAACCATTATATAAGATTTCTATTCTCACATTCCCTTAAGAACTGCTTGAAGAATGGGCAATACAATCATGTCTTTATAATCTTCATAAAATGAGTCAGCTGATTTCTGCATTTGCATCTAAAAGATACTAAGAGTTATAGCTATTAATGATCCTTTCTAAATTCCACCTAAAACTTGGATGGTCTTATCCCAAAACAGACTCATGAACTGAGGACATGATAATATTTGCTAAAGTGAACAGCAATTTTTTCCCAGCCTACATTTTACAGGGTACTTACTGTTATTATTAAAGCACTCCTTTACTGCCCCAATTGGTTCATAAAACTCAAGCATCATAAGATACGTGTGTTGTGCCGTGCCTTACTCAGCTCCAAAAAGAAAACTGCATGGCTGCTTGGAACATACAGGTCAACAACTACAGGTGACTAGGACTCTTAGCAGTCTAGACTAGAGAGTTAGAGGACAGTGATGCAACATGTGTGTATGTGTATGTATAGGAATCTTGATCTGTAAAAGACACCCTGAAAGTCAGAAGTCCATGCTAAAAATAAACTCCTTGCCCGATAGCTCTGTGATCATCAGCTTTGGGACCTGCTTGTGAATTTTGCTTGCGGGTCATTTCACACAATTTATTTTATCCTGCTTGCATTTGCCTTGGACATTAGGATCAAATTACAAGAAAAAAAATCAGTGAAGTAAGAAAAGCAGAGGCAATGCATTACAACCGCTAAAATGAGACTTGCTGATTCCCTTTCCATGATTAACAGCTTGTCCAATCTCATCTATGATTCAATTAATTACTCCAACAATCTTTCAGTAGATTACAGCAAATGTGACTGCACATGTCACATGGTATCTTCAGAAGAATAAGGGGACTAGTCTCTCTTTACTGTTCAGACCTGGAAACTACCAGGCTCTTAGCAAATGCAGTGATATCCTCTCTATCATTTATTTTGATTTGAAAACAAGAGAAATCTCAGAAATAAACCAATTATTGACCAATTTTAACAAAGAGGCAGAAATAATTTATGATATTACAGACCTGAATCTAACCTCCCACTAATCACCCAGAAATAAAATGCCCGCTGTATGTTGATGACTTCATCATACTATCACATATGGAAGAAGATCTCCAGAGAAGTGGACATCTTCTACAAACCTACTAGAAGACATGGGACCTACAGATAAACCTGGAAAAAATAAAAATCGAGATATTTCAGAAAAAAACCCTGAACAAACCCCAGTCCCATCTAGTGGCACCGAAATGAGAGAGACACTCATGCATTAAGCTCCAGAGGCCCCAGGTTTGATCCTGCCTGCCACCAATCGCGTTCTGTCAGCGTTACACTAAGTTATACATAATAAATGCAGCAGAGAGCTTCAGACTGGCTACCAAGGAATTGTGGGTATTCTATGCCATTAAGCTACTACACGAGAGATACCACCCTCTACATTTATATACAAATGTATAGCTACATTTTTTCACCAACATGATCCAATTTCTGTATGGAAGTGAAATCTGGGGTCCAACTTTAGCAACTGATTACACTGACTGGGATAAAAACCCTAACAGAAACTCTACTTTTGAAGTTCTACAAACAAATACTCCATGTGCACAGGAACTCCAGCAACAATAGCTGCACTGCAGACCAGAACTGGGTCATTTCCTTCTGCTAACCAATGAACACCAAAGAATATTTAGTGACCTCTCCGCCAAAGAAGCAAATACTCACTCTTCTGCAAAGTACAAGAGTATTTAGAACTTGTCCCATATGAAAACACAATCTGCTCCTATATACCATTGTTCCTGGTCTCAAAAACTTTCCCCTCTTGACCTGTGGCGCAAACAATACTACCCCAATCTGAAAAGTACTCAGGAAGCTAGGCCAGAACATAAAATAACAATATACAAGTCATTGGGAAGAACAAATTAAAACTAGCAACAAGCTAAACTGATACAAATCATTGCTAGCATATTATTTCTGTGCTGGCTCTCCCCAAATTCAGAAGCAGTGATCATAAGGTGGAAATTAGAAGGCTCAAGGCAAAGTCTAAACCCACAGATGAGTGACTGTGTAGCAGTGTGTGACAAAGGAGAGACTGAGACAGGGAGACTTTCTACTCCTGTGTCTCAAACACAAGGAAACGTGAAAAAGATATTTCCTTAAATTATCAGGAATCATAAAAGATACATCATCATAAAGTGCTGCAGAAAAAAAACCTGTGTCTGACTGACTTTGGGAGAAAGGGAAGAGATGACAGAGATAGAATCACATCATGCTACAAAGCAACCTGCCACCAAATCAGGGGTGACATATTGGCCCGACTGCAGTCCCATTTATTTCAGCAGGGCCAGGATTTCCTTCTAGCGCTGGACAGTAATGACAAATAGACACAGGGGATCTATTTATTGTACTTTTGTGGTTCCATTACTGGAGCATTCGAGTGCCTCGCAATCTGATGTGTTGATATCAAAAGTCCCCAAACAGTGTGTAAGCCCCATTTTGGGTGGACTGTACCCACCTATGACAGATACCTAAGAGGTCTGGTTTTTTCTTACACTTTAGCAATATTTGTACATCTTCTCATGCTTATAAAGTCTCATTGACTTGAACTTAATATATGCACTGCTTGATAGACACCTTAAATTTTTTTTTGATGTAACGGTTGAGACAACAGCATTTTCCGAAGAATTCTTCCTGTTCCACGGTTTTCTTTAATATAGAGCTTAAAATAGCAATCTAAAAATATTTTAAGTACAGTAATTGTTTCTTTTTAAACTGAGTCAGCAATGGTTTCATAAATATAGGGTCCTTTAAACAGAATCTGGAAAGAATATTTTGTTTTGGAGCACTTTTTTCCCCATCTTGAAACTGCTTACATAAGTTATTTTATTTTTAAAAATTGTATTTGTCTTCTATTTTATAATTACTGTATGTTGTTGGCTTTGAACGTTTACACCATATAACTAAAAGAATAATTTCCTTGAAAGACAATATTTCTCATTTATAGAATGAAGTGCTTTTGTAAATGTGCTTTTGTAAAGGGTTGAGAGTTCAATCCTTGAGGGGGCCATTTAGGGATCTGGGGGCAAAAATCTGTCAGGGGACAGTACTTGGTCCTGCTAGTGAAGGCAGGGGACTGGACTCAATGACCTTTCAAGGTCCTTCCAGTTCTAGGAGATTGGCATATCTCCATTTATAAATAAAATAAAATAAATTAAAAAAAAATCTCACTCGGTGCCTATCTGTATCTTGAGGTGCTTAAATACCTGTGTAAATCTGGCCCTAAATGAATACTATAGCAGTAAGCCTGAACAAAATAACCTAATAGTAACTATCAAACATCTCCAGTATTAGGGTTCCCATATCTGAACATTCAAAAAAGAGGACACTCCACGAGTGGTGGTAGGGGGGGTGGTATTCGTATGGAGGGCCATGTAGGGAATGCTGTGCCTCCCCAAACAGTCTAGCCCCGCCCCCATCCACTCCCCGCCCCCTGACTGCCCCCCTCAGAACCCCCAATGCATCCAACCCCCTCTGCTCCTTGTCCTGTGACCACCCCCTCCAGGACCCCTGCCCCTAACCACTCCCCCGGGGACCCCACTCCCTATCTAAGCCTCCCTGTTCCTTGTCCCCTGACTGTCCCCTCCTGAGACCTCCCCACCCTCACTTCCCTCCTAGGACCCTACCCCCTACCTGTCCCCTGACTGTCCCGACCCCTCTCCACGCCTTCACCCCCTGACAGGCCCCCCCCAGAACCTCCATCCCATCCAACCACCCCCTGCTCCCTGTCCCCTGAATGCCCCCTTGGACTCCCTGCAACACGCTGCTGCACCGCCCCGTGAAGCATGCAGCCCCGCCCTCACAGAGCGCTGCCTCGCGGCACACTGAGGCTGCGGGGGAGGGGGGCAGCCAGAGAGGGGCTCTGGCTGCTGGAGGCCCCGATGCGAGCGGCTCAATCCGGCACAGACGCTGTGTCAGCCGTGTCGCGCTCTGCATTGTGGGGTGGGGTGGGGGGGAAATCCTGGAACTTTTTAAGATATTTACAAATTCCTCCCGGACAGTGATTTAAAAACCAAAAAGCTGGACATGTCCGGGAAAATACGGACGTATGGTAACCCTATCCAGTATAATGGCAGGCAAATTTTCCAATCCCTACACAAAACTGAATACTGTTCTTTTTCCTATATACCTTGAAAACTTAATATACAATTAAAAACAAAACCTCATTTCTGCCTCTCTATTAGCTATCAAAATTAAACTGGATTATTTGGAAACTATGACAACTATTTTTCCTTTTTGACATTCTCCATGGTTTATAGTTCAACTCAGGGGAACAAACTTTACCTCTACTTTTGATTTGGCAAAGATTCATTTTCACTGGGCCAAAATGTTAAGGGTAGTGAACAGTCTAGGTTATCAGAAACAGTCCTCAGTTGTATGCTGTGAGAAATACAGAAACATGGTCACCAAAATAATTTATTCATGTTATACCCAGTCTCTCTTACACCCAGAAAGCAGAAGTGAAGCTGGAAGAGACACACATTTTTGCTATCCTGGTTAGATTTGGTATCTCATCCTAAAACATATGCAGGGTCCTTAGGGCTCAGATCTATGATCTCTGGTCTGGATCCCTGTCTGTCACTTGTAAAAGCCAAGAGTAAAGTGCTAACTCATTTGGATCAATGGATCCCTTAGGGAAAGCACAGCACTATATAGCCAATCTTCAACTTTTGTTAAAAGTTCATCTCTTGACATCAAAGAAATACCTGGTTATCACCAATTCTTAAACCATACTTTCTAAGAGAAGGTGACTGAAAAGGTCATCAGCTGAATAAGTTCAGAGTTTCTGGTTTCTGACTGTGGCATGGCACAGAGATGGCCCTGTTTGTGAATACTGATGCCAAACAACTCTCCTTACTGGTACAGCTAGATCTATCATCTGCTTTTGACATGAGTGATCACAATGTTCTGCTAGCCCAGCTGCATAGACTGAGCCGGACAGGATTGTTCTACAGTGGTTCCATTTGTTTTTATGGAACTCTTTCAATCAGTGGGGCTGGGAGAAGATGAATCTGCCCCAAGGCCCTCTTCTTTGGTATCTTTTATGGGGTGTCTTTCTCACCTGTGCGATTCAGTGTTAAACCATTCAGAGAAATGATTCAATGGTATGGTCTTCAGAACACTGTAAAACCCCTATTAACATCATCATATCTCCTGATCACCTCAGCAGTTCCATTATCCTAACTGTGATGTCAGAAGGGATGTAACATTAATCCAGATAAAAGGATGTATTGTTTGTGGGACAGGGAAAACATTTAGAGGAGATTGCAGGTACAGTGGCTTTTGTTCTAATACTTCACCTATGAGACATGTATTTTATTTCACCTGGCTCTGTATTACCACTGATCTGTGGACTGTTTTATTGTCAAGCTTCTTCACTGACACTGTAGTGACAATGCCACTTTCGTCACATTAGCCAGACATGGCTCCGTGTTGAGCACCATCTGCTACGTGTTGAGCACTCCCAGAGTCCCACTGATGTCAATGGGGGAGGGGATCTTAGCCCCACACAGACTCACATAATCCTGTAGAACCTGTACATCGAATGCAATATTGGTGGTACTGTCTTTCACAGTATTTCACTATGTGAATGGTAATAATTCTACTCCCCACATATTGGGTTTGAAGGAGAAATATGTCCAACAGGATATTCCCTTATTTAAAAAAAAGTGTTGCCTACTATTATTGTAATATTAAGCCACATAAATATTCCTTTCCTTCCAAAGGAGTCTCCTGTAATGTGAGTATATTCATCAAATTGAAATTATATCTACTCTACTCAGGGCTGTCCCGAGTTTCTAATCTGCGGGGGGGGAGGGGTGCTCCCCCCTGGCTCTGCCCAGGTCCTGGCCCCACTCCACCCCTTCCCCTAAGGCCCCACCCCGCCTCTTCCCTGCCCAGTTCCACCCCTCCCCCGAGTGCGCTGTGCCTCTTGCTCCTCTCTCCTCTCCGCCAGCACCTCCTGCTGCCGCGAAACATCTGATCCGCAGCAGGCGGTAGGCACTAAGAGGGAGGGAGAGGCACTGATCTGCAGGGCCCACTGGCAGGAAGGAGGCGCTGGGGGATGGGGAGGTTCTGGTAGGGGGGCTCCTCCTTGCCCCCTCCGCCTGCCTGCCACTTGCCTCCCCATTCACCTCCTCACCCCGCTCGCCACCCGCCTCACCTCCCCGTCCATGGGGCCCCCCCAAAGCGCAGGGCTTGGGCGGTCACCCCAATTCACTGTACCCAAGGGACGGCCCTGATTCTACTGTTACACTGTCAATAGAAACTTCATTTGCTGTTATTAACCAAAGGAAATTACATAAAAAAATTACAACAAGGTTAAAACTTACCAGACCCTAAAAATGAAGGAAATTCAGAATCACGGTATAAACTGTTCTTTAACTACCAGACTGCTGTCTAACATACCTGGTAAGTGGGGCAAAACATACTGCCTGTGCTGCCCCATGCATCAGGTATGTCACTTTTGAAATACCAACATTCCAGAGCATCAACACTTCAGAGCATGCTGTTGCTGTCCGCAGAGAAGTTGCACGTGAAGGCCAGAAAAAAACAGATTAACTCACCCTGTTGAACCTATGCATTGTAACAGATCTTGTAAGATACCTACCATGCGAGCAAGCACACTGTTCTGAGACCACGGCAATACTTAGGGACAGAGGGATGAGTTAATGATGGAGTGATAGCCTTCACTCCAAATTTCCTTGTTTCAATTATTTATACATCAGCAGTACTTTTACTGCCATGTTTAGTTTCATGCACAATATACAATTCAGTGAAGCATTAAGAATGGCTGTTTCAGAATTTCTTTTAGTAGACAAAGAGGAATGACCATTTCCTCACTCTATTTTGAGAAGGTTCATTATATATAAGTGAACACCAAATTAAGTTATTTAAAAAATATTATATCAGGAAAAAAATATGATAATGAATCTTTATTCTTATACAGGAAATGCATCAGAAGCACACACACATTTAAATATCTTCCAGAATAACAATCAGGAGTAGAGTGTAAGGTGTTCAAATATTAATGTCCTCCTCATTTTAATCTCCATCAATTCTTGATGAGAAATAAAATGGTTTTAATGAAGAAAAAAAACAACTCCCACCACTCTGCTAACCTACATGAGAGATAGCAAAATGTCTAATTATTTTAGCTTGAAACATCTTACCTCTTACAACAAGGTCAGCTGAAGCTGAGGAGTTGTCAACAATTGTCTGTGCTGTGCACGTGTATCTTCCAGCATGCTGCAGCTGCACATTTTTAATAAGCAGTTCACCATTGTCCTTTATCTGTTTAAAAATTATATCATTTAGATTAATAATTTTCTTATATATTTGTAATACACACACACCTCTATCATTTGATATACAGTGATTGACACTCACGACTAATAAGTGTTCACTTTCAGTACAGAAAGGAGATGATTACCTCCCTCAAAGAAATGCTTGATTTATTTATATTGTAGCAGTGGACAGTACTCAGTATTTCTTGAAAAGTTGTTGCTTTTTAATAGAGCTGAAAATCCAAATGTTCTAAACGAAAAACTCACTATTGCACTTTGTGCACATGTACCACATGCATGTACACTGCCACATGAAAAGACTGGTTTACAATAGTTTTAGCCTAGAATTTTGCATGATTCACTTATAAGTTATTTCTCAATATTACTTAAATTATTGTGGAATTAAGCACAGATATAGAAAAAAACCAACAGTGGATAACACCACAATCTATATCCATGTCAGTAAAGATCTGCTCCCATATATTGGCCCAGATCAGGCCCCAGAAATCAATGTATGGATCAGCTGCCTCCCTGGGATGCCACAAGGAGAGGACATGCCTGTTCAAGACCTAGAGGCTACGCTGTCCTCCCAATAGCATCACATTTGGATAAAGATCTTCAACTCCAGGCTGAATCACGTTTACATGGAAACCCTCCATACTGGGGAACACCTGTCATCCCTTTAAAGGGAGTCCCGAGAGCACCTGTGGCAAGAAGATTCCCCTGGCAGGACAGATTCCATGGAGCCAAGCTGCCACATGGTGCAACTGGCAGCTGAGAAGCACAAGACCTCTGTGCAGATGGTCTTATTGCAAGTTAATTCCATGGGATCTATAGGATTCTAAAGGTGAAACCATAGCTCCTTCCATGATGGGAAAAACTCTGCCTTTCCCAAGGAATCATCTGTAGACAAACTCAAGGTTCCATTCTGTAAGGTGCTGAGAACTCGTTCACCAATTCAGCGAAGCACATACACACGTGGTTGTTAACTTTAAACCTGTGAATTCCTGCCTCAAGGAACTTGAATCTAAACAGACAAAAGCACTGTCGACCAGCAGATGGATTTGTAACACATCAGTGCAATGTCTTAAAACATCTTACCAATAATAATTAACCACAAAACTTCTTTGGATGGTGGATTAACACTGGTAGAGTTCACAGAGAAATTTAATCTTATTATTAGGTACAATTGGTATTGCAGAAGCGCCTAGAGGTCCCAGCCCCTTTACATTACGCACTGTATAAACACAACTGTCTATATTGCTGCAGGGAGCGAGCCTCCCAGCACAGGCAGACAGACATGCTCTGTTCAAGCTAGCGTGCTAAACACAGTAGTGAGGACGTTGCAACACAGGCAGCAACTCAAGCTAATCACCTGAGTTTGGATGAGCTACATACTCAGGCGGCTAGCACATGCCACAACGTTCACAGTGCTATTTTTAGAGCACTAGCTTGAGCACAGCTAGTGCATGTCTGTCTACCCACAGTGGGAGGCACTCTCCCAGCTGCAGTGTAGACCTGCCCAGAAAGTCAGTCCCTGACCCAAAGAGATGAGAGGATGGGTGCCTGAAATGTGGAAAATGAGAACAGAGTGAAGAAGGTGGAGATGAGGGTGGGAAAGTGGTATTGGTGGGAAAGTGGTTATTGTAGTCCTCAGTTGTAAAAGGGACTGACCAAAAATCATTGTTTCCTAGGGTGACCATATTTCCCTAGGCTGAATATGGGACACCTGGTAAAATTACTCGTATTCAAGCGCTGTCAATGGCAATCAATCAGAACTATGCAGTACAAACGTTCAAATTAACAAGTTGATTGAGCCCCTGTTAAAAAGAAATACTGTGTAGTTGGATTCTTTTTATTTACCTTCTTATCTTTAAGGCTTTAGGGTTCACACAGGGAGGGGTGACACACACACACTCCTACTCCATGACCCCCCCACACGGGGAGAGGTTACACACACAGACTCCCGTATCCCTCTCTCACACAGGGTGGGGGTGACTGACCAACTGACTCGACCCTCCTTGCCCGGCGCTCTCCATGCCTGGCTGGGCCTCCAGGATGGACCTGCGTCTCCTGGTACCTGGTGCCATGTCTTCCCGAGGCAACATATGTGGGGGGAAATGCAGGGTCACAAGCCCCTCTCCAGATTTCTGCCAGGGTTCACACCAGAATTTGGCCAGCAGCAGCCTTTCAGCACTGTGCGGGAGGGAAGGGACACGAGTTGCTTCCAGTCGCAGGGGGTGGTGGAGGAAAGGATGACCTAGCCTGTGTCTTTGCAGAGATCATCTCTTCTTCTACCCCCCTGCCCTCAACCTGCAGGGCTTTGGCACATGCAGGGCTCAGCTCCTCCTGGACAGCACCTGAGCCAGAGGGTCTCGGGCTTTCCCAGCGCGTCAACCCAGTCAGAGGCAGTGGGGGAAGGAAGGAACCTGCCAACCAGGCTGCTGGTGAGCTAAGTTCTCTGACCAGGGGCTGGTTCTCCACACAGCGCTGGGAGCAGGACGTGCCCCACCTGTGGGGATATGGAGGAGCAGCAGGACTGGGGAGGTGAAGGGGCAAAGCAGTGAGAGAACAATGAGAGGGGAGCACATAAAGGGCTGATGGGTCGGCAACAAGGGCGACACATAACTGGCCGCTGGCACACTCACCAGCCACTGCAGCTCGCAGCGCACAGCCAGTGCCGTCCGGAAACGGGATGGGGGGCATGGCCCTGCTGGCCAAGAGCCGGTATGCTGTGGGGGCTGTGCTGACGGACAAGCAGGGGGATCGGCTGGCCCTGCGCACGAAATCTTTGCCCCACCACCAGCCTTGCGCACCCACCCCCATAGTTGGCCACTGGACCCCTCCACTAACCGCTGGTCGGAGGGTGGCTGGCGAGCACAGGTCTGGCCAGCAGCAGGACCCGCCAGTACTGATGTGGGGGAGATAGAAAATACGTGACAATTTGCCCATTTTTAAGAAAAAGTCAGGACACCTACAGGAGGGCTTAAACACAGGACTGTCCCTTTAAAAACGGGACGTGTGGTCACCAGGGGTGGCCTTACCATGAGGTGAACTGAGGCGGCCACCTCGGGTGCCAGACTGAGGGGACTCCACTAGGACCCAGAGTGTAGAAAATTGTGTCTGCTGCTGGTGCATAGGTATTCTCTCTGCTCTAGAGGCACAGAGATGGTGGACTGCTGTGCTGGAGGAAGAAGGGCACAAGAGACCTTTCAAAGTTTTGGCCCAAGCAAGGGGGCATGGGGGCGTCATTTGAGCTCCCCGCCTCAGGTGCCAAAATGTTGTGGGCCAGCCCTGGTGGTCACCCTATTGTTTCCTACCAAGATACAATAGAACCTGTATCCAGGTAACAGTCATATGGTGTATAAGCAACACAGATCTATAAAGAGTAAACAGTGCAAACAATGTGTATACCTAATGGTGATTACGGGTACAGTATACTGCAAAAACGCAAATGGCATAAAACATTCAGTAGTTGATTTTAATTATCTATATCATTTTATATCTACACAGTGTTTTAACAATTCTACAGAATTTAATTAAAGTATATAATGCTTGGTATTTTAAGCCCTCATCACTTCAAATATGTAGCTATTGAACAGGGCAATTATTTATTTGCATCACATGTGTAAGATCAAACAAAATGAATGATAACATTTTCTTTTAAACATTTTTCTTGTTATCTGCCTCAGGGGGAAAAATGAAATGTATGTACATTCCCTCCTCCCTCATCCCTCATCCTGTATAACTACCTTTGCTCTCTCTGGAGTAGCCTGCAGCTTTCCTCACAATCCTAGACAAAACAAGAGGAGTAAACGGACCCACCTGTAACACCTGCCAACAGCTCTCCCTGGCCATCTAGTCAGGGATCTGCTATGACAATCAGGCTCACACCCATCCTCCCACAATCTGAAAACCACACATACACTATCTTTGCACTGTGCTCAGTGTAACTCCCACTTACTTTAAGCTGGAATCAAGCAGGTTTATGGAGCAAAGACTAGAACTAAAATTCCTCCAGACAATGTTCTGGAAGTCTTACTCCTTTGAATCTGTCCATGAAAACATTCAGTCTGTGCAACACAAAGTCAGCCTAGAACAAACTGCTTCTGCTTTCTTTCCGCCAAAAGTGAAAGTTGAAAACAGGGTTTCTGAGTGAATGTTTTTTGTCACAAATTTTGAGCTGATTTTCATGTTTCATATTAATGCACCATAGACTAGCTTTTTTCACTGAAAAGTGTTAATTTTACATTTGTATGTTAATATTTAACTGACAGTGTAACAGCTCAGCCTATGTAAGGACAGTGTAATTATAAGAAAGCAAATCCAGATGTTAGCATGGAAAGTTGCCTTCTGTCTCCACAGGATAAACGTAGTAATTCTAAACAAAATTTAAAGGGCAATAGTTATAAATGGAAATGGTATAAATATATTAATCTGCAGTGAGAGCTTGCAATAACGTTTTGTAGGGAGTTTTACTAAGGTTCACATAGGTAAGTTATATGAATGACAGAATGTTTCATACAACATTATCTACTAAACACAGCACTGTAGAAATAACCTTTTAAACGGGCTCAGGCCCTGAGAGTCCTTTCCAGCCTTAATCTCAGACGACAACTACTCCAGCTCTTCTCAATCACCACCGTGTTTTGTTATATTTTATATTTACAATCCATAGCCTACTTCCCCACTTGCTTCTGGGGAAGAGTACACTAGTAGTAGCAGCCAGTCCTGTCTACTTCTCCCTTCCTTCAGGCTTCTTACTCTCCTGTATCTCTTCCTTCCTTTCTGCTTATATAGTCCTAGCCGCTGGGGATACTTCCATCCAATTAGACCTTAAGTTGTATTTCCACGCAGCTAACTGGGCTTCTCTTCCAACTGTCTGTCTTTCAATTAATATAACCTGGTGGGTAGTTGAGAGACAAGGTGCTGAGTTAGCTCCTGAGTCAGGACACCCTGGTACACAAGCATTTCTGACTCTGGCACAAAATTCTACTCTTTTAGTTACCTTAAGAATTTTATTTTATTATTTAATTGTGGTCTGACTTATTATTGTGAACTAAGTAGTGGATACTGCTCTTTCATGGAATCTACTTCCTTTTCAAAGTGACTATTATTAAATGCAAGACTATGTTCAATGGGTGTCGGACAAAAAAAAAAAAGGTATTTTATTCAGGCAAAACTCCTACTGACTTCATGAGTAAAACACAATGTATTACGAAAAATTCTCCAGGACTCTATGACCCATAAATGAGGGTGTAAAATAAACAGAATCCATGCACTCATTTTGTGCAATTAAAAAATACATTAAAAGAACAATGAGGTCAAAATCAAGCACTCAAAAGTTAGGAAAAGCCATAATTAAGGCTGCCTGTTTAACCTTAATTTACCCCGTTTGTGCATATTATAATACACTTTTTAATTCCATGGTCACATACTATTTTGTCCACAGTACCTCTGCCTCATTCACTGCACAGGATGGACAGTACTCACTGAATGATAAGCTATTCTATATTTTGTTATATCTTTCTTGTTCAATGTGTGGGCCAAGACTTATTTACTGAATATTATTCAAATCCTGCTCTAAAGAAAGAATTATTAATTTTCCTCATTATAGTGTCTGAGTACTTCACAAACATGAATGAATTTGTTTTCAAAATACACTTGTCAGGTGAGGTGGTAGTATTATCCCCATTTTAATGAGGGGAAAAAGAAGCACAGAGAAGTGAATATAAAATGTGTTCACTAATTTTGGGTGATAAAATCAAAGGCTAATGACGTTCCCAAATTTGGGACTTGTTTACATGAACAGGAAAGGGTACATTCATGTCACAGAGACAACCTCCCTGCCAATTTTCAAGTCCCTGCTCCAAAGCATGGCGGTCATAGAGTTTCACAACCTAACAGCTAAAAGATTTTTTTTTTTTAACATGGGCAAAACAAGGTATTTCCCCTTTAACCTGGTTCTCAGTAATGGCTAAACCATTTTTGCTGAAACTTTCCAAAAAAATTCAGCCTGAGGTAGACACTTGGCATTTCAGCCCGTATGGTTAAATTTGGCAAAAGTATGACCAACTGAAAACAGGGTTTTATAGTGGGAAGAATCATAAACCTTAACTATTTGCATTTATCTGCAGCACCTATAATAATTTCATATATATATATATATATATATATATATATATATATATATATATATATATACACATACACACACATTGTGGGTAAAATACTGCTCTGTGTTACACCAGTACAAAATCTGCAAAACACTGTAAAACATGGACCTCCCTAAACATATACATACATATATAATTAGGTGTAATATTTTATGTTAAATAATACGTGTACACAATGTTTAAAAATAACTCACTTATTCACAGATGCTAGTTTGCAAATGTATCCTGTAGGTTATTTAGAAAAGGATTACTGAAGTAAATCACAGCATTACACACGTGTTAGTCTTTAAAATATTTTCATAAAAACCCTAATCATCCTTTCAAAATATATCTAAAGTTCTTTCATGCAAGGTAAAATGTTACAAAAGATTAACAGCTGGATTGCTATCATACCACATTGGAATGATTAACATTTAACTCTCCTAACTCACTCCAGATTGTTCAGAAACGGCATTTTCCTATGGAAAACAAACACTGAAATAGCTCCTTGCAATCATGAAACTTCACAGTCAGAAGCATAGTGGAAGCATTCAAAATAAAAAAAATATGTAAAAACCAATTTTGGTAGAATTACATTAAGAAATAATGGTTATTTGTGAAGTTTTTCTCATCAAAAGATTAGGGAAAGGTATAAACCTTCAATGCAAACAAAAATTGTATGGGATTCCATATGGTTCTGAAGTTAGAAATGCTTAAGCAGTTAACATCACAGTGGATGTAATGGACACTTACAAGGTCCAGGTTTATGTTTCTTGACTGAAAACAGGAAAACAAAAAATAAAATGGAAACGTTTTGTAAGTTCTCTGAAACAAGAATGTCAATTGAGAACAGCCATACTTGAAGATCAAAATGACAAAGGAGACATTTATAGCAATTTGGAAAGAAGTGTTAGAGGAGTCAGGATAGAATACAGGTATATAAAAGAAAAGTAGAGAGGTGTCTTATCGGGAACCTCCTGTGATAAAAAAACAAACAAGCCAGTGAATGAAATTAATATGCAACAAAAATTAAAAAGTAACTTTTTTTGGGTGCAGCATAGGAAATCTCTCTTTAAGACATTACTGAGGTAACCAGTTAATTGGGTATCAAGGAGGATTACACACATATGGAAAAGAATAGCACATGAAGTTAATTCTATACTTCACTGGCATCTAGTGTGAAGAAGAAACTCCAGTTCATAATGTAGTAAATTTGCATGCCATGTGCAGTATTGATATCTCCTCTGAAGCACTGGCATTGGCCATAGTCACATAGACTAGATGGACTATTGGTCTGTTCCAGTACATTAATTCTTGTTTTCCTACAATCCATAGTCTAAATCTAATTAGCAACATTATTGTTTTTAATTGTTATTAAATTAATACCTATAAGCACTTTTCAATTCCCTAACATTACAGGCCTGATTGTCCCCTCTGCCAGTGTGGGTGGAGGATACACATGCCAGGTGAATCCAGATTGGTGCCAGTTTTGTGGCATACTGTTCCCTTTTCCCATGGAAGCTCCTCCAGGAGTGCTTCATGGTGATCACTCCACAGGGCTCTCCAGAGTAGTGTTTCCCCAAAGTATATGGAGATTATTGCATAAATTAACCCTGACTGGTTCCAGCTATCAACTCCTCTTTCCCTGTCATGCTGACCTGTGCTGCCCAAGGGGGTGAACAGACGAATACCATTGTTCTGTGGAAGTGAGAGAGGGCAACTGCCCCACCCTCCTGATGAAACAATGGAGGAAACTCTTGGAGTTTTCAGTTCCCTACATTAAAAACAAACAAAACAAACAAACAACACTCCAGAAAACCTAAATGCTGAGCCTGAACTTTATTAACTTTTAACATATCCTGAGAGGAATCATGTAGACCATGAATCTCTGAGTATCACCTGTTTTGCAAATACACATAAGCAAAACTTGTTCCAAACCACACAGGTTTGGTCTCAATTGCATAGCTCAGAATTCACATGATGTAATCATATTGCTCCTTCCATTCAATACATTAAAAAAAATTTCCTAATCGTATACATTAATTCTAATGTATTTAAGTTTATAATTATATCATTAAACACTTTAAGTAATGTTATATCTACTGACCCACAGTAATAAACTTCTGTAAATTTCCCTTATATGTTATGGCAAATGGCTTAGTGCTGAAATTGTAAACAATATGGAGATAAAAATGTGATCTACCCAGAAAATTAAAAAAATGCATACACTTGATCTCTCTCTTTCTCTCTACGAAGCTCTCCTGAACCAAGCTTTTTGTAGTTGGTGATAAAGCTTTCCATACCTTAATAGGAGCCTAGGTTCTCAGTGGTAAAAGGAAAGCTTACAAAGCAAATAAAGAACATGGACATCAGCAGATTCTGTCCACAAATTAGATATGAATGCTTTGTATGTTTTCACTCAAAACCTCAGCTTGGCTGGGTTACAAACTGCCTCCGTCAATACAGAGAGAGCTGAATCACAGACTGGAAACTGTGATAGCAGTACTCAGGGATGTTCCAAAGTGTATATGCGGTTCACCACCCAAATATTTGCCAACTTTAAAGCAAAATACTTTCATCATATGAGCCCTCTACTTATGCTTTTAGACTATAAAATTATGCCAAAGTCAAAAAATATCTCTGTGTGATGTACACTCTTTCTGAGATGTGATGGTCTCTAAAGACCTTTCCCACTTTGTTAACCTTTTGACTGCTGTGCCCAAAGGTGAATGCAAATCTTTCACAGTACCTCTGGTCATTTGACCGAAGAAAGGATTCATCCCTGAAGGAACATCAGATCACAGGAAAAGACATCATTCATGATGCAGCTGACATGCCACTTGGCACTAACAAAGATAATTTGGAGGAACTATAAAAATCTAGTGAGTATAGTAAACCAGAATCAGTGGGCAAAGTTTTCAAATTTGGGTCCTCAAAATAGTCATGTGAGTTTCAGAGGTTCTGAAGAGGTACCCTGAATATACAACAGGTAATCCACAAAAAGAATCAGTTTAGCCAGACCTTGCTGCCTCCTCTCTTTACAATAGCCTAAAAGATCTGTAAATCCTTTCATTGTGGACAAAAATATTAAATGAAAATGAGTTTCCCTGAATTCCCTTGTCCCAGCAAAGGGTGATGAGGAATGGCAAAAGATATCCATTTGCACTATAATAAATACAAACAGCACAGGTACTTCAACAGTTGTGGCTACTTGTCCTTATAGTGTAAACTGTGATTAGTCACTTTTCTGATTCCTTGTTCTCAAAAGACACAGTGACAAAATCTACTCAGATTTACACCAGTGCAATCTCATTGTCTGGGTCTCATTAGCAGAAGAATTTGGCTCGTTCTGGTTTGTAAGAGATATCTGGCATGAGAGTTAGGGGTAACTGAAAATCAGCAGTCTAATGATAGGGCTTACACGGAAGGACCTCATCCTTCAAAGCCCTATATTTATAAGAGAAGGAAGTATGGTGCTAATTCTACCCTTGATATGTGGACTAGAAAATATTTCCAACAAATATATTATTCTTCCCCCTTCATACATTCCACTGCTTCTGGTGCCAGAAGACATCTGGGAAGCTATGTTTTGTACTCGTATCACTGTGATAAGGTTTCCCATTACTTCATTTTCAAGAAAGAAAACAGGTCGGAAGCTGAATATGCTTTTGTGAAAGGCTCATGTTCCTGAGCCTGTGGGTGGAGGATATAAACTAAATTGCTAACTAGATCTCTGAGTGGAGTTGAGGACACATGCCTTTCTGAGCCCATACTTGCCAAAACAGGCATGACACATGGATTCTAGTAGTCCTCAAAATCTCACAAACACATTGATTACAAAGATACAGTGAGCTGTTTTTTCAGGAAGTTTTCTCCCTAGAGCAGCAGTTGGCATGTTTCTAGCATCCACTGAATAGACAAAGTTTTATTGTTTTGGAAATAGCATTGCAGATTAATAATGTTTCTTCAGTGCCTCCTGTCTTAGCTAATTGCTTGTTTATCTCACCCTCAGCACCATATCTACTGCTTTCCTTCTCCTGCTTGCTCTTAACCATTGACTCCATTCCTCTCAACCCATGCCCACTCCCCTATTGTTATGTTCTTTAAAAATTCCAGGTTTTCCTCAAAATTTGACCCAGCCTGGGAAGAAACAAATGACTCCAAACTCACCTGTATGTGTGTGTGTGTGGGGGGGGGGGGGGGGGGGAGGACTGATTACAGAAGTTTATTGGAAGTCACCTTTAGAGCGTCTCAGGACTCCTTTAGAGATAGGGATGTGGATCAGTTGATCTGCCTGACCATGCCTTAATCAGCCACTGTCTGCTCCCTTAAACTATTTAACAGTTTCCTTCTGCAGACAGTTCAATATTGCTCTGAACGTGTTTGCTGTGCCTCTGGTTCTCATTCTCATTCCAATCCATGCATCCTCACTTCTTTCTTCCTGCTTCATAAACTAGCTTCTTGGTATAAATTTTCCATTCCCTCCATTTTAAAACTCTCCTCCACAAACTTCCCTTGTTTTTGCTCAGTGGAAACCTTGGATATACTTCAGCAGAGCTGTCTAATGCACCCTGCTGTACTCTGCAAAGTGGTATATAGAGAAAGTAATTAAAAACTTTAGAAATGCAAAATACTTTCCCCCCATCTTTTTTGATGTAATGCAGTTTGTGATCTGAATAAGCAGACAATTATTAAATAACACTGGGCGTCTACTTAATGCAATGTTATAAGAGAAATGGATAGCTGCACAAATCAACATTGTCTACCATGTCCTCCCAAGGAGCCACTGCTGTCTGCAAATCATAATCTAAATTACAAAAATGAGCATATACCATACAATACTCATCTAATAACAATTTTACAGTCCAAGTTACGCTGCGTGGTTTACAAAGAAATCTGGAATAACAAATTTCACTTTTTCCCATATGCTGGCTCCATCTGTCCTTGACCTACTTCTTATTCTTTGTATTTAGTATTTAGAAACTAATGACAGATAGAGCACTGGACTGGGACTCAAGAGACTTGGGTTCTATACCTTGCTCTTATACTGGCCTGTTGTGACCCTAAGCAAGTCACTTCATCTCTCTATGCCTCCATATCCCAATCTGTATAAAGGGCATAATACCTCCTCTGTAAAGTGCTTTGAGAATTATGAATGAAAAGCATTATATAAGAGTTAGGTATTATTATCATTATTCTATGAAACAGGTACATCACAACCAACAGCAATGCAGGCTTCCTCATACTACTCTGCCAATGTGACTTCCTCCTAAAGGGACCAGTTCTAGTTCATTTGGTTCTTGACCTGTCAACTGAGCTTGCCAGGAGAGAAGTGCCAATGGCTAGAGTAGTTTTTTGTGATGTGGATATATATTTACTAGAAACTTCTGAACTGAAACCACCAACTAATTTCACATAGACCAGTAGGCATTTTTTTCTTGTTTCATGTTACCTCTTTCCTCCTAGTACAGTACAGCCCTTACATTACATCTATGTAGCATGCAATAAGACTTAGGTGGGATTGTCACATATAGCTCTTAGGAGCACACATTCTACCTTTGTCCATCTTGAAGAAGACTTGGCAGGAGGAATAATAAAGGAGACAGAGAGGACAGATACAGAAGAAGGGGTTAACATTGCATATCCACTAAGCATTTCGTGTATGGCCCTAGAAGACAGAATCTTTATGTGCTTTCAGATTGTGGAGAGGGCTTGGGTAAACTAATTCATATTTGCATGAAAAAATGTTTTCGAGAAAACAACAAAGTACAGATAATTGACGTGAAGGATGATCAAATATACCACGTCTGAAAAACCTTGGCTGGAATTCCCTAGCAGGCATGGGAATTCCTTAGCAAAGTTTCACTTCCAATTCTATAATAGAACATCTATGCTTGGGCATTTGAGATATGAGGGTGGATGGAGTTAGTTGAAGAAATCTGTTAAAAATAAAATTCTATACAAGTCTTTGCATAAGCTAAGGTGCACAGATGCTGATATATGGAGGAGGAATAAATTGCAATTACTGGCAAGGTAATTAGCTGTCAGATGTTAAGAGAGGATTGACAGAATGATTTGCCAGGTTTTCAGGATAAACTGGAGACAAGATGGATCAAATCAGGAACTTTATGCCCTTTAAGGTGGCCCTACCCCTGAAGGGACTGAGATTAGAGCCACTATATTGGATGCAGGCTATATTTGCCACAAGGACCAGACATGCTGCCTGAGGAAAGAAGGGCTAAAAATCACTCACACACAAATACTGCACACTACAATATAACTTTACCACATGAACGGAAAAGTCCTGCAACATGCTTTCAACACAAGCTCATAATACTCAATAAGCATTATTAAACATGAAAGATGTTTAAGAACACTATTAACAACACCTCTATTTAGTCCAATTAGTGGCTGCCATCTTTGAATCTTTCCTTCTGAGGATGGGAATACAATGCCTCTTTTGAAGCTTCCAGTTCTTATGCGTTTAAGAAGTTAAAAAAAAAATAAGATGACAATGGAGGTCCCAGAGCAGCTATAGGCATACTGTCTCAGAAGAAACCATTACAAATGACAACCATATGTTCCTCTGATGAGACCACTTACAAGAATACATTTCTTCTTCAAAAATTTTAAACCAAGCAGCAGCAAATTCTCTATACAACTCTGATGAACCCAATTTAGCAACCTCCATACTGAAATACTTTACTGGCAAATGTGAGACTCCATGGGACACAGCTTTCATAGGAAGCGATCACAGAGGATTACACAGCTTGCAAGTTGCCAAAACTCAACTGTAGGGGACTGCCCTTCAACCAGTGGCCAATAATTGATTTCCCTGCCCAATTCAGGGCAATTCTCCAAATTAACAGGTGGCCTGGTGGATGCTAAATCACTAGCAGCCAAGGTGTGGTATGTGCACCTGGTGAATTTTAGATTTTTAATACAAATAATTTTCTTGGGCTCAAAACCACCATGATAAATCCACCTTTTGGATACAGTAACACTACAAATAATGGTGGGAGAACCTCCAAAGTTCAGCGTTCAGCTAAGTACCCAGATGTTGAGACCTTATTTAAAGTAATGAAGACCCCATGCCTCTGTTCTAGTTCCCATACAACCTTCATCCCAAACTGAATTCCCATGTCCTCAAGTTGTCTTCTTGAAAAGAAGCCCCAGAGTCTGTTAGCCTCTTCTGCAGGGTTCAGTGGGCAGGTGGCAAACCCATCTGAACTCTTTCATAAATAATATTAATGCCCAGGGCTGACACATTTTTGCCGCCCCAATCAAAAAAACAAACAGAACAAAATCGAGCATCGCCCCCACCCAAGCAACAAAAAAAAACACCACAAAACCCACAAGCGCCGCCCCCTGAAACAAAAGAAAACCACCACCCCCAGCGCTGCCCCACCAAAATAACAAAAACAAACAAACCCTGAGAGCCGCCATGCCGAAACAAAAAAAACCTTGAGCACCACCCTGCCGAAACAACCCCCCTGAGCACCGCCCCGCACAAACAAACCCCCACTGAGCACTGCCTGCTGAAACAAACCTCCCTTCCCCCGAGCGCCGCCCCACTGAAACAAAAACAAAAAAACAACCCCCCCGAGCGCCGCCCCAAGCATGTGCTTGGTCAGCTGGTGCCTGGAGCCGGCCCTGTTAATGCCTATTTCTTGTACACACTTGTCACCAGTAGATCTTAAAGTGCTCCACAAATCTTTAACGTATTTATCCTCACAACACTTCTGTGAGGCAGGGAAGCATTACTATCCCCACTTTACAGATGTGGAACTGAGGCACAGAGAGGGTAAGTGACTTGCCCAAGGTCACAGAGGAAGTACATGGCACAGCAGGGAATTGAACCCAATGATGGTATCCCATGTCCTACACCAGCCACTGGACCATCCTTCCTGCCCATGTGGTCCATAACTCCAGGGGATATACATATCTGATTTCTCTCTCACTAGGTACTCTATATTCTTTCCCCAACACATTCGCTCTCCTCTTGGCCTCAACAGGGGAAGGCAGATGTACACCACCACTCCCTCTCACACTCACCTACGCTGCTAAGCAGGTAGGAGGTGTTTGCTGAGTGCTCCCCACCTCTCCCCTACCTGCTTCACCTCTGCTGTGCATTCAGAGCCAGAGGAATCACAAAGGAGTAACTGAGGCAGAGAGAGGGGGGCAGACACCAGCTAGGCTTCCACTAATCAAAGCAACCTGAAGGGGTCTAGCCAGTCCCAGCAGTCCATCTATGGTGCGCATGATGCAGGAGAAGAGAGCTCTGGTAAGTGATCTTTTTGAGTTGATACTGCTCGGTTATATGAGGTGCAGCTGTCCTTTGCTCTGTATATTCTAGAAGTGGGTGAAGGGATAGAAATGTACAAGACTAGCTGTGTTTGTGTGTGCTCCACATTCCCCAGTGCAGCTAAGTAGTGTGGTGGAACAGTGTGTTAATGCATACTGTGGCAAAGCACCTGCTTCTCCTCAGCAGTCTCAGTCCTTTTAAGCCTTGGAGACACAGGCTTGAGCAAGACAAACCCTTACTGGTAGCGCAGGGTCCGACTATACCTTCCCCTGGTCAGTCCCTTCAGTTTGTTTTCCTTCCCTTCTGGGGAGGAAATGCAGAGCCCTCCTTCCAGGAAGGCTTCGTGTCCTACTGGCAGCTTCCCTGCTTCTCACACACTCTCACACCGCTCCCCCATTCCTACAAGGGAGGGTTTAAAAAGGTCTCCAGCAGTTGCAGCCAGCTGGACCTAATTAGCTCCCTAGCAACCCCTTTCCCCGCTGAACCTTATTTCCCCGTAGTTATCTCTCCTCAGTGGATAGGGAGAGGCCTTTTAACCCCCTGGGACTAGTTACTACCTCCCCCTTGGTAACTCTTTGTCCTGGGTTAACCACAATACCAAGATTTGATGGGAGTCCTCCAGGGAGATCTCTAGGAAACTTTCCTGGAGGTACTCGCCAATCCTCTGTCGAAGGTTCCTTGGCAGAGCTGCTTTGTTCCTTCCCCTCATTGTAGGAAACTTTCCCACACCAATCACCTGTGCAGGGACCAAAGCAGCACAGAGGCAAGCAGCATAGGGCCAAGGTCTGAAACTGTACACATGCAGGATATACACCCTTGCTTACCCTCACGAGTGAGATATTGGCTTTGATAACCCCTCCGGCGGAAAATGATAGCAGAATTTACAATATTGTCCCTAGTTGCCTGCACTGATTCTCCCTAAAAAAACACCTAGACCTTTGCCCCATCTTGAACGCCCAATCCCCACCCAGGCCGAACTCACCATGTTCAAGGTGTCTGCCGAAATGCATGCTTTCCACAGGACAGTGAGAAAGTGATTCATATTTTACTGTAATGATTCGATGCTGTGTGTGAACTAACAATCATGCTTCTGTTTATTGTTTCTTGTGCTTCTACAGATGTGGCTTTCAGGGGAACCCTCTGCACACCAGAGGAGCGCCTCCACCAGATAAGGAAGCAATCAAGGTGGAGCAATGAGGACATGTTCCGAGAGGTGCTCCAATCCTCAAACGTCGAAAAAAGAGAACGCAGTCTAAATGTGGACTTTCTTTGAGGACTTATCCAATTCTTACTGCACCAAATGAGAATATGGGGCCCATTTTCTCCTCTATGTATGCATATTAATATGAATGCGTATTCCATAAGCATATCACAGGGAGAATATATCCCTTTATTTTCAGCATGGGTAGCTATTTAAGAATACTTTTGGTAATAAAAATATTTTAATATTTCTCTAGATAGTGGATATTAATATTTTAAGTATAACAACAGTAAACTCTTCAGTCTTTAAATATAGATGATAAAAAACAATTCAGTAAATAAATGTTGAATCATCAAAGGCGTTGAGAGAGCTTGAAGTGCTAAATCTCCATAGTTATTTCTTTAGGATATTGAAAGAATATGGTAATGTTGAACTACTCAATCAAATAACTAGGCAAACACAAAGTTGAACAATGTTCAGTTTAGGAGAACCCTGAAAGTGAACTGTTAATGTAGAAACTATTTGAAAAGAACATGCACTAACATTTAAATACATATTGTTTCATTTTAGATAGCAATGTCATAATTCGTCATGTGAGATGAAAACAACACTGACAAGTTTTCTTCTGAAAAACGAGCTGTAGAGCTAATGAAATGCAAATTAGTTCTGTCTTCAGCAACTGATGGCACTACCAAAGCTTCCAGCTCAAGACAAAAGATTTATTCAGCTATTTACATAAATTTTATCATTTCATTATGTGTTTATGACAACAATAGTAGCATTATTTCAGCAGCTGAAGGATGCTATTAGGTTCCAGCATTTTGATCTGCATTCTCACCATAAATTAATAGCCCTATTATTTGAAAGATCTATGAAGCTCCTTAAGCTACAGGAAATTGCGGAACATATAACAATTGTAATGTTAATAATGGAATATTTATCCTTTTATGTTTATGAAAAGTTGCACGGCAAAATGTGATTCTACCAGTTCCAACAAGTAGGTTTGGTTAGAGGCTGTTTAAATCCCCAAATACTACTGAACTGGAAATCTTATGCAAAGCTGCCACCTGGTGCCGAAAGGAAGAACTGCAATATGGATCGAGCAAAGCTAGGTAAAGAGCAAAAGCTCTCAGGTACAAGCACCCATAAAAAGCATGAATGTAACAATAAATGAAATAAACAAACAGATGAAATAGCAGGAATATATATTTCTGTTATAAGTAATTAATTACACTTGGATATAAAATGAAGAATCAAACTGTTGATGGACATTTCATATACAATATTCTAGGCAGAAACTTGCATGAAACTCCAAGAATTTTTAGAAACACCACAACATTAATCCTGATTATTAAATATAACCACAAATCCCAACCCCAAACAATTACTTAAATAGAAACCTCAGATCCAGACAGAAAAGGATAGACTCATAGACTTTATGGCCAGAAAGGACTATCATGATCATCTAGTCGATCTCCTGCACATTGCACCTCGCTCACCTACTCCTGAAAAAGACCCATAACCTCTGACTGTGTTACTGAGGTCGTCAAATCATGAGTTAAAGACTTCAAGTTATGGAGAATCCACCAATTACACTAGTTTAAAATTGCAAGTGACCTTTATCCCTTCCTGCAGAGGAGGGTGAAAACCCCCCAGGGTCTCTGCCAATCTGCCAATCCTGACCTCAGATATGGGGATCAGTTAAATACTGAGCATGTGGGCAAGACAGTAGCCAGACACCTGGGAAAGAATTCTCTGTAGTAGCTCAGAGCCCTCCCCATATAGTGTCCCATCTCTGGTCATTGGAGATATTTGCTGCTTGCAGTCGCAGATCAGCTACATGCCATTGTCAGCAGTCTCATCATACCATCCTCTCATAAATTTACCAAGTTCAGTCTTGAAGCCAGTTAGGTTTTTTGTCTACACTGCTCCCTATGTAAGGCTGTCCCAGAACTTCACTCCTCTGATGGCTAGAAACATTCATCTAATTTCAACCCTAAACTTGTTGATTACCAGTTTATATCCATTTGTTCTGTGTTAACACTGACATTTAACTTTAAATAACTCCTCGCCCTCCCTGGTATTTTCCCCTCTGATGTATTTATAGAAAGCAATCTTCTCTCAGCCTTCTTTTGGTGAGGCTAAACAAGTCAAGCTCTTTGAGTCTCCTCTCATAAGGTAGGTTCTCCACTCCTCTGAAAATGCTAGTAGCCCTTCTCTGAACCTGTTCCAATCTGAATTAATCTTTCTTAAACAAGGCAGACCGGAATTGCACCCTGTATTCCAGATGAGGTGTCATCAGTGCCTTGTATAATAGTTCTAACACTTCCCTGTACTGGAAATACTTCATCTGATGCATTTTAGGATCGCATTAGCCTTTTTCACAGCCACATCACATTGGTGGCCCATAGTCATCCTGTGATCAACCAATACACCCAGGTCTTCCTACTCATATTGTTGTTAGTCCATAAATACATCACCTTGCACTATTACATTTAAGCCCATTTCTATTACTCCATTTTCAAGGTCATCCAGATCTTCTTGTATGATATCTTGGTCCTCCTCTGTATTGGCAGTACCTCCCAACTTTGTGTCATCTGCAAATGTTATTAGCACACTCCTACTTTTTGTGCAAAGGTCATTAATAAAAATGTTAAATAAGACTGGTCCCATAACCGATCCTGGAGGAACTCCACTAGTAATCTC
This sequence comes from Macrochelys suwanniensis, assembly GCA_033296515.1. Lineage (NCBI taxonomy): Eukaryota > Metazoa > Chordata > Testudines > Chelydridae > Macrochelys > Macrochelys suwanniensis. The sequence continues at coordinate 292,382,637 of CM065775.1, forward strand.
CCTCCAGCCTGACGGTTCACCTTTCAGTATGACCCATTGAGGTCTCCCTTTTAACCATTTTCTTATCCACTTTACAATTCTCATATTAATCCACATCATCTGCAATTTAACGAATAATTACCCATGTGGAAGTATATCAAATGCCTTACTGAAATCTACATAGATTAGAGCTACTGCATTTCCTTTGTCTAAAAAAATCAGTTCTCTTCTCAAAGAAGGAGATCAGTTTGGTCTGGCACGATCTATCTTTTGTAAAACCATGTTGCATTTTATCCTAGTTACTGTTTATCTCTATGTTCTTAACTACTTTCTCTTTCAAGATTTGTTCCAAGACCTTGCATACAATTGAAGCCAAACTAACAGGCCTGTATTTTCCTGGATCACTTTTATTCCCTTTCTTAAAAATAGGTATTATATTAGCAATTCTTCAGTCATAGGTTATGACCCCCAAGTTTACAGACTCATTAAAAATCCTTGATATTGGGCTTGCAATTTCATGTACCAGTTCCTTTAATATTTCTGGATAGAGATTGTCCAGGCCCCACGATTTAGTCCCATTAAGCTGTTTGAGTTTGACTTTCACGTTGGATGTGGCAATTTCTATTTCCATATCCTTGTTATCATTAGCTACCGTGGCGCTACTCCTAAACTCTTCATTAGCCTCAATAAAACTGAGGAAAAGTATTTGTTTAGGTGTTGGGCCATACCTAAATTATCTTTAATCTCCGCTTCATATGGCAGTCTCACTTCTTGTTTCCTTATTTTCCTTTTTTATTTATATGGCTATAGAATCTTTTACTATTGGTTTTAATTCCTTTTGCAAGGTCCAACTCTGTTTGGCCTTTGGCAGTTCTCACTTTTTCCTTACACTTTCTGACTTCCAAGTAGCAGCTTTCCTTGCTGATCCCTCCCATCTTCCATTCCTTGTAAACTTTCTGCTTTCTCTTAATCACTTGTTTGAGATGCTTGGTCTGCAACTCTTCCCTATGAATCTTTTCCCCTTGCTTGGGATGCAGGCATTAGATAGTTTCTGCAACTTTGAGTTACATAATTCCAAGCCTCCTCCACACTCAGATCCTTGAGTTTTTCAGTCTAGTCCACTTCCCTAATTCCCTTAATTTTGTTTAAAGTTTACCTTTTTCAAATCAAGGACTCTAGCTGCAGATCTGTTTTTGTTTATCCATCCATTTAAGTTTAAACTGAATTAGCTCATGATCACCTGAACCAAAGTCGTCCCCTACAATCAGTTCTTCTACGAGGCCCTCAATACTCACCAATCCCAAATCTAAAATGGCATCACCTCTTGTTGCTTCAGTGACTATTTGGTGAAGAAATCTGTCAGCTATCACATCCAGGAAAATCTGAGCCCCACTATTATTAGTGGAACTTGTCCTCCAATCTATATCTGGGGAGTTAAAGTCTCAGACCATCACAAAATAATCACACAATTCCCAGTAGTATTTATTTCATTAAAAACATTGAAGAGGTCTCTATCCGTCTCTAAATGAAACCTGGCGGTCTGTAGCATACCTCAAGCACTATCCTAGCGGAACCTCTAATAGCTTCCTTCCCCAAAGTAATTTTGACCCAAACAAACTCTGTCTTTTCCATTCCATCACTCCTAATTTCTTTACAGTCTACCTCATCATTATGCTACTCCACCACAATGCTACTCCACTCCTTTTATATTTATTTTGGTCTTCCCTGAACAGCACATCTCTTCAATACCTGTACTCTCGTCATTAGAATCAGGCGCAGAGATTACATGAGCATCTCCCAACCATCTCCCCCGAGTTCCTGTTTTAAAGCTCTTTTAATCAGTTATGCCAACTTCCATTCCAGAAGTCGATTTTCCTCCTTACTCAGGTGGAGTTTATTCCATGAGAACAGTCATTCTGTCCATGAATGCCTCCCCATGAATGCCTCTACTGGGTCACCAATTCTCCTAATTTCAACAAAATACTCATTATCTCAAAATTTTTCTAGTATATCTAGCCATAACAATAATATGTCAGGGGCACCTAAAAACAAGGCCGCTGTTCATTCACTTTTACTCCATAACCTTCTGTCCCATCCTCCCATTTTGATTAACCAACTACAAATATGCAGCTATCTGACCTTGTTTCAAAAAGGCCCAAGATTATTCCTAGCTATGTGATGTTTGGTTTTTAGCTGGCAGTAGCTGAACATACAAATTGGCTGACTGCAGTACTGTCAAGTTCTGGGGTACAAGCAGGAATGTCAAATTCTGGGGCAACACCCACTCCAGGATGTTATCTTCCCACTCCAGGATGTTACAGTTATCTTCACTGTCTCTTCCATTCCTTGGGTCACTTCCAGTGCTTCCCCTGTATCTGTCATAGCCTTCCTGCCTAAACTCCTGTCAAGGAAAAACAAACCAACCAAACCAAACACCACGTACTTCCTCCTCCCTTCTCCAACAGAACTCTCACTCAAACGTTGCTCACTCCTATTAGATCCTGACCTTGAGTATAGGCATGGTAGGCCCTTCTGCTACCATCCCAGCCCCTTTCTGTGCTAACTGCAGAGGGTTGAGCAAATGGTGGAAGGGGGTCAAAGAGTATCTGCAACAAAACTAGTCAAGTTAGTTAAGAGTAGGAAAACTCATATGAAGTAGATGTTTCTGCTCCAGCAGATGGAGTCGTAGGGTGGGATTCTCCACTGCTTTGTTCAATCATTTACATCTTGTGTACAGCGAGTGCAAAAAATGCCACCAAAATCAGAATATGGTGTTCTACTCTCACTGCACAGATATATACAGCTGCAGAGAAGCAGGTCCAGAGATTGTCTCCTGAATGGCGTGGGTGGGGTGGATGGCTGTTTTGAGAAGCTGACATCCTCAGGACTTGCACAAATACTCTTAGTGGGTTGCTTGTCATGGGGTAGTGGGCCACAGTACGTTCTTCCTGACATACTTTGCTAGAATTCTTCAGAAATGTCTTCAGTATCAGGACAGGACATTAAAAGTAATTTCCTTAAAAATTATTTGAGTTTCCCTATAGTGGCACTATTACAAGAAAAATCTTGTACCACATAAATAGCCACTGGTATGTGTAAAGTTATGGCTCCTGTTCAATATATGTTTTTTGAATAAAAATCCTAGGATCTGCACATGGCCAACAGATTGACAAAGTTCAGCCATTGCATAAAGCCATTTTATAAAGCCATTTTATATTTTTTTCCCTCTGGTGTGACTCGGGCTAAGGTGGGGAAAACCTCATGTCGATGAATTTTCTTCCTTAGTACACACCAAAGCACTTGCTTGATTTATCCACACTTTCAATCCCAGTCTGCGGTTTAGTGATACATATCTGAGCCCAAGCCTAAATAACTTCTCTAAATGACTGCAGTCAGGGAACTAAACTCAAGGACCAACACAAAAAATTGTGTGTGTTTTTACTTTGTTCTCTTACATGGCAGAGGTGTTTTTTTCTCAGCCTAGTAGAGGTCTTTCTTCTTTATATTTTCCCAGCTCTTGCATTTTTTAAGGAAGGGTTTGACAGACACTAAGACTTCATTCCTGCTGTTATCTAAGAGAAGAGCTGTCAGCAAGCTGTAATTCCAGGCTTCTGCAAAGTACTCTATATGCACTGAACAGTGCAGAAGTGCAAATTTAAATACACACCAACGAAGCAATCCTCAGATGTAAACATGAAAAATATCATTTTCTTTGGATGGCAATGAGGTAGATCTACATGTCTCATAATTCCTGAAATAACTGTAAAGTACATTTCTAGAGCTGTTTAGTATGATGCTACTGGAGTTTCGATATACACAGATTTCTGTAAGGTACTTTGCAGGAACCTTAAGACTTTGAGCTTCGGTGCCCTTAAACTGGCATTAGAACACGACTCTGCCAGTCAGACAAGGAAAGTCCACACAGACTCTCATTGAAAGATACTAATAGGGCTTCTAGAGACATTCACAATAAATTAATATAGCAGCAGTAGAGCTTGTCAGGAACCAGAATTTCCTATGGAAATTCCTATGGAAATTCTGACATTTTAAAAAAAGATTTTGTTCTGAATCAGAACATTTTGATTCAGGACCATCAAAACGTTTCATTCTGATAGTGTTGAAGTGTTTCGTTTTGACTCTTGATTTCATTATTAAATATATGTCACATATATACACGGTATTAAATATATAGAAATTTAACAAAATTAGTATTTTAATATAATACACAAGTCTATATAAAATTAATTGAAACATTTGACATTTTCCTATTGAAAAATTGGTCAAAATTGACACATGCCCATGAAATACTTAAATTTCGATTAAACTGTATTTTTTGACAGAAAACTGTCCTGTCAAAAACATTTCAACTAGCTCTAAACAGCAGTTGGGCCTGGCTAATTCGGTCTTGTGGGGCTGCTGATATTATGCATGTGGGGCTGCTGATATCATATGCATGGTCCTAGGCAGAATGTTTCATTTTTGATGTTTATGATTACAGCCCCATAGTAACTATTGTGACTATGCAAATCTTATTTTTAGTTCTGCTTCAGATTTGTAAAATATTTTTAATTTACTTTGTTTTTTGCAGCTATTAGGACAGATATTTAAAAAATAGAGAGCAGAAGGAACCCAACTGGCTATCACCAAATCAGACAGCTTTGCAGGTCTAGGAATCAGAAAGACTTCATGGAATGGAATGTTAAAATGTAGGTAATATTGTAGGTGGAGCTTAGCATTTGACCTACCACTGTTGAGGCCTAACGGGTTCATGGCCAGCCTACCTTAAAGGCCCTTCTCCCCATATAATACCACAACAATTGTGCTCAGCAGATATACCTGAGTTAACATTCCTCTGGTTTAAAAGGGAGGAGAGTGGTGGAACGTCTTTTTCTGTGATGGGTGCTTAATTCTGGAGCTTGCCCCCCATACCTACAACCTTCACCAGGATTGGTTAATCTGCAGGCATGATGCAAAATCCACCGTTTTTCTTGGGATTTCAGTAAGAGGGTGGGTTGAAGATTAAGAATGGCTGGATGTGGAGATAATTATTTTATTAATATTTATTTGGGGCTAATATTTTTTCAGTTTGTATGGTCTGAGTTGGATAATTTGTTTGTATTTTGTATTTATTGTTATGTGTTTTTATACAATTTAAATTTGGTCCAAGCACAGAGCTATGAGATGGAAATAAATATATGCAGTGTATGACCTTCATGTGTTGCATATAGTTTGCTAAAACATGACATCAGAAGACACACTGAACCAGAGAAGATTTATGCCCAAGACAAAAATTTTGCCAGAGAAATGGCCTAACAGATGGAATGGGAAAACCCCACATGCTCATTAACAATATCTAGGATGCCTCTTTATGTGTGCCAAAATGAGTGACTTTGAATTAGCTTGTTTAGCCTAAAAGAAATTTAGGACTGAGTGCTTATTGAATTTTTTTCTCCTACTCACCATCCTGTGCCAGACCCTGAAAATGCGCATTAGAAGAGCACAGACAGGTATAAGGAATACACACATATGAGAACTTAAGAATGGCCACACTGGGTCAGACCAATGGTCCATCTAGCCCAGTATCCTGTCTTCTGACAACTGCCAGTGCCAGATGCTTTAGACGGAATGAACTGAAGAAGGCAATTATCGAGTGACCCATCCCCTGTCATCCAGCTTCCGGAAGACAGATACCTTTCCCTTTAAAGATTACTTGTGTTATGTTCGGTGACAGCCTACCTATCAGGGCCAGCTCCAGGCACCAGCTAAAGAAGCACGTGCTTGGGGCGGCCAATACCAAGGGGCAGCACGTCCGGGTCTTCAGCGGCAATTAGGCAGCGGGTCCCTCAGTCCCTCTCGGAGTGAAGGACCTGCCGCCGAATTGCCACCAAAGAGTGGAGCGGTGCGATCGCGCTGCCACGGCTTTTTTTTCCCCCCCGCTTGGGGCAGCAGAAAACCTGGAGCCGGCCCTGCTACCTATTCACTATCTATATTCACTATCATTTATTATTCCTTGTTGTTTAATTTTAAATGTTTCAGTCAGTTATTCAGAAATGACACTATGGAACAGACTGCAAATCCCTTATTCACACTAGTAAAAAATTATTCACAAAAGTACTCCTTTTGAAGTCAAGAGGAAAACTTGTGGGAAGTGTAGGCTCACACAGTTTAGACCTCTGAGACTCACACTGCATGAATAGCACATAGTTAAGAGTCAAAGTGATCCATTTGACACAGCACACTGGCTCCAATTCGTTCATTTAAACTATTCAAATAAGTCAGTAGAGGTTTGTGAACTATTCACAATCAGAAAAAGAGAGTGGCATTTGTCAGACAATTTACTAATCAGAATTCAAGGAGCTCTAGTTTGGCGATTGGGGATTCCACAAAAGATGTTACAGTGAAAAATGGGAACCGCTAAAGAAAAAGGTTAGGAGAACATACGAACTTTTACAAACAACCTCTTCACTTCTCCATCATGAAGTAACTTAATGAACTGTAAATAACATTTAGAGGCCTTGATCCTTGTTTTGTAATTTTAGGCCTCTTTAAATAGGTGATTCCAGATGCATTTTCCTGGGTATGAACCAATAAACTAGAATATACATAAAATACCATGTGTTTCATATAAAATGAGAGTCTGCAGAATCTTACCATAACACTCCTTTCGTAATGATCATGCTCTTTTTCAAAATCTATCATGTAGCCATTTAGAGACCAAATAAATGTCAAATCTAATGTGGTATCATAGGATGCAATACACTGCATGGTGGCATTCTCTCCAACTGTGACATCAACATTAGTTGGTGCTAAGGTAATCTTTGTAGCTTCTGTGAAGTTAAAAGAAAATGTGGAAAATTCTAATAAACAAGTGAATATACAGATTCAAATCTAGCTGTTTGATTATACATGAAAAGAACAAACTGATTTACATGTTAGTTATGCAGCTACATTTCAAAGGGGAACACTGATTAGAACAGAGGGGTGCTATAAGAAAAGTGACAACACCCTTACAACTGAAATGCCTTGCCTTTTGTTTGCTCATTCTCTGATAATACACATTTAGCCTCTTGATCATGACGACTATAACCAGCTATGCTGAGTTATTTTTATTCACAGACTGTTTCATGTGTAGAAAACAAATGACCCATTTTGCACGACCCATTGTGTATTTTTTTGATCATAATAATCCTGGCTTTTTTTTTAAAAAATATATATATATATATATATATATATCATTAAAGAATAGGGAGCTCTGCTCAGTGCTCTCATTTCCATTACTACACCCTGGAAAGGGGGATTCTAATACGTCTATTGAGAAACAATGTTTAATTATGCATGTAATGCAAATAGCTATGATGGGAAGGGACAGAAAAGAAGAAAAATATGTATAATCAGAGCTTACTATAATCAAGAAAAGAAGAAGAGCAGGACACTCCATGAAATTCCTCAGGGATCTTGCTATACAGATCTAATTTAGCTGACACATGCTTTGATACCAAAGAGCTTAGCATTACAGAAGGGAATGGTATTCTAGTTGTGTGTGTACATTTGGTAGCTGATTTTATAATTGTTGCTGGATTTTGTTTTATATTGTAGAGTCTTCTATCAACCTAGAGCAGGGGTGGGCAAACTTTTTGGCCCAAGGGCCACATCTGGGTGGGGAAATTGCATGCAGGGCCATGAATGTAGGGCTGGAGCAGGGAATGCAGGGTGTGGGAGGGGGTGCAGTGTGCAGGAAGAGGCTCAGGGCAAGGGGATAGGGTGCGTGAGGGGGCTCAGGGCAGGCGGTTGGGGTGAAGGAGGGGTGTGGGGTGCAGCAGGGGGCTCAAGGCAAGGGGTTGGGGTGCGGGGTGCAGAAGGGGTTCGGAGTGTGGGCTCCAGCCTAGCCACGCTTATATCGAGTGGCTCCGGGGTGGCAGCGGCATGCAGCAGGGCTAAGGCAGGCTTCCTGCCTGACTTGGCCCTGCACCACTCCCAGAAGTGGCCAGCATGTCTGGCAGTTGCTCCTGGGGGTGGCGTGGGCTCCATCGCATGCTGTCCTCACCTGTGGGTACCACCCCCAAAGCTCTCATTGGCCACGGTTCCCGTTCCTGGCCAATGGGAGCTGTGGGGGCAGCGCCTGAAGGTTAGGGCAGCACACAGAGCCCTCTTTTCCCCCTCTCCCAGGGGCCGCAGGGACGTGGGTGCTGGCCGCTTCCGGGAGCGGTGCGGGGCCAGAACAGGCAGGGAGCCTGCCTTAGCCCCGCTGCGCCACAGGGCTGGCAATCCCGTGGGCCGGACTGAAAGCCCTGACGGGCTAGATCTGGCCCACGGGCCATAGTTTGTCCTCCCCTGACCTAGAGGTATTCTAGGGTATGTCTGCACTGCACTCTCCTTTCAGCGGCGGGTCATATACATACTCACGTAGGCCCCCAGCACAGGTATAAATAACAGCATAGACCATGAGGCATGGCTTAGGCGAGTAAGGACATGCCTGAAGGGTGTGGGAAGGTCCACAAGTACATACCCTGCACGGAGCCCAAGCTGTGCCTCCCATCTACAGTACTATTTTTAGCAGTGTAGTACCCTGCTGCCTCCCCGCTGGCTCTACTGGAGCTTTCTACGACCACAGCAAAAGTCTCCAATAGTGGGGAAAGGCTCTGGCAGGGAGGAGGTAGTGGAGAAAGACTCTAGCGGCTTCTATTGCTGGAGCCCTTCCCCACTACTGTGAAAAACTCCAGCAGTGGGGAAAGGCTCCGGGCAGTGGGAAGGCAGCAGGCAAAGACTCAGGGTTTCCCTGCTCTTTGTCCCCTGCCAGAGCCTTTTCTCACCACAGTGAAAATATCTGGCAGTGGAGAGCAGCTGAAACCTTTCTGCACTGCCTCCCCACTGCCAGAGTGTAGGTTCACTGACATGTGTAGTTACACCCTATGGTGTGGACACAGTGATAGAGGAAATTCTCATGTATCCATGACAGATACCAAGTTTTGAAATCTGCCAACTAGCCTTTCACTGTTTCTGTTGGTTAAAGTTGCAATGCAGTCATTCGTTTTCCCTCCTTAGATGAACTGAGTCAGAGTCCTCAGGTACAAAAAGAAATGGCTTATGTTTAGTTTATAAACACATATGGTTTAAATGTTTAACTGTGGAGATTTTTTAAGTCTATGATGTTTTTGTGATTCTAAAATGTGTAGTATAATGTTAAAGGGGTTGAATATTTATTTACAAATGTTTCCAGAAAACTAAGAATGATGAATGTAGTGATTAAAAAACAAAGCTACAAAATACAAAGGAAAATAAATAATCATACAAGTTAAATAGACCTCGTAATTCAAAATAAATTCTTAACAATATCTGACACATCATTATCAGTGGGGGAGCGGCCGCTCCCCCTGCTCTACCCCTAGCTACGCTACTGGTTATGTGAAATGAACTAACAAAAATTGAGTTTTACCTGTGATTTCCAGAGTACCAGTACTGTTAGCTTTTCCTCTGTTATTTTCTGCAAAACACGTGTAGCTGCCTTGATCCAGCTTTGTGATATTAACAATTTCCAGGCTACCATCATCCCAAATAGATATCCTATTGAAAGTGTGAAAAATATACCAAGTTAAAATAGTTATTTGCATCAGAAAGAACAAAGTATTTCCAGTGGAAATCCCTAAATAAGTCAAAACAAAGATCATAAGGATCTCTCAATGGCTGATGTCTAACTATTGCTTTTATATATGCTCCAGTACCCCATCATGATTTAAACAGAGTTTAGCATGGTTAATGGGATCTGGAATAAAGCAGACAATTTACATTTGGGGGGGATTATTTTCACTTATTTATGTTCTCTCAAATATTTTTTATTTTAGTTTTGTATGTTTAGTACTCAAATAAGTACAAGACTAATTAGAGTGACTAAAACTAGGTGTTAAGGAAGCTATTCCAGTCAACATTAATGATATTTTGATTTATCACCTCCCTGCAATTTCACTCCTGGGTTTATTTTGAGCTGAGACTTCCAAGAGTAAAAACTGTATAGACAAATGCTCACTGTGGATTGGGATGAGACAACCAGTCTAATTTTCACTGAGGACATGAGCTAGGATTTGAACTTGCATCACCTGTGGTGAACAAACAGTGCACAAATCCAAGAAATCTCTGACACCTTCAAAGCCCCTCACCTCAAAATCCCCTTTTTAAAAGCAATATACCACTAATTATAGTCTCTCTCTTGAAGTAATATCATATTTTAACAGCTAGATAAAATAATTAGAATCAGTTTGTAAATAAATTATTAAATAAATCAATGCTGTAGAAACCACCATGAGGCCTGAGTCAGGGATCAGGGCCCCACTGTGCCAGGCATTGAACAAGTGAGTGAAACAAAGGGAGTTTGGAACAGAGAGTTCACAGTCTGACAGAAGAATAAATAAACAAATGGGGTTGGGTGGGCGCAGGTAGAGATAAGTATATTTACATAAATCAGGAGCCACAGGCAGTCACCAGCCTAACCAGTTCCAGGTGGTAGTGATTCATAAGCATCATGGCAGAGGTAGATTTTAAAGGGGATTTAAGACAGGATAATTCAATATAATCAATGCTTGCTAAGGAGCACCGGCAGCTTGCCACCTGTGAAGATGAATTCTATTTCAGAAGACAAAATGTTCCCCTCACAGATATGGAAACCCATCTTTGAGCTTCTGTGCAGCTCCTAGAGACTTGAATGAACCATGTCTTTCAACTGATGATATGTGGAAGAGCAACTCAGATCATGTCAAGTGGACTCCACTAAATCTATTCAAGGAACTTGTTGAGGATCTGCCCCATGTATAGAACGGGACACTACTGGTATGTCTACACTGCAATAAAACATGCGCTGCTGGCTTGTGTCAGCTGACTCAGGCTCGCGGGGCTTGGACTGCAGGGCTATAAAACTGCAGTGTAGACGTCTGATCCCAGAGTTCAGGCTCCAGCCAGCACCCAGATATCTATATCACAATTTTATAGCCTGAGCCCTGAGAGCCTGAGCCAGCTGACATGGGCCAGCTACTGGTGTTTTACTGCAGTGTAGACATACCCCACAAGGTTGATGGGCAGCAAGTGTCGGCATAATGACATCTATTTAATGGAGGGCAATATCCCTTGGGAAAAACCTAATATTTAAACAAAATCATTGGTTTCTCCACCAACAGACATGAAATAGCAATGGAGCACAAGCAAGGGCCATTTTTTTAGATTCTGGTGGAATTTACTAACAGCTCCTCAAAACTGATTCCTTATGCACATTCTGAATTGACTGTTTTTTGCTATATGAAATAAGGCTAATGAATGCTTTCAGTATTCCTTATAATTTTATATATAAATGCATGGACATCCCTTGCTAATTTAACATTAATTAACTTCTATCCATGGGGTAGATTCCTACATGCTGTGGGGTAACAATCATGAATCAGCCCCAGATTTTTACACTTTGCAAATTAAAACGTTCTAAACTTTCTAAATGCTGCGTTTTAAACGGTTATAAATTAGTGTTGAAAACTGAGCACCCCCTTTTAGGCTAACTCCGATATTTTAAATTAGTTTTTTGAGTGAGTTTATCTGCAGCCAGGGAAATTCTCTAAGTATTGGATTTAAAAATTTGAAAATCTCATTTAATATAGCATTTAAAAGGTGACTTCTATAGTGCATGGGATGCTTATAAATAAGCCACCTTTACATAGGCTAAACCACTACATTGATTTGTTTTGGCAAAGGATGAGCTTAAGGTAGTCTAGACAGCTATGATAAAAACAAGAAACTGAAGAACAGTGGTGTATATATTTAAATGAAATAAACTGGGGAAACATGACATTAAACACTAAATCAATTTTAATTATACCTTGTGTAAGTAAAGATTTCTGAAAATAAAACCCTATATATGTTTGTCGATACACCTGTGTGCTATATCAAATTAAGAATGCAGGAAACCTTGAGACTATTACCATGAGACTATTAACATATAATTGGCATGCTCCAGCAATATTGCCTCTGCTGTTTCACAGCATAGGAACTGTGCATCATGCTTGCAAGTTACTGAACCATAGTGGCAATATAATCAGTATAGGGAACTTATAGTGAACTTGATTTTAAAACCTGAGAGTATAAGAGGCCCTGAGTCCAGATTTACTGCTCCTGAGCGTACTGAAGTGTGGAGAAAAGGAAGGGCCACTGTGCATCTGCAGAGGATATACACTCAGAGTACATAAGCACATAAGAATGGCCATACTGGGTCAGACTAATGGTCCATCCAGCTCAGTATCCTGTCTTCCAACAGTGGCCAGTGCCAGATGCTTCAGAGGGAATGAACAGAACAAGGCAATTATTGAGAGATCCATCCCGTCGTCCAGTCCAAGCTTCTGGCAATCAGAGCTTTAGGGACACCAAAGCATGGGGTCGTGTCCCTGACCATACTCTCTAATAGCCATTGATGGACTTATCCTCCATGAACTTATCTAATTCTCTTTTGAACCCAGTTATACCTTTGGCCCTCACAACAAATTCCATGGGTTGACTGTGTGTTGTGTGTAGAAGTACTTCCTTACGTTTATTTTAAACCTGCTGTCTATTCATTTCATTGGGTGATCTCCCAGTTCTTGTTTTCTATGAATGGATAAATAATACTTCCTTATTCACTTTCTCCATACCGTTATGATTTTAGACCTCTACCATATCCTCCCTTAATTATCTGTTTTCTAAGATGAACAGTCCCACTCTTTAATCTCTTTCCCTGCAGCAGGGAAAGGCTCAAGCTGTGGGAAGATGCCAGACCTTTTCCTCTTCACAGTGAAAGACTCCGCTAGTGGGGAAAGGCTCTGGCAGGGAGAGGCAGTGGGCAAACACTAGAGCCTTTCCCAACTGCCTCCCCTGACCAGAGTCTTTCACTGTGGCATGTAGCTTCACACCACTGTGTAGCTACACACCACAGTATGGATGCAGCCTGCTTTTACTGAGGAGTGTAGCTACACATACCCTACATGCTGCTACCATTACAGGTAAGTAACTTTTCTTTCTCCTTCATGAATTACCTCTGCATTTCAACACCGGAGAAGAATAGCAAGCAGGAACATAAGAAAAATGGGACAAATGAAAGTTAAATAAAAATTAAAGCCCTGCCCTGCCAAACCCAGTCCCAATTCTCATGGCTAATGCTTAGTAAATGTGCTAGCTGAACTGCAAGTTTACATGGAAGATTTATATGCAAGATGAGAATTAATGTTTTGAATTTTTCCTTAAGAATGAAGACTAAAAATAAAGAATTTAATTAAGAATGGTTCTTTGCTTCAATTTTGCTGTAAGAATTCACTAATCTATAGTAAAATTTGCACTCTAACTAAATTTCTATTTCAGCTGAATATACAGGTATCATAAAACTAATCTAAGACCAATCATGCTCTCTAGAACCAATACTGACCTGCTCCCATTTATGAGCAGTTCTGTTCCTTTGCTCCATGAGAATTTTGGTTTAGGAGCAGCTTTAGGCTTGCATTCAATTATTACACGGCCTCCTTTAGCACCCAAGATCTTCCTCTTCATTGGGTTCAGTTCAAAATTAGGAGGTGAAGCTGAAGAGAAAAAGCAACATATGGACATTGTCATATCTTTTGACAAGGTATGTAATACTGTTTGTTTTAGGACATTAAAGATAATACGGCGTACTGAAGCATACATATCTATAATTAAGAAAGGGGATAAGAATGATCTGGGCAATTACAGACCTGTTAGTCTGATCTCAGTAGTGTGCAAGATTTTAGAACAAATTGTGAAGGAAAGAATAATTAAATTCATGAAGGTAAATGGTAAAGGGGATGGTTTACCAAAAGTAAGATCATGCCAGACTAATCTGATTTCCTTCTTTGAGAAGATAACTGAGTTTTTAATATTTGGACTTCAGGAAAGCATTTGACATGGTACCACATGGGAAATTATCAGTTAAATTAGGGGAGACCTGGATCAGTACAAGGATTATAAAGTAGACAAGGAACTGGCAAAAGGGGAGAAGGCAACAGGTTGTGCTGAAAAGTGAATTATCAAACTAGAAGGAGATTACTAGTGGAGTTCCTCAAGGATCAGTCTTATTTAATATTTTTATTAATGACCTAGCACAAAATATAAGAGTGGGCTAATAAAATTTGCTGATGATATAAAGGTGGGAGGCATCATCAACACAGGGGAGGATCAGAATATTATACAGAAAGATCTGGATGACCTTGAATACTGGCATGACAGAAATGGGATGAAATTCAATAATACACAGTGCAAGGTCATGCACTTAGGGTCTAATAATAAGAATTTTTACTACAAACTGGAGGCTCATCTGTTGGAAGTGACAGAGCAGGAGAGAGACCAGGGCATGGTGGGTGGTATGGATGACTGTAAGCCACCAGTGTGATGTGGTTGTGAAAAAGGCAAATGCAATCCTAGGATGTATTATATGAGGCATTTTTAGTAGAAATAGAGAACTATCAAGGCCTTTATACAAGGCAATGGTAAGACCTCATTTGGGATACTGTGTACAATTCTTATTACCCATGTTCAAGAAATATTCATTTAAACTGGAACAGGTTCAGAACTGGAAACTGTGCAGAGAAGAGACACTAGGATGATCGGGGAATGGAGGACCTAGCTTATGAGAGGAGACTAGAAGAGCTTGGCTTGTTTTGTCTAGCAAGAAGTCTGAAAGGGGATATGATTGCTCTCTATAAATACATTAGGGGTAAAAATACCAGGGAGGGTGAAGAGCTATTTAAGCTAAAGGGCAATGTTGGCATAAGAACAAATGGAGATAAACTGGCCACAAACAATTTCAGGCTGGACATTAGAAGGAGGTTTCTAACCATCAGAGGGACTAGGGGAATGGATGAGATTCTGGAACAGCCTCCCAATAGGAATTGTGGAGGACAAGCCACCTAATTAGCTTTAAGAGAGAACCTCACAAATGTATGCGTGTGAATGTATGATGGGGTGCCCACTCCACACAAGGCAGAGCAGGCTAAATGAGGTCAATTAACCTTGTAGACCACACCTGGAGGGAAGCCAGGGACTTACAAGGCATAATAGAAGAAGTTGTTCAGCTAGGAAGGAGCAGGTTGGGCCTGTATAAAGGGATGAAGCTGAGAACAGGAAGAGGCTGAGGGGGAAGCAGTCTTCAGTCACTCCCTCTGAGAAGGGGATTTGTTTAGGGCTAGAGAATCTAGCAAGAAGTCAAAGAGGGGAAGTAATCTACAGTTGCTCCCTGGAAGGAGGGAATGTTGGCCATTATACCCAAGGATGGGGGCAGAAGATAGAGAAGGGAAGTGGGAAGGAGTCCAGGGAAATAGCAACAGGATCTGGGAGCAAGCATACTGTAGTTGCTGGACATAGGGTCCCTGGGCTTGAACCCAGACTAGTGGGAAGACCTGGGTTCCCCTACCAGCCACTGAGAAAGTGGCCTTGGACTGGAAGTCTGTCTGGAATGGCAAATGGATGGCTGATTCAGCGGGACTTTGATACCCCAAAAGGGGAGGACCATATAGTGATCTGGACAGAGGGCTGTCATGAAGAGAGAGCATTGCGAATCCTGGAGAGTGGGGGAGGGGGAAATAAGGTGTGAGCAACCACGGAAAGGGAGGTGTCAGAAGATAATCCCCAGACGTGGCCACAATGAGGTGTCTCAGTGGTGAGCAAACTGTTATAGAGGGTAGGGCTCACTTCAGGTTTCTGACATTTCTTAAGAGCTCAGGCTTTAGAGTTTTAGCTGGCCAACAGCAGGGGTCAGAAAGGATTTCCCTCTCCTCAATGTATTCTGGGTTTGTTTATTTATCTTCTTCCCCTAAAGCAGTGTTTCCCAAACTTGGGACGCCGCTTGTTCAGGGAAAGCCCCTGGCGCGCCTGGCCGGGTTGTTTACCTGCTGCGTCCGCAGGTTCGGCCAATCGCGGCTTCCACTGGCCGTGGGTTTGCTGTGCCCGGCCAATGGGGGCTGTGGGAAGCAGCGGCCAGTATGTCCCTCAGCCTGCGCCGCTTCCCGCAGCCCCCATTGGCCCAGCACAGCAAACTGTGGCCAGTGGGAGCCGCAATCAGCCGAACCTGCGGACGTGGCAGGTAAACAAACTGGGCGGGGCGCCAGGGGCTTTCCCTGAATGAGCGGCATCCCAAATTTGGGAAACACTGCTCTAAAGCATCAGGGATGGCCATGGCTGGAGATGGGACACTGGATGGGCAGCTCCAGGATTCTGAGGGCACCAAGCATTCTCTCTCAGGCTCCTGGCTGGCTGGGTCTTGCTCACAACCTCAGGGTCTAACTGATAACCATATGTGGGGTCAGGAAGGAATTTCCCCCAGGTCAGATTACCTGTGATTTTAAGGGATTTTTGTCTTCCTCTGCGAGTGGGTGCAGGTCACTAGCAGGATTATCTGGTTATATCTCACTTAACCATTTCCCTTCCACTGCAGGGACCTCAGACACTGGTATACCTCGGTCCCTTTTATCTGCCTGTGGCAGATAACAGTCTAGTCTTCTGTAGGCTGTAACACTTTGGTCTAATTTAGGTGTTGGGCTTAGTGTGCGGGTGCTGGATGGTGGCGTGGCCTGTGATATACAGGAGGTCAGCCTAGATGATCTGGTTGTCCCTTCTGCCCTTAAACTCAATGACTCTATGAAGAACTAAGGGACTGAGCTCCACAATTGCTATTATGCAGGTGGGCATAGATGCAGAAATTTGGCTCTGCAACAGTGGAAGGTCTGACAAATTAGCTACAATAATAACATTTATATGTTGTGTCATTCCTGAAAATCTTATCTGTTCATTTCTCAAATTTCATCTGAGCTTGGTCCAGCTGTATTATGGGTCTCCTCTACAGCCTAAACTGAAACCAATAGAAAGACTTCAATTGATCTCAATTACATCTTTGGATCAGATGTAATTAAGAGTCTGATAACATCACTTTTAAAAATTCAGCTTCCTCACAGGTCACAAGAATTTTTAAAATAATTTAATATTTGTTTTCTGTTCTCAGTTGTTTCTAAACTTCCCTAAAGGAAACAGTAGACAGTTCCTCAGCTTTGCAGTTTCTGTTGTTTTCTATTTGGCCACTTGTTTTCTATTTGCTCAGACAAATTCTGCTCTCATATGTGCACAAGCAGCAGCATGATTTTAGCGAGAGCCACTCGGACATATCTGAGATCAGATGCTGAGTTTTTCGATATTTGTAACTCATCATAAGACAACACATCTCTGTTTTGTTGACTTCTCTGTCTGTGCAACATGGTTTATGATGCCACCAAAAATGTGCACAGCTCAAGGAAATAAGTCTGTTAGTTGCAGCTGTACAGGCAAAATTATCAAACATTGGTTTAGTTCACATCTTATCAATACAGCCATCTCAAAATAAGCAAACAGATTGCGACGTTGCACTCTATATGATTTTATGAGAATATGCTAATGAGTGTGAATATAATGTAACTGGAATATGTTTCATGCAAAAGGTCTCTTATAAGGTATCATTACAAAGCTTATAATCTACTGAGTGTGGTCATCCTATTTTTATAAATGTATCACTCTTGTATCTGAAATTAGAAATATGAAATGTAACTCTGAGGAGGTCCTATTGTAGTTATGCAAAGTGTGGGCCATTAATGGTGGTTTGGAATTTTGATGGCTCCATTAACCAGGACAATTGACTGTAGATGGCTCTGTTTTACTTGTATTCCTGTATGTGTGTGTGCTGGCAAGTGGGTAATGAAGTCTTACAGTGACATGATCATGTCAACTGAATTGGAATCCATCTTTAACCTGGTACTTTTCCATTGAGAAGGAGGGGTGGGAATCCAGAGGGACAAAGGATTCCCGCCTTATGAAAAACATATATAAGTGGGTGGAACAGAACAAAGAGGGCTGCAATCATGAGAAATCCCCTAGCTACCACCTGAGCTGGAACAAGGGCTGTACCAGGGGAAAGGATTGTGCCTGGACTAGGAAGGCATCCAGTTTGTGAAAAAAACTTATTGAAACATCTCTGAGGGTGAGATTCTATCTATATTCAGTCTTCTTACTGTATTGTGGGGGAGGGATAGCTCAGTGGTTTGAGCATTGGCCTGCTAAACCCAGGGTTGTGAGTTCAATCCTTGAGGGGGCCATTTAGGGATCTGGGGCAAAAATTGGGGATTGGTCCTGCTTTGAGCAGGGCGTTGGACTAGATGACCTCCTAAGGTCCCTTCCAACCCTGATATTCTATGATTAGGCATAGGCTTGCATGTTTTATTTGATTTTGCTTGGTAATTCACTTTGTTCTGTCTGTTACTACTTGGAACCACTTAAATCCTATTTTCTGTATTTAATAAAATCACTTTTAATTTATTATTTAACCCAGAGTATGTATTAATGCCTGGGAGGGGGTGGTGGTGAAACAGCTGTGCATCTCTCTCTATCAGCGTTACAGAGGGCGAACAATTTATGAGTTTACCCTGTAGACGCTTTATACAGGGTAAAACGGATTTATTTGGGGTTTGGACCCCATTGGGAGTTGGGGATCTGAATGTTGAAGACAGGAACACTTCTTAAGCTGCTTTCAGTTAAGCCTTCAGCTGTTAGGGGACGTGGTTCAGACCCTGGGTCTGTGTTGGAGCCAACTGGCATGTCTGGCTCGACAAGACAGGGTGCTGGAGTCCCAAGCTGGCAGGGAAAGCAGGGGCAGAAGTAGTCTTGGCACATCAGTTGGCAGCACCATGGGGGTTTCTGTGATCCAACCTGTCACACAGATATTTAACCCTCTCATTCATCCCTGTGTGTCTCTGCCTGGTGATCTGGGTCTGGTGGTGGGTGGCTGGTAATGGGGTGACAGCTGGTAAAGAGATGAGGGGACTTACTGGAAGCGTTGGTTGAGCAGTGAAGGAGGATGTGTTCCTGAGCACTGAACCGAGGAACTCAAGACTGGTGGCAGGAGTGGTGAGGAGCTGGAGGAAGGGAAAGGAACCAAAGGCCTGGGTGGATTGACAAGTAACAGGGCAGAACTGGTCATGCACCATGGGAGCTCTAGCTGTGGGAGAGAAGCAGGCAGATGAGAAGGTAGAAATTGGGAGGCTGGGAGGTGGAGAAGCAGACATGGGCTGGAGGCAGATGCGAGATGAGAAGATCACAAGCCAACTGGGCTGAGGAAATCCCTTAGGGAGTCACATAAACTGGCCTGGGCATTGAGCAATATAAATTTGTCAACGGAGGGGTCATCCACTGTGGTTGAACATGAGACCTCGGGATCTAACAATCTGAGTTTCTACAGCTTGAGCTATAGAACAACATGAGTTATCTTGGAGGCAGTAACAGGCTGAAACCTCTAAAAGTGGTCTAGCCTCTAGACTGGGGTAAAGAGGATGGGTTAGAGCATCAGCTCCTGAAAGGCTGTGAGAGGGCAAGAAGGGGGAAGGAGGAGCATCAGCAGTCAATTAGAAGCTGAGCGTTGATTGGCAGAACAGGTTCTGGAGAAAGCAGAGGGTGCCCAATGGAGTAGGTAAGATAAGCAGTGGCAGAAGCCACTCCTCAACCAGTTCTGTGTGGTCCACAAGCACTGCAAACCCTTGATATGAGACCTGTCCAAGTTTGCACCTACAGTGGGAAGTCAACACGAAGAAGTCAAAATCCAGAAGACATTTCTTACAAAGTAATGACAAAATTAAAGGTGGTAAAATTTGGTTCCTCAGCCTCTTAGTAGTACCCCGTTAGAGATTTTAAATAATTCCAGTGTTAAAACATCATCTCAGCTATATTCAATAAGAACAGGGCAATACAGTTTTAAAATTTATTATTACAGAATAAGCAATGTGATGCCATGACTCTGTATTTTACATAAAAATCAGTGCTTGTAAATATGGAAATCGACTACCATTTTGTTCAGATTTGGAAGTGTTTTACAAATTGAAACAAAAGCAGAATATCTCACTGACCCACAACCTTCAGCTCAGCATTTGCGTATATAATTCCATTTATATTTTCTGCTATACATTGATACATGCCAGCATCTTCGACAGTCAGGTCTTGTATTCTTAATTCACCTCTCCGGAACTAAAAAACAACAACCCAGAACAATAAGAATATCACATTCACTACACAGTCACTAAGATTTCTATCCTTCCATGCTCCTTTAATTTTCTTATTTTGGTGTTAATGCTTGAGGTGAGTCTTTCACATTCCTTGAAGGCACCGAAGACCCTTTATTTTTCCCTATTTTATATTCCAGGCCTCATGGCAATATTTTGCAGCCACCATCTTTTTAAATAAAAAGATTCCATGCTGGCTCCCTACTTGACTGGAAGGATCATGGCTGAGCAATTGCTTACATCAGTGTGAGATGCCTCTATAACAATCCTAGCACTGCAGATCAAGTGTTAAGATGACTGGAGAACCAGGAACCAAATCTGTTTTTTCCACATGCTTAGCACATAGCACATCCACTAAGCCAATGGCCCATGCCAATGTGCTTTACTTCAACAAATTGCAAGATAACATCTACAGTATATTGTAGTACCTTGTTTTACAATAATATTAGTATTTGCATTGTTAAGGCTTGCTCTACAACCTATTGAAGTCGATGGGATTCTTCTAAAGGACTTCAGTGCGGACTGATGTGGGCCTCTTTGAGTGTCTTGCTTCTACTAACCAGTAACATGGTAAATATGATTATGTAGCTGATACAGCTTGGGAAAAATAAAACCCCAAACAGAAACACAGCAAGACCTTTTGTGAACTACAGTAGATAACCATTTTAAAAAAAGTTAATAAACTATGCTCTTGCAGAAAATAGGCTGAGCAGCTTTAGATCTAACATAAGGGTCAATTGTAGTATCTGGGAGAGTTGAAAATTAAAGAAATATTACTTTTTTGCATTCTTTGAAATATTTTTGACTAATAAACAGTACAGTCAGCTTTTCTAAAGGGAATTTTCTCTTGGTGTCAACCAAGAGAAATATTTAGTATAAAAAAAAATGTTTGATTTAGAAACAGAAAATGTTCTCATGGAAATGAGAATATTTTTGTTCTCTTCTATCGGAAATAATAGTTTAATTCTAACACGAAGTGTAATTGTGAAACGTATTATTTGAGAACTATATGATATTTTCTGAAATCCAATATGTAGATTTTGTCAGTGACCGTCCAGTTAAAAGGGACAGTCAAGTAATTTTGCTTGTTAAATCACTTGTTTGTAATAACCACAGAAGCTTGAAAATAGGATTGTTTTCTTCTGGTTTAATCCTTTTCCATATGGCAGACACTGATATCCCTGCTCTCCCCTCCCCCAGATTTTTCTCAAAGCACACAGCCAAAATAGCTGTGCCCCATTGTTTTCTTTGTCTGTACACCAGTATCACTGTCATCACAGCTCGGGAAATGCAGCAGTGTGTAAGTTGTCTTGTGAACCCTCTTCTTTTTGGCCTGTTCTCCAGCAGCAGAGCACATAATACTGTGAGTCCAACATAAACAATGGTAGGGTTTCTGTTTTTTGGGGTTTATTAATTTCATTTTGGGGGGGGGTTATATTAGTAGCAGCATTGAGTCCTATGTAGATGTCCAAAAATCAGGGTTTTTCAGGGCTTTCTTTTTGTAATTACTATAACGAGTAATCCCATTGTAATGTTCCTTAGTGCATTTTAATTTACTGTTACTTACTTAAGTACCGTTTCAAACGACACTATGTGAAAGTGCACTAGGGAAACTTTAATGTGCACCAGCAGGGTCTACACAGACCAATTAATGTGTAACACACTTCAGTGCACTTTAGAAATCACATCCTTGTAATCCACATTATTGCTCCACGTAGACAAGCCTTTAGGTGCAAGTAACCATTTCCAGTGTTTCTCCGGTATTCACTGAATAAACACCAATCTCATTTATTTTTCTATAGGAGGTGCTACATCAGTGTTTATCAGTTAAAACCTAAAATGAGAAGCCCTACCAATGGCTATTAAAACTATTGTTGAGAATGCTGAAGTGAAAATTAATATATATATATTTAAGACCCAGAAAATACTCCTCCAAAAAGGATAACAATTGAAAAGCTGATAGAAAATTAGGTCTAAGTTATTGGCAGTGCTTTAATTTTATACTTCACGTTCACTGAAAACATGAAATTTGCAATATTCTGTGACATGAAATAAATGAAAAAGTTGTACATAATATAATGAGAACAGCAATCTTATTTTTAAACATTTCCGATATCTCTCCACTGGCTCGGTCTTTTCCGCATATCTTTTGAGATACATTCATGTTTAATGTGGTAAAATGGAAAAAAAATTGGGGGGCAGGGGAGCACTTTTATTTAGAGACAACAAAATAGCATTCATTGTAAAGGCTCCCATTAAAAAAAGAAGAAATCTGTATCCCAAATGTATGCTACGAAAAAGCAGGTTATATGAAATGTTGTGAGAAGATATATTTAACAACCAAAGAGCAGACAGAGATATAAGTAGGGTATAAAAATACAGTTTATCCTTAATGCAGGCTGAATTATCAAAGGTTTATATCATATAATTCACAAGGCTTCTAACTGTTTAACAATGTATATTTTAAAATTCATTTTCAGTGTCTACATAAACAATTACATAGCAAAATACATAGAAATATACCAACCGATACTCCATTTTTCAACCACCTGATTGTTGGAGTAGGCTTGCCTGTGGCTACACAAGGCCAGTGTAGATCACTGCCTATGTCTCTCTCTGTGTCATTGATATGTTCTACCCATTCTGGATATGCTGAAAAACAAAGAAAACAGAATGCCTTGTAAATATTAAATATAAATTTAACAATCATTGTTTAGTTCTATTCATGTATTTTTTTTCCTCAATATTCCACTAAGAATTAAGCAATAACATGGAGTATCAAAAGCCAATTTGTGCAACTGCAATAAGACCATGCATTTCCTAACACAATGAAAAGTATCCTGAAGTTCTAGGGCTCTTTCTTTAGGAATCGGTCCTATAGGCACATATGAACAGTCCCACTGAACCGGGATTATAGATTCACTGCAATAGCTCTTCACAGTTAATCAAGGTTACCTTTTCCTCTTAGTTGCCCAATATGGGACACAGATTCCTATAAAAAACTTGACAATGGTTACGCTGCTGGTGTGCTGCTACCACTGCCAATGATGCTGACCAGTACTGTCTCACTTTTCCTTGCACTTGAAAAAATGTATTGTATTCTAATGTATTGTCCCCTGTCTGTATCGATCTGTTGTCTTCTGTGTTATATTTAGATTATAATCTCTCTGAGATAGGAACAATCTTTTTGTTCTGTGAGTATACACCTCTTAGCACAATGGGGTCCTGGTCCATGACTGGGCAAATAATAATAATATACACTTTTAAAGAAAGCTACAATATCCTTCAATCCTTTTACGGTGAATAATAATATTACTTTTCTTACCCTCTGCTTACTAAACTGCAGATGCTCTTTTAAACTTTTACTTGAGTGGGAATGGGAGGCCCAAGAGGTATGTGACCCCTGTCCCAGCAACCTTCAAGAAGTAACAGTTTTGTTTTCATTTTGCCCATTTTCTTCCTCTATACATCTTTCTAACTTGAGAGCAGACAGTTTGAACAGAGACTGCCACACTCTCCTTCAGCATTTGCCATCTCTCTCCTACAATACATATTCTTTCTTTCCCTGTTCCCTTTCTCTTCCTTTTTTCTTAAAACTTACCTGTCCCTGGCTTTTAGGAGCTGTCCGTATGTAGTTGCTTGGAGAAAAATACAAAATGGAAGGCAGTCTTTTTAGGGAACAAGTGTCTCCCACTAGAAGGGTTATGTTAGTTGGGAGGTTAAAGAGCCAGGATCTTACATACACAGCTCTGATTCTGAGAGAAATCTATCTGGGATAACTCCGGAGAAAGGGGTGATTTGAGAGTCAGGCTTCTTCAGGAGCACGGTTCACTCTCCTGTAACCCCAACAGCCTTCACACACACTGGAAATTTCTCCTCCACAGCTGGGCTCCCATTAGGAGCCAAATCCTCATCTGCAATCCTCTGGGATAGCTCTCTGTTGA
This sequence comes from Macrochelys suwanniensis, assembly GCA_033296515.1. Lineage (NCBI taxonomy): Eukaryota > Metazoa > Chordata > Testudines > Chelydridae > Macrochelys > Macrochelys suwanniensis. The sequence continues at coordinate 292,406,635 of CM065775.1, forward strand.
GCATTGTAAATGGGCACTCATCTCTTGAGCATCTCTGAGCGGCTGTGTGTTGTATCACGGTCCTTTTGTCCACTCTTATGCCCCTGCAAGCTGCTGACTGACCTTGGCAGATCTTCCGTGGCTTGGTGCTCCAGCCAAGTCACAAAGTCTGAATGAACCCCTACCGGGGCATTAGAGTCCAATTACTAAATAGACTATTTTGCCTTTGCTACAGTCTTCAGCCCCAGCTCTGGGCCCTTTAAATTCAGCCCTTTGTTCACACTCCCAAATAAGCTCCCTTCCTTGGAGTTTATGGCACTTAACCTGTGGGGAACCCGGACTGCCCACTACTCTGGGTTCTAATCCAGGGACCCTACAAACAGCAGCCCTACACAGCTTGATCCAATTCATTGCTGCTTCTTCCCTTAGTCTATTTCTATCTGGCCCCTTTAGCTTCACTCTTATTTCAGGGTTAAGGTTGTTATGTCCTTTCTCTCCCTGAAAACCCAGCTTAAGAAAATGTAGCCAGAAACCAACTCTGACTATCCCTCGAGCTCCTTTAGGCAGAAAGGAGCACCCTTCCTTGCTCCTCTGGTCCCAGCCAGGAACTGACCTGCAGCTCCTTTTATCTGAGGGACCACCTTTGCTGCACCTGTCCTGTCACTTCGCTGCTGTCTGGGGCAGGATGTAGTAGGACTGCAAGGCCTCCTGTAGGGAGTCACAAAGGGCAGGTACACTTTGCCACAAACATTCTCAGTATTTGTCCTCTCCTTTCTTTTAATGAATTTGTGCAGCAGTTCTTGATGCACTCGGGCTCTTGGATTATGCATCAGCAAGGATAAGTTATTTTGTGCCTTGATCAGTGGGCAGTCCCCCCCAAAAAGGAGTACGTTTTGGATTTTTTTCCAGGCTGCTTTTTCCAGTTGTATAACCATGCCTTCCCTTATTCCTGGCATATTTTTTTTTTCCTGGCATCTTGTGCCTGGCATGCTCGCTTCTGGCTCCCTGTTCCTCCACATTCTGCAATACTCTCCTTAGCATTGTGGTTTTATAACTGTCAATGTCTCCAGACACATAGTAACTAGTATCTGACCACCTCTTTGTGTGCCATTTTAACAGTTCCTGATGTGGCTTTGCCTTTGCCTCCACATCACCTACAAATGTCATCTGGCCTGGGACCCAGTTGGGAAACAGTCTCTCTCTCTTCTGACCCATGGGATGCCAGTGAACAGCTTGCACTTGGGCATCCTCCAATTTTTTAGCCACATCACTATCAATCATTTCTTGAAGTGCTAATTTCTTGATATATAAAGGAGTCAGTCTGAGGCTGGGAATTAACATCTGATACTCTTAAGGAAATCCCAATTTTGGTTCCACATTTTGAACTCTGGGTATAATCTGGTCCTTAGATTTATCTAGAATGTTATCCTACGTCACCAGCAAATTATGAAGTTCTCTTGCTAAACCATTTATAAACTGATTTTTTCACTTAGGTTCTCTCATGGCTTCCCACTCTGCATCGCCAGTTTGGGGTTCAGTGTAGGAGGTTCTGCTTCACTTGAGCCATCTTCTACCCAGAATGGTGCACAGAAAGGCCTATAGAACAGTCTCCTTAACGTACACAAATAACTATGTGGAGTTCCCCTTCCTGCCTCCTCCTGATTTGCCATTCCTTCCAGAATTTCAAAAGGCCAAATCCCCACTCTCAGCAGTTGTAAAAGAGTTTGCATAACTCATAGGGAAGTTGCTGGTAAAATGCTTTGACATCACCATTCAGAAACACTGCTAGGTACTGAGCTGCTTTCTCATTAGTCCAGTCATTCACAGAGATCATTAGCTCAAGGTTTGCCAGGTATCACAGATTCCAGTCTAATCTGTATGACCCATACATTTCTGCTCAGGCAAAAGTGCTTTTGCCATCTTGAAGCTGCTGACTCATTATAATATTCGCTTACAGAAACTAAAGGATTTATTGGGACACTGTATGTACCAACTTCAGAACGCACAGACAGGATTTAATTTCCTGCTAACTCCCTGGTCAGGTCGACATCATAACAACATACAAGATGACAGTTTAACACTGAGATAAGGATATAGCACCATCTACTAGTGTAGGTACAGTCTACACAAAATGATTACTCACCTTTCCTTAACTGTTGTTCTTTGAGATGTGATGCACATTTCACTGTAGGTGTGTGAATGCCTCATACACAGCTGTCAGTGATTCTTCCCTCAGTAGTTCCCATCAGGGCAACGTAAATGCCCCATGTGCCTCACACCACTGCTCACAGGTATAAAGAGCCCCATTGCCCCAACCTCCAGTTCTTTCCTACCAGAGAGACTCTGATAGAGAAGGAAAGGCAGGTAACCATTTTTTCTTTTTTTTCATTACCTTGGGAAGGGACATATAATCTCCTTTCCACATTTTTAGCTGTGAGAGGAAGGGAGGATGGGGTCTGCTATAAGCTTAGGGTGGGCTCTAGGATGGCTTCATTTATAGGGAGAGCTACCCTAGAGGGTCCAGCAGAGGTGAAAATGTCCACCGAACTGAGATCGACTTACCTGGCCGTGAGGATGGCGGCGAGTCGATCACTGCCGCTCCCACGTCAACTCCGCTTCTGCCTTTCACTGAGGTGGATTTCCGGAGTCGACGGGGAGCGCGTTCAGGGATCGGTTAATCGCGTCTAAATGAGACACGATAAATCGATTGCTACCCGCCGATCTGGGTCCTTTGAGGACTTCTTTGATACCAGTGAGGCTAGCTAGAGTGGACGGAGCACTCCTGACCAACTCATATGTGCTCTGAACGGGAGGTTCTGATGGAGGGCGAAGTGCAGATGCCATGAGTAAATATTTGAGCCTGACCACACTGTCCTTTTTTGAACAGGGCTTGAATCCTCTACAAAGGTGACATTTTTCACCTATGTGGGCTTCTCCCAGATATTTCAGGCAGCTGGGGTGGGGGGTCACTGTCTGGTATTGGCTTGCCATAGGCGTGACAGCCCTTAAAGCCAGGCGAGTGTGGCATGAGTCCAGTACCGGACCCAGTACCCAAACAGGCACCGGAGAGCAGTTTACACCAAGAGCTAGACTGAACTTATTCTAATTGGTAACTATATACAAAAACACTTCTCTAAGCCAAACTAAGATGACAGGAACTATATAAAGAAGCAGGTGAGGGAAGATTTTTGAAAAGCAAAGATCACAGCTCCAATAACCGGGTGGTAGGAAGGAACTGACGGGGGAGTGTTGGGGGCAGCGGAGCCCTTTATACCTGTGAGCAGTGGCATGAGGCACCAGGAGCTCACGCTGCCCCGACGGGAACGGCTGAAGGAAAAATCTCTGACAACTGTGGACGAAGCACACACACCCCTACAGTGGAACTGACGTGCAATCCCTTAAAGAAGAATCATTTCAATACTGTGCTATTCAATAACATTAGTTCCTTGTTTTACGCAGCACTACACAGGTATTTTGACTGTATTGATGGTGCTGTTTTTTACATCTCATACTGCTGTATATATTCTTTAAAAAGGAAGTGAGAATTTATAGGGAAGGAACAGAGGTTTTTTTCCTTTTATTTGTAATTACTCTTGTGTGTCTCTTAGCAAATTATTGTTTGCTATAATTATAAGGACTGTGCCATTACATATTTTTAAATTCAGTTCACTAAAAGTGTAGCAGTCCAATTTACAATTGTTATATCAGGACGAAGGATTATTCCTTCTTGTCAAAACATATGTTTATGCTTTCATGTGCAGTGTGCACACAAGGTTTTATTTGCATGGAAAAATCCGACTCCTCTTCTTAGACTGCAAGCATCAGTGCATGTCAGCTATAGCAGAATGTGCAAGAATATAATTCATATACTAATTACAAGTGATGGCATGATGTGTTTCACAAGGCCAGTCAATTGAAAGTCATTCTGAGTGACAAACTGTGCTGAAATTTTAGCCAAAGGCATTCACAAACTATAATGAAATAATGAACATAAAAAGTATGCAAAACTAATACTACGGATCTGGCTTAAGCCAATTGAAGGAATCCAGCCTTATGGCTGGAAATTTATCTTTAACTTGCCCTCTTGAAAATATTCATTTATAGAAGATCTTGCTGAGTGTACTGTGAAGAATCTACTAGATGCAACAAGATGGGTTGCTTAAGCCACAGGGAAAATAAACAACGCTTTTCATATCAAATCTCTTTTAAGCACGATAGTCCTTCATTTTCCTAGTTCCATATTGCTTCCTGGAACTGTTGTAAGCTCTTCCTACTGGAAGCATGCCCATTTTTCCACTTCCTCCTTTTTTACATCCTCACTCTAATGGGCAACTAGGTATATGCAACCCTATCTATATGGGGGCTTGCACCCCTACAAGATATTTATAATACATATCCCTATAATTTCCCCACTAAGCCCTCACAAAAAGTTAAAATACACATATTTGCAGCACAGATAACTAATCATAGCAAACTTAGAGTCTATAGGCCAAGTCATAATAATTCCCTTCCAGCCTCCTGCCCCCCTGCACTTCAAATCAGGAGACTTTTTTGTAAAGTAAAAGAAAGTTAATTTTTTAAAAATAGTATAGGAAGGCATATTGGGTCCAATATGACTGCTTTACAACTCTGACCATAGTCTCCAGAAAGAGAACATTTTAATTTGAAATTTCAGTTTAAGAATATAGCTTTCATTTAACAGAAAAACTCATGACAATGTAATCTTGATATCAGAGATATCCCACTAAAACATGCGCTGGCATATTTTTGATGGACTTCTCTTCTAAAACTAATTTTCCTTCTGAGAAAGTGCATGAATGCACAAAATCATATTAAAATATGGGGGAAAAGAAGAATAAACACCTCTCCCCATAGATGCAGAAGTCTCAGAAACGTAAGGGCAGATACAAATTTACTATAGGGGACTTGAATTGTCCTATACCAATTGCAACAACTGTAATCACAAGGAATGCTGCACATTTCAAGAAATACTATAGTGAAGATTCCTTACATGGGTAAGTCAGAGGCCATCAAGCATAGGGAATATTGTAAATGAGTAATGCGCCAACTAATTTAAGTAAGAAACATTGGTAGTCACCGAATATTTAGAATTATCTCATGAGCGCCACCATAACTGTAAACAATTTTTATCGAGGTAACAATGGGAAGTGGACGTGAGAAATCATGATTGCTGAAGTGAATATAAGATAATACTCGTTACCTCTACGGTAGCCCTATTAGATTGCAGTTATTCCACATTTTAACTGAGTAGTAGCACCATAAAATAGATATAAGTAAACAATTTGGAGTTGCAGATAACTAGGAATGCACTTAAAATTTGCATTACTTATTCTTCCCGTAAAATATTCCATGGGAACAGAGAAGGCATTTAAGAAACAAACAAAAACCAAATGCACCTACATTTATTCTTGCACTGTATAAGTGCCAAAATAATAGAAAAATTATATTAATTATCATCACGCATAATAAATCGTGGTGACCCCCCTGACAGTGAGAGTCATGTTATCTCAGGCCCATTACACTGGTAGCAGTAGGATGCACTATGTTCTTGAGTGCTAAACACAGAATGATAGGCATGTCAGAGTGTGGAACAAGAGAAAGACAATGGTGCAAAATGTCAGGAACAAAAATAAAAACAATTGTCATATGAAAACAAACACCACTGAGATCTAAGATACTCAGTATTTTACAAAATGAAGTGATTTGATGGAAATGTGCCTCCAAAGGGAAAAAACACACACAGATATTTAAAATCGAGAAAAAGTGAAGCAGAGAAAGCGCAAAAGAATTGTTAACATTCATATACATTAGTAGAATAGGTCACTGAAATTAGGATTAAACAGACATTTAAGAGACCTTAGAAATCTTTAGAAAGTGTGAGTATATAAAAGAGATATTGTAGGCAGGAAGAAGAGACAGAAAGGGTGAAAAGAGCCAGACAGAATGAGGAAACAAGAAAGTATGATAAACCTAGTGACCTCTTTTTCCCCTTAGCAATTCTTATATTCGTCTGTTCTACAATTAAGCAAATCAGCTTCCACTATGCATATTTATGTCATTTTTAAATGCTTGCACATTGCAGTCAAGATGTAAGTACAGCTACTACAATGAACTAAATTGAGCAGTTGTTCAATTAATAGATCATTTTTATGGTTGTCTCACAATGCATGAATTTTGGATTTTGTTTTATTAATTCAAACAACAGTGTGTCAAAACGATGCAATTAGATAACATGGATATCAAGTGTGAAAACACAGGTGCTTCCCAACGTAAGAATTTATGAAGAATTAAAATACTCTATCTACCTTGAACATACAGTCTTGCCTGATGTTTATCTTTTCCTTTATAGTTTTCAGCTTCACATTCATAAGTTCCTTCATCTTCAAACTGAACATTTAAGATCTTGAGAGCTGCACCAGACATGCTTATCTCAGCAGTTGCTGGCATGGGTTCAAGATACTTATTCCATCTAATTTCAGGAACAGGGCTTTGAAAAGACATAATAATACAAGTTAGCACTGTTTAGGATTTGGCTATTAATTTGTATCATGCAGAAATGTATTTGCTGCTGAAATGTTTTTGTGTTAAATATCCTGAACTTTTGTTCCCAATGAGATATGAAAGCCAATATATTATTCTACAAATAAATTAAAATATACTTACTTCCCAAGTGCAAAACATTCCAGTGTCACATTTTGCCCCAGGAGTGCATACGTGTCCTTGAACTTAACTTTGATATCAGCTGGATATACTTTAGATCCTAACATTAAAAGAGATTCACAGACATATCCAGTCAGTGACAGAAATTAATACAGCAATTTTAACTTCTACAGCTCAAGAAAACATCTTAAAATTCCAGAGAGAATTTTTCTTTATGATATGTGACACCATGTCCATTATCAAGGAAGTCTGACTTAACACTGAACAACTTTAACAATAAGGCAGAACTGTTCTTCAAAAAAATGAATTATTTTTCATTGGATGATTAATAGCTACTATATTCAAGAGCACAATTCTGTAGTGTAAACACTTTAAAATTTATTTTGAAGTGTAACAGTAGATTGTAAAGATGAGGGAGAGAGCACATTCCTATCTTTTGTGGCCAGTCAAAGCCTAGACAACTTATCTCCATGGATTCCTTAGAACAAGTGTGGATAGAATCATTTTCATTTTTGTGAACTTTAAGGTCACCCCCCTTCTCTTCTGTGGGCACAGAGGTACCTGGAAGTAACCGAACTATTGTGCTTTGTTGCACAGGTGAATAGGGAGTGATGGAATGCCAGGAGTCTATGTGGGCATATGAAACCCTACCTACTAGTGAGCTGAGCTCTGTGGAGCATCTCTTGTGCTATCAGATGAAGGACTCAGTATGGGCTTGGGCCAAGGAACAGCTAGAGACAGGACCAGTTGAGCTGAAACGACCTAGATTCACTGGTTATTACCCCTTACCCAGCAGAGAAAAATCTAACAGCCACAAGGGTTACTGAAATTCTGAAGATACAGAGCAACTCTGGGGCTGCTCCATGGTCTGAGGAAAGGGGCGGATACCTTCTCTCTTCCAGACCAGCCTCAAGTCAGGCTGGCATAAGGTCGATGGTTTGTCTACTAGTGAATAAATGGCACTTACTGATTATTAATCTAATTGTTATCCAATAGTTCTAATGCCAATTAACATGTTTTTTCCATAGATAGGAACCACTCACACATGGAGACCTACCATGACTATTTATCCTACATTCTCTCTAAATGTGGACATTCTGTGGTGAACATTCTGTTAAAATAGTAAAGTAAATAAATATGAAATAGGAATCCAGTGTATTCTTTAAAATTGGAAATATGAAAAATATGTGCCCTCTGACCAAGTGAGCCAATTTTGTTAAAACTGAATCCTGCATCAAGCAAATAGCGTGTGAAAGACAAGTGATGGACATTCCAAAATGCAAGCAGGGCAGTATTCACAGTATCAAAAATGCATAACTTTGCTGACAAAATGGCAGTGAAAAATCTAGTAACATGAAGCCAAAGAGACGGCTCAGGGGATTGGCACAACTATACAAAGCCTTTGATCTCTAGATAACCAAGTACAGATCTTCCCTCCCGCCTGCAGGAAGAGCAGGTCAGTAGCTTTTACAATACCATTCCAGAGTCATCATAGCAGAAGGTAGCAGGGCCTGGGAGAGTGGGACAGAATAGGCTAGGTTTCCCACTCCTTAGGGGATTTCCCAGAAAACATAATACCGCCAGGAGCTGCCTCAGCTTTCCATGAAGTTACAATCTGCCCCCATCCCCCGAACAGGGATCCAAGGGCTGCCAAAGCCAGGAGTTATGACAGGTGTTGGGACAGGTTCAATAGCTTACTCCATGATGGTGATGGGGGAGAAAAACTCATAACTTGAGGATAGAGAAGGGACGCTGAGGGGATCTTCATGAAGGTTTCCTCTCCAAGAAGACCCCTGTAGAAGGGAATGATCTGGGCCTTTGTATGTGGAACATTTAAATAATATCTCTACCAAAATGCTAGTTCACTGACTGCAGTAAATGGGAAAAAATCAAAATGCAAACAGAACACTTCTCATAAATACTTACGGTCTACGGCCTGGGGAATAAGTGGTATGAATTTGCTGAATACACTCTTTGTGATTGAAGGACTGGACACAAAACATGAATAATTGCCTTTATCTGATGCTTCTACATTTGCAATATAGAGATTGCCATTTGTCTGTGACACAAATCGCCGTTTGTCCAAAGTAATGAATACTGGGAACTCATTTAGAAGCCAGCGATAACTGAGATCATCTAGAGGAAAATATTTTCTAGTTAATATTTAGCAAACCCAATAGTAATAGTATCAGCTGCATGTACCAAATCAAGCCACAGTATGTTCTGTAGTATCATCTATAGTAATGTAAAAGACAGTGATTTTTTTTGCAGAGTATGCAATATTTAAGAATTAATAAGGGCGAATCTGTAAAGCTAATCAGAAAACCTAGAAAACCCACTATTTTTATGAACTGATTTACTTCCTTTTAATCAGCAGTTCCTTAGTTTTTAGTTTGGAGGATGGAGTCACATAAAAAATAAGAACACATATCTCAGAGCAGCAAATTAGAGGAGTGAAAATAGGGAGGGACAAAATGTGTTTCCCAGCTCCTCACAAAGTCAACTTCAATTCTTAAAAACAAAATATTAAAATCAAAACATTTCACTGTCTGCTGAGAGGACCAAATTAAGATGAATGTCTGTGAGATACCATCTCTTTGCTACTGAAGTTCAAAATATTCCATGTAATGTTATGAGAAATATCAGGGGATATAAAACAAATCTAAAGATGGCTTACATGAAAAATCACACAGATAAAAAAAACAGAGATACTGGGCTAGGCCATGATTTTTAAAGGTATTTAGGCATCACTCCATTCAATGTTGCAAATCTCGTTTTCAAAAGTATCATAGGTATTCAGGACTAAATCCAGAAAGGGGACTAGATCCACTCAGTGTTTGCAATGCCTAATTTTTAGGTGCGCTGCTTAATGCAATCCCTGAATTAGGTGCCCAGTCCCACAATACAACACTGTTAGGAGTATTTGTGCCAATGCAGGATCCAGGCCTGTAGTTTCGCCTGAGATAGTACTTTGAGTTCTGCTTGCCTGTTGCGTTTTGGATATATATATGTTTTTACTAATACGTGTGAACAAAGGGATTCTTACTAAGAACAAAGACAGACACTGTAAATGTTGCTTTTGCCTAAACCAGATGGGTTTGTTAGTATAATGGAAATAGATAAGAGCAGTAAAAGTGTTACTGGGCATGGTGGGAATGTAATATAAGAGCACACACTTGAAGACTGCTTAAACGCCTTATCTGAAGGCAAGGTCAAGCAGCCCATCAGGAGGGGCAAGGGGGGATTCAGAAGGAAGGTAAAACACTAATAGACCAAAGAAATGCCTGCCCCTGAACGGAGTACAACCTTGCTCCTTACCCTTCCCATGGAATATAAAAGGGGTGGGAATGAAGACCCTAGCCCGCTGACACCCCAAAATGGAACATGACCATAAGCTGAAAGGGGTGGGATTGTGGGTATGCATTTCATGCCTGCTGAGGAGGGAGGAGTGGAAACACTGGAAAACAGGGCTCTGCGGCGTCAGAGTTATGCTATACGTATGCCTTCTGGAAATTAACCCCAATAAACATCGCATTGCTTGCACTTCGGACTTCTGGTCTGCTTTCCGTCTGCGTGACAAGAACCGGGGAGAGGGTGAAGCGAAAGCCCTCTAACAAACCGGGGAGAGACAGGTACCTAAGAATGTAATTCACAAAAGCCAGCAAGTGGAGCAGGGAGCCACTTAAGATAGCCAGTAGGAAATGCTGAAGAGAGAGGTGGGTCTTAAGATTCCCTCTGCTTGGGATTCACGGCCATATACCCTTTTCTAGACTTAAATATTAATTAGTACAGATCTGCCCCTTCCCAAGAGAGGGCCTAACCATGGGGCTAGAAAGTAACTCTCCTTCTCTCTTTTGCCCAATATATACAAATACAAAGTGGCACAGCTTCAACAGAAAAGATTGAAAGAGAGCCACCTGAGAATAGCCAGTCGCTCAGTAGTTAGGGCATTCACCGGGGATATGGAGAGCGGGTTCAAGTCCCCTCTCCACATGAAGCAGAGTGGGGAGCTGAACCCATGTCTACCAGTTAAAAGGTAGGTGGCACCACCACTGCCTCTTCCTCTGGCAGATGTGTTTTGTTCAGGCCTCAATCCAGTAGGTGTGCTTTCAGCATGCCGACCAGATTGGACTCTGTGGGTAAAGGAACTCCTAGTTTGTGAATTATGCTGGGACTGGGTGTCAGGACTGATGTGGCTTTGCATATGCCCATCAGAGAAAACGTAGGCAACTAGGGAGTTTAGGCACTACTAAGTTACGTGGCAGCTAAGTAGGGGTTCTGAGGATCTACATTTTGGATTTAGGTGCCTAAAATGTCTGTGAAGTGGTGCCTAAATCTTTTTGAGGATCTGATCTTTAGGCACCTAAGTCTCACTAAAAGTTAATGGGACATAGTCTCCTAAGTGAGTTAGGCACCGCAACACCTAAATACCTTTACAAATCTGGGACTTCGCCCATTTGGGGAGTGAACAGAGAACTTCCTCTGAGGCACCATCTCATCAGCTGACTCACTAGGAATTAGCATCAAAATCTGTGAACTAGGCACCTAATATTAGGTACCCGAGTCCATAATTAGCTCATAGAACATGGCTATTTCTACCTCTGTGCATATTCTCAATGCAGGATAACTTTTGGTAATTTGACATGATCTCCAGCAATCATTTATTGTATAAATAAAGTGTAGTGTAACTATTTGAAGGAACAGAATTGTTTCGATATTTCTTCAACAGATTTTATTAATGCTTTGGATAGTAGGAAAATAAGAAACTTTGCATGTTCTCTATGTCCTTCTTGATGATGAATTCTCTATCAGCTAGAGAATATCTATTTTGGGGGGGGGAGTTAGCAGTAATAGCAAGTTTCCTAAAAGGAAGCATAATTTAGCCTTCTAATACCAAATCATTGTCTAACTACTATCTGAGAGCATTTGTTTGCAGAGTTCATTTGAATTTGCTTGCTTTCAAACCTTCAGCTGCAGCTTTTTATGTGGCAAGCTGAGCTCAGAATTGGTAATTACTGTACCAAATTAGAGACTAAACACAATTCAACGTTAAATTCATGTCAAACTTGAATTAAACATTGTTAAATTGTATAATAGACAGATAGAAATGTTAAGACCCAAGAAGAAAATATCCATATATTTCTTCTATTTGCATTATGTCAATATATAATCTTATAAAAATGTAATGGGCCAAATCCTGCTCTTACTGAGGTCACTGGTAAAACTCCTATTGACTTCAACAGTACCAGGATGAAACTAAAATTATCATGTGAAAATTTTGGTTGCTGATTTTCCTGATACAAGGTGCTATGATGTCTACTGGATGAGAAGAAGTGTCTTATCTTAGGTAGATATCTGACCCATCATTGTAGTATTTGAGTGCCTCACCCTTATGAGGTAGGGAAATGCTATTACAGACGAGGAACTGAAGCACAGAGAGGTTAACTGATTTTCCCAAGGTCACACAGGAAATCTGTGGTGGAGCAAGGAACTGAACCCAGTCCCAGGTTACTGCCATAGGTAATGGACCATCCTTTCTCCCAAATTCATAGAAATGTAGGACTGGAAGGGATCTCGATAGGTCATCTAGTCCAGTCCCCTGTACTGAGGCAGCATTAAGTATTATCTAGACCTCCTCTGCCAGGTGTTCACCTAACCTGTTCTTAAAAAAACTCCAGTGACAGAGATTCCACAACCTCCCTAGGTAAATTACTTGATTTCTTTTTAGTGATGTTATTTCTAATTTCAAAAACTGTTTGTCAATTCTAAAATTAATTTGTATCTTATTACTGTCACTATATAATTGAAGCCTTAGTTATATACATTACAACATAATTTTCACTCAGCTTCTATTAGTCTTGCTTTATTGTTTATTCCATATCACTATATACACTTTTAATAGTTTAAAGACAAACTGACCAGAAAAAACAGCAATGTTTTGTGTGCATCGTGCTTTTCTCTATTCTAGTTTGTACATCTGGGAAAATTTCTCCCTCATCCTATACACTGTTCATCTACAAACATGTTGCCTGAAACTGACCTAGTGGATTTTGTAGGGATATTAAAGAAGGTACTGAAAATGATTCCCCAAGTGAAAGTAACTCCCCATAATTTGTCCCCCACAATTTAAACCTCATAGCATTACCAAGTAAAAGATCTCTTGGATCCCGTGTTAAACTTAGAAGCTACTGTCTGTGTAAACCATTGATTGTATCTGTTCGCAGAAAGATACTGTATTGCTATGAGAAACTTGCAAACAAGTTATTTGACTTTGTTCTTTATGCATGCTTTGTACCTAGAAACAGCATAGAAAGACCCCCACCATCTTTGATTAAAGAGCAGGAAGTCTCAAATAAATTAGTACACACCCCGAAAGTGGTGGAGACAGTATGTATGTGGATGGATGCTTGGTGTAGATAATGAATGAATGATCAGGGAGGTGCCAGCCTAGGAATTCAGTGACCATCGGCTGAAGGCGGCATCAAGTGGGAATGACCAGACAACCCCCGGAGGGTAAACTGGGATCCACCCGACCATCTCAAAGGATGGGAAAAACAAGATAACATATGGCAGCACGGAGCCATCAGGAATGTGCCATCTGCTGATTGATTCAACAACAGCATGATGAAGCAATTCCCATAGACTGACATAGGAATAAATCCCTATAAGTACAGAACCAAAAGACTAAGAGCTTTGAGTCTGGTTCTGCTACCACCCTCCAGGAGCATCAGATGAATCTGACAAGGACTCGGCTCCTCCCTCATGCCCAGGTTACCTGGCCAGTAACTTGGCATGAGCAACTTCTAGGCTGATAACTATGACATCTATGCAGAACCTGTGTGTGTGTATGAATGAATGTGAAACTGAATGAATAACTGACTGCTTACTATGATTCTTTTTGTATTCACAATAAATGTGACATTTTGTCTTATCCCCTTTAATAAGATCCTGCTGGTTTTTATATTATTGGTATAACAATTTGAGCCTGGGAAAAAAGTTACTGCTGTTTATTTACATCTCATATGAGTCAAGAAAAAGCCCCTTTCTCCATATGTCCATGAAGCAAGCAAGACCATAGGTTTTGGGAAGAGGAGAGGAATATAATCAGAGACTTGATTTAATTTTAACTAATTGAAGTATTAACAGTGTCCAGAAATCTTTGTTAATTAACTTAAAGGGCTCAGTCCACTCTCCGAAGGATTAAAAAAAAACAACTATCAGAAGGAATCATTTCTTGCCTTTCTTAATGCATGCTTAATTTAAACTACACGGTGCATACCAACAATATCTTTATCCCGTTTATTAGATTTAAATGGAAAATATCTTAATCACACATATACATCCTATCCCTTCCATACTATAGAGATTGAAAATGGTGCAGTTTCAGTCGAATTACCTGGGTAATGGTAAGGAGGCTCGCAAAGAAGCACTGCTCCAACACCCTCCCGTACTTTTACCTCATAGCGTTCCTCGGGTGGAAATAAATCAAGGTCTATATTGAAAAAAAAAAGAGAGACAATATAAAGTTTTTTTCAGTGTTTTCGGATTATTTTCTACATTCAGATTTAAACATACAGCTCCTTTAGAGATGAATGTAGAAATACATCAACGTTTGAGACAAAGTGCAGGGCCATGTAGCCTGTTTTATCTGCTTTAATCCTAGTATCACCGACTGCAATGGCTCTGCCTGTTCTAACCCCTGCAGTTGCAACTGCCCATAAAGAAAAAAAGAAATGTTGACTTTTGGCTCTGATTCTCAGCTCCAGGCGAGCTGCATTTAGAGCAAGAACCCAAGGATGGGTAGGGCAAAAGTGACTTCAGAGAATCTTTCATTCTCCCAAGTGAGGGGCTGTCCAGGAGGCCAATTCAATCCCTGTTGTAACTTGGAGCATCCCAATGGCTTCCTCCAAGATGAACCAGGCTGGCCCTGCCTCATGGACTATTCCAACAGCCAAGAACTGCTGGACGGCAGAGTGGTCCAGCTACGTATCCTATGCCAGGGGCTTTGAGATGGGGGCACAAAGCCAACTGGGGGATCCTCAGCTGGCTGGCTGAAACAGCTCTATGGCCACTTTGTGCCAGTGGAGCAGTGCAAAGGGTCTTCTGTAGAAGGGCCAAGAATAAGACCCTTTTGAGTTACACATTCTACAGGCTGTAGTATTGCAATAATGGTGGCCACAATAAGACAAGACAGTGATGGTTTGGTTGCATGTCAGTTATGGATAGCAGATTTTATTTATGTATTTTAAGAGTGGTACCTACAAGCTGGGCAATAGTTACCCTCCTGGTGTCACTTTCATTGTCGTATCTCTTATCAAATTAGACTGGGGCAGGGGCTGTCTCTTTTACTAAGTGTTTGTATAGCACAAAGTACAATGGGAGTGGGGGGATCCAGGATGGGTCTTCTAAGTACTAACGCAGTCTAAATAAATAATAATAAAGTATTAAAAGCTGTGCACAATATCCTTCCCATCAAAAGCCAAAGGAATAATCCAATCTAAATTCAGATTATTTCAACTCTTTTCCCCAGGCTGCTAAAAGTGTCTGGTTCCAAGATCTAACTACAGCTTAAGTTCATGAGTAGCAAGGCGGAAACAATAACGACTAATCAGGATAGAGATGCATACACATTTACATAAAAGGACATCAGTATGGTTTATGAGCTACTGTAACTGAGAGGACAGTAAAATACTGTACACATAGCAGAGGGACATCAAAATAATAGGGTAAAAGGAGAAGCAGATCTTTTCAGTGACTGCTTGTAGGACAAACATCATAAAGGAAATCTCTGCAGACCTCTGCTATTAATATATAAACAGGGTATCTCTTCAAATGTCTGAACACCACACTCTCTTGATTCACCTTCTAGCTCACAACTAATTCAACCAATTATTCTTATTTATGTTTGGTTCAGTATGGATTCAGATATTGGTCCAAACTAGATTTGCAATGAAATCTGAGCTAGTTAAGAACATAAGAACAGCCATATTGGGTCAGACCAAAGGTCCATCTAGCCCAGTATCTTGTCTTCCAACAGTGGTCAATGCCAGGTGCCCTAGAGGGAATTAATAGAACAGGTAATCATCAAGTGATCCATCCCGTCACCCATTCCCAGCTTCTGGCAAACAGAGGCTAGGGACACCATCCCTGCCCAGCCTGGCTAATAGCCACTGATGGACCTATCCTCCAAGAACTTATCTAGTTCTTTTTTGAACTCTGTTATAGTCTTGGCCTTCATAACATTCTCCGGCAAGGAGTTCCACAGATTGACCATGCGCTGTGTGAAAAAATACTTCCTTTTGTTTGTTTGAAACCTGCTGCCTATTAAAGCATATTTCTTTGATCTGGAATTGAACCCAAGCCATAGCAGCAAGAGCACCAAATCCTAACCACTAGACCACCAGGGAGGACATACGCTCTTAAATTGGCATGGCTTGAAATGCAACTACTAGTGCTATCCATGAGTGGAAAATATAAAACAAAGTGATTACTACTTTGAATATGGCCAAAGTATGGTTGGGGAAAGAAAAAAAAGCGAATTGTCTTTTTTTTATACTTACTTTAATAATTTCAAGTTAAAATATGTAAATGCCTAACTTTATATCCGGACTTTATATTTATGGGGTGTTTTGGATAAATTCGTGAACTTTAAGCATAATCACCACAAATTCAAAGGCATAAAAAAGAACAGGCAATTTAAATGTTAAAAAAAAAAGGGGGTTTACTGAAATAGAACGGTCTGTGCCAGAGTGCACAGAGATGTCTGTACAATTACTGATCTATAACTGCACACTTTCTTCCCACTTACGAAATGCCCTGAATGCTGATTGGCTCTGAGTGTCTCATTTGCATAATGACTATCGTTATTACTCAATAATTATAAAGAATGTGAATCCTAGAACTCTAATTGGAAGATATCCATTATTAACCAGAGTACAAGTATTTGTATAATCACTGTACAGTGATTATGGAAATGTCTTTGCTTGCTATGTTTAGCTACTACAGTCCCTCTGCTATGATTTGGCTCCTGTTATTACAATTATCAATCCGTTTTCCACCAAAAAGGAGGTGGTTCAGCTTCTGACTCCCATCAGCATAAGCCTAAAAATCACCAACATTTTACATGAAAGAAGAAAATCCCCAAAGCAAAGGAAGTGGGTGTGGGTGTCCGTGCGCACACGCAAGTATGTGTGTGGTAACAGCTGAAAGGGAAAATCTTTTTAAAAACTACTTTAAAACCTTTGATTCCTTTCTCTCCTGGAGACCCAATTCAGCCAAATTGAGATCAATGAAATCTTTGACAGTTTGCAGGATTGGACTTTTCAGTTTACCCCACCTTCCTAAGAAGCCAGCTTGGCTTTTGTCCCAATGACCATTTTTATTTAATTGAGTGTAAGATGGCTGTCTTCACTATGAAAATCTCTTCCCTTTTCTCCCAACTACAGATATTGAACAGTTTTTGAATTTCACCAATTTCCCCCCCAGTTTTATAGAACGGGCAAGTCAATGAAAAAAATGTAAATGTTTTTCACAATTATTTTTAGCATTTTTGAATGAGCTCTATGCCAAATATGGTTTTGAAATAGAAGTACATCACACTTATTGTGGTGGTGGGGAGGGAGAAGAGCTTTGCTGACCTATAAGACAACAGGGGAAGGGGAAATAATAGAACAAAGGAAACAAGAGACAACAAAGTTTTAATGCTTTTTTAAAAAAACAGACTTTCAGCAGTTTCCTGGCATATCTTGGTTTCTGTTGTTTTTTTGATTCTTCCCTATCATTAGCATTTGAATATTTCCTTACAAAGTTCAGCATAACAACGCTCTGTTAACCAGGTATAAACTAGGGATGTAAATATTTTTTAAAAATTTAACTGTTTAAATTATTAAAATCATATCATTTAACCGGTTTACCAATTAAAGAGAGAGGGGCTGGAGCTGCTCTGGCTAGCTCCAGGCTGGGGCTTACACCTCTTTAAAGCAAGACAATAGCTCCACTCCACATCTGCAGTCATAGGCATCTGCAGTGTGAACTACTGGAATGCATGGGGCTCCTTTGATATTAGTGGGAATGTGTGCCTACTGGCTAAATTCACCTTCATTAAAGAGAAACTCTAATCCAGCCTTGCATTTCTGCTAGAAAATGTACTGCGGAATATTTCTATTTAAAATACAGACCACACTTGCATCCAGACTTATGTGAAAATCAATGAGTCTGGCTTCACTTTTAAATCTTTGGTTCTATAATATTAAATTTACTTTCACAAAACATTACAACATGGGGTTTACATTAAACCTCTTAAACCAGTGATATTATTCACTAAAAGTGAAATACTGCCCTGTGCAGAGAGCTATCACAAGGCCTATGGAGCACTTGTCTCGTCTAAGCCCTTAATATGGAGATTAAACGGTCCGTAGGGCCTTATGCAGGATATCTGCACAAGGACTTCCAGGATAACATCATTTTAAGTGGGAAATTAAAAACCAAAAAAAACCAACAACCCTTCTTTCTCCAGATGATAAAGTCTAGCTATTTATGTTACCTAGGTACATCCTTTTTAGGGTGACCAGATGTCCCGATTTTATAAGGACAGTCCCAATATTTGGGGATTTGTCTTATATAGGCGCCTATCCCTCCCACCCCCATCCCAATTTTTCACACGTGCTATCTGGTCACCCTAATCTTTCTCAACAAAGTACCTGTTGTTGACAGTGTGTGTGTGTGTGTAAAACACTGGCTCATGATTGTCTGAAGTTGACAGAAATGCCTTCAGCAGGGCCTTAAATGTGGCATAAGGATTGAAGCATTCTTTTCACTATAAAATGACACACCATCCATATTCAAGAACTTCCAATCTGTCCTGACAAGGATGACAGCTGACCTTCATCATGTGTATCTCTCTTCTGACAACTTCCCCATGGGTTCCATTGTGTCTTAAAAAAATTAGGACACTATATGCCTCAAGATTGGAGGAATTCCCCCTCTCTGGCTAAACAAGCTATGTGACCCCCTTTGCAGATATAAACTTAAAGCCCTTGAGGTGGTTTTAATGCCAACAGCAGGATGAAGAGTATAAGCTGCTTAAAAAACTTACTTTTTGCTGGTCTGTCCATGAAGGCACTTTATATCATTTTCACAGAGCAATACAATGATACAATGCAATGACTGTAAAATGCTGCAACAATGATACAGTGAAACATTGACCATTTAAACCTAATCAATATGTACTTATCTGTTTTAACGTTAACAATTGCTTACATCCAAAACTTAGAGTAGCTTCAGCGCTTCGGACAGTTCCAAAGATATTTGATGCTATACAAACGTATTTCCCAGCATCCTTTGATTTCTCTGGGTTATTGATAAGAAGTCTACCTCCCACAATACCGTAGCGATCCTTTGTTAAATCAATATCCCAGTTATTTAGTTTCCACCTATTAAAAAAAAGAGAAGATGATGTGATGGTTGCAAAAAATCTACTCTAAAAATTATTTGCAAGAAAACTCTTCATATATGGGTTCACAACTTGCTATTAATTGTAAGTAACTATGATATTATATTCATGTATTACAATAAATGGTTTTATTTTAATTTTCCTCAGACAAGGCTCTCGAATTTGACCTGCCTTAATGGCATATAAACATGATGAATGGCAGTGTAGTTGTAGCCATGTCAGTCCCAGTATATTAGAGAGGTAAGTTTTAACAGAAGTTGGTCCAATAAAAAATATTACCTCACCCAAATTCTCTCTCTATAAAACATGACGGTCAGTCCAATTCACAAAGTGAGGAGAACCACCATCTGTGAGGTAAGACTGAAAGAGCTATATGGGAGTGGGGTGGGGGTGGCAGGTCAAGTAGCTTAAGAAAACACCCACTGTGCACCCTTGCAATATGCAACAACAGACTTAATACCTAATCTGGACCATATTTTGCCCCCTTCCCCAATACACTTGGAGATGTGTAGGCCAGGGAAGTTACTCCAGGCATAAAGTAATAGTAATACCAGCAAAAAGAGAGTCAGACTTACTCTAACCCTGCCATTTTCTTAAATAAGAAAATTGCTGGGGACTTCTACCCTGACCGCTAGAAGAATGACTGGGGCACTGCATGGGAGACTGGGTGGGTAAATGGATGGGCCGGCTCCTGCATTTGATTGTGCAGATGTGGCATTTGGGGTTGTATTTAATAAAATACAACCCCAACAAAGCAGGAACTCAGTGAGCCAAATTCATCCCTAGTGTAACTCTACTCACTTCAATGAAGTTACTCCAGAAATGAATATGACCCAATACTTTTGAACTGCCTACACAATTCTGTGGGAATGTATTGGTATTATTGTGTCCACCAGAGGGAGCCCACAATCTTGCTTGAAGGCAACAGAAATGTACTAAGAATATATAAAGCCTACAAAGTTCAAAGTATGCACACAATTTCATATCAAGATCTACAGGCAAACAATACTTTTTGAAAATCAGATTACTCTCGGTTTGCTTCTTCAACAAAAAACTACTGAAAGGTTGTGTTAAATGCAGTTACTGTTGGGAAGTTAAAGTTAATTAGGTATTGAAATTTGAAACGGAGAAAAATCATGCGACATTATTTTAATAAAAATACATCCTAACACGATCAAAACTTAATAACTTTCAAACTGGAAGCTTTTCCATAGCAGCAGCAGTAATAAATAATAAATAATAATAATAATAATAAATTTTTTAATTATATTCATGGGAATTAAAAGATGTTATTTCATTCCCATGAGAGAAACCACATGTAGACATTATTAATAAATTATAAAATATATGCAGAAATATACAAGGGTAGCTATCACATACATAGTTTAAACTATAACAAAACAGACCAGAACATTCCGCACAAACTGGAATCTGTGGCGAATCAGAAGAAAAAAGTCATAGTAAACATGTTCTTCTGAACTTGTTAGTTTGAGGTCAGTACACGGTCATGTTTCCTTGATCCAACTTGAATTTTTCTTTTTGTATGAACACAATATTATTTATATTCCTTTGTAAAACAAGGTTACTCTATAATTAGTGCCATAAAAATAGACCTTAATGGAGTCATTCAAAATGTGCACAAACCATAACTGAGTAACCATGGGATCTTACTACTGTAAACACTGTCTCTCCTCATGCAGTTCGTCATGCTGACCCCAATACTGCAAATACTTATGAGTAACTTTATGCACAAGAAAAAGTCCTATTTAGTTCAATGGGACTTCTCATATGCTAAACGTTTCTAAGGAGTGCAGGTCTTTTCAAGGTAAGAACCATTGTTACACTCATTGTGTCACAGCTAAAACAAATTGTAAGCTCTTCAGGACATGGAACACTTTTGTATTTGTTCTGTAAAGTGCTCAACACACTTTTGGGTGCCATATTAACAAAAATGTGGGGCCATGTGACCTCCATGCCTATATAAGGAGCTGGTGGCTCAGTTAGGGCCAATCCAAATGAAGGTAGGAAGTCTACAGACCTAGAGAGATCAGGGGTGGGACAGCCAAGAGCAGGGATCTCTGCCAAAAAAGCTAGCAATGCTTTGTACCCCAAAAGGGGGGGGCTATGCAAAAAGCCTGTATGGAGGCAGAATATGGTAGGACTCTGGATGCTGTGTATTTGAGAAACTGAAGGCGGCAATATATTAAGTGGCCCTGAGAGAAATAGGTCAGTTGGAATCTTAGGGCCAGAGGTGAAAGTAGGCCGGTACGCCCCAGCATGGCGTACTGGCAAGAGTCGGTGCGCCATTGCGGGGCGGACCAGCTTCCCCAGGCGGCAATTTAAAGGGCCCGGGGCTCCCAGCAGCAGCTGGAGCCCCAGGCCCTTTAAATTGCCGCCAGAGCCCCGCTGCCGGAGCCCTGGGGTAGCGGCGGCGGGGCTCAGGCCACGATTTAAAGGGCCTGGGGCTCCTGCCACCGCTACTGCCCCAGGCCCTTTAAATCGCTGCTGGAGCCCTGCTGCCTCTACCTCAGGGCTCCGGGGACGATTTAAAGGGCCCGGGGTGGTAGAGGTAGCGGGCGCCCCGGGCCCTTTAAATATCCGCTGGAGCCCCGCTGCCGCTTCCCTAGGGCTCCGGTAGCAGGGCTATGGGGACGATTTAAAGGGCCTGGGGTGGTAGCCAGAGCCCTGGGCCCTTTAAATTGCCCCCTTTAAATCACCCCCAAACCCCAGCTGCCTCAGGGGTTCGGGGGTGATTTAAAGGGCCCAGGGCTCCCAGCTGCTGCTACCACAGCCCTAGCCCAGGGCCCTTTAAATCCTGATTTAAAGGGCCCGGGGATTTAAAAGGCCCCACCTCTTCCGGTAGAGGCCCTGCCTCTTCCAGTTGAAGCCTCGCCCCCTCCTCAGGACTCCAGAGTATCAGTAAGTCCTTTAAGTTTCTTTCACCCCTGCTTAGGGTGGACAACCTATGCCTTAGACCCCTATTGTCAGAGGGCTGAAGTAGTGGAGTAGCACTTGTCACCTTTGTGGTGCCACCTTTCAAGGTGACAAGGCAACTCCCTGAAACAAAGCTTAAGAGGCCCAAGAAGGACATAAGGATATGAGCCCTATGGAAGGATGAAGAATTTCCACACTTGGAGACTGGTAGTGTGGACAAACTCCTGCATAAATAAGGAAGAGACCAGCATGCACCTGGTGAGAAGATCAAGAAAGCTAAAAACTGAGCTCAGGCAGGACTGAAGGTTTTGTGTTGGACTACTGTTTATCTCCAAAACAGAGTGGTTGAAAGCATCACAGTGACCAAAAAGCCTACGGGCGACTGTTGGAAAGACAGGAAAATGAAGACATTGTTCTGAGGCAACTATACCAGCAGGTAAGAATGCTGTTGAATTATGCTAACTGCAAATAAGTAAAAAAATCACAGCAACAAATACTCAGATCTGTTATTGAGTGAAAAATAAGGCTGTCAAGTGATTAAAAAAATTAATCGCAATTAATTGCGCAATTAAAAAAATTTATCATGATTAATCACACTGTTAAACAATAATAGATTATTATTTATTTAAATATTTTTGGATGATTTCTACATTTTCAAATATATTGATTTCAGTTACAAGTCAGAATACAAAGTGTACACTGCTCACTTTATATTTATTTTTTATTACAAATATTTGCACCGTAAAAAACAAAAGAAATAGTATTTTTCAATTAACCTAATATAAGTACTGTAATACAATCTCTTTATCATGAAAGCTGAATTTACAAATGGATAATTATGTACAAAAAATAACTGCATTAAAAAATAAAACAATGTAAAACTTTAAGGCCTACGAGTCCACTCAGTCCTACTTCTTGTTCAGCCAATCACTCCGACAAACAAGTTTTTTTACATTTGCAGGAGATAATGCGGCCCGTTTCTTATTTACTGTGTCACCTGAAAGTGAGAATTACAATACAGGCGTTTGCATGGCATCGTTGTAGCCGGCGTTGCAAGATATTTATGTGCCAGGTGTGCTATAGATTCATATGTCCCTTCATGCTTCAACCACCATTCCAGAGGATATGCATCCATGCTGATGACGGATTCTGCTCAATAATGATCCAAAGCAGTGCGGACCGATGCATGTACATTTTCATCATCTGAGTCAGATGCCACCAACAGAAGGCTGATTTTCTTTTTTGGTGCTTCAAGTTCTGTAGTTTCTGCATTAGAGTGTTGGTCTTTTACGATTTCTGAAAGCATGCTCCACTCCTCATATTTCTCAGATTTTGGAAGGCACTTCAGATTCTTAAATCTTGAGTCGAGCACTGTAGCTATCTTTAGAAATCTGATATTGGAACCTTCTTTGTGTTTCGTCAAATCTGCAGTGAAAGTGTTCTTAAATCAAACCGGATATGCTGCGTCGTCATCCGAGAATAACATAATACAATAATATCTGGCAGAATGCGAGTAAAACCATGGAGCAGGAGACATGCAATTCTCCTCCAAGGAGTTCAATCATGAATTTAATTAATGCATTTTTTTAACAAACATTATCAGCATGGAAACATGTCCTCTGGAATGATGGTCAAATCGTGAAGAGACAAACTTGTTTCTCTTAGCGATTGGCTGAACAAGAAGTATGACTGAGTGGACTCCTAGGCTCTAAAGGTTTACACTGTTTTGTTACGGAGTTCTATATCTAAATCTATATTTGTGAGTTACACTTTCATGATAAAAAGATCGCACTACAGTACTTGCATGAGGTGAACTGAAAAATACTATTTATTTTGTCATTTTTACAGTGCAAATATTTGTAATCAAAATAATATAAAGTGAGCACTGTACACTTTGTTTTCTTTGTTGTAACTGAAATCAGTATATTTGCAAATGTAGAAAAACATCCAAAAATATTTAATACATTTCAATTGGTATTCTAATAGCAGTTTTAATCACACGGTTAATCACAATTAATTTTTTTGAGTTAATCGCGTGAGTTAACTGCAATTAATTGACAGCCCTAGTGGAAAGTTTACATTCCCCAAGGTGTTCACTACATGAACAATCCTGCTGGTTTGGACTGTGAAGAAGTCATGGTGGTGAGGGGGAAAAAAAGTCCTAGTAGCCTCCACCATCACCATACTATAAGACCAAAAGAACTCTCTCTTTTACAAAGGATCAGAATCAGAATGAGTTGTCCAGCCCCAGTGTTCTAGTCTTCTCTCAAGTTCTCCATTTATCACAAGTATTTTGTATACAAAATTTGCAAGGATGATGAGGTGAAAATGAACATCTGGGGGGTACTGTGTTGATGGTACAGTGCATGATCATAATATTATTATAGACATTGACAGAATGGCTCAGTGACTCAACCTGTGTCTTCCTTCATACAACTCTTGACAGAAGAGTAAGTCTGTCAGTTTGTGAGGGCAGATGAATGAAATGGGTCCCTTGCCTTGAGAGGGCTTAGGAGTCTGTCCCTACTTGGAAAGAGGTGGTTATCTGACCATGACAATTATGTAAACTACCATGCTCTCATGACAAAAGATAAGCTCCAGAGTATGTCCTTTGATGTGTGTTGAGCCTATTGTAGAGACCCATGGAAGCTATGAGATCCTACACTTGCACAGAAGCATCAATCATCACAGACTGGTTCATTAAGAATATGAGGTTTATTATGACAGAGTTCATATGGTGAAACTCAAGACTAGAGCTGGTAGAAACATTTAAAAAAAAATTCCATTAAAAAGCTTCTTAGGTCCAGGATGACACTGCTATCCCTGATTTTGACAGACAGGAAATGAAGGACTGTCTCAAAAGATCACAGCTAGGCTCCCAAAAAACAAATTACGAAACCTGAAAATGTTTCATGAAACACAATTGATATTTTCTGTCCAGGACTTCCTTAGACATCATTGCAAGTATAAGGAAAACTGTCTTTTTAATGAAAAAATGCACAAACTTCAACTCCTGTGAGTCTAGGAATACTGTATATCTACCTGCTAAACCATTCATTCACTCAGAATAGCAAATTATATTTGAAATGTTTAGTGTGTGAAATGCCTGGCAAGCCCTGTAATTCAAAACCAAGCTAAAGGTTTACTTGTAAGTTGGAAAAGGGATTGCTCGAGCTCTGCAGTTCATTGAAACTTGTCCATCTGTAGATTCCTCAGGGTAGATGGTATCAATGGGTTGCTCCTCAAAAACTGGGCCATATCCTTTTCCATCCTCTGAAATAAAAATATACGTTCACAATTAATATGTTAAGAAAGTAAATCTTACATAAGAATATAAGAACGGCCATACTGGGTCAAACCAACGGTCCATCTAGCCCAGTATCCTGTCTTCCGACGGTGGCCCATGCCAGGTGTTTCAGAGGGAATGAACAGAACAGATAATCATCAAGTGACCCCCCCATCCCCTGTCGCCCATTCCCAGCTTGTGACAAAGGCTAGGGACACCATCCCTGCCAATCCTAGCTAATAGCCATCGATGGACCTATCCTCCATGAATTTATCTACCGTAGTTCTTTTTTGAACCCTGTTATAGTCTTAGCCTTCATAACATCCTCTGGCAAAGAATTCCTCAGGTCGACTGTTCATTGTGTGAAGAAATACTTTCTTGTGTTTGTTTTAAACCTCCTGCCTATCAATTTCATTTGGTGACCCCTAGTTCATAGAATCATAGAATCTCAGGGTTGGAAGGGACCTCAGGAGGTCATCTAGTCCAACCCCCTGCTCAAAGCAGGACCAAACCCAATTAGATCATCCCAGCCAGGGCTTTGTCAAGCCTGACCTTAAAAACATCTAAGGAAGGAGATTCCACCACCTCCCTAGGTAACCCATTCCAGTGCTTCACCACCCTACTAGTGAAAAAGTGTTTCCTAATATCCAACCTAAACCTCCCCCTCTGCAACTTGAGACCATTACTCCTTTTTCTGTCATCTTCTACCACTGAGAACAGTCTAGATCCATCCTCTTTGGAACCCCCTTTCAGGTAGTTGAAAGCAGCTATCAAATCCCCCCTCATTCTTCTCTTCTGCAGGCTAAACAATCCCAGTTCCCTCAGCCTCTCCTCATAAGTCATGTGCTCGAGCCCCCTAATCATTTTTGTTGCCCTCCGTTGGACTCTTTCCAATTTATCCACATCCTTCTTGTAGCGTGGGGCCCAAAACTGGACACAGTACTCCAAATGAGGCCTCACCAGTGCCGAATAGAGGGGAATAATCACGTCCCTCGATCTGCTGGAAATGCCCCTACTTATACAGCCCAAAATGCCGTTAGCCTTCTTGGCGACAAGGGCACACTGTTGACTCATATTCAGCTTTTCGTCCACCGTAACCCCTAGGTCCTTTTCTGCAGAACTGCTGCCCAGCCATTCGGTCCCTAGTCTGTAGCAGTGCATGGGATTCTTCCGTCCTAAGTGCAGGACTCTTGTGTTATGAGAAGGAGTAGGTAACACTTCCTTATTCACTTTCTCCACACCAGTCATGATTTTACAGACCTCTATCATATCCCCCCTTAGTCATCTCTTTTCCACGCTGAAAAGTCCCAGTCTTATTAATCTCTCTTGAACCAATTTACATCATCCACACCTACTAATTTTGTATTGATTTTCGTTAAGAAAAGCAAAAAATACAAAAGGCACACCCTTTATAACATGCTGTGTGTGTGGATGCTCTTGGTTTGTTAGCCCTGCAAAATGAAGTTCTGCATGCATCAACAAAACAAGCACAGATGGACATCAGTGCTGGCTTCCCTTCACCATTCTTCTCTGGGTCATTCTTGCCATGGGGCGAGGGAGAAGGTCTTTAGATTCCATTTCCATTCATTTCTTACCCTCTCTGCTGACATTACCAACTAGGGTGGCAATTAGTGCCAGGTCTCATGGAGGTATTTGTCATCTGTCTACTAGGAATGCGTTTGAGACCAACTCATCTGACACAGGCCAACATACTGCCAGCACTGACAGTGAGGATGTGAGAGCTGGGACAAATACAAACTAGTGAGCTAAAGCTGAATAATCCCTTTTCCTATGACCTACAGAACATCAAATTTTTATCTGTATGGAATGAATCTTTACTGTACGGATGAAAGACTAATATGAAAAAGAATGAAGCTTAGCCTTCCTCTCCAAATCAAATTGCTCTCCTTTTATTCAGGCCTCTTGGGAAAGAAAAATGATGTTGCCACTTTGATATAAGATGCTGCAGGCAAAGGTAAATTTATCATTGTATATTCAATTAAATCCCCAAAAAGCTATGTTAAAAGAAAGTTAAAGTTGATGTGACAGGTATAGATTACATTCATGCTTGCATTGAAAAGTCAAGACTCACAAGTTAGGAAATTCCAGAATTAAGGTTCTCTGAGCAATTCACGTTTTTAAATAGCTTTGTCCCCCATGCCCATCCTCCTCCTCCTGAGCTCCTGACCTCTTCACCTTGCTCTCTCTCTCTCTTTCCCTCCTTGCTCCCTGCATTCAAGTCAGGCTGCTATCTTCCTCCTTCTCCACATTGCCAGGGCACTAGCAGGGGCTCTTAGTTCTGGTGACTGGTGACACAGTGGTCCGCAGCTGCTGGGAAGAGCAATTGCAGGGAATTTCCTGTCTAGCCCCTGCAACCCTAGGATGTAGCATGCGCAGAGCGTATGTGCATTCCATAGTCCTCAGTATGTGCATTTAGATGCTCTGGGGGGGAAGGGCATGCTCAGTGCAGGTGGAATGTTAAGAGATTTTAACTGACAAACTCTAGTAAGTCTCTACTGAGCAAATGTGAACTGCGATTTTTCAAAGTGTTATAATTGGCTAAATGTAGCTAAATTTTCATGGGAACAGTGCAAGCCAGATACCAGGGCGACCTCCCAGCCAAACAAAGTTTTTGCTCCAGAGCATGGAGGTGCTACAGCTTCTCTACTAAATGAGAAAATTGAATATACCTAAAATATCAGCTAATAAATTAATATCAGCTATTTCATTCATTCCATAGGTTGATAAAAATTATGTTGCCATAAGACAACAAAAAGTCCAATAATACACAGATGGTATTTTGTTATTCCTAATTCCCACATTTTGGGGCCAATATTTTTATTAGAAAACTATCTGAGATTCTGATAAAGAGCTTGTGACAAAGGCAGTGACAAATTTCCATTGCCTCGACTGGGAGCAGGTCTAAAGAGGTACTGTATGCTGCAGCGTGGTCATGCAAATTCATTTATAACAATATCCAGGTAAGGAGGAGAGAGACTTGTCACAGAAGCAGAGGAGACCCGGAAAGATGGCCAGAGCAGCTGAAGAATGACTTCCTCTCTCTTTACTTTTACAGCATACTACTATTTAAAATTCATGTATTATTAAACCACATAACTATATTGTATTATACTGTAACACAGACAATCGGTATCTACTGATAGTGGGGGGGGGGGCACAATTTAAAGGCTCCCCACAGCACACCGACTCTTATGCTCAGCGGCCCCTCCCTGCAGCTCTAAGAGGTTAGCTCAGTGGGGAAAGGCAGCAGCAAAAGCAGCGGCTCTCCCTGCAGCTCCCAACTATTTTGCTGCTGCCTTTCCCCATGGCCACACCTTGCAGTTGGCCAGCCCAAGAGCTGCCGTACAGGGATGGGACACTGCTGGCAAAGCCTGGCAGAAATCTGGGGGGGAGAGTGGGGTCACCCCAAATGCTTCATCCCTAAACTGTAAGCTCTTTTCAGTAAGAACCAAGTGTTTGTATAGGGCCTATAATAACTGGGCTGCAATCTTGAGTGGAGCTTCTGGGCACTCCTGTAATATGTGTAATTAAACAATCACTTCCAGCAACAAACGTTCAACCATGTAGTATACAGTGGCAGATTAACTGTTCCTATCTTGGGATTCAGATGATGTCACAATTTACTTACAAAATGTGCCATTTCATATTTTGTGATGCCTCCTGCACTCATTATTATACCATAGCAAGGGACTCTTTTGCACATCTTCCAAATATGCTATATAATGCCGACTCTGTTAGCATACATTCTGAGTTCAGCTCCAGATGACCGGGTTAGGAAGATCAGATGATACAGATCAAGAGAGGTAAATAATGTGAATATTTCATTCTCCATTATAAGCTGAGTGTGAACCAGAGATATGCAAACAGCATGAGTACTCCAATATGATGAGGCTGCAGTGGGACTGGAGGATTGTGAGGGACTAGAAAGTCATACTTCAGATGAGACACTGCAAGTGTTTGTCTATATTTTGAGATCAAGACTGAGTTGATTAGAGAAGTGAGAAAGATACATCACAAGGGACTGTCTCTCTAGGAGGAACGAAGAAGGACATAGGCACAGTGGATTTTGCAGAGCTAACAAACCAATAGCATTCACACACACAGCATGTTATAAAGGGTGTGCCTTTTGTATTTTTTGTTTGTTTCTTAATGAAAATCAATACAAAATTAATAGGTGTGGATGATGTAAATTGGTTCAAGAGAGATTAATAATTAACAACTCAGGGATGAGAAGGTAGAGAGGTCTTGTCTATACTGGTTAAAAATACAACTTGGAACTCCTCACTAGTGCAGTCCCAGAAAAGGTAGCACAGATGGAAGCAGGGCTCCATCTAATTCTACTCTGAACTCGGATCAGACTTGTATGAAACAGCTACTGTCTCTCGGGGAGTTGGAGAACCTACACAAACGAGAGAAGCTCTCCTATCAACATAGGTAGCGTCTTCACTAAGCGCTACAGCAGTGCAGCTGCATCGGTGCAGCTGTGCCGCTGTCTGTATGTGTAGACAAGCCCTCAGAGTAACTCAGAGTAACTCCAACAACTTCAACAATCTGGACTTCCATCAGCAAAGAACTCATCTGAGACCAAATCATTTAATACATTGCAAGCCAATAAACTGCCATCACATGGCAGTGAATTTTGATCAGTCCATATCTAAGCTGCATGTGAACCAGTGACATACAGACATTAGGCCCCAGTGACATTTTCAGTTAAGCAGTTCCTGATTATTATTATGTATTATTAAGCACCAATAGCTTGCAGTTACCCAAGTGAAAATGGCCTATACTTATGTTAGAAACTACTTTGTCTTTTTCACAGGAAAAAATGTGCAGACGGCCACTGAATCAACATCTATTTTCATACCTCATTTCATATAGTATATGCTAGACACCTCAAACCTACTGCACAATCGGAATTTCAAAAGGCAGTAACTGAAAAACTGCATTACAGAAAAAAACTTTCATATTGTTCTAAACAAATAGCAGCGATGCCAGGCTTTGTCATTTCACCTAAAATATGTTATTTTAATAACAGAACTCATCCTTCTGGGAACTTTGAAATTTTGTTTTTACTTATTTTTAATGTGTACGGCTACATTATACCTGTTAAGTACAGCTTAGAGTATGGGGCAGTGCATAGCCAGACCACTCTAGGGGAAACACTAAAGCGCATGAGCACATGCTGACACGGCCTTACAGGGGGCTGCTTTCACTCACCACGGCACTGGTCTTGCTCTATAGGCTGATGCAGAGGAGAGCAGGACCATAGCCCTACACCTCTTTGGCCAATTGAAGCACCATGCACCCCCAAGCGGGGAGGAAGGGAGCAATCCCTGAGACATCTGAATGCAAGGATTGCAATTTTGCCTAGCCTTTACTCAAGTTGCATGTGTCAGAGTGGAAGGCTCTTTCCATCCTCCTCCAAAATGCATACCCTTAGATGGCATTCAGCAGAACCTGGTGCTTCTGTAAGAGCATTTTTAATTAATGCTTTAATCAGTTCTTCATATTCCCTCCCTCAATCAAGCCAAGAAACACCACAGAGTTAAAATAGGAACATAGGAATTGTCATACTTGATTAACCCTAGGTCTTTCTAGTCAAGTATCCGGTCTATGACAGTGGCCACCAGAAGCTTTGGAGTAAGATCCTGTGCACAGTATTCCAGATGAGCCCACACCATTGATTATATAGATGTTATAATATTCTCTGTATTATTCAGCATTCCTTCTGCATCCTAACCTATTGTTTGCTTTTTTGACTGCAGCTGCACTTTGAGCAGATGATTTCATTGAGCTGTCTGCCATGAAACCCGCTAACCTTTTCTGTGTTGATAGTTAATTTAGAACCCTGTAAGACATATAAATAGTTTAAAATTTTCCCTCCAATGCACATTACTTTTCATTTATTGACTCAGAATTTAATTTGCCATCATATTGCCCACTCACCTAGCTTGTTTAGATCTCTGAAGTTCCCCACAGTCCTCTCTAGTCCTGACTAACCTAAATAACAGCGGCATTTGCAAATCTTGCTACGTCACTGCGCACACACCATGGGCTCCTTTTCAGATAGATAATTAAAATATTGATCAACATGAGACCTAATACTGCACCTTTAGGTATCTCATAGTAAATTTTCATCTTGGCAAAAGATTAACAATTAATGCTATGCTTTTCTTTCTGTCTCTTAGCCAATTTTTGAACCATACTTTGCCTCTCACCCCATAACTACTTAGCCTCTTGCATGGGTCAAAGGCCTTAAACTATCAACAGGTTCTCCATTATCCACTACTATAATGATATGTTCAAAGAATTCTAACAGATTAGTGAGACAATTTTCCCTTGCAGAAACTATGCTGGTTGTACTCTATTCTGTCATGATTTTCTTATCTGTTTTGTTATTCTGTATTTAATTATGATTTCAAATCAATATATCTGGTATAAAAAGCTTACTGGTCTATAATATCCCAGATCACCCCCAGAGTCTTTTAAAAATATAGTGTCAATATTTTCTACCCTCTAATCCTCTGATGTTTTTGTTGTTTTTTTTTTAAAGAGAGATTGTATGTTAAGCTTCTTGAGAAATCTTAGAAGTACTGTCTGGGCCTGGCAACTCATTGCTTTTTAAATCATCAATTTGCTCTAGCACCTCTTCTTCTGTCACATCAATCTCTGGAAGTAATTCATCTTTAGTACTAGAAAAGAGCAGGACCACGGTAGGAATCTCCCCAACAAAATCATCAAGGAAGAATGATACAAAGAAATCATTCAGCATCTCAGCAATGTCTTATCTTCATTAATTGCTCCCTTTAATCCCTGATGATTCAGCTGATCCACAGATTCTTTTGCAGACTTCCTGCTTCGGATATACTTAAAGCAGCTCTACTTGTTTGTTTTTACACCTTTAGCAATTTGATCTTGGAAATCCATTTTGGCCTTGCAATTTCCCTCTTGCTCATTACTGCTGTATTTTGTACTTGTGTTTGTTGGCTTCACTAGGTTAACATTTCCAAAATTTGAAAAAAAATTTGCTTGGCTCAAATAACCTCTCGAACTTTGCTGTTTAGCCATATTAGTTTTCTACTGGCTTTCTGAATGTTCAATGGCACAGAAGTTTTCTATGTCGAATACTAGCCAATGGTAAAGATTCTAGTTCTGATTTGGGGGCTTTATGACTAAATTCCTCATTTTATTGACATCTTTTTTTCTGAAGTTTAGTGTCACTGTGTCACTTTTTTGGAACCCTACTTGCCTGCCTCCATGTTGAACCTAATTATACTGTCTTCACTATTTCTTAGTGCAAAATAGAGTAGTAAAAAACAAAGCAGAAAAAGACTGGCTTTGCATGATCATTCATTCTGTTCTCCATATGCAATAATGAAGATTTTAACAATGAAAATATTTATATACTGTTTTACTGTTTAGTTAGTAGGCAATTATACCAACCAGACTATATATGTAACCTTGCTCCCAAACATCTATTTCAGTAGACAAGGAGATGTGTAAATAATTTCTGTCTTCAGAGGGACAGCAAAGATTTAGTCTCTGCTCCATCATCATCCATCCCAATCACTTTCAGCCAAGCCAATTTCTTTTATCTTCAGCTAAATTAATCCTTACATGTATCTAATTTAGTTTTGAAAATCAATTTTATTCACAGATTAAGGATAATGCCATGCAGTAAAGCTACAATTTATAATTATACCAGCCTGTAGGGTGTGTGTATGCATGCCCCTGTGTGCACAAGGGGGTGGAGTGGGAGAAGCTGGACATACACTGTAAAATACTACCATCATCATTTTTATATTTCATAGTGGGATGTACTGATGAGACTGTTTTCCCACGGGGAAATTAAAAAAAAAAAGGCTTTAAATTCTAATCTGAAGTTTTCCTTTGTCTCATTGATAGTCACACAGATTTTGGATACTGCAACTGTTTTTTTACAGATGTTTTGACCCTGATTTGTGCCAAAAGCCTTGAAACATAAAACCCTTTAATTGTCCCCTTTAACGTATAATCAGAGCTAGTAGCACTCTATGGTATCTCAACCCACGGTGATGAACGCAGCATAAAACGCAGCAAGGTTAGATAGATATGATAAAATTATGTTCGATAGACAGAATGAAAGGTTCTGCTCCCTGTTATATTGTTGTAAATGCAGAGTCCAATCTCACAGACTTTGGATTTACATTTCTGCAACTGAAAGTAAAATCTTGCCCAGATGCCTCCAGCCATGCTGCCAGGATGGAGGGGCTAATGGCTTGTGTCCGATCTTTGGCAGTGACTACAAACGTGGGAGACTGATACTGAGGTATTCCCACCACAGCCACGGGCAACTGCACTGGCAGCATATTTTCTACCTATCCTAATCTGATGCCGATCCACAAGGAAGAGGGCAGCGGCGGCCCATTTCTACTACTGCTGTGAAATCCAGTTATGATTATTGCTTTTATTTGTTTTACAGCAGTGCCTAGGAAACCCAATCAAGACTCAGGGCCCCATTGTACAGTCATGCAAAGAAGACAACAGGCCCTGCCCCAGAGAGAGGATTCTTCCATTCCTATGCAGCAGAAGGGCACAACTGCAGTCTCTGCACTCCCTAGAGTGCTTGGACTCCTCCCCACATCATTTGCTCCCTGGGGTTTCAGACATCCCAAAGGGTGCGGAGAGGAACAGGGATGAGGCAGAGCCATGGCCCCATGTGTATGCATTTCCTGAGCCCCAGAGAGCTCTAAGTAAAAATCCGTCAGTGGGTGCTGTTACCAATTTAAACATCTTTTCCCATGGACACCGGGCAGAAATCTAGTCATTTCAACGCCACACTTGGGGACATCATTTCCTTTCAGATGATTTATCAGTGACTCTTTCCAATAGGCCATTCCTTTCATATAATGACTTTATGGATTAATTTCTGTCAGTACAGGTCCTGCATTTGGGCCCACAAGTAATAACTCATGGGAGGGATAGCTTTAATTAGTAAAGTGTTGGGGTGAGAAATTGTTGTCCCACTGTGTAACCAATGTGAAGAAGTTGTACCATCTGTGAAACTCTCCAGGTCTGTTTATAAAGCAGTATTTAGTGATTGACTGACCCTACTGAGTTGGTCCACATGCAATTGAAGAGACAGCCGGTGCATCATCAAGCCTGGAAAACAAGAAGTTATACGGCGAGAAGGAATGAAGCAGAAAGGATGTTTGGTCCAAAGAATAACTAATAAGATAAGGGGAAGTTTATAAAAAGAAGGCCTCTGGTCGATAGGGATGACTGCAGATGGCATTAAATGAGACGATTGATGCGTCTATACTTACCCGCTGCTTCGGCGGCAAGCAATCAATCTTCTGGGATTGATTTATCGCGTCTTGTCTAGACGTGATAAATCGAACCCGGAAGTGCTCGCCGTCGACGCCGGTAATCCTACTCCGCGAACGGAGTAGGCAGAGTCGACGGGGGAGCCTGCCTGCCGCATGTGGACCCGCGGTAAGTACCTTTTCATTCGAACTAAGATACTTCGACTTCAGCTACGTTATTCACGTAGCTGAAGTTGAGTACCTTAGTTTGAATTGGGGGGTTAGTGTAGACCAGCCCAAAGAGAATCTGCCTTAGAAGAAGCCAACATGGACCTTTCCACCCCACATACCAGTGTTATCTAAAAAGTAAGGCCATATGAACCCCGGTGCAATGAAAAAGCGACTGGTCAGCAGGAAGGAGGACAGGCCTTGAGGAGAAAGGGAGGTTATAAATCTTATCTGGAGTAAGACTGGAAATAAGGGTGAACCTATCACAAATTGGTTGTTAGCTAAAGTAGTAATTGGCTATCGTATGATTTGTTTATTGAAGGGTATAAATCATGCTGGAGCACACTAGGACGAGATGGTTTTCCCAAACTCTAACCTGTTTATAAGTATACTGATCACATGCTTATACATATTTTATTACTGTATTGGGGATAACAACTTTTTTTTATGCCGTTAGGCATGTATAGACCATTTGTATAAAATACCATTTAGCTTTGGGCTTAATAAAGGAATATATGATTAAATTAGTGTTTGGTAATCTCCCATATTAAGAATTCCAAATATTATTAATAATTCCAACACCAAGGTTTTCCTCTCTAAGTTTTCATTTAAAAAAAAGAAAAGCTTTTCCTCATATACACCATACTTTACAAATCTCCCTAATGCCAAACTAGCCTATGCTTCCCCAACCTTGTACCCACTATTTCCCAAACTCCTCCCTTTTCCCTCACCCTGTGTGAACATTTCCGTAAGCTTGGAGAGCTGGATGGAACTCCATTTGCAGCTCATCAACAATATTTCTTGCTCTGCTATATGGGTTGCATCGGGGGGTCATGCCATGTTTTTTCCTTAACAACGCTTAATTGCAAGATCTCTGCACTACTTCTAGCTCCTTGCAGTGTGGAGAGTGGTAGAGTGGACCAAAGCCAGGGTTTCACTAGTGATAAAGAGATACACTAACCACAGATGTTGGCTGTTAGATAACCTGAATTGTTCACATAAGTTTTTGTGGGGTAGCTCCAATGACTTCTAGAGTTACACCAGAGAGAGATCAGAACTGGGCATACAGTGCCTTAGGATATCTGGTATTAAGATAGAGGATCCAGTTCAAGTACAGCCTAAGAAATATCCAGTGAATTCCTGCAAATTTTGGAATACTACTCACTGATTCTAGTTACTCCAGGTCAAACAACTCTCTTATGCAGTGTATAAAAGGCACACAAACACACACAAAAAGGCATACTAGCAGTTTTAATTCAAGAACTGCATAACAGTTGAGAGACATTTAGAGGAAAAAAAGGAAAAACCAGAAAAGATGCAATATGTTAATTAGAAGATTCGGCTAATATTAACTATAAATGGTTTTAGATTTAATATTTATCATTTAACCATCTGTGAGATTCAAATATGTTTTTTTTTATATATTTAGTAACGACTATCATGGACTTATGACAGATACATGGGGAGATCATTTAAATCTCATCTCGAAGGTTATTTTATAGAAATGCTTGCAGTCCTATTTATATGTATAAATTACTTATACAGCTAATGCCTGTCTCTTCACTATATTCATTCTTGCATTTGAGGCAATCAATCAATGATCCAGTTTGATACATAGAAAGGCACAAGAAATCAGAAACCATTTTACAGGAGTTTTACTAGTTGTGTTTTATTTCCTTAAAATTGACAATATAATTGTCAATCCTGCTTGAGACTTTTATTCATCATGGGTTTCATATCTCTATTTATAATGATTTCCTCAACTGTGTCTCATTCAGTGATATGTCATCCATCATGTTAGCTCTTCTGTGAGTCCACTTGCACAAAAGAAAAAACAATGTAGGAAGTGATGAGATTCCTCAAATCTAATAATCTCACACTGGAATTTCACAAACATCACGAGAATAAATATTAACTAATAACAAGCACTGTTCCTAACTTTACTGGCAAAAAGATTTGCCCAGGACTTGTTATGAGTTAATATTTAGTCTCATGTTTTTTGAGAAATCCCTTTGTGAGACCATGTGATTTCAGGCATGTATTCATTTCCCGCATTTCATATAAGGCTTTTTTGCTTTTTTCTGTACAAGATGACGTATAGAAGACCTAGGCTACATATATAATGCAGCAGCTACAGAAGGTCCTTTCAATCCATCA
The DNA here is from genome assembly GCA_033296515.1 of Macrochelys suwanniensis. Lineage (NCBI taxonomy): Eukaryota > Metazoa > Chordata > Testudines > Chelydridae > Macrochelys > Macrochelys suwanniensis. The sequence continues at coordinate 292,443,656 of CM065775.1, forward strand.
TGGAAGGCTGGTTCCATGTTATGTCAATTTATGGAACTCACATTTTTGACATCTAAAATATGAAATTCCTATGTAGTTAATCATGTTTACTCCTAAACATAGATTATTTCATTCAACTATTTATTAACTGTTATTATTATTACTATGAACCTCATTGGTAACATTTTACATCTTTTTTGGAATTTACAGTAAGAGCCTGTATTAGACGTCAGGAAAAAAAATTAACAACTTATATGGATCTTAGAAAATCCTTTCCTGAACTTGCACCTGCAATGGATTTTTCAATGAATCATCCAACACACTGGATATTAGAATCTGGTGATTAGGATGACAGATTTCATGGTTACGGTTACAAGGAAATCAGCATTTAAGATTAGACCACCTCACCCAAATGAATACAGATTTTGTTTTTAACTGGTGACTTTTAGTAGATTTTTATTTGTGGGTCTATTCTCTCTATTCCAACATGTTTTTAAATCTCATCACATTCTTAAATCAAAACACACAAAACGGAGTCATAATTGAATTTTAAGAAGAGAAACAGCTAGTCAACATCTAGCACACTCAGGTTCTTGGAATGGGTCCCAGATCAGGCATTATCACAAAGGGGCATTAATCAGAGAGAACAGTATGCATATATCAAACAGAAGAATGTTAGTATGTAAACTACCATACGCAGACAGACAGACTAAAGGAGGAAAAGGTGATGGATATTACTGAAATGTAGTGAAGAGTTGGCAATCTGTTCAATAAAACATATGGGGTTATATACAAACAGGCCCTGTAAGGGCCATCTGTTTAGACACTACACTGCATGCATCCTTAGGCCCTGATCATGCAAACATTATACGCTTGCTTAATTCTATTACTGTGAATAATACCATTCATTTCAACAGATCTATTCATGGTAGAAAGATTAAGCATGTGCATAAGTGTTTTCAGGATAAGACCTTACTAGGTGTTCATTGGGGTCAATGCTAAAGAAAGCAGATCCTGGAGTGAATGACTAAACTTCCACTCACCTGAAGAGCTTCAGAATAAAGGGGCAGGGGATTAAATGGTTTTCAAGAAGCAGAAATTCTGTATATTTGTACATAAACAACAACATTTTTTTTAAACTGTAAAGCTGAAGCTCTGGGAAATCTTTCCTTGAGTGTGTTTAAAATGGATAAAATCGTGCATTTTGGACATAAAATCAAAACACACTGTCAGGGATGAATATACAACAGTTTTATAAAGAGCAAACTTTGCATAATACAGTATTCTCCTTACTGGGAAAATATTTCTGGTGGGGGAGGATAGTTTCCCAAGAAAATATTTAAATAGTGCATTTTAGAATGTACATTTGGACAAGGAAGGAAGCTACCACTATGTATTAAAAACAATGACAGTAAGCTGACTTGCTTGAACTCTTTTAGGGCTCTATCCTGTGAAGCACTGAGCACTTTGTCCTTGATCCAACAAAAGACTTAAACACATTTACCTTTGCTAGATCAAGATCCATGTGTGCTGCTCAGCACTTTGAAGGATACAGTCCTTAATTTGACCCCCCAAACTTAAGAAAAATGTTGTAAGTATACTGATAGGAAGCCTTTCAATGTGATCTCCTAACGGCCCAAATTTGAGAGGTGCTGAGCATCTCAACACACCTGTAACTCCCACTAGAATCAATGTATTATTTGCATTAGCTCCCTCTTTCTCTTTTTTCTAAGGACCATCTCCTCCCTCTTTTCCTTGCTTTCTGTATATTTATCTGCTTCCTATTCATTTAGTGTTGGTAAGGGTAATTACTACCCATCTAGGCACAAATCTGATTGTTATCACTGCATTATCCAAAGTAGCAGCCGTGTTAGTCTGTCAGCAAAAAGAACAGGAGTACTTCTGGCACCTTAGAGACTAACAAATTTATTTCAGCATAAGCTTTCGTGGGCTACAGTCCACTTCATCGGATGCATAGAATGGAACATACAGTAAGAAGATATTTATACATTCAGAGAAACATGAAAAGGTGGAAGTACCCATACCAACTGTAAGAGGCTAATTAATTAAGAGGAACTATTATCAGCAGGGGAAAAAAACTTTTGAAGTGATCATCAAGATGGCCCATTTCGGACAGTTGACACAAAGGTGTGAGGAACTGTGAAGTTATGTGTCTCAGGATATCCTCACACCTTGGAATGGAATAGATATGAGCAACACATCTCAAAGAACAACAGTTACAAAGGTGAGTAACTGTTTTTTTCTTCGAGTGCTTGCTCATATCAATTCTAATTAGGTGACTTCCAAGCCTTAGCTAGGCGGTGGGGTCGGAGTTAAGGAATGTTGATTGAAGCACCGCTCTACCGAAAGCCGTGTCATCCCTGGCGTGCCAGACGATGGCGTAGTGCAAGGCAAAGGTATGCACCGAGGTGCCACTTCCACTACCACCACCGAGGCAGTAAAAGTCCCTCCCACTCCTTCTTAGTTCAGGGACGAAAACCCTTGCAGATCCTGCACTTCTCGGCTTGGTGAGCCTCCCCCAGACACCTTAGAAAAGAGTCATGGGGATCACCCGTTGGCATGGGCTTAGAGCAGGACACGTAGGTCTTGAATCCCAGGGACTTGGGCATGAGAGCCCTGAAGAAACCAGTCAGGGTGGAAGGTAACCCCACCCCCCACCAAACTACCACTAACTACATCAAAAACAAAGAACTATCAACAAAAGCAAACAATGACTAACTACAACGCTAGGGAAAACGTGGAGAACTTACAGAGCAAGACGCCACAGTTTCAACGACCATCGCGAGCAGTAAGAAGGAACTGAGGGGGCGCTGGGTTGGCTGGGTCATATATTGAGTGCCAGGGAGGCTCCACACCAGGGGGTTCCACAGTCAACCCGATGGATGCTGCTAGGGGAAAATCTTTCCGACGGCCATGCACGCAGCGTGCACACACCTAACTGGAATCGATATGAGCAAGCACTAGAAGAAGAATATCACTTATCAGCATTAGAGAGACTCACGATCCATACCAAGACAGTTTGGAAAAGAGCCAAAAACGTACTCTGCCAGGCTTACAGGAAGATAAACAATGCATTTTCATATTTCCAAGCATTATGGTCATGAAGCACATCATGATTATTTATTCACTAGTACCATCGGTGCTGCACAAAGTGATCTTGTCAGACAAAGCAAGGACATGGTGGAGGCCATAAATGGGTATATGTACATTCACCCACTTTTTATTTTTAGAGGCAAGTGTATTCCTCCCCCGTCTTTAGCAACTGTGAATGCCATATGGTAAGGAAAAAAAGTTTAAATAATGTCGATTCAACTCCCCAGTTCACAACATGCGTCTTTGAAGCTGTTGCCTTGGAAAAACTCCAAGCGATATATAATTTAAGATCTGTATTTTACTTCTCTCATAATAAGAGTGGAGAATGCTGCACTTCACAATGGGGCCTCATTGACTATTGTAGCATTGTCTGGGTGACCATAAAGGTCATGGACCTGGCACATCATAACACTGCTAGAAAGTTGCTATCAACTTCATGAATAACATATCAGCATAGGCCAATGAGGGTATGTCTACACTGCAGCCACGAGTGTGCCTCCTAGCCCAATAAATAGACGTGTTAGCTCAAGCAGTGCAAATATTGCAGCATAGGTGATGATACCAGCCAGCTGCCTGAGTACAAGATTGCCCAACCCCTTGGGTTTGGGCGTGGGTGGCTAGCCCATGCCACAAAGTCCACACTGCTATTTTTAGTGCGCTAATTCAAGCGGAGTTGGCACACATCTGTCTATCCAGGCTGGGAGGTACTCTCCCAGCTGCAGTGTAGACATACCCTGAGGGACTGGATGGATATTGGTTCCCAAGAACACTTCACCACTTGGACAGAAAGAACACCCATCAAAAAGTAGTCGCACTTCTTCTGTACAAAGTGACTAGATTGTCTTGGGGCAGACAAATAGTATAGTACCAGATTAAAGAAGGTAGGAAAACTGCTATTATCTACGCCCATCTCCCAGGTACAATTAACTATTGTATATCATGCAGTGGAGGTCGATTTTTTTTCTTTTTCTAATTTAAAAGTTAAAAGTGAATTTAGTGCATATGAAAAGTATAAGCATCAGAATGCAGGTTTTATTTTTCTAAAGAACAGATGCAGAACAGGCACAGGACAGTATACATTTCTCCAGAAGGATCCACTCTCCTTATGAATGAAAGAGTAACTTTAGTCCTTTGCTTCTCTTCTGAGACTGCCAACAAATATGTCAATAAATACACGCTGTAATAGTTTGTAATTATATTGACAAACATGCATCATGTCCATTAGAAGACTTAAGTTAAAATTGTCAAAAGCACCCAAGGTACATAGGAACCTCAGCCTCATTTTCAAAAATGACTTTGGACCTATTGACTTTCAATGACACTTGGGGGACTTAAGCATTTTTGAAAACTTTGCCCTAAGACTGTAAAATCATCTTGCACAGGCCAAACAGCCATTAGAATGGCAAAAGGTTACAGTCAGTACTGACTCTCTGGGCCAGATCTGAACCAAAGTTGGGTATTTGCCTTGTATTGCAATAGAATGTCTGACAGCATATGCTATTTTGAGTATTTTCATTAAAAAGGAATTAGTGTGGCATGTCACATGATATCTTTTGGTTCCACAGATTCTCCTTTTAGCCAAATAGAACTGAGGGTTCATGAAGCACAGTAAAAAATAAAAAAATGGCCATTAGGTTTTGGCACATGCTTTATTGGGAAACAGAGTAAAAGCTAGGCCATTACTGAAACGAAGCCTAATCCACTAGGCCCCAAAACAGGTCACTGACCTGCTTGCTTGGGGTCAACTCTTTGAAAAAGAAAAGCTTGAAATCACAACCTGTACAGTGAATCTGTACAGGAAGTGAGCTAATTTAGAAATGTTACTGGGGGCTTGGAGAGAGCCAAGATATGGGGGGAAGATGGGGACTCAAATATGCTGACAATAGACATGAAATATCTCTGACAGCTGGGCGGCCAATCATCACCCCACTCCTGACTGAGTGATTTCCTGCTCTCATTTGCCTTGCACTGCTTACAGTGCACTCTGAAAGGCGAACCTTCTTTATGATTGTCAGAGAGTGATCAGTTAGTGAAGCACTGAAATTAGCTATGGCTTTTTCATCAACTTCAATTTGCCATACTGGATTCCAAGCACTGATTTACCTGAAAAATAAATGTTGCTCCCACTGCTGGAGATGATCTCAGCCTGTAAAGCAGCTGGATTGACTCTTGTCCACTTCTGCTCATCAAAGTAACTGCAGGCTTCCTACTGACAGTGTTTTGATGAGATTTTGAAATGAACTGCTATAGCCACTGTTTGTACCTTTTTGTTTTAACCTACCTTAAAGTCCTCAGCAGTTGTTTTAACACATTCATGTGCAGCGTTAGGTTTGAATTACCAGAAATGAATGATAAATATTTGGTGTATGCTAATAAATCATTAAAATATACATGGTTCATCTTCATCACCACTACACATTCATACTCTCCCCCATCACTTCTGCCATATTTCTTCCCAAACTGGATTATTTCCCCACTACCACGCCCACAATTCACATTACTTTTTGCCACCATCAATTCCCCCCTTGACTCTTCACTTCCTCCTCCATCTCCATGTAGGATCTTAATGACAGCTTCCAGGAGAAGATTGATAAAATCTATCATGATCTCCCTTACTCCCCGTCCTACTTCTCTCCTGTCACCACTACCTAGGTTTTTTCACCTACTTTCCACCCACCATCCCTCTACCTCAACTATACCAGCCTCCCAAATCTCTCTCCTTTTTAGTCATTCACTTTTGGCTTGCTCTCTTTAAATTCAAACATGCTCTCGTCCTCTCCTTATTGTCAAGAAACCCTCTTGCCTCTTCAGTTTCTTCCTCATTTCCTTTCTTTCTTCCCTTCTAAACTTATCAAATATGCCTTGTTCCTCAATGTTTCTTTCAGTGGGCTCTTCTCTACCCTCTTCCCTTTGTGGGAGTCCCAGAGGGTTCTCCCTTGGGTGTCCTCCTCTTCTTTACAATCCATTTACAGAGTCTCACAAACAGGCCCACCAACAGCAATTCTGGGCCCCAGGGCAGAACAGTCAATGGGCCCCCATGCACGCACAAGCCACAACCATGTGGACGCAGTCTGACTGACGTTTGGGCGGTGCTGCGCCTGCGCTGGCTGGTGCCCAGCGAGCTGTCAGCTGTGCTGCTGGGTGTGCTCCTCCAGCATGGCCAGGGCTTCCACATGCCCGCCTGGTAGGGTTGCCAACTGTCTAATCACGCAAATCCAAAGACCCTTGCCCCACCCCTTCCCTGAGACCACGCCCCAGTCCCACTCCTTCACCAAGGCCCCGCCCCCGATCACTCCATCCTCCCTCCATCCGTTGCTCCCTCTCCCCCACCCTCACTCACTTTCACCAGGCTGGGGCAGAGGGTTGGGGTGCGAGAGGGGGTGAGGGCTCTGAGAGGGAGTTTGGGTGCAAGGTGGGATGGGATGGAGCCCTGATGCTGATTTATGGCATCTGGGCACTACTAGAATATACATATTAAATAACGAGATAGATTATCTAGGGGTTGCTTTCAAACAAAATACCTGAACACTTGTGCAGTGGTTCACTCACACAACTTACATATGGCTCAAAACCCAACACTCACTTAGCTGCAGGAGCTGATAATCACATTGACCAAAATGTTGACGTGGCTAGGGTGAAATGGCATAGGTAATATTACTGACTGGAGCTAATAGCCTTTCTGCAAGAAAAGCCCCACGTTAAATGAAACCAGTGAATGAATTACTCTCTGCTCCATCAATAGCTCTCACGTCTGAACTGAGCAAAAGCCATATAAAAAACCCTGCAATGTATAATACTTTACATTCAAGAATTTTTAATGCCTTGCCAGTCACTGGAATTTAATTTGTTCTCCAGTGAACTACGACAGGGTAAAATGCACACATCAACAGGAATGATTCCTACAGAGATAAAAAATACACTCGTGTGCCCATGACTAAACCAAACTATACTATTGTAAGCTATGAAGTCGTTTCTGGAAGGACTGTCTTAGGGTACGTCCACACTACCCACCCGATTCGGCGGGTAGCAATCAATGTTCTGGGATCGATTTATCGTGCCTCATGTAGACACAATAAATCGATCCCAGAAGCGCTCCCCGTCAACTCCGGAACTCCAGCTCGGCGCGAGGAGTAAGCGGAGTCGACGGGGGAGCCTGCCTGCGCCGCGTGGACCCGCAGTAAGTACTTTGTAATTCGATTTAAGATACTTCGACTTCAGCTACGGTATTCACGTAGCTGAAGTTGCATATCTTAGATAGATCCCCCCCACCCTTAGTGTGGACCAGGCTTTAGAAGCAATGGATTGACATCACAATGCTGTTCAGCTTTTGTGACTCAGTAACAGTGCTTTGTGATCTACATAGTAAGGAAAGGTGTCCTTAGCCTCTGTTTGTCAGAGGGGGGCGATGGATGGCAGAAGAGAGATCACTTAATCATTACCTGTTAGGTCCACTCACTCTGGGGCACCTGGCATTGGCCACTGTCGGTGGACAGCATACTGGGCTGGATGGACCTTTGGTCTGACCCAGTATGGCTATTCTTATATTCTTATGTTCTTACTTCCATAAATAGGGTGATCAGATGTCCCAATTTTATAGGGACAGTCCCAAAATTCATGGCTTTTTCTTATACAGGCGCCTAATTACCTCTACCCCCATCCCGATTTTTCACATTTATCTGGTCACCCTATCCATAAATAACACAAACAGGGAAAAACCAAGACAATGTCCAGTATGGGAGGTAATACTGGGCCAGACCATGAACCTCTCACTCCCATTGGTGAGCTGTTACTCACACAAGCAGTCCTCTTAACTCAAAAGGAACTGCACGCGAGTAACTGTTTGCCAATGGCAGTAAGGGATTTACAGTCTGGCTCAATGTGAGCAGAAAATTTCCCATTTATTTCCACAAGGTACCTGAATTTTTCAAAATCTGCTTCAGCCAGCATTTTATAAGATACACAAATTATGTATTCTGCTTCTTAGACACCAAAGGCCAAATCATGTGGTCTGTACATAAGCAAAATGTCCCCTAAAGGGAATTTTGCCTACATTGGCTCTACAAAACTGAGCTTCATTGTGTCATTATAAAAATCACATTTGTTTAAGGTGGAATTAATGTTTGAAATGGTCATTTATCTGTCTTGATGTCCTTTGTGTTTTGGGTGGATGGAATAGGTGCTGGTTGTCATAATTCAAACCTGGATCTCAAATCTGTAATTGGCTGCTATCACCACAAAGGACTGAATTTCAGTTTTAAACACCCCCTAATTTTGAAGTGTTACCAATCTGGATCCCTAAAATCAGAATTTTTATGGCAAGGGCCCAACTCTAATTAGAGTACAGTTTTACTATTTACAATTTAATTAAAGTCAACATATGTCACATTAACACACTGTTATACAAGATACATAGCAAGATACCACCATATGGCACTGCTGCTGAATGCTGATTTTTTTATATTTTATTTTATTTGTATTAAAATGGCATCTACATTACAGTAGTTCCAATCTTTTTAATCTCTCCTCCCATGGACATCTTTTCATTCTTCTACTCATTTTGGTCACCTGGCCACAAACAGTTGTTTCTTATATTTATTTTATATAAAACTTGATAAATCAAGGGGATTTAGTAGATCAGACAGACCCAGAAACAAATGCAAGGTCAGGCTCATTTTTATTTCGGACTATTGCTTCAGTTATACTGTGAAACACTTTCTTCCAGTTTCATTATCCACATTTAGTAGCTCACCACATCTGCACAAATAAATTAAATCTGATACAAACACCAGTATTGACCTTGAAATGTGTGGCACTGAAAATAAGTTAATTCATTTAACTAAAATGAGAGGTCATCTTACCTGCCAGGCAGAAGATGAAACACACTGTAACAAGATGATTGATTAAGAACCACATTTTCATCTTCTATTCAGAGATGATTATTTCAAAAGGAATTCTGCCTTGCAGCCCCAGTGTTCAAAGAACTAAAAATACCTGATAATAAAAAAGGAAAGAAAAAGAGTGAATAATTCTGATAAGAGACTGTTCCTGTAGAGACTAGTACTACATTTAAGTCAGCTACATTTCCCATGTTTAATAGACAGAGAATAGATATATTTGTAAACTAAGGGTAGTCTCAAATCTGGTAGACCAAATGTATGATGATAAATGTATAGTTTACATGTACAGAGCATCTCCCATCTAAGGATCCCAAAGCACTTTATTATCATTCATCTGAACTATTCAAAGTCTGGAAGGGTTAATGTAATAGCTTCTGCTTTGGCTCATCTTGCAAAACCAAAACCAGGGTTGGTTTGGATGTGGGTGCTATTTGTATACACACCTTAGAGCGTGGAGGTCTTGGAAAAAAGTTTCTGGTTTATAGCTAGTGAGATAAATCCAGATTCTGTCACACTTACTCATGCCAAATCCAGATTATTACACTGCAAATAATCCCAGGGATTTCAGTATCATTAACAGAAAAATGACTATGAAATGATGGCACACAATCTCTTTCAGAATGCATTTCTTTTGCTTAGCATGTTGTAGTTGTTAGAGTTCTAATCTGTAGTTCACAAACTTGTGGAAAGACAATCATAGTTTTTACTCTCCAGCTTAGTGGGGTTTTTTTAAACCTTGAATAAATCAATTATTTTATAGGTGATTTGAGCTATTTTATATTCTGTATGTTGGTGGGGCGCAAAGAGTGCAGTGAACCCAGTAATGGATGCACACAGTTTAATCTGGATCCTTCCAGAGTTCAGACAGTTTTCCAGAATTCTTTGCTTCCATATTTCCTTCTTGTTTAGATTAAAATATTTTGCTAGCTTTTTCTTTTCTGCTGCCTGTTATCTATTTCTTTTGGCAGTGAGTCATGGTGATTGAAGTATGTATTTTGTTTTGTTTAATGGGTTTCTTGCCATGCGTGTATAAAAGCATCCTTTACACCCTTCACATCTTGTTCACATTTCTCTTTTCTTCTGCTCATTGGTTCTGCTGTGTCACTAGTTTCTCTATGACCTGTGGATAGGGTATGATTTCCAATTCATCACTGATGGAATATCTGCATAACCTACACGAGTGGACACCATCCATTTGATTCATTCCTGTTCTTAGGTGGTTTTTTTTTTGCCTTTGTGACTCTAATACAAATATGGTAGAAGTATATTTGAACGCCTTTTACTAAAGATTAAAATCTTCACATAGTGTTTTCTAGACCCTTTTTTCCTTTGGATCCCAATGCATGTTTATATATTGCCTAACACAGGTGTCATGAAACCTCTCTTTTCTCAGTTCCAAAACTGCTTTCTACCACCTTGCTTTGTCATGCGGTGGTGATTCTGATTATGTCTACTGGCTTGCATATAGAGACTATTTAGCCACATTACTCCCACTGAAATCAATGGGAGTTAGGTACCTAAATACCTTTGAGGACCTAGGCACATGGCTCTGTTGAAATTTTTACTCTATTATTTTTTTTAAAAAACAACCAACTTTGATCCTACCTGCTTACTCTCTCTCAGTTTCACCTCCTCCTTTATCTCGTTTGTCCTAACGTGCACTTTCATGTGACTTATCTGGGCAACTGATGATTCATTATCAAAACGCCTTTGATCATGTACGGATTTCTAACAGGAAGTAGCCCAGAATGGATGTGAACAGCCAGAAAGGAGAAACAGCAGGCTGATAAATATTTTCAGTTCTACTCAAAAATCATGGACGTTGCTGGGAAAAGGAAACAAAATCACTACAGAGGTAGGATTCTGTAATACCCAGAAATATAGGCCTTTGAACTTTAAATCAGATAGATTTAAAGCTATATTCTGGAACAAATGCCATTTGGATTAATGGAGATGCTGTTGTTTCTGAGATCCTACGGTGTTCTTGTCAGGTCCAGCTCAATGCCCTACTTTTATGTCCATCTCTAAGGAACTGTAAATCTTTCTCCACACCACTAGGGTCTGCTGTTGTAGCTGCTATGAAGGTCCTTTCCTCCTCCCCAGCTGCATCTTATGCTTCCTACTTTTTCTCTGCAGAGGGCAGGAGAGAGAGCCAGGAGGTAGCAACTACCATGGCCAGCTGCCTCACTCATTTACCCACCCATCATCATCATCATCAGATGCAGCAGCTTCAGACCTTCAAGAGGTAATAGAAAGAGACCAGAGAATGCAGAAGTGGCACTAGGAGATAAGAACAGCTGTTATCTTCCCTCTGCACACCCTGCCAAAAGATATAGAGGGATGCTGGGAGGCCTGGTGGGGTGCCTCACTTTAGAATCCTTATCTGAACTAATCACGAATGCCAGGCCTCTGGGGATTTCCTCTCATTGGTCTTCCATGCAACTGTGCACCAATGACGATGATGGGGTTTATAAAAAACCTCTATAAAGCCATGTAATATTCATTCATTGTATGGACACATGGTATGCAGTGTCCCAGTGCGATCTATACAGGGCAGAGAATGACAGATTTGGTGGGTTTGCTCTTTTTCAGTCTGGTAGATGAAATCTTTAACAGCAGCCTAAAAACTGTTTTAGCTGTCAGAGCCTGTTAAATATGTTATTCAGATTAAAAAACAGCTAATATGCATACAACTATGGGGCAGTCCAAGGAACCCTGGCTTATTTGAAAAGAGCCCCCAAGTAAAAAATCCTTAGTTAGTAAAAATGTGCATGTATATGTACTCTAGGTGAATTTGCTAACGTACGTGGAATATTTTTCCACTAAAAATCTTTCCCTCTGCCTTTACTATAGCACTAAAGCTTCTTCAAAGTCCAACACTACTGTCTGTTTTCCCTGGAATGCATAATTAAAAAGAATTCTCTTCTAGGAAACCAGAAAATGTTAACATATAGCATAATCCACTGAACAGTATGGCAATGCAACAGGAAAAGAGCAGGAATTTGCAGTGTTTTAATAGACCTGCTACGTCATAGCAGTTATCGCTGAATTCTAAAACCAGTACCAGGAAGTGGGTTCTCCGCTCCCCTTCCAAGAAGCAGCACTGGGTAGTACCATGATAAATACTTTTCACATTTCTCCTGGACCAATAAGAGAGAGATGCTGCCAGTTATTCAAAACATTTCCAAAGGGCTGAACATTTCCTGACTATAAAGCTAATCATTTTATGAGGTTGTTTATTAATTGCCTAGTGCCTGACATGAGTTACGTGGACAGTTATTGCAAAATGATGTACATAATTAAATAACAATCAAACAGTAATTCCACTGGGAATAATGGTAACTATATGTTACTCATGTTAACATTACCAGGTCATCACCTAGTAACTGTATTTGAATATAATAAAGCAATGGGTTAAACAACATTAACAGTAAGACTATGTCATCTATATGAAATTAGAGGCACTATTGCTGATGCAAGGCCCTTCCGTCTTCTCCCTTTGTATTGATCTTTGTGGAAATTATGTTCAGTTTTGAAAAGCTCTTCTCTCCCCTCCCTCATCAGAAATTAGGGTTAATGGAAGTTGTGGTTGTAAGTCCCCGTGCTGTAAATCCCCAAGCTTACTCAGCTGTGAATACAGAAAGACACCCTGCCAAGATATAAAAATCTTCCTTTACTTCCAATTATTTCAGCTGAGTGAGAACGGCATATACACTATGTGTAACCCGATTCATCTTGGCTTATAGAAGAGAAGTGAGGCATTCTGATATATTTCTCTGGCTCAAGTCAGTAGTACCGCCTGCTATTAAATGAGACAGTGCACAGGTTACTTTTTATATGAGTAGGATCGTATGACTGAGCATGATGTTGCTACCCAGCTGCCCAGGCAGCCGTTCAAACTGATCTAAAACAGCAGCCCTATCAGAAGAGACAGGATTGTGGATGCACTGCTCATGCATCATGGCTATTATTTAATTAAGGATTAAAAGATTATCTCTCTTGAAGCTCTGCACCTTTTTCTCTTTGGAGTAAGAGGCATATTGTATCGTAAGTGAAAAGGACTTGCTTTACTTTCCTGCACAGGCTGAGAATGACTACATCCCCAGATAGATTTCTCTATGTATCTTTTACAAGCATGTATTTTTTACAATGACATAAAATTCTAGCAAATTAATAAAAGATTTTAAAACATGCTGAAAACAGCAAATGCTTGCCTGCCTCAGTGTCAGATTTCATTACTATTTAATTATTTAATTCAATGGACCTAGTACTAAAGCATTTATTTCCCTTTTGACAATTTTGTTTTTGCCCACATGATCCAGCCACAAATGCAGTCCCCACACTCTGCTAAACGCAGGAGAACTGATTCCTTCTGGGCTCCCTGCAGCTCCTGGCACCCTAAAGAGGTGGAGAGAAATTGAGGCACTGGCTCTGCTCTCTCTCTCTCACACATACACTAGCCATAGGAGCTGGCTAGCTGCAGAATGGAGTTTATGCTGCACCTTGCACAGCAGGGACATTGTAACTCGCTAAGGCACAATGCCTCCCAGAATTGCTCCAGAGTACTGCAGCTCCTCACATCCCTCCTCAGGACTTCATTTCAACTGCACACCTTTTAGGGCCTAATTAAGTGGGCAGGACTCTTGTGGCGTTGCACTTTTGAACAAACTCAGTATTTCATATCATTCACCTAGTTATTTGAATATTAAACACACAAACACACACCCATACACACACCCAGGAAAATAAAGATAACAGACAAGGGACGACAGATCAAAGATTATGTGAGGCAGAAAACAAAGATCATGTGAAGCAGAAAATAGTGCAAATGAATCTTATACTTTCGGATTCTTTTAAATTTGAGACCAAGGTAGGGAAAGAACAGGGGAATAGCCAACACAATGGTGGAAGCCAACAGCCATAAAAATGGCATCTGGAAGCAGATAATGAAGATTTTTAGTGCACTGGAAGTGGGATGGTGTTCCAGGTGTGTGTGTGGGGGGGGGGGCATGAAAGTGAGAGGAGGAGGAGGAGAAAAAGGAAGCAACAAAGCAAGAAGTGTGGAACACCAAAATGAGGAGAAGGAGCTTGAACCTTTTAAAGCAGGAGACCAGAAGCCAGTGAAAAGACTGAAGGAGCAGGGAGGGGGTGGAATAGACAGAGCAGCAGGGGAGGAAGGTTATTTTATTTGTAGCATGTTGGACAGTCTGGAGAGAGGAAAAGGAAGGTGCAGGAAGGCCAGGGAGGGGAAAGTTGTAGTAGCTCCAGTGGAGACAGAGAGGAAGGAACAGATTTTAGTAATGTTACAGGAAGAAGAAACAAGACTTGATGAGAGCCTGGATGTGTGGAGAGAAAGGAAAGAGAGTTGTAAAATATTTCCCAGGCTGTGAGCTGGAGTGATAGGAAGGATAGTGGAGTTGTCTGTTTATGCCAGTTTCCATACCAGGACCTATCTGGGACTCCCTCCTGTCTAGCTGTCCCCATTCTGCAATATGGGAATGACAGAGTGGTCAAATACCTGTGACACCAGTTCATCACTCCCAGGCTGAAAACCCCCGGTCTATGGTGATGGAGTGAGTGGGGAGGGAAGTGTGTTTAGAAGGAGTTCCAGTTTTGCCACATTTAGCCAGCAGAGGTGAATCAAGTCCCTTATTATTACAGTGTACTAGCCTATTACTACAATTATAGACATTTATGCTTTGAAAATGGTTAGAGAACTGGAGGATCCACCAAGATTACATTATAAATAGATACACTAATCTAGTGGAAATCTCTAGTTCTCCACCCTTTCTCAAAACATGAATATGCATAATTGCAACAATTCACTAGTAAATTATCACAGTGGCAAGTTCTAATCAAAGCTTTTTAGGAATGGCATGTTACTTCAACCCAATCAGTGTTTTGTATTTGTTTTTATTTTAGCCTCTTCTTGTGATTTTGGTAAGCATTTAAATCGCTCATTTTCTAGATCTGCTTTGAAGAGTTAGCAGTTTTCATTACTTAAACTGACTCACTTTTCATAAATCTTATCAGCTGCTACATCACCTAGAATTACCAATGACCTTTTTTTAATTTAATGAAACTAACGACATATATTGCATACTACCTGGCTTCTCTCTCTGTCCTCCCTACATCTGTGGCTTTAGCAATTATATTGTGCAACTAAAATCAACAAGTCTTCAACCACAGCATTGATCAACGGGTGGCGCTCAAGATCTATACCCGTAGCTAAATAACACTGGCTGGTGCCTGGGAGTGAAGGACTAATGGTACGTCTATACTTACCCGCCACATCGGAGGAGTCCAATCGATCTTCTGGGTTCGATTTATCGCGTCTTGTCTAGACGCGATAAATCAAACCAGGAAGTGCTCCCCCGTCGACGCCGGTAATCCTGCTCCACGAATGGAGCAGGCTGAGTCAAGGGGGGAGCCTGCGCGCCGCCGTGTGGACCAGCGATGAGTACTTTGAAGTTCGAAATAAGATACTTCGACTTCAGCTACGTTATTCCCGTAGCTGAAGTCGCGTATCTTAGTTCAAACTTGGGGGGTAGTGTGGAAACCCACCTGCTCTGAGGTGAGCCATTAAAGAGCACACAGATTCTCTTTGCTCCTGTGTACCAGTCCCAGATCCAAGGACTGAGTAGCAAGTGCATGGGAGCAAGGAAGGTGCTTATTTCCTGATTAGCTGTGTAATTCAGTTCACAATCTTGCATTTAATTGTTTAGTATTTAATTGTCTTTAGACATCAGTCAGTTGTCAATGATACTATAAAATGTCTCTAATTTAAATGGATTTCCCTTTAAGTACACACACACACACACACACACTCTTAAGGAACTAAAACCCCCCAAATGATATTGCTAAGTGAAATTCACTAGGATGGCTGTGTGATTCACTGCACATTTGCAGTGATATGACCAATTCTGTAATATTTCACTAACGGTTTTACTACAATACAAAAATAGTTGAAAATACCTATTGAAATATGGACCATTTTTCTTTTCTAATTTTTTTAAGATAAAGGCAGACTTAACTTTTAAGTAAAAACACAAGATACTTTTGTTTGTGTTTAGTTGGGAAAGGGTGAAGGTGAGGAAGATGGGGTAGAATTAATGCTGTAGCACATCAGATGATGCACTCTTGTTTGTACTTACTTACATGACAATTAAATGAATTGTACAGTGTAACACAGAGCTATCCTAGTGAATTTCACTAAGCACCATCATTTGGGGATTTTTAGTTCTGTAAATAAATATTTTACACACACACACACACACACACACACACACACACACACACACACACACACACACTCTCTTAAATATACTGTGGACAATAGACATTCTATAATATCATTGGCATCTGCTTGTTGTCTAGAGCAATGGAAGGGCGAAGGAAAGTGCAAGTCCTCTGCTTAGTGGGGAAGGAGAGCTAATAAGTGATGACATCAAGAAGGCTGCGGTGTTTAATATCTATTTTGCTTCAGTCTTCACTAAAAAGGTTAGTTTTGACCAGATGATTAACAGAATTAACAACAACAAGGGAAAAGGATCACAAGAGAAAATAGGAAAAGAACACGTTAAAGAATATTTAGATAAGTTAGATGTATTCAAGTTTGCAGGGCCTGATGAAATTCATCCTAGGATACTTAAGGAACTAGCTGAAGCAATCGCAGAACAATTAACGATTATCTTTGAGAACTCACAGAGGATGGGTGAGTTCCCAGAGGGCGGGAGAAGGGCAAACCTAGTATCTATCTTTAAAAAGGGAAACAAAGAGGACCAGGCGAATTACAGGCCAGTTATCCTAACTTTGATATCTGGAAGGATACTGGAACAAATGATTAGACAATCAATTTGTAAGCACCTAGAGGATAATAGGGTTATAAGTTACAGCCAGCATGGATTTATCAAGAACAAATCATGCCAAACCAACCTAAATTCCTTCTTTGACAGGGTTATTGGCTTAGTAGATAAGGGAAGCTGTAGACATGATGCACCTGGATTTTAGTCAGGCTTTTGAGACAGTCCTACATGTTCTCATAAGCAAATTAGGAAATTATGGTCTAAATTAAATTACTATAAAGTAGATGCACAACTGATTGAAAGACCGTACTCAAAGAGTAGTTATTAATCATTCACTGTCAAACTGGGAGGACATTTTCCTGAACACAGTATGAACAAACAACAGAAGGCAGTTTCCGTGTTCAGAAATCTAAGCCTGCTTTCCAGTCAGACCTGTGCCACAAGGAGCTCTCTCTCTGCTCTCTCACAGCCATGCTATCAATGCTTCTCTCACTGTCTACTCAGCTTCCTGGTCACTTTCTGCTTCTGATACATACAACTCCACCCGTCAACGTCCAAGCCCCTATATTTGCAATCAGTCCCGGTTTTATTCTCCCTGAGTTAGTTCTTGCTCAGGCCTTCCCATATGGCCCAGTGCCTTGGGTGGTGGCTTCTATTATTTTAACAATCTTACTCAATAAAGGTGCCTAATAGCTTCTTTCATTTAGCTTGAATAAAGGAGGCCCATTAGTCTTCATCCTGATTGTGATTGCCAATAGGTCACAGACACATTTTCTGACCGTCAGCATCACTCTCCAGCACAATATGCAACAGTACAACAAATAGCAACTAGTTGAAGTGAACAGTTTGTGAACAACTTTAAATTTGGAAACTATCTATCTAAATTCTTTGGCTTTTTTTTTTTTTTTTAACAGATGCTGAATCTTTTCAGAGAAAATCAGGATCAGTTCATAAATACTGTGCTAAGCCCAAAAAGGTCTAAATGTGTAATATTAATAACTATTCAAACTGCTCTGCTTTTTATTAAAATTAATCTAGTTGTCTAAAAGACAAAAATTCTCTAGCAAACACAGTAGCCTGTGTGCTTCAATAGCGGTTTTGTCTGAATATGGGATTTCTGACTTAGTAAATATTTCAACATTTTATCCACTGGAATTGCATGTGTCCAGCACCTCAAGATTTAGCTTAGCAAAACTAATTGTGCACCAATATATCTCCCTTATTCTCATTCAGCAATAATTCTTTAAAAGGTAGAGATTTGGCAGTATTTTTGATATTTCAATTCTCTTTGATCAGTATGGTAGTTTTGTGGAGCTTCTGCAGGTCAGTGTACACTTCCCATCAATCTATAGATTGATATTAATATATTCCCAGAGTGCAATAAGGTAGGTCCCGTTTTCCAAGCAAGTACAATTTACTTGTTTACTGATTCTCACCCTTTTCCCCTTATGTAAATCTCTAGTGGCACCTACAATGGCATCTAGAGTAAAATCAGCACGATAGCATGACGACACCACATCATATTCTGCCTCAGAATTACCTTTTTTTCCCCTCTCCCCCTCTCTCACCTTCTCTGGAAATTGCAATTTCTCTCCCTGGAGTAACCAGAGAAAAGATTAATCCCTTCTTTACTCATGCTCACAGCCAAGTACTTGTAAGCAATAGAGTCTACAGCTTAAAAGTCTTTGCATTGAGAAACAGAAACACATTCTCTTGTGTGTTGCTGTAAATTATAATGATTGACACTGTATAATCAAAATGTAACTCTGCTTGTTTTGAAGGTCCAGTTTCCACTAGTTTCTTTTAACGTGCCACTTTCTCTAACAGAAAATATATGCTAGTCTCTGACGTTTTACCCTCATGTTTCCGTTATGGTTAGCATGTCAAAGAACATAGACCTCTAGCAATAGCAGCCTTTTCTGTCAGTTTCCTTGGTTTTTTTTTTTGCTTTTCTGTTAAGCTTCTTATATAATTAAGTGAAGTATTATGGGATTTTCTTTGCCTTGTCTGGTATCTAATAGAAAAGTCAAAATAGAAGTATGATTTTCCATTTTGACTTTCTGTAATCCCCTCCTTTCCCAGATATGTTAAATGACCAGTAAGAGGTCTTATTTTTCTTAATTGTATTGTGAGCCTCCTTGTGTATTGACATTAGTCTATTTCCCCGCCCTGCCCTCCCTCCCCGCCCATTGCTTTTTATGGCATCACATCTTTCTTATTAGTACAGTTAATTATTGCACTGTGATTAAGGGTCTGTTAGTATTTCAATTATAAACTCTTATTTTTGCACAAGAAAGGTTAAAACGCTGGGCAATTCATAATGCATGATATGTACAAGATATTGACCTAAATGTTAATGGTTAAAAGAGCTACATCATTTTTCTTGAATCATGGAGCTGCAAAAAAGAATGTTTTTACAGGCTCTCAGATAATGAAGAGTGTTTCTTAGATGTACTTAAACACTGTGTTTAATCATCATTGTGGGAGCAAGTGGGCTGAAAACCAGTCCTCTAAGTCATTTATTCACATGAGTTGCTCTATCAACAACAGGCTGTTTTTTCTCCTTTGGGTAATAAACAACACCAAGATCACACACTTCCCAATAGTTAACAGCTATACTCACATGCCTAAAAGTCCTCTTTAGGGAATATTCTGTTTGCCTGCCTCTTAGTTAACAGTTTTAACAAACAACTGAAAAGATCAATAGTCTTTTTGTCAAACACTTCAAATCCTTACCAGGCAAAAGAGCATATTGCTGCATTTTCTTTCGTGAACATATATACAATTTCATGTCAAGTAATTTCCATTTTCTCTCCCCTCCTTTAGCATTAACATAAACATTACAGCACCCAACAACCACAAAGTCCAAGTCTTTTATTCTGGTTCTAAGACACTCAAATTTCACTCAGAACATAGATTCTAAACTCCAAAATATTAAAGACTCAAATTACTAAAGAAAACAAGAACATTGAAGGGGTTATGTCTCGTCACTCTTGGTTACTACTGTCTACACTTGGATGTCTGACTCAATTATTGTTTCAAAAAAGAAATAAGCACAGCATTGTTTTGGTGGATTTATTTTGGGTTTTTTTCATATAATCATTTTACCTAAATAATTAAGTAGACTCATAGACTTTAAGGTCAGAAGGGACCATCATGATCATCTAGTCTGAAAGTATAGTATAAAAGTTCCATTTCTGAGAAATATTAAAACAAAGATTTGTAAGCTTAAATTGGATATGAATGAGTTTCTTTCCAACACTGCACGTTTATTTTCTGACTGCTTTTCACCTTCCTCAAGTTTAGTAACATGTACAGGTTGAAATAGAGACTTGGGAACTAATCAGATAAATTAGATGATTTGCAATATATAAAGTATTGTAAGTAAATATTTTTAAAACATTTCCAAAATGAAATATTTTGAATAAGTTTATACTAGATTTACTTCTACCTATGAAAAGTTAGCTGTTTATTCTTATAGTTTCAGAACCAGGACATGCCATAACACTTTTTTTATTGTGCAGCTGAAGACAAGCTCAGTGGGGGATTTCATTTTCGAACTGCACGTTTCCTAGCAACTCTCTTTAAACCAGAGTGGCTTTTTTTACATCAATCACTGGCATCTGTTGAGAATGAGAATGAAAGAGAAACATCTCTTTCATCCTGTGAATAAACAATACGAATTAGACTAGCAGGCAGCTGCAAACAGGAGAAAAAATGGGAAAAAATCATTTCAATGTTTACTAGAATTCTCTAGTTGATTTTGGAGTAATATGTTATTTGTGCTTTTCAGTTTTAAAGTTTAAGAAACAAATTCACATTTCCAAGTAGCTGTTATTAAGATACATGCTAATTTTTAAGGATTTGAGCTGTCATGAAGTCGAATATTAAAAATAATCAGACTGTTTAAAATATTTTGAATTCTTATATGATGGAAATCATTAGGAAAAACTTTTTCACTAGTAGGGTGGTGAAGCACTGGAATGGGTTACCTAGGGAGGTGGTGGAATCTCCTTCCTTAGAGGTTTTTACGGTCAGGCTTGACAACGCCCTGGCTGGGATGATTTAGTTGGGGGTGGTCCTGCTTTGAGCAGGGGGTTGGACTAGATGACCTCCTGAGGTCCCTTCCAACCCTGAGATTCTATGATTCTATGAAATAATCTCTATATATACAGTATTAAAGATTTATATTCATGGATGCTTAATCATTAATTAGACTTTGTTGTACTCTGAACATTTTAAGTTAAATTATATTCATTTACGTAGATTTCAGAAGATTTGCAATATTACCAAAACAATCTTTTTCAATAGCTTTCTAATTTACAATAAATTAGAAAGTGTTTAGCGTTTGTATTTTTCTAGGTATAAATGAATAAATGTCATGCATATGTTGCACATCAGCTGCAAATTAACCTCTGGGCCACATAAAATAAACAGAAATCTCTCATAATGCTCAGTCAGCCAAGAGATGCATTGTTGAGAGGGAGCCTATGCTATTAGAACAGCCATTGGATCAAATGGAGAGCCAAAACCTTTCAAATATTAGATTAGAAATCAAATCGTGCCATTTAAACAACAAAAATATTGCATTTCTTGATTGCACTGAAGTACTCTCTGCAAAATATTTTGAAAACAAGGCAAAAGTCTTGCTCCTAATAACAACATATTTTTGCAGATATTAGGTCAGTTAAATACTTGAACTTCTGTTTCACCACATGTGAGCCTCTGGAAAAATAGGTTATGGCAGAGGTTCTCAAACTGTGGTCCGCAGACCGCCAGTGGTCCAGGAGCTCCATTCAGGTGGTCCGCAGATAGTTCTCTCGTGTGCGCCTGGGCGGCTGCACACGGGAGAATAAATGGGCCACCCACCAAATTAGTGGAGCCGTGCAGACATGGCTCCACTAATTAGGTGCCTGGACCCTGGAGAAGACGCACATGTGAGGTGGTGGCCCTGGGGGAGATAGCAGATAGGTGGGAGAAGGCAGTGGGGTGAGAAGAGGGGGTGGGAGGAATTTGGGATGTGCAGGACTGCGATAGCCAGAGAAAGAGGCGACTTTCCCCAGCTCCAGGGCTGCAGCTGCTGGGGAGAGATGGCCCTCCTTCCCAGCCTGAGCTCTGTGGTGGAGGAGATCCCCCACTCCTTCTCAGCCCAGTTCGGTGGCTGCTGTGGTGAGGGAGAGAAGGCACATCCATCGCATTAGAAAGGTAACACTACTGATAATAAAATATGAGTTGTGTGCTTTTATCTGTAGAACAAAAAAATGTTAATTAAGTGTTTTTTAATATAGCACTTTTATCCAAAGCACTTTACAATAGTTAGCTAACAGTACCAAAAACATTTGGAAAGATCATTAAGTGGTCCGCCGAAACCCTCAGCAATTTTCAAGTGATCCAAGAAAAAAAAAAAAGTTTGAGAAACACTGGTCTAAATGAAAGCAAGAGAAGGATATACAGTGGCTGCCACAGTTATCAGACAGTAGAACCTGAAAGTACCAGTTTCCCCAACACTTATTGGTAGTAAGCATGAGGCAATAGTAGTTTTGGGTTTTTTTTTCCTTTTAGTGGGTCCTGATGTAGTGCCCAATGAGATCAACAGAATCTAATTTACATCTATGGGTCTTGTCAGGCCCTTGATTATTGTACAAAACATCAGGCAGTCCTGGTAGTATCAATAAATAAATAAATAAATACTAGACAAAAACCTTAAGGTTGCAATGTCAGCACTAAAGAGTCAGGAAATGCCAGTATTAAGGTTGCTCATACAATCTGAATTTGGCCCCTTGTGAGTATGCATTATAATACAGTTTTTAAATATGTGATCACATACTGTGTCCCTTCTGCTTCCTCCTCTTCACTGCCTGGGCCTATCAGGAGGAGCATTGAGAGCACAGGAGAAACAGCTCCCATATCCAGGGCCGGGCACAGCCATCCATGGCAGCGGGGAGTAGTGATTTGAAGGAAAGTCCTGCTCAGTACCTGCATCCCTTGGCCGTAGTATGCTCTGTGCAGAAAGAATCTTCAGAGAATTTACCTGCCACACTCTACAGGTCTCTACTGATCACGTGTGAGCTAACATTTTTCAAAAGGTTATAACTTCGCCAAATGTTGCTGGTTTTCCCGCCACAGAAACAGTAAAACACACATTCCAGACATAATGGCAACTCTCCAACCAACTTCCAAATCCCTGGTCCAAAGCCTGGAGGCTCTAGAATTTCTCAATGAAACAGCTGTAAGAATTTTAACAAAATCAAAGCAACAAATTTTCTCCTAATCTCATTCTAAGAAACGGCTAACCAATTTTTCCAAAACTTTCAAAAAACAAAACAAAACTCAGCCTGAGGCAGACCCCTAGCATAGAAAATTTCAGTTCAAATAGTAAAAGTTTGACAGTTATAAGTAACTGAAAAGAGAGTCTTATAAGGGGAAGCGTTGGTCAACGTTAACTACAATATTGTCTGTGCCCCCCTAACCTCCACATCTGCTCCCCCCAAGCTGCCGCATCCTAGCCAAATAATTCATTATGCACACACTGCAATGCTCTCAGCAACTCCCAGTAACCAATGGTGCAGACTCCAAAAAAGTGGGCCACCCTGCCACTGGGGATCATCATTCTCCCACCCGTTGTAGTTACCGCATAGGCCACATGTCTAGCTCTGGTAATTTCCAGGAACTCCCAGTAATCAGTGATACAGAATCAATAAATACAGATCATCAGGGTTTACAATGAAAACCTAACAAGGGGTTCCAGTGGTAGAAAGTCCACGAGGACACAAAGCTATGGTCATACAAGGTGGCCACACTTCTCTCGTGCGAGGAAAGGGAATATACAGCCAAGTCAGCCCCCCAAATATATGCATGTGCACCACAAAGCTGGCAAGGCCATGCCAACTTGGAGAGTTAGTCAGCTAATTCAGAGTCTCCCTCAGTAGGTCCTGCATACGGAGCTCATTTGGAGCTCTCAGCATGGGTTAAGGTAGCTTCGTCCCAGGAGAACTGTTATGAGGGAACACTGCCTGACTTCCACCTCTCTGGTCCATCTAAAACGTGGCTGTTGAAGTTATTTTCATTTCCAGGGATTCAGATCATGTCACCCACACACATAGGTTCTTCTTTGTCTATCACATCAAGTTTAAACGTTTTGTCCTCATTTTCAATTTCCTTCCCAACTCTGATCTGCCCTATATCTTTCATCTAGTCATTTATCACCAAAACCCCATGCCTCTGCTTCCCAGAACTCCCCTTTCTCCCTTTATGATTTTTCAGACTATAAAATGCCCAAAACAGAAAATATCATTTTGTGACTTCTACAATCATAGACTTGAGGACTGGAAGGGACTTTGAGAGGTCATCTAGTCCAGTCCCCTGCACTCGTGGCAGGAATAAATATTAAGACCATTCCTGACAGGTGTTTGTCTAACCTGCTCTTAAAAATCTCCAATGATGGAGATACCACAACCTCCCTAGGCAATTTATTTCAGTGCTTAACCAACCTGAGAGTTAGGAAGTTTTTCCTAATGTCCAACCTAAACCTCCCTTGATGCAATTTAAGCCCATTGCTTCTTGTCCTAGCCTCAGAGGTTAAGAACAACGGTTTTTCTCCCTCCTTGTAACAATCTGTTATTACTCCTGACATAATTCTGCGCCCTGTGTGGGCACAGAATTCACATGGCTCACATTTTTCTGTGCTCCCTGTGCAGAAAAACGCAAAAAGAAATCTGCCTGGGGACACGTGCCCCTTCCCTGGCAGCCGAGACAGCACATCTGTTCCAGCATGCCTGGAGCAGCCTCAGAGACGGGGGAGAGGCTGGGCGTGTGCGCCTGTGTGGTTGATCACCATCAAGGGGGTGGCACTGGGCACATGTGTGTGCCAACAAGCGAGAGAGAGAGAGAGAGACTGTCCCTCTTTCTCATGACTGCAGCTTACTGGCATGGAGGAATAGGGCTTTTTATTATGCACAAGGCAGGCTAGAGGCAGAAATGTAGCAGCCTGACTGTGTAGTAAGGTTGTTAAAGTTGCTGCTGATGGTTAATTGATCTCATTCTCTGAGGCAGAAATGTAGCAGCCTGCCTACCTAATAACATTGCTAATGTTCTATTGTTCATTAACTGTTGCCATTCTCAGTCAATTCCCCCAGGAGCATAAAACCTGTGAAAGTTTTAAGGCCCCTACATTGCCAGAGTGATGTAAAGGAGCCTTATTATAAATGACAGTAAGGGAATCCTCAGCTAGGAAAATCTATGCGCTTTCTCACATTTTTCCTGTGCCAAAGTGGCATAATGAGGTTAGATTACAGCTCAGGATTTATTTTATTTAACAATTTTTAAAAAAAGACTTTGAGCGCAAATAAAACATTTACAAGGCAGTCAATAAAATGTCAGGATAATCAGAACAAAACACTTCCGAAAGTATCCAGCCAGGCCAAAGACAAAATGATTAGCAAAACTATGACTTTCATGTGTGAAAGTCTGAGCAATTTAAAAAGACATTCTACTTTAAAAAAAAGCAACTTTATTTTTTGCTGTTTGGTGTTCTGTAATGTAATTTAAATGAAAATCCAGGATTATAACTGGAATGCAGGGTATTAGTAACCAAGTATTTGTAACCTTTCATGTGTTTAGGAAATGGTTAATAATTATTGTGAATTTTTTCAGTATTGTAGTTTGAATAAATTACTAAAACAATTGAAACTGGTGTGATTATACTGCATTATTTTGACAAATAAAGTATGCAGAATTTTGATTTTTTTGGTGCAGACTTTCAAATTTTTTGGCACAGAATCCCCCCAGGAGTATTTTATGAACTTGAAAACTATTATGTCCCCTCTCCCTCTTCTCTTCTCCAAACCAAACAAACCCGATTTTTTCCAATCTTTCCTCGTAGGTCATGTTTTCTAGATCTTTAATAATTTGTTATGCTTTTCTCTGGAATTTCTTCAATTTGTCCACATCTTCCCTGAAATGTGGTGCTGAAAATGGTGAGGTTTAAACAACAGGGGAATGCAATGCAGGCAGGTATGACATGAATCTAACCTTGTGACTTTTATTGCCTAATGCATTGTGCATATACATTGGTAGTCAAAGAATTTTTATTTGTAAAAAATTATACATTTTAGGAGTAACATATGCTTGATTAAAATTTGATAGCACCAAAGTAGCTGGAGAGCAATTAGAAAATTTTAAAAAAATCAATCTACAAATCTTAAAATGAAAAAGTATGAGTAATCAATTGAGCACTTGCATATATGTGGACATTTCAGAGCACAACTAAGCAATTCATCAATTTATAATTAAAGCTGAAAGAGAGAAGAGAGGTTTGCCATACTTAGCAATGACGTTACTATGCTTTATATTGCTTAAAAGCACGTAGGGAGACAACTTAAATGCAAACAAGCAAATACTATCTGTCATCCAAAGGTCTGATCTTGTGAGGGTTCAGCAACTACTTAGATTATGAGAGGAGGACATGCAGCAAAATGATATGAGGTGCTCATCAGTTTTCAGGACTGATCCCTAAAAAGCAGCAGTTTATAGATTTTGTTTTGAGTTTGATATTGCTGTGACAAAAAAATTACATTCCTGAATATGGATTAGGCAAGTCAGACACAAAAAAAGCCATGTCTTCTCTTTAGTTGTCAAAGTAACATCAGTGTGGGATTTTCTGACAGAATAATTTTAAACATTTAGGGATATTCAAGACATTAGCTATTCTGCTAGATAGATGAGTACCCATTTATAGATGCAGTTATAAAAATACTGATCAGCCAAATATGGTGACACGCCAACAAAGCAGAATAACCATCAAATGTATCATAAAATGATTACAAGGTAATACCATGACATCTTGCCACAGCTCCATTTTGCTCAGAGGAATAAAATAGCATTGTCTTCGAATTCCAAAATAAATCCCAAGAATTCTTGCACACTAACCCAGTTATTTACTGCTGTCCCTGCTAATTAAAGATTTACAGCATCCACACCACGCAGTGTATGTGTTTTACAACACCGAAGGCTATTTCAAGAGCTACTGACAATACCTAAACAAGGAAAGCACAAACTAGGTTTACTAAAAAGGAGCCTATTTTTAATACATCAAGGGTTTTAATTTGTATTTCATAAATTCCAAGGCCGGAAGGGATAATTGTGGTCCTCTAGTCTGACACAGGCCATAGAACTTTCCCAAAATAATTCCAAGAGCAGATCTTTTGGAAAAAACATCCAATCTTGATTTACTAGAGAGAAGCTCTTGGTCACATAAAAAAGGCTACATTTTTAATAGAAAGCAGACTTCTAAACTCATAGTCTGGCTGAAAACTCCTGTTTTAAAGTCTTCAGATTTGACAGTATATAAGTCATGAACCTGAATACAGTTTTTTATATTAACTGTGTAGAATGCATAATCTGTTATTCTTCCAGACATATAGGGTATGTCTACACTGCACAATAAGCTGGGCTTAGTGGGAATTGGGCTTTTGGATTCAGTGTTTCCAAGCCTGTGCTTGTGCATCCACACTACATTGTAAATCTGTTTTACAATTGATGGACCTGGGTCTCACAGACGCATTAACACATCCGTTCTGCACTACACACACCTTCTGACTTGAGTTTGTGGCTTAACTATGTTCATATTACAAAATGACCGGGCTTGGACCCAAGTTTCAGCGGGACTCAGGCTCTGACCCATCTCCCGAACAAGGTCCTCGAACCCAGGTTCTGAGTGCTTGCTGACCCAAGTCAGACTGATTTGTGTGTCGATGGAAGGGGTGTTTGGGTTCAAGCCTGAGTCAGTACCTGGACTTAGCGTGCAGTGTAGACATACCCATAGTTTCTCTTAATGCCAGAACCAGGATTTGATCTGGTCAATCAGCGGTGAAAAGCACTGACAATTTAAAAAATTCTAAAATACCATCATTTGCAGGCTGTTCCAATGTTCTAGGGATTACACTTTTTGGTACAACAATAATATGCATCAGGAGATACATATAGCCCTTCCCAACTAGAATGGTTTGTATGAAGCAGGGATGATGGTGAAATCACAGAGAAACATAAGGCAAAATATCATGATGTAAGACCTCAGAGCATAAAGTACCAGCTAGAGAATTCTGAGTGATTCTTTTGACTTCCATGCCTTGTATCTGCTTGGTTCCACATTTTATTCCTGATTTACACTATTTACTATAAGTGAGATTAGAATCAGATACATAGAATTCCTATCATATTACCCCACTGGGTACTAGCTAGATATCAAATGTTTGAGAAGATGCCTGGATATCGCTATTCTACTGCTATTTAGCTGAGCAATCTTCTTTACGCTTTTGGGAAAGGATGGACCCTTAAAAGGCATACATCAAATTGACCCAACACATGGATTTCTCAACATGGCCAATGTGAAAAAACTCCTTTAATCCATACTATCATATTTGACCCCGAGATTAGTGCTGGGAACATTATGCTGGAAAACTGCTGCACACTTCTACTAGATAAATTAGGGGACAGACTTCTTACTACTTGCTTACTGCCAGTACTACAGGCAGGGCTGGCTCTAGGATTTTTGCCGCCCCAAGCAAAAACATTTTTGCCTGCCCCCCCCCCATTTTTTTCTTGCCCTCTCAACTCCGCCCCTTCCCAACACCTTCCCCAAATCCCCAGACCTGCCTCCTCCCCAGCACGTGCTGCATTTCCCCCACCCCATTGCTTCCTGTAGGCCCCCCCCACCCTAACTCACCTCTGCTCCACCTGCTCCCATGAACATGCCGCCGCTCCACTCCTCCCCACTCCCTCACCTGAGAGGGAGGGGGGAGAAGAGAAGCAGCGGTGCCTTCAGGGGAGCAGGTGGAGCGGAGGTGAGCTAGGGCGAGGGGGGTGCAGGAAGTAACGGGGGTAGAGGAACAGGAACCACTCCCCACCTCAGCTCACCTCCACTCTGCTGCCGCCACTCGGGAGGGAGGGGGAGAAGCCGAGCGGCGGTGGCACAGAGCAGAGGTGAGCTGGGGCACATTTCTAGGGGTGGCATGGTCGGTGCCAGAATGCCGCCCCTAGAAATGTGCCGCCCCAAGCACCTGCTTGTTTTGCTGGTGCCTAGAGCTGGCCCTGCCTACAGGCATTATCAAAGAAGCCAGACTGGGGAATGAAGCCAGAGTTGGCAGGTTTTCTTTTCTCTACTTGTAGTTTCTCTTTTATCTCTTTTGGTGTGTGTTTGTAACATATCTATTACAAAAGCCTGAGATCACTCTCTTTACCTATATCCTTAATAGTATAGCACTAAGTCTAGTGCTTATAGGTCAGACCCTTAACTATTTTTTTACCCGTTGATCTCTGTTAGCCTTTTGTACCACCATTCTTTAATGCTCTGAGCACATCTGTCCCTACTTGTTCTTATATCCGATCAACGTTTAATAAAAAAAAAAAAGACTTGAATTTAAAACTTTTTAGTTAGTATGAAGAGAGTTTATGCCTATTGTGAGAACCAAAGGCTAATTAGGGAGAGCTCCTCAGGCTTTTAGGTAGACTGGCTAATATTCACTCTGCTCTTCACAGGTTCCGGACCCATGTTGTTTACTAAAAAGAATGTGACTCAATAAGTTTTATATGTTTTATTAAAACTATAAAACAAAAATACAGTGAAACGCGGTAAATGAATGAGCATAATGATTTTCAGTTAAATCACGACCTGCTCTACTATTTAATTGCCAATTAAATATACCAAAGATACCACTCTGCCTACTCAAGTGATGTTACTAGGTAACCCAAACAGCAAGTACTTTTCCAAGAGAAGAAAAATAAAGGGAAAAATAAAAATGAAATTCCATCACTGGAAATAGCATATAAATATCTGTCACTTGTGTTAGCAGAGACTAGAGACGTCTAACAGATCATGAGAAAACACAGCCTCTACAGGGAAGATCTTGAAAGCCAATATGGTATTGCACAAAAAGAATGGAATCAGAAAGCTAAAATCTCCAAATGGCCCTCTACATTCATCATATTTCTTGCTTTGTGGTTGCTTCACGAATCTTGTGATTTTTATTATTGTCATTATCAACAGTATTCTTTGTGTTCATTTGTATTTTCAGTATTACTATACTGGCTGTAATAACGAGCTGTTAAGAGAAGTGACCAATATGTCAGCTGTTACCTCTCTTTTCAACCAACAAGACAGTCATTGCTTCAGGTTATTGTCTGAATTCTTAACCATCTCAACCCAACTAAATCTGTGTGTCACTTTGAAAGCATTTATAAAAGCAGGCCTGATTCACTGCTGTGGTACTCCAGTTGTGAATAGGGTTACACTGACATTAAACTGGAGTAACGCAGTTGTGAATCAAGCCCTTTTGTTTCTAGGCTGCTATAATGGTTTTCTTTAAAATTTATTTATTTTTAAATAATTTTTCAAGCGATTGACAAGGGATAGGAAATAGTGCTGTCAATAGTTAAAATGTTGCAGCTGTCTTTACTAAGATGTGAACACAGGCCCACTGCTATGGGGTGGGGAATTAAAGGCAATGGTCTTCCCTCCCCCCATGGAAACAATTCCCAGCACAGATGCTGAGTAACTGTGAAGGACATAGCAATGCTCACCTGGAGTGACTCAGGTGCTTCCCATTTGCTACCAATCAGCTGTTGGGTGGAGGAAAAGAGACCACCGCTCTCTGCTCGGCAGGTGATGGGTGGAAATAGAATGCATGTGCCTTAATTGGCCTAAAAGGGAGGGGGAGTGGACCATAATTTCAGATGATCACAATTCTCCCTAGAAGGGACGGAAGTAGATAGAAAGAGGAGGTGATAGAAAATATAATCAGATAGAAAACAGACAGTGACAGATTTAGAAAGTAAAGGAAAGTGTATTGAATGATGAAAAAAAGGAAAGGAAAGCATACACTTGCTTTACTTACTATTTTTTTTGGAAGTTGAATGCCATAGGGTAACATTATTGCATCAAACTTATACTAAATAATAATAAAAATGCCTTAACAAAGTTCAGTTCTTAGGGTTTTTCTATCCCCCTCTCTTCCTTCACTTTACTATGAATTGCACCTGGCAGGAAATATGCACAAGCAAATGAGATCCTGAGGGGGCTGGTTTGTTTGTTGGTATTTTAACAAAACACACTGCCCCTGGCAAGTTATTCCAGAACACCATTCTACAGAAATAGATATTAACATTGCTCCACCTTATTCAGTGCTAAGTGCTGGCATGAACAGAAACAGGTCATGCAATGTGATCCTGTCAGGTATCAAGCCCTCCACAACTTGCTTGGAAGAAGAAAGGGTAGTGACCTGAGGGGAGTAGGATGGGAAGAAAGAGAGGATGGGTTGCAGGAGGGGGAATAAACATCATTACTTGGCTTAATATGCTGTCTGTGATATCCAATTGGATTAGCGTCTGTTCCATTTCCTTGAAAGGTTTCCCGGCCTCTGATCCATATCATCATTTTGTTCCAAATGAGATGGTCATCTTCTTGCTGTTACATAAAACTTTGGTGTTATTAAAATATATAGCCTTAGAACATTAGTTGATAGTGTCGTTGCACGTGTCTGAAGCTCTACTCTACATGTCATCTCTTGCCACTCAACGTTTTCTTATACTGCCTTCCCCAGTTTGTAAACGATGTGAGCAATGATATGCAGATGGTACAGATTTCCTACCGAGGCAGAATTTTTTTCCCCGTATGTGTGCTACCTTAGAGAAAAAAAATTACTTAATATGTAGGGGATGGTAGTTCTAGTGAAACAATTATGCGTTTACTTTCATTTAGGACTTGCATAAAACATGACACTGCACATGTATTGTACATTTTGTTACATAGTATAACATTTAATTTTATTTGATTTGTATTGTGACAAAGTTCCTCCTCTACCTTGGTGAGTCCTGCACTTATTGGTGGATTTTGATCGCCTCAGAGATCTTCCCCTCTGGTAGAACCCACAGTCAAATTCCTCCTGTGTCTGATCAGGAGTTGGGAGGTTTGGGGGGAACCCGGGCCCACCCTCTACTCTGGGTTCCAGCCCAGGGCCCTGTGGATTGCAGTTGTCTATAGGGTTTCCTGTAACAGCTGCGTGACAGCTACAACTCCCTGGGCTACTTCCCCATGGCCTCCGCCCAACACCTTCTTTATGCTTACTGCAGGACCTTCCTCCTGATGGTCTGCTGATGCTTGTACTCCTCAGTCCTTCAACTCTTCTCACTCTCAACTCTTTGTGTGCCTCTTGCTCCCAGCTCCTCACACGCAACACCACAAACTGAAGGGAGCTCCTTTTTAAACCCAGGTGCCCTGATTAGCCTGCCTGTCTTAATTGATTTTAGCAGGTTCTTCTTAATTGGCTCCAGGTGTCCTAATTAGCCTGCCTGCCTTAAATTGGTTCCAGAAAGTTCCTGCTTGTTCTAGTGCAGCCCCTGCTCTGGTCACTCAGGGAAGAGAAACCTGTTTCTCCAGTGGCCAGTAGATCTGCTTTGGACTTTTCTATTGCACCCAACTGGCCTGGAGAGAAGAGGGAGGTAGAGGGCTACTGCTCCCGCTGCTGGGGCTGCTGCTAGGCCCTGGTCTCTCCTGGCTACTGCTGTAGCTGTTACTGCTCCAGCTACTCCCCTGGCTGGGCCAGACACCCCTCCTACTACTCTACTCTCTGGTTGCTGGCTGGCTGGTAGCTGAACCCCCCCCAAACACCTTGGTTGCTGCTACTCCTGCTACTGCAGCAGCCCCTGGGGAGGGGCCTTCTGGCCCTCTCCCCAGAGGAGGGGTGTGGGGGACCCCTGCTCCAGCCGCTGCTGTGACCACCACCACTACCACCATCCGTGAGGGGTCCTGCCTGGCCACCGGACCACTGCCTGGAGTTGCTGGAGCTGCCGCTGCTGCCGTATTTGCTGCCAGGAAGCTGCTGGAACCCAGAGGAGGAAGACCCGGAAGACCGTCGGCTGCTGAGGGAGCGCAGAATCTCTGCAGTCCACCATGGAGGGGGCCTTCAAGAACTGAGTATTTTTTCGAACTGTGCTCTAGTGGTGGGGGTATTGACTGCGTTTGTAGGGGCACAGGGGGTGTGGCGTGGAGCCTGCCCCCAGGTTCATCTGTGCCCCCCCTCAACACCCACCACCACCGCTGCCCCCTCCACCACCTCTGCTGGCTGCTCACCATCTGCCCTGGTTCCTGCCTCTGGACTCAGCTGCTTGCTTGGCTTGCCAAGCTTGTTTCCACCCTTTGGGCCTGCAGCAGCAACCAGCCCACCACTGACTTTGTACAAGCGCATGTGGGTGCACGTGCTCCCCCCCATTCCCACGCCCCTTGCTTTGCCCTTTGCTACTTGCCCCATCTGTCCCTTGCAGCTGTTTGCCCCCCCCTTTTTTGTCCCAGCCCCTTGCTAGCTTCGGTTTAGTTGCCTGCCCCGACCTTTTCCCTCTACAGCCTTTGTTTTGTTTGCCCCGCCCCAGCCCTGAAACTAGCCCCTTGGTTTTCTGCCCCATTTCCAGCCTGACTGTCCCCCTCCCCTGCAGCCCCCGCTTGCCCTGATTGGCCCCTTCCCTCATGCGCCCATACCCCCTCCCATGCGCTTGTGCCCCTCCCCATTTGAGTTTGACCCTATCTCACTGCACCCCCCCATGCTGTTATACCCCCCCCAGTGCAACAAGAGCAGCCAGATTTTCCATTCTGAGTCGGTGACTGAACCCTATCCCCGCACTAGTCCTTGATAACCCCGAATCCAATCCCCACTTTTAGTGCCCTCCTCCCCTGCCTGCAGCCTAGCGGGGAGGAGTGGTCACCCCAATTCCTCTCCCCACCGCTCTCTCAGGTGTTTTCCCTTCCCTCCCTGTTCATTATGGCAGGTGACACGGCAGGGGCGGGCCCTCCAGAAGACCCGGCCGCCCCTCCCCCACCTGCGCCCCTGTCATCCCCTCTAGCCTCTACCTCAACTGCTGCTGCCAAACCACCTGCTATTGCCCCTGCTGGGGCACCGGCAGCAACGGCCGCCGACGTGACCTCCGCTGCTGCCACGTCCCTTGCCCCCCCCGATTCTGGGGGAGCTCCCCCAACTGGAGGAAAGGGCCAGGGTGGGAAGAAGGGTAAGGGCCCCCCAAAAAAGGCCAGGCCCTCCATGGCGGAGGCTGCCCCTACTGCCGCGGCCCCACCACCGGCCGCGGCATCCCTCCCTGCTGTTCCCTCCACCAGCTCTGTGGGTGCCCCTCCTCCAGCCCCCAGGGCGTACGCCCAGGTGGCGGCAACCCCCCCACCTACTGCAACGTCACCTAACCCGCCCACCGCCTCAGCTACCACCTATAGTGGCCGGGGCCCCTTCCCCACCTTGACCAGGAGGCAGGACGTCCGTTGCCTCCTGGTACCCGCCTCGCCCCACGTAGAAACCTATGTGCGGGCGTTGGCGAGGGTGGTGGGGCCCACGGCCATCGTAGCGGCCTCCAAAATGTACGGGAAGATCGTCTTCTTCCTCGCATCGGAGGCCGCGGCCCAGGACGCGGTGGAGAAGGGCCTGGCGGTGGGGGGCGTGTTCGTCCCTCTGGAGCTGCTAGAGGACCTGGGTGTCCAGATAGTCCTAACCTCTGTCCCTCCCTTCCTCCCCAATGCCGCCCTGTTACCCACCCTCTCCACCCTGGGGAGACCCATCTCCATTGTCAGCCCCCTTCCGCTGGGCTGCAAAGACACTGCCCTCAGTCACGTCCTCTCATTCCGCTGGCAGGTGCAGCTTCAACTGCCGCCGCCGGCGCATGACGGAGAGGCGCTCAAGGGGTCGTTTATGGTTCCCTACCAGGGGGCCCGCTACCGGGTGCATTACTCGACGGGGGAGGCCCGGTGCTACCTCTGCCGGGCGATGGGACACGTCCGGAGGGACTGCCCCTTGGCCCGGCAAGAAGGAGCATCCAAGACCCCCGAGCCCCGGCAGGGCACTGGCCCCGTCATCGCCGGCGCCCCTGAATGCCCAGTGCCCAGAGCCACCCCGCCTTTCCAGTCCACCGCTGCTCCCACTCAGGCCCTGGGGGTACCTCCCTCGGTGCGCCCAGACAAGCGGGAGAGCCCCACCTCTGCTGCGTGCAGTCTGCCGGGGCCTGTGGAGGAGAGTGCGGCACGGATTTCGCCAGGTGTGGGAGAGGGCCCGCCCCAGGGGGACCCTTCCCTCCCTTATGCCGCCCCACCACTACCTCCTCGAGCCCCTAAGACATTGCCCCTACCCCCCGACCCGAGCCCTGCTAGCCAGCTCCCAGATGATGCCATGGAGGGCTGGGCTCTAGTACAGGGGAAGCGGGGCAAGCGGAAGTCTCGAGCTCCACTCCTTTCCACCGATGCGGAGGCCCTGCAAAAGACCAGGAAGGGGGGCACCGATGCCGAGCCTTCCGCTTTGCCCCCGAGTGGCAATTGTCCACCAGTACCGGCTGGGAAAGACGTGGCAGCACTGGAGGGGAGTACCGCCTCTCCCTCGGAAACCCCCAATGGAGCCGCTCCTGTCCCTTTCCCGGTTGTCGAAGCTGCGGGCCCCGAATCAAGCATCACTTCGGGTGCCGGTGGGGAGAACCCCGAGGTGGCGGATGGTGAGTTATCCTCTATTTATGAGGAGATCGAGGCCCTGCGTCTGACCCCAGTCACCCAGGGGGAGGACGACCCTCTGCCAGCGGGCCTCGATCTCAACGACCTCACCCCGGCTCCTCTCTCCCCATGCTCCCTCCCCTTGACCGCTCCTTCTGCTCCCATCTCCGACGACCTCCTGGGCTCTTCCACCTGCCCGGTCACGAGTGGCACACTGCTGATGGCCGCTGAGCCTATAGAAGTGACGGCCGGTGCCACGCGGCCAGGACCCCTCGTTGGTGTGGGGCAACCGACCATCTTCCCGGGCGGGGACCCTGCGAAAATCCGTCCACCTCTTGATGCCGCGGCTGTTACACCAGCCACCGAGCCAGAGTCCGGCATCGCTGGGGTCCCCTTCCTGCCCCTATCTCCAGTCCCCAGATCCCTGAGCCTAATCAAGAGGGGCCACCTCCCAGTGGCCCAGCTCCTACAGCTCAGGATCCTTTTTCCATTCCTCACCCTGGCCCTACTCATGACCCCCCCTCCTGCCCCTACTACTGACCTCTGCCTGGCCCCCATACCTGATCCCTGCCCTGCCCCTGATGTAGTCCCACTCCCTTCCACCTCCCATGATGCCATTGCCGCCCCCGGGGCCGTCTCCTTCCCCTTCCCGGTAGATGACTCCCGGAGAGCGGCCTTTGTATTCCATTGTCCTGACCCACCAGGAGCTGCTCTCCTCCCTCCGCCGCCTCTCCCCATTGAACCACATTTTGCAGCGGACCCCGTGGCGCCGGACCATCGGGCACCACGTCGGGGGTCCGCCCCTTGCCTGCCGGTCTCGATAGGCCACGGGGCTGTGTCAGGGGCCCCTTCAATAGATAACCAGGGGCCAGTGACCCCGGCCCCCCATACGCTGCGAGAGGAGACGCGGGAGTTCCTTGAGGACGTCCGGGGCTCCCGTAACAAAGTGCAACTCGCTCTCCAGCGATGGGGGGATTTCTGTCAAATCCTCCGGGCTGCGAGGGCCCTTATGGGGGAGGGTAAAAGGACCAGGAAGCAGGCCGCTGCGGCCTATCAGCGGGTCTGCCTCTTCCGTGACTCACTACTCACCTACGGGGTAGGTCACGGATTGATGCGCGGCCCAACGGAGGCCGTGAGCGATCCTGCCGGCAAGGATCCCCCCAAGCCCTCCTCATGGCATCTCTCACCTACGCAACATTAAACACCCTAGGCTGTAGGATGGGTCTCTGCAGGAGCCAGGTGCTCTCCTTCCTTCGGGAGGGAGGGTACTCTGTGATTTTCCTGTAGGAGACCCATACGGTTCCGGCCGCCGAAAACAGTTGGCGGCTGGACTGGGGGGACAGGGTCTACTTCAGCCATCTTACCGTTCTTCAGGCTGGAGTGGTGACCTTGTTCTCCCCCAACCTACGGCCTGAGGTGCTGGAGGTTGCCGAGGTTGTGCCGGGTCGCCTGCTGCACCTCCGGGTCTGCATGAAGGGGCTCGTGGTCAACCTCGTCAACGTCTATGCCCCGACATCAGGCCGGGAGCAGCTGCGTTTTTATCAGCAGGCATCCACCTTCCTCGGCACCTTGGATCCTCGTGAGTGCCTGGTCCTGGGCGGGGACCGAGCAGTGCCCAGCTGCCGCAGCTGTCCTCCGGGAGATCGTCGATCATCATTCCCTGGTGGACGTCTGGCGCGACCACCACCCGGACGACATCTTGACTTTCACCTTTGTCCGGGTGGAGGACCATCGGTCGCGCCACTCCCGGTTGGACCACATCTATTTATCACGCTTTCACCTTTCGCGGGCCCACTCCTCCAGCGTCCGGCCGGCCCCGTTCTCTGATCATCATCTAGCTACCGTGACGGCCTCTCTCTGTGCGGAGAGGCCGGGGCTGGCCTATTGGCATTTTAATAATAGTTTGCTGGAGGATGTGAGCTTCGTGGCGTCCTTCCGGGAGTTCTGGCTGGCCTGGCGAGGGCAGCGGCGCACCTTTCCCTCAGCGCGGCGATGGTGAGATCTAGGGAAGGTGCGTGCCCGGCTCTTCTGCCGAGACTACACCCGGGGCGCCAGCCGACAGAGGGATGCGACGATAAAGCAGTTGGAACAGGAGATCTTAGAGCTGGAGAGGCGTCTGGCCGCCAGCCCCGAAGATCCATCCCTCTGTGGGGCGTGCCGGGAGAAGCGGGAGGAGCTCTGGGAACTCAAAGACCAACGGGCCCGGGGCGCCTTTGTTCGATCCCGCATCCGTCTCCTTCGGGAGATGGATCGTGGCTCCCGCTTCTTCTATGCCCTGGAGAAAAAGAGGGGGGCTAAGAAACATGTCACCTGCCTTCTCGCAGAGGACGGCACCCCCCTCATGGATCCGGCGGAGATGTGCGGGAGGGCCAGAGCCTTCTACGCGAGCCTTTTCTCCCCGGATCCGACCGATCCAAACGCTTGCAGAGTGCTCTGGGACGAACTCCCTACGGTCAGCGTGGGTGACCGAGACCGGCTAGAGCTGCCTCTCACTCTGGCCGAGTTCTCGGAAGCCCTCCGTCGCATGCCCACTAATAAATCCCCGGGACTGGACGGACTGACTGTGGAGTTCTACCGCGCGTTCTGGGACGTCCTTGGCCCAGACCTTGTCACCGTCTGGGCCGAGTCCTTGCAAGGCGGGGTCCTCCCTCTTTCGTGCAGGTGAGCCGTGCTCGCCTTATTGCCGAAGAAGAGGGACCTCCGCGATTTACGGAATTGGCGTCCCGTCTCGCTCCTCAGCACGGAGTATAAAGTCGTGGCGAAGGCCATCTCGCTGCGGGTGGGGTCCGTGCTGGCGGACGTGGTCCATCCAGACCAGACCTACACTGTCCCGGGCCGCACCATCTTCGACAACCTGTATCTGGTCCGGGATCTCTTGGAGCTTGGGTGTAGGGATGGTCTGTCGTTCGCCCTCCTGTCCCTGGATCAGGAGAAGGCGTTCGACAGGGTGGATCACGGGTACCTCCTGAGCACTCTGTGAGCATTTGGCTTCGGACCCCAGTTTGTGGGTTTTCTCCAGGTGCTGTACGCCTCCGCAGAGTGTCTGGTCAGGCTCAACCGGACCCTGACCGAGCCGGTCAGCTTCGGGCGAGGAGTACAGCAGGGGTGCCCCCTCTTGGGCCAGCTGTACACTCTGGCAATCGAGCCCTACCTCTGTCTCCTCTGCAGGAGGTTGACGGGGTTGGTGCTCCGAGAGCCGGAGCTGCAGCTGGTCCTGTCGGCGTATGCCGACGACGTGCTCCTCATGGTCCAGGACCCGGGCGACTTGGCACAGGTGGAGACTTGCCAGGCGATCTACTCAGCGGCCTCCTCCGCCCGGGTCAACTGGGTCAAGAGCTCTGGCCTGGTGGTAGGGGACGGGTGGCAGGCGAGCTCCCTCCCACCCACGCTTCAGGCCATCAGGTGGAGTGTGGGTCCACTGCTCTATCTCGGCGTTTACCTTTCCGCCACGCATCCGTCTCTGCCGGAGAACTGGCACAATTTAGAGGGCAGGGTGACCGAGCGGCTCCGGAGATGGACAGGACTACTCCGGTGCCTCTCCTTTCGAGGGAGGGCACTGGTGCTCAATCAACTAGTCCTGTGCATGCTCTGGTACCGGCTCAACACCCTGGTCCCGGCCCCGGATTTCCTGGCCAACCTCCGGAAGTTGATCCTGGAGTTCTTTTGGTCAGGACTGCACTGGGTCTCTGCAGGGGTTCTCCACCTACCTCTGGAGGAGGGAGGGCAGGGCCTGAAGTGCCTACGCACTCAGGTCCATGTTTTCCACCTCCAGGCCCTGCAGAGACTCCTTTATGGTGCAGGTAGTCCGCCGTGGAGCATACTGGCGCACGCCTTCCTGCGCCGCTTCCGCGGGCTCCGATATGACCGGCAGCTCCTTTATCTCCATCCAAGAGGTCTTCTGCGAGACCTCTCTGGGCTGCCGGTCTTCTACCAGGACCTCCTCCGGACCTGGAAACTGTTCTCAGCGACCAGGTCCGTGGTGGCCACCGAGGGGGTGGATCTCCTCGCGGAGCCCCTGCTACACAACCCCCAGGTACGTGTGCAGGTGGCGGAGTCCCCCTCGGTGCGCCAGAGGTTGGTCCTGGCAGAAGTCACTAGGGTCGGAGACCTCCTGGACTACGACCGGGGAGACTGGCTGGATCCCCTGATGCTCGCTCAGCGCATGGGGCTCTCCAGACCTCGTACTCCCCGGTGCGTACTTCAGGAGGTGAAGGCCGTTTTGCCGCCCGCTGCTCGGGTTACCTCGACCGGGTCCTGCAAGAGGGCACGCCCCGCCCTCCCTCCACCCCTGGCCCTCCGGACCTTCTTATCGGGCCCCTGCCCCGTGGCCCCAACCAGCCCCCTTGTTCCTTCACCGTGAGCCGGCTGCACAAACTGCAGCCGGTCTGCTTCCAGACCGCGCCAAGGAAACATCTTTACACGCTCGTGCTCCACACCCTTCATCTCCTCACCCTCACGTCCTGCCCCGATACGAAATGGCGGGACCTCCTGCCACCTCTAGAGGGTGAAAGGCCCCGGTGGGCCAGCCTTTACTCCTCCTTAGTCCCAAGGCCCGCCGGGGATGTCAGTTGGCGGCTCCTTCACAGAGCCGTGAGCACGGGCGTGTACTTGGCGCGGTTCACCCCTATCCGACACCTGCCCCTTTTGCGGCATGAGGGAGACCCTGGCGCACATTCATCTGGAATGCGCCAGGCTGCAGCCCCTGTTCCGGCTCCTCTTAGACATTTTGTTGAGGTTTTGGTTGCACTTTTCCCCTCACCTTTTTATTTATGCACCTCCAATCCGCGGCCCCACGAAGTCGCGGGACCTCCTGGTCAACCTCCTCCTGGCCCTAGCTAAACTGGCCATCTACAAAACCAGGGTGGGGAGGTTGGCCGATGGAGGCTGCTGTGACTGTGGGGCCTATTTTCAATCCTCTGTTTGTTCACGCATCCGGGCAGAGTTCCTCTGGGCAGCGTCCACTGGCTCCCTTGACGCCTTTGAGGAGCAGTGGGCACAGTCCGGGGTTCTCTGCTCGGTGTCCCCATCTGGTTCACTTCGTTTGACCCTTTGACCGCACTCCCGTTCCTGTTTTTTCATTTTTTGTCCCCCGGAATCACTTGGTATCCAGGTCCTGTGGATCCCTCCCCTTAGGCTGGAGGGGGGGATCCTTTAGCAGTGGGCGGGCTTTGCCAGATCCCAATAGGATCCCAATAGGATCAGACTTCTGTACCCCACTTGTCTGGGTCTGTCACAGTATGTACAAATGTAGTGAAGGGAAACCACTGAAAATCACCAATTTACTGTCAACAGCTTATATTCCTAT
The DNA here is from genome assembly GCA_033296515.1 of Macrochelys suwanniensis. NCBI lineage: Eukaryota > Metazoa > Chordata > Testudines > Chelydridae > Macrochelys > Macrochelys suwanniensis. The sequence continues at coordinate 292,484,276 of CM065775.1, forward strand.
AATGATGCACATAAAATCTGAGCCGCTGAGAATCAGTGTGAGTGATGGCACTTGAGGTTAGCATATATAAGGGCTAGATAATATATTCACCCATTTCTAGGATTCAGCTCTTAAACCTGCATTGCAGTGAAGTTCCTGCCTTTTCCAGATGACAGTAAATAACTGCAGAAATTGTGATTCATAACATAGGTACTTCACACTGGGGTTAGTGATTTATACTGAACAACATTCAGGAAGTGTTTCATGCAATATAAATCACTAGTGAAGTCAACTGAGCCATGGCTCTTTACACCAGCTGCCCCTTGCTGCTCATCAAACAGTCCTACTTAAAGATACCAGTTGAAATAATAAATATTTTACTGCCAGTCATACAAACAGATCTCAAAGCATTTTACAAAGCTTGCCCTAAAAACCTCATCATTTTTGCCTTAAGTAAACAACTAAAGTTGATTCAGTTTATGGTATTCCCTACACTTCCCAGGTGCTTAGGGTATGGAGTGTATATTTAATATTCATTTAAAAAAACATTTATTGCTATGAATTACAAAAAACAGAGTGTTCGAAAAGATGGAGCTGATGTACGGTACTTAGAGAGGGCTAGGTGCCCTCTGGGAATACAAATCAGGAAAATATAGATATGATTAGAATAAGATTTTGTACCCTAAGACCAAAAACAAAATACAAATAATTAAAGTGAGCAGACCCTGCTTTGAAGTATTTTCCAAACCTGATGCCAAGGGAGCATGCTAAAGGGAGATGATCAGTGTACTTGCCAGTGTACTTGCCAGGTACCACGAAAATGCTGCCTTTATGTAAGCTTTGTATTGCTGTGTTGCTGCTTCCTCTCCCACTTCCCATGCCAGTATTTCTTAACATAAGACCCCGCTCACGTGTGTTGTGCATGACGGACGCATTTATACTCTTTGTCCAGCTTCTTATTATTGCCCTCTGCTCTATCTATCCTACATTTGTTCCCACTCCATGGCAAATACTGACCAATTACAGCGGCTTCTGACTGGAAATATTGTTGAAGAATTCATTCTTGCAAAAATATTACCCTTTTTATTAGTTCTCTCATCCATATTTAGCAAGAGCATTGAGATGAATGGCCAAATTCATGATGATGTCAGCCTGGAACCAGCCCCTCTTTTGGGTTCACTACATTTTAGGAATTGTCAACTGTAGTAACGTGAAAGTTATTCTTCTTAATAAACTGCCATAGTTCAGAACTGCTAGTGATAGGAAGCCCCCCTAAAGCTGAAGTTAGAAACATTTTTTGCTAAGACCATCGTGAAAAAACCCCCCAGAAACAAAGTAATTTTTTAAAAGAGCTTTAAATCCAAAATCTTAATTAAAAGGAAATTATTTTCCAGACATCCCAAAAGAAGCAGTAGATTCATTTTATCGTAGAAATTATTTATACATTATAAGTCCATTCATTTTTTCTTTTATTGTAATTTTTTCCCGAGTTAATGGATGAAATTCCAGTGTTAAATCCAGAGCTAATGGGCAAAATGCAGAGCAACTCAGTTGACTAGAGTGTCATTACTCCTGATTTACACATGCAACTGAAAGCAAGATTTAGCCCAAAGGATTTAATATTACCTAATTTAATCAACCTAAAAAGTTGAAAAGTTACCTTGAAAGTTGATATCTATTTTATTTCATACATGTAATGAGAATGTGTGTCACCAAGACTAATCTAATTTTTTTTTAAAGTTTAGAAATATCCTTGTGGACAGATTAAGTGGTTTTGGAACTGGAGTCAGTGGGCCTGATTCACCCCGTCGTACTCCTTGTATAGCTGTGATAGCCACCATCTTGGCCTACACAATGGGGAATGAACCACAGACTTCCAGACCCAAAAGAATGTGTGGCTACAGCTTGAACTACTGCAGCTGGGACCTATAACATATTCACCAATGGGTTACATTGTCATTTACAAGCAAGCAAAGTGGGTATACAATGTCAATGCCTGTATGAGTAAAGAATTCTCATTTGCTGGCATTTTTGTACATCTCGAGCAGAAGTAAATGACTACACCAAGTCTAAGGCTGTATGTTTAAATGATAGAGATTAAGCAAAAATAAGTTCTTATTTGCAAAAAGCCATAACTCAAGACACACTTAAATCTGTATTAATTGTGAAGGGATTCTTTAAAAACTTTCCTCACCAGATGGCTGTAGGTTAGTTCAAGATGAATCTGTCAGTATTGTAAGTGGGATATATGGTGTGCCGTATTTCTCACTGTGAACCACATTCAGTATTCCATGCTTGGGGAAAAACTCCCCTTGACGTCAACTCAAGTTTTGATTGGTTAAGAATATAGTATTTAACCGTATAAATAAATTTATGGGTTGACAAGACTGTTTGATTATTATGAGTTAAAGAGTTTTATACAAATTTAGTTTTCAGGGTTAAACCTTCATAAAGGTACTGGTTTTGATTGATCAAGACCTACCTTTAAATTTAATTAGTATATTTTGAGTATTTACTTTTTATTATTCATGTTAGTTTAAAATTTGTATTTAATTCTGTAAGCAGTTTGTGACAATCTTTGAGTACGTCTACACTGCAGTGCAAGCCCAGGCTCAAAATCAGGCTTAAACTGAATGCCCCTTCCATCTACACAGAAATTGCACTACTCAGAGGTTGGTTCTGAGCCCAAGTCAAGCGAGGACTCACAATTTGAGCCCTATTACTTTGCAGTTTAGACCCAGCCCCGCTTGACTCATGTCCAGGGAGTCCTCCAGAAATATCCCACAATCCCCCAACTTCCTTTGTCCTCTCTATCCCAACGATTTCCAATCAACTCCACTGAAAATGGAAGTAATCCCCCCATTGGTTTACAGCAGCAGCTCAGTGAGTTAACCCACTGTCTTCTAGTCACCAAGCTGCAAGAATACCATCAGAGAGCCTTCTGAGTTTGCAGCAGAGACCAAACAGAGCAAGCCTTTTGCAACACGAGCTGTTTCATGGTCACAGGAGCACAGCCAGATTTTGGTGAATCTCTCACTTGAGATCAGTAAAACTGTGGACCTTAGCAAAACTACCGGGAATATCCATGTATACCAGCAGATAGTTAAAAAGCTGGCAGCTCTGCTATTTTTCCAGACTGGTGACCAATGTAGAGAGCATATTAAGAGACTGAAAAGTGAGTACTGGAAGACCAGGGACAAGAACCAAACCTCAGGCAACCTGCCAACGTCATGCCTGTTTTATGAGGAGCCTGACCAGGTGCTGGGAACTGCATCCAATACGGAGCCAACCGTGGTGCAGGATGACCTGGTCAGCCAGGATGTTGCCCTGCTGATCCCTGAATCCAGCATGGGAACTAATGGGAGCCAGCAGCAGGCTCCGAGTGAGGAGCATGAAGTGACTGTTTTTGAAACAAGTCCCAGAGCAGGCCGTGGAACACGGTCAACAGCAAGTTCTAGGTCCATACTCAGAAAAGCTGTTTGATTTTGCCCCCTACTACCAAGGAGCACTCCGCTGCCAACCCTGCAGCAAACGCAGTATAGACAGAAGCCGCCCCTGAGTTTGGTAAGTTTCTAACTCCAATGTAAAATGCATTACTACAGTAGTGGTAGGTATTTCCTATCTAAGAGCCAAAGCAAAAGTTATGAGAAACCCTACTTCCAGTGTGATTATATCACAGCACCTTCGCGTCCCCTCTGCCCCTCCCACATGGTGTTCAAAATGGTGACCGCAAATTGCAAACAGCTAAAAAAAAAAGTATTTTCACTAGATGTTTGGTAGGCTCATTCATGTTTTCCTTTAAGTAATAATGGCTAGAAGGTTGCTACTCTGCAATAGCTTAACGGTCTGTGTAGCCACCTGAAAATAGTGAACTCAGCATGTGTGTTTGGGAAACTGTGGTCTACTTCCAAATCTAGTCCATTTCAATTAGAGGTAATCCATGCAGTCTGCAGGAGACAAAATCCTTTCTCCCAAACTCGAGTGGTGTGTCAGTTTTTATCCAGAAATGTGCTGAGGTATGGAGGAGGAAAGCTGTGGAGTCCTGCATGTCTGCATGCAGTCATAACAGGCTAAGCCTGTTGATTCCCTCATGGATTCTGACCCAATCCTGATTGTTTATAGCTGCAAACTGTTCCTGAAGCAGGAACTCCAGATAGTCACATTGGGTTGAAGAGCATATTTTCCAGGGCCACATCAGTAGCGGACTAGCCCACTCCACTCACAGATGTGCTGTTCAATAATTATACATTTGAAAACTTCAGTTGCGTACACTGCAGATTTCCCACCAGCTGCTTGGAATAACAAGAGGGCACCACAAGAACAGTTATGCCTGCCAAAATGTGAAAGGCCTGAAATGATAGAAAAAGCCTTTTATAGCCAGGGCAATAGCTGCCCCATCCTCACATCTCAAGTAGTTATGCAATTTTTATAAAACAGAAAAACCTTGTAATTTTAAACTTACCATTGTCTGTGCACATCTCTAACTGTGATTAACCAGACTGTGTCCAGAGAGAGAATGTGGACTGAAGCATTCCTTTCACAATATATATTGGTCCAGTTTTGAAAGGTAACATTTTATGTCCTTGAGATGCCACAAGAATTAATTCAGTGCTCCTCCACTGAGCTACTGTAGACAATAACGCTCTGTTTCTTGCCCTATTTCACCTTTACTGACTGCTGTTCATAAAGAACTCAATCCCTGGCCCAACGTAACTGCACAGATGGTTCCAAAAGGAAGCATTTCTGTGATGAACTTATGGTCAAAGTCCTTGAGAGGGCAGACCAGCAGGTCCTGTATCAGAATCACAGGGATGCAAGACTAGAGCAATGGCATGTGGAGAAGCAGGAGAAAAGGCTGAGGCTCACTGCGCAGCTGGAGGAGAACAAGGTTTCAGCAACGGAGCAGGCACTTGCAAAGTAGTTCCTGGAACAGGAATGGCAGCTAAGGGAGGAGGACAGAGCTCACCAGAGAGAACTGCCTGAGTGACTCACCTCCCTCATGGCTGCAAGAGCATCAGCTCCTGCTACGTCCCCCACACCATGGCCTGATCCCCCTGCAATGCAGTCTCAGTCCAGAAGTAGCTTGGACAACTCCATGTCAGGGTGGCCCATGCATTCAGCCTCTATGAGCAACTGGGCAGGGCAACTAAACCTCATACAGCCTTCTTTTTTAACCCCTCTCCTGTGGATACCTCCACCCTTCTCCTCCCCAGGTGCTAAGTATGCACAAAACGGAGAAAGAAGGGAAAAGGAGAATGTGGGACCAGGGGAAATGTAGAGATAGGGGGTTTGTGTCAAGTTTACACTGTTTCCTTCACTTTTTTGTTCTCATTTGGAAAATGTTCTTCTGATACTTGTTTTAACATGTAATGGCAGCTGGCCTGCCCAACACTGGGTGACTGTTGTACTGTTTTAATACATGATTATGAATAAAGCCTTGTATGTCATCAAGAAAGTTTATTTATTTATCAGTGCATCACATGATACAATCATCATTTGAGAATAAAGCTAAAAACATAATCAGGAACAATGATGCATTAATAAGCAAACACCATTCCTCTATGTAGTTAGGTACAGCCATTCACACTTCAAAAAATTTCATATATAAACCCATGGTATGATTCCCTCCTCCCCCCACCCCCTTCCCCACATTTGTCCTTCATCGTGTCATTCATAAGGACATTGCATGGCAATCAAGCTCACACCCCTTCCAAAGTCTGACACCCCATCCCCCCAAAAAAGTAATGATCCCCTTTCCCCACACAAGCACATTCATAGAGGTACTATTCCCCCTCTTCCCTTGGAAGTCCATAATGTGAGAACACAAAGCATTTCTGACCTTTTGTCAGGGCCTCTGAAATCAAGGTATAGTTTCATAAGTCAATGCAAAAGGGGGTACACACACGATCCCCCCAGAATAACGGTGGGGGACTCTGTTTATGAATCATTGGGTGGGAATAGTGTCCCAGTCTGTCCATGAATGCAGACTCCTGAGTGGCAAAAAACTCTGACATCAAGAACATTTCCAGTACAGCCCAGGCTGACATTATAGATTGGCCTCTGTGGTCCACGAGGGCCTGTATAACACAGGAGTAGTGCCCTTTGCAGTTTATGTACCTATGTGCTCCTTGAGAAGGGAAAATTATAGGCACGAGCCCCATCAATGGCCCCAGCACAGTTAGGAAACCCCATTCTCCATTCTCTCAAAGCCAGCAATTATTTCTAGAATATCTTTAATGCTTCCCACCTTGGGGTAACCACACACCTGAATGCCTCAGATACCTCTGTCACCACTTTACCCACAGTCGACTTTCCAACACCAAACTGGTTGGCAACAGACCTGTAGCAGTTTGGGCTAGCCAGCTTCCAGAGGGTTATAGTGTCTCACTACTGAACAGGCAAGGGTGACCTCATTTGTGTGTCTTTTCACTGGAGGGCCAGGACAAGTTGCTCACAAAGCTCCAGAAATGTGGCTTTCCTCATGTGAAAGCTCTGGACCCACTGCTTGTCATCCCAGGTCTCCATGATGATGTGGTCCCACCAGTCTGTGCTTGTGGCCCAGAAGCACCAGTCTACATAAGGGGTATCAGCAGCTATGCCAATTGTACCTCAGCAGTGTCTGCCATGCCAGGGTACTCCTCTTCCTCTTCTTCTTCTCCTGCTGCTCCATCACGAAATCTGTCACAGAAGGGACAGAAGACCCTGATGAACTGTGCACCAGTGCCTCACAGATGCTTTGCCCAGTTGCTGACTAGACTGAAAGCGCAAGAGGACTTCTTCAAAAAGTGCCTTCGTCATGTTTCTGGCCCTGGTAGCTGGGAGCACACAGACCAAAATGACTGCTTGACAGGCTGTGTTGGCAAGCTGTTCAAACTTCCTGTAAAGTTCAGGATAGGCAGCAAAATTTTCACAATGCATCACAATCAAAGAGCAAGAGTGGCCACATTTCAGGAAGGTGTTGGAGACTATGGAATATGATTGGTTTGACTCAGGTCTGCGTGCTGCAGTGCGGACACCACAGCTCCAGGTTCAAGCCTGGGTTAGAAAACCCTTAACGTAGAGTTAAGAAACAGTGTAGACACTCAATCCCAGGGTTCTCCAACACAGGTCAGCTGATTCAAGTCCCACTAACCCTCGGCAGTGTAGACATACCCTTTAACAGAAATCATGGATGAAATACATTGATGCATTAAAAACTTATGTATTCAGAGTGATTTGACATACCCATACTTAATTATTACATTACAGTGAACTTAATTTACAGTGACTGATTCCATGCTTTGTCCTCTTAATTGTTACAACCAGATATCATACACAAAGTAGGCGTTATCACTTGACTGACAAATGTCATGCAACAAACAAATCAAAACACAGAATGCGTAATTTCAAATAATTTCATTTCCTATTTGTAACATGAAATTTTGTAAACGTAAATTTTCCCAGCCATTGCCTTCCATTCATTTGCAATAGGAGGTAGAGTATAGCATAGTGCCTGCACACGTGTCTTTCAAACAACAACATTTAAGATCTCCTAGCAACCAAAAAAAACCCACCTGGTTTCATTCACTTCATCTCCTCAGAGGAATAATGCAGAATGATTGAAGACTGTGTCAATGTACAGTCTACAGACTTTTTCCCTTTAAAAAGACCCTTTGCAAGACTGTAAAGAATTCCTCCAGTTGCTGCATGGTTGACATTTGGGGTGAGTTCCTTTTTGTCGTAGTCCCCATACCCTTCTTTCATTCTTCTCACCTCATTTAGATGCCAGGATATGTCATTATTTCTCTTAGGGCTGGTCTACACTAGCCCCGAAGTTCGAAGTAAGATACGCGACTTCAGCTACGTAAATAATGTAGCTGAAGTTGAAGTATCTATTTCGAACTTCAAAGTACTCACCCCTGGTCCACACCGTGGCACGCAGGCTCCCCCGTCGACTCTGCCTGCTCCGTTCGTGGAGCAGGATTACCAGCGTCGACGGGGGAGCACTTCCTGGTTCGATTTATCGCTTCTAGACAAGACGCGATAAATCGAACCCAGAAGATCGATCCGACGCGTCCGACAGAGCTGGTAAGTGTAGACTAGCCCTTACTTTCACAATAGCCTGTGCTGGGCCTGATCCAGATCCATTGAAGTTAATGGGTGTGTTGATAAGGCCTTATCACGGAAAGCATACTGAACTCAGCAATGCCAATTTCTGCAGATGAAGAGGTATCAACATGGAAGATTTATTTTTCAGCACCTAGAACCTGTGTAACAGACCCTCATTTTCAGAAACAGTTATTTATGCTGGTCTCTTTAACAGCCACCCTCAGATGAATCACACCAGTTAAGCTTATACGAAAAACCATCTCCAAATCTAAAGGGATGGCATTCCATCCAAACACTTTAGCTCACATTAAGTGCAGCTAGTGTTTCCTGAACAACTGGTTAACTCCCAGATTGAGAGACTCTACAATTGACTACATTTCCAGGGAGAAAAATCATATTAATATTATAAGCTGAAATCTGTAATGTGCTCAGTGAAACAATCCAATACAGGGGAGATTATCATTCACTGCCAACCAAATTCCAAGTTCCACTTGTAAAGCTAGTGAAGAACTCCAGCACAGTCACTGAAGCATTACAGTCGCTTTTGTATTCTGGTGGCAAGTTTCCTGTGTCATGAAAGGAACTTGGGACTGCTCACTTCCAAGTCCCCCGTGCCAAGTCTGTTTGTCCCAGTTACAGTATGTTACTGAAAATAAAACAGTGACAACTTTTATTTCCTTTTCACCTGCAATGGGTTTACCTTCAAAGGCCTTCCCCACATCCTGCACCAAATGCAGCTTGGCTAGATCAGAGGATCTGGCCCATTGTTTTGCTGTACATTTCATGGTACTAACAAGAACCATTTTTGACAGTAACATAATCAAAGTACGAAATTCACTCCAGTGCAAAGAGCCAGCACATAGCCTCTCGGTCTTTTCAAGCCTTGAATTCATTGTTGACAATTCCAGCACAAAATGAATAGGGAAAATAATTACACATTCACACAAACACCCACACACTTTGAAATGTGTTTCTGAGCAGTGATAAGCAGGGTATGCAGAGCAGGGTGGGGATGGGGCTAGTGATCCTACAATGGAAATATTGGGTGGGGGGAGAGCGGATCTTTGTTTCTCTCCTCGCAATATCTTGGAGGCAAAAGTGGCACCTGGCTGAGCACACACATGCAGAGAAAAGAGCAGGACCTAAAGGGGGGACTTGTTGGGCCGCGGTAGAGCACAACATATCAACAACATCGGGCTAGCTGCCAGGGAGAAGGTAGACCTCCCCGGCCCAGTCCAAGCCCATCTTCCAGCCAGCATGGGTCCTGATGAAGACACCTGTCCAGGGGAGCGGCAGGAATATATCAGCCAGCTGCTGAAATAGAGTGGGAGATAGGACAGGGCACTAGCACCTGGGCAGGGGCACACAGGGCACCAGCCACTGGAGGAGGGACAACACTAGGCCCCAGCCACCAAGGACCTGCTGTAGGAACTACTGGGACACCCCTTCCCAGCCTGGAGCTGACTGCCTTCCTCCCCACCTTTTCCCCCTGCCCCCGCATTCCTAGGGAGCTTCTGTCTTCCCCCCCAGTGATAACTTACTGCACATATACATGACAGCAAAATTACTTATCTATAATTTAGAATGAAATCTTAGAACCAGATTAAATAAGAAGCCCAACCAATGCATGTGATATGCAATGTGACTTAAGCTCCCAAAAGGAACATGTGCAACCTTCTGTAGTGCAACATAGGAAAGTTACATATATGGGCCAAGATTTTCAAGTGACCAGTGGTTCAATTTGAGACACTTTAAAAGGACCTGCTTTTCAGAGGGTGGATGGTTGGTACTTACTGAAAACCAGGCCACTTTAAAACTCGTTCAAGCCAAGCATTAAAAAAAACCCCAAGGTACATAAGACTAATATTACATCTGCAAATTTCACCTTGGTCCCTAGAGAGGTATGCCAGAATAAAAATTCTATCCCCCCAAAGAAGGGTGTCCATATTATTGTAGCTAACAGAACATTATGGGCTATACTGTGCCTTTAAGGTACACTTCTTTGTTAGGAATGTTGTGATGGTGCACTGCCTCAGCAGGAGCTCCCAAAGGCAATGCTCTCAGGAACAACTTGTACTGGAGCAGCAGGGGGATCACAGCCCCTTTGGCACTCCTTGCAAAGAGGCAGCTCTATTCCCCTTCTCCCGTGCCAGCTCCATGCCCATTTTGAAGTGGCTCAAGCTGATACTGGCACTAGCTTTACAAAGTGTTTGTGCTCAAAGGACTGGAATGGGCAGGTTGCACCTGTCCTTTGTTAGGTTTCCAGGGTTCTGTAAATTGTCTGCACCCCACCCTAGCATACTTGTGGAGGGCTGGGTACAATCAGATCCATCCATCCATACCAAGCACACTGTGAGCTGAATTTAGAGCTTGTGAAATTTTCCAGATGCCACTAGAAACTGAAGTCCTCAGTCCTCAAGCCATTACAGCACAGGCAGCAATAATACCAGCTTCACTAAACTGCCCTGTCAGTGAGCCTCAACCCTGATAAACAAGGACCATACCAGAGGCCCGAGGATGCCAGCTGAATCCTTGGCCTCACTACTGAGATTGTCAACACCATCAAGGTTAACAAGGCCAATGACCAATTAGTCAAACGAATGTTTTCTGTGATGGGGACACTTGTCCATCAGGAAATGGATTAAGTCCACCAACCTATTTGACAAAAGCTGCTCTACAGCAGTGACTAGTGTCAGATTTCACTACTGATTTAGGATGCATTTGAACTATTTACTTAAAAAAACCCCAAACCTCATTTGATCCCGCTGCTCACATTTAGACTTTTAGTCTAACAATTCTCCTCAGTAAAAATAAATAAAATGTATTTAATTTATTTAAAATAAAATTGACATTTAATACCTCTCCTCATTTCCAGTATAGACAGCAACTATGCGCCAGATCCTCAGCTGATGTAAATTGTCACAGTTCCACTGACTTCCATTAACGATCCCCCCCATAAGTGATGGACGGATGGAAAGCACAGCGCCCAGTCCCACTTCTACTTCCAGTGACCTCAGAGAGATCACAGCTTCGCAGCATTCAACAATTCATTCATGTACTCTTGTAAATAACTTTGTGCAGGAACAGTGTCCTGAAGATCTTAGTGTAACTAAGAAGATCACCACAGATTTTGAGAGAGATAAGATTGTGTGTGAATATCAGAGAGAGACAAGACTGTAGATTAACACAAGGTCTCTCAGTAATAAACCAGTATAAAGTGGAACATCACTTAAAGGCCTGTCTGAAAAGACATAACATATTCCATACAAATGTATTAAACACCACTTCAGTGCCACTGTTTTCTCTATTAAATCCTATTTTTTCTTTCTTGCTGTAGACGAAGAGCAGAATACTGGAGAGAGACAGATTGCAAATCCCAGGGTTTCTGCCCAAAGCTTTGGCAAAATGCCCACTCCTCACTCCGGAAGGTACAGCCTGAACGTTCACACTATAATTAAACAAAAATAATGGGTTAATCCTGAGAAGTGCTGAACACAAATTCACTGATTTCAATATTCTTCAGTTTTACTCCATCAACATCAGTGGTAATTGTGTGCGCTCAGCACCTCTTAGAATCAAGCCTTTTATCACTCTGAATGATCCATGTGATTTCATGTTCTGTTGTGCACATATCCACGAACATCTAGCTATGATGTATGCTTTTGACAGATGAATGAAATTACAGAGTAAGTACTGAAGTAAGCATACAAGTAAGGCATACCACTCAGAGAAGGTGGGAGGGAAGGGGGAAGACATCTCTTTGCTCATGCATCTCGTGTTTTAATCTGCCATGTATCTACAAAACCACAATTATCTTCCTTACCTAAAATTTTATTGTAATATTTTTACTAGTTTCACTTTTTCAGTATTTTGACCATTTACTTTTAGTTTCCTGAAGGGGTGAATAAACTCTTTCCCCAAATCTTTATCACTGTTGCCAAAGCCAGCATCTTCCTTTCCTCCCTCTCCCATCCCCACCACCTATACACTTTGACACTTATCCTACAAATGCTTATGAGCGTGCTTAACTTCCCTACCATTAGCTTTGATTTCAATGGGACTGCTCAGGGTAATATGTTTAAGCATCAGTGTGTTTGCAAGATTGGGGTCTTTGTATTTGTCATTTTAGATTGTATGATCTTCTGAGCAGAGGCTGTGACTAAAATAACTCGCACAGTTAGCTGCAACCACACTATAAACAATTCTGAGAGACTTATTGTATTAACTGGAATAAGTGTACAGCACATGCTTGATGGACTCAATCAAAATCTCTTATTAATTAAAACCATATTCCATCATTTAAAATCTCCAGGGCTTTTTTCTTTTCGTAATAAATTTTTAAACAGGGACTGTCTCATACTAGTTCTTTGTATAGCACAGTGATTCCCCCTCCCCACCATCTCACTTGGGACCTCTAGGTAGCCCTGTGACAGGGCACACTCATCCTGCACTGGATGGGGAAGGGTTAACCCTACATTGTGGGCTGAGGACCCCTAACTCTACTGGGCATGCTCCAAATGCACCAGTATAAAAGGGAGCAGAAGCTCAGCTCAGTTCGGGCTGACTGCCGGAGAAGAAGGCTGCATGCTGTTGGCTCCAGCTGAAGATCAGACGAAGCCTGAGGCCATGGGAGCCGGAGATGCCACAACCCAGGCAGATGCTAGGCTACCCATGGAGGCCCTGCAGAGTCCGGAGTCGCTGGGGACAGCACAGACCGGGAACCCAGAGACAGCAGAGACACCTGGACTGCAGCAGCAGGAACTAGGGGAGGAAGCAACCCAGGGGAATCAGATAGTGGCCCAGTTAGTGAACTGGAATATTGAGTCAGTGTGTTTTGGTCAGACCCCCCATCCCCCTCCACCCCCCCCCCCCCCACACACATACTGACTCAGTGGCATGCGCGTCTGCCACTACCAGGACCTTAGGCTGGGTCCTGGTGGAGAGGGAGGGCCAAGCCCCCCTATCCGGGCTGCCACCATCCCCTTTTCTGGGAGTAGTGGCCCCCTTCCTCAACTGAGGCCACTTGTCCACTAAGCCTTATTGCCCTGCATACAGGGACAAACCCACTGACTCTGGCCTACTAACTGGGGTGATACAGTGACTTTGGTCCCCAGGCCTTGCTGCTCTGCCAGCTGGGACAAATCCACTGACTTTGGCCACTAGGCCTTACTGCCCTGCTAAGAGGGGCAAATCTATTGACTCTGGCCATTGGGCATCATTGCCTTGCTAACAGAGGTGAGTATACTGACTTTGGCTACGGAGACATAGATGCAGGTTATGTACACCCTGCCCCCTAAGGGAGATGACACACTTGCCCCTCACTGGACAGGGTCTCCCCCAACCCTGTCACAAGCCTCATAAATCAAATAAATAATACATAACAATATATGGAGATATGCCTATCTCATAGAACTGGAAGGACCTTGCAAGGTCATTGAGTCCAGTCCCCTGCCTTCACTAGCAGGACCAAGTACTGTCCCCGGACAGATTTTTGCCCCAGATCCCTAAATGGCCCCCTCACTGATTGAACTCACAACCCTGGGTTTAGCAGGCCAATGCTCAAACCACTGAGCTATCCCTCCCCCAAGTGAAAAAATAAGTGAAAAAAGTAATTATTAACTTGAATAAGTCTGTTTAGGCCCAGTCCTGGAAGGTGCTGAGCCCTTCTGAGAAATGTTTAACATCCTCAACTCCTTTGGACTTCACTGTGAACAGAGATAAAAAGTTAAAAAAATGTTAAAATCATGGTTGGTTTATACATTTAGGAATTAGTCATATCTGCTAATTGATATGCTTTGTTTAGATGATATATAATGCAAGACAGGTTTATTTTTCCATAATTGTGACAACTGTTAACACTGAAAACTGCATTTGTCTCATGGGCTGATAATGAGAGGCACATGACAGAACTGAGCATATTTCAAGTTTAACTATTACATTCTAGTCATAAATTACTACAGAACAAGAAGCTTGTAATCAACAGAGATTTTGATTTATATTAGGTATTACCAAACTACACGCCTCAGATACGTTTACTTAAAATAAGCAGTTAATAAAATGAATGCTAAATAAACAAGGAAAAAGTAGTTTCAGAATAAACTTGAATTTATCCTTGATAATGAACTGTATGGGAAGCCAACTCATACAATTGCAATGGTCCCTGTCATCTTTTTCTAAAGTATACACATTAGCTGGTATCACATGTGGCCTCAATACACAGTCAATTAGTCCAATAAAATGGCAATGCCAGCTGGAGACATTTATTGAATCTTATTGTCAATGCAGCATACAATAATCTAAAAGGAAAACTGTAAAGAAAAGATGAGCCAAATAAGAGAGTAGATAAATGAAATAATTTCGGAGTACCAACTTCAGAGATGGATATTTAATATATCCGGATCATGTCTGAGTGAAGAGAATTGGGATTAGTCTTACTGGCCACTGGATGTCACTGCTGCTTAACAAAATACCAACCAAAACCACACTTATCAGGCAGTAGAGATAAGAGCTTGGAAACTGCTGTTTCAGGAATTTGGCTTATCGCTATTAAGTTTCCTTTTCTATCACTCCTATTGCCTTAGTTTTTGCTTTTATCATCTCTCCAGTTTAATTAAGTTGAAAGTATTCTATTACTTCAATAACATTTCAAAAGGAAAGCACTGGGAGGGCGGGAGAGAAGCAAATTCATGCCTGGTAATTGCACCACTTGAGGATCCTACCATCTAATCCCACCACCTTTTAAAAAAATATATACATTATATTCCCCTGAAGATCTTATTTGCAGTTTCACTTGCGCATACTTTGCATAGTTGTGAAAAATGTATTAGTGCATGCTGACATCTTGACAAGTTTTACCCTAATGTGAATTTTACTGACCATTTGAAGAGTGAAACACATGTTTACCACCAAATCCAAGCACAAAACCCTTGTAAAGAACTGTTTTCTAGAGGTTAGATCAGAGGACGAAATCAGGACTCCGGAGTTCTATTCTCAGCTTTGCTGCATATGTTGCAGTCATGTCACAATTCTGTGTCTTATTTTCAACTGTATGAAAAATTAATATACTAAAAATGATCCCTTCTTCATGTCCACTTTGCACAGTGTGTATAAAGTCCTGGGGCTTTAGGGTCTGTAAAGGGCTTTGAAATCACAGGATGAAAGACTCTAACCACTAGGGAACAAAGCATTAATACTCTACATGCTATAAATGAGGATGTGAAAATCAAAAGAACATAGAAATGTTGTGGAGTTTATTGTCCAAAACTCAGCATGCCATTTCTGAGATAACTGAGACATTCATTCCTGCTTCTTCATCTAGAATATTCAAGAGCTTGATGCAATGTTCAGTTACAGGTATTATGCATAATAAATGTACCATAACATTATTTAGCACAAATGCAGTAAGAAAACACACAAACTTTAATTCTATAATGCCCTTTACAGTCAAGCTATAGAACAGACATTGCTGTAACATCTTATTGACTGTTGATTAAAATCTGAAAGGTTTCTGTAAACTATTAATATTCTTTGAATGAAGTAGCACCTAAATCCTTTTCATTCGTTTATACACTGTTTAGTTATAGTAAATGGGGAAAGGAGGGTAAACTATTTGATGGTATCCTTTATTTTAGTTAAAACTACTAGTTAAAATAATTATTTTATGGACCTCGTTAGGAAAAAAATAGTTTTTCTTTTCAAAATAATTTTTCATGGAATGTATTTCCTATAGCTCTTAAGTTTATATTACTATGCTATCTAACCTTTTTTATTATTATGACTGCTTACCCACCATGAATTAGTAACTCCTCCATGTCTTGAGCCTTATATAGAAATAAATTATAAATAGCAGCCTAGTATTGCCATCCTCCTTCCTGCCCTCTCTGAATCCCACCATCCTTTTGGTAGCCTTTTGCCTTCCGTTTTACCTTGACTGTGTTATATCCTGTAGTGGGCTACTAGCAGGGAGGGTAGAGTGGAAATGCTTATAAAATATTAACTGTAGCAGACACTGCTGCTCCTCCTGCAGTTATAAATTAAGGCCAAAATAAATCTGGGTGGCTAAAGTTAGGCTCCTAAATCCCTGGCTAGGCACCTAATAAAAGTGGCTTATTTGTAGAGGTACTGGGCACCTGAAAAATCAACTGAAGTTCACTGGAGATACAGGTATCACCATCTGGAAAATCTGGCCACCTTTATTGAGATGCCTAATTATGGATTTAACAGCCTAAGTTTAGGCACCCAGGTTTGAAAAAAAACCAAACAGATCTATGTTTATTTTCTTTACACTGGGCCAAATTCAGATTTCAGTTACAATGTTTAAATCTCTAGGAGCTCTGGAAACACAGTTATATTGATATAACAGAGCAGATTTGTCCCTAAATTTATCCTACATAAGCCCAGGCCCGGCTCTAGGCACCAGACGACAAAGCACGTGCCTGAGGCGGCGCCTTGTAAGGGGCGGCAGTCCAGGGATTCTGGAGCATCCGGTTTTGGGTTTTTTTTGCTTCGGCAGCAGCCTTTTTTATTTATTTATTTATTTGCTTGGGGCAGCCAAAAAGCTGGAGCTGGCCCTGCATAAGCCTAACATTAAAAGGTTTCAATCTGTGCAGCAAATTTTGTTTCACACACTTCTAGCTATGTGTTTTGATAATATTGTTAGGCTTCAGTGTAACAGAGAAAATGAATGATGTCCAAGATCAACACAGGAACTGGATGTGCTTGGAGTTCACGTAAGTGTCTTAATTCTTTTAAAATCTCCAAAGTCTGCGAGCACATTGTACTCCTTTGATCTCTATTTTATAGGGTGCACTTCCATGAACTACTTTACAAAACTATTGTAAAAGTCGAGATCAGAAGAGGCCACCCTCTCCAGAGTTTCTACATGCAACTAGCCAGCTTAGGTTCTTGAAATGCTGGGAGATGCATTATCCTGCAGCATTGTTACTTATTGCCAATTCTGGCCTTGATCCTGCAAAACCTCGAGTGCAGAGTAAGAGAGGCATCTCAGGAGATGGAGTCCTTGGCTGAATAAGGCTCCTTTTGATCTTATTTTGATACTAGACATGAGTACTTGGAGGCTACAGTGTAGCATTTTTATTTATGAAGTATGCAGTTCTCCTTTGCTACTGATTTTGGCATTACTTTTTTACCTTCTGCTCATAACACTCTACGTCTGCACAGAACAGATGGCTCTCTGATCCTTAAACCAAGTCTGCTTAAGTAAAGAAAGCAGAATTTACCCTCAATTATATTCTTCTATGAATGGTCCAGTAGATTTTAAGAAACAGTATATTCAATGACAGATAAATCTTTCTGGTCATCCTCTGCACCGGGACTTGCTGAAGAAATCCTCTTAAAGTCTGTATTTACTTATTTGCCCCTGATTTAAGAAATAACAAAGATGCTTATTTTTACAGTATGCCCCTTAGCTGGTTTAGCAGGTATGTCTAAAATAACACTGCTGTAAACCACTCTAGTTTCTATAATAGACAATAAAATGTAATTCATAATAATTACATTTGCTACTTTTCAGGAGTAGTTTACAGCTTCAGGGATTTCTTTTTTAAAATGCATGATGAAGTAACTGAGAACAGTGCACTAAAAACTATTGCACATATACTGTAAGCAAATGCACATATAGTGTAAGCAAAGCAAAGAGAAGGTAAAAAACATCTCTTAGAACTTTGTGCTGTATGTACATTTACAAATGAAAAACAAAATTAGTAAAGGAATTTTTAAATAAATAATATTAACTGATCACTTCACTCATTCTCTGATTCTAATTCATTGTCCTCACACAAACTATTAATTTGTTTCTCCACCATAAACCTGTATTACTATTAATGGTTAACTAGACTTAAATGTTACCTGCAGAACAGCTTTTCTGACAACAACTTGAGATTTCCAGGCATACTATAAAAAAGGAAATATTTTAAGACTTATTTCTGTGGTAAAATGAATGGAGATTCCTTTTCAATTTTTTGGCAGTGCCTTCTCTTGACTAAGAAACTTAAAATAAAATATGTTCCATCTACATGCAATGTTGTGCTTTTTCTATTTTTGTTCTGGAAGTGGCGGTTCTTCCTCTCTGATTCCAGTCTTTGGTCAAACAAAGAATACGAGGAAAAGCTGGCTGTATTTTAAAGAATCCTTATTGAGGTTGCAGGAACAAACCATCCCGATGTGTAGAAAGAAAAGTAAATATGGCAGGCGACCAGCTTGGCTTAACAGTGAAATCCTTGCTCGTCTTAAACACAAAAAAGCAGCTTACAAGAAGTGGAAGATTGGACAAATGACCAGGGAGGAGTATAAAAATATTGTTCAGGCATGCAGGAGTGAAATTAGGAAGGCCAAATCACACTTGGAGTTGCAGCTAGCCGGAGATGTTAGGAGTAACAAGAAGGGTTTCTTCAGGTATGTGAGCAACAAGAAGAAAGTCAAGGAAAGTGCGGGCCCCTTGCTGAATGAGGGAGGGAACCTAGTGACAGAGGATGTGGAGAAAGCTAGTGTACTCAATGCTTTTTTTGCCTCTGTCTTCACAGACAAGGTCAGCTCCCAGGCGGCTGCACTCCGCAGCACGGTATGGGGAGGAGGTGACCAGCCCTCTGTGGAGAAAGAAGTAGTTCGGGACTATTTAGAAAAGCTGGACGAACACAAGTCCATGGGGCCGGATGCACTGCATCCGAGGGTGCTAAAGGAGTTGGCCGATGTGATTGCAGAGCCATTGGCCATTATCTTTGACAAATCATGGCAATCGGGGGAGGTCCCGGATGACTGGAAAAAAGCTAATGTAGTGCCCATCTTTAAAAAAGGGAAGAAGGAAGATCCGGGGAACTACAGGCCAGTCAGTCTCACCTCAGTCCCTGGAAAAATCATGGAACAGGTCCTCAAGGAATCAATTCTGAACCACTTAAAGGAGGGGAAAGTGATCAGGAACAGTCAGCATGGATTCACCAAGGGCAAGTCATGCCTGACTAACCTAATTGCCTTCTATGATGAGATAACTGGCTCTGTGGATGAGGGGAAAGCAGTGGATGTGCTATTTCTTGACTTTAGCAAAGCTTTTGATACAGTCTCCCACAGTGTTCTTGCCAGCAAGTTAAGGAAGTATGGGCTGGATGAATGCACGGTAAGGTGGATAGAAAACTGGCTGGATGGTCGTGCTCAACGGGTAGTGATCAATGGCTCCATGTCTAGTTGGCAGCCGGTATCAAATGGAGTGCCCCAAGGGTCGGTGCTGAGGCCGGTTTTGTTCAATATCTTCATCAACGATCTGGAGGATGGTGTGGACTGCACCCTTAGCAAGTTTGCAGATGACACTAAACTGGGAGGAGTGGTTGATACGCTGGAGGGTAGGGACAGGATACAGAGGGACCTAGACAAATTAGAGGATTGGGCCAAAAGAAATCTGATGAGGTTCAACAAGGACAAGTGCAGAGTCCTGCACTTAGGACGGAAGAATCCCATGCACTGCTACAGACTAGGGACCGAATGGCTGGGCAGCAGTTCTGCAGAAAAGGACCTAGGGGTTACGGTGGACGAAAAGCTGAATATGAGTCAACAGTGTGCCCTTGTTGCCAAGAAGGCTAACGGCATTTTGGGCTGTATAAGTAGGGGCATTTCCAGCAGATCGAGGGACGCGATTATTCCCCTCTATTCGGCACTGGTGAGGCCTCATTTGGAGTACTGTGTCCAGTTTTGGGCCCCACACTACAAGAAGGATGTGGATAAATTGGAAAGAGTCCAACGGAGGGCAACAAAAATTATAGGGGGCTGGAGCACATGACTTATGAGGAGAGGCTGAGGGAACTGGGATTGTTTAGCCTGCAGAAGAGAAGAATGAGGGGGGATTTGATAGCTGCTTTCAACTACCTAAAAGGGGGTTCCAAAGAGGATGGATCTAGACTGTTCTCAGTGGTAGAAGATGACAGAACAAGGAGTAATGGTCTCAAGTTGCAGAGGGGGAGATTTAGGTTGGATATTAGGAAAAACTTTTTCACTAGTAGGGTGGTGAAGCACTGGAATGGGTTACCTAGGGAGGTGGTGGAATCTCCTTCCTTAGAGGTTTTTAAGGTCAGGCTTGACAAAGCCCTGGCTGGGATGATCTAATTGGGTTTGGTCCTGCTTCGAGCAGGGGGTTGGACTAGATGACCTCCTGAGGTCCCTTCCAACCCTGAGATTCTATGATTCTATGATACATGACAAATCTGCTGGGAGTGCGGAGAATTTCACCACAAAATCAATTTAATAGGTTTTCAAATATTGGGTGCACTAACTCCTACTCCAATTCTTTTTGCTGTTTAATTTTATATCAAAAATAGTGGCCAAGATTTTTCTTTTTTAAATAGGAGCCTAGAATTAGTTTCCTAAATCCTCATTTAGACACTTAAGTAAAGTGTCTTGATATTTAATACTGTTGAGCACCCAATAGCCTCCAGAGAGGACAGTGGGAACTACTAGATGCTAAATACTTTTGAAAATCAAGCTACTTTAAGTGCCTCAACATGGACTGACTTTAGCCTCCTATTTTTTAAACTCTTGTCCTATAATTCTACAGTGTTCATGTCCACTTCCTGGCTTGAGCAAGGACTGGGGATACTGTACTGAGAATATCACAAACAGTTGCCAAAGAAATAACCAAAGGGGGGGAAGATGGCAAAGTTACATGTGATAGTTTTCAGAGTCATTGCTTACAATGGCAAAAAAAAAAAAAAGTCTAAGCTCTGGCTACTCCCTGGAGTCATTCCCTGGTCTCCCCCATACCTCCACACAAACAAGGGCATTATCTCTCCCATTCAAGAAAATAGTACAGATTATTAACTTGATGTTAAAAATAGTTTTATCTCCTATTTTAAGTAAAACAATAGGCTCAAAGAGTCAAGCTTCTTTCTTTGTTGTCTTTGTAGTCCGCTTTTTGTGGGACCCATTCTTTATTCCTCACCTTATCTATTTGGTAATGGTCACTGCATCCATGGCACCTCTGTCACTAATTGTTCAGGCCACACCAAAAGTCCTGAGATTTCTGAGCCAGTCCAGAAATTTTCTGGAAGTCTGAACTCATGCCAAAAGTCTGATTAGGCAGGTCTTAATTAGAAAAACCACCAAGAGCCTGCTAGGCCGAATATTTTTCCTGCTCCTCACAGGCCCTCACTTCGGGTCTACCCAAAGGATCAGGCCATTAATTCTGAGTCATGCTAAGCAAATCTAAAATAATCTCTCCTAAGGGACGATCGAAATCCCATGGTGCCTCCATGGAAGCTACTGAATGATGGAGGGTTGAGACCCCTCCCGCCCCATGCGACTATCTCATACCACAGCAAAACAGTCACCAGAATGCGTTAACTAAACCGAGTTCCCAGTTTGCAAGGGAACAACTTCAAAGGAAATATGAGGCTCACGAGGAACCAATGAGCAATATGGTCAGGCTTCTCCCTGCTGTTAGAAATCCAATACTAGACCTTTATGAAAATACTCTCAAGGAGAGACTGAGGGCAATTTAATTTGGAATGGCATACTCCTAATTTGGAGGAGACTTTCACCTGGTTTCTCACGCCCAGAAATAGACTCCAAAGAATGAGGGAGGGGACACAAAGCACTGTGCATGCTCCGTACAGTGGTGGCCGGGGAAGATCTTTTTAAGGATGCTCATTGTTGAAGCATGAGCCAAAGACTGGAAAGTGTGAAACTTTCTGAGAGCCAACTCAGGGGCAGAAGAATTTATTTTGTTAAGTGTGAAAAATGCAGGACAAAATGTCCATTGTTATGGCAGGATAACTGAAATCAATGGGAGTTAGTTGCTTGGGCCTTGATCCTCAAAGGAAGGAACCTGTTTTTTTAGGCACTTACATACCTTAAAAAAATCTGACCTTCAGAATCCACTGTAGGAATGTGGAAATGCTCCTTTTGGAGCACTTTTGCTTTAACAGATATCCTTTTGTTGATTTTTTTCGGCAAACTGGGCCAAGGGAAACAGCTTGTTGAACTTTTAATTTAAATCTCTGACTGCAGATTCCTTTTTCTGTTTTGTAACGATTGGGCTCTGGAAAAAGTCAGTACACCTGAACGCAGCAAATCTGACCTACCACTTACATGACATAACAGCTCACACGTATCCTATCTGCCCCAACTAGGGAAACCATGTCAGAAGGGATGACCAACATAGCCACAAAAAAAAAATGGAATTTATGCCAGAGCAGGAAAGACTCAGCCCACCATTGTGACAGAGAATAGCAGAAAGGCTCATTCATTGACAACTGCCTGCAAGAAGCATCCCTCAGTTAGGAGATATGCCTCAAGATGAAGTTGCTGTGGAGTAGGTGCCTTTACTATCCTTCTGTCAGAAAATCTTTCAATATACATGTTGTAGGGTGGACTAGCCCTTTAAGGGTAACTACAATGCAGAAGGTTTAACCGCAGCAATAAGCTTTGGGCTCCATATGTCTAGGGTGCTTAAGAACATAAAAACATAAGAACTAGGTCAGACCAAAGGTTCTTGCAGCCCAGTATCCTGTGTTCTGATAATGGCCAATGCCAGGTGCCCCAGAGAGAATGAACAGAGCAGATAATCATCAAGTGATCCATCCCCTGACGCCCATTCCCAGCTTCTGGCAAACAGAGGCTATAGAGACCATCCCTGCCCATCCTGGCTAATAACCATTCATGGACCTATCCTCCATGAACTTTAGTTCTTTTTTTATACCTGTTATTGTTTTGGCCTTCTCAACATCCTCTGGCAAGGAGTTCCACAGATTGACTTTGCATTGTGTGAAGAAATACTTTCCTTTGTTTGTTTTAAACCAGCTGCCTATTAATTTAATTTGGTGACCCCTAGTTCTTGTGTTATGAGAAGGAGTAAATAACACTTTATTTACTTTCTCCACACCAGTCATGATTTTAGAGACCTCTATCATACCGCCCCCAGTCATCTCTTTTCCAAGCTGAAAAGTCTCATTAATCTCTCCTCATACAGAAGCAGTCTATACCTTTAATCATTTTTGTTGCCCTTTTCTGAACTTTTTCCAATTCCAATACATCTTTTTTGAGATTGGGCAACCACATCTGCATGCAGTATTCAAGATGTGGGCGTACCATGGATTTTTATAGAGACAATATGATATTCTCTGTCTCATTCCCAAATTTAGGTAAGTAACACATGTAAATGAAGCTTGCCTATAGCTATTCTTTCCCCCTTCCACCAACAGAGGGAGCAGAGAGCTCCTTCCACTCTGAAGCTCCTGACTTTAGCCTAACAAAGCAGATCGGGCTA
The DNA here is from genome assembly GCA_033296515.1 of Macrochelys suwanniensis. NCBI lineage: Eukaryota > Metazoa > Chordata > Testudines > Chelydridae > Macrochelys > Macrochelys suwanniensis. Next base: position 292,507,608 of record CM065775.1, read on the forward strand.
ACCCCGCCTATGCCTTATTAGCTGCCTCTCCTGATGATGAGATTTGAGGTTGCAAGCAACTGAAGAAACTGTGAAGTTAGGGGAAGATTTGTTTTGACATTTGAATTGTGATATTATTTTAATAAACCAAACTGCAAAGAGGCACTTTGTTTGACTTATATGACAGTCTGTGTGCAGTTACTGAGAAACCCAAGAAAGGCAAATTGAGGGAACAATAGAGTCTGATGCTGCTCTGAGTAAGACCGTGGTAGAACATACTTCAGTGACTGCTTATGTATGAAGGGATAAAACAGTGCAGGGTTTAAAATTTAGCAGAGAGTTTGAATTTCCAGAGAGAAGAAATTTGTAGCCCATTGGACTTTTCTTCATCCAGGGTTCACTGGTGTCTGAGAGAGCTAGTTTAGACACCCTACTAGACCAATATAAAGATAAGAGTCATGCCAGTTTAGTAGTTGTGCTCCTGATGATGCAAGATGAGGCATCAATTAAGGCTAAACGATTTAAAGAATTAAGACATTAAAGACAATAACATCTCTATAGGATTCATATTTGAGATTTATGACTCTGCAAGGACATTACCTAAGAAGTGAAATAACAATGGAATGTCTATACGAAGATATCAGAGAGTATGTTAAAGAAGTAGCTGGCAGGGTAAGTCAACTAAGACTGTACACTTTTGTTAAAAAAAAAGTACAATAAACTTGTAGTTTCAGCATCAAATGCTCAACTTGATCTGGTGGATGGAAAGAAGCATTTTAAAGATGAATTGCAAAGGCTTGGCAAGAACAGGAAAATTATGTTTTGAGAGAGAGAGAGAGATGCATCTTCATCCCCAGAGGACAACAAATGACTCAGTTTATAAATAATATTCTTTGACTAGTGACAAAGTTTTGTTGCCATATACAGAAAGTGGTAAAAACATAATCCTGAGAATCAAATAGTACTGGGAGAACACCAAGACTAACTGTTCTGGCATTAATAATAAATTCTGTAGCCTTGAATGGATCAAGATGATGATAATATCTAGAATTTTTATTTGTAGATCTTAAATTCTGTAGAAAGGTGGCAAACGATGATCATAATGAACTATTCTATAGACAAGAAAAGTAGGGCACAGAGGTTAAGTGATTTGTCCTTAGCTAAATAGCAAGTCCTTTGACAGAGCCAGAAATTGGCCCAACTTCTCATGATTCCCATTTTGGTGCCCTGTGCATTTCACCATAGCCCCTTGACCAAACAGACCACTATTTACCCACTGATGGGAGCTGTTAATATGAATGAGCACTACAAGGTGTTTCTTTGTTTACTCCCTGATTGACCTTACCTAGCAATCTTTCAGAGTCATGTGCTGGTGTGATGGTGGCCCTCTTGGCCAACATACCAGGGACTGAACTAAGGAGCTCCAGAGCTAAAAGCATGAGTTATCAGAGCTTGAGCTCAAAAGCCAAATCTAGCTGACAACTCATATCCTCCGTGGATCGGCACCAGTGGTTTACACTGGCAAATCTAAGGGGGCTTTCAACTTCAGTCACGCTGGTAAGTTCAGCAATATGTTTAGTGACCCTAGGGTCAACTGACACCTTGTCGACTGAAAAGGTATAACTAAGGTTATACAATGAAATGTTATATTCACATTTGTTTGGATGCAGCCTCAGGCCTGCTTCAAGATATGCTGGCTGGTAATTGCCCACTAGGGGCCTTTCCACTGGCCCAGGGTCAACAGAGCCCAAAGCATTCCAGCCACACCCTATCCCATCCCCATACATGTGGACAGAACCAGGAGTGAGGGACAGAGAGCCAGCTTTCCACACACTTTGTACTGGAGCAAATGACTTCACAGGGCGTACAGCACTGGAGAATCAAGTACCGAGAACTGTAGATACCATAGTCCTGATTATGCTCTCACCCTAGTTTTATATCAATATAACTCCATTGATTTAAATAGTTACTCATGATTTGCACCAGCATAAGCAGCATCAAAGCTCTATGACCATAAATTGCACTTTACTTACAGGTGTCTGTTTTAATAACACAAATTTGAAAATGTGATAGGTTAGGAATAAGTGAATCCATTTGGTCTTTAAATAAATCTACTAATAGTAATGCAAGGAGTAGAGAATAAATACTATGTACAATAAATATAAACAAACAAGTACAAAAATATATAGCACTTGACATTTTACATACCGTTGGGCTTTTTAGGTATGTACTTCTATTGTATCATTTCTGGGTTACAATTACCTCGACATCTCTACACAGACATCTGCTATTTTCTTAATCACTGAATCAAATTGTAACCTTAGACTGTATGAAAGTAATTATATAAAGATGTCCAACTTCTGACTGAGATCAGCTTGTCATGCATCAAAGGCTTTGAGAGGCTTGAGAAAATTATTCATGCCTTAATGAAGTGCAATACTATAGTTTTCCAAATGATCATACTGAAGCATTAACAGTGAGGGCCATTCTGTGCCCTCTCATAGTAAAACCTACTGAACAGCAACAGAGCACAGGAAACGCTGCAAGTCTCACCACTTGGAGTGTTTAACAAAAAGATTCTCTTCATGGGAGGATGAGTTCAGGGATGAGTTCAGGATGGGCATTGCCTTCTAAACCTACAGAGCCAGGAAGCCACGTGGAATTCTGCTCCAGGTCCTGTACATGGCTGGCCTCCTCCTGCCCCTCCCTTCTGGCAGCATGGCTCACTCACTCCTTTTCAGTAGATGTTAATTAAGTGATTCATATGGTTATTATTTTACAAAAATGGCCAAACAGATCTGGCATAAATTAAACTAATAGCAGACTGATCAAAAAAGAGACTAACTTGCAATAAAAGTAAGTGGCATTACTGTATCTGCTTTTAACCCATGCATTTTCTGTTACATTTGTCAATATACTAGTAGTTTAACACGTGTCACCCAATGACATTTTTGATAGCATCACCAGGAATCAATTTATCATAATTATAGCAAATGAGCAGGACCATATTAGCATAAATTCTGATATATGGTGAAACATTAAGCCAGTGCTAAGTACTTAAGTGATGCTGCACTAGCAGAACTTGTAAATTACTTGACCCAGAGCTATTCCTCTTATAGAGATTACAACTAGGAAGATGCTGCAGTCCTTCCAGATGTTCACTGTTTAGATCTGAGACTCGTAAATAATCAAACAAATCTGCCAGAATTAAACAACCCAGAGATCTACTGCCCAGATACTGCCTTAAGTACAGATAGTAAAAATAACTGATATAAATGCTTAATAGAAGAAATCTTAAAAATACATACAAGAATATGGAAAACTTCTATGCCAAATACACAAAACTGCCAATGCAAATTATTCATAACTTTAAAACTAATGCATCAACTATTTCAAAACTTGAATCAATCATTTCTTAATTCTCAGGAAAGACTACAAAACAGGCACGTTTGAATTTTCTATCTTTATCCTTTTTCAAGCCACATGAATACAAAAAAGGCTGATCAGAACATATGGGGAAGTTTATTTTTTCATACTCCAATTCAAAAATAGAGCATATGATTAACCACTTTTGCTCAAACTTTACACTAAAGTGCACCTTTTCAAGGATGGAACTATTTTGAGAATGGTAAGGATTAGATTAGCATCTAGAGCCCAATTATTTGCAACTATTAATTATTTAACACCCAATTCACTCAAAACACACATTTGATTATATTTAGGAAAAAGGTCAAATTAATTAGGAATTGATATTAATCTAATAAAGCAGAGACATGCACACTCTAGGCCTGATTCATCTCTGCTGAAATAGGGTGACACTGGAGTTGCCATTGATGAATCGGAACTTTAGATAGTAATTCAGTAATAAATGTCACCGGGGCTAAAAAACAGAGCAGAAGCATGAAGGTTCCAGAAGCATGGCCAGACCTCCATATAAAGAGATTGAAAAGATTTGGACTGTTCAGTCTTGAGAAGAAATAAATAACAAGGAATACAGAGATAAACAAAATAATGACTAGTATAAAGTAAATCAGGCACTCCTAGTTATATCCTCTCATAATTAAAGAGCAAGAGGACATTAAAGTAAACTAAAAAGCAAAAAATAAAACAAAAATAAATACTTTTATTAGACAACACAAACTGTGAAAGTCATTGCCACAAGATATGACTGAGTTCAGTAGGATTAAAAGAAAATAACATCTATATGCATAATGAGAACATACAAAGTCAAATTCGATTAGATTAAAAAACTAGGGAAGATAAACCTTTATGTTTCAGGGCATAAACCAGCAATTATTAAAAAAAACCCTTCCTTTAGTGACAGGTAGGGCAATTTCCTAGAGAATTTTCCATAAACCTTACGGAATTAAGTTTAAGTATTTCAGGAGTTTGTTGCATTAAAAATGCAAGTGTTTATGTGTCATTGGGGGATTCTATGTAACCTGGTTAAGGGGGAGACAGGACTAATGTAAACCCTAGGGAGGGTTATGAGCTTCAAAGGACTCTTAAAACAATGGGCCAGACAAGATTGAACTTTTAGCTACTTAGGAAGAGGGGAATGCAAATTATCCATCTCTGGACCCATCCTTCTGAAGCTGCACCCCGTTGTCTGCTGATCACCTGTTTACATGAAGACAAGATCAGAGGTCCCAACTGGATAAAAGAAGGACTCTCAGATTCACAGGTGTACTTGTTCTAAACTAACAGCTGTTATGAACTTGTGACCGCAGAAAACCCCCTTCATGGGGTCTGAAGGACCGTCCACCTGCCAGAGCCCTTATCGGAGTGAGGGGGTGACCTCTGGTAAGCTTATTAGCATGCATGTAGGTTCTTTTATTGTTTTTAATATGTTTTCTCTCTAATACTTTTACCTTAAGAATAAACGTACTTGCTTAGAAAGCACTGTGTGGTAACTTCTAAATGTGGCAATTACATTGTTTATAGCCTCTGGGGGGAAAAGCATAGCACACTGCTTTGGCAGTTTGCTGAGGAATTTATAGTGCAAGCAGGGAACTGTACAGCCTGAAAATACCTCAGTCAGGGAAGGAGAGAGAAGTGTGCCTTCACCCAAAAGCCAGGTAGCTGGAATCTTGAGAGTGGGTGCCCTTGCTGGACCATAGAAGGGAATACAGGTGCAGTCACAGTTCAGGGCAACAACGGGTTATTCCATAATTGTCCACAATAACCTTTTATTTTATTTAAAGTGAATTTTGTAATGTGTAACTCTGGCAGTTAAAGTTTCAAACTTAACAGCGTGAAAGTCAGCTGTGCTACTTACTTTAGATTTAGAGTCTGTAGGAACACAAAGACCAAGGGTAGTGACTACACATATATTCACAAATACAAGGTATAGTCTATTTTACAAGTTTTATTAACTCTTTTTCCTTATTGGTCTGATGTTCCCTAGAAACTTAAGGGACTCCGATTTCTATAGGTTGTGTCAGCTCTCTTTATTCTCATTAGCATTGACACACAACCCTGTCCTGTGGTTAAGGCACATATTAGAAACAGATGTTCCTTTACAGTATTTTTATGATTTAAAGCTAATCTTCTGGTTAATTGTTTTGCAATATTACCACTTGGTACCTCTTTTCCCATAATCTTAGGGCATCGGGTTATTCTTCGGTCACTTGCTTATATCAGCATTTCTTAGCTCCAAGGCCTAAAATAGCTAAGCTAAAATCTTGCAGGCCTCAGCCTACAGGCCTTGCATTTCAACCCTACTTACTTAGATACCTCATACATGATTATTCCCTCTACACACTGATCAGTCTTATACTTCCATAATCCTACAATTTAACTCTATTTAGCATACAATGATTATATATAACATAACATGATAGTTAAGTAGAACATCACGCTGTTGGAATATATATATAGTAGTAAACGTTGTAATACGTTATAGGCCATTGAGGCCTAGTATGAATGCAGTGTGCTTGACATGAGTATGTGAGTTGTGTGTTGGCAACTGAAGTGAGGATTTAAGGTCATGAGTGGTCAAGAACTGTTCCTGCAAAACAACTTTGTTGTGTCCACGGGAAATACGAAGAACCAGCAGATGACGGAATAACATCGGTGGTGTTGTCATGACAACGTATCCGTTACAGCACGTGAGAAAATAAGAATGGCCATACTGGGTCAGACAAAAAGACCATAAAGTCCAGCATTCTGTCTTCTGATAGTGGGCAATGCCAGGTGCCCCAGAGCGAATGAACAGAACAGGTAATCATCAAGTGATCCATCCCGTCGCCCATTCCCAGCTTCTGGCAATCGGAGGCTAGGGACACCATCCCTGCCCACCCTGGCTAATAGCCATTGATGGACCTATCCCCCATGAATTTATCTAGTTCTTTTTTTAACCCTATTTTAGTCTTGGCCTTCACAACATCCTCTGGCAAGAAGTTCCACAGGTTGACTGTGAGTTGTGTGGAAAAAATATCTCCTTTTGTTTGTTTTAAACCTGCTGCCTATTAATTTCATTTGGTGATCCCTAGTTCTTGGGTTATGAGAAGGAGTAAATAACACTTCCTTATTTACTTTCTCCACACCAGTCCTGATTTTATAGACCTGTATCATATCCCCCCTTAGTCGTCGTTTTTCCAAGATGAAAAGTCCCAATCTTATTAATCTCTCCTCATACAGCAGACTCTCCATACCCCTAATCATTTTTGTTGCCCTTTTTTGAACTTTTTCCAATTCTAATACATCTTTTTTGAGATAGGGTGACCACATCTGCACGCAGTATTCAAGATGTGGGTGTACCATGGATTTATATAGAGGCAAAATGATACTCTATGTCTTATTATCTATCCCTTTCTGGATGATTCCCAACATTGTTCACTTTTTTGACTGTCGCTGCATATTGAGTGGATGTTTTCAGAGAATTATCCACAGTGACTCCAAGATCTCTTTCTTGAGTGGTAACAGCTAATTTAGACCTCATCATTTTATATGTATAGCTGGGATTATGTTTCCAATGTGCATTACTTTGCATTTAATCAACACTGAATTTCATCTGCCATTTTGTTTCCCAGTCACCCAGTTTTAAGAGATCCTTTTGTAGCTCTTCGCAGTCTGCCTGGGACTTAACTATCTTGAGTAGTTTTGTATCATCTGCAAATTTTGCCACCTCATTGCTTACCCCTTTTTCCAGATCATTTATGACTATGTTGAATAGGACTGGTCCCAGTACAGACCCCTGGTGGACACCACTATTTACCTCTCTCCATTCTGAAAACTGACCATTTATTCCTACCTTTTGTTTCCTATCTTGTAACCAGCAGTTACCAATCCATGAGAGGACCTTTCCTCTTATCCCATGACTGCTTACTTTGCAATAACCTTTGGTGAGGAATCTTGTCAAAGGCTTTCTGAAAATCTAAATACTCTATATCCACTGGATCCCCCTTGTTCACATGCTTGTTGATCCCCCTCAAAGAATTCTAGTAGATTGGTGAGGCATGATTTCCCTTTACAAAAACCATGTTGACTATTCCCAAACAAATTATGTTCATCTATGTGTCTGACAATTTTGAAACTATAGTAAAGAACAACCAGTTTGCCCAGTACTGAAGTCAGGCTTACTGGCCTGTAATTGCCAGGGTCACCTCTGGAGCCTTTTTAAAAATTGGTGTCACATTAGCTATCCTCCAGTCATTTGGTACAGAAGCCGATTTAAATGATAGGTTACAGACTACAGTTTGTAGTCCTGCAATTTCACATTTGAGTTCCTTCAGAACTCTTTGGTGAATACCATCTGGTCCTGGTGACTTATTACTGTTTAGTTTATCAATTTGTTCCAAAACCTCCTCTAATGACACCTCAATCTTGGACAGTTCCTCAGATTTATCACCTAAAAAGAATGGCTCAGATTTGGGAATCTCCCTCACAGCCTCAACCGTGAAGACCAATGCAAAGAATTCATTTAGTGTCTCCGCAATGGCCTTACCATCATTATTGAGCCTTATTGAGTGCTCCTTTAGCATCTCGATTGTCTAGTGGCCCCATTGGTTATTTAGCAGGCTTCCTGTTTCTGAGGTACTTAAAAAAAAATCTGGGATTATGACAGTCTGCCCAGAACTTTTTTCCTGAAGTTATGGGTGAAAGGCCTAGCAAACAGAGACAAAGAGCTGATGACGCGACAGACTAGTCTATAAATAGTTGTCTGACATATCTGAAATTTGGAGTCAGACATTGATCCAGAGCCCTGATTTTGAAGAGGTGTGCAGTGCCGGTTACCCATGCCTTATGATTGGAGCGAACATCAACTGGCCCTCAGGACTTTGTTGTCATCTTCAGACTCTGATGTAGTATGTTTAGGGTGTGAATGTGGAGTGAGTGGGGTTTATATTGTAATCAATAGTATTATTTAGAGTATTATATACCAACACTGTGTCTGATATCTGCCTGCTCCCCAATCCCATAGAGAGGCCTCTATCAGAGCCTAACACAATAAATTAACAATAAACTAAAATAACTGGCTACACCATTATGGGATTTTTCTCTCTCTCTCCACTGAAGCATTTGGTAGTGGGCACTGTCAGTGAGTGAATAGCGAACTAGATTGGCCACTGGTCTGTTCAGGTATGGCAATTACCATCTTCTTATCTAAAAGTCTGTATAGCCCATTATGATAATAACTGATTTATTAAAGTAAGTTGTTAAAATAGTACAGCTATTTCCATCTATTCAGAAATTGGTAATTTGAGTCAAACAAAGCAGGAATTGTAATTTGATGGAATAAGCCACATTCCCTTGGTCGTCATGACCTCTCTGTCCAAATGGAAACAGTACTTAGATATCACAGTTCTTCCTTGCTTAATATTTTAGAAAGGTAATAAAAAGATAGTGCTTTTATGATTCAGGAATGAAAGTTCCATCTTTTTTCAGAAGGACAGTGCTTTTCATCTCTCAAGATGTTTGATGCTGCTAAAATATTTAAATTACTAGCTGTATAGAGAGAAATCTGATTACATGTGAGCTTAGTTATCAGTTTGTGAATTTAATTTTTATATTTTTAAATTGCCCCTTTAAATCATACTCATTTATTTGTATTACAGTAGGGCCTAGATATTTCAACCACGATTGTGACTCCATTGTCATGGGAATGGTAAAAAAGCCCAGTAAGAGAAAGTTGCTGCCCCAAAGTACTTACAATTTAAAACACACAAGACAGACAAAGGTGGGGACAAAAATAGTATCATCCTCATTTTACAGATGAAGAATTAAGGTAAGGCAAGTCATTTAACCTCTTTATGTCTCATTTTTCCTTTCACTGTTGAAAATCCCACCCAAAATGATTTTCCCAATATCATACAGGAGTCTGTGGCAGAACCAGAAACAAAATCTATATCCACTAAGTGCATGTTCAGTGCCTTAAATACGAGACCATCCTTCCTCAAATCAATGGATGATAATAAATGATTACTTCATATTAAGATGCACATATATACTTCCATTAGACTGCTTACCTCTTTCTATCTTTTGAATATTACTATTAATGATTGAACTGGGTCTGACAGTATATAAAAGTTCTATAGTTCATGAGAAAAAGCACAAACAGGGCCTGCTAGAGTCAGAAAAAGGCATCTGTGAGGCATATGCAATCCTAAAGGACATAATAAAAGAGAAAAGCTCACGAGTCACTTTGAAAAATACTGAAGCACAGCATTCATCTTCACAGTGGGGAGTGAAAAGGAAACATTACAACAGCTAATACGCACAGTGGTAGTTAAGAAAATGTTGTTTCTATTTTGAGTACTATTTTAAACCCATATTTCAGTTTTTAAATCTTTTTATCCATTCCCATCTACCCCATTTTTAGGAATCTTCTAACTCCACTGTTTCAGCTTGCATCACACATACAATCCCTCTGTACTCCATGTGCCTTACATTTTAATTATAACACATTGTGCATTAGTCCTGGACATTAAGATGTAGCAAAAGCATAGTAAAGAACAAACTGTTCTTTATAAATTCTGAGACTGATAATATGCGTTGTAAGGGGCGGCTGGAGAACAGTGGGTGATAGGTAACCAAAGCCACTGTCCTCTGGGTAATACTATATGCTTGTTTTGAGGCTTGTTTTTTCTATCAGCATCTAAAAACTGAGAATCTCCTTTTCTGTGAGAAGATGCCAGTTTTTACTAGGATCTGACTGGCTACCAGACCACCAACAGCTGACCCCCAGATGCTGTTTCTCAGACAGATCTTTGCAAAAGAATAGGTAAAAAGTTTATATTTTATGACATATGCAACAGTCCTATCTGACATCTCTTCCAACATGTTAGCTTATTGTTGATGGAATACTAATTGTACTGTAGGTGTAAATTAAGGTACTGTTATATTTTATTTTTAAATCTCTCACATCCGAAGGAATGGAGTAGCAAGTTTTTCTTCTTTTTTTTTATTATGTTGTTATGCTTGGTGTGGCTGTATAAGACTTTTTAAATTATTTACATACATCTATAAATACATATATGTTTATATACATATTTGTATTGGCTTCTTAACATATACCCATCCCACTGCTGTGAACACATCTATTTTTTTATAATAATACACCCTATCTTGACAATATTTTTCACCTCCTTCTTCTAAAACCTTTAACTTTAACAACCGAACAAAACGGCTTAAAACATTTAATCTACACTTTAGTTCTACTGTGTACGTGCCAGAGGGTGAGTTTCTGTGCTGTCCCTCTTTGAGGAGCAGCACAGAAATTGCAGCCCATGATGAGGGCTTTAAGCCACCCGATTCTTGGTTGTGGCTATGACTCATGACATAACCTAGAAAGCCCGGAGAGGTCTGTAAGTTACGGCAGCCTATCATGAGCTGCCTATGGGCAGCAGTACAGCCCAGAACTCTCAGCACAGCGCTATGCTACTTGGCACACACTCTAGGCTGTGGCTTGGCAAAAGAGGCCTCATCAAACAGCTTGTAGCGGTCTTCTCAGTTCTTCCACTGGGAGAATTCTCCTCCAGTCATCAGACTTCGGACTTTAAGAGCCCTTATATGCCCCTCTGGCCTTTCTTGAAGTGGCCAGAGCAGGGGAGTGAATGTCACCCAGTTTTTTCCCAGTTTAGATAAATCAAATGATGAATTTGGCCCAGTTTGTCTCCATCTTTAGCAGCCAATGTGATTGTTTTGTATTTACCTTTTTTTCATGTGACAACTAGGAATAGAGGCTTTTTAGTAGCAATATGTGTACCTTTTCTAAACCTTGTTAGTAATCTGCAACTATTGAACCACTGAGTTATGACATTAAGTGGATACACAAATAATATTGTTGATTTCTCCTCTTCTCAGTGCTCCAATATGATCTTTTCTAAGTTATCACCATATAATTTTCTTAAATGTATAGTATAAATTTTCTACTCAAATAGAGAAAAAGTAGCCTCTTGGGAAAGTCATGTCACATCTCTAGCTCAGTTTGCCTGTCTGTAAAATGGGGATAACGATATTCACCTATTTCACAGCTCTGCAGCGAGAGTCTCTTAGTTTTTGAACAAAGCTTTGAAGATGTTACGTGCTAAGTAATATTTTATTGTGACTTTGAATGATATACAGATAGGTATGGAGGAAGGATTTAAATCAGGCCATATTTTGACACTCGGTTTCACATGAAAAACTGAACTAACACTGCAAAGATCCAAAGGATAAAACCCAGGTCTGCATGGCTCCAGGTGACCAAAGCTTCTGGGATGCCACAGCTGAGCTCTGATCAATACACTATAAACCCTAGGAGACTAAGCACCAGAGGAAATGTCACCCACAGAAGACCCTGATTCACAGCACCCTCGTGACCTCTGATTGATCCAGGGACACTAAACATGGAAGTAGTTCCAGGAAGCTATATGTGCAACTTGGCAGTACTTGGCCTCCTGCTATAACAGACCCCGTTCCTGTTCCCTGCTTTGGACCCCAGCTCTGTTCTTCAGCTCTGACCCAGACTTTGACTTCTAATCCCTGACACTGTGACAATCTCCAACTAGACTCCTGATTCCTTACGATTCTGGTTCTCACCTTCAGTTTGACTCCTGGTTTCTGACTCTGGCTTGATCCCCAGCTCCCTACCCTGCTCTGACCACCAGGCCTGACTACTAGTCCTACCCACTCTGCCAAACCATCCACATCCTGGTCATAACACTTTAAAAAAAACTTTATTAAGGACAAGGAACAAAGATTTTTAAAAGATAGCACACACTTAAGAGGAAATTGAATCACTCTGTCAGGATTCTGCCCCAACTTGAAGAGCCCTTCCTGGATCTACATCCAAGAGTCCGGATGCTCACACCCCAAAATAAAATTTCATCTTTCTTTTGCTGTGTCCTGTTTCCTTGGTGTAATGTAGTACATTCATTTCTTAACAATACTGAAGAACTAATCAAAGCTAATCATAAAGAATTGAAACATGCAAAATGATGTGATGAATTCAAGCATAAATTCTTTTTATGTGCTCATTATATGTATTGAACAGACGGCCTATGTAATAGGCTCAACAAAAAATCTGCTTAATTTACTCTGTGTGGGTCAAATTCAGGGGCAAAGTGCAATTATGCAGAAGGGTCAGAAACTGAGCAAGTGACTCAGAACAACTGGGTCTACTGAAGTGTGCTAATGTTCACTTGGAAAAAAAAAATCACACCGCTGTTATAAGACACAGATGGGCATACCTGTACATTCGGCTATGCTCATGAAATGTTGCAAAGAGGTCCTTTGCAACAGGTGCTTGCAACGAGATGCTTGCAGGGAGGTTCTTGCAAGGACCTCCCTGCACCTTGACCACTCTTGTGTCTTTCGTTTGCTTCCCCCATCAGAAAGTCATTTTTCTGCAGGGAAGCAAAGGAATCTGCGCAGGACATAAATTCTGCACATGTGCAGTGGTGCAGAATTCCCCCCAGAAATAAACTAAGCATAATACACAAGGAGTACTTGGCAAGCTCAAAATAGATTGAACACTGAAGTAATCTCTTGGGATTTTTACATATCCTTTAGCACCAGCACTGTACAAGAGAAAGCGCACAGAAAGTCTGTCACACTAGGCCCTGATCATCACAACTGTATTCAGCTAAGTTAGCCACCATCAGTGGGGGAAATAATTTTATGTAAAGGGGAATAATTAAGAAACTAACTCAAAACTTTCTAATCCCACAAGCCAGAGTTTACGTGCAGTTTGGCTGCATAAATAGTGGTTCTGAGGTTTTCTGCAAATGCACACATTTATTAAAGGCAGGCAGTAAGGTAGGTTCAATAACTCCCTTGAGTTTCTCAGAGTTATTATTCTGTATATCCCATCTCACTCAGATGGCACTATGGATGTGCATGCCATCACTTCCTTCTTTAAAGGAGACCTTTCAATTGAGTAAATCTAAGCAGGCAGGGCCACACCAGAGAGGGAAAAGAAGAACAACCAGACTTCTTGTTCTGAAAGGTAACTAGTACAGTACTCCTGTTTCCATAAGTGATGTGATAAAACATGTGAATCCACTCAAAGGAAGACTCTTATTTCTGGAATGGGAGCACAAATATATAGTATTTTCCAGTGCAGAATTTCCACTGTTTCAAGCTGAGCATAAAATTAGGAAAAACGCAAAGTATAAAAATGGCACTTTGAATGCAGCTATAACAAATAAATCCTAAATTATAACACATTTACTCAGAGGAAATTTAACCTCAGCACCTACACAGTAAAAATTTATATTTAGGAATCTGAAAACACAGAGGGTTTTCAGCATTCAGTTTTGAGCAAAACTCGCCATCACAGCGGATTAATACAAAAACATGTGCTAGAAGAAATAAACCTCAGTATATTTGATATTGAGTCACAGAATCATAGTGTTTAAGGCCAGCAGATCATCTGGTCTGACCTGTATATCACAGACCACCAACACCACCCAGCATCCGGGACACTAAACCCAACAACCTAAATTAGACCCAAGTGTTACAGCCCAAAGGAGACTAGACTGTTATGCGCCACAGGCAGAGAACAGGAGGGACTGAAGTGTACCAGTGCCCGAGGCCCCTGCAATGGCAGAAATATTGAGATCAGTGACATACATGGCCAGATCTTCAGACCTTCTCTGTCCCCTTTGTGCCACGAAGCAGTTCAAAGGCAATAGGAAGCTCAACTAAGGAGCCAGCTGGGGATTCCCCCATATACATTAGGGTTAAAGAGGCCTTTACTGATGGAAGTAAGAGTCAGGAATCCTTACTTTCTCAAGGAAAAACTGAAAAAACCTCTAAAGATGTGGTATTGGTTCAAATAAGAAAGCAAGCTCTCCTCAGGAGATCAACAATTCCAATGGCAGTGGTGCTGTTAGAGCTGAAATGAGACAGGAGGGCAGGGCTACTGTAATTCACATATTTGTATTCCAGTAGTGCCTAGAAGCCCCAGTTGAGACTGCCTCACCCTTCCACATGCTGTGTATCTATTGATAGTGTTCCCTTTGTTCAGGAACAGCTAGAAAAGAAATGACAAGCCTGGAGAGAAGTGGGTCCGTCTTGGTGAAGGGACACATGCTGTCTGGCCCGTATGCAAGTGAGCGGTGGTGGGGAGGGCACAAGGAAGCCCACGTACAGCAGAAGGAATTGCAGTCCCTGCACTCAAGGGAACGGAGGAACTCCTAGGTGTCTATTCTGCCAGAAATGTTTGGTGCCCCAAATGAGGTGGAAAGCGGGGTGGGACTGGCTCCATGTTGGGGCACACTGCCCCTCAGAAAGGAGAAGCAGGCTCATGCTGTGAACTAGGGAGCTCAGGAGACAAAATTCTCACCATGCGCATGGCATACTGCAACTCTATAGCCCCGCGTATTATGGGCTCTGCCTAACTGGCAACATCGAACCTTAAATGTTCACAGTTCTTGGCATTTGCAGCAGTATTCAGGTCTTTCGATGATTCAGCGAATAAATAAGATATGTTGTTGTTTGAAGAGTCCAGGTTTGATTTAGGGACAAGGGGATGAAAATAAATAAATAAAATGCTAATTTTACCCCTGTGGGGAATTCACTCCTGAAGGAGAGCAGGCACTGCACAACCTTTCTCCCTCAGATGCGCACCATGCCATGCCAACATAAAGTTCAGTTTCAGGCTCTAAATGAGACTCGTTAGCGGAGGCTGCTTGGAAGACAGCAAATTGCCATTGCCCTATGTGTGGGCTGCACAAGGATTGCAGCCAGTTTACCTTGATATATCTCCTACTATGCATGTTTTCCACCACTAGGGCTTCATGTCCGGAAGTCAGTGGAACTGGGCAACATAACTGGACATCCACAGCAAATAAAGAAAAACATGACATGTTATAAGACAAGAGAAAAACTATCTGCCAACAAAAGAATGTAAAGTGAAAGGCGGGTACGTGACTCCCATACCAAAAACAGCACATGGACAGTCTCTCTTTGTAAGATGCATCTTTTCTTTTCTCCCACGGGGCCTTCTATGATATCAACCAACACTTTCCTTTCTCTGCAAGGTTATTTAAATCATGGCAAATAGGGGAAGACAATCATAGAATAGGAAGATGAATGGTCCCCCATCCCTACTTGTACCAAATCTAATCCTCAAGTCCCCTTGTCAGATGAGATGCAACATTCATATTGTGGTGTTTGTTCTGGTCAAATCTTAACTTAGGTAAAATAACATTCTGCATATCTATATACCTCACCCAATTTCAATTAGACACTGTATTCGTCACGTGCCATTTTAGACTGCTATGCAAAGTGGCCAGGATTGATCATAGTGGTAGCTGTGCTTGTGTGTCTAGCAAAGGGACCTGCTATGTATAGGTATCCTGAGGGATACAAAGGTCTTACTACTCCTTAGGAAAGCTTCAAAACTTTATTTCAGCCTGACTGATCCTCAGGACAGTCACAGTGATGTGGTAGCTGCTGTGGAGCTGACCACTCCCAGATCAAGTCCTAAGAAGACCAAGAGAGGCTCTTATCTGGTTCCCTGCAGATCCCTGTCCCTTTCCCTCTCCCATCACAAGACTACAAAGACTATGGCAGTCCTGGGGATTCAGTAACTCCCTGTGTGTTTTGAGTGGGGGCTCAGTTGGAGTCATTCAAAGAGGTTTGTGGCAAGGGGAAATAAGGGAGGGTAGAAAGGTAGGAAGGAAAGCTCTGCTGACAACCTATGCCCATTTGCCTTTGGGGGAATGGTATTTTTCTGACCAATGGACTCTGTCATTCCCACCTTACTGCTCAAAGTCAGAATCAGTCCTTTTTCTGGTTGATCTGCAACTCAGCTGATGAGACTTCATCTGGAATCAACACTTTTGCCTCCCACTTAAATTAAGAGGGCAGGAAGCAGAAGAGAGGCGGGCTGGCCAGCTCTATGACTGCTGTGGAGGAGAAACTCATGGAAGTAGGCATGAGTTCCCTCACTACATGCACCCAAAGCAATTCCCTGATGGATACTATGGAGTCCTGGTTGGTCACCTCACCCAGAAAGGTCAGAATTTTGCACCCAACATGCACTCAAAGTGATGAGCTCCTTTGAAAATCCAGCCAGTTACCATGGTCTCTAAATGGGAGTGGAGCACTTTTGAAAATCTGCTCCAAAATCCATGGGTTAGGATTTGCCCCACAGTTTGTATGCAAGTATAAAAGCTATAAAGTATATAAGGTATACAAAGCTGTAACCTGACATTTTGTGACACTTATGTTTCCACTGCCTGAAAAAAGTACCACCCTGTAAGAGGGTGCAGGAGCCCAACCTCGTACCAGGTGAGTAAAGGGATAACTCAAGGCCAGGTACTCCTCTCCTGGCACAAGTGCTTAAGGTGAGGACTATAAAAGAATGGCTACTTAGGAGAAAGAGGGAAGATTACTTTTGCAGGGGTGGGAGGCAAGGCCTGTGTGTGAAAGCTTGTGCTTGAACACCATGTTGGAGAGGATTCTGGTTTTCTGTCTGACTATGTTGACATACTTTACTTTCTTGGTAAAGCACTGAATCTTGAGGAAGAGACTTTGGTATCTGCAACTGTTTAATTTTCTGCTCAGTTGTTCCAGCAGTTAACATGTCCCTAGGGCACAGTTGCTGCAGGAACCATAGGGATATTTGTTCTAATTCAATGAATATTGCTTTAAAACACTTAAGTAGCTTTTACGAAGAGGATAAAGAGGCACTTTTGAGAACTAGACAAACTCTAAAAGCTTTCATTGAGCTACATTTATCATTAGGCTTATAGTGTCTAACTAATTAGGCAGGTAAATAAATAAATAGTGTAGAAAGAAAACTAATCCATAGTGTATCAACAGCATTTTAATAAATATAAAGTTACAAGACACCCAAGGCATCCTTTTTACCAGTTCTGATGTGATGGAGAAGCTTATTTCCAACCTCTGAGAAGTTCAGAGCATCTTTGTAAAATGGCATCATGGGGCTCTGGGTTCCTGCTCAGTTAACTCAAAATAGAATATGAAAGCAAAGTAGTGTTTAGTTCTGTGAATGAGTGATGGTAACAGAAACCACTTCAGTATCATCGAGTAGTATTGGCTTGGGAGTGTGAGATGGAGTAAAAAGTAGCAGTACTTTATCAGTAAAGTCAAGTAAGATCTGATGGAATTTATCTGTTGAGCAAAATTGTGCCTTTCATACATACATACTTAGCTGACCATAAACATACTTGAGGTACTCACAGATTTCTTTCCTCATTTTCTTTAAAACTTGTAGTTGCATAGAATAGATCAGAACTGGTAATCGAGTGTCTCTCATGTGTATCCAATTATTTCATAAACATTTCTGTTATTCTCAACCATCTATCTCCTCTCTCCCACACTGGGAAACACACAGCGCTAGTGCCAAGGATATCTCAGACGTTTCACAAACAGTGTCATAAGGAATGGAAGAAAGTGCAATTTCCTTCGCCCCTTTACCATTTGATAAACGCAGCATTGCTGGAAAATACACTGTGTAAACATTTCTTATCACTTTATTAATCATCCACTTAACTTTGGTTTGCATTTTCATTGCATCCTCATTTACATGCCCATTAGCCTCTGCTGATCTTTTACCAATACCTTCTCTCCTCCCTATCTCTCCTGCTATAAGAAGTACCATGGAAATTAGAAATAAAGTCTTCAGTTTCATTTCCATGTGAATAAAGCACAATATTACGATAGTGCTGCTATGTTATAGCATTGGTCCAGAACTGACTCATAGTAGTGCCATCTAAGCATCACTCCTTGAAGCTCAACACTACTTCCTGAAGTACCTGGTTTTCATAAGTAGTCTCCCATTCAGCTACTGGCTACACTGAACTGTGCTTAGTTTAGAGCCCAAGATGACATGGCAGTAGTTTGATCCAAAAATAGTTTTTCAAAACCTGGAAAGCCAAAAGCTAAAATTAAGCATACTATGTCCACCAAGTTCTTTTATTTAGTCTTTTACATAAGTATGAGATATTAAAAACCCTAATAGATTAGTAAAAGATGACAATGCTTGAATCAAATTGCATTTTTCCAATAACATCCCTTAATAATAAGACAATTTTCAGGATTCTCCCAACAACTTATATTAAACTCATTTCTCTATGACATCCTGCATTGCCTCTTGATCCTTTCACAAAACACAATAATAGAGTTATGTGGGGAGAAAATAATATGATTTCTGATCTTTCTCTAATTATTCTCAGGATTTATATTAACAGCTGTGAACAATCAAATTGCCTTTATTGTCCTTGTTTTCTAGCCAAACTGTCCCTGCTGTATTCACTTAAATACTTATATTGGCTCCTTTGATAATCTTAACTAAAGGGATATAGGAGCCCAAATCCCCTTAATACACAATGGTGTTTGGGCTCCTAACTCACTTAGGCACTGTGGAAAACCCCAGCCACAATTTCTTTCTGAAAATTAGTATTTCTCCTTTTTAATGCTTCACTATGCTTCTTTCCTTGCTAAACACTGTATTCTGACATTTTGATATTTATTAATGTTTCAACTATGACCATTAACATACATAATTATTTGAATAACATGCAACTCATTTTTGCCATTTTAGTAGGTGGTATATGCTCAGAACACATTATCTATGCAAACACACCCACAAATACACACACATTTTGTAGTTATTTTGTATTTACTTTGTTACTATCATATACAAAAGTTAAATATTGTCTAATTTATCTAAGAAGTTGGCTCGTTACTTATCTTTTTGTATCACTTGTTCTCATCACTAAATGTATTTTGTGAGCTACTCTGTGGTGAGAAAAGTGGCCCCATATATTTAATACTTTTACAACAAATGCAGAACATTTAGTGAGTAACACTTGCCAAAAGATAAACTAACGTACATGTGCTCGTTAAAATTACTGTGTTAGCTTTACATTTATGTTGCTGCAGTTCACACAACAGGATTGACATCTTTCCACTTCAGCCTGAAAAATCACACACTCAGAAGCATGTTTACACATTACTCTTAGTTTAAGATCCTGTTTTTGCCAGGGAAGATTTTTTAAAACTTCCCTCTCTTCACTCACTTAGGAGATCATTCTTCCCCAATTTTTCACAATCGTCACCATACTGCAATAGCTGCTTTATCTACAGCCAGGAGGCAAGTGAGCACTACCTAAAACTGCTCTGTGATTCAGCATTCAGGTTGCCTTTAAGATACAAGCAAGCAACACAGTCCCTTCCCTAGAAGCTCTGTGTGTGTGTCACCTCTACAATACACCCAGTTCAAAAAGAATGAAAAGTGTTCTAAATTCTGTCTTTTAAATGGGAGTGCAACCAAAAGAGAGCTTACAATAGTAACAGAAAAACAACACTAATGAGCAATAATCTTGCCACACATCTGAAATATTAATAGCTATCAGTTTAAGAAAATTCATTTGCTGGTAGATTAGTTAGTTTCCTTCATATGTCTCAAGGGAACTTTTTGCAAGTAATCAAACACAACCTGTTCTTTGAGTCAGGGACCTATACGTGTGTGTACAGAGTCTGGTACTATGAGCCTCTGATTCTGATTGGAGCCTATGAGTGCTATTGCGACACTGTTAAATAATAATGTAATTTCAGAGGCAATGTTATTTATCTGAAGAAATAAAATACATGAACTTCCTGTTGCTTTTTTTTTTTTTTAACACAATACAGATGGCACTAACTAGCTCCTCAGCAATTCATATCACATAGCTTTCAGATTTATTAAGTTATCTGTCAGGGTCTTTCAGTACCTGTAATTCAGAAAAAATATTTCTATGTAAAATTTTTTGGATACGTCTTTACAAGTTATTTTACACAGACTGTAGGTTTGCATTTCCCTTTAGCCCATTTCCCCCAAAACACAGAAATTCAACATTTAAATATACAAAAATATTTGGAAAGGATACAAACATTTAAAGCATTTCCTGTACTAGAAAATTTGGTTTAATAAGCAAGAATTGTATAAACTGATTGTACTCTTGTATTTCAGAATGGTGTTTTCTATATTGTACTTCTAGATAAATTATAAAGAAACTACAGACATCTCACAATTTGTATGTTGTGTGCAAATGTAAAGATTCTATATGCTTTTTAATCTCGTATTTCTTGTCAAGATCACGTAGTTCCAGCAAATTAAGTCACTATAAATAGATCTCAGAGGATGTAAACTGTCAGACAGCATGGAGTATTCTGAAGGACAATACGGACAGATTTGTTTCTGTACTGTATGACAGACATGACTTTTAGCCAAGATTTAACAGTTTAATCGTCTCAATCATTTACAGGACAGTCTGGGAGTAGATTCTGTTATCTCACATCACAGATACACTTTTTATTTCACTATTGTTTGCAAATGTAATAGTAAATGCACAAAAATAGGAATAAATGTTAATGAAACTCCATTGTCATTTTCCTGCCAGGACCTCTAATGGAATAGATCACTTTATTTTTATCGATTAAGCTAGGTTAGTGTACAGCCCCTCCCCAGGATGCAGTCATCTACAGAAGATACAAATTGATCACCAATATATACTACTATATAAACTGCAATATGCAAAAAGTATAAAACATTCACTCACGATAATACTCATTTAAAAATAATCATATTAGTAGGATACATTCAGCAATAACCATTTGAGAAACCTGACTCTGCATTCCAGTACAGAGATCTGTGTCAATGTTACCACATAATCCTGCCTCAGCACATTCCAGTTTCTGCAATCAAACCTACAGAAAAAAATACTCAGTTTACCTGAGAAGGTGAGTTCCTTCATGTCCTTTTGTTCATAATAACTATTCCAAGTTTATATTTTTGAAAATACAATGATGGCTGCACCAATAAAATTCACAGATCCTCTCCTGCGGCAGAAAGCAAATTAAAAAAAAAAACCCGACTTCAAGCTGTGACCTCAGAGCAAAGCACAGCCGTTAGCATCCCTCAGCCAACCTTCTGTAGAAAACAGGTTAGGCAGCAGGAAAACTGGCTCTGTACATGGCTGCAATGCTTTCAAATCAAGCATTCTGTGCTGTAAACTCAGGGATTTATATCTTCTTAAATAGTCCGTCCCACTCGATGCTGCCTGTGTGCATGAAAATATGAAGCATTTGACTGCAGTTACTTTATGCAAAAAACTATCCCAGTCATCTTCACCATCTCTGTCACTGTGCTTTGAGACTAAAGAATGAGTACAGAATGCATAATTCATGCATTAAAATCTTCTGGGCACTTCCTGCAGCCACTGTTACATCCAATAATGGGATATTGATCAGCTCATCATTAGAACAATTGAGGCTAGGCAACTGGTTTACTGCAACAAACAATATTCCAACCAAAATCAAATGCAGACACACACTTTCCATCCCCGCAGCACTCAAGCATAACCCCAACGTACATGGCATGGCATTTACATACTGCAGAATATGGGCCCTACATTTCTTCACCCTTTGTAAAATGCTGCATCATCTGTTCTTTTATTCAAAGTGTACATTCTCTGCAGTCATTTCTTTTATACTCTAAATAATATAAGAAGCAAACCACTAAATGTACAGAGCTGCTATAACACTAAAGCTTTGTTTTACTTTCTATACTACTATAGATGATCCATATGTATCAGAATGTTCATAAACGGAGCAATCTCTAACTGAAATCCTATTTTTACACATATATATTACATGCACGCTATACAAATCTGTACACACGTATCATTTTGTCTAGAATAGCATAGTTCACATGGTAATTTATTTCTGGCAGTTTGATTAAAACTGCAGTGCAGAGCAGCATCCTAATGCTTCCACGCTTATCCAGAGATCGGAACATTGTGAAATCTTTCCAGCACGCTCCTTCTTACATTCCACGACCTCAACAAAATCTCCCAGCACAGTTTACGAGCTTTCTTTCTTCCAATCTTAAGCAAAAGTAATTGCCATTCGGAATAAAGCCCCTTCCATGCAAGAAACGTACAGGTTTCCAGTATCTCCAAAAAAAAAAAAAATCAAAAAAAAAATCAGAAGATTACTAAGAGCCACACCAATGTTTTGTTGGGGTGGGGTTTTTTTTTTTTTTTTTTTAAAAACAGCTGTAGAAAACCCTTCAGAGGGATCACTACATAGCTTCCACATATCCTCAGAAAGCTGAGCACCCTATAGGCCAAATTCTGTTCTTGTTTACAGCAGTGTAAATCCCACAAAACTCCAATGAGTTCAGTTGCTTTGGTGTAGAATAGCAGATTCTGGCACAATGTCCATAACCCACACTGATACACAAAGTAATTAGATAGAGCTTGTGAGGTATGCGTGGAGGGATTCACATAGCTCACTTTAAACCCAGAGCATTAGCCTGTCCACACACAAAATATGGGCTATGTTTTGCTTTCATTTTACCAGTGTAACCCCATTAACATCAATGGGATTGCACAAATGTAACTGGGAGCAGACCTTGAGTCTATAAGTCTTTCTTATATACCCTTTCTACACAGTCATGAGGGCTATGGAGATTCAGATATCATATTTGTCAATCTCCCCTGCCCCCTTTCAGGATGTTAAGTTATGCGTCCTCTGATGATGTACATGATAGGCCACTGTCACCTCCAACAGACCTGGAAACCAGGGAGGGAGTTTTACCCAAATGAAATGCAAAATGAGGTCTGTGACCACAGATCTCAGTGCTCATGTATGACCCTTCATATTAAGGTAAGCCCTGGGTACCATAAACCACTACTGCAGAGACAAAAACCCAATAGCTCATTCTTATACTTCCCATCAAAACCAATATAATTTGGACTTTTGAATGGGAAAGAATGAGAGTTTCACCTGAGTCATAACTAGAAGAGCTCACAGAGTGGTCACCATTAAAATGTCAGTATTTGTCAATGGTCACTACACCATGGATTGTCAAAATATCTAAGCACAGAGACATGGTAATTGTTGGAAAATATTGACTTTGATGGCTTCTATTATATTTAACTCAACTGTGACTGGGGATCCAGGGGGCCTTTAAATAATTTATGATAAAAGCTTGTAACTGATTTTATAGATAGATGGGCAGAACTCCAGGACACACATGTTCTTTCAGACAGATTCCTTCCGGAATTCCAACCTCAATCAGTCAGTCATACAGATAGGAGGCTGATTACACTCTCCAGTTCAATGTAGTAATCACCAAACGTTCTACAAAAATAAAGCCAGACCAAACAGCAATAGCTTGAATTGAGAGTAAATTTCCCTAACAGAAATCTGAGTTGTATTCTGTGACCAGAATACAACCCTATATCAGAAAATACCAAGAATAAACCCCTCTCTCTCTCTCTTTGTCCCAGTACTGTCTTGACAAAATTTCTTCCAAGTGGTACAACAATGGGTCAGTCCAACATTTTATGGAATTCCACTGTCTGTGGAATTTGTATGTGACCCAAGAGCCTCCTAATGCCATCTGGCAACGAGGTGCAGATCTCATGAGTCTGATGTATACATTCTGGTTCACCAAATAATGTCATAGAAGGTCTCAAATGAAAGACAGTCACACTGGTCATAAGTATTATTGTGAAATATACATACAGATACTATGTAAGGAGCTACATATAAAAACTGAATATACGTTTTTAAAGTCTGTATCAAGGTATTAGTCATTTGTAAGGATACTATTCTGTCATATAAGGAACATACCAACAGCCATACTAGGTCAGACCAATGGTCCATCTAGCCCAGTATCTTGTCTGCCAACAGTGGCCACTGCCAGGTGCCCCAGAGGGAATGAACAAAACAGGTAATCATCAAGTGATCCATTCCATCACCCATTCCCAGCTTCTGGCAAAACAGAGGCTAGGGACACCATCCCTGCCCACCCTGGCTCATAGCCATGGATGGACCTATCCTCCATGAAATTATCTAGTTCTTTTTTGAACTCTGATATAGTCTTGGCCTTCACAAATCCTCGGGCAAGGAGTTCCACAGGTTGACTGTGCATTGTGTGAAGAAATACTTCCTTTTGTCTGTTTTAAACCTGCCACCTATTAATTTCATTTGGTGATCCCTAGTTCTTGTGTTATGCGAAGGAGTAAATAACACTTCCTTATTTACTTTCTCCACACCAGTCCTGATTTTATATACCTCGATCATATCCCCCCTTAGTCGTCACTTTTCCAAGTTGAAAAGTCCCAGTCTTTTTAGTCTCTCCTAATATTGAAGCCCATACCCCTAAACATTGTCATTGCTCTTTTCTGAACCTTTTCCAATTCCAATATATCTTTTTTGAGATGGGGTGACCACATCTGCATGAAGTATTCAAGATGTGGGTGTTTCATAGCGTTATATAGAGGCAATATGATATTCTCTGTCATCTTATCTATCCATTTCTTGATGATTCCCCACATTGTTAGCTTTTTTGATAGCTGCTGCACATTGAGTGGATGTTTTCAGAGAAGTATCCACGATGACTCCAAGATCTCTTTGTTGAGTGATAACAGCTAACTTAGACCCCATCATTTTATATGTATAGTTGGGATTCTGTTTTCCAATGTGCATTACTTTGCATTTATCAGCATTGAATTTCTTCTGCCATTTTGTTGCTCAGTCACCCAGTTTTGTAAGATCCTTTTGAAACTCTTCATGGTCTGCCTGGGACTTAACTATCCCGACTAGTTTTGTATCAACTGCAAATTTTGCCACCTTACTGTTTACCCCTTTTTCCAGATCATTTATGACTATGTTGAATAGGACTGGTCCCAGTACAGACTCCTAGGGGACACCACTATTTCCCACTTTCCAGTCTGAAAACTGACCATTTATTCCTACCCTTAGTTTCCTATGTTTTAACCAGTTACCAATCCTTAAAAGGACCTTCCCTCTTATCCCATGACATCTTACTTTAAGAGCCTTTGATGAGGGACCTTGTCAAATGCTTTCTGAAAATCAAAATGCACTATATACACTGGCTCATGTTTTTCCACATGCTTGTTGACCCCCTCAAAGAATTCTGATTGTAAAGGGAAATCATGCCTCTCCAAAGGGCATGATGACTATTCCCCCAACAAATCGTGTTAATCTATGTGTACGATAATTCTTTTCATTACTATATTTTCAACTAGTTTGCCCGGGACTGAAATCAGGCTTACCGGCCTGTAATTGCCAGGATTACTTCTAGAGCCTTTTTTAAAAATTGGTATCACGTTAGCTATCCTCCAGTCATCTGGTATAGAAGCTTATTTAAATCACAGGTTACATTCCATAGTTAGTAGTTCTGCAATTTCATATTTGAGTTTCTTCCGAACCCTGGGGTGAATACCATCTGGTCCTGGCGACTTATTACTGTTTAGTTTATCAGTTTGTTCCAAAATCTCCTCTAATGGCACCTCAATCTTGGATAGTTCCTCACATTTGTCACCTAAAAAGAATGGCTCAGGTTTGAGAATCTCCCTCACATCCTCAGCCGTGAAGATCGATGCAAAGAATTTATTTAGTTTCCCCGCAATAGCCTTATCGTCCTTGAGTGCTCCTTTAACATCTTGATCGTCCAGTGGCCCCACTGGCTGTTTAGCAGGTTCCTGCTTCTGATATACTTTTTAAAAAATTGCTATTACTTTTTGAGTCAAAGAGGTCAAGGATTCTGTGACTTTCCAGGACCTCCATGGACTTCTTCTGGGGTGGGGCTGAAGCCGCTGTCAGCTCTGGGACTGCTGGAGCAGTGGCCACCGGAGCAGCTGACTGGCAGCCAGCCCCAGGGCCACCAAATACTGAGATTCTTCCCATCTGAATGAATGGGGCCTAGAATTTGGGTTACCTAGAGTTCTGTTAAGAGTATTTGCCCTCACTGAATCCAAATATTACTGTTGAATCGAAGTATGTCTTATTTGTATTACAGCACTATCAAAAGGCCTCCATCAACCCGAGGCCCCATCATCCTAGGCACAGTAAAAAATAAAACCAAAACACAAACATATATTAAGAGATAGTCCTTGACCAAAACAGCACTGGAAGCTGGTTTTAGCATTCCAAAGAACGCTAAAGATGAAGATGAGATAGCTCAAATGTCTTACCTTCTTTTGTCTCTTTATGCATTGCCCAGACCTTTTAACCTAAGGCTGTCCTATCATCATACAGCAGGTTCGCATGTTTTTATTGTGTCTTGTTGGAGTTCAGATACTTAGACATACAAATGCAAAGAAGTATCTCTGCTCTTGCTACACGCATCAGTTTTAGTACACCATAACCACCATCCCAGCCTTCACACTACATTACCTCTTCCGAAGATAAATTGCAAATCTATGGGCCTCTTCTACATGTCAAATTGGAACTCACTCATGTAGGACTAATAGTTTCTAAGACAGGTGGCATGCTGAGAACTGTTATACTTTCCCATCTTTATACTAATTTATTATCTGGATGCAACAAACCATCAATGCAGTCACTTCTCAAAGAGATGTTAAAGGTCTCCAGAAAACTAATTTGTTCAATGGGAATTGAGGGCTCAAGCTCCATGCAGAATCAGTTTGATACCAAAAGGAATCAGAAGGAGTCCCCAGGATCAAGCATCTAATAAATGAGTCAATAAAGGCCCTATTTAGAGTCTTAGAAGTTGACGGAACTAAGATTGTCAATTCAGTCATTAGAGTTGAATGCATAAACAACATTCCTGGCTGGGACACATACGTACTACTGCTTAAATACTTTTTTGAATATGCATTTTCTATTTAAGTGTATAAATACACTATATTGTCACTGTCTTGAGATATTTCAGATATTCAATAGTTTTCTAATTTTTATAAACACTTTTCTACTTACCTTTTATTTAGAATTTCATTTTTGCAAGGATTGAAATACTTTCAAATATTTCAATATATTTTATATAAATGATTATTTACTTTTTGTACTAAACTGTTGTGCAGCATTGCTTTGTGCTGTTAAACAGTTGCATTTACCTCTGAGTGAATACAGCATTTCAGTGATGGATAAAGTGATCCTGTATATAGTCTGAACTGAGGAAAATGTCAAGACTTGTGCACACATTCTGCATACGTTAAAATAGCCACCACACAGTTATTTTGCACCAAAGGATCATGAATATGTGGTAGTTGTAACTCACTCAAAATGGAAACCTGCATTCAGTAACTAAATACATACACACAGAGCCAAGGAGCACTGAGAATAATTCTTCTGTGTTCTATTTGTTACTGCGTATTATTGTGATGCTAACACTGTAATAACAGACAAGCACCTCCCTCCAAAGAAGGATCTACAAAAAAATGGACCCAGAGCTCCTCCATGGGACTTATCTAGCCCACTGCCTGATTTTTCAGTCGAAAGGCCAATCCTTGTACCCTAGTTCCAATCTTATTTCAGCAATTGTAGAGTGATGTAATTTAAGTTGCAAGTGCTTCAAAAAAATAGTGCTAAGTAAATAGCAACATGCTAGAAATTATGTTCCCCCTACAGACTATCCAAAATAATTTGAAAATCACTGTTACTCTGATCACATCATTCACTTCTTCAAATCCTTTCACGGGCTCTCTGTCCTACTTACCTCTGCATAAAGTTTAAGCTCCTCATGCTTAATGAAAAGGTTCTGCACATTTCTCTGATCTGTTCCTACTTACCCACAATCACTCTGCCTAAATCTCATGACCAACTGCTTGGTTTGTATCGCCCACATGTAGTATGTGCCTTCTTTACCATGCCTTTGCTCTGGAATGCTCTCCCTAACCGTGGACAGCAAGCGCCCACCTCTGTCATTTCCCTCAAAACACAGCCTTTGGCCTTTTCCCATCACCCTGAGAAATGGTATCACTGGCTAAACAAAGCAATGCCTTAGACAAACAGAGAAATGTCATTAAGTTGAGTGTATCAGTAATGCGATATGTCTGAAAAACCACAGCCAATCAATTCCATAATTTCAGGGATGTTCTAGGAGTCAGTGGGCAAAACCCTATTGATTTGGATAAAAACTGGAAGCTTACAATCCATTCAGAATACTTCAGACCACAGAGTACACCCGGAGCTATGGGATCTCACAGCAAATGTTACTAGGAGGAGTAAGCTGTGGTGAGGACGTGAAGGAGGAGAGGGATATCATGTGACACATGGGAACAAGGATGCTGGAACAATTTTTAAAGTAGGGGTGCTGAGAGCTATTCAACCAAACTGTAAACCCTGTATATAATGGAATCCACTTCAAGCCAGAAGGTCCGGCAGCACCCCCAGCACCCCTAGTTCCAGCACCTATGCATGGGAAAAGACAGCCATTGTACAACACAGAAGGAAGTGGGGGCACAGGTGGCAGCATGAAGGGAGTGGGGAGAAGGTTACAAAGGGGTGGTGAGGAGAAAGGCTTGGTCTGAACAAGGAGGAGGGGGGGGAGCAGGAGGAGATGTAAGCAGGAGTAGAGTGGGTAGGGCTCTGCAGATGAGTAGAAGTCTGACTTCGGTGCAGGAAGAACAGGACAGGTAGTGCAGGGTTCTGCAGAAGCGAGAGACACGAGAGGAGTGGCAAGGGGGAAGGTAATTTTAGCTGCAATACTTTGGCTGGGCTGAGGAAGGAGGCAGGTGTGGGAGTCAAGGGGAGCAATGACCAAGGCAGGGTTAGCATGGGGGACAGACGAAGATGGAGAATAAAGAAGATTCAAGGGCAACCAAAGGGTGGAGGGACATGAGGGAGAAAAAGGCAATATGGAGGTTGCAAACATAGGAGCCGACTTACGTTGCCCAGCGTCGGGGGCAGGGCCCCGCAACGTCGTCCGGCGTCCCGTGCATTGAGCTGGGCCCGGGCGCGGGGCTGCCGGTGGGTGCTGAGCACCCACCAATTTTTCCCCATGGGTGCTCCAGCCCCGGAGCACCCACGGAGTCAGCACCTATGGTTGCAAACCTGGGTGGCAGGGAGGTTAGAGACAGAATGGGGAGCACGCAGGAATCAAGGCATTAGAAATAATTTGATTTATTATGAAAATACAATACATCGCATGAAATAAATGTATTACGATAAAATACATTAGTCTGTGTGTATATGCAAAGCTGCCTGCTGAAGTAAGGGACATGGGCAGTAATGCTGTAACCAGATTTAAGCCAGGTATGATTATAAATTATCAATTCATACCTTGAACCTACTTATCTGGAGCCTCAGATATGTAAGTAAAATTAGAGAATGTCTAAAAAGACACAATTAGGGTTATTTCTTACTGGCTTGTGAAGTCCTCTGTGCTAACCCCAGATGCTTTTGTTTGCTTGTAATCTTCAAGCTGAACCCCCAAGAAAGATATTTTGGGTGCTTAATTTTTGTAATTGTTTCTTCTAAGATCTAGCAAAAGCCTAAGTTCAAAAAGGAAAAAAATGCATCTGGTTTTTAATAACATTTACCTTTTTAAAGAAAAGGATTGGATTTTTGGTGTCCTAAGAGGTCTGTGCGTGTTGTTTGATTAGCTGGTGGCCACAGCTAATTTCCTTGGTTTTCTCTCTCAGCTCTTCCCTGGAGGGTGGGGTAAAAGGGCTTGAGGGTACCCCACAGGGACGAATTCCCAACTGCTCCTTCCTGAGCTCAAAGGGGTGGGTTTTTTTGCATTTGGGTGGTGGCAGCGTTTACCAAGCCACGGTCAGAGAAAAGCTGTAATCTTCAGAGTTTAATACAAGCCTGGAGTGGCAAGTATTAATTTTTAAAATACTTGCGGACCCCACTTCTGCACTTGGAGTGGAAGAGTTGGGATTCAGCCTTGACAACTGCCCTGCAAATCTCACGTGCACTTACTCGTTCATAGGACTAAAAATGAAAATGGGCCTGCTTTCCTTCGCTCCCTTGTAAATACCACTGAATGGCAGAAGAAAGCTATGATCTGCTTGTCCGGACTGCTAATTTTGCTACGTACCTCCAATGACTCTGCTCTGCATCTCACACATTTTCCTTTTTCCCAAAATGCAGTGCGTCTGCTTGCTCCATGATATGAAACATGGGATGCAGCTAGCATTTCGCAGCATGTAGGGAAGCCCAATATTTACTTTTCAATCTCATGTCAGACATGCTTGTCAGTCATGCTTGTCAATCAGCAGCAACCACTGTTTTCAAGTGCAGGTCAGATCAGATCAGTAGCTTGTCAGTAAAGTGTCAAAAGACACAGAAGCCTTGCTCTTTCCCCAACAGCAGGCTGAACTTTCAGTCAGAATCAGCCTCTGGCTCTATTCACCTCCAGGAGAGAACCCTCTCAAACCCTCACCAGAGAATGGCTTTTGACTTGACGATCTCCACTTCTTCATAACTCTGTATGAACAGATGCTCTTCCACATAACACGCCCAATCGTCCTGTCTGATTAGAGATAAACACAAATTACAAAAATTGTTCATTTTGGCTTTATGACAACCATATTTTGTCACCTGACAAGCAAATCTGAGATGCAGCTTGTCCTTGAAAAGATTTTTTTTATCTGGTGCCATTACCATGTACAGGATAAGGCCATTACCACAATAGCATCGGTTCCCAACACGGCTCCCAAAAGCTCTCAAGGTTTTAGGTCTCTAATCTCTTATTGGGAACACACTGCGAAAAATCACTAACTCAAACACTAGCTTTAAGTATATACCTTGTAACAGAAAATAATCTAGTATTTGAGGGAAGTGAAAAGAACTGACATGTTACCGAGACTGTATTGTGAAATCAATTAAATCTGTACCGCATTTCAACTTTAGCACTTAAAAAAACCAGGAATGGCAATTACTTAAATGCAAAATGAGAAATGTAGCTTTTCAACCCACATTCTCTAAAGTATCAGGTATGATACGGTTAAAAATGTCCTTAAAAACTGTCTTCAGAATGTAGAACCTCAGGCACGCAAGTTAAAAAATATCAGAGAGAACAGATTTATCCTTTGCAGAACGAAGGCCATTTTTGTTGTGCGCTCTAGGTAGGGACAAAGGAAAGGAATCAATCTTCAAGTTAGTGGAATTGGCCAGATTCCACCATTCTTTGAGCTCATTTTTAGTGTACTTCCTGCTAAAACAGAATGCATAGCTCCCAACATTTTAAGCTGCTAATGCAGGGCACAGCACCACTCAGGATTGGCACATCCATACCTCCGCTGATGGAGGTGGAGTCAGACATGCCAAATTTGATTGTAGTTGCAATCTAGCACATACAAATATGGCCTGGCCTTCCATAGGCCAAGACAGAGGCAACGAGGTAAAACCTGAATGGTGCTGTGACCCTGTGCACCAGATTCAATGCCAATTGGTTTCGGGGCTCTCTCAAACAGAGAGCCTAAGGCAAAATGCTCTTCAACTGGGACTCAGGGAATGGGGAAGTGGGTGTCAAAGCCAGACAGTCCCATGAAATCCAGGACATAGAACTGGAAGGTATGAGAATACAGAAGATTTCTATTCCTGTCAGAGGGTATTATGAGTACTTTCCCAAGATATCTAGTCCATTCAGAAGGAGAGGATTTTTCTGAACAGTAATGGCTTCCATACAGTTCTGATTTGACCAGGGTATTTCAGAATGCTTACACTTTATGACTCTTGAAAGACTGTAATGCTCTGCAACATTAGGAGTACAGGAATTCATGGAATTCATTGGAAGGCTGTGGGAGCTATCGTTTCATTTCTTAATACTCATAAATGTGCTGCCATACATTATGAAGCATCTAGGACAAACAAGTGTCACTGAGATTAGTGATACAGACTATTACACGGTGGCCAGAGTTTGAAATTAGATCTTTGCAGCCTTAGGCCCAAAGTCTGTTTAAGAACGTAGGCAACCCCCATGACTAGGACTGGAAGGATGTGAAAGTTGGGGAGGAATTTGGTCCTTAAATATTAGCTCTGTTTGTTATATGGTCCAAAAAAGCTGGCTCAGGCAGAACAAGCTGACACAACAGTGAATACTATATCATTTTCTTTTACAGGAACAGTATGATTTTAAACGTAAAGTGGGATCAAGAGCATGGTGAGGGGGGCAAAATGTCCTTCAAGTAGAAGAAACGATATCGGAACCAGTGGGAGGTTAGACCATAAACCCCACTGAACATTACAGAGCATATGAGCAGAACTATGTTGTTCTCAGAAAATGAGGACACTCAAGTGCAGCCTGGACAACAACGACAAATCCTGTCTAATGCACTGATCTTCATCACATGTCCACCTCCAGCACTCATTGCTATTGAAAACATGAACATAAATAAATGGATACATAGATTATTTATATATCTTTTGTGTTCACATTCCCCCTTTCTGGTACCAAGGCACACTTTCAGGAAATGTGCATTCTCAACAGTTATATAAAACAAGGTCTCATCTAAAAAAATCCCCCTCAACTGATGTTGGAAGAAAACAAACTACCGCGTGCTCTGCTGCAATACTGGAATCTTCAGGCATATGTGCAGAGCAAAGACTTCATTCATC
The DNA here is from genome assembly GCA_033296515.1 of Macrochelys suwanniensis. Lineage (NCBI taxonomy): Eukaryota > Metazoa > Chordata > Testudines > Chelydridae > Macrochelys > Macrochelys suwanniensis. Next base: position 292,540,374 of record CM065775.1, read on the forward strand.
ACAACTCGAGTACAAAGAAACCCAGATATCAGTGGAGAGTTTGAGAATAGCATTTCCTTACAGTGGCCTCAATATACAGTGCTACAAGATTGCTTTTCATCTATATATGCTTCAGCTAAGTACTGGTATCATTCATTTAAAAATGTTGCCTGGGCCTAAAACATTGAGAAATAGTTCAAAGAAAGTTCTGCACAAACTCTCTTCCTCCTCGATCCACGCTACCATTAACCCTTCCTGTTTTTCTTTCACTCAAGAAAAAGAGCTTGGAGTCATCATGGATAGTTCACTGAAAACATCCACTCAATGTGAAGTGGTAGTCAAAAGCTAACAATGTTAGGAACCATTAGAAAAGGGATAAAAATAAAACTGAAAATATCATAATGCCACTATATAAATCCATGGTATGCCCACATCTTGAATACTATTTGCAGTTGTGATCACCCTGTCTCAAAAAGATGTATTAGAATTGGAAATGGTACAGAGAAGGGCAACAAAAATAGTAGGGGTATGGAACAGGTTCCATATGAGGAGAGATTAAAAGAGAGTGGGACTTTTCAGTGTTGAAAAGAGACAACATAGATACAAGTTTATGAAGTCATGTCTGGAGTGGAGAAAGGTGAAGAAGGGACTTGAGCCAGGAGCTCCCACATCCCAGGTGAGTATCCTAACCACTGGGCTAAAAATGATGAGGGAGGTAATCCTCCCCATCCACCAGCTTCTAGGGAACTGAGGCGCCAAACTCAGGCTTTGTGAATCTCAGCAATTTTCCAGGTGCCTTAAAATTAGGTGTGGTGATGCTCAGCCTAATTGCTTAGTAATGCTCACTAAGTTTCTTTGTGAATCTAGCCTTTCATGTTCTCATTTTCATTTGTACTGTGGTAGCATATACAGGCCCCAATCAGCAATCATTGTGCAAGGCACTGTACACACATAGAAGAGATCTTATACCCTTCCCTTTTAATTGTTAGAATAATTAAAATTTATATTCACACATTGATAGCCGAGGCTAAAGTGTCTATATTTTTCTATATATGGAAAGTCTTCAGTGACAATTTTAAAAAACTGAAAAGAAAAAAAAACTTGGAAAAAATCAACTGAGTTCCCCACCCCAAGGGAATTTTTTTTTTTAATTATAACCCTGTCCAGCAACAGTCCTATGAAATCCTGCATGGAATTTAAAAAAGTTCCAGTCCCCTGATAAAACCTCAGAAAAGGGTGGAAGCAGCACCATCACCTTCAATCCTATAGGGTTTGCTCCTTATATAGGGCAGCTGAGTCCATAAATGGAGAAGTGACCCTGGCCAAATTTATGCAAAAAAGCATTGGATACTAATTTAAACCTCCCACCTGTGCAGAATCAACAGACAATAATTGAAGCACAGCTCTTCAGAGCACTATTCATCTGCACAACTTCCAATTCAATAGTAATAATCTCAAACTCTAATCACCCATGATATCCTTCCCTCCCCTCAGCTATTTACATGGTAGGGGATGACAGGCATCTGAAAGAAAACGGGAAATTTTGAGCAAGATCCAAGATATACAGACACAAAAAACATGCAAAGGCACTTCATCCTTCTACATGTTGAAGGATATTCCAACACTTAAAGATAAGTCAGTACCAAAAAACATGATAGCAAACAGCATTAACAGCAGCAAAACAAATTACACAGTCACTTAAAAGATGCTTCCTCTCCAGCAAAAGCTGAATGGATTGCCTAGCTCATTCAGGCTAAAGGTTTATGCAAAGATGATACAGTGAGAAAATTAAAACAGAAAAGTATCATGATATGGAAATATATTTTATTGATTACACAGATTTTTATACAGCTCCCAAAACTACGGTAAGCACCTGACAGAAAACACAAAGATTGTGTTTTCCCCCTGAAGATCCTACAATCTAAGCTTTTTACATGACAGGGTGACTGTAACATAGGCTCTGTCTACAACGGGAGCTGGGAGTGTGATTCCCAGCTCATGTAGATGTATCTGCGTCACCTCTGATCCATCTAGCACTCTAAAAATAGCAATGTAGCCAAGGTAGCACAGGTGGCTGCCCAGGCTAGCTACCCAAGTACATACCCACCCAGAACCCCAGGGTATGTACTCAGGGCAGCTAGCCTGAGCCATATCCTGTGTGACCCCAACTACATTGCTGTTTTTAGCATGTTAGCTTTGTGCGAGCTAGTGCGGGTATGTCTACGTAAGCTGGGAAGCACGCCCCCAGTTCCAGGGTTGCACGGACATATTTTGGGGCCTAAAATTAAATCTGAAACTGAGCCCCCCACACACACCCTTCCAAAAAAAATTACCCCTGAGAGGAAGCCTGGGGTGGGGGGGGGGGGGCGGGAGGGGTTGGAGAGCAAGCCCAACGATCACTCACCCTGCAGCACAGACTCCTGTCCCATGGGGAGAGGCACAGCTCCCTGCTCCAGCCATTACTACCTGGCATACGGGGTGGTAGCACTGCTCATTTTTGGCCCAGCAGCCCCTCAGTCATGATTGGGGTAGTCAGGGCAAATCTGAGTGGCAATGCAAGCCTGTGCACCAGGTCATAATGCCACTCAGTTTGGGAACTCTGTCAAATGGGGGCCAAGGGCAAACTGCCCCCCATCTGAGTGGCTGTGCCCAGCTCCATGAGTAGTCAAAGCTAAATAATCAGGACCAAATAGGGTTAAGAAGGACAAGGGTTACAGTTATATGATCATACATAGGAATTACCATACCAGATCAGGCCAGTGCTACAACCAGTCCAGTAGTCTGTCTTTAATAGTGGCCAGCACGAGATGAAAACAAAGAAAATATACATAAGAAGTTAGTGGATGTCTTATGATAAAGCCAGTAGCTAGATATATAGAAATATATAGATATATGTGTTGTTCTATTGTAAAAAATTGATTCTAAAAAAGCAGCCTTATGGGGTTCCATGTTTACTGTGTTTCATGAGTGCCAGAGCAAATTTGCTCAGAAACAGGTAAAAAGATGAATTCTCTGACAGACTTTAAAGCACAACTTGAAAATCTTAAAGCCAAGATGTGTTTTTCTTGGCTTGAATTTAATAATCAATAATAAAAAAGAAAGATTCTAAAGGCTACAGGTCACAGTCACAGCAAAGGACAGAATCTGGTTCTGCAAATGGTTCTTCGTTAACAATTCTTAAGACTAAGTGTGAACTGGAATATTACAAATACTATATAAAGCCTACTAATTTTCTCCTCATTCTTCTCAGCCATATTTCACGTATATTGTATATGGTGTATTATTTAGGTTGTATTTTAGTAATTAGACTGTTTGAAAATTTTCTCAGGAAAAACAATACAAAATGGCCACACTGAATTCAAACTTTGAAAAGCAGTTTAAGTGATGCTTGGATCATGGGTTTCTGTATAAATTATAGTAGCTTGTTTCATCTAGTCACATTACCTTTCCAATTTTCTGCATAGTACAAAAACAAACAACAAAAAAAGTAAAAACTGAAAGCAACCTTTCAAAGTATCCATTTTCCCACTCTAGGGCCCCTATCCTAAAATTAATTGACATCAGTGGGACAGTACACCTGCAGAGGTCTCAATGCAAGACTGGGAGCCTACAATTTAAACCTTTTTATTAACTACAGTCACAACTGGTTCCTGTCCTCCTCTCTAGATGGATATAGTTCAGCTGGTGGTTAGATCCAACTGCAGAATCCCACGTGTTTCTAAGTCCCATGATTCTAGGTAATTACTGATCACTGGTCCTAGTAGAGATGACTGGGAACTTTTCAACAAAATGGTTTTTCGTCTTAGAATGCTGATTAATCAAAAACAAACTTTTCATGGAGATGTACCTGTTTCAACAAATCTTTAGTTCGAAGTATTCTCAGGTCCAGGATGGCCCTTCTATTCAGAACAAGAGAGATCCACCCCGATTAGCTAATAGCCCACTAATTAGGGAACTCAGCTAGGGTGTGGGAGATTTTATTTGAGGGCTTGTTCTGAATCAAACAGTGCATGGTCTTGAATCTGGGTCTCCCACAACCCAAGTGAGTAACCTACCAACAGGGGTTACTCCTAATCCTGTTGGAGTTGGTCCTAATTTGAGCAGGGGGTTGGACTAGATGACCTCCTGAGGGCTCTTCCAACCCTAATCTTCTATGATTCTGTGAACAGGCTATTGGCTATTCTGAAGTGGGTCTCTTTCTCTGGTTTTTCCACATAATTTTTTGAAAGGTCTTGGTTTTGTTCCACATTAGAATGGAAACCAATTAAAAAAGCCTCTTAACAGTTTCACAAAATGAAATTCTTGTTTTACAGCCAGCCCTAGTTCTCAGCTGTCTTAGACACACTTCCTACCCTACTTAGACAGTGGGACCCTGCAGTCTGGCCACCTCGATCCTGGAAACAGTGTCTCCTGAGCCGCCAGTGACTTAGATATGTATCCCCGCATCAATGTGTTTTTTTCCCCTATTTATACCCTTCAGAGCCAACATGGCAGTAAAAAAATGAAACACAGGCTTAGCAAGAGAATTTCTTAGCTACAAATACTCTTAAAAAGCACAAGAGAGTTATAGATCTTCAGAAAACAAACTGCTGAATACAATTGGGAAACTGCTGAGGAGTTTGACCCAGTTTGATTCACTCCCATGAATCCTGAGTTCAGTCCAGGTCCTTAGGACAGACAGCTTTCCCTCTTTAGCATGGTCTTCTTTATGGCACTGGAAATACCTCCTTTGTTTAGAGAGCACTGTTCTTTTGAAACTGCTTTGGCAACCTTTCTTGACCCTGAGCTTCCACTGGGGAATTTCCAAGCTACAAACTATACCCACCCCCAGTCAACTTCTGGGTAGAGTTGTTCAAAGTCAGTGGCCCTACTGGCAGCCAATCCATTGTTTCACCAGGGTAGGGCCACTCAACGTTGATAGCCCTTGATTGCTCTGTCACAATTTCCCAGACATTGTCTCTCCACTAAGGGTAGGCCTCCACATAAACCGCTACAACTGCATCGCATCAGTGAAGATACTACCTAAACTGACACGAGGGGTTCTCCTGTTAGGATAGGTACTCCAACTCCCTGAGAGGCAGTAGCTAACCTAGAGCTGTCTACATCAGGGGATGGAAAGGAGTGAGGTCTGTTTAACTGTGTTGTTCAGGGATGTGGATTTTTCACACCCCTGAGCAATGTAGTTATATCGACCTAATTTCCTAGTGCATACCAGGCCTGACACTCAAGTTCCTGCTACAAAATGCATGCTGAAAAAGTCATACTAAAGGTTACATTCAAAATGGAGGTAGAGACTGAAATAAAACATGGTGTTCACAGAATGAAAATGGAATTTATAAGTTGACAGACATCCCCTAAACTGTCAAAACTGTTTAGTACAAACTGTAAAATACATTTTTCCACTACTGCGAAATAGAACAGAAGAATAATTCAAAGTTGTATAGACTGCCTTTCACACTTAAGGTACAATGTCTCAAAATTCTTTACATGGTAATTAATTAGCTGTTGATACTATAGTGACTGCAAGTTTATGAAGCTCAATTCTGTACTCAGTCCAGAATCTTACATCCTAGTCTAGCAAAATACTTAAGTATAGCTTTACTTTAAGCATTTGAGATTAGTCCTGCTGAAGTCAATGGGATTACTTGCATGCTTAAAGTTGTGTGTGCTTTGCTGGTTCACAGGCAGAATGGTTGCCTCCTCACAGGAGTAAGTCCTTAGACATTAGAAACTATATTATTGAGATTTCTGTCCCCCTGCCCCCCCCCCCCCTTTTTTTTTTTTTTTAAATATTTGGTTGGTGGTTTTACTCTTACTTGGAATGCCATCCAGAGATAGATGAAATGCAATTTAGTGTTATTTAATCAAAAAGTGTTGTTTAATCATTTAATTTAGTGCTGTTTAATCACAATGCTACACACAGATGCTCACACAAAATGGAAGTACTGGATACAGCTCCATAATTAACGTGGTGTGCTGAATTCCATTATAAGCCATATTTTGACTGCCTCCTCAACTAAAGGGGGCTGGACTGACTGGTCTCAGGTGACAGCCTGAAACACCTGGGTCTCATAAAGGACTGAGAAAACTCAGTTTGGAGGAGGAGCCACAAGTTGCAAGTTAAGTTCCTGTGGAAGGCCCTGAAGTTGAGTCTGGAAGGGAAGCAGCTAGGAAGTAAGGTTCTATCCCAGAGAAACTTAAAGATGCCTAAGAAGGAACTGGGAACTGAGCTCGAGGGGGTGCTGAAGCCCAAGCTGGGTGACAATAACTTTTGTTTATTTGTGTGATCAGAGGGGGATTGAACTGAGATTGACCCAGCTGGAGGGATGAGCCACATGAATTCCCAGCAGAGACAGAAAACCTGGGAGAGGAGAAATTGAGGAAGGGAGTGCCTGCAGAACACACCCAGCCAGCAGATAATGCTACAGGGTAGGCATACCCTATGACAGTATATTAGAAATAACCCTTTATTTCAGTTATTTAAATGACTGAACAATCAACCATACTGGCATATAATGGGTTATCCATGGAAAAATTGTCATATTACCTTCTCCATCAAATGCCAACTTTCATTGTGGCGTATACATAGTACAATACATATGCACACACATACAATCCTTCAATGTCTTAATGTCATGTGTTGTGAAACATTTTTAAAATCCATTGCAAATTGACATTGAGACAATGTGTGTCCAGAACATGGCTCTCAGTATGCATTTACTCCTTTTCCAGAATTCCCGTTATTTCATAGTCCACATTATTTCCACGTACACAGCATCTACAGGATCAGACTGTGCCTTATGGCTACAGTAATTAAATATTTTCAGTTTAGATAGCTGTCTCATGCGCAATCTCTGCAAGGGGACATGGAATGGAACACATTAAAATAGTTACAAAAACTGCAATTTTTGCCTCTCACCAGAGAGCAACCATTTCACCCTTGCTGGCTGCCCTACAACCCTTCTCCGAGTGTCTGAGAGTGACTTTAGAGTAGGGCTGAGAGAGGGCCAGTGCTGAGTCTAGCACCATCAGCCCCCCGTTTCAGTGATTTTTATGGGTGGAGCTGATGCTCACTAGGGCAGGACCCAACAAGATATCTGTGGGGGAGAAAGCACCTGGGAGTAGGAAGCGAGGTGCTGGGAGTAAGGGATTCTAGACTCATCAAAAGAGCTAAGGTGCATCTTTGGACATTTTTACTAGGGCTCAAGTGGACTGTGTCTGCAGTGCTGAAAAGGACACAAGCTGCAGTACACAAACATACTGAAGGCACAGATATAGGGAAAGAGCTTCCATTAGAAAGGGAGAACCAAAGGAAGAGAGATCCATAGCTAGACAGAGGCGAAAGACCCTGGGTGAAAACCTGGCTTCATTGAAGTCAATGGAAAAACTCCCGTTCTACTTCGGTAGGGTCAGAATTTCACCCCGACTCCAGGAAAGAGAGAGAGATGGAGAAGAGAAAAAAGAGAAGAGGTTGTTGTGTGTGTGGTCTGAGTTCTGTTCATATTTGACAGAATATGTGCTGCAGTATGAATGGCCATACGGGGGTCAGAACAACGGTCCATCTAGCACCATACTTTATCTTCTGACAGTCACCAGGGCCAGATGCTTCAGAGGGAATGAATTGAGTGATCTATCCCCAGAGGTGCAGTCCCAGCTTCTGGCAGTCAGATTTAGGGTTGCGTCCCTGACCTCTCTCATATCCCCCCTTTGTTGTCTCTTCTCTAAGCTGAAGAGTCCCAGTCTTTTTTTAATCTCTCCTCATATGGAAGCTGTTCCATACCCCTAATAATTTTTGTTGCCCTTCTCTGTACCTTTTCCAATTCAAATATATTTTTTGAGACAGGGTGATCACAACTGAACACAGTGTTTAAGGTGTGGGCATACCATGGATTTATATAGTGTCATCGTGATATTTTCAGTTTTATTTTCAATCCCTTTCCTAATGGTTCCTAACGTTGTTGGCTTTTTTTGACTGCTGCTACACACTGAGCAGATGTTTTCAGAGAACTATCCATGCTGACTTCAAGATCTGTTTCTTGAGTGGTAACAGCTAATTTAGACCCCATCGTTTTGTAGGTATAGTTAGGATTATGTTTTCCAATGTGCATTAATTTGCATTTATTAATGTCATACACAATTTCACACAATTAGTAGCTTGTTTCCAACAGATATCTGTAACTAAACATGTAGCATTAAAATTAAGTTCTCTTTAGTCCTTAAAAACAGGGATCCCTGCAGGCCACTGGCAGTGATCATGTGTGTATCTTCAGCGAACAGATCATTTCTAATCACATCTTTTAATTAGATGACTTCAATATACCACTACTTACATTACAATAATTACTGACAACTATATACAGAAATTGCAGAAACTTTTACATGACTATCTTTAGAAAAATTCCAAATGCAGTTACTGACTTACCAAAACTGAAAGCTGATGGAATCTGAAATAAACTATTGTAACAGTCTTTGTATATTAAATATATATATAGTCTATAGGTATATACACACACATACAGATGGAGAGAGAGATGAAAAAAATGTGTACACATACTACACAATTTTTTTAAAATGTATGTATAATTTTGGAGCAAAACAAAGTTTAGAAACGAAGACCAAAATAAAAAAAATTCTGAGCACCCTGATTAGCTGCTTATGTAAATGGTGAGTTTAAAATGAAAGAAAAAAAACCAAGAAGCATGTTATATAAATATATAATAAAATAAGCAGAAAATATAGTGCAGTGTGTGTGTGTGTGTGTGTGTGTGTGTGTATATATATATATATACACATTATATATATATATATATATATATATGGCAAATAAAAGATTCTCAAACTACTTAACTTTTTTACTTTTCACTTCAATCTTTGCAGATTATTTTTCGTATCTTTGAGAAAATACTGAGCAGTGTGCATAATTAAAATCCTTAAAAAACTACTTGACTTTTATTAAATGTAATTTCTTCAACTGAATCCTTATTAAAAGCATACAAGCAACTCAGTCTATAATTGATTATATTAGGCATATTTAAGAATTTAACATAATACACACGTACTCCTTGTCCCATTTTCCCTGATTTGTAAAGCATCTTTCAATTACACAGTCATTTCACTCCACAGTATGCATGGGATCCATCCCATAAAAAATATGATCACCCCCTATGACTTTCGTAACTCTCAATGGACTCCACCTCTGCAGAGCCACCCACTGATTCAGTAAATACATAAAGATGCTGGTAACTACTGGAAGCAAAATTAGATTTTCTAGGCTTCCCCAGCATATCATTTGTGCCTTTTCCTGAACTGCATTTTAGAGTCACCATTAGAATCTTTTAAACATTTGCTTTTACAAGTAGTCCAAATAGTACATTATCATGGTACATGTGGTATTCCACTCTTAGTAAATGGAATATCATGGTAATGTTAATTACTTGGTAAGGCACTTCTAAGCAGTATAATCCACTATAGTCTATATTTAAACAAGGTATTTCAGAGGAATTTGAGAAGAATCTTTGAGCCAAGTGTTATTCTTAAAAATCATAGAATCATAGAATATCAGGGTTGGAAGGGACCTTAGTAGGTCATCTAGTCCAACCCCCTGCTCAAATCAGGACCAATCCCCAATTTTTGCCCAAGATCCCCAAATGGCCCCCTCAAGGATTGAACTCACAACCCTGGGTTTAGCAGGCCAATGCTCAAACCACTGAGCTATCCCTCCGATAGCTATATAAATATAAAACATCCCTGACTCCATAACACCACAACTGACCCCATGCATAGTAGACAGTGCAGGTGTATACAATAGGATTATTTATTTATTTTTGCATATGTTAGCAGTGAATCAATTAACAATACTGACATACAAACTGTCATTAGGATTCATGCGTAATCCCCATTCAGACGTATGGCAACAGAGTACAGTTCTCTCAGAGCTATTTCAGGCTGTCTGCCGAGTCAGGAAGACATTATTGAATCAAGTCAAGTTTGGTTCACATTTTGAAGGTTCTCTTCTCAATTATCAGGATAGAGGTATTTCAAAAAAAAAATACAAGTTTAGTACTGGATTAGTGCTGTCTTGAAGAATCATCATGAAACAATCCAATCTCACTTACACAGTGAGTGACTGTATCCTGGAAAGCTGTAACTCTGAAAAGGATTTAGTGAACAGAGAAATGTGGGGCTGGAAGGGACCACAAGGGGTCATCTAGTCCAGGATTAAGTAAAGCTAGACCATCCCTGACAGGTATATATCTAACCTGTTTTTAAAACCCAAAGATGGGGATTCCATATCCACAATTGGTAACCTATTCTGGTACTTAACTATCCTTACAGTAAGAAAGTTTTTCCTAATATCTAACCTAAAATCTCCCTTGCTCCAGATTAAGCCATTTAGTTCTTGTCCTACCTTCAGTGGACACAGAGACCAATTAATCACTATCCTTTTTATAATAGCCCTTAAAATATTTGAAGAGACTTATTAGGTACCCCTTCAGCCTTCTGGTCACAGTACTCCAGCTGAGGCCTCATCAGTGCAAAGTGGAACAGGCCTCATCCACCTCCTCTTCCTGATTTGGTCGTCTACAGTGGACCCCTACCATGACATTGCCCCTTTCCTCTTAACCCAGAGACTTTCAACTAGTCTGACTTTCGCCTCCTTCTGGCCCTCAGAACAAGTGTATATATTCTTGATGTATGTGTCACACTATGAACTACCCCCCCTTTTTGGGGTCCCCTGGGTAAGCACCATCAGCATAAATTGATAATACTTCTAGATATGTAGTGGATTGGCAATAGGCAAGGGTTAAAGGTGTGAGTGAGTGGTGAATGGAAGGTTTCTTTGCAGGTTTCGGGAGGCTGAGGAGGAAAAGAACAGGTTAATTTGAAAATTCAACCAGGCCCGAAGATAAGAAGCTGCTTGGCGTCAAGGTCAAGAGACACAGACACACTCTCTGTATGCCAAGCAGGGAGAAACTGCTTCTCAGCCCCAGCTGGCCGTGAGAAATGAAAACAGAGACATACAAAGCCGAAGTAGTTGCACAACTGCCAAACTGCACATTTGCGAAGGTTGGACCGGTAAGACTCAACAGTCTGCCTCGCGACCCTGGAGCCGGTGTGTTATGGAAAGTTAGGGGAGCTGCGGAGAGCCGGTTTAAACTGGTGCAGAGAGCAAAGAGCACAGGAACGGGGAGGGGGGAGGGCTCCCCTGACTGAGATGCCCCCAGGAACACCCAGGACTTAAAAACTCTCCCGAGAGTGGAAGCAAGTTGGAGTTCTACAGCGGACCCTGGACGGCCTGTGCACAGGACAGAACTCTCGTCCACCCTTCCCCCTCTTCTTCTTATGTTACACCCAGGCTTGGCCAGCCTTGGGTTTTGCGTGTGTGAGTATGAAAGTGGGTTAGGGCTCGGGCACTAACGCTTTCTTCCTTCCTCAGAGTGATGTGGGAAACCCGCAGCATTCTCCACTGTTATTTTATTATTTTATTAATAAAGCTTTAAACTTAGCCACTTGGTGTGCTCCTTCATCTCCGCCCCTAAAGATCCTGCAGCCCCAGCCTGATCAACTGAGGCCCAGGCAGATTAGTAACATAAATCTGTCACATACGGTGCAACACCTCCCTTTTTTCCCTACCTCTCCTTCCTACACAAACTGTACACCTCTCTACCAGTGTTCCAGTCATGAGATTTATCCCATCAACTTCCTATTATGACAACTAAGTCATAAATTATCTTAGTTACCAATACTTCTGGGGTCTCCATTTTTCCCTACTCCTTGCATTTGTATATAGATATCTAAGATATTGAGCAGATTCCCTCACTGTATTCCCTCTTGTTGCTCCTATGTCGCTGTTGCAATTTTCCAAACTGGAGTCAGAGCCAGAAGTCACACCAGGAGTCAAAGCTGGAGTCAATAACTGGGGTCAGGACAAGGGAACAAGAACAAGGACTAAAGCAAGGTAACAAGCACAAGGAGTGGGAACCAGGCAAGGAGGCAGGAACTTGGGTCTTAGAGGTCTGGTCAGCAACAGGCCTAGCGACTAGCTACTCAGAAAAGGGGTGTAGAAGGAACAGGAAGCTTTATGCTAGGCGGTTACCAATCAGCAGCTAGCTGCCATTCAGCTGATCCTGCTTAGTCAGTGAATGTAGCCTCTGTTTGCAGAGTATCAACTGCAGTTTCCTTATCTAGCTGAGGCACAACGAGTAAGGTTCCTGTTCAGCAATCCCACAGGCATGAGTTCATGACTAGTGGTCCCTGACAGTATCTGTTCACTTTACAAGACTAGGATGCTAACCTAACAATGAAGATTAATGGGGCTATCAAAAAAAATTAGAAATGTATTTGGTAGTTCACTATGGATTAGGGACTAAAGATTTCATTAACCTGGAGCAGATGGGAAAATAAAAAACCTGCTACAGAACTGAACATGTTTGAACTTGCACCTCTTCGTTAATGCCACATTTCTCTATTGCAAGTAAATTCAGACCTTTTTTTAAAGGGCTAGCTAATTACCAACTATAGAGCCAACTCAGATGCATCATAATTTGTAATACAAAGAGCTTAACATGTTCCAGATGCAGCAGTCTAGCTCACTTTGTAGAATGTTTATCCTACGCTAAGAACTTCATACCCACACACTGGCTCAAACCCACTGCTACCACCACAGTGCCATACCAGGTGTGATGTACTGTAACTTCTCTTTGCAAGTAAAGCTGATTATGAAATATTCTTTGAAACTATCAATTTCCCAAATTGCACAGATTTAATGTCCTTTATCTTAATTTCTTCCTTTCCCAAAAATTATATCAGACTGCATACCTGATGGGCAAGCAATCTTTTTGCACACAATCCACTTACAGGCTAGGTAATCTGGTATCTTGCATGCATATCCTTCAGCATTCATCTCTGGTTTGCTAACAATGCTGTTCAGTGCCTCTCTCATAGCTAATCATACAGCCCCATATTGTTCCTACTGACGTCACAGAGAGTTTTGTCATTGATCTGTGGCATCAGGACGAGCCCTTTATTAGCATGTCAGTCCTACTTTAACCCCAAGGGGTAAGGCCTTCATTGTAACAGAACAACACTTAACAGATGTCAGAGTTAATCTATTTCACTATATAATGCAAACTAAAAAACTGATACATTGTTTGCAAGACATGGTACACGATGAAAGCTATTTCATGTCTAGAAAGAGGTGAGAGTGCCAAAACAAAATGAAGGTGACTTGAAATAAAGATGCAAATACACCTAAGATGCTAAGTGATCACCCTTAATCCAAGTTATCTTAACTCTACATCTCCCTGCTGCAGTGAGGAAATCAATATTATTGAGAGTTAATGTGCAAGTTTTCCAGACAGAAGGATAGTACAGAACATTACCTGGAACATCAAAACATATAAATGGGTGACATAGCCACTTGTAATGTGCTGATGATGATTGAATAAATTCATTTCCCCAAAAAACCTACTCTGACTTTTCTTAAAAAACCAAAACACAAGCCAGCAAACTGTTGAGATGGCTTGCATGCATATATCCAAGACACTGCACAGGTAATGACCCTATCTAGAAAAAAAACATTCTATATGTTTATGTCTAGCTGTGCCCAGTTATATTAGAAATTATTTTTTTCTCAACAGCAATTCAGTCAAACAGAGTAGACCTCTTCATTTTCTAACTCAGGGCTAAGATTGTAATACAGCAGGAGCTGAGGCAGTTGAGTAATTCATCTATCTTGAGAAGAATAAAACATGATTGCTTTCTCTGTACTGACTGGCACAAACTCTTCAACAACAATCTACTATTTAGAAAACAGACTGGCCTTTGTACTTTGTTTATGCCTTCACCGAGGGCACAACTCTTAAAGTACTTTAATAATACAAAATAATAGTGCCTACATAGTGGCCAATTGCATATTTATATAAGTTAAATAGAATATATGCTGCTAATGGATTTCCTGCTGAATGTTGATCTGAACTGTTTTTACCAGTTCCAACATATTCAGAGGTGCTGAGCACCACCAGATCCTGATTAATTTCTTTTCCCCCAACAAAATTTAAAGTATTTCTCTTTCATTAAATTAATCCTGATACAACAGCACATGCTGGACATAAATCATATTGCTAATACTGTAGTGTTTAAAACTAGGAGTCTTAAATTGCACTATTACTGGAAAGGTTTCACTGTGTTGCCTGGTGAAGTTCATTGAAATAACACTGAATTCCTGGGAGGAAAAATGCTGCTTTGTTTTTCCAAGAAATATCAAAGTTTAAAGCTCCAGAACTTTGCCACAGATTACTAAATATGGGTTGATATTCAAATTTGTAGTATTATTAATTCTACATGTTCAAAATGTGTGTCAGATTATCCAAAAACAAAACAATAATAAATCTTGTTGGGTTGTTTTTTTTTGACTGCTTCCTGATTTTTTAAATCTTTAAGGGCCGGGGTGAAGCCCCCTCACCCTACAGATCTCTGTGTGATCATTTCAAGATGAAAGTCCAACCTTCAATGCAGACCTAAAAGTGTAGGTCCCTCCATCCTGGCTGCTAGCAGACAGAATTCCATTAATCCTCTAATCCCTAGAGCAGGAAAGCTGCCATTCTTTACCTTCAGCTTTTCCCCTCACATTCTCCTGCCACCCCCTACTTCCAGCTCCTATCCTCACAGCATCCTAACTGCTCTGTACTCCCCCAGCCTCCTGTCCCCTTCGCATTCTCACTCCTTATTCCCCTGAGTCTCCCGCAGCTCAGTCTGCCTCCCTGCTCCTCTACAGTCTCCTCCATTCTCCCTCCGTTCCTCCCCAGTCTCCTTCCCCACTTGTCCATGCTTCACTGTCTCCTCCTTCTCCTATTCCCACATTCTGTTGCCTCTGTAGTCTCCTTCCCTGTCTCTCTCACTTTCTCCTCCGCATCTACTATCGAATGACAGATTTCCAAGATAAAAACCACAAGGAGTATTCATCATTACTAGGGCTACGATTACGTCACAGAAGTCACAGGTTTCCCCTGCTAGCCACTGGGCAGCAGGGGAACCCCGGAGCTCCCTGGGGGATCCCCAGAGCTCCCACTCATTGCGGGCAGCTGGGATCCCCTGCAATAGGCAGCCAGAGCCCCTCCCCCCCCAGCAGATCAGCTGCGGTGGGGGGAAACCCCCCCACAACAGCCCAACCGTGGCAGGAAGTGGGGGAGCACAGGAGGACCCCGCAGCCGCCCAGGCATGGCAGGTGGCGGGTAGGGGGACCCCACAACAGTCCAGCCGCTGTGGGTACTGTACCCTCCTCCAGCCCCATTTTGTAAGGGATATTTTTAGTAAAAATCAGGGACAGGTCATGGGCTTCCGTGAATTTTTGTTTATTGCCTGTGACCCATGCCTGATTTTTACTAAAAATATCCATGACAAAATCTGAGCCTTAATCATTACTGACAGCAGCCTGGGAGCAACATTGGGAGAGGACGGCCATTTTTAATGAAGGCAAAAAAATAAAAAAAAAACCAGCTGCTCCTGAGATCATGAGCAGCTTAGAAATAAAAACAATAAGTAAAACCATGAGACACACACTAATACTATGAGAATTGGTAAATCTGGGTTTGTCATAATCCAACATGCATTATGTGGGACAGAACCATGGTGCTTGGAATGCTGGATTAGCTGGCCTTTCTGGTACTGGGAATATTGTGAATTTTTGCCTGTCTAGAAACATCAAAAAATTTGCCACCCAGGTAAAGCTATAGGTCTTGCACCAAACTGGCCTCTTCTGCTTCTCCAAAGGCAGCTATCTGCCCACAGTGAACAAGCAGATTGAGGGACCCACAAGCATACACAATGAAACAATTGGCCACCCTAGAGAGGTGCACATCACCCTTTCCCTACATCCCACCATAACCACCGCACAGAGGCAAATTAAGGCTTATTGGGACCCTAGCCACAAAGAACTTTTGGGCCCCCAACAAAGCCCTCACCATGGGGCCCCACCCCCTTCTACTCCTCTTCCCCCAAGGCCAGGCCAGAAGCCGGAGCCAGGCCATGGTAACTCACCCAGGGAGCCCGAGCTGCTGTGGGGAGCCCCGGACCCTCCATCTCCCTGGGTGGCGCAACCCAGGGCACAGGGACAGTGGCTGCTCTTGGTCCCCCAGCTCCCCACCGAGGGCAGATGGAGATCCAGGGCTCCCCACAGCAGCCCAGGTTCCCTGGGTGGCTCTTACCATGGCCCAGCTTCCGGCCTGGCCAGGGCCCCAGAGGGAAGAGGAGCAGCAGGGGGCAGGCCTCAGTGGAAGAGAAGGAGCAGGGAGTGGGCCACAGTTCCTGCACTGGTGATCCTCCCCACTTCTACCCAGGTTCCATCGCTCCTGCTGGGGCCCCCAAATTGGCTGGGGCCCCTGAGCACGGGCCCCATGGGCCCATGCATTAATCTGCCACTGCCACCACACCCTTGCCTTTGGGACCAGCAGCACCACCATCACTCCCGCACATCCAGGGTCCTGTTTCCTCACTACATACATATACATACTCCACCAGGATGAGAAAAACATCTGTCCACTAGAACTAGTAACCTCTATTTCCACCCAGTATCAGCATTAAAAGGTGGCGGTATGCCCACAGTAGAGAGGCAAGTGGTTGAGTTTCTGTATGAAGAAGGAATGAGAGGCAGGATGGAGAATCTGTATAAGGAAAGAAGGTGGCTGGCAATTTTAAAGGGGGTGAAGAGATTTGTTTGGGAGAGGAAGTACGTCCATTACTACTTGGCTTTTTACACATTATCCTATGATGCAACATAGGATTCGTCAGAGAGAAAGGAGATTGTCTCATGAGGAACCGGTATCTTATCAGGGGTGTCTGATAGAGACTGATATGCATGAGATGCCTATATGGATCCAGAAGCCAGGAATGTACATGCCTGCCCTTTTGTACCCGTTACAATTACAGAAATGCAGAAAGTCTGCTTGTAGTCCCATGCACTGCCCCAGGTTTGAGGTGAACTCTGTCCTCTCTCATCCCCACACAAGACCAGTTTACTGAACTTTGGCAGGATCTCACTGATTAAGAGCTATGGACGTTATATATATACTCATGTATCAAGATGAGACCCTCTCTCAAACTTTATCATTAAAAAAAACCAACGATCATTTACTTTTGTACAGCAAGGAGCACAATAGGGCCTCAAGAACCTACCAGGATCTATAGGGGCCCAGTCAAAAACGCACTGAGACAATGGAAAGGCTGCCATTGACTTTAGTAAGCTTTGGCTCATGCCCTAGCTGCTACTGTGAAGAAAAAAATAAGTAATACTGTAATAACACACTGCCCTTCTGTACTTGTTACCAAAAAAACCCAACTTTCCAAGCCATACAAAACCATAGATATTCAAAGGAGAGAGTCCGTTCTCTCCAGAGACCAAGTGATAAATCAGGGCTCACAGGTGGAATATGAAAAATGCAATCTCTCTAAAGATAGAAGATGCATTTGAACAGAAATAGTGCCCATGCCATATCTAGTTTCAATGGCACTGAATTAGGTAATACAGTAGAGGGGGAAAAATACCATGAAATTTGAAAGAGTACAGAATAGTGAGACTACTGTAACAGGTTGAGTGGTAGGGTTCGAACTTGAGGTGAGGTTTGACAAAGTTAACTGTTGACGGAGTTAACTGTTTCCTTTCAAGACTCCATCAAGTACAGAAGTATTTAAATTAGCTAAGGATTATTATGAAATTAAGCTTGATCTATTTAAAGTAATTGGACAAACCAGAACTAAGGTATATATGGTTTGATTAAGTTAAGAGACAACAAGAATAAGGAGAATTTAAGAAGGTATTTTATAGAGAAAGTAATAAATAGGAGGAATTATTATTTATTTGTATTCTGGTAGTACGTAGGGGCCCGATTCAAAGAACAGAACCCCCTTGTGCTAGGCACTATATGAACATAACAAAAAAACCTTGTCCCCATTCACAAAGAGCTTACAGTCTGCAGGACTGGTGCCTTAACGATTTATACACATGCTTAACTTGGCATATTGAGCATAGTCCCATTGACTTTAATAGAACTTCTTCTTGATCTGCTGCTCACAAACAGGGAAGAATTAGTAGGGGAAGCAAAAGTGGATGGGAACCTGGGAGGCAGTGACCATGAGATGGTCGAGTTCAGGATCCTGACACAAGGAAGAAAGGAGAGCAGTAGAATACGGACCCTGGACTTCAGAAAAGCAGACTTTGACTCCCTCAGGGAACTGATGGGCAGGATCCCCTGGGAGAATAACACGAGGGGGAAAGGAGACCAGGAGAGCTGGCTGTATTTTAAAGAATCCTTATTGAGGCTGCAGGAACAAAACCATCCCAATGTGTAGAAAAAAATAATAAATATGGCAGGCAACCAGCTTGGCTTAACAGTGAAATCCTTGCTGATCTTAAACACAAAAAAGAAGCTTACAAGAAGTGGAAGATTGGACAAATGACCAGGGAAAAGTATAAAAATATTGCTCAGGCATGCAGGAGTGAAATCAGGAAGGCCAAATCACAACTGGAGTTTCAGCTAACAAGGGATGCTAAGAGTAACAAGAAGGGTTTCTACATGTATGTTAGCAACAAGAAGGTGGTCAAGGAAACTGTGGCCCCTTACTGAATGGGGGAGGCAACCTAGTGACAGAGGATGTGAAAAAAGCTAATGTACTCAATGCTTTTTTCCCCTCTCTGTCTTCACGAACAAGGTCAGCTCGCAGACTACTGCACTGGGCAGCACAGTATGGGGAGGAGGTGACCAGCCCTCTGCGGAGAAAGAAGTGGTTCAGGACTATTTAGAAAAACTGGACGAGCACAAGTCCATGGGGCCGGATGCACTGCATCCGAGGGTGCAAAAGGAGTTGGCAGATGTGATTGCAGAGCCATTATCTTTGAAAACTCATGGCGATCGGGGGAGGTCCCGGATGACTGGGAAAAGGTTAATGTAGTGCCCATCTTTAAAAAAGGGAAGGAGGATCTGGGGAACTACAGGTCAGTCAGCCTCACCTCAGTCCCTGGAAAAATCATGGAGAAGGTCCTCAAGGAATCCATTTTGAAGCACTTTGAGGAAAGTGATCAGGAACAATCGGCATGGATTCACCAAGGGCAAGTCATGCCTGACTAACCTAATTGCCTTCTATGATGAGATAACTGTCTCTGTGGATGAGGGGAAAGCAGTGGACATGTTATTCCTTGACTTTAGCAAAGCTTTTGATAGAGTCACCCACAGTATTCTTGACAGCAAGTTAAAGAAGTATGGTCTGGATGAATGGACTACAAGGTGGATAGAAAGCTGGCTAGATCATCGGGCTCAATGGGTAGTGATCAATGGCTCCATGTCTAGTTGGCAGCTGGTATCAAGCAGAGTGCCCCAAGGGTAGGTCCTGGGGCTGGTTTTGTTCAATATCTTCATTAATGATCTGGAGGATGGTGTGGGGATTGCACCCTCAGCAAGTTTGACACTAAACTGGGAGGAGTGGTAGATACACTGGAGGGTAGGGATAGGATACAGAGGAACCTAGACAAATAGGAGGATTGGGCCAAAAGAAATCTGATGAGGTTCAAAAAGGACAAGTGCAGAGTCCCGCACTTAGGACAGAATAATCCCATGCACTGCTACAGTGGCTAGGTACCAGTTCTACAGAAAAGGACCTAGGGGTTAC
The DNA here is from genome assembly GCA_033296515.1 of Macrochelys suwanniensis. NCBI lineage: Eukaryota > Metazoa > Chordata > Testudines > Chelydridae > Macrochelys > Macrochelys suwanniensis. The sequence continues at coordinate 292,560,012 of CM065775.1, forward strand.
AGTGGACGAGAAGCTGGATATGATTCAACAGTGTGCCCTTGTTGCCAAGAAGACTAATGGCATTTTGGGCTGTATAAGTAGGAGCACTGCCAGCAGATCAAGAGACATGACCATTCTCCTCTATTCAGCATTGGCGAGGCCTCATCTGGAGTACTGTGTCCAGTTTTGGGCCCCACAATACCAGAAGGATGTGGAAAAATTGGAAAGAGTCCAGCGGAGGGCAACAAAAATGATTGGGGGCTGGAGCACATGACTTATAAGGATAGGCTGAGGGAACTGGGATTGTTTAGTCTACAGAAGAGAAGAATGAGGGGGGATTTGATAGCTGCTTTCAACTACCTGAAAGGGGGTTCCAAAGAGGATGGATCTAGACTGTTCTCAGTGGTACCAGACAACAGAACAAGGAGTAATGGTCTCAAGTTGCAGTGAGGGAGGTTTAGGTTGGATATTAGGAAAAACTTTCACTAAGAGGGTGGTGAAGCACTGGAATGGGTTACCTAGGGAGGTGGTGGCATCTCCTTCCTTAGAGGTTTTTACGGTCATGCTTGACAAAGCCCTGGCTGGAATGATTTAGTTGGGGATTGGTCCTGCTTTGAGCAGGGGGTTGGACTAGATGATCTCCTCAGGTCACTTCCAACCCTGACATTCTATGATTCTATGAACTACTCACAATGCATAAAGTTAAGCACATGAGTAAATCCTGGCAGGACTAGAGCCTAAATATAGGCCTTCAATTGAGGCAAATATTATTAATATATTTAAGCAAAACTTGGTGATTATGTGGAATTTAATTATTTTAAAGGGTATTAGTTTTGGCTCAGGAATAGCTGACAGCTTTCTAGGGGGTAATGGTTTTCATTTTATTTATATGGAAGTGCTTTTTGCTCTCCCTCTGGCAGAAAATGTTAATGATTTATAAAGTGAAAAATACAAAAGTTCCAAAAAGTGTAATGCTATTTAAAATACATAACATTTAGGCAAGAGGTGGCTGAGTAGTCATGAGTCCATTCCAGACACTAAGAGACTGGGCTTCTTCTGGTTCTTTACTACTATATAACAAGAAATGCTACTTCATGCTTTTTAAACAATATATTGATAAATATTTCTAAAATCTGTATACAGTTGTCTTATTTCTGAGCTTTACTTTAGTCAGGTTCTCACATACATTATATTGCCCCATGCTAAACATCAGTCTGTACAGAGGGAAGGCACATCAAATGTTCTTCAGAAGCTATCTGTTGCTGCACTACCTTATGCCCTCATTCCAGGTTTTCAATCCATTCCCCTAGCAACAGAAGTCACCTAGGAGTATACTCTGTGTGCCTCCCTTCCATAATTCCCTCCTTATAACCCCAAACCAAAGAGCATTAGAGACAATGGGCAATTTCCAACCATTCAGTGAACCTTAGATCAGGCCCTATGGGAGTGAGTGTGGGAACATTATGTACATAGCATATAAGAGGGCGGCATTCTATCTGCTTGCTTCTTGTCATTGTTTCGATGGCTTCTCAGACATCTTAATAGTGCCCATTGCCGCTGCCTTCAAACAAGTGAAGGCTGTAAATATCAAAATATTACCTCAAACTAAAAAACTGAAGTAAATTTAAAAAGTTGAGAGTTTTACTTTAGATAAGGTTTAAAAACAGAAGCGGTGTTAGGGATGTGAAAAACAGCAAGACTCCCGCCCCCCCCCTTATGTCAGATACGTACAATAGAAGAATTTAAGGATATCATATTACCCATCTTTTTAAATGTAAGCTCAATGCAATGTAAAAATATTTTAACTCCCCAAGCGTTCATATCATTTTACTTGATTTAAATATACCAATGAATAATTATTTAACTACTGAACAATAGTGAGAGAATTTAGAGAGAAAAGTTACTTACCTTTACTATATATAGTAAACTGTTTCAGTGCAGATCCAGAATCATTACCTACAAGTGAATACAGACAGAATTCAATCCAGTTGTTGGAGGACAGTTTTTAAGCATCATTTTTCTACTGCCAAATTGCTACACCTTATTGTTTCTAATTGTATATCAGACTTTCACCTCAGTCACGCATGTGCAGCGTTTCCAAGAAACGACCTGGCATTAATAATTTCCTGTGGGTTTCCAGTTAGTCACTCTGTGAGAAGTAATTTAAAACATATTCATAAAATCCCATCTTTATTAACTATAAACGCAAGGTTAGCATGAGTGGTTTTAGTTTTCCTGATTACTTAAATACAAGCTATTACACATTTCTAAAATCAATACAAATGATCCAAAACATCATTAATATCTTATCTCAAAAACTTTGTTCCTCAACTGTCTCTCACATAAAACTATGCCAAGCTTTCTACTTGAACATGTGCTCTGTATCACCCTCACCAAGCTCCAACCTTCTCTGCCCCACAACTAATTATTCCTCCACACACTATATTTCCCCTGTGATTTCTCTTATTTCAGTCTTATTTCTACATGCTAGATTTCTTTTTCCTAACCACCCAGAATCCTTCTTGATGGCCCAAAAGGCCTCCCTGATATCTTACTCCCAAACCTTCTCTGATTTGCAGCTGCAGATATCACCCATCTGCCTTTAACTGCATCCTCTAGCACCTTTTTGGACTACACTGGTCAAAACCAAACACCTGTAACTAAAATAATATCTGGTGTGGACCATGTATCCAAGGGTAGTGTAGTATATTTCTATGGAAGATACTGATTAATAAACAAGCATCCACGTTCTGCCCTATGGGCAATTTCCTAAGGCTTTTAAGATGTAATCTCACCTGTAACCAAAAGTGGACCATATTCTTGCCATTTTAGGATTCAGACACATAGCTTTTAGCTTTCCATCCCCTGTCCCCACCTATATCTCCTATCCTCGTCATTGTTCTTCAGTTTCTATTACTGTAGGGAGGCTTTTTAATGAGCAATAGGGTAAATATTGTCCTAAGTACTGAAAAACAGCGAGTTAGATGGGTGATTATTTAAAAGATTAAAAGTTTTTTTAGAAATAGCACTCTACACCTGCGCCTTCTTCAACAACATACTCTTCTCTCTTACCTTCACTGCAGCACTAGGGCTGCAGTGAATGCAAGAGAGGAGAGTATGTTGTTGAAGAAGGTGCAGATACGGGGAAGAGTGGAAGAATAAGGGGGGGATGGGGCAGTAGAGAAAGGAAGATGAGAGTTTTGGAGTGACAAAATGACAGAAGGGTGAGAGGTGTAGGCCATAGGAGTACCTAGACGCTCAAGACTACAGCCCATCAGATGCTGTGCCAGTTCTCCATCAAAGGCATACCTGCCTCCTCCCCTCACAATAGATCTGTCACAGATTGTCAGTAAACTGCCTAGACCTATGTGGATGATGTGGAGAAAGAGCAAGGCGGTCGAGAGGCAGTGCATCAACACTTGAGGACTTCTGGGCACAGGACAAACCACTGCTGCATCCTAAATTGAGCGTAAGGAAATAAAAGGTCTTATTTAGCTGTCACCCTCTTCAGGCAGGGTACCAACTGCAGGAGACTCACTCTGCAGCAGCTAGTCTCTCACTGGTGACAAGTCAAACAATAGTCCCATCTTCCCTCCAGGGGACTCTAGCAAGCAGGGAGCAGCCTCTCAAGCTGTTCCTGGCCCCAACCAGGCCTCTCTCACAGAATGGGGTCTGCTCTCCTTCACACTCAGATCCCACCAGAGCTGTGCTCTCCCCCTTTTAATCCCTCCCTCCAAGCCTAACAGCAGGTATAGCAGGGTGAGGCTGATTCAGCCCACAGCAGCTTTCCTGGTCAGTGTGGTGCTTGTACAACTCATTACAACTTGTCATTTGCATGGTCATTAGTTTTAGGTCGGACCCACATACCCAACCCTCAGATTAAGTCTCACTTTTAGGCACCACTATGATCCACAAAACCATTGCTCAGCATCCTGGTAGGCACCTAAACTCCACGTCTGGGTTTTACAATAAAAGTTCCTAGATGCCCGTTTCCACCTCTGAGCGTGTGAGCTGCTGCCTCCCTCTAGGAATCTAGACATTCACCTTCCACCTAAGCCCCAGTGTGATCCATGAACTGGGGGAAGACAGGTGCTTCTCCACCTAACTCACCAAGACAAAAAGTACCACCATTCCTCCTTCCCCCCAGCCCTTTAATAAAGAGAAGGTACAAGTTTGCATCACAGTTTATAATCTGGATGGAGAAAACATGCTGAGATACAGAAAAGTTAGCCTCAGGGTCCCTGTGATGGGGTATATAAGCCACACAGGGATAGCAGGGGATAAGAAGCATTTCTGGGCCCAGATTGCTCTGCCCCGCCACACCTGAAAAGCCTGCTCCAGCTGAAGGAGGAGCTGAAAAGGGACCCAGACAGCTCAGAGGGGAGGGAGAGAGAAATGAGACAAGACAGGGACAGTAGAGGCAGAGACCTATCTTGGGAGACCCTGAATAAAGGACAGCTGGAGTCCTTACTGCAAGTGGCAGCTATCCCAGGCCCTGGAGGGGCAGCCAGGGAAAAGGATTCCATTGAGAGGTAGCTGGGAGCTCTCTCTCTCGGGCTGAAAACTGAGAGAAGCCTTGGAGACTGACTAGAGACAGGGGCTAATCTGGGACTACAGTCTGCCTGAAACCCAGGGTAGCGGGAGAGTGACAGACCCCAGGTGATGAGAGTGAAACCAGGAAGCTGGACCAGTGTGAAGCTGCGCCTAGCATGCAAAGGCGGCGGCTACCAGCTGAGCCGAAGATTCAGTTGTTTTGTGCTATTTCTTCTTGGAATTTAAGACCTGGTGGGGAAGCAAGTGGTAGGAAGTGGCACAGGAAGGCAGCCCCAAAGCAATCCAGTGCATTATCACTGCCTCTCAGAGCCCTGGGTTGGAATCTTGTGGAGAGGGAAGACCCAGGCTTCCCTACAACCCCACCCTTTTGGTGGAAGGGGCTTAAACCCCTTTCTCCCCTTCCTTGGAGAAGATGAAAAAACAGAGATATTGTAAGCCCTAAGGCAAAGGCATGCCACCTCCAGGGGTAGGGCTGAAGACGCTTTCTCTTGGCAGGATATTGGACTGCATATATTCTGTAGGACTCTTACCTCAGAAGGGGGCAAACTCAACTGGTGATCTGTCCAGAGGGCCAAGTCACTACCTACCAAAAGATGGACTGCCACAGCACTGGAGTGATTGCTGGCAAGGGATGCTGGAGACAGTGAATTCACCACTAGGCACCAGCACCAGTAAACTGTTTCCATCACAGTCATATACCTTTATTTTGAAACATTACAAGCAATTATTCAAAATATGTGATGTTTTCATAGAAATTTTGTTGATTAAAAATAAAAATGTTTTTATAAATTAAAAATGTGTTAACTGGTTCCTATCATATATTTAGTGGACGAGCCTAACATTAAAAACACAACTAGTCATCTATATCTATTTTTTTCAAAATATGTTTGTTATATAAAACTCTATTTGTTTTGCTATTTAGATCTATGCCACTCAAATGAAGCCGACAGCTGTTGCAGAATGCAAGAAGCAAATAAAGATGAAAGAAATCAATAGGCATTCATTTCAACCACAGTGGAAAGTGACTGAGGCAACACGTGGTTAGAAGTATGCTAGAATAAATTCAATGCATTCTACCACTTTGACCGCATTTTGGGTAATATTAATCCATCATTTATGAGTATTTCACCTGTTTGAGTATTAATTTTTAACATCTAGTGAACAATACATTATGGAGAAACCTGTATCAGCTATACAGTTGCTAAAATAAAACAGGAACATTTTTTATTATATAGATCAAGAAATTAGAAATGAATTTGCAAGTATGATGAGATAGGCAATAGTGTAGTGGCTTTTGAAGACAGATTGGAACAGAGCACCCATTGGAGACTGTTGTTACTATTAGGGAACAGAATAATACCATGCTGAGGTTTAATGATGGGAGTCTTGAGAATATAGTGTGGGAAACTGCAAAGTACAAACTCCATTTATCCAGCAGGATTAGAAGGATCGGAGATAAAATCCTCCTGTCTGTAGGCTTACTGTTACGCTGGGCCCACCTATACATTCAAAACAGGGATTCGGATATGCTTTTGTAAACCTTGATCATTTATCTATCATGAGTGGCTGTTTGCTGGATACATTAAGCTTCCAGACTAATTTTTTAGCCCAAATGCTTGTCTAAACATACTTTTTTTTTTAATAACCACAAATGGATATGAAGCGTTAGGTGGAATAATCAATAGAGGCAGGGATCAAATTATTAATAACTTCATAATAGGCCTATGTTTGTTTCACAACATCTGGGACAATTTAACATTTTTTTACTTCACGTTTTTTCCTGTTGTTTCTGGCAGTTCCTTACCATATTTTCTTTCCTGTATAACTGATGAAGATGTCAACAGAAGTAACTTTAGTTCAGATTTAATTCTCAGACCATTCAGTTTGCTTGTTCATCATTCAATATTGAACCAAAAATCATTTTAAAAGATGGCTGAAGTTGCATCAGATTTTCCCAGGGAATAGAAATTATTTATATTAGGACTTTCCACCCAGTAAATTTTAGAATGAGGAAAGAGACAACTCAAGTGAAAATGACCATGGATTAAGAGAGGTACAAAGTGAAGGTGGCCAACAGCTGTAGCCTGGAATCAGGAAAGTAGATTGAACAGGGGATTGATATTTTATTGGGGGAAAAATAGCATCCAATTGGCTTCCATGGCAAAAAAATTAAACTGTTTTGGGAAACCAATCAAATAATTATATCTTGAATATTCTTGCCTCCCCCGCAAAAAATACTGGGCTTTTCTAGGTTTGCCTGAAATTTCAAATATGACATCTGATACTATGAAAAAGGATTAACATTTTTAGATATAATTCTTAAAAAGTAACTTTATACCCACTTATTACCTTTCTGGTGGAATTCTAAAAGATTTAAAGTATGTATATATTTAACATGTCTTCCTTCTTGAAAGAATCCATCTTGGAGAAGGATTTCTATCAATTATTGTTTAATTAAGGGATTTACTCACCACTTGAAGTGGAAAAGTGACCACAACTATAACTATGGAGGCAAGATACCACAAGATATAAAAAGCACCAGACCAAGTTACACAACTGCAGGAACCTTGAAGGAGTCAGACTGGAAAAATACTACTGGTACTCTATTCAAAGCCTTCCCCACAAAATAAACTATCCACATGAGATAGCACTCCTACTAGATTGTACAGATGTTAAAAATATTACAGTGCATGCCCTCTGGGCTCACCTACAGCTCAGTGGGGTCCAAATACACCCAAAGCCTCAGGTGTGGAGATGTTCATATGCCCCTCTGGACTTCTTGAGCTAGCTCTCCCTTGGATGGGAATTCAAATTGCCCATTGAGCAACCCCAGGCTCTATGATCTTGGCTCTTTCTTGAGTGGGCAGATAAAGGGGGAGTAGCTGTATTTGCTCAGGCCCACTCACTCAGTGGTAGTGCCAAAATGAGTGATGTCACAATAGTTTGTGCAAATCTTCATAATATATTGCTCCCTCTTTCTGCTTCAGGGAACAGTGAGTTAACAATGATGACATTTAAAGTATTATTACTGACATCTGAGTAGTACACATGGAAATGAATGGGGCAAGTCACACCTCTTAGAGCTCGTTTCATATTTTATAAAAGCAGGAAGATCAATTAGCCTTGAAAATGCAACCTGAATGTATCTCAGCAACCATATCTACTAGAGACTTTTTTATTTTTATATTAAAGTAAGTGAAGTCTTAGACTGTGAAGAACAAGAAGGCATGAAAGAGGTGTCAAAATGCCACATAGGAGCTGAGTCTGAGCCTTCACCTTAACTTTTAACATTTCCAGCAGTTGGGGGTGGGGGGATAAAATTAAAAAAAAACCACTTCCACAACAGGCACTTTTAATTTTACATTAACGTAACTTTAAAATGTAATTAACTTCACTGCTTTTAAGAAATATCCCATGTTTAGTATTAGCATATTAATGGTCCTGATTAGGATCACCTGAGTAGGTCTCACCTCATTCAGGTAAAAGGAGCGGAGAAATGAGCAGAGCAATCTTTAGAACATGTTACCTTTGCAGAAAAGCTGCATTCTCTCCGACTGCCTCCTCACCAGTTTTCCTGCCTGGCTCCTGGCTACCGTCCTATAGAACAACTTATTCTCCCTCTCCCCTGAAACAGCTAACACTAGAACATGGCAGTCATATCACTACAATGGTCGCATCACTAAGTGCAAATCTGGCTTTACAATTTGGGGCAGGAAAAAGATGTAATTACAGTAATAGCTGAATGGGTTTTCCTAATTTTCTCTCCAGAACTTCACTTTTGAGGCCAACTGTGGCAAGTAAGTTATAAGAAGCTAATCACAGAAAGGGCCAGAGGTAGGGATCATGGTTAGGGCATAAACCTAGGAGGTGGGACCCAGGGCCCACTCCCCTTCTTCAATGACCATCTCATTATTTATCCAGAATGGAACAGCTTCAACATTTGAGCCCCCATGGGAACAGCCCAGCAGTTAAGGCACTCCCCTGAGTGGTGGCAGACCCCTATTCAAATCCTTTCAGGCAAAGTGGGAAACTAAAGCTGGGTCTCCCACATCCCAGCAGAGAGTTCTACCCACTGGGTTAAAAGTTATAAGGGAGGCAACACCTCCTCCTCTGGGTCCCTCAGACAAGATAGGCAGGGGAAGAGGAGATTACTCACCTGTGCAGTAACTGATGTTCTTCGAGATGAGTGTCCCTGTGGGTGCTCCACTGCAGGTGTTGGTGCACCCCTGCACCATTGTTCGGAGATTTTTACAGCAGTACCCGTATTGGCCACGTATGCGCGGAGCCTGCCTCATATACCAGTTTTGTCTTAATAGTGCGCATGCGCGGCTGAACTCCTCAGTTCCTTCTCTACAACGGCGGTTGCCCCAGCTCCTAAGTAGAGGGGAGAGGGGTGGGGAGTGGAGCACCAACAGGGACACTCATCTCGAAGAACATCACTCATCTCGAAGAACATCCGTTACTGCACAGGTGAGTAACCTCCTCGTCTTCTTCGAGAGGTGTCCCTGTGGGTGCTCTACTGTAGGTGACTGAAAAGCAATATCTTTCAAGGAGGTAGGGACATTGGATCTGGAAGGAATGCAGTAGACAGAACAGTTCTGCCCACACGCGTATCAGTGATGGGTCCCTGTGTAGGAGCATAATGTTTTGCAAACGTATTTTCAAAAGCCCAAATAGCAGCTCTAGAAAGGTCCTTACGGGGGACATTATGTAGAAAGGCCACTGAGGCTGCCATGGATCTGGTGGAGTGAGTCCTGATAAAAGTAGGAGGAGTCATGCTCTGTAGTTCATAACAGAGACAAATGCAACTCGAGATCCAGTTGGAAAGTCTGTGATTAGAGATAGATGAGCCCTTAGAGCGGTCTGCAATGGAGACGAATAGCTTGTCAGAACGCCTAAAGATTTTAGTTCTGTCGAAGTAGAAGGACAAAGCTCTGCGAACGTCCAAAATGTGCATCGAAGATTCAAAGGAATTCGCATGTGGCTTTGGAAAAAGGTAGGGAGATGGATAGGCTCACTGACGTGGAAAGATGAGTGCACCTTCGGTAGAATTTCGGGAGTAAGCGTAGGATGACTTTGTCCTTAAAAAATATGGTGTGTGGCCATGAGTGCTGCAATTTCTCCTGCGTGTCTCACAGAGATAATTGCTACCAGAAATGCAGTTTTCATAGAGAGATGTAAGAGGGAACATGTGGCTAATGGTTCAAATGATTTTTGGGTTAGGCATGTTAAGACTAAGGGAAGATCCCAAGGTGGATTAGGCGGTTTGATGTCTGGGTATAGGGTTTGGGGTTCCTTAAGGAATCACTTAGTAATGGGGTGAACGAAGATAGGCCTATCGTCGATGGCATCACAGAACATTGTAATTGCGGCCAAGTGGACTTTGATGGAACTCAGGGAGAGTCCAGAGAGTTTAATCTCTAACAGATAGTCGAGGATTAGCAGGAGCAGTGCAGAAAAAAGGAGCGGTTTCTGTGGCAGCCCACCAGTGTGTAAATCTTGTCCAGTTATGATGGCAGGTGGTGCATGTAGAATTTGTTGTGCTATGAAGGAGTGCATTTCGAACCTGCTCCGAGGAAGTTTGCTCGGCATGAGAGAACCATGAAGGAGCCAAACCTTGAGGTGCAACCTGGTTAAACTGGGGTAGAGTAGTAGACCATGTTGTTGGGACAAGAGATTCGGGGGGAGGGATAGTGGGATGGGTGCAGAAAGTGACATCTCAGTAAGGAAAGGGTACCATGCCTGTCTGGACCATGTGGGGACTATCATTATGATCCTGTCTTGATCTGTTCATATTTTTATCAATACTTTGTGTATGAGTGGTATCAGGAAAATGCATACATTAGGTTGGTGTTCCATGGGAACATGAATGCATCCCCTGAGGAGTGTTTGCCTAATCCTGCTCTGGAACAAAATCTTGGGCATTTCTTGTTTGTTGCAGTTGTGAAAGGTCTGTGGTTGGGTATCTCCATTTGTGGAATATGTCTAGTACTATATCCTCGTTTAGTTCCCATTCATGGTCTATGGGAAATCTTCTGCTGAGGTCATCTGCGGTGGTACTGAGAGAGCCAGATAAGTATGCAGCTGATATTCAGACATTGTGTCTGAGACACCAGTTCCATCGTTCCATCGCTTCTGTACTCAGGTACAGAAGCAGGTCAGAGTGATTTCTGCACAAGAATCATTTTCAGTCGGAGTTCTCTGTCTTTACGTGCCCTGGATTTTAATTTGGAACAATGGGCACATTTTTGAGGAATTTTATACACTGGCAGTACCATCCGAGATAGGGATAGCATCCCTGCACCTAGTGCACCGCTTAAATCCTGGGGAGCCAGGCATATTAGCATCAGCGGGAGGCTAAGAGGAACAAGCGAGAACTAATTTTTTTTAAAGGGATGAACTTATCTAGTAACTAGAGTTCTAAACTAAGGGGGGAAAGGATGTAGAATGGGTAAGAGAAAAAGTTTTAATGAGTCTGCTGTTGGTCCAACTCCGGCTGGGGATGGTAGAGAAGGAACTGGGGAGTTCGGCCACGCATGCACACTATTAAGACAAGACTGGTATGTGAGGCAGGCTCTGCACATGCGTGGCCGATATGGGTATTGCTGTAAAAATCTCTGAACAATGGTGCAGGGGCGCACCGACACCTACAGTGGAGCACCCACAGGGACACCTCTCAAAGAAAAACCTCTATCTTCACCTGGTTTAAGGATCCTGCTGGGGTCTGAGCATCAGAGAGGCAGCCAGACACCTAGACTGAGGCAGTGTGCTCATGGGTGTCTAGGGGGACTTTTATGGCAAAAATTTTAGTCACTTAAAAGTTTAGGCGAAAACCAAGCAGCGGTTTTCAGGATCTCAGTCATGTTTACATTTTGGACCTAGGGGCCTAAATGGGAAGTTAGACAATTAAATCCATTGGTGGATCTGGGCCTTATTTACTCCTGAACTTTTAGGACCAAATTTTGCTCTCAGATGTGTGCTCAACTATTGTCTAAAATGGAAATCCTTAATTAGGGCTGCCAACTTTCTACATGCACAAAACCAAACACCCTTGCCCCGCCACTCCTCTAACACCCCACCCATGCCCTGCCCCTTCTCCGAGGCCCCACCCCTGTTCACTCCACCACCCCCCTCTCTGTCACTTGCTCTCCCCACGCTCACTTACTTTCACCGGGCTGTCTCAGGGGGCTGGGGTGTTGGAGGGGGGTGAGGGATCCAGCTGGGGGGGGGGGTGCAGGCTCAGAGGTGGGGCCAGAAATGAGCGGTTCAGAGTGCAGGAGGGTGCTCCAGGCTGAGGCAGTGGGTTGGGTTGCAAAAAGGAGTGAGGGCTCTGGCTAGGGGGCGGGCTCTGGGGTGAAGCCAGGGATGCGGGGTTTGGGGTGCAGGAGGAGGCTCTGGGCTGGGGGCGGAGCTGAGGGGTTTGGAGTATGGGAGGAGGCTCTGGGTTGAGGCAGGGGGTTGGGGTGTGGGGGGGTGAGGGCTCTGGCTAGGGGTGCGGGCTCTGATGTGAGGCTGGGAATGAGGGATTTCGGGTATGGGAGAGGATCAGGGGTGCGAGCTCCAGGCGGTGCTTACCTGAGGCAGCTCCCGGAAGGAGTGGCATGTTCCCCCTCTGGCTCCTATGTGGAGGCGCAACCAGGAGGCGCTGCATGCTACCCCATCTGCAGACATCGCCCGCACAGTTCCCATTGGCCATGGTTCCCGGTCAATGGGAGATGTGGAGGTGGCACCTGGGGTGGGGGTAGCATGCAGAGTCCCCTAACTGCCCCTACATGTAGGAGTCAGAGGGGGGACATTCCGGTTGCTTCCTGGGAGCCGCACAGCACAGAGGCTAGCAGGGAGACTGCCAGCCCGGCTGCACAGCACTGCTAACAGGACAGTTAATGGCCCGGTCAGCAGTGCTGAATGGAACCACCAGGATCACTTTTCGACTGGGTGTTCCGGTCGAAAAACAGACACCTGGTCACCCTACCCTTCATGTATATCCAAGGCCAGGATTTAGAGGAGTTTTCTATGTGGCTTAATCAAACATATTGGGCCTAATCAGCAGTCCTTATTCAGGCAAGACCTCTATGGAAACAGTGATAGTTTTGCCTAAGTAAGGTCTACAGGAGTGGACTTAGGCAGAGTCATTGTTGGAAGTTGTGAGGAATGATTGTTCTAACCACTCTGCCCACACACAATTTTTCATCATAACAACGAACAATTTATGAAGGGCCTTCCCTTTTCTTTAGAAATTTTTGGGATATCTGAACAATAATTATTACAATAAAACAACCTTATAACAAAAAAATTTGAATAAAAATCTTAAATCTTTAAGCAAAAACAAACAAACAAAAACAAAATATATGGGGCCCAATGCAAGAGGAAACAAACAAACAAAAATACTCCACCCGCTACAGGGAAGAGAAGATGATAACAATGGTCAGACTAAAAATACATTTGGAAAAAATTTTCCACAGAGAAAGTAGATTTGGACTGAGACACATAGAAAGCAAGAATGGGTTCCAAACTAAGAGTCGTGTACAGTAAAGGTAGAAGGATGATCACCTGTTGAACTATTGAAGCAACAATGGAAACCCTAAGGGATGGGTGCTAGGAGAGGATAAATAGCTGTCAGGCTAAGGTTCAGGTAGTAATAGGAAGGACAGTTACATGCTTAAGTACTGGATTGGGACTCAGGAGTTTAGGTTCAGTTCTCAGGTCTGCAACAATTTCCCTATGTGACCTTTGGCAAGGTATGTAGGTGCCTAACTTTCACTGAAGTCAATGGGAGTTAGGTGCCTACACAGGGTGGATTTAATTTAAATCAAATGGATTTAAATCACCAGTCAGGAAGACTCGATTTAATCATGGTTTTCTACATAAAGGTGCATTCTTTTTGGTTGTTATAACCTTAATACATATTCTTCACAACTCAGAGATAGATGTAGGTTTCATTTTTAGAGAGTACACACTATACATTTTTAAACAGTGCTTTATTTTGAAAACTTTTCAGTTTCGTTTTACAGCTATATCAGAATATGAATGATTGCTTGGTTATTTCATTTACCAAAGGTAATTGAAGCAGATATTTATGATGTCATTAGGAGGTGAATTATCTCCATTTCAACAGGTTAATCATTAATATTTGGAGGATTTTCTTGCCATGCTGTATTAGGAGGAGAACATCACCAGACAGACATTTAAATTGTTTTATTTAATTAAAACAACATTAAGTATTCGGGGGGGGGGGTTCTTCAACAGCAAACATAATATTTTAACAAAAAAGCATATGTCCCTCGCGTCATACATTTATCTCCAGACTTCTTCTCCTTCTCCAGATCTATTCCGCCCCCAACAATCTTCTATCCATTGAACTTTTTGAAAATTTGCACTTTTAGAGAGGTAAGGGATTGACTCTGTGAACACAAATTTGCAGACGGATAATAGAGCTGAGGTCTGTTATTTTTCACCTCTATATAATTTATTTATTTTAAAACATTTTTGCTGTTAACAAGCATGTTATCTCTGGAGACACAAATCCAAAGTTTGAGAACTGCAAAACTAAGCATCTCTGATGGTATCTTCAAGACTGAGCACTGAGTCCCCTTGGATAGATAGAAACAGAAGCCTATGGAACCCCATAAGATTGGGTCCCTAATCCATGAACTATTGGAACTCATTGACAAAACTTTTCTTAAACATTACATGAATATATTGTCTCATACTATAGAATTAGAATTTATAATCCCTATTCCATGAGATATCTTTGAGCTATAATGCATCTTAATTAAAACTATCTTTAGATAGGTTTTTTCTCCTCAAAAAGCATTTTATCAAAAAAATCCGATTTAAATAAAAAAATCTGATTTTTTTTAAAAACTCCTTTTTATTCACCCTATGCCTACATACCTTTCAGGATCTGCGCTGTAATCTCACTACATCACAGCTTTCCATCTGTAAAATAGGAATAAAAGTAATTCCTTTACACTTTAAAACAGAGGACAAACAAAGCAGTCTCTCTAACTCCATTCTCCAGTTGTTTTCTTCTGCATTCCCTCATTAAATATTGTGTCGTTTTTCATGATTGTGAGGTTTAGTGAATAGGAACCCATGTTAGCACAAAAGGTTTTCCTAAGTACTGTTCATCTGTCAAGGTTGACCAGAACTGATGTATAATTTATCAAATGTAAATTAGACTCTGAAGATGTGAGAAGTTAGACATGGATCCATGTTACTGGAAAATAGGAAGATAAAAGGGCTTTTTGCATAGGATTCTAAGGAAATTTTATATTAGTTGCCCAATATGCACTTTTCTTCTGAAGAGGATTCTTACATAATTGTTAATGGATGCTTGTAAGCATTTTGCAGTAGGGGCTGGATTGGTTTGCATGTATTGATAATATCTAGCCCATTGTGGGTGCAAACAAAATACAAATTATAAATAAGAGGTTTAATAGAAACTGACAGTAGCCCCTTAGAACAAATGTTGAAAGAGAAAGTGGTTAAAGACATAGAAGTAAATAATAATTGGGATAAAATACAACATGGTCTTACAAAAGGTAGATTGTGCCAGACTAACCTGTTTTCCTTCTTTGAAAAGATAATTGAATTTTTAGACAAAGTAAATGCAATAGAGCTAATCTATCTGGATTTCAGTAAGGCATTTGATACAATTCCCATTGGGAAATTATCAGTTAAATTGGAGAAGATGGAGATTAATATGAAAATTGCAAGATGGATAAGGAACTCGTTAAAGGGGAGACTATAGTGGGTCATACTGAAAGGTGAACTGTCAGAGGTTACTAGTGGAATTCCTGAGGGATCGGTCTTGAGACCAATCTTATTTACCATTTTAATTAATGACCTTGACACAAAAAGTGGGTGTGCGCTAATAAAATTTGTGGATGACACAAAGTTGGAAGGTATTCCCAATACAGATGAGGGACTGGCAAATCATACAAGAAGATCTGGATGACCTTGAAAAATGGAATAATAGAAATGGGATGAAATTTAATAGTGCAAAGTCATGCACTTAGGGACTAACAACAAAGTATTTTTGCTATAAGCTGTGGACTTATCAGCTGGAAGTGACTAAGGAGAAGAAAGACTTGGGTGTGTTGATCACAGGTTGACTGAGCCGCCAATGTAATGCGACCATGAAAAAGTTTAGTGCAATCCTAAAATGCATCAGACAAGGTATTTCCAGTAGAGACAGGGAATTGTTAGTACCATCATACAAGGCACTGGTGAGACATCATCTGGAATACTGTGTGCAATTTGGGTCTCCCATGTTTAGAAAAGATGAATTCAAAATAGAACAGGTGCAGAAAAGGGCTACTAGAATGATCAAAGGAATGGAAGCTTGTCTTGTTAAGCCTAACCAAACAAAGGCTGAGGGGAGATAGGTTTGTTCTCTATAAATACGTTAGAGGGATAAATACCAGGGAGGGAGAGGAGTTATTTAAGTTAAGCACCCATGTAGACACAAGAACAAATGGATATAAACTGGCCATCAAGAAGTTTAGACTTGAAATTAGGTGAAAATTTCTAACCATCAGAGGAGTGAAGTTCTGGAAGGGGAACATTGGGGACAAAAAAACCTAACTGGCTTCAAGACTGAGCTTGATAAGTTTATGGAGGAGATAGTATGATGAGACTGCCTACAATGGCATGTACCCGGTCTGCAACTACTAGTAGCAAATATCTCCAATGGCTGGTGATGGGACACTAGATGGGGAGGCCTCTGAGTTACTTCAGAGAATCTTTTCAGGTGTCTGACTATTGGGTCTTGCTGAAATGCTCAGGGTCCAACGGACTTCCATATTTGAGGTCAGGAAGGAATTTTCCCCTCGGTCAGATTGGCAGAGACCCTGGGGGATTTTTCCTCTGCAGCCTGGGGAACAGGTCACTTGCAGTTTTAAAATAATGTAAATAGTCAATTTCTGTAATCTGAAGTCTTTAAATCATGATGTGAGAACTTCAGTAACTCAGCCAGAGGTTATGAGACTATTAGAGGAGTGGGTGGGTGAAGGTCTGCGGCCTGCAATGTTCAGGAGGTCAAATGGGATAATCAATAGGCGGACTGAAGGCCAGACTGACAGATAATTTTGAATAGACTGCAAAATATTTTTATTTCCTTATCATTATTATTATTGTATTATTTTCTCTGGAGTCTGGACCTTGACTATACATTGACCAAAAAATTTGGACTTTGACAAAAAATAATTGATTACTCCTGAACTAGATTATCATGATGGTCCCTTCTGGCCTTAAAGTCTATGAATCTAATATTTTTCTCAATCTAAAGCAGCATCATAGGACCTAATCACATCAGCCACACCATCAGGGGCTCGTTCACCTGCACATCTACCAATGTGATATATGCCATCATGTGCCAGCAATGCCCCTCTGCCATGTACGTTGGCCAAACTGGACAGTCTCTACGCAAAAGAATAAACGGACACAAATGTGACATCAGGAATCATCACATTCAAAAGCCAGTAGGTGAACACTTCAACCTCCCTAATCACTCAATGACAGATATAAAAGTAGCAAGTTTGCAACAGAATAACTTCAAAAACAGGCTCCAACAAGAAACTGCGGAATTGGAATTGGAATTAATATGCAAACTAGATACCATGACCTTAGGCTTGAATATTGACTGTGGATGGCATGGTCATTACGTTAATTGAATTTATTTCCCCCCCCCCCCCTTAACACCTTTGTGTCAACTGTCTGAATGGGCCACGTTGATTATCACTTCAAAAGTTTCTACTGATAACAGTTCCTTTCAATTAATTAGCCTCTTTACGTTGGTATAGACACTCCCACCTTATCATGTTTCTTTGAATGTATAAATATCTGTTCATTGTATGTTCCATTCCATGCATCCGATGAAGTGGGTTCTTAACCCATGAAAGCTTATGCTGAAATAAATTTGTTAGTCTCTAAGGTGCCACAGGTATTTTTCTTGTTTTCTTTTTGCTGACACAGACTAACACAGCTACTATACTGAAACCTATTTGTAAGCAAGCACCCATGCTTTCTTCCACCAAATTGCCCATGGCAATACTTCACACCAAAAGACAAACCATGGAGCCCAACCTCCACCACAAGTGACAAAACTGTACCCTCCTCCACCAGGGCCCTGAATTTCTGTGCCGAGTCCTTGAACTTACAAAGAGAGTCTCATAAGTTGAAGTTGTACCTCCCCAATAGAGCCTAGTGGTTGGGCACCCGGAACCGAAGGCTGGCCAGTGAATAAATCTAAGGCCCTAAGGGATCATCCCCCGCAGGGGAAGAGGGTTTTGGGGTGAGTGCTTGCTTCTCTACTCTGGCCTCTGAGTGCGCCACAAGAACCGAGCTCGGTGCCATTGGTTCCTGCTTTGAGGTGCCAGCCGAGGAATGGACTGACTGAGGCATCAGCATCACAGGTATGCCCCACACACTTCAGTAGAGCCATTGGATTGATTTGCAGTTTAGTTTCTTGGTACAGTCTGATAACACAAGAGTGAGAAAATTCTAACTTGCCCTTATCGCTTTTGCCATAAGCAAATGAAAAACTCTATTAAAGAAAAAGTGATAGTTAACCAGGAAACAATTACAGGGCACAAGCAGCATCTGAATCATATTCTAAACAGATAAGGGCTCTTCTCACATCTTTTTCCTGGACTTTTAAAGTACTCTCATGAGACATTTGGAAAATACCAAATACCATAAACAACAGGAGAGCAATTCTTGGAAGTGCACAAACAGTAAGAAAGAACACTTCTATAATTCCACTAGCACACAGGCAAGAGAGTCTATACAAAAATGTAATGAAGTACGGAATCAAAGACATGCCATTTAAAAGCCACTGTATAAGCAATAAAAAAGTAGAAAAGTCATTTAAGCCACTCTCCCGTTTGCCCCTGAAATTACAGCTATTATAGAATGTCCCAAGTGCTTTCTGAACACTTTAGAAGTTCTTTTCAAGTTTGAGTGTAGTAACCCTAAGGATTGAAGCTACAATTCTTTTGTTGGGGCAGGGGGCCTGAGCAGAGGTACTTTCCTGTGCTTAGTGGGAATGCTTAGTGGGATGATTTCAATACACTTTATAATTTGATTTGATTCAGTCTCATGTTAAGTTTAGCAGAATAATGAAGGTCCCAGATGCAACTAAAAAGTTATTAATGCCACATCTCAAAGACACAAATTTCACACATAAATTTGCCTTAGATTGCTGCCATATTAAGAAGTAAATGATTGGTGTACAGGCTAATTGAGTTTTACATCTGTTAGTATCAGTTCACATCCTTTAGGGGATTTGTACTCCAGGCTCATAGCTTATTTCCTCTTTAAATTCAGATAGTTGGAAGCTATTTTAGCAAGTACATTCCTTATAGAACAGGCAAAATTACCAAGAATCACTAAAACTCATTTTATTAAAGGGAAAGCTGGTAACAACCCCTATGTTTAGGAAATCTAACACTTTTCAAATTAAAGGATTCTTATGCTCTTTTCTTTCAGATATTGAGGCTTTTGATATTCAGCTGGGAGAAGACCCTCAAGACTACAAAAGAGCCTTTTCTTTGACCTATGAAATTCTATTTTGTTTTTGCAGAGATACCAACTGTTAAAAATCACCATTTCCTTTCTGTCACTTGTGTTCCTCAAGAAAATTTTTGTCAGCTTGTAATACAATAACTAAACCCACAAACATTCCAAGGTCACTATCTCACCATTGCCACCACAGAAGCACACAGTCTACTGGAACTCATAGAATCTCCTAGAGCAGTTGTAGTAGCAGCACTTCAGTCATACAAGAATGCTCTGGAATGGTGTTCTGGCACTTTTATGAGGAGCCAGAACAGCATTCTGGTACTTCTGACCCAGCTCCCTGCTCTGGAAGGAGAGATGGTGGTTTGGTAACCTGGGTGTCATCTCCTCATGCTGCCTCCTCCACCTCTTCCGGGCCTGCTCTGGAAGAAAAGATGGCGGCCCAGTAATCTGTGCGCCATCTCCTCACACTGCCTCCTCCGCCTCTGGGCCTGCCCTGGAAGGAAAGATGGTGGTTGGTAACCGAGGCTACTCAGGTTACTGAGCCAACCTCTTTCCTTCTGAAGTGGGGATAGGAGTCTGGAGAGCCCTCCTGGGCTCCCCTGGGATCCACCCAGGTTATCAACCCACCACCTCTTCTGTCGGTAGCCATGTCCAGGGAGTTCCAGCACTACTACTTTTAGGACTCAAGTAGTGTACAGTAGAGGATGAGAAGCAGGGCTGGGAACGTCCAGTGGCCCATGTTCCTTTCTGGGTGAACTGCATGGGACAGAAACCAGGCCAGGTTTTCCCCCTTAGTAAACAGCTCTTGGACCCAGCAGCCCATTCCTCCCCTCTGTGGAAAGTACAGGTGGCTGGAGCTCCCCCAACTCCCACAGCTGAGGGTGGAGTGAATACAAATGAAGCTAGGTTCTCATCAACCTCCCTTTAAATCAGATCAAGCACATGGCCCCAGTAACCTGTCTCTACTCTGTAGGCAACACGAGTCATGAGCTTCCTCAACCCCAGGCATGGTGAGGAGAGAGACAGAGAGAGAGCACATGCGCAAGACTGGGGAGGGCTCCTCCCGATGGCCGTCCACAGGACCCAGCATCTGGGGCAATCATCCCCTTTCTGAGATAACAGTCTTGTTCTGCGGCCAACTAATGTTGTTAGTTCTGTAGCTC
Source organism: Macrochelys suwanniensis (assembly GCA_033296515.1). Classification (NCBI taxonomy): domain Eukaryota; kingdom Metazoa; phylum Chordata; order Testudines; family Chelydridae; genus Macrochelys; species Macrochelys suwanniensis. The sequence goes on from CM065775.1 coordinate 292,580,234, forward strand.
AAGCGGTGGCAGTCTGTTTTTTTCTACAGATCCCTGCTTCATTTAGGGCACAGAATGGATGCACAAGGGGGCAAACGTAAGGTTGCGTGGGTAACCATAAATCGGACATATCCGAACTCCAGGCCAATGGGGGCTGTGGGAAGTGGCGGCCAGCACATCCCTCGGCCCACGCCGCTTCCCACAGCCCCCATTGACCTGGAGCGGCGAACCGCGGCCAGTGGGAGCTGCGACCAGGGGCTCTGTGGTAGCACCCGGGACTGCTGCTGCTCCAGCATCCCCCGAGCAAGCTGCCTGGGGCCTCCCGAGCAGCTGTCGATGCGACTGGTCCCGGGGCTGCACCAGCTGTTGGGGCTGCCCTGCAGCAGCAACGTGGCTGACCCCAGAACTCCCGGAGGTCCTGGAAAGTCACGGAAACCTCTGTGACAGACTAGCAGCCTTACAATAAGGTCTGTGATTTCAAAGATCCAGTGGCCCAGAGTCCCTGCACACAGGTAAATAAATTTTGTCTATTGATTACAGTAAGAGCACCTCAACCCATGAATTATGTGGTGAATCCTACCCTGAAATCCTTCTTAGTCCTCTTCATAAAGCCAAATTACTCAGACTGTGTGGGGAGGGATGAATTTCACCCTACATGAGCAAGTTCTGACTATGAACTGCCATATAACTGGCAATGAGTAGTCACTGGCCCAGGGAAGAGACAGAGACTCTCTAGCCTGGTGGCTAAAGCAGTCCCATAGGATGTGAAAGTCCTAGCTACAATGACTAACTGTTTATATACAAAGGAACTGCTTCAACAGGAGAGACTGAGTGAGTCCCACTTCAAAATATATGATAGCCTAGTGGTTAGAGCAGCTTCTGAAAGATGGCAGATCCCAGTTCAAATCCATTGTGTCCTCAGACTGCCTGGTGTCCAAGGCACTCTTCTGCGTATGGGAGATTCAAATCCCTTCTCCACATCAGACATGGTGGGGCTTGAACCTGTGCCTCCCATATCCAATATGAGTACCCTAGCCACTGGACTAAAAGTTATAAGAGAAGTCTCCTCCTCTTCCCCGCCCCCAACTTGTTTGTCCACAAATGGATTTTTTTAATTCATTAAATTTTATTTCTTTTTGCAATATTTAGATTTGATCAAACTTTTTTTTCCCAATTTTTCTGAATTGCCAGCAAACCAAAAAAACCTGGTATTCACCAAGCTCTAGAAAGAAAGAAAAAACCTATCCTCAGATGCTGAGAACACCGACTGTAAAACTGAGAAATGGAAAAAAATATGCATCAGGAGTGATTCTATCTGCAGCCCTCAATGTACTCAACTGTTCTCTCAACTGAAGATCAAGATAATTTTTAGAAATTATCTTTCGTCATGGGGATCATACTTCAAAAATCTAAATACAAGACTTTAAATAGAATACAATAAACTGGCTAATATAATTTAGAATAAATATATTTCAACATACTTTGTTTTCTTCTATTTACTGTACCTGGTAATAAAACGATTTTCTCAGAAACTAACTGTGAATTGAAGACCAAAGCCATCTTCCTTGGATTTGTGAAGCACTATAAAGAAATTTCTGTTCATTTGCCATATTTACTAAGACAAAATAACAGAAAAATATTGAGAGAGGAGAAACACTGATTTTTGTATGTATAGCAAAATCAAAACCAAAGCATATTTTTCATGTCTATTTTGAATTTCCAAGTTACTTATTAATTCAACTCTGCATAAAACTACAATGTGATAGAGAGATACTGTACTAGGGTTTTTTTAGCATTTCTTTAAATAGCTCCAGTACAGAATATTCTAAAAAATTATATGGGTATCTATATATAACAAAAGCATCGCTCAGCAATGGGAAAGATTTCTTTCATTATTTCTTCTATATTTAACTTTTGTCCAGGAAACTTTGTGCTCACGAAAAGCTATGGAGAGCCAAGTCTTCTATTTATGCACAAAAACAGACACAATACAAGCAGCATCTGGGCAAACTTCACCACACTGCTGAGCCAATGTGCGTCAGCCATAACCTAGAAAGGCCTCTTCTTTGGGTGATAGGGCATTTGTCATGCCTCGTTTTCCCATGTATCTCTGCTGAGACAGTCAACTAGGGGGTCAATAAGTGATGGCGGCCGGGGTATGTACACCTATCCAGTAAGAGCTGGACTAAGCCACCAACTCATGTAACTAGCCCTGAATATTGGGTGAGCATGAGTCACACAAACTTAGGCATGGTGACACTGAGCACTCCTTTTACTTGGGATTCTGAGCTGCAACCCCTCTCTTAGCGCATGCACCTACGCCATTTCAATAGCAACACCACTACCTCCCTCATAGCTTTTAGCCCAATTGTTAGGGTACTCACCTGGGATGTGAGAGACACCTGGTTCAAGCCCTCCCCCAGCTGACGGGGTCGGGGAGGGATTTGAATTGGGATCTGCAACATCTCAGATGAGTGCCCTAGTTTCACTGTGGATGGATGAATAATGAAAGAATCACTGGGCCAGAGACAGCCAACAAGCAAGCAACCATGAGAATGACTCTACAGCCTGGTGGTTAAAACACTCACATGGGAGGTAGGAGACCCAGGATCCACGCCCCCTGCACCAATGACTTTTTAATATTATTTATCCCCAGTGGAACAGCTTCAACAGGAAAGACTGAGGGAGGAGCCCTGCTTCAAAATATCCCATAGCTAAGTGGTTATAGCACCTCCTGAGAGATAACAGAGCACAGTTCAAATCCATTCTACACCTAGGGTGACCAGATGTCCCAATTTTATAGGGACAGTCTTGATATTTGGGGCTTTTTCATATATAGGCTCCTATTACTCCCCACCCTGTCCCAATTTTTCACACTTGCTATATAGTCACCCTAGGCACAGGAGGAACTTGAACTAGGGGGTGGGGGCAGGGGATCTCCCACATCTCTGGTGAGTACCCAAACCATTGAGCTAAAAGCTATGAGGGAGGCCATTCCCCTTCCTCCCCCAGAGCCTGTGTGTCATCTTGTCTTCCAGGGATGGATCCAGCAGGCAATATCTGAGCACACTTACCATATCGGGCCCTGCAGGTGAGTTTAGTGAAGGAATGCTTATCTTCTCCCAGTTCATGCTTCACTGTGAGGCTTAATCATCCAGACACATGCTATGGGGCTGCAGTGTGCACGCTCAGAGGCAGACACATAGGCGCCAAGTTTAGGCACCTATAGTGTTTGGGGGCAGTGCACTGAGTGGGACTTTCTGAATCCCCGTGTGGTCTGATTCTTGGACTTAGGTGCCTAAAGTGGCAGTTAGGCACCTAAGTCCTTTTGTGAATCCAGCCCTCAGTCTATATTCAACCTGAACTAGAGTCAAAAGGTTCTGTATCCCACTGCCAATCCCTGACCCAGCCAGTCTCCCCTAGGGAAAGTTAGTGCTATCTTCCATATCATCAACAAAGAAAAAACAAAACAAAAAAAACCCAAGATTTCCACAGTCTAAAATGTTATAAATAATAAATGAATGATTGAGGTTAATGATTTCTATCTCATCCTTAATGGATCAAAGTCTTGCATTATAAAACCACTAAACACAAATTGACGCAATTTGGCAAAATCAGCAGACTGCACCCAGGAAATGCTAGACCTGCCTTATGAGAGGCTCCAGAATAATCTTCTTCTTCAGTTCTCCCTTAAACACACATGACTTTCTTCAGATTTTACGTCATGGGAGGAGTTAAGTAAGTAAGTATGGGTATTAAACAAGTAGCCAAATCAAACCTATACAACAGACTGACTTCTTATTCCATCAGCAGATGTGTTACACTAGCAAGGAAGAGTCTAGGAACTGAAGAAAACTGAAAGCATCAAGATGTGCATCCTGATACTAGGGAATACAGGACCAGAGCTGTGCTCAGCACAGGAACCAACGTACGGGACAAGGGTTAGTGACTCAGGCACCTTTCTACTCCCTGACCTTGGGACTGTCCTGCTCTGCTAGCTGTGGATTGCTGGGCCACACACTGGCCTATGTAGGAACACCCCTACATAAGGGCAATCTTTGGCTGCCCCTATCATGGAAATTTTCTGTCCACTTTATACAGCCGAACATAGAATCTGATATCTGAAAGCTGTATTGGATGTTGACAGCTAGTTCAGATTACTATCAAGTCTGGGAAAGGTGCAGAGACTTTCAGATTTCTGCCATGCGCATTTCCTCTGCACAGGCCATCGTCCACTACTGTCTAGTGGACACAGAAATGCACAACTTGATCCATCCAGCTATTCCTTGGCTAGCTGAGAAGTACATAAAGTTATCCATCCAACGACGGTAGGTTTTGATGCCTTATTTCTGCATCTGAGACAGAATGCAACAAACATAAGCTCTGCAAGTCCTGAAACTTTGTTACCAATACTATATTCTGGTGGACTGTCTGATATCAAGGACCACACTGTGGCAATTATGCCACAGCTCTGAGCCATAGGCGCCAACTCCGTGGGTGCTCCGGGGCTGGAGCACCCACGGGGAAAAATTGGCGGGTGCTCAGCACCCACTGGCAGCTCCCTGCCAGCCCCCCCCCCCCACCCCACCATGCACCCAACTCACCTCTGCACCTCCTGAGGCTTCGCCAGATGTGAAGTGGCAGCTGCCAGCCGCTTTTCTTGGCTCCCTCCAGCTGGTCAGCAGTGCCTTGGGGGAGGGAGGGGTATGGGGAGAAGCTGGAGCACCCCTGAGGAAAAATTGGCGGGTGCTCAGCACCCACCGGCAGCTCCCCGCCAGCCCCCCCGGCCGCACGCCCAACTCACCACTGCACCTACCAAGGCTCTACCGGACGCGAAGTGGCAGCCACCAGACACTTTTCTTGGCTCCCTCCAGCTGGTCGGCAGCGCCTCGGGGGAGACAGGGGTATGGGGAGGAGGCAGAGATGGAGCCAGGCCCTCCGCCTCCTCCCCATACTCCTCCCTCGAGGCGCCACAGACCAGCTGGAGGGAGCCAGGAAAAGTGGCGGGCTGCCGCTTCGCGTCCGGCGGAGCCCCCTCAGAGACATGAACTGGGCGCAGGGCGGGGCTGGCGGGTGCTCTCTGGTTCCCCCCCACACCCGGCTTGCAAGCTGGGGGGGGCGGGGGGAGAATGCAGTGCACCCGGGGGAGGAGGCGGGAGTGGGGATTTGGGGAAGGAGCGGGGCCGGGGGTGGAGTTGGGGTGGGGCCGCGAGCACCCACAGGCGCTGACAAAAGTCGGCGCCTATGCTCTGAGCACCACTTTAGAGGAAGCACCAGGGATGTTGTGCCTAAAAGCATTCACACTCTTTCTTGGGGCTTATCAGTGCACATGGAGGAGCACACTCTGTCAAAGCATGCCTTCTCCCTGCCCCCTTTCAGGTAATTTGTGCCCCAGGCCAGAGTAGGGAGCAAGCAGGCTCTGCTCTCCCCAGAGAAAAAGGACTACTGTTGGGAGAGGTCCTTTCAAAAACGTTCAGGGAAGGCTTCTGCTGCAGTCCCTTCCTCTTCCTGCACAGCTGCACAAGCACCATCATAATCTGTCCCCAAAATTGAACCATCTGCTTTGGGTGGTGGGGAGAATTGGAGAGGAAGAGACAAAGTGAGCGTGTGCAAGTCAACTGTGAAAGAGCAAGCAAACTTCGGGAACTATGTCCAGGGCCCAACCACTTGCTTCCTATTTCTGTAATTCATAAAGTATAGATTCTCCACAGGAAAAGAGCTCTGAATTTTAAGATTTGGGGTGCCCTCAACTGACAGGAAGAAGAGCAAGATGTCCTTCAGAGAGTCAAATGGTCTGCTCATCAAAGCTTGGAGGGTGAGATTAAGGTGCTAACTCAAGCATCTCTGGATTACATGTGGTTATGTGTAGATTAGTGCCTAGAGACCCCAAATGAGATTGGGACTCCATTATGCTATACACTTTATAAAACAATAAAACACATTCCCTGCCCTAAAGGAGAAAACACAAGAGGTGGGAGCACAAACAGAGGCATGGTGAGGTGACTTGCCCAACGTCATGCAGCGGATCACTGGCAAAGCAGGGAATGGAACCCAGGTTTCTTTACTCCCACTCCAGTGCCTATCCACAAGACCAAAGTTTCCCAATTAGTGGGTCACCACCCCCAGACAGGACACCAGGGGCTGGTCATAAAAAACAATCATGGGAATTGTGAGGCATTGAAAATTTATTACAATCTAAAGAAAAGAATAATCTCACTTCCTGCACATTCTTACCCTTCAAGGTCAAGTATTCTGTCAACCTCTCAAAACACACACACACAATTATATAAGCTAATTGATACACTTTTACTCCTATTTTTATAGGAAGTGTAAGGGGCAATGCAATTTTTTTCCTTCAAAAAGAGGCTGACAACCTGAACAGGATGAGAAACGTTGTTCTACACCATGATGAGTATCTTTGCTGCCCTGATCAATCTGGTGATGTGTGGATGACCACTGACATTCCTGAGTGGGATGGGAGAAGAAGGAAGCCTATGCTTACAATCTTTCTCAGAATGCTCCAAATTCAAATGCAAGAGCTTGCCTTGCTCCACAGATGAACTATCAAAACAACAGGATCAGTATTACTCTTGGCTTTACTAGATCTTTTATTCCTTTTTCAGATTTCTTTTTCTTCATACTAGAGGGATACAGGAGGAGAAAGGGCAAATGACAGATTATTAATGTGCTTTCTTTTGTTCTGATTTCTTATCTTTTAGCTGCTAGCCAATGCCAGGCTTCAAATTCCTCCAAATCAAATACTTCAAAGTTCTAAGAGTGAACTGTTCCATTTGGTAAATGCCTTAGGGCCAGATTTTTAAAGGGTATTTATGTGCCTAAATCCCATAGGAGTTAGGTGCCTAAATAGCTTTAAAAATCTGGCCTTTAGTGTATTAATTCTAGAATTGTTAATGGACCTAGAGGAGTGTGGGATAATGACTGAGCAACTGACTTTGTGGCAGGTAAATTATTTTAACATGACAGTGCTTGAAACTCTACATACGTAGAAACTAGAAGAAATGAACTCTGGTTTAATGACATGGTAGGGGTTTTATGAGTGGTGCAGGAATCCTGCTTACCTAACTATTTCCAGAAAGCCAAGATCTGGACTTTGTGGGAACCAACTCTTGAGTTTCAGGCATGCCAGGCTTCCATAATTCTAAACAGAATTAGCTCCCATTGAGTCAGCAGCAAAATTCCCACTGACTTGATTGGATTATGTCCTTATTGCAATTCTGCCATCCATCTTTGCATCACAGACTGTCTTGCCCTGGGAAGCTTCACTCCTCCTCATAGTCTAAGTGAGAGTCTCACCATCTTGATATATCACAGAAGGAAGAGAACTCAGATACTGCTTAGAAAAATCCTGCCACCTCCAATTTCCCTTCTGATATGTGCCTCGCTCTTCCTGAACATAGTAGGAGCAGGGACTGATGTGCTACATGTGCAGCATCTGGATTTGCTATATTGCTTGTCTGTCCCTCTTGGTTAATTTAGCAGTTTTTGCCCTGTCAGGGATTTGCACACACCACATAGCACCATCACACCAAAACTAAACCTTTAAAATGTATGAAAAGTAACATAGGATCCTTAATGACTAAAGGAAGGTCAAAACTTCTTATTTACCTCACATCCAAAATTTAGGTCCTCACCCAACATCACAGTGGCTCTTGACACAAGTATGGAACATTGGTTCTATAGAAGCTCAAAGGGGAGTGTGGCACCTACTGAAACTCCCAAACCAACCCATGCAAACCTTTGTTTTTCTTATAGGTAGAGCCCTGCGAATCTGTGGATATTCACAGATCACGTTTGCGGATACCAGACGGATGCAGATCCAAATTCTATATCTAGTCCTGCAAATCTGCGGCTATCCACTTTACATCTGCCGGCCATGTTTGCAGATCATGGATCGGATGCAGATACAAATTTTATATCTGAGCAGGGCTCTACTTATAGGTCTCCCACCCACGTGTTGGCCCTGCTGCTTAGCTTATGAAATATGGCAAGATTACAGACTCCAATGGTAAGGCTTCAGACCATAAAAAGCCTCAATCACCACCACACAACCAGTAAATCAGCGTTGAGCACCAATTACGAATAGTCACTTCAGGGTACTTTTAATGTTCTAGAGAATGGTTGATTTTTATCCATATGTGTATTTCTGAAACTCAGCATGTAGCATTAAAATTTCACTAAACATCTGTCCCTGGGTATCATTTACATTAAAGCCCTTTTATACTACTAAGGTGCCTTTGTGATGCAAGAGCAATGAAAATAGACAGTGTAAATAAAAATCAAGCTCCCATTTTCTAAAATGCACACATAATGCCTCACAAAGAAGCCTGGAAATACGCTCCTTATAGTTTTGTTTACACAGGCTTTCATCAAAATAAATCAATGCAGCAGGAAACAAAGCAGCATTTGAGCTTTGCAACTTTTCATTAAATGTCCCTTAAGCAACCAATACATACATGCTCATGAGCTACAGCTCTATCTCCAGCTTAGCAAAAAAGACTTACCTATTTGGGGGTGGGTTGGAAAAGAAACACATTTTTAAAAGTCAGTCAGTAAATTAAGTCTCCTGTAAGGAAATGTAACTTGTCTGCTACACATTTACTGTAAACGTCTATTCTCCCCACAATGCACAGAGTATCCTACATAGGTAATTCCCACAAAACCTGAGTAAAATTTAATGTTCTTCAGTGAGAATAAACCCTGAATAAGAGATTCTACATGAATTAATACTTCTGTATTACACCACCTCTGCTTCATGTGCTATTTCTAAGTCACTAAAACACTTAAGCAAGACCAGTACAGTAAATATATGTGAATTTCCAGCACATTTATATTAATATCCAGGATTTTTATGCTTGCTGTTTAACAATGAGTATACATTTTTTCCTGTGTCGTCCTCTTATTTTAAAAAGAGGCAGAGATTACTGCTCAAGTATTCATAGCATTATTCATTACAAGTGTTCACAGGGCAAGTGACTGATAAAATGGCTCTTGGTTTGTTAAAAAGGTCTAAGGGTGCTGTTGTGTCTTGTGTGCCTGGATTTCTTTCCACAACAGGTATAGGATTAATGCTGTATAACTTGCAGCACGCCCTAGCATACTGCTCCACATTAACTCTGCAGAGCCCAGTTCACAGTCAGTAGCGTAGCCAGGGGAGAGCAGGGGGAGCAGCTGCTCCCCCACTGAGCAGAAGGGGAGCCTTTTTTGTGCTCAGACGCCTTTTGCACCTGTGCTGCAGCTGGAGTGGAGCTTTTTTTTTTTGGCTCCCGGCGCTTTTTTTTTTTTTTTTTTTTTGGCGCGCTCCTGGCGCCTTTTTTTTAGCTCCACTCCCCCGTGCTCTAAACCTGGCTACGCCACTGCTCACAGTGAGTGAAGTGTCCAGACCAGAGGGATAGAGGCTGCACACTCTGGCTACCCGGCTTGAGCCTCATTCTCCCAGGATGAGAGAGGGTGCGGGAAACCCAGCTCTGGAAAAGAGTGAGGAAGGGCAGGGTTGCACCACACCATGTCCCCTGGCAGGACAGTAAAGAAGCGGGGGCAGGGAGTAAAGGCTTTGGGGCTGCAGGTGCCTGGGCTGGGGGGGCTGCCCCATGGCTGGGTTCTGGGGTGAGGGGTGTGTGGCTGGCTGGGCACTAGGGGTACCCCATGGCTGTGCTCTGGGTATGTGTCTGGGCTCTGGGGGTACCCCGCACCTGGGCTCTGGGAGACAGGGGTGTGCCAGTGTTTGGGCCAGGGGGTGCCCCATGCCTGGGTTCTATGGGGAACAGGGTGTATGTGGTGTGTGGGGGTGGCTGGGCACTAGGGGTACCCCATGGCTGGGCTCTGGGTATGGGTGTCCGGACTCGGGGGGTGTCCCACAGTTGGGGTCTGGGGGGAGGGGGATGTGGTGTCTAAGCTCTGTGGACACTCAGTGGCTGGACTCTGGGGAGGAGATGTGTGCTGGTGTCTGGGACGGGGGGTGCCCCGTTCCTGGGAGGGTGCTGGTGCTGGTGCCTGGGCTAGAGGGCCCCACGCAGCCCCCTTCAGCGCCCCCCAACTGGAACTGGTTTGTCAGATGGATTTCTTTAAATCTCTACTCCTGGGGGAATCTACTGTGTTGTGTGTATTGTTCACATACTTGTTGACAGGTATTTTGAAATAAATTACCAAAATAATTGAAACAGGAGTGATTATACTGTGTTATTTTGACAAATAAAATATGCAGAATTTTAAAATATTGTGCACAGAATTTGTAATCTTTTGGCACAGAATTCCCTCAGGAGAAAGCATTGCTGGGGTTTAGGTTACAATACTATATTAGTCTTACAGAGACATATCTTCACAGGTGCCCCCAAATATTTTGTGTGCGTAAGTCTCGGAAAAAAAGTGCATCCCTCAGGTGCTTTTAAAAATCTGTGGTTTAAAAACATGTCATGTATATGAAATATAAAGTTATGTAATTTCTCCAGTTAAACATAATTACAGTTCTAACTGCATTGACACTGCAAATAGTATGCCACTCCTACATATATGTATAAGGTTCTATGAAACTCATGATTCCAGATTACTCCTGCTGTGGCCCCCTGGACAATATCCCCAGAACAGGAATGATGTAGGGCTAATGTCAGCAACCTCATACCACCTTTCTGCACAGTCCTTGGCATAGAGGCATGTCATCGACATCAGCAGCATCAACTAAGGAGGGGATTGAACCCTTCCCCTCTACTACCAAGGTTTTTGCACTTGCTCAAAGTTACATAGGCCATGGATGGTGGGGGATAGGGGAAGAGCATGGCACAACTACTTTTTAAGCAGTGGTCCTGTACTACATCAACATGGCTGCTCCCAGATAAGTCTGTAGTGTTGCTCCAGCTGCGTCGTCTCAACACCACTGACATTTGACCCAGCCACCTTTCTCTATAGATGAAGGGGCAGCCAGGCCAAACTTCAGTGAGCTGTGTTGCAATGCCACTCAAATTTGGCCTGTCTGCTCCTCTGTCCACATGGAGTGTTGCAATCTGGCACACAGGAGTTCAGGGAGTCTGTTCCTGTACAGCGGAGCACCGGGGAGTCTGCCAAGAACTCAACTCTTGGCAGCATCGGCTCTTGCACTATAGGGGTAAGAGAGGAGAGACTCTACACCCGAGAGAGACCTGGGGTCCCAGTGGAGAGGCACAAGCAAGGACCAGAAGGTGAGCTCTGCCCGGGGCAATATCTGGAATTTGCCCCCCCCCACCCAAGAAATCTCTGAATCAGTGCTACTGATGGGCAGACCTGTAATGCTCTGTGCTCCCATCATTCTGGGATGCAAAGCAGCCAGTAAGCTGCCATGCACAATTGCTGAAAGATAAAGCCCCCAGGACTTCTCTAAATTACACCAGGGACCATAGAGACTTTGATGCAACTAGAGAGGTGCAACCCAGAATCTGGCCCTTAGTGTTCACCGCACTGTATTATTTACCTATATTTGTTATAATCCCTATATGTGAGAATGGGTAATTCTGCAATTATTATGCGAACTTTAAATGTCAAGGCTTTAATGATATCCACTGATGAAGCCCTTCATATGCATTAAATACTTCCCCATTGTAAGAGTGGCTTTCTATTCTCTACTGTACCAATTAAATGAACAAATCATAGAAAAAAAAGACATGATTAGCCTGCATGAAAAAACAGAGGCTACATTGTGTAATTAAGACTTATACATGCTAGCCAGGAGCACTCTCAGTTCATAATAAGTTGAGAACAATGCATAGCAGGGAAACAAGAATGGACTCTATCATCCCTACGCTAATGAGTCAAAAATTCCCAATACTAAGAAAACCTCTCCACAATATATGTGCTTTTGTGCTTCACTGAAAGAACTGCAGACACCTCACCAAGTGAAAAAGAGAGGTAAACGGATCCATAATATTAAAATCACACTCTTCCTCCCTTATCTGTTCCAGTGTCATCATCATCAGAAGCTCATCGTCCTTTTTATTTGCTTCAATTCTTCAAAGCCTTATGTACCTTTCAGAGCCCAGGATCTATCCCCATTCCTTAATTACACAAATATCTCACAGAATACACCAGAGGTCACAAGTATTTTAATATTTCTTCCAAAATGTAAAAGTTATTTTTTCTCCCAAACTGGAGAAACCTGACCTTTTTCTTGTTTGGAGATTAATCTAATGTAATACCTATTTAAAAGCACAGGCGCTGCACCCTCTTTTCTAGCAGGGCAAAGGTGGGGAAAAAAAATCTGACTAGTTGTATTCTGTACATTACTTGATATCTATAGCAAATTGAAGAACAAACTAACTATGCTAGCTATCTTCTGTGTATATTGCCATCAGTGACATCAATGAAATGCTAAGGGTTACTACAAATACTATTTCACTACACTATTCATAGAGTCAAAATAAAATCACAGATACAATCAACAGATACACTATTAATAGAATGGCCTAACACTCTTATCAGACTCTAGGGTGAAGAGACAGGGAAATCTGTGGTTCATATTAGTTTTCCCAGTCCTACTACTATTCACCCCTCAAGCAGATAACCCAATATCATTTAATCTATGTTGCCAAAGCCCTCAAAAAGGGACATAGCTTCCTTAGTCCCTGTGTGGTTCCATCTTGATAAATTATGCTACACTTTCTCTAGATGTTCATAAAATTTTCCATGTCTTGCATTCTGTATGTTGATAAGATTACAACATTGATAAGATTATCCCCTCTTCCTGCTTTAGACACATAGTTTTACACATTTCCTAAGCCCAGGGACATCCTGCATGTTATTTCTGGTGATTATGTGGCTCAAGCTTATCTCAGAAGGGCTGTGTGTTTGAACTGGCTGACTACAACATACACCACCACATTTTTGTGCCAGCACACTGAAAAAATATTCAAGGAAAAACTAAATTATTTTAAGCAGCCTATCAGATTGTTTCACCTTTTCTGGGATCCAAAGGCAATTCTACAACCAATCATCATTGGTCACCTATGGGAGCTATCAATCCCTTTGAACTCAACCACAATACAAATGGCCTAAAATGTAACAATCACATTTACAATAATCCAACTAATTTTGAACAGATTATAATGACATTTATTTAGGTGAGAGTGGGTTGGATTGGTGAACATTCCACTTATGAGAAAATAAACTGTTAAGGCACTGCCCTTTCTCTCATAAATGGGATGTCTACCAGCCCTCTACTGGGGACACAACCAGAAGTGAAAGATAAAACAAGACAAGCAAGAATTAAAACAAATGTAACCACCCTGTAACAGGGTTTTACCCAATCTGGCCTCAAACCCTGCCACTTCCTCAGTTTCTCCTTCATGGCTTTCCCAGTAACTACCCAGAATCTCACATGAATCAAACGGCACCCCTTCTTGGAGTTTGTTTACTAAAGTAACACCACAGTTCAGATGACCAGACTTCCCAGTTACTCTTGAATCAAGGCATCAGTTCTCTCAGCTCCTCATACCAGGGTAGCTTTGCTGGGCCCACACCAAACTCTGGGCTTCTTTGGAGACCTCTCCAAGGTCTTTCCTAGTCCCTGGTCTTCCTTTCTTTGACAGAGTCCTGTCCCTTGGTTACCATCTTGTAATGCCTGATCAGCAGACACAACAACCAGATTAAGCCCAAACACACTATCTGGGACTGGATGACAAGACACTAGTAGGGCTGAGCCCAAATCCCTTATAGGGCAAGCCAATCCTGTAACACCCACTTTCCCCCCAACAAACACATACAACACAACTAGCACAAGAGGTTACATATGTGGATTCAGTTTTTTACAAAAGATATCCCGTCCCTTATATCACTGCTGCAGTACATAAACCTCAGTAAAACTGAGTACTGTGACACTGGGAATAATAGAGAGATGCAAACAATTCCTTATAGCAGTTATAACATACATGGCATTTATTAACATTGCTGGTTAAATAGGTGTTAGTAGGAAATGTAAGTATGATTATGTGGTACAATTCTTGGGTAAGGAGGACAAGGTATGGAGGAGGAAACTCCCACAGGTTGGTCTGAATAAAATAATCCCAAATGCAGACTCTCCAGGCAGCCCTCTGGGGTAGTGCAAAAGCACCCCAACTGCATGTTAACAAGCCCAGAAAGAACCAACATCCTGGAGAGCTTGTTGGAGGGAGAAAAACCTCAAGAAGGGAGCAGTAAATCAGGAAGTACTAAATCACAGACATCTACAGGAGAAGGAGGGTGGAGGCTCCTAGGAGAAACAAGCCATGGGACAAGGCCTGAGAGAATGGGCAGACTGAAAAGAGGGAGCAGGGTCCTGATAACGAGGCCTCGACAGGCAAACTTACCCCGATAGTCCCAAGGAAGAGAGATAAGATAGAGAAGGGCAGGCACCAAGGTACTGAGGTTCTGGAGGGACAAATTATTCTGGTATGCCCATGCAAGGAGCAAAAGAAACCAGAGTTAAGGTCAGCAGGGTGTGATTGGTGGAATGACCTATGGGCTGAGATAAAGCTATGGGAAAAATACAAGAGAGGTCTCCTGTAGGCAACTTCTGGTTTTTATCCTCAGCAGATGCACTCTCTCAATTCTGCAGACCAAGCCAGAGTAGCTCTTAGAAAACAAATCTACTTATGTTTAAAGAGAAGTTGCTAATGCCTCATGATTTCTCTTGAGAGTCGCTTCTATGTTCCTGTCTCAATTCTCTCTAAGAAAAACCTTTCCATCTATAGTAAGTGTCCTTGGCTAGCACAGCTGCCTCTGCATCAACCTTTGCAACTCGTACATAATGTATCCTGTCCTTCTACGATCTATAAAATATATTAACTTTTGTTAAGGAGTTCTTGTTCTGAATTAAGGGCAAAGAAAATACATCTCACATCCATTAATTGCATCCTCTTGGTCATTCATAATGGTCTGCATTTTAATTCAATTCTTCATCAAGGTTTGGAAAAACACTTCAGTGGAAACATTCTAGCTTGAAAGTAAATATTTAGAGCCCTGAAACTTGAGTCTGAAATCTCCCCTTCCTTGGTTAAGGGAAAATCAGAGGGGGGGTGGGGGGAAATCAGATGAAACCTGCTTTCTTGATTAAGTATCTGAGCCATTTTATCCCAAGCTACACATTTTGCATGCATTGGCTCAGGGACTACATTTTCTAGCATATTCTGAACATTGCTGAGCACACAGATGGCACCCAGTGAATAATACAAATCATGACAATAATCCTCAACTCTATGGATTCTGTGGATGGAATTTCTGTTCTTTGTTCTGGAATTGGCCTGAAAACACATCTGATACTCACATGACACCTTTTCATTCCTTCCTTTTCTCAAACTCAGAACAAAAAAAGACAAAACAAAATGGATTTCAGTTAAAATGTAAAATTGCACAATACACAGCTATTGCTCTATAGCCACCATGGGGCAGAACATGTCATCTCTGGGTGTTAAGTGATCTCATCTGACTCTCATGCCTTCTCTTTCTTTATCCTTCCTGACCTCTGCGCTGCCTTTCATGCTGTCAACCATGACATCCTTCCCAATCACCTGGGACTGTATGCTGGAGTCTCAGAGAACTGGCCTCCTTGGTTTTGCTCCCATCTATTAGAATCACTTTTTTTTGCAGCATGCAGCAGAGAAATAGACAGCCCTCAGAGAGACCTGGGTTCTGCTTCCCCCATGGACTTGCTGTATGGTCTCAGGCCAGTCTCAGGAACCTAACCTTCTAGGCGCTTTTGAAAATCTCACTTGGTGCCTAAATACCTTTGAAAATCTAGCCCTTAGTCTCTCTGCATCTCCATGCCCCATCTGTACAGTGGGGATAATGACACTGCTCTACCTCACAAAGGGGCTGTGGGGAGAAATAGGTTAGACCGGGGTGGCCAACCTGAGCCTGAGAAGGAGCCAGAATTTACCAATGTATATTGCCAAAGAGCCACAGTAATAGGTCAGCAGTCCCCCATCAGCTCCCCCACTCCCCTCCCAGGGCCTCCCACCCACGGGCGGATCAGCACATCTCCCGATCAGCTGTTTCGTGGCATGCAGGAGGCTGGGAGGGGAGGGGGAGGGGGAGGCCACTGCAGGCTCAGGGAAGGGGGCAGGAAGTGGTGGAGTGGGGGCAGGGCCTGTGGCAGAGCCAGGGGTTGAGCAGTAAGCACGCTCCGGCACATTGGAAAATTGGCGCCTGTAGCTCCAGTCCCAGAGTCGGTGCCTATACAAGGAGTAGCATATTAAACTTCTGAAGAGCCACATGTGGCTCCGGAGCCACAGGTTGGCCATCCCTGGGTTAGACATTGTGAGGCGCTCAGATACTACAGTGATGGGGCCACATACTATCCCTTCCCTTGGTTTTGGCCCTTTCTTCTCATCCATCCCCCTCACATCTCCCTCTTTCCTGAATGTAACTTTGGCTGTATTTCTTCTGAGTCCACTTCATTCTGTCTTCAAAACTACCCATCCCCTGCAGAAGAATTCCTGTTCTACAGGCTCATCTAACAATTTCCAGATCCTTAATTTAATTATGAGCCTTTTTTATCTTAATCACCCTGCCTCTGTTTATAAACAAAATACTGACTCCCTGCCCCAGGGACACAAGCTGGGAGCAGCAGTTCTCCTTTCCAGAACTCATATTCCACACAAAGGCTGTGCTGCAGTTAAGAGCTCCACCTGGGGCTAGGATGTGTGCCATGAGACCTCCTGTTCACAATTTGGGGGAGGGAGGGAGGGAAGAAGCCCGCTCTCCCCCCACTAAATGGCATCCCTGTGCCCAATATGAATCAAAAGCCACTTAGAAACCTCAGAGGAATGGGACTTGCCACAATCAACCCTAAACCCTAATGCTTGTACTGGCCTTCAGGATATAAACCATTCTTTTGGCTGAAGCAGAACTGCTGGAGCTTCATGGATAGTAGTGAGGAGGAGGACAAATCCTCAGGGAGCTCACCAATAGCTTGCAGCAAACCCTTTTCTTAACAGGAGCATTAAACCTCACACCCAGAGTCGTATGTTGGAGTCAAATAATTATCAGTTCTGGAGACTGAAAACAAAAAGGTGCCCTCAATACATTTTGCAGAGTCAAGAGTGTCACATCTCCTTTGACCTTTCCATCATTTTGCAGCCCAGTAAAGAGAGCCTCCATATCATGGCATCACCATCCCAGTAGACTCAGCAGGTGACACTGTGTCTTACAAAAGCATGAAGCAACTGGGATCTACATAGTCAGGAGGCACATGCCCACTACTACAGTCCGTGCATAGATACATCATGTTCCACCTTGTGCAGCCAGCCATCCATAATAGTCTATAATGTGCCAACAAAGTATATAGTTCCTGAACTCAGGGGAATGCCAGGATGACAATTCTGGCTGGCCCATGCATGGGGACTAGGGTGACCAGACGTCCCGATTTTATAGGGACAGTCCCGATTTTTGGGTCTTTTTCTTCTATAGGCTCCTATTACCTCCTACCCCATGTCCCGATTTTTCACACTTGCTGTCTGGTCACCCTAATGGGGACCCAGGTGCTTCTTGCAACCTCCCATATACACCCAAACAGGGGCCAGCCAGTGTCTGTTTATTAGTCTGCTTTTTGATTGCTCTTTGAGTGGTAAATGTAAGACCATTATTTCAACTTGCACCTAGTAGGTTGGGGCTAACACAACCGCGAATTCTTTGCAGCTGTACGTTTGGTACCCTTGTCTGAGCTGAGCTGACCCTGACAATATGTGTATGCACAGCCCAAATTCTACTATTAATTACTCCAGAGTAACTTCCAGGAAGTTTACACCACTGTAAATCAGAGTACAATTTGACCCATGTGTTTACAAAATAAACACATACAAACTTTTTTTTCCTTGCAGATATTAAATCATTTGAAATGAAATAATTAAAAGACTGCTTGTCTACCTGCTGTCTCTGTAGATGAATGCACACATGAAAATGGAATCTACTGGACCATGTTGTCATTTTCTCAAATGGAGAATAGCAACTATCTTGGGCTAGGGAAGGAAGGGCTATCTGCTTATTGAACGTCTAATAATCAATTTCTCACATGCAATGAACCTGCTGGAATCCTGAAACAGCCTCTGGCTCTGGGATTAACCTGCATCCAGCACTCATAACTAAACATGCTTTATGAATTTGACCTATACACAGATATTTTCATCTTAAAAGCAAGATGTACAATAGACACTTGTTTTCTTCTGTTAAAATTTAAGAAGCAGGACTGTGTTGTTAAGCGATGTCAGTTTTGCTTAAGTTTTCAAAGTCGCGATATACTGAATTTCTCTAAGGTATATTTTTGCTGTAATTTGATTTTCCATAATAACGAGGCAGTTGCTAATCATAACTGTCATAGATACCCTGAAATGGCAGAGAGAAGGAGAAAACCAAACCAAATCTGTATCACTCGAATATCTATCTATGAATATCCATATCCCTCTGATATTGCATCAATGAAGAAATTATACTTTACATAACAAATAAATATATTCTGCAAAATCATACCTGACAGGTTTGGCTGTTCAAGGACTTAAAAGAAAAATCAGTGAACTGAATTCATATAAAGGCTGTATGAGAGCAAGTCTGCAAGGAAGAACAGCAACTGCATTTCTGCTAAGCTCCTTACTAAAGCAGAACCCTTTGATTTCATCCAGAGCCTTAAACACAACCTTCTCTATTTTATCCATCTAGGTTCTTATAAGGTTCCTGCTCTTGTGCCTGCACTGATCTTAACTGAGGCAGTTTGGCACAAATACAGATGTAAGGAAAGATTCTTCACAGTGTCAGAACTCAGGCAACACAAAAGGGCCATAATCAAGCCACAAATGCCCAGCAGAGACTTTCGCTGGTGTAGATGAACTCTCTGCTGGGCAAAACTGTGAGAGACCCAGATCCGTACCTGCTGTCCCTCTCCCTGGAGCAGGGGGTTTGGATGGAGCTCTACTACGCTAACCTAATCCTCCACTGGTAGAAGGTCTACTGGGGTGGAATTTAGAACTTCCTGATATCAGCTCTAAGCAGTGTTGGGTCCAAGAATTGGAGCGGGGGGAGAAGGGCTGGAGGGCTGTAACCAGTAGAAGTGGTTGGGAAATTTCAGTCAGAATGATTTATCCACAGAAAATGCAGCTTCCACAAAATGGAAATTTTTAATGGTATTTTGCAGAAAATTTTTGACTTCCCATGTGGAAGATTAAAATGAAATACTTAGGTTCACCATTAAACTCCATCTGCCTAGGATTCCATGGTGCTTTACGGGAGTGGTAGTTTTGGAGTTTCATGTCTGCATTCTCTCCGACGTTCTCAGGAATGTAGTTTCATGACTACATTCCCGAAATGCACAATGGTCTCCCCTCTGCCTAAACCAAATGGTGCACCCTGGGTGCCCCACCCTCCCTCTCTCCCTGCATTGCACGGAGCATGGCACATGCTAGAATGAAGTCCACAAAAGTTATTTAGGGCTTTGTTAAAGGTCATGACTTGCACTAAGGAATGGGGAAAGTACAGAGAAAACCAGAGAGGAATGAAACTTGTTTCTGTCAGGGAAGGATGAAGTAGGAGCTTAAATCTTTCAAAAATACAATCAGCTATAAGGCATTTTTACATGCTGGAAAGAAAATAAGAGGTAGCCAAGAATCAGCTCAGGGCTGGACTCTCTAATGATTTTGCCTGAGTAAGGGCAGCAGGTTCTGACCATTAATTTCATATAGTTAAAATGAGAATATCAAGCATAGTGAAATAAGGTGATACACCAATATTCATGTTAACATTCACATATGCCAGCCAAATGAACCACTGAAATGGCTGCAAAGGTTGCAGCAAACTGGTGCATATGGCAACAGACATTTGTTTACACAAAACATTTTTTTAAAATAATTGCATCATGCCTCACCATTTCATGTTTAAGAGGAGGTATCTGAGCCTCTAGCTATTATCTTTGGTAAATCATGGGAGACAGGAGAGATTCCAGAAGACTGGAAAAGGGCAAATATAGTGCCCATCTATAAAAAGGGAAATAAAAACAACCCAGGAAACTACAGACCAGTTAGTTTAACTTCTGTGCCAGGGAAAATAATGGAGCAAGTGTCATAAAGATAAAGGGAAGGGGGAAAGGGTCTGATGCAGTGCTATAAAATCCTCTTACCAGTAAAGGGTTAAGAAATACAGGTAGCCAGACTGACACCTGACCTGGCTGGCATCTGACCAATAAGGGGACAAGATACTTGCAAATCTTGGGAGGGGGAGAAGACTTTGTGTGTGGCTCTTTGTCTGCATCAGAGTGATCTTGGGAGACAAGAAGGAGCTGCAGAAAATCAATCTCCTCAACCAGTCATCTTCTCACCAAACCTCACTGTTCTAAAGTAAGTTTAGTCAGCCTTGCGAATAGGTTTCTGTTTGTTTTGCTTGGTGAGCTTTCCCTGTGTTAGAGGGAGGGGTTATTCCTGTTTTTTCTGTAACTTTAACGTTTTGTCCAGAGGGGGAATCCCTCTGAGTTTGGAAATTGAGTACCCTGTAAAATAGTTACCATCCTGATTTTACAGAGATGATTTTACCTTCTTTGTTTTGATAAAATCCTTCTGTTAAAAAGCTGACTGTTTTCTATGGTTTTTAAAACCCCCGGGGTGGGTTTTTAGATCACTGTGTAACCAATTGGTTAGGAGATTATTCTCAAGCTTCCCAGGAAAGGGGGTGTGTGGGCTTGAGGGGGTATTTTGGGGGGAAAGGGAACTTCAAGAGGTTCCTTTCCCGGATTCCTGTTTAAAACACTTGATGGTGGCAGTGAGAGAAGCATTTCTCAGGGTGCAGGGAATTTTGTACCTTGTGGGTTTTAACCTAAGCTGGTAGAAACAAGCTTAGGAGCTCTTCATGTGGGTCCCCACATCTTTACCCTAGAGTTCAGAGTGGGGAGGGAACCTTGACAGCAAGTAATTAAGGAAATCATCTGCAAACACTTGGAAGGTGGTACGGTGATAGGGAATAACCAGCATGGATTTGTAAAGAACAAATCATGTCAAACCAATCTGATAGCTTTCTTTGATAGGATAACAAGTCTTGTGGATAAGGGAGAAGAGGTGGATGTGGTATACCTAGACTTTAGTAAGGCATTTGATACAGTCTCGCATGATATTCTTATCAATAAACTAGGGAAATACAACTTAGATGGGGCTACTATAAGGTGGGTGCACAACTGGCTGGATAACCGTACTCAGAGAGTAGTTATTAATGGTTCCCAATCCTGCTGGAAAGGTGTAACGAGTGGGGTTCCGCAAGGGTCTGTTTTGGGCTCTGTTCAATATCTTCATCAACGACTTGGATATTGGCATAGAAAGTACCCTTATTAAGTTTGCAGATGATACCAAACCGGGAGGGATTGCAACGGCTTTGGAGGATAGGGTCATAATTCAAAATGAGCTGGACAAATTGGAGAAATGGTCAGAGGTAAACAGGATGAAGTTTAATAAGGACAAATACAAAGTGCTCCACTTAGGGTAGGAACAATCGCTTTCACACATACAGAATGGGAGGAGACTGTCTAGGAAGGAGTATGGCAGAAAGGGATCTAGGGGTTATAGTGGACCACAAGCTAAATATGAGTCAACAGTGTGATGCTGTTGCAAAAAAAGCAAACTTGATTCTGGGCTGCATTAACAGGTGTGTGGTGAGCAAGACACGAGAAGTCATTCTTCCGCTCTACTCCGCGCTGGTTAGGCCTCAACTGGAGCATTGTGTCCAGTTCTGGGCACCGCATTTCAAGAAAGATGTGGAGAAATTGGAGAGGGTCCAGAGAAGAGCAACAACAATGATTAAGGATCTAGAGAACATGACCTATGAAGGAAGGCTGAAGGAATTGGGTTTGTTTAGTTTGGAAAAGAGAAGACTGAGAGGGGACATGATAGCGGTCTTCAGGTATCTAAAAGGGTGTCATAAGGAGGAGGGAGAAAACTTGTTCATCTTAGCCTCTAAGGATAGAACAAGAAGCAATGGGCTTAAACTGCAGCAAGGGAGGTTTAGGTTGGACATTAGGAAAAACGTCCTAACTGTCAGGGTGGTTAAACACTGGAATAAACTGCCCAGGGAGGTTGTGGAATCTCCATCTCTGGAGATATTTAAGAGTAGGTTAGATAAATGTCTATCAGGGATGGTCTAGACAGTATTTGGTCCTGCCATGACGGCAGGGGGCTGGACTCGATGACCTCTCGAGGTCCCTTCCAGCCCTAGAATCTATGAATCTATGCTTATGTCAGAGTTATCAGCATTTTTAGTCACAGAAAATAAATACAATGCATTGAACTTGGTAGTATAAAACATGATCTTTTTAAGAGACACTGCTGAGGTATTATTTCCTAAATATAACCTCTCTGACATTACTATAAGGTACATACAGAATTTGAAAATGTCCTTATTTTTCCACTTGATTGTTTTTCTCTCAATAAGTTAAAAAATAGACATCTGTTTCCTTGTGCTAACACACATCTATAAAGTTATAGTTTATGATTAGTACCTAAATTAACAAAACAGCTACATTTATAGAAATGTCACTCTAGGTATAACTGAATTCAAATATCCAAAAGATAGAATAAGAAGCATGTGTTGATATCAATACACGTATTTAAAAGACTAAATTAGTTTTGCTTATTCATTCAAGTGAGAGATTGCAGTCTGTTTTTAAGGACAGATATGTTGGATAAGACTTTAGAGTATACACAATAGCTATATTAGGATGCAGTGGTAAGGTGCATCTTGGTGGTTGAAAAAAGAAGAAAGATGTATTCAGGCTGCACTTCTGCACTCTCCCTGTCCTCCAACCTCATCTCCATGCTTAACCTCCCTCCTCTTCTTGTTGTCCTCTCCCTACTTACCTTCATTCCCTCCCCCACCAATGTACTTTTCCTTAATTTTTTTCCCTGTTCCCATCCTTCTAGTAACTCCTCCCCTTCACTGCATTATTCTGCATGGATGCTACATCCACTTCCCCCTACCTGTTAAACTCCCTCCTTTAAAAGGCTGTGGGATTCTCAATAGAGTTTCCAGCCGCAAGCCATACCCAAATCTGTATTTTATATAGGGCTGAAGTAAGTCCCAAGGTAAACTTTCAAATCACTGGATCTTTAGAGGGAAGAGAAAAGTAGGCTGTGGCTAAATGTCATGTAGATTGAACACAGGACCATTACAAGCAAGTGAATTCATGCTAGTAAAGCTTAGCTAAAGTTCACTAATAATATCTTAAAGAGAATGGTCCAGTGGAAGGAAATAACTCATCTGAGATATCCAAAAACAGGAATGCAATATTTACTCCCCAAAATTAAACTTACTATATCAGTTTGTTTTTCCTATGCACGTTGTGCCTTTAAAGAGTCTTCTTTTTTTAATTTAGTAAAAAGTTATCTTTCACTGAGAACTTGAAAACTGTTAAGAAGATAATACATATAAATGGATAGAAACATGTTGACCCATATAGAAGAACAGATATATTCTATCTATAGTTTGACCTGCATAGTTCACGGACTATTCAAGGTAATTTAGGAAGTGATCCAAACCTCCTGTAGAAACAACAGAAGTCTCTCTGATTGTAAGAGAAGAAAAATGTAGCCCTTACCAAGGGATTTTGGAAGTCCTGTTAATAGAAATAATGCATTGCCATGGTTTTAAACAATACAAATATATTTAGGCTTTTTAGATTCTGGCTCTTTTTAAACCACCACAAAAAAACATCATATATGCATTAGCGAAGTCTTCAGACAAAAAGGGCATTCATCTGTTTGTGGATGCTAATTCCAGAAGATGTAGAGATCAGCTGTGTTAACAGAAGATTATTTCTGAACTGTATGACAGCTCATTTTCCCTCTGCCATAGACACTAGATATTGCACCCAAATCCCATTTTCTGTCCCACCTCATAATAAGGTGATTCATATCAACAATGGAGTCACTTCACCTCCCTCAGTGTCAGGTGCTGTGTGTGTCAAATATCAAGTAACTGATAGTGTCTCTGAATACCCAGGACAATGTCATGATTCATTCACTGTAAGTCAGCCAGCTTTCCAAAAATATTAGACAATACTGAAATTTAAGATAAATGGCATTTAGTTAATTGTTTATTCTGAGCAAGAAAAACTCTAAGAATAATATTCACGTTGTTTTGTATCAGGCATATCTATGGAATAATTGGGTGTTTTTTCACATATCTGAAGACCAGTTATATCATAATAAAGTTCAAACGCTCTGATTGGTCATTGGAAGAAGATATGGGGTCTTAAAAATGGTCTGACATCTATTCTCACTTAGATACATGCCCTCAAACTTTTATAGTTAATGGAAATTATGGATGTGCTTTGAGTATTTACCCTTTGGACTCAAACTTGTGTAAGCAGAGTCAGGATGAGCTCCACCCTGACATCTGGTGGTGAGTCATGGCAAAGCACTCCAGGGGCTGATCCAATTTGCATAGGCACACCCACCCTGCCTGGTACGAGCCATAGTGGCCCAAATGGGCATTTTGGGCTGCTGTAGGATCCTCAGTTTTCTGTATTGGGGCAGGAATTTCTGTTATTGGGGCAGGAAGAATAAACTGTTATACTGCTTATGTAAATCATGGCCAGTGGAACTGTACTTGGCCTTTTGTCATGTTAAAGGGGAACTTGCCATGAACTAAACAACACTCGCCAGCCAAGGGACATGGGTTCCAAAGCCCAGTGAATTGAGAGAGGCTGGGGACAGGGGATTGCTTCCTGGCCTTTTGGCTAAGATCAAGCATAATGCCTGGTGGTGTAGGACCCTTGTGAGGGTCTGAGACACCAATTGCAGCATCTCTGCCTCTCTCCACTGTGGAATATCAGAGCTAATGTTGAGTTCCTTGAGAGTCTGGTTTCTGACTGCTGAATTGAAATCACTCTGGGCTAATAGTGCAACTGAGCACTAGGGCTCCCCTAAACTACAAGCTGAAATCACTAAAGTGCTAACAGCCTTCTGAGCTGAAATCACTAAGCTGAAATCACTGAGCACTGTGTTAAGTAGTGGGGGAGCCTGAAGAGAAGTGGCTGGTGGAGCAGTTGGCAAGACAGCTGATGGTGTGGTGCTGCTGGCAAAGCAGAGCCGTTCGTGAGGACAGTCGGAGTGGTGCTGCTGGCAGAGCGGAGCAGTTCGTGGTTGCAGTTGGAGCAGCTTGCAGGACGGCTGGTGGAGCGGCGCTGTTGGTGGGACAGAGCAGTTTGTGGGGACAGCGGTAGCGGCTTGCGGGACAGCTGGCGGAGCAGAGCGGCCAGTGAGATGGCTGGCGGAGCAGAGTGAAGCCCCACGGAGGGGTGAGGCAATCATCTTCACGCCACGTAAGGTGTCCCTTACCCCCCGCCCCTTCCCATTGCTGCCCAGGCGGGTGGCGTGTAGCACCCTGCAGATGAACTTTTGAACTCTGGGACTGGACTTTTGGGTTCGTGGACTTTTGGGGACTTTGGGTGATGTTTGGGTTGCTGGACTCAAGAACCCAAGGGACAGGGCACGGCCCAATTGGCTGGGGTGGGTCTTGCTCACAGTTTGGCTTATAGATCCTAGTTGCGGTGTTTTCCCAATTTAAGGCTGGTATCGTTTACCTGCTGCTATTAAAGATTTCTGTTACACTGAGGCTCTGTGCTTGCGAGAGGGGAAGTATTGCCTCTTTGAGGCGCCCAGGGGTGTGTATAAGATTTTCCCAGGTTACTGGGTGGGGGCTTGAGCCGGTTTTGCATTGCATTGTTGCGAAGGGAACCCCTATGTACTGAACCTGGCCCTTGCTGCTGTCAACTCATCCTGGCAGAAGGGTTACACTTGCAAAAAGGGAAATTTCAGGTCCCAGGATTAAAAATGTCTAATGATGTTTTGCACAGTTGTATTTAGACACCACACTAATCAGAAGCACATGCAATTTGAAAGAACTGAAAGTACAAAGGTAAGCATATATTTTTGCAAACAGGCTCGGCCCCCTTCTTTTTGAAAAAATCCCCCCTCCCTCCCCTTCCCGATGTCCTGAACAATGTCAAGGTCTGTGCAGTACTCCTAGATGAGCAGTGGAAAGCTCCACAAGATTCAAAATACATAAGATGTTCCTTGATTATATTGCTGGTAAATCTAAATGACATTTATACAATGAGCTACAGCTTACTGAGTCAAATTAAAATGAAGAGGAAAATGAACACGACTGATGAGGAACATCTGCCAAGTGATGCGTTACAGTCCAGTATTGCCTAGGTATCCTTAGCTAAGATGTGTCTGAACATCACAGCATTCCTGAAGGACTTGTGAGTGGTTGCTGTAGATTATGTACGATGTTTAGGGGCAAATTTTCAAAAGAAAAAAATCCTACACATTCTCAAAATGTGAGACTATAACAGTTAGCTGAGCATAGTAAACATTAATAAAATACATAAAGTCTAAAGTAGTTCAGTTTTTTCAAAATGTTTCTTCTTTGTATATGAAACACATTAAAATTTACATGTTGCTAGTTCCTACTCTGCAGCATATTAGGAGACATTCCCAAAACTCTTAAGAGCAAGACTGATGTTATAGGTGTGACGGTGCACCCCATAAGGCTTTAGGGAAATATACTTATAAATGTATATATGTTATAACTGGAATATGTTTTATGTTATATATGCCATGTAACACATCTCTGTAAACGTTATGATGATCTACTGAATCTATTCCTCCTATTTGTATGCAAGTATCATTTTTGTAGTTGAAGTTATGAATACTGGCTGGGTACTTGCTTGATTTCTAAGTAGCCTTAGTAAAAGTATTTGGTCAGCTTCTTGAGAAAGGAATGTTCAAGTTAAGTGCCCAATCAAGAAGCACTTAACAGACAATAGAGTTTGGGAGGCTCCAATCCACATAAGAAGTCTACCTGAGGATGTTCAAGATAGCATGTGAACAATGGCTGCTACCTGTAAGTTCTGAGTCATCCATGGACATGTGACATGCCCATGTGACTCCAAATCTCCATTTTGTAACTGGATTCTACACAGGGGGAGGGAGGGGTGTCCACCCAGAAGAGAAAGTCTATAAAAATCCCTGGGAGACCCCTCCATTTTGTCTTCAGCTGGTTTAAGAGATAGCCTCTCCACCCCCAAGGATACCTGAAAGAAACTGGATCAAAAGAACAGTGACTACAGAGGGTGAGAGCGATTGCTGGACCCAAACTAGAGGGAGTCTAGTCTGTAAAAGGAAGCTTACTGGAACATCTCTGACGGTGAGGTTTTATCTGTAATAGAGATAGATGTGTTTTATTTTATTTTACTTGGTAATTCACTTTGTTCTGTCTGTTACTACTTGGAACCACTTAAATCCTACATTCTGTGTTTAATAAAATCACTTTTTACTTATTAATTAACCCGGAGTATGCATTAATACCTGTGGGGGGCAAACAGCCGTGTATCTCTCTCTATCAGGGTTATAGAGGGCGAACAATCTATGAGTTTACCCTGTATAAGCTTTATACAGGGTAAAACAAATTTATTTAGGGTTTGGACCCTATTGGGAGTTGAGTATCTGAGTGCTAAAGGCAGGAACACTTCTTAACCTGTTTCCAGGTAAGCCTACAGCTGTGAGGGGACGTGGTTCAGACCTGGGTCTGGGTTTGCAGCAGACTAGCGGGTCTGGCTCAAACCAGGCAGGGCACTGAAGTCCCAAGCTGCCAGGGCAGGAAAGCAGGGGCAGTAGTAGTCTTGGCACATCAGTTGGCAACCCTAAGGGGTTTCTGTGATCCAACCCGTCACAATAGGTCTTTCCCTAAATCCTGTTTAAGTCTTCGCGAATGTGGGTAGGGTATGTGATTGTTGCTGTACATTTGTTTTGCTATCCTCAGTATTCACAAGAACAATCAGACTGGTATATAACAATGTTGTGACTTGCAGATATACTACCAGGTATACTACCTGACAGTGACTGGGGACACAGAGTCCACTAACTTCTTACCTGACTGAAAAATATATCGTCTTCCCCTATAAGTAAAAACCCTGGCCTCCTTTATGATGGTCTGAAAGATGGGTGAAGGAACAACTGCAATAACCTGTCCTCTGACAAATCTGGAGTCTTGGTCTCTGCTAAAGATTTGAAGATCGCCTCTAGCAGCTATAAACAACAACTTATAGTGATAAAATGGAGGCCTCAAAATGATTTTATTTTTTAAGAGCAGTCTCAGCCTTTAGTTCTATGGATTTTCCTTTGCTGAATATCTTCTTATAATGAAATAATTACTTATTTGGTGATACAGAGTTTGGTTGCATTAATCCACAAAGTTGATGCCAGAACCGACTTGGCTGGTGCAATAGCACATCATAGGTTGTTGAGCAATCTGCCTGGAACATGTTTTCACCCAGATCTGTGCAACATTTCTCAGCCTAAGAAATGACCTGGTAATACCTGGGACAGCTTGCAAGTTCCAGAAAAGAAGAGGGTAACATTAAGAAGCTGTGGCTTTGGCATGTTACAAATATAATGAGTACTACAAACATTCTATCAGCCCACATATCTTTGTTATTGCTAAATTATTAATTCTTCACACATTTGGTGTAGGAGACAGAGTAGATTACTGTTTCCCTCAGAGAAGATATGAGGGGAAATAGTGGCTGTGATTGAGGAAGACACTCATGAGAGTCTGAACCTATGATAAGCGGAGGAGTTCACTTTCTGCTTAGCCAAAGACTCTAGAGCACATTTTTTCTTACCTCTAGAGAAACTTTGGTGTCTTAAGACATTAAAAGTCAATTTAAATTTGTATTGGGGCGCTATGAAGTGGATAATTTCCATTGAAGAAGTACTCAGTGTTGTTTCCACCATGACAGATCACATAGGGATCACTACGTGGTCTCGTGCATCTTTTGGAGTCTTTGTAGCTAGTACACACTAAGGTTTGGTCCACATTATCCCTGTTATTTAGGCA
Source organism: Macrochelys suwanniensis (assembly GCA_033296515.1). Classification (NCBI taxonomy): domain Eukaryota; kingdom Metazoa; phylum Chordata; order Testudines; family Chelydridae; genus Macrochelys; species Macrochelys suwanniensis. Next base: position 292,609,094 of record CM065775.1, read on the forward strand.
AAACTATCCAGCCATAGTGACCTAGTCAATGCCTTGTACACAGGCCGATCAACAAAATCTGCTGCTCTAGGCAACACTTCAGAGGGCCGCCCCCTATGCCACTCAAATTTGGCACAGGTACCTCTTTGTCTGGGCAATAAATATACCTGCCAACTATGGAAAACCTACAATATTGTAAAATTGAAACAGACTGCCTAGGGAGATAATGGAAGCTCCTTTGCTGGAGATTCTCAAAAGGAAGCTGGATAGCCATCTGTCTTGGATGGTATAGACAAAACAAATCCTGCATCTTGGCAGGGGGTTAGACTAGATGACCCTTCTAACCCTATGATTCTATGTGATCATGCTCTGTTTTGGTTAGAATAGGTTAAAAGCACTTGACACCACCCAAAAGGATTATTTTATTTTTACCATTTAAAGTAAAAAAAAATAGGTTTAACTGATTTCTAACAAATAAGAAATTTTCATTGAAGGTGATAGCTCAAAAAGTACTGAAAATTTCAGTTCACTCTGTATTACAACAAATTAGTTGCAAGACCGGTGAACAGTCAAATTTCATATTACATCATATTAGTCATTATGTCAGTTATTCAGCTTCTCTGTATTTGATCATTTTCTGCATTCTGTATTATTTATTTTGAGGCCAAAATACTCCATCAGAATTCATGGAATGGTATATTCTAATCAAATTTATTTTAAGTGCAGCCTGGCTGAATAAGGACAGTCAGATTTTCTACTTTGAATGAAACCAACAGAGAAACAGATTTTTGTAACCTTTCCCATATTTGTTTAGGCATCCATCTTCTGACAAATGGACCCATATTTCAGTTTTGATATTTTTGTAGAAAAGACACACTTGAAGTTCATATTTTGCAGTGAAATGGTAAGACACTATTGCTGTGCCAAAAACTACTACATCATTCTTATCCACTTCTCCACATCACCTCATCATATTCTTTGTACAACCTATCTGATCTATAAGGCTGGCCATGTCTTTAGTGAACTCTAATTTATTACTGTTACATTTTCTTATCGTCTGGTCTGCAATCTAATCTTATGCAGTAAACAGGGAATCCATTTCAACTTATTCTAATTCACAAAAGACAGAGTAAACATTAAGCCCACAGCAAAATGTTTGTGCTTCTGCTTTTCTTCCAAAGTGAATTTTAATTGTTAACTATGTCTGGGTTTTCACTCTGCTGTTAATTTGGGCTTCAGAAGCTATCCTATTGCCAACCAGTTCTGATTCAATTATTAATGGCCATAAGGAATGTACATCTCTCTCAGAAGTGCAGATATACTTTTATTTCCTCACAAGGAATAGAATTCTAATGACTGAGTTTGTAGAGTACTCCCTTTAATACTTAATGCTCTTGAGCCTTTACTATTAAAAAAATTCTCTCCCCATTTTCTTAGGAATTTAAAAGAGAATTAGGAAATCTCAAACACACAGTGGATGCACTTAAGAATATTTGGCTCTTACTTTTCATCTTAGATCTCAAAGCATTTTTAAAAGTTTACATCAGTTTGAGGGATGCTGAGATATTGATAGTTGAGACCATTAATCCCCATTATTTTATTAAGCACTACCTCTCAAAAAATAAAATATTTCAAAATAGAAACTTTTAAAATGTAATGTGTATTCCATTTTGCCAGATAACCAGTCTAGGTTTGTAAGACATAAGGATGAATACATCTACAATATTAAGATTACTATACCATAGCAAAATTTTAAAATATTAGGAATTCAGTATTATTGTCAGACTTTTTCAAGATTACTTTTGATAGAAATTTTAAATGTTATCTGAATTTTTTATTCCCCAAATCAAAAATGAAAAAGTGTCTATAATTACTCTAATTTGGGGGAAAAAATGCTTATTTAAAAAAGCAGTGGGCCAAACTCTGCCCTCATTTAAACCCAAAAAAACCCAGTATGTGTCTAAAATGTTTCCGTGTACAAAGCCACATGCAAATTATTAAAACTTGTGAAAGATCAGAATGTAGATGCTTTCATGGTTAATTGACACACATTATCCAACATTTACTTCTATGATTCTGTTTTCCTTTATTCGCTTCTCATTTTGTATTCTGAAAGGGAGAAAGGCAGCTTTTCAGCTGACCTAATGAAAACACTGCAACGACAAATGAGAAATCAACCTGTGTGCAGTGGAGTACAGCTGGAAAGAATGCTAATTCTCTGCTTCAATACTGCCTTCAAAGAGATTATTCAAGCCTCTCTCTGACACGGAACACAGTGATCAGCCAGCAATCGCTAGAGATGAAAATAACCTTTATCTGTTTTAACAAAAAGGTGAACTAAAAAAAGCAGTCAGACATGCCCTGAATGTTTACTATTAGCAAAGAACAAAGTGACTTTATATAGTACTTATTCAATATATTTCAGTGTTTGGATGTTTTATAGAGTTTGAAATTATAAAGTTACCCTAACTTCTAAGTGGGGCAGAGAGGAGAATAAAATAAGCAATGAACAAAAATCTAGAGCTTAAAAGAGAGCCATTTTTACTAAAATCCAACGCAAGTCTGGGAATCATAATTTCAGAGTAGGTTCTTGAACACCCAAAAGTTCTGGAGCTTTTATCCTTTATAAAGACAGGGGCCATTTATAAAACTCATATTTGGGGTTGGCTATCAAACACCCATAAAGTGTGACAATGCACAGATGAGGCATTTTGGGTCAGCCCCATCCTTATGGGAATGGTCTGAATGGACCGAAGCCTGCACATACATCAAGGTACTGAATATAATGAAAACCTTGTCACTGCAATGCATCACTAGAAGATCAGTTGCCTACAACTTCTCAGTTTTTGCCTACATGAAAACCCTATCCTCTTAGGAGAAAAGAATTAAAGCAATGCACAGGAAGTACAATATACTATAGTGAATGCACTAATGCCACTATCAACCAACAAGATTTGGGCATAAACAGTGTTGTTAATAAAAAATATACTGGTTTTACGGAACATACCAAATAAAAAGATCTAATGATGACACGATGATACCACAAGCTGTAGAAATGCCCGTAAATAAAAGAATGAATACAGTGTCCTGTGAGGGAAGACAGTATCAAAGGGTAATTGTCAAGCTTCCCCCCCACCTCCTTGAGCATCATTCCTTAAGTAACTCTCCCTTCCCCAATGCTCCCAGAAACAGGGGAGCCATGCAGTGTGCCCCAAAGGTCATCAGATATAGTTTATTTCGTACCAAGGTTCCACCTGCTGGCAGTAACTAAGACTGCACCATAATTTAGTGTCTAATTACCCAATCGCAGCAACAAATTTACTGTGCCAAACAGTGGTCTTACTATTCAGTTTAGTTAAGGTCAAGGGTTTTACACACAAATTTTATTTAGTTCTCCTTAAACTTACTCTGCAAAACTTCCAGCTTGTTGATCTCTAATATATATTTGAGAGGAATTTAAAACATCTAAAAACTACAAAAAATTATAACAAACTAGATATTTGTACTTCTCTCTAGAGAACAGCATAGCCAGCTATGTTCAATTCTTGTGATTAAACAGGCATTTACAAAGCTATTACTGAGGATGTACATGTAAGCCAGTGTCTGCCATTTACCAGACAGATCTGAGAGCAGGACAAGCACTCCTGTGACAAGCATATCAGAATAAATAGCTTTTAACATGTCCAGAGATTCTTAAGTCACAAATATCTGACAAGAAAGAAAATATGGTACCAAAATTGAATGATGAAGTTTTCAAGGGCAAAGCTGAAACTACGTTTATGGATTGCAGATAAACTTCTTCAAAGAAGTTTCTCATATTAACTCTTGATGTGCATTGTAACAGATGGGTGCAATCCTGCTGAGGTTATTTTACCCCATAAGTTTACTGTGTCAAACAGTGCCTGACATAATTTGATGTACTTTATTTCCCCCAGATGGTTTGGAGGATTGTAGGCTACTGAGCTATTTCACAAGCTGGGGAAGGGAAGCAAACTCCACTGCCAAGTCCTTTTTAAGGCCCTTTTCTTTGGGACATGGTTTATTGCTTGTATCAAACATCATGAATAAAATAACTCAACTGATGAATGTGGGACATAGTCCCCTCAGGCTTTTCCCTATTTCAATCAGCTAGGGGAAGAGAGACACCTTTCCTTTGTGACTTCTGTGCCCAGCTTCTGCTTCCATGTATACCCTGGCCAGCCATATGTTGGGCAGGGTTCCCTTAACTCTTTCCAGTCTGCTGCTGTTCCTTGACACAAGGACATTATGTTGTCCAGAAATTGACACTCTCCAGTGTTTAAACCAAAAACCTAGGAACTGCCATGTTGGATCAGACAGCTGTGCATGATGACCAGTCTTAGACTTTGGGCAGTAATAGATGCTATATAAAACCCCTAAAATGGACAACTATACAGTAATGTTCTCATGGAGAAGTTTCTTCCAAATCCCAGGCCACTGGCAGTTAGGTTATCTCTAGATGCTTCGGGTTTTTTCTCTCTCATACATTTTTATCCAAGTTAGCGTAAATGACTGATATATTTACTATTCCTTAGTATTTATTCTTACTAAACTATTTTCTTCAACAACCTATTGTGGCAGTGATTTCCACTGGTTACTTATACATTGATTTAAAAATCAGAAACAATTCTTATAATATGATGCCTTTTAATTTCATGTAAATATTCCCTTGTGTTTCAATTATGGGAAAGGATACATACGAGCACTGACTTCCAGTATGCAATTCATTATTTTTATAATGCGATACCACCATTAATTCATTTCTGCTCTCACCTAAATTTAATGAGCTGAGTGCTTGGTTATCTTAGTCTCACATTATATCTTAATTTTAGATTAAATCACACCTAGTAGTCAAAGAAGCAATGGAGATCAATAGATACAGTAGAAAACCACTTGCCTTCTGTTCGGTTAGAGGTAAGGTGCAGCTACAAGCAAGGTGTATAGAAAAAGAACAGTGCCCCTTTCTTTCCCCATTCAACTCACATTAATTTAGGACACTTGAAAACATCCCAAAAAGTTCTACATTGGAATGCATTTCCATCTCATCTACAATGCCAGCTGTAACATGCAAGAGGAGCTATAGCTTAATGGTCTCAGCAGAAGACTGGGTGCCAGGGCATGCAGAGTTCGAATCCCTTCTCTGGCCTTGACCAAGTCACTTTACCGTTGTGTCTCATTTTCCCTAAAATGGAGATAAAACCTACCTTATTTATAAGCAGTATAAAATAATAGGTATTTCACGGAGAAGACACTGAAGAGAAGCCCCTCACATGAGGTGTTCTCAAGCAAATTGATGGGCTTGATCAACATATAAGGACATAACCAAGAAAACAAAAGGTACCGAAAGGACAAGGTTTGCAAATGGCACCATAGCAATAGTGAAGAATCAGGAGGACCCTTACTTACTATGCACTGCTAATGGAATAAGAGACCTACCCAACCCCCAGAAGACTTTGATTGGGCTGAGAAGAGGGTCAATCTCCACTACCAAGTCCATCATCAGACCACCACCAAGGGGACAGTAGGTCAGACAGCCAGATGTCTTCAAAGATGTTGGGGGAAAGATAAATGAGGTTATTTTTGTCCCATCTCTATTATGCCCACTGCATACTGAGTTTATAGTCTAGGTTGGAAAGACAATACAAACTACTTAAGGAGTAGGTATGGGATTGGGAGATGAGTCCAATCAGAGAAGATCATTACTAGAAATGTATTTTAAGAAGAAGTTTGAAGAAGGAGAGAGCTGTCACTTGCTGCACAAAAGGGGAGCATAGGATCTATATGAAAAAGAGCACAAGTGCAGAGTTGGTGAAGGGTCAAAGGAATAGCTACTGGCAGGGGTGGCTCTATGATTTATGCCACCTCAAGCACGGCAGTCAGGCAGCCGTCGGCGGCGTTTCTGAGGGAGGTCGCTGGTCCCGTGGATTCGGTGGTGTTCCTGCGGGTGCTCCGCCGGTCCCATGCTGTCGGCGGACCTGCCGCCAAATTGCTGCCGAATCCGCGGACCTCCCGCAGAAACGCCACCGACGGCTGCCTGACAGCCGCCCTCACAGCAACCGTCACACCGCTGCCCCCCCACCCCCACCCCCGCGGCTTGCTGCCCCAGGCATGTGCTTTCTGCGCTGGTGCCTGGAGCCGGCCCTGGCTACTAGGGAAAGTTATGTGAGTCAAGAAGTAGAAGTTAGGGTTTGATTTATTTCAATGAAATAATATAAGAGTATAGAACTGCTGAACTGAAATGCTATTCTTCCCAATACTGCCTGTATTATTTGCAGTATTTGACTACAGAGCAATTGTGTCATTTGGCATGACCACAATTATGCAGAATACAGAGATATCTGCTTGACACCTCCAATAATTATGCATACAAATCTCTTACACAGAGTACACCAACCATCTACTAGTGATTAGCCGTTTGTTTGTGTCCCGCCCCAATTCTTAAACAGGAATTAGTCTACACAGATGAATTAGATGGCTTAAGTGACTGTGTATTCAGCTGACATTTTTTACATCTGATGCAGATGTCTATTGTATTGCAATTTCCACTTATGATTTAGTGGTGAGGTCAACACCAACAACAATATACAAAATGATTGAGCCAACTCTTTCTCTCTACTAGGGTGACCAGACAGCAAATGTGAAAAATGGGGAGAGGGGGTGGGGGGTAATAGGAGCCTACATAAGAAAAAGACCCAAAAATCGGGACTGTCCCTATAAAATCGGGACATCTGGTCACCCTACTCTCTACTGCCTTAAATCTGGCACTATATTCTTGAACTATCTTGTAATTTACAACCTTCATTCTGTGAAGTGATCAGTACCTACCGAGCATTCTGAACTTCTGTTCACATAAAGGAAGTTGAGGGACTTGGCAGTTCTCAGAGGTGCTTGGGATTCGTCCCACTATTCTTGCACAATATTAGTGTCATATTCACACAGTTGCCCAGTCCATTGTTACAAATTTTTAGCCCTTTATCCAAATATACCATGAACAGGGCCGGCTCTAGGCACCAGCCTAGGAAGCACATGCTTGGGGCGGAACATTGTAAGGGGCGGCATTCAGGCCAATCTTAGGGCGGCACATTCCACTCTGCCCCCCCACACACACTTTTTTTTCCTTCGGCAGTGCTCTAGCTGGGGTTTTTTTGGTTTGTTTTTTTTTGTGTGCCTGGGGTGGCAAAAAAGCCAGAGCTGACCCTGACCATGAAACATGAATCACTGATTTGTTTTGCCCTGGCTTAGTGTAGGGTCTATTTCTTTCAGATGTCTGTATTAAGAAACAACCCTGGCACTAAAATGTTTCCAAATCATCTTCTGCTTCCTTGACATCTCTTGCAATTTGGATGATCCAAATACAGATCTGATGTTCTCAAAAGGATTAAAGGGGTTGGAATTTTGAATTTAAAAGATTACACAGAATGGACATAAAGAGTAAGCATTTGCTGATCTAAGAATCAAGCACAAAATATTTAAGCTCACTGGATTTCTGGTTCAAAATCCAGCAACATGGGTTTAGCCCTTCATCCTTCTGAGACAGATATATGGACTTGAGATCCATGTAGTGAGTCTCTCTGAATAAATGTATTTCTCTCGGCTACTTTTTGTAAGGATGGGGCTTGCCCCAGTTTCTTTCAACTGGTTACCCACCCAGTTCTTATCCTAGTTGAAAGACAGAATTCATTATGCTGCATCTCTTTGAGGACAAAAGTTTCCATATTAGAGTTAGAGATATTATTTAGAGACAAGCCAACATTTGTTTGCAACCTGTATTGTGAGTTGCCAGTTTTGGATTGGGTTATATGTGCATAAATGGTGGTAAATTTAGTTTAAGATTTTGTATTGACAATGAGAGTCTCTGGATTCAATTTAGAAGTGGGAGCAACATGGGTAATGTCGTGGTGGGAGTCTGCTACAGACCACCAGACCAGGGGGATGAGGTGGATGAGGCTTTCTTCCAGCAATTAACAGAAGTTACTAAATCACAGGCCCTGGTTCTCATGGGTGACTTTAATCACCCCGATATCTGCTGGGAGAGCAATACAGCGGTCCACAGACAATCCAGGAAGTTTTTGGAAAGTGTAGGGGACAATTTCCTGGTGCAAGTGCTGGAGGAACCAACTAGGGGAAAAGCTCTTCTTGACCTGCTGCTCACAAACAGGGAGGAAATAGTAGAGGAAGCAATAGTGGATGGGAACCTGGGAGGCAGTGACCATGAGATGGTTGAGGTCAGGATCCTGACACAAGGAAGAAAGGAGAGCAGTAGAACAGAGACCCTGGACTTCAGAAAAGCAGACTTTGACTCCCTCAGGGAACTGATGGGCAAGGTCCCCTGGGAGAATAACATGAGGGGGAAAGGAGTCGAGGAAAGCTGGCTGTATTTTAAAGACTCCTTATTGAGGTTGCAGGAACAAACCATCCCGAGGTGTAGAAAGAAAAGTAAATATGGCAGGGGACCAGCTTGGCTTAACAGTGAAATCCTTGCTCGTCTTAAACACAAAAAAGCAGCTTACAAGAAGTGGAAGATTGGACAAATGACCAGGGAGGAGTATATAAATATTGTTCAGGCATGCAGGAGTGAAATTAGGAAGGCCAAATCACACTTGGAGTTGCAGCTAGCCGGAGATGTTAGGAGTAACAAGAAGGGTTTCTTCAGGTATGTGAGCAACAAGAAGAAAGTCAAGGAAAGTGTGGGCCCCTTGCTGAATGAGGGAGGGAACCTAGTGACAGAGGATGTGGAGAAAGCTAGTGTACTCAATGCTTTTTTTGCCTCTGTCTTCACAGACAAGGTCAGCTCCCAGGCGGCTGCACTCCACAGCACGGTATGGGGAGGAGGTGACCAGCTCTCTGTGGAGAAAGAAGTAGTTCGGGACTATTTAGAAAAGCTGGACGAACACAAGTCCATGGGGCCGGATGCACTGCATCCGAGGGTGCTAAAGGAGTTGGCCGATGTGATTGCAGAGCCATTGGCCATTACCTTGACAAATCATGGCAATCGGGGGAGGTCCCGGATGACTGGAAAAAAGCTAATGTAGTGCCCACCTTTAAAAAAGGGAAGAAGGAAGATCCGGGGAACTACAGGCCAGTCAGTCTCACCTCAGTCCCTGGAAAAATCATGGAACAGGTCCTCAAGGAATCAATTCTGAACCACTTAAAGGAGGGGAAAGTGATCAGGAACAGTCAGCATGGATTCACCAAGGGCAAGTCATGCCTGACTAACCTAATTGCCTTCTATGATGAGATAACTGGCTCTGTGGATGAGGGGAAAGCAGTGGATGTGCTATTTCTTGACTTTAGCAAAGCTTTTGATACAGTCTCCCACAGTGTTCTTGCCAGCAAGTTAAGGAAGTATGGGCTGGATGAATGCACGGTAAGGTGGATAGAAAACTGGCTGGATGGTCGTGCCCAACGGGTAGTGATCAATGGCTCCATGTCTAGTTGGCAGCCGGTATCAAGTGGAGTGCCCCAAGGGTCGGTGCTGGGGCCGGTTTTGTTCAATATCTTCATCAACGATCTGGAGGATGGTGTGGACTGCACCCTTAGCAAGTTTGCAGATGACACTAAACTGGGAGGAGTGGTTGATACGCTGGAGGGTAGGGACAGGATACAGAGGGACCTAGACAAATTAGAGGATTGGGCCAAAAGAAATCTGATGAGGTTCAACAAGGACAAGTGCAGAGTCCTGCACTTAGGACGCAAGAATCCCATGCACTGCTACAGACTAGGGACCAAATGGCTGGGCAGCAGTTCTGCAGAAAAGGACCTAGGAGTTACGGTGGACGAAAAGCTGAATATGAGTCAACAGTGTGCCCTTGTTGCCAAGAAGGCTAACGGCATTTTGGGCTGTATAAGTAGGGGCATTTCCAGCAGATCGAGGGACGTGATTATTCCCCTCTATTCGGCACTGGTGAGGCCTCATTTGGAGTACTGTGTCCAGTTTTGGGCCCCACGCTACAAGAAGGATGTGGATAAATTGGAAAGAGTCCAACGGAGGGCAACAAAAATGATTAGGGGGCTCGAGCACATGACTTATGAGGAGAGGCTGAGGGAACTGGGATTGTTTAGCCTGCAGAAGAGAAGAATGAGGGGGGATTTGATAGCTGCTTTCAACTACCTGAAAGGGGGTTCCAAAGAGGATGGATCTAGACTGTTCTCAGTGGTAGAAGATGACAGAACAAGGAGTAATGGTCTCAAGTTGCAGAGGGGGAGGTTTAGGTTGGATATTAGGAAAAACTTTTTCACTAGTAGGGTGGTGAAGCACTGGAATGGGTTACCTAGGGAGGTGGTGGAATCTCCTTCCTTAGATGTTTTTAAGGTCAGGCTTGACAAAGCCCTGGCTGGGATGATCTAATTGGGTTTGGTCCTGCTTTGAGCAGGGGGTTGGACTAGATGACCTCCTGAGGTCCCTTCCAACCCTGAGATTCTATGATTCTATGATTTTAGAGGAAACTAAATGAAAAAGTCCCCATTAGCTGATAGTCAAAGCAAATAAAATAAATGCATACCCCAAAGTAAAAAAAAAAAAGTTAAAAAGTGCCACTGTGGCTAAACAACAAAGTAAAAGAAGCAGTTAGAGGGAAAATACTGAGGAAAATAGAAAGAAGCATAAACTCTGGCAAGTTAAGTGTAAAAGAATAATTAGGCAGGTCAAAAAGAATTTGAAGAGCAACTAGCCAAAGACTCAAAGTAACAGCAAAAAATTAACTACATCAGAAGCAGGAAGCCTGCTAAACAATCAGTGGGGTCACTGGATAATGAAGGTGCTGAAGGAAGAGAAGGCCATTGCGGAAAAACTAAATGAATTCATAGCATCTGTCTTCACAGCGGAGGATGTGAGGGAGATTCCCATACCTGAGCCAGGGTATCAGTAGAGAAGGTTTTTGAACAAATTGATAACTTAAACAGTAAAACATCAACAGGACCAGATGGTATACACCCAAGAGTTCTGAAGGAACTCAAATGTGAAATTGCACAACTACTAACTGTGGTTTGTAACCTATCATTTACATCAGCTTCTGTACCAGATGACTGGAGGATAGCTAATTTGATGCACATTTTTTTAAAAAGGCTCCAGGGGCAATCCCGACAATTACAAACTGGTAAACCTAACTTCAGTACCAGGCAAATAGGTAGAAAATATAGTAAAGAACTGAATTATCAGACACATAAACGAACACGATTTGTTGGGGAAGAGTCAACATGACTTTTGTAAAAGGAAATCATGCCCCACCAATCTATTAACATTCTTTGAGGGGGTCAACAAACATGTGGACAAGGACGATCCAGTGGATATAGTGTACCATCAGAAAGCCTTTGACAAGGTCCCTCACCAAAGGCTCTTAAGCAAAGTAAGTAGTCATGGGATAAGTGGGAAGGTCCTCTCAAGCATCAGTAACTTGTTAAAAGATCGGAAACAAAGGGTATGAATAAATGGTCAGTTTTCAGAATGGAGAGAGGGGTAAATATTGGTGTCAGCCAGGAGCCTGTACTGGGACCAGTGCTGTTCAACATATTAATAAATGACCTGGAAAATGGGGTAAACATTGAGATGGCAAAATGTGCAGATGATACAAAATTACTCAAAATCGTTATGTCCAAAGCAGATTGCAATGAGTTACAAAAAGATCTCACAAAACTGGGGGACTGAGCAACAAAATGGCAGATGAAATTCAATATGATAAATGCAAAGTAATGCATATTGAAAAACATAATCCCAGCTATACATACAAAATTATGGGGTCTAGATTAGCTGTTACAACTCAAGAAAGATCTTGGAGTCATTGTGGATAGTTCTCTGAAAACATCCAATCAATGTGCAGCAGCACTCAAAAAAGTGAACAGAAGGTTGGGAACTAAAAGGGATAGCTAAGATGACAGAAAATATCACGATGCCTATACATAAATCCATGGTACACCCACATCCTGAATACTTCGTGCAGATCTGGTTGCTCCATCTCAAAAAAAAATATTAGAATTGGAAAAGGTACATAGAATCACAACAAAAATGATTAGGGAGTATGGAACAGCTTCCATGTGAGGATAGATTAAAAAGATTGGGACTTTTCACCTTGGAAAAATGACCACTAAGGGAGTATACGATAGAGGTCTATAGAATCTTGACTGGTGTGGAGAAAGTGAATAAGGAAAGGTTATTTACTCCTTCACATAACATAAGAACTAGGGGTCACCCAATAAAATTTATATGCAACAGGTTTAAAACAAACAAAAGGAAGTTCTTCTTCACATAACACACAGTCTACCTGTGGAACTCTGTGCCAGGAGATGTTGTAAAGGCCAAAACTATGACAGGGTTCTAAAAAAAGAACTGAAGTTCATGGAGGATAGGTCCATCAATGGCTATTAGCCAGGATGGTCAGGGATGCAACACATGCTCTGCGTGTTCCTAGCCTCTGTTTGCCAGAAGCTGGGAGTGGAAGAGAGGGGATGGATCACTCTATGACTGCCTGTTCTACTCATTCCCTTTGAAGCATCTGGGATTGGCCACTGTCAGAAGACAGGATACTGGGCTAGATGGACCATTGGTCTGACCCAGTATGGCCATTCTTATGTTCTAAGTAATTGATAGTATTTTTCAGGATTTCATTTTAGTATTTCATACTGGGTTAGACTGATCATAAAACAGAAGTCACATGTTGTGTGTTACCTGACTGAGTCTGTCCTATTTGGTTAGAAAGTTGCAGGACATCCAGAAGAAGTTGTTGGAAATATGCAAGTTGAAGATGAGGTTAGCAAGAGACTTGAGTCTCATCAATAACAGATTAAGTGTACTGTGAAAAAGGGAGGCCTGAGGATGGAGCCCTGGGTGAAAATCATAGAAAGAGTAGAAAGAAGAAGAGGATCTACTAAAGCTAATACTGAAGATGTAGTCAACTAAATAAGAGAACCAATAAAGGACAGTGTCACAGAAAGCCAAGGATGAGAAAGCATCAAGAAGTTGGTGTTTCGGGATATCTTTGGAAGAAGATTGACAAGAATGAATATAAAGAAGTGACCCTTAGACATAGCAAGAAGCCATGAGTCACTTTTACCAGGGCACAGTTCCTTTGGTTTGGAGATGGAGAAAGTGTTCAAACTGAGATTAGCATACAGGAAGAGTCTTTCCTTCTTGAAGTATGCATTTGCAGTAGATTACCCAAAAGTAGAGCTGATTCAATAATGGCAATAAAGTAGATGACTTGGTGTCTGCTGAAGATTGGGGCTTAGATGAGAGCTCACCTGCTGCAGCGCTGTTTGGCTAAGACAAACTACTGTCTACAAATTGCTCAAATCTGCCATCAGAACTGATAGGAATAGTCCCTGTATTTATGACCGAGAGATACATGACCACCACTTGAGATACAATTTGCAATTTAGGTCTCTTGACACATCCTGGGCTGTTACTGTAGTCTTAGATAGTAGCAAAAGATCTCCCATGTCCACCCACACCTGGAACCAAAATAAGCTGTCACTCAGAGTAAATTAAGAACATCATACTAGATCTACACCATGGCAGAAACACAGTTAAGTATGTTGACATTTATAGCATCATAATTGGCAACTGAGTTAGCACCCTCAGTGAGACAAATGGAGAGGGTTACACTTTTTAGAGCTACTCTTTCACACACTCTCAAGATTCAGGCATTAGACTTGTGCATTATTTGCACATGGTTTGCATTTTCAACATCTTTAAAAAAATAAAACTAGGATGCTGAGAATCTGGAGTACAAGCAGTCATTGTGGGTGTGTTGTAGTAAGCCATACTACTGCACACTATCCCAGTTAGTTCTTACTTCTGCACTGGTAAGCCAGGTTCAGAAAAGAACAAGACCTCAGTCGCAGCTTCCTGAAGCCTCACCCAAAGGAAAACACACACACACGGTGGCTTCCTTCAGCTCCACGAAAGGCCTCAACAAAACAGTCTTTACTGCAGTTAGCATTTCTGGTATAATCCTTCTGCGTCAGTTAGACAGTAAATTCCCAGTCAGTATGTCCGTCCTGGCTTGCTTCCTTCCTGGCCTGCAGGTTGATTCAGCAGCCACCTAGGCTAGAAGGAAGTATGACAACACTTCTCCCTCCACTCTACAAGCCCCAGTTTCTTCTTACGTCTTCTTCAATTAGCAATCACAACTGCCAGCTCCCGCTTCCAGCAACTTAAATGTACATCTGCACGGGGTTAAAACCCCTGCAGCATGGCCATGGTGGGTCAGCTGACACAGGCTCGTAGGGCTTGGGCTACAGGGCTACAAATTGCTGTGTAGCTGTTCGGGCTCAGTGACTCTCCAGCCTTGCAGGGTCCCAGAGCTCAGGCTTCAGCCCAAGCTCAAACATCTACACAGCAATTTTTCAGCTCCAGAGCTCAAGTCTAGAGATCCCAAGTCAGCTGCCCTGGACCAGCTGCATGGTTTTTATCCCAATGTAGACATACCCTAAGAGGTCACAGATGTCAGCACCAGGAACCCCACCCCACCCAGCTCAAGCCTGGAAGCTTTGCTAATTATTATGGTCTAGGTTTCCCTTCTCAGCCCTTCTGCCTCAGCCAGGCATGGAACACATTTGCCCTATCACAAGTGCCACAACGGCATTCCAGAAGCTGAGATACATGGGAATGCTACAACCACATGCCTTTTCCTTGGGAAAGCCCCATACATGACTAGTGGCTATGGTGGTAGAGAGGAACTGTCATGATTATTTGACCCTGATTCATTATTTTTGAACACTTCACGTTGGCAGTACTGGGAATTCCCATTACAAAAGGAGGCGCCTCAGCCGGATATGCTGGCTTTACGGCTGCTTTGTGCCACTACAGTACTGCAAAGCAAGCATAGAAGAGCCAAGAATCTGCCCTGGATAACCTATTTGTTGTAAGAATTGTCCCTTATACAAGTCTATCATGTCATTTGAGTAGCACACCATATCTGCTGTATCTGATAACATTTCAGATACATTAACCCGTACCTTTAATCAAAAGTGGTAAAGTAACACCCCCTCTTTGTAAGTCATTGAATGATTACAAAACAATATGAACAATCACCGAGGATCCATTTCTGTAAGCTAGCATTTGTAGTCTGCAATAATGGAGTTCATTTTCCACTAACTGACAAGTTAAGTAGTAGGAAATTGAGTTTAATTAAGCAAATGGCAAAACTCTTTTCAGCACTTGTTCATAGAAGGATATAAACTGCAGATGAATTATTCTTCTGGTCTAGTCTACACTATTAAAATAAAGGTCAATACAATTCTAGAGAAATCTGAAGCTGTACCTCCTTTGTAAATACCTTTGTGAGCATTAAGCAAACATCTGAAAATAATGGGGGTTAAGAAAGGAATTTAATTTAAAGAAAGCAAATGCATTTCAAATTAATGACATCACATTTAACAACCTCTTAGAAAACGTAATACTTGTAAGCTGCATTAAAAGTATTTTTCTTTACTAAAATCATCTATCCCTGTTGATAATATAGAAATATCATAATTCCATTAATAATCTGAAGAGATTTATACAACCATTTCTTGGTACAACAAAATGATTTGCCCATCATAACATCCAACATTTTTAAAAAATGTTTGTAAAATTAGAGCTATTAGCATCTACAACTAAAATGTAACTTCTTGATGTATCTAGAGTGCTACAATGCAAAAGGTTCTAAAAAGTTTTCCAACATGAAAAATAAAGTATAAAAAAATCTGATTGTATCCATGGACTTTAGATTTAGACCAACATATTAGATTCAGGCCTAAGTCTCCTGCAAAACTTGGGTAAAATGTGATCACTCTCAAAAATATAATGTGCATGCATTTGCTAGTCCAATATAAATAAATAGTTTTTAATAGTATTGTCCTTTTACTATTTTAGAACATTTTAAGATTCTTCTTTTTCAAATCAATAGATACAATACTATATGCTACACTGCAAGATGGACTAATTCATGAAAACATTCTTATTTTTAATTATATTGGATCAAATAATCAAAATCAATCTAATTTGATTTATTCCTTTAATGGGAAAATTCTACTAAACAAACCATCATCGCTCAGGGCAGGAAGGGACCTCAGAAAGCATCATTAATGAGAATGCATTAAGTATACCAGGACTTCCCGTGACAGGAGTTTGTCTTAAAAGCCTCCAGTGAATTTCACTGCCTCCCTAGATAACCTGTTCCAGTGCTTAACTATTGTTCTAGCTAGGAAAAACTTTCTAACATCTAACCTAAATGTCCCAGGCTGCAATTTAAGCCGATTACTTCTTATCCTACCTTGAGTGGACATGGAGAAACATTGATCACTGCCTTCTTTTACATATTTGAATACTTCTGTTCCCTTTCTTCTCTTCTTTAGAATAAACATGTCCAATTATTTCAACCTTTCCTCATAGGTCATGTTTTCTAAACCTTTTATCAGTTTTGTTGTTCTCCTCTGGACTCTTTCTAATTTGCACACATCTTTCTTGACGTGTGATGCCCAGAACTGGACACAGTACTCCAGCTGGGGCCTCACCATTGCCAACTAGAGTGGAACAGTTACCTGCTGTGACTCACATATGACACTCCTTTCAGTACACCCCAGAATGAGATTGCAAAATATTCTTACACAAAACAAGATGATTTGCAAATGTAAAAATGTAACTTTACCACTTTTCAGTAGGGAAACCATACTTTACATAAAATAAAATCTCAGAAAACTTACTAGAAAAGGTTACTTTATAACAGATCAGTTAAGTAGTTAAAAATTGAATTGTCTGAAACTTTGGATCACCAATGCTTTAAGATGTAAAAGCAATCAGGATTAATAATAAATAAATCGCAAACAGATTAACAACAGATCAACAACAGAGCATTAGAAATGAAGAACTAAGGGCTTGTCTACACAAGGACATCCAGAAATGTAAATTGGTTAAACTACATTAAACCTACGTGAACACCCTCATTCAAAATTAGTCAAACCTAAAGGGTTCCTCTGTATTGCATTAGTGTTTATATCCTCGTGTTTCTCAGATTTTTATTGAAAATACTGAAGAATGCTGATGAGAATGAAAACATTATTATTTCTAGCAAATGACAATATTTCTTTTCATATAAAAATTCTTTGTAATTTTATAAGCATACATTGTATATCTATTTACAACTAATAGTGTAAAAGTTTAACAAGCCTCACAAATTAGACTAACTTTATATGTCAAAAGCAAGTTTTAATAATTCCAACAAACATAAATAAGCCAAAAATACAGAAAGCCAATGAAGAAAACTAAAATAGGGGGTAACATATGAACATTTGTCATGACTAACAACACTAGTTATGTCTCATTTCGAATTAACTGAAGTCTTTTGATAGAGAGGAGACTAAAGCCAATGAAAAGAGAAGTGCAGTAGCCCAGACTCACGTCACGGTGAAAGCACACGCAAGTGACATGATATCTGAGTACCCTAGAAGCAGGCTAACAATATTCCTAATAGAGTAAAAGGAAAAATCAAACACTTGAGAAAGATTGTATATAAAGTTAAAAAGTTACATTTTCCCATTGACCTCTCCCCAAGGTGAGCTAGAAGCAGGTCTCATCAATGAAGAACGTCATTCAGGCAGGAAGAATATACTGTACACTATGTAGCTCTGAATCAGTAGAGTAAATTCAGGACAACTTAAACTGCACTAGAGCATGGACTAATAAACATAAAAACAAAGCCATCATTGGCACCAGAAGCTCATCATTTACAAACATGTGACTAAACTGGATATAGTAACATCTTTGTTCTCACTTGAAAGCAGAGTTATCAAAGGAAGTGCAACATGGAAAATTCACTTTAAAAGCACGTACATGTAGAAATTCTATTTTGGGGTTTAGCTATAAAAGAAACTTCAAAGATGTGGGTTCCTTAATCAGAAATTTTATATCAATAAAAAGTCAAATAGCTTTACTGCTCTGAAATTGAAGAACAGAAATGGTAAAAACTCTGACAGAAGTGTGAGTAAAATATATTAAATTGTAACCTTTTCACGCTTATTTGATGTTTTGAATAGTGTTAATTGTATATACAACAGAAAGAGCATTATGCCACATTTACAACACAAGTTAAATGTAGCAGTTTTTAGGAAGGGAGGGCTGCCTTTTTTAAAGTAACAGTTAAGTTAAAATTCAAAATAAAGTAAAAAAGAAGATGCACTGATCTGAGATGTAGGGATATCAGCATACTGCACAACTCCTCTTGTTCATTATTCACTTAGATACCGGGAAAAGTGAAACGTTTTTCATCAGCAGCAGCAGCCTGAACATCCATCCCACTCTTACTAAAGGCAAATAGTGAGGGATCTGGTGAAAAACCTCTTTAGTATCCACATGGAGAAGAGGAAGTTTCCAGACACATCCAGAATTAAAATAGAAAAGTCCAGTTACCTAAAGCCCCAGTTGGAGACAAGGGCTTTCATTCAGCGGCACTATAGATCACTAGAAAGGGGGGTTCTCTTGGCCAACCACCACCATTCTTCTGTCAGTGTTAGGAGAAGAATCTGGCTTAGCCTGATGTCCACTGATTTTGACTAACTTGTAACCATTTATCTGAAAGTAGAATTAAGCTCATGGCAAATTGCCATATACTACTGGAATGTATATACAAAACAGCACATCATCATAAAAGAACAGTGTTAATACAAAATTGTGAGGGAGAGATAAGGGATACGATACACACAGTATGATATCTTTCAGACTAGCTTTTTTCATTATTCTTATAGCAGTTTAGATGGTCTGATTCTGCTAATTTATTGGTTTGTACAAAATAGAAGTTGGAGACATTTAAAGACTGAGGTTCTTATGCTTTTGCCCCACCATTATCGAATTACCTTTTCTTATTTAGAAAGATTAATCTATTTCAGTTTTTAAATCTAAACTGAAAGTATGTGTTTAATGCTTTTAACTGTATTTGACCTACAAAACATCCTAGATTATGTGCAATATAAATGCATTACATCATTAGCAACAAATAAATCAGGCTTTGAAAAGACAAAGCATGCAGAATACATTAACATCTTCATCTGAAACTAGTTTCTGTGCCAGATCCTAGGGTGTATAGAAAGCTATAAGCTATTGTGCTCTAGACATCACCATACCAGTTCAGTCAGAGTTCTAAATGTGGTCATACTGTAAGGCATTAACATCCATTCAAGATCTGATCTTTTGAAATTCTTCCCTATGGAATTTTCCCTAAATGTGCTTGACCTAATAGATTAAGAATTAACTTCTCAGTACCAGAGAGCACTTGTAATTTCCATCTTGTTAATATTAACCCCTTTGCAACCATAGCTGCGCCGAGAAAACAAGGTCCTTTCTTTACAATTTTGTGACAAATGTATATGTAACAGCGACAGACCCCGGTCGTCAGCGGGCGAGATCAAACCTGGGACCTCTAGAGCTTAATGCATGGAGCTCTACCACATGAGCTAAAAGCCAACTGACTGTTAGCGAAGGCTGTAGAGCAGACTCATTAATCTCTCCCTCTTTCTCAGTGGTCTCGATGCCACTCAAGGGGACAGATCACCACAACCAAGAAGTGTGTGGGTTACATATAGATGGATTCATTGATGAAAAAATATCTACATTCGGTTATAAAAATAGGTTGACGGCAAAATTGATTCTAACAGTTCCTACTAAACAGGCTGAACTTCAAAATGGTCCCACGCACATGTGAAGGACAACTCAGATTTCCAGTTTCACTTAATTTCATACCATGCACATGAGTTAATATCTAATATATAACATGCAATACTTTCAACTGCATGACTACTGCTGTCAAGTCCATACAAGCTTTTCTGAATACTTTTACATTTAAAAAGCGCCTGCAGGCATAGTGGAACCATCCAAATCTCTAAAACCACATTGTGATCACTCATTTCAATCCTACTTATTTTGAGAGATTTGATGGCATCACAGCACAAGGTAGTAAGAGATTTTAAGAGAGCATTGTAAGACATCTTGTAAAGTATCATCTGGAGGTACTCATTCCGAAACAAGAACCCATAACTATTTGGGCCAGTTGACCCACACTTACAGTTTACAAACATTAAGAGCAGAACTGAGCCTGAATCAGGCTGCAATAAGCAATGAAAATTTTGCTGTAATACTTTTTTGATGTTGCAATCACTGCCCATATTTACTGACCGTGAACTGCATTTGGAATAGAGTTGTTTTTAGTGGAGGTTCAGGTGACGTAAAGTGATGTAATCCAACAAGAGGAAGACAAATAATTATTAAAAGAAAATGTCAGAAATCTTTATGCATGACATTAGTCAAACTTATTTCACTTCCCATGTAGTCATATCAATAATATTGTATAATCATTTGCCAAGAAGCTTATGCAACTTGTTTGAAAATAAATATGAATCTTGTAAGTAAACTAACTAATGTTTAAACTAAAAAAAGAGGTCTGAACAGGACCATAGGCTGGGTATGCATCAACATGTTTTCATACTAGGTTTCAGCTGAGGCCAAGCAAATCTTCCACAGAACATTACTCCCGGAAGACTACATTTAACTAACAAGGATGTGTCTAAAACACAGATGAGAGAAAAGTAAGCTCTTATATAAATTCGGAAGCTATTCAATACTATATAATTCTCTAGCAATCAAGCACCGTGAGTAGGCACGGAAAACTGGATAATGCCGGCTAAGACATTTCTTGTTCAGTCAAGTGAAGTCATAGCAATGCAACACAGGAGGCCTATTTTGATTGGGACTCATGTAGCATGCTTAGCAATTCTTGAAGTATAGAATAATACTTTACTGCTTTACCTTCTGCATTAAGTTACAGAATTAACCACTTAAGTCTTATCCAAGGACTAAACTGAAATTTATGAAGAATTATACAGCCAATCTTTCTGAGGCTTTGTAAGAACTGTAAACTCTGTCAACTCAAACAGAATACAAAAGAAAAACGTTTTCAAAAGCTCTGTATTAAAGGCTTTGTCCAGCTATGTGAGATGACTGACTTTTTATTCAGAAGCTTGCTGTGTTATATACTTGTGCTATGCTGAGAATGTTGTATGCTGTCACTGGTATTCTTCTCCAATGTTGGAAAATAGCCAATAAAAGAAAAATGAGAAATTGTTTCAATAAAGTGGTTTTCTGAATACTGTTATAGGGAGATTTTCTTTTCATATTATACTTCAACAGCAGAATGTTCAGATACTTCTCTGATACAACTTCGGCAGCATCTTTCAAAGGAGGATCTAAGTTGAAATGCCAAAATTTACTGAGACTCACAACAACTTTGTGAGGTAGGAAAGTATGGCATGTGTGCATGTTCAATTCACTTTATTACAAACAAAATTAACAATAATTTTTTTGTAATCTGAGGTGTCACTTGTCATGACAATAGGTTTAAAACATTTCAGACAAAAAGGAAAAGGGTGGGAAGGGACACTCAATTATTAACTTTATCCTGTTCTTTTTGACATATACATGCCTATTCCAGAGTGTCCCACTTATCTATTATGAGACTCAGGATTGTCATCCATTGCTTGGCACTGTGCTCTTTATTAGTATGAAAGGTGAGGCTGTTTCAGCTTCCAAGAAGCATTTAGAAGGTTATGCATTTTTAAGCAGACACCCATGACAGACATTAGAATTAAGTAACTGCATGTCTACAAGTATGGAATACTGATAATTTGTGCAAAACCAAACCTAAAACAACAAACCCTGGGTGAAAAACAACAAAAAAAATTAAAAAATTAATTCTAACAACATTTTTTCCAATTTGCATCTTAAATATTATTACTACTACTGCTATCCTAGGTTCTACTTCTCCTCTCTGCTGCTGGCCAACATGCTGTTGCTTTCAGATCCTCTACTATGTCGTAGCCAAGAAAATAAATTTCCTCTGGTAGAGAAAGTGGCTAACTGTGAGTGACAGCAGCCAGCAAATTATGTCCAACACCTTCACGAAGTAGCAAAACTGAACAGTTACAGTAATGGAAAGACATGCATGGGAAACAGATTCATAGATTGTGAGACCAGAGGAGCCATTATAATCACCTAACCTGACTTCCTGTGTAACACAGCCCATAAAATCTCACCAGTGATTCTGGTATCAAGCCTAATCATTTCCGATGCATCTAAAGCATATCTTTTAGAAAGACATCCATTGTTGATTTATAGACTAAGAGATGGAGAACGGACCACATCCCTTGGTAAGCTGTTCCAACATTTAATCACCCTCACTGCAAAAACTCTGCATTTATTTCCAGTGTGAATTTTTCCGACAAACTTCCAGCTTCTGAATCTTACTATGCCTTTGTCTGCTAAATTAAAAAGGCCTCTAGTATCACTTATCTTACCCCCATGTAGCTACTTATAGTCCATGATCAAGTCACCTCTTAACCTTCTCTTTGGTAAGGTAAATAGATTGAGCTCCTTAAGTCTATCACTGCAAAGTGGATTTTCCAGACCATCAATCATTGTTGTAATGATCTAAGTAGCTTCAATTCTCGGTGCTACAATAAAAAACAATCATGAAGGAATAACAGAGCAAAAAGTACAGATATTTCCACAGACTGGTTAAAAAAAATATTATATTTACCCTAGACATTTCTGAAGGGAACTCAGTCAACACATTCACACAACTTAAATGATTTAGCTGACAACACTAGATGCAACTCAGATATTGGATAAATTATTAATTTTCCCATAACAGAATCTATTCCAATAGAAAAAAAAGATCAATTCTACTTTAAGAGCTTTGGCATACAAGTTAGTCAAATACAATCTGACATAGAATTTTGATCCTTCTTTAATGACTTGGGTAACCTAACTGGGATTAAAACTGTCTTTTTCCAATAGAAGTGAGGATCCTTTAATTCATGAACAAATTTCCTATCTCATGATTTATATATTACTCCTACAAATTTTCATAAGGAAGACCCAGAGATTTGAAATGTCATACATTTCAAGATACTATATTGCCAAAATGTGCATGTCTTAAAGTAAGAGGCAGTAAGTTAGAAACTGAATTATCCATAGCACTGCTGAGAAATAAAGCTAAAAATCTCTCTGACTGAAGATATAGAGACAGTACTTTGTTACCTGAGGTGTTTGGAACCAGATACAACTTTATATACTAATAAATGTCCTCAAAATACATCAGAAGAACTTCAAACACCAAAATCATATGGACAAGATGACTCATTAAATTAACTCTCAAATAATACCACCAAAAATACTACATATGGGTGCTGTTTCCTCTGACATATATGTTAAATGAAAGTTTCAGAAGGCTTGTATTTGCTTGATTTTTTGGCATTCTTAACACCTATACAATGAATATGTAATTAGTATAAGCATTGTGAAAACTGAAAACTATGTATTGTTACAAATTGTAAAGTATATAAAAAGGAGACATTGTGCAGAAGCAAATGCCTCCAGTCTTCATTTTCTGGGACTCAGTCATTTTTCCCTTACCAACATAAGCATCAACCCACCAATTGTTCATGACAATTTAGAAGATCAGTCCTCTTTGCTTAGAAAACCAAACTATGAGATGAAAAAGGCTTCCCTGCTTTAGAGGGTTGAAGAGGGAATATCCCATTACTGTGAGCAGCAAACAGCCACAGAAACAAGTGGAAGCAATTAAAGACAGTCATGCCAAAAATGGTGGAAATGTTATTCAGTACCCACTCCATCTACTCTGATCATGCAAACTGAAAGAATCTGTTAAATCCCACACAACATAAATCAGAGAGATAGCTTCTGAAATAAGTTGAGGCCATTTCCTTTTCAGAATGATAGGCTCAGAGGAGAGTCTGTTTGATGACCTGCAAATCACCCATAATGACCTAACAGGCCAATCAACAGCAAGATGGAAATCGTGCTCTCCACCTCAAAGGAGGCTGTGTGATATCTTCCCAGGGCACAGAAGATGCATGGGACACACACCAAGAAATGTTCAGCTTCCACCCTGACAATTTATTTACTCTCTAAATATATATGTTGTATATATGTTTTTATATATGTTATTTCTTTCTCTCTGCATGTAAAGTAATTTTAGCATAATTTTAATTATTACTTATTTTAATTATTGTTAAACTGTTCAGAGCAATAGATAAGCCATTTAAATAAAAGTAGAATTAGAAATGAATAATAATATTTAGGGCCCTACCAAATTCACGGACCATGAAATTTGATCTTCCCCCATGACATCTGGTCTCTTGTGTGCTTTTACCCTATACTATACAGATTTCATGGGGGAGATCAGAGTTTCTCAAATTGGAGGTCGTGACCCCAAAGGGAGTTGCAGGGGTGGTCACACGGTTATTTTAAGGGGGTCACAGTACTGCCACCCTTACTTCTGCACTGCCTTCAGAGCTGGGCAGCCAGAGAGCAGTAGCTGCTGACTGAGGGCCCAGCTCTGCAGGCAGCAGCGCAGAAGTAAGGTGGCAATATCATGCCATCCTTACTTCTGCGCTGCTACTGGCAGAGGCTCTGCCTTCAGAGCTGGTCTCACAGCCAGCAGCTGCCACTCTCCAGCTGGCCAGCTCTGAAGGCAGTGCCGCCACCAGCAGCAGTGCAGAAGAAAGGGTAGCAGGACTGCAACCTCCCCACAATAACCTTGTGACCCACTATGACATTTTATACCTTGTGGGAGCATACTGTAACCCCCCATATTCCTCATTTTCATATAATTGTGATATTACATATAAAGCATGCCTTGTAAGGTATCAGGAGAAAGAGAAAGGACTTTTAGCAGATCATAACCTACCCATGTGTATCATATGACGTTCATATGAAGCATATGAAGTTATGAGAATTGTGTTGTATGGTGGTCACTAAGACATGCTGTAAGTTGGGGAATCAGCCAGATATTAGCTCCCCAGAGGCAATAGCAAGGAAAGTAACCAATGCCCGGGCAGGGTGTCAAACAACCCATCAACAGCCATTGTCCAGCAAGGGAGCTACAATGCAATGACTCACCTGCATGAGGCCACACTGGGGGAATTGCTCAACCTTGCTTGGAGAGATTCAGCAATACCCCCCAGACATGCCTGGACTTGTGCTCCCCAAGCACATGGACTGAGGGTATAAAACAAAGAGTGGACACATACTGGGCCCTTCTCCTGCCCCCACCTTCACGGCAAGCAACTAAGACACTGAGAAGACAAGACTCCAACAGAGGAGACTGTTCTTTAAACCTGGGCCAAACCTGTATATTGAGGACTACAATATCCAGCGGGTGAGAAAAACTGCTTAATCTAGATGTTGCCCAGTCTAATAGGGTTGAGAATGTCGACTGCGTGCTTATATTCTCATTTCTTTTGGTAACCACTCTGACTTTTTGCCGATCACTTAATATCACTTAAAATCCATCTTTGTAGTTAATAAATTTGTTTACTCTACCTGAAGCAGTGCATTTGGTTTAAAGCATGTCAGAGACTCCCATGGGGATAACAAGCCTGGTACAGATCAATTTCTTTGTTAAATTGAAGAACTCACATAAGCTTGCAGCATCCAGCAGGCATAACTGGACACTGCAAGACGGAGATTCCTAGGGTTGTGTCTGGGATCAGAGATATTGGCTGGTGTCATTCAGTTGCACAATCCAAGGAGCTGCTTACGTGCAAGAGGCTGTGCGTGAACAGCCCAGGTGTGGGGGTTCTCACAGCAAAGCAGGATAAGGCTGGCTCCCAGAGTCAAGGATTGGAGTGACCTAGCAGATCACCGGTCCGGATAACACCAGGGAAACGTCACACACCCCCAACTCCTTTTTGGGTCAGGATCCCTACAATTACAATACTGTGAAATGTCAGATTTAAATAGCAAAAATCATGACATTTATGATTTTTTAAATCCTATGACCATGAAATTGACCAAAATGGACCATGAATTTGGTAAGGCCCCAATATGGAATGCAAACTTAAATCACAAGAGTTCAAATGGGAATATGAGTTTAAGTTATACTCATCCAATCAGGGGTCAGAAGTATGACATGTAACCTATGTACCCAATCAAATATTAAAAATAGAAATTTTAGATTATCAAATACATAAAGTAATATTCACAGTTCACAAGTGATCCGCTGGGTGAAATATGTTCACATTCAACCTGGGCTAATAATTTTAACAATAAGCAACTTATGAAATTCAACCTTTGTTTACAGATAATTCACAAACAGAAAAAAGTTACATTTGATTAATATATGATTTGCTGTGAATTATTTACCCCACTCTTGTCAAGAGGGAATGGAATTGAGATGAAAGAGGACAGGTCACTCTCTTACATTGTTATTTATCTTATATCTTACTATATGTTCCCAGCAATATTGCTAACCAAATTTTCATGTCAGAATCCCTCCCAAAGTCAAAAGGCTGGTTCCTTTGTCTTCTTAGGTGAAAGAGAGAGGTTGGGAGAGAGAAAAAAATACCTGGTGTGGTTTTGCCTCTCAATTTTATAGTCCAGTCACCCTTTGAAATGCATTTTCCAGTGGATTATCCCTAAAGTTGCTTCCCATTGGGAGGACAGAGACATGGAGTCTCATGGTGAAAGAAGTTCCATGTTGGTGCTTGTAAAAAAGCAGATCGTTCTGTTCCTGCCCCTCTCTGTTGCCAGAGAATGGCCACTTGACTGGGGATTCCCAATCAACTTTGATGACACCTGGCTTGAGGCATCAGGTTGTGCTTTTCTTTGAGAAAAAGGTTTACCTCCTCCCCAGATTTGTCCAGTAAAAACATTTCAGTCATAATTTCAGTTTCTGTTCATAACTTCACATATAATGATGCTGCTACACACATTTCACCATGATATTACTGACCAGTGAGTTATTAGTTTTCAGATAATTCCTCACAAGGCATATTTGGTACAAAGATTTTTGCAATAGTGTGTAGGGTGTGAATACAGGAGTACATTCAGTCACAGCCTACTAAAAACAATATAATGTGTACTGTTTTGTCTGTTTTATTTTTTAGCACATACCACTCTGAAATACTAGCTTAATTAAGAAATCCAATGTTCCAATTTACCATGGCATTTATGACTGATGAGATACAAACTAAATTACACATAAAGCTCACCGAGACCAAAAGTTTTAATACTGCTTTTTCCAGACGTTTGAGAGCTTAAGAAAAACACCAGCAGTAGCAACCAAAGTAAATATCACAAAATGAACACTGTTCTTATTGTAAGAGTGAACAAAATAATCAAATAATGGTATCCCACAGGTAAAATTGGCAGACCACTAAATATTTGGTGATAAAATTATATGGGCTAACCCTTTTTTTTAAATGACAATCACTATTGTCTAAGCTCCTTTTTCCTCTCTGCCTTTTTTCTTGTCTTGCCATCTCTTGCTCTCGCCTGATGCCTTTTCTGTCTTCAATGAGCAATTTAGCTTAGGTCACCATGGATTCTTCTATAGCAGTTCACCAAGGGTCTCACTGGTTTGGGCCATATTAAGTTCTAGTGCTTTATAAGTCTTGAACAATTTCCCCAAGATCAAATAGGTTTTTTTTCTTTAATGCCTGTTATGTCAGGCATTCTTTGTTCCAATATATTGTCCAAGGTCATTGCTTTGAAGATATTTACCCTGAGAAGGTGGAAAAGCTGTTGTGACCTACTTTAAAAGATTAGTATGCTGACATTGCTTTCACATAAACATCTTATTAATATGATTAATGACATAACCAAACAATGTAATGGGATGTTGGAATTATTTACCCTCATCAGAATGGGGGGAAAAAAGATGTTCAAGTAAGAGGTACATGAGATTGGTAGATGTGAGTGTGGCAGCCCTGAATTTTGTTACAGTATATTTTTTTGTTCATGGCTTCTCCAAGGTTCGTTTTTTCATGCATAATTTGATTTCATTTTAAAATCAAAAGGCAGAGAAATACTGTCTTCATCTTGGATTAGGCTCTGACCACAGTGATGCTTACATGTGTCAGCTCCAGGCTAGCTTGTGATTTGTTGTATCTAGGATTGAAGATGGAAAACATATAACACTTGTGTAGAATACAGCAGCTCATCTCCTCAGTTGGACAATCTGCTTAGAGCACTTCAGACCTGTGCTTTGCATCCTCCATTAGCTCCTAGCTCCCTTTTATTGACAACTTAAGACTATTCAAAAGCACCTACATCATGTAGATGTCTAGGTTCTATTGACTTTCAATGGAACAGCTGTACTCTTCTGAGACAACACAAGTCATAGGACAGAAGTTGTGGAAACTCGAGATGCAGCGTTCTTGGCAAAGAACATGTGATTTTTGGATAAGCTACTAGAGAAGACTAAGCCCAAACCAGGCCATTTGCAGAACATACTGCAAGACCCACTTACTTGTCAAAGCTGTCCTGCCGTAACAGATGACAATAAATGCTAATTGAGAGTGAGAGGGGTTAAAAAATAAAACGTGTGTAGAAGAGGCTCTTACAGTCTGCGACACGCAAAGTGCAGAGTCCTTTATCATGTCCACTACGAACAATACCTGTTCAACGCTGAGATACTACTATAGTGTCAGGAGCAACAAGATGTTCTGGAACACACAGACAGACATTTAACGTGAGCAGAGACAATATGAGGTTTTTGGGGATGGTCACCTTCCCCCCCCCCCCTTCATGCTCATTCTCTTCCAATGGGGCAGCAGAGGGGGTGGCGACTGCAGGGGTACGGATGAAGTAACTTGTCTCTTATGCTCATCCTTTCCCTCCCAACTAGCGGTCAACTTACACAGCCTCTTCCCCTGACAGGCCCAGGCCACCTCTCTGTCTACTCCATGCCGGAGTATGTCTGGAGCATGCAGCTGGCACAGTCAATTGCACACAACAATGCAGAGCTGCTAGTTGTGCTTGCCAAGGTAAATAATCAGGAAAAGGGATTTCAAAAACTTGTGGGCCTTAAATGGGGGTGGCTTCCAGTGTCCAGGGGCAGTGAAGTTCACAATTGTGACAAGAGTTGTCAGCATTGTGGAACAGTTGCTGGAGAACTGTTAGGATCAACATAGGTAACACAATGACTACATCCACACTGTGATACCAAAGAAATTCCTCAGACTCCATTTTGTGTCACTAGCTTCCTTTTTGAATAAGCAAAAGTCATTCCACCATTGGAAGCTGCAGATCACATGATAAGTCAATGGCTCATAACTCTGAGGAAAACAATTGGCAGTAAGCATGAATGAATGGAATGTGTAGTTAAAAAGGTCTAGAAAAGTTCTGACAGGACAGCATAAAAGGCAAATGATTAGGACCTTTGAGAGGAGAAAGGCAGGGGGTGGATGATCTGGCAGGAAGCTGCTGAGAAAGAAGAATGGAGCTGATCAAGAAAGAACTGACCAAAAGAGGCAGCAACAGCTGTAACAGCAGCAGAAAGCCAACTGGACAGAGTAAGCCTGCCAGTTTTATCATAGTATAGTATAGTATAGTATATGAGAGAGTGTGTAATTTACCAATGTAAAATTTAAGGTACATTTAGGAACTGTCGTCAGCTATCTAACAGATTGGCCATCTGTTACAGAGCACAACCATTTACGATCATTTTAACTGTACATTATTGCAGTTTAAAATACTCTAACTTGCAATAAGGGATTTGTGTTTTATTTGTATTTTTAGTTATTGTATTAGCGATTATTAGTTGCACCAATAAAAGGTGTCTAGTTTTTTGAAAGAATATTACCCATGTCAATCCTTTATCAGAAGGCTGTATCCTTGTCCTTTAAGTATTTACTTAGCTACCCTGGAGACGTACCCAAGAAAGGACAGATTAAGGGAGCAATAGGCAGGTTATTGTAGAGGCTCCCCAAAACCTGTTTTTCAGGATAACAGCTGCATCTACCTCCATACATTGACCACGGCTCAACACCATTCAGGACAGCATAAGGTAGAGCTTTCACTGGTGGGGGATAAGTTTAAGTGTAGACACCTGCACAACTAGATTGAAACAAGGCAGCTTACATCATCCTAACTGTGTAGTGCAAACCAGGCATGGAAAAGACCTCCACTACCTCCTCTTCCCTCTGCTCTGCTTTTGTACATCATTGACCTAATCTATCTCCATTGAAGTCAATAGTAAGACTCTCATAGATTTAAGAGAAACAAGATTGAGACCCTGCAAAGAAAAAGCAGGAATCAACTCTAGAGAGAGAATCTGGCTCAAGTTTCTTTTGCTGATACTACATAGCGTTGTACAAAGTCATATTTTTGTCAGCTACCACAAAATATAGCAATTGACAAATATATGATGGCGTAAAATGCACAATAAAGATAAAGCACAAAGGTTTTTCGGCATTAGTTTGGAATGACTGAATGAGTCAGCATAGCAGTGTAATATTTTATACACAGGTCATTAAATAAAAGTTTTCTTTCAGATAAACTTTTATGGTTACAAAATCAATAATTTTGAGTATGGAACTTAACCCTTAAAAAGTTCCAACAAAATATTATAATTAAGGCTATGATTTAGTCTTGGGTATTTATAGTGTAAGTCATGGCATGTAACGGGCAATAAACAAGAATTCAGAGAGCCAGCTGCTCGTGCAGCCCTGGGGTCAGCCACAGTGGCCGCTGCAGAAGTCACAAAGTCACGGAATCTGTGACTTCCACAACTTCTGTGACAGACATGGAGCCCTAAATATAATTATATTTTCCTATGGCAGTGGTCACCAACCCATCGATTGCGATCGCTGGTCGATTCTGGGGACTCACCCAGTCGATCGCGACCTTCAGTGGTGTGGCGGGGCTGCCGCTAAGGCAGGCTCCCTACCTGCCGCGGCCCCACACCGCTCCCGGAAGTGGCCAGCATGCCCCCACGGCCCTGGAGAGGGCACAGGTCTCCGCACACTGTTCCTGCCTGCAAGCACCACCCCCGCAGCTCCCATTGGCCGGGAACAGGGAACTGTGACCAATGCAAAGAGGGGAAGCACACAGACCAACGTGCCCCCCGCCCCTCTCCCAGGGAACACAGAGGTGCTGGTCCCTTCCGGGAGCGGCATATTAGGCTTCCAAAGGCCAGCACCCCATACCCCCTTCTACACTCCACCCCGCTGCCTCAGCCCAGAGCCCCCTCCTACACCCAAACACCCTCCCAGAGCTTGCACCCCTCACCCCTTCCTGCACCCGAACCGCCTGCCCCAGGCTCAGCCCAGAGCCTCCTCCCACACTGTGAACCCCTTGGCCACAGCCCAGAGCCCACATCCACTCCTGAACCACAACCGCCTGCCCGGTGAAAGTGAGTGAGGGTGCGGGAGAGCGAGCAATGGAGGGGGGGTGGAGTGAGCAGGGTGGGGGGCTTTGGGGAAGGGTAGATCCTGGGTTTGCCCTTAAATTCAAAAAGTGATCTTGGGCGCAAAAAGGTTGGAGACCACTGTCCTAGGATAACCCATTATTGGTTTAGATAAGATAATTTGGAAGAAAAAATGCATTTGCAATAAATCTATTAAATATCTACCAACCATTTTTTAGAGTAAGACTAGCTTAATACAGTATGTTGTCCTACTTTAATGGTAGAAGTGTTTAATGAAGCAGTGCAGGGTCTGCATTATCCAATTCACTTTCTGTGAGAGATTACCATCTTTGATCATGAAATAGAATCATAACCACATTCACACTGAAAGAGGAATGAATGCACCTCATCATCAAGAACTGTTGACCTATAACTACTGTTCAAAAGGAGAGTATCAGATCTGATTAATAAATCTTGCCCCAGAGTTCCTCTCAATTATAAATTCTAAGGCAAGGAGAGCAAATGAGGTCATGCCAACAAGTCACATTCAGTACAGGACCAATTAATATGCTTTCCATTCATTGATAGTGTTCAGATATTATCAGCTAAGTAAAGGTACTATTTTCCCTTGTCTATCAATGTCAATTTGTTTAATCAGACACAAACAAGTCTTCGGTGTTCCATACATTCCAACTTTATGAGTTCTCCTGCTACCCCTGCTCATCACAGGTACTGATCTAGTATGTAGGGAGTTACAGCACATTTACGCTTTTGCTGTTTCCAAGTTTCAGTCTGTTATTGTCCTCAGTGTAACCTTGCACTATTAAAAATACATAGCAACACATGGGGATTACAGCTGTTACAATGAACTGCTAAGCATTTAAAATAATTAATTTATTTGGCATTCATAAAGATCTTGCATATATTTCTAGGTATCCTATTTCCTTTCAGCTGATGTGATAAAACAGGGCTTGGTTCTACGAGGTGGAGAGTTCCTGAAGTGCCCACTCATGTACTCAGCACCTCCCAGAATCAGGCCCATTAAGCAGTTGGATTACTACAATTTTGCAGAAATAATTAAGCTACCCGACTGTGGTATAAATTAATCTTACACTGTACTTGCACCAAGACTAAACTTAATTCTACAGGCTGCTTTTTAAAAGCTCAAATACTGTTAACTTTCTCTTTTGAACTTTTTCAGCTACCCTCTCATGAGCTGTTCAACATAGGCAATATACTGGAAATGATGCACCAGCAGTATGCACAGTGCCTGTGTGGCTGGCACTGCCTACAATAAGCTTCTCCAGTCAATTACTTGAACCTTAGCCAAACCCTTTCTACCAGAAGAATGGGGGCCATGTCACAGAGCC
The DNA here is from genome assembly GCA_033296515.1 of Macrochelys suwanniensis. Classification (NCBI taxonomy): domain Eukaryota; kingdom Metazoa; phylum Chordata; order Testudines; family Chelydridae; genus Macrochelys; species Macrochelys suwanniensis. The sequence goes on from CM065775.1 coordinate 292,641,636, forward strand.
ATGAGGGAGATGGGGTGGGGGAGAGAAGAGCAGGGCCGGCTCCAGGCACCAGCCGACCAAGCATGTGCTTGGGGCGGCACCTGGAGGGGGGGGCGGCGCGGAGGGTTTTTTTATTAATTAATTTTTTTTAATTTAACAACAACAAAAAAACACTCTTCCCGGCCCCCAGCTGGGGGAGCGGGGAGGCGGGCATGCCGCCCTCCCCGCCGGCGCCCCAGCCGGGGCAGCGAGGGACGGCCGTGCTGCGCTCCCTGCCTGAGAGAGCAGGGCCGCCGGAGAGCCGCTCTTCAAGCTGGTGCCCCGGCCGGGACAGCGGGAGGCGGCCGTGCTGCGCTCCCCGCCCGGGAGAGCTGGGCCGCCGGCGAGCCACTCTCCCCGCCAGCGAGCCGCTCTCCCCGCCAGGGCCCCGGCCGGGAGAGCGGGGGGCGACCATGCTGCGCTCACCGCCAGGGCAGCGGGGACACAGGCGAGCCGCTCTCCCTGCCACCGCCCCGGCCGGGGCAGCGGGGACACAGGCGAGCCGCTCTCCTCACCGGGCCCCGGCCGGGGCAGCGGGGAGAGCAGGGCTGCGGGTGAGCCGCTCTCCCCGCCGTGCTGCGCTCCCGGCCAGGAGAGCAGGGCCACGGGTGAGCCGCTCTCCCCGCCGGCGCCCCGGCCGGGGCAGCGAGGGACGGCCGTGCTGCGCTCCCCGCCGGTGCCCTGGCTGGGGGAGCGGCGGGCCGGGGGAGGGGGGCGGCCGGCGGCTTGTTTGCCTGCGGCGGCAAAAAAGCCAGAGCCGGCTCTGGGGAAGAGGATGAAGCAAGGAGATTAAATCATTTGGGATGATTATTGATCCAACAAGACGCAAATGATTTCTACTGGGGGGGGGGGGGGAAACAAACATCCTTATTGAATTTACCCAGTTACTGTGTGTATTGTACTTCATTTGAGTCTATGCTTTCTTTCGCAGGTAATAACACTCCCCCACCAGCACAGCCTGTTCTGTCCTCCTGATATATTTTGTATCCTGGTATTACTGTATCCTATTGATCATCCTCATTCCACCAAGTTTCTGTGATGCCTATTATATCAATATCCTCATTTAATAGGAGGCACTCTAGTTCAGCCAGCGGGGATTGAAAGCATTGAGTAGGTAGTAAACTCAGCCAGTTTGGTGTGGGTGAAGAAGGATGCCTTGTAACACAACAATACTCCCTTGTAAAAGATTAAGGGATCTGTGGCACCCAAAGAGTCACATTCTCTGCTTCATAGGCAGAAGGATGGTTGCTTTTAGCAAGTCTCCAAGGGTGCAGTGATTAAAAGAGATGGAATCATCAGCTGCAGCAATGTGCTGGCTATCAAATCCAGATATAGATTTGTAATTGTTGCCATCTACCCAAACCATACGAAAGAAGAAAAAGATCAGTGAGCTGGCAGGGATGTAGTATTTTGGGCAGGAGAGAATGAGAAAGTTTTCTGTTTATTTACAGATTTTTGCACAATTAATCTAATTTTCAGATGGCTAGATAGGGCTGAGATTAAGTCATAAGAATCTGAAAATATAATGAACTTGTGTACTGACTACCATTCAATGGATACTGTCCTACCATTATGGCATCTAGCTTTAGCTGCAAATCCTGTTTTACTTTCTATCCATATAAAGTTTATCTACAGCATGTGGGGTTTCTAGATCCTCACAGCAGTAATGCTACATTTTGTGTAATAATTTGGAACCATTCTGTATCAGATAAGTAGACACTATATTTAATTTGCCAAAGCTATTCACCCACCATCTGATTCACTAATAGAAAATATTCTAATCCTAGACTAATTTCCGCAAGCCATGTTGAGATTTTATAATTCATAGACATTTAAAGTAGATTGCTGTTGACATGCCTGGTAAAAAAAAAAAATCACTTCACACAGCATTGCACAAGCCTTTACTAGCAGATATTGTCAAAATAATGGAAATATGTTAAAGGGACACAATCAATATGAAATCTAGTCAATCTTTTGAAAAATTAGTTTAAGAGGTTCCAGATAGCACATCTGCCCCTAAATCTTCCCTGCCATTTTTTAAAATCCATTGTTCCTCTTCCCTGCTGCTGAGTGAAAAATCAGACAAAGAAGGGAGATCAATGGTAGTGCTGTCAAATGTACAAAGTAATCAAACTGAGAATGTAAAGACAAATGCTTTTTCTCTCAGCACAGTTACTCTGAGTCATAAGCTGTAAATATAGTCAGGAAAACACTGTCAGACCCAAAGAAGAGCTGTTCAAGCTAGCAGGCATGGTGCCAGCAGCCTCTGCAAGAACTTAGGTGACAGAGCAGGATGGCTGCTCAGCCACTCCCATTGTAGCAGGGGCTATAATTGTGTGTGATTTCTGCTGAGCAGGGAGTAACATTTTCTCAACTGCCCTAAGGGGGAAAAAACATGACAGCAACTGTCATTTTCATAAATTCAATAAATGTATACCAAGCAATGCTTCCACCCCCGCCCCAGCCCGCAAACCCCACCCCCAACTGAAACTTTTGGTTTGAAATCGAGGCCCCATTTTTGAAGTCAACGGCAAAACTCCCACTGACTTATCTAGGACCAGGATTTTAGTCTCAGTTTGTAAAATTCAAGGCATGTTATTTGGAGAATGGCGTCTACCCTCCCAGATCACCTCTATTTTAGACATTTCCCAAAAGCCTTGAAGGGTGATGGTAACTTCACATTTACACACTAAATCTCATGCAGTCCTTCCTTGAGAGACTCCCCACCTTTCACTTGTCAGCGTTGTTAACTCTTGTGATATTTGGTAGGGTCTTCCTAAGCCCCGAGCTCCTGATTTCACTGGATTACATGACAAGATCAGCTTTGAGGAGTTTTTTTGGTTTGGTTTGGTTTTTTTAAGTAAGTTTTTATGCCTCACAGTTGTGGAGAAAAGTTTGAAAAAATGATGCAAGTGCACCCTGAAGATTCAAAAACCAGAAGGCAAAGACCAAGACCCTAATAGGCATTATTTTTTCAAAATCCCTTGATTTTAAGCTAATCTCATGATTTTTGGTATGTGTGGCTCATGATTTTAAAATGTGTGGGACTGGTAACACTGATTATCTAAAGTAATACCAACAAACTTTATTATTATTAAGTAAAATTTCTACCGTTTTTAGGGCCATGTTGGACTGCTATCAACCTTCCATAAAACTTCAGGGGAAACTCTCCAAGGTTAATAAGCAAAGGTGTGGTTTAGTCATGCAACACCCACTGACGATAGCACAAGGGTAACTTCTGGTTTCATTGAAGGCAACAGGAGTTTGCCATTCACTCCAGTGGGGGCAGGATTTCATCTCTGATACAACATGCAGATGCTACTGTAATGGAATACACCCCTATAATCATACCCTGCACACTATTGCAATAATTGTTGTACAAGGTATGCCATGTAAGGTATTATTTGAAAACTCAATCTGCTGGTCAGTATTGTCCTGAAAAAATGTGTGTGGCAACACTATGTGAAGCTATAAGATTTTTCTGTATTATGTTATTAACATATGTTCCAAACCCCACAGGCTTGCCTAGGCAGAGTTGGCAAACAGATCTGCCCGAAACAAAGGAATGTGTGCTTGCCTTAATTTTCATTTAAACAGTAAACAGAGTCATCAAGCAGGAAGGAAAAATAAAGAAAGCTCAAACAGGTGAAAAAAATCCAGCAGGGAACATCCTTCCACATAGACTCTGTCTCCAGGTTCTCAGCTGGAAATGTTTTTCAAGAGGGGGACTGGAACTGCAAAATGGAGGGACAAACACCGCAAGACAATCCTCTCTCTCTCCCTCCTCTCCCGCCCCCCCCCCCATCCATCACATTCTCTACACCTGAAAAGACAAAACAAAATAGCCACTGAACTTTGCGGGAGGGGTCCTGACCTGAAGAGTTTGGTCAGTAACTTTGCATGAAGCATGCTTGTTTGAATCCAACATGGTTTGTTCAGTTAGGTTAGTAAGCATTTTATCTTTATTTTTCTTGTAAACATTTCCGACTTTTTTGTCTCAATAATTCTACTTACTTAAAATCTCTCTCTTCGTAGTTAATAAGCTTGTTTTACTGTTTTACCTAATTCAGTGTTTTTAAATTGAAGTGTCTGGCCAACTCTATTTACAATAATAAACTGGCATATTATTCCCTTAAAGGAATAACAGACTTAATGAACTTGTACTGCCAAGTGTGGCATCAACGTCCTCCTAGAACACCTCCACGACCTCCTCTGTCAGTACTGGGACGAAGGTGCAGTACCTCAGGATATGAGAGACGCCAACATCGTGACCCTCTACAAGAACAAGGGCGATAGAAGCAACTGCAACAACTACAGAGGCATATCGCTCCTGAGTGTTGTGGGTAAAGTCTTCGCACGCGTGATTCTGAATAGACTGCAGAAGCTTGCTGACAGAGTTTACCCAGAGTCACAGTGCGGGTTCCGAGCAGGGAGATCCACAACCAACATGGTTTTCTCCTTAAGGCAGCTGCAAGAGAAATGCAGAGAACAGCACAAGCCGCCATTCCTTGCCTTCATAGACCTGACCAAAGCTTTCGGCCTTGTGAACAGAGATGGGCTGTTCAAGATCCTGGTAAAGGTTGGCTGCCCACCAAAGCTGCTGAGCGTGACCCAGTCTTTTCACGACAACATGAAAGGCACAGTACTGTATGATGGCTCGTCCTCCAATGCCTTCGACATCCACAGTGGAGTAAAACAAGGCTGCGTTCTCGCTCCCACACTCTTCGGCATCTTCTTTGCAGCATTGCTGAAACGTGCCTTTGGAAATTCCACAGAGGGAGTCTATCTCCACACCCGGTCTGATGGGAGACTTTTCAATCTGGCTCAACTAAAGGCCAAAAGCAAGGTACGGGAGGCAACAATCAGAGACATGCTGTTTGCAGACGACGCTGCCCTGGCCACCCACACAGAAACCGATCTCCAGCGTCTGACTGACCGCTTTTCCAGAGCTTGCGAAGAGTTCGGGTTGACAATCAGTCTTCAGAAGACCAAAGTTATGGCCCAAGATGCAGAACATCCAAGCATTGCCATCAATGACTATGTGCTAGAGGTGGTCAGTCAGTTCACCTACCTTGGATCTATCATCATGGACAACCTCTCACTGGACCCTGAGATCAACCGTAGAATTGGCAAGGCCTTCACAATTTTGGCCAGATTGTCACAGAGAGTATGGAACAACAACATGCTGACCATCAACACAAAGGTCGCTGTGTACCGTGCATGTGTGTTAAACACTCTTCTCTACACCAGCGAAACTTGGACCCTCTACCCTTCGCAAGAAAAGAGACTGAACATCTTCCACATGCGCTGCCTCCGTCGCGTACTCGGGATCACTTGGAGTGATCGAATAACGAACAACGAGGTGCTGGAACGTTCCAAGATCTCCAGCATGTTCACTCTCCTCCGTCAACGCCGCCTCAGATGGCTTGGCCATCTGAGTCGCATGGAAGATGGACGGATCCCCAAAGACCTGTTGTATGCCGAACTTGCCTCCGGAAACAGAGCTACAGGATGGTCCCACCTTCGCTTCAAGGATGTTTGTAAGAGGGACCTGAAGACTGTTCAAATCGACATCAAACAGCTGGGAAGAGCTTGCCCAGGACAGATGCAGATGGAGACACGCTCTGACCACTGGATTGAAAACTGGCAAAGACAAGCTGCGGCAGCTTGCCGAGGAAAAGCGGGTTCAACAAAAAAGGAAGCAGCAGCTCCAACCCACAGCTGACACCGCCTTCAAATGCAGCAAATGCAATCGAGACTGCCACTCTCGTGTGGGGCTCCACAGCCACAACAGACGCTGCACAACCATCAACTAAACATTCCCCATGGGCGCATATCCATCGTCTCTCGAGACTAACGGACGCCAACAACAACAACCAAGGCTGGTGAGAGCCAGGATGTAACTGGCAGGCTGCAGTTACAAATATACACTTGCATGCTGAGCGCATCCCTGGTGGGAGCTACTTTAGCAAGTTTGCCGGGTGGGGATGACACAGCCCCCCACTGGTCTGTACTGTACCCGATGTCACAGAAAACAAATATCACACTTCCAGGAATAAAGTGTAATTACTAATGAACTGATTTCCAGTAATCAGCTTCCAGTTTATAATACATCTGTAAGACAAAATGTTAACTGAGAGAGCACTATGCAATATTTTATACCCTTGGTTTATAAATGTCATTAATAATCTATGTTATTAATTATTTGCATTGTTTATGTTTGGCATTCTGCAAATGCCTATCACCACAGAATTTATGACATTATAAATAGTTCACATGGTTATGGAGTTAAGTTCTGTCTGTTGGTTGCTCTTATTGCTGTAATCACTTGGGTTAATCAACGGATGCAGTTAGTTTTAAAACAAATCCAAGGCAGAAGTTCACGATTCATAGTAGTTCGATTAAAAATTATCTGGATTTGAAGGCATTTTGTAAAAATAAATAAATAAATAAACAAACAAACAAACCACCACCAAAACCCAAAACAACATTACTTACCTCCTGCCTTAGACTTGTGTACTGGGACACAGAAGCAGTATTATTCATTACTGCCTAAAGCTGGAAGGCACCTCAGATCAGTTTCTTGGGAGCTGGAAGAGGGGGGGAAATATTTCTAACAGTTTTCAAATTCCATTTTTGACTTATTGTAACATATCAAGAGAGTTCAGTAATCATTTTGTGATTATAGGATCATTTGTTGACTGGATAAGGGATTGAAGAATGAATTGGTACCACACTGTGCTTAATAAGCTCTCTTGTTGCTAAGCGACAATGTAGTTTGGTGATAATATCTGATTACGTAACAAAATTGCTCCTTGCATCAGCAGACAGGCAATGTTATAAATTAAAATACATCAAGTACCCATATTTACAATAATAAAAAAACAAAAATTATAAGCTCTAATGGCTATATCTACAAACCAAGATGTAAAGGAATATTGTTACTAGTACATTCTATTCATTTACACATCTAGTTTGTCAAACAGTCTTATAATAATATTGACATGATAAGCAGATCTTACTAAATGAAAGCTAAAAGGGTGACAGTGAAGAACATGGAAATAATATAAACATTCACAAAAATAATGCAGAAATCTAGACAGATATCTAGGTAAATATCTGAGGGTTCACTGGATTATGGTATTGCTGGCTAAAAGGTAGCTCAGTGCTTAATCCCGCAAGAACCCACAAACAATGGTTGTAGACAGAATTCCATTGCCTAGTGCTCAGTGGGACAGTACCAGAAATCCACAGTGTCAAGATACCTCTAAGATAGTCTGAAGAAATGCATAAACCAGTCTGGTCAAGTTAAGGTTCTTTGCTCAAAAGCCCAGGGGATCTTTGGGTCGGAACTCTGGACAGAGCAGCTTTGAATGGGTACAAAGACAACCTGTGACTTCAGTAAGTAGAGAGACTAACTGGGAATCAGACTGTCCAAGACATAATAGTTGGGGGTAGGCTGAGAAAGAAACACAAACCAAATGCTTCAGGATACCTAAGTTAAATGGAACATGCTTCAACTAGCAAGGAAAGGCTAAATCTAGGTAAGACAGAATGTGGTTAGGCTTGTACTGTCTTAACCCTATATTTCTCTGCTTGTTAAATTCCTATGAACCATTAAAAAGCATACTTGTTTTTTAAGTTGAAGTTGTCCTCACCCACTATAAGCTCATACTGGTCATGAGTAAGGCTACGATTTACTCACAGAGTCACAGCAGTCACGGATTCTGTGACTTTAACAGACCTTCGCGACTGCTTCTGCTTCTGCAGTCAGCAGCTGAAACCAAGGTTAGAGGCGGGACTGTACAATCCTGCCTTGCAACTGGGGCTGGAACCAGGATCCTGCAGCCCCTGCCCTGTGACTTGCATAGTGGGGGTCCTTGCAGCCATGGCTCCGTGGCTTCTGCTGGGGGATACAGCTGGGGCCACGCGATCCTGCCGCATGGCGGGGGCTGCAGTGGGAGCTGTGTGCCCCCCCTCATGGCATCCCAGGGCCCTGCCCTGCCCGGCTGCGGCCGGAGCTTACAGCCAGGGCCGCACACCCCTGTCCTGCAGTTGCACCCAGCTCTGGAGCAGGGGCTGCGTATCCCCCATGGCTGCACTCCCTGCTGCGGCTGCTGGAGCTAGGGCTATGCCCCCTGCCACGGAGGGGAGCTCAGCCTGTTAGACCTCCCCCGCCCCGCCATGGGACTCCATTCCTCCACCCTACTTAGCCTTGCCCCGAGTTATTTTTAGTTAAGTCACGGACAGGTCACGGGCTCTGTGAATTTTTGTTTATTGCCCGTGACCGGTCCATGACTTTTACTAAAAATAACCACGACAAAATCTTAGCCTTAGTCACGAGCTTCCAGAGTTAATTCTACAGCAGAACCCAAACCAAGTTGCAATTTAAACTGAGGTGAACCACAGGGTTTCACTCTGAGAAAAGGGCTATCATTTGTAAGAAATGCCCATGGAGAGACTAAGGGCTTGCATACATAGCGCTTTAGTGCATATCAGGGGGGTGTAAATTCTAGTGCGTACCAGCCTGATGCGTACTAACCGGCCATGCGGACTCCGCAAATGCGCACAAAATATTCTCTAGTGAATGTTAATGTAGCACTGTATGAAACACGACTATATCAGCGTGCACTAAGGAACTTTTTGTGTACACCAGGAGGGTCCACATGACCAGTTAGTGCGCAACATACCAGTGCACACCAGAATTTACACCCCTCTGATGTGTACTAAATCATTATGCAGGCAAGCCCAGAGAGAGGTCACATGAGCAGTTTAACCCTTGAACAGTAAGTTACTTTATAGTTAAAAGACGGTCTGCGGGTTTTGTTGTTAAATCTTTCTAAATTTTTCATAAATCATAAGACCAGAAGGGACCAATGTGATCACTAGACTGACCTCCTGATTAACAAAGGCCAGAGAATTCTCTGAATTAATTCTTAATTGAACAAGAGGCCTCTAGTTCAACCGCCTTGATAAATGGGAACCTGGGCCATGACTGGGGCTCTTAGGTGCTACCACAATAATAAATAAAATAATAAATAAAAATAAATAATGAGATCCTAATCCTGATTCGGCTTCTGGGAGTTATTGTAATATAAAGCAATATCAATCATTCAGCCACACATTTTTTTATCTCAACTAACACAATATAACCAGCAATGTCAAGTAGATTGGGAGTTGTACAGTTTGTTTCAGAATGAGAGCCTCAACCACTTGATGCTAACAGATAGATCAACGGAAGAAAAAAAGTGGAAAGTCCCAATTTCATCGCCTAACCAGGTCTAATCTGTGGGAGACTACTGAATTATTTTTATACTCTAATTACCACTATCTGGAATTTTAAATTGAAACTACTGCATCCTGTAACTGTCATTTGTTATGATGTTGGTTTTGTTTGGTTTTTAATAACTGTTTGTTTTGACTCTTTCTCCTTTGCTCGATAGCTAATATAAAAATACAGGAATATATTATTTTTCTATAACTACTACACACCACAGTAATTCACACTACTGAAGTTTCCAAGACACTAATTATTTTACTTACACACTTTCTTTTCTTTCTCAACTCCTTTTTCTGTTTGCATGTGTTTTGTCCACCACAACTTCCGGTCTGTAGCATGCTTTTGTAGGTCTTAGAGTCTTTCCATCATATCTTCAGTCTTCCATGTCCTTTCCATGCTCTTCTTTCCTCCCATACTTTCTTTGCTGGTCACTCTTCTCCTGTTCTTATCACATGTCCAGTCCACCTCAAATGTGCATTCTCCAGCCTACTATTGAGAATTTCAAGCTCATCTTCCCCCATAATTTCTTCCACGTGCACTCTGGATGGCAGGCAAGCGGAGGGTAGACATTCTCCTCAATATATTATTTTCTGCTACATGTATCATCTTTTCTTCCATCTGTATAAAACCCACTATTTACAAACCATAGAGTAGGCAGCAATAAATGCATGCAGCATACTCTTATCTTTTCAGTTTGTTACTTCATTGCTGATCCCACAATACTCCTGTTACCTTTTTCACTGCTGCCCATGCACATTGGGGGGTTCTTCTCAATCTCTCTCTCAAATAGCACTATGTATATTTCCAAAGAACAGTAACTCCTCACTTAAAGTTGTCCCGGTTAATCTTGTTTCGTTGTTACTTTGCTGATCAATTAGGGAACATGCTCGTTTAAGTTGCGCAATGCTCCCTTATAACGTTGTTTGGCAGCTGCCTGCTTTGTCCACTGCTTACAGGAAGAGCAGCCCATTCCAGCTAGCTGGTGGGGGCTTGGAACCAGGGTGGACCAGCAGCCCACCCCATCAGCTTCCCACTCCCCTAAATTCCCTGTGCGGCAGCTGCCCAGCAGGCTATCAACTGCCAGCAGTTCAGCTATCCGCCCCCCACTGCTGTGTGCTGCTCCTGCCCTCTGCCCTGGAGCTGCTCCCGGGAGCCTCCTGCTTGCTATGCGGGGTGTTGGGGGGGAGGAGAAGGGGGCTAATGTCAGGGTGTGCCCCTCCCCCCTGCTCCTGCACCCTGCTTACCCCATCTCCATAGAGCAGGGGGGGACACACCACAGGGCTCAGGACTAAATCACCCCAGCCACGGCTTTGTCAAACAAGGCCTTAAAAACTTCTAAAGAAGGAGATTCCACCACCTCCACCTTCCAGTTCCCACAGAATCAAGTCATAAGTTTCTCAAGATCAATAAATGCTACACTCTCCATTCATCATTCTTTCAAACTTCTGTGTCATTGCAAATATTGCGTCTATAGTACTCCTTCCCTTCCTAAGGCCATGTTGCTTCTCTCCACCTTGAACATCAACCCTGTCACAAAAACATTCTCAAGGACTTTGAGAGGCTGACTTAATAGGGTGATGCCCTGATAGGTGCTTGGATCTTTCAGCATACCTGCCCTTCAAATAGGCACAATTAATCCCATTCTCCAGTCATCTGGTAACCTTGCTTGACCCCAGCAAACACATTGTAAACTATGAAACCATTGTATTGCAATATTTCCAAATGACTTTGATCATATCAACAATTATCCCATCTTCACCAACTGCTTTACCTTTCTTCATCTTATTCAGTGTTTCTTCTACCTTCTCAACAGAGATCAATACCTTTTGAGGCTTCCCCATAATTGTCGGTGGTGCTTGTACTCGCAACTCTCTCCTCTCATTTAACATCCTTTGAAAATATTTTCCATACCTCTATCACCTCTTTAGAGTTAGTGACCACACAGTCCCCATTGCTCACAAAGATTTCTTCATATTTTGTTTTATTATTCCTCTTTTGCCAACCCAAAAAACAATTTCCTACCATCCTCCTGTAGTTTCTGTATAATTACTCTGCTGCGTCCATTCTTGCTTTAGCAACTGCCTTTTTAACCTGTTTGTATGCATTTTTGAATGTCTCCTCATCATGACCTGCTTCCTCAAATTCCGGGTAGTTCTTTCTTTTTTTGTACATCAAACTTCTACCACCAGCTTGTTTGCCAAAAGCACCACATCTTGCCACTCATTCTGCCACATTACCTCCACTGCCTTAATGAAACATATTTTAAACTTCCTCTGTTATTCTGCCACTGACTTCATTGTTGTTGGCAAAGCATGAAAGAACTTCCTTCACTTTTTGACAAAAAGCTTTGTTTCTTCCCCCACACCACCACCATCACAATTTCTTACTCAATTTCATTTTCTTTCCTGTCTCCTCAGGTTGCAGTCAGATTTTATCTAATTAATAATTTATGTTGTTCTGCCACATATTCACTACATATAACCTTTTGTCTTTCACCATTTTCATGTGTTCTCTTCTTTGGCTTTACTTGTTACACTGTAGTATATCACCACGAGGGATTGTCTTATATGTGTATACACGCACAAGCATATAAATTAATTTGAAAATAAGAAAGAAAAACTTGTAGCACCTTACATGTTTCATTCCATGCATCCGATGAAGTGGGTTCTAACCCACGAAAGCTTATGCTGAAATAAATGTGTTAGTCTCTAAGGTGCTACAAGTTTTTCTTTCTTATTTTCCATTTTGCTGACACAGACTAACACGGCTACTACACTGAAACCTATAAACTAATTTGTTACATATAAATATACATATGTAAATACACAGATATAAATGTAAAGTATCGTAGAAATCTAAAACATGACCATGTAAAAATGGCATTTTCTTATTCAACAGATCAGTTCATCTTGCATATTAAGAGTCATACCTGCTTATTTCAGTGACTAAAATAAATTTTCAATGTGTTTTACTCCTTTTATCCCTGCACAGCCAAAACAAGTTATATTGAAACTTATATTGAACTGGATTCTATTCTGTCTTGTTCATCATCGGCAGAATTGTTTATGAATCCTGCAAACACTTATGCACACTTTACAAGTGTGAAATCACAGGAGTAAGGCTAGGCATGTGCGTAGGGATTTGCAGGATTGGGGCACAAGTTCCAATCAGTTTCCTTGTGCAATCTCACTAATAGCCATCGTGTTTCACAAGTGTAAATAAGGATGTAGTCTGAAGACAATTTGGTTGCAAAGGTGGGCCTAATTTGTCCAATGGAACCTTTATTAATGGCGGTGACATGGTTAAGGGAAAGAATCCACCACGACACTCAGAGCCCAGGCTGAGTTTTTGCAGGACATGATAAATTGTGAGCAAATAAAACTAAAATAAACCACAGTTGTGTGTTTGTAGTGTCTTTTCCACAATTCTATACAGGGTGCTGAAACAATTTGTATAGTGGGGGTGCTGAGAACCATTGAACCAAAACAGTAAACCCTGTATATAATGGAAACCACCTCAAGCCAGGGGGTACAGTAGCACCCCCGGATGCCCAAGTTCCAGCACCTATGATTCTAGCTGCACATCCAAAAACCTCTCAATATTCATTTCATTGCAGCTTTCCATTGCAAAGACATATCCAGCATAGTGTAAACCAAGAGAGACGTCTTCAGCCAAACAGTAGCAGCAATGGAGAGAACACATGGTTCTCATACTCCTCAACGTAATGTGAACTACAAATCATAACTGAGACATGAATGCCAATATTATTAAGCATCAGAGGGGTAGCCATGTTAGTCTGGATTTGTAGAAGCGACAAAGGGTCCTGTGGCACCTTATAGACTAACAGAGGTATTGGAGCATAAGCTTTCGTGGGTGAATACCTACTTCTTCGCATTTGGAGCAAATTTCTTCATGAGGTTGATGGATTTCCACTCCATACGGCTGAATGCAATGCCTTGCATGGTCTCAAGTATCAGAGGGGTAGCCGTATGGAGTGGAAATCCATCAACCTCATGAAGAAACTTGCTCCAAATGCGAAGAAGTGGGTATTCACCCACGAAAGCTTATGCTCCAATACCTCTGTTAGTCTATAAGGTGCCACAGGACCCTTTGTCGCTAATATTATTAAGCACTGACCGTTTCTTTTTCCTCTTTTTATTTGAAAATACGGGGGGGGGGGGAACGAAAAGTGTACTGCAACTAAGATATTACTACCTCTTTTTGACCCAGGAAGTTGGCCAATTTGGGGGGGTCTTGCGGAGGTCTCCTCTGTTAGGAGGAGAAATGGATGATGAAGTCAAGTATTTATTTGATGCAATCCTGTTTATTTATAGAGAATATACACAAAGCCCCACTCCCCTGAATACTGTAGGAATCAAACAACAAGAGATATTTTCTTTTCTCTCAGTTCTTACCCTCTTCCAGCCAGCACTCTACCCAAAAAGCTCTCTCTTGGCTTTTTCTCAGGGTCACACTATTCAGGGCTATTTGTCCCTTCCCTGTCTGCTTTGTTTTGTGGTGTTTCTGCTCCCTCACACACAAATCAGTCTCCCATCTCTGCATTTACAGTCCCCTCCACCCACAGGGTTCAGATTCCTGACCAGCCATGTATCTGACCTGTGATGGTTCCTACTATTCCATCTATCTCTAAACAAAGAGGCATTTAATTGTTCCCTATTTTAGTTTGAATGGAAGGCACCTGTTGTGCCCACCAGCTTCACCAAGGTTTCTCCTAAATTCCAGCATAAGGATAGTTTTTAAAAAAGAAATTAAAAGTCAAAAAATGCAAAATTAAAGGTTTTAATGCAATGTTAAGTCAGCCATATTGAATCAATGGGAGCGGCTTCAATCCGCACTTTTGAGAACCCAATTACCTATTTTAATCACTACATATAGACTTAAAAGCTTATCTTTATCCAAACAATTTTGAAAATTTAAGCTTGAATATTTAAAAATTTAAACTTTATTTTAAAAAAGTCAAAGATGCATGGGGTGGGGGGGTGAGGATGTGTGCATCTCAATGTCCCAATAAGAGGCATGAACCAGTGACACTCGTTTTGATTATCTTCTAATGTTATTCTAACCAAGGTTGAATATTTCATTAAAAAAGTGATTTCTTTATAAAATAAAAATCTCTAGAGGCCACAGACCTCAACCCAATGCAATATTTAAACTGTGTAAGTGTGAGGGCAAAAAACATTTGTTTGAGTAGAAACCTACATAAACAGGATTGGGAAACATCATTATCACCTTTTTTCCTCATAAAATCCAATCATGCAAATATTTAATCAGGGACATGTCAGACTGCTCCTCATAACAATATCAACACCAACAAATGATGCCCTCAGGTTTCAATACTCATTGACTTTTCTGTTACTTTATTGGGTGATAAACTCAGAACAGAACGTAAAAAAAGACCTAGTTCATAGATTTTACAGTGCTCATTTACTGCCTGTAATGATAACCAAAAGGCTGTTCTCAAGGGCCAAGTCATTGCTTAAAGTACACAGAGCGAAAACAAACAATCCCCAGCTCTCAACACTAAACTTTGAATTACATCAGAAGACAAACTTTTAAGAATACAAACTATGTGTTATTTTAATAACAAAGTAAAAGCAGCTCCCATTAACTGAAGCCAAATCCCTTTCTTTTAAATTAAATATTTACAAAAATACAGGACAAGACGACACTTGGTGAAAACTTAAGAAACCCATATAGTGAATTCTAGGTTATTAAACATCGAAAAATCAACCAGAAGATGTCTTTCTAAGGCAGATTTCCATTCTCTTTGCAAACCATGACATTTCAACCCCAATTTGATTTCTGTATCTTTACATGTGTAGCTCTTATTTTATATTTTTCTTTCAATAAAGACAGCTCCTATCAATGGCTCCAAGTGCTATGCAACCATTCAAAAACAGTGAATGCACTATGCAAGAAACATAATTTGCCCCATTAGGATCATCCAAACAAACAAAAATAAACAATTCCATGTGACCAGCATTACCACCCACCCCATCGTTGTAACAAAAACTTTGGTTTGGGGGAAGAACAGAGAGCTTTGCAACTTGCCCAAAAAGATAACAAATCCAGGCCTTGCCTGACCGGGATTATCTGGTGAGATTTTGTAAATGCCTCTGTGAGCTAAACTGAGCTACAGAGGCAGCTGAACGGAGATAAACAGAGAATTTACAGTTTAAGGGAATTTGCCTTTAAAGGAGCGCTGGGGTTTGGGGTGTAACCAGTCAGTCTTAGTGTGTTCTCAGAGGTTCCCATGGTAATTAGTGAGTCTTTTTAATCCAGTCAAGGGCTCAGAGGAGCTCCCCAATCTGAACGATCTAATCAGGCCATTAATATTGGGGCACAGAAGGGTCAATCGATTGTGACCTCCTTTCAAATCATCTGGTAATGAAAGGCTGAAATCATAGCGTAGGATGCTGCTACAACTTAGCCTGAGGCAGGTGGGGGGAGGTGTTTAGAGGCCATTCTTTGGTATCCTCCTGGTCTTTGACTCCTCATTAGAGCAAGGATTACTTCAAACACTGAACCACAATATGCACTAAGGGTATATCTGTGCTGCAATGTAAGGGCAGGCTCAGACTCGAGCCTAAATCCCCTTCCATCTACACACAAATTTCACTAACCCAGGGGTCAGACTAAAGGGCCCAGGTCCGAACCCACATCAAGTCGTGGGCCAGGGAACGAGCCCCATTGCTTTGCACTAGAGATGCAGCACTCCCAACTCAGGTTCTGGGAGTCCTACAAAAGTATCCCACAATCCCATGGGACCACCTCCTTTGTCCCCTCTATCCCAAGAATCTGCAGTTGAATCCAGTGAAGATAGAAAGACCCTCCCTTGGTGTTCAGCAGCCGCTTGGCAAGTCAACATTAACACTTCCTTTGTCTTCTGACTACTGAGCTGCAAACACACCAGCAAAGAGTCTTGTGTTTGCACAACGGAGACTGAATAGAAGAAGCTCTTTGCAAAGCATGCTGCTACATGGTCATGAGAGCACAAATAGATTCTAGTTAATCTCTGGTGCAAGGCCTACAACACTGTGGACTTTAGTAAGAACACCAGGAACAGCCCGCAGAGGAGTCTGCAGAAGACACAGAAGGGACAGAAGCCAGCCCTGAGCCAGGCAAGTTTCTGGCTCCATTTTAATGTTTATTAATAAAGAAAGGGATTTCCACTCCATGAACTAATGTAAACGTTATGAGAAGCCCCAGACAGCTGTGTGTGCGTGTGTGCGCGCGTGTGTGCGTCTGCTAATGGTGGATTGTATACCAGTGCCTGGGTTCTCCCCTCCCACATACTCCATCATGTGGAGTTCAAAATGGCAACCGAAAAATGCAAACAGTGAACAACACCTTTAGTGGAGAGGTGCAGATTTTGCTAGCACCATTCCTGATTCTTAAAAATAACCACCTTACATTGCCATGCTGGAAATACCCGACTCTGTAACCACTTAGTCTACTGAGACACCTGGAAACAATGAACTGTGCGGGGGTAGGGCCAGTGGAAATGTGCTCGATTTGCAAACAGTCTATTTCAGTGAGAGGTAGTCCATGCAGTCCCAAATGTGACTGGGGTTTGAAATTTTGTTCAGAAATGTGCCTGAGGGCGGGAGAGGAGGAAGGCTGTGGAGTTCCTGTTGATTCCCTCATGAATTCTGACCCAAGCAAGGGTGCAGATGGTTGCAAATTTTTCCTGAAGCAGGAACTCCAGACAGGTAGTCACATTTTGGGGAAGGGTGTATTTCCCAGGGTCACCTCAGTAGCTGATCAGCCCTCTGGGCAGAAGCCAGAAGGGACGTGTGGTGGGGGCATGTGGGGTCATGTTCCCCCCACCCCACAAGATTTTTGCCAGGGTTTGCTGGCCCCACTCAATCACCTGGAGCCACCAGGCCCCCTCCCTGTGCAGCAGCTGCTGAAGCCCGCGAGTTGGGAGCCACAGCATTGGGGAGAAGCAACAGCAAACAGCCTCTGTTCAGTGGCTGAGCCTTAATCAGGGGGCGGGGCTAGGCTAATCAGGGAGGCTAGGGCTTTAAAACAGCAGCGAGCAAGCGACCAGGGAGCTTTGAGAGGGAGTTTGGAAGGGGAGTGGGAAGGGGGCAAGGTACTCTTGCCATTCTTTAACACCTTTAACCCAAACTATAACCAAAACTTCTTGATTTAAACAAATACCTTACTGTTAGACTAGGTAGCTGTAAAAGAGAATGCAGGCAGAAGCCCGGCAGCAGAGCGGGGGCTATCCAGTTTATTGCACTCAGTGTAGCATGTATGATTACCTGCCCTGTGGGCAGGTGGCGTATGTGTGCATTCGGTGCAAGGAGCTCCTGGCCCTCAGAGACCGTGTACGGGCTTTGGAGGCCAGGGTGGTGGAATTGGAGAAGCTAAGGGAGGCAGAGAGTTACGTGGATGAGGCTTTCAGGGACACTGTAGACTTGTCCCACCTCCAGTCAGACAGCCCCTGTGCTGTTGAGGAGGATGAAAGCCCCAGGGAAGGAGAGCAGGCAACGGGAACAGAGGGAAACCTTCCCATAGTTGGGACCCTCCTTCCAGGTAGTGTTGAGGTATCCTCTTGCACTGAGGTCACCTCTCCGGGGGAGGCAACTCCAATCAGTAGGAAAAGGCAGGTGTTAGTAATGGGAGATTCGATCATTAGAAAAACCTAGATAGCTGGATTTGTGATGACCGGGAGAACTGTATGGTGACTTGCCTGCCTGGTGCAAAGGTTGCAGATCTCTCGAGGCATCTAAATAGGCTTATGAGTAGTGCTGGGGAGGAGCCGGTGGTCGTGGTACATATAGGTACCAATGACGTAGGGAAGGGTAGGAGAGATGTCCTGGAGGCCAATTTAGGCTGCTAGGAAAAAGACTGAAATCCAGGACCTCTATGGTGGCATTCTCAGAAATGCTTCCAGTTCCACACGCAGGCCCAGGTAAGCAGGCAGACCTTCAGAGTCTTAATGCGTGGATGAGACGATGGTGTAGAGAGGAGGGGTTTAGATTTATTAGGAACTGGGGAAACTTTTGGGATGGGGGGAGCCTATACAGGAAGGATGGGCTCCACCTAAACCAAAGTGGAACCAGACTGCTGGCACTTAACATTAAAAAGGTTGTAGAGCAGTTTTTAAACTAAGAGATGGGGGAAAGCCGATTTCTGCAGAGAAGCACATGCATCGGACAGAGACTTCTCTTACGGGACGGTCTACTGATAGAGATTCTCTAGGTTTTAGTCAGGAGGAGAGGGTGGAAAAGGATAAAGGAGGAGCCAGATCAGACGAGAAACTTTCACATAAAAAAGAATCTCACACATCTGAAAAAGGCAGACAATTAAACAGTGACCAGTTTTTAAAGTGCTTGTACACAAATGCCAGAAGTATAAATAATAAAATGGGTGAACTAGAGTGCCTCGTGTTAAAGGAGGATATTGACATAATAGGCATCACAGAAACCTGGTGGAGTGAGGACAATCAATGGGACACAATCATTCCAGGGTATAAAATATATCGGAAGGACAGAACAGGTCGTGGGGGGGTGGGGGGGGAAGTGGCACTATATGTGAAAGAAAATGTAGAATGAAATGAAGTAAAAATCTTAAATGAATCCACATGTTCCATAGAATCTCTATGGATAGTAATTCCATGCTCTAACAAGAATATAACAATAGCGATCCATTATCGACCACCTGATCAGGACAGTGATAGTGATGATGAAATGCTAAGGGAGATTAGAGAGGCTATCAAAATAAAGAACTCAATAATAGTGGGAGATTTCAATTATCCCAATATTGACTGGGTACATGTCACCTCAGGACGTAATGCGGAGACAAAATTCCTCGATACTTTAAATGACTGCTTCTTGGAGCAGCTGGTACAGGAACCCACAAGGGGAGAGTCAATACTTGATTTAGTACTGAGTGGAGCGCAGGAGCTGGTCCAAGAGATAACTATAACAGGACCGCTTGGAAATAGTGACCATAATATAATAACATTTAACATTTCTGTGGTGCTAAGAACACATCAACAGCCCAACACAGTGGCTTTTAATTTCAAAAAGGGCAACTATGCAAAAATGAGGGGGTTAGTTAAGCAGAAATTAAAAGGTAAAGTGACTAAAGTGAAATCCCTGCAAGCTGCATGGACACTCTTCAAAGACACCATAATAGAGGCCCAACTTAAATGTATACCCCAAATTAAAAAACAAAGTCAAAGAACTAAAAAAGAGCCACCGTGGCTTAACAACCATGTAAAAGAAGCAGTGAAAGATAAAAAGGCATCTTTTAAAAAGTGGAAGTCAAATCCCAGTGAGGTAACTAGAGAAGAGCATAAACGCTGCCAAATTAAGTGTAAAAATGTAATAAGAAAAGCCAAAATGGAGTCTGAAGAACAGCTAGCCAAAAACTCAAAAGCTAATAACAAAACATTTTTTAAATACGTCAGAAGCAGGAAGCCTGCTAAACAACCAGTGGGGCCCCTGGACGATAGAGATACAAAAGGAGCACTTAAAGATGATAAAGTCATTGCGGAGAAACTAAACGAATTCTTTGCTTCGGTCTTCACGGCTGAGGATGTTGGGGAGATTCCCCAACCTGAGCTGACTTTTGTAGGTAACAAATCTGAGGAACTGTCACAGATTGAAGTGTCAGTAGAGGAGGTTTTGGAACTAATTGATAAACTTAACTGTAACAAGTCACCGGGACCAGATGGCATTCACCCAAGAGTTCTGAAAGAACTCAAATGTGAAATTGCGGAACTATTAACTAGGGTTTGTAACCTGTCTTTTAAATCGGCTTCTGTACCGAATGACTGGAAGATAGCTAATGTAACGCCAATATTTAAAAAGGGCTCTAGAGGTGATCCCGGCAATTACAGACCGGTAAGTCTAACATCCGTACCGGGCAAATTAGTTGAAACAATAGTAAAGAATAAAATTGTCAGGCACATAGAAGAACATAAATTGTTGGGCAAAAGTCAACATGGTTTCTGTAAAGGGAAATCATGCCTTACTAATCTATTAGAGTTCTTTGAAGGGGTCAACAAACATGTGGACAAGGGCGATCCAGTAGACATAGTGTACTTAAGATTTCCAGAAAGCCTTTGACAAAGTCCCTCACCAAAAGCTCTTGCGTAAATTAAGTTGCCATGGGATAAAAGGGAAGATCCTTTCATGGATTGAGACCTGGTTAAAAAACAGGGAACAAAGGGTAGGAATAAATGGTAAATTTTCACAATGGAGAGGGGTAACTAGTGGTGTTCCCCAAGGGTCAGTCCTAGGACCAATCCTATTCAACTTATTCATAAATGATTTGGAAGAAGGGGTAAACAGTGAGGTGGCAAAGTTTGCAGATGATACTAAACTGCTCAAGATAGTTAAGACCAAAGCAGACTGCGAAGAACTACAAAAAGATCTCACAAAACTAAATGATTGGGCAATAAAATGGCAAATGAAATTTAATGTGGATAAATGTAAAGTAATGCACATAGGAAAAAATAACCCCAACTATACATACAATATGATGGGGGCTAATTTAGCTACAACTAATCAGGAAAAAGATCTTGGAGTCATCGTGGATAGTTCTCTAAAGATGTCCACGCAGTGTGCAGCGGCAGTCAAAAAAGCAAACGGGATGTTAGGAATCATTAAAAAAGGGATAGAGAATAAGACGGAGAATATCTTACTGCCCCTATACAAATCCATAGTGCGCCCACATCTTGAATACTGCGTACAATTGTGGTCTCCTCATCTCAAAAAGGATATACTGGCATTAGAAAAGGTTCAGAGAAGGGCAACTAAAATGATTAGGGGTCTGGAACGGGTCCCATATGAGGAGAGATTAAAGAGGTTAGGACTTTTTAGCTTGGAAAAGAGGAGAGTAAGAGGGGATATGATAGAGGTATATAAAATTATGAGTGGTGTGGAGGAAGTGAATAAGGAAAAGTTATTTACTTATTCTCATAATAAAAGAACTAGGGGCCACCCAATGAAATTAGTGGGCAGCAGGTTTAAAACTAATAAAAGGAAGTTCTTCACACAGCGCACAGTCAACCTGTGGAACTCCTTGCCTGAGGAGGCTGTGAAGGCTAGGACTATAACAGGGTTTAAAAGAGAACTGGATAAATTCATGGAGGTTAAGTCCATTAATGGCTATTAGCCAGAATGGGTAAGGAATGGTGTCCTTAGCCTCTGTTTGTCAGAGGGGGGTGATGGATGGCAGGAGAGAGATCACTTGATCATTACCTGTTAGGTCCACTCACTCTGGGTCACCTGGCATTGGCCACTGTCGGTGGACAGGATACTGGGCTGGATGGACCTTTGGTCTGACCCAGTACGGCCTTTCTTATGTTCTAGCTGGGAGCTGCAGGGAGAGCTACTGCTTTTGTTGCTGCCTCTCACTGCAGAGCTAAAGCAGCCATCCCTCCCTGCAGCTCCAAGCTGTTTGCAGCTGCCTCTCCACACAGAGCTTCAGGGAGGGGCCACTGAGGGTAAAACGGAGTGTGTGCCCTGAGCTTCCCTCCGCCGAAATCTGGTAGGAGAATGGAGCCGGGGGGTGGGGGGGAGGGAGGGGAAGCTCCGCAAACCGCACTTTAGCTGTAAAAGAGCCACATGCGGCTCACTAGCCACAGTTTGGCCACCCCATTATATGCCTTTCCCTCTTGTATTCTAAAGAACTCGTCAGGGGTGGCTCCAGGCACCAGCGCAGCAAGCAGGTGCCTGGGACGGCAAGCCACAGGGGCAGCGAGACCGTTGCTGTGAGGGCGTTTCTGCGGGAGATCCACCGGTCCAATGGCTTCCGCGGCAATTCGGCGGCGGGCACACCGACGGCGCGGGACCGGCGGATCACCCGCAGAAATGCCGCCAAATCTGCGTGACCAACGGATCGCCCGCAGGCGTGCCACCGAAGGCCGCCTGACTGCTGTGCTTCGGGCGGCAAAAATCATAGAGCCACCACTGGAACTCGTATAATGTTTATAAAATGGGGGGGAATGAACCTACATATGCTTTATGACTTTTTATACTGAGCTAATAAAAACATGATATATGACAAGTTAATTAATGATGAAATGCTAATAAACTATGATGATGGATACATAATGATAATAGGATTTTACAAGAAGCCTAGAAGTTGCATGTTTTGCAGAGGTGAAAGTAGGCCAGTACACCCCGGTACGGTGTACTGGCAAGAGCCGGTGCGCCATATCGGGGTGGCTGGCTTCCCGAGGCGGCAATTTAAAGGGCCTGGGACTCCCAGCAGTGGCTGGAACCCCAGGCCTTTACATTGCCACAAGAGCCCTGCTGCTGGAGCCCTGGGGTAGCAGTGATGGGACTCCTGGGGCTATTTGACGGGCCGGGGCGGTAGAGGCAGAGTCGGCCCCAGCCCAGCCCCCGTACCGGTAAGTCAGCAAATCTACTTTCACCCCTGGTGTTTTGTCCTTCTTTCAAAAATATGAAAACTATGAACAACTACAAATATAGCCCCGATCATTGAAAAAAAACCTACCCAATGTTATTAGTGACCACAAATCAGTACAGTTTTATGGTCTATGAGTAGGGCCCTACCAAATTCACAGCCATGAAAAACACGTCATGTCTTCTTCCCCCTGTGAAACCTAGTCTTTTGTGTGCTTTTACCCTATACTATACAGATTTCATGGGGAAGACCAGCATTTCTCAAATTGGGGGTTCTGATCCAAAAAGGAGTAGCAGGGGTGGTCACATGGTTATTGTAAGGGGGTCACAGTATTCCCATCAGAGCTGGGCAGTCAGAGAGCGGTGGCTTTTGGCGCCCAACCAGCAGCAGTGCAGAAGTAAGGGTGGCAATACCATATCATGCCACCCTTACTTCTGCATTGCTGTCTTCAGAGCTGGGCGGCCAGAGAGTGGCAGCTGCGGACCAAGGGCCCAGCAGCACAGAAATAACGGTGGCAGTACCATACCATGCCATCCTTACTTCCACGCTGCTGCTGGTGCTGGCTCTGCCTTCAGAGCTGGACTCCCAGCCAGCAGCTGCCGCTCTCCAGCCGCCCAGCTCTGAAGGCAACGCTACCACCAGCAGCAGCACAGAAGTATGGGTAGCAGTACAGCAAACTCCCCCCTACAATAACTTTGTGACCCCCCCCCCTCACCCCGCCAACTCCTTTTTGGGTCAGGACCCTGTGGCAAATTGCCAGCACTACTATGATGGGTCCCGCACTTTCTCTTCTTGTGGGGGGGTTTCAGGGTGCCATTTCTTGCCCCTGAACTGGGGTAACACCTATCCTACTAGTATCCCAGGGAAGGGGAGTGGAGAGGGAGGGACCCAGGCCCGCCCTCTACTCCGGGTCCCAGCCCAGGGGCCCTATGATAGCAGGTGAACCACTTGTACCAGTGATTCTTTCCCCTGGGCTACTTCCCTCTCCTGACCTTCAGCTTGTGGGGCTTCCTGCCTTCCCTCTGCACAAGCCAGGTGTCCCTTTACCTAAGATCTTGGTCTTCTTAGCCCGCTGCAGCACTTCTCAAAACTCTCCTCCACTTTCCTTCGAACTGCTCTTTGTTCCACCACCAATCCACTCTGCTTCACTCCTCCAAACTGCTCTCTGCTCCACCACCAAACCACTCTGATTCAGCTCCTCCAAACTGCTCTCTGCTCCACCACCAAACCACTCTGCTCCAGCTCCTCCTCACTCTGCTCCAGCTCCTCCTCTGGCTGATTGAAGCAGGGGGATTTTATCAGGTGACTGGCTTCAGGTGCTCTAATTGGTTTCAGGTGCTTTTAATTAATCTACATGGAATAAGGCTTCTCCTCATCCTAGATCACTCTCCTGCTGCCTTCTGGCCATGCTGTATCACAACCCGTACAATTACAACACTCTGAAATTTCAAATTTAAATATCTGAAATCATGAAATGTACTATTGTTAAAATCCTCTGACCATGAAATTGACCAAAATGGACCGTGAATTTGGTAAGGCCCTACCTATGAGAAGCACAGTCCACTCCATAGTAGACAGGTTATCATAACACAATTAGCACTAATTTATATTTTGTTGCCTGTCTTAAAGTGCCCAAGGACGGAATAGGCAGTAACACAATCTTTGAGATTCTGTTTGAGGTACTTTTTACTGCAGCACTTTGAATATACAAAATGCTCCTTCACACAAGTGGTTTCATTATCCACAGAGTGATACTTGCACTGCTTCTGACTTATTTTGGAGCAGATTATTCTATCCTTAGTTACAGTGTATAAGTACTACCTTACGCTGCGAGTCATCCCAATGAAACCTCTGCTCAAAATACCAGTGGAAGTATTCATGCCTTTTGTGAACAAACAGCCCACAGTTTACTTTATATAAATGTTTTTCATCTCTAAGGAGCTTTACAGACACAGAACTACTTAAATCTGTTTTACCCCAGTGCCACTCCCTTGACTTCAACCGTTATTCCCAATTTACACCACTGTAAATGAGATTAGTTATATTAATCACTGAAGTAAAAACAGAGGATTTCATACTCTAACTCTGCCAATAGGTCTCCCATCACAAGCACTACATTTGCAGCAATTTTTTTGGTAGGAATATAACACTGCTTTGGACAGGATGCACAGTAATGTCATTAGAAATGATTAGATTGAAGTTATTCTGCCTATTCTCACTGGCAAAGGGAAGATTTCACAATAACCTAAGACCCATATGCAGTATTTGGCGCTATATTATGAACAATTTCTAAAACAAAATAAATTATTCACAAATGTAATTCAAAAGGGGGTAAGAGATATAATCTTGAAATTATACCATTAAGACTAAGTAGAAAAATTTATTCAGTAGAAATATTTCACTCAAAAATAGCAAATTTGAGATATTTATAAGTCCATTAAAACAATACAAATGAGTTTTAACAGGCAGCTAGAGAAAATGGGATGAAACACATTTAAAGTGACAGTCTGTTGTTTTCCTATCTTTGTATCAATTCATTGATGGGCTTGAACGTGGTGTAAATGGAGTCCAAGGCAAAACTCCTATGAAAGTAGGTTTCAAACCAATATCATGTTTCAGACTAGACTGATTGCAAACAAAATACAAGTTAAGAATAGTCTAAGTTTGAAAAGAGCCGAGAGGGAACACTTCACAGTAAGTTCTTTTGAGAAATTCACATATTAATAGTGATATTTCTGTAATACCTGGAGATTCCCCTCCCCACCCCCCCCACCCCCGAGATAAGGGCCTACTGTGCTAGGCATATAGACACACACTTCAATATCTATACCTAACATTGTTTTATTTAAAGCATCAGCATTGTTTGCTTTAACAGGATTTTTTTCATTTTGATGGAAAAAAACTTTTTGAGGAAAAAAATTGGCTGTCATCAGTTCTGAAGGTTGCAGCACAATAAGGGTGTTGTGAAAGTAGTTTATTACGAAACAGAAGGGGATGCTTTACAAACTCTAAGCCATCTAAGACAGACCCCAACCCTGCAACTCATGTGCAGGTGGACTCTTGTGGCCTCATGGAGCCCCACTGATTTCTGTGGAAGCTGAAATATCTAATCTACACATTGATATTATGTGATTCACTCATGTTGCTATATGCTTCAATTATTGTTCAAGGACTAAGACCTTGGCAAATGTGTTTCAATGGTAGAATCCTGTACCTTGGTGTGTGTGGGCGTTAGAGTTCACTCATAGGTAATACATTGCACAATCAAGGCCATAATGCTCTTCTATTGAAAAACACTTACCAAGATCTCATTCCTCCAAAAGGAAAGTATTCTGCACTGGAGTGATGAAGATGTTGTGGGATTAATACAAGGGCATAAAGTATTCACATTGAACAATACATATAGAGTAGCAAAATAGAAAAATGCACACAGACACAAATTCAAATTAGAATTCAAGCATCTACAGATGCAGCTTTTGAGGGGAGAATAATTTATGCTCTGGTCCTCACCAATACATTATGTTCCTGTTACGTTCGTGGGAGACTGCGGGCCTACCCAGGGTGCTCTGCAAGAACGAGGCCCACACACTCTGAGTTATTGGCTTTATTGAAGGCAAAGTGACACATCCGCAACGGGGACTCCTGGCGTTGCTGTCACGGAGACGGGGAACCCAGCGCACCATAACCCGGGCCTGGTACGGAGTGCCTAAAACGGGGCGGACTCATACAGCTATATACAGACATCTCATACAGAAGCAAGCAGGGGCCACCTCCTGGCTCAAGGCCATGCAAAGCAATTCTAACTAATTCATAACAAACTGCAGCTGGCAGGCCTTGAGCTGCAGTAACCGGCCCGCTGAAACAATGTGAGAAAGCGAACACCCTTGCTATGCCGTAACACAATCTTCCGTGGTACCCTACAGTTCCTTTAAATAAACAATCAAGATATGAGTTGTACTTTGTAAATATTTCCCAACGCATATTAGTCATAACCCATTATGTTATTAAAAGGTCAAATTTAAATTATTTGGAGAAGACACAAAGAAGTTACTCTTGTGTTCCGTGAAACCAAGAATTTACCTTGGACATCATCCATTCTAGTGAAACTCTCAGAACCAGTTTTCCTAATGGAAGCTGAGGAAGCAACCTCAGTGCATTCTATGAGGAGGATATCCAGATATTCTTTTCCTTTCCACTCATACTCTTGTGTTACTATTATCATCCCCCTCCCTCTCCTTGAGTTTCTACACCCACTTGCGGTGTCTCATCCTTATTTAGGCTATCATTTATATATTGTATGTTTGTTCAACAACCAGCACAATGGGGCCCTGATTCTGATTAGTGCACATAGGTGCTACCAGAATACAAATAATTTATAAGAATATTTCTTTAAAAGACTCCGAATAAAACGTTAATCATAGTAAATCACAGACACTTTATCTCCCTGCAAATCAGAGCAGAATTGAACCCTTTTTTCATAATAGGTAGCAGGAAAAATTCTAGCACATTGAGGTGTACATTATACAGTCTCTCTCAGAGGGGTTGTCACTTTATATTTGTAGCTGACAAACTACTTGACACAGAGTGTGATATATATAGATATATATATATATATATATATATATCGAGAGAGAGAGAGAGAGAGAAAAAATTAGAATCATAGAACTGGAAGGAACCTCCAGAGGCCATCTAGTCCAGTCCCCTACACTCAAGGTAGGACTAAGTATTATCTAGACCATCCCTGACAGGTTTTTGCCAACCTGCTCTAAAAAATCCGCAATGATGGAGATTCCACAACTTCCCAGGACAATTTATTCCAGTGCTTAACTACCCTGATATCCTGATATTTAGGAAACTTTTCCTAATGTCCAACATAAACTGCCCTTGCTGCAATTTAAGTCCATTGCTTCTTGTTCTTAACCTCTGAGGATAGGACAACAATTTTTCTCCCTCCTCCTTGTAACAACCTTTTATGTACTTGAAAACTGTTATGTCCCCTCTCAGGCTTCTCTCCCCTATACTAAACAAACCAAGTTTTTTCAGTCTTCCCTCATAGGTCATGTTTTCTAGACCTTTAATCATTCTTGCTGCTCTTCTCTGGACTTTCTCCAATTTGTCCACATCTTTCCTGAAATGTGGCACCCAGAACAGGACACAATACTCCAGTTGAGGCCTAATCAGCACGGAGTAGAGCGGAAGAATTACTTCTCATGTCTTGCTTCCAATACTCCTGCTAATACATCCCAGAATGATGTTTGCTTTTTTTGCAACAGCGTTACACTGTTGACTCATATTTAGCTTATGATCCACTATGACCCCCAGATCCCTTTCCGCAGTACTCCTTCCTAGGCAGTCATTTCCCATTTTGTAGATGTGCAACTGATTGTTCCTTCCTAAGTGAAATACTTTGCATTTATCCTTATTGAATTTCATTCTATTTACTTCAGACCATTTCTCCAGTTTGTCCAAATCATTTTGAATTATAATCCTATCCGCCAAAGCACTTTCAACCCCTCCCAGCTTGGTATCATCCACAAACTTTATAAGTGTACTCTCTATGCCATTATCTAAATCATTGATGAAGATACTGAACAGAACAGGACCTAGAATCAATCCCTGCTGGATCCCACTCTTTATGCCCTTCCAGCATGACTGTGAACCACTGATAACTACTCTCTGGGAACAGTTTTCCATCCAGTTATGCACCCACCTTATAGTAGCTCCATTTAGGTTGTATTTCCCTAGTTTGTTTATGAGAAGGTCATGCAAGACAGTATCAAAAGCCTTACTAAAGTCAAGATATACCATATCTACCACTTCCCCCCATCCACAAAGCTTGTTACCCCATCAAAGAAAGCTATCTGGTTGGTTTGACATGATTTGTTCTTGACACATCCATGCTGACTGTTATTTATCACCTCATTATCTTCTAGGTGTTTGCAAATTGATTGCTTAATTATTTGCTCCATTATCTTTCTGGGTACAGAAGTAAAGCTGACTGGTCTGTAATTACCCGGGTTGTCCTTATTTCCCTGCTTATAGATGGTCACTATATTTGCCCTTTTCCTGTCTTTTAGAATGTCCCCCATCTTCCATAACTTTTCAAAGAAAATTGCTAATGGCTCAGATATCTCCTCAGTCAGCTCCTTGAGTATTCTAGGATGCATTTCATCAGGCCCTGGAGATTTGAAGACACCTAACTTGTCTAAGTAATTTTTGACTTATTCTTTCCCTATTTTAGACTCTGATTCTACCTCATTTTCACTGGCATTCACTATGTTAGATGTCCAATTGCCACTAATCTTCTTGGTGAAAACCAAAACAAAGAAGTCATTAAGCACCTCTGCCATTTCCACATTTTCTGTTATTGTCTTTCCCCCCTCATTGAGTAACGGGCCTACTCTGCCCTTGGTCTTCCTCTTGCTTCTAATGTATTTGTAGAATGTTTTCTTGTTTCCTTTTATGTCCCTAGCTAGTTTGATCTCGTTTTGTGCCTTTGCCTTTCTAATTTTGTCCCTACATACTTGTGTTGTTTGTTTATATTCATCCTTTGTCATTTGACCAGTTTCCACTTTTGGTAGGACTCTTTTTTGAGTTTTAGATTATTGAAGATCTCCTGGTTAAGCCAGGGTGGTCTCTTGCCATACTTCCTATCTTTCCTACACAGTGGGATAGTTTGCTCTTGTGCCCTTAATAATGTTTCTTTGAAAAACTGCCAACTGTCTTCAATTGTTTTTCCCCTTAGACTTGCCTCCCAGGGGATTTTACCTACCAACTCCCCGAGTTTGCTAAAGTCTGCCTTCTTGAAATCCATTGTCTTAATTGTGCTGTTCTCCTTCCTACCATTCCTTAGAATCATGAACTCTACCATTTCATGACCACTTTCACCCAAGTTGCCCTCCACTTTCAAATTCTCAACCAGTACCTCCCTATTTGTGAAAATAAAATCTAGAACAGCTTTCCCCCTAGTAACTTTCTCTACCTTCTGAAATAAAAAATTGTCTCCAATACATTCCAAGAACTTGTTGGATAATCTGTGCCCTGCTGTGTTATTTTCTCAACAGATGTCAAGATATATATCAATAAAAAACAGAAGATTTTCCATTTTGGCAACCGCTTTAATTTTCAAACACTCTTGAATCAATTTTGAAAAGAAACAGATCCGCCCCTCAGATGAATACGCACAACTCAGAGGGCAAGTATGTCTTCTTTACTTTATTTGTATCTATGCACATTTTCTTTGAGAGATAGGATAATTGCGGATTTTCTCTGGGAAGAGAACAGAAGAACTTGTCTTAAAAGACTATATTGTAGCATGACAGAAGGGGGTGATTTCCTTACCCGACTTCTATGCCAATTACCAAGCCGTGGCTTACAACTCTTACTTATTGGGAGCTAACACCTGCCTACTGTCACTGGATCAAGAAAGAAAAAACAGAAATGCAGTAATGTATATAGTTTTGCAGTTAATTATAGTGTAAAAACAAAATTCCCCATTCCAAATTCAAACCATGAAAAAATGTAAGGGAAACATTCTGTAAAATGTTGAAAACAAATTAAAGCACATGTGGTGTAACAGGCAATTTACTCCAAAAGATATGGGTCGCTGATATAGGGAAATGAAATAAAATGGTTTCCTATATTGTCATCAACTCTTTTTGAGAAGCCTTTTAGGCTTGGATAATTGAAAATTAGAGTGGAAATTCTGATTATTTCCATTTATCTATATGCAATAATGTAGCTTTTCTCTCCAATAGCTGCTTGTTATTATAACTGTTATGTTTTAAAAGAGGATACAGGAAGTTACACTTCCAGCAATGAGTGCCAGGCATCTCTCTCATTACTTTGCCCATTTAATAGGAAAAGCATCTTTAACAAACAGCCATTCCCAAATAAGTGGAAGAGATGAAGAAATTCAGACTGATGAAGATGACTTGCTGGTTATAAGAGGCTCTCTCAGTATCTGTGTATTTTCCTGTACACTGTTTGAAACATAACATAAATTAACTGGCAGAACTGATATGATTCCTGAGAGAGTGGCTTAAATATACACCACAAAGTCACATAAATGCTAGAGGCAGTGTGGAAGATCTGGAAATGTTCATGAATGCAACACTTTAGGTAAACATACGAAATGAATACAGTACGAGATATTATACCACTAACTGACTATTCATGGTTAAGAAAGAAGCATTAACTTTATATTCCCCACAGTGAAAGAATCTGGCAAAGATATACAGAGTGAGTACACTTAAGTTCACTAATTTCTTCTGAACTTGAAATAGGGATTTCTTACAATGGTCTACTAATATGTATGAAGTGTGTGTTGGGTTTGGTCATATGTTAATACATTTAATATAGGAATGTCTGCATAATTATCTTCAGCTGATGGCAGATTTTCATTTGTTTTTAATTTTTGGTTCCTTTCGAGGGAGTCATAGATGAACCTACTCCATGAAATGTGAATTGGAGAATGTGAACAACTGTCATTGTTTTCCAGAGTGAGGGGACTGACAGTATGTTAAAAATATGAAGAGCTAAGTGCATGTTTGTATCATTTGTCTCTACATACCTTTATGGGAAAGGTCATGCAGAATTTAATAAGGATGAAATAAAAAAGGAAAGAAAATCTTCTTTAAAACTTACAAAATTAAATAGAGAATATATATAGCCTTTCTATATGTATTTTGAAACATCCTATAACATTATATTGCAGGTGTATACTTTTCTTTAAAGTCTATGGGGTGATTCCAAAAACCTATACAAAGATTGTCATTTTCTTTTAAATACTACAAACCTTTTCTATATGGGAATTGTCATTCCAGCTCAAAGTTAGCAGCTGGAAGACAGAGGTTAAAAGGTCTACTTCTACCAGCTGATACAGATTCTTCTGCAACTCCCCCTTTATACAGATTCTCCTGTAACTGTGTTTAAGAGCTGAAGGGCATTCTGTCTTCTGACAAGAAGTACTGGTGTGTGATCTAGTGATGATCCAGAAGTCCTGGGTAGCTGTATTGAGCAGGGTGATTTTCCCTTAGCTGGCAAAGAAATGTTACTAAAACCTGAGTGTTCTTGGAATGACACCCTGTATTTTATGAAGCCAGAACCTGAATTACTTTGTGTCAGTTAAAGTTCCAAAATATAAATTTTATAAGAATAGAACCATAGGTACATAAACTGCCACATTTTTCCCCTCACAGATTTTCCTTTGAATTGTTTTGTAATTTAGAGACATGGTAATTTAAAAAAAAAAAAAAATTGCTAAATATTTCTTCCCTGGAGGCATGTTCTACTCATGTGTTATCCATGTATTAGGTGCTTTACTCTGTGTAGAAAACAAGACACAGACATCAACCGAAGGTATTCATCTGCAATGGTACACACCTTCTATAATTTTAAATAGGAACTGCTGCCTCATTATGGACTGGCCAGCAAAGAGAATATTTATCAAAAATTGCTGAACAGACCATAACCAGGCAGTAAGTTCCTATTAAAAATTATGTAAGGTATGTACCATTACAAATAAATACCCTTGGTTGATGGGACAATGTTTGGTTTGTACACAGAGTGAAACACCCAATACCTGAATAATGGATTATTGGACATGCTTCCAAGCAAGAAGAAGTCATTCAACTGTTTGCTGGTTTTCAAATTACAGTGCCTCTAAATTATTAAACAATTAAAAAGAAAATCTTAGGGGAAAAATAAGAATCTGTATCTATTGTTCTTAACTTATACATATACACTATTTACATTTTAAGTAATGTACAATAGGTAAAAAGTCCAATCCCTCTGTTCTGGATTTGGGGACATGCCTTTAAAAAAAATGCAGTGATGCTTCGGTTTTTAAATTAGCATCACTACAAAAGGGTTTGAAAACCAAACTTACAGCATGGGTAAAACCAGACAGAATTCAAATGTATGCAAGTATGAAAATCATAGGATTCACACTGCATGACAGTTTATGCATAACTGCACTTTGCTTACAAACATTTAGTTTTAGGATCTGGGTGGTCAGATAGAAGTATATTGACAATTAGTTACAACTACCTATAGGTTCGTTGGGTATCAAATGATCATCTAGAGTTATGGGCCTAACTGCAGGAGCATAAATTTCAGGTGCTGCTTTACACCCTTCATTATGACTATTTGATCCATAGATACCACTGCACAGAAAGCCTGCAAACTATGTATTTCTGCTACATAAAGTGCCTAGAACACTTAAGGAGCTATATAAAAACAACAAGAACAAGAATTTTGACACGCCAAGTGGTTTTCATAGGTTTCCCAGATGTGCAACACAACACAACATAATTTGTTTGAGCACAGTCAGAAGTCTATGTGAACTCCCTGTGTATTCTTCTTTCCTCTCATGTCAATGTAAACTTATTTGGCACACGGGCTTCAGCAAGTGTGATTTGAGTAAACCAGCATATAACATCAATATAGCACTACTTGCAGGTTTTAGCCGACCATAAAGCTATTGTCACTTAGCAACATTGCCAGGGACCTGACCAACTTGTGACTGATTTCAATGCCATTAAAACATAACGGCAGGAATGTAGATAAGACAGAGATAATGGAAATATAAAATATGCTATTTGAGCAGTATCTCTAACGGCACCACCAACATTACTGTCCATCCTGAACTCTCGTGCTTTTGATATAAGGATAATCCAGGTCTGACCTATATGAAACAGTTGAAACTGATGTAATTTTTAATTAATTAGAATAAATTAAATTAAACAACTTCTGGGGCTATGTGCACTTAAAGTGTGCTTGACAGAAGCAGGGCTAATCATTTCAGAGTGGTGGTGGGGGGGAGGGAAAGGAGTATCCATATCCTTTGAGATCTTCAAATACGATCCCAAAGCAATGGGGAAAGAAAAAAAACAAGATTTTATGGTTCAACCATATTTAAAGACAGTCAGCTGATCTGTAGAAACCCACAAAACATTTGACAATAAGAGAGACTGAACAGAAACTAAAACAGTTGTGCTTTATGACCATCCTTGGGTTGTTTAAACAATAAACCTTTCTTGAAGCTTATAAATTTCTATAGCAATTCATGCCATTCTGAGAAGCAAAATCAAAGCTTTCTGATTTCCACAACAAATATAATTCTTTGTGTGTTTTAAATATTGGCTTAATGTTTATTTTTCCTTTAAAAGACAAAGGGAGTGCAGTTCAGCTCTCTAGAGAACCGCCACAATAACAAGTTGGTAATTCATGTGTTTAATGAAAAAGGTGCCTATATGAAAATAACTTGCAATTTCAAATGTCCAAAGGGTTATTATATTTATATTCCTGTTCTGTTTAACAAAGTCAAACACTTCTATGTAACATCTAGCTCAAAATTCTGTTTTAGGGTTATTAATGGCCAAACTCCTTACTTTAGGAACAGATCATTTATATAGCACTCTGTTATGACTCAAACAACAATACTGCATAGCAATCTTCATGCTATCCTATCCTCTGATATGTTGTGTTTTGCTCTTCAAAAATCAACTACTGCATGTGCATGCCGAAATGCAGTGGCTGATTTTCAAAGATAGGTGGCAATGCAACCCTCATAATAGAAGTATGAGATGACATTTTCCCAAGTATCTTAAAACTAGGTAATTACCAAAGAACTAATGACATGAAAAAGAAAACATAATATATGAAAATATGGCTTATTTGCTAACAGATGATTAGTCAGGAGTTCCATGCTGTCAATTTTAGTTGCACTGATGAAGTACTCTATATTAATACTATGCCATGAATCCTAAACAAGGAAGGTCCATTTCTCCTTTCCTAAAAGGGCTTTCCTTCCCTCAGTATTTGTGTATTAATGACAGATAACACTCTCTTTAAGACATAATCACCTTCCTAAGAAAAGGTGCAGATTCACATGTCAAGACCACAGATTAGAGTGATACTTGTATTGATGTTCACACAAATGAACGCAATGAATATAATGCATCAAAACAGGTAACACTGGTGCATTGGTAAGTCCAGATCAGTCCGATTAAGTGATCTGTTTTAACTATAAGTGTCATTGTTTGTTATTTGAAATATTTTTGTCCTAGGCTATTCATACTTTCATTTTACAATAACTGGTTGTTCTGCTCAAGAGGAAATTAACACTGTCTAAATCTGAATGCTAATACAATGGATTCCCCTGTTAACTCTTTATCACTGAGCTATTTCAATTTAAGTACTGTGCAGATAACCATACAGTTTATAAAAGTTGGATACATTTCTGGCACGTAGGGCTGTATAATGAAAAGATTCATTTTTCAGCTAATGCACCAATAACATTTGCAAAACACTTACCTCTCCAATTGGGCAGGTCTACATTAAGAAATAAAAGATGTAATGAACTAGCATGATGAACCAGGGCCTTCAGATATCATATTCAGTATTAAAACTCCATAACTGTGAATGTAGTCTGTTTTTGCAAGACTGATTTTTTTTTTAAACACAGTACAGCATTTGTCCTGCAAGACCTAAGGCAAAACTGAAATGGAAGATGTTTAAGTAGCCAAATATCACTGAGCTATCACCCCAGCAATTGGAATGAAAGTCAGCACTGGCAATGTTCCACTAGTTCTCCTGTAGTGATGACGTTTGTTGCCATGACTAGCAGATGTCACACTGTTCAAATGCAGAGTATAAGAGAGTCATGTAGAAGAAAGGAGAAAGATGAGATATAGAAGTACAAATCTCCTTTCTAGGATTTCACATGTAATTTCAGTATTAGGTAACCTACTATTTGTGACTTAAAATATATATATATTTTAATACCAAAGCACAGAACTTCTACTATTAGAGTCTGGCTGTGGAACCTGTTTGCCTGAAGACATATTCTGATTTACTGATTATGCCTTTCTGATAATGTCACAGATGTGTACCAAGTCCCAATGGCAGATACTGAAGACCTTTTCAGTGAATCATACACAAAAATCTCTATGCCTATTATATGGATTGGAAAAATGTGGAGGCAGAAAAGCCAAAGATAATAAGGTAAGTGAGTAAAGAGAAGCACTGGAGGAAGGGTTCAGAGTAATGGGATGAAGGGAAATATTACAACTTTAAAAAGTGTCCAACTCTCAAAGTTGGAAGTTGCCACTTCAGCAGCAGTCTGTGGTCCTTTAAGACATTTTAAACTCCTTTTCTAGTGAAAAACTAACCTGTGAACTGTTCAGTATTCCAAAGTTTGTTTTTTAAAATATACTGAATTTTAAAAGGATGATGAAGATGGAGCTGGGCTTCTGGAGACAGTAAGATGGAGAGGAGTTGTTCAGCTATCCTTTATTAAAAACAGAAATACACTGTTAACAATTATCAGATAAATTTCTTCAAGATAGTAGAGAAAAAGTATGTATTTAGATAGATAGGAGATATCCACCTTTTTCTCTTGTTTTCTCTTGCTAGGACCTACTTTTCACAGTGGAAGGATAAACTATTTTTTTCTTAAAATGAAATTGTAAAGAGTCCTATTCTAACAGCAATAAGCTATGTCAGCGGATACCTTAGTAGGCAATCAGCAACTACAGCCTACTAATCCACCTGGTGGGTAAAGGCAAATATGCAGTTATGACCTTCAAAAACAGTGCAATTTATGGGGGACCAAATGCATATATTCCACATGATCTCATTTTGGGACAGACAGACAGAGCAAATAGCTGCCTCCACCAAGGTAAGTGGACATTAAGTTTCAAGAAAAGTATAGTAGATAGAATTCTGGATGCCTACTAGAAACTCTCCTTCTAAAGAAATGTTTGCAATGTAAGGCTGTTTCTATTTTATTTTCTCTTATCGCAGCTCTTATATTTCTCATCACTGCAAATCCCAAAGGATTGTGGCCTCCTTGCAGAACAAGGGCCACCTGGGTCAATTGCTGACTAAGTCCTTAGGGTGGTCTGGCTGTATTCAGTTTATGTCCATCACTGGCAATCTTATCACGAGACCAAAGTTTTTGGTGCCTATGTGTTCAGCAGCTATGTAGTGACATTCCTTGGCACACATTCTTATATTTCTCCCACCGTGCAATTGTACTTGAAGATGAAAAGCTCCAAGAATGCCATGTCTCAATGCTATTATCAGATATTCAGTTTTGTATTACTTACACTTTGAGAGAGAAAACACTGCTTTGAAAAATATTACAATGTTATTTGTAAAATCATGGCAGCATTAAGAAGAGGTAAGTGCACCCCGTCCCGGACCTCCAATCTACTGCACCAAGGAAAAGAGAATATCAACCGGCTCTCTAACTCAGTCCATATATTATGAAAACTACAAAATGAAACCCCAAGAAGAGAATAAGCTTAACAACATGTACTTTATATTAAACCTTCTTACCTAGGGTTGGCTTTTATTAGGGTTCCTAGCTCAGGAGAGCTCAAGGTCACATTCTAGATCCTCTCTTCTCAGAGAGCCATGTCTACATCCCTTTAACAAGTAGAGTAATGAGTCAGCCTGCCTCAGTCAGCCAGTAGAATCAGCACATGCTAACAGGGAAGGATATATCAGGCAAACACCACAAACCAGTTACATTTATTAATATCATTCAGTGTATGTTTTGTTTTAAATATTTACAAGCAGTTTGACAAGAATAAATAGATACATTTTTGTTTGAAAAATACAATTTATATAATAATAAACTGCAGTTCCAAGAATAAAAATTATTTTAATCCTTTGTTTAAAAACCAGAATTGAAGAGATTATATTCTGGTACGTACATTAAATCTGTCTGATATTCTGTAAATGAAGCTTGACATTTGAACACACATTGACCAACCCACTGCCTTTTTAATACACAATACTCCCATAAAGTAGACAATATAACATAAAGACTAACATAATGAGTGCAGCCAATAACTAGTAATGTGTTAAATAAAAATCCTGAATAGAAGCACAATGAGGATTCAGTTTGTCATAAGAAATATTTCACTCAACAAATTAAAAGTTGTTCGCATTGGCATAGCCTACATACTCAAATTTAGGTGCTGCTGTTCAAAATAGCTATTGATGATTTGCTCTTATATAATGCCTTCCATTTCTCTATACAAAAACTTAATCAAATTACTGTTGATGTGTATTATCCCCATTGTAAAGGTGAGGACAACAAAAGCACAGAGAAATACTACTCTAATGCAGTGAGATCATTCCACAAATGACTAACCTTAAGCAATGAGTAGTGCCATTGACTTCAAGTCACACACACTTTAAGTCAGTGTAACTACTTTTTGCTCAAAGTTAGGCATGTGTTTAACTTGCTGAATTGGGGTCTAAATGAATTGTCAAAGCTCAGACATGAAGTGTGTGATACAGCTGTGTCTCCTGACTCCCAGTTCTGTGCCTTAACCATCAGATAATCATACTCCATTAGCAAGGAACAGCAAACCACCTGGCTGGATAAGTGTCAAACTTAACAGAAAAAACACCGTGTAAAAACAATACAACCTTGCATATATATCGAGCTCTGTACTACTCATTTCTCAGCCTTGTTGAGTTCATTTGAAGATTATGCAGATACTGAAATACTTATACATATTTTCTGATGTGAATAGCTATAGGTAACTCCCTTTACAGCACAGCCCAAGATTACTATTTTCTTATTTTTTTCCATGTCAGATATTTATTCTAATATTTTTCTCTCAGAGAAGCAAATAAATCTGTAAACAGAGTTGTAAATTACAGCAACAGTTATTGAAAACTATGCTGCATCATGTAAGAAGTGCCAGCTTGTCATGACAAGATAGTAAAGTGGAGTGGTAGCTCCACCATGGTTGAGATTTTAGCTTAACAGGAGGGTCTGTTAAAAGAATGTCATTGAAATGCCCCCCCCCCCCCCCAAAAAAAACACAATGTAAACTATGAACAGTGGTTTACTTTTTCATGTTGGTTTGATGAAAAAAGAATTTCTAAAAAAAAACATAAGTATTCAAAAATCACCCTGAAGGTAATTTTTCACTGGATTGTCCTCACCTTTCTTCACACCACTTTTGGAAGAAATGTAAATACTCTAGATATGCCCAGTGGCTGGCCAGGTTTAGAGCACAGGGGGAGCGGAGCTAAAAAAAGGCGCCGGGAGCAAAAAGCGTTGGGAGCAAAAAAAATGCTCCACTCCGGCTGCAGCATAGGAGCAAAAGGCGTCGGGAGCAAAAAAAGCGCTCCGCTCTGGCTGCAGCGTAGGAGCAAAAAGTGTCAGGAGCAAAAAAA
The DNA here is from genome assembly GCA_033296515.1 of Macrochelys suwanniensis. Lineage (NCBI taxonomy): Eukaryota > Metazoa > Chordata > Testudines > Chelydridae > Macrochelys > Macrochelys suwanniensis. The sequence continues at coordinate 292,680,559 of CM065775.1, forward strand.
GGCGCCAGGAGCAAAAAAAAAATAAAAAAAAAATGCTCCGCAGCAAAAGGCATTGGGAGCAAAAAAAGGCACAGCTTCTGCTCAGTGGGGGAGCGGCTGCTCCCCCTGCTCACACTACTGGATATGCCTACATTAAGCCCAGGTCTACAGGACCTGGACTGCATGCTCCAGCCTGGGACCGTTGCAGGGAAGTCCTGCTCTGCAGGCAGCTCCAGGCTGTGGCAGGCCTGGACCCAGGCATCTGAACTAACAGCCAGGAGCCTGGATCTTCTGTGCTCTCAATAAAAAGAACAGGAGTACTTGTGGCACCTTAGACACTAACACGTTTATTTGAGCATAAGCTTTGTGGGCAACAGCCCACTTCATCGGATGCATAGAATGGAACATATAGTAAGAAGATATTTATACATACAGAGAACATGAAAAGGTAGAAGTACCCATACCAACTGTAAGAGGCTAATTAATTAAGAGGAACTATTAGCAGCAGGAGAAAAAAAACTGTTGAAGTGATAATCAAGATCATCAGATGTATGGAAACTCCATGCATCTGAAGAAGTGGGTATTTTACCCATGAAAGCTTATGCCCAAATAAATCTGTTAATCTTTAAGGTGCCACCGGACTCCTTGTTGTTTAAATTACATGATCACATGATTTTTTCCACAGGCCTCTGCCTCATTCAGTGAGTAGCACAGACCCGCTCTCAGGATGGAGCACCGCTGTGCAGCAACAGAGACATTGTCTGTTCAACCCCTGCTTCATTTGTTGCAGAAGTTGGAAGGGGTATAGTGAATAAGTCAGGGAAGATTGGTAGTGAATGAGTCAAAGAATAGTTTTAAGAGAAAGGATGGCCTCAAAGCTAAGGCAGTTGAATGCTGCTCTTTGGAACTGAATTCTGCTCCTGCCTCTAACAGAGCTCCTGTCTGATGCTAGGCAAGTCATACAAACCAAACTTTTCACAGGTGGTCAGTAATTAAGTGTTCCTCATATTTCTGGGTGAGCAACTTGAGACCCTGGAATCAGATTTGCATAGTGCTGAGCTGAAGTCAATGTGAGCTGAACTTCGAACAAATGAAGTGCTATATGATTCTAAGCATTCTGAAAAATCAGGTCCTAGGTGTCTCAGATTGGGCACCCAAAATTAATGGATACTTTTGACCTTAATCTTTCTACGCTCAGCCATTTCATAAGGGTGTTGTACAAACACATTTGTTAATATTTGTGAAGCACTGAGATACTACAGTATGAATTCTGTCTTCAGGACAGAGTCTGAATAGTATGTAGTAATAAGGAATGAGGAGGAAAAAAAATGTCAAATAGCAGCCCCTTAAGGGTATGTCTATATTGCTATTAGACACCCGCAGTTGGCCCGTGCCAGCTGACTCGTGCTTGCAGGACTCAGTCTAAGGGGCTGTTAAACTATGGTGTAGGCATTCGGTTTCAAGCTGCAGCTCAAGCTCTGGGACCCTCCCACCCCATAGGATCCTAGAGCCCAGGCTCCAGCCCAATCCCAAACATCTACACCGCAATTAAACAGGCCCGTAAGTGCAAGCCCAAGTCAGCGGACAACAGTCTGCCACAGGTTTTTAATCGCAGCCTTGACCCTAAGTGAGCATCTTCCATTCTGTGCACTAAATGAGGTAGGGTCTTGTGGAAAAAACTGTATGTGATCATGTCATTAAAGACTATATCATAATGCATACACACAAGGGGGAAAATTAAGCTTGTATAGGCAACAGCACTGTAGGCAATATGAAGGTGGAAAGGAAACCAGGGGTCTTCCCCCTTAACTTCTTCCATGCTTTTAAGTTTGGGGTGGATGAGGTATGTCCTGAACTGTCATTAAACATAGTTTTTGTTTGTTAATCACTCGAAGTAACTATTGCTAGTGGAAACAAACAACTTTAAAAATAAAAAAATTTAAAAAAAGAAGAGCAGGATTGACCAGGTCCTGGAAACAAGGGAAAATTTTAATTGAAGTCAGTGGGAGCTTTGCCAGATTAAGGATGGGTACCTACAATCATATTGAAAAATGAATTCACAGAGATTTTTATGTTGCAAAACATATATTTAAAAAAAACAACTAGTGATGTGAGGGGAATACTTTGAGATTTTTAAAACTTCTCAAGTCCAACCTTGCTGTTTAATAATTATTATACTGAGCCAGAAATTACCTAAATTTTAAAAAGTGATTTGCTAATACTCATCTTAAATAATGGATGTTAGTTAACATCTTCTCTGTTTCAACTAGCACTGCACAGAAATATATAGCCTTCATTAGGAAAAAAATGTCTGTGTCGTACATAATTACATAATGGCTTATAATCACAAACTGGAATTCAATTTAAAACTATTTTTGTGGGCTTTAATACAATTACCATCAAAAATACCTTAGCTGAGTGATACTCAGAGTGCGGCTCATGAGCTGCAATTGGCTCTTTAATGTGGATCCTGCAGCTTTTCGTTGCACACGATATTAAAACACAGTGTGATTTAATTATTAACCAACCTAAATTATTAACTAATCAGGATGGTTTTACTATGGTATTAACCAGTTATTAACTTTCACCAAGTTATTAATTTATTTGCTGTGAGAATTATATAATAAAACTAAGTATTTCCCATCATACTGCTTACATATGAATAGTACTATAGTAAATAACACCATGAATTCACACTACTGTGGCTCTTTTGGATAATGTTGATCACTAATTTGGCTCCTGAACCACTAATGTCTGCTTATGATTGCCTTAGCTCAAGGGTCATAGTTCATTTTAATTACTAAATGGACTATATTTATTAGTTACATAGATAATCTCTAATACATGTCAAAGGCAGAAGTTCTTGCTTTCAGACATAATTAAATAGCACTCCACCCAGGAAGCTAAATTCCATAAAAAGATGGTCGTTTTCCTTCTGCAACTTAGTGAATAGAAGCACTTAAGTGCTCATCCTCTTGAAGTGACTTTTAGCTGAGCTCAGCAGTGATAAAGTCTGCAAATGATCTCTCTATTTTCATCAGCAGGTGTTACTACAGTCAATGTGAATTACTACTGTTCACACAAAGTACCAAAGAAAAGGAGAGCAACTAACATTTTAAAATAAAAACATTGAAGTAATGTGATTGTAACTGTAATAAGAGGTAATAAAAAGGTCTTGCAACCCGATTACCATAAATACATGCAAACAGTTTTCTCTCAAATAAATAAATAAGACCTGGTGCTACCTTCCTTTGTGTATGCAGACTGGCTCCAAAAGATGCCTGCAGAGCAGCAACAGTAGCATGAAAATGGGAGTGAGTTATAAATGTAGAATACATTTTTCACAAGCTCCTTAACATACATTCACATGCCAAAAAAATTCCTAGAAATCAATAACAGCAATAGATCTTCTGTACTGGATCTTTTTGTCCAATCCATGCCAACGCATAGTGAGGATGAAGAATGTATAATGCATCTTAACTTATTTTGTTATTATTATTTTGTGATGGGAAAAAAAAGCTGCATTTTACAAAGGATTCAATAGGCTGCACATCCTACTTCCTGCAGTAGGAGTCTGGTGTTCTGAGACCCCAGTACTAATAATAGTGGGTACAGGGTGAAGCATTTTGTAAGGTGGGCATGGTAATTCAAGAGTCCACTTGGCTGGCCTTTCCACATGTTGTGAAAACTGATCTGATTTCCATATTCTGACCAATGCCCTTAGTACATATATGTCATCTCCTGCCTGCCTTGCTTGGGCCCTCCATAGCCAATGCCAGCCTGGAGTAGTGACTAGGAACAGTCTCCCTCCTTCTCGGCTGTCTCTGCTGCAATTCCAGACACTCATGAACAGAAAATGCCACTGACTTGCAGTCACTTCTCTGAACCCATATGGGAAATTATGATTCAGTTTCAGTGTTCAGGCCACAGAATAATGTACTCCATACTTGCTTTCTAGGGAGAAGAAATGGCTGGACTGAAGGGTTAGGGTGGAGGAGAGCTTCTTCTACCTGAAGATACATAGGGAGGGAAGGAAGGGGGGAGGGGTTTGGTCTCAAATAGGCACATATTTCTCGGATATCTGGATATACTCCTAATGGCTCCTAATACTGCAGCACAGGTTGCACATTATCATCAAGCCAGTCACAGATTAGTGCTGCTGCTGCAGCTGTCATAGTAGCGCGGCTGCTGAATCCAAGGGGAAAGTTGACTTGTCACCATCCCCACCCTCCCTCTGTTGAATGCGTTGCACCAGGCAAAGCTCTGCCGCTTCCCAAGACATTTCCCCATCTACCTACCTTGAAACCCTCCCCCTGCCGAGTCCAGCTTCACCCATTCTGTCTCTGCGGCCCCAGCGTGCTTGTTCCCCTAACAAACGCTAATGCAACAGGGTCTTTTTATTGCTATTATTTTACAGTATTTGCATTTTTTTTTTTTACTGTGAAGCAAATAGCGCAGAAGACAATAAATAAATAAACAGCAGGCCATGTCCTACCTGTGCAATGCTGCTGCTGCTGCTGCTGCACAGCGGGACTGTCACCTAGAGGCGCCCCCACTTCCGCTGCAAACACCTGGGAGCACCCTGCCCTGCTCCGCGCGCCCAGCCAACCTGCGGGACAGCGGCCCGCCCTTTCCCAGCCCGCACTGGGGGCTCGCGACTAGCGGGGCCGATTGGGGTAGGGGGAGCGGCGGGCACTGATTGGACAAGGGTGATGTCACTCCCAGACTGCGCGGCGGAGGGGGGGGGGGGGGCTGGGAAGCCGCCCAGCTGCAGCGGGTCCGCAGTCCGAGGGGGCCGCGGGCGGGAGGCTGCGGGGCGCAGAGCGCTGGCCCGGCGCAGCCCGTTAAACCAAGGGCGGGAGCCTGATGCTGGGGGCCGGCGCGCTCAGCAGCATCCCCCACCCAGCCCTGGGGGAGCAGGCAGCGTGTGCGCGGCCCTCGCACATGCCCAAAGTGGCTGCCCTTGCCCAGCCCTTTGCCCGGAGATTCTCTGTCCTCCCCGCAGCCGGGGTGTGGGGTACGGGGAGCGAGGGGAGGAGCTGCTGCGGGAGAGAAGAGCAGGCTGGCAGGGGTGATGCTCAGAGGGCTAAAGAGGCACACCCAGGATTACCACCTTGAAGATTCAATAAGGACTCAGCCCCTGCCACTCATGAGATTGGGCGTAAAATCAAGCGGGGTTTGCCCTCTTTGCTTTCTGGGTTTTGAGCCTTTGGGTTGTACGGGGACATTGTTTTCAAGCTTCTAGTCACAGACATAAGGGTCACGTGTTTAGTTAACATAAAAGATGAGAGTCTCGCATATTCAGATGACTCCAGAAGCTGGGGATTGGGGAAAAACAGCAGATATGGCGGGAGACCAGTCAGGGATCGGATGGGTGGACACAGGAGAACGTAGTGAGGTTTGCTGGACAGTGAGTGCAGGAGAACAAACAGGACCAGTGCTGGGATGCAGCTGTGACCAACTACCCTACAGGGAGTGGGGAAGGGCAGAGTAGGAATTGAACCTGGAACCTATAGAACTTGAAGCACAAACTGCTACATCTTGAGCTAAGGAACCAAAACACAGAAGGTGGGACTGTAACATCTCATGTCCTCTGTAGATTTACCCAGAGTGGGGACCTGCACTACTTATTCATCACAAGGTTACACATACATGAAAATAGATCAGGCTAGGGCAAACTGCATGGGAGGATCTGAGTAGATGAGTCATAGCAGGGCTAGATTAAGGCAATCTGTGACCCAAGGACCCCCAACATGGGGTGCCTGTGGCTCCATTTCCCCAACCCTATCCCCTCCCCAAGAGGCAGAAATACTCTTATTTTCATTAGGAGTGGCACCACAGGCTTCCCTCTGCCTCCTGGACAAACAACGGGCGTGACAGTGCTTATTCCAGCAGCAAGGGTATCTACTTGGGGGTCTGGGCCTGCTTCACTCTTCTCCCCCTGCCACACACGGGGTGTATCTACACTCCAGCCTTCTTTTGGCAGCATGTAATCTACATACAAACACAGTCCCCCAGTAGAGTAGACGATGAGACACAGCATCTGTGAGTAAACTCACCTGAAGGGTGGGGGTATGTAATTGAGTAAATATCTTACACAGCTCACTATTTGCCCAAGCCATCTACACAGCTGTTTTTAGCACTGTTGTGTCCTGCTGCCTTCCCACTGCGGGAGCTTTTCCCACTGCAGGAAAAGCTCCAGCAGTGTGGAGGCAGAGCCTTTCACTGTTGCCTCTCCCTGCCAGAGCCTTTCCTCACTGAAGTGAACGGTTCTGGCAGCTATAGCCTTTCCACACTGTCTCCCCCCTGACAGAGCCTTTCACTGACATGTATAGGTAGACATTGCAATAGGGACACGGTGTGCTTTTCACTGCAGCATGTAGCTATATGTACACTACACCTGTGGTGTGTACAGTAGACATAGCCACAGAATTCTCTGTTGGGGTCGTGCTGGCAGAGCTCTCTTGCTGTCCCCTACAGGGGGTCTTGGAGTTAGCACTGCACTGAGATGCGGAAGGCAGTTCACACCACTTAGCCCTGGTCTACACTACGAGTTTAGGTCGAATTTATTAGCATTATTTCGATTGATCCGTGCACCCGTCCACACGACGAAGCCCTTAACATCGACTTCTAGGGCTCTTAAAATCGATCTCGCCACTCCACCCCCAACGAGGGGATTAGCGCTTAAATCGATATTGCCGAATCGATGTAGGCTAGTGAGGACGCAATTCGACAGTATTGGCCTCCTGGATCTATCCCACAGTGCAACATTTGACCACTCTGGACAGCAGTCTGAGCTCCAATGCTCCGCCCAGGTAGACAGGAAAAGCCCCGCGAACTTTTGAATTTCATTTCCTGTTTGGCCAGCGTGGTGAGCTGCAGGTGAGCGCAGATCTCATCAGCAGAGGTGACCATGATGGAGTCCCATCAAAAGGATTTTTTGCTCCCCGCTCAGTTGCTTTCATGGAGGGAGGGGGGAGCAAGGGTTAGGCTCATTTCCTTCTAGCTGCAGATGGTACAATATGCGGTGAGCAAGGAGGCGCCTTCCCTTCTAGCAGCAGATGGTACAATATGCTTGATATCCATCATCAGCTCCTGGCCCCCTCAAGGATTGAACTCGCAACCCCGGGTTTAGCGGGCCAACGCTCAGACTGCTGAGCTATCCCTCCGCCCGTGTTCCAGGCAGTACTGAATCTCCCTTAAACAAAACGTAAAAAAGAGAATGACCAGAGTCACTCTGGTCACTCCCATTTATGTCCAAGCGCCCCCGGCCAGCCACACCATAGGCCGCCGGCCAGGAGCACACGAATACCAATCAGATTGTACAATCTGCTGCGAGAAGGAAAGGAGCTTCTGCTGTGTGGTCCCGCGACCACGACCATTTATGGCATATTGCACCATCTGCAGCTAGAAGGCAAGGAGCTCCTGCTGTGTAGTCCCGCGACTACCAGCCTCAGGCAGAATGGCCCCCTCAAGGATTGAACTCGCAACCCCGGGTTTAGCGGGCCAACGCGCAGAACGCTGAGCTATCCCTCTGCCCGTATTATAGTGTGACTGAATCCCCATTAGACCTAATGTCCAGGCGTACGCTGGAGATGTACGGTAATTGTGAGCTGAGCAGGCTTCCGTAGCAAACATGGAAACCCCGGAAAAAAGGCGCGAAAAATATTGCTTTCACGGAGGGAGGGATGACATGTACCCAGAACCACCAGCGACAATGTTTTCTGCCCCATCAGGCTTTGGGATCGCAACCCAGAATCCCAATGGGCGGCGGAGACTGCGGGAACTGTGGGATAGCTACCCGCAATGCAATGCTCCGAAAGTCAATGCTAGCCCCGCTACTGTGGACACAGTCAATCGACCTCATGGTCTTAACGCTCTTTAGTGGGGACACACACAATCGATTCCATAAATTCGGGTTTTAAAATATCGACTTCTATAAATTCGACCTAATTCTGTAGTATAGACGTACCCTTAGAGCTACTGACTCAGGCAGACATCACTGCATCAGTTACGCTCAGGCTCATGCTTTCAAGGTTCTCTTTGATGACCTCTCGAGAACCCTTCCAGCCCTAGAATCTATGAATCTATTACAATAAAATAAAAAACTTACTTTATTTTATTGTAATAAAAATAACTTCTGATGTAATGACATGGCTCCAGGATCTGAGGGTCTAGGTTTGGACCTTTAATTCCTGTGTGCAAAATCATGCAGAGGAGCAGGTCAGAAAGGGACTGGGGGCGTATGCATGCCAGGCAACAGATCAGGTGAGATGGGAAGTGTGGAAGAAATGGAAAATCAGATGGGTATGGAGGAGCAGATCAATGGAAGGCGGTCAGGTGAGATCAGACGAAATTTGAAAATACTAATAGGTAAGGCCCTACTTAATTTGTGATATTGCAGAAATTGTAGACCCTGCAATATTAGGCTCCCATTACAATTTTGATTTTAATTAGCTTACTTTGCAGAGTCCACAATTTTCCATGCATTTTGATGTTTGCAACACTTTTCTCCCATTAGTTCAATAGAAACCCATTTATCTGAGTTGATAGAAGCTCGGGCTCAGGCTGTCAGCCTCACACATTATGAGTGCAATATAGTTACAGTAAAATGTCTAGGTTATCAAAAAAATTAGTAGGCATAACATAATACTTGAGTGTTTATATTGTTCCAGCAAAATTTTCTTAAACGAATAGGTCTTATCTGGCTTTTCCAAATTACCGCAATTAATAAAGATCTATTATTACTTTTCCACGATTTTCCAGATCTTGTCCACAACTCATTATTTGAGACTCATCCCGCATGTAGGGAACCATGGAAGATTGTGTTACGGCATAGCGAGGGTGTTTTCGCTTTCTCACGCTTTCTCAGCGGCCGGTTACTGTAGGTCATGGCCTGCCAGCTGCAGTTTGTTTTGAACTAGTTAGAGTTGCTTTGTATGGCCTTGAGTCAGGGGGCGGACACGGCCTGTGGAAAGCCCCTGATTACTTATGTATGAGATGCTTTTATATAGTTGTATGAGCCCGGCCCCGCCTTTGGACTCCGCACCAGGCCGAGCTTCGGTGAGCTGGGTTCCCCGCCTCCGTGACAGCAACGCCAGGAGTCCCCGTTGCGGATGTGTCACTTTGCCTTCAATAAAGCCAATAACTCACAGTGTGTGTGGGCCTCGTTCTTGCAGAGCACCCTGGGTAGGCCCGCAGCCTCCCAAGAACCTAACACCGCAATTCAAGTAGGGCCTTATTAAGAGGCTTTGAATCCTCAAACCCAGATTTCAGCTGCAGCAGAGTTTTCACCACTTTTGCTTTGTCCTATACCTAAGCTGATGAGGCCAGTTCAGATTCCAGGACAATTTAGTGCAGTTTTAGGATTATTCTAAATTACCTTTAGCTACCAAAGTTCTCAGGGGTTAGTAGTTTGTTGCTGGAGATCACTAGAATGCCGTGAACACTAGTCATGCCTCCTGTGCTCAGGATATTGGGAGGCAGGAATAAAACAAGCTGTGCTAGTGACATGGGAAGTCAAAATGCCCCAATAAATATCCCCATGTGTTTAAAATGGAGTGTCCCCACTAATGTGATCAATTGTTACAAGCGCAGTGAAACTGTGGTATTTTCTCCTGAAGGCTGCCATAGAGTGAGTTCTGGGTTGTTAATAGTTGATGCCTTCCACAGTCTTACATTTAAATAAATTTATATTTAACTGTGTCAATGTGGAAAAAAGAAAAAGATTTGATGTGAAAGACAGCTGATTGAATATGTATATATTCATGGGTGCTGACTTCTGTTACAATATAATATTTATTCTTAGAATAAGCAACTTGTGGAAGGGGGATGAAAATTGGTGGGTGGGGCAATGTGAGGGGTGCAGCATAGCCCTCACAATGTGCCTCTCAGTGCACAGGGATGGTAACTTTAGGATGGGCACTTTCTGAGGGATGTACCATATTGCTCTCTGATGCCCCTCATCATCAAACAGGAAGGTGGACACGTTCTGAGGCTTGTCCCATATCCCATGGCCATACATTTAATGTTTAGGGTATTTTCTGAAGGCTGTTGTTCCATGCCCTTCAACATTTCCAGTCATGGATTTCATTGCCAGAAGTTAAGATGGCTGAAAGGCACATTTTAAGGGAGGGCAAATTTTTGCTGTCACATGTGCCAGTAAGACGGGAGTCTCTGCACTGCACACCATATCCCTCCTCCTACTCCACTAGCATGACCCAAACAGTCATCGCCAGATCCAGGGACTCATCAAAACAAAACAGTGATAAAAGAAGCAGTAGAAACAGAGTGAATTCAGTGCACTATTTTTTCAAATAATAATCTGACAGTGTATGTATCATGCTAACACTGGACCCTAGCTCTCAATTTCTGCAGAGATCACTGTAATATAGATGACATATGCATGTAGATCACGAAACACACCCATACATATGTCTAGCTGTACTTACTTGATTCCTAAGAGGGATCTTCTGACTGGAAAAAGGTCCAGGTCATTTAGAATTCAGTCACAGATGTGAAACAGATTTGAATCCATCCATCCAGCACCAAAAGAAGAACAGCAACTCACTGACCTCACTGTAGACATTCTATAGTAAAGACTTTGCTATCCACCATCTAGGGGAGGATGAACCAGGGAGAGCAGCTTTTTGTTATTATAATAAAACAGAGGCACAGGCCAGCAGCAGCTTTATACACACACTACACATTCTCTGCAATCTTTCAGAGGATTAATAAGATTAGAAGCCCCATTGTTTAGCTAATGGCTGTTTATTTGAAAAGGGGCTTTTCTTGTCAACATACAGAAATGACCATATGTTACTCCCTACTCCAGCACTGCCTTGAAGTACTACTAGAGGCAAAGATCAAAAATCACATTTCCAACTGCAAATGTTACGTAAAAAACCAAATTCCCATTACCTTGGACTTTGCTGTGTGGGTCCTTTCCACCAAAGAAAAGGGCATTTATTAATATTGATGTCAGTATATCCTTTGAAAAATCTTTCAGCAGCTCAAAGCAACATATAAGGGCTAGCAAGGCAATACATCATTTTAAAATTATGGTATTTTGCTTATTGAATGCCATTATATATATATATATATATATATATATATATATATAAAAATAAAAAAAAATCTGAAATATGTGAACATAGCACAATTGCCCAAGTTGTTCTGTTGCTTCCAATGATGCCAAATATTTCCCTTTATATTAAAGCATTATTGGCTGAAAGTAAAAGCTTTGGAGCTGGATCCAATTATCTTGAATCCTATACTTGCTGAATCTTAACCTATCCAAAGTGGTTGAAAAGTGTCAGGAAGCCTCTAGCAACAACAAGAATTCAGGGTACCTTCCATGTCTCATTGTAAGTCTCTGTTTTCAGTTGCTTATAAATGTGCTGAACTTTAAACAGTCAGGTTGAAATTTCCCATACTTGAGCTCTTCCTCAATTGGAATGTATTTGCAAAGTTCAGAATTTTTTATTTTTTTATTTTTTTTAGAATGAGGTTAGAGAAATATGGGTAATTTTTGTGAATGAAAAAATATTCTAACCATTTACAGTATTTGAACAGGTGCACGATTTGGAACAGGAACTTGTAATTTATTTGGGGCATAGTCCTAAAATCAGAGAAGTGCCTTTTGCTATCCCTGTAAAAATCCATCCAGATTTGGTCAAGAAGCTGGCCAGGCCAGGACCTTAGCAAGTGGAGCCAGAGCATGCTGTGGTCTCTGCACAGCACAGCAATTTCTAGGGACCTTATCACCTTTAGGCTGCTTTAAGTTACACTGGAGTTTGGCTCAGCCCCCTGGTCAGGCAAAGGCTAAGGGATGTAGTTTTTCACTCGCTGTGGCCCATGCAGTACAAGGAATTCCCTCAGGCTACTGCTCAAGTAGGTCCACAGTCCTGGATCATCTAGACTTAAGGAACTAAACTCAGCAGCAGCTGTTTCTTGCACCTCCACCACACTCTTCTCTGATCTACACTTTTCTTCAGGAATATGCATGGTTTCATCCATTTGAGATGAAGATATGGATGCTGCAGTAGCTGCCAGGTCACCTGCACTATGACTAACTGGAAGATCAGGCATTTCCTCACTTCTCACATCCTCACTGGGGCTGGAAGGCTCACCATGAACATTTGTGTCTATGTATCTCGGGAGAGCTCCTTCTTGCTTAGATAGAAAGCAAAGGAAGCTTTCTTTTTCTGAATGCTGCCCCAGAGGGGCATTTCCTTTTTTCACAGACCCGCCGCCAAAGACCCGGAGTGCCGCCGAGTGAGTACAGGGGGAGGCGCCTTTTTCTAGTGCCGCTCCCCCTGTGCTCCGGACCTGGCTGCACTACCGCTTAAGGGCCTTACTGGCTCCTACTACTTTCTAAAGATGAGAGAAAGTATTCATAGATAAACTTCTAATAGTCCTATTTACACTGGACCAGTGGTGGGGAACCTGCGGCCCGCGGGCTGCACATAGCCTGTCAGGGTAATCCACTGGTGGGCCACGAGACAGTTTGTTTACATTGACGGTCTGCAGGCATGGCCGCCAACCGCTCCTAGTGGTCGCAGTTTGCTGTTCTTGGCCAATGGGAGCTCCGGGAAACGGCGTGAGCTGCAGGGACGTGCTGGCTGCCACTTCCTACAGCTCCAATTGGCCAGGAATGGCGAACCATGGCCACTGGGAGCTGCGGGCAGCTGTGCCTGCAGATGGTCGATGTAAACAAACTGTATCCTGGCCCGCCAGTGGGTTACCCTGATGGGCCGCTGGCTGCCGGCCACTGCACTGGACACTTTTGATGAAACAACATTGCCACTTCTTTGGGGCATTTGTTTTCTGAGTCATAACACTGCTCTACAGCCAAAATGCTTCTGAAATAAATGTAGTCAAACTTTACTAATTCTGGGTCACTGAGAACGAAAATGATGCTTAAAATTGTTGATTGGCTCTAGTTTTCAAGACATGCTATTGGGTCAGTATATACGACCCTTGACTTGGGAATGGCAGAGGATAAGTGAGTTATAAAGGGAAGGGATCTCAGTTTAAACCAGAAATGACTAAAATACATCTTTGACTGGATCTATGAATAAATCTATGACTGGGTTTGGACAGTTTTGCTTTTTAGGCAAAAACAATGAATGATGCAAGCTGAAGCTGGTATTGTGTCATACATGATATGAATTGCATCATGTTATTCCTAGAAGTCATGGATGATGCAGTCATAACGAAGCTTACATCACTCTGTTGAACAAATTACCCTATATCAGCTCTAGAAATCATACAGTGTCGTGCTCTCTTATTTGTCAGTGTTTGATTTTGAAAAGGGACACATTTCTGTTTAGCCAAAGTGAGCAGAGATGCCTCGTACTTGCGTGAACAGTGCAGATAACTTCTGCTATGTTTGTGGTGAAGTGACTTTTGCATCACAAAAGCGTAGTAGAACCACTATGGTTAAGAAAGCCTATCACCTTTCTTTTGGCTGCAAAATTGGAGATCAGGACAAGAGGTGGGCCCCACACACATGCTGCAACACTTGCGCAAATCTTCGCCAGTGGTTGAACAGGAAAAGGAAATCTATGCCTTTTGCAGTGCCAATGATTTGGAGAGAGCCAACAGATCATACCAGCAATTGTTACTTCTGCATGGTGCCTCCAGTCGGGAAAGGTGTGTCAAAGAAGAAAAAGTGGACTGTGCATTATCCAAACATTCCATCAGCTATACGCCCAGTACCCCACGGAGAAGGACTGCCGGTTCCTGATGCACCAGAATCATTCTCACTTGAGTCAGACGAGGAAGAGGATGAAACTTCTGGTCCTGAACCATCAATGTCACAGGACCCACATTTTCTCCCATCCTCCTCCTCTGAACCACACCTCATCACACAAGGTGAACTGAATGACCTTGTCAGGGATTTGGAACTACCCAAGAGTAAGGCAGAGCTTTTGGGCTCCAGACTACAGCAGTGGAATCTCCTGGCAGGTGATGTTAGGGTTTCCATGTTCCATGACCGTCAAAAGGATCTTGTCCCATTCTTCTTCATGGAAGGTGATCTTGTAGCCTGCAACAACATCGATGGTGTGATGGCAGCCCTCAACATCGTTCACGATCCAGATGAGTGGAGACTGTTCATTGATTCATCGAAGACGAGTCTTAAAGCTGTTTTACTGCATAATGGCAATGTTTTGCCATCAATTCCAGTTGGTCATGCAGTCCATATGAAGGAAACCTATGATAACATGAAACAACTTTTGAGGTGCATAAACTATGACCAACGTCAGTGGCAGCTTTGTGGCGATTTGAAGGTTGTTGCTCTCTTGCTTGGTCTGCAGACTGGATACACAAAGTACTGCTGTTTTCTCTGCGAATGGGATAGTCGTGCAAGAGATTCCCACTACATCAAGAAAGATTGGCCACTCCGACAGTCATTGGAGCCTGGGAGGAAAAGTGTTCAGCATCCACCACTTGTTGAATCAAGGAAGATTTTGTTACCACCCTTACACATCAAGCTGGGTCTGATGAAGAACTTTGTCAAGGCCATTGACAAAACACAAGCAGCTTTCAAGTACCTCCGTGGAAAATTTCCAAGATTAAGTGAAGCTAAGATAAAGGAAGGTGTCTTTGTTGGTCCTCAGATTTGTGAACTTCTTCGAGATGATGCATTTGACCATGCACTACGTGGCAAGGAAAAAAAGGCATGGAAAGCCTTCCAGTTAGTGGCAATAAATTTTCTCGGAAACAACAAGGCAGACAACTACAGGTTGTTGGTGGAAAACCTCCTCAAGGCATACAAAAGCCTTGGTTGCAACATGTCACTAAAGATACATTTTTTGCACTCTCATCTAGATTTTTTTCCACCGAACTGCGGAGCGGCGAGCAATTTCACCAGGACATTGCAACAAAGGAGAAACGCTATCAGGGCAAATGAAGCCCATCAATGCTTGCAGACTATTGCTGGACAGTGACAAAGATGCTCCATTTAATGAATACAAGAGACAAGCCAAGAAGCGCCGAGTAGACACTGAATAGGACTAAACTATGGACATAATAGTTTTTTGCCTTTTGTTTCATAATAAATTTTATTTATATAACCCCTTTGCTGATTTTTAAAGTGTTACATAAACAGGACAGGTGAAATAGTATCACGTAAAGCAACCATAAACACATGAAAAGACCTAGGTTTACAATTTATGATTGAAACTCTACTATCTACACAATATACATAGACATAAAATGTAAAAACTTAAATATCTTAGAAACAGTAGCCAGTTGTTTTAATTGTCATATTTGACTTCAGCACATCAAAATACATACTAAATAGCACATTTTATCTCTGAAGCAGACGACTGCTCAAAAATTGTAGACCAGTGTAATTAGCAACTTATTCACTGTGGTGTGGCAGGCTACAATATAATTGCCACATCTACTATCCTCTGCAATTCTCATGATCACCATGACATGCTGTGACCCAAATATTTACCTCCACACTGTTTCCTGATTCTGAAAGATGTTCTGACTGAACCAGATGAAGAAAAGAACCAGATGATACCAACCATCTCCATGGCTGTATACTGAGCAATCCCGAGAAGTGAAAATAATACTTGATACTCATCTCTTTCCAGATAGTTAATTCTCCCATACACACACCCCATACTCCTCTTCATTTTTCTTTTTGCACTCTATTTAATAAGAGTCCAACTAGGACAAATCTAACCTCACTTCTTTGTGCTGTGACCACTTTAGCAAATTGAAAGCAATTCTCAAGAAGCCTAATTCTAGTACATCACCTACCATATATTACCCAGAGTAAAATAAAGCCTATTCGCTTAATACATTCCACAGTTAGTGGAATAAAGCCAGGATCCTTGAGTGGCTAAACGTGTTCTGTGCTGTGCTTGTGGTTTTCCAGCAACTGAATTGCAACGTAAGTAAAAGTGGCATTTCTGATCTTTTGCTACTATTTTCTCTACCCTTATGTGGGTGGTTGCCTTGTTTTGACTTTTAAAAGAATCTACTTGAAAAGAAAGATGGCAAGTCTCATGTTATTGATCAATTTGTATAGCATGGGATTTGGCTACATGTGAGGTAATATCAGGATATAGCAGATCCCAACAGGTACACAAAGATCACTTCAAGAAAAGAGTTGCAGGTGACTCCTACATGTGGTGCATTCCTGTAGACAAGCAAGAAATTATCCAATTTCTGCTGATGACTCAAAATAGATTTGTTAGCTCGTAAGGCATGCTTAAGTGTCTGTAGAACGTGTTCTGCTAGTCTGTCTGTAGCAGGATGGTATGGAGCAGAGTGTATGTGTTAAATTCCATTTGGAGCTAGGAACCTCTGAAATTTTTCAGAATAGAACTCAGGTCACTCAGTGTCACTCATCAAGTGTAATGGTAAACCAAATTGGCTAAACAAGGTACGAAGATGTCCAATGGTCTTGATAGCTGTTGTATAAGTCATTCTGAAAATTTCTGGCCATTTCAAATGGCCATCAGCTATGACCAAAAACATATAATCTTCTAAAGGTCCAGCAAATTCTACCTGAATACATGTCCCAGGAGCCTGAGGCCATGAGCAAATGTGTAGATGGACCAGGATAAGGCTGAATACGCTGACACGTAGTACAGCACTTCACCTGCCTCTCAATGTCTTTGTCAATTCCAGACACCAGACATGACTCCAAGTTATGGCATTCATCCACACATCGACAAAATGTCCTTCATGAAGAGCTTCCAAACATGAGACTGAAGTGATTTCAGAATAATCACTCACATTCCCCATAAGATGAAACCATGATTCACAGATAATTCATGTTGATGTTACACAAATTGTGCAAACTGAGGATTCTTTTGATCCAACACTGTACTTTGTGGTACCATTCCCTTCACAAGAGAAAGCACGTCATCCATAGAGGTTTTTTTGTTGATGTCTGTGACAGTGATGGTAACCTATCCATGAAACTGAGATAGAACACTTTGCCTGAAGTCTATTTGGGTTGATGGGAGTTTGGGCATGGCAGGAGTGACAGCCCATCAGCACCGCTGTGCTGAGTCCCTTGAAGGAATTGAATAGCATAGGAATGAGCTGAAAGTAGCAATACTCATTGTTGCATATGAGCAGCAGCTAATAATGAAATTCCATGTTTCAGTCCAAATATTGAAAGTAATGGCAATAACCCATCAGATCAGCTAGGTAAGGAACTTCTGAATTCTGAAGATAATGCTGAGAGCTTCTCACTCTGTTTTCATAGCCCTGGTCTACACTACGAGTTTAGGTCGAATTTATTAGCGTTATTTCGATTGATCCGTGCACCCGTCCACACGACGAAGCCCTTAACATCGACTTCTAGGGCTCTTAAAATCGATCTCGCCACTCCACCCCCAACGAGGGGATTAGCGCTTAAATCGATATTGCCGAATCGATGTAGGCTAGTGAGGACGCAATTCGACAGTATTGGCCTCCTGGATCTATCCCACAGTGCAACATTTGACCGCTCTGGACAGCAGTCTGAGCTCCAATGCTCCGCCCAGGTAGACAGGAAAAGCCCCGCGAACTTTTGAATTTCATTTCCTGTTTGGCCAGCGTGGTGAGCTGCAGGTGAGCGCAGATCTCATCAGCAGAGGTGACCATGATGGAGTCCCATCAAAAGGATTTTTTGCTCCCCCCTCAGTTGCTTTCACGGAGGGAGGGGGGAGCAAGGGTTAGGCTCATTTCCTTCTAGCTGCAGATGGTACAATATGCGGTGAGCAAGGAGGCGCCTTCCCTTCTAGCAGCAGATGGTACAATATGCTTGATATCCATCATCAGCTCCTGGCCCCCTCAAGGATTGAACTCGCAACCCCGGGTTTAGCGGGCCAACGCTCAGACCGCTGAGCTATCCCTCCGCCCGTGTTCCAGGCAGTACTGAATCTCCCTTAAACAAAACGTAAAAAAGAGAATGACCAGAGTCACTCTGGTCACTCCCATTTATGTCCAAGCGCCCCCGGCCAGCCACACCATAGGCCGCCGGCCAGGAGCACACGAATACCAATCAGATTGTACAATCTGCTGCGAGAAGGAAAGGAGCTTCTGCTGTGTGGTCCCGCGACCACGACCATTTATGGCATATTGCACCATCTGCAGCTAGAAGGCAAGGAGCTCCTGCTGTGTAGTCCCGCGACTACCAGCCTCAGGCGGAATGGCCCCCTCAAGGATTGAACTCGCAACCCCGGGTTTAGCGGGCCAACGCGCAGAACGCTGAGCTATCCCTCTGCCCGTATTATAGTGTGACTGAATCCCCATTAGACCTAATGTCCAGGCGTACGCTGGAGATGTACGGTAATTGTGAGCTGAGCAGGCTTCCGTAGCAAACATGGAAACCCCGGAAAAAAGGCGCGAAAAATATTGCTTTCACGGAGGGAGGGATGACATGTACCCAGAACCACCAGCGACAATGTTTTCTGCCCCATCAGGCTTTGGGATCGCAACCCAGAATCCCAATGGGCGGCGGAGACTGCGGGAACTGTGGGATAGCTACCCGCAATGCAATGCTCCGAAAGTCAATGCTAGCCCCGCTACTGTGGACACAGTCAATCGACCTCATGGTCTTAACGCTCTTTAGTGGGGACACACACAATCGATTCCATAAATTCGGGTTTTAAAATATCGACTTCTATAAATTCGACCTAATTCTGTAGTATAGACGTACGCATAGAGTCCTTCTCAGGCGTGGTGATTGTTCATGAGGCAAAAGTAATTGATTTCTCCATGCCATTAGGAAAAATGTGGGAAAGAATGGAACCCACTCCATATGGTGAAGCATCACAAGAAAATTGCAATGGTAGTGAATCATCAAAGCGTGTAAGAACTTCAGCTGATGTCAGTTTCTTTGCTTCCTTAAATGTGCATGCACACACTCTCCTTAGTCCATTTCCATTTTTTATTTGCTTGTAACAGTTCATCTAACTGTTACAATATTGCCAATACTGTCTCCAGATCAGGCAAAAATTTACTGTTGTATGTAAGCAGTTCTAAGAATGAAAATAACTATGACATTCTCTGGTGCTTCAAGTGTTACCCCAAATTTTGGGCCCAAAGCACCTTAATAGGCCTGCCTATAACTGTAAAGCAATTGTCAATCTGACCTGTCTAAATGGATAACAGGAGGTGGCCTGCCCTAGAAGAATTACCCAGGTTTTACAAGGGCATTTATAAAACTGGTTCTCAAGACAATTCATTAAAATAAACAAAAATAGAATGTTTACTGCTTGGTGTCAATCATCCGCCTATCCACTAGGGGTGCTGTACCTTCCCTTAGGTTTCAAATAACGCTGTGGGCTCACCCAGGGACGCCAAGTTGTTATTCCAAAATTTGGACCCAAGGCACCCTAATAATGGCCTGCCTATAACTGGGAGGATATGATACAGCCCTCCTCCCAAAGGATTGACATTCAAGCAGTAATTCTTCAAAAACAGAACAACATAACATAATATTTAATTACAGTGCACTTAAGAAAGCCTTAAACAACATTACGATACTACACATTAAATGGCATTACTAAGTAATAATATTCTATGAGTGGTGATCAGGCCATCATAGAATGCGTGGGCGAAGAATCCATTCAGACGCAGGCATCCAGCTTTATTTACAACCATACCCATGCATTCTTTATAATTTAACATAATTATACTTACTCCTATTCTTCTCAAAATCCCTCATCTCAGGTCCTCTGCTCTGTCAGGTATTGTGATTTTCATCTAGGCTTCTTTGATGTCTTCCACCTGCTTCTCTGTCCAGGTCTCTGTTTTCCACTCTCTTCTGCTGCACCTCTTAATTCTTCTCTGCCTTCTTCTATCACTGCACATCAACACTAAAGCCTGTCAGCCCTCTGCCTCATATAAAAACCCTTTCTGATTGGTTGCTCTCTCAATGCCAGCTATTAGCATACCTGTTTCATAGAATATCAGGGTTGGAAGGGACCTTAGAAGGTCATCTAATCCAACCCCCTGCTCAAAGCAGGACCAAGCCCCAATTTTTGCCCCAGATCCCTAAATGGCCCCCTCAAGGATTGAACTCACAACCCTGTGTTTAGCGGGCCAATGCTCAAACCACTGAGCTGATCCCTCCCCCCAATTTGGCCAATCAGGTTTACCTTTCAATCAAGATGGACCTGTTTGAGAACCTGCCTCTTACTAGACTGACCCCTCCCTTCAGGTCTTTGAAGTGAACTTAATCTCACCCTAGTGAATTTTACTTCACCCGAGTTACTTGTCTTCTATTGGTCAATTCAGCCTGAGACCACCATTTTGATTTCCTAAGAAATCATTATGGCCACCATTTTGGATTCCAGCTAATCCTGCTTTAAACAATCACTATTTAATATTAATAAAAAGCCTTAAATCTATAACTACATTGTTATGCACATCTAACCATTATGATACTGTCATCACTTGTTATACTAATTGGGGCAGGTGAAATTTACCATGTTTTTCTTCCTCTCTGCCTGCTTCCAGCTGTGTGGCTGAGTGCTCTCCATGGTGCTGTTGCTTTTCTCACACAGGATAATGCAGCTATCAGTCCCCTCCTTGTTGGGTGATATACTTATCAACCCAATACACGTTTAATTAGTGAGCTCAATGGATGTTCAGTTTAGTCCAGTATTGGCTCAAGGCTCTCCCATGAAATACCTCTTCTTACCGGCACCAGTCCTCACTATCTTTGATTCTCACCAAGGTCACACCTTCCTGTGTGCCATTATAGTTCCTTTCAATATTTGTGGACTGTACATGCTTTAGCTGCTTAAATTTTTGTTTGACCCAGCACACCTAGACAATAAGCATCAGTGCCATAACAGTCTGAAATGCTGAGATTATTATAAGGGGATGTAAAATTGTATTAAAGAATCCTGTTGCTGCAGGGGACCATCCTAAAAATACTTCACACCAGCTATATTTGGTGTCCCTTTTTATATGCTCAATGATTTGTTCAATTTTGTTAGTTGAGTGATAAACAGTAATGATAATCTTCTTTGTGTTTTCCTGGGATTTTTGTAGTTGTTTTTCTAAGTCAGGATGATTTCTTAGCTGTTTGACTAAACCTATATTTAATCCCAAAGGCACTGGAACAATCTTCCTATATATATCTGATACTTATATTTCCATTTCCTCATTACCAATTTCAGGTGGCCTGAAATTGCAATTGCACCCAATCATTCAGGTGATATAACAAAACATTGGTTTTCATAATGGTTATTAGTTACATTGAACAAATGATTAACTTTAAACAGTTTACACAAGCTTCTAATACATACTCACTTGTTTCCAATATACACTACCACGGATCCGTTAAATGGGAAAGGGTCTAACTGATAATGGCATTGTCCCCTTTCCATAGTTAAACATACAATACAGCTATATGATGTATCACTATTACAAACATATCCGATTCCACGTTCTTCCATACAAGCATCAAGTTCTAGTTTTCCAATCAGAGTTTTGCCTTATTGCCCATAGTTTGTGTTCTATTGGTTGCATTATGCTATTGTTAATATTTAACCCTAACGCTACAATAGGAGATTTCCATTCAATTTGGACATTATGACTATATATGTGGTAATTTGATTTATTTGAGGATTGTATGTGAAATTTACCATTTTCTACCAGGAAGACAACTTTTGTTCAGCCCTAGTGGCATGTTTCCACATTATGCTTCTTATTTAAAAGATAAGATTCCACTCATTCCAGCTCTTATGTCTTTTACCACATCATCAGTCCAAGCCTGTGCTTGTATGCAAGCCAATGCCATGGACAGTATGGCTAAATGACCAGCTCTTTGTAACTTTTCCCAGCCAGGGAGTAAACTAGCTATTAGGTAATGGCTAGTACTAATGTAATATAAATGTTTTTAAAGGCTTGGACAAAGCTCCTAAGTGCTCTCCGACTGTATTTAACTTGTTAGCCAATACTTCTACATCTATACTATTGAACACTCCAAGTCCTGTACCTGGTCCTCCTAGAGCTGTATCTGTTAAGTTTCTTTTCCTCCTATTAGTAGTGGCTTTTCATAAGAGATGGGTTTCTGTCCATCTTTTCCATTCTACAGAGGTTCAGTGTATTTAATACATTGTGGTTGTATGGATGAAATGTTCATGGAAGCTAAGTCTACTACTATTTTTTTAGGGAATAAGTGGGATCTATTATTAATTGTCTTTTAATGTCACGGTTGGCCCACAACATTTTGGCACCTGAGGTGGGGAGCTCAAATGATGCCCCCATGCTGCCTCGCTTGGGCCAAAACTTTGAAAGGTCTCAATTCTGCTTTCTTCCTCTTCTACTCCTCTCATGGTACTGCTCTGCTACCTACCCCAATAAAGGAGAACTAACAATTTAAAATGCCTTGTTCAAAAATTTTAAGTAACAAAAATTTTAACTTTCACATGCCTGAACAGCAAATGTAACTTTTCTTGTCTGCATAGTAAACACTGGCATTTTTATCTGTTTGAATAATCAAAGTGGTGCTTTCCATGCCTTCTTGGTTGCAAAGATTTGAACTGCTTCCTGAAGGTCCACATTCTGGGCCAGCTCATGCTCTATTGAGATGTTTACAAGCCCGACCAACCTCTCCTGTGTCATTGTGGAGCGTAGATGTGTTTTTATTAACTTCAGCTTGGAGAAGCTGCGTTCTCCACTGGCAACTGTTACAGGAAGTGTTAGAAGTATGTGCAGAGCAACAAAAGCATTTGGAAAGAGGGTGGTCATCTGATTTGTGCATATATATTCCAGAACAGCCTTTGGAGTTGATCCTGCTGAAATGCATCTGGAAGGGGCTTTCAGTTCATCAATTAAAATCACTTTCATCAATATCACAAATGTCATCATGTGTCACCACTCTCTCTAGTGCCCTGCATTGCAGGTGTAGGTCTTCTTCACATGTAGTGAGGAGTTTTGGAATATCATACAACATCCCAAATATACTGCTGTGTTTCTTGAGCTGCATGAAACATTCTTCAGCTGACTCTATTGCACAATCTAGCACCTGGTTAAAGAATTCAACTTTGAATTGTTGTTTGGGGTCTCTTATGGGATTATCCCATGCCTCATAATCAAAATGTCTTCTTTGGTGACTCTTGTATTCTTGAATGGGTGGGAAAATAGCTTCAGTATGAAGTTCCTCTGCCAACTTCTGTGCACTCTTCAGAACATTTTGAAATCCCTCATCTGACCGGTAAGACTGTAGGTATGACTTTGCTTTGTCCAGTTGTTCCATTGCTCCATATATATCAAGGTCAACACCTTGGAGTCTCTTGCTTACAACATTTATTTCAAAAAGTATGTCATGACACAACACTAAGTGACAGAAATTTGAAGTTATGTATGTTTCTGGTGATTCCATTTCCCTCTGCCACTGTTCTCTCACGAACAGTTCCTGTCATAGCATTATCCTCCATAATGGCAACTATGGCACCATCTATCTTCCCAATTTGGTGTTTGATAGGCTTTATTGCCTCCAAACACCAAATTGGGAAGATAGATGATGCCATAGTTGGGTCTCCCCGACTTTCTCATCGCATGGCACTCAGTAGTTTCCCATGGCACTCCGTGGTTTCAGTGTCAGAGAGGATGTTCCCAGATGTTGCTTCAAAATTTGCCATCGATGAGCTGATACAGAGAAAAATACATAGATGCTTTGAATTACATTAAAAAATTCAGCAGCCTCACTAGAACCTGATACTGCATCACTGACCACCAAGTTCAATGAATGAGGACTGCATGGGACAAAAAAAGCTTGAGGGTTTAACTCTTGGATCTGTGTCTGCACTCCTCTGGTCTTTCCTCTCATGCTGGCACCATTATCGTAACCCTAACCTCTCGCAATTCCCGTATCTTCCAGCTTTTTAAGAAGCATATTTGTCATACCAGCTCCTGTGGTATCATCAATGTCAATAACTACTAGAAAATGCTCTCTGACAGTCACCATTGCAGGGACATTTTCACTAGGTTTTGTTGTTGTTACAAAAACACACCATTAAAGTCATTTGTTCCATATGGCTGATGTCAGGTGTGCAGTCCAGAATATCACAGTAATATCTTCCTGACTTCAGATCTGCCACTATCTTCTGTTTGACTTTTGTTGCCAGTAACTGTATGATCTCTTTTTAAATTGTTTTTCCAAGATAGTGGTGTGTGTACGTATCTTGGGTGGTGACCCTTCTTAGATGCTCCTGGAGTACAGCATCAAACTCAGCCATCAGCTCCACAATTTTAAGGATGTTTCCATTGTTTGGCACATACAGCTGATCTGAAGTGCTACACAGTGCTAGGTTTTGGGTAGCAAGCATTCGCACAATGGCAATGAGCCTTTTCAGAACATTTTGCCAGTAAAGAGAGTTTGATGCAATCTTCTCTTGATGCTGATCATCTATGGTGGCCTTTAACCTTGGTCTCATCTCAAGCTCTTTCCACCTACGGAATGCTCTCTGGTTATTTGCTGCCTTCTCATGGCATGCCAGATTTCTAGCCAGATTTTTCCAGTCCTTTGTTCCTGTAGAACCCAATATGGCTGGAACATTAGACCGGAAGAGTTTGCAATAAAAACAGTATGCAGCATTCTGGGTTTTTGAGTACATAAGCCATGGCCTCTCCACTTTGTCCTCACTGGGGATTTCACGCCAGGAATGTGTTGGATGGAAACGTCTATTTTTATTGTCTTTGGGGAACATGAAGTTTTTCACTTGCTGTGGCCCATGCAGTACAAGGAATTCCCTCAGGCTACTGCTCAAGTGGGTCCACAGTCCTGGATCATCTAGACTTAAGGAACTAAACTCAGCAGCAGCTGTTTCTTGCACCTCCACCACACTCTTCTCTGATCTACACTTTTCTTCAGGAATATGCATGGTTTCATCCATTTGAGATGAAGATATGGATGCTGCAGTAGCTGCCAGGTCACCTGCACTATGACTAACTGGAAGATCAGGCATTTCCTCACTTCTCACATCCTCACTGGGGCTGGAAGGCTCACCGTGAACATTTGTGTCTATGTATCTCGGGAGAGCTCCTTCCTGCTTAGATAGAAAGCAAAGGAAGCTTTCTTTTTCTGAATGCTGCCCCAGAGGGGCATTTCCTTTTTTCACAGACCCGCTGCCAAAGACCCGGAGTGCCGCCGGGTGAGTACAGGGGGAGGCGCCTTTTTCTAGTGCCGCTCCCCCTGTGCTCCAGACCTGGCTGCACTACTGCTTAAGGGCCTTACTGGCTCCTACTACTTCAGTTGACTGCCTGTTCTCCTCAAGTGGGTTCAGGGAAGCAGCAGGAAACAGGATGCTCTTTGATAAGCTGGTGTTAATCAGTCCAGGCTCCTGGGAATGCTAGAGAGGTACATAAGAGGCTCCTCCTCCTCTCTCTTCCTGCAGCTCTTGCTGCTTTCTGTTATTCCCTCTCACCTTTTCTCCTGCCTGCCATGTCTCTTGTGCCCTCCTTCCTCCAGCACAGCACACCACCATCTCTGTGCATCTAGAGCAGAGAGAATACATATGTACCAGCAGCAGACACCATTTTCTACACTCTGGGTCCTAGAGGCACCCCACCAGAGTCTGGTACCTGAGGTGGCCGCTTCAGTTCGCCCCATGGTAAGGCCAGCCTGTGAAATCCTTGTGCAACATTACCACATTTTGGGCTGACCCTACAATCTTTGCACATCCAAAATTCTCTAAAATTCAGCTGGAGTTTTGGGTGTAGCAGGAATGGATGGAATGGGCCCACCATTGAAATGCATCACAAATACAATTATGATGCCTCCTGCAAAATCTCCCGCTAAGCAACTGAAATTCATAATTTTCTAATTATATTTCGTCTCTTTAAATCACTTCCATAGTAACTATCATACACAGGTCCTAACCTTGTTAACCCCAACATGCATGAGTACTCCCATCTCATATGAGGTCAGTGGAACTACTCCCATAAGTAATGTTTGCAGGAACAGGCCCTTAATTTGGCTGCCTTCCATTTTAAATTAAGCTTCACAGAAATGGTTAATTAATATTTTCTTCAGTGACCTACAGACATATGGGGATTCCAGAATGCTGTCACTTGACTGGTTTTAAAAGCCAAGACTATGCACACCAAAGCCTAAATTCATAGCTGGCTAAGTAGGTACAAGAATTCCAAATGATGATTACCCTCTGGCTATAATTTAAACATTTTAAAACATTCCCAGGGTTCTGCATTGTTTCCTATTGGTGCATATTTAAATATAGAAAAAGCTATGTTATCTGGCACTTTACAAACCAGAAAGCTCTATAAACTGGCCTTTGGGGGGTGTGGCGCAGACTCTGGGAGGGAGTTTGGGTGCAGGAGGGGGCTCAGGGCAGGGGGTTGGGGCCCGGTAGGGGTTTCGGGGTGCCGGATCCAGGCGGCGCTCACCTTGGGCGGCTCCCCGCAATCGGCAACATGTCCAAGAGGTGCGGCCAGGCGGCTCTGCATGCTGCCTCCACCTGCGGGCGCTGCCCCCCACAGCTCCCATTGGCCGAGTTCAATGCTCCTAGGGGGAGGAACAGCCACGGGGGCTCCGTGTGCTGCCCCGGCCCCATGTTCTGGCTCCACAGCTCCCATTGGCTGGGGACCACAGCCAATGGAAGCTTCAGGGGTGGCACCTGTGGCCAGAGGTAGTGCGCAGAGCTGCCGCGCCTCTCTAGACATACCGCTGCTCGCAGGGAGCCACCCGAGGTGAGCACCGCCTGGATATGGCACCCCAAAACCCTAACACACCCCAACCCCATGCCCTGAGCCTCCTCCTGCACCCAAACTCCCTCCCTCTTAGTTAACCAGAATTTTTGACTTACCGGGCACCCCCCATTCCCCCAACATGCCAGATAAAGCTTTTACCGCAGATCCTTAACTATAAATAACAAGAGCTAAAAGAGACAATAGTTTAATAGTAAGAGTTCCTGAGTACTTTGCCCAGGGAAGACATTCAGTAATAATAAAAAAAGAGAGCAAGAAACAGAGAGAAGGAATCCATCCAGGCTGCAGCCGAGGAATGCACAGCCCAACTCAGAATGGGATGCAAAGGTGACTGTAAACTGCCTGTGCAGTTCACTGATCTTAGGCTGTCTGTTTGCCTGGTCAGTCCTCTGGCATGAATTAGAACAGCCTGAATGCTGTACTTACGCCTATTCTCCATGACCCTAAGGGTGTGATGCGAGACATTGCTGTGGCCCAGCCATGCCCCTATTCCCCTGGCCCTGGCCCTCTGCACTGAGAACAGGTGCGCGTGGTAGAGGGATGATCCACCTGTGGTTGGCTGCGATGGAATCATGCAAAATGATTCTAAAGCAGGCAAGGATCATGGCCAGAGCGGCCATGTGCTGTGTTCAAGGGTAATTTTATTCATCTTGAGATCCCAGTTCATCCTATCCAATTGGATCTTCAGTCCCACCCAGGAACTTTAATTAAAATACACAGTTCCAAAATACATAGATTTTTCCATTTTTCCTTCATGTTGAACCTGTAAATCATCTTTTAATACAAATTAAATTAGAGACACTTTGATGCATCAAGACAATTTTCGTAAGTCAGAAGTGCCACCATAGCACTGACCATTGGTGCAGTTCCCAGTGGAATCATTAACCCTTTGTATATGTTGTACTTGTAGTTCAAAAAGGCTTC
This sequence comes from Macrochelys suwanniensis, assembly GCA_033296515.1. Classification (NCBI taxonomy): domain Eukaryota; kingdom Metazoa; phylum Chordata; order Testudines; family Chelydridae; genus Macrochelys; species Macrochelys suwanniensis. Next base: position 292,708,168 of record CM065775.1, read on the forward strand.
CCCATGAAGGAGGCAGGGGTACTGTGGGGAAAATAGTATGTGGTCCTGTAAGTAAAGACTGTGTATTTATGCATATGCACAAGGGGTTGAATTAAGGTTGCTTCATTGTGTCATTTCTTAACTTTTGAATGCTTCACTTTGCAACCTGAATATTTTCTTAATGTAGTTTTTGTGTGAGTTTATATATATATAACTCACACACACACACATGCACATATATACACATACACACCCACCTTCTCTAAAACAGTTCTACTCACAAGCTTTTGTTTTCATTCTCTCCTCCGAATAGGCTGGTCTTGTGTGGAACTGGCTCTCATGGCCTTCCAGGATTGGAGAGGGCCCATAAATGTGGAAATGTGGAAATAGTTTTTGCCATTCAGGTGCTAGAGATGGAGAATTTAAATTAAAAATTTGAGCTGCTTAGTTATGACATATTCCCAGTTAAACAATTAGGGGCCTGAATCAGTGTAATTCAAGGACTTCCATTGACTTCAGTGGGCATGAGATCCAGCTCTTAATGATTATAATCTACAAATAAGTCAGTTTGCATTTAAGCAACTTGATTTTTTTGTTTGAAACAAACAAATGATTCAGCATAGAACATCCTTCATCTAGAGCTGGACATTTACAATGTTGTTTGCGCAAAACCATATTTTATTTATATTAGTTATTGCTATAGGAATGAATGATTTACCAGACAATGGCCTCATGAGACATGGTTCTCATTTCTGGAATTAATTACAAAGGTACTGTGACAGGGTTATGACTCACCCCTGCGGCGCCTCCTGATGGTTTCTCCAGGGAATTAGCTCACCAGCATCTGGAGCGCCCTCTGCAGGCCGGTGATCCACCTGACCACTCTGGCCCGTGCCCCTCCCAGGACCCGGTGCCCCTTTAACTGGGGTGCTGCCCCCAGCAGTACCCCACAGATCTGGGTCTCCCCTCAGGACCCCCAACCCACTATCCCCACCTCGCCTCAGTCGTAGGCTACTGCCAGTCACCAGCTAGCCCCCGCGCCCTGGGGCAGACTGCAGTATAAGCCACTCATCACAGGCAAAGGGGGGTTTGGACCTGCTGCCTCGGCCTACCCGTGGGTTGCCCCCGCAACCCCAATACCTAGTGGGGCCTAACCCTAGGCCACAGCCTGGGGTTTTCTCAGGCCGGAGCTCCCCAGCTCCTCTGGCCTTCCCCAGCCCTGCTCCACCCTAGGTACCTGCTCAGGTCCCTGCAGCCAAGCCCTTCTCCCACGACAAGCAAAGGGAGACTCTGTTTCCTCTAGGCCCACTGCCCTCTTATAAGGGCCAGCTGGGCCCTGATTAACTGGCCTCACCTGTGGCTTCCTTGCCAATCAGCCCAACTTCCGAGCCTCAGCCCTCTCCCCGAGCTGTTTCAAGCCCCTCAGGGCCCGAGCGGGGTTCCACCCCGCTACAGGTACCCTCTGCTATCATTTGACAATAGTCCAATACAAATGGCATTAGAGACTTTATTATACTCTACACTAGATATACTAGAGAAAATTGACAAACTGCCTGATGTGCTGGTAGAATAATGGGCCCATTGGTTCTGTGAGGTTGTTTTAAAAGTGACTGTCTTGAGAGTGATGCATCCAAAGAAGTGAGCTGTAGTCCACGAAAGCTTATGCTGAAATAAATTTGTTAGTCTCTAAGGTGCCACAAGTATTCCTTTTCTGTCTTGAGAAAGGTTATTTCGACTGTTGCATTGGACTACCTATCAGAATCTGTGCAACTTCAATGCTTAGAGAGCTACTGCTAATTTTATGCACAAAGGTGACATGGAGAATGCCCTTCAACACTGCTTCTCGTTTCTGCTCAGAAAGATGTGATGTACAACTAGTGCAACAGATATAATAGATTATGGGTTCTAATGTTCTGAGAAAATACCAATTAAATCAGATGTGTTATGAACTAATTAATATAGTCTATTTTTACTTAATAATGGAAACATGAGAGACATACAGATAATCAAGGCACAGGGGTTGAGGCAGAATGATGCAGGCTTTTTAATGCAATGCTGCAGGGCTTGCATTTAAATGTTAATTATTAATCAGAGGTTCATATTTCAGTTTTAAGGCTTGAAGGTATAACATGCCCATGTTCTGTGGCAGTAGTGTTATACAGTACCTTTGAAATCAATCACAAGTATCTTTAAAACAAAAAGCTAACACACCAGATTAAAAACGGGGTCTAAACTCAGGATGATTAAATTTTTGTCACATCTGGCATTCTGTAATTACTTTAGAATCTTTAAATGCAAAAGCCCAGTTCCATAAAAAATGGATTATCCATGCACGTTATGAGACAAAACCAGATTCCTCCCTAGTAATAAAATCTGTCCCCTTATCTCACAAGCACACAACTCAGTATAGGTTCACCATCACCCCACATGCTTTCCCATATCTCTTACAGTCAGAAACACTGAAGAAATGGCAGTCCCACCATTAGGCTAAGGATAAACATCGCTATTAGACAATAGCACCATCTCCTGACAATGCATCTCTTTTCTTCTTATTTTTGGAAGTGTTTGAACATGTTTATCAGGATGCAGCCTAGCCCCTTAGTGGGCAAACATCAGTTTGTGCAGCAGTTTAATACAGCACAACATCCAGGTGCATATACCACTAGAACTGGGTGTCAGGCAGTATAATTTTTCTCCCATGGAAGAAAAAATTCCATGTTCACATCTACAATTAGAATTGTATATAAACTGTGGCCACATTCTCAGGGGTTAGTGGTTAGCCAAGATAGGGGTTGATGCATCATGCATGCCGCATATTTAAGAAGAGTGCACTCCTAATGACTATTGGTGAGGATTAGTTATAAGATTAATAATAAATAAAATAAGTTTAATGCTAAATAAAAAGGAGTCATTTTATATTATGTCTTTTCCCCACGCAGCCTTACCTTACAAAACTCCATTTCTGGAATGTATTTCTAGAAACAAACTTGTGGGCATTCTGTATTTTTGTACACTGATATAAACTGCTCTGTGCTGACAGAGAGCTCTGCAGTGATACTAATCTATATACACCTCACCCTGGAGAAAATCAGGATGTCTGAGCCTTTATCACTGCCTTGGCTGGGGTACACCACATATTCCTCCTTTTCCAGGTTTACAGACCATCCATTATTCCCCTAAATCCTTCCACAAACACACAAGTTTCTAGGTGAAAGATTTCCTAGTGTTCTCCCCATCTGTTGAAATTCCTCCAGCTTGCATTGTATGGGAGTCCGGAAGTCAGTGCTGGGTAAAGAGGGTCAGATTCCACACTACAGATATCACAGTCAGGAGCCTGAATCAAGCGGAAGCCCCTTAGTCAGCTGTGCTGGCTCTACTTCCACTACAGCCCAGAATACTTCTCTACAAACTAGGTCCAAGATAAAGTTGGGAGGCTGTAGAAAGAAAAGAAACCAAGGTAGTCTAGACCCCTACTCCTCCAGGCCTCTTTTTGAATACACGGTGCAAATTTCTGCATGTTAGAAGATCTTAAAATATATCAAGGCAAAATGCTGATTATAACCACCCTGCCAAAAAACCCCTAGCATTTTGGCTAGTAGGATAACATGACAGAATCTCAAGTTGGTTTCAGCTCAAAGAATAATAAATGCCCACCTGATCCCAGCAGACCACCTGTGTTCTGCAGCACAACAACGTGACCCAGCATTCTTCTCCTTCATTCCTACACCATACCTTCAGCACTCACCAGGCAACCTGCCAGCATGCACTCCAGAATCGGGCAGCTGGCTTTTCTCTAATCTCTCTGATGCCTCTTCTTGCACTTTTTTGCATGGAGACAGAATTGGAAGAGTGGACTACTTCTGGCTGAAGACAACTGAGGGCAGCAGCACAGAACTCCCTACCACCAGTCAAAGATACACGGCTTTTCAAAGACTCTGAGGTCTGCCTTGCGCCAAGCCCAGGGCGGTTGTGAGAAGGTGTTACCCACAGATGCTTTCTAGTGAGGAAAACGCTACAAACAACTCCACTTTTTCCCATTCCGCACTTTATGTGTAAGTGATGGATTGGTCCCACTATTGTGGGGAATTTTCCTGGCTTATACACTACCATGGTGGAACTGACTAGCGAAAGGATCTGAGTCCTCATTCCAGTTCCCTTTACCTAGAGGCATGCCTGACTTCGAGAACTCCCCTTCCACTCTCCCGTGTGGCAGAGTCTCTGTAACCCTGATAAGGCTGGGCCCAGGATTCCTGGGAGGCTTAACCCCAAACCTTGTTGTGGTCACTTAGGACAGAGGCTAGGATGTCCCTACTCCAGGGTACTCTCTTCACACCAGACGCTTTCCTGACCCACTAATCATTACATGTAGTTCAAAGCAAATACAATTTATTAAACAACTAAAAAAAATAAAGGAAAAAATGGGAAAGTTTAAAGGAGACAAATAACCCCACTCTGTGGGCACAGGGCACCACAAACCACAATCTCTGGAGTATAAGGAACGTTCACAATCTATTCCTCACATGCCCCAGGCCTCCTTCCCAGGCCACGGCTGTGCTGCAGTGATAACGTGGGTCGGACACTTGCTCTGGTGGTGGCCACACGCCCTCAGGTTCTAGGTGGCAGGGCCCTTTTCCCCAGCATCAGCCCCCCCATCAGTGTTATGATCCTCCTCCATATCCAGCCTGTAAGACCTCTTGTCTGGTGGCATCTCCCTGAGCTGGGCCTTCGCTGACCAGGGTCCCGCCTCAGCCTCCCCAGCTGCTCACCATACTTGGCTCCAGACTGCTCCAGCTACAGCTCAACGTTGCCTCAGCACTTTGACATTTATGACATTTTTGTTTTCAGGGTTTTTTTTCCCAGACAAAACTATTTGCCGAGTTTGACCCAAATTTGAAAATAGTTTCAGTGCCTCTCCCCCACCCCCCTCATGCATATTTTGGTAAATTCACTATTTGCTGAAAAAATTTCACGGGCTCTAACTCTGATACTCATTGTCAGATTTACTGCAATTATCACACAGACACTCACACCTGCTTTTATGCTACTACCAAAGAATTACATCTCAGGCTCCTAACTCTGGCTGCTAGAGGTCTCTCAGTGTAACTGCATGCCTTTAAAGGGGCAGGCTAAATTTATTAAACAGTGCACAATAATAACACAAAGAACAAGGAGTACTTGTGGCACCTTAGAGACTAACAAACTTTATTTGTGCATAAGCTTTCGTGGGCTAAAACCCACTTCTTCAGATGCATGGAGTGGAAAATACAATAGGAAGATAGCTAGCTAGCTGTATATCTAGCTATCTTCCTATTGTATTTTCCACTCCATGCATCTGAAGAAGTGGGTTTTAGCCCACGAAAGCTTATGCACAAATAAATTTTATCTAGCTAGCTAGATATACAGAGAACATGAAAAGATGGGGGTTGCCATACCAACTCTAACGAGACAAATCAATTAAGGTGAGCTATTATCAGCAGGAGAAAAAAAAATGTTTGTAGTGATCATCAGGATGGCCCATTTCAAACAGTTGACAAGAAGGTGTGAGTAAACGAGAGGCTACTAGGCAGCTCTCTAACACCACATTCTACAGGCCATTACCCTCTGATCCCACTGAGGGTTACCAAAAGAAACTATACCATCTGCTCAAGAAACTCCCTGATAAAGCACAGGAACACATCTGTACAGACACACCCCCTAGAACACCGACCAGGGGTATTCTATCTGCTACCCAAGATCCATAAACCTGGAAATCCTGGATGCGCCATCATCTCAAGCATTGGCACCCTGACAGCAGGATTGTCTGGCTATGTGGACTCTCTCCTCAGGCCCTACTCTACCAGCACTCCCAGCTATCTTCGAGACACCACTGACTTCCTGAGGAAACTACAATCCATTGGTGATCTTCCAGAAAACACCATCCTAGCCACTATGGATGTAGAAGCCTTCTATACCAACAATCCATACAAAGATGGACTACAAGCCGTCAGGAACAGTATCCCAGATATTGTCACGGCAAACCTGGTGGCTGAAATTTGTGACTTTGTCCTCACCCACAACTATTTCACATTTGGGGACAATGTATACCTTCAAGTCAGCGGAACTGCTATGGGTACCCGCATGGCACCACAGTATGCCAAAATTTTTATGGCTGACTTAGAACAACCGATTCCTCAGCTCTCATCCCCTAATGCCCCTACTCTACTTGCGCAACATTGATGACATCTTCATCATCTGGACCCATGGAAAAGAAGCCCTTGAGGAATTCCACCAGGATTTCAACAATTTCCACCCCACCATCAAACTCAGCCTGGACCAGTCCACACAAGAGATCCACTTCCTGGACACTACAGTGCTAATAAGCAATGGTCACATAAACTCCACCCTATACCGGAAACCTACTGACCGCTATACTTACCTACATGCCTCCAGCTTCCATCCAGAACACACCACACGATCCATTGTCTACAGCCAAGCTATAAGATACAACTGCGTTTGCTCCAATCCCTCAGACAGAGACAAACACCTACAGGATCTCTATCAAGCATTCTTAAAACTACAATACCCCCCTGCTGAAGTGAAGAAACAGATTGACAGAGCCAGAAGAGTACCCAGAAGTCACCTATTACTTTCTTTGTTGGGCCTGTCCTGTAACAGAACGCTACTAGCCGTCACTTTCAGCCCCCAACTAAAACCTCTCCAGCGCATCATCAAGGATCTATAACCTATCCTGAAGGACGATCCCTCACTCTCACAGACCTTGGGAGACAGGCCAGTCCTCGCTTACAGACAGCCCCACAACCTGAAGCAAATATTCACCAGTAACCATATACCACACAACAAAAACACTACCCCAGGAACCTATCCTTGCAACAAACCCCATTGCCAACTCTGTCCACATATCTATTCAAGGGACACCATCATAGGACCTAATCACATCAGGGGCTCGTTCACCTGCACACCTACCAATGTGATATATGCCATCATATATCAGCAGTGCCCCTCTGCCATGTACATTGGCCAAACTCGACAGTCTCTACGCAAAAGAATAAATGGACAGAAATCAGATGTCAAGAATTATAACATTCAAAAACCAGTCGGAGAACACTTCAACTTCCCTGGACACTCAATTACAGACCGAAAAGTGGCAATTCTTCAACAAAAAAACTTCAAAAACAGACTCCAATGAGAAGCTGCAGAACTGGAATTAATTTGCTAACTGGACACCATCAAATTAGGCTTGAATAAAGTGGATGGGTCATTACACAAACTAAAAACTATTTCCTCATGCTAATTTTCCCCCTACTGTTACTCACACCTTCTTGTCAACTGTTTGAAATGGGCCATCCAGATTATCACTACAAAAGTTTTTTTTCTCCTGCTGATAATAGCCCACTTTAATTGATTTTTCTCATTAGAGTTGGTATGGCAACCCCATCTTTTCATGTTCTCTGTATATACATACACACACACACACACACACACACACACACACCTTCCTAGTGTATTTTCCACTCCATACATCTGATGAAGTGGGTTCTAGCCCATGAAAGCTTATGCCCAAATAAATTTGTTAGTCTCTAATGTGCCACAAGTACTCCTCGTTCTTTTTGCTGATACAGACTAACACGGCTACCACTCTGTAATAATAACACACTATATCAAGCTGTGTGTGAAACTTTTGTTCCAACACATGCAAAACCCCAGCAGCTCCTGGTTTTGTTAAATTCAAAGCTTGGCCCATTTATAGTTTTGTATTGAATCTTTGTGACACTTAATGAGTTTCTCACTTTGAGTTTTGCTGTGCTCTCAAATCCACATGAGATCTAGAGTTGTGACATCTACCATATTTAAGAGTTGGTGGTGGATGAGTAATTGGTTTCCTTAAACAGTGCCTTGGGTTCTGGATGGGAAAAAAATCTGCACTGATACTTACTGGTACATTTTGGCAGCCATGCACAGGGTTTGTTTTGTGACTCCTATTAACACTAATTAGAGTTCTGAGGCTGACTCCTCATGAAGTGTACTAAAAACATTGCCTTCACATTGTGCCAAAGTGTGATTTTGCTGGCCTCCTAAGCGGAGTGTATTTTATATAACCAGTTCAAATTTTGGAGTTCAGTTTTTCAAAATCATTATTCTGACTGGTCTCAAGCACACTTTCTGCACATCTGATCAGAGAGTCCCGATGAACACATTTGTCAAAGGGTTCTCCATGCCCCAGGGGATGTTGAGGATATGGGAAGCTATCAATATCCATTTCAGCTAATAGAAAACACCATCATTGCCATACTCAAGTCCTAGCAATGAGTGGTTGTTAATTACATAGGGCAAGCACAATTACAGTTCCCTGTATAATATTTTTTCTAATATTTCTATTTCTATGATAGCTGCTTACTTTATAGCCTCCTGCGGCTACTTTCACAGCACCCAATACTTTCAAAATTAAATCACTTTCTGTGAGATTGAACTATTCTACTCTATTAAATAATGCCATTGTATTATATACAATTTGTAAAATATTTTCATTATATATTTCAATGCATTAGCAATCATAACATGCAAATGTGCTACCAGGTTCGGACTTCAGCCCCCCTTCCCCGCCCCCCAACTCTTACCTTACAGTAATTGGAGGTCTTTGAGTTGTGTATATAGATATTATAGGCATCTGTTCTCCCCATCCTGAAAAAAACAACCCTTGACTCCTCCTGCCTCTCTAATTACTACTCTATCTTCCTTTTATCTTTAAGAAATTGAGTGGCTCTATTGAATGTGCTGTATTGAGCTCCAACTCAATTCTTGATCCCATCCAGTCTGATTTCTGACTGCTTCACTCAGGTGTACCTGCTCTGATCTCAGAACTCCAGGTCTGTACTTCATTCTCATTTGACCTCTCTGCTGCTTCAGCTCAGTAGCCCACACCCTTTTGTTTGACAGGGCTGCCTGGGTTTTTGTGATACTGTTCTCTCCAGGTTTTCCTCTTTGATTACTCCTGCAGTGTCTCCTTTGGTGGCGCTTCCTCCTCTCTCCTCGTCCCAACCCCTCTTTTCTTCTTCTGCTCATTTTAGATTATCTCATCTAGTTACATGGATTCAATCACCATTTCTATGCTGACAACTCCCAGCTGTATCTCTTTTCCTGTCATCTCTCTGTCCTTCCAAACCATCTCAACCAGTTCCTCTGACCTCTTCTTGAGAGCTCACCAACAACTGAGACTTACCCGGGTTCAAAACTGAACTCCTCATCTTTGTGGCCAAATGCACCCCCTATATTCACATCCCAAACACTGCTGTAATCATCTTTGTACAAAATATGCCTTATGAAGTATCATTTAAAAACTATTAACTCACTGCTCAATAATATCATGGTGATATGTATGTAGCAACATTATATGTAAAGTTATGAATTCTCCCTGTATGTTGGTAGCACATGATCAAATCCACCTAGCCCCAATTAGGTGAGAATGCTTAAACAGGTCTGTCTTTAAAAAAGGAATGTGTGTTTGCCTCAATTTACATATAAGTAATAAACCAGGTCCTTGAAACAGCAAAAGGGAGACAAGACAAATCTGCTTTTCAGCATACACAGGGTATAAGAAAGAGCATGGGGCCATCTTCACCCCAGACTACACGTCTTCTTTACTGCTTAAATAAAGGCTGCTGGGGTCAGTGTTGCTGGCAGGCTGCAGCTATACACAGACACTCAGGGTGTGACATGCATGCTGTTTGTTAAGAGCCCAGGTTGCAGGGGAGGTGGCAACACTCTCCCTCACTGGTCTGGATTGCACCCTGGAATGTCATAGCCTTTCATCCCAAACTGTCCCCAGGCTCCACTTTCTTTGGTACTGTTTAAAACTCCACTGTTCTCCCCACCACAGAGTTTCATAACCTGTGAGTCATCTTTTACTTCTCCCTCTCATCTTTCACATTCACTCTATGACCCATCTTTCACATCCTTCCTCTAGAATATCCCTGTGTCCAGAGAAACAGAAGTTACTTACTGTGATGGGGTGTATGAGCCCCATGCTGCTGAACTGAGGGTTAAAGAACAACTCTGGGGCCAGAAGGCCCCACCCAGCTGCACCTGCTGGGCATGCTCATATTGGAGGCAGGGCTCAAAAAAGAGCAGCTCAGCTCAGCCTGAGTTGAGAGAGCAGGGGTACAGTCATGTGCTGGAAGCTCCTGTGGTCTACGTGACCAAGACAGGCCCCACTGCCAAGCTGCAACAGACCCTCCACTCCACTCCACTCCACTCCACGGATGCCAGGAATGACAGGCCATGGCTGATAGAAAAAGATGCTCTGAAGCCAGAAACTGACCAGTGGCAGTGATGGAGGAGCCGAAGCTGGGGTAGGAAGTGGCTCAGGGAACAGGCATAAGGGCGCCCACACCTAGGCCACATATTTGAACCATTATTCTCAGGGCCCTGGATTGGAACCCAGAGGAGCAGGGGGTGTCCACGTTTCCCTACCCCCAGCCAATGACTCTTGCTACTGAGGGGACACAGCGAGGGAGCCTCGCCACTGACATTGCCATTGACTCTCGCCATTGGGTGGTACAGCTCAGAGCACCACCACTAGGTGGTGCTGCCAGGTTTGGACTTCAACCCCCCCAACACTTACCTTATAGTAACTGGAACTCTTTGAGTTTTATTCTTCGTATGTATTCAACTCCTGGTGTGCACACATTCTTGGCCAGCGGTATCCACTGGGGCCATTCATGCACCTTGAGTGTCCTCACGCATCCATACCAAGGGCATAAAAGGAAGAGTTGGCCCAACTACTTTGCTACTGCTGACTCCAGATGTTACAGGACTCCATGGTAGTAGGGAAGGAAGGCAGGTTGTGCAGTGCATATGGACAACACATCTGAAAAAACTCTGGCTACTAGGGTGACCAGATGTCCCGATTTTACAGGGACAGTCCCGATTTTGGGGTCTTTTTCTTATATAGGCTCCTATTACCCCCCATTGTGTCCCGATTTTTCACACTTGCTGTCTGGTCACCCTACTGGCTACTGTAAGGGTAAATGAATTCTTCAAATGCCCACCATATATATTCCACTCTTGGTGATCCACAAGCAGTGACCCTGGTGCAAGGAGGAGTAGTGACTGATGTTTGGAGGCTACTTAAACACAGGCTATGTCTACACTATAAGCTAGGGGTGTGATTCCCAGCTCATGTACACATACTCACACTAGCTCTCATCTGAGCTAGCATACTAAAAATAGTTGGTTAGCCATGATAGCACAGGTGATTGCCCTGAGTACAAACCTGCCTGAACCCTGCGGGTATATACTTTGGGTGGCTAGCCTGTGACACCACTGCCCATGCTACTGTGACTACACTACTATTTTTAGCGTGCTAGCTCAGACAAGAACTAGCATGAGTTTATCTACATGAGCCGCGCCTCACACTCCTCGCATCACACCACTACCTCATAGTGTAGACGTAGTCAAAGATTGCAGCACAGCTCTGCCAAAAGAAGCATCAGACCTTGATGTTTCTACCATAGAATGATGTTTAGTAAAATCAGTAGTGTAGCCAGGGGGGGCGCAGGAGGAGTGGCCACTCCCCCTGTGAAGAGAAGCGGCACTAAGGCGCCACCCCAGCCCCACTGCCGGACCCGGGCTGGGGTGGGGGGGCGCTTTAAAAGGCTGGTGGCTCCTGCCGCTGCGGGGAGCCGCCGGCCCTTTAAAGCGCCCCCCCCCCCGCCCCGCCCCGCCCCGCCCCACTGCCGGATCCAGGCTGGTGGGGTGGGGGCTTTAAACGGCCAGCGGCTCCTGCCACTGCGGGGAGCTGCGGGCCTTTTAAAGTGCCCAGCCCCGCTGCCGGAGCCCTCGGGCGGGGATTTAAAAGGCCCGGGGGCTCCGCAGCGGCTGGAGCCCCGGGCCCTTTAAAGCGCCGCTGGGGTGAATACAGGGGGAGCGGCACCTTTTTATAGCGCCGCCTCTCCCCCTGTGCTCTAAACCTGGCTACACCACTGAGTAAAATATCGACTAAACCCCAAGTAGCTGCTTTGCAAGATGTCTGAAATGGGCATGCTCAGCAAGGAAGCTGCAGAAGCTGCTTGACTCCTAGTGCAGTGAGCCCTAATCTGAGCTGGGGGATCTAAACTAGCTAATTCAGAACAGATATTAATACAACCCAATACCCACTTGGATGGCATCTCAGCTGATATTTCTTGACCTTTCATTTTCTCAACAAATGCTTTAAATAGCTTCAGGGAAGTCCTGAAGGATTTAGTCCTTTGCAAATAAAGGGATAGGGCCATGCATACTGTCACCAGGCCTCAGTGGGTCATAGCTGAGAAATAGAGCAGCCTCACCCCAAACTGGTGGTCATTCTATCATTAGATTATACCAAGCCAGTAAACTTCTGTTTCACCACACTGGTTAACAAGAAGTCAAAAGTGCTCTCTCCTTATGCATTCTAGTCCTTAATTTACCTCACAGACACTGGACTTTATGATGAGTAATTACTGAAAACCAATTTAATAAGAGATAGGTGTTATGGGTTGGCCTCCCCTTCTGGGGTGCCTCCTGATATTGGGATTTCATAAAGCCTCTCTTGCTCAACCAGCCAGGGTTCCCGCTCCCTGCTTTGCTGAATTAGGCTCTCCAGCCTCTGGCAGCACACACACACAGGTAGGGCCATACCCTGCTGCAGTCACAGACTGAAGTCAGCTTTGTGTGAGAGGACTCCCCCAGCACTCATGTGCACATCCCTTTTGAGAGATAAACCCAAAATAATACTGCCTTGCACTGTATAGAAAAATCTGCACAGGTGCACAGCGCAAGCTCATAAAAATCTGCCCTCTTCCTCAATGTGAAGAGAGATGTGCATGACTTCTTGTCCCCTCCAGTTAGAAATTACATAAACTGAGTTTTATTATAAACAAAACTACAAAAGGTGAATTTTAAGTGGTTAAAGGGATAGCAAACAGAACAAAGCATTTTACCTTAGTAAACAAACAAAAGCCACAGACTGAGTGTAACACACTAGATCAGTAGGATCGAAATTAACAAATTCTCACCCTAAGTGATAAACAGGCTGGCTGATTCTTAAGGCACAGGTTGCCTGTTGCCTGTCCCCAGGTTTTCTTACACAGGCTAAAGATCTTAGCCTGGGACCATCATTTCTCACAGTTCAGTCTTTGTTTCTCAGGTGTTTTCAGGTGTGTTGTTATAGGGACAGTGAGGACCCCTCATGTTGTCATTGTCCCTATTTTATATCTTCCCCCCACTTGCTGGAAAGCTTTTTTGCTGTGGCCTGGGTCAAACAGTTCCCATTGTATAGAGCTATCTGACCTGGGTCAAACAATTAGCTCTACACAGTGGGATCTCTGAGAGGTTTCTATTGCACACAGTTCCTGGGGTAATCCTTATGCTTGTGGTCATTTCTTCAATAAACCACTAACATTGTTTGGCCTCATGCAACACAGCACATTTGAAATACAGAGACATGGTCAATATTCACAGCTTCAGATACAAAATGATACATGCATACAAATTGGATAAACACATGCAGTAAATCATAATCTTTCCAATGATACCTTGCATAAAGTGTAGCTTAGTCATACCATATTCATATCATAACCCTATTTCCCTGAAGAATATGGGGTGTAATGTCACAATAAGGTCCTTTCAATCCCAAGAGATCAGCCACTTAGCCAGGTCAAAATATAACTCAGATCTTGCCCAATAATCACGCTGATGCCAATCCTTTAGTAACTTAAAACTAAAGGTTTAATAATAGAAGAACAAAGGAAGAGAGTTATAAATGGTTAATAGCTCATATACATACAAGTGATTGCAAAGTCCTTATATCAGGTGTGAAGCACTGATGGAATAAACTGCTAGCTTGCAAAAGTCTATTTGGAATTACTCAAACATACTGGGGTGGGGAGGGGGAGGGAGGTCATCAGTCCCTTGTTCAAAGCTTCTTTGTTAGAAATCCAGTCCAGAGAAATGAAGCAGGACATGTATATATGTATTTATATATCCCCTGCCATATGCATGGAAATGTACTGTCCCAAACAAAGCCCACAACCCAGGTGCATGGAAAATTACTGGCCCAAATGGAAGCTAGGGTAACATGAGCATATCACATGCCCTTACATGCTTTGATGACTCATAGAGGCAGCCATTGCCAATATGGTTTCTGAAGTGTCCACAGGAAAGGCTTAGTAAGTGGAATGAGTTTCTTCTATGGCTCATTGTGAGCTGCATGTCCTTAATGGGCCATCAACACATAGAATTCACATTAGGGCCAGACAGCTATCTGGGGGGTGTTACCTAGGAACACAATACATGTGTAAGATACCAGTATATAGCCAATATTCATAACTTTGGATACAAAGATGATACATGCATATAAATAGGATAATCATATGTAGCAAATCATAACTTTTCCATTGACACCTTACATGACTTACTTTGTATGAGATTTGTTGCAATTGTATAACAGTGGTAACATCAATGATATAAATGGCCATTTTCAATCATACAGCATAGAATAGCAGGGTTGGAAGAGACCTTAGGAGGTCATCTAGTCCAACCCCCTGCTCAAAGCAGGACCAATCCCCAATTTTTTTTGCCCCAGATCCCTAAATGGCCCTCTCAAGGACTGAACTCACAACCCTGGGTTTAGCAGGCCAATGTGCAAACCACTGAGCTATCCCTCCCCACACCCCTTTTTTTAAATTAATTCCTTTCTTCACCATCTCATAGAGCTGGAAGGACCTTGAAAGGTCATCGAGTCCAGTCCCCTGCCTTCACTAGCAGGACCAAGTACTGTCTCCTGACAGATTTTTGCCCCAGATCCCTAAATGGCCCCCTCAAGGATTGAGCTCACAACCCTGGGTTTAGCAGGCCAATACTCAAACCACTGAGCTATCCCTCCCCGTGATTAGTATGTGACATAGGGAAGAATACTGGTAAATGAATCATTTGGTTCTAATAGAAATGTGTTGCTAATTTGGGCAAGAACTTGGGATGGGGTCTGGGTGATCCCTATCTCTATGGAATGTAGTACAGGGAGGTCACACCATGAGAGCCTGTTTTTCTCCATTTCTTCTAGCTGATATACTTTCCAATAAAAAGGATGCTTATGTGCAACCAGGACTAGGTTGCTAGGTGTTCAAGTGGCAGGCCCATTAAAACTGCCAGAACCATATTCAGTTCCCATGGAGGGGGAAAGTTCCCTTACTGGTAGAAAAATATGGAAAAGACCCACAAGGAATTTCATCATAGTGGGATGGGAAAAATTTGTAGTCTTCGGTGGGGGCGGGGGTGACAAGCAGAAATGACTGCTAGGCACACTTTAACAGAGCTTATCGATAGTCCCATACTCTTTAGAGAGAGTAAGTAATCCACAATAATAGTGACCTAGCAGTCAACAGGCTGTAGCTGATGCTTTACATCAAATTCCAAATCTTTTCCACTTAGCAGCAAGTGTTAGTCTGCTGGACTTTCGACTTAGATCAAAATGTTCAGGACATCTGACGTACATGATCTCTCAGCATCTGACATTCTGCCATCAGCCATGCAGTGAGGTGACAGGAGGCTGGTTTGGGATGTAAGAAATTGCCGTTGTGTTGACATATTAAGTCTGATAGAAGAGGTAAGGGTTTTGGTGGAGGTATCAATGAGCATCAACTCTGTGAACCAGCCTCAGACAAGTGGCAGCTATAATGATGATGAAGGCAGTGTCTTCTTTGAACTTCCTGAGCACCATCGGAATCAGAGGGCTGGTCCACACTGGGGCGGGGGATTGATCTAGGAAACGCAACTTCAGCTACGAGAATAGCATAGCTGAAGTTGACGTTTCCTAGATCGAACTAAGTTTACTTACTGCGGGTCCACGCGGCGCAGGCAGGCTCCCCCATCGACAGCGCTTCCTCCTCTCGGCGAGCAGGAGTTCCACAGTCGACGGGGGAGCGCTTCTGGGATCGATTTATCGCGTCCAGATGAGATGCGATAAATCGATTCCAGAAGCTCGATCTCTACCTGCTGAATCAGGCGGGTAGTGTGGACCTAGCCAGAGGAATTAAAGGGTAAGCATACATTATCCTTGGAAACCACAGAATGAGGAATGTGTCCAACTGGGATCCTAAGTTAAGATCAACTCTGGAACAGAATCTGAGACACTTGTTCTTGTTTTTTGAAAATAGGACAATTGAAGGATGACCCCACTCCTGGAAAGTGCAACAGATAACGGAATTCTTGATCATCCACTCATTCTATGATGAAAAATGTCTGCTCATATGGTCTGCTAGAGCATTCTGTAGACCTGGGAGATGTAATCACCATGAGATATTTGGTGCTGAATGCACCTTTTTCGTAGCCGAACCTCTTCTTAACATAACGGGGATAAACAACACCTCCCTGCCTGCATATATAAAAGATGGCTGTCATGTTATCAGTCATAGTTTGAATAGTCAGTCCTTGAATCAATGGTAGGTAACACAGAGTTTGTGAACCACTCTGAGCTGCAATATACTTATGAGTAGTCAAATCTCTTTGCAGGTCCATACACTTTGTGCCTGATGTTGGTCCAGATGGCAGCGCAGCACGCCTGCTGCCCCGCTCCTCTGTCCAGGGCGCCGGTGGGGAGGGCGGCACGCCCACTGCCCTGCTGCCCTGGCCAGGGCGCTGGCTCGCCTGACGCCCCACTCCCCCAGGGCACCAGCCGAAGATTTTTTTTATATATAAATAAATAAAAAAATAAAACATGAGTGCTGCCCCCCTCCAGGTGCCGCCCCAAGCACGTGCTTGGTAGGCTGGTGCCTGGAGCCGGCCCTGTTTCTTGTACCTCTTCCACTGGTATCTTAAGTGAATCGGTTATATATCTGAACAGATCTTGTAGTTATCTGGGCGAGATGGTATATATGAGATCACAACCTCATCTAGGGATGAGGTATTGACTGAGTCTCAGCCTGAGGGTGCCCTTCCTCAGGGGGCTCAGATTCATAGGCTGCAAGCTGAGGCACCCTACATTCCTGGGATGGAGCTGGGCTTCCCCAAGAAAAAAAGACATTGGGTGTGTCTATCTTTAATTGCAATTGCTGCTGCGAGAGAGGAGCAATGCTTAAAGCCGGGTGACTTAGGATGGGACATCTCCAAGCCCTAACACCGGGAAGATCTGATCAGAAAAGGAATCACAATAAGGAAGGCAAGAACTTCCAAAACAATCCAAAAATCTATCAAAAATTGTCAATAGGCAACTATCTTCACTATCCCTACCTTTTGCTAATATATAGACACTGATCTACAAAGACTGTGAAAAGGTTGTGTTGAAATATAAACATAGAGCAACTCCATCTTACAGCCATGGCCTGAGAAGGAACTGAATGGGAGTTGGGCCAGTTCCACCCTTTACAGCAGATCAAGGATATTCGGGGCTCATATGCAGCCCCAGCAGACACTGAGATCTCATGTGCACAAAGAGTATAATATATATGGGCAAGCACTTGAAAAAGAATAAAAACCTTTCTCTGGGCCTACATCTCCCATCTGGACTACTGCAGCCTCTTTCTCTCTAGACTTCCAGATACCATACAAAATGCAGCTCCCAAGATTATCTTCCTTGTCTGCCAGTCTCACGGACATAATTCCACTCTTTAATCCTTTTCCTGGCTCTCTCTTTTCATTTGAGTTTCTTGTCCTCATCAGCAAGTCCATGTTTAAGGCTGCCCCCAATTACTTATCTTAGTCTTGTATCATGCTCTCCCCTGCCCCAAACTCCATTCTGCTAATTCTGCCAGCCTCACAAACATCTGTCACAAATTTCTCCCACACCTTTAAGCATGATGCACTGTGTGCATCCCTTCTTAGCTCAAATCCCAGTTTAAGACCCCTCTCTACTGTAATGGTTATAAGAAGTGAGTCAACCAAACATATCTAGTATTTTTAAATATGCAGTGTTTCTCATCCTCCAACCTCATCCCTGTGTATTCTCACCCCATCTTCAAGTCATGTGCCATTTAGAATGTAAAATTTTTGGAGCAGGGATCTAGTCTTCTCTCTGTGTCTGGATGGCACCTAGAAAATCATACCGTAAGGTACTCAGCGAATTGACAGAAACCCATACATGTCATGTTAGAGTTTCTCTGGGATTCTTCATTGGAGAGACTGATGTATTCCCTAAAATGAAGTACAGTGCCTTGACTTTATTGGTATTAAGTGTGATAATACAATGCCTGATATCCATATGAATATAATACTGACTTGATCTTCCATATAAAATACCATAATTCCATCAGGGAACCTGGCATCGTTTGTGGAGCCATAGAGTGGGTATGGGCCATAGTCCCCAAATATACAGATGTCACCTCATTCACAGAGAATGACCAGCGATGGATCATGTAGGCAGCACATAATGGAATCTGTGGATGTTAAATCTTAACACACACTTGTCTCCTAGTAGCGCACAAAACTGTGCAATGCCATTCCATGGCTAGAAATTTATTTCTGATCCCAGCTGAAAATCATCTTATTCCCTGAAGCATGAGGACTGATTGATAGCCCTTCCCTTGTGCTTTTACCCTAGCTAGATGCTATTCTTAGGGCTGGTCTACACTACGGTGGGGTGGAGGGGTTGAAGTAAGGTACGTAACTTCAGCTACGTGAATAACGTAGCTGAAGTCGACGTACCTTGCTCGACTTACCTCGCGGTGTGGACCCTGTAAAGTTAAAGTCTGGCGCATCCCTGTCGACTCTGCTTACTCCTCGCGCCGAGCTGGATTACCGGAGTCAACGGGGAGCACTTCCGGGTTCGATTTATCGTGTCTAGATGAGATGCGATAAATCGATCCCCAGAAGATCGATCACTACCTGCTGAATCAGGCGGGTAGTGTAGACTAGCCCTTATAGTCACAATGTAAAAACGCTGAATCCTTTTACATCCTATAACCCTATTTCCAACCTCCCTGCTTTGGCAGTAGGTTTTGGAATAGGGTTTGATGGCTAAGCTGCAGGTCCATCTTTCTGGAAATTATTGTGCATCACTATGAAAAATTTCAGATAGTCATTTGGACTTGTCATCACAGCACTGAGTCTGGCCTCTTGTGGTTATGCAAGGCTCTGCTCAGAGCAATTAAGGCAGAATAATATTTTCTAGTACTTTTAAAAGACCTTTCTGCATCTTTCTAATATCATAGTAACCCCACTCAGTACTCAGAGAAGCAGGTCAATTCATTATCATCTGTCCTTGGCTTTGCTCATACTTTTTTATATTGCCACGATTGTTTTATCCTTAGTATCTGCTTTTCTGTTTATATTCATCTTGGTTTTCTGACAGCTCAGTCTGAGCATTTCTGTTTTTATTTTGTGAGTGGATAGTCTCTTTAAGCGATAGATAATGCTGTGATGTACTGCTTTTGTGTTTGTGTTTGAAATAATGTCCTCTAATAGGCCCACAGGGAGGCTAATGTACATTCAACTCAAATATTCCCCAGTCAAGAAAGGGTTAAAGAGCTGCTCTGGGCACAATCAGCCTCAACCTGGTGTACCTGTGAGGCTTGAGCCCTGCTCAGTGCAGTGTGGCAGTCTGAAAGAGCAGCCCAGAGCTCTCTGGCCCGTAGAAGCAGGGCTCACCGACTGGGATGATTATTTCAGTCCTTGGCCACTCAGGCTCTCTCAGAAAGGAGAAGGGATAGTACTTCCCTTCCACCTTTCCATCTTTGGCTTCCAAAATGCCTAGGGCTCTGCTTTTGTTTGGACTACTTAAATCTCTTTCCACAAGTGGGCATCTTGAACAGATGCTGAGACAGGACCAGTGCCCATCCTCTTCCCAAGGGGGTGCTAGAGAGGTATAGCCTACTACACTGGGAAATCTCATTGCTGACAGATTTATTTCTGCCATTATAGTCTTAAAACTGTTCACACTGATGCTAGTAAGACATTGGCACCACAGCTGCATTCAGCAGCCATTTGACCTTACTGGAAGTCCTTTCATGCTATTTTTCAGGTAAACGACATGATGCATGCTCCTTCAGTTGGCAAGAAACTTCCTGGAGAAATCATGGGCTCCAGTCTGTCACTCATCAATATGCCTGATGTTTTATCATCTCAAGAACATCATGATGTTGTGATATTACCTTTCCATGAAGGAGGCTGAATTGCTTTTATTACTTCCTGCCTGAATTATTGATAATCTCTTTTCTGGAGCTCTTCCAACAGGAGGAGTACAGCAGCTACAATTGATTCAAACTGCCCTTGCCAGGATTTTAACAGACTAAAATATATTCCCATGTCTGTCTCTCCTGCTTTGAGGGTATAACATTAACTTCCTGTAGAATCTGATAGATGTAAAAAGAGTGTTGTTTATGTTTGAAGCACTTAACCCTTTTATCTTACCAACTTGATATCACTTAGTTTTTATGCCATCTTAAGTATCTGTACCAAGAGCTAAATTCTACAGTGATTTACACCCTGTACAATCCCATTGACTTCTGTTTTTTTGCACAGGATTTCAGCCTTAAGATCCTGTTTTATTACTATGCAATTAACTCCTCACCCGCGGATGCTTTAGTTTTCATGTATGTGACTCACAGATCCTTTGCTAATCTAAAATGCAACCCTAAATCCCACCATTAGTTTTTAACCTAGTTTTGGATTAGCATTTGTTCAAGAATGTGATTTGTTTTCATGAAGAATATGTTTTATTAAACCAAGCTCTGATCTTTCTTGACGTGTAAAGAAGCTAGGTTCTCAGGGCTCAGGACAGTCAGTCAGTCACACACTCTGATCAAAACCTCCAACAAGCCCATGTGGTAGTCATACACCCATCCTGTTCTTAAAAGAGAGCTCCCATTTCTATGCTTACATAAGAAACAGAACTATGCAAATAACTGGGGTTTTTTTGTTTGGTTTTTTTTGGTTCACTGGTTGAACTGGAAAAAAAAATCATTTCAGATCAACCCAAAATGATTTTTTTTTAAGTTTTCTTGGTAAAACAAACAAACAAAATTTCAATTTCAGACATTTTTAGTTACTTTTCTATTGAAATCAAAGGAAATATCCTTCACAAAACAGGTGGTGGTGCTGTCATCATTCTTGTACCCAATAACCTACTGAGTAGGGCACACACATTGGCTGTAGGGAGACCTGAGTTCAAATCCCTGCTCCAGTGTCTCAATCTCTCCTATTGAAGCTGTCCCACTTTGCATAAATTAAATATTCATTGGGCCAGAGTGTGAGAATGATTGTAGCCTGCTGCTTAGGGTATTCACCTGGGTTCCAGGCCTTGCTCCAATGCATATTTAACAATCATTGAATTTATGATTAATTCACAAATAGTTTCAAGTCAACCAAAACTTCATTTTTTGGCAAATACACTATTTGTCTGAAACATTTTTGCCTCGCTCTAATAATAAATTCCTCTAAGAACAAACAGTGCAAATGCAACACTAAACTATTATTCAAATTAATTACCAAATACAATGCCTTACCAGCACAGTTCATTTCAACTATTACTTTTATTCTAGGGTCCCCACACAATACTGATGATTAGGGCCCTACCAAATTCACAGTCCATTTTGGTCAATTTCAAGGTCATAGGATTTTAAAAATTGTAAATTTCATGATTTCAGCTATTTAAATCTGAAATTTCACAGTGTTGTAATTGTAGGGGTGCTGACCCAAAAAGGAGTTTTGGAGGGGGGTGTGTGTGTGTGTCACAAGCTGTGTTCCCTATAAGCTGCGCAGTTGGGCAGCCTCCCAGAAGAGATTCAAGTGCCTCACAGTTGATTAGCAGAGCTATGCACTCTGACATTCCCCTCTGGTGTTATCTGCTAGGTCACTCCAATCCTTGACTCTGGGAGCCAGCCTTACCCAGCTCTGCATGTAAGCTGCTCCTTGGCTTATACAACCGAATGACACTAGCCAGTATCTCCAGTCCCAGACACAACCCTAGGAACCTCCATTTGCAGTGTCCAGTTATGCCCGCTTGATGCTGCAAGCTTATATAAATTCATCAATTTAACAAAAAAATTGATATGCACCAGACTTGTTATCACAAGGAGAGTCTCAGACACGCTTCAAACCAAATGCATTGCTTCAGGTAGAATAAACAAACAGTTTATGTACTATATACAAGTCATATTTGAAATATTTTTCTCTAAAACAATATAAGTTACAGATGTAATTTCTGGTAATGAACACTATAATCCAGGTTTCAAAATGCTCCCTGCTGTCATAAGCTTATAAGGTCTCTGCATGAAGGTTTGGGTTTTTTTGGACTGTTTGGGACAGATTTAAAAGGTATTTGGGCAGCCAATAGTGCAGATAGATGCGTGGTGAGATTTATAAAAGTGCCTAAGTGATTTAGGCATCCAATTTCCATTGGTTTTGAATTGGAGTTGGGTGCCAAATCTGCTTAGGAGTTTGGAGTCAATGACCAGCACTACTCTCTGGGTTCTCTCATTGGTTCAAATATTAGGCCCAATAGCATTAAAAGTATTTCCTTAAGTGAAAGTGTGATCTGCTTGATTATTCATTTACTCAGAAATGATTTCTGAATACATGGTGGAATGAAGTATTTAAACCAATCTAATTCTCCCCAGTTGTCTTACTAATTCCCATTCAATAAGTGAGTGACGATTACTTGGCTCCTAAACAGTTTGTTCCCCTAACAAAAACATTTTAATGCCTCACACAAATGCACATGCAGCAATGGGCAGGAAGTGTGGTTTTAAGTTTGGGCAATCAGCCATCCATCTCTATTTTCTGTTTCCTCAAGGTTAATTGGTCCTGCATATCTGCCAGTTTCAGTAGCAAGAGAGCCTTTTTAGATTGGTTTTTCCTTTGCTGTGCATGTTACTTCAGTTTCAAGACCTTTTAGGTGTCTCTCTTACAAAGATCTATAGTAAACAATATCTATGATTAAAAACTTAGGTTCATACTTCAGAGAGTGTTGGCTTGATTACTTAAGCTGTTCACATTGGTCTCCCTGCCTCTTCCGTGTCATGCTCACTGCCTATTTTCTCAGTTCGGCTGCTCATCTGATTAACCATTAGCCTCATTCTTCCCATGTCGCCTTCTTTGGCATGTACATGTTACCACTAAAAATGAAAATCATGTTTAAAATTATATCCTTGCTTTTAAGTTCTGTTCAAAAGTTGATCCCTTAGTAGTCACAGTTTGTGGTTCACATCTACAATATATTTGCCTGACCTACGTATGCTCTTTTCTGTTTAGCTTTGTCCATTGTTACAACTTGTTTTCCCAAATGAAAACACATTTTCTTATTTTGCTGGAATTTGCTGGAATTGCCATTCTCAATATAGCTGTGCAGTTGATTATATTAGCTCTTTGAAAAATAAACTTAAAACTTGTTTTAATTATATTATATCATTTTTGTGTGTTTTGTCTTTTATACTTGAAAACCACATTTCCTTTACCCTTTACTTGTTTTAAAAACACTTGATAGGTGTGAAGGATGTTACCTATCAACATGTGGAGTAAATGGACTCCGGCTAATTCTTGTTTTGTGAATACACTTAGTTGCACTGTGACATCTAAATTTTCAGAGAGGCACAGGATTTAGCCATAATGTCCACAAACTTAGATGCTGATTTATCCAAATCAAGTGGCATATATTAAGGACTAGAATATTAAAATTTGGGATCATAAATGTGGGCTGTTGTATGTATATAAAAAGCTTGTTTTCGCCAAATAATGATCAAATATTTCTAATCCTTTTTTGTGGAACTTCTATGCTATTTAACACTTATGTTTAGGGACAGAATCTTGCTCTCCTGGCAGGGATACGCAAGTTGACAGTGTGGAAGAGGACACTGCTTTCACCATGCTGTTGTGCCAGCCCAAGGAGCAGCTAAAATCCTTCATTTATTTGTTTTGTGAGCAAAAGGACACGAGCATTGTAGTGGTGCTAGACTCATCAGGGAGCAGATCATAGCCGTGGCTTAGTGCCTTTCAGCGGGTACTGGGTGGAGCACATACTGTACCCTGTTAAAGGGTGTAGCAACTTGCCACTTCTACATATGCTCCGCCAGCAGAATGCCTCCTCTTTAGTGGTGCTGATGTGGTGTTCCTCATGCCCTCCTTTGCCCAAACAGTGGTTTAAAAAATTACAGTATCGAACATGCTATAGAGGCTTTTGAATGTCCATCTGATTTACAGGCTGCTGCCTTCAGAGGTATTTTTTCCTCTGGTCAAATACATAGAGAAGTTCAAAAACAAACAAAAAACAAAAGCAGAGTGATGTTCTAGCTGGGAGTAGATTGTTGCTGACAGGAGAACAAAGTATATTCCCTACTGCAATGCAATCAGAGACTGTGGTTATGAAAAACCAGAAGTGATCATTCATTTTGATGGGAAACTCAAGAACTGGGTACCTTTATTGATGCCATGTCCTATTGGCCCCCAAAAGTTTGGTGGCCTCCTTGCCCTTTGTGCCCACAACTGGAGAGCAATAACAAATGACTTGTGGGTACTAGATATCTTCCACTCCACCTACATTTTTGAGTTTCTTTCTCCATCTCCCCACAAACCCCCTTCCCAGCCTCTCTTCAGGGACCACATGGGGAAAACTCCTTCAGAGAGGGGCTATAGACCAAGTGTCACTTCAAATCAAGGAAAACGTTCTACTCCCCATATGTCATAGTTTCCCAAGAAAAAGGAAGGAGAGACTCCCGTTCTCGACCTACCTCAGCTGTGTATCTTTATTCAGAAATAAAATTCTCCGTGGTTACACTGGCATCAATAAACCACTCCCTGGAGAGGGCATGTAGTTTGTGGTTCTCATCAGCTGTTCCGTCCTGCTCCCTGCTTGGGGCTCCACTGTAAGGGTGGCCTTGCTAGTCGGCTCCAGCTGCACCCTGTGCTCCCGATGGCTCTGAACCCTGCATTCCCTGCCAGTCCTGCTGCAGCGTCCCCACACTGACCCGTCTGTGAGCGTCTCCTTCCACCTCCCCTCAGCCAGCATGCGCTGGCTTGGAGGACACTCTGCAGCTGGGAAGGGAAATGGACGGTCTGGCAGGGGAGTACAGGGGCCAGAGCCACCAGGATCCTGGGGTGAGCTGGAGTCAGATAGCAGGGTCCCCAGCAGACAGCATGATGGTACAGCTAAAGCCTGGTGGGCCAAATAGAAGATCCTCAAGGGTGGCTCCAGCCCCTGCACTCCCCTGGCAGGTGGCGTCTTTCCCTCTCTGGCTGTAGCGTGTCCTCCAAGCCAGCAGGTGCAGCCACAGGGGTGGAGCTCAGAGGCAAGTCAGCATGAGGATGCTGCAGCTGGGATGGCAGAGGAGTACAGGGGCTGGAGCTGCTGGGGGCCCAGGGTGCAGCCAGAACTGAATAGGGGGGCTCTACTTTACCTGTAGATAGCATGACAGAAAACAGAGGGAAAATTAACTGAAGTGCATCCCAAAATGTGCCTGATTGGACTAGCAGTGTGAATGCTATTCAAATCAGCTAACATGCCATCTTTGACATGTGTGTTACACATTGCCAATCCCTGTCAGCTGGGTGAAACACTGAGGTGCTTTCACTAGAGAACAAACACCTGAAGAGCCCTCTGGCCTGCCAAGATTTGGCATTGCCTTGTCCAATCCCCCAGACAATGTTATTGAAAACCACTGCCCTATATTCTCGACACAGAGCATGAGCGGCGCAACTGCACAGGTGCAGACTAACAGACACAACTTGCAAGAAATCTGCATAGAGCACATGCTTACCCACATGAGAATACAGATATGGACTCCACACTTTGAAGAACCTTCAGTTGCTGGTAAGTTGTCACATTTTGGGGTTCAACCCAGACCAGTAAGGGTTTGTGTCACCGCTTGCCCTGAAACTCTGGGTGCCTTCAGTGCTCTGCTGCTGTGGCTCAGACCTTGGACACTAACAGCCAGCATGCAGGTCACACCTTGGCTTGCACCACCCAGTTACTGTTCGCAGAGTGAAGCCCCCCACTCCCAACTTTTCCCCAAACTGTCTCCCTGCTGTGTCCAGCCGTCATACTGAACACTCACAGAAGTTAAGTTTGCTGTTCTTTTAGAGAGTGAATACATTTCAACTGATTAACTGAACTGGGGCTAACACACCCTTCCTGTCAAGCACAGCACTGAGTTGCCTTTTAGTAAAAATAAAACAAAATTATTAAGAAAAGAACACAGGTTAAGTGATACCAAGGCGAAGGAATAAAGCTGGAAATGGTTACAAATAAACAAAAGTAAAACAGGCTTCTAAGACTAAAAATTAACTCAGTTAAAACTTAACTTGTTCAAGATGGTTTCTTCATCAATTTTGCTTTTCCAGCTCTAGCTCTTAGCCATTGCTGGATCTCCACAGAGTCCAAGGTGCCGGCTATTCTTGCCCCCTCAAGTGAAGGATAACCCAAAGTCTTTCTGTGTGTCCTTATATAGCAAAGTCTGCCTTTGTTTCAAGGATCAAACTGTTTCCCTGGAGTTCAGTGTCCTGTCTCCTCCAGGGGGCTGACTCCATCTTGATTAAGGCGTCCCCAGTGTGTGTTCCAAAGCGATGCTTCCTGCTGCAATTTTACAATGTAAATGTCCCTTTAGCAATTCCAGATGCCAGCTGATGAGGTGTTATCCTTCCTTTGTGATCCAGACATGACGACTGCCCAACCACTTTGTGAACTTTGATGGTTGTGTTTACCGCACATGTAAATTGCAATCCCATTGTCACTGGACAACCCTGCTTCATTTGTATTCAAGATCTGGGCAAATCTGCTTTTTACTTTGTTCAAATACAGACTTTAAAACATGATATCAGAGGACATCCATAAATGCATGTACAGCTCTGCCACATACATTTCACAATTATATTAATGACCAGTGTGCAGGGCCGGTGCGCCCACTAGGCGACCCTAGGCTCCGCGGCCAGCCGCCCTTGCTCTTGGCTGAGCCGCGGCTGCCACCCGGCTCTCACCTCCACGGCTCAGCCGGGAGCGGGGGGCGCCTGGCCGCGGTTGCCGCCCGCCTCCTGGCTCTGTGGCTCAGCCGGGAGCAGGGGGGCAGCTGGCTACGGCTGCCGCCTGCCACCCAGCTCCATGGCTTAGCCGGGAGCCGGGGGGGCAGCTGGCCGTGGGCAGGGGGCTGAGCTGCGGCCTGCAGGGGGTGGGGAGGCTGGCTGCCGTGGAGGGGTGGTGTTAGCTGGGGGGGAGTGTGCAGGGGGGGTGGTGTTAGCTGAGGGGGAGGACACAGGGGGGCGGTGTTAGCTGGGGGGGGTGCAGGGCTGGTGCAAGGGAGTTTCGCCTAGGGCGCGAAACTTCCTTGCACCGGCCCTGCCAGTGTGGTGTTAGTTTTCAAATGATACCTCCCAAGACGTATTTTGTTCAAATAACATTGCAATAGGATGTAGGGTGTGAATACTGGGGTGCCTAGGATCACATACGTAACCTCAATTTTTTTCCTGACTGTCTTAAAGTCTCCATCTACAACAGATATATACACACAAAACACTCTCCAGCCCTCATACCATTTAGATAAAACAAGTTACTGTATTTATTGTCTGAGTAGGTGAGCATGTGTTACTTTTGTCAGCATGGAAGCATCCTGCATGTCCAAAAGAAACAACTATCCTCCTGTCTTTTGTTCCTTCTGTAGGACTGATATCTGACATTGGTGCTGATGGCATTGCTGTTATCTTGGCAAGTTGTCAGCCACTTCGTTTTAAATCCAGCATTCTCCTCCACTTGCGATTATGGCATTCTTGTCATGGCATTTTTTCCTGTTCCCATTCCCCTGACATGTAGTTCTTTTGTCACTATTGAAAACTAAGAATCTTTGGCTCGAGAAGCTTGTTAAATGTTGGCACTAAGGTTTTGGTCCTCCTGTCTATGAGTTTCTGAACTGGTGACCCTAATGAAGCACTGCAAAATGTGCTGTGATATTTTAACCATGATAAGTATGGATCCTTTGAACTCACCAGGGCATTTTTAAAAATCAAGGCCTTTGATACTCATACTGACTTTTCTGCTAATCCATTTTACTGTGCATAGTAAACAATTGACACGATATATCAAAGATCAACACTGAAATGAGTGACATGTACATTTTGTGCAATTATCTAACTCATTTTGAAGCTCATGGCAAGCAAATAGTGATTTACAATGTGTTAATACGTTATTACATTGCTGTTGTGCAATAGCTCACTTCCAAAATAAAAAATCAAGTAGTAATCCACCAGTAAAAATTAATCTTTCCGATTTAATTCAGAGAGGTATCCTCCAGCCTTGTACCAAGGACAATCAACAACCTCAAGTGGCTTCAGTGGTTCTTTTATATTCTGGTCAGCAGAAAAGTTAACATGCCAATTTGATTATTTCCATTTGCAAACTGCTCTTCAACACATGGAACTTTCTGTTCCAATACTTGAAACTCCAAATGATACATTAGCTAATTTTGTGCCTACTGCATGAAACAAGCTTAGACTTCAGTCCTGCCTAAGCTTCTTTCATATAGCAAGTCAAAATGAATCCCTGTCCCAAAGACACATCACAGGTTGGCCATAGTCATATGCCATGTATTACACATTTCAGGGGTACTATTACATCTACTGGTGGTTTTTTTTAACCACCCCTAACAAAACACTAACTATATCAGTCCAGCCCTTATACTGATATCGCTAATGCTTTCTACATTACTAATTTTCAGTACGGGGCATCATCCAGATGGAATAACCCCAGGTACTCTGCTTCAATTATATTATGGTTCATGAGTCAGCTTTTCAGGAACCACTGCCAACTTAACTTCGTAAAATAATCTCATCATTGTTTTTTTCATCTTCTTGTCTCTAAGGTGTTTATATCCGTAGCACACTGCACACACATGCTGAGAGTTTTATCCCGACAGAGCTATCTCCTTAACCAAATCAATTGATAACATTTAAATCTCTTTTAATTAAAATCGCCATAATATCGGCCAATCCCAAATAATTTTTTCTAAATGCAAAACCAGCATAACTTCACATGAAGGATGAGTGGTAGTAACTTGATGCTATAAATGCTACTGTTTTAGGTAGCTTAACAAGTGCACAAGTTTTTGCATGCTCTAAAACACCCTCTCATTTTTAGTGAGTGACCTATATTGTGTCCAAAAACATCAGTGCTTGCCCATGATCATTTTTGTGATCCATTTCCCTGAAAACACTACCACTATTAAAGACTTTTCTTGGTTCCTGTACCTACTGTTCTGTCCAAGGCCTAATGTAATTTAGAAACCTAACTGTTTTTCTAATCCTGCATTTGTACAAAAACTGAAGTGGCCAGCTGGCTCCTAATTGAATCATGTGCATTGGCTTCTTGCGTTTAAATGTGGTCTTCACCAAGAATTTCTTAAAATGCCTGTAGAGGTGAGGCAATGAATCCCTCAGTTGCTTTGGAAGGGCCTCAGACTGGCTAATCTTTAGTTGTTTAAATGAACCCCTGTAAAAAAAAATCATGTTAACTTTCAAAGGTCAAGAAAGGACAAAATAACAAAAAAGCCAATCAAAAGCACAGCACTGCCACTCACACTCCTACCCAGCCAGCAGAAAGGCTGGTTAGAACATTCAGAGAGTTGCCCTCTATGTACATTACTCATTCTGAATTGAACATTCAATGGTGTTCTCTTATTTACCAGAAAGCAAAAAAGGCAGACAAGACAATCTTCATCTGAGTGTCCAATAAAAGTGAGTATGTGCCAAAATAACACGTGAAGCCACATGGCTACAAACTTTATAATTTATCTGTCATGAACGATGGCCATTTTTATAAATTGCCTAGTGATTTTAATTGAATCCAATTGATTTAGTGGCAATAGGAATTAAATTCTAGCTAGATTGTTTCCTCTCATTCTGCACTACATGAAAAACCACAGGTGAAAGATTTTTGAGCACAAGTCTCCATGGGGAATCTCTTATAGACATTCCCCCACACTCTGTTTTCAGGGAGGGCTTGATTTTGCTGCCAGGTTAAAGGCCCCAAAGCTGGTGGGCCTTCTGTGGCCCTCCAGAGCTCCACTTCCTTAGTCTTAGCAGCTCCTAGAGACCCAAAGGGGACGAAGGGCAGGATGGTTTGCATCCCTTTCTGCAATCCTATTCCTGGCCTACCTCACACTGCTGAATTTCATACTATTTAGCACGCTTATTGTATCTTTTTTTTAGCCTTCTTTGCAGGACACACACAAACCCTGTCATTGCTTTTTTTGCTTTTCTTAAAGTATCATCTATGGTCAAATTCCTAATCAGAGAAATTGGCATTAACGATAAAATTGCAAAAGTGAAGCGCGCATAATTACATACCTCGTAAGTTGGGTAGGTACAAATATATATTTTACCGTGAGCACAAGGTCACGTCATTGGCCGGGCTGCATGAAAATACCAGATTTGTAAGGATTATTTAGACATAAGCAAAGATATGTGTGCAACTGCATGTGCCCAGTGTTGGCACGGAATACAGTGACAGGGCTGCAGATATTGAAATAAAGGACAGTAAGGGCAATGATGAAATATGGGTATCTAAGAATTCCCTGTTGTGCTGGCATGCAAGCAGTGGTATTGTTTTTGTTGAGATGGCACTTTCATTGAAACCCCACTTTAAAGGCGCTTCTAGCTGTTTGAAAAATCTACCTTTGGAACTGAGGCAGAAGAACAGGGGGCCAGGAGCCCGTGTGGTCCCCTGATGAGCCAGGTGTGCAGGAAGCAGCCACTATGGAGGAGTAGGTCTTCAATGCAGATAACCCTGTACTTCTGGGGGAGAGAGTTTGAGGGCTGAAACCCCATTTTTTCCTGGTAGTGGGGAAACTCTGTCCAACCAGAAGAATTGAGAAGAAACAGTGTTTCCTCCCTCTTTGATTTTCCTGGGAGATAGTACAATCAAACCAGTACTTCGCACTTTCCTTTCACCTCCTATCTGGGGCTCTCCAAAGTGCTTTACAACCCATAGCACACTAAGCCTTAGTAAATGCGATACTGCAATTCCTGTTTTGCAGATGGGAAGATGGAGGCATCAGATGGTTGTGCAGTGCTTTAAATGTGCCAAGTTAACTGGGACGTGTCCGTTAATGATCACTTCTGGTTTTTCATTGTGATTTCATTTCATGAGTGGAAGCTGGAAGAATCATTGTCTGACCAATGGGTTCTATCAAGCCACTGAGGCATAGCATTTATTATGGAAAGGTTACTCATAGCCATTGTTCTTTGTGTGTCATCTCTGTGAACTCCTATTTGTGGGATATTGCACCTCCTGATGTTGACTCAGTGGAGAATGTGGGAATGCCCAGAAGCCGTCAGAAAAAGAACTTTTTTTGCAAGGGGGAATAGGCATAGAGAAGAGGAAACACGACTCTGCTGCCAGGCAGCCTGAGGCACAATGTTATGGCCACGTCTGTTCAGTCTAGGGTGACCAGATGTCCCGATTTTATAAGGACAGTCCTGATTATTGGGTCTTTTTCTTATATAGGTTCCTATTACCCCCCACTCCCTGTCCCGAGTTTTCACACGTGCTGTCTGGTCACCCTAGTTCAGTCACAAAGTTTTCACCTGTTTCTACAGGTTTCACATTAAATGCTCCCCAGCAGAGTTCAACCCTTGACAATTCAACATCTCTTCAATCACTCAACTAGTAACAATCCCCATGTTTCACACATACGCCTTCCTTTTTCTCATGGGCAGTGAAATAAGCCTTTCAGTCCTGCTATCTATGTATTTTGAATCACTTTATTTGTCACATGGAAAAATGTATATTGAAAAACAAGAACAAATTGCAGGGAGATGATATTTTACGATTCCCTTTACACCTGGATCCCCGTGTTGCTCCTCTGACTTGTTTAGGTTCTTTTTTCCATACGTTTAACTGGCTTTTAACTGGTTTCTGTGTCACAATCTCCAGCCACCAAAATTGAAAATTTTATTTAGCAATTAAACGAGACAGTGGACAAAAGCCCCTCCCCCAGCTTCTCAGTATAGCGTACGATCTTGTACTTCAGAAACAAGCATCTCAAAAATGTGGACTATTGTTTTCCAACATCCCTTTTCCTTT
Source organism: Macrochelys suwanniensis (assembly GCA_033296515.1). Taxonomy (NCBI): domain Eukaryota; kingdom Metazoa; phylum Chordata; order Testudines; family Chelydridae; genus Macrochelys; species Macrochelys suwanniensis. Next base: position 292,740,149 of record CM065775.1, read on the forward strand.
GGGTTATTATGTGTTTAGTGATCATCTGATCACTAAGAACATGACTAAAATTATCTACACAGCAAACATGACTTTGTTTTTAATATCAGTGATAACATGGTTATGGGTTGTAATTTTGCATATTGTGACAAAGTTCCTCCTCTACCTTGGTGGGTCCTGCGCTTATTGGCGGATTTTGCTTGCCTCAGAGATCTTCCCCTCTGGTAGAATCCACAGTCCAGGTTAACTCCTCCTGTGTCTGATCAGGAGTTGGGAGTTTTGGGGGGAACCCCGGCCCGCACTCTACTCCAGGTTCCAGCCCAGGGCCCTGTGGATTGCAGCTGTTTAGAGTGCCTCCTGGAACAACTGAATGACAGCTACAACTCCCTGGGCTACTTCCCCATGGACTCCTCCCAACACCTTCTTTATCCTCACCACAGGATCTTCCAGCAGTACGCCCTCTTACTCTCAGCTCCTAGTGCCTCTTGCTCCCAGCTCCTCACACGCAACCTCCTTCCACAGCTCCTGACATGCGCCCCTCACTTACTCACTGGGAGGCTTTTAACTAGTTTCAGCCAGCCCCTGATTGGCTGCAGGTGTCTCAATTAACCTCCCTGCCTTCTGGAAAGTTCTTAATTGGCCCCAGGTGTCTTGATTAACCTGGAGCAACTGCCATAAGGTATCAGGGATTTGTTTAGCCTGGGGCTAACATACTGGTTCCTTACCACTTTCCTATAGCCCTCTGGCCTTGCCCCGTCACATATCCCCCCACTCTGCTCAACACCATAGAGTTGGGCAACTTGGGACGCCAGGCAGTGTGCTCTTGACAGACCATCAGTGTTGCCATGGTAGCATCCAGCCCTGTGCCGTATGCGGAACTGGAACGGTTGGAGGGATAAGAACCACCTGGTGACCCTTGCATTCTTTTCCCTATTCCGCTGCATCCACTGGAGGGGTGCATGGTCCGTCACAAGAGTAAATCGCCGGCCCAAGAGGTAGTAACGTAGGGTCTCCATAGCCCATTTGACAGCAAGGCATTCTCTCTCAACTACTGTGTATTTCTGTTCTCTTGGGAGAAGCTTTCTGCTTAGGTAGAGGATCGGGTGTTCCTCTTCTCCCACCATTTGCGACAGAACCGCCCCCAACCCCACCTCGGAAGCGTCTGTTTGTAAAATAAATTCCTTGTTAAAGTCCGGGGCTATGAGTACAGGGTCATTACAAAGGGCCGTCCGAAAGTCTGTGAATGCTCCCTCTGCTGCATCGGTCCACTTCACCATGTCTGGACCTCGGGCTTTCACCAGGTCCGTTAGGGGACTTGCCCTAGCAGCGAAGTGAGGAATAAAACGTCGGTAGTAGCCTATCACACCTAGGAACGCGCGGACCTGCTTCTTTCGGGTCGGCCGGGGCCAGTTTTGAATCGCCTCTAGCTTATTCATCTGGGGCTTTACTATGCCCCTTCCTACAATATATCCCATAGTACCTAGCCTCTGCTAGCCCTATGGCACATTTAGCAGGATTAGCAGTGAGGCCAGCCCGCCTTAAGGTGCGCAGTACTGCCTCAACTTTCTCCAAGTGGGTTCTCTAGTCTGGCGTATGGATGACGACATCATCTAGGTATGCGGCTGCATAACTAGTATGGGGGCGCAGCAACTTATCCATGAGGCGCTGGAATGTGGCCGGGGCCCCATGTAGCCCAAAAGGGAGGACGGTGTACTGGAATAGCCCATCCAGAGTGGAGAACGCTGTCTTTTCTTTAGCTTCTTTGGTCAGGGGAATCTGCCAGTATCCTTTTGTCAGATCCAGTGTAGTCAAGAATCGAGCACTACCCAGTCGGTCCACCAGTTCGTCGATGCGTAGTATGGGGTATGCATCGAACTGGGATACTTCATTCAGTCGGCGAAAGTCATTACCGAATCTCATAGTACCGTCAGGTTTAGGCACTAGAACGATTGGACTGGACCACTGACTGTAAGATTCTTCAATCACCCCTAATTCTAACATTTTCTTCACTTCGGCCTTGATTTCTTCTCTTTTGGCTGCTGGGATTCGGTAGGGTCTCAATGTTACCTTGGCTCCGGGGATCGTGTGGATATGGTGATAGGTCTCAGTCGTCCGCCCCGGTTTTGTAGAGAACACATCTCGGTTGCGATTAATCATGTCAGTTGCCTCAATCTTTTGGATCGGCGTCAAGTCAGGTGATATCCTTACTTGCTCGTGTAAGTTATCCTCCTGGGGAAGGGTCTCCTGGGTGACTAAGCATGCCTCTCAATCGTGCCAAAGTTTTAGAAGATTGATGTGGTAGATTTGCTCTGGTTTCCTGCGGCCTGGCTGCCGCACCTTATAGTTCACCTCTCCCACGGCTTCGTTCACTTCGTAGGGTCCCTGCCACTGGGCCAACAGCTTACTTTCTGCTGTGGGCACCAGGACCATCACTCGATCCCCTGGTTGGAACCGTCGAAGCTTTGCTCGGTGATTATAATGGGTTCGTTGGGTCTCCTGTGCTTTCTCCAAGTGTTCTCGTACAATAGGTGTAACTCGGGCTATCCGATCCCTCATCTGTAGTACATGCTCAACTATGTTCCTTCCTGGATTTGGCTCCTCTTCCCACGCTTCTCTTGCTATATCCAATATGCCCCGGGGGTGGCGCCCGTATAATAGTTTGAATGGAGAGAAACCTGTGGAGGCTTGCGGAACCTCCCGGATGGCGAACATGAGGTAAGGTAATAGGGTATCCCAATCTTTCCCATCCCGGCTCACCACTTTCCTGATCATGGCCTTGAGGGTCCTATTGAACCTTTCCACAAGGCCATCTGTTTGCGGGTGGTATACAAAGGTCCGTAGGGCTTGTACATGGAGTAATGAACAGAGATCTTTCATCAACTTGGACACGAAAGGTGTCCCTTGATCAGTCAATATCTCCTTGGGTAACTCAACTCGGGCAAAGATCTGTACTAACTCCTTAGCTATGGTTTTGGAAGCCGTGTTGCGTAGGGGAATGGCTTCCGGGTACCGGGTTGCATAGTCCAGTACAACAAGCACATGTTGGTGGCTCCGAGCTGTCTTCTCAAGGGGCCCTATCAGATCCATGGCTATGCGTTCAAAAGGAACCTCTATTATTGGAAGAGGTATCAAAGGAGCTCGGAAGTGCGGGCGCGGACTACGTAACTGACACTCCGGACAAGAGGTGCAGTATCGTCGGACATCTTCATGTACTCCTGGCCAGAAGAACCTCTGCAGGATCCGTGCCTGGGTTTTCTCTATCCCTAGGTGTCCTCCAAATAGGTGACTGTGGGCGAGGCTCAATATGGCTTTTTAATGTTTTCGTGGCACCAGAAGTTGATGTATCTCTTGCTCCTGCATTTGCACCACACGGTACAGGAGATCTTTCTTCACTATAAAGTAAGGTCCTGGACCCCGGACCTTCCCATCCACAGGTACTCCATCTATCTCAGCCACCTCTTTCCTGGCGTTATCATATCTAGGGTCCTCTGTCTGGTCCCACCCGAAAGTCTCTCTCCCGAGACTAACCTGCCCGAGCTCCCAGGGGCCAGCCTCTGTTGCTTCCAACGGCTCACTTCCATCATGGCTGGGGCCAGCCTCCGGCTCACCTTCCGTGGTGGTAGTTTCTCTGGCTGCTCATGTCCGTCTGCCTACTAGGGTGATCTTCTGGCCCTGGGTCAGGATCCGGGTTCCCAAAGCTTTTGCAGCCTTCCTCGCCCTTTTTGTCTTCCGGGTCTTTTGGGGGACTGAGAACAGATCCTGAGAAATCTCAGCGATCATTGGGGGTTGACATTCCCCCGGTGACAAGTCGCTGCCCTCAGGGTCCCCACCTCCCTCCAACCTCTCCGGGGGGAGTAAATTATCAAACCCTGGATAGTCCCTCCCAATGACTACAGGATACGGGAGTTTAGCAACTACACCCACTGTCACCTCAATGGGGTTCCCCTGAACCTCTATCTCCACCTGGATGGTGGGGTAATGGCTTACGGCCCCATGCACACACATCACTGCTACGTGTTTGGGTTGTAGCAGCTGGCTACTTTTTACCAGCTTACCCGATATTAGGGTGATTGCACTCCCGGAGTCCACAAGCGCTATAGTCTCTACTCCATTTATCCTCACCGGTCTAGTGTAGTTATGCGGGGCTAATGCGATGCCCGCAAGGTGGATAAGGGAGCATGGGACCTCCCAATCCCCCAAGTTACATTGCATAGGCTCCTCGGTGCTGGGACACTGTGTTGCTATGTGTCCCCATTCACCACATGCATAACATCTATATGGAACCCTAGGCGTTCCCCGGTCTCTTGGTTTGGGAAGTCTAACATCATAATCTTCTTCCCCCTCAGTGCGCCGACTCTTTATGGCCTCTGGTGGGCCTTCAGCCCCTCTCTTTTTCCACCTGGGTCCTCCTGGTGGCCCAGTCACTCGAAATCTGGGGCTTGGTGCTGCTAGTTTAACCCTGGGTTCCGCTTCCTTAACTGGTCGGGTCAGTTCCCTCGCCGTCCTTCGCCTCTCTACCATTGCCACAATCTCATCATAGGTGGAGGGTTCGTTCTGGCTTACCCATGCGCGAAGGTCTGGTGGTAGTCCCCTCATGTATTGGTCGATGACCAGAACCTTTAGTATCTCTTCTGGACTCCGGGACTCAGTTTGCAACCACTTTCGTGCAAGATGGATGAGGTCATACAATTGGGATCGTGGGGTTTTGTCTTCCTGGTACCTCCACTCATGATACCGCTGGGCCCACATTGCGGTTGTTACCCCAGATCTGGCCAGGATCTCTGCTTTCAGCTGGGGGTAGTCTGCTGCAGCCTCTTTGGGCAGATCATAGTAGGCCTTCTGGGCCTCCCCACACAGGAATGGGGCGAGGATGCCAGAGCACTGATCTCGAGGCCAGGCCTCCCGTAGGGCTGTCCTCTCAAAGGCCAGGAGATATGCCTCTATGTCATCATTCCCTGTCATTTTCTGCAGGCAATTGCTGGCCCATATGTGCCGCGTCCCACCATGCCCATGGTTCATCTCTGTAAGGGCTTTCACTTGGTTTACCAGTTCCCGCAACATAGTACGGTCTTGAGCGGCCTGGTCCATCAACAGGCGATTGGTCTCCTGCTGCAGCCGCACTGCCTCCTGTAGGGCGGCTCCCTGGACACGGGTAGCCTCCTGCTGGGCAGCCGTGGCTTGTATCAGTGCCCGTACTACCTCTTCCATTGTGGTGAAAAAAAAATAAAATAAATACCTTCCTTCTTCCGCCGTGCTGTGCACACCAAATCCCACCCCTAACACCAGTTGTGACAAAGTTCCTCCTCTACCTTGGTGGGTCCTGTGCTTATTGGCGGATTTTGCTTGCCTCAGAGATCTTCCCCTCTGGTAGAATCCACAGTCCAGATTAACTCCTCCCGTGTCTGATCAGGAGTTGGGAGTTTTGGGGGGAACCCGGGCCCGCACTCTACTCTGGGTTCCAGCCCAGGGCCCTGTGGACTGCAGCTGTTTAGAGTGCCTCCTGGAACAACTGCATGACAGCTACAACTCCCTGGGCTACTTCCCCATGGACTCCTCCCAACACCTTCTTTATCCTCACCACAGGATCTTCCAGCAGTACGCCCTCTTACTCTCAGCTCCTAGTGCCTCTTGCTCCCAGCTCCTCACACGCAACCTCCTTCCACAGCTCCTGACATGCGCGCCTCACTGACTCACTGGGAGGCTTTTAACTAGTTTCAGCCAGCCCCTGATTGGCTGCAGGTGTCTCAATCAACCTCCCTGCCTTCTGGAAAGTTCTTAATTGGCCCCAGGTGTCTTGATTAACCTGGAGCAACTGCCATAAGGTATCAGGGATTTGTTTAGCCTGGGGCTAACATACTGGTTCCATACCACTTTCCTATAGCCCTCTGGCCTTGCCCCGTCACAGTATGTTTCAGAAAAGCAAGAATGGTGTACTGGAATCATGCTGCTTATAGTATGTAAACGAGCTGTCGCTGTGAGCTTCCTGCTGGAGGCTGCTGTCATGAGTGGGAAAACTCTGACATTGTATTATACGCTTCTGCAGGAAATGGGTTTGTCTAGACCAGTGGCTGTCAACCATTCCAGACTACTGTACCCCATTCAGGAGTCTGATTTGTCTTGTGTACCCCCAAGTTTCATCTCACTTAAAAACTACTTGCTTACAAAATCAGACATAAAATGTGTCACAGTGCACTATTACTGAAAAATTGCTTACTTTCTCATTTTTATTAATTATAAAATAAATCAAGTGGAATATAAATATTGTACTTACATTTAAGTATATAGCATTTAGAGCAATATAAACAAGTCATTGCATTAAATTTTACTTAGTACTGATTTTGCCAGTGCTTTTTATGTAGCCTGTTGTAAAACTATCCAAGTATCTAGATGAGTTGATGCACCCCCCGGAAGACTTCTGCGTCTCCCTGGTTGAGAACTACTGGTGTACACTGTAGATCATGATGCACATCTTTGGAAAGACTATCACTAGACTCCCATGGCAGATCCTGAATTTCCAGTTCTCAACAGCATCTAATACTGTTCTTGCAACCTCTAGAACAGTGGTTCCCAACGCGGTGCCGGTGGACAGCATGGCGCCCGCCGGGGCATTTATGTGCGCCCACCTACCGACAAGGGAGCGCTTCCACCGGACAACCCGCCACCGAGGAGCGCGGCTGCTGGACAACCAGCTGCCGAAATGCCTCCGAGAAGCGGTAACGCCAAGAAGCGTCGCCGCCGCTTTTTCAGTGGCATTTCGGCAGCGACATTTCTCGATGACACCGCTTCCCAGTGGCATTTCAGCGGCTGGTCGTCCGGCGTCTGCCACACTCTTCTGGGAACATGAAGATGCTACTGCAATGAGTCATTAAGCCTTGTTTGTTCCTATTAGTAACCCCAACTGTTGTTACATATTTGCTGTGGGGGGTGCATGCACCTGCACACTCTCACATTCACACTGTGCTCTCTCCAAAAGCGTTAACAATTGTTTTAGAAACTTGACGCTCCACTCCAAGCTTTTTATTCTCCCATACCTTAAGCATCCACCACCCTTTGCTGCCTCTCTCTGTGTGACAAGTCTCCTTGCTACCCCGCTCACGTCCTATGGATGTCTTCCCCTCCCATACACTACACTGCCAACATGATGCTAATCTTAAGGGGCACAGCCTCTGCCCTCAGACAAACAGGGTCCTGCTGCCCTTAGACTGTTACTGCAGGCGGAGTCATGCTGACAATAATATTGTCTGACAATCTGATTAGTTCAGAGCAAATGATTTCATTGTCCTCTCATCTAATTTCGTATAAAAGGACCTCCTGATGTCAGGATATCAGTAAGTTCAGTATGAATATCCTGAGGTTGCTTTGTGACAAGTATTTAAACTGTCAGTGCTATGCTACTCACAGGTGCTAATGATCATAACTGTCTGGATCACATTTTAAGGGACTGACAATGCATTATAAAAATAAATGTCATACTTATGAGGCAGGTGGAGGAGAGATAGAGCCAATCTTCATTTTCACAGCTATGACATCAGCAGTGACCTGGACCCCAATTCAATGTGAGAGGCTATGCCAGTCTTCATGCTTCTATGCCTTAATCCTGGCTTCTGTGACACAGATATTATGAATAGTCAGGACAAATTTTAAGACAGATGAAGTGTGATGGGTTGGTGAGACAGAGTACTGACCTAGTCTAATGTACTAACAAGTGCAAGCCTGAATCCTAGGGTTCTCAAAAGCTTATCTGCATCACTTTTATTTTTGCATGTTTAGCCTGGAGCAATTTATCACCCATGTTTGGAGTTTAGGGCCTTCAAGTGAACCACAAAATATGAGCTAATTGGCCACAGGAAAAAGCCCAGAACTTGGCACCATTTTTGTTTGTACAAACTTACAGCTGCTAGCTATCACACATACAACAGTAACCCATGAATATACAGTATCTACAAAATAATGAGCAGGCATTAGCTAATAGGATTAAGACCATGTGTCACAGATCTAGTTGGCTACACACCCAATCTCTGTGAGGGGACCCAAGTCTAGGTCCATGGTTTGGGGTCCCTAGGCACACTCTTGCAGTGCAGACCCTCTCATTAGCACCCTCTCCTGAGAGCAGAGACCTCATGGTCCAACAACCCAAAACCTGTCACCAGTGCTGACCTCTCAGTCCTCCCTGTAGCTTAAACACACCCTCTCCTGGAACTTCATCTGTGGGGGTATCCTGGGTCCACAGATTAACTCTTCCAGGGGATATGATAGGTGTAGGCAGTCTTTCCATAAGATTCTAACAACACTGCTCTTTACTTAGTCACACAAGAAATACATAGACCGATACAAAAATAATAAACCCTACATGTGTTTCCTGTGTCAGTTTTCTCACCGCTCCTGAGCATTCTTTGGGCTGCGGTCCTCTGTAGCCATCCAGTGTTCTTCTGCAGCGCATTGTTTGTCATCTCACTTATGGAACCTCTTTCTCCCTCTAGGTCAGCTTGTTTTCTTAGTTGGTCCTGCAGCTAAACTGAGCCTTTGCTTCTATGAAAGGCTGCCAGTATCTTTCCCTCTCTCCTGCCCAAAGCTTCCTGTGCGGCACTGTAAGTCGCCTTTGTCCTACTGCTAGTGAGTTGTCTACTCTCTGAACCTCAGCCCTATCCAGACAAGATGAAGGAAGTGGTTTCCCTTAGCTCAAGCCAAAGTCCTAGGCATATCTCTTGACCAGTCAAAGTACAGTCATTAAGATTAACCCCTCTCCATTGCATCTAGTCTGGGAGTGACATGCTTACAGCCTTGTCAGCAATGGTGAATAGACACAGAGGTGATACAGCAGTTTTCATAAGAACAACTTCACAATATCAACCAGAATTCATAAATTGCACAGACAGATTCCCCAAGTCCTCACACCATGTCACTAGCTTACCAAGAAAATTGCTCTGCCATTGATCTGTTGGAACAGCTCTTATTCGCACAAGGAAATTTAACCAAGTGGTTCTCAAATTGGTCTGCAGACCAGTAGTGGTTTGTGAAGTACTTCCAAGAGATCCACAGAGCTGCCCATGTCAGTTTTAAAAACTGTGACATTCCTGCTATTGGTAGGTAACCCACTCAAGGACTCCTAGAGGGGTAGAGGGAGAGGGTGTGTGTGTGTGTGTGTGTGTGTGTGTGTGTGTGTGTGTGTGTGTGTGTGTGTGTGTGTGTGTGTGTGTGTGTGTGTGTGTGTGTGTGTGTGTGTGTGTGTGTGTGTGTGTGTGTGTGTGTGTGTGTGTGTGTGTGTAAGTTAGAAAAAAGACTGCTAGTGTTATTCTCTATAGAGTACCAATCCTGAAAAAAGACTATGGGCAACCTAACCTGTTTATTCTTTTTCAATTTCTCTCTCTCTCTCTCAGACACAAACATGCAATGCTGTACTTAATAATTTTAAGAGGCACCACCCCAGGAAGAAATCTATACTCAAGATATAGACAAATGCTAGTCACTGTTTTGCTGAAGTAAAATTTACATTAAATTGAAGGTCCAATCCTGTGCTCCTTGTGAAACCAACACTCTCACTGATTTTAAGGTTCAGTGTCTGATTTGTATATAATTTTTGTGTTCATGTACATAGTTAAATGAAATATAGAACATTTTTGATCAAAACTTACACTTGGATGAGTATGTGTGCCTCCTATTGATTTCAAGGGGAACCCAGGCACCTGCTATTAAGGGCAGAATTCTGTCTTTTTTTTTTACCTCCACAACTTTCATGTTAGATTTTTCTAACTCTCATTATGTTTGTATTGCACTAATGAAAAAATATATGGTAGCCCTATGGTAGCCCATTGTTGTAAACCCAAGTCTGTATACTTCTGTTTCAAAGGTAGAGAGATCATATCCTAGGGGAGTTCTCATTTTCTTTTATTCTCCCAACATCAAATGAATTACTACATTTTCTACACTTAGGCTCATATTGTCTCCTCTGCTTCCATGAGCATGGGGCACAGAGGGCCAGATCCTCAACATGTGTATATCACCATTTCTGCCAATATTCCACTGAAATTCAGGGTTCCTCTTCTTCCTTCGATATCCACTTAGAGCCACTTTTTGGCTTCTCTCTTCTTCTTCTCCCTTCTCCTCCAACAGGCCCTCCTGACATCTATCTAGCCCAGCTTCCTCTCTCTTATTTATCTCCTGTGGGAGCCCAGCAGCTCCACAGCCAGGGTGACAGATAGCAAGTGTAAAATATCGGGATGGGGGGTGGGAGGTAATAGGTGCCTATATAAGAAAAAGCCCCCCAAATCAGGACTGTCCCTATAAAATCGGAACATCTGGTCACCCTATCCACAGCAGTCTGGGCCTTGTTCATTCTGGATACTTGGGTGAGGCAGATTAATCTGTCAGGTTTCTTCTGGACCCTCTCCCCTTTTGCTTTCTTTATATACCCTCACACATTAAAATCTCTGGCCCTCTACTCTGAGGTTGCAGCACTTCTACTGAAATGGGCAGTTCTCAGATCCCTTAAAGGGAATAGATTTTATTGCCACACTGTATTGGTGTGTAAACTCATAGGTGGATTCCATCAGTTATGAACCATTGGCTATTTGGTTGCTATCTCTGGAAGGGCAAATATCAGATGGAAACTCTCATCCCCTCGAGTCTGTCCTATATGGTTTCTCCCAGGGTTATTTTCTTTTTTCAATTGACTTCAAGGATGCTACTTGTACGCCCTAACTCACCACCATCATCAGTTGTTCCTTTGCCATACTCTTTCAGTTAGTTGGTCTCCCCTTTGGACTCTTCCATATCTGGGGTCTTTACAAAGATCATAGTGGTCCTGGTAGCCAAATATTTTTGAGAGAGGTCCTGCTCAGATCTTCTGTCCTACGGCATTGCCTCCAATCTCCAAAGGAAACCTATATCTCCCCTCAGCTCCTTTAGCTTACTTTCTCCTGATGGTTCCAGTCTCTGCAGGTTTCAGCAAACCTGTTTTCTTTCGTTATCAAAGATGCCAGTCTTTCAGGCTGGGTTCCCCATATAGGCTCCAGCCAAACAGAGTCTGAATATCAAACTTCTAGACCACTAGGCCACCTCCTTAGTCCTCAAAACCCTGAAACCCCTCATTCTTCACAGATATACCTTGATTCAATGCAAGAAAAGAATTGCTGCTATCTACAGGAATAGATGCAGAAAACCAAGAGCAAAATACTTCTGGTGGAGGACCGTGGGCTGGGATTATGGGCAGTGTCTTAATTTTTTTCTATGGAAGACATCTATTTCCAGAGCAAGAGCAATATTATCAGAGACTGGCTCAGCTGTAGTTAGCTCACTTCTAGATAATGGAGTTTCAATCCCAGAATTTTTGACAGATCAGGTGCAGAATGGGGACACCAGCAGTAGACTGGCTAAACTTCCGATTCTGCTCCCAGATGGTCAAGCCGGAGCCCTGAGCAAACATATGCTTGTGTATCATTGGGAGGCAGCAGCTGGGATATTCCTTCCACCTCTGAGTATATATCCAAAATATGAAAAACTACCTTTTATTGGAAGGCACAGTTCTCTTCTCTCAGTCTGAACACCTCAGTTGAGAGACAACAGTTGAGTGAAACTAGTTCTTGGAAAATAGATTGTCCCATCAGATCATGGAGTTCCTGATGAGCAGAAGGTAGCCATCTACTGACAAGTCTTTCTCTTGTATTTGGAAGGTGTTTTTCAAATAAAGCATGTAGAGAAATACAAACCCTGGTCCTTGTAAAATGGCCTCAACTTTATCCTTCTGGAGTTTCACAGAGGGCAAAGATAGACTCTATTGCTTGGGCACTGTCAGCTATCAGAGGACCCACTGCAGGTAGAAACACTTAAAGACTCACTCAACTTTTTCTACTGCAAAAACCTGTTTACAGACATGTTGTCCATCCTTGGGAAATTTCTTTGGTACTGTATGTCCTCATGTGACCTCCTCTTTCTCCAGGGAAATGCTCCAACAAAGTCATCATCTTAGCAATAATGACCTTTGCTAGACAGCCGGGGGAACTGAGCTTTCTCTTCATTGCCATATCTCTAAGCTTTTTTCCAGATAAGGCAGCATTCCATTTATCCCTAAAATTAACATCAAAGGCAAACTCTGGATTTCATGACAAGGAACCCATTTTTACCCTCCCCCCCCGCCGCGTCACGAGACAGAAGACTCTATTCTTTACATATTAAGCATGTTATAATGTTCTGTTTATCATGTTTAAATAGGTTTGAGTAAGTTAAAAAACCGTGTGTGGGTTTCTGTTGCCAAAGGGCAAAGCAGCAAGTAAAGCAGCAGTTGCCAGATCAGATGGATCAAAATTTGTATTGTTTTGGTTTACAATCATGGTGGATCATATCTAGAGCTAGTCAAAAGCCCATTGGGATATTCATCATCTGGGCAGCATAGCTAAGGCTTCCATTTCATTGGTATAGGCATTCAAAGGCAGCTGGCAACATGTTCATTCCCACACACATTCATAAAGTATTACCACTCGAGTGCTAAGTCCTACGAGCAGCACACTTAGGTAAGTCCCTCCTCCTTCGATACTGCTCTCCGCATTTACCATTTACCTGAAATGTTCTTTCCTAGGACAGAAGAAGAGAGAGATATGCAAATAGGGACATTTACTCACCAGAAATTCTTGAAATCTCCTCTTCTTCTAACCTGCATCAAAATCTACTCCTCTCTCTGGGGCAATATGCTTCACCTCTTTTACTGAAGTCCAGGATGTCTCATACTACTTTCTTTCTTTAGCTCTGGAATTCTGTGTTTGGAAAGACTGAGGCAGGCCAGATGCTTATATAGAAAGTTTGGTTGATAGATCTTTTGTCACTTTTCCTCTGGTAGGTGGAGCCGAAAAAGAATCTGTCCTGAATATTTCTTGCTAGGATGGGTGGCAGGAGAGGAGACTACAACAAAAGGAATTACCTAGGGGTAATTTTCCCTAATTATCTCCCTATTTACCACCATTTCAATAAAAACACAGCCAAAAGAAAAGGTAAAATACTAAAACTTTATGTTTGAACACAAATTTCTGCAAGCATCCAAATAAAAGAAAACAAAACAGCAAAATCATAAAAAGAGATCGCTTATTCAAACAACACAATTCAAAGATCCACAGCTCTTTCTAGGAATTACAGTTAAATCAAAACAGAAACGGCTATCTCGCTTGTACCAAAATTTTCCCTTACATTTATCCTGAATGCATATTGCTTGACAAAAGAACAGGCCCCTTTACAGAAAAAGAAGCGCAATTATATTCCTCAGTTCTGACCTGTATGTGTCAGAATTGTGACTGTGCACATATACTGGAAACTGGAATATCCACAGGTAATCAAACGACATACCTGGTTGAGAGGACTGGTAAGGGGACTTATGGCCCACCAGCAGAATCATTTTTCCAAAGTAGCCTGGCCAAGAATCATAGATTCTCTTTATTTCCTGTCACCCATGAAATCCACACCTTTATCTACTTTCTCCATAAAAACTCATAGGCAGGCACCTATCTAATCTGTTTCTATTCACACCCAGTTCAGACCAGGTATGAAGTGTGCATTGCAATGGATCTTGTCTACTGTAAACTATTCTACTTAAAACTGCCTAGATTTCAACAGTCAATGAGACTTTTGAAAATAAGATAATTTATTTAGGACCCCAAATCTGTATTTAGGAGAGGCCCAAATTAGTATGGAATGTGTCTCTTTTTGACTGAATGTGGGGATATAATTTTGCCTTTTGCAGCATGCCCTCAGTTTTGATCAAATAATGTATCTAGGGAAAGAAAACAGTGAAGGAACTTGAATAGAACTTGATTTCAGTGGGAAAGGATCAGGCCCATAATTAATATTTTTCAACTGATATTACAGAATTGATGAACTGCAACATTCTGAAAATAACCTGGTTGTAGTTCATTTATGATGTTTTTCACTTTAAAGGTTCTTAAATATATGGTAAATCAGATCAGACTTTAAATATTTTGTGAACAGAACAAACAATGAAATTTTAAAACCACATTTATTTTTAATACAAAATCTGTTGCACTATTACAGAAGTGAGCCTGTATGTGTACTCTTACATGCACAGATAAATTCAGCATCTACAATTAAAGAAGAGTAAAATTTCACTTCATTGTTACCAATACCATTGGGAAATCTTATTAAGAAACTCTCTTTGTGCTTTGTAATCAGTGTTATATAGTTAATTTTTTGTTTTTGTTTCCATAAGGAAAATGGATTATGGAAAGCTTAATGGTGCAAAAGAAGCTTGTACAGCTGACTTCCATTTGTGATTACTTCAAATTGTGCTTTACCTACTATACATACATAAAAGCTGCAAGGTGTACTATGGTCTAATGTAATCCACAGACACAAGCTCTTAAGATAATATCTAGAAATCTGCAGTAAATAAGTAGAACAATTCACTATTTCATTTTCACAGCAAAAAATATATATTTAAGTAGATGCTTTAAAATACCATGCACTCCATTGGCTATAGTACTTCTTACACAGTACAACATAGGCTTTTTTGTTTTCTTTATTTGTTTGTAACACCTAGAAGCATATAGCATCTACACTTTAAGTGTATTTACAAATTCAACAAATATCTACATATAAAAAGCATACTTAAAATTAAACTTGATGCAAGTTATGAGAAACCAATTTATTGGCAAATGAAACTGAGCATTCCCCTTCAACCATAGGTTGTTATAAAATTTCATATTTGGAGGTAACTGTTTGATTGATATAGTATGTGAGAGAATATTTTTGTAACTGATAAGAGTAATCCTTTACCACTAAAACCTTGTTAGCATTTGTCAGATTCCTTAAATTCTGTGGTTCTGAGCAGTAATCTACACACTGCTTTCATGCTGGAGATCATTTCAAAAGCTGCCACATGGGTCAAGCAATGACTCAGAGGAAAATGTACTGTTGCTGGCATGGCATTTTTAAACATATTTTGCAGGAGAGTTCTAGATTTTGCAGCATTAGTAAAATATCTGAATTCAGCCATTTTTGTATAAACTGTGTAAGGCTATGAAATCATGTTGTGCTCTAATTGTCTAAAAACTATTATTTTATCATCAAGGAAAAAAATCATATTGTGCTTCGTGTAATTTAAAAATGTTTAAACCTTGCATTTTGCAGCTCAACGGTTTTCATAATATCTCTGCTTTTTACCAGTTACTTTGTTTGGCAATGATAGTAGTTCACTAATCACAGTTTATTGCACCAACTTAGTAGTACAGTGCATTATGGAATGCATATTCTATAAAGGCACTGAATGTATTTTGCCCTGTGTCTTCTGGAATATTTTGTCTCATTTTAAAATTTCACTTCAGTGACTGTACAAATTCCAAAATGCATTGCAATGGATATTGTTTTATGTCTTAAAATCAATCCAACATATACACAATGTAAAAATAGAACACTGTAGTGCTGTAATACTTGATAGATTAGGAAAGCTATAAAGTAATAGGAACAAAGAGCAGATAACAAGGTCTCAGTAAGCATCAGCAAATGCAAGTGTCATAATTAAATCATTTAGCAATTATATACCATACATACTGTTCCTAATTGTCTTGCAAAAAGACATATGATAGCTAGACATTAAGTCACCAATTTCACAACAATGTCCACAAAGACATTGAAGTTCTATATAATACTACTATAACACTCTGACAATGAAAACGGAATTCATATCCAGGGATTCAGCTGAGGACTGCATAACAAAGTATCAAACCAGATTTTAATAGCATACACGGGTTTACCTGTGAAATGTGTAGCATTTTTCATGCATTATACTGTATTTTCGACAGGAAATAACATGATCAGATGATGTTATATTATTTTTGTCAGGTCCTTTTTAAAAAAAGCAAAAATACTCAAGTTCAGAGCAAAATTTTTGAGTTTTGCACTTTGATTCATACGAACATACCACTTACTGTGTTTTTATAGTGTATAACTGTATTGACCTATATGTTCTCATAGTATAAACATCTTGTTGCTAGGAGCTTTGTCACCTGTGTGTTCTTAGTATGAGAAGGAGGATGCACAAGTGCTTTAAACACAATGGAAAATATTATAGGAAGGGAACTGAGTTTCTTGATTAAACAAAGGAATTCATGGCATTGACAGGAGAAGGAGCCTCAGAACTTTCATTTCCTTCTGCAGGTTCTTTCTCTTTTTTACCACTGTATTGTCCAATAAAGGAGCCATCCTCATTGAACTGACCATTTACACCTTCGCCATAGTCAACTAAACTATCATCACTGTCCTCCTTTTTCACAGTCCTGTCTGAAGGTGTTCGGCTTCCTTTCTTTAGAGGTTTATGATCCTCTGCGTCACTGGAAAAATACAGGAAATTCAAATAATTAATAGACATATCATCATTTACAAAAGCAAAACCAAAACAAACCATGCATGCAGACTTTTAAAAAGCATGTGCCCAGTCCTACAATCCTTTAGTAAACGCAATCACATTGTAGAAACAAACTGATATGATAAATACATGGTGTAGAAATGGTTTAAACATGTAATGTCTTCAGTAGAGGGAGTGCATTTGTTCCATCGTGCATGGTTTTTCAACGATAAGATATTCTGCTCTTGATTTGGAAGCAAAAGAACTGCAAGCATTAAAAAGGGGGTTGTTAACATTATAAGAGCAAGTTCTTTGTTCTTCAAAGAAAAAGCTTATGCTTTGCCATTAAGTTAGTCTGTTAAACTTTGTAATTCATTGAGTCCTTGAATATGAATGAAGAATGAATTCGGTTAAATGAAATATATTGCTTCTTTCTGCTAGTAAAAAAGAAAAAGAAGTGCTGCATTTCAAATAATTTGTTACATTATGCAGGCTAGGCTTGCAATTTTCAACCTTACCTTTCGAGAGACCTATATATTCCATTAAAAGGGTGCAGAAGAAACAAATGAAAATAGCCTAAGAAGAAAAGCAGAGTCCATATCCTGATAATGATCAGTATTCATTTAATAGGAATTTGAGCTTATAATTGCTAAAACATTTAATATGTTCAGACACAGAAGCTATTTCGTTGAATACTGATAACATAGGGCAGTTTAAAGCATGCTAAAGATCTTAGAAATATTTTAGACTTTTTTTTTGCAGTTATGGAAGAAATGCTTTGCCCTATTTCTTTTATCTTTGCTACCACCACCTGCTTGGTACCATCATTACAAAGCATTAGGCCAACTTTCTATCACACAAGCTCCTTTTTACATTATCACCTCCTCTTTTTAGGCTTCAGAACATCCCAAAAGGCTGCAGCTTAAGAAAATGTGTTATCTATATGCAGACCTATATTTACAAATAAATACATCACAGTATATGTTTTTATATCCAGACATAGACAGAGCGGAGGTGTGGTATTGTATCATATATGTGCATTTAAGGATTTAATGTTAGAATAAAAAAGTCAAGTGACAAAGGAGTTTCGTTTGTGGCTACCTAGGCATACTCGGCACGAGGATACAAATAATATTATCCATCTTCTCTCCCTGCTTTGGTGTCATGAGCATACAAGGTATTAACAATGACAAGAATTCTACTCTACAATTTGAACAGCAGGACTGCTCACAAAAACAGAGTTGGCAGTGGGTGTGGTGGTCTCATGGTACATCATGCATGCAAGCGCCTGTAATTACATACACAGCCAGCATCCCGAGTTGTTTCTTGTTGGAGCTCTCAGAAGAGATTTCATTTTGGCAGGGCATTATATTTGTCAGGATGAGGAGGGAACAGTATATTTACACATCTTATACTTGAATATCCTTTTAGCTAGCTAACAATAATGTGATTTAGCCATTTTCACCAAACACTACAAATGTATGTTCTGAATCAACTTAAGATGCAACACACCACTTCTGAGTAGAACTATATCATGCTGCAATAATACTGTATTAATCTTTTCCATTTCAGTCAAATATCTGAATGCAAGTGACAGATCCAGTGAGACAGACTACAGCCTAATTAAGCCTTATATGGCTGGAGCTTCTAGTCAGCCTCATCCCTCCTGGTAATATTACTATATCTGCTGAAACAAACACATACATATTTTTAAAGCTGTTGAGTACCCACATGGGAGACTATCTCTTCACCTTCCTTGTTCCATTCTCTCATAACATATAGCTCACATTTGTGAATTTGGTTAAAAAGGTTTGCATTAGAACTGCTGCCTAGGAGACAGATACATTTACCATTTCAATTTTAAGGAAGCTGTTTTTTTTAAAAAAAATACTGTTGTGGAGTTTGCAGTGGTCTGTATTTAACTGCACTTAGCAATGAATACTGCATGTGTGATCTGTCTGTTTAATTCTTGTTTAATTCTAAAGCATTAAATCCATAACCACCACTTGCTACATCACAGAAAAAAAAAGCAGTTTCTTGCACCACATTCAGACCTAACAAATTATTAGTCACGTATAGTGACTGCTCCATAAATGTTAGGCAGCTTAATTCATTTCTAGTTTGACATTTTACAAGTGCAAAATGAGAGCCTGCACAATTTTGTGTTTCCAAATGTTCAGATAATCTTGGATGAAATGTAATAAAACATATAATATAATTTAAACTTTTGACATACATGCTGCAATGCAAAAAACAGGGTTACAGTTACAAAATACAAAGATATAAATTAAAATACATGGTATAGTACCCGCAGAAGAGACAGCAGTCATTTTATACTAATGTAAAATCAAGCTACTCAGTCAGAAAATATTACATGCTTTTGTGAGGTTCTCAGTGAAGCATGCAAACTTGCTTATTGTAATGTCTTTAAATAGCTATTGAGTCACCACAACAAAATCTATTTTGTGCATATATACATGTGCATTTAATACAGTGACAACAGTGAGGTACAGTATGCTGATTTTACTGGGAATTCACCTGCATATGGTGAGTATGAATTGCTGCCAAGATTTACAAACAGAGATGCCTGAAGGTAGTCTCGCAAGTGTATATTTAGACATCTAAATAAGTCGTTTGATTTTCAAAGGTGCTGAGCAGCCAGTAGTTCCCACTGAATCTAGGCACTCAGCTCTTTTAGAAATCAGGTCACCTCTTGTATACAGGCTCCTAAATTTTCCAAAATGATTAGTGATTTGGGGGTCTCTCAAATGTTGGGCATTTAGCTTGAGACACATTAAAGGGGACTGATTTTCAGAAAGTGCTTAGCATGTATCCTAACTTTCAGCACCCATTTGTGAAAATCTTGGTCAACATTTACATGATCATGTCAACTGCAATATTTTCAGATAAAACAATCCATATAACACCACAAACCTTTAAAAATGTAACCAAATTGTTACTGCATATGTAACTATTTTGTTTTGTTAATGCTGATAAGCACTGCACAAAAGAGTCTTTAGTTGTTCCAGAAATTCTGTCCAATTTAAAAATGACAAAAAGATGATAATTTCCTTCTCAAGAGTTCAGAATTTAAATCATTTAAAAGTTCTGTACTATACAGCGTATGATCAATTTAATTCTTATGCTGAAACAACAAACTTGTCACCTAGTAAGAATCCTGCTTACCTACAGATCCAAATATTTTGTGAGCTGTGCTTCAGTTAGCTTAATACTTTGCCAAAGTCTTTGAATCTTTTTTTTGGTTTAAATTTATTCACTGTGAGATGACAACTGGCAATGAGCAACAATAATGGTATTTATGGCACTGAATTTTACACAGCCTGGTACAATAAGCAGCAAAGAAAGCTCATGGAGAAACTATTTATTGCTTCCTATTCCACTGTAAGACTTTTTACTTAAAATTCCATGATAACAAAATATTTGGACTTAGCTGAAGAAGTTCTCTGTGAAGAATAACACATGAGCACAGGTAGCTCAGTTCATTACTTTAGGGTATACAAGTAAATAAGAAATACTTTATAATTGTATCAGAAACATTTGTAACAGCACTGACTTCATACAATTATTGTACTTACTACAAAACAAAACAGGATCTTTTTACTTAAAAGTTCCTTTATGTAACTTATATTTATTTTATTTTATTGGGGAGGGGGTTACAAAATTTATTTATAATCTAAGTAATGAAAAAATACTTACACAGTTGGTTGCATTGGGTCTGTGATTTTTCTATATGCTAGTAAGGATGCAGATTCTATTGTCTGTATAATTAAAACAAACAAACAAACAAAACTGCAGATTTACACAGGAGTGTACCTGCATGGAGGTGGACACTGGCGTGAATGCACAGTTACAGCATATGCAAAAATCAAATCTGGGCATGGGGATTCCCTCCCTTTTTGCACCACAGAAGTACAGTAAGAAGTTCTGCCAAAGTACTGGCAGTGGAAAAAGCAGTTGGGCTACCCAGGGAGCCTTCCACTCCTCATTTGGGAGGAGGGGAAGTAAGAATAATGTGATTTTTATCAACCTGGATTATGGTCAAGACTTGTGTGCTTAGATGAGCAAATTTTTGGAGGAAGGGAGAGAAAGCGAGGGTGAGGGAGTGAAAAAAAGGAAGGAAAGAAAGGAAAAGGAGAGATGAAGGGGTAGACGGAGAGGACATGAGAACACTCATATTTCAGTGCTTTTATATCCCTGGGGGTGCAAAACAGAGAAGGGACCCTGGTGCTCTGGGGAAAATGAATGAGTTTTCAATGGGTTGCCAAGAAGCATATTGCACAAAACAGCTGAATTGTCTCATTATGAATTCTGAAGCCCAAAGAGCTGTAGAATATCAGCTTTAGAATGTTTAATAACTCACTGCAAAAACAGATTGCTAAAGCCAGAAATTCTGATGTAGTATCTGTGAGGCTTGCTCTTCTTGTTTATGGAGCTTCGTAAAACTATTCCAAAATACAATCATGACAGATCATAAAATCCTTTCTTTCTTTACTAATGATTTTATTCACTGACTTATACTTACCTATTGTAATTTTTAACATGAAAAAAAATTACAAATTTACTGAAAAAATTTGTAGTGAAAAATTTAAAACCAGTATTTTGAAATGTTTTGCACACACACTACATATTATTAACATTGAGACAATAACTACCAGGAACAAAATAATAGGTGTGAACATGTATGGATTTTTAACTGAGATGAGGTTGCTATCATAGTAAGTCCAATTACATGCTTGCTATTTGCTGTGCTAGAATCAAACCTTAAGTTCCTATCTTTTTAATAAAGACTGATACTAATGGATGGCTAGACATTTTTCCCTATTATCTTATATTAGGAACCTTTGCTCTTTAAAATTAAAAGGCATATTTTGGAGACATGAATTAAATATCTTGAATAAAATGGCAACAATAATATAACAAAAATAATTTATTTTTCTTCCTGGTTTCATGAAACAAATAGCAAACTTGCAGCTGATGGTTGAGATGAGTGAAATAGTGGGGAGGTGACAATGAAGAGCTTTACTGTAGTGAATTTAATATTTGAAGAAAACACATTAGAAAGGTGGAGTGCACAGAACAGCTTCACAAGTTCATCACAATTTTTTAAAGGAATGTATTACCTGCAAATCTTTTCTGTGTCTACATATTAGTCATTCCTCCCTAGAGATAGGTACATGCAGCAACCAGTCAGAATGCAGAAGTGGTTTTTGTGCTCTCTGTACAGCTCAGCAGCCAATCAATTCCCAGTAGATTCTGCCATAATCATAGACATGCAAAATAACTCAAAATATAGTTAGCACCATCCAGCTGGTAACACACAACTTCTTTCACTTCTAGCATAACTCTTACAGAGTGACGCTAAACAGACTAGAAGGGGGAGACATTCTGGGCTGATGGATATGAGGATGCAGAAAATGAAGTTTGTAGGGAATAAATTCCTTTTTCTGTGTGCTCAGATCAACAGCCTTAAATGACTGGGTATAAGAGGCCATATAAATACCTCAGATAGGTATGGCCTCACTGTAAACCTGACCTGGAAAAACTTCCCCTCCCACCTCCCCCCCTTCTGCTCATAATCCCAAGTCAAGTGGGTCTGAAGATGAAAGAGATAAGGAACTCCTTCTCTGTACACTAGAAGTGTATAAATCAATCCAGAAGCCTATGCAGATTTTAGAGATTTTAAGGCTTTCCTTAATCTCACTAAATAAAAGAAAGGATTTGTCTAGGTATGTTTTCTTAGCATCTCAGCAACACCAGAGCTTTTTTTTCAACTGTGGCAGAAGCAGGTTACAAAATGGAAGTTTAAGCTCTTGTTCTAAGTCTAGATCAGATGAAACATTTGACAAGTGTCAAGGAACCATTCTTAGAATGACTTTCTCTTTGTGAAAGTAAAATATTAGGGAAGTTTACAAAAAATAGCAGACAATTCACTGACCCTCCCACCTGATACTATGACTACTAGGGAAAAAAAGACTTCTAACAGAGAAGTCAAAAGCAGTGATTCAAAAGAAAAGTGACAAAGAAGTTTAAGATTCAAATTCAAATTAAGACTCCTCAAAGTAAGTGTAAGTGGGGACAAAGCAAGACCCACCAAAACCAATTAGACTATGCAGCGATAATTCCCCACTGGGAATTCTATAAAATACCCCTTAAGCTACAACGTCAAAAGCTGCTCCATTTATCAAGAAATCCAGGATACAAAAGACATCATCTTAGCTGAAAACCCTGAAACTACAACAGAGGAAAATGATATTGCAAGCCTTAGAATATATCCCTGATGCTGACCATCCTGCAGAATAAAGAAGGATTGCAATGCTTATCTAATAAAACAAAGCACTCAGAGTCAACCATTCCCAAGCAAGTCTCTCACAGTCCAGGTGTGGTTGTTTGGTTGAAACACTTGCTTGTGGGTCAAGATGTTGTGGAAAACAGGCAGAGGAACACTAAGACATATATCTGCAGACCATCCCTGGGATGACTACACTGGCACTCTTACTACTATATAGGCCTTGTCCTGTATGGTCTTCTTGAGCACCTTTTACAGATTTGGGATTGGTGGAAATATATGGTACAGAAATCTCTGGGTCCAGAGAATAGAAAGAATCAAACAGTTGTACTGACTGAAGAAGCTTGGAAGTTTTTTATTGTCTTGAGTGATGAACGTGCACTTATGACCTTTTCCCACCTGTGAATCAGCATGTTTGGAGATGTGGATAAAATTCCCACTTCCCTGGAGTAATGAATATTCTGCCTAGGACAGAAATTTGGCTTCTCCTGCAAGGTGAAGAGGGTTGACACCTCTTTGGTACTTTTGCACTGAGGGGAACAGGAGCTCCTTGTATAGTCTCTGATTTCAGGTCTCTTTACACAGTCACAGTCTCCTGCTTAGTTGCTTCTGTCACTACTAAGACATTTTCTGTTCACAGCATACTAGCCTAGACTAATCTTCTTCCAAGACTCGGAAGAGGCACAGGGCTTTACTGACTGCTCTTAACTACAGCATGTTGATATAAAATAGCTTTCTGGAGGGACTCCATTTCATTTCTATTTTGTGATGGTCCAGGTATGCTCCCCATCAGAGCAGGCGTGCATCCCCAGTCACTATGTGCTGCTGGGATTCCTGAAGTGGCATTCCCTTCATTGGATTAATCTGGCAGGAAATACATTCACCAACTGAAGAGGCTAAACCAGCTCGTGTGTGCCCTCTCACGGAGAAACCACAATTGAAGAGGTCTAAACTGAAAACAGTCCAAGACATCACATCTGTACAGGATACTAGGAAAACTAGAATGTGAATGGGACAATACATCTTCTTTAAGGGCCTGGTCTAAGGAATCTCCAAATAACACACCTCCTTTGTATGGTAAAGATAACAGCTGATACTTTATACCTAATTCTGAGGACCAGGGACATAGCCAGATGACCCTCCTGGCTACTGTGAGGCAGGCCATATTTTTCACTGTGTGCCTAAGAGAATCCTCTGCTGCATCATGAATGAAATTAGCTGCAATTCTACACAGATATTGTGTTCTCTGCATGGCTCTGGCTGGGACCCCTTCCTTTTTATCTCTGGCTAATTCTTCCTCCAGCCAGACTAGTAAGGCTCTAGTAGCATTCCAAGTTGGGCTGTAGCTAAGTTGAAAGATCTTTTAATCGTAGCCTCAACCTTTCTATCAGTAGGATCTTTGGGGACACTAACAGGCAAAGAAGATTTCGTTTCACCGGTGACCACTGCCTTATCTACCTTGGGTAAGGCCCCCCACAGAAAAGCTTTGTCTGCTGGAAGAGGGTATAGCTTATGCAGAACAGCTGGGGCTACATGTTTTGCCCCAGGATTACTCCAAGTTCTACAGGCCAGTTTTTGCACTGCTGAATGGATGGGAAGGGCCTTATTCACCTTGTCCTCTTCAGAGAGGATAGGCAATTCTTCTGAAGGCTCTTCAGAACTAGGGTTTTTTAGCTTCAGTACTCTCTTAATATGCTTGAATAAATAATATTGATTCTCCATGTTAAATTTACGTGCAGGTCCAGGCTCCTCTTGTTCCTCCACAGAACAAGCAAAAGACACTACCCCATCTTCCGGGGGTGACTCATCCTCAAATGCCCTGTCAGCGTTAGATGCCTCTTTCTTGGAAGCTGCTAGCACTTTTAAACTGTCCATACCTTCAGAGACCAAGACCTGGGACTTGTGCCCAGCTGCTTCACGGGAAACCAGTGCAACTGTTGTGTGTGGTATCCTGGAATTCTTTACTGGAGGGGGTCCAACCTGCGTAGCAGAAGCAATACTGTGCCTGGCCACGGCAAGTGCATCCTTTAAAATGGTAGTAATCTCAGGCAATATTACAGCTCTCATTAGTGAACTTTTGTCAGAATCAGAGAAATGAGGAGTAATAGTAGTAGTAGTAGTAATAGAAGGTCTTACCGTCCTGCGATGGGACCCGTGGTTGTCCTCTGAATCTGAGCTGTGGTCCGGGGCATGGCTGACCCATTGCTGGAGTGAGGAACATTGTCCTGCCAGTGACCCAAAAACCAGGGCCTGGCTGAATTGTTGCTGAAAGGAGGAATGCCATCCTGCCTGAGAATCTAACCCCTCCTCTGTCCCCATTAGCCACTGCTGAGAAACATGATGTCCAGAGCCATCCCTGGATTTCCACTCATCTGATCTCTTTACCTCCTGGCAGAGGGAACAGGAGAGGGAACTAACCCTTGAGAGCTTTGAAGACTGCTTAGCCCTGCTCCTGGAGGAGAGGGCTTCTGATCTGGTCCTGGAGGATTCATCTGCTGATCTTCTGGACAAGTTGGATTGCTCAAATTTCACAGACACTGCTTTGCTAAAGCCAGGGTCTGCTTCAGGAGTTTTGGTGGCAAAGTTACCGTTTCTCTTCCAGTCATTGTCCAATTTCTTTATTGTCCACGTAGACATGGACCTGAAGTGATGAAAAAATTCAAAACACTCGAATTCATAGAGAAATTTTTAGGAAGAACCTAAATCACCTTTCCTCAAAGAAGCATTGCACAATGACCAGAGCTGTGTGAGGCGGAGTGAAACCGGGAACTAATTGGCTGCACTGATGCTGAGCTGCAGAGAGGGCGCCAAAACATCTTCTGCAGTCTAACTGGTTGCTCTAGACAGCCTGTCTCTAAGGAGAAAAAGAGGAAAGCCCATCATAGGCTAATGACTCAGAAATTCATTTTAGAAAGGCGTTTTCTGAATGGTGAATTAGATGAGCAACTCCCTTCCTGTGAACAATTATAGAAGTTGCACATGTTATTCTCCATATTCACCACACAATGGGTTGGTAATATCTTTCTTAAAATGCATTATAAAACCATTTAACAAAGCACTAGATGGTTCTGTGGGTTAACACACAAGCCATTTAAATGTGGATACATACATTCAAATCCTGGTACATGTCGCACATAAAAAGCAAATTCACTGGTCTCATCCTAGACCTGACTGAATATTTGTCAAAATCATAAAGCCATCACATAATTTGGCACAGTTCTGCATCAATGTCAGTTTCTGCTAAAGAAATGTTCAGGAACAGAAAAGCAGAGGGGCTGTAAATTAGAATTCAGATACAATAGCTGGGCTGTATAGAGAAGCTTGTATAGTACTTGTTTGTACTATGCCTGTTTCCAGCCAATGCTTTCAGTCTCTCATTTTTATCAGCTAAATTAACCCAATAGCTTTTAAAAATTAAAAACAAACACCAAGTTTAAAAAGTTTTTGTACTGACTTGGTGAATATTATGAGGGATTAGAATAATTTTAACAGCCGCAGGAGTAAACAGAAACTGCTCTTTGGCATTCAGAACAGTGAAAAAATATAGAAATTATTCCAGCCAGATGAGATGCACATTCCGCCACACATAAAATGTTACAACAGTCCAGTGAACCCCATTTGAAAGAACAGACTTCCCATGCACTAGAATCGATTATAAATTAAAGTCTTTTAAAATGTTATAAACATAGCATACTATAAGGAATATATTACCTATGGGCAAATAAATGTAACACTGACCTGTGAAAGAAATAATAAAATCCTTTTCTGTACTAAAACAAAATGTATTTAATATAATGTTACAGCTCTCTTTAAAACACACCATGTGTAACTTTTTTAAAGAGCATCTTTTTTTGTGCTGCAAGGAGATTCAGCTCACATGTTTCTAACAGAATGACAGTCAAAAATGGCATGAAAGAATGACTGTCAGCTCAGCAGCATGGTCTGAAGCAGTTTGCTGTATCTCATGCACTGAATTCGCTAGAATGGTGTGTTTTTCTTAAGTGATAGTCCCTCTTCTCTGTCATTTCATTAATTTTTTTGCTGTTTCTGTATTGGTACTGGCAGCAATTTAAAAAGAACCTGCATTCCAATGAATGGAATACAAGTACTGTAATATATGTTTTATATGTGCTGCAGCTCTACAGGACAGGGCAAAAGTGCTGCCAAGTATTTGAGCTTTTCAATATATTAAAGATGGGCCAGAGACTAAACTCCGTATGGAAAAGCCCTTAATTTTGAGAAATCAAAATTCAAATTTGGATCTGAATTTTACAGCAATGGCCCATCACTAAAATATATGATAAAGTTAGCATAATCCTGCAAATCATAATTCTTGATGTTTTAAATTTTTCTACTAGTCTCATTAAAGATATATTTATAATTAATTATGTAAAACATGAAATGCAAAGTAATTTGCACCATTACAAAGGGTTGTAATTTCATTTTCATAAAATAAGTGTCATGTTCTATAAACTATATTTTATTCCTAAATCCAAAAAGTAACAAGAGGAGGAAACATAGGGAAAACTATGTGTCAACTGCTTACCTGTATTCACCAAATGTTCCATCATCTTCTTTCATAGGCTGTATTTCTGGATCAGCATGTGCATCTTCCTTTTCCTTCACTACAATATTTGAAATTGGGATTTTTATCATAACATTTTAGGACTAAATATTTAAGGCCCTGATCCTGCAAAATGACCTATTTGGATATGAGTAACATGGATTGGGCAGGATCACTTTGTAAAACTGGGGCCTTGGATCATTACTTCTAAATAAAATACAGATGTGGTAGTTTAAAAATATCTTTAATGAAGGACAAGATACTGTACATCATTTGGCAGTAGTGAGAGTTCTTTGTTGCAACCATTTTTGAACATGATTTAAAAGGGACACTTTCAGATTTAAAATCCAATTTTAAAAATGCATTCCTTTTCTAGATTAATACAAAAGTTAGATTATTAAAATTAAAATTAAATTAGTTTTATTTATTTATGCTGTTAGTTGACTGCAGTTCTCTCATACTAATAAATGAAAATGATTAGTTCGTTTCACTTTTGATTATAGCCAGTTTCTAGCAAATTTGCTTTCACCCTCTTATCCACTAGCACAATTGCAGGAATGCTTGGGTTACAAACAATACACAGGGAATGTTTATTTTTATTTAGAAATTTGTTTCCATTGGATTTTTTTTAATTATTGGAAGAATTTTTGTTGTTGTAACTTTCTTTTTTTTTTTAACTAACCAAAATCCAACCAAAAAATCCCCTATATTTGGGGGATAAATTTGACATAATCTTGTCTCTCTTAAAGTTAACTGTATTTTCAAAATATTTTCCCTAAAAATACTATTTTCAATTAAATACATCTTCTTTGTATACTGAAGCCCCAATCCTGGGAGCACTCAGAGATTTAACTAACTTTATGCATGTGACTAGTGCTATTTAACTCATGTAAAGATATTAACATGTATTTGCAATATTGGGGCCTTTGAATAACTAAGATAGAAGATAGATATTTAAATAGTACATATGCCAATAAATTGTGGGAAATTATATTATGAATCTTACAAGTTTTTTTAAAAAATATTGTTTGTGTCTTTTCATTACTGTTTTGCTAGTTATTATTCTAATATGTTATCCTTATACAGCAGTTATGGGTATATGGTTTATAGTATTAAATTTTTACACTAGTAACAATTTTCATATTTAGTTGGCACAAATTTAGTTTATATTCCATTATTCAAGGTGATGTGAATAATCTTTGGCGGTATTTTCAGATGGTAAAATTATGATAATGCATGTCATCTTGAGTAGTCACTTCTGGCTCTTATAGTTACATATTGAAATAACTGATTTCTTTTACCACAAGCCAGCTCAGCATGACATGCTAAAATCAAAACATCCAAAATAGTTAGTAATTGTGTGTTACATATATCTCAGTTTATTTATGGAACTATACATACTGTTGGAAAACTACACCATAGTGACTATCCAGACACATCTGTGGCTAAGTAATGCATTGAGTAAAATTTATTCTGAAATAGCTTTAGAACAATTGGCACAAAGAAAGCTTTCTAACTGGCTATTAGCACATGATGTTATGCAGTCAACGTCCACTATGACTAGCTGATGAACAGGTGTGACTTCTCCTGCACGTTATTATTTTAGTTTACATTGATGTATATCCTACCTGGATATTTGCCACCCTTATTCCTCCTTATGAAGCAAACAATCAGCAAAATCAAGATAAGAAGAGCAACAGCACACATAAGACCAATGAACCATCCTTGAGTAGCAATGTCAACCTGCCGGCTTGCCATTGCTGAAGAATGAAAGGGAAAAAAAATTAGATTATCTGATACACATTTAAATGTGTATTATATTATTATTCACATAAATAACATATCATTTATTAATGCAGCAATAGTAACAACATGGCAGTTAGCAATCATGAGGGATACAGCAGTACTGTAGTTTGTAGATATTTAAATTTAAAAATTGTAGGTTTACAAGTAAAAAAAGTGTAGAACTGACTCTTTAATATCTCTAATGTTCCCGTATTTTACTAATTTAATTTATCATTTAAGTTTAACTTGTCATTGTAAAACATGTACATGTCCTACACATATACACTTTTTACAAATGTTAAAATTGTTCTCAAACTCACACTGATACAAGTAAAAAAAGGAATTGTGTTTTATAACTTATAAACATCTGGGTTACATACTAAAAAACCAAATACTCTTTGGCTAGCGCAGGCCAATTCCACTGAAACAAGGGAGAAGGTAGGTCATTCAAGACCCCACCATTCAATTAGAACAAAAAATCAGCATTTGAGCACCATGTAAAGCCTTATGAGGATTCTGCTCTGTTCCAGGCCAAATATTATCATACGGTCCATCTCATTTGCCATGATTTAACAACCCTTTTTAGCTTCTGAAGGACTAAGTGGCGTGTGACTGGGCAGCCCCTCCCTGGGTCTCTCTCTGAGCGAGTTTCCTCTGACTGTCTACCATGACTTTGGAAAGTGACATTCAGAAGAGACATCAATTATAGAGCAGACACTTAGGGCCTTTATGCAAGGTTGGAGCTTCCATTTCCTGTGCATCCCAGAAATCTGTGTGGTTTGTGTGCTGTGCCCCTTGCTTCCTATATTCTGTTACACAGGACGAGTTTTCCTAGTGAACGCAGTGTTTTCCCACTCTCACATGTGAAAATTGTGGAGCCAGCTGCCCCGAGGACTCCCCTTAAAGGGAGAGGGAACCCTTGAAGGAGGATAGTAGAGGAGAAGTCAGTTGAGAGAAGAAGAGGAGGGGTGCATCCACCTGCCCCAGCCTGTCCACTCACTGCCGCTCCTCACTCATAGAACTCCTGGCCTGTGAAGAGTAGTCCAGGAAATTTGGGTCTGTAGGGGTTGGTAGAGACAACAAATCCACAGGGATGGGGAAAGCCCACAGGCACAAAATCCCCTCTGTTCACAGATGATGGGAGATTTTTGTCCAGAATTTCCAGATTCCTCTGCTCCATTTCATGTGAGCCCATGTGCCAGGGAGGTTACCCAGAATGTCTGAGATCAGTGGCATCTCACATCCAATCTCAGTAGAAACTCTACATAAGAGTAGTTTATGTCTTAAGATCCACACATGAATCTCCCTTGCCCTGCCTCTGTATGAGATGGGATCAGCCACCTCCCTGGCACAGTCTCCCTCTTCATATCCTGAGGAGGGTGCTCTGTGCACTGGACTCCAGGAAGAAGAAAGAGAAGATGAGGATCAAGTAGCTATGCTTAGGTAGGGGATAGGCCCAATGAAACACATATCTTTTCCCCAACAGCCCTGCAGAGATGACTAGGGAGATTACCACTCCTCCTCAAAGGAGATACATCTTTAAGGAAAGTCCTGGGGACAGCTATGGCCAGAGAAATCCTTGGTAGTGCAGCTCCATTGGAGCAGCAACTCCTTGTAGCCAGAAGTCGAAGGAGACACTGGGGTTCCTGAGCCAATGTGAAAGCACAGCCTCGGGATGGCCCTGGATTCTTGTGGATTTAGGGTGACCAAATGTCCCGATTTTATAGGGACAGTCCCAATATTTGGGGCTTTTTCTTATATAGGTGCCAATTACCCCCCACCCCATCCCGATTTTTCACACTTACTATCTGGTCACCCTATGTGGATTCCCCAGGATCTGTAGGCAAACTCAGGGTATCTTTGAAGTTTGGAGGCAGGACCTGCTGCTCATTTCACCTAGAGTGCAAATCCTGTTCCCATCAGAAGTTCTGGGGACGAGTTTGCCTGTTTCTTATTACCCTCCTATTGGTTTTACTTGACGAGGGTATGATTTGCCCTTCACTTAATTTCTTGATGGTTGGATGAATCTGGTTGGCGTGGGATTTATTTTTTCAGCTTTCACAGCCTTTGGTGGGGCATCTGTATTCTGATTTTTAGAAGTTGAATAATATTTCTTACAGAATTGATTCCAACGCTTCTACTAATACACATGACAAAATAAAACAAACCCATTTTCTCTCTTTTTTTACATAAAGTGGATGTTAAAAACATAAAACTTAAATATATAAAAATGTCAGGATAATACAAGAAAAAACAAATAGAAGCAGAAAGGTGATCTCGCTTTGAATTATAAATTAACCTATATCACTAGTTTTCTTTTCTTGTCTACGTCTACATTAGAGCGATTTTGCTTTTTGTAAACATGCGTATATAATGAGGCATTAAAATTTTAGTAGCAAATGCTATAGCAAAACACACAAGCACATTTAACATTCAAATGTAGTAAGAAAATAGTATCAAACAAAACAATCCATGCATAAAAACATGCAAGAGAGATGATAGGAGTAAAGATGAAAACTTACTTATGCAGCTTCTTGTATTCTTTGACTTATTGTATATCCAATAGGGAGGGGTTTCTAAAGTCCAGTATAACTTTAAAAAATGGTATAAAATTTCCTGTTTACTCTAAACAAATTATCTGCTTCTGGCAGAAAGATATTTACTCCTGATGAACACAGAAGCTGCTAATATGTGAGAAAAACATAACTCACTATACTGGACATACTCAAGAAGAGAAAATCACACATTATGAAGATGCTCTATAGGAATGCTTGCTAGAACAAACAGACATTTTCTGGTAGAGGCCTCACATACCCAGTCTAGGGTTTTCCTTCCTTGCCAAGGAGTACTCTAAAAACATATCTTGCTCTTTTGTCCCCCTCCCCAACGTTTAGCAGCATTAGCCCAGATTTCAGAAAGTGACATAGCTAGATTCTTTTAGAAAGAATTTCGCTGTACAAATCATCTGATGGGGGACTCAGAAGCAATGCTTTATACTGAACCTTTGCCAGGAAGAGAGAACATTGCCTCTAGTGTTCCCAGCCTTGAAAGACTCAAGGAATGGAGCCAAGGTGTTTAACTTACTCACAGATCAAAAAGTCTTGACTTTTTGATCTACTGAAGTTTTCCTGTTAAGCAGAATGTTGATTGGGAAAGTATTGGACTTCCCCTCCCCCGCCGCTTTGAGTACATTACAATACAATCTTTGCGCTCTGCTGCCTACTGGTTCTGAACACACCTACATATATAATTTTGCATACCCGTTTTCTGGCATCACTAGCATCCTCTGGCTAAAAGGTTACTAATAAAAACCTTTTTACTGAAACGGCAAATGTTTGTGGGGCACTGCTATTTAGCATTATGTTTCAAAAGCTTTCCTATAGCAACATTGTAACACTATGAGCATTAATGTACTATCAACATGAAACAAAACAAAAACATTATGACTTTAGAAAGTGAACGCTCTTTCAAACTGGCATGCTAATCACTTGCTTTGTTATCTGTAGGATCATTGTTTCATATTGCTCAAACTACTTTACAGATTAGCAATCTATTTTCTTAAATCATAATGTTTGTGTAGTAGGTGAGACCAAAGTAAGATCTACTGGATAACTGTCCATGAGCCACATTGCTTGGAATGAGCAAGAGTGCCTAGCAAACACAGACCAAACAATAACATTTCATCAAGAACATGCTGATATTGCAACACCATATTCATCATGACATCAATACATTTCCAATAAAGCCCTTTCTCTGAGTTAAATGAACAGGCATCACTTATTCTCGTATGAAGACACAACTGCTGCAAACTTTCTTGCACTAAAATCTATTATTTTTCTATGGAAAATAGATATGGAACAGTTAAAATACTTAAGCTGTTTTGTTAATTATAGTATTTTGTAGTTTAAATGATATAAAAATCATCTGGAAGCCAATGTTTGATGGAAAAAGAAACATTTATAACTAGAGATCTTCTTATTTATCATTCATCCCACTGGCACATAATATATTCATGGATTACATGAAATATTTACTTAAAACAGATACTTAAACTCCTGATAACTCAAACATTTTACATCATGCTTCTGGGAACTAAACTGCTGATTTTGAGATTGTTAGTTTTAAAAATAGATACCCAGCTGTGTTACAGTACACCATGTTATTTAAATATTGCACAATAGGTTCTAATTCAATTCAAAGATGAATTAGAAACAAAATATTTCAGCTTAAGTGCGTAGAATACTGAACGAATGTGCACAGTAAGTGTTCTTTCCCATAACATAAATGGCAGGGAAACAAAGTGAACTGAAAGGAGGAAGACATTCATAGTGTACAAAGTAGATAGGCTGGCATGTCTAGAAGTTTACAAAGTAGTTTAGCACTACTGAAGAAAACAATATCAATATGTTTTAACTACAATATCTCCCCACTAGCAGCAATTCAATGTTTCAGCACTTGGCATATCACAATTCTGAATGTGAGACAGAATTGGTATGGTGTGCCTCACCTGGACCTGTCTCAAACACATCCTCTGAACTCACAAAACCAGACAGACCCTCAGCACCAACCCGGACTTTATATGACGTTCCTGGTGTTAAACCCTTTAACACAAAGAAGCTCCGAGAACCATTTACAATTTCTTTTTTCCAATCTTCTTTGCCTATAAAAATTTTAGGAAAACAACAAGTTGGAATATTTTAAGTTACTATCTGCTTCTCTAAGTTATAGTCAGAACACTTTCTATAGTCAGTTGGCTAAGCTTGGGTTTGTTGAACGAATAACTGCTTTCTCCAAAAAAAATATAATTTTAGGCAAAATAATAACTGTCAGTACTATTCTGCATACAATATCAAGAAAAAATACCATCTAAATAAGAATGCTTATTTTATACTTTTGTTCCACGGCATTACAGATAATTATTTTGCATCTATTTAAAGAAATGTTTTGAATGTGCAATTATAAATTATATAAAGAAAACATTTATTTACTGAATTTGATAATGCTGCTTGTACTTTTAATCAGCATTTACGTTTGTTGAGAAATTCTCTTTCAATGCTGAAGATGATGTGGAAATAGTTTCTGATTGTTCTGAAAGTCTTCCTCATGGTTGTGTACATCTTTTTCCAAAATCATCTCAAGTGATTCTGAGCAAAGTTCAGAACAAAACTTATACCTTTTCGTAAGAAGACTTAAAATTACAGTCGAACCTCAGAGTTACAAACATCTTGGAGATGGAGGTTGTTCGTTACTCTGAAATGTTCGTAACTCTGAACAAAATGTTATGGTTGTTTTTTCAAAAGTTTACAACTGAACATTGACTTAATATAGCCTTGAAACTCTTCTATGCAGAAGAAAAATGCTGCTTTTAACCATCTTAATTGAAATGAAACAAGCACAGAAACAGTTTCCTTAACCTCTCAAAAAAATTTTTAAACAATCTTTTTTTTCCCCAGTAGTTTAAATTTAACACTGTACTTTACTGTATTTGTTTTTTGTTTTGTCTCTGCTGCTGCCTGATTGAATACTTCTGGTTCTCAATGAGCTGTGTGGCTTACTGGTCAGTTCGTAACTCTGGTTTTTGTAACTCTGAGGTTCTACTGTACACTGTCTTTGGCATTTATTCACCACTTAATAAGGACAGTGTGCGGGAAGTATCTCCATTTTATCAACTCAGCATCTTAATGTTAATGCATAATGAGAACTAAATCAAATTGCTCTTACAGGGGATTAGAGTTTTATTTTTGTTATTAACTACATGCTAATGTGTGGGTAGAAGTTTGTTGTTCCTAATATGCTATTTGTTTGCTGCTATATTAAGGGATAACTTAACAAGATTTGTTTTTGTTTGATTCTTTTTTATTTTGATATATGTATTTTTGTCACTGTAATTTTCTTAGGACATTTAATAGAACCACCACAATATATTTTCACTGAATGATTGTAATCACTGCATGATCAACAACTTCAAGCAGTTAAAAGTAGTAATGATTCTTGTTCACAAGAGTTGATAAAGTAACACAAAGGAACAAAGGCTTATTTTCTAAGCATCATGAATCCTGAAGAGCAGGAATTTTTATTACTATATTAATATGACTCAGTCTGCTAGATCAAATTAAAAGATATTTTTCTAGACATTTAAAAAACTATCCATAAAACTAGATCCATATATGCCAAATTCAGTTATTAAAATATTTTAAAATATATCTCAGCACTTAGAATAATTAAATGAAATGACTTCTTACTGCCTGCTACACCATATTCAACATAAAAGTTCACATGATCTGGTCCCTCATACTCCCAACTGATATTGGCATAGGTCTCAGCAGCAGATGCAGTAACATTTCTGATCCTTGGATAAACTGGTCGCACTGAATACACAATAGAAAAACAAAGCAAAATATGAAATTGTGGCTCCATGCATATAATAAAATCTATCTTAAGAAACCACTATACTAATTTGGACCACATATATGGAATGGACGCTTCATACATACTCATTGAATATTAGTGACTAAATTACAGCATTAGCACATGCGGTAGCTGAACAGCAGGTAGTCACTACACTATTAAATTAGAAAGGAGAACTAAATCTATGAACTCTACTGGCATGGCCTAGACCACTAAAATTGCCAAACAGTTTAAAATACCAAATTTCCAAAGCCCTGGAAAATACTATCGTTTAAATCTCTTGAAGTATAATGCAGACAGCTGAAAAGTGAAGAGCATTCTACAGGTCACTCACTACTGGAAACTGTAGGAGAGGATGTATTGTAATGCATGTACACAATTTCCTTGATTCAATGTGGTATTTCACAGACTTTGCAAATTCCTCACTGCAGGCCCTGCATAGAATTTTGCTTTTCAACTATCTCTACTGAATTTATAATGATAAAAAGGATCACAATACCCTTATAGAATGTTGGATGGACAGTATGTATGACAGGGGAGGTTGCAAAAAGGGTTTCTGAGTATCCTTCATCACCAGAGATAGTAGAAAAGAAGAAACATAAAAAGAGTAAAAACAGTTTTACATAGGAAAATAATGTTTAAACAACACAGCAGACAACAGAATCTTACCTGTTAAGTGAACCAACACATGCATACTCTAAGTTCATGCAGGTTTCTTTACAAATAATTTTACTCGATAAAATATGAAAAGGACAGGGTAATATAAATTACTCTGAAAGCAAGACAGATTACAGATGTGCTAAACCCTAACATTTATAGAAGAACATTTCTTAAATAATCTTAATTAAAATTTCAGACTTTTATTTTAAATACTCTATTGACAATTTAGCCATCAATAGTAACTCTCCCCCACCAAAAAAGCAATTAACTATTTTTAGATTCTAGTTAATGTATAATAATTCTAACCCATTCTTGAAAAGCAAGTAATCAGTATTCAGAAACTAACTTCAAGGGAAAAAAACAAGAGCCATACAATTTTATTTTCTGGTTCTGGAAAATTGAGTCAGGTAGGACAATCCTACACACTCCTTTAGAATCTCTGGGAGATATACTTTTCTCTCTCTAATTTTTATGATTTAGGAGGTGGAGATCTACATTTTCAATTTTCCATTTATTTTGGATAGCTCAATTTTTGGTGTCCAGCCTCAAAATACCTAGAAACTTGATTTTTGAGGCACTTAGCATCCACAACTCCAACTGACTTCAGTGGAAGCTGCAGTGCTGAGCACCTCAGAAAATCAGGCCCTTCATGTTTCAAGTTGGTAACCCTAAAATTGAAGTATCCAAAATAAGTGGACACTTTTGAAACCATATGTTACAGCATCCAGGTGTTAATTCAGACCTTAGTCAAATACAGAATTACAGCAAGTCAACTATAGTAAATCTGGACCCAGTCGAAAGTGGATGTTTTTTGTTTCTGTTTTTGAACAATATAAAATGGGTGGCTAAACAAAAAAGAGAAACAGAGGCCCAACACTTCAAAAGCTCACTGTTGCATGAAAATGACTATATTACTTGAAAAAATCAGGAAGAATCACATATTGGTGTAATCACTACCAAAATATTCCGGTGTGAATGGTAGAAATCAATATTTTGCATAGTGAAGAAAGATTCATTGAAAAGGATTATGGATATTATGGTATTATCTTATAAACACTGCCAAAAAGACATTCCCTTCAACATGTGGTGCTTTCCTTGGATGAGCATAAGGCATTTGACGGCAATGAGTAGAGCCAGTTTCTTGTGGACCCTTAAATAGCTATATTTTGTCTCACTTCTTTTAAATAAACATATTTACTTTATAGTTTTTATAGTTCTTCAGTTGGGCTACTCATAAATAGAACCTGGTTTCCGTATTCTCGTTTGTCCAATGCTATTAAGTAAATAGGTTCTTTTTCACAACATATATCATCCTGAAATCCATCTCAACAGAAATCCAGACCAATGCATTCACTAAGCGGTTTTCCTTCAGAGAGCAATGCATGAAATTGTTTTTCTGTGCAGATATTCTGCTATTGTAGTATTATTTGTCACTGAGGTTTCCACTTCTAGTAAAAAGGCACTTTCTCTCTCTCTCAGATATAATACCAAGAATACTTCTCAAAGGCCAACAAAATACAATAGGTGATATCCTAGCCCAAGTGAAGTCAATAGAAAAACTCTGTTAATTCAGAGGATCAAATATTTATGGATTTGCTTTCTACATCTTGAAGAATAATGCAATTCACTCAAAATGTGCTGCAGATAGCCAATTTTTAAAAATATTCATAATATTAAAGATGTGTATGAAAATTTCATTCTAAGTTTTTTCTCTTAGTTTGTGAAATTAATTCTCCAAATTAAATCTAAAGAGAAAATGCCCCATTCCAGCAATACACTTATGAGGAATACGTTTGTGGGTGATCTATTCAGAGTGAAAAATAATAGTGAAACAGGTTAGAAAATGTTACCATCCTTTAAGGCACAGAAAATGTAAATTAATTACTCTCTCTGAAAAGTTATTAATATTTTTAAAGTTCATTGTTGAAATATACAGGATCACATGCAACACACTGGCATTCCACACCCAACCCTGCAGCGAAGTCCTGCTCATCTGACTTGTGCAAGTAATCCCAGGAAAATGTGATCTGAGGTCCAGTCTTTAAATATATATTTAACACTCCTTTTACCGCCACCCACCAAAATAATTAAAAACCAAAAACCAAAAAGCAGCTCCCCTTTGTTTCACTCTCTCACACAGTTTCATTGTAAGGTTTGAATTACACCCTAAAACTACATCTCTTATTTTCCATAGTCTGCAGAAGTCAGTGTGGTTTTTAACGGCTAGCCAATTTGAGTTTAATTTAGTCGATTAAAAAGTATCATCTATATCTTCTTGCGTCTTTGTTTGTTCTTTGTTTACTGGGCTAACATTCTTACCCTTCTATGTCCTTTCCACATCTTAGTATCTCCAAAAAACACAAGAAGCTACTACTACAGAACCTTGTTTGCATCATAAAAGTATACAAAGGAACAAGAAAGAGCTGACAATACAGGATTCCTGACTGAAATTCACATCTTACACCTATTCATAAACGGACAAAAACTAGTTCCATTAAAGCAAGACCATACATGTATTCAGTTTAGAGCAGAAGTAGCACCTGCAGTATCTCCTTAAATATCACTTTAGTAAAACACTTAATTCACTAGTGTGAAATAAACACCTGAATAACTACTGCAAGAACTTATAACTATCTGTTGCACCAAAACTCTGCAATAACAGATGAACTCATTTAGGACTTGATCCAATGACCACTGAAGTCAATGGAAAGAATCCCATTGACTTCCATGAGTATCAAGTCAGGTTGTTAAACAGATGGCACAATTTTTAAATTAGAGGGGCTTGAAATCTGAAATACCCATTTCATACAGTACTTCTAGCTGCAAGTTGAGAGAGAAAATTACATACAAACTCCTTTGGGATCATTCCGTCTCTGTAAATCTCTCAAAGATCTACAAAGCAACTAAATGATAAAAAAACATTTTTACCAGTAATTAGAACAGTGATTTAAAATAGTCTTTTTCTTTAAGGCACTCTTTTGGCAAGATCCTTTTAATCATACAAGTATTGAAGAGATAGAAAGATTCTTGTGATAAAAGATGAGCCAATCCCCCTACCTCCCAATGCAGGACAGTTCCTTGCAATTCATGTACAGCTCTTAAATCCAGTCTAGTGAAGGGGTTTACTCTCATTCTCTCACGAGATTATTCCACAGCCTAATAATTTCCATGTCAGGAATTTTTTTCCTGATATTTATATTACTGTTTTATTTTCTTCGTTTTATCCGACTAGTTCTAGTTAAATCCCTCAGCACACTATCAAACCACATCATTAATCTCCTTTCTCCCATACTTCTTGTTTACCTCATTAAAGTTTTGGTCAACTTTTATCATGCTTTCCCAAATCATCTCTGAGCCAAGCTATACTGTATATATTGCATCCCAAACCAAACCCCAACCCAAAAAAATCTATATTAAAAAAAAAGGAATTTAGATTTCAAAATCAAGTAGTCAAAAGTTAGCAAATGCCAGATTTATTGTTGCCTGGGGAAACACTTTTTAATGATCTCATACTATCATGATGCATATACGCAAGGCCATTAGGCTGCAGTTCTGACTCTTCCATACCCACTTTGAGGTAGCTAGAGCATATAGTGAGCTAATACTGAGCAGTCTTTGAACTTAGGAGAGTGCAGCGACTGGGACAGTGCCTGGCCCTGGAAGGCAGAATGCAAGATACAGAATGGTCCTTACTCATGTGCGCACTCAAACAGGGGTCGGCCACAGTCTGCTCCTTAGTATTTGTTTCATTCATATACTGGGATAAAAGCCTTACAGGATGGCAATGGTCAGGATGGCGCTCTTTGGAGGGGGGATGTGGGTAAATTGGTACCTCTTTTTTTTCCCTGCAATATTCTAGTCTCTCCAAAGTTGTCAATGATTTTTTAAAAATAATTGTCAAAGGAACAGTAAGTTTTTTCATAGGTTTTAAGGCCAGAGGTGTTGATTATGGTCAACTACTTCGACCTCCTGCATACACCGGCCACAGAATTTTACCAAATAAACCCTTCATCAAGTCTTATAACTTGTGGCTGAACTAGACCATGTCTTTTAGAGATTTCTAATCTTGACTTAAAGACTCCAAATTATAAAGAATCTACTATATCACTTGGCAGACTATTCCAATCGCTAATGACATTCCCTGTTAAAAATTTGCATCTTACTTCCTTTTTGAACTTCTCCAACTTCAGTTTAGAGCTTTTGATCTAATTATACTGCTAGAACTGCTAGATTAAAGTCCCTCTGGCATTGGTAAATTCTTCTTGTATACGTAATTATAGATAATGGCCAAGTTGCCTCTGTTCTTCATTCTCTTTGTACTTTAGGTTAAATATTAAACTTGCTGTCTGATTTATGTTCAAATTCTCCACATATAATCTCATCTGATTCTTATACATGGTTATTTTTACAGGGTCTTCCTTGCTTACTAATTATTCAGATTTCTTTTCTAGGTTTTTCTTACTGAAGACAGTATTTTGAAGAAAGAGTTCAGTTACACAGCATCATTAATTTTATACCCATCCTTTTAAAAATTATTTGACATATTTTTCCATAAGTTTTAGAAAAATTGGGGGGATTTGTTTGTTTTTTAAAGCCTGTTTCATGCACCATGTTCTCATGCTGTATGATACTGCATGTTACATAATACAATATGATTTCTGCAGCCTGAGGTGATGAAAGCCCAGGGGTCTGTGTGGTTGAACACCCAGAGCCTGTCATAAATCTATCCAAATTCTTGCTTTCTGGGTCAGCACACCTCTAATGGCAATTAACCTTTGGCTCTGAAAACAGAGGTTTCTGAGCACTCATCAGCAATGCATAAAAACCAATTGGCAGGAGCTCTGAAACTATACCGGTGCCAACTCGTTAAAAAACAAAAAACCAAAAAAAAGCTTAGTACTCTTGTGAAGAAATGCCTATTCAGTAAGAAAGAGTAAATGTGCATTAAATTCTGTGCCCCTGCAACTATACAATAGTGCTGTACAAGCAGTAATTTGATAGTACATTCGCTCCACAAAGAAGAAACTGGATTACTATGAAGCAAACCAGTTTACACAGGCTGATTGATTACTGTTCAGCTACCTCCAACAAATTAATCTCTGTTAACCACTCTGTAGCAGTGATATGATGCTAAAATATAGCTGGCAGCAATCAGTGACCATGGCTCCAATCCTGCAATGGGAAGCACGGTCTGGAGCCCCACTAGTTTCAATGGAACTCTCTTGGGTACAAATATTCAC
This sequence comes from Macrochelys suwanniensis, assembly GCA_033296515.1. Classification (NCBI taxonomy): domain Eukaryota; kingdom Metazoa; phylum Chordata; order Testudines; family Chelydridae; genus Macrochelys; species Macrochelys suwanniensis. The sequence goes on from CM065775.1 coordinate 292,781,431, forward strand.
CAGCTTGGATCTAATTGTAGGATCAGAGGACCAGGACCTAACTAATAACAATAATCTCTTTTTAAAATCAATGACAACCCCAATATTTAGTTCAACTGAATAGCTAATTAAATTCCCTCAGTAATGATCCAATCGTGACAAACTCACCATCAAACATGACTTCACATGGATATTCAAATCCCTAAGTCCTGCAGTAGTACACTACTACTCCATGAAGAAAGTGATGGGTTGAGAAGGAAACCTACATCTCTAGACTTCTGTAGAGTGAAATTATGTTGAATATATCTATACAATTGCATCAAGCTATTTCTGTGTATTGCCCTGTTGATAAGACCTGTCTTTTATGAGGCACTATTGCAAAATTATAGGTAGTTGAGGAATAGCCTCAAGAATATAAAACAAGAAAAGACGACAGGTAGCAGATTCTGCCACGAATTGACAGGGCAAACAAAGAACTGTGTGAAAATGAATTTTTGTTAAAAGACAGCTATTGCACAATGAAACTCAGTTCCCTGTGCAACAGCAAGAGTGAATTGCTTTTTTAGAATTAGGAGATGCAAGTATTAGGCTACTCTCATGCTATGTGAGTTACTAAGATGATATTCTACTAGTAGAGTGCCGCAGGAAAGTCACCTTCCTGTTACACGTCTAACTAGTTTCATATGAAATTTGTCTGATTTCTGGACCATGAAGAGTTACTGCAAGGAAGCAATGATTGCATGCTATTACCAAGAAGTCATTACTTTCTTCTCTAGTCTACTGTCCCAATTATTATGAGTATTCAAGGGGGATTTGAGTAAGGAGAATGAAGTGGCCTTGTTGACCAGCTCCTAATGGGTGATCAACACGTAGGGACTGGATGGAGGAAAGCATGGAGACATTTCATGAAAAAATGGACACACAGTGCATTAAATCTGGCCTCATTGATGGAACCAGTGGACAGAAAGTAATACAAAAAGATACTAGGACAGAGTTATGCAGAGCCTTGAATACAAGGACAAAAAGCTTGCACTTGATATAGCAAAGGAGGGGAAGTCCCCTGAAGGAACTGAAAGAGGAAGCAGGGAACATGATCTTAGCTGCAGCATTTTATATGGAATAAAGGAGGTTGACTGCAATGGTGTCAGGGAAGCCCAAGAGAAGGAGGATGCTACAGTAATCAAGAGAGGAGATGGTAAGGGTCTGAATATAGAGTTTTACCGGAAGGAAAAACAAAGTAATTAAGGCATAACTAATTTTACAGACCAAACTCTCTGACTAATCAGGCATTATTTTATAGTTTCACAAGCTCCTGTAAAGGCAATTCCACTACAGTACTCCACATGTGAGCTAAGGGCTCATGAGTGGCTTTTTTTCCCCCCCGGCCGGACTGGTGCTCTTCTCTATACATTAAATATCTCCTGATTTGGGGTCTGAGGAGGAAACAACTAGCAACAGCAAGTCATATTGAAGAAAAGGCTGATTGTGCAGGAAATCTATCTTAACTACTTATCCTACTACCTGAGCACTGCACAATTTTTCAGTGTATTGTCTCCTCATATGAACCCTCTCAGGTAGGGAAGTACCATTAGCCCCATTTTTTTTCAAATGGGGAACCGAGGCACAGAAAAACTAAGTGACTTGCCCAGTGTCAGGCAGGAAGCCTGTGGGAAAGCAGGGAATCATACTTGGGTTTCCTGAGCCCCAGGCAAGTGCCTTAACAACAAGACCATCCTTAATAAGTGGTCTCATCTCCTCCTGCAAGCACAAATTTGCTGATGCTTCTACTGAGATGATCAACACTAGCTGAAAGCAGGAGACAGGAATGCTGCTAAGAATGATTTTTAGTCTACAGCAAACAAGCTACATAGTGTATATGCAAGTGATACAATCAAAAAGGGGTAGTTTCAAACTCAGTGCCCACCTTATCTTTTTGCAACAACAAAAGTAATATTTTTTAAAATGATCATCATTTGGGATTAATACAGAGAATAATATAGTATCCTAATGTATTTGCTTGATTATAAGTGTTAGTTATTTTAGTGCTAATGGTGCTGCAGATTATGCAAATAATTGTGCCTCTCTGTGAAAGTTATGTCAGTACATCCCATATGCTCTGGTGGTATTTATCTTGCTGGTTCCTCAAATCTCATTCTCTCTCCCTTCCTTAATGACCTATTTATAAGACCTGATGCTAGAAGGTGCTAGGTGGGACTGAAGTCAAGTAATTACAATGATGTATTTCCAGTTGCTTCAATAATGTATATGTATCCAGCTTCTCAGTCGATAATCTTCTCATTTATTTCAGTAGCCTCAAGTCCAGCCAGTTGATGGATTGCAAAAGAAGCATCAATACACATTTATGTAGCTATCTACCTTCTAAGTGCCAATATTTTATGTGGTGTGTGTGTTTTATATATGCAGTTTTTAGATGCATGCATTTTAACCAGCTGTTGATAAAAACAAAAATCACCTTTATAAGGAGCTGCATATTCTGAGTAAACAGAAGTCATGGAGAAGGTCAAACAGAACAGGGTTAGGAAAGACACATACCATGTAAGTGTAAATTGGAAAGGAAACCGAGTGTGATAGGGGGATTTATCCAGTTAAGTGAAGACTATGTTTCCCTATTCAGTGATCTGGGAAGGTGGGGGGGGGGGGGGAGGCAGATTTGCATGACATAGGGGGTGCGGAATCTCCTGCATCTCCCTTGTTTTGTTTTGTTTTTAAGGATTCTTGAGAGTGGAAATATTGAAGAGAATGGGAGCTCAATTCTTAATGTTCTGCCAAGGCCCAAGGGATTTTCCTACTTGATGTAATAGTCTATCCAGCCCTGAGAATCTGGTTATGGGGGTTCATATGTACAGGATATTAAGTATGAATTTTTTTTCTCCCTTTTACTTTCTCTAAATTGCTGCAGTATTCTGTCTTTCTAACTTCTCACAGCAGGGCGAGGAAACCATCTCTTCCTCCAACTCTCCTTTTTACTTTTTCCTATTTAAAAGGTCTATTTTACCTTATGTGAAAATTGCAGAGCAATTGATTCTCTTCATTTTGATTTAAAAAATTCTGGGATGCCTGAAGCAGTCATCTTCCCCTGACAAGCACTACCATTCAGATCTGACCAATCCAGCTAGAGGTAATTTAAAGAATCTCAAGTTTAACAATCAATAGCTAAGAGAAACTGATACTATGGTTGTTTAAAAGATTAGAAACAGTAGTATACAGTCCATTTCAGAGTTCACATCTTCTTGGAGAGACAGTAAGAGAAGTATTGGCTCAGAAGGCAGAGGATTTATTTTGAGACTATGGTAAAAAGTTTGAGGAATTGTAAAGATCCTTAGTTTATTATAGCTTTGTTTGATTCTGTGTTTTAAGTGTGGTTCTACTCTGTGAATATGTCCTCATGGGACTTATCCCATTGACTTGCACCACAAATGTGCTTGTCTTCAGGGGGTCAAGTAGGAAAAAAAAAATTTTACTTTTCCAAGTTCTGCTCGGAAAATAAGCTCCACCCACTTGAGATGAGAAAATGAGATGCTGTTTTCAAAAGACTGCAGATACTGAAAACTGGATCACATGGTCTATGGGGCTTTTCATAGAATATCAGGATTGGAAGGGACCTCAGGAAGTCATCTAGTCCAGTTTTTCTTTGAAATCATAAGAACTAGAGACTTTTTTTTTAAAGTAAGGTTGAAATTAGACCTTCAGTTATACATGTGGAATCTAATTTTCCTTCAGTGGGTTTGTACAGTTGGAACTCATTGGGACTTAGTTTATGATTACCAAGAAGAACAAGAATCCAATTCCCTTGCTCCCAGCTGTGTTGACCTTTCAGTGATAAATGGAGTAAAAATCAGTAAAAAGAAACTGTTGTTAAAGTAAGCTGTATATACAATAGGAACACATCTGTTGTAAGAACATACCATTTTTATAAATCCAATTTCAGAGTATAAACACTTTAAATTAAATTTGTCTGAGTCACCCGATACTGGAATAGAATTGAAGTATGTTCTTCACTGACTATCGTTAAACATATCTGATTGCTTTAGATATATTTTCCACTGGACAGTGTCTTTATATTGTCAAATGTATAAAAATGTTTGATAGGATACCACACACATAGGTATTTATTTATGACTCCCATATTCTGAGAATCTATTTACTTTTCCTTAGGAGACAGGAATGTTTCATCAGGGTTAATTATGTCTTTACAGTAAACTGTATAGTTAAATCACTCATATGCATAGACATCTTTACGACTCATAACTACATTAAAATGTTTAGAGCTGCTTATTGAAAATGCACACAATGGACTCTGCTCTTATCTACTGTCTCAATTGCTTCCCTTTTCCAAAGCTATTACAAGAACTATACGTGTGAAAATGCATAGAATAGGAAGGTATTATCTTCAAGAACTCTGCACAAAGGCAATTCTGTGTCTGACAAAGGGACCAGCTACCTCACAAAGGAATAAACAGAGCTGAATCCAAGGCCAAAGATGAACATGTGCCTCAAGCAGTAGATCAACAATTGAAGGAAATAGCCCTGAGTACTCAGTCATAAGATTTGTGAGCCTGAGAAAGAGAAGAAAAGGGAGACAAAGAAAGTTGTTGCCTGTATGTTCAATCTGATGTGCCCTCTATGCTCTCTTTCTGTGAACAGACATACAGACACTCCCACACTTACAGAAATCCGCGCTTACGGAAAAAACTCTGTAAGCTAAAAATAGGATGGGGTTTTTTTGTGTAATGGTCGGAGATACGTCTCCGACTTACGCAAATTCTGAGTTACGCAAGGCGTTCTGGAACGGAACGCTTGCGTACGTCGGGGAGCGTCTGTATAGCAGAAGAGAAATACACCTAAGGTAATGTCAGTAATCTACCTCCTATCCATTTTTAATGTATAAGTGAAGGAAAGTTGACCAAATGGACAACAGTGACCATAGTTCAGAACAAGGATTACTCTTGAGGGCATTCTGCACCAAAAAATAAAAATTTTGTGCACAATATTTTAAAACTCTGCAAATTTTATTTGTCAAATAAATGTGAAGGCTCCAGCATGGCATTGGGGAGCACAGGCCACTGGCTGCACAGAGGAGGGAGATCATTGTGCAGCTCCTCTCTCCCCTGCCCCCGGGACATGGACTCAACTGTGAGGCTGCACCCAACCCTGACACAGCGCAAGGACTGGGCCTGTTCCAGAAACACCCCAGGGACCTGCCCCTCCGTGTGGGCAGGCAGGCTCAGCAAGGCAGGATCCAAGTGTGGAGGGCTTTAGTGGGGGGAATGCAGGTGTGGGTTGAGAGGGTTCTGTGTGGGGCAATGTAGGTGCGGGCAGCTCAGTAGTGGATTCGGGTGTGGGGGGATCTGGATACACAGGGGGTTGTTGGGGGTTCTGGGTGCAACGGTAATGGGACTCTGCAGGGGGGTCCAGGTGAAAATGGTTGGATCTCAGTGTGTGGGGGATAGAGCTCAGCAGGGGGTTCTCGGTGTGGGGGGCTCAGTGAGGGGTCCAGATTCTGGGGGAGTGGGGATCCAGGTGCAGCTGCTTGGTGGCGTGGGGATCCGGGTGGGGGTGACTTGTCGGGGTGGTCCAGGTGCAGGGGGAGTGGGGCTTATTGGGGGGGTAAGGCTTGGTGGGAGGATCTGGGTATGAGGGGGTCTGGATGCACGGGGGTTGGGTGGATGGGGGAGCAGCTCCCTGTACCGGGATCCCTCCCTCTGCAGCTGAGGAGCGATGCGTGCAGGAAGCGTGGGGCGGGGGGGGGGGGGGGCGGGAGTTTGCATAGCTTCCTGCAGCCAGGGGAGAAATCTGGGCGTGCCATGCAGGGGAAGAGGAAGTCCCGTCCTCCCGAGTACAGCCAGGACTAGCAGCCGAGCCCAGCGCAGGATAGGAGCCACTAGACGGGTCTTTCCCAGTCCCACCTCCTGCCCCACAGTCATTTCTCTCTCTGCTGGCTTCCCTGGGCACCCAGAACATACTGCTGGGGAGGGTTGTATGACCACTCTTGTGACTTCCCTTTGCTTCCCTGTCAGAAAGTCATTTTTCTGCAGAGAAGCAAAAAAAATCTGTGGTGGACATAAATGCTGCCCATGAGCAGTGGTGCAGAATTCCCTGAGGAGTAAAGGGTGTTCCTCTTCCCGGATAACATATACTTGGCAGCATAGGTGCTGGAAAAGTTTTTATAGTGGGGATGCTGAGAACCATTGAACCAAACTGTAAACCCTGTATATGTTTCAAACCAGGGGGTGGAGGAGCACCCCCAGCATCCGTAGTTCAAGCACCTATGCTAGGCAGAGTCCTTTCAATATCAGTTGTTGGGTACATCTACACAGCACGTAGCAGTAAGTCTCAGGTTGACAGACTCAGGCTTGCGCTAAATGCTTGGGCTGGAGCTCAGGCTCTGAAGCTTAGGCAGAGGGATGGGCTTGGTTCCAGCCCTCCACAAATGACTACACAGCTGTTTTTAGTACTGTAGCACGAGCCCCACAAGCCTGAGTCTGTTGAGCTGGGCTCTGAGACTCACTGCCGTAGGCTGTACAGATGTACTCATAAAGGTTAACCTCTATAAGGTAAAAAGAACAGGATTACTTGTGGCACCTTAGAGACTAACAAATTTATTTCAGCATAAGCTTTCGTGGGTTAGAACCCACTTTATCAGACGCATGGAATGGAACATACAGTGAGCAGATATTTATACATTCAGAGAAACATGAAAAGGTGGAAGTGCCTATACCAACTTTAAGAGGCTAATTATTTAAGAGGAACTATATCAGCAGGGGGAAAAAAACTTTTGAAGTGATAAACAAGATGGCCCATTGCGGACAGTTGACACAAAGGTGTGTGTGAGGATAGTTAACTTAAGGGAAATAGATTCAATTAACGTAAAGGTAGATGAGCTTGTGTGAAAGAATGCCTGTTTACCCCATGCTAGTAAGAGGGTGATACTGCGCCTAGACCTTGAACATACAGGATAGAGCTATATGACTTCATAATGCAGAGAAAGAAGTAGACTTTGCTGAAGTAAAGCTAACAAATTCCTCTGGAACTTTGTAGCAAAATATGTAGGGTGCATCTTTATCAGAAAGGCAGCCTATTAAATAAACAGTTCCCCCAATATCAATTAATAGTTAATACAACAAAATATAGGCTAGTGTTTTCTCTCCTTACCAGCAGAAATTTCCCCATTTATAACACTGCAAAAATCCACACACTTACAAAACCATGCAGAGTTTTATTTTACCTTTGCCTGCACCTACAGCAGGAGAGAGAATACCAGCTTTAATGGGGGAAAATAAAAATAGGACACTATATAATTAGATACAACACCAGAGGGAACATATATATAAATATAAATTGTCATAAAAGCATGCTCTAAGTGAAATATATTAGATCAAAGGAGTAAGAAATTAAATACATACTTATGCTGAACATTGATAGATTATTCTAAAAGTTAATATACATGCATTTATTAATCTTTACTGTTCATGCTTGTTAACATTCACTTTTTAAAAAAAGTTACATTTTATGATATAATCGGAATACACCTATTAGATCTACTGGGTTTCATACCAACCAATTTACAGCAGTTCCAACAAATTATAAGCTTACCAAGTATGAAACAAGTAAATCTAAAGCTAGCAATAAAACAGAATTTAATATTAGAGGTGTGCAAAATTATCAAAGGCCGCATTAGAAAATTCCCACAGTGATTTTAATTATTTAAATTGAATTTTCATAGTATTTTAAAGGATAGCACTCCCAACAGAAGAATTTTGTACCTGATCCTAAATCTAAAATGCTTAAAACAACGTAAGCTTGTAAAGAGATACTCTTACTCCTAAGTTAATATGTGGCTGTCCTAGACTCTAACTGGTGACCATATACTGGGCTGGTCTTGGTCCTAGCTGTTACTACATTTACAGTACACCCATTTCCTGCTAGGCCCAGGACAAAACATTTAGACTATATGTAAGTTATTGTGACTTAGAGATGTGTATTGTTTTAGACTTTATAGATTTTCTACTAGCCAAACTGTAGCAGACAGCATTTTATGACTTTATCACTGGACGAAGGATAATAACAAGAACAAAGTATTGTACCTGTGACCAGAAGAGATCAAGGAAGCAGAATAATATAGATATAGTATAGATGACTGGGAGAAGGCACTTAAGAGTATGTAAAGTTGCATGAAACTTTGAAGGGCACAGCCTAGCCCAGAAAAGCAATTAGCCTAGGTCTTGTAAGGAAAGTGATATATAGAGGTGGCTTTTTACACCAATTTTTTTAAGTATCACGGTAGAAAAATTTTGCACAGCTTTTCTTTAAAATCTGTTTTAAATAGTTTATATTAGTGCACACTAAAACTTGGTATTCACTAGATAATTTTTAATAAAGATTGCTTCAGCAAGGAAAAAGTACTAATATTTTGAATAAAACAAGTAGGATTCTTTAAACTTAAATGGACTTTCTTTATACATACCCAGCTTACCTTCATCCATAATTGTCACTGCTTCCTCAGTTATTTGACTTCCAGATCCGACTGATGTTTGTGCATAAAAGTAAAACTTGTATCGTGTGCTGTAATTTAAATTACTTAATATCAAGCTGGTCTCGTTTGCAGGAATTCTGATCTCTACCAAGGGGCCTAATTCATGAGTGCTGTTAACTGTCATTGTGAGAAAAGCATAAAGAGTTAGATGATTTATCTTTGAATATCAAATTAGGAACACAGTCTATATTACAGTTGTGTTAATTAAAAAGTTTTATAACCAGGTAATGCCTTTCTTTTCAAATTTCTCTACAGTGCTGTTCATTTTCTGATTCCAGAAATGATAAGTACCGTAACTTCTGCTATCTTATGTGATAAATCAGCTATATGCTGGATAGAGGCTAGGCTTGCGTGGCTATGTAAGGGGGCATAAGGTGCAGTTTACTCCCTCGTGTGAATGGCAGGGAGACAGGGAGGTATTTTTACCAGTAAAAAGACTAAGGGCAACATTTTCCAACGCACCTAAGTGACTTAGGAGCCTAAGCCCCATTTTGAAAAATGACTTTGCATTATATTTTCAAAGGTATTTAAGGGCCTAAGGATAAAGATAGTTGTCTAGTGGGATTTTCAAAAGTGTCTATGTAGGTTAGGTGCCTAAATGCCTTTGAACAATCTGACCTTCAGGCACTTAGGAGTGTAAGTCACTTTGAAACTGGGACACCTGTGTCATTTTTGAAATGGGCCTTATGTGCTTTTGAAAAATTTATCCTAAAAAAACTGCTAAAAGCTAATGAACATACTAAACGAACTACCTAGGAATAAAACACACTAAATGTTGGGACAAAAATAGTCAAATGATTGCTAACTGGTGCCAAGCTACTGCAGCAGTTGAACACAAATTGAGGCAGCTGGGAGTTTTTTATGTGGGAGGGACTTATGGCTCCAAATGGTTCTAGGTGCATAGCCTGAGACAAGTGCATCCCAGGGGCAGGGCTGAGTGAGAAGCAATCTTGGAGATGAATTAAAAGTTAAGATACTTTCTGATATCAGTAGATGATTATGTGATTAAAGGTCCTCATTACTGTCATTATTGAAACACATATTTGTAATTTATCAGTATTAAAGTACAAATACATATTTTATACATATATCTAGTGCATTTTTACTTTAATACTGATAAATTGCCCCCCCCCCCCACACACACACACATTTCATAGTCAAATGAACCCCATACTGTTACCACGCAGAGAATAAAATATTCCAAATAGGACAAGCATCATGTTGCCACTAGTTTTTTTTTATATTCCCTGTGTTTTACTTGAACATTCATAAACTGTAAATATATGCACATATGTGCATGTTATACATGGTCCAACAGATTTTTTATTTTTTGGCAACTGATCCATGCATGCTTCCTTTAAAATATAATAAAAAGGTATGTATGTGCAATTATCAACTAAACAATAAAAAAACCACTCAGATGAACCTGCAGCTAGAGCCCCTCAATACTGACATCTTTTTGTATTACACTGCAATACATATTACATATTATTGCAATGTCAGGCGTAGGCAGTTGCTCTTGGAGCACTAGCAAAGAAAACTCCAGCTGTACATGAAAGAGTGTTTGTGATGCAGCAGGTGGAAGTCTTCTCTTCACATTGATAATGAATTAAATACGCCTTCAGCCACCTGGAGTGCTCAGCCAGGATAAAGGATGGGGTGCACAAGGTGTTTGAGATGGCCACGTGGGCTGCCCTGCAGACCAAGTGCGGGCACAAAAAGAACTCATTCCAGTTACTGTAACCCCCGCCACCTACTGCCGGGCCCTCCTTCTGATCCCCATGCTTGGAGGGTAGTGGGGTCAGGGCCCCTCCATCATAGCCTCACAGCTCAATAAGGTAGATCTGACTATCTTCTCTGGCTGCCGGAACCTCGTGCAGCCATGCGGGGTGATCTGTGGCAAAGCCCCCCTCAATCCCAGCCATGGGGGCCCCAGTCTCCCTCCATGAACAGTTCGCGGGGGGGGGGGGGAGGGGGCAATGCCTCCCAGCAGCTCTGCTTCAGCCCCTTCCAATCCCCCCTTAATCAGAGCCTGAAATCACTTGGCTTGCCCAGAACAGCCTGCCCTGCCTTGGAAGTCCTGGCCAGTCGCAACCTGCTGACCCCCACTGAGGAGCTCATCGCTGCTGCCACCAGTTTGAATATGTCAGCCTGGGCCTTTCCCACCCCCAGGCTTCTAACCATGCCACCTCCTTGCTCGGGGGAGTGCTGGATCATTATCAAGGTGCCCCTCTCCTGGGCTCTGCCTCCTGCACCAGGGCAGGGTGGGGTCATGGGTACTGCCCCCTGCTGTACAGGTTTCTCCCTCCACACTCCTATTTATGTCTTGCCAAGCAGGGGTGGCCACTCAGAGAACTATATATTTTTATGCAAGGGCACCGCGGGCTGCTTTGCCTGAGGAGGGCACCCAGCTCCCGCTCTTCCCTCTCAGGGCCAGGGCCCCCTTGCCTCTTCGCAGTAGCCAGTGCCACAGTCAGACCACTGTGGGCATGGTCTCCCGGAGCCACTCCCCAAGTCACAGACGCCGGCCATGCTGCCCCATCTGATTTGCAAAAGTGGTTGTTACTTTTCATCTGTACTTGAAAGACAATCAAGATGACTCTTAGGGGCTCAGTCTTTCAGAAAATATATGAATTAATTCCAGACCATTTGTAGTCATGATAAATCTGACAGAATTTTTGCAAAATTATATTCTGCCTACCTACATTCCCCATACGCGTCAACTGGGCAGAGTACTTTCTATCCTGTAAGTGTTGTGTAATGGTATGGTGTTCTGTTGAACCACTGTTGTTACATTTTATCTCAGAGATCTCTGCTCTCCAGTGGTGGATGAAGTGATTAGTATATATTTGATGTAAAATCAGTTAGTAAATTCTATAAAGGGATCCAAGTGTATGATATATGCTACATGTCAGATATTTATCATGACCATAGCAGAGAGCTCAACTGTATTTATTAGAGTAACAATACTGTATTTCTGCTATCATTTATAAGAATTACATTGCTCCCAGGAACCCAAGGCAGGGTCAAGGACATATTGTACATATAAAGAAATGGTCCCTGCCACAAAGAACTTAACATCTAATTTAAGACAGAAACATATGAAGTAAATGTGACAAATAAACAGAAGAAATGCAGGAGGGAGGACAATTAATTGGATTTGAGTCATTCAAAAGTTTTTGGTTTTTGATGTAAATAAAACCAAAATCTTGATAACACCAGCTACCTGCCTAACCATTATCAGCTGGCTATTTACTGTAGACATCATGGTAGAACTGGGAATCTGAAGGAAGACAGGTTAGTGGCTTTTCAGTCTAGATTGAGAGGGTATTCCATGACTTCTTTATTGCTTAGCTGACAATTGCACATCAGCTTTTACTTGCATTTTGGGATGAAGCATGGATCAAATCATTGTAGAGAAGTACAAATAAATAAAAAACACAAAATACGGCAGTTGTAGCCCAGAGGATAAACTCTTCCACTTGGGACCATTGTCAATGTCTTCAACCTTTACCATATTAGAACAAATATAACATTCAGCATGATTTATTTTTAATTTATAAAAGATATACCACACAGTTGTTGTAAATTGTGAAATTACTACTGAATTAAATAAATAAATTAGTATTCCGCAGGCAGGTGGTCTGAGACAGGTTTTTGATTTTACCATTATTTACTTACTTGGTTGAAACTTTAGTGTATATGCTATCAAAACACCATTTGGGTGAGTAGGTGGACCCCATTCCAAAGTGAGAGAGTCCAGTGTTGGATTAGTAATCTTCAAAAAGGAAGGTGAGCTGGGAACTTGTAAGAAGAATATATGGTAAATGCTAAGTATATTGCACTAGAATGTCTTTTAAAATACTATGGCATAACTTCTGTATCACCTTTACATTTGCTTTCACTTTTGTACATAAAAACATAATGTTTAATATCATGCCTACTATAAACCCCCAATTTTATTTCCAAGAAAGTTTAAAATTTAACAACAATCAGACAACATGCTATTTTTGAATTTACTAAGCTTAGTTTTATACCTTAATTTCCTCATTTCATACCTCCTTCAGGAGTCTTAAATAATCTGTCAGGGCTTGCTGGTCCTTCCCCTTTACCATTAACAACTCTAACATTCAGCTTGTAAGAACTATAAGGCTCCAGTCCCGGCAACATTCCATGTGTCTTGTTTCCACTGAATGTCAGAATCTTTTTCTCCACATGCCGACGCCTTCTTTTAGATAAACTCTGGACTTTCCAGTAGTAAATCTAAGCATTAAAAACAAAAATCTGTAGTGAGTATTGTGGTGTTCCAGTTTTGCAAACTGGTATCTATGCTTTTTTCATGAATACCTAACTACATTTTAAAAGGTGGTTACTTAGGACTAGACAGTGGCTTTTCAGCAAGCTCCATGTAAGGGGCGGTGCTTAGTTGCACTGTCCCAGAAGCAGACCAAGAATCAGACTGTGACTTTCAGAATCTTGAAGACATATTTGTGTGTGAAGGACACAAAGGGATTTTTATAGTCTGGAATGATAGGCAAATTATCAAAGGAGACTGACAATCCAGTCCTCCAACGAAATCCACACAGGTGCAGGAGTCTGCCTGCCTTCATCTCACTGCAGAATCTGGGTCTCAGGCTGAGACAGGCTGAGGATGACCAATAAAGCTTCTTTTGCAGTCCATTTTACATATACATCAATTTTTTTAAGAAAGGAACTTTCCCCTCTTGTAGAGGCTGTTCTCTCTTCACATCAGTTCGTGTTCTCTTGCTTCTGAATACTTAACCGTCTTTAATAAGGGATAGATACATGAAAGTGAATGAACAGACATGTGGGATGAAGTTTAAGCAGATGGCCATTTTATTTAACAGTGAAGAGGGGGATTATGTGCCCTGCCTCCCATGCTCTCATACCAAGCATTTAACACTGTGGTGTTCAGAACTCCCACCATAGAACTAATAACTAGGCTCATCCCTAGGACTCAGCTAATTTTTGAATCCTCTCCACCTCCCCCACATTGAGGGGTCAGAGGCTCCCAAGGAAGGACTTCAGGTCTCCCCTTTTCCCATCGGTGAAAGGTCCACCACCATAATCCCAGGTCTCATTTACCTCTGGGATCTGGTCCCTTTTATCCTTATGCACATTGGACACCAGCCACAAGTTGTGGCAAGCTAAGCAGTCTTACTTTTCTAAGTCTTAATGCTATAACCTAACTGTGCCTCCATGATGTTGCAAAGAAACCCACCAGACCAGACCTTCTTACCAATTTGGTCCAATGGGAAAAATTCCTTCCTGATCCCAAAATGGGCAATTAGTCAGACCTGCAGCATCCTAAATTACAGCATCAATATTATACTAAGTATAATAACTAACCAGTGAGCCCATTCCTCCATGTCCAGCCAATGAAAAGGCAGCAGACCTGGCAGTGGGTAGCCCCCAGTTGTAATAATTCACCCGACAAATATACCCTTATTGTGAACCCAACTGTGGGAACACTGACAAAAGTTTACAAATGGTTCCAATCACATATAACAATAAATGTTGATGGGAAAGGGTGCAAAAAGGAGAAAGAAAGACTGAATTAGTCCAAACAAAAAGGCTTGCTGATATTACTCAAGACTGTGTTAAGATCATGTATGATAAACAAGAGATGTGTGGGACCAGAAATCAAAGAAGAAATGGCTACTTACTGTAACTGTGGTTCTTGGACATGTGCTGGAGACATGTATTCCAATTAGGTGTGTGCGCCCTATGTGCCAGAGCTGGAGACTTTTGCCTAGCAGTACCCATAAAGGGGTGGTGCTCACGCCTTGTGTCCGCAATCCCTCCCCTATATAAGGCAGCACTGCCCCAATCACTCAGTTCCTTCACACTGAACATCCAGGGAAGACTCCGAAGCACAGGGGAAGGAGGGTTGGTTGAGGAATATACATCTGCATCACATCTCAAAGAACCAAAATACAGTAAGTAACCATTTATTATTATTATTCGAGTACTTGTAGACATGTATTTCAACTAGGTGACCAGTACCCCCATCTGGAGGTGGGGCTCGGAGTCTATCTGAGTAAGGATCACAGGACTGCTCTTCTGACATTAGTGTCCGCTCTGGAAGAAGCAGTGAGCGTGTAATGATCCATAAGTGTATGTACAGACACCTAGGAGGCTGCCCTACAAATGTCCGATATGGAAATGTCATTGAGTAATGCTACCGACATTGCCTGCGCTCCCGAACATGCCCTTATCTGTTGAGAAGGCGTAGCTGATGTTATCTCATATGCAGTCTTGATACAAGACATTATCCATCTAGAGGTTGTCTGTGAAGAGATTGCTTGTCCCTTCATGCAGTCCACATATAATAAAAAACAGTCCAGGCAAGCACAAAATTGTTCGGTCCTGGTCAGATAAAAGGCTAGACAGCATCTAACATCTAATGTATGGAGGCATTGCTCCTCTGGGAAGGAATGCAGCTTGGGGAAAAATACAGGCAAATACACCGCCTGGGTTAAATTGAACTGAGAGACCACCTGGCATACAAACTTCTGACGTGGATGGAGCATAACCTTATCCTTGGAGAATTGTGTGTAAGGAGGCCATGCCTTTAGCGCCAGCAACTCACCCACCCTCCCGACAGAGGTAATAGTCATCAAGAATGCTGTTTTCTGAGACAGGAGAGGCAGTGGATAGGAAGGAAGGGGCTTGAATGGAAGCTTTAGTAGAGCTGCTAAAACTGTGTTCAGGTCCCACAACTGGCTCTTGGACTGGAGGATGCAGGTGGAGAAGTCCTTTCAGAAATCTCACCACCATGGCACTGGAGAAAATCAATTTTCCGTGGATAGGTGGATAAAATGCCAATATTGCTGCCAAGTGCATTCTTAGAGAACTGAGTGCTAAACTGGATTCCTGAAGGTATAGCAGGTACTCCAGTATGTCCTGGATGGAAGTCTCTGGTGGATGGCCCCACGGGGCAAGGACCAGATGGAAAACCTCTTCCACTTCGCCAGGTACACTGATCTAGTGGAAGGCTTCCTACTGTTAAGTAGGACCTGTTGGACAGCCTCCAAGCAACACTTTTCCTCCTTGTTCAGTCATGCAGCAGCCACACCATAAAGTGCACAGGGCTGATCACTGGATGCAAGGTGCAGCTTCAGTCCTGTGTGAGGAGGTCAGGAAGGAAAGGAAGTGGCATGGGATGCTGAACTTAAGAGTGAGGAGGTCCCAAAACCAGCACTGTCTCAGCCATGATGAGGCGATCAGGATAAGCCTGTCTCGATCCACCTTGAGCTTGGCAATGACCTGGGGAATGAACACAGCAGAGTCGACAGAGGAAGAGGAAGCCCAGGCTGAGCCCCTTCAAGAGCAGAATAGGTGACACTTCCTGTTTTCCCTCACTGCAAAGAGGTTGATCGTGGGGATGCCCCACATTGTGAAAACCATCCAAAGGGCCTCCGCCTTCAGGGACCATTCGTAGCTCGGGGAGAAAAACCTGCTGAGGTGATCTGTGAGGTGGTTCTGGATCCCTGGTAAGTAGATAGCTATTGAGGTGTGTTGGTAGCCGGTGACTTGGTTGGAGAGGGCTAAGTGAAGGGGATGCCTTGCACACGTTGCGTGGGGACTCCCACCAGCACAGGGACTCCAGGAATGATGGAGGAAGGTGAGCCAACCTGTCCAGAGAATGCAGGGCAGGGCAGTAAACCATCGTGAGCCACATCTGAAGAGGGCAAACACACAACCTGGTGAGCTGTACCACCTGGCCCAACAGGCTCAGACACATGCCGACTGTTGTAAATAGTTGTGATTGCAGATCAAGACACATCTGTCAAATCGCCTGGAAGTGGTCAGTCAGCAGAAATGTCCTTAACCTCGTGGGATGCAGCAGGGCCCAACGAACTCTGTTTGCTGAGCGGGAGCCAAGGCTGACTTTACGGTGTTTAAAATGAGTCCAAAAAGGTTGAGTAAACATAGCACGGTGTCAATATGGGCAAGAACCTCCTTTCTGGAGCCACCCTTCAGCAGCCAGTCATTGAGGTAGGGGAAGATATGGATTTTCTTCCATGACTACGGCCATGCATTTGATGAAGACTCAAGGGGAAGGGAATCGGGGAGAAGAGAGGCCAAACGGGAGAACTGTGTACTGAAAGTGGCAGTTTCCTACCATGAAGTGAAGAAACTTCTTGTGACTCAGCAGAATGGCCACATGAAAGTAAGCATCTTGAAGGTCCAGAGCAGTGAACCAGTTGTTCTGAGACAAAGCAGGGAGGATACCTCCTCCACCGCTCCCAACGCTAGCAGAGAGCTGACCTGCTCAAAGAGCAGTGTCTCACGAGAGGGGGTCCCTGAAGAAGGATGGGAAGCTGGTGGCGAGGGGGCATGGAGAAGAACTGGATGGTATAGCCCGATCTGACAGTGTCTAGGACCCCACTGTTGGAGGTAATCAAGACCCAGGCATTGTAAAAATGGGCC
This sequence comes from Macrochelys suwanniensis, assembly GCA_033296515.1. NCBI lineage: Eukaryota > Metazoa > Chordata > Testudines > Chelydridae > Macrochelys > Macrochelys suwanniensis. Next base: position 292,798,421 of record CM065775.1, read on the forward strand.
AGCATGTCCTCAAAGGAACGTGGGGGGGATGACAAGGGAGGAAGAACAACTGGAACAGTGCTCTGGTTCAAAAAGTCAAAATGTCTGCTTAGCAGACACCAAAGGAGAGCACGCACACCGGTTGGGCCTCAAGACCGAGTGTTTCCTCTTATGATACTTGTCCCTCTTCCTGGAGTTTTGAGGGGGAAGGGCTGCACAAACAGATACTGCAGCCTGTACAGCTGTTGTTACTGTTCCCCGCAGTGGCACATACACCCCCAAATACCTTAAAGTAGCCCTCGAATCCTTAAAGGAATGCAGGGTTTCATCAGTCTTGTCCGGAAACAAGGTTCGGCCATCAAAAGGCGAGTCCTCAATCGCTTGCTGGATATCCAGAGTGATCCCCAAGTTTTGGATCCAGGAAGCCCTCTTCATGGTAATTGCCCCTGGCTGAAGTGTCTGCAACATCAAGGGTGGATTGAAGAGATGTTTTGGCCACCAAGCAGCCCTCAAAGACAAATGCCAGAAACTCCTCTTGAGAAGCCTTGGGCAATTGGTCCTCAAATTTGGCCATAGCTGACCAATTAAGAAAGTCCTACTCGGCCAGCAAAGCTTGCTTGTTTGTGATCCTCATCTACAGTGAAGAGGATCTGTATATCTTTCTTCCCAAAAGATCCAGGCTCTTAGAGTCTCTGTCTTTGGGAGTGGACTTGAATCTGCCCTGCTGGGCTGTCATTCACCGCCATGACCACCAAGGAGTTCTAGGCCAGATGGGAACAGAACCACATGTATCCCTGAACAAGCATAAAACAGCACTTCTCCAAACGCTTGGCACTGGCGGTACTGAGGCCAGTGTACCCCAAAAAGCTCTCGCAGGCTCAAGGAACGCCTTGTTAATTGGAAGGGCCACCCTTCCAGGGACAGAGGGCTGGAAAATGTCCATGAGTTTATGGGTATTCTCCTGGAGAAACTCTGCTTGATTACCAAGGGATGCAGCCACACGGTGTAAAAGGTACTGGTATGCCTTGAAGCTCTCCAGGATGGAAGGGGAGAATGAACCAGGCAGCACCGCATTGTCTGGGGACAAGGACGGGGCTGTTGGCTGAGCCACAGATGGGTCGCTCCTGAGGTAGCATCTCCAGATGGGCAAATCTGGTGGCTCCACAGGAAGGGGAACCATGGACATCTGGACTTGCGGCTGATCTGCAGCCCCCAAAGTCACATGAGCAGGCAATCTTGGTTTTGACTTGGACAAAGGCGCTTCCCACTGAGCCCAAGGGGACTACTGGTATGGGTAAGACATTGGTGGTCAGTAGGCATGGGGCCATGCTTGTCCATCCCGGCCGTGGGGCACACACCAACCCTGGCAGCCACACTGGTCTACCGGTGGCCTTTGGTCCTCCTCAGACCAAGTGGAGTGGGATGATAAGGAAACAGAAGAGTCCTGACACCTTGGAGACTTTCAGGGGGTGGGGAGCGACTCCAGAGGGAGCCAACAGGCAACCCAATTCATCCATGGCCCAGAATGAGGTCAGCACCACCAGTGCTGAAAAAGCCTGTGCTGCAAGCCAGGACAGTCCCAGTGAAAACAGTGGTACTGCAGCACTTGAGCGTCTCACTGTCAAGAGTGGCAACAACCTCCACGGAGCCTGATACTGAAGAACCTTGGAGTCCATACCAACCACCGGGAGGGATGCTTCCTGGTGCAGTGCTGAAGGGCCTGAGAGTTCGGCAGCACACTCCAAATGGGGGCCCATCGTGGGCGCCAGCATCACAAAGTCCTGGACCAGCGACAAAGATGGGACTGAAAGGCAGAGAAGGTCTGCCGCAGCCTTGTACGCTATTCCTGTCAGTACCAGACTCAACAGACACCTGGAGGCTAGAACTGGAGTCAATGGTATGGGGTGTCTGCCTCCCTACCCTGTACCAAGGGAGGGTCAGAGGTACCCATGGCATCCCATGCACTGGAGTCGGTCTTGTGCTGGTCTGTGCGTCTCTTAGGGGAGGCAGAAGAGTTGCCTCAGGACCTGGAGCGCTCATGATTCATCTTATGAGACCACTTCTTTGGCATCAATGACAGAGAACGACTCCTGTACCTCTTCGGAGAGGCCCCTGCCCTGGAACGGGAGGCAGCAGCACTTTCTAAGCTGGATGGTGATCAGCAGCCCAAGGAAGGCCTTGGTACTGGGTCAGGCCGCATGGCCTGTTCAAGCAGGTGCTGCTTAAGCCAAAGGTCCCGCGACACCTGAGTCCTCTTTTTGAACAATTTACAGATTGAACAGAGCTCCTTAAGGTGGGCAAAGCCAGCGTCTTGTATGGGGGTGACGGTTAGGAAGTGCCCCTCCACACAGAGGGCAGTGTCTGTACCCCGGAGAGGGCATCACCAGGGAGCACTACCCCTACCACTGTATTATACTCTATAACTTTTCCACTAACACTAACTAACTAAACTATTAACTATGTACAATTAACTAGGCTAAGAGGGGAAATGGTGAGGTTGTGAGAACAACCACCATGTGGAGCTCTGAATCCAACCGACAGGAGGTGAGCAGGAACTGGCAGGGGGAGCGGGGGAGGTGGCGCTGCCTCATATAACCAGGAGAGGGGCTGAGGACGCTAGGTGCGAGCACTACCCCTCTATGGGTAGTGCTAGGCAAAAGTCTCTAGCACACGGGGCGTGCACACTCATACTTGGAATACATGTCTGCATCTACTCGAAAAAGAACCAAGATTGGTATGTCAGAAACTAGCTTAAATTGCTGGACAAAATAATGAGGGAACAGGCTAGTCTGCTCATCACTCTCTTTTGGTGTCCTAAAAACGAAGACTTAGGGGAGAAAATCAAAGCAAATGCAACAATTACTGACTTAAAAAAGGAAAGGAGCAAGCTTCACCATCATGGCTGCAACTCCTACAGCTCCTGGGACCATGGGATCTACTGTTATACTTTTGGGCCTTTGTCACGCTGATCCTGAGAGAGATGTTCTGATCAGCCCAGGCTGGAGAGAGAGAGCGCCAGATGACATCACCACTGGCTTTGGCTGAATCCTGAACACCACTTTAACAATAGCAGCAGTTACAAAAGCTCCAGCTCAGCTCTTTTTTCCCAAAAACTTATTTTTTTCCCAAAAGGACAGTTATTATCATCTTTAATACCATCTAAGAGATGGTCAAACAAACACTTTTTCCTTATAAAAACTCACTCCAGCGAAAGGGAACAGGAACAAGGGAGGTTGTTAAAACGAAAGCCTTAGTTAATATTTTACATTCCAAATACTTTAACTGATTTTCCCTTTCTGTATCTTTAGTAAAAGGTTAAAGGGATTTTTAATAGTGTGCTTGCCATGGGACTAAGCAGGCCTCTGTGTAGTAAACTCTGGACCTTGTTTAACACTGCTTAATGTGGACAGTGACTGTGTCATGTTAACACCTTTCACTCTTTGGGACCATGTATTCCAACAAATACCAGCCATGTATGTTCTCTTGTGTCTGCCCCGCTCCCTCCATGCATGGACACTGCCTACTTCCCCTGATGTCCGCTCAAAGTTCTTTCACAGTTGACTGCTCGGGAGGGCATTTCTGCCATCCACTTCAAAATTTTAGAATGTTACACACTGCAAACAACTATTGTGCTCTCTTGAAATCTGACTTCATGAGGTGCTGAGCAAATTCAGTCTCTTACCCTGTCCCTTTCTGGTGAATATGAACCCAGTTTTGAATACCTCAGCCCCGATTCCTTCGAGCGCTTCTCCTTTCTTATTCTCGTCATGTTTTCCCTGTGTGCTCATGAAAGGAACTGGATTGACAGAGCTGGAGATTCATCTCTATTCATTTACTCAGCAAAAGGTCAAGATTTTCACTGTCTGGGGGGTGTCTCCGGTAACGCATACTCTTTGGTGTCTGCTAAGTGCTACTCAAAAAAATTCAGTTTGCCTAATAGTGTATTTTCAGACTTAACAAATGTGATGGTTTAATCTCTCTCAGAGTATATTTGTTTTAGTGCTGTGTCACTCTTCTCTTGATTAGAGCCTTCAGATTTTCCCAGAATGAAGGTGAGTTTCCCTGACATAATTACGAAGATTCTCCTTTGCACCTTTTACTTTACCTTTCAGTCTCCTTAAAACAATTCTTCAGAGAGAGTGTTCAAATTTGCCCCCTTAAAATTTTGTGTTACTCCTAGGAACATCACCCTCAAATATATCAACATTTATTTTGCAGGGCCACTGTTACGCTGTGAGTGTGATCCCACTGGTCAAGAGAAAGACTGGTCAAGAGAAAGTATTACAAATGTTATAAAATCTGCTATGAGGAAGATATGAAATAAAAATACTTAGAATAAAAAGAAGAAAAAAAACCCAAACAAGGATATACTAATATTTTGGATCACATAAGCATTCCACACAGCTTCAGTGTTGAAAAATGCTGGTATCTTTTGCCCTCCTGACCAGTTTAGCTTGAACTCCTGCTGGAAGTAGTAGAATCAAAGCTAAACCAGGACTGAGTCATGACATGTTAATATTCAAAAATGTTGAAGTAACAAACTTTTCAAAAAACACTTTAGTAAGGGAATGTCAGCAGTCAGGCTAAAAATTGTCTCTGACTGAAATTAACTTGGAGGCCATCCTACCAGGTGATGCAAAACAACCTTACTAAGAACAGATCAAATAAGTGGTCTATTCATCTGGAAACTGACAGGATCACTACTTCATACCAGTGCTGGCTCTGCAACACAAGGTGCCAGAGCTCTGATTGGTGAAGAAAAGGTGATTTGGTAGGGGAATGTGAAGTTCAAAGACAATATGTTATTCACATAATTTATAGTTCAGCCAGGAAAATGAATTAAAGTAATAGGGAGAAGGGGAGCAGCACCACTTAAAACAATGTGTATGTTTGTTTTTAATCAGAATGATTCACTGCACTCAGTGGTAAAAACTAGGGGCCTGATCTACGGGCCATTTTGCAAATGTTCAAGGGTGAGCTGGGTGTAACCTGCTGCAGCTACCCACATGGCTTTCTATTCCCTGGCTGACTCTCAGTCATGTGACACCTGGGAACACCTTCTCCATTGAGCCGTGTATGCATTTCTAAGGTAATGCTGCACATCCAATGACCAAAAGGTTTGAAATCCAGTTCCAGTAAATACATGCAGTAATCCTAATATAGGAGTCATTTTGTATTCCAGAAAGGCCTGAATTTGGCTTTAGGACTTTGCTATTGTTTCATGAAAGGTAATTGACTGCTTTGTAAATCATAGAAATAACTATGACATTTGAAGTGCACTGTCTTTGTGAAGTAGTTATTCAGATTGGGCCCACTCCAACCCTCACTGAAGTCAACGTGAGGCTTTCCATTGATTTCAATGGGAGTTGGACTAGGCCTATTGGGAAGTATTACCATGCAATGCAGTGTAATCCAAAAGTCTTACTTCTGACAGCCACTCCATTTATTTTGCGCCATCTGCAAATTTTACTAGTAATGACTTTATATTTTCTTCCGGATTGTTGCAGAATGCAGTCTCTGAGCATACTCCTTATGGCACACTGCTGGTGACACCCTGCCTCAGTTTTCTATCCTGGGTCTTCAACGTGCCACACAGCTTCCAACACTGTGCAATTCTTGGAGTGACTTAACCCTCCCACTGAGTCATGTAACAGTCCAACTTCTGCCGTACATAAGTCCAAAAAACCCCACATAAAAACCAGAAAGTCTTCTGACCCATTCTTTAGCTGGTGATAGCCCTTCCTCTCAGGGTCTGTCCTCTCTAGCTAACACTCTTCAACCCTCCTGGACTTTGCTCAGGATTTTCCCACTCTTTCGAGAGTGCCAACTAGATATATGATCCATCCAGGGCCTCTTTCCCTGGTGTCCTTCTGCAACCTGATATCTCCCTACCTGAAGTTCCCCTGCTCCCTGCGGATCCTCTTCAGTTCTCCTCCATACCATCACCCTGCTCCAAGGCCTACTACCACAGGAGCCCCTCCACCCCACTCCCTGTATTCCCCCTTTTTAAACTGAGCCTTTACTGAGATGCAGCTGAGAGGCAGCTAACCAGTCATAAGTGGGACTGGCTACATCCCCTCCTTAAAGGGCCAGTCACTGACATAGATCATTGATAAAGATAAATAGCATTGGGCTAAGAACAGATCCCTGGAAAAACCCACTAAAAATACTCCCACTGGTTAAAAATTTCCAATCTATAATACTTTTTGTGATCTCCTAGATAATCAGATTTTAATCCTTTATTGATTATTGGGCTATATTGATTTTGCACAATGATAATTATTTTTAACCAAAATGCCATGCAGGAATAAGTTAATTGCCTTACATATTTGCCTTAAGTATATTATGTCAACAAATTATCAATCAAAATTGTGGTATAATAAAAAATCTAAAATACTCATTTTAAATAGTAGTTACCTCCCTCCCAAATATATACACATTAGGAATATTTTATTTTGATAGCTGAGGATATAAAAGCTTCTACCGTTACTTACCCTGTATCCTTGAAGGTGTCCTCGGACTGTTTTTAGTGGAATGGGGTCCCAGTGCACCTTGGCTAATGTGCTGTTAACAGTGTGCACCTGCACGTTGCCTGGCGCAACCATTGGTACTGTGTGGGAGAGAGATGCAACAAATCCCAGATTATAATCAGAGACTATATGAACAGATAATACACTCATAAAGAAATGGGTCACACTGTTGTTCCATTTAACAACTGTTTGTTGAAGTGGGCCTCAATATTCATACCACTAAGGTTTATGAAGCCTCTGACTATCCTCCAAAGATTTGAAGTTTACAATTTTCATTTTATTACATGAAAGAAAAATTCCCTCCCACAAATTTTCAATGGCTTTTTTTAATCCCTCTGTGATTTTGTATTTGGATATTTTTAATTAGTACAAGTCAGTCAGTCTGAGAAACTTACAGTCTTCTCCAGAATGTCCAATCACCTCTGCAGGTTCTGGTGCATATCCTAGGTCATTTAAAGCCTGTACTTTCATCTCATATGGAACAAAGGTTGGTGTACCAGATACAATATATTTTGAAACATTTGCAACTATAACAGAAGTCCACTCATCACCAACATCTTTCTGACGCCAACTGACTTTGTATTGAAGACCTGGTCCATTGGACTGAAAACCTTTTAATGGCTAAAATGAAAAACAATGAAATTAACGCATTAAAATTATTTTACAACATTTGTAAAGAAGAGCAATCCAGGATAATAACAAAATCATAGGCTTCTAAAGAAGAACCAATGTGTAAAAATAAGCCTGATTTACCATGTGTTTCCCCCAGTTTTATACGAGTGTAATGCTGTTGAAACTTCTGTTTTGTTTTTACGCTGCTGTAATTTCAGTTACACTGGCATCAAAGTGAAATAATGCATTCATATATCACCCTGAATGTTTTGAAAAGCAGAGAACCTAATCACTAAGTGTTTTAATCATGCAAGCTAACTGATGTAAATATATTCTTGTCGTCAGTTTTCTTCAGTCATGGAAGACAGCTACTACGAAAGAGCTAAAATAAGTTATTATAAATCATATTTCCTAGAGAGCTGGAACCTTTTTAAAGCTGTAATGGGAAGCTGACTTTGCAGTAATGGGTAGCTGGGAATCTGTGTTTAGAAACAGAATCAGAATTCTTGCCTTGTAAGTGTCAGTACAATGAATCCACAAACAACTTGAAGTAGGAAGGTATAATGATAATGTAGTTTATAATAAAGCTTAGTGAAGAGTTAGGATTTAAATCTGAATCCATTCTAAAATTATGAGGCTAACTGATCTAAGACACTATGTATATATTTTAATCTTAATGCATGAAAACACTTCAAGTTATCCTAAATTAATGAGTTTGTCAGGAAGATGGAGAAACCACTGACTAACCAAGGAGAAAACAGTCCTTTGAAAATATGTTTCTCACTGTGAGTATTCATTTACATCTCCCCCCTATTTAAGAAAGGGGAAAGGTTCAGACAAATTAGTGGATTTTTATTTTGTCTCACACAAGCACCAACTATAACATCTCTTAATTTGTTCAAGGTTGATATTTTTAATTTTCTAGAAAATATTACTTATAGGCTAAAAAACTTACCTCCCATATAATGACCAAATTATCGGGTTCTGATCCTATCCCTTGAACACCAGAAGGATTTTCATCTGGATCTAAAAGTTAAATATTTATAATTGAGTAAGGCTCGACTGTTCTTTGAGTTCTAAATAATGCAACGGCATCTAAAGAGTAAATTGATTATTGGTAAATGGTAGTGTTTATTTACTTGCAGCTTTTGTTAGGTATTGTTCAGATGCTTCACTTGGCTGACTTCTACCAATCTCATTGACAGCTATTACACGGAACGAATAGTTAACATATGGAGACAGCTTTAACTGTACAGTTGTCTGAGTCCCACGGACTTCTGTCTGGTAATGCCATACCCCTGGTTCATGCATTCCATCTTCATATTCAATGACAAAATCTATCAACAAAAATTGAGTTCAATTATACGTCAGAACTATAACATTCCTAGGCATCAGAGACTAGCACAGTCATTTATGAATGAAATAATCGTAAGTCAGCAATCCAATCTACACTAAATATTTTTAAAATAAACTTGAAATTATAATAAATAAATTAGACAACACAACTGAACAAGTAGTCCTTAGCAAGAAATGTAATGGAAACATTACTCTTTGACATTCTAACTGTAAGTAAGCATAATTCTATTGTAACAGTTTTAGCTGCTTGGATACTGCCACAACTGGAGCCTTAGAAATACCATACTGAGAGAAAGACACAATAGATAAAATTTTAGCACAGAAATAAGCAGAGAGAAAACATTTGAAACTGTATATGTAGTGTGATGGACCTGCTAAGCAGGGATTATAACTCCCGTCAGCCCTCCCCACTGCACGTCCCCTTTCTCCTGGCCAGGTAAGGGGAAGGGTCCTGAATGAGAAAGTGGCCGGGCTCAACTGGGAAGCGGCGGCTGCTTGGCAAGCCAGGAGCGGCAGAGAAATCGGATGCAGCAAGGAATCTGTGGGAACTGAACACAGCTTCACATGTGGAACATGCTGTGACTGCTGGACATTATAGCTGGGTGCAATCTGTGTGGGATTTATGGGGGAGCAGCAGCAGCTGGGGAGGGAGCCAGTACAGAAGGGCCCCAATGAGAGACACTAACAGAGCCTGGCCTGGAAACCTGCAAGCTCCTGTTTGCTGGAATAGAGACTGGACTGGAGAGGACACCCCAAGCACTAGGCCTGAATGCACTGCTTCTGGGGCCCAAAACAAGATGTTTACTTCTGTCAAAAGTTTGGCTTTGAAAAGATCAGAAAAACCATCTGGTTTATAATTCTGAGGAAGTTAAAGCTTTTCTGTCAACAAAGTTAAATGACACAAAGATATTGCTGCCAATGAGCTTTCAAATTCAACTGTCGCACAATCAGATTAGTTTAAGATTTTAAGGGCACATACCTTCAAAAAATGTATGGGAGTAACTTTATTTCAATGGGGCTTCACATGTGATTAAAAATTTACTCCTGTATGTAAATGCAGGATTGAGCCCTTAAAAGCAGTTTCACATGGATGCAAGTGTCTGTGCTACTGCTTGTAGCAGGATTAGGGGCTTTTGACTGAACTCTCTGGGGCAGGGAATGTATCCTTTCAAATGTTTGAACAGAATGCAACATGTTTGGGGCACCCCTGTAATACTGGTAAATAATAGTAACAATGAAAGAATGTATTTGCTAAGCTTACTACACAAAGGTATATTTCAAAACTCTTTGGAATCTGAAAAATTAAAACAATGAATTTTTGTTCCAGTAAATATAACCAAACATACTTGTAATGGGGCTGTTATTGTCATATCCTGGTATCCAGGACAGCTGTATGCTTCTTTCTAGCTGATCTGTTAATTCTAAATCAAAGGGTGGATTTGGACGATCTGTAAGCCAAATAAATACATAGTAACTAAATATAACATATTAAACTGTTACTTCCTGGCAACAATTCTAACATTTCAACCAAAACTTTTCCAAAAGTACAACAATAAAGAGATCTACTTCCGTTATGCAGATATGATTTAGTGGCCATTTGCATGCAATTGTAATGGAATGGATAAGAACTGATGTTGCTGGGAACTTTCTAAATACATTTGTAACAAGCAAACACTACTGAAGGAAACTCTATGCCTGATTGTTTTGCAATATAAAAGCTACTGTAATGAAAAACAAAGAAATATGAAATGCATGGTTCAGCATCATGTTCAGTTAATGACTAATGAATATGTATAGCTAACTATTATATATGAAATAAAATCTTTGGTCACGGAAAATAAAGAAGCACAGATATTAAAAAGAAACTGTTTCAGAATTACTACAAATATTTCATGCATCAATTTAAGAAAGATGCTTTGCAATAAGAAAAACAAAGACATTTTACTTTTAACCTACACATTTTAAGAAGCCTGAAAATATAAAATAAACTGTTAATACTCTGAAGGCATAATTATGAAATTGTTCATCCCAAATTGCTGAAAATCATTAATTTTATTAATAACTATTTGGAATGAAAGACCGGAGCAGTTCCATTGAGGTTAATGGGACTTATTAAAGTGAATAAAGTTACTCACATTTTTAAGTGTTTGCAGTATCAGGTCCATAGTACCATATTTTGCCTTGCAACGCAAATTCAGAGAATATGATAGTAAACTAAATGCCTTATTCAGGATATTGTAAAAGATAAAAATCTAGGCACTCTTATGCCATAACATTAAAATTAATGTAAAATGTTAATGAGAAGCAGAAAAGAACCTTGGTGATAAAGTCCTATTTCATTTTCAATGTGGAGTAAAATCAAGACATTTATTAGATCAATTCTTTGGCCACTTTTAAGGACCCCTTTCCACTGAGAAAACAGGATGGCTTTTGACTTTGCGAATACCTATCTAGGGCCATGTAAACTGCTACAATTAGATTTTCAGGCCTCGTTTAGCTTATGCTTATGCACTGTGGAAGCTAGAATTAAAGGCCTTGATGCTTCTCTCAGTGAAGCCAACAGCAAAACTCCCTCTAATTTAAATGATGCAAGATCAGACCTATAGTTGTTTTTGATGTGGGCCTTCAGGACACTGCAGAACTTTGTTTTTCAAGTATTTGTTCTGTATTTCATATTATTACAGAAAATATATTGCATTACTGTACTTAGTATGAAGAAATTGTAAACAACAAACTTAAAAAATTGTTTTAAAAATTGTATACTCCCAAATAATTTGAAATAGCCTTGCTGTAAAATTCTAAAGGCTAATACTACAATAATGAAACAGTTTGAACAAACAGCTAATAAGAAAGTGGCATGATTGCACAGAATTCTCTTCTGCTTTAAAAAAAACAACAAAGCTGGTAAAAAGTCATGAAACAGAAAAAAAACCAAAGATGACAATTTGCAATAGGCAAAAGTGTGAAATATGTTTGGTAGATGATGCAGACATATTTTATATTAGTTTACCGTAAATGATAGCTGGAGTTGGGGTAGCAGCTGAAAAGGACATTAATATAAAGGATTTAATCAAGATTAGTAGCCAAACATGATTTTACACAGAGTTAAAGATTATATTTATTAGAGATAATAAAGTAAAGTTATTTTTACTACAAGAAAGGGTCAGTTTTAAATCATGCATTGATTATTTTTTATTTTTTGCAAGAAAGATAAAGTATCCAATTTTTTTCACATGAAAAATTAAATCAAGAAAATAAATACAGTAGAAGACTCTTACACAAACTAGACAAATGTTTTTACCCTTATTTTTCATGTGGACGAGATCAACAACAACTAAAACTGGCATTTTGCTTATCTCACCCTTGAATAGTTATTAAGACCACTGCAGAATTTTACATCACCAGTAGATTTTGGTTTGAGACTGCTATCTTCTCTAGCTAAGAATCACACAGACTATATATTGAAAATATACAGGTGCGTTGCATCTTATGCGCATTTAACATGCACGAATTCAGCTTTGTGCAGTCGGCAAAAAAAAAATAGAGAAAAATAATTTAAAATCTGTATCTGTAGTGCGGGCGATTTCGCTCGCCATTCAACTCAATGAGCGTTTGACTATATGCAGTTTTCACTTTACGCGCTGACTGCGGAACGCAACCCCAGCGTAAGATGAGACTCGCCTGTATTTACAAGGTGGGAGATAATAGACACCAGACTGAAGTAAAGCTGGTTAGAGAAATAAAGGAAGTAGGGCTGCCTTCTCAAACACTCAGTGAGCAGAGCCAATAGCTACTAAAAGAGTTTAAACTCCCGGGGATTGATCTGAGCTGGACAAGAGTGCTGCTTAGCAGCAGGATCTCCTTATCTGGGTATTGATTCCCCCCACAATTGGTGTCCCCAGTCAGCAGAAAGCATGCGCTGGAGGCATATCCACAGTACACTGTGCTCCAGCAGTTCCTGGCTGGTGGACTTCATAGCTATTTCTTAATTACAGGAAGAAATTGTAATTGAAAAAAAAACTAGTCTAAGAAAAATCCTGGAAGCAAGAGTGAAAGTTAAACAAGCATGTTGTTCAACTTGTTTGAAGCAGAATGCAACTGCAGAAGCTGGCAAGAACCTCAAGACAACTGGTGTTGGTGCTGAAATACTCTGCAGAGTCATTGGTCGACTGCACCAGCTCAGATACAATGTAGGTAAAATCCTATCTAGCATGAGATTGACCATGTCCCATTGGAGGCACTACTTGCAGTTTGAACACTTTCTATTAAGCAGCTGGTTCATATTTTACCTTCTGCTTCATATACTACCTTAAAAAATATCAGACAATATAGACAAGATTGAATATAATTTATTTTTTATCTTAAAACTGAACTGAATGCCCAAAGAGCATATATGAGTTGGGGTGTTTTTATTTTATCAAACTCTGTTAGTGCCCATCATATCAAATCTAATACTGCTTGAACAATTTATACAAAACAAACACAGCATTGCCCTTACAACATTTTAAAAGCAATCTTACCAACAACAGTGAGTACGGCACTTGCAGAAACGCTGTCCAGGGTAGTATTTGCAACACATGTATAGGTTCCATCATCCTTATCAGTTATATTCATAATGGCCAAACTATCTTTATGGATAATAAACCTGTAAACAATACATTCAATTGTGGATTTTTCTTAGTTATAATAAAGTTGTGTATAAACATTACCAAATCCTAATGATGGCTTAATATTTTTGTGTGCACCAGCAACATCTCCATGGCTTAATGTAACTTCAACATTTGACTACAACTACATTTTCACTAATAGGTAACATCAGCATTCAAGTGTGTTTTCTTTTCTGAACGACACCTTGTTTAGCAGTTGATTTGGACCTCTGATCTGCAAATGTGTAGCACCAAAAAATGTTGCTTTTTCAGCTCAGAAGCTAGCAGAAGTTTTCAATCCTAACAGTCACTGAAGCAGGATACTGATGTCCTCCAAAAGCCAAGACAGGACACATCACCAACACACAACTAGAGCTGTGAACATCTGATCAGATTTATAACAAATTCACTTATTCTGAGTTTGCTAACCTTTTGTAGCTGCTTTCTTCAAACATTTGTTTGAGCCAATTTTACTGGAATAAAAGTTCACAGAAAGTGAATTGCAAAGTCTTACGTGTACTTGTGTAATATGCCTAATTGTGGAATATTTGCATACTATTTGCCTTAACATTTTCTGCCCAAAATCACGTTTGGAATCCTAGAAATGATTCACCCATGCATGGTCATGAATGTAGGGTAAACACTGACAGAATCTGCTAGAAACATTAATAGGCAGACCCCAATGCAACCAAATCTATACAAAGATATGCTTTTCACTTTTGGAACAAAGAACTTACTTTGTGGAATTTGGCTGTATTGGCAGGTTAACATTAGCACAATATAAACTTCAGCCTAAGAGCCCTACCCAAGCTTGACTGTTGCTAGGGCTTCCCTACAGGATCTCCTCTCTCCTAGCTCCCAACCAACTCCCAGTATGATTTAACAGTAGTTACCTTGCAGTTAAATGTAGAGTTTTAGCCTAGGATGCCCTCAACAGAAAAATACTGCATTCTCATACAAGTTGTTAAAGTTGGCCACATGATCACAAAGCTCTAGTGTTTTCTGGATCAAGAATAGAAAAATTACTTTCTCTGTGGTGATTTAGAATTTCAGGCAGAAGGGACCATAACTTCACCTAAAATGACCTCCTTCCTGTATATCGCAGGCCTTTACATTTCATCCAGTTATCTCTGTACTGAACCCAATAACCTTTGTTTGACTAAAACATAACTTGTGTTTGGCCAAAGCACATATTCCAGAAAGGCATCCAATCTTCAATGGAAGCTGCTAAGAGAAAGAGAATCCTTCACTTCCCTTATCAGTTCGTTCCAATAGTAAATCACTCCCACTGTTAAAAATTTGTGCCTTATTTCTAATTGGAATTTGTTAGGCATCAGCTTCCAGCCATTGGTTCTTGGGATTCCTTTCTCTTCTAGATTAAAGAGCCTTATTGTACCAGATATTTTTCCCTGTTAAAGTTATACATTGTAATCAAAGGATCTCTCAATCTTATTTTTGAAAACCTAAACAGATTCAGTTCAGTCACACACTATGAGGCATTTTCTCCTCCCCTCGTATGTTTTTTGTGGCTCTTTTCTGCACCCTTTCCAATTTTTCAACATACTTATTAAAATGCAGACACCAGAACTGTATACAATATTCCAGTACCAGTTTCACCAACCCATATACAGAAGTCAAATCACTTCCCTGCTCCTACTCACCACTCCCCTAGTTATACATTCAAGGATCTCATTAGCCCTTTTTGCCACAGCATCACACTGGAAGTTCATGTTCAGCTGAGGGTCCATTATGACCCCAAGATATTTTTCAGAGTCACTGCTTTCCAGCATACAGGCCCCCATTCCCTAGATTTGGTCTGCATTCTGTGACGGGGCAAGGCCAGATGGCTATAGTAAAGTGGTGAGGAACAGGTATGTTAGCCTTAGGCTAAACAAATCCCTGGTACCATGGTAAACAAATGGCAGTTGCTCCAGATTAATCAAGACACCTGGGGCCAATTAAGATCCTTCTAGAAAGCAGTGGAGATAGCTAAGTTGATTGGAACACCTGAAGCCCATCAAGGGCTGGCTGGAACTAGTTAAAAGCCTCCCAGTTAGTTAGTGAGGCATGTGTGTCAGGAGATGTAGGAGGAAGCTATGTTGTTGGAGGAACTAAGCTGTACAAATCCATATCAGGCGCAAGGAAGGAGGCCCTGAGGCAATGGTGAAGGAGATATTGAGTGGGGCTGCTGTGGGGAAGTGGCCCAGGGAATTGTGTATGTCCTATTTCCAAGAAGTCAGCTATCATGGCTGCTACTATTAGGGTCCCTGGGCTGGAGCCCGGGGTAGAGGGTGGGCCTGGGCTCCCCCCTCCCCTCCCTGATTAATCACTGAGACTGGGAGACAGAGAGTGGGTGAGGGAGGGTTGCTTCTCCTCACCTCCCTTGCTGGCTTATGATGAAAATGGCTCAGTAAGCTTTGACCCTTGCCTCTAGAGAGAGAAGGGCTATGTGGAGGGTCACACTGAGCCTTTGAGGCCAGTGAAATCCACCAGGAAGTGCAGGACCCACTGAGACAAGGACAGAGCTTTGTCACAATTCCTTGTTCCTAGATGTGTAACTTAACATTTGGCTATATTAAAACCCATGTTGTTTGAAGATTACCAAGCAATCCAGATCACTCTGTATGACTGCCCTGTGTGTCCTATCATTTACCACTTCACCAATTTTTGTGTCATCTGTAAATTTCATTAGCAGTGTTTTTACTTCCAGATTATTGATGAAAATGTTAAATAGAATGAAGCCTAATAATGATCCTTGAGAAACACCACTAGAAACACCACCATGATGATGACTACAACTACTTTTAAAAGTCTGTCAGCTAGCCCTTTCTTAACTCATTTAATATGTGCTGTCTTGATATTGTATAGTGCTATTTTTAATTCAGAATGTTATGTGGTACTAAATCAAATGTCTTAAAAAAGTTTAAGTATATTACATCTACACAGTTAATTTTCAGTCAAAATTGTAATCTCCTCCAAGAATGAAATCAAGTTTGTTTGACATAATCCATTTTCCATAAAATCATGTTGACTGGCATTAATTATATTTCTATGTTTTATCAATTGAATCCTCTATCAGCTCTTCCATTATTTTCCCCATGATTGAAGTCAGGCTTACTGGCCTATAGTTATGTGGGTCATCCTGTTTGCTCATTCTGAATATCAGCAGAACATTAGCACTCCCAGTCTTCTGAAATTTCCACTGTATTTCAAGATTAAAATGAATATCAGCAGGCCAGAGATCTCCTCACACAGCTCTTTCAGGATTCCTGGGTGCAACTTTTCTGGATCTATTCAATTTAAAATATTTATTTTCTAGAAGATATTGTTTAATGGCATCCTTTATTATTAATGGACTAGAAATTACTTCATCATCCTGATGTGATACAAGTACACCATTCTGCTTCTTTCCAGATACAGAACAGAAATATTTATTGACCACTTCTGCCTTGCCTGCAACACAATTTTACCATCTCTATCTATTAAGGGGCATATACCATTGCTATGAATTTGTTTGCTCCAAATATACTTTTAAAAACTCTTTCTGATTGTTCTTAGTGCCAACCATGGATTTTTTCCTGATGTCTTTAGCTTCCCTTATCAAATTTTTACTATTCGCACTTATAATTTATTTTGATTGCATCTATTTTCCATTTTTTTCATTGGTTAAATGTTGCTTTTGCATTTTGCTGCCTTCACTTTGCCACGGAACTAGGATGGGCTTTTAGGCAAACACAAACATGGGTCTGATTATGATATTGACTAGTCTTCTTGTGGAAGAGTTACCCAACATATGTGGCCTTGCACATTTCATATGAACAAGAGAAACATGAACAAAAAATAATTTAAAAGTACAATTACAAAAAAAACAAAATAAATAATTTATCTGTACCTTTCATCATCTGGCAGTTCACCATTATTCTTCAACCATGTAATAGTTGGTATTAAGGTAGGATCGTGCTTTATAGTACACTCAAAGGAAACCTGGCCACCCCTTTGAATGATTTTGTATTCAGGCTGTTTAATAATCATTGTTGGATCTGAAATTTAGAGTAGCTATTAGACATTTAAATTGTTTGAAATTCTGGGTTAAACTGATTAAAATGGTTTACAACAATGATTGGTTTCTTACCTTTGACTTCTAGATGGACCTCATTTTGTACATTTCCTAATTTATTTCTTGCTACACAGGTATATGTGCCAGTACTATCCTTTTGTGCCACAGGAATTTCCAGAGTTCCATTGTCATGGAAAACATAAAGATCTCCATGCAGGATGCTCCCTTTTACTCCCTTAAACCTTTATATTAAAAATTGTATCATTATCCAATATCATGCACTAATTCAATCATATCTAGTGTTAAAAAAGCAAATTTTAGAGTTCTGCATATGAAAATACAGATGTCAAGTAAATCCATGTAGTGAAATTTAAAATGGAATCTATCAGTAATTTCATTAAATGCTAAATTACATAAATAATTTAATGTATAAATATTGTAATCAGTGCATGTTAAAAAGAGAGGGCCCTACTTTACTTTTAGAAAAAGAAATATAGAATAACAAAAAAAATTAAATGATTGCTTTTAAAGGAACGTGTATGCCTCTTCAGAAGTACTTATGCACGACTACAACTTACCATTCAATTTCAGGCACAGGTGAACCAAAAAAAGCACAATCTAGCAACGCAGGATTGTTTGCAATGACTTGATATAATTTATTAGCAGGAGTCAGAATTCTTGGTGGCTCAGCTAAAAAGACAACACAACACATTTTATTTTATTTATCTATATATAAGGCATATTTGATTACAAAGATCAAGAATAGCCTATAAAATTACACATTTACATCTCTCTGAGTTGATTTAGGGGCTCTATCTAGCTCTGCTACTGGTAGTCTGTAGAAGCTGTAACATAGGGGAATCTCCCTGTTACAAGTAAATACTTCCTTCTTGTTTTTCAGTGAGCAATAGTGATAAGCACTGAAGCATGTGACTTCACTGGAAGAATTCAAGTCAGAAAATGCTCCCCCCCCCCCCCAAAAAAAAGAAGCAAGGTCCACTGGGCCAAATATCATTGCCCCAAAGCAGATGACTGATTTGACCACACATTTACTAGGAGGTTCTACAACCCCTGGGTGCAAGGAAGCTGCACACAACAGGATCTGGGGTCAGACTCTTTGGTGAAGCACCTCCCCTTTCCTCTGGGACATCTTGCAATGAAAGAGGGTCTTTCCTTGGCTCCATCTGCTGAACTCTGATCCTTGGAACTGATTCTTTTGGTTCCTCATGCGGGGGCTTTACAAGGTGACCTCTTTCCAACTCAGATTTTACAACAGGCTTAAGCTCACAGGGAAGCACTGAAGGCTATACTACTCATGGCTGGAGATACTTTCTTAGGAGAAGGTCTCCCTGACTCAAGCATAACCAGATCATCTTGCAAGAGCAGCTTCTGAAACAGCGTCTTAAAATCCTTTTGGATCCTTTTTGAGAAGATTTTAAAAGTGTTGCAGGCTTTAGCTGAGTGTCCTTTACCCTTTTTGTGACTATCTGAAGCCCTGGTTTTTATGTGGATCAAGATAACAATTTTTTTTTAATGGAACGTTAAAAACATTAAAATGAAACATTAATTTAAACCTAGTACTAAAACTCTTTACAGCTATTTTTGTTTGCCTGACTTAATAAAGAAAGGGGACAAGATGCTTTCATGCCTGCTTCAGCAGAGAGAGGGAGGGAGGAAGTTAGAGAGAGTGGGGTATCTATGCTCTTCATTTACAGAGTGAGGGCTCAAGGGATATGCTCACACTCTACTCAAAAAAGTTCTGTAGCTATATGGCTGGGCATGCAAACCCTACAGTGGGGCTCTGTGGAGACCATATATGAAGGAGAAGAAAGAACTGTGTAATATAGGGGTTTGATTAGTATTCATAATCACTTGCAATATAAAATGTTTATTTCATTAACATTTATGTTGACTTAACCAGCAATATTTTTCTGTTACTTACCATTTCAGAAAGTCTGGATTAGATTAAACAATATCAGGAAAATGTACTAGTCAACAACTCTTAATTAAGTTACAGATGAAAAATGAAAGATTGATCTTACCCAAAACATTCACAAATGCATTTGCCAGCAAGTATCCATATTCATTAGAGGCATTGCATTGATAAACAGCACTTGATCTTTCTTGCACATCAGAGAAAATAATGGTATCACCGTCTACTTTTCTGCTAGGATCTTCTGGGGCAACTATATGGGTTAAAAAAGCGTATTTATTCTTTCTTAAATTGTTATTTAGATTATGAGTACTATATTTGTGAAGTGAATGAAATATTATGGAAGACAGAAGTATATCTTGATTCCATTTTCCCAGACTTCCCTTCAGTGATTAACCATTATATCATGATGGGATCTAGAAGGTTATCCAGATTCTGTATTTATTCAGTGCAAACTGGATACTGTCCACTGTTCTTTTATGATTAATGCCAAAGGCATGTGATCCATGTAATTTGAAGAGGAAAACATACAAAAATATACTGATGTATGTACTACGATTCAGGCAAACAAAGATACAGACACAGATACTTAATGAGTGGGATAAGAAAAAACCTTCTTAATGCCAAAAGAAAATTAATTTATAAAGATGGGGGAACGTTAGAATATTCTAGGAACTCAAACTATTCACATGTTCTGCTATTCTTAAACATAAATATGTCTAAAAACGTAAAATAAAAAATAGCTTTCCCCACATGAAAATTACCTCAAATTAAACTATAATCGGTCAGCTACGTTACTGGGTAGAAGTTCTTTGTCAACAAGCTAGGAGCATTTATGGAAGTGGTGTTAGTGATTCAGTAGGTGGCACTCTTTCCTCTGAATGAGTACTGAACCACTGCCAGTTCTAAACTGTTCTGTAGTGCTGCTGCATGCTATTAAACAGCTGCTGAGTTCTAGAAGTGGCATGAGATGCTTTGGGGTGAAATATATAATGCTGAGTAAAAGACAGGCATATTACTGAATTTACTGGATCAGATATTGCTGTTATCCCTGCATGACCACAATAAATTGGGTGGAGTTGCACAGGTGAAACTGAAAATAGAATCTAGCCTGTCAAATTTCATTGCATATCAATACACAAAACAACAGTTTTAATGTATTTGCAGACATCAAATTTTTGACGGTATCTCCTGGGTCTGCATCCCCTGATATTATCTGTGAATTTGAGAGCATAATTTTAAGCCTGCAGAACGAATTGCCAAAGATATAATTCAGACCAAGAGCAGAAGAGAAGTAAAAAAGAGTTTCTATTTATATGGATAATAAGAACATTCACTGTTAAATTAGGAAGGATTTTTTTAAATGATATAAATCTTCATACTTCAGGGCATAACCTAACTTCTAACTGAGAGGGATTAGGAATTAATTTCCCATATAGTTTATTTCACAACTACCTATTATGTTTTTTTTCCCTTGCACCTTTTACTAAAACATCTGGTACTGACAACTGTGACAGACAAGATAGTGGACTAGAAATATCTCTGGTCCAGTTCTGTTTCTCATTGTGACCCACTTTCCTCTGCTCAAATGGCTTTCATCTCACTCTGATTCCAAGGCTTAGTTTACACAAAGAAATTGCACCAATTTAACTAAATCATTTTTTAAATAAATTTTTTCCTATCCAATTCCAGGCTCAAGAATGGTTTCCTTCTCAAGCCCAGTCCACCTCCGTTCCTATTTCTGGGCCACCATCACTCTGTTGTTGCAGGATAATCACCTTTGCTTTGCTTCCTTTTGTTCCAAAAGTTCCTGGTCTTCTCATATTCTGTTTCAAGACCCCTTTTACCTTAATTCTGACCATCACCTATATTTCAAGGGACTTAACTACCTGGCTGCTTGGTTGTTCACATCAACAACAGTTGCCTCTACTTCAGAGAATCCTACTCTCTTTAGTACTAAGTATTCTTGGTTCAAACCATGTTGCCAACAGACATGCCAAAACCGCGAAACAACGCAGAAATTTGGCTTGTTTTTGGCTTAATTGGCTTGTGAGTTGCTTGTTGACTAGTTTTTGGCTTGTCGCTTGTTTGGCTTGCAGCTTGTTGCTTCTTTTTTTTGATCAGCTCCCAGCAAGCAGGGGCAAGGGACAAGCAGGGGCAAGCGGGGGAGACAGTCAGGGATGCACAGCAGGCCCACCACAGTCCCAGACTGCACTCCGGGGGGATCTAGTCACACAGAATGTTGGGGTTCTTAGGGATTGGCTTGTTTTGGCCTTGTTTTGAAATGGGATTAGCTTGATTTTTGGCTTATTGTGAACGTCAGGTTGCTTATTTACCACGTGAAAGTTGGCAACTGTGGTTGCCAATACTGGCCCTACTAAAAATGTGAAGGAGCCATGCTATTTCACATGTTCACATGTTATGTCAAATATCCTAATTTTATGAGGGCATTTCAAACTCACAAAGTGAAACAAATCCTCCCATTCCCTGAAATTAAATGCTTAAACAAGGTCTCAATATAATCTCCAAGGGCATATTTACTGTGCTAGGCCCTGATCCTGCAAAAGAACTTTTGCAGGCACATATTTCTGCCAGTGTAGATCCCTTTTACAGGATGAAATACTTTGAGTTGACTGGCAAAACCACATCAGTTTACATACTTGTGTACTTAAAAAATCAATATATGGAATGTGTATTGTCGGAGAAAAACAGAGTTCTCACTCTTTCTTTGGGTGCAGCAAGGCAGATACATTTTATTAACTCAAGCAATTGCACAGAGGGAGAGAGTGCACTAGGACACAGGGTTTCCCCCTCCTAGGCAGGTCTCTCAAAAGAAAAACAATTAAGGCAAGCATTTATACTTTTTGTTACATACAGTAATGATCAACAGTTTGTTTATATTATGTCTTGCCCATTCCTGTATTTTCTCACTTCTGTTCTCAAAACATAGCTATCTCAAGGTTGGGTCATGCTGACTCTACTCTGCTGCCTTTTCACCCACTTCTGACGTGAGCCCTGCTTCTATAAAGCTCGCATTATTACAGCTAGAGTTAGCCTGACTCTTGCTCATATAGAGACCTGCATCCAAATTCCCTCTACTGACCTCCACAGTATATTCTGTGTGATTGATTTAGGAATTAATTTAATCAAAGATTGACTCTACTGGCATATAATGTAGGTGTTTCTGTAATATTCATGAGACCTATGATTCTTTTACTGTGTTCATCAACAGTTAACTGACTTTAGGCAATTACCACAGACTTACAAAGATGTACCAGTAACACATAAAAGAGATGACATTATTTTTGGAAATGGACTATTTTTTGCAAGCAAGAGGAAGGATTTGCCTTCTAAGACCTGTTTTGTGACATTATTTGATCATTTGTAAATCACGTTCACCACTGTGGAAGGAAGCAACTGAAAATGAGTTCATTTTTCCACCTTTATGATAATGATGCTACAGGTAGCATTGAAAAACCACTTTTAATATATGTGCCATTTTCTGTTGCTTATAACTTTCTCCAACAAATTACTTTTCGGGATGAAATGTCTTACATTAAGACTCAGTTCAAAAGTTAACTTGTGTGGGGAGGGTGTGGTAGGGGAAGGGGGGTTGTTAAAATTCTATTCAGCTGTGTTTGAGATGTCAGTGTGTGGAAAGAACAGTCATATCTGACTGTTTTTTTGCAGTCCTATCTAAAAGCTGGCTGCTTTTTAGAATTTAAGTGAATCTATGGACTTAAGCTCCAATCTTGCAATCTGATCCATGTGGACAGACCCTGACCTCACGCAGAGCCCAACTGACTCTGTGTATAAGGGATCTGATCAGAGTGCATGAGAGAATCATGACTTTTGTTTGCGACCAGAACATGGACTATTGGCATAGTTAGACAAAATCTGAGTTAGAAACATTGATAGCAAAAGCAGCAGGAAGCTGCATGTTGTTTAAACACAGTGTGCAACTTTCTGCTAAAGGAATGATCAGGACTTGCTCAAGGAATTCCGCTGCTCTAGACATACTCGTAAATATCTGTCCCCGACAAGCCCACATTTGCTCCCACAACATTACTGAAACCCTAATCCTGCAAATACTTACACACATGATTACATATTTGCAGGACTGAGATCTGAATGCTTTGCCACTCCCAATATTTGCAGCACCCTTAGCACATTTGCTTTCTGTATGTTGAACCCACTTTCTATGTGCTTCTCCAGATATGCAAATAAATACAGCATGTTCAAATACAAAGAAAGCTATATATATTATGTCAGACACTCCCTTCATCTTAGCTAGTCATTCCACACCATAAGTCTCCCCATGTTGATCTGAATCTAGCATCATTAGACTGCACATCAAGTTCTAGTTTTGCATGATATCCTGCATCTCCTAAATAGCACTGGAAATTTCTTATAATAATATGTTTATTTGATTGGACTTAGTAGCACCATTCTATTTTCTTTTTTTAAAAGTAATATTATAGATACAACTGATTAAAAGCAACTTTACGGTTAGAGTTGGGTGAAAAATGGGAAAAAAATTCCACAGAATTGTTTTTGCCATTTCTCATTGAAATTTCTAACTTTTCTGATGAGATGTATTTACTCTTTAGATTGTTTACATACAAAATTCAGGAAGTTCAAATTTATGATTCTCAGAGCTACAGTTAGTTGAGTACATTGCATGTCCTAAACATAGATAATTAGCAGTCAAAAGAAGAAAAGAAGAAAAATTTACCCCGATTACCATGAAAAAAATCCCTGAAAATAAAATATTAGGGCCTGAACTAAAGCACACTGAAGTCTGTCCATTGTTCAATGGGCTCTGGATCAGGCCCTAAAATGCTGTTGAATAGTCTTGCCAAGGAAAGGGGGGAAGTTACATTGCCTGGTATATTTAACATTTGACTAGTCAAACACGTAATAGATGTCCATTAGAGAATAACCCCGAGAATGGAGATGAGCTGGATGGCCTAAGATGTATTTTTCCATCTCTGGTTTCTATGAATTTATGATTTATTTGTTATATTAATTATTATTATTATTACTACTACTACTATGATAATGGTCAAGCTGTTGAGTGTTCCCAGAATCACTGAGTGACTTCCTCATAGCTCAGTGGTTTGAGCATTGGCCTACTAAACCCAGGGTTGTGAGTTCAATCCTTGAGGGGGCCATTTAGCGATCTGGGGCAAAAATTGGGGATTGCTCCTGCTTTTTGAGCAGGGGGTTGGACAAGATGACCTCCTAAGGTCCCTTCCAACCCTGATATTCTATGATTCTATGATTTCCATATCTGAAATGAAGAACCCACGAAATATTAATGTCACAGAACAGCAAGTATTAAATGTTCTCAGCTATGTTTATTTAAACTGTTAGTCCTACAGGGTAGGGACCTTGTCTTTCATTTGCCTGTAAAGTGCAATGCAGACACAGGATACTGCACAAATTGTCAGAAATATGCTACTTGGAACACAACCATATTTTGTAGGGTAGGTTGCTAACTGTGTTTATGTTTGATAGTGAAGGTGGTAACAAGTATGTTGATGGCATGCTCAGATTCTGTGTTGGAGACTCCCTTGAGCTATATACTAGAAGGGAAAGAAACACAGTAACCTGGCTGCTTTTTCACATATCAATGACAATATGTACACCTTGTCTTTTTGCTCATCTTGGAGCATAATCTTACTTTGATCAATAAGTTGTCATAAAAAACACACTAAAAGTGGAGAAGAATTTATCTTTGGGACAGAATAGCAAAATTAATTACTCTAAGTGCCTTTAGATGCCAATATCTTCTTTAACACGGTACATCTACGAATCAAGAGCAATAATTTTTGCCATGCTTTTAAAGTGAGTGGGTATGATTTCTAATAAACCTTTCAGAAAGAAATTTTTATTTTTTCAACCCCCAAATAAAGTCCAGTAAGATAGTGTTGGGACACATAATGGTGTACTTATACTTGATGCTTGATACTAACAGTGTAACAGAAGGAAATGTCGTTAAACTGTGATAATTCACAATCTCTTGTTCATCTTTTTAAAAAAGCTGTTACGGTATCATTTTGCATCAGGGTAGAAAATTAATCATTCAAAGAAACAAATACTTGATATGAATGTTGACACTGAACATATTTCATCATAACTGTAGAGCCCAGATTGTCAAAAATATTTCTCATAGCTTATGCACATTTTGCAGTGAATGTAAACACTATGGCACATTTCAATCATAGGTCTTATAAACGTGATCCCTAGCAGATGGTGCAATGATAACCAGTCTTTCTTATTGCCATGAATTGAAATACTTGGCCCTTGTCTAGCCTTCATACAGAATACTGTTGGTCCTCACGTAGGCTTTGCAAGTTTTGGAACGACCAAAGTATCATCTGTCTTACATACTTAAAGTAATGCTATTTATTTAATTCTTCTACATGCCTCTTCCTCCGAGGATCACACTCATAACCAATATGTAAAAGTTGTGATCATATGCATTACTTGTCAGTCATTTCCCTAGTTAAAGTTATAAATGTATGATCCAGTATTGTCGAAGGGAGCTGAAACCCTAAGAGTCAAATAGGATCATAGTAAATTATTTGCATAATTGTGGTGACACTATGCCTTTTATTAGCTATATTTGCAAGGATAGAATGGGGACAAGACAGTAAATATAAAATAAAGAACAGAGTAAGAGAAGAATGTCCTAGTGCCTATTAGATTTAAGTAAATTCTATTGGTAACTGGCTGAATCAAGATGGCATCATAACTGGAGTAATCCATATCTTTGTGACCTCCAGGTTTCTCACATGCTCTACCTGAAACTAACCTTGAAGATGATCCAAAAGCTACAGCTAGTGCTGGATGTGGCTGTTCTCCTGCATATAGGTTTTAGCTGCAATGAACACGTTACACTTATATTACGTAAAGACTTTACTTGCGATTCAAGACACGACACAGGTGTATGATGGGCATCCACCCCACATAAGGCCTGAAAGGGTCAAGGTGGACAGGTAGGCCAATTAGCTGCCTAGGCTGCACCTGGAGAAGCCAGGGAGATGGGATTAATTAGACATGAGGTTCAGCTGGACAGGAAGAGGAGGGGCCTATATAAAGCCCAGGATCTGAGAGCACAAAGGGATGGCAGGGTGATAGTCTACAGTCACTTCCTGGGAGAAGAGGGTGTGTTTGGGGCTATAGAGATAGGAAGCCTACAGTTACTCCCTAGCTGGAGGGAGTTTGGGCTGGTAAACCAGAGAGGTGGGAGAGCCAGAAAGGCAGAAAAGGCTCAGGGGAAATGCAACAAGGTATGGGATAGGACAGACCAAGGCTGCTGATGAAAGGGCCCCAAGCTGGAACCTGGAGTAGAGTAAAAGCCTGGGTTCCCCTACCGGCCACTGGGGAAGTGGCGTGAACCAGACAGCAGAGAATGGACTGCCTGGGACAGTTTGCCTTGGAAGACTTTGATACCCTGGAAGGGGAGGACCTCAGTGATTTGGCCAGAGGCCTGAGTCACTAAGAGGAAGCTGCAACTCCTGGAGTGAGAGAGGCCAGAGGGTGGGAAATAATGGCGGGTGAAGAGACTGACTGAAGAGGCGCAGCACCTGGAAGGAGCTAATCCCCAGAGCCACCAGGAGGAGGTTTCACCTGCAATGAGTGGACCTGTGACAGAATGGTGGAGAATGCGGACAGTCGATTACCCCTTATAAAAGGGGTGTGTAAGAGATTGTGGTGGACCATGAAGGGCAGTATAAGGTGGTCACCCCTGATACCAGGGGATTATGGAAGGCAATAACAAAAAAAAGGGAAAGAGAAAATTGAGTCACAGTATGTGGAAATCTATTTTGTTGAAGGCACTTATACCCTCCCAGCCTGGACTCCAGAGTCTTCGCCCCTGCAGATGGGGATTGACAAACAGCCAGAACAGATCCAGATCCTGCTGAGGAAGCTGCTGGAGAATGAGCAGAGACAGTGGGAGGCACATTGGTACCTGAAAAACTATTTGACACAGCTGGCTGAACAGCACTGTATTTATTTAAGCTCATGCAGAAAGAAATTAGCAGAGGCTGCAGAGAGTGGAAAAGAGGTACCAGGGCCAGGAGGGCAAGGCTTGGCCAAAGGAGTGTCCCCTGCAGGTGACGGGGACACCTGAAAAGAGAGTGCCCCTACCTGTATGGGGGAGAGAAGCCTCACCTAGAATGCAGGAAAACAAGAAAGCTGCAAAGAGTCCAACCTGTGGAGAGAACAGGAAAGGGAGGGGCATGTTTTGCCTGTGGTCAGCAGAGGCACCTAAGGAGGCCATACCCATATATGAGCTATAAGGTGAAGGCAAGCCCAGGAGAGGGGACTAGACAAGAGAAGGCCAAAGCATGGCCTGCTGACGAGGCAAGGAAAAAGGTTTGTTTTGGGTTCCACAAGATCGGCATATAAGGCACTGCCCTCTTAAGAAAGGACGGGGTAGCAAAGTGGATAGCATGGACCTCAGTGAGATAGGAAAAAAGGGCTCAGAACATAAAATGATTGGGATGGAGAAGGCCCAAACAGACCTAGGATCAAACACAGAAGTGAAGGAGGCTATGATGGGAACTTAAGACCCTGAGGGAAAGGGAGTTGGTCAGCAAGTAAAGATGCTGAAGGAGAAATTAGGAGCAGCCAAGCATGCCTTACAAGAAGTTGTAGAGGATTTAGAATTTTAGTGGAGTATCAGGACACCATTGAGGAGAAAGGCAGATTATGTCACCCGTAAATGATATTTCAGCCTGGCTCCGATGTAGTATTTCGTTTTTTGTGTGCGCGGTGTTTCGCCGTGTGCGCGGGGTTTAGGATCTATGTGCGCGCGCACACGCGTACAACTTAGAGGGAACAGTGGAAGAGAGTGCTCTTTTATCATCTTTCTTCCCCCACCAACCCTTCCTTATTCGCCTGAAAAACAGCTGCCTGAGACCTCCTTAACTGGTACCCCATGTTCTCACTCTGAAAATAGGATCAACCTACAGGGGATGGTAGGAGGTGAGGGCTATAGGGTGACAGACTGTTATCTGCAGCCCCACCATGTATTTTGGGCACCAGCAACCACTGTCCATTGGGTACACTATATGCAGCAAATAAACCCCAGCTTCAATGGATTTCATCCACGCTATATTCATTAGGCCAGATCCTGGCCCATCTGCACAACTCCAGCAGGATGATGGCTGGAGTGGTGAGTGCATGCTGGCACTGACAGCCCATCTCATTCTCCTATGGGATTCGTCTCCTCCAGATTATCAGAGCCCTGTAGCCTTCATCCCACACTCGTGTCGCTGGGACCAGCAGAGTGGATGTGCGTGTGTAAAAATTCAGGGAAAATAATAAGACCTACGAATTTTCCTAACCAAGGATTATGAAACATTCTCATGAAGAGATCAAAGGGTTATCCTTTCTGTCTTCAATTCAATGTATTACGTGATTACAAAGAGAGACTGAATAAAAATATCATTTTAATGTGAAAAAAGATAAGCATGTAAAGAACATATCAAGTGAAGATACTCAGTTTCTTTCAGTACACTACGTCCTCTAATTTTGAAATGTGTGTTTAATATTTAATAGCTCAGCCTGTACTATAAACCACTGAACCAATAAATTAGTCTTTTGTGCAGTATCGCAAGTACCTTTCTGAAGTCCAATTATGTCTGTGGTTCC
This sequence comes from Macrochelys suwanniensis, assembly GCA_033296515.1. NCBI lineage: Eukaryota > Metazoa > Chordata > Testudines > Chelydridae > Macrochelys > Macrochelys suwanniensis. The sequence continues at coordinate 292,827,203 of CM065775.1, forward strand.
CCTTCCAATTAATTTAGATACTTACTTCCTTAAAAGTTGAGGCACTTTATGCATGATTTCCCTTTTGTAAACCCATGTTGAACATTTAAACCATAAAACACTTAAAATTGTGCAGAAGTATGAATAATGTGGAACTCAAGTGTTAATTGAAGCACAAGGCAAAGTAGAATCAGGGTCTGAACTGGAGGCCCTTACTCATGCGAGTTATCATAATTGACCTCAACTGGACCACTCATATAAAGATTACTCATGTGAGTAAGCATTGCAAGATTAGGCCCCTTATCATTCCAGCAAATTACTATAATTGTAAAATTGTTTTCTTCTTAAAAATGTGATAATTAAGTAAAAATAACTAAAATTTATTTCTTTTTTAAAAAAGGTTTGCACCAGTTAACAGACTCTAGGGGGTGGGGGGGAATAATTTTAGCCACTACTCTTTTTTAATTAATTTTTTTAAGTGCCCACAATTTTTTCCCTTTTCTGCATGATGTTGGTGCCTTTCAACTTTATCCCTCTCTCTGTCCCCCATCTCTCTCCTTGATGTTAGGACCTTTCCTTTAACTGAAACATGGGTGAGAGGCTCTCTCTTCAACACTGCCCCATCCCTTGTCTGACTATAATAGGACAACGAAACCGGAAGCATTAAGCATCTCCCAGTTGTGTTTTCCAATAGAAAACGAAAGTACTGCAAACAGATTATGGGCCACAGGATGTGCATTGTGGGATCTATGGTGACAAAAGGTCTTTGAAATTCAAATATAGCAGTTTTGCTTTGAAATGGTGCCACGGGTGTAGCTCTCCCAGCACTGCCCTGCAGCCCAACCAGCTGCTTTAGTTTCATCATTTTACAATGATACATTAACATTTCAAATGGAAGCAAGTGGGGCCCCGCTCACATGAGTATTTTCTATGCCAAGTGAAAAAGAGGGCATGTTGCATTTGCAAATGCCACAGACTGGCTTCAGCTATTTTAAACTGGAACATTTTCCTTTTAGAAGCTGCAGAATTCATAAGTATAGCACTCTGTCACTTGCCTCCCTTTATCTCCTGCACTCCCTCAGATGCCCTGTCATTTAGTTACACTTTGCACTGCAGTCGGCAGCTAAACTCCCAGTTAAATATTTGCAGCTACTAAGGAAAGAGGGGTGGTGGAGCGAGGATAGAACCCTGCTAAGGAGCGAGAGAGATCTTGAACTTCCAAAGATATCAGTGACATATCAGTATGCAATAGAGGTGGATCCTGATTACCAGAGGAGGAAGACTGGAATAATCAAAAAGGTTAGAAGAGAGAGTTGTTCAACTGGGTGAGAGTGGAGTCTGCAATGGGAGGGGCCACATGAACTGTAAGGGCTGATAGGACAAAAAATCTACATAAAAATAGGGCAGGAAAGGAAACGAAACAGCAGGAGAAAGTAAAGAGAGAAAATTATGAAATGGGTATAAAAATGTATTTGTTATTTTATCAGCTATTGACCTATTTGAGTGTATCCAGCACACTTATGAATGCTTTGAGATTTACTATTTTACCTCAAGGTTATGTAACTGAGTTAGCCATCATGACCCAGCATTTAAAAACCTATATTACAATCTTAATCAAATCATATTTATCTAGGTGTCCCACACCACTTCCCTGGTGAGTGTTTCTACCTTCCCCCCTGCAGATGTCTGGCTTACACCATTATCCCTCAACTTCTCCTGATAGGAGGATAGTTTCCTTTTCAGTCACATTATTAGCTTTTTTTCCCCAGACCAACTGTCTCTCTTAATTTTCCGAGAGGTTTTACACCTATCAGGTAAGATTTTACTTCTCTCTTTTGCAACGTCCTGAGATGGACTCTGACTCCTGGAAGTCCTGCTGTTTCTTTCACTGATCTTTACTTGAACTACTTCTTACTTTTTAAAAAACTTCCTCTGCAATTTCCCTTTCATACTACACTTTCAAATCTTTAAAGTGCCAACACAAGATAATGTAAGCTGAATAAAAGAGGCATTGACAGCATATTGCAATATTGGTGTGTAAGTTTTCCTCAAGTACAGATGTGCTATATATAGTAGTTGTCTTGCATCTGTCATATTGTGCTGCCAGTCATAACACCGCTAACAAATGAGTGACTAGGGTATCAATTCACAGCTGCTTTCCTTATCCACATATACAGAATCAGTTGTTTCATTGCCTTAGGGGTTCATCTCCTCTGACACCTACTTGCCACAAGCTGATTTCCAGACAGCTGCTGATTCATTCAGACAGGCTTACTACAGCCTTTGATTGCTGAGAGCTGCAAGGCTAGAAAATATTTCAAATTCTAATCCCTATAGAGGTGCTTAATACACCACAGAGGTTTATTTCTGACCTCCTACCCCCTTCTCAGTTCTTACACAGAACCAACTTTCCAGTGGGGATGCAACTGAGTAGATATGAATTTTAAGAGATCTAATATATATTGCAATGGCAATACGATTAGCAGTTCTATCTTCTGATATCTCCAGCCAGTGGAACACATCACAGCCTCGTTACTAAGACCTCTTCTCCATGAGTATTACACTAGCAGACAGCAGAACAGGATAATGAGTTGCCCACTTCAAAACTGTAATATTTGGAAGCTTCAGCACATTGGGGCCCGTTAGAGGTAATTTCTGCTGTTTCATCTTCATGCACAGTAGCATTTTTCTTTCATGTCATATGCATTTATTATTCAATGTCAGGCAAAACATCCTTAAACATGGAATAATTTATTCATATGTGAACAAGTTTCATATCCCTTATGTGTCCCTAATCTTTATTGGTTTGTGTAGGGTTACCATATTTGAACATTTAAAAAAGAGGACATTCCACGGGTGGGGGGGAGGTGGTATTTGCACCAGTATCTACCAACTCGCGTTGTATTAATGTGTTGTTATACTGTTATATATGCTGTGCGCTACATGTCGTCTATATTGAGTATATAAGAAAAAGCGATATGGCCTCAAAACTGAAGTTTAATTATTTAAAGTTTACTGTACTTCTTTATACCCATGAGGTCTGATTCTGAAGTCACAGCCAAAGTTTGCCCTAAGAGGTTAGGTCTGATTTTGTCCCATCTCTAGTTGATTGAGACAAACTAAGTCTCTGGGGTGAAGTTGAGCCCAATCTGTGCAGCTGAAAGATTCACGGCTCCAACTCAGAACCAGGTGAAGTTCTGAGATTTCTATGGCACTTTCCCTTTGGGCTCATTCATGGGGGAGCGGAGGGGGGAAATCAAGTAGATCACAACCTAAGAAAGCAGCCTGACAAAACATTGCAACACAAAAGCTGTTGGCTCATCCTGCCCCATCTGTGTCTGATTTTCTTTGACCGGTTGCTGGTTTGATTTTGCAAATGCTCACGTCAAGGCTCTCTTTCCCCTGCATCCTCCCGGACTCTCCTTACACCCATACACCTCCCAAACCAGGCCACATGGACCACAACCAGCCCAAGGGTAACAGGCATGGGTGTCGTCCCCCCGCATCCACATCCCACCCAGCTAAGGGTCAAATTCAGCCCCTGCTGCCTGGCTTGCATGGGAAAGCGAGCTGCTGGGGCAGAGGAAATCGGCTGCTGCTCTGGGCAAGTCTCTGTAGTAATAGGATGCAAGGGAATAATAATAAAAAGAACCACCAGACAATATCAGCTGTCAGCAGCCTGGGTCCCAGCCAGCGTGTTTGCTAGGAGAGATCAGAAACACTTAACATCGCTGCCTGCCTTGGTTTCATCCCTCCTGTGTTCACCTAGGCTGCCTGAGCAGTTCCAGGGCCCAAAAAGGGACATACTGTACATGCAAGAGACACAAGGTCATCACCATGCAGCCTGCTAGCCCTGTAGAGTCGCACCCTGGCTTGCCGGGCAGTAACGTCCCGGCTAGACCAAGCCCCAAGAGAATCAGCAGCTACCTCACCCAGCTGCATGGTCCGTGCACAGATAACTCTCCCACTGACAGGGACAGGTGTTTAGGGCTGACTCTGGACAATGCCCAGCCAGGCTGAAGTTGCAGCTTACATGGGAACTGGTTCTTCAGTTCAGTGCAAGGAGTTGCAGAGGCAAAAGTTCAAATCAGCAAAGTTAAGCAGAACCTTTCGCTCCTTGCTACCTGGCTTCATCTGCAAAGCGCTGTGCAGACACAGGCCTTGATTTATCCCCCTGGCAGCTTCTGCCCTGGGGGACCCAGAAGTGGAACCCTCCCAGGGATGGAAAGTCCACCTGGATTGGGGCGGTAGTAGGACAAGGTGTTTGCAACTTTAGCAGCCGCACAGTGGATGGGGCTGATCAATGAGGAGGTACTTCTGCTCCCAGTTGCTGCAACCGGGGCTCGGGGCTTCTCCCAGCTCCAGCAAGGGGTTGGGGCAGCCCAGGCTGGGGACTTCCACCCCAGCTGAGGTAGCCCGGGATCGGAACTTCTGCCCTGCCCTGCCCTCTGCCCCAAGCTCCTCCAGCGTCTCAGGTCGGGTCTGGGGGCTTCCGCTCCTGCCAGCTGCAGCCTGGACTCAGGAATTCCACCCCCCTTCTTCCCCCTCTCCCACCTCCTCCTCCTCCCAATGGCGGAGGCAGCCCAGGGGCTCCAGACTTCTGCTCCCTGCCACCCGGTTCGGAGGTTCTGCACCTTCCTCCCCACCCGGCAAAACCAGACATTTTTAGATATTTAAAAATTCCTCCCGGACAGCAATTTAAGACCTAAAAAGCCAGACATGTCCGGAAAAATACAGACATATGGTAACCCTAGCTTTGTGTTTTTATTCATCCTTCATTAAGATGATTAAAAATCTTACTTGCTATGGGCACAGCATTTGTTAGCCAGCTAATATTAGGTTTGGGGTTGCCATTAGCTCTGCAGATCAGGGTTCCATCTTCTCCAGGAGACAACACAAGGTTTCTAGGTGCTGTGATCCAGTATGGAGCAGCTTTGGTCAGAAAAAAAACCACAACAATCATCAATGTTACAAGTCTTCATTCAGAGGTTAATACAGGACAGTAGCTATAACTGGCAAAAATGCTGATTTTTATATCTGAATAATTTACTGGTAAAATCATGTTTTCATTAGCTCAGGTTACAAGTGACACAAGCCATTAGGCTGTTAAACAGATGGACAATAAATCATAAAGAATGCATAGCTGTCTACGTCAAAAATTTCAAGTAAACAAAATGTGATTCTTAACTGAACCTAAGTAAATTCGATTAATACACATCAAAGGCTTTAATCCTAATCTGTATTTCTAAAGACAGCAAAAGATAACAGACTCTGGCTTCTGTAAAAGGATTAGTACAGTAGCCTTTCTAATAAGTTTTGAGGCATCCCTGGTCCTCAGGCTACCCGCAGAAGAGGAAGAGAGGGACTGATAATAGGGGAAGAGAAAAGTGCGAGTGACTCGGGTGGATGGGGGAGGAGAAACAGATTTAGGGTGAAAACCTGGTCCCACTGAATCAATGGAAAAACTGCCAGTGATTTTAATGGGGTCAAAATGTAATCTTGATTGGCTGACAAACAGAGAGAGAGAGAGCGCCAAAATGGACAAGAGATGATTTCCTTATAAGAAAAATAACTTCCATGTGCCTATCAGCAGATCCTTTGCAGTAAATCTATGCAAACAGCATATCTGTCACTTTTTGTATAAAAATAAATAAATGATGCATTTGTATTAGTGGGCACAGGTGCATGGAGAATTTATCTTTTTACTTTTAAAAAGGAAGTGGATGATACCCACAGAACCATCTTGAACCAAACAAAGTCAACATCAACATAAACTGGTGTCAAGAGTTGTGCACAAACACTAGCAGGTTTCAGAGTGGTAGCCGTGTTAGTCTGCATCTGATGAAGTGGGTTTTAGCCCACGAAAGCTTATGCTCAAATAAATTTGTTCGTTTCTAAGGTGCCACAAGTACTCCGCATTCTTTTTGCAAACACTAGCAGATTACTTAAAAGAAGTGACTGATTTGTCACATGAGGAATAATCAACTATCATTAGCTAATTCAAACAAAAGCCCACAGGCACACTTGAATATTTGAAGTGTCTTTAATCCCAGTGCTATAATACCACTGGACAGATAAAACCTAGTAAAAAATAGTTTGGTAGAACCAGAAGAAGGGAATATGAAAAAAGAGGGAAGATGGGAATGGGAGAAAAGGGAAACGAGAAGGAGAATGGGGATGGGAGGCAGAGAAGGATGAAGAGAAGGAAGAGAGAGAAAGGAAGAAAGAAGGGAAAGGAGCAGCAGAGGAAGTGGGGGAGCAGTCTCTTATGACACTGAAAGAAAGCCTAGACTAAATTTACCACAGGTACCAGTTAGTATTGTATTAATGGAATTCTTTCTAAGAGACAGCTTCAACACAGAGGTGTTTGGCAAAAAACTATCACCACATACTAACATGAGGCCATCATAAAAATTAAAGACTAGACATGGTAAAGCCTGTCTTGTGGGAAACCTCTGTCGATTTAATGACTATTTTACTCAGTTCCTTTTACACTTATCATTCATCCTTGTAGATATGATTTACTGTAATATCTTTTCCTGATAAAATACATTACTATATAACCTTGCATTGGGATGCTGACATTGTTAAATTTGAGGTTATTTTAGCCTTACCTTTGACAGTTACTGTAATGGTATGGTGAGTGGAACCTAATGGATTTCTTGCTACACATTTGTATTTCCCAGAATCAGCTTCAGAAACCTCTATGATCTTGAGAGTTTTCTTAAAATTTTCAAAAAATGTTCTGTTGATCGGCAGTTCTCCACCTTCTTTAATCCAGCGGACAACTGGTGTGGGTCTGAAGAAAGAAAAACACAGATGAGATTAAAGAGCTGGAGAAAAAGCGAGGTTAAGAGTTCAAAACATTAATTTTTCATGTTTGTATTGTAAAGATAATTATTGTACTGAGAACTGGCCTGGGATTTGGGGGATAACCAACAAATGTGGAAAACGTTCCAATGTTACTCTGTCATTTCCAGTAAATCGTAGAGTCATTAACATCAACAAACTTCCTTGATTTAATAATTACAGAATACATTTTTGTTGAATCAATTGCAATTTACAATCCTTAATTACTCTAATAAAATATTCAGATACATATGTGAATGTTCTTTATCTAAGCTATGTTTGTTTATTTGTGGTGGAAACTTGATGATAGAAGAAGAATTTACTCACCTTGTAACGATGGTTCTTCAAGATGTGTGTCCCTATGGGTGTTCCACAGTAGGTGTGCTTGCATCCCTGCACTGCTAATCAGAGAACTTTGGCAGCAGTGTCCATTAGGTCTGCACATGCACTGTCTCCCCTCATGCCCCGCCTTGAGGCTAACCAGTGCACACAGGCTAACCCACCTCAGTTCCTTCTCTACCGCAGAGTCATTGACAAGAACTCCAAAGTAGAGGGGAGGAGGGTGGGTTGTGGAGCATCTCGAAGAACCATAGTTACTGCAAAAGGTGAGTAAATTCTTGTTGCTGTTCTTCTTCTTTGAGTGGTGTTCCTATGAGTAGGTGACTCCTGAGCAGTATCTCTGCTGGAGGGCTGGGGCTTTGGAGTCGGGTCAGTTACAGATGACAGTACTGTGGAGCTGAAGATGGCATGGGAGGCCGGAGTCCCTAGTGATTGCATAGTGTTCTGTGAAGGTATAAACTGACGGCCACGTCGCCGCTCTACAGATCTCTGAGATAGGCACATTCTTGAAGAAGGTGACTGATAAAGAGATCGACCTCGTGGTGTACGCGCAAATAGTATCTGGAGATGTCATGTTGCAAATCTGATAACGTTGTGTAATGCAGCCCGAGACCGACTTAGAGAGTCTGTCGGCTGATATTGCTGAGCCCATGGAGATTTCTGCAATAGAGAGGAACAGCTTCGGGGACTTCATGAAAGACTTTGTTCAATCCAGGTAAAAGACTAGGGCCCTCCTGACATCTAGTGTGTGTAATATAGTCTTCCTGTTGTCAAGGGGAGACTTGGGGTAAAAAGTCGGGAGATGAATCATTTGGTTCATATGGAACAGGGAAGTTACCTTAAGGATGAATTTTGGGCGCAGCCTGAGTGTAACTTCATCCCGAAAGAATATCATGTAGGGGGAATATGCCATCTGAGCCACTATTTCTCTTATCCTCCTAGCCAAGGTGATTGCTATCAGGAATTCACTGACAGGCATGTAAGCGAACAGGTGGTCCTGAGAAGGGAAGTCTAGTCAGGCCTTTCAATACAAGGTTTAAGTCCTATGTAGGTGTGGAATGTCGGGGTTGTGGAAAAAGGTTAACTATTCCCGCTGCGGAATCATTTAGTGGTTGGTGTGATAGCACTGAGTACCCTTCTACTTGTTGGTGGAAGACTGCTATAGCTACTAGGTGGACCCTGAGCAAACAGATATTTCCCATTTTTTTTTAGAGCCAGTACATAACCTAAGATCTTTGAAAAGGTCATGGATGTTGGGGAGAATTGCACCAAATCCGAAACCTGGACCACTTCTGCAGGTAAGTACGGTGTGTTGAGGACTTTCTACTGTGTAGTAATACCTCTTGTATCTCCATTGAGCAGGAGTCCTCTATGTGTTGGAATCATGAAGCAGCCAAGCTTTGAGGCAAAGAATCTCCAGGTTGGGGTGTAGAATGTGTCCTTCATTCTGTGATAGGAGTTATAGAGTGTATCGGAGACAGATTGGTGGGCATGTTGTGAGTTGTGACAGGTAAGGTGTAGTGGGGAGGCTGCCCCACTCCAGGAGAAAATGGGCTAAAGTAGGCCAGAGAGGCTGTGCAGATGGGCAGCCAATCAGAAAGGGCCTGTGGGCAGCTAATCAGGGCCAGGCTGAGCCCTATATAAAGGCTGCGGCACAGAGGAGAGATCAGTCTCCCCCGACCAGCAAGGGAGGAAGACTGGCTCCTGGTAGAAGGAGCAGCACCCTGGACAGAGCAGTCCTATTGGGATCCGGGAAAGTGGGCGGACGAAGCACCCTGGACAGAGCAGTGCTGGGCAGGGTAGCAGGACAGTGGGAGCTATGGCTGATCCTGCCAGACTGCAGGCCTTGAAACAAGGGCCGAGTGGCTATGGGAAGTAGCCCAGGGAAAGCAGGCAGTGACGGGGAGTGGAGGAGGGCAGCAAGTGGCTGCCGCTCAAGGGTCCCTGGGCTGGGGCCCAGAGTAGTGGGCGGGCCTGTGTCCCTCCCTCCCCCCTTGCACCGCACCTTGCCTTGAAGGAGCGTGGCCCATGAACTGCACCTTGTCCCTGAGGTAAGGGACTAGACTTTGGGATGGCAGGTGGCCATGAAGGCAGATGTGGACTAGGACTACTGATATGCCCCCGAAAGGGGGGAGAATGGAGTAGTGGGCACTGCCGGAGGGCGATGTCCTGAAGAGGACACCTCAGTCCAGAGAGTGACGTGTGTCCCGGTGGTGGAGACAACACAGCAGAGCAGACAATGGGCAAGACACCAGCCAGCAGGAGGCACTCCGAGGCTGGAAGGAGCTAATTCCCGGAGCAACCAGCAGGAGGTGCCGCGGTGGTGAGTCCTGACCCCGTTACATAAGGGTACCAAGTCTGTCTCGGTCAAGTGGGAGCAATCAATATGACATGCTCCTTCCCTTTTTATTTTTAACAGAACTTTCGACAGTAGGGGGAATGGAGGAAAGGCATAAAGAAGGCCCCTGTCCCATGAAGGAGAGCATCACCCAGGGAGTGTTGTCTTATCTCTGCTCTGGAGTAGTAACATGGACATTGCTTGTTCAGGTGAGTAGCGAACATGTCTCTGGTAGGTGTCCCTCAACATCTGAATAGGTTGGGAAGTATTGCTGGGTTTATTTCCCATGGTGGTCGTGAGGGAACTTGCGACTTAGGTTGTCTGCTATCAAGTTTTGTGTGCCCGGAAGATAAGCTGCTGATAATGTAATGTTGTGGGAGATGCACGAGTTCCATAGCCTTATCATTTCTGCGCAGAGGGAGGGCAACCTGGCTCCTTGTTGATTTATGTAATACATGCATGCTATGTTGCTCTGTTAGAACCCCGAGGAGGCTGATGTTTAGGGATAGCTCTGTGGATGACCACTTGCCTTGTGTTGTAAGGCTGTTTAGGTGCACGCCCCATCCTATAGGAGATGTGTCGGTGGTGAGAAACAACGGGGAAATTTGTGCAAAAAGGATCCCTTTGCAAACATTTGCTGGGTCTCTCCACCAAATGAGGGATATCTTGATTTTGGCGGGCAGTGACAGAGGTTTGTCTAGTCTGTCTCTGTTTGGTCTGCACACCGAGCTGAAACACATCTGGAGACATTGCATGTGAAGCCTGGTATGTGGTACTACCACATAGCCTGCCGCCGTATGCCCCAAAAGTTGGAGGCAATATCTGGCCGATATTTGGGGACTGTTTTGTACAGTCTCTCAATGTGGCTAAAGAGCGGAACCTGTGTTGAGGCAGGAGCGCTCTGGTTTGTAGTGAGTCAAAGTCAGCCCCTATGAATTCCAGACGCTGCACTAGAGTGAAGGTTGATTTCTGGGTATTGATCTGTAGGCCCAGTACCAGAAACAAGTCTATTGAGGTTTCAGTAATCCAGTGAGCCTTTGCAAAGGAACAGGCTCGGAGGAGGTAAATGTCCAGGTAGGGGTAGATCATGATCCTCTGGGAGCACAGGTGAGCTGCTGCTATTGAGAGAAACTTGGAAAAGATTCCTAAGGCTCATGAAAGCCCAAAAGGAAGTACTCTGTAGTGTAGTGGTCTTGTCCTAGGGTAAATCAGAGGAACTGTCTATGGGATGGTAGGATTGAGATGTGAAAATAGGCATCCTGAAGATTGATGGCCAAAAATCAGTCTCCCCATTCGAATGCTGGAATGATTGTTGCTAGAGTGAGCATCTTGAATATCTGCGCTTTCACAAAAATGTTGAGTGCTCTGAGGTTCAGTGTGGGTCTCCAAACTCCCTTCCTTTTGGGTATTAGGAAATAATGAGAGTAAAAGCCTTTATCTCATAGATGTTGAGGTACTGGCTCTATGGCCCCTAGATGGAGGAGGCTATGTATTTCTTGTTGTAGTAATCTCTTGTGAGAGGGGACCATGAAGAGGCATGGAGAAGAGTGTTGAGGAGGGGGAAGGGAGGTAAAATGGATGGAATACCCTTTGCAAATAATTTCCAAGACCCATCATTCCAATATTATGCATTTCCAGGTGCTATGGAACATGGCAAGGTGGTAGCCAAATGGGTAGGATAGGTTGGTCAACTGTAGTGGTTAAGGGGAGTGGCCTGTTGCACCTCGACCCACCTGTCAAATTTGGTGTTTGGAGGTGGATAAGTGCAAAGTGGAAGGCTGTGGGCCTGATGGTTTACACTTGTGGAACCTAGATTTCTTCCTCTGAGGTTCATAAGAGCGCTGGGTTGGGTATTGAGTGGTGCATGATCTGTGTTGGGGCTGCAGACTAAATTTTCTCTTTTGTCCAGGTGTGTAGATCCCTAATGAGCACAGAGTGGCCCCGGAATCTTTGCGGTTCTGGAGGGAGGCATCCATTTTCTCTGCAAAGAGCTTGGTGCCTTCAAAGAGAAGGTCTTCAACAGTCGATTCCACCTCTTTAAGGAAGCCAGAAAGGTGTAACCACGATGAACATTGCATAACCACCATCGTGGAAATGAACAGGGCCAGTGTCGGCTACATCGAAGGTAGACTGTAGTATTGCTTTGGCTACCAGGTGTCCTTCTTGGATGATAGCTTTGAACTAATCATACTGTAGCTCTGGAACATTTCTTATGTTTTGAATAGTTGATGTAGTTGAATTTCACCGTTAAGGCGTGATAATTAGCTATTTGAAACAGTAGCGTAGCCAAGGAATAGGCCTTACTCCTGAAGCAATCCAAGCGCTTCCAATCCCTATTATAGAGGATGGATCTCATTTGGTGATGGGAGGCCCCAGGAGTTTACCATGTCCATGATTATGGAGTTGTGGGGAGAGTGAGAGACAAGAAATTCTGTCTCTCTAGCTGGCACGTAATATTTTTATCAGCCTGTTTTACAAGTAGGCATCACCAATGCTGGGTTCTGCCATATGGTTTTTGTGGGGTCCAGGAGAGCTTAGTTGATGGGGAGGGCTATTTTAGAGGCTGAGGAAGAGTGTAATATGTCAAGGAATTTGTGGTGGGTGTCCTTGACTTCCTCCAAGGGTAACTGCAGTGTATCTGCAATCCTTTTTTCCAAGTCCCGGAAAAGCTGAAAATCATCACCTAAGGACAGTGGCAGGGGCAGGATGCCTCTTCTGGGTAGGAGCAAGGTATGCTGGTCCTCAGAGTCAACTCTTTCTCAATTCCACCCTCCCGCTCTTCAGCAATCTCCTCTGAAAGTTCTGAGGTTCTAGATGCCATAGACGCTGGAATTTCTCAGGGACTCATAAACGAAGCTGGGTGCTCGATATGCAGCCCAATAAGGCCACTGGGGCAGTGGAATAGAGCCCAGTGGGAATGCCCATGGCTAGCCATACCAAGGCTATACTTAAGGAGCCTCTTGGTAGTGGACCCATAGAGAGCATAGGAAGAGTAGTGGGAAACACTCTCCTCTGGCTCGCTGTCTGACTCCTCACTTGAAAGTGGGGGTGCATGGCAAGGTACCGGAGAAGACTCCCACCTTAGTAGGAGACTCAGTGCTGAGGTCCTGGTGCCGAGAAGAGAAGAGTCTCATACGTCAGATACCCGGAGGTCTCAAGTGCCTAAATACCGGTGGTGCTGACCGACCTGGTACCATGGTGCTACAGAGGACATCAGGGATCTTGACTGTTTCGACTGTTCCACTGCCAGATGGGGCATAGATGATGGTGCTGAAGGTACATTGCATACCAGCAGCCTCTTTTTACTGGAGTGTAGTTCGCTCCTATCTTTGTCAGTCAGTACTGCTGACTTGGTGCCTGTGCCCATCAGTTCCTTAGGCACGTCAACGATATCTGCCACTCCAGATCTTCATGAGCCGCTCTCTTTTATAATGACTTACGAGAGGGGTCCGTGGCTGAATACTTCAATCCACAGTCATTTGATGTTGAGGGTTGTGTGGTGGGCACTTCTGCCAGGTGACTCTTGGCACAGGTCCAAGGTTTGGAAGGCTGCCTTCATGAAGATGATATTCTATCTCAATTCTCTGTCCTTTTGAGACTTGGGTCTAAGTTGCTGTCAGAGACCACACTTCTGTGGGATGTGGACTTCCCTGAGGCAGGGTATGACGTGAGAGTGCTTGCCTGTCACTGGGATGGCCTCTTTGCAGGAGGGCACTTCTTGAAGCATGGTGAACCAGGCATATCCCACTGGGGGAAGGGGTCCCCTATGAAAAAGGGGAAAAATAAAGTCTCCTTTTTTGACTGGGGTATAGAAAACAAAAAGAGAGACTACAGCTTGGACTAAGGAGACTAAGTACTAGGAATGCGAAAGAAGTTAGCGATAGCAAACGGGCTGCAAATGGTACCATCTTTAGCCAGGGATGGTTGAGAAGGAACTGAGGGGGCGTAAACTCGTGGTGGGGCATGAGGAGAGACAGGACATATCTGGGCCTAACAGACACTGCTACCAAAGGTCTCCAATCAGTAGTGCAGAGATGCAAGCACACCTACAGTGGAGCACCCATAGGGACACTATTCAAAGAAGAAGGTAGCTTCCAATAATAATGTCACCTATATGCAGCATCTGTCTTCTTAAGCTAGGGTGACCAGATGTCCCAATTTTATAGCGACAGTCCCGATACTTGGGGCTTTTTCTTATACAGAAGCCTATTACCCCCAATCCTCTGTCCCGATTTTTCACACTTGCCATCTGGTAACCTTATATTAAGCAAACCCATATTATTTTTTGTATTTTATAAACTATACTATAGCAGGCCAGAAACCTGAAGTTTTTCACACAAGAAATTTCCAAAACAAAAATCTTTAAAATTTTTATTTCATTTTGACTTAAAACATAATTTTCTATGTTTTTAAGCCAAATAGCAAAAATGAAATGCCATTTTGAGTTGGAAAAAAAAAATCATTTCATAGATGTCAATTCGAAACAAAAAATGTTAATTTTGACATTTACCATAGGAAGGTAGGAATTTTTCATCGGAATTTATATTTTCCTGTACAAAATGTTTATTTTGACAAAACTGTATTTTTCTGAGGAAAAAAATTCAAGTACTGTGTACATCCGAGAATCACTTCACAGATACTGAAATTATGGCAACTCTGGGGTGGTTTGTGACAGCTGTTTAAGGCCCCAATCCAACAAGAACTGTTTGGCAAAACCACCATTGACTTCAACGGGAGTTGTCAGAAGTAGGCCTAACAGCACACTGCAAATATCTGCACAAGTTTTACCAGGAATATTGTCTCTTACTGAAAGTGCAGAAAGAATTTAGGTAGGCCAAATGAAGTTACCCAACTCTAAATTTGGCCTGGCCAAAAAGAAATAAGAACACCCTTATCTTCTGTAAAAAGGGTCAAATCATTTTAATTGGGGAGGGTTTCAGTTTTAAGTCTCATCCTAAAGACTGCAACTGTAGCACAACTATATCACCTAACACCATAGGCGCCGACTCCGTGGGCTGGAGCACCCACGGGGGAAAATTGGTGGGTGCGCCCGCCCTGCCCCCAACTCACCTCCGCTCTGCCTCCTGAGGCACCACTGCCAATCCGCTTTTCCTCTCTCCCAGGCTTGCCACGTGCCAGCTGTTTGGTGTATGGCAAGCGTGGGAGGGAGCAGGGGAAAGCAGAGCGGCGGTGCCTAGGGGGATGGGGAGGGGGAAGAGGCGGGGCCGCCCAGCTCGCCTCGCCTCCTCCCCCCCCACAGGCGCCGCCGCTCCGCTTCCCCCCCCCTCCCAGGCTTGCCGTGCACCAAACAGCTGGCACACGGCAAGCCTGGGAGGGAGGAAAAGCGGATCAGCGGTGGCGCCTCGGGAGGCGGAGGTGAGCTGGGGCCGGGGGCAGGCGGGGAGCTGCCAGTGGGTGCTCTGCGGCTTCTCCCCACTCCCTCCCAGGCTTGGAAGCCTGGGGGAGGAGGGGTGGAGGGGAAATGCAGCACCCCCAGGGGAGGAGGCAGTAGCGGGGATTTGGGGAAGGGGTGAAATGGGGGCAGGGGTGGGGTTGGGGCGGGGCCGGAAGCACGAGCACCCACTAGCGCCGACTAAAGTTGGCGCCTATGCCTAACATCATTAAAGGGCACTGAGTCACAACTGACACAGAAGGAAGAGTGATACTTATTTTTTGTAGGTCTCCCATCTGAGCACTGACCAGGTCAGATCATTCTTTGTGAGAGCTGATGAGATCACAACTGGCACTACTCTGGATAAGGACCATAGCTCCAATACTTGGTGTACTCCAGACACTTTGTCCATGGCAACCCTACCAGACAGATCTGGCTCACCAAAAGAGGAAGTATCTTCAAATAGTATAGAGCCATAGTATTAGTTTTGATATCATCCATTCCTCAAAAGCTGGTTTAGAGGAAATGGACAGAGTAAAGAAGACATAGCAAGCCATTCCTGTGCCCCACCAAGGCCACGTCTACACTACAAACTTTGGTTGATACAAGTTACTTTGGCATACAGCGGCTGAAGTTTGTATATTATTTGGGCGAGTGCATACTTGGCTGCTTATGTCAGTTATTGCACATACTCACCAGGAATGCTTGTGTCAATGCAGCGTGGTGCTTCATGAGTAGGTATCCCAGTGCGCCACATGCCGCTATCCAGCACAATACCTTTTAGGAAATGTTTGCATTATGTTGTGGGATAGAAATGACTTGCTCAGGCATCTCTGGGAGACAGGGGTCAAGTTCCCACCACTGCAGCAATGAGGTTCCTGACTGCAGTTGGGCAATGGACAGCATGCATGCCCCTATTTTGGTATCAGCCCACCTTGCCAGAGAGTACAACCGAAAGGACTACTTTTCTATGGTTATGCAAGCACTGGTGGATCATCAGGGAAGCTTCACTGATATCAATGTGGGGCTGGTCAGAGAAGGTGCATGACACTTCCATCTTTAAAAACACAAGACTGTTCAGAGACCTGCAAGCACGGACTTTTTTTTCTTGACCGGCATCATTGGTGATATTGAAATGCCAACAGTGATTCTGGGGGCCCAGCCTACTCCTTGCTTTCCTGGTTCACGAAGCTGCACACTGGGCACGTTGACAGCACCAAGGATTCAACTACTGGCACAGCAGGTGCAGAATGACAATTGAATGTGCTTTTGGTAGACTGAAGGGACCCTGGGGTGTTTACTCACAAGATTGGGTCTCAGTGAGGAAAACATCCCAATGGTTATAGCTCCCTATTGTGTCCTGCATAGTATTTGTGAGGCAAAGGGGAAAAGCTGCTGCCAGGGTAGAAGGTGGAGGCTGAGTGGCTACCTGCTGAGTTTGAACAGCCAGACACAAGGGCCTTTAGAAGAGCCCAGTGTGGAGCTATACGGTTGAGGAAGGCTTTGAAAGAGCAGCCACAGTAGTGTTCTGTGCTGAAGTGTCCTCTGGTCCTAGAGCTTTGGGCGCTGCTAAGAATTGTGTGGTGCTGGCTGTACATTTATAAGTATGACAGGGTGTTTTTCTGAAGCTATGAATTAAATGGTACATGCTCTAAATCTACAAGTACTGATTGCTTTGAGTATGCATTCTGTAATGTGTTGTGAACTAATAAAGATAATTTTATTATCCAAAAATAGAACTTTATTGAGTGGGTAAAACAGTGCAGAAAAACAATATGGGGGAAAAAACCCCAGACAATGTAACACAAATGTTTAACATAAATTAAAGGGGTGGAAGCTTAACATTGGAAAGAGAGGTAACATTTCTGTCCATTTGAGTGCACACACGCAGTCTGTTGTGGCAATACAACACCAACGATGGTTCTCACAGGTCAATGTTTGTGACGCTGTGATTTCCCTTGCTGTCCCTCAGCTTGGAGTGGTTGGGGTAAAAATGCGGCCCATGATGCCATCTGGGGGGTGCAGGGAGCAGTGACTATAGAGTTCTCCAAGGACTACCCAGGGTGAGGAATCTTGGATTTTTAGACCTGTAGGTCAGCCAGGGTCTGCAGCATTTGGCTTTGCTGCCTGAGAAGACCCATCACAGAATCATAGAAATGTAGGGCTGGAAGGAACCTTGAGAGGTCATCTAGTCCAGCCCCTTGCACTAAGGAAGGGCCAAGTAAACCTAGAACATCCCTGTCAGGAGTTTGTCCAACCTTTTTCTTAAAAACCTCCAATGATGGGAATTTTACAACCTCCCTTGGAAGCCTATTCCAGAGCTTAACTACCTTTATAATTAGAAGTTTTTCCTAGTATCTAACTTAAATCTCCCTTGCTGTAGATTAAGGCCATTACTTCTTGTCCTAACTTCAGTGGACAAGGAGAACAATTGATCACTGTCCTCTTTATACGTATTTGAAGATTGTTATTAGGTCCCCCTCAGTGTTCTTTTCTCAAGACTAAACATGCCCAGTTTTGTTAACCTTTCCTCATAGGTCAAGTTTTTTAAAACTTTCATCATTTTGCTTGCTCTTCTCTGGACTCTTTCCAATTTGTTTCACATCTTTCCTAAAGTGTGGTGCCCAGACTTTGACACGGTACTCCAGCTGAGGCCTCACCAGTGATGAGTAGAGCAGGACAATTACCTCCATTTCGTACACTCCTGTTGATATACCCCAGAATGATATTAGTCTTTTTTGAAACTGCATCACATTGTTGACTCATATTCAATTTGTGATCCAATATAGCCCCTAGATCCTTT
Source organism: Macrochelys suwanniensis (assembly GCA_033296515.1). NCBI lineage: Eukaryota > Metazoa > Chordata > Testudines > Chelydridae > Macrochelys > Macrochelys suwanniensis. The sequence goes on from CM065775.1 coordinate 292,844,903, forward strand.
TCTGGAATATTACCACCTAAGCCAGTTATTTCCCATTTTGTAGTTGTACATTTGATTTTTCCTTCATAAGTGAAGTACTTTGCACTGATCTTTATTGAATTTCATCTTGTTGATTTTGAACCAATTCTCCAATTTGTCAAGGTTGTTTTGAATGCTAAGCCTGTCCTCCACAGTGCCTGCAACCCCTCCCATCTTGGTGTCATCTGCAAATTTTATAAGCATACTTTCCACTCCATTATCCAAGGCATTAATTAAAACCAGTAGTGGACCCAAGACTAAACTCTGCAGGACCCCACTAAATAAATATGCCCTGCGAATTTCACTTTGAACCACTGATAACTACTGTTTGAATACAGTTTTTCAACCAGTTGTGCATTTGCCTTATAGTTATTTCAACTAGACAACATTTCCCTAGTTTGGTTATGATAATATAATGTGGGACTGTGTTGAAAGCCTTATTTTAATCAAGATAGGTTTACTGCTTCCCTTCTATCCAAAAGGCCAGTAACCCTCTCAAAGAAGGAAATTAGGTTGGTTTAGCATTCATTTGTACTTGACCAATCCATACTAGCTATTCCTATTATACGCCAGGTGTTTACAAACTGATTGTTTAATAATTTGTTTCAGTATCTTTCCAGGGTTTGAAGTTAGGCTGACTGGTTCACGGTTCCTAGGGTCCTCTTTGTTCCCCTTTTTTAAAGAGAGGTGTTATGTTTGCCCTTCTCCAGGCCTCTGGGACCTGACCTGTCCTCCAAGAGGTCTTGAAGATAACAGTTAATAGTTCTGAGGTTGCTTCAGCTAATTCCTTAAATACCCTAGGATGAATTTCATCAGGCCCTGTCGACTTGAAACCATCTAACTTATCTAAATATTCTTTAACCTGTTCTTTTCCCTATTTTGGGTTGCGTTCCTTCTCTCTTCTTGTTAATATCAATTGTGTTGAGTATCTGGACACCGTTAATCTTTTTAGTGAAGACTGAAGCAAAATAGGCATTAAACACCACAGCCCCTGATGTTATCAGTTATTAGCTCTCCTTCCCTTCTAAGTAGAGGATCTACACTTTCCTTCATCTTTTTTTCTCGTTCCTAATATATTTAAAAAACCTCTTCCTACCACCTTTTATGTCCCTTGCTGGATGTAACTCATTTTGTGCCTTAGCTTTTCTGATTTTGTCCCTATATGCTTGTGCTATTCTTTTGTACTCCTTCTTAGTCATCTATGTTTCCACTTTTTGTAAGATTCCCTTTTGATTTTCAGGTCATTAAAGAGCTCCTGATTGAGCCATTATGGCTTCTTACTATTCTTCCTATCTTTCCTTCACATCGGAATACTGTTGTTGGCAGCGGTGCCTTTAATACTGTTTCCTTGAGTAATTGCCAGCTGTCCTGAATTCTTTTATCCTTTAGCTTTTCTTCCCTGGGGACCTTACCTACCAGTTCTATGAGTTTATTAAAGTCTGCTTTTTTGACCTTTTTTGACCATTGTTCTTACTCTGCTGATCTCGCTCCCCTTTCCTTAGAATCATGAAATTTATCATTTCATGGTCACTTTTATTCAAATTACCTTCCACCTTCAGAAGCACAACCAGTTCCTCAATTTTCTGAAACAAAAAGTTGTCCCCAATACATTCCAAGAACTTAGAGTCATAGAGTTGAGGGCCAGAAGAGACCACTAGATTATCTAGTGTGAGCTCATGTCTATCACAGGCCACCAACATCACTCAGCACCCACACTCCAAACCCAACAATCACAATGAGACCAAAGTATTACAACCCACAGGAGACTAGACTATTATGAGCCACAGGCAGAGAATAGGAGGGACCAAGGGGCACCAGTACTTGAGGCCCCACAGTGGCAAGGAAATGGTTAAATGAGATATTCCCAGACAATCCTGGGGAGTGACCCACACCCACATGCTGTAGAGGCAAGCAAAAATCCCACAAGGTCACTCTCAAACTGACCTGAGGGAAAATTCATTCTCTACACCACATATGGCGGTCAGTTAGACTCTGAGCATGTGAGCAAGAATCAGTCAGCCAAGCACCTGAGAGAAAGAGAATGCACTGTACCACTTCAGATCCCTGGCCTACCCTACTCAATGTCCCGTCTCCAGCCATGGCCATCCCTAATGCTTTAGAGGAAGAAGATGAACAAAAACCCTCCTGGAATATGTTGGCTGGGGGGATCTTCCTGACCCCTCCTGGTGGCTGTCTGAACCCTAAAGCATGAGCTTTAGGAATGTAAGAGATAAATTGGAAATGAACCCCAGGACTGTAGAACCCTGCCTCCCATCATCACAATCAACCTCCTCATATAATTGCACTTATTGGGCATTATGTCCTGGTACATTTCCCTTTCCTTGTCCCTGCTGGAATTCCTGGGCCTTTCTCCTGTCCTCTTTCCTTCTCCATGCTGTCAGTCATACATACTTCTGCTATGATGGCCTTGAGGGGTGCCCCCTCCAAGCCCTTTGTTCATAGTCTGATGCAGCACTGGTTTGTAGGATCTCTCTGAACATGTCTTCTTTCTCCTCCTCCTCAGGGTCAAGCGTTCTGGGGCTGTGGAGGGGGCACCCCTCAAGGCCATCATAGCAGAAGCTGCTGATAAAAACCGAGATGTACCAGTGGATTTACAGTCACAACAGAAAGGGAAAGATAAGTTTCTAAATTCCCTTCCCTCAATCCCATAAACAATTTTAATAAGAAATGCATATTGACACTTCAGCTTTGGAGCGCCTTGGCACAGCCCCAGCCATGGTGAATATTGCCTGCCAGGGACAGGAGGGAAGGATTTTCTGATACTTGAAGCTATAACATTTCAGTCCCTATTCCATAGGTACTGAGTATAGAGCAATGGCACTGAATGTTGGCACTGTTTTCCACAGGAAGTGGTGATTTTAGCTGGTATCTCACTCCTTAGGGTAACAACGGTACAGAGAGCACAGCTACTACTGGTCTCCAGAAGCTGCCTGGGTCCCTGTGCCTCTAGCCTGTTTACTTCAGTGGTGCCTGCAAAACTCACTGCAGAGTGGCATGGGAAAGTGTTCTACTGTGGAGGAAGGAATAATGCAGCCATTCCTAGAAACCTTTGGGAGAGGATTGCAGAGAAGCTCCATGGAAGTTTCATTGAGATGTCTCAGGAGGATAAAATGGACATCCTTACGTACATAAACAAAGTGCTCCAGATCCTGCTCTTTCCCACATGCCTCAGCCAACTGGGGAATGAAAAAGCAGCTGCCAACTCAACTTGTTTGTTGTACCTCTACCTCTTCTCATGTGAGTAAATCAATGGAAAGTTGATACCTGTGACTTATTAATTTGGGGATGGGCTGGGCTCCATCTTTAAATTTAAACCCTGTGAGGAAAGACGAATGTACACACTTACCTGAGATCACTTCCCCTTCATCAGGCTCATCTGTGCTTGCCTGGTGGGACTGGCTAGACTGAGGCGGAGTCTCAAACAGGTCCTGGCTTGCAGCATGGTTGGAGCCCCCGCTGCATATCCCCCTCCTCCTCCTCGATGTTCACAGTAGGGGTTTCTGTATCAGGCTTGTCTGAGGTATCTATGGTGGTCTGTGGGGTGCTGGTGGGGTCTCCACCAAGTATGGCATGCAGCTCATTGTAAAGGGGCAGGTCTGCAGGGCACCATCAGATCAAACGTTGCGCACCCTGGCCTTGTTATATCCCTGGAGAAGTTTCTTTGCTTTCATATAGCACAGTGGCTGATCCCTATTGTACTCCTTTGCCAGCATCCCCCATGTTATCTGTTTGTAGATGTCAGTGTTTCTACGGCTGGTCCATAGCTGTGCTTGCACAGCTTCTTCTCCCCACAGGGCCAGGAGATTCAATACCTCCTGCCTACTCCAGGTAGCAGTGCATGGAGCCAATACAGTAACTTGGGCAGCTGCATACAACAAGGATGAGCTGATAGGTGTATTGCAAAGGTGGGCAATCAGGAAAAGGCATTTCCAAAACATCCAGAGTTTTAAAGGATGGATAGGGGAGTAGCTGCGGTCTCCCTGACCTCTGGGCAGTAGAGTTTACCAGTCAATGCCGCAGGGAATGGGGCATTGTGGGACAGCTTCTGAAGGTCTATTAGGGTTGACACAGGTCACACAATGTCTACACTCATACTGTCAACCTCAGTAGATCAACCAGGGCTCCACACTGTTCAGGAAGGTAGTTTTACTGCTTCACTGTAGCAGGGCACTTACATCATCCAGAAATAAATTTGATCATAGACACGCACAAATAAGTTGACACGAGGTGACTTACATTGACCTAACTTTGTAGTGTAGACCAGGCCTAAATGTGCTGGGGATGAGCCCATCACAGAGCAGCCCCTGTATTCGAGGAAGCTAACCACCCCTTCTTTTTAGCTGCAGTCAGTGCTCTTTGGCTGCAATCGAAGTTCTGGGCCCACATCTAAAATTTCAGATGATCTGTAGTGTACTGAGATTTTGAAATTCTAATAGCAAATTGGTCAGCTCAGATGTGGTGTTAAAACAAACAAAGTTATGGAGCTATATTTTAAAACGTATAAATGTAAAAAAATATATTTGTTTCTCCAGTAGAATGTCACCTCTCAAATATAAATAATTCAAGGCAGATATTCATTTAGAAATCTAATATCCAAAATTATATACAGCAAGATGTGCTCTCAGTAATGATGGTGTTAACTAGAATAATTGATTTACACCAGCATAATAAAGCAGAATTCGGTTCCACATGCTCTGTTATCTACTAATAAATAACCACCATGGAAACAGACAAGAGAGAAACGTATGATGACACAATGTACTTGATTAATATTTCAAAAATTTACCCCATTTTGATGCAATCACGTGTACTTTATACTAATATGGGCCACTGACTGTTTTTTATTGTTAGGGAACCACAGAAGTCTCAACAAGTGATAGAATGTTTCTAGTTCTGCACCAAATCAGTTATACACCCTTCTCTGCCAATTGCTTATTAAGAGTTAAAACGGATGTTTTGGTAAAATGCATTTATCAAATTGGTAGACTCAATGATAAAAGTATTTTGTGATTTCCTATGCACACAGGTACCAGTGGGGAGCCACCAACACTATGTTAAAGAAACATAAATATATACCAATTAACAAATTAAAAAGTGATTTTCAGGCTATTGTCAGTAGATGAAGATCAAGTCAGCAGGTTCTTACTTGTTTCTGTAGTTTCGGCGAGTTTTGTTATCATAAATGTGAGGGAACATGAGCATTGGCTTGATTCAAGCATGCAGCGGGAACATGACAACAAACTCTTCCCTACACCTCTGCAGATGCGTCCCAAGTGTAGCCTGAAGCACCCATGATATTCTACTACCTGGCCTCTCTTGTACATAAACAATCAATACTACTGAGTTTGTGCAGCAGTTTTGTCATGTACAAAGGTTGACCAGCATAATAAGGGTTGTTTCACTTATGTCCTAAATATGTTTTTAATCTATCAGTATCCAAATATATGTGTCATGTTTTGAAAACAAACACCTCGTTTTTTAGTTTCTATCTGCTTGTCTCTGTGCATCTAACAATGTCATTATGACATCTAGCATTATGCTATGCGTACTTTCTACGGCATTGATGTTCTTTCTGAAGTATTTCTCAGTATTTCTAATTTGTATTTAAAGAACATTTTGACTGAAAAAGCAACTCACAATCCTTCTGCAATGCACTCCAGCAAAAGTACATTTCCCCTTAGTTCCACTTTATTACTTGTGCTTCCCACTGGAGTTAAAAGAGTTGGTCGTCTCTCTGTCAATGGCTTGGCTGATTACAAAAAAAATTAGAAGAATGAAAACAATCAGAAAGATACATTTCAAACATATTTCCCATCCCAGCAAAAATCCATCTGCTTCCAATACATATGAATACTGACAGTAAATATATTTATAGTTAGGTATGATGATAGCGTATATATTAATATTAAAATGAGGGCTCAGTTTCATGCATATAGGCATTCCAGAATTTAGCACAGGAGTTTTAATGTGTATTGTTCATCTAATTAAAAAATCCTTTCGTAAGAATTTGCACAGCTACAATGGGTTAGGGTTTTGCCCAGCATGCTAGAATCCTATCTGAACATAAGAAACATTGTAATTTTGGACACATACATTAAAAACAGCCAACCTGTTCGACATTGTACTTGCTTAGGCCCTGATTACGCAATGTGATGGGTTCGTACGGATCCTTACATCTGTGCAGAGCCCCACACACTTCAGTTAGGCTCTGCATAAGTGCAGGGATCCATCTACATGGATCATATTGCAAGAATCATATTCAACATCTGATGTTTTCTGTACTTCCACTAACACCACAAATAAAACACAGAAAAAAACTGAACCAATGTAAACCTGTTGTATTCAAAACCATAATGAGAGTGACAAGATATATTGCAGTTTAAAATATGCTTTGCTCAGCATCTTTCAGTCCACAAAGGACTTTTCTCATACACCTTAGCCATGTCTTGTCCCTTTAAAACATAATTTTAATTTGAATGTTTCGGCAAATCTGAATTGTATGATCAACTGCTTTCTCCACAATAATAAACATTAAATAACATGGCCAATATATAGACCTAAATCTAAACCCAAATTTATACACAGATTACTATACCTGCTTCCAAAACCTTTAGAACTTCTTTATTTAGTTCAAAGTCTATTACAGTATTTCATAATTCCATTTTAAAATATTAATGATACAGAAATTGGATCAGACTGTTTTCTGGAAATAAACATTATAAAAATACTCCAGTATTCTACCATAATAGCTTAAAACACAGTAGTCTGCTGTGATATTTTTTTATATGGGCAGCAATATAAAGATCTATATGCCTTTTTTATCTGGACATAGGATTTATTGCTAAATTAAGTCATAAAGAACCCATTAAATTTTAGGATGTACCTAGAGCATTTCAAATGCTAGTATATGAAATGTGCCTCTTCAGAAGAAAAAGAGACAGAGAAAGGGGAACATAGAAAAAGGCCACACTACAATCAACTATCTGCCCATTTCATGCACTGCAAAAACCCACTCAAGGCTGTGAAAAATCCTGAAAAATTGACTTCTGCAGCCTTGTGTCATGTGCCAATGTAATTGATTTTTAATAACTGTACTCGATATGTCATTCTATTTGCAGGTCATTATTACCCTATTGCAGAAATCCCACCCTTATGGTTTGCTCTCTAACTAAATTTAACTTTTATGTAGACAATTAAAAGTTGTCATGCTCCTGCTATATTTTAGTTTTCAGTAATTGAGGATTAGTGTCTATAGACATTATGGAAAAGGCCTCAAGATAAATACAATAAAATAATAATACATTTTTAACCTATTCATCACATAGAATGTAAAATTGTGGGGGACAGATCCTCAGCTGATTTAAATTTGTGTACCTCCGTCAAAGTCAACTGAGCTAGGCAGATTTATACCAGTTGAGGATATGGCCCCCAATGTAGAAAAATAGACCATTCAACACGAACTGAATTAAAGTTAATTAAAACAAAAATATCCAGAATTTTGTTTCTCTTAAGTTAATTTTACAAATACATTTAAAAGTCATAGACTTTAATTCAATCTAGTTTTACATTTATGAAACAGATTAAAAATGAATGGTATATTAAGTAAATTATTAAATATTAAGAGCATCTGTTAAAATATTTAAAGCTACTATTAATGCTTATGATATAGCACGTGATATTGACTAGTCCCAGTGATAATGAAGGTTTCCACTTATCAATTACATTAGAGGAAAAACATAAAGGAACAGCATAATACAGAAGCAATTAGACAAATCTGTAAAATCTGCCAGTGTGACTGGATTCATTTGCTGTAAAAGCTGAGATTTTTCGTGTGTGTCATATTTTTGACATTACATCAAAATTATGTAAGTATTTTTAAAGGCTCAGACTATGCCGACCCTTTGTAAAGTGTATATTATCACCAGTACTAATGGATATATTTATTAAAAATTGGAATGGGGAGTCAACGTTAAATAGCCATGGAGGTGAAGTTAGTTAACTAAATTCTACTATGAAAGAGGGAATACCAGTGGGGATCACCATAACTCACCACCATAAAAATCAGTGTCACTCAAATTAGCAGATATAGTTTCATTCAATGAATCCACTGAAATAAACAGAATATCATGAAGAATGCATACAAGTGGGGTAAATCAGATTACTGGGCATCAAACGTGAATCTCTATGGTCAAGTTGATTTAACAATACAAGTAGAGAGCAATATGTTATTGCAGATGTCTGCTGATTAATTCATTTGAACAGTCATGGTCATTATAAAAAGGAGTATGCACATAGGATTGCCAATTCAAATTCAGTATTTATCACACTATAATTTTTAAATAAGTAAAATGTTACAAAATATAGATAATCTGAGTGAGATATTATTGAAAAGGAAAAATTCAATATTTAACATAAAACTTTAAAGGCGACCATGGAAAGTAAAACAGCATGTATTATTTAGGACAGGTCGTGTTTTTGCAAAGTATTTATAAAGAAAACTAGACATTAATATTTTAAAGTTGTATAGAATTATTTCTTATTTATTGTGATGAAGATTACAGTTTCTCTTTCATATACAACTACTTAATTGTAGGCCAGCAAGTGAAAAATCTAGATAAATACAATATAAATGTATATTTAAGAAAAATAATACTTACTTGAAAAAACCTTCACAGAAATAGGTTGCTTCTGCTGTATAGTCTGAGTGTGATTAAATCTCGCATAACAAATATAGTCCTCACGAGTGTCCTCTGGTTTTACATTAGAAAAATAAAGGTCTCCATTTAAACCTTGGGAAACTCTTTCATTTTGAGGCAATCTTTGGAAAGCTAAGTAAAAACAAGGACACATTTATTTTCATTATAATACATACAGAAATACATTAGTGATCTGTGGACCCCAGATGTGACCTAACATCTGCCTTTTGTAATGTCTCATCTCTTTGTAAGTGCTCTCAGCTGCTTCCTTATCTCCCCTCAAAAATACGTCCGCAAATATAAAACCACAAGACACAAGCAGACAGACCCAACCCTGTTTGCACGCACTGCTCATGAGCAGCCTCTCTGCTGCTGGCATGGCCCTTCCTGTTCTGTGGAACTGTGCAGCCTTGCACAAGGAGAGACTGGATTTTATCCTCACTGAGCAACTACACTGTCTGCTGCAATTTTTCATAAGTAATTACAAATTAGAACAGTAATAAAAATTGTCAAGAAATATGTTCTTTATGCATATTTAATATAAACTTACAATTATCCATCCAAAATATTATAGGTGGTGGTAAGCCAACTGGAGGGCTGCAGTGAAGTACTAGAGGATCACCTTCTCTGACATGTTTTGGTTCTACTTTTTCTTTAGTCCACAAGGGGGATCCTGCAGAAAATAATTTTCACATTCATATATACTCTGGATTGATAAAGTTCCAGAATCCCACGAAAAAACGATATGTGTAAAAATTTAAAAGGAACGGTCTTCTGACATTTACTGTACATGGATTATAACTTCTACTTCTGACTAGTTGTGTTGTCTTTGGGAAAAAGAAAGGTTTCATTATATTGTTGTTTATATGTTTTAGAGAATCATTGCTTTATTCTAAATAATCAAACAGAAAGGGATTCTTCTGGGTAATCACTAACATTTGACAAGTTTGATTCTGGATAATGTAGAAAAGCAATGCATTCAATTAGAAAAAACCAAGTGAGACAGTTCTAAAATGGCATTACATGTGGAGAGAGCAGCTCAGATAAGAGCAGCTCAAGAAAATGCATTTGAGCTCAAGAGCTGTGACGTTTGAAAAGTAAGCCAATATAATACCACAATAAATTTTAAGATTTGGGGACAGGAGGGATATGTGTGTTTGTCTCAATATACTCCATGTTAGGGCTTTGTTTAAAAAAAAAAGAAGTAATTGCTTTGCAAGAACAGATTTTTTTTTAAAAAGTACTCCACATCAAAGAAATATGTTAAAAGGGTTTACAATTCTTTTTTCTAATTGTAATGTTTTATACACTGTCCAATTTTACACGACAAATGAGTCAGACATACTGAAAACCAGGAAAACATATTGGGTGTTTAACTTACTAAGGAACTTTGGAGAAAATTGGCAGCTTTTCATGCAGTACAGCACTAAACCAGAATATCAGAAACTGTACAATTACCTTCTAACAAGATCGCTTTGATGATTAAAAAGATGTCTTTTTTTTTTTAAGGAAAGGAAAAAAGAAAATAATTAAACCAAAAAGTTCACAACAAAACAAATAAGTACAAATGTTTCAGGTTTGATGAATGTTAGAGTTACACTTACTGGACGGGCGTATAACAATGTTATTGGAAATTGCTGCTCCACGTTCGTTCCTTGCTGTACACTGATATACTCCTTCATATGCTTCTGCCTTTCCGCCATTCATAATGTTTATTACAAGGGTTCCTGAGTTTGGCTTCACTGTTACCCGTGCATCTTTATCTATATCAAAATGAGTTCCGTTACGTGTCCATGAGAAACTAGAATCATAAATACAAGAATAGGAAACTAATTACTAAAGATTTTTAAAAAACAATAAAAATAACTTTAGAAAATCTCTTAATACCATACAGATTTTTGTTTGTAGCATAAAAACATGGTTTAAGAACAATATATTTGAATTATTTAACTGGGAAATGGGTAATAAACACACCTGCTTTGAGACAAAAGATGTGGATATACTTGTTAATAGGTGCCATTTTTAAGGTCAGCAGTTTTGTTATATATTATTTATATTATTAAAAATTGCAAATGATAAATTATTGTTTATAATATTTATATTATAAAATTACACAGAAGGATTGATAAGCAAATCACCAAGAAAAAATGCTTTCATTTTCCACTAAAGATGATACAGTGAGATCTGCTAGAATTGATATTGTTAACATTAGCATTTCCATTATAAACCCCATTATTCAAAGGGTTTATAACTGGCCTGTAAGAATTTGCTCTGGGCTGAAATGTGTCATAAGGTCTCAGCAGGAGATCGTGTCTCTTAATCGGTTTGTCCATTTTTTATGTTACCGAAGTGAATAAAAAGGTAATATTGTGGGTTTGATTGCTTTTCACTCTCTAATGCAAACAGTTGTAATTCTATACATTAAATTTTGCATTCGGGTAGGCCATAACCAATCTATTAGGTTCCTTTTTGTGTTACCCAAAACAAATGATTTTTTTTGTAAAGTAGCTGCTGAGTATTACAATTCATAAAGATTTATTTTCGGGGGGAAAAAATAGATCCATAGTATGCCAATCCTACTGCTCTGAAAATGCATTCATAATATATATTCTCTTATGTCCAAAAATACATTGATACAATGCTAGGATCGTGACTATATGGCCGCACCTCATGAGGTGCTGAGCACATACAACCCCTAGTGTAGTCAGAGGGTGTTGTTGATACTCATTACCTCTCAGGATCAGACCCTTAAACGTACAGTCAGCCATACATTGCACATTTATTTTTGATTACTAGTGAGATTTTTACATATAAATCTAAATACATGTAGTACAAGTGAAATTCAACCAACTCAGCAGGGGTCACACAGCTTAAATTGTGGTATGTCCTCCTATGGAAGGACAGTGCAGGAGAGTTTCTGTAATCCATGAGCACTCAGGGAAGGTAGATGGGGCTCAATTTTACCTTCAGATAGATCGGTGTGGAATGGGCAATGTAGGAGCCTGAACTTGGAACATCGAGATCTAAAAGAATGAGCTTCTGTTGCTCGAGCTAAAAAGACAGCTTGTTAGCTAGAAGCAGTAGCACACACAGAAGCCTCAACCTATGATTTAGTTCAGGGGTTCTCAAACTTCATTGCAGCGCGACCCCCTTTTGACAACAAAAATTACTACACGACCCCAGGAGAGGGGACCAAAGCCTGAGCCCACCTAAGCTCCACCAGGCCGGGGGGAGTGGGGTGGGATTCCAAGCCCCGCTGCCTTTGCGGGGAGGGCCAAAGCCAAAGCTTGAGCCCCATCACCCCAGATGGGGGGGGGGCCAAGGGCTTCAGCCCCAGGAGCGGGGGCCTATAACCTGAGCCCCGCCACCCAGAGCTGAGGCCGTTGGGATCTGGACCTTGGCGGTGGGGATCAAGCTTTGATCCCAGGCTCCAGCAAGTCTAACACCAGCCCCGGCACCCACTTTGGAGTTCCGACCCACAGTTTGAGAACTCCTGGTTTATTCAACAGCAGGGGACAAAGAGGCACATTGCATTAACCCTGTCCCTAGCAAACTTTAGAGTTCCATAGCCGTGCTAATTCCCACTTGTGTTTGCAGGGATCTAACCCAGAACCACTTGATCTAAAAGATGAGCTGCTACTGCTTGACCTAATGGATCAAGTCAATTAGCTCAATCAAAAAAACATTTGGTCACATAGTGCCTATGAAAATAGGCATAACTAAAGTCAGGTTGTCTCCGTCTCTTCCACGCCCCCGGCCCAGCTTCCCTTTGGAAAATGCACTAGAAAATTCAAGCACTTCACAAACTACAGAAAGCATTACAAATTCATCATCTCAATCAACACGGAGTTTTTAGAGAATGTCATTACCTCTCTTGAAGTAGAAATCCTGGTGCAGCATTAACTCTAGAGATGCTACCACACCTCTATAACAGACATGTGACATTAAAAACATCTTACAATAAAAAAATTGAGAGCAAAGGAGAGAAAATCTACCTGCTCTCAGTTATGCTGTCCAGCATCAGAGCTGCCCCCAGATGCCAGAAGGAACAATTGCTCAGCCGTCAATGAGCTCTGTGGGGGTGAAGCATGCTCAGTGTAGTTTGTATAGAGCGCTGTTTGAGTGGAGTATGCTCAGTACACAAAATGTTTGGTGAATTTTACTTCCAGTCTCTATCAAGCCTCTACTGAACATATACAAATGGTAATTTTCAGATGTTTATAAGTTGAACAAATTCAGGTGAATTTCCATGAGGACACCAAAAAGAACCTCTCTTTGATCCCATAGTCACATCCCTGAATATTTTCAAGACCCCACTCTAAAAACTGGAGGGAATTAGAGCTTCTTAGCAAAAGTTGTAAGATTTTTTTTAATATTGGGAAAACAATATATTTTTGCTTACCCTCATTCTAGAAAACAGCTGAACTCTTTCTGCTGAAACTTTCCAAACAATTCAGCCTAACATGCAGACAGACATGTGGCATAGAAAATTTCAGCCAGAATTATTAAAAATTGGTAAAGTTATAAGCAACTGAAAACAGGGTCTTATAATGGAATTATTGGGGAACCTTAACTATAGGCAGCACCACTACCTCTGCCTCTAATATACTGTGAGTAATATGAAAGCTATAAAATAAACCTAGAAAATCAAGGACACCCAAGTTTAAGCTGACACACATTTCTTAGCTCATTCCATTTTTCTCACAAAATTGTATAATTTAAAAATCATGGAATACATCAATCAAGCAAATAATGGTGCAGACCGTGGATGAATTTGAGACCTCCACTTTCAGCCTTGTTCTAGCAGTTATATGTGCTCATACACCACCTGCATTTTAGAAATTCCACCAGGATATCCAAGGATAGAAGGTGATCAGACCAGTGCTATGGTATGCTTTGTAGTGCCCCCCAGGTACAGCTGCCTACTCTTTCACTGTAATGATCCCCTTTAATGATTTTCCTATTGAAAACTTTAAGAGGATGTGTCAAAATTGTAACACTATACATTTTTAGAATGTGTCTATGGTACTGTTGTTCAGTTCAGTGTCCTCAGAACTTCTGTGGGAAGGGCTCACTTAATACAGTTATTATTACTATTATAAAAATAACAAGGATGGTAAACATAAGACTTCACACTGATTTGATGTTACTAGTTTAGATTAAAGCTGTGTGTGTTAGTCTAGAAAATTACTTCATTTCCTCTTAGATTTCATATTTGTTATTCTAGATTTTCTACATGATTTCTGTAACAGCAAAAACAATCAAAGTAGTACTAACCTAGGAGGTGGCTTTCCTTTTGCTTCACATTGTATTACAATATTCTCTCGAGGGTCAACAATGTAGTCTTTTGGAGATTGCTGAGTTATTGTTGGAGGCTGTGATACTTTATTGCAGAACATAATTAAGAAACATTAAGAAACAATGATATTTTCAAGGTACCAACACACCACTTTTACAGGCAGAAAAGACAAAATTAGCAACAAAAGACTGGTATTAAAGTATCCTTTGCATTCAAAAGGCAAGATGCTCTACTGTTGTAAATCAGGTTAGCTCTATTCACTTCAATGAAGCTGTGCTGATTTACCACAACTGAAGACCCTTCTCAAGAGGTTTTAATGGATATTGCTTGTTTAACATACTACAGATCTCATTCAATATTTGTGAAGTCAAAGGACACCTGAATCCTTAAAGCCAACAAACATTTCAATACAAACAAACAAGAGGCCCAATTTACACTTGAAAAGAGCTCTATTCAGTGTACACAAACCAATCAAAAGTGATATACATTGTTTTCAGTTTATAAACATTGGATGTGTTTCAAACACTCCAAGCAGGAGTCCAGTTTGCACTAAATTTCAGTAGTAACATGACTAATTCACACTTGCGGTATGATTTAAGGACAGCTACATTTCAGGAGTAAAATAATTTTCGCATAAATTTGTACCTGAAAGTTTGACTATAGCTTAAGTGTTTAGAAAAATAAGTATATCCATTAAGGATGGAATAAGACAGATACTGACACATTTGGGAATTCTGTATCAAAAATAGCACTTCGAAAAATTCTACATTTTATTCTCCTAGTACTGAACAAACCTAAAATGGACTTTGAATTTTCTAGCTTTTCCATTAAATAATAAGGAATAGCCATTTTGCTGAATTGCCCAAGGATGAACAAGACATGTCAGGGTCAGTCAAGTGCTCAAGAATGATTGGCATGGCTTGAAACTCATTCCCCTGGCGAAGGAGTTGGTGCCAATCTATGTAAAGTAATTTGCAATCATTTACCATTGACTGCACCTCTCTTTGCACAGAAAGGAATGCAAAATTTCCTGACAAAAGAAGGAGTTGCAGACAGTGCCAATCAATGTCTTACTGCATATCTCACTCTCAATCTGTTTTACACTACAGTGGCAGCCAGAGTATCAGTTCAGAGTTCTATCCCTGAATATGTTCAGCTTTAAATAAATAAAGTCCACGAAATCCCTTGGCCTATGACTCTTCCTCACATATTCTGCTTTTTTCCAGAGTAAATTCCTCTGAAAACAAATGTAAGTTATTGTGCACGTAAGCATGTACACACGTAAGTATACACTTAACCATTGAATTATCTGAGCTGATCTGTAAGGGTATCATTCTGAAACCCTTACATGGGTAAAAAAACATTCAGTGACAAAAATATTCACCATAAAGTTCCTCTGGGACACTTCTGTGTGTAAGGATTGTAGCACTGGGACCTAAGATTGCTCTAAACATGCTGCAAAGGAGTCATAAAACAACTATGCATGATTTTCCAGCTAGCAGTTGGTTAGTACCTCACATTAGAAGAAGTCTTAGTAACAAGGGTCCTGATCCTATCAATGGGAGTTGAGAGCGCACAGCATCTCACAGTACTGGGCCCTAACTGTCACACTAACAGGAAGGTACTCAAATTCTCAGAGCCAATCTTTTTTTTTTTACAAATTTTGGAAATTTTTCATTAACTCATTGCAACTGCATATTTCTCTATTTGACTAGCTAATACGGATCTGGAAAAGAGAAAGAGAAATGGTTTCACAAGAGGCCAACCATTCCAGGAGATACTTCCCAGGGGGCTGCAGTGGGAGTTGCACATGCCCATCTCCTGGAATAGCAAGGTGGATATGTTCAAATACCAAATACCAAATAACATGGCATGGTATAATACCCGAAGTAGAACAGAACAGGTCCTTCAGGGTTAGCATCTCCTTTCCTCCCTCACTGCATACAGGAAAGTGATTGGGAGGTTTTCTTCTGAGGATGATGATTCTTCACATGTTCCTGTAGAGAAGCAGTCAGAGGCTAGTTCTTTTCCCCTCTGAGGAACAGTTCTCGGAGCCAGTACACCCAATGCTCTAAGATGGCAAAAGTGCTGTCTGAAAAGGGGTACAATTTGAGCCCTTTTGTAATGCACATATAAGACCTCAATCCAGCATCAAGATCTGAAAACATTCAAACCTATGTGGAGTCCTGTTGTACTGGAACTCACTGGACTCAAGATGGGCACAATGGCCATGTTAGCACATCCTGAAGGAAGACTGGACCTAGTTAATTCACTGTATGCACTGTTTAAAAAGAAATAAAAATTTCTCCACCTTCAGAGGTATAAAAAAGAGTGGGTCATATTGTCCCTGCCTTATGCATTCACACCTCTCAATGAATTCAGTTTCACCAAATGTGTTTACTCCTGAAAGTAGCAATAGCAAATTGCTTTTTTTAAAAAAAAAAAAATTGTAAGACTCTTACTGTTCAGATAAAGTAAAATCAAACTGTGTTTGAATGTTTTATTTTCAAGCTGATATGTTTTCTTAACACTGCATGCACAAAACATTTAGCCACAGCAAACAAATTGTGAACAAATACCAGATCCACATTATTTGGACTTTACACTCAATGCTCAACAAAATAATTATTACTTTTAAGCAGCACACATTTTATTTTTCACTATCAGTTTTTTGTGGACAGAAACTTACATTCTTTGAGAAGTATTGCTTTTCCCCCCATCAGAATCAGCAGGTGAATAGGCAAACAAAGATTAAAGAGAACCATTTGTTAGTAAGAAGAAACTTAGCATCTTAGAGAGGGAAGGTAAGTATCTCTGACAAATACGTGGTCATCTATAAAGAGAACATTTATCAACAGTTACCACACAGTAATATTTGAAATACTAAAAACATTTCCCATTGTGTCAGGAAATACTACAGTATCTCAGATTCCACTGTATAGAAACCTGCTCTGAAATGCTCACTTTTTAATGGCAACCATGGTTATGTGGCATTGACCTAAAAAGGACATAGAACATTGATTCAGAAGTATTGAGGAGGCAGGAAATCAGAATTAATAGAGTGCATTGCCCTCATGCTGCAGCCAAAATCAATCTACCCATATGACCATATGGAAGTGCAAAGGAAATGCTTAAGGCTAAAATAACTCTTACAAAGACAAAAGCATCTAACTCTATTCCACAGACATGCAATTCATTTCAATTTGAAAAATATCTGAAAAGTACAATTAATCTTCCCTGTCACATGCTACACTATATGATCTCATCCTCATACCGGTTGCTTTGCATATGGTTCCATCTTCAATAATATTTCAGAGAATGAAAAGACTAAAACTACCTTTCATTAGCTACACTGTTTATCATTCCTTGGTCACACTGAGATAATCAAGAATTTTCTGATTGTTTTTACCATTATTTATAAAAACAATAATTTAGCTACAGACATTTGTTCATGTTCTTTGTTTTCTTTGTTAACGGATATTTTCCTATATCAGCTGAAAAATCTCTGCCTCTATTATACGCTCGGACCGAATTACTGAGTTCAAAGTAGGAGGGCATACTTTTTTCTTGTTAAGAGCTAGCATGGTACAGGTAAGAGGTCCATTTGTGCTGTCTATTGAAGGCAGGTTAATCTAATCTAAGGTGTTGCTTTTACGGTCTTTTATGTGCCCAGATACCACTGTGATGGGCACATTAAAATCATTCAAATACACTATATACATTTCAAACCTAAGAAGGGGCTTGAATTACTTTTCTTTTTATTGTGTAAAATTAAAGAACCAGGGAAACAAATTCTACTTAGAAAACACAGGCATTTGTACCTCGTGCTTTAAAAATCACAGCGTGGCAGTTTAGTAATGTAGTGCTGTAAGGGCATTTACAGGTCCAGTCTCATTTAGATATATTGATCTTGTTATAGAAATGAAAGTCATTAGTTTGAAATATTTGGGAAACGTGTAGTGGATGTAGACATATGTTTGTGGAAGATTATAATTTAGAGACGCTCCCACATAAGGGACAGTATTATGAATATAGGAATTTAGAGATGTGCGCTGGAAGCTGGGGTTGAGAACACAGTGTAGCTGTGTACAGCAGTTCATCACAGAATCTCTCTAGTTTGTTTTATTAAAACGTTTTATTTCTTTCTCATTCACTGGTTTGTTACTTAATGAACCCCAAGATCAGTACAGCAGATAATTGTTTATTACAGACAACACTGGGGTAAAGGAAACCGTGCAGATTAGACACATCAGTGAATTTGCTCATGTATTAATCCCTCAGTTATCAGTGATCCTGAACTGTCCTTTCAGACCATTGGTTTAAGAGAGGCATAGCACCTAAGAGGGAACTCATGGTTCATAATTCTGAAACATGGCCCATGACCATACTGATCTTCAAAATGGAAGTGCAGCCAGACATCTTGAATGCCCTGATAAAGTTGCAGAACTACCTGCTGGCCTTTTAGTCCCTGCACGCTACACCACTGGCTCGAAGATAAAGGGGGCTGTTTTACACCAATTAGGAATCTACCTCAGACTCCGAGCAAATTGCCCACATAACCCCTGGTGTAGCAAAGTTTGAGTTTCCCCGTCTTAAAGTTAGTATTTGTTAAATTCTCTGTTAATTATTACTAGATTTAAACTGGGTTTCTTTGTTCTATGTGGTTATAATCAATGGAGGTGTTCAATACAGGAACATAGCAATTGCTGCACTGGATCAGACTGATGGTCCATCTAGTCCAATGTACTGTCTCCAACAATGGTCCGCACCAGATGTTTTAGAGAAAGGTGCAAGAACTCCACAGTAGATAGATGTAGGGTAACCTGCACCCCACATTAGGTCTCATCCCAGTCTGTAATAATTAGAGATTGTCTTAAACCCAGAAGCATGGAGTTTTCATACCCCTTCCAAAATTGTCATTAGCATTACCTACAACAACTCTGGATATTATTCTTATCCATACAATGATCCAATTTCTTTTCAAATCTTGTTAAGTTCTTAGCCTTAGCAACTTCCTGCAGCACTGAGTTCTACAGTCTAATTACATATGTGGAACAGTTACTCCTGGGGGAATTCTGTGCCTCTGTGCAATGCAGAATTTTGAAGAAATTAACATTGTGCACGCAGAATTTCCTTTCCCACACAAAAATGGGCTGCAGTGCTGCTGGACGCCAAAAAAATCCAACCATAGGCAGACACCAGACATTGAACATGGAATGGAAAATTTCAGCCAAAATGGTCAAAATTCGGCAAAGTTATAAACTACTGAAGACAGGGTCTTATAATGGGAAGTGTTGGGCAACCTTAACAATACCATCCCGGCCTATAATAGATACTTTTAGAAATTTGTCATAATTATGGAAATCTTCCATCAGCCATTCTCAGGCTAATTATGCAGGCCATTTCATTTGTACAGTTCTTTTAAAACATTATAAATTTAAAGTAAACACTTCATGATTAAAATGTTTTGATACCTAGCCCTGGTATACACTAGGAGGGGGGACTGACCTAAGATACGCAACTTCAGCTACGAGAATACCATAGCTGAAGTGGACATATCTTAGGTCGACTTACCTCGTGTCCTCACGGCACAGGGTCGACTGCCTCCACTCCCCTGTCGACTCCGCTTCCGCCTCTCGCCACAGTGGAGTACAGGAGTCGACAGCAGAGCGATTGATTTATCGCGTCTACACTAGACATGATAAATCGATCCCCGATAGATCGATCACTACCCGCTGATCCGGCGGGTAGTGTAGACGTACCCATAGATTCTCCTTCATTTGCTAATACATTCTCAGTGTTTGGTTTTAGATATTGTCATGACCTTCCATTATAACATGTTTATTTCACAAGTTAATACTTACGATCAAGAGGTACTTCCAATGCAGTAATCATCTGGCACAGAAAAAGAATCAAGGAAGCTCTGCTTGCAGATATGGTCTTCTTTGTCATCATTATTTTAAGATGGATTAGTTAACTCCCACTGAGACAAACAAGCCCAACTTTCTTTTCTTCTTACTAAACTAGGTGTTGGAATAGTTATGTAAATGTAACCAAGAAAGCTGGAAGAGAAGAATAAGAGAATAATGATGTAACAATACTACAGAGATGTTCCATCAGTAGAGAATTAGTTCATATATTATACTTAGGACTAAGAACAGTGCCCAATCTTTTGGCCTTGGTGAAATTTAAGCCACTCATCAAAGCAGGCGTAAAAGCTGCAAGGAAGACTTAGCTCATGAGTAAGGCTACGTTTATGTCACAGAGGTAATGGAAGTCACAGAACCCGTGACATTCTCTGCTTCAGCCCCAGGGCTGTGGGACTCTGGAGCTGGCAGCCAGCAGGGCCTTGGCAGGATTTCATTAACAGGTGACAGCAGCAATAAGGGGCAGGAGGGGAGCGTAGCCCGCCATGGGGCAGGAGAGGTTGCGCTGCTGCTGCTGTTTCCTGGCCCTGCCCCCTGCACCGCGTGGCCTCTCCTGCCTCATGGCAGGCTATGCTCCCCCACCTGCCCCTGCTCCTGTGGAGGCTGCCACTGCCCTGGGCTTGGGCTGCCCAGCTCCCCCCGAGTGGAGCCCGGATCCTGCCGCTCTCAGCCGGCAGGTGCAGGGCCCCAGCCGAGCCCGGCCCTTTGTGTCTCCTCCGCGGCGGCGCCCCATGCCCGCGTCCTCCCGGGCGGCCGTGGTGGCAGTGGCCGGGGAGCCTGAGGAGAAGTGGCCCCTGGACAAGTGAGGGAGACTCCGAGGTGATGAGGTTGCTGGCCCTGGTGCGGCCCGAGCGCTGGAGACTGACAGGTACCTGCCCTTGCCCCATCCCGGCACCACCTGCCCCCTAGCCCAGCAAGTGTTACCTGCCCCACCAGCATTTGTACCTTGCCCCATATTATCAGCCACCCCAAGATCACTGTGACACCAGCACCCCTTGGCAAAGGGCCGCCTGATCTTCACAAACAGCTGTCACCGCAGGCCTGACAAACTCACTGAACCCGACACGTGTCTTACAGGGCACTTACCCATAAAGAAGAATGTGGAAGGGATCTACACAAGGCTGGTAACTTGTCAAGAGTGAGAATCTTTGTGAGATGGGTGCATGGGTAATATTGAAGGAATAATGTATTTACCTTAAAAGTCTGCTTTATAGACTTGGAGTAGAAATTAGTCACCAGGGGATAATGGCCCTTTGGGGCAAGGGGGATTTGTCACCCTGCCTAACCTGGCTGGTGATGCAATGCAAGACTCTATTGTTTAGCTTTGCACAATAGTAAGACTTTGAATGGGACACCATCAGAGGCAATGGCAAACAACTGAAGCGCCTTAAAGGTAAAAAAGAAACTTTACAACAGCCATTACCCATTCTGACAGGCTGTTTATAATACTAAGTTTACTAGTTTTTGGAGGTTGTCAGGGGAAGGGGAAGCGGAGAGGGGTGCAAGGTGGAAGTTTCGCCTAGGGTGCAAAATATCCTTGCACTGGCCCTGTGTACAGGTTACCTAAAACCCAAAGAGTTCATGGGCTAAAAGTCAATAGGATTAAGATTACTTAATCTGCAATGCAGAAATGTATAAAAGACTGAAGTGCACATGGGCCCAACCTGGAGAAACACCAGCCCAGAAACTGAAGAATGTGACTGAAGGACCAGACCAAGGGATTAGCAAAGGGAGTGACTGTCATGGAAGGTGGAAGAACTTCTTGGTGCCCCAGAATGTGGTAACTTGGGCCCTTTTACCAATATAGTGTGTCTGTCATAAATATATGCCCAGATACACTATAAATGACAATAATTCTGTCTGAAATTATATAAATAAAGGCAAACATTAAGCCTACATTGAGTGGATTTATGACTCAGTTCCGCAACTTTTACTCCCAACACTTGGTTGAAGCAGCATAACCCATGTATCTCCTAGTGGCGCAGGAGTATTAGCGTCTTCTCTGGATATTGCCAAAAGCTTGCCTCCAACAAACTGACCAGTCCCCAGGTGACCCACACCAAGGGCCCCAGGGGTTGGATAAGACCCTCGGAAGCGAGACCCCAAATTGCGGGGGCTAACCAGAAGGGAGTTGCTCCAGACCAGAACCTCAGCCTCCCCGATAAGTACCAAGACTATCTGGATGTGTTTGAAAAGAAAAATGAGGATTTACTACTTCCACACAGGGACTACGACTGTCCAATAGACATACAACCTGGGGTAAAGGTGCCTTACAGACAGATATACACCATGTCTGAACCAGAGCTGGAGGCACTACGTGCACATATCCATGAAAATTTTGCAAAGGGCTTCATTTGGAGATTCACCTCTTCAACAGGGGCGCCAGTTGTGCAAAAAACAAAAACAAAAAAACCCTTGTTCTGGATTGTTGGACCATTGAAGGACTAACAAGATCTTCACTATACTAGGGGCATACAATCTAGTGCGCATAAGGCCTGGGGACAAATGGAGGACTATGGATACTTAGTAATGCAATTTGACTTAACCAATGCCCATGCAACATTTAAACATTTCATAAATAATGCATACAGGCACATCCTGGACCAGTACATGTTCATCCACCTTGATGATACACTGGTGTATTCTGAGACACCTGAGCAGCACCGCCATCATGTCCAGTCTGTCTTGGAGATATTACAGAAGCATGATTTGCACGCCAAACTAGAGAAGTGCACCCCTGACATCATCTCCCTGAAGGACATTCAGATGGACCCGCAGAAGGTGGAAGCCATCCACAACTGGACAGCATCCCGGACCTGCCAAGAACTTCAGTGCTTCTTGGTCTTCATGAATTTGTATAGGCTATTCATCACCAACTTTTCTGAACAAACAGCCCTACTGACTTCCCTCCTTCATAAACCCATTCAGTTCAGTTAGTCACCTGAAGCACAGCTTGCTTTTGACCAGCGTAAGATCTCCTTCACCATAGCCCCAATTCTGGCACACACTGACCTGACTTGCCCATTTATAGTGGAAGCGGATGCATCCAACATGGCCTCAGGGCAGTACCCTGGCAGCAGCTCAGAACCTAATCCGTTTTGCACCCAAGTGCATTCTACTCTTGAAAACTCACCACAACAATTCTGGCCTGGCAGCACCCCAAAGAGGGGCTTGATGGGGGAGGAATGATGTAGGAACCTGCAGGACTAGAACCTGGGCCCATGGTGGTCCTGGGCTGCTGATGCTTCCACATCTCCATTAGAAGCTTAGCCTGGGTTTCTGCTGGAGGACTTAGTGAAGCTAGACACTGCCAGACGTACCAACCAGCAGGGTCTGAGTGGTGATCCACCACAGCCCACTGATTGGCTCAAGTTAGTATATAAACCAGGAATCCATCACGGGGAACTGCCTGAGTTAGTGTGAGGTCTGTTGTGAACTGAAATTTATGTCCCAAACCACAACTAGAAGTGGAATTTGGCCCTTCTCACAGAATCAGTTTGACGTCCATGATTTTGACAATTCTCTCAGCACTATGGAACCGCACCCCAGATGAGCTTTGGCCTTCATTGATTCCACTCCCCGCAAAGCTTCCACCCAGATAGCCTCAGCTAATTTCACTCTCCCTTCAGGGAAATGCCCAGCACTCGATTCTTCACTGCATGGCATCTTATGGTGTTTTTATTCCTGTGAAAAATGAGTGTAACACACTAGTGCATTGATTTGATAGCATTTTACACTTACATCACACTCACTTTGCACTCATGTAAATGACTCTACAAGGCATCGGGCCATGGAGAATGAGGTCCCTGGACTGTAAATACAATTAAAACTAGTGTGAAATTGGCATCATGCAAAAATACCTCAGGTCTTCTATCTTTATTACTGTAATGCTTTAATACAATATAGAATGCTGAAGTACTCTGGTATACTATGGGGGAAGTGGCATTGGGAAAGTTAATGCTGAATTTGCACTCTTTATGTTATTAAGTGTTGTATTTTATAGAGAGAAAATGCCCAAATGGTTTATGATAGAACATATTTAATCAATTACTCCTGTATGTTTGTCAGCACAACTTGGTGTTCTTGTTCAACATATTCGAAATGCAATTTGCTATAATTTAATACTATGTGAATACAACAGCTGCTGAATGTTGTTATATTATGTCATAAGGTCAGCCACTACAATATAAGACGTGTCCTAAAATACAGGCCAGTATAAATGGTTCAATTTCAGATCTCGTTTGTGTACAACAAATTGCCTTTTCCCTTAACCTTTCTATCAAATATCTCAGAAACCAGTGTCTCCAACTTAGATTTTTCACAAGAAAACACATGAAAACTATCTTTCATAGTAAAATTTGGCAGGAACAGCTGGTTCAGGAGCCATTCAATAGCTTTTCAGATTATACAAAAGATTGTATATACACCACTAAAACTAACTTATGGTGATATTTCCCTTATTTCTTGCTGCCGTGTTAGTTGTGAGTGAGCTCAAACATGCGTATGTTAAACATGGGCTAAGGGAGACACACTCAAGCAAGCAAAATACAATTTTAGAGCCCGAAAGGAAGTTTTATTAAAGTATGCTTAGAAAAAAAGAATAATCTTTAAAATCAAGGGGGAAATGTCTGTAAGGCATAATTAAATTTGGAGAACAGGACTAGAGTTAGGGGTCTGGACGTACCAATGACTCAGGAGGAGAGCACTAGGTACTGGCACAGCACACAGTAATGGTTCCCAGCTAGCCACCTGCTCACAAGGATTCAAGTGTCTGGGTTGATTCACCTGGGAAAAGAAAAGAAGAAAGCAAATAATCCCTTTGAAAGGAGGGATGGTGGCTGGGAGGAAGAGCACATATAAGAAAGGGGTAAACTGGGAGGTAAAATCTGGATGGACATCTCAATGTTTAATGGAACAAGTCCCCATCTAACCAAAGAGACTAGGGTGACCAGACAGCAAATGTAAAAAATTGGGACAGGGGGTGAGGGGTAATAGGAGCCTATGTAAGAAAAAGACCCCAAAATCGGGACTGTCCCTATAAAATCAGGACATCTGGTCACCCTAAAAGAGACTCAATGCCTCCGACAGATGCTATGCGGTGGGGCAGCCACACACCACGTCCAATGTAGTCCTGTACTGAATAGGCACAATGCACCCCTGATCTCCCAGGAAATGCAGCTGCTCTGCCATCGTTTTAGGAGAATGTCTAATATGTGCCATACATTGCTGGCTGGTGGCAAGGTACAGGAGCTATGCCTAGTAAATCTGTCCAACATAGTTTTGATGTACAAATATGCACATAATATCACACATACAGCCCCACCTGTTTACATCATTCTAGAGTATTCACATTAGAGTCAAATATAAAGTTAGAAATGTGGAAAGACTATGACTCTGCAAGAAAGGAATAATAAAAAAATTAAAGGGTTTTAGGAAAATGTGCAATATATTACGTTTACTTATGAATACTGGAGATCAGGCTCAGACACTATAAATCCAACCAAAATCACAAGTAAACTGGTAGAGTATGAAACTTTTCTTCCCCCCTCTCAGTCTAATATCTGTATTCTTCATGTAGACAAATAGATGAATATTTTACTATAGAGGACAATGAAGCTTTTTCAGGGAAATTCATCTGTTTTGAGCTGTAGTGTATAGGTTCCCAGGGAAACAATGAAGAGAAACATTTCTACATGAGGGAAAAGGGAGTTAATAAATAGAAGCATTCAATGATTTGTACATAAAAAGCTTATAGGTTATAAATATTCATTTTATGGCATACACAGTATTTTCGGGGGGGGAGGGGGAGTTTAATCAAAATATTCTCTTTTTGTGATTATAGAAACTCCCTTATCAGTCAAGTCCAGATCTTTGCAGGGTTTCTTTCTGTGTTTTACACAATTATGAAACCATCAGAATTTTTAATAGAAAATATACTTTTTATGACATATGAGCTTTTTTAAAAAACAAGTCTATATCTTAAAGAAAGGCAACATTTAATATTACCTAGTATTGAAATGATAAAGCTAAAATAAAAAATTCCAGTTAGAAACAATTATTGTAATCCAAAATCTTACAAGCAAATAAAAACAGCTAACACAATATGATGACTATTTAAACCATTATTGACAGAATATTAATAGTAATATTCATGCCATTTAGACAACATATATACTTTTATGGAGGACAGCATGATTCCACTGGTTTGAGATTCAGGAGACCTGCCAGTAACTCAGTGAGTGGCTTTGGGCAAGACACTTCACCTCTCTGGGCCTCTGGGCCATCCCACCTTTTGTCGGTCTTGTCAGTTTAGATATATGCACTCCAGGCAGGAACTGTCACCCATTGTGTTTTTATACAATACCTAGCACAGTTGAGACCCAGTTTTAGTTGGGGCCTCTTAAGTGTTACTGTAAAACACGTACATTATAATAAATGTATAAGATATAAACTGCATAACTTCCTATGAGTCATACAAATATTGATGTGGAACTATTATGCTTCCTCCAAATTATGCATTTTCAGTATGAACAATCATTAAATTGCCTCTCATTGCAGTTAAAACCTTAAAATTTGCATCAAGAGAATAAAAAAAATTCATGAAATATCATACAACTCAAAAACCACTGCAAGCTGTACATTTGTGTTGAAGTCTCAAGAAAATAGGCCTATTCGTAATAAACAAGTCACAAAAATATACATAAACATGTCACTTACCACTTTGTTCACAGCAATGATGAAAACATTATTTTCCTTTAGAGTACAAATTCTTTGAGGCAGGGACTGTCATTTACTATAGATTTGTACAGCCCCCAGCACAATGGACCCCTGATCTGACTGCTTCGAGGGGCTACCATAATATAAGGGTAAAATAATAATAAAAGTAAACCAGTTTTATTATCTATATGCCCATTCTGTTTGTGTCCTGCATCATACTGTTGTAACTGACAACTCTGATTGCGACAACGTACAGTAAAAGCTTTGTTATCAGGCATGTTGGGGGAATTGGAGGTGCCGGTAAGTAAAAAATTTCGGTTAATTAAGAGGGAGAGAGTTTGGGTGCGGGAGGGGGCTCAGGGCTGAGGTGCAGGAGGGGTCGGGGGCATGGTTCCCAGCCAATGGGAACCAAGGAGCCAATGCTCGGGGCGGGGGCAGCGCATGGAGCCCCTGTGGCCGTTCCTCCACCTAGGAGCATTGACCACAACCAATGGGAGCTGCAGGAGAGGCGCCTGCGGGCAGAGGCAGCGTGCAGAGCCACCTGGCTGTGCCTCTTCATACATGTCGCCGCTTGCGGGGAGCTGCCCAAGGTGAGTGTTGCCCAGATCTGGCACCTGATATCCCTCCCGCACCCAAACTCCTGTGGTAATTCCCTGCCCCGAGCCCCCTCCCACACCCAAACTCCCTCCCAGAGCCTGAGCCCAACACCCCCTCCCGAAATGCCGGTTTATAGAGCTTTTCGGTTTGTGAAGTGCCGGATAACACAGCTTTTCCTGTAATTTACTCTCTTCTCCATGGGCTCACTCCTGCAATAGGCTGAGCACTCTGGACCAATACAGACTGAATTCAGTGGAGCTCTACATAGGTGCCAGGCTTCCACCTGCCTGGAGTTAATTACAGGATTGGGTTTCACAGGTGTAACTGTTGGTATGGTTTCAAGACAAGACTGAGGAAACTCCACAAGGTGGCTCTTGCAGCATTGTCAGTAGACTCACTCTCTCCTGTGGGCATTTCTGCATGGAGTTGGAGATCAGGGGAAACAATTGGGATTTTGGTTTAAAAATAAAAGAAGGATGTCAGTTCCTCTACTTACGGCTGCTCCACACTGACAGAACAGGGGCAAGTGGTGTCAAGAGCCAAAAGCTTTTAGTTGGTTTGTTTTTCCTGTCCTCCCAAGAGTCTCTGCAGTTCCACTCTGAAAAGTGACTATGTAAAAATGGCACCTTCTTACTCAGCAGCTTTGCGCTCTCTCACCCATCTGTATATTCAGTCATCTCTGCTGACTTTTGTGATAAAAATAATACTGCTTTTTACTCTGGTTAGTTCTCCACAGTCTGTACAACTCAAGAAAGTATGCTCCTTCTTGTGTGCCAAAGAATTGCTTACAAAGTTTCAGTTGATTCCACCAATTCAAATCCACTGAAGGCAATGGCAATGAGTTGGTGACACTGAGAACACAACTTGCACAGGTGTAAGTGAGACATAATTTAGCATTTCTTACAGATGGGGAAGGAGGAAAGAACACAACTTGACTCTCAAGATGGAGTGGGAGTCTGCAAGACTGGCAGTTAGGAAAACAATATTTTTACTTGTAAACTAAGCACACTTGTTTTAAAAGTCATTGAGATATATTACACAGGCAGCCACATGATACCATTGTTTAAGTCATTTTTTGGACTGGGGTAAAATTTTCAAAAGTACCTAAGTACCTTAGGCTCAGATTCACAAAGGTCACGGTGCTCAACTTTCAGGTGCTTAGAAAAATCACAGGAACACTGATCACCAAAGCCTGAATTAAATGCCTAAGCTCCTGCAATATGAATGGGGAGAGACAAGTGCCTTTGAACAGGGATTCCCAACGTTTTCTCTGCCGTGGCACACCTTGATATCTTTAATTGTTTTGAAGCACACCACTGTATTCTCCAAATGAACACCCATCCCCACCCGGCCCTGACAATTCAGCACCCCCTCACACACACACTTTTCCTAGGGTTCTTCCCCGCCAACCCTTGGGGGCTGCAGCAGGGTCCCCCCTCTCCTTCGAGGCTGGATGGGGGTTGCTCCAGGGGCTCTTTCCCCTGCCCCCAGCCAGAGGCTGCAGGAGGCGGAAAGGGGCAGAGGAACTGACCCATTGCTCACAGAAGGAGAGGGGGAGGAAGGGAAGATTGAGCTGATTGGTTGCAGTGTCCCTGGAGGAGGCAGGGCAGTGAGGCAGACAGGCAATCAGAAGATGGCGTCCCCCCTTTCTTCATCCTCCCCCGCCCCCACACCGCAGGACTCAAATTTGCTATCTTAACCTTGCTGTGGGCAATGGAATGTGATGCATGCATAATATTTGAAAGGTGCATCATCCCAGAGAGCAAAAGTACAGAATACAATCCAGCTCTGACATTAATTAAAATACAAGGGAAGGTTTGTTTTTTTCTCACATGTAGTTTTTCCAAAAAATTCCACAGCACACTTGTTTGGGCTTGACAGCACACTAGCTGGGAAACACTGCCTTTAGAAAGCAATCCACAAAGCAAGCATACTAGGTGGGGAGCCTAGACTAGCCAGGGGGAGACACCAACCAGTTGGAAATGCTAAGCCCTGCCACTCTCTCAGAGTTCTGCACCTAACTCTGGGCTGCAGGGAGATGACTATCTGTGCTTTTGATCCATCAATCAGTTGCTGCCTAATTTATGGGGGGGGGGGGGGGAAGAAATATCCTATCTACTTGGCTAATCTGCCACTTTTCAGGTGAGTGCACTAGCTACTGGGCTATAGAGTCATTTTAACTCTTTTTTGGTCCCAATTAATATTTAATTATTCAATTGTCTAATTAAAGCGGAACATCTTCCATAGCTGAGGCTGAAGGAGGCCCCACAACAGAATATCCTATAGTTCAGCGGCTAGGGCACTCACCTGAGATGTGGCTGATCCCTGTTCAGATCCCTTTTTCCCATCAGGAGGAGAGGAGATTTGCACTGGGGGTCTCTCACAGCCTGGATGAGTACTCTACCCACCAGGTTAAGTTTATAAGGGAGGGCGTCCTCCCTCACCCCTGTCTGTTTTGTGTAAACTCACTGAAAGAATCCACTCTGGTAGGGGGCCTCTGAGCACGCTGACCGGATCAGTCCCCCCCGCCCCCCCCCCCCGCACATGGTTTGTGGACTGCTCTGGAGCTTAGGCAGGAGATGGGTGGCTGGATGCACAGAGTGAGGCTGCAGTGCACATGCTCAGACACAGATGCCTGGAGAACTTTTACTGTAAAAACTTAAGGGCCCCGTGAGTTTAGGTGCCTACGGGGTTAGGCAGCAGCCAAGCAGGAATTTTGTGGATCACAAAACAGGACTTAGGTGCCTTAAAAAGTGACTTAGGCACCTAAGTACCTTTGTGGATCACACTCTAAGCGCCACTATCTTAAGAAAATCACTGGAATAACAATTGGAGCCAGAAAGCCTGAGTTAGGCACCTAGGCTCCATACAATAAATGGGGAGAGAGGTACCTAAGAATGGGATCCACAAAAGCCGGCAAGCTAAGGAGGGAGCTTTCTCAACAAGCCAACTGCAGAGGAGAGGGTGGGTCCCAAGTTCTGCCCTTCTCACAGAGTTAGGCACCTGTCTCCACAGCCAGGAACCCTCTCCTGCAGTTGAGTGCCTAAGCCATTTCTTGCAACAATGGCGGCAGCGCATGCCTAACTTCACACAAAACAGCTGGGGGTGGGAAGGAGGAGGAAGAGCCCCTTATAACCTTTAGCCCAGTGGTTAAGCAGCTCACCTGGGATGTGGGAGACCCCCATTCATTCTCCTCTCCAACCTGATGAGGAGATGGAATCTGAACATGAATCTGTCACCTCTCAGGTGAGTGCCCTAATCACTGGACTATGGGCTATTCTGATATAGGTCTCTCTCAATCTTGCCTGTTGAAGCTATTCTATTGTGATTTATATAATTAAATATAATACATTTCATTGGGCGAGAGAGAATGATTCTATAGTCCAGTGACTAGGGCACTTACCTAAAAGGTGGGAAATCCATGTTTAAATCCCTTCTCATTCAGCAAAGGGGGGAACTGAGACAGAGACAGCCATGTTGTGGGTTAGTTCCTTACCCTTTGGGCTAAAGGTTACTAGATAGGGCCACACAGGTGAGATAGGCAGGGAAATGCCCATCTTCCCCTGGTTTGAGGATCACACTGGGGCTTAGGCGCTTGGGCACTTAGACTGAGGTGCTGTGCACATGCCCAGCAACAGAAACTTAGGCGCCTAGGGGACTTTAATATTGAACATTGAGATACTGAGGGATTTTAGGTGCCTGCAGGGTTAAGCAGCAGGGTTAGTAGGGATTCTGTTTAGTGACACCTACATTTTGAACTTACGCACATAAAGTGGAAGGTAGGCACCTAAGTCCTTTTGTGGATCTGCATCTAATTCACGTAGATTTAGGTGCTTTAGAAAATGTTACCCTGCCTAGAACTACGCTTTGAGATGAACTGGTGCAGTGGTCCACCACTTTACCCTCTGAGATCTTGCACTGTAGCAAAAAAGGTAGGCTGAAAGAATCACCAGCAAGCCACAAACACCTTTGCTATTAGTGGAGTACCACATATTCTGAATGGAACCTGGAGAAACTTCAGAACAGCCTTGCTAAAGAGGGAGAACACACCACCCTAAGTGAAGCTGCTGAATTCAAAGTCCAGATTGTGATCTATGTGCAGAAGGAGTGCTCAGCTGCCTCTGAAGCACTCTCCTTACTACCCATCAGACCTCACAGAGCCAGGAGCCAGACTGGGAAGGCTGGGGGATTCAAGACATTCTCTTTTCTACATACCTGCACCTCCTCCCCAGGAGCCCTGTGGGCAGCAAGGACTACCCGGTAGTGAGGCTCCATTGAGGCCATACTATCAGGGAGCAGGAGGTCACAGGTGGAGCAGGGGCTTAGGTCTTTGTGGGGATCTTCAAGGAAGGCAACAGCTTTTCCATAGAGGGCAAACCGTACCACTCTGGTTGAATAGCAGGGTAATCTCCATAAGAGAATCCTGCAATCATGAAGATTTTCTCACAAAATGTCCCTTTGCAAGAGGGGATGATCTGACCCAATGAAAGGAGGAGAGCTCCTTCCAAGGAGAAGAGCAGAAACCATTAACCCAGCATTTCATTTGAATATTGGTTACAATGCAGAGTGAGCAAGTTGAATGAATTCCAGCTAGCTGTTGTGGATAAACTGTCGGGGATTTTTAATTCTAGTATCTGTTTAAACAGTTCAAACACAGGTGAGAATTCATGGTGGGTTTGTTTGTTTTTTGCTATTTTTAGTTTTAGTTCTATCAATGATTGCTAAATTTAAACAGAGCTTAAGTAATTTTAAAGCTGAAATGAACCAAAAGCTCAGATACAAACACTCCTGTTCTACCCATCCTAGCAACTAGAACTAAAATCACTCAAATCTAGGGAAGTTTGGATGATAATTAAAATGATTACAGCTTTGTAAATCAAGCCCGTCTCTACTTTAACAAATGAGACTAGTCATACTGCCACCGCAGAGTCAGGAAAGATATCAGGAGAAATATTTGTCAACAGATATCCCAGCCATGATGGGTTCACTAACCAGACCCCAGGTCAGGTTACGCTCCTGAAAAGCATGTAGATGCATGTTTTCAAGGATATCCAGTAACTTATGACACCACAATAGGTCTCTGGATCTTTATAACTAACTGTTGTACCTTTGCTTGAAGGAAAGGTTATACTCTGGTGATAAACACGAACACCTTCCGTACATAGTTGGCGGTGAAGTAATGAGTGATGAGAAGGTAAAAGGGTGGGTGTAAGCAAGAACGGTTTACTTGCTGTATGCCTCAATGGGGATTGTCTGCTTTTGGTGGTTGGTCTCAGGTACTGCATAGAAACAGACACTGGAGGTGGGGGAATTACTGTTAATTCTTTCCGTTTTTTAAAATCATAAAGTGCAAAGCAAAGCCTTCCAGATTTCTGCAAATCTAGACAGAGAAAAATATTCAGCATGTGCAACAGGGCAAAGAGAGAGCACAAATGGTGCAAATGCAGACAGAAAGCTGAAAACAAAATAAACATATTTGTCTCAGAACAATGAACTGCTAACAACAAAGGCACTTCATTGCCCATTCACATTATTGTGTTGAGTACTGACTATCTGCTTAGCACTAGAGAATGTAGATGAGCCTGCCTGCCATGAGGAGCTTACAAAGAAACCAAACAGACAATAATTCAAACACAGAGTAACCTCCTCCTTGCTGAACTGCCAGATTTTCTCCTTGCTCCCTGGGGTGGACAGAGCACAGAGTGGTCTATATGTTTTGTGTGGTGTTTAAATTAAAATAAAATAATAATAATTAGCAGCCCTTCATTAGGTGGCAGGCTGACCCTGATAGAGGAAAGGGTGTGTAGTTGCAACAGCAGGATGGATAGACTATTGTAGGTGTAGAGGGCAGCTTGGATGAAAAGATGGAGATGAGAGGGAGAGAAAATACAGAGGGAATGGTATCTTTTATGAGTTACAGGTGTGAGGGCAGAACAGAAGAAAGAGGAGTTGTAGAGATGTTTAGAACCTTAACAGCGGAGAGTACAAGCTAAAACTTGATGTGGAAAGGGAGAGAGATTAATAGAGAGATTCAAAGAAAGAAGCAATGTGATCGGAGCTGTGGACAGAAAAACGATATTTGCAGCAATGCTCTAGACCAGAGAGGAACAAGGACAGAATCTGGGAGATCCACAATGAACAAGTTGCAATAGTTTAGATGACAGATGATTAATACTTTGACTTAGATTTTAGTTCTAGGACTAGAAAGAAAAAGATGGATAACAGAGATATTGTACAGGAAGGAAGAAGCAACAGGATTAGGTGATAAAAGAATGTTTTTAATACTAAGCATGTATATTGTATTAGTGCCTACAGGTTTCAAACAGGTCACATCCCTAGTGTATTATTATGCACTGTACAAACATATGGTAAGTGACAGTGCCTGCCCCAAAGAACTTACAGCGTAAGGAAAGGTCAATACACAAACTTGCATCAAAATAACAAAATTGGTTTCACCCCTTAATTCCCTCCTCCCAAAAAATCCCAAAATCTGAAGGAGTTTATTTTTATACGTGTTTCATACCCAGGTAAATGTGAATATTTTCTCTGACTTGAGCAATTTGAAAGGATTAACATGCCTATATTTTAACACATCAAAAATAAAACCAAAGCTTAGTTCTCTGACATGTTAATCTTGCACATCTAATGGAATTTTAAAAATATCATGATCACAAACTAATCTTTCTAAATGAGAAAATGCTAACATCCTTGCTCAATGTGCTTCCCTTTCAATTAAAGCTTATTTTAAACTTAGTTTATATGGTATTTTCTGTTTTCAAAAATCAGAGAAGGTCATTTAAAACCATTAGAATGATACAGTTTTAGGTACAATACCATCAAGCCGCTCATCACTAGGACAATGCCAATTACTATGATCTGTCTGAGTGAGCCTTTTTTCACGAGTCATTAATTCAAAGCTTTAGGGTAAAAAAGGATTAATTTATTCATCAAGAGGTAAATCCACTCTGTTCACCAACTTACTTTTTCCATGCTATGTGGGGTTGGTGAGGTGAAGAAGCAAATGCTATACTTTATTTAGACAAAAATAAATTATCCATACTTATTCAGAAGTATATAAATATTATCTAGGTAAACACAGGGCTGGCCCTAGACCAAATAGCACCCTAGTGAGGAATGTCTTCGGCACCCCCCGGCCCCTTTGTTAAACTTTTGAATACCTTATTTTTATTGTATGTATTGCCATTTTCACAATTTTGATGCACGATTTGCATGCATGATTTCTCCCTATCATATACGAGGAGACATTTGCATGCTAGGATCTGTAAATCTGTATCTATTCATGTCATATATAAGCAAATAAAAAAATTAAATTTCCTCCAAGCTTATAGAACCTTTTTGATTTTAAGAATAACTTTAATGTATTAACATCAAGAAATTGAACTGTGCACCAACATTGGGTGGACAAGTATTAAATAGTGTTACAGTAGGTGATAGCCTTAGAATGTTAACCCTAGTCCTTTAGTTCAAAAAGTTGCTTTTCTTGCCTTTGCGTTCGCGAACTGAAGCACAGCATCAGAGAGATCCAATGGCCAATGGCATTTACAAGCGATAGAATAGCAAGCGATCTCAGTCTCTTGTCAGCCATTGTCAATTGAAGATATGTTTTAATGAGCCTGAGCTTCGAAAAGTTGCGTTCACCACTTGCAACTGTGACTGGCAGCATGGGCAGAATCCTCAATGCTATCCACATATTAGGAAAAGTATTCTTCAGCTCTGCATCATGAATGAATTTGAGAACTTGGAGTGTAGAGTGCTTCCAGTGTGGCAAAATGTGATGGATGTTGTCCAGTTTGACTCTGAGGTCTTTATCATTGACATCCGAACATTCTCCTGGTGTCGACATCCAGTGAAGGTCCATATAATTGCTCAAGAGTGTTTTCCTGTCCTCCAGCAGCTTACTAAGGTCACACACAAAAACCCAAGTCTTTTTGTCGTGCTTCACCTTTCTTCAATGGATACTCAAACAGTGTCATTGAGCAAGCAAAAATCCTCCCTTTTGAATTTTTCTTCTGAGCTTCCCATAACCTCACCTCTGCCCTCATAACCAAGCTGTTTCTTTTTCCAATGAATATGAGTTTCCTGGAAGACAGGCTCAACTCCTAAGTTTTCCGCTATTTCTTTGGCAGCAATGAGAGCATCTTCACTATGTTGTCTCTGTAGGCCACAAAAAAATCAAGACAGCTTCTCATCACAGTAGTAGCAGTTGCAATGTCCGTTGACTGAGTTTATAATGCCTTGCTTATAACATTTAATTGAAACAGGATATTGTGTCAAACCATAATTGAGACCAGAAATTTGAAATAAGTAATCTGGTTTGCCAGGCTTTCCACCTCTTCCAGCCTTGGCTTTATTTGACTGCGCCAGTTCCATTAGGGCTTCGTAAACCTCAGTCACCTGGTACACCTCACGGGCCTTACTCTGTCAATGCGACTTTCCCAGCAAGAGTCACTTAGCAGCTTTACAGTCAGATTTGTAACATTGTAAGTGAGGATCTTCCACCTGATAGTTGATGCTGAAAACAGGACATATATCTCTGCAGTACTCCTAACAAAGATACTGAATCTAAAGGAGATGATGCTGCATCTGACACAACCAGGTTGAGGGAATGGCAGCCACAAGGCATGAAGAAAGTTCCTGGATTCAGCGCAAGAATCCTTGCCTGGATGTCACTGTTTCTTCCCTTCATGTTCATGCTATTGTCGTAGCCTTGGCCGTGGCAGTCCTGAAGCTTTATTTTATTCTCGTTCAATATGTTCCTAAACAGTTCTATTAGGCCTTTTCCAGTAGAGTTGTTCACAGACCGGAAACAGATAAAGTGTTCCTTTACTTAGACACAGCCATCCTTGTTGGCAACAAATCTTACTGTAAATGACATCTTTTCACTGGGACTAATGTCGGGAGTGCAGTCCATTATTACACTGTAGTAATTTGCTTTGCCAAGCCACATCATTATGTTTTCAAGCACTTTCCTTGCCATAAGGCCAATCAATTCGGTTTGAATTGTTTTGCTGCAGTAATGGTTTCTAGCTTCCTTACAAACTACTCGACATACGTGCTCACTCATGACATCAGCATATTTCCCAAGGAGCTCTACAAACTGAGGAAATTACTATTATACTCAGAGAATAACTCATCCGACGAGCCCCGGAAAGCCAAATTATTCTTTGCAAGGAAGAGGACTATTAAGATCAGACGCTTGAGAGCATTCCTCCAACGCTGGGTTTCTACATTAATAATGTGCTGTTTTTCTGCATCTATGCATTTATTCAGCTTGAGCCTGGATTCAGCCCCCATCCATTTGGAGTAGGCTGTAAAATGGTTGGGTCACTTTTCACGTTGCTTCAGAGCATCAGCTAAGTTATGCCAGTAATTGTACCTGGAGAGTGCAAGAAATGATTTGGCATTTTTGTCAAATATTTTGCAACAATAATAAAACATTTAGTCAGTTTAGAGTAAACTAGCCAACGCTGATTCAGTTTCTCACCATTCTTGAGCACTCTTTCACACTATGACTTTGAGAAGTGTCACATCTGCTCATTTTCTGGAAATGTCATATACTCAGTTTTGCCCAAGCCTATTCAAAATTGTACGATCAATATCGGCAGAGTTTAGGATCGATTTGTGGTATGCAATTTTTCCTCACTGATGTTTCTGTCATCTTATGAGGCTGATTGTAGTTTTAAGAAACTCTGGAAGGTTCCATGAGATTCTACAAAGGTCCAGAACATTGTAAGAGGCTAGTGAAAAATGATTTCACATATGAAATACCTGAAACATGTTACTTCAAACATTCTATTTTCCCTTTTGTTACTAACAACAAAAACAGCACCCCAAGCTGGCACCCCCCAATCCTGGCACTACTTATTATTGATGTAATAATTTAAAAGATGCAAACATGAATTTTCAATTCACAGATATACTGATCCACAATTCCATTAAACAGATTTGTTTAATGCTAATTTTCTTGACTGCTATTTTCCTCAGGATATTTTCTGCATACATTATTGTTTTGATGAGAACTCCTATTTTGTCCTTGTAAATCAAGCTCTTGAACAAGAAAGTGTATGTTTCAATTTTATTCTCCAAGGCTATGCATACATACAGAATTTATTGCTATCTGTTTTTTGGTAATTGAAATGAAGATCAGTATATTTCTCCATCAAACAGATGGGAAAAGGGTTTTTCTACTATAAAATACTTGCTTCCAGGGCCGGCCCACTACATTTTGGCACCTGAGGCAGGGAGCTCAAATGACGTCCCCATGCCCCCTCACTTGGGCCAAAACATTGAAAGGTCTCAATTCTGCCTTATTCCTGTTCTACTCCTCTCATGGTACTGCTCTGCTACCTACCCCAGTAAAGGAGAACTAACAATTTAAAATGCCTTGTTCAAAAATTTTAAGTAACACTTAACTTTCAAACGCCTGAACAGCAAATGTAACTTTTCTTGTCTGCATAGTAAACACTGGCATTTTTATCTGTTTGAATAATCAAAGTGGTGCTTTCCATGCCTTCTTGGTTGCAAAGATTTAAACTGCTTCCTGAAGGTCCACAGTCTGGGCAAGCTCATGCTCTAGTGGAGCGTAGATGTGTTTTTATTAACTTCAGCTTGGAGAAGCTGCATTCTCCACTGGCAGCTGTTACAGGAAGTGTTAGAAGTATGCGCAGAGCAACATAAACATTTGGAAAGAGAGTGGTCATTTTATTTGTGCACACATATTCCAGAACAGCCTTTGGAGTTGATCCTGCTGAAATGTATCTTGAAAGGGCTTTCACTTCCATCACCTAAATCACTCGCATCAATATCACGCACGTCTTCGTGAGTCAACACTGTCTCTAGTGCCCTGCATTGCTGGTGTAGGTCTTCTTCAGGTATAGCAAGGAATTTTGGAATATCATACAACATCCCAAATATACTGCTGCGTTCCTTGAGCTGCATGAAATGTTCTTCAATTGACTGTATTGCACAATCTAGCACCTGGTTAAAGAATTCAACTTTGAATTATTGTTTGGGGTCTCTTATGGGATTATCCCGTGCCTCGTAATCAAAATGTCTTCTTCTTTGGTGACTTGTATTCTTGAATGGGTGGGAAAATAGCTTCAGTGTGAAGGTCCTCTGCCAACTTGTGTGCACTCTTCAGAACATTTTGAAATCCTTCATCTGACCAATAAAACTGTAGGTATGACTTTGCTTTGTTCAGTTGTTGTTCCATTGCTCCAGATATAGCAAGGTCAACACCTTGGAGTCTCTTGCTTACAACATTTATTTCAAACAGTATGTCATGCCACAACACTAAGCCACACAGAAATTTGACGTTATGTATGTTTCTGGTGATTCCATTTCCCTCTGTCACTGTTCTCCCATGAACAGTTCCTGTCATAGCATTATCCTCCATAATGGCAACTATGGCATCATCTATCTTCCCAATTTGGTGTTTGATAGGCTTTATCGCCTCCACTCGACTTTCCCATCGTGTGGCACTCAGTGGTTTCAGTGTCAGAGAGGATGTTCCCAGATGTTGCTTCAAAATTTGCCATCAATGAGTTGATGCAGAGAGAAATACATAGATGCTTTGAATTACATTAACAAATTCAGCAGACTCACTAGAAGCTGATGCTGCATCACTGACCACCAAGTTCAATGAATGAGAACTGCATGGGACAAAAAAAGCTTGAGGGTTTAACTCTTGGATCCGTGCCTACACTCCTCTAGTCTTTCCTCTCATGTTGGCACCATTATCGTAGCCCTGACCTCTCGCAATTCCTGTATCTTCCAGATTTTTTAAGAAGCACATTTGTCATACCAGCTCTTGTAGTATCATCAATGTCAATACATTCTAGAAAATGCTCTCTGACAGTCACCATTGCAGGGACATTTTCACTAGGTTCTGTTGTTGTTACAAAATGTCGCATACAAGGGATTCTCCAAACAAAAAAGATGCCTTTCCCTCTCCTTCTCCTGGGAGAGGGAGAATCAGAGTAAAAGAAAAAGACAAAGGTGGTCAATCTTTTAGGCAATCTTTTGGCTACCCCTTTGGAGTTTGGCTTATCTGCAAGCTCTAGTGTCCTTGGATCAGGGTTACGGTCTGCCTCCAGCCCCTTCTTTTGGTAACCCCAGCTTTATACCTGGTCCATACATTCTCAGGTGTGGCAGAATCTGTGACCATCTTCCTCTTTGTTGATCTATCCCTGAAGCCAGCAGTCTCTGAGGCACAGCAGTTTTACCCTAGTCACCTCCCCACCCTTTGGCAGGATTCCCTTTTTAAGCTTCCTCCCTCCAGGCAGAGCAAGCCTTAGAGGTGTGCCTGGTTAGTGCTGGCTGAGCCCATAAGAGCTTGTTAGCCTCCCCTCTACTGTTCTGGATTGTCTGTAATATGAGTCAGCAAACAACTGCAAAATGTCCACATTTTGTGCATTTATTATATCTTGTGCCTTTGGCTTGTTGTACATCTCTTGGGCTATGAATTTTCCCACATCTTGTGCAGTTGCTCAGGAAGGCTTTGTAATTAGCCTGGGAGTTCTACCTCTTTGCCTCAAGGTTTTTATGATAATTACTTTTAGCACTCATGCTGGGTCTGTTTACTTCTTCTAAATTAGTTTCTGGTTTGGCAAGTTTGTTTTGCTGCTTCACAAGTTTGGACTGTCTTGCTATTTGAATAGCTGAATATAGGGTTAAGTCTGTTTTTAATTGTAGCTGCTCTGAAAGACTATCACCTGCAAGGGCAATAACTAGTCTATTTCTAATGTTTTCACCTTTTACAGGCCCAAAACCACAGTTGTCAGCCAATGCCTGTAAAG
Source organism: Macrochelys suwanniensis (assembly GCA_033296515.1). Classification (NCBI taxonomy): domain Eukaryota; kingdom Metazoa; phylum Chordata; order Testudines; family Chelydridae; genus Macrochelys; species Macrochelys suwanniensis. The sequence goes on from CM065775.1 coordinate 292,884,996, forward strand.
CTCTAATAAAAGATGCCATAGATTCCCCTGGTGGTTGAATTCTCCACTTTTTTTGAGATATAAAGTATGCCTCAAACATAGCCAGAACTCTGTCAGTCATCTTTCTGACTGTCTTCAGTGAAGGAAAGGATTTAAAGATACTGTCTGCCTGAATCCCCATAGCATACATTAAAGAGCATACCTGAATGTTTTCAGTTTACTGATGGAATTTAGTAGCAATACAAAACGTTGCTTCCAATCTGTCTATTCTGAAGGTCTGCCAAAGCTGATTTTCTCTGGGGCACTGAAAAATGGCATCAACTTTATGGGGTTTTTTTCTGCTTGCAACGTTTGGTGTGGCTTTCTTTCTGTTTCTGTTCTCCTCTGGCATCAGTTTGGCTGCCTTCACTTCTGACACCATGATATGTGCCAGATATGGACTGGTTACACAGCTTCTGTCCCAGAGATGCACCAGATGTGCTCCCGTTAGATATCTTTAATACACTGCTTCCCCTAGCCATTACCAGCTCAGGTAAGGTATGTTACCCATTGTGCCACCTAGTAGCTGAACAGTGTAATACAGTTAGCATTTCATGACACCTTCCCTCCCTGCCATCTGCTGTCTCTTCCTCCAACCAACTCTCTCTGTCGCAGCAGCTCCAGGCTGGCTGGACACCAGTAATGAGAATGTTGAGAGTGGAGGAAGAGATATTCTCAATGCCAGTGCTACAGCAGCTTCCTGCAGACACAGGGGAAGTCATTACAGGGGAAATCCTGGATAAGGGAGTTGGACCAAGAGTACAAGAAATGTAAAAGGACATCTCATGCTGAGATTTGCATTTTCTTATTGTCAAGTTTGTAAATACAATATTAAGACAAGAGTTTAAGACCCACCCATACATAGGCTAGTTTGCAACCATGGGGTCTGGCTCCACAGTTTGAGAAAGCGTGGTGATATCACATGGTGAAATTAAACATATTGCCCCCATCTCTTTGGCATGAACTTAGTCTAAGCTGTACCACTGCAAAGATTCCTTAGCCCTTTCTCTTTGGGTTGGGGTTCTGGTGTTTTGCCAATGGCATGTTATAAATTTTCTAACATAAATTACAAATTATTTCAGAGTGATGCTTCAGAATCAAGCTTAGCTCAATATATGCTCCTACCAGATCATGTAACGTGCTAAATTCTCATTCACCAACTGAATTAAATGTGCATTAGAAAAGGATTTTAAAACGATTAAAGTTTCTAAATCCATGGAAATAATTTCCATTTTTAAGATTAATAAACAGATACTATAAACCTAGAAAACAATTTTTGCCAAGTCTATAAGGAACAGGTCTGGGCAGGAAATAATACATTTAGAATCCTCATATCAGTAGTAGGGCTTACGAGAAACACCTTCAGCTCATGGTTCTCTTCTAATAGGTCTTGAAATATTAAAAATGCAGTAAGTTAATAGCTACAATGTTCGTTGGGGGGAACTGCGACAAATCTGATGTTCAATATCATGAAGCACAATTTCTGACTACAAAGCTATGTGATGGGGCAAGGCCAGAAGGCTATAGGAAAGTGGTAAGGAACCAGTATGTTCCTATTGGGATCCGGGAAGTGGGCGGGCAAAGCCCGCCCACTGCTAAAGGATCCCCCCCTTCAGCCTAAGGGGAGGGATCCACAGGACCTGGATACCAAGTGATTCCGGGGGACAAAAAATGAAAAAACAGGAACGGGAGTGCGGTCAAAGGGTCAAACCAGATGGGGACCAGATGGGGACACCGAGCAGAGAACCCCGGACAGCGCCCACTGCTCCTCAAAGGTGTCAAGGGAGCCAGTGGACGCTGCCCAGAGGAACTCTGCCCGGATGCGTGAACAAACAGAGGATCGAAAATAGGCCCCACAGTCACAGGAGCCTCCATCGGCCAACCTCCCCACCCTGGTCTTGTAGATGGCCAGTTTAGCTAGGGCCAGGAGGAGGCTGACCAGGAGGTCCCGTGACTTCGTGGGGCCGCGAATTGGAAGTGCATAAATAAAAAGGTGAGGGGAAAAGTGCAACCAAAACCTCAACAAAATGTCTAAGAGGAGCCGGAACAGGGGCTGCAGCCTGGCGCACTCCAGATAAATGTGCGCCAGGGTCTCCCTCAAGCCGCAAAAGGGACATGTGTCGGGGATTGGGGTGAACCACGCCAAGTACACGCCCGTGCTCACGGCTCCGTGAAGGAGCCGCCAACTGACATCCCTGGCAGGCCTTGGGACTAAGGAGGAGTAAAGGCTGGCCCACCGGGGCTTCTCACCCTCTAGAGGTGGCAGGAGGTACCGCCATTTCGTATCGGGGCGGGACATGAGGGTGAGGAGATGAAGGGTGTGGCGCACGAGCGTGTATAGATGTTTCCTTGGCGCGGTCTGGAAGCAGACCGGCTGCAGTTCGTGCAGCCGGCTCACCGTGAAGGGACAGGGGACCCGGTTGGGTCCACGGGGCAGGGGCCCAATAAAAAGGTCTGGAGGGCTTGGGGTGAAGGGAGGGCGGGGCGTACCCTCTCGCAGGACCCGGTCGAGGTAAACCCGAGCAGCGGGCGGCAAAGCAGCCTTCACCTCCTGAAGTACGCGCCGGGGAGTACGAGGTCTGGAGAGCCCCATGCGGTCCCCAGGAGGTCTCCGACCCTAGTGACTTCTGCCAGGACCAACCTCTGGCGCACCGAGGGGGACTCCGCCACCTGCACACAGAGCTGGGGGTTGTGTAGCAGGGGCTCCGCGAGGAGATCTGCCCCCTCGGTGGCTGCCATGGACCTGGTCGCTGAGAATAGCTTCCAGGTCCGGAGGAGGTCCTGGTAGAAGACCAGCAGCCCGTAGAGGTCTCGCAGAAGACCTCTCGGATGGAGATAAAGGAGCTGCCGGTCATATCGGAGCCCTCGGAAACGGCGCAGGAAGGCGTGCGCCAATACGCTCCACGCCGGACTACCTGCACCATAAAGGAGCCTCTGCAGGGCCTGGAGACAGAAGACATGGACCTGAGTGTGTGGACACTTCAGGCCCTGCCCACCCTCCTCCAGAGGAAGATGGAGAACCCCTGCAGAGACCCAGTACAGTCCTGACCAAAAGAACGCCAGAATCGACGTCCGGAGGTTGGCCAGGAAACCTGGGGCCGGGACCAGGGTGTTGAGCCGGTACCAGAGCATGAACAGGACTAATTGATTGATTACCAGTGCTCTCCCTCGAAAGGAGAGGCACCGGAGCAGTCCGGTAGGTCTGGTCTGGGTGGACCACGTCCGCCAGCACGGACCCAAGCCGCAGCGAGATGGCCTTTGCTACGACTTTATAGTCCGTGCTGAGGAGCGAGACGGGACGCCAATTCCGTAAATCGCGGAGGTCCCCCTTATTCGGCAATGAGGCGAGCACAGCTCGCCAGCACAAAAGAGGGAGGACCCCGCCCTGCAAGGACTCGGCCCAGACGGTGACAAGGTCTGGGCCAAGGACGTCCCAGAACACGCGGTAGAACTCCACGGTCAGCCCGTCCAGTCCCGAAGATTTATTAGTTGGCATGCGACGGAGGGCTTCCGAGAACTCGGCCAGAGTGAGAGGCAGCTCTAGCCGGTCTCGGTCACCCGTGCTGACCGTAGGGAGTTCGTCCCAGAGCACTCTGCAAGCGTTAGGATCGGTCGGATCCGGGGAGAAAAGGCTCGCGTAGAAGGCCTTGGCCCTCCCGCACATCTCCACTGGATCCGTGAGGGGGGTGCCATCCTGCGAGGAGACAGGTGACATGTTTCTTAGCCCCCCTCTTTTTCTCCAGGGCGTAGAAGAAGCGGGAGCCGCGATCCATCTCCCGAAGGAGACGGATGCGGGATCGAACGAAGGCGCCCCGGGCCCGATGATCTTCGAGTTCCCGGATCTCCTCCCGCTTCTCCCGGCATGCCCCACAGAGGGATGGATCCTCAGGGCTGGCGGCCAGACGCCTCTCCAGCTCTAAGACCTCCCGTTCCAACTGCCCTATCGTCGCATCCCTCCGTCGGCTGGCGCCCCGGGTGTAGTCACGGCAGAAGAGCCGGGCGCGTACCTTCCCTAGATCCCACCATCGCCGCGCCGAGGGAAAGGCGTGCCGCTGCCCTCGCCAGGCCAGCCAGAACTCCCGGAAGGACGCCACGAAACCCACATCCTCCAGCAAACTGTTATTAAAATGCTAATAGGCCGGCCCCAGCCTCTCCGCGCAGAAAGAGGCCGTCACGGTAGCGAGATGATGATCAGAGAACGGGGCCAGCCGGACGCTGGAGGAGTGGGCCCGCGAAAGGTGAAAACGTGATAAATAGATGCGGTCCAACCGGGAGTGGTGCGACCGATGGGCCTCAACCCGGACAAAGGTGAAGGTTGAGCTGTCGTCCGGGTGGTGGTCGCGCCAGACGTTCACCAGGGAGTGATGTTCGACAATCTCCCTGAGGACGTCCGCTGCAGCCGGGCACTGCTCGATCCCCGAGCGGTCCCGTTTTTCAAGGGTGTTGTTAAAGTCCCCGCCCAGGACCAGGCACTCGCGAGGATCCAAGGTGCCGAGGAAGGTGGACGCCTGCTGATAGAAACGAAGTTGTTCCGGGCCCGGTGTCGGGGCATAGATGTTGACGAGATTGACCACGAGCCCCTCCATACGGACCCGTAGGTGCAGCAGGCGGCCCGGCACAGCCTCGGCAAACCCCAGCACCTCAGGCCGTAGGTCGGGGGAGAACAAGGTCGCCACTCCAGCCTGGCGAACAGAGAGATGGCTGAAGTAGACTCTGTCCCCCCATTCCAGCCGCCAGCTGTCTTCTGCGGCTGGATCCGTATGGGTCTCCTGCAGGAATACTACAGAGTACCCCCCCTCCCGAAGGAAGGAGAGCACCTGGCTCCTGCGGAGACCCATCCTACAGCCCCGGGTGTTCAATGTTGCGAAGAGGAGAGATGCCATGAGGAGGGCTGGGGGGGATCCATGCTGGCAGAGTCACGGCCCCCAGCGGGCCGCGTAACAATCCGTGACCCACCCCGTAGGCGAGTAGTGAGTCACGGAAAAGGCGGACCCGTTGGTAGGCCGTAGCGGCCTGCTTCCCAGTCCCTTTGCCCTCCCCCATGAGGGTCCTCGCGGCCCAGAGGATTTGGTGGAAATCCCCCCATCGCTGGAGAGCGAGCTGTACTTTGTTGCGGGAGCCCCGGACGTCCTCCAGGAACTCCCGCAGCTCCTCTCGCAGCGTATGGGGGGGCCGGGGTTACTGGCTCCCGGCTATCGAAAGAAGGGGCCCCGGACACAGCCCTATGGCCCACCGAAACGGACAGGCAAGGGGCGGACCCTCGACGCAGCTCCTGCTGGGCCGGCACCTTAGGGCCCAACCCGAAATTCGGCTTAGTTGGGGGAGGCGGCGGAGGGAGAACAGCAGCCTCTGGTGGGTCGGGACGAGGAAATACTGGAGCCGCTCCCTGGGGGTCATCCTCCGAGAAGGGGAGGGAGACAGCCCCAGAGGCGGCAGTGTCATCATGGGAGGTGTGGGAGATTGAGATGGCATTAGGGGCGGGGCAGGGATCAGAAGTAGGGGCAGGGAGGGGGACATGAGCAGGGCCGGGCTGAGGAACGGGTAGAGGATCCTGAGCCGCAGGAGCTGGGCCACTGGGAGGTGGCCTCTCTTGGTGTGGCTGAGGGATCTGGGAATTGGGAAGGGGACCCCCCACGATGCCGGGCTCTAGTATGATGGTTTGTGTTACAGCCACGGCATCGGGAGGTGGACAGATATTTGCGGGGTCCCCGCCTGGGAAGGAGAACTGTTGTCCCACCCCAATGAGGGGTACCCCCTGGGATTCGGGTCCCGGCCGCAGGGCACCGGCCGTCGCTTCAGGAGGCTTGGCGGCCGTCAGCGAGGTGTCACTTGCGACCGGGCAGGTGGAAGAGCCCAGGGGATCCTCGGAGGTGGGAGCGGAACTGACGGTCAAGGGGAGGGAGCATGGGGAGAGGGGGGAAAGGGGTACTGGGGCGAGGTCATTGAGATTGAGGCCTGCTGGTAAAGGGTCGTCCTCCCCCTGGGTGATTGGGGTCAGACCCAGGGCCTCGATCTCCTCATAGATGGAGGGCAGGTCACCTTCTGCCACCCCGGGGTTCTCCCCGCCGGCACCTGAAGCGATGCTCGGGTTGGGGCGTGCAGGGTCGACAAAAGGGGCAGAAGGGGCTCTATCAGGGGCTTCTGAGGGAGGGGCGGTAATACCTTCCGGTGCTGCCACGTCTTTCCCAGCCGGTTCTGGCGGACTAAAGCCGCTCGGGGGCAAAGCGGAAGGCTCGGCATCAGTGCCCCCCTTCCTGGTCTTCCGGGGGGCTTCCGCATCGGTGGAAAGGAGCAGGGCTCGAGCCTTCCGCTTGCCCCGCTTCCCCTGTACTAAGGCCCAGCCCTCCATGGCATCATCTGGGGGCCGGCTAGTAAGGGTCGGGTCAGGGGGGAGGGGCAATTTCTTAGGGACTCGGGGAGGTAGTGGTGGGGCAGCATAAGGGAGAGAAAAGTCTCCCTGGGGCGGGCCCTCTCCCACACCCGGCGATATCCCTGCCTCACCCTCCTCCACAGGCCTCAGCAGACTGTTCGCAGTGGGCCTCTCCCGCTCGTCTGGGCTCACTGGGGGAGGTACTCCCAGGGCCCGAGCGGGAACAGCGGTGGACTGGGAAGGAGGAGGGGTGGCTCTGGGCACCGGGCATTCAGGGGCGCCGGCGATGACGGAGCCGACGCTCTGCCGGGGCTCGGGGGTCTCGGATGCTCCCCCTTGCCGGGCCAAGGGACAGTCCCTCCGGACGTGTCCCATCGCCCGGCAGAGGTAGCACCGGGCCTCCCCCGTGGAATAGTACACCCGGTAACGGGCCCCGTGATAGGGGACCATAAAGGACCCCTCGAGCGCCTCCCCATCACGTGCAGCCGGCGGCATTTGGAGCTGCACCTGCCGGCGGAACGAGAGGATGTGACGGAGGGCGGGGTCTTTGCAGCCCAGTGGGAGAGGGCTGACTACAGAGATGGGTCTCCCTAGGGCGGAGAGGGCAGGTAACAGGGCGGCATTGGGGAGGAAGGGAGGGACAGAAGTGAGGACTAGGTGGACGCCCAAGTCCTCCAGCGGCTCTAATGGGACGAACACGGCCCCCACCGCCAGGCCCTTCTCCACCGCCTCTTGGGCCGCGGCCTCCGATGCGAGGAAGAAGACTACCTTCCCGTACATTTTGGAGGCCGCTACGATGGCCGTGGGCCCCACCGCCCTCGCCAACGCCCGCACATAGGTTTCTACGTGGGGCGAGGCGGGTACCAGGAGGCAACGGACGCCATGCCTCCTGGTCAAGGTGGGAAAGGGGCCCCGGCCGCTATAGATGGTAGCTGAGGCGGTGGGCGGGTTAGGTGACGTTGCGGCAGGTGGGGGGGTTGCCGCCACCTGGGCGTACGCTCTGGGGGCCGGGGGTGGGACACCCGCAGAGCTGGTAGAGGGAACAGCAGGGAAGGGCGCCGCGGCCGGTGGCAGGGCCGCAGCAGTAGTGGCTGCCTCTGCCATGGAGGTTCTGGCCTTTGTCGCGGGGCCCTTACCCTTCTTTTTACCCTGGCCCTTCCTGCCGGCTGGCGGGGCTCCCCCAGGATCATGGGGGGCGAGGGACGTGGCAGCAGCGGAGGTCTCTTCAGTGTCCGCCACTGCCGGTGCCCCAGCGGGGGCGAGAGCAGGTGGTTCGGCAGCGGCAGTCGAGGTGGAGGCTAGGGAGGGTGATGGGGGAACAGGCGGAGGAGGGGCGGCCATGCCGTCTGGAGGGGCTTCTCCCTCCATATCGCCTGCCATGATGAACAGGGGGGGAGGGGAAAACTCTTGAGAGGGGGCGGGGAGAGGAACTGGGGTGACCACTCCTCTCCGCTAGGCTGCAGGCAGGGGAGGAGAGCACTAAAGGTGGGGACAGGGTTCAGGGTTATCTCGGACTAGTGCGGGGGTAGGGTTCAGTCACCAACACAAGATGGGAAATCCGGCTCCTCTTGTTGCACGAGGGAGGGGATGATATAATAGCATGGGGGTGCAGTGAGATAGGATCAAAATTAAACAGGGGAGGGGCACAAGCGCATGGGAGGGGGCGTGGGTGCATGAAAGCGGGGGGCTAATCAGGGCAAACGGAGCTTCAGGGGGAGGGAGACAACGAACTAAGAATGGGGCAGAAAAACAAGGGACTAGTTTCAGGGCTAGGGTAGGGCAAACAAACAAGGCTGTAGAGGGAGAGGGGCGGGGCAGGCAAAACTGAAACTAGCAAGGGGCTGGGACCAAAAAAAAAGGGGGCAAACAACTGCAAGGGGTAAATGGGGCAGGTGGCAAGGGACAAAGCAAGGGACGTGCTGCTGGGGGGAAGAGGGTCAGTCTAAGGGGTATGGGAGGGGGCACGTGCACCCACGTGCGCTTGCACAAAGTCAATGGGTGGGGCTGGTTGCCGCTGCAGGCCCAAATGATGTTAAAAGGTCGTGGCGGGCCATGGAAGCAGCTAAGTCCAGAGGCCGTAGCACAAGGCAGATGGTGAGCAGCCAGCAGAGGTAGTGGAGGGGGCAGCGGTGGTGGTGGTGGAGGTTATGGGGGGGCACAGGTGGACCAGGGGGCAGGCTCGGTGCCACACCCCCTGTGCCCCTACAAACACAGTCAATACCCCCACCACTAGAGCACAGTTCGAAAAGATTACTCAGTTCTTGGAGGCCCCCTCCACGGTGGTTTGCAGAGTCTCCGCCGACGGTCTTCCGGGTCTTCCTCCTCTGGGTACCAGCAGCTTCCTGGCAGCAAACAGGGCAGCAGCAGCAGCTCCAGCAACTCCAGGCGGTGGTCCGGTGGTCAGGCAGGACCCCTCACAGATGGTGGTGGTCACAGCAGCGGCTGGAGTAGGGGCTCCTCACACCCCTCCTCTGGGGAGAGGGCCAGCAGGCCCCCTCCCCCCCCAAGGGGTTGCTGCAGCAGCAGGAGTAGCAGCAACCAAGGTGTTGGGGTGGGGGGGGTGTTCAACTGCCAGGTAGCCAGCAACCAGAGAGTAGAGTAGTGGGAGGGGTGTCTGGCCCAGCCAGGGGAGAAGCTGGAGCAGCAGTAGTAGCAGCAAACAGCAGCTGGGAGGACCCAGGGCCTAGCAGCAGCCCCAGCAGGATGAGCAGGAGGAGCAGCAGCAGCAGCCCCCTACCACCTTCCCGGCCAGAGGGCTATAGGAAAGTGGTAAGGAACCAGTATGTTAGCCCCAGGCTAAACAAATCCCTGATACCTTATGGCAGTTGCTCCAGGTTAATCAAGACACCTGGGACCAATTAAGAACTTTCCAGAAGACAGGGAGGTTAATTGAGACACCTGCAGCCAATCAGGGGCTGGCTGAAACTAGTTAAAAGCCTCCCAGTGAGTCAGTGAGGGGCGCATGTCAGGAGCTGTGGAAGGAGCTTGCGTGTGAGGAGCTGGGAGCAAGAGGCACTAGGAGCTGAGAGTAAGAGGGTGTACTGCTGGAAGATCCTGTGGTGAGGATAAAGAAGGTGTTAGGAGGAGTCCATGGGGAAGTAGCCCAGGGAGTTGTAGCTGCCGTGCAGTTGTTCCAGGAGGCACTCTAAACAGCTGCAATCCACAGGGCCCTGGGCTGGAACCCAGAGTAGAGGGCGGGCCCGGGTTCCCCCCAAAACTCCCAACTCCTGATCAGACACAGGAGAAGTTAACCTGGACTGTGGATTCTACTAGAGGGGAAGATCTCTGAGGCAAGCAGAATCCGCCAATAAGCGCAGGACCACCGAGGTAGAGGAGGAACTTTGTCACAGCTAGTAAGAGGTAAGACTGAGACTCTCTGAACTTCAAACATATGTTTTCCCAAATGTTTAATCAGCAAGAGTTTACATAAACCACTGAACACCTACTGGCACTAGACTAACCAAGATATTGAATGCCATAGGGAAAAAGAGAGAGACAACACAAGGATTAAAAAAGGATGGTTAAAATACTGTTTTAAAAGAACCATTCAGTGTATCTGGGTCATGGGATTTGTACAAAAACCAGCACCTAGTGAAGTGTGGATTATTATGGCAAATATAATTAAACCCTAACTAACTCTAACTATCCCTACAGAGCATTAAAAAAGACAGCTATTCAATTTCCTTTCACTGTTTTAATGACATTAAGGGCCAGAATTTCAAAAGCTGGGTGGCTTTTCTCTTGCCTGTAATTACTGTCACTTGGTTATCAAAGCACCTGATCTGAAGGTGCGGTCAGATATCTGAACTACAAAGTGACCTGCATTGTGTCTGCAAATAACTGCAGACACAAAAAAAGAGACCACACAAAAATTGAACTGAATTTGCTCCTATTTGTGAAAGACGAGACATCTGCCTCATACATCCTAAACATCATCCAGTCCATAATCATTACTTTTCCATAAGGTGAGAATGGCATCTACCAATGTTTACCCCCTGCACCTCCTCCCCAATCAAATGGTCTCAGGGAAACTGCTGGAGGCCAGGGCCATCTGAGCAAATGTCATGTGCCCTCTGCCTGCAGCATCCCGCACAGCAAGATTCCTGCAGGAGCCACGTTGGCAATGTGTGTTTGTGCATTTCACCCTTCAGTGAAGAAACTATTATAAATTAGTACTGCCATAGCCAATACGTAGCTCAACTCAGCCTCTGAGAATTCTCATGACACCAGGTGGGGGCAATGCCACAATGAAAAGTCATTCCCATGATCCTAACTCCTCCCTCCTATGGGAGCCCAATCCTCTGGAGCACCTTTGAAGGGTCTTCTTGAAGGATGGAAAAGAAGGGGTCTGTGCAGTAGAGGGTAACATCTGGCTGTATATATTTAGGCAGAAGAAAGTTCTTTAAATACAAATAAAATTAACCAAAGAAATGTCTTAGTATTTTTGTTCCCCTTCACTGCTTTTGATTCACACACAGGAGTGCTAGGGCAGCAACAATAAACAATGACACAGCAATCTTTAAAGTTTATTCAGTATTCAAAAGGTTTAAGAGTTAACGAGCCTTACTAAGAGATGCCATCAGAATAGATTTCCTCCCCCAGCTTTGTTTTTATTGTAGAGAAAATAAAGTCGCTTACCAAAAGTCCACACTTGCTGCATCTCCCACAGAATTCCATCACACTGCTACTGAATGTTTTCCACACTTCATTGTGCTATGCACTTGTATTCATTCTATTCAAATAATTACACAGTATGGTCATTCTTTTTCATTCCTTTCAATAGGGGCACAATTTCTTCAGTAATCTCACTGTGAGATAACTTTGACACACAAAATCTTTACGCATACTGTGCATTATATCATCTTTCATGTCAGCAGTCTATTCAGCTCAACCACCTGATGGCTATGTCTTATCACTTTTATGTAACTTCTGCTGGATTCCTATTCTGTATTCAGCAACTTCATAGCACACAGAGTTCAAACTGAATTTAACCTCCTTTCACATTTCTATTTCTCAGGATAGACGGGAATAAGACACAGATGAGGGGATGGATTTTAAGCTGTGGGCCGCAAATCTGAGCCGTCCATCCCCCTCACTCCCATAGTGAGCATTTAACTGGGTCCAGTACAGGGTTAAATGGCCTCACACCATAAAACCAGTATTTCAGAGCTGAACCTCTTCAGATTAATCCAAGCACTCAGACCACCTCTGAATCCCCTTGCTTTACCCTTGCGATGGGGAAAATGGTATCAATGGTTATCTCAGTCCATGAAGACTTCATGTCTCCCCTTCTCTTTACAGGTCAAAAGATCCCCCAGCCATATTGCAGGTCTTATTTACCTCTGGGAGTTGGCCCTTTCAGCCTTCATCTGCACTGGACACTGGCTGTAAGTTGCAATGAACTAAACATTCTTATACTCCTCCTACCATTAAGATTCCCATTCTTACCCTTTTGACCTAAATTTGCCTTCATAATGGTACAAGAAAAGCTTTCCTCTGGACACCTGCCAATTTGGCTCATAAGAAAAAATTCTCACCTTATTCAAAAAACAGGCAATGAGTGAGACCCACAGCATCCTGGAAACACAGCTCAGAAATACCTCAACTATGGGGGAATGAAGCAGGGCAGCAATAGTGACAAAATGTCCCATGAATACCCAGGAGGGCTTAAAATTAAGAAGCCCCCGTCCCTTGAGAGCCTTTTGGCTCCCCTGGCTGGTTAATGGGAGCCAGAGAAGCCCCTCCCACTCCTCAAGGCAAATATCCCTGTGCACTTGAGGGCAAGGAAGGGGTAAGCTCTAGCACAGGGGTAGGCAACCTATGGCATGTGTGCTGAAGGCGGCACACGAGCTGATTTTCAATGGCACTCACACTGCCCAGGTCCTGGTCACCGGTCCAGAGGGCTCTGCATTTTAATTTAATTTTAAATGAAGCTTCTTATACATTTTAAAACCCTTATTTACTTTACATACAACAATAGTTTAGTTATATCTTATAGAAAGAGACCTTCTAAAAATGTTAAAATGTATTACTGGCACGTGAAACCTTAAATTAGAGTGAATAAATGAAGACTCGGCACACCACTTCTGAAAGGTTGCCGACCCCTGCTCTAGCATATTTGGGATCAAGCACTTTTCATTCCCCGACCCCCCAAGAGTTGGCCATCCTGCTGCCAATCTGACCATGCTTCCCCATCCTTCAGATAGACAGGAGCATTTGAAGGAATGCATAGTGAGAATTCCACACATTATTATTAATAGTTTCTCAATTGCCAAAGGATGATCTAGGTGCCTCACAAAGACAAGGCTACTGCTCCCAAAAGTGCATAATGTAAATTCAACATGGAACAACAAGGAAAGGTAATAAACAGATATGTATGAATGGGGAGAAGAGGAGAAAGATAGGCTTGCAGTATAGTATTACAATGCAGTTACTTAGACCCCATCTTGCAAAACACTTACACACATGCTTAACTTTCAGCATGACTATTGCCAGTGATTTCAAAGGGGGCCTCTCATGTTTAAAATTAAGTATGTCAATGAATATTTGCAGGATCAGAGCCTTAGGAATGTAAACAATTATGGTTGTTACTTTTAAATACATAAATATACGTATGTGACTTGTCCTTCCCTTCTGCTTCTCATAAGCAAAATTACAAGTCAGTTTCTAGGAATGTCCTCTTCTGTACTCAATACAGTTAGAACTATGGCTTCAAATTTTAGGTCCAATTCTATCTTTATACCAGTTTTATATGGGTAAACTCCATTCACTTCAATGGAATTCTTCCTAATTTACACTGAAAAAGTGGGAGTAGGCTCAAGTCCACAGTCTTCATTTTTAACTATGATGCAACCATTCTGAAACGGCACAGCAAAATTTAAACTCCACATTCACTCTTTTCTTATAACTTCCTGTATACAATCAGAGAATATGTATTCTTAAATTTCATTATACTCTTAAGAACTCCATTATTAGCTTCTCTATTTTAAACAATCTTTATAATTCAAAACACATTTTCTCTATATTTCCTCACAAGAGTTGCAGCACAACTTGTATATTTAATCAAGAGCGAGAAGATGCATTAAAACAGCACCTGGGGAAGATAGGATATATTTATCATTCACAATAAATTATGCAAGAAGGAATCTCAACCCTTCAATGGATTTCCTATAGAGAGTTTGCTTACACAAAATTTGTTTTTATGTTCAAGAACAAAAATGGGTAGGATAAGTCACTAACGATATAATTTTAAAAAACAACAGATGCCCTTTTTATAAAAACATGAAAAGAAAACTTTATTACGAAATTATTTTATTCTCCTTTTACATTTTAGTGTTCATAAAAGATAAGTGCAACAAAGTTTATGCACAGTAATGTGTATCTAATAACAAAAGTGCATCCTTATCCAACCTTATAAAATACTAAATATCTATTTCTATAATAAGTTATAGGAGTAACCTAAGACAACCTGCATAAAGTGAATGTCAAAAAGAAATAAAATATTTTAGTAAAACATAAAATAACGCAAGAATTAACTTTAGTTCAAAAATATTTCATTCAGAAAAATGCATAATTCATTTGTTTGTTGCACTTATTCACTCTAAGCAGCTTGAATAAACGATCTGATTTTTTAAAACTGTTGCATCATTAAAGAGCATAATTCCTAGATGTTTTCAGTTAATATTGCTAAAATATTTATGGAATGCAGTGCTCATAAAGGTATGGTATCTTCTATAGCTCATTTGGATTCAGGCAAGCATTATGCACAAGTTCCCCCCACATAATTCTGTAAATATGCTGTAATTTATTTTATTGACCCGCAGACACATGTATTAGGATACTGTGCAGAAAGACTATACACCACAGATTAAGTCATGAGGAAAAATGTTTTAACCAAAGACGTGAAAATCGATTCTTGTAATATAAAAAACCCCCCTAAAACTTTGACCATTCCCTTATACCAATATAATATCTCTTTTCACATCTAAATCAGTTTGGTAAATAAGTCATCTGCCATCCAGGCCCCTAGCATGCAACAATGCCATGATACCCCATATCTGGAAGGTTTGTAAGCAGAGTCCTATAGGTCTGGTGACTTGTCTGCTGGGTCCTGCAGTTGCTCCTTTAAAAATAAATTCCTAGCACTCCTGGCTTTCTCATTTAGTTGTACCCCAGAACATTCAACATGTCTGGAATTCTACAACTAATCAGTTTACAAATTAAGGTGCAAATAGCCTGGAAACCAAGGAGTGATCCAAAATTTACAACAGTTGCTAAAAGGGAAGATAGCAAATCACATTTGCAGCAGTGATGAAGAGGAGGTTCTGGATGAGGAGAGGAAATTGATAGAACTGCTTACACATTACTAAAAGATTCTGTTTAGAAAGTGATGAAAAGAGGAAGAACAAGTCCAAGCGTCTCAGCCATAACCTGTAATATCACTGTCACCCTTTTCCTGCTGGTAATCAATTGCGCTGTGTCTGACAAGATACGTAAAAGTTTTGACACGAGAACAAATGTTTATCAGAGACAGTTGTGACCACTAACTCTATTTAACCTCTTGATATACTTTATTTGAAACAGAAAATATTTTTTTTCTCTGAAGCACTGATTGATCA
Source organism: Macrochelys suwanniensis (assembly GCA_033296515.1). NCBI lineage: Eukaryota > Metazoa > Chordata > Testudines > Chelydridae > Macrochelys > Macrochelys suwanniensis. Next base: position 292,900,002 of record CM065775.1, read on the forward strand.
CAACAAAGCCACAGTAAATTGTTATTTTCTTTGTAGAAGAAAAACTTTAAAGTCAATCAGTTGTTTCTGTTTAAGATGTAAATACTTCAGTGCTTTAACAATTTATTATACCAACAAAGAAGAGAGATGTATTATATACATATATATATATACACACACAAGAAATTTGTCTGCAAAAGCTGTTGTGATCTATACTTTTAAGTTATTCTTTTCTCAAAGTTTCACCATGAAAATCTCAAATTTATGTTCACACTCTGCTTTACTTAGTACAGAATTCAATGAAAAATAAGTAAACAAAATTCATATAGTTTCCTACTTTTAAAACATGTATTCTTTCAAAGGAAATACACAGCTAGAGGAAATAATATTATTTTGCATGGCTAATCTCCAGTGCTTGTTTATACGTAACTTTTTATATTATTTTTGCCAAACACAATATGTGGTTCATTGATTTATTTTGCCACCATAGTATGTTAATTATTTATTTGTATTTGCAAAACTTTTAAAGCATTTCAAGTGCAAACTTTAACACCAGAAATGTATGTTTTCTTTCAAAATATTTGCACTGTTTAATTCAGATCCTTCTGATAGTATTTCATAAACCAACACATTTGTTGACAAATGAATGGATGACAATATTCAAAGCGACGTGTGTTTTCACTTTTTGTGGTTAAAACATTTGATAGATTTTTGATAGATTTCATGCTGAAAGGTGTTCATGCTGAGGAATAAATAAAGAATAAAGAATTATATTCCAAACTTGTAAAAGCCAATAAAACCACATGAATTGTAATTATTTTGGAAACTAAATGGCATCAATGTTTAAATATCCATTCTTTGTTTTGTCATTCTAGCACTGTGCATTGTACACTCATTATCTATTCTTTCAGCAGTATTAAAAGGCTCTAGAAACTGCTGATAGTAATCAACTATCTAGTGAAGCAGCAAAGCTCTGCAACATTACTGGACCATGTCAAATATGAAAAGACACTTAGCTACTGCAAAATAGGGTTCCTGATGACATTATTGAACAGTTACAGTACCCACATCTGCTTAATTTTAGAAAATCCATAAGAGTCCATGAATTCCTGAACAGAAGTCACTGTTCAGTAAAAACCAGAATACGTATACACCAAGATACATCATTTAAATGTTTTTGCTTTGAATTCCCATATCAAACGCAGCACCCCTTGGGTACTTCAGTAGTTTACTAGTGCTTGTTCTATTTTACCAAGTGCTTAGGTAGCTTTCGCATAAGCAGAGAATTTTGGACAGAATCACAGAAAGTTAGTTTTGGTCACTGTGGAACAGCCAGGATTTGCAGCCTGAGGTAACCAATTAACAGCATTTTAGTCTGAAATCATCTGCTGTGTTTTATATTCTAACACTGAATCCAACTGAAGTCACAAACAGTATAATTAAAAAAATAATTTTCCTGATCCTTTAACAGCAGCCTTTCTAGCCCATACCCATAGTGTTTCTCTCTTTTACTCACTTTTGAGAGTAGTTTATAAAGTAATTTAATCAACTCTGTAGTGTAAACTGAAGCTAGTTGACCTGCCTGTCTAGTTTGTCGACAAGACTTGGGTTGGTTTCCTCCCTCAGAATCAGACATGCTGGACTGGGATCCATAAAATACAGCTGGGGTCACTAGGTTTTAAACCACTCCTGCATTCCAGGGCCTATACACCAACGCTCTGTGTACGAGAGAAGGAGACTACCAAAGTACAACGGTCATCACTGGAAAGGCAGCAGTCATCACACCAGAGTTATTTCCTATTTTTGGTATAGCTGAATAACTGTGGGATCTCAACACAACAGTATGGTGACTGCTGACTGTTTAATGGCAACCACAGTATTCGGAGAGGTGCACGGTATCTCTCCTGAGAGAATTCCCCCAATGTGGGTGGCACAGTTGTCATTCTCATTTCAAATTAATTAAGTTTCAACGAACCAAGACAGGCTTGTGTGTAATCTTCCTTATATTGGCCTGTTACAAATCAAAATGGCCCGGTGTGGTGGCGCATGCCTGTAATCCCAGCTGCTTGGGAGGCTGTGGTTGGCGGATTGCTCAGGAATTCTAGGCTTCTGTGTGCTATGTCAATCGGGTGTCCGGTGCTACTGACAGCCTGGCCAGCGGGTGGTTGGAGGACTGGCTAGAACAACACATCTGACGTGTTGTGATCGGCGCTCTCTCTGTGAGGGCTGATAGACCGATCGATGACAGTGTTGACCGTGACAGTGACAAATCAAAATGACTGATGAAAATCAAAAGATAACAGGAAAAGAAAATTCACGTAATTGATGTTCATTTTATCTGTTCTAATTTCATGCCTCCCTAGTCATTCTGATTTTATCACAAAAGATACTGAATGAAATCCTGGCGCAACTGAAGTCAACTGCCACCCACTCATCTCACCAAGTGGGATATAGATTGGACCTGCTGTGTGGTGGGAAAACCCAGAAAAGATATGGAGGAAAGGAGCTCATACTGGACATCTTCTGACCAATCTGAATGAATTCAAATCAGCGGGGCCTGATACTATTCACTCCAGGTAACTGAAGGAATTAGACACTGGCAACAAGATTTGAAAACCCATGGATGACAGGAGAAGTTCCAGAAGACTGGAGAATGGCTAACGTAGTGCCCATCTTCAAAAAGGGGAAAAAGGAAGAGCCGGTAACTACAGACCAGTCAGCCTTACCTTGATACTTAGGAAGCTACTAGAGCAATGTATAAAACATTCCATTTGTGAATACCTGGAGGATGTGATCACTAGCAGCCAGCAGGATTTACTAAGAACAAATCATGTGAAAATTCAGAGGGATCTTGATAAACTGTAAAACTGGTCTACAGATCAGTGGTGTGCAAACTGTGGGGCACGCCCCCCTAGGGGAGGCGAGCAGCAATGCCAGGTGTCTCATGCCACCCCCGTGCGGTGGGGTTTAGGCCAGCCCCCACAGGGGGTGTGGAGGGAGTGCCACACTTACAGCCCTGCTCCACCCCAGAGCAGCTCCTCCCCCAGCCTTGTGTGGATAAAGGCTAAAAGTCCAGCTCCCAGATCTAAAAGAGACCTCGGAGTTTGATGGTGGACTCGTGGCTATGGGGGAAGGGAAGACCTGAAGTCATTGCAGACCAAGGTCCCTCTTTGGTAATCTCCATCCCCCGTGAGGGAAGGAGGATTCAGAAGAGTGAACTGAATCCTATGGGTAAGCGGACCAGAGCCTGTTCTGAGTTATATGGTAAAGTCTTCTAACCCAAAAAACTGACCCAGTTTAAATGCCTGGTATGCAAGAGTCAGGGAGATGGAGCAGATTACACTCCGGATGGGTGCTAAATTAACAAAGTTAAAGCCTGCTTCTTAAATCCATCCCTGTGTCTATCTTCATTCACCTGCATGGCCTGATCAAGGGAATTTTGCAACCGACTTCAATGGCGCCAGCATTTCACCCAGTGTTTTCCACCAATTGTACAAGGGAATGTATGTCGGCCTCATTCCAAATGTTTAATTAGCTATAGCCATTACTAGGACAAATTCTGCTAAGTGAATGCAAAATGAACCCAGAGGATGTAAACAGATATAGTGGTATGCTAAACTGCTGAAAAGTACTGTGTGAGCACCATGTAAAATAATGCTATCCTAGTGATGGGTGCAAAGTAAGGGCAGGGCACAGTAGTATAACTGACAGGCAAGGTTTGATGCAGGCTGTATCTCAAACTCCCTCAGGGAAAATACTGTCAAACTCAGCAGATGTCAGAGGCAGTTACTGCACTGAACAGACAACTGCACCACACACAACTACAGAGATCCATGCAGACATCTGTCAAGGTGCAAATGCACATGCCATACGGTGCCCTTACAGAATGGCTCTGTCCTATGTCAGTGTACATGTCACCACAGCAAGCTCACTTGACCATGCCATTTCCCTTCTCCTCAAGCATTTTTAATGTGTTAGATCTGTTTGTGGGAACAGCACCAACATTGATTGCTATCAAATAACAGGCTTGTGTGAGGAGATAAAGAATTGTTTAAGTGTTGTGCTTCAAGAGGACTAATGGGGGAAGGGAGCATTTTGAAGTAATGGTAACAGTGCTTCAATCTGCAACATAATTTTATGGCTACTCTTCTACTGCCTCTGTATAGAATAATTTAAAAGACAATGCCCTAATTTGGCTGGCGATATACCGTTTGCAACTACATTCCCTTTTCCCACCACCTCAATATTTAATTTAACTAAGACTCTGTTTATAGATCCCCAGAAACTCTCATCAATGCTCTTGCACTTTTTCATCTACTTGCACCCAATTACATTACACTACCTCTAAAATCTAGGGGTGTGTGTGTGTGTGTGTGTGTGTGTTTCCATTATATTGATCTTTCACTCTGTTATCCCATGGAAGTTGGCAGGAATTGCATGGAGTTCTCAAAATTTGGCCCATTTACTACTACTACTACTACTTTTTTGAGATGATGTTGTAAATGTTCTTCGTGAAATTTCCTAGTAACCCAAATGATTATTAACAACAAACTTATATTTAATTCCATGTAGCACTATAAAGATTATTAATATTTCTTACAGAAGCTTTTTCTGTCTCTCTTCCCTTTAAAGTACCCCCGGGCATTGGTGTACAAAAATATAATTGCAGAAAACCTTCTCTCTAAACCATCTTCCCCTCCTCCAGCTCTTCAAAAGATAGTGCTTTAAAACTGATCAAATGAATCCATTCCTGTTTCACAGTGCACTATTAAATATTGCATCAATACAGGGAAATGGTAATTGCAAGGGTAGCAATGACTGTTTCACTAAGTATAATAAAATTCTTTGTGGTGGGCTTTTAAAATTATTTTGATAATTTCTGTCTAATCCATGGAATGCATGGGCCAAATCCTATTCAGCAGTACTTACTTATGTATCTCATCAACTTCACTGGGGCTACTTGCACGATTAAAGACTATTCATGCAAGTAGTTTGCAGAATCAGGCTCTGTATTTCTAATAACTTAATTCTGAGAGAGCAGTGAGCAAATATCAGATATATCCAGGGGCATGCTTTGGCTTCAACATATGTGAAGCTGATACAATTTCCTTGCAGTTTTAAGCATAGTTGCCAGTCACATTTGCATCAGTGCCGGAAATCAGTCAAAACCAATATCAGCCTATGTAAACTTGTGATTAATTTTCAACTGACTAAACAAAGCATATTTTTGTAGTGAGTACAGTCATTTCACAAGGTCATACGTTAAAAAGCTGATAAGTAGCACACTTTGTGAAGGTTTTGTGAACAGCATCTGTGCTTCACACTAGATATTGTTTTGGGGGAGTCATGTGGGAGAAGGAAACAAAACTTAATTGTTTTCTCAGTAAAAGAATTCATGCATGGCTTTTCTTTATACCCCACCTCCACTTTTCACATCACCAAGCTGAGGAGCCTTTTCTTCCTACCAGCAGTTTTTATGAATGAACAGAATTCATAAATTTGTCACTGATCAGAATCCAAGGTGTTACACAGAATTTCTTTACACTTCGCTAGCCTCCTGGATCTTCTCATTGATTTCATTTAATCTTATACAACTCTAACTCTGATCAACAAAAAATAAACTTAACAATGTAACAATGTTTCAATCCTGACTGATCATTAAGGCTTCAACTGTAAAGTTACCTAATAATGTGACTATGCCTACTGAAGAAAACAGGCATACTCATATGCTTAAAGTCAGACACATGCATAAGTACCTAGCTGAATAGGGTCCTAAAATTATAACCCAGGATTCTGACTTCACTTCTAAATGGGCATATTAAGACCCCAAAGACATCTTATTAGATTTATAATAAACTAAATAAGTATGTATGAAAGAGATTTTAGTGTTACCCAAAATACTTAAAGATAACTCCTTCTAATGTATATAAGCCATGCATATGCATCAAGGGAAGAGAATACTCCAGTGCACCTTTTGTGTTATGCTTTTTAAATTTTTTTAATTTAGTCTTTTGTTTTCAATATGGTGAAATTTCAACTGGAATAAACTCTCAAATAATGGAGACAAGAAAATACACACGCACGTGAAAGCATTTAAAACACACTAACAAAATTCTAAAATGACTTCCTGTTAAAATGTGTACCATACAACCAATATATATGATGGTGGTTTAAACAGTTTTCACCAGCTCTCCATTAATAACTCTTTCACAACTTTGCACCTCATGAATAATTCAATCATCCCAAACTCAAGACAATAACAGATCTGTAACACACTGACCAACCTATGTGAGGGTGAACTAGAAAATATTTAAGAAAAAATGTAAGCTGAACATGGTAAGAAACACTAAAGAGAACAAAATACTATCCACTACCCCTTGTGGCTTCACTAGTAAATATTGTGCTATGTTGATCCGATTAAATATTAAAAAGAATGGTGGTGAATCTAGGAAAAATGCTAAAATATATTATTCTTAATTACATTCATTTGTCTTTCATGAACTAAAACTATCTGCATCTTCCTGAGCTGTGCATACCCTGTAAGACCAGGTGCTAGCTCTAGCAAGCAAACTCGGATGAACAGTTTGCTTGTTGTATATTATTGTGTCCCCATGTCCAAAACACAATTGAGCATCTGAGGGCCTTCAGTACTTGCTGAAATGGTGCAGGCTGAAAGAGTTACTCCAGCTATAGGACTGGAGAAGCCTACTGAAACGGCTATTGAAAAGTGGGGATGAATATTTGCTCTAGACTAGGTCATTTAAAAAAACCAAAATACCGACACACTTTTTTGGGAGAGACGAAGAGGAAGTAGGAGCTTCCTTCAGTCCACATCACAGGCTTTAAGTTGTGCTTATAACATCTTTCTTTCTTTTCTCTGGCTGGATAAAGTCCATTCCTGTCTGCCTATTTGTACCTCTCATTTGTCTCTAGTTCCTTTGAAGTACTTCTTGAGAATCTAACAGCCCAGTAAAACTTTTAAGTAGAGACCAGCCCTTAGAGACTTCAGAGGGAATAGTATGGAATACTTCATTCATCTTTCACAGTCAGTAAGGTCAGTAGACAAGCTCTGTGGGCCACCAGCGATGGAGTCTAATTTTGACTAAACTGGGACACTAAACTAAACTCAGGCCTGGGTCAAAGGGAAGGAACTCTCACAGAAGACAATTTGGAGGTACAACTGGTCAGTACTTCTGAGAATCAGGCCACTTATTTACGCGACTGAATATAGATTTACGTGCCTAACTGTAAAGCACTAAAGTTTGAAAAATTTGGCCAAAGCTCTTATATGAACATTATTTTTCCTCTGGACTATTCTTTCCCCTCAGCTACATCATTCTTTCTGAGGTAAATAGTTTGCCACAATGAAAGTGAAAAGACTTCAAATTTATGTAACGAAGGTACGCAAGTAACTTGGGAACTAAAATGAGCGAGGTCTTTCAAAATTATTTGAGAGGTATACTCTACAGGACTAAGGGAAAAAAAGGCAGAAAGTGGTATAAGATCAAAGTACCTCACAAAGTGCTGATACAATTGTGCAAGACTATATAAAAAAAATGCAGCTTGGATAATTCAAAAGCATAACTAACATGTCAGGAAAAAAAAGTTACAGAATATAAGCTTAAATTGTAACAAAATCGGATTGTAAATATTCCCTGACAAGAAAAACATCCCTGTAACCTTTTTAGTTTGGAAATAATTGTTTTACAGAGCAAACATACTTTGTTCTTACTACAATACAGAATGTTAATCACCGATGATACAGTTTATTACTAATGTATAATGAATAAGTCTTGAAATGCTGGGTTCAGCAAAATACACGTGAGTAAACAGCCAGTGAACTCAGACTTGCTATAAATAGCAGAGTTGCTATAAATGAAATACATGTAATAATCCTGGGGGAATTCTGCACCAAAAAATTAAAAATTCTGTAACAAAAACTTAAAAATTCTGCGTACATTTTCAAATTCTGCAAAATTCTGCATATTTTATTTGTTAAAATAACACAATATAATCACATCAGTTTCAATTATTTTTGATCATTTATTTCAAAATACCTGTCAGCAAGTATGTTTGTAACAATACAGACAACAAAAAAGATTCAGGAAATGTTTTTTTGACAAATAGATTCCTTACTAGGCATATTAATAGAGAACTCTGAGTAATAATTCATTTAAACTACAATACAGAAACCTATTTCCTGCACCCCTCAGAAGCAGTACAAAGGCTTGTGGGAGTCAGGGGTAATGGAGGAGCTGGAGGAGAGGGAAGTAATTGCTGGGAAGGAGCCTGGGTGTGAACTTGGAGGGCTATGGGTGGGAAAAGTATGGAACAGGGTTTTTTTGGGGGGGAAGGGATTATTAGGGAAGGCCGGGAAGGGATTGTTAGTGAGCATCCCCCATGCAGGCCCTGACTGACCCCTAGCCTCCCGCATTCAGTCAGGCACATCTACCCATCTCCATGAGTACCTGAACCCCTATGTGTCCTTGCACGCCCTGTCCACGTGTCCCTCCATCTCCACTCAGACACCCACTCACCCATCCCCATGTGGCCCCGCACCCCTCCCCTGTCCCCAAGTGTCTCTGTGCCCCCACTCAGCCCCCCGTCCTTATGTAGACATGTATCCTCTCCCCTGTCCCCATGTATCCCTGCACCTCCCTCCCTCTTGTGACCCTGCGCCTTCACTCCCATTCAGCCCTGCCCCAATGTCCTCCCCCACTAGCCCTAATGAGCCCCTGCTGAACCCCCAGCAGCCCCATGCTGTCTGTCTCCCCATATTCCCTGTGTCCTGACCTGACTCGACAGGCGCTGTGAAGAAGGCAGGCTCTCTCCTCCCTAGCTGGCCAGGAGCTGCTGCTCTGCTCTAGCACCATAGTGCCCTCTGGTGGGCAAAAGGCGGAACTGCAGCAACTTTCCAGCAGATGCTCATTAATTATGCATGCCCACAGTGGCGCAGATTTCCCCCAGGAGTAATGTAAAGAAAGTATTTTATTTTTTCAAATGAAGGCATTACATTTTTGTAAAGAAAAGCTATGCTTTACCAACATTAAGGACAAAGCTGCCACTGGAATAGGAATAGCTCAAATTCTAGTTTTCTCAAGTTATATATTCATATCTGTGTATGTTTTTTGAAAGGAAAAATATTTGAATGTAGTGTTCTACTCATTGCTCAGTTTCTAAATCACTGTCTCTTGACCAGTGCTTTGCAACTCTTATATTTAATTTCATATGCACAAGCAACAGAGTTGCTGTTTTAGAAAAAGAACAGAAAAAAAAAAAAGAATGAAGTGGCATACGTTACAGAATAAAAGATAAATACTCTTTTTAAGGTAAAAATGGTTGAATTGCAAATGTGTTAAAATAATTTAGGAGAATTTACCGAAATAAAAAATAGTTTGGAAGCTTCAAGCCTGTATGCTTCAGTGAGTAGCTTCTCCAGATTTTTTGGCTCTGTACCCCTCATTCATTTTGGAAATACTAGCAAAATATATGTACATATGTGGGTTTGAGAAGGGGGGTGGAGATTAATAAGGACATTTAGACTTAATTCATCCCATTGGACTCCTTTAAATCATTGCCTTATATAAAGAACAGTCTACGTAATAGGACATGGTCTGCATCAAAGACATCATTTTCAGAAAACACTTCTCGGAATTGTGATTAACCTCAGTATTAGCTGTAGAGATAAATATCCACCTGCTCTTGTATCCAAAAAAAATATGGTATTGTGAGGAGCACGGAAATATGGAACAGATAGACCATGATATGGTCGGTTAGGGCATATCCCCCATTTAATCCTGGAATTCTGATTTTTATGGTTTGTTTTCAGATGTGCCTCTTATTTTTTCCCCACAGTAAAAACAAAACAACTCCTGACTCTAAGGTTTCAGCTCCTGTTCTGGAGTTATACTTTCTGATTTGTTCCTACTCCAGAAACATTTGAGTTCCTCCTTGGAATGATATATATTATTATCTCTGATGGTTGCCCTTGACTATTTGTTCTAAAAATCAAACAATTCTTTGTGTAAAGAAATTTTTTCTGGATTGAATATATGCTAGTTCCTTCCTTAATGTCAATCCCTGACCTTTTCTTTCAATTACTGCAGTTCCTATTTCACAAAGAGCTGGCAGAAATAACACACTAACGTTTTTTCTTACCAGCCAACTGGTTTTCTGTTGTTTGACATGTCATTGTCATAGTGAGTGGTGCCTCTTCTATGGTATCTGTGTGTCCTAGTCCATAGCCATGGCTCTGACACAGTGGGCTTTAAGGTGCAGTGAGTGATGGAGGCTTGTTGAAGTATAGTTGAATTGGAATGAAGGAACTCCATGAATGAATACAGGACACTAAAGGAACTTTAAGCTTCTTGCGGGCACTTCCAAAGAGAAGGAAGGAGAAATTGGACTTTCTGAAATCAAGTAGGCCATGGTTGTCCGGGAAGTGCCAGAAGACTTTGTCCCAGGTCTTGAAGTTGGAGCTAGAAATTTCCTGATTAATGTCAAAAGGATTGGTAAGGAACCTATGACAAGTGAACACCACCAATTTTTCAATGAAATATGAGGTTGGGAGGAATTACAAGCCAACACCATGATGTTAACTCTATAATAACAACGAGGAGTCTGGAGTCCTCATTGTTTTTGTGGATACAGACTAACATGGCTACCTCTCTGATACTTAACTCTATAATGTGTGAGAGAGCTGAAGTCCAGTGGGAACCGTATCATGATGAGAAGATATCCCATGTTCTGTAATGAGCTATATTGTTATAATGAGCCAATCCCTATGAATGCAAGATGGAGGACAGGCCCTTGGTGAAGGTGTATCCTGGTTTGTTTGGGAGTGATTTTCTAAGAGTTGCAGTAGGCCAGTAAACCAGGCTCTCATGGCCACGCAGGGGTAATTAGGCTCATTTCGTAACCCTTCCTCTGAACTTTTTTAAGGATGTTCCAGATCTTGAAGAAACCATGGGAGGGATAAACAGCTGTAGACAGATTAAGACCACTTGGAAACCATCATGTCAGGACTTGGCCTGGATGAGTGAGTAACACCCTTCTTTCTTAAGACAGCTGTCACACTACATTGAATTGTTTAAACGTAGTGGCATAAAAACCAGGCTGAGGGGCAGATACTTGAACTGAAAATGAAGAGGTATTTTAAATAAATAAATATATGGAGATATGCCAATCTCCTAGAACTGGAAGGACCTTGAAAGGTCATCGAGTCTAGTCCCCTGCCTTCACTAGCAGGACCAAGTACTGTCCCCTGACAGATTTTTTGCCCCAGATCCCTAAATGGCCCCCTCAAGGATTGAACTCACAACCCTGGGTTTAGTAGGCCAATGCTCAAACCACTGAGCTATCCCTCCCCTTTTAGTGAACATGAGGGACTTGTGATGAGATTAATGGAACAAAGAGGTATATATTTTTAGAGGCCACATAAGGCCGAAGAGTCAACTTTTTCTGGTGAATATGGATCATATGGACCCATGGGAAGGAGGCCCTGGAAGAATTCCACCTGGATTTCAATGATTATCTCTAGCTACACCATCATTGGACCCAACCACACCAGCCACACCATCAGGGGCTTATTCACCCGCACATCTACTAATGTGATATATGCCATCATATGCCAGCAATGCCCCACTGCCATGTATGCATTGGTCAAACCGGACAGTCTCTACGTAAAAGGATAAATGGACACAAATCAGACATCAGGAATGGTAACATACAAAAGCCAGTAGGAGACCTCTTCAATATCCCTGGACATTCCATAACAGATTTAAATGTAGCCATTCTTCAACAAAAATCTTCAAAAACAGACTTCAAAGAGAAACTGCAGAGCTACAATTCATTTGCAAACTTAACACCATTAATTTGGGTTTAAATAGGGACAGGGAGTGTCTGGCTCACTATAGGGGGGAGGGATAGCTCTGTGGTTTGAGCATTGGCCTGTTAAACCCAGGGTTGTGAGTTCAATCCTTGAGGGGACCATTTAGGGATCTGGGGCAAAAATCTGTCAGGGGACAGTACTTGGTCCTGCTAGTGAAGGCAGGGGACTGGACTCGATGACCTTTCAAGGTTGTTCCAGTTCTAGGAGATTGGCATATCTCCATAAAATACAAATAAATAAAATAATATAAAAGCAATTTTCCCTCTCTTGGTATTGACACCTCCCCATCAATTATTGGGAGTGGACCACATCCACCCTGACTGAATTGGCCTTCAACGTTGGTTCTCCACTTGTAAGGTAACTCCCTTCTCTCCATGTGCCAATATATATTTATGCCTGTATCTGTAATTTTCACTCCATGCATCTGAATAAGTGGGGTTTTTTACCCACGAAAGCTTATGCCCAAATAAATCTGTTAGTCTCTAAGGTGCTACCGGACTCCTCGTTGTTTTCGTAGATACAGACTAACACGGCTACCCCTCTGATACATCTTTATACGATCTCTCTCTCTGCCATTCACATACACATATAATGTAAGACCCGTGTTGCTCAAAGAGTAGAGATTCAATAAACAATTTTCCTTTCAGAGAAATCTCTTGGAACTCCTGAGACTGCATACCCACTGTTTTTGCAGGCTTACAAGTACCCCCAAAAGAATCTTCCATTACCTTGAATGGAATCAACCAAGCAAGCAAACACTGAATAGAATATGCGCCTTACTAAAATAAGCTGTGTCTTAAATTAGCTTTTTCTTATTATTAAAATAATCCTGGGAATTTGAGTGGCTCTTTAAAAAAGAAAATAATGAATTCTTTTTAAAAAAAAAACTAGCTCTAACATATTAGAAAATATAAGGGTCATGATGAACACATGGCCAGTTGATTGACTGCAGTTTTATTGTTAAACTTTAACATTAAGTTGTTTGGCTCCTGCAACTAATTTTCCTCACTTTCTCCTGTTTATAGTAATCATCCTGTACAGTAATCATCAGTGCTCAATTAGTTTCGTACTTCAACAGCAGGGAGATGTAACAGTGGCTGCCTGAAGATAAAAAGCTGCTATGCCCGACAGCAGAGGAAGGGCAGCCAGAGTTTGTAGGAAGAAGAAAGAGAAGCACCAGTATTGCCTACCCAGGCATCTGGCAGACTTTGGGGTGGGAGAGGGAAAAGAACCTCCACCAAACAAAAGAAAATGGAGATCTGGAGGGTAGCCCAGCTGGTGCAGTGATGAAGGGAGAAAGGGGGCACCTCTTACTTGCACTGTCCACTAGAGAAAGTTACAACACAGGAGCAGTTTGTGAGGTATTCAGGGGCAGCCTTCCCAGGATGTTCAGGACAAGCAAAGGGAAAGTAATAGCTGGCTGAGCTGCCTAGCTGCCTTCTCTGGAGAGCTGAACGTTGATACCAGCCCAAGCTGCCATCCTCACAGAACCTGTGGGTATACTACTGGGAGGGGAGCGGTACTAGGTCTCTCATCATGCTCAGATCAAGGTTCCTAAACCACATTAAGAGACTGCACAATATTATGTGGAATACTACTGGGATTGGCAATATCTCTGAAACCAGATTACTTTTTAGGTGTTCCTATTGCAAATAGGTCAGGCCAGTATGGCTAGTCACAGTTCCAAAGGTGCAGGGGGTGGGAGAAAGGAACGAATAAGGAGCTTCTCCTACCAAGAACACATCAGCAGTGTTTCCTCTGCTCCCCAGAGAGGGAGTGAAAGATGCTTTTTCTCCCCACACCTGCAGATTCACTTATTTAATACTCTGGGGTCAGAGTATAGCCCAGCTTGCACAATGACCCTATTCCTTGGACTGACTACCCATACCATAGGTAGAGGCTGCTGTCCTCTCCACCCCAATGCAAACGGAGGGGATGGGTGGGGAGTAGAACTTTGGCCAGTGTATAGTGTAGATACACATGCTGGGGGAGGTACACTGCACCGGTATAAGGACATCTTTTGTATAGTTATCCTCAAAACACCCCAGGGAAATGAGGCACAGAGATACTAAGGGTATGTCTACACTGCCGTTAGACACCAGTGGCTGGCCCATGCGAGCTGACTCGGGCTCATTGGGCTCGGGCTAAGGGGCTGTTTAACTGTGGTGTAGATGTTGGAGCTTGGGATGCAGTCCAAGCTCTGGGATCCTCCCAACTCACAAGGTGCTGTGAGGACCCAAGCCCAAACATCTACACCATAATTAAAACAGCCCCTTAGCCCAAGCTCTGTGAGCCTGAGTCAGCTGGCACAGGCTAGCTGTGGGTTTTTAACTGCAGTGTAGACATACCGTAAGTGATAAGGGGCTAGATTCACAAAGGGAGTTATTTTGGGGCACCTATTAATGCAGGAACAACACTGTTATTCACAAAACCTATCCAATGAATGGGGAGAGACAGGTACCTTTGAATGTGATCTACATAAAGCCAGCACACTTTGTGGGGAGCCACCTAAGCTAGCCCATGGGAGATGCTGGTGAGTGGGGTGTGCATGCTAAGGTGTGCTAAGCCCCACTTCTTTCTCAGAGATAGGCACCTAAAGCCGTGCTGCAGGGAGGTGATTATTGCTGCTTGCAGTTCCCAACCAGGAACCCATCTTCTGGAGTCAGGCAGTTTAGGCACCTAAGGTGTTTCTTGTGAGAATACCTTAAGCAGGCACCTAACATCCCCACATAACAGCTGGTGGTAGTACCCCCATCACCCAACTCTACAACTTTTAGCCCAGTGGTTAGAGCACTCACTTGGGATGTGGGAGACCAAACTTCAGTTCTCCCCTCTCAGGCAGACAGGGAGAAAGGATTTGAACAGGAGTATTCCACCTCTCCAGCCTGTATTCTAACCACTGAGCTACGGGATATTCTGATAGGGGGCTTCCTCAACTTCTCCTGGTGAAGCTGTTGCACTGTGGATACATAGCCTCTGGTCCACAGAGAACAATTCAGTCATGCTGGGGTTAGGGCCCCCACCTGGTAGGTGAGAGATCCAGGGTCCACTCCCCCTACTCCAATGACTTTTTAATTATTTACCCACAGTGGAACAGTTTCAACAGGAGAGACTAAGGGAACCCACATCCTAATAACCTATTTCTCAGTGGTTGGCCCACACTCCTGAGAGGTGGTAGACCCTTATTCAAACTCTTCCTCCCCACCAGGCAGAGGGGAGAAATTGAACTTGGGTCTCCCACAGTGCTTAATTTGTGTCATAACTTGCTAGGGCTGAGCCCCTGCCCTTCTAGGCTTGGCAGTTCATAGGCCCGGCACCTCTGGGCTTGCTGCATCAGTTATGAATGTAAAATAAACTGCGTGAGCCCTGGCATCTAATTGCTTGAGCCCCTGCACCTCTTTCATTACAAATCAAGCACTGGTCTCCCACCTCCCTGGGGAGTGCTCTAACCACTGTGCTAAAAGTTATAAGGTCAGCACCATCACCATGACCAGCTCCACCTCCCACTAGATTTTGAATAGGACCCAATCTGGTAGGCAGCCTCTAAGTTCAGTTACCAGATCGGGCCCTACATGAGATTTAGGTATTCCCCTGCCTATCTTCCCTGGTTCATGAATTTGCTCTGGAGCTTAGGTTGGAGAGAGCTACCTGGACAACTAGTGAGGTAGCAAAGCACATACTTAAAGGCAGAAACTTAGGTGCCAAGGGAACTTTTACACTGAAAATTTAGGCACTGGGTGAGTTTAGGTGCCTCCAGGGTTTGGCAGGAGTTTTGTGAATCCTAGTGGAGCCACCTCAAAGTGTGACTTGGGCTACGTCTACACTACACAGCTTTCAGCAACATGGCTGTGTTGCCACAGGCCTGCTGCTAAAATTCGTGCAGTGTAGCTGCTGTTTGTCGGCTCTCCTGCCGACAAAAAATGTCTACCTCCAACGAGCAGCATTTGCGTTGTTGGCAGGAGAGTGGTATTCACACTAGTATTTGTCACAGCAAAAAATTTTCAGGGGGAGGGGAGGGTATTTAACTCCTCTGAAATGCAAGTTTTGTCGTTCAATTGCCAGTGTACACCTAGCCTTAGGGATCTAAACCTGAACTGTCAATTTTGTGAGCAATAGCTGTTTAAAGAAATGTCTCGTTGCACTACAAATATCAGCCCTTCAAGCCCATCTATGCTCAGTAGTTTCTAACGCACAACTGACTTTTGCAGGCATAAACAATTGGGGATACAATTTGCTTAAAAGATTAATTCAAAATTAAAAAGAATGTATTGTATTATTCTCTCTACCCATTTAGACATACAGTACCATACAAGTTTGTTAAAATGTTCCTGCTGTTAAAGGTTTAGCTATATTCTATGTGAAAGGACATCAGCTTTGAATGCTGATGGGACACACAAAATACTAAATTCTTTGTAGTCTTTAGCCTCATTATGCAACATTACTCTATCCTATATTACATGGACTCAAGCACTATAAATCAGTCCAGATCATCTGAGTTTAGCATGTCTTTTCATTTATATTTGCTAACTTTTCTACAATTTCATAACAGGAAATGTAGCCCTTTGAGAAACTGCATCCTTTTTTGCCCATTTACAAACAAAATAATAAGAAATAGAGACACTTGCACAAACCAGCTCATCTCTCTCTCCATCTTTGAACTGCTGTCCTTTGTACGCTGCTATAATCCATTCTAGGGGTCCCTTTCTAACTAACATTGTAAATTGATTTTTTGTGTAGTATAGTATCAAAAGCTTTTTTGAAATTTGGATTAATTATGTTCACTGATTCTCTTTTGATTGCCACTTCAGGAAACTCATGCATGAGATTACACGTATGCAGACTATTTGAACAAACTCAGCATTTCCAAATCTTCTGTATGATGGGCCCAAATCTATTTACAGAGCTCCCTCTACCAAAGGTCTAGGTATTAGCTATATCTAGATGTTTATGAACCACCCAATCCCTATGGGCACTAAGGTTTTACTATGCTACAAGGACCCAGGGGCGGCATGTTTTGTGCTGCCCCAAGCACGGCAGTCAGGCAGCCGTCGGCGGCGTTTCTGCGGGAGGTCACCGGTCCCGCGGATTCAGCGGCGTTCCTGTGGGCGCTCCGCCGGTTCTGTGCTGTCGGCGTTCCCGCTGCCAAATCCACGGGACCGGCGGACCTCCCGCAGAAACGCCGCCGAAGGCTGCCTGACTGCTGCCCTCGCAGCTAGCGGCCGGGCGCTCCCCTGCGGCTTGCCGCCCCAGGCACGCACTTGCTGCGCTGGTGCCTGGAGCCGGCCCTGCAAGGACCAGCCCCTGCGGTCACAGGGGATCCATTAGGATCACTGAAAAAGGATGATGGGGGAGGGGCAGCCCTGCCTTCTGCCTGGCAGCTCAAAGAGACATTTGGATTAATGTTATATAAGAATCTGTGCCTCAGGGAGAAGAGAAGAGATTCCAGCCTGGCCAAGACTGAGTGACAAAAAGCCTCTATTTGGATGCCTGCCTGTCTCTGGGGCTGCAATGCTATTGTAAAATAATCCTACCTTTTATGGCGATTGTTTTTTTAAATATGGTACTTCATTGGAATTCTAGGATATAATTCATCTTAGTCTAGAAGTTGATCACCTAATTATCTTTTTTTCCTCCCACAGTTCAAGCATAACTATCAAATATTTTACTCCAATCCCGCCCCTCTAGGGAAAATTAACCCTCTGTCTAGTATACAAGCTCCTGCTTCTTTCAGATATTTATGATGCAAAGAATTCATTCAAGCTTGCAGCAATTTCAGCAATAAAAATATCTGCCATTCATAAATGTTAGGAAATACGATAAACTAAAAAAAATTAGAGTGAAATGAAGAAGCAAAGAGCAATAACGTCTCTTTAGAAATGTTCCTGAATGGCAACTCTACTTCTTTAAACAGGGATTAATTAATATACCATATTTTTTTAGAATTCAATATCTTAAAAACCAAAATTGAGGGTTTTCTAAATCCGTTGGATCCCACAATAAATGTGCATTTCAAATTCTATATGAAGTGTGCCCTCCACCCTCCTGAATGTAAAGGGAGAGAGAAGAGTAGGGCAGTCTTCCCTCCTGCTCTAATCCTCACTCCCATGTGTTTTGTTCCATCTGTCCTGTGTTTACAACCTCCGCTATTGTAGACAGTCTATATCTTATGCTTCGCCCTGTGTTTCACCTTTCCTCTGTCTGGTTACCCTTTCTTTCCTGCTACCCTTCTGATCTACATCTCTTTCCCCAGTCTCTCTTCATTTCCTATTGCTTCCCCTTCAGGCAAGGCAGCAGTACTAAAATTATGCAATCAGGAGCTACTTACTGCACCTGACTGCATTCTTTTCACATACTAAGCCAGCAACAGCAAAATCCTGGCCCCACTGAAGTTAACGGCAAAAATCATTTATTTCAGTGGGAGTCAGAGAAGTAGAAATAGGTTGAGGAGGAAAGGGTAGGAGGATGTTTGTTACAGGAAAAGAAAAAGAAGTCAAAATAGAGAGGCTATCTGGGATTTATGTAGTAAGCTATTTTTACTAATATTGATTTAAATATCTTTACACATCAAGTCAGGCAAGTTTGTTAGATACTGTGGCTGTAATTCGGCATAAGCAGACAGTTAATCAGGTGCTCAACTTTAAATATGTCTTTAAGTCCCACTGATGTTGGGTAAAAACATGTTTACAACTCCAGGGGCTTTTCATGTCCTTTCTGCCCCTTCATAGGTTGGATGCTGAAGGAAGGGAGGAGCCTGGGGGGAGGAGCAGAAGCACTGTCTTGTCTCCAGGCCAAACAGGAGGAGAGGCAGCAGTGGAGCAGCCTGGCTCTTTGCTCCCTCCCCCCCTGTGAGAACAGCTTTGGGTTGCTGCAGTGAGAGGGAGGGAGCTCCGCCTACAGCAGCTCTGATTGATTATTCTGTCCCAGGAGGCGTGCAAGTGGAGCATGCAGCCAATCTGAAGGCTCAAATTTGCTACAGGCCTGGAGCATTTGCATCACCAGGAAACTGGTGCTAGCTCCAGCAAAACTCCTGTCACTCACAAAAAAACTGCAAGAAATGACAACACTGCCATTCCCAGCTCAGCAACGATTAAAGGTCGTTCCCTTCTACTAAATATTTGTTGGTCCCTATAAGAGAGGAGTTTGGCAAGTCCCAGTTCCTGCTCCCATGTCACAGATATCACTATGCTTAGCACTATAAGTTCTTCAGAGCAGGGACTGGCTCTTTGTATTTGTACAACAGAGCCCTGATCTTGGATGGAACCTCTAGTGAGAGCTCCTGCCACAGGGGCCAAAATCGCATCACTCACAATAGTTTTGGGAGAGATGTCAATGCTGTAACTATCGCACACCTAGTGGGGGAGTGCATAGGGAGTTCAAAAATCTGCAGACAGATCAAAAAACACTATTTAAACTTCAAAAGATAATCTCAAGATTTTTGCACCACTTACATGATGGGGGGTTAACTCATGATTTTTGAATGTTAGGGTTGGTAGCATTTTGGCATAAAATTAAGTTAAGTCTAATTCACTCCTATCACCTATGAAAACTGTATCAGCCATTCAACTGAGGGTAAAATATATTCCTTTTATTCCTCCTTCAGCATCTACCATCTTGAAGAAATAAATGTGTTACAATAGAGCTACCAAGCAAGCAGCTGAAGGATGCGGTCCAGTGAATTTAATTTATTTCTACAGTCTCTGAATCCTGTGCTTTCATGCTTCCATCCACTTAAGGTTAAAAAAAGCCAATCAATCCGAAATCCCTCACACACACTCAAGTGGTCCCAAGAACTGAAGTCGGTCTCTGCTCATTAGAATCAGTCAGGCTTTGCTCATTAGAATGTCAGTACCCAAGATTCTCAAATAAATCAGAACCTACATGTACTTTTATTTTTTAAAAATATTTTAATTTCAGGTACATCTTTCCCTGTAATATATTTTATTATTTAATAAATGAAAGTTTTATGAGGTATTTGTAATGAAGTCTATAAACTTTTGTTTTCACAAGGGATAAATTGGCAGCTCAGATTTTTTTTTTTCTTTCAAAAAAAAATCATCATTCCTCGGTCAATTTCTCTCATTTTTCAAAATGCTGACAGTTCCTTAGTGAGATTTTTTGTGATTCACAAAGCATCATTTCACCATCTTTTTTGCTGAAATTTAAGAGCTACTGTACTTTTCACTGCTACAGAACTGTTGAAAAATGCATACACAACTTTTAAAAAAGGATTTTTGCTGTCAAGTTTTTGAAAATTAGCTAGCGGGTTTGTCATGAGCCAGTTTTATTAGAATAGGAAACCATTTTCAAAATAATTTTTTTTTAATTTCACTTTGAAAATCATATTTCTATTTGTACCTACTACTGTTACAAGTAAGCCATTACGATTTCTATTAACTAAACAGATTAGAGAAATATTTTCCCTCTCTTATTTTAGTTTGTTTGCTTTGTGGTTTTGTCACCACTCTGTGTTTAGTTAGTTTTACTGTTTTGCTGATGGTACATGAACTTTCTAGGTCCTGAAACTAGGTGTTTAGCAGCACAGCTGAAAATGAAAGTGGGCAACAGCAGCAAACATCTTTATGCAAAAAGAGAAGGGGGCTGGGAATAAGTCTGAGTAATGCTCATTTTAGACCAACTCAAAAGACCCTTCTAAATATAAATAAGGGAGTAAAAAAACCCATTTAACAATTTTTAAATAATTATTTAAAATGCTTATTATTTTAAATGAATCCTATTTAAAAGGTGCTCTTTCATTTAGCCAATTGAAAAAAAGCTGAGAGTGTCCCTTTAAATAAATGCTGAATGGAGAAACATTTCCTTTACAGAGGCAGACGGACCCTGCCAGAAGGATTCAGTGTGACAGAAGAAGTGGGCGTATGTCTGGCTGAAACACCCTTTGAAGATGCAGATTAGGACAGACCAGCTAGAGGAAAAGGCCACAAGGCAGGCTGCCATGGCTGACTGATGAGGGAAAAGGGCTAAACTCTGATTCCCCTCCCTTCTCCATTGCCTGTGACTGGATCCCACTGCATACAGTCAAGCTGTTTAAAGCGGGGTCTCAAACTCAAATGACCACAAGGGCCACATGAGGACTAGTACATTGGCCCGAGGGCCGCATTACTGACACCTCCCCCCCCCCCCCGCCGCCCTCAGCCCCGCCCCTGCCCCGCCTCTTCCCACCCCTTTCCCGAAATGCCCACCCCAACTCTGCCCCCTCCCTGTCCCCAGGGAGCACAGAAGGGGTGTGGGGTGTGGTGGGGGCTCAGGGCAGGGAGTTGGGGTGTAGGGTGCAGGAGGGGTGAGGGGTGCGGCAGGGGGTCAGGGTGCAGGGTGCGGCAGGGGGCTCAGGGCAGGGGGTTGGGGTACAGGGTGCAGCAGGGGGCTCAGGGCAAGGGGTCAGGGTGCAGCAGGTGGCTCAGGGCAGGGGTGCAGGGTGCAGCAGGGGGCTCAGGGCAGGGGGTCAGGGTGCAGCAGGTGGCTCAGGGCAGGGGTGCAGGGTGCAGCAGGGGGCTCAGGGCAGGGGGTCAGGGTGCAGCAGGTGGCTCAGGGCAGGGGTGCAGGGTGTGGCAGGGGGCTCAGGGCAGGGGTGTAGGGTACAGGAGGGGTGCGGGGTGAAGCAGGGTCTCAGGGCAGGGGGTTGGGGTGCAGGGTACGACGGGGGCTCAGGGCAGGGGGTTGGGGTGCGGGAGGGGTACGAGATGCAGCACAGGGCTCAGGGCAGGGGGTCGGGGTGCAGGGTGAGGCAGGAAGCTCAGGGCAGGGGGTCAGGGTGCAGGAGGGGGCCAGGGCAAGGGGTTGGGGTGTGGCAGGGGGCTCAGGGCAGCGGGTTTGGCTGCAGGAGGGGTTCGGGGGGCAGGCTCTGGCCCAACACGCACCGGGGGCAGGCCAGGCTCCCTGCCTGCCTGCCCTGCACTGCCCTGCCCCCGCGCCGCTCCAGGAAGTGGCTGGAAGCTGGGGAAGGAGGGGCACAGGTGTCTGTGTCACTGTTGCGTCCAGGCACCGCCCCCAGCAGCTCCCATTGGCCGGGAACGGGGAACCGCAGCCAACGGGAGCTTCAGGGGAGGTACCTGGAGGAGCGGCCAGGGCAACACATAGACCCTGTGCTCCCCCTCCCCCAAGTTCCAGCCACCCTGCCCCTGGTGCAAGTCAGGTCGGAGCTGCTCTAGGTAAACGCTGGAGGGTCGGGGGGACCGCGGGGAGCTCTTGGGCCACAGAAAATAATCCCGCGAGTCACGTGTTTGAGACCCCTGGTTTAAAGCTTGCCGGGTAGTTTTGTATATGTCATAGAATCATAGAACTGGAAGGGACCTCGAAAAGTCATCTAGTCCAATCCCCTGCACTGAAGACAGAACTAAGTATTATCTAGACCATCCCTGACAGGTGTTTGTCTAACCTGCTCTTAAAAATCCCCAATGATGGAGATTCCACAACCTCCCTGGGCAATTTATTTCAGTACTTAACCATTCTGACAGTTAGGAAGTTTTTCCTATTGTCCAACCTAAACCACCCTTGCTGCAATTTAAGCCCATTGCTTCTTGTCCTATCCGTAGAGGTTAAGAACAACAATTTTTCTCCCTCCTCCTTGTAGCAACCTTTTTATGTACTTGAAAACTGTTATGTCCCCTCTCAGTCTTCTCTTCTCTTCTCCAGACTAAACAAACCCATTTTTTTTCAATCTTCCCTCATAAGTCATGTTTTCTAAACCTTTAATCATTTTTGTTGCTCTTCTCTGGACTTTCTCCAATTTGTCCACATCTTTCCTGAAATGTGGCACCCAGAACTGGACACAATACTCCAATTGAGGTCTAATCAGTGCGGAGTAGAGCGGAAGAATTACTTCTCGTGTCTTCCTTACAACCCTCCTACTAATACATCCCAGAACGATGTTTGCTTTTTTTGTAACAGCGTTACACTGTTGACTCATGTTTAGCTTGTGATCCACTATGACCCCCAGATCCCTTTCTGTAGTACTCCTGCCTAAGCAGTCATTTCCCATTTTGTATGTGTACAACTGATTGTTCCTTCCTAAGTGGAATACTTTGCATTTGTCCTTATTGAATTTCATCCTATTTACTTCAGACCATTTCTCCAGTTCGTCCAGATCATTTTGAACTTTAATCCTATCTTCCAAAGCACTTGCAACTCCTCCCAGCTTTGTATCATCCACAAACTTTATATAAGTGTACTCTCAACGCCATTATCTAAATCATTAATGAAGATATTGAACAGAACCAGACCCAGAACTGATCCCTGCGGGACTCCACTCGTTATGCCCTTCCACAGAACTGTGAACCACTGATAACTACTCTCTGGGAACGATTTTCCAACCAGTTATGCATCCACCTTATAGTAGCTCCATCTAGGTTGTATTTCCCTAGTTCAGGGATCGGCAACCTTTGGCATGCAGCCCATCAGGGAAAGCCGCTGGCAGGCCGGGACAGTTTGTTTATCTGAAGCGTCCGCAGGTTTGGCCATTTGCAGCTCCCACTGGCCACGGTTCACCGTTCCAGGCCAATGGGGGCTGCGTGAAGCAGCGGCCAGCACATCCCTTGGCCCACGCCACTTTCCACAGCCCCCATTGGCCTGGAACGGCAAACCGCGGCCAGTGGGAGCTGTAATCGGCCGAACCTGCGGACGCTGCAGGTAAACAAATTGTCCCGGCCCGCCAGTGGATTTCCCTGAGGGGCCGCATGCCAAAGGTTGCCGATCCCTGCCCTAGTTTGTTTATGAGAAGGTCATGCAAGACAGTATCAAAAGCCTTACTAAAGTCAAGATATACCACATCTACCACTTCCCCCCATCTACAAGGCTTGTTACCCTGTCAAAGAAAGCTATCAGGTTGGTTTGACACAATTTGTTCTTGGAAAATCCATGCTGTTATATATTATCTTATTATCTTCTAGGTGTTTGCAAATTGATTGCTTAATTATTTGCTCTTAATGTCTTTCCAGGTACAGAAGTTAAGCTGACTGGTCTGTAATTCCCCGGGTTGTCCTTATTTCCCTTTTTATAGATGGGCACTATATTTGCCCTTTTCCAGTCTTCTGGAATGTCTGCTGTCTTCCACGACTTTTCAAAGATAATTGCTAATGGCTCAGATATCACCTCAGTCAGCTCCTTGAGTATTCTAGGATGCATTTCATCAGGCCCTGGAGATTTGAAGACCTCTAACTTGTCTAAGTAATTTTTGACTTGTTCTTGTTTTGACTTCCCTATTTTAGACTCTGATTCTACCTCATTTTCACTGGCATTCACTATGTTAGATGTCCAATCGCCATCAACCTTCTTGGTGAAAACTGAAACAAAGAAATCATTAAGCATCTCTGCCATTTCCACATTTTCTGTTATTGTCTTTCCCCCCTCATTGAGTAACTGGCCTACTCTGCCCTTGGTCTTCCTCTTGCTTCTAATGTATTAGGATGCTTTCTTGTTTCCTTTTGTGTCCCTAGCTAGTTTGATCTCGTTTTGTGCCTTGGCCTTTCTGATTTTGTCCCTACATACTTGTGTTATTTGTTTATATTCATCCTTTGTAATTTGACCGAGTTTCCACTTTTTGTAGGACTCTTTTTTGAGTTATAGATCATTGAAGATTTCCTGGTTAAGACAGGGTGGTCTCTTGCCATACTTCCTATCTTTCCTATACAGTGGGATAGTTTGCTCTTGTGCCCTTAATAATGTCTCTTTGAAAAACTGCCAACTATCTTCAACTGTTTTTCCCCTTAGACTTGCTTCCCATGAGATTTTACCTTCCAACTCCCTGAGTTTGCTAAAGTCCGCCTTCGTAAAATCCATTGTCTTTATTGTGCTGTTCTCCCTCCTACCATTCCTCAGAATCATGAACTCTACCACATCACGATCACGTTCACCCAAGTTGCCTTCCACTTTCAAATTCTCAACCAGTTCCTCCCTATTTGTCAAAATCAAATCTAGAACATTCTACCCCCAGTAGTTTTCTCTACCTTCTGAAATAAAAAACTGTCTCCAATACATTCCAACAACTTGTTGGATAATCTGTGCCCTGCTGTGTTATTTTCCCAACAGGTGTCTGGGTAGTTGAAGTCTCCCATCACCACCAAGTCCTTTGATTTGGATGATTTTGTTAGTTATTTAAAAAAAGCCTCATCCACCTCTTCTTCCTGGTTTGGTGGTCTGTAGTAGACCCCTACCATGACTTCACCCTTGTTTTTTACCTCTTTTATCCTTGCCCAGAGACTTTCAACAAGTCTGTCTCTTATTTCTATGTCAACCTCAGTCCAAGTGTATACATTTTTAATATATAAGGCAACACTTCCCTTTTTGCCCTGCCTGTCCTTCCTGTGCAAGCTGTATCCTTCTATACCAATATTCTAGTCATGTGCATTATCCCACCAAGTCTCCGTGATGAAACTATGTCATGTTTATTTACTAGCATTTCGAGTTCTTCCTTCTTATTCCCCATATTTCTCGCATTAGTATACAGACATCTAAGATACTGATTTGATTCCCCCCCTGCACCAGTTCTATCTTGTCTATCCCTTATTTCTGTTATAACAGCCCATGCTCCCTCCAGATTCTGACCCTTCTCCCGGGTCTTCATGCTGCTATCCATTTTACAGTCACAAGTCCGAGTGTAAGGTACTGGTCCCTGCCAAAAGACGTTAATGCATCATCCCTTTCTATCTAAGTTGTTTCTAAGGAGCATCAAGATTTAAGCGCTCAAACTGTAGAAGCAACTAGCAAGGCACAGGGAGAGTAAGAGTCACAGAGTAAGGCCAGACCACCTCACTGCTGGGGAGCAGGCACCTGTGCATGAGCCAATTCAACATTCAAATGGCTGTCAGCTTCGGTATGGCTGGCTGTCACTCAGCCAAGCGGCCCTAGGGTATCTGCTGTATGGCAGCACTGCCCAGCAGGAGAACAGGGTCTCGACTGGGCAGCAAGGGAACTGTGATAGGAACTCAAGACCCTAGTGAACCAAAGCAACCTTCAGGAAAGCCAGAGGGCCTGAAGGCTTCCTAGAGAACAACATTTGGTTACCACCCAAATGAGCATCTTTAATAGTGTTTTTTTCAGACAGCAATCTAGCTTCAAAAAATGACGGTAATAGTCCACTTTTACTGCATTTAGTTCATGAATGACTTGGTACCATTTTGGACAAAATTCTTGAACTGTACAAAATAAAACCTTTAGAGAGAAAAGATGCTGCGAATGCTGACTCTTAGGAACAGCAGCACCATTTGGCTCACTTGTCAATGTTTTTTGTTACCTATCACTTTCTTTAATTTGTTTTAAGTCTACTATACAGTTCCTCAAGTTGGGGAAAAAAATCAGAAATACATAAATAAGAGCGAAATGCCTGTGCAGCCACCCACTCCTATGAACTGCACAACATAGATAGCATCTGTTCTGATAGACAGTACACAGTACTGTATTCAAGATCCCCAAATAAGATTTTTCTTTCACAAAAGTCATATATTAAAACACAGATGTCTATTCAGCAGCCAGTGCTGAATTCTAGCAACGCTATCTCTTTTTAGTGGTGAAAGGCCTGTGCAGAGCAAATAGAAAAAGAACAGAAAGCAGAATCAAAGTAACTTCTAAACTTCCAAAACAGTTTTTTTACTCTTGTGACCGAAACCGTGGGACTGAAGAACGCGTGAGTGGATGGCCCCATAACAAAAACTGTAAGGGAGTGTGGAAGAGGGAAAAAAAAATTTTATTTACTCGCATAACAAGAATCTTTGAACTTCAATATCTTCAGAGGAGCATTTGTTTCCTGGTATGACTTGCTCTGAAGTTTGTTCCCTGCTTTGCCCAGCTACAAACATCATCATTTATTAAGTGCAATTTCTTGAACATGAGATGCCATGGGACACTGTTTGTCTGCTTTTCTTTTTTAATACATTTGATCTGAGCTCTTTAGCAACTAGAAAAACTGATATTTTTTAATTTCTACTCATCACAAACTGTTTATACCAGGGGTGGGTAAACTATGCCCTGCGGGACCGTCCTGCCCGGCCCTTGAGCTTCCGGCTGGGGAGGCGCCTTGGCTCCTCCCCTGCAGCCTCAGCACGCCATGCCACCAGCACTCTGGCCCGCTGCTCCTGGGCAGCGCTGCAGCGGCCTGGCTGGCTCTGGCGGGGCCTGAGCTCCTGCCGCTCTGAGCGGCATGGTAAGGGGGCTGGGCTGCGAGCTCCTACGGGGCAGAGTGTGAAGCTCCAGCGGGCTGTGCGGCTGCCAGACACACTGCTCTGAGCAGCATGGTAAGGGGGTGGGGAGCGGGAGGGTTGGATAAGGGGCAGGGGTTCCTGGGGGCAGTCAGGGGACAGGGAGCAGGGGGCGGTTGGATGGGGCGGAGGTTCTGAGGGAGCAGTCAGGGGATGGGGAATGGGGAGGTTGGATAGCCGTGGGAGTCTCAGGGGTCTTTCAGGGGGCGGGGGTGCGAATAGGGGTCAGGGCAGTCAGAGGACAGGGAGCAGTGGGGATCCTGGGGGGGGGGGCAGTTAGGGTGGAGGGGTCTTAGGAGGGGGCGGTCAGGGGACAAGGAGCAGGGGGGCTTAGATAGGGGGTGGTTGGGGTGGGAGGTCTCTGGAGGGGGCGGTCACAGGACAAGGAGCAGGGGGGTTGGATGGGTTGGGGGTTCTGAGGGGGGCAGTCAGGGGGCGGGGCCAGGCTGTTTGGGGAGCCACAGCCTTCCCTACCCAGCCCTCCATACAATTTTGCAACCCCGATGTGGCCCTCGGGCCAAAAAGTTTGCTCACACCTGGTTTATACCATCAAGCTTGAAAATGCAACTAAATACAGAATGTGATGTACCATTTTATGAACACAACACAATCATAGTATCTTATGCCATGAGATCCGATATCACCTAGTGTTAATTGGTAAAGGAAGATAAATGTTTAGGAAGAAAATAAAAACTGTCCTACCTTTGTACAAATATTTTCAGAGCACGATGATCTGTGTCTCTGTTTTTCTTTCCTCCTTATCTCTTGGCACTTCTTTATGTTACTGCTTGGTCTGGAAAACAAATTGGAGAAAGAGACATTAAGATAGGTAAATATCCCGTCTCACTGAATCATGTTAAATAATAACCTGCTATGAAATAGAAATTAAAATTGTAGCACAGAAATAGACAGAGCTGTCAGAGATACGTCTTGACATACCTGCCACAATAAATTCAGTGTAGCTGGATTGAAATTATATTCAAAATGACAAAGAGTCCTGTGGCACCTTAAAGACTAACAGACGTATTGGAGCATAAGCTTTCGTGGGTGAATACCCACTTCGTCAGATGCAGCCACCCACAAAAGCTTATGCTCCAATACGTCTGTTAGTCTATAAGGTGCCACAGGACTCTTTGTCGCTTCTACAGATCCAGACTAACACGGCTACCCCTCTGATACTATATTCAAAATGGTATTTTAGTAAGGACTGAATTAATAATATTTCTATTGATTTTCTCTTCCCCTTCATACAGGAGCAGTGAGTTCCAATGGTCACTTGCAACTACTTGGGGCAGAAGATTCTATGTCCCAGGTGAGGGTTAAAACCGCAAGAGATAGAGACTGCTTCATCAGCAATATAAAGCAGCTACTTGTAATATATAATATAAAGCTGCTTCAGTAGCGTCCCTACAGCCATGTGATTTCTTGTATTACTGGCTCATTACGAATGGGAGAAAGATTTGAAATGAGAGAAGGGGATATGGGTTGGGAGAGGGCCTGAAAGGGAAACTGTGGTCACCACCTGAAGTGGAGGGAAGAGGAGTGTTGCATGGTGGAACGAGGATGAGGCTGGTTGAAGGTAAGGCGGCACTTTATCTAGGATGAGCAATGTAATGTGTTTAAAAAAACAAAAAGAAAATAAGAAAGAAAGAAATACTTGTGGCACCTTAGAGACTAACAAATTTATTTCAGCATAAGCTTTCGTGGGTTAGAACCCACTTCATCGGATGCATCCGATGAAGTGGGTTCTAACCCACGAAAGCTTATGCTGAAATAAATTTGTTAGTCTCTAAGGTGCCACAAGTATTTCTTTCTTTCTTATTTTCTTTTTGCTGACACAGACTAACACGGCTACTACACTTTAAAAAAACAGTGGCTCTGCAGCAAGGGTTGAGGAATTAGGTTCTGCTATAAAGAGATAATAAATATAATAACTAATAAAGAAAATAAAGAAAAATCAGGCAACATTTAAGGTCTTGGCAGAAAATGACTGATCTAAAAGCACTGAAGAGGGAAATGTGTCGATATACACATTGTGAGACCAATAAGACATGTATAATGTCTTGATGTTACCTGAATAACCATGTGATCTTATTATTATCAACTGCATACACTCCTCCTATTTCTCCCCCCACATCAAACCTATACCCAGGTGTTTGTTCCTTTCTCTTGTGTCACGACTACAGTTAGGTTGTAAGCATTTCAGGACAGGGACTGTGTCTGTTTTACTACCTTGTAAAGCAAACAGCAAACTTTAGGAACTATATAAATAACAACGTCTCAACTCTGTACCTTAACATCAAAATAACATTATTCATTTTTGTTTTGTTCTTTTTTTAAACTCTGGCATTTTGGGGTAGCAGATGGCATTTTGAAATAAAGAAATAAAAAAATTCTTCTTTACTTTCAAAATATCTGTAATAAAGAATGACTAACATCTGTACTAAGACTAAGCTCTGATACACACAAGGCTATAATAATTTAAAAGTCTGGAATTCAACTATTTATACATAATTTCCTAGAAATCCCAGATTTTGGAGGGTGCGGGGGAAGTACAGCTGTCCTTTAGTAATACAGTAGATTAGTAAAATGCTTCAATAAATGGAGTTTTGGAGAGGGGGAAAATTCTGCAAATAATTGCAAAGTATTTTCCTGATTAAAACCTTTTCTCTACCCAGTGAAGCATGTAAAATACAGAGAAAACTTTCTAAAAAGTTTAACCTCACTAATGATACTGTCTCAAAGACTTCAATGAGTGGATCAAAAACCTCATAATTACATCTGTTCTCTGAGAGTTATTTTTTGGCTCAATAGTGAAAACTTGCAGCAATGCTATGTGGACTGT
The DNA here is from genome assembly GCA_033296515.1 of Macrochelys suwanniensis. NCBI lineage: Eukaryota > Metazoa > Chordata > Testudines > Chelydridae > Macrochelys > Macrochelys suwanniensis. The sequence goes on from CM065775.1 coordinate 292,929,922, forward strand.
GATTAGGCATGAGGGCACAGAGGGGAGATTTGGGGTTTTTGCAAATCACATTCAATTATTCTGAATGTTTAAACTAGAATTATTCACCATTTTCCCCCATAATTTAAGCCCATTTCCTCCTCCCTCCAATGACAATCCAAATTGAAAAACAAACTTTTTTAAAGTTAAAAGATGCTTGTACTATGTCTTAGGGCTAGAACAACTCTCTGAAAGTTACTCTGACAAAAATGGGTGCCCCCCACCCCACAGGATTCCGTAATGAGATCCAGCTCCTTTGTGCCACTTCGGAAGTGCAGGTGGGCTGGAAAGTAGCTGCAACTGGCCAGCAGAGAACTCCCTTGTTAGTGGGAAAGTTCTTGATAATGCAAGTGTATTGCTTCTCACCCTCTCCCAACATAGGAGGCAGGAGGGGGCATGTCACTGGTAGGCAGGATGTGGAGCAGTTGTGTTAGAGCTCTGCACTTCCACAGGTGCTCTACAGGTGTTTACAGTGACCCTTCATCAGTGGAATATAGAGCGGCTACCTCTTGTCAGGATCCCGGCTGGCCCCAAGAATGAGGAGGCTGTAATCAGCACCATGACGGTCTCCCCAGCCTGTCCTGTTGAGCACTCAGTCACAGGAGTAAAGAAAGTCCAGTTCAGTATTTTTTTAATTCACATACTTCTTTCTGAACATTTTCCCACAATCTTTGTATTATTTTTTCACTCCACCTGCTCGCCAATATTTTAAACCTATAATTTACTGCAGAATCTTGATTTTATGAACAGCAACCTTATGAATAACTAGTTACATTAATTTTTCCCGATCTGGGGCAGGGGGGAAATCACATAAGGGCAGTGATGTCGATGAAGAACAAGACAACATCACTTCACATGCCGATGAGCTCAGTGCATTGGCAATCCCTGTGCAGTGGGTTTGAAAGTCAAGAAGAAAGTGATACAATGCACCATGCTGCAACATATGCACTGTACCTACTGTGGTTCTGAGATGTTCAATTTTATGAACGTCTCTATTTTATCCACTCCTCAATCCCCAACTGGTTCATAAAGTAGGGGTGCTACTGTGATCGGATTCGTGGCTCTTCACTAGAAATCAAACCAAATACAAGCTGAGTTGAACTTTCAAATCTATTATGTTCGAAACTATGAGAAATGAGCTTACCTACCTCTCACTGTGAATGTGGTGAGTTCTGAAATGTGACTTTACAGATTGCAAACACAACTGGGCTTGCAACTATGAGCAGTCCCACTTGCCAGGCCTATTCCCGGAAATGTCTGCAAGATCAGGCCCTGTATCACCATACAGATTTAAAATTACAATATCAATTTTTTATTTCATTTCTAGAGAGGTTATTACAGATTTATAACTTACTGCATCTCATTGTGTTTCTGATTACAAATGAGGAGACTAAAACAGAAGAGACATATAAAAAGTTAAGCCTAAGCACAACTCCTTTCAGTGACTTAGTTCATTTGTTTTAGTTTCATTCAATTTGATACCGTTGGTCACACATGACAATTCATCTGCATTTCTTTCACCTCCTGTTTAAGTCCATTTTGCTGTTAACACTGTTCTGTGACCTGACAACCTTGATTTATTTCTCAGCACTAGCCTAGAGGTGTTTTACTTTGCTCACAACTATGTAATCATTTGACATGTTCTTTAAACTGAATTTGTGGTCCCTTCATAATAAAAAATGAGAGAGAGAAAGCAAATCTAGTAACTCTGGAAGGCTGACGTGTCTTTTGTTTCACGGTTGCAGACAGCCTTCCGTTTCAATGCCATGTTCAAAAAAACCCAAATGTTCATGTATTTCAGCTGGACCAGTTACTTGCCATTTACAACAGAGAGGATCTAATTTTCCAAAGTCAACTTCCAAACATCTTGCACTCAAATGTTGCATGCACATAGCTCCCAATCTAGCAATGCATTGAAGCATGTGACATCAATGGGACTAGACTGTTTCTGTGCTTGGAGTTATACAGGTGCTTAAGTGCTTTGCTGAATCTGGACTGTACAGACACTGATGTAAATGAATGTGCATTTTGTGCATGCCAAACATGTCCAGCTTCACAGACCAGTTTTGAGGATTTTTTTCTTAATCTTGCCCAAACGATTTCTGTTTTCCCACATGATGACCTTTTAAACGAAATATGGTCTACAGCCTTGTATACATTGTAATCCATTTTAATTCATTTCAGTTTTTCACATTTAATTGTGAGAAAAGAAACAGGAATCAAACAAGAGCATACTCAAACTGCCGAATTTCTGAACTGATGTGGATAAAGATCAAAATGCCAATCCTTTGATTAGGTCAGTATTAACTTCCATCTGCTTTTAGGATCAACTGTTTGCTATGAGTCTTCTAGAACCCTTCTGATGAACTCAATTATAATCCGTAACAAGAATTTGCCCTTTACTGCGTGGTTATTTATTTTTCCCTTAATAGTCTCTTATAAGAGAACTAATCAAAAGCTTGAAGATCCAAGTAAATTATGCCATGGGATCATCTTTGAAACATCTACAGAACAATACTTGATGTGTGAATTAGTTTTTGGATGTTCAAGAGAAACAGGGAAGGAAGCAAGAAGAAACTTGGAACGAATATCAAGGATATTCGGTATAGCATTTCTTTCACTTTGAGGATTAAAACCTACATTAAAAAGAATAAGAGTTGCCAGTATTAATTGTGTAAGGATGTTAGTGACCTGCGGAGACATCCTCACCCCACTGAAGTCAATGGTAAAACTCACAGTGATTTCAGTGGGGCCAGGATTACACCCTGGAAGTTTAAACATGTAAATTAAAACCTGATGCTTTGTTTCGAAATTCTATGGCGCAATTGTAGCATAGATGAATGATTGAGTAAGGGTGGGTGACTTGGTGTTTATTAAAAAACTCAAAAGAAGACTTTCAAATATATAATATACAACTAGATTGTTTTGTAAGAAAGAATAGGATTACAGAAATGCTGTTTTATAATATATTATAGCAAGAACTTAAATTCAGCTGGAGCTGTCTGGAGCACCCCATCAGTTTCTTCTTATCAAGCCTCTGAGAGAGGGGACAGTGGGCAGGTCTTGGAAAGAACAACAGTTACAGAGAGTAACAGAGAGTCACTCACAAGCAGTTGCACAGAAGGTGAGCTCGACATTCAAGGACAAGCTGACTGCAACACTGCGTGGCTGATGTTGGCATCGTCTCTGACTTGTTAGGTAATGGCATATACTGTATTCAGAATGTGTACAATGAGGAACAGTTTGCTGCCCTGCAGATATATTGAATAGGGACTTGAGCTAGGAAAGCGGCTGAAGGGGCCTGAGAGCTTGTGGAATGAGCAGTCAGGTTAGGTGGAGGAGGAACACCCGCGAGGTCGTAACATGCCCGGATACAAGTAGTAATTCATGATGAAATCCTCTGGGCAGAGATGGGGAGCCTCTTCATTCTCTCAGCTATCACTATGAACAGCTGATCTGATCTGTGGAATGGTCTGGTCCTCTGAATATAAAATACCAGGGCCCATCTAACATCCACGGAGTGCAGACGCTGTTGCTTAGGGTAGCGTAGCTGCACGAGGCTTAAGGTAGAATACTGATAGAAAAATTGCTTGGCTGCACTGGAATTGTGAAACCACTTTCGGGAGGACCTTTGGATGCGGGCACAGCTTTATCTTCGAAGAAGACTGTATACAGGGGTTCTGACGTGAGGGCTCGGATCTCCGAAACTCTCCTGGCTGAAGTGATAGCTACTAAAAAGACCACTTTCCAGGAGAGGTGCAACAGTGAGCATGTCGCTAGCACCTCAAAGGGTGGGCCCATCAGCTTTGACGGGACAAGGTTTAGGTCCCAAGGATGATTGGTTCCTTTACTTGAGGGAACACCCTCTTCAGGCTTTTGAGAAAACAGATTTGTCCAAAAAGACCAAACTGTCGTCGACCTTAGGACGGAAAGCTGAAATGGCTGACATTTGGACCTTGACTGAAGAAAGGGCCAGACTGTGCTGTTTCAAGAGCAGAAGGTATGCCAAAATAAATTTCAATGAAGATTGTGTAAATGGAACTCTGCGTTGGGAAGGTGTGGGGCTTTGGAAGTAATTCAGGTAAGTGGGCAGTCTAGTTTATGTGGAATTTCAAAATTACTTTAGGGATGAATTTTAGGAGCAGTCACAGTGAGACCCTGTCTCTACAAAATATAGTGCAAAGAGGGTTTGACACTAGGGCAGTGGTGAGCAATCTGCGGCCCGTCAGGGTAATCCGCTGGCGGGCCGCGAGACAGTTTGTTTACATTGACCGTCTGCCACCTGCTCCACTTCCCGCAGCTCCCATTGGCCGGGAATGGAGAACTGTGGCCACTGGGAGCTGTGGGAGGCCGTGTCTGCGGACAGTCAATGTAAACAAACTGTCTTGCGGACTGCCAGCGGATTACCCTGGCGGACCACATGCGGCCTGCGGGCCACAGGTTGCCCACCACTGCATGAGGGCCCCTAGCTCACGTATCCATCTGGGCAACTTGATGGCAACAAGGAAGGGAACCTTCATAGATAGGTGAGGCATCGAACAGATAGCCAGAGGTTCAAAGCGTGGCTTGGTGAGTATTGAAACCACTAAATTAAGCTCCTATTGAGGGGTGGCTTCATTACTGGTGGGAAAGCTCTAATTCAGCCCTTTAAGAATCTGGAGGTGATTGGGTGACTAAAGACGTAGTAGCCATCTGATGGAGGGTGACACGAGCTAAGAGAAAGGCCCAACTCCATAAGGCTAAAGAAGTAGTTTAAGATATTAGGGATACCCATTGACTCAGGAGATATACGGAGCGCCACTGGGCCCAGATAGAGAGTGCTTCCACTTGGCAACGTGACATTTTCTCATGGAGTCCTTTCTACTATTAGTAAAAATTGTTTGCACATTCTGGGAGCAGGAACATTCTAGGTCCAACATGTCCAAATATCAAGTTGTGAGGTGACAAGTTTCCAGATTGGGATGTCTGATTTTGATGTTCTCTTGAGTCAAGAGGCCTGGGAAGGAAGGAATGCTGATTGACAGTTAGGCTGACTTATGCAGAAGAACTGGGCCATCTTGGTGCAATGAGAATGGCTCATGCTCTGCCCTGTCAAATCTTCTGCAATACTCAATGAAGTGGGACAGGAGGAAAGACATAGTATAGGCAGTCTGTCCAAGGAAGCAGGATAGCAGCGCCACTGGAGATTTGGCCCTGAGTTCCTCCGTAACAGTATATGCAGCACTTCCAGTTTGTCTGAGAGGTGAACAGGGAAGTGGCAAATGGTTCCAAACCATCACATTACTTGCAGTCAATGCAGGGCCCACAGGGAACCATCCTTTTTAATGAAGAAAACTGAGGTCCCTGCTTGAAAGGTGGATGGCTGGATAAACCCCTTCTGGAGATTCTCCTGCAGGTAGATGTAAAAGGCCTGGAGCTCTGTTTCGATAAGGGTGTATATGAGACCTAAGGGAATTTTGGTACCTGGCTGAAGGTCAATTGGGCAGTTGTATTTGCAGTGCAAGGACAGGTTGTCCACATTTCCCTGGTCAAATACATTTGCAAGGTTGTGGTACTTACAAGGCATTTTGATAATGGCAGGCAGGAAAGTCAGGGGCACACCCAACTCCTGTGGGGCCCTTCCTTGCAGCAGGGATTTCCCAAACAATGACATGAGGATATACCAGTTCTCTCTTTGGCCTCAACATGTCAGAATCACTGGCAGTACTGAGAGCAAAAGCAGAATGTCCCTTTTTGCCAACAGCTACAGGGGTCATGGACAGCAAACCAGGGCATTCCCAGGGATGACCACAGAGGGGCGAGTCTGAATCAACTGGAACTGAAGGGTATTCTGGCGCCCTTGGAGGGTAATGACCCCTAAGGGGGTGGTATAGTAGGTGACCGGCCCCAAAGCCAGGAGGAACCCATCAATGGTTTCTGCCAGATCTGGGGAATTCTTACACATGGCAGGGATCCTATGGGTCTTAGCCACATTCCGGTCTATAAAATTAGTTGAGGCCCCCGAGTCAACCAGAGCCTCCAGGTGGACTGCTGGGCTTGTTGGGAGTAGAAGCTGCAATGGCAGTCAGAGATGCATCAAGGGTGGATTTGTAGCTGCTGCCATCCTGACAGAGACTTGTGGAGGTCTAGAGTCTCTGGAGGGGGGAGGGACCAGCCCAGCCCAGCCCCCCTTATTGGGGCTGGGGCTTGATGTTTCCCAATGCTGAAGCTGGTCTGACCTTTGCAGGGCATCACTAGGCAAAGTGTCTGCTGCCCCCACAATACAGGTGCAGGCCTAAAGTTTGACGTCAGTGCTTCTCAGCCTCAGACAGGAGTGGACAGGCTTGGTCAATGTGAAGGTCCTGGACCAGGGTGTGCAGCTGAGGGGGTCCAAAGCTGGGGCATCATCAGGGCTCAAAGGCCTGGGTCATGTTCATGGCATCGCACAGTAAGGATACAATTCTGATACATAGGTCAATGAGGTCGTCAGGATGGGTCAGAGGCTCAGCCTGAGTCGGTTTGTCTTTTATCTCATCATTCACCCCAATCGAAAACTGATGATGCAGCACAGCCTCATTCCACTTGGTGCCAGAGGAGATATGATGGAATTCAGCAGCAACTGATTGATGCTCTTGCCTTAGTGTTCGCAGTCCAGCTTCAGTGGTTTGGGTGCAGTGGGTGGGGGGGTCACTGAGGATAACCGACGTGGCCTGAATGAACTGCTCCAACAGGCCCAGGAGGGGACCTTCCTAGCCAAGTCCTCCCCAATAAGCAGACTTATGATGAGCCTTACCCACACCTGGTCAGTGGAGTGAACAATAGCAAGGAGAGGAGCAGGCACTGCTTTAGGAAACCTCAGAACTGACCATGATTACCATTAAAGTTGTCTGGGCGTGAGACCTTCAGCTCCCAAAAGGCCAGAGTCAAGGTTTCCAGTGAAGCCGCCTGGGCTTGTAGGGCCTCATTCTGCACCTGCATAGTAGACATCTGTGCCCTCTGTATGGCCCCCACCAGCTCCGTCAGAGAAAAATCGGTCCGAGAAGGGTCCATGCTGATGAGGTGGGCTGCTAGCTTTTGTATTGAGCTGCTCAAACTGTAGCCGACTGGGCCATAAGTCGTCAGGCCTAGTGGTTGAAATGAGAGTTCAGCCTACTGATTATAACCGGGTCCAGGGTTGGCAGAGTTCAGGAATTAGCCAAGGATCAGTTTTGGAGAGACAGAAGCCAAATGTCAGAATCAGAGGGTCAACCCAAGTTGTAAGCCAAAGGATCAAAGCCAGAAGGTAGAGGGGACCAGGGGCTTGAGCAGAACAGAAAGTGGAAGTAGGTTGGAACAGGGATGGAACAAGTGCAAGTGCAGCTGTGACTGTGGTACAGTTGAGCTGCAGCTGATCTGCTGTGTAGGCCAGGCTTATAAGCAGGGCTGCTACACCAGCAGCCAGTCAGGGCATGTGACTACTCTGTCAGTTCCAACGCAATGCAGCTAGGATCACTGGTTGCCTAGCAGTGAAGTTAATCAAGGAACAGGCCAGCAGCAGGTCCTAGCTGGTCTGGACCGACACCTTGCCCTTATGAGACTTCTGATCATGATCACGAGGCTTAGGAGGACCTAAGTCCTTGTTTCCTCGGCACAAAGAGTTACTTGATCTGGACAGAGTTGAGTTCTCTTTGAAAATCTGTAAGAGGATCTACTGTTATGTTTATGAGAGTGCCTCTTACTCCCATGAGAAGGCCCAGATGAAGGGTCCTTCACTCTAGCTATTCACCTTCTCCGGAATTGGACACTGGACTAGGAAGTATACTTCTTGATGTCTCAAGCTGATGCATTGTGGGAGAGGGGAGGTCTCTGGCCTGGATCCAACTGAGACCTCATGGCACACTCCATTAGGTGCTTCCAAAGCTAGAGGTCTCATACCTGCTGTATTCAGCTGGGAAAAGAGCTACATATACTGCACTTAGCGGAGATAGGAGTTTTTCCGAGTAGTGCTGGTGGTCACTGCTGACCAGAAAGGAAGAGGAGAGACAATTTTTAAAGCCCAGAAGTCTGGGAATAATCTGGTTTCACCCAGATAGTTGTTGGGGCATTTAGCACATTGGATGAGGTACACCACATGTTGTGATAGGTGTGTGTAAGACCCATGGATCTTGAAAGGTGTGTTGTAGAGGGTGTTGACCACTGTAGCAGTGGAGATGTGTCTGCAGGTTTTGCATCTGTAATTTGTGCAGGGTCTGGTGCTGCTGTGAGTTGGTGTGTCCTACTCTGAGGGGAGTTTGCTTCTGCTGTTGAGCTTGGAGAGGCTGGGGGTTGTTTGAAGGCCAGAAGTGGGGATTCAGGAAATATTTCTTTCAGGATGGGGTCCCCATCAAGTATGGGCTGTAGTTGTTTCATGATACCCCATATGGAGGTGCGGTTTTATTTCTGAATTGAAGCTGGTTCTCTCGGGGTATTTGGGTGGCCCGTTCTATGATGCAATCTACGTCTCTGGTGGAGTGTCCTTGTTTGGTGAAAGTGGTTTTAAGTATGTTAAGGTATATATATTGGACTTTCGAGGCACTCAGATACCACAGAGTATGCTGCCCATTCAATTAAATGGAGCAACAATGGAGTGTGACAGCAGAGTTTAATACTACTGTATGATGTTGATGACTTTTTACATATAAAAGTTTTCCAAAGTTTCAGTGGTCTATTTTCAAATAATGCATTAACATAATAACCAAATCAATGCTTTCGGTTCTTGGTACATAACAGACTTTAAAGCTAGGCATACTATGATCAAGCAGAGGACCCAGACAGCAAACTGTTACAAATGAAAGTCTGTTATAAAGGGTAGCTTTTACTTTAGTGAAATATATATGATGAGCCAACCAAAAGACTTCCTAAACACTTAGCACAATTAAAAAATAGGTTGCCAACCATTTATAGTGGGGTTTCATTACATAAATTAGGTTGTAATGAAACTGACTAGTACCTCAGTTACACTCAATGACATTTCATAGTTATTTTAGTATCAGCTGATGGCAATTTTATCTTCAATGCTAAGATACAGCACAGTATATCTATTTCAATTCCCCCTCCCACACACACACACACACACACACACACACAAAAGCTCAAACTTTTTTTAAAAGTTCCAAAATACAGAGAGAGAAAAAAAAAATCAAAGACCTCAGCTGATTTAAGTGCATGTGAAAAAGGCATAGATAAAATCAGTGGGGAACAGGTCTTAAAATATGATATTCAGCTTTGCTTATCTGGATCTGAGTGTATAGTAAACATGAGCCAGACTAAAATTGTTAATTTGGTTTTTAAAAGGTATTTTTCTCTGCTTTGGAGTGTGCGAGTAATCATACTTCTCTGGGATATACTAGTACATATGTTTATACAGCAGGATTGCTTAGATACAGCACCCTAGACTGCATTGTAGTTTCTGAGATTTCAAAAAACAAAATTCATTTTTCTGACAGTATTTTTTCCCCAAGTATTTTCTAAAGAGGGTTATATGCAAAAATCGACCACTCATTATAGGGATTTTTATCACAGAACTGTCACATGTCAATGTTTAGCTCTTCTCTGTTTAATGAAATAGGAGCAGAAGAATCAGAGAGTGATAACACTTTTTCTTCTTGTGTACACATAGTACTCTGTTACTTAGATCCTCCTCAAATATTCATTCTAGAAGAATAACAACCAGGGAATGCCCCATACTCATTTTAAACTAATATGATAAATTTGTAACTGAAAAAATATCAATTTTTCATGAAAGTAAGCCTTCAGCACTGTAAAATCCTTGAAGAAAATTCAACAAGTTTATGATAGTTCAGAAACAGTTCTATGCCACATGATATAAGCTTTAAAATAATGGATCTATTTTCCCAGAAATCAGCATTAAAATCAGTCTAAGACTTTCCAGCACACTGTATTTAATTACATCTGGGCTTCACTATGCTACCAGTTCAAGCCATTCTACACAATTTAACAACGTTAGAGTGGTGTTGATTTCAAATTCTAGAACATTTAACCAAGCTAATAAATATATAAAATTAATTGCACAACAGATATTTTAACCTCATCCTCAGAGCTATAAACTCAGCTTCCTCACGTCTCATAGTTTAATAAACCAAACTAGCTGACATAAATTTGTGCATCTATGTACTATCTTAATAAATTGAACATCAAAGAGGAACAAAAGAGTGTACAAAAGATAGCTGCAGAATATTACCTTACAGATGTAATTATTTGCCTCTTTCCATTTTCTTATTAAAAAATGGTAACTTGGTAAAACTCTCCCCCTCACGTTGTAATCCTGCTGACAAAACTGTGTGCTGCTGAACCCTGCTGTTGCTGGACTGTGTGCAGAAACATGTATAAAAAGAGGACCGTTTTAAACAGCCAATCACATTGTGTTTGGACCTCCCAGGTTTCACTGTGTGATCAGCACAGGCTTTGTGTCAATACAATAGGGGTTAAACATTTCCCTGTATTTATTTAAAAGGAAGAAAAAATCTGCTTAGTTGCTTGAACCTTTAGTAAAATGATGTGCATTGCTTGGGGGTGGGTGGAGGGAAGGTTAAACAGTAACTGACATTCTATCTAAAAAAATAGAATCTCTCCAGCTCCTCCTGCTTTTACACAGTACATAAATACTAAAACCAGTTAAGTCAACAAGCATTTTCATCCAGATCTTCCCCATCCAGTATTTTCCCCTAAGCAAACTGATAGTGATTTGCTTCTCTTAACTCAGAGACATGCTTTCACTTTGCCCTTGCATTCTACTATATGAATTGCCAAATGGAGTAGCTCTCAATTTTCTGTTCACCATGCCTGAGACGTGGATGCTTGCAAAGCCTTCTATTTATGATGACAAATGGGATTCCAGTGCCGGAAAGCAAATTTATCCAGACTGAAAAATAAACCAAGAAAATTCAGAAACGTTGACTGCACCATACATAGTGTTGGCAGCCACGGTTTGTCACTTCTCATGAATCCCTGAATCACCTTTGCTTTTCACGCAGTTACTTTGAGGAAACGTAGGTACAGAACAATGATTCTTTTTCAAGCTTTATAATTCCTTAAAACATGGAATACCTGAGATGTTGGTTTAAATATGATTCATCTGTTTTCTGAAACAGCACACAATGCAAGCTGCAGAGAATTTCAGTTTAAAACATCATGGCTTTTGCTATTATTTTACAAGTAACAACCTAAAAATCCTGCCAACATTAGTTATAGTGTTTGTTCGCAACAATAACTATTTATAAATTCCCCTGAAACCCATTTAGCTCTCAAGACCTGTTCAAAATAATGCTTTTCTTCACAAAAACACAACTAACATGTAATATAATCTACTACACAGCGTATTGTCAGTGTGGGTCAACAATGAGCAGAGTCACGTGACCTCTTAAACTTAACAGAGTCAGAGTATCTTAACTGTGCCCCCTCTGCACATATGTTGCACTAGTACTAAAGCTATGACTTATTTAGTTGAAAAATATAAAACATTTTAAAAATAGAAAATAAAAGTTAACAGCCAAGTCTTGTCTGTCTTTTATCCAAATACTTATCTTTAAAACAATATAATGATGATTATGCAAAAATCCTATCATTCAAAGTTATTCCTTTTTAATTACACATGGCTGTGCGAGAGTTTCTAATGGTACTAGATGACATGAAACTGTAAATAATTAGCTATTTATTACACTACAAATGTGGTACAACACAATTATATTATTCACATTTAGTATCATTTAATACATGCAAAACTCAGTTCTCAAAATTACTATTTTCATAGCTTTACTCATTCCTTTTAAAGTGAAATCCCAAATGAAAGAAATAATCTCCTTTCTGAGTTTAACCATTTGGTCCGCTCTACATTTGATAGGATCCAGAGGTTTAAGAATTAGCCATATGATGTTAAGAAATAAATGGTATTTTAACTAAAAGTGCAAGGACTTTTAAAACTTGTATTTTAAACAATGATTGTTTTCTGTATTTTAGAGCTGAATGGAAAAGGAACAGGTCTGATTTTGTAGCTTGATTGACCAAGCCTAATCAGAATTATTTCTGCACACTGCTTCACTACAGCAGTAGACCCATTAAGCACTAAATGCTTCTGGAGGCCCATTCCCTTTCAACCTCCCACTGTGACACGTTACTTTTCAAACAGTAGCTACACAGTGGGCTACTCAAAACATTAAAAAAATGGAGGCACTATATTTAACAGACGTTTCAAAACCCACAGTAAAATCTGTCACTTGATTGCCAGGATGACAGCTATCATAATAAAACAGATTCTTTGTGACGGAGAGTTACAAAAGAGTCCTTTGAACTAATTCTCTTACCTTGAAATACATTTTTATTAGGAAAAGGTTTTTAATCATGACATCTATTCTTTCTTCAACAAAAGCAACTCTACGTATGTCTCTGAACATGTTCATTGTGATATGCTTATTTTTAAGTCATCAGAACACCATCTGTGGCCTGCTATTTTACAAATCTTTGCAGCCTGGGAAGTTTTTACTAGCTGATACGGCCGTAAGAAATGCCCTACTTCATTGCATACATACCAATAATGCTACTTAGCAATTATTTCATATAATGAGTTATTGAGAATAATTCTTATATAGCTGATCAACAGAACTTGCACACATTGTAAAATTTTTCATTTTTATTCAAATATTTTTATTCATTCTTTTTGCTTTCAGTAGTGTATATATATGTATGCCCATACCTACATGAAAATGTTAACAGTCATGCTTCCTACTACTAGGAATAACATTCAAATAAAAAGATTTTTGTACCAAACGGTAATGCGCAATGACTCCAGAGTTTGAAAATTTCTAGCTGTGTCACACTGCAGATCTATGATTCTGTAAAACCGAGAAAGCAAGTGTCTTGCAGATCTATTGTATTAGCCTGGGTTTTATAGATATGGGAAATAAGATTTGAGGTGCAATTTCAAACAAAATAGGGGTGTTTACAGTTGTGTGGGATTTAGATAAGATGCATTTAATACAACTATCTGATACAGAGTCTGGGAGAATTTTTTTTTTTTTGGCCAGTGGGTGGGAGAAAGACCAGATGAGGAGTTAGCACAGAAGACCAGGACTGGGAAACAGTAGAATTGCAGAAAGGAGGTGGTGAGAAGAGAGAAGGATCTCTTGAGGGGCCAAGGAGGGAGACTATGACTGTGAACCAGAGCCAAGAGGGAAAATAAGTAGAAAGGCCATTAGAGATGGGGTTTAGGGTAGGGGAGGAGAGAAAGAACAGACAATGAGCCAGGAAGGAGGGAACTGAGACTGGCTGTGCAATAAGAATGAGACTGGGCCTGACTGTGAAGCCCGGGACTGAAAGTTGGGGTTACAGTTTGGAGGGGATGAGGCCAGGGCTGACGAGAGGAGGGGGAAGCCGGTACAAATTACCGGGGCCCAGCGGTCCGGAAGGGGGTCTGGGGCCCGACTATGTTGCATATGTTTTTGTCTTTCTCGGTAGTATCATTATCATTAGTATACCAGGCAGGGCATATTTGTTTGTTTGTTTTGCACATCAATACAAATCCTGTGTAAAGATTTTTAGCCAGTCCGCCCTTGCTGGGGGCCCGAATCCGCTCTCGGTGGCCCTGGATGAGGCGGAAAGGGTAAAGCTGCAGAGCGGGAACAATGAGCAGAAGAGTTTATGCCCAATAGAGCACATACCCCTCCAGAGCTTGAAATGTAGCCAAAAATTCCTATTTCACCATTCCTCTGCTGTTTGCAAATAGCTTCATGTAGGTCCACAGGGAAGATGACAATCTTCTACTGCTATTCGTTACTCCATTAGCTCAAGTGACAGAGGTCTATATAGTGGATCCAAAGGTCCCAAACCTGTTGATGACCCATACCTGGGTGTCAATGTGATTGCTGGGTTGTTGGTTTTTTTTCAATTAGCTTTATTAAAAACTTAGTAAATTGTGTATGTGCACACATGCATACACACAACTATGTTGAAAGAACATTATTAAGATTGCAAAGTCAAGCACTCAAAAGTTAAGAAATGCCAGAATTAAGGCTGTCTGTGCAACCTTAATGTAGAGTTCCTATGTGATGCAGGGCAAGTCACTGGGAAATCAAACTTTTTACAAATGGTCACCAATTGTGTGTTCCTCATTTTCTTGGTGTCTGGCATAAGACCTTAGATTTAATTTGCGGACATGCTGAGCTCTCACAGCTGTAACTGAAGTCAATGGGAGCTGTGATTTGAACATATAAAGTGCTACATAATGCTATGTACTCTGAATCATCAGGTCCTAACTGTCCCAAATTGAGCACCCAGAATAAGTGGACATTCTTGACCTTAATCTCTCTCTTTTTCTTTTCCCCATCTATAAAATGGGGATAGTAATATCCCATCTCACAAGAGTGTTGTGAAAATAAATTGTTTGTGAAGCACTTGGATACTATAGTGATGAGTACCACAGAAAAACCCATGAGTGAAACAATAATTCTGTCATCAGAGCATGGTTTGAATTGTGTGCAGTAAGTAAGGCATGGGGCCCACACATTAACTAAGCACTATCTATTCTGTGTACTGAAAGAGGAGTCCTGTGGAAAAAAATAGTATGTGGATATGTAATTAAAGACTGTATCATAATGCATATGAATAAGAGGGTTGAATTAAGATTGCATGGGCAACTTTAATACTGGCATTTCCTAATTTTTTAGTGCTTGGCTTTGCAACCTTAATAATGTTATTTTAATGTAGTTTGTGTGTGTACAATATTACATAATATGTACATGTGTTTCACTTACAAAATTCCCCTCTAGGTCCTTGGGATAATTTTAAATCACTAAATGTTTAAGACTACTGAGACGCTGAAAATTCTCTACACTATGGGCCGCATTCTACCATCTTTATTCTCATTACTCTCAGTGTGGCAATTTGTAGAGTAAGGTTCTATTCACTGTAAGGAAGGATGGCAGAGTCTGCCTGTATGTGAACATAGATGACTGCTTTCAATAAGTAATGGTGTCCAAAATGCAACAATATATTTAAAAAGAAAAAAAGCATGTATGCAAAAGGCAATTAAGGTTCCTATGATACTACTTTAAATTGTAGGCATCAGATATTAAATCAACACTGAATCAATGAATTTTGCAATTTTTAACATTTGGTTTAAATACCATAATCTTATAGTTTAATATACTCTTAGGTTTAATCAGCAAATTAACTGTTGATATTAAACACAGATTAGGAAATAGCATTAAATCATGTATGAATACTTGGGCTTGATAATGCATGATACATTTAAGCATGAGTGAAAAAATTATCAAAATTATCTAGTTAGCACATTTTGCCTAACATTTAAGAAATTAAAATATATACTTCAACTTATTTACACGCCTTATGTTAGAATTTGTTTTAGCAGAGCTGTCACAGACAGTTGCACCCTCTGTCCTCCCTTGTCTTAGAGGGTTTCTGGCCATGAAACCAGTAAGGAGCAATGCAGAATTGGAAGGAGAGGAGATGTACACTCAGCTCTGCAGGAGCCTCCAGAACATAAGAACACAGGGAGTTAGGTGGTGCAAGGGTAGGCTTGGGTGTATTTCTGCTACTCAGATCCAACTCTCCCTCTTGCTAGAGTAAGGACCATATTAGGGCTATTACTGCAGCTCCAGAGTCATTTCCCTTTTCTTGTGTATATTTGGCTCCCGAGTGCCCAGCCCAGCTACTTGGATTGGATACTGGATTTGGATCATAAGGCTTGATTAATAAATATTAACTTATTTCAAATGCAATTATATCATGTTGCTCACATGACGTTAAAAATGTAAAAATCTGGATTCATTGGAAAATGTAACTTGGGGAAAAGTGTATGTTGTGTCTTCTGTATTACCTCCTCTCGGGATTAATAATAAATTAGAAAGATACTATATGCTGAATATAAAACATTGTGACAAATGAAAAATACATTAATAGAAAATACGCAGATTCTAGATACTGGCTATTTTAAAAATCTTTTTAAAAATTAATTTAGGTTTAAAAAATGAAAAGATGTTTTTCTATCTTCTAAATAAATTACAAAGTAGTACAATTCATATGGAATGATCAGATAGTAGAGATGTCCTGAGGTCATGAAAATAAAGATATGCAAAATAGGATGCCATAGATGACAACATAATTACTTTAATATAAGTGAAGCACAAGAACAGTTATGAAGCATGGAGTTGCTTTTGTTGAAGAAATAATAGCTGTCATAATTGAAACCCCATAGACCTATTTTTGACTAAACCCACTGTCTTCAGTTTGTAGATATAAATATGCTCCTAGCTTTTTATTCTATAAATAGTTTTGCATGTTAAAAGTGTAAATGCCAGGTATCAGTCTGATATTATTTTAGTTTTTATCCAATGTCAACAGTCTATAATAAGTAAAGTTGATCATATAATTTCAAATTGACAAAATATAGAGAAAAATGTGATTTTTATCCTATTTTTCCCCAACAGCTCTAACAACATGCAAGCCAATCAGCATACGTCTAGTAAATAGCAACAGTCTCAGTGCAATGAGCACATGCACAGTTAGGATATATTATTTGCTTCTACAGTGCATTTTATGGTGTCTGAATTAGGGTGGGGGTTCTCCTTTTTTCCAAACATCCTGACACTATGGAAATTATACCCGAATAACTAAATTCTGTCTCTCCACACTCACTGCTTTATGTATGCAGTGATTATGATGCCTGGACTCTACTCTCTCCTGTGTGTTTTCCTCTTAACATCCATTGAGATGGCCAAGAGAAGCTGGCTGTTTGCCAGTAGCAAACACATCATTTTTAGAATGCTCTAGGAGTGCAGACTTACTAGTTTGATTTCACTCATTCTTTCAGCGGCAGAGACTTTGTTCCCACATCTAAGGTGCTTAAGCTGTTTATCACAAAGAGGAGTCTCTAAGGATAGTTACATATTCTCAGATTGACTCCAGGGTGCTGGAGTGAGTAGTACTCTCTTCAAACTCCTCTGTATTTATCATTTTTTATCAGCTGAAGCAGATAGCTTAGTGATGCTATAAATTGATAGAACTATGTTTTCTCTTTTGCTTTCATATTACTTTTTGAAGTGGGTGGTACATGCTAAGACTCTCAAGATCAGCTTCCAAAATACTGTTTATTTCCTCCGATGCTATTCTCTTTCTTCCTCTTTTCACAAAGGGGCAAATCCTTTGGCCTTCCTCCTTGTGTGTGGTGGGTCCTGACTGTAGTACCTAGCACAGTTTCACTGTACAAGAAACCCATCATTTATTCTTCTTTGAATGTGGAGGTTCACCAGCAGCAGAACTGCTCTACAGCCATCAGAGAGAAGGGGAGACTTTCTCTCCCACAACCTCTGCAGAACTTCCCCAGTGCATAGTCCAACTGGTACTGCTGGCAGAATTCTGCACCATTACACGCACACAGAATTCATGTCCCCCGCAGATTTCTTTGCTTCCCCACAGAAAAATGACCTCTGACTGGAAAGCAAAGGGAAGCCGCAAGAGTGGTCATGCACTCCTCCCCAGCAGTGCGAGCGCATCGGTTTGAGTGCCTGGAGCAGCCAGCATAGACGTAAATCAGGGTGAGGAGCAAGGCTGGGAAGACATGCATGCAAGTGAGGCAGAGTGACTCACAGCACAGTCACAGACCCCCCCGCCAAGCCACACCCTCTCACATCTGGATGCCCCACTCCCAGACCACCCCATGCAGAGCCTCCCACATACTCAAACCCCACGCCACCAGCCCCACCCTCTCTGCACCTGGACCACACTGTCGAGGCCCCTGCACCCAGACCCCCACCCCACTGAGCTCCAACCAGCTGCACCTGAACCCCCACCCCATCCCACCAAGCCCCACTCCCCCAGCACCCAGACCCAACTCTGCGGAGCCCCCTTGCACTCACACACTCCATGCTGAGCTCCATTCCTCCCACACCCACTCCCACCCTGTACTGAATCCCAACCACTTGGATTGGGGGACAGGTCTAGGCGATTCTGCCCTTCTTAGTCACTATCGCGGTGCCCTTGGTGCAGAGGGACAGGGCCCTGGGGTCTTTCTGTTTCATGCTGGAGTCTGGGCTCTAGGACCCTGCAGGGTGGGAGGGTCCCAGAACACTGGCTCTAGTCCAAACCCAGAAGTCTGCACAGCAATGAAACAGCCCCACAGTCTGAAGTCTGCCCAAGTAGGCTGGCACAGGCCAGCCACTAGATTTTCTTTGCTATGTAGACATACCCTTAAAGTCTTCTGTGCTTGAGATTCTTGGAAATATTAGTATTGCCATCTGCTCTGTGGAGCCACATGGATGTGCTAATATACCTAGTAAGGAAACTATTTATCAAAAAAACATTTCCTAAATCTTTTTTTGTTGTCTGTATTGTTACAGACATTCTTGCTGACAGGTACTTTCAAATACATTACCAAAATAATTGAAAACGGTGTGATTATATTGCAGTTTTGACAAATAAAATATGCAGAATTTTGCAGAATTTTAAAATACTGTGCGCAGAATTCCCTCAGGAGTAAACTGGATTAGCCTCATGTGCATTAGAGGGAGCCATTTGAAAAGGAAGCCATTTGTGTCAGCAGAGAAAAAGGAGGCAGTTGCTATCTCAAACTGGACCCCTGATTCAGGAATAGCCCAGAAGCATTTTTTCCACCTGGGAGAGTGGGTTGAAGAGAGTGGCATTCTTATTTATGATGTGTAGGACTCTTTTGAGACTGCTGACTTGTCTAAGCGGTTTTGTGTTTATTTTTATGATGGGAAGGGATGTGATAAACTGTGTACCAGGAGCCTAGTTTAAGTGCTGGGTAAATTGGAAGGCAGGAATGATACATTTTTGTAGTGGTATAATTTTGGTACCTTTCCTAAATAATTTGTTTTATGACAATTCTTCTTGGTAATAAAAATAAATGATTAAACAACATATAGTAGGGATACACTTGGAGACTAATATTTAAATTCACAATAAAACGAATATCAGGAAAATATTCAGACCTCCATATATTAGCACCTTAAAGCTTAATATTCCTCAAGATATCCCTTCCTACCACAGACCTGGGGGAAGAGGAGGAGTTGCCCAACAGCTTGCATACCTCCTGCACTGGTTCATGTCTTTTGGTTGCCTCTTCTTTCAGGGATTTTCTAGAAGGAACAGTGCTGCTACCTTTAGCTTTTTAGGGGATAGAGACCACACCAACAGTACATATACAGTAAAGGTCATCTGGGATGGACAAGGAAGAGCCTGTTCACCAAAATCTGCCCATTCCGATGCTTTATAGCTAGAGTCCCAATAAATTCACGACCATGAAAAACAAGTCACGGACCGTGAAATCTGATCTCCCACGTGAAATCTGGCACTCAGCCAGGGGCTCCTACTTTGTGCAGGGCTCCAGCTGCTAATCCTGGCTGGGAATGGGGAGGGATGAGACTTCCTCTTCCCCTGCAGGGGCCACTCCCTAGCGGCAGAAAACTCCATGGCACCAGCTGTCACCCCCCCAGCCGGCGGGAGACTGAGGGGAAAACAAAAATTATCCTTGGAGAAGAAACCCAAACTGTTTATTCTTACTCCTGCTCCAGGCTCATTGTGGGAGAGTGATGCCAATAAGGCTTATTTTTCAGTTTCAATGTCAGCTTGTTTGAGGGCTGTTTCTACAATTGGTTAGAATTTGAATTTGATTGTGCAGGAGAAGGAAGGAATGTTTAAGTCCTGCAACCTTTCACAAACCACATCAGAGTTGCAGATATACCAAGAAACAAAAAACAAACAACCCTTAATTTAGATGTGGATTTGAACATCTACTCTCCAGACCTTGAAGAAGCAATGAAGAGCATTTGTTAGTTATTTTATTTTAAAATAAAAAAGATGCCTAAATAAGGCCCTAGGCACCCTAACAAATAATCAGTAATACAATAAAATCCCAGCAGCATTAAAATAACAATTTCAAACAGGAACTCTGCTTGCCAGCTACCTACCAAAAACTCCTTTGCACTCTTTCATTGTTCTGGGAAGCATCCCTCAGTCCCTTTTGAAAACCCTTTTAAGCAGATTTCTTTTATAGCATGCCTGGAAGATCACCAATTCAGGCTATTGTGGACCAAAGACAAGAGAAAGTTCCAGAGTCCCAGAGCCCTCACAGGATATATCTACATAGCCCATGGCAGAAAGCCTCCTAGCCCAGACTGACAGATTCAGGCTCGCACTAGTGATTTAAAAATAGCTCTGTAGATGGTACAGTACTTTGAAACTGCAGTTTGTGCTGGACCTCAGGCTCTGAAGCCCATCTCCTTCCCTAGGCTTTACAGCCTGAGCTTCAGCCCAAGCCACAATATCTATGCGGTTGGCCCGGTCTGGGAGGCTTGCTGCTGCAGGCTTTGTAGATGTACCCATAGAGAACAGCTGCCCTGTCAGCAGCCCTCTCTCTTTATAACAAGTAGCTGCAGAGCCCCTACTAATATGGTAGGGCTTGCGTTGCCATAGCACCCGACACCAGCTGATTTGTACAGCAGTTAATATATAGGGCCTATAACATGAGTCACATAATATAGTATAAAACAGGTTTTCAAACAGTGTGGCGCGCCCCCCTAGGGGTGTGCGGAGGAACATTCAGGGGGGCAAGTGGTGATGCCAGGCAGCTCGTGGCAGCCCCGCACAGCTCCAGGCCATCTCCACCCCATGACTCACCTCAACGGGGAATCTAGCCATCCACTATGTTTGCACCAATTTCCGCTCCCGGCAGCCTCCGCGCCCAGCGCTGGCTCTGCCCCTAGAGACCATCGCACATGCCTTCCCCCACCTTGAAAACTCAAGGGGGAAGGGGCAGGTATTCGCCCTGCCCTAGCCATGCAGCCTGGCGGCAAGGTAGAAGCACCCTGCTGCTGAGGAAGCCTTGGCTGTGCCATTGATAAGAATCTATGTATTTGAAATTTACAGGTGTAGGTAAGGTAATTAAAGTTGTGTTAAGGTCTCTGTTAGGTTTATGAGTAAGCTATCAAGCTTACTTTTGCATGTATCTATTTTTCTCTAGGCTGGGGAGGGAGAGCGCAACCAAAAATTGTAACTCAAAACAGGGACTCAGCTCAAAAAGTTTGCAAACCGCTAGTATAAAAGATGTGGATATTTTCAAAAAAGCTAAGGAAATTTGCTTGTAAAGAATATCTCCTTTTATTAAATAATAAAATTAACTGAACTACTAAGTAACAGTAAGATTGCAGCATGAACCAATAAACAAAAGGATGCTGAGGCTGACATTCCACCTTTAATTCAGCCTGCTGTTCGCTGGTAATACAGGCCTCTCAGATACCTGGTTGTACAACGTACAGTATGTACTTGCACACTTATATTTGTGAGATAGAGAGTTGATTGCCCTCAAAGTGCCGAGGGTAGAAACTGGCATCTTTACAAATGACTGATGTGAGGATAATGAGAATTAAAAAAGCAAAACACTTCTGGTGCTGCCTCACATACCTGGCACATCTCTAGGGTGAACCACAACCATTTTGAAATATGAATGCCCCTTTCTGCACTAGGTGATAATTTGTATTTAGCATTGTGTTACTTAACCCAGTGCATTTTCTCAGCATAGACAGGCCCTCTCAAGTTGCAATACTCCACACACATTTCAAAAGAATGCTCTTGCACAGGGGCTGTGTCATCAAACCACACCTAGGGGTGATTTTTGAGTTTATTCAATGCTTTTGAAAGGTGCTGGACTGAAGCACTCAACCAAATACAGCACAACAGTAGCAGAGCAAGCTTCTCTAGGTCACCATCAATATGCCTTCCTCCTGTTCTCAAGGGACCAAGTCTAGAAGTGAAAGGATAAGTCAGTCTCCATGTTCATTCTGAGACCACCACCAACAGTGCCAATTAATGGCAGTTATGATGCAGACAGGGCCGGCTCCAGGCACCAGACTGCAAAGTGCGTGCCTGGGGCGGCGCCCTGTAGGGGACGGCAGTCCGGGGATTCTGGAGCGGCATTTGGGGGGGGGGGGGGTTGCTTCAGCACTTCGGCGGCGGCCTTTTTTTTTTTTTTTTTTGCTTGGGGCGGCCGAAAAACTGGAGCCGGCCCTGGATGCAGAAACTTGTACATCATCAGGAACTGGTCTGAGACCATTATTCACATCACAGAAAGTCTGATGGTAAATGAATTCCAGCCACTACAGTAACTCCTCACTTAACGTTGTCCTGGTTAACATTCTTACGTTGCTGATCAATTAGAGCACATACTTGTTTAAAGTTGCACAATGCTCCCTTATAACATTGTTTGGCACCCGCCTGCTTTATCCACTGCTTGCAGGAAGAGCAGCCCTTTGGAGCTAGCTGGTGGGGGCTTGGAACCAGGGTGGACTGGCAGCCCCCCATCAGCTCCCCACTTCCCCAAGTTCTTTGTGCAGCAGTCCCCCAGCAGACAATCAGTTGCGCCTCCCCTCACTGCCGTGTGCTGCTCCCAGGGCTGGCTCTAGGCACCAGCAAAAAAAGCAGGTGCTTGGGGTGGCATTCTGGTGCTGGCCATGCTGCTCCTAGAAATGTGCCCCCGCCGCCTCAGCTCACCTCCGCTCTGCATCCGCCTGCTCCCCTCAGCGGGCCGCCACTGCTCGGCTTCTCCCCCTCCCTCCCAGGCTTGCCACGTGCGAAACGCTGAGGGGAGCCCGCTGAGGGGAGGCAGGACGGAGGTTAGCTGGGGTGGGGAGCGGTTCCTGTTCCTCTACCCCCCGTTACTTCCTGCGCCCCCCTCGCCCTAGCTCAGCTCCACTCTGCCTGCTCCCCTGAACGCCGCTGCTTTGCTTCTCCCCCCTCCCTCTCAGGCGAGGGAGGGGAGAGAAGTAGAGTGGCAACATGTTCAGGGGAGCAGGCAGAGCGGAGCTGAGCTAGGGCGGAGGTTGCAGGGAGGCCACAGGAAGCAATGGGGTGGGGGAAATGCAGCACTTGCAGGGGAGGAGGCAGGGATGGGGATTTGGGGAAGGGGTTGGGAAGAGGAGGAGTTGAGGCGGGGCCGGGGTGGGGGGGAGCAAGAAAAAAAACGGAGGAGGGGAAATATTTTTTGCTTGGGGCAGCAAAAATCCTAGAGCCGGCCCTGGCTGCTCCTGCCCTCTGCCTTGGAGCTGCTCCCGGCAGCCTCCGGCTTGCTGTGCAGAGGGGCGGCGGAAGAGGGGTGCTAATATCAGGATGTCCCCCTCTCCTGCACCCCATCTACACAGAGCAGGGGGGGCAGGAGGGGGAGAACATGACAGGGCTTAGGACGGAGGGAGTTTGCTGGCAGCAGCTGCTGCCTCAACTTGCTGATCTACTTAAAAAGACAGTGTATGACACACACTCTCTCTCTCTCTCTCTCTGTGCCATGCTGTGTCTCCTCCCTCCATTTGTGCTGCCTTTTTCAGGAACAGTAAGCGAGGAGTTACTGTACTGGTCTAAACTGGATGTAACAATCATGGCAATTTCCTGCAATATGCTGGACAAACCTTACTGGATTAAGTTAAACCTTGTTGGATTATATGTAAGTATTTTAGAAGTTAATTGTATTAAAAATGGAAATGTTTATGTACCATTGTGGGATTGTATGGAACATCTTTAGGAACAAGAGAGGATTAATGCAATCTCTGGGAAGTACTGTGAGCTTCAAAAAGTTATGTTGAACAATGTAGTGCAAACGAATCTTTTGGGACAGTACATATCATAGAACATTAGGGTTGGAAGAGACCTCAGGAGGTCAGCTAGTCCAATTCCCTGCTTAAAGCAGGACCAACACCAACTAAATCATCCCAGCCAGGGCTTTGTCGAGCCGGGCCTTAAAAACCTCCAAGGATGGAGATTCCACCACCTCCCTCGGTAATCCATTCCAGTGCTTCACCACCCTTCTAGTGAAATAGTGTTTGCTAATATTCAACCTAGACCTCCCCCACTGAATCTTGAGACCATTGCTTCTTGTTCTGTCATCTGCCACCACTGAGAACTGCCTAGCTCCATCCTCTTTGGAAACCCACTTCAGGTAATTGAAGGCTGCTACATGAGGTGAAATTCCTAGGAAGTACTTAGGAGGAAAGAGTTGCAAACTCCCACTTCCTGACTCAGTCTTTGAATCTTCTCCCTGAGCAGGGGAACCTTTTGTTCTGATCACCTGTTACCTGAGCACAGTTCAAAGACAATCTGTATAATGGAGTAACTGACTTACTCATGAGGGTGCTTGTTCTGAGCTGAACCTGTGATGAACTTGTGACCACAGGAAAATCCCGTGTGGAGCTTGAAGGACTAATCAACTAGAGCCCTTGTTGGAAGTGAAGGGGGGCTCTCTAGTAAGCTTATTAGCATGCATGTAGGTTCTTTTATTGTTTTTAATTCATTTCTTCTGTAATGCTTTTACCTTACGAATAGATGTGCTGGTTTAGAAACCTGTACAGTAACTTAACTGTAGCAAGTACCCTATTTGCCATCTCTGAGGAGACAAGGAGTTCACAGTATAGGCAGGGAGCTTTGCAGTCTGAAAATACCCCAATCAGGAGGGAGAGAGACTCTGGTCTCCACCCAAGAGAGGTGACAGTTGAGGAGCTTACTGGACCACAAAGGGGAATATGGTGCAGTTGCCCTGAACTATGACACTGGATTTGAACTGTTGACCTGGAATAATCGGTATAATTAATACCAAAGGTGACATTTGATATTCATACTCATTCCATCATCAGCTGACATTGTGGGCAACAGCAAGACCATATTTCCTCATTCAATAAAATTAGCAGCAGTTTCTGTATTTAAAATACACTTTATCCATGTTTTGTAAGCTGTCATAATAGCAAGCAGACCTTTGTTGTTCCAACTTACTCTTCCATATTTATATTACTTGAATGCAGAGGAAACATTTCATTCATGTAATACCCTCTAAAGGAGCAATAAAAAGTAACTACATGCACATAATCTTCCTCGTCTCTGCGGCAACAGATAATGCTGCTGCTAATATATATATTTTAAGACAGCAAAGGCAATTTGGAAGCACAGATAATGAAAAAGAGGATTACAAATAATTAAACCATACACACCACAAAAACTTTTCCACCAAGTAAATGAAGTTTGCAAATATAAGAGGAGGGAAAAAAGCTGTAGGATTTGTATGGGCATACAAAACGAGCTGGAAAAGAAGGGTTTGATTCATGAAGAGATGCAGTCATTATTCAACTATTTAATGTGGAACTTTTACAGGAAATTTCATTTCACTCTGTGCACAAATCTGCATTCCTCTCACACCCAAAACTTTAGTTGGATTTGAGATTTGGTGCACAAGGAATGTAGGACTGGGGCCTTATTTTTTTCTGCAAATCAAAAACATAAAATAAAATAAAACAAAACAAAGGCATCGGAAATATCCAAAAAGGTTTAATTATTATTTCCAAAACCTAAACCAAAGTTAGTCACCTTATTTTTTCATAATGCCTCTTCTCTCTCTCTTCTCTTACTTTCAAATAAACAAATTTTAATGAGATTCTTGTAGAAATGTCCATAAAATTCTAATACTAGTGCACATGACTGTTGAAATGTAAGGTTGGCATACATGGCAGTTGGTACTTTATGCATCACCACAATGCACAACCCAAAAGAAGGGAGCCAGCAGTTAGCAAGAGGAAATTAAAAAGGTGAAAATCTACTGACACTGACTCTATGACCAAAAATGCT
Organism: Macrochelys suwanniensis; assembly: GCA_033296515.1. Classification (NCBI taxonomy): domain Eukaryota; kingdom Metazoa; phylum Chordata; order Testudines; family Chelydridae; genus Macrochelys; species Macrochelys suwanniensis. Next base: position 292,955,581 of record CM065775.1, read on the forward strand.
TTATTATTATTATTAAGCATATATGATTTCACAATGTATCCATTTACATGCTTAAAAGTCTTGTTTTGAGACAAGAAAAACACATACATATAAATAAATATCATAAGTAAGTAAGTTTCGGTACAGTTTTTCACTTAAAGCTGGGATTCAATCTCTTTGCTTTGTACGAAGAATTCTGTATCTTCACCAAACTCAAATCCGTGGGTAAAGATTGAATTTTCTGGTGATTGTCAATAAATCTGTTGCGTATTTTAAAGACATTTTTCTCCAATCTCTGACTTTTCAATTTTTTTTGGCTAAAAAATGTTTTGTGTTGTTATACTTCAAGCTCTCCATTCAGTTAAATGTATTGTCAGCTACCTTTGAAGAAATTAGGTTGTAATAAAGCAAAATTATTAATGTTTTTTCCGGTCTTACCAATATTTACAAATTTTCCTTATTCAAAATGTCAGCCATTTTCTAAAATGTACAGTGGGACTGAAGATACCCAGTGGGACAGAAGCTGCTCGTGCCTTCAGGAAATATAGCCTCTACTGCAATAGTGGGTCATTGCATCACATAAAGATGGCCTCCACCTTTCAATTTCTATTGCTTTCAATGGGAATGAAGCCACAGCCTAGCTATCACCTCTTTTATGCAACTGAGATGTTGACTCCCACCTCTATTCCAACATCAATGCCATACTTGATGGCCCATTTGTTAAATTTTCCAAACATACACCACTTAATGCACTCTCCCATGACACCATTTATGCATGGAAATTGCTCTCCATAAAAATCCACAAAGCTACCGCATTGTCCTCTTTCATATGTCTTCTTAAAATTCATCTCTGATGTGATGCCTAAGAAAAACCATGATAATATTTAGGCAGCTAGTGATGGATGATTATCACACTATTGACAATCATCTCACTGTTACTTTGTTCCCCATCTCTTTGTTGCATCCACTACTGTCTCGTCTTATTCTTAGGGTATATCTATACTTCCAGTTGGAGGTTTAAATTCCAGCTCAAGGAGCTATATCCATGCTAACTCTGATCAAGGTAGTATGCTAAATATAGAGTGGTAGCAACAGCAGCACAAATGGCAGGAAGGGCTAGCAGCCACAAATAGGTATCCATCCCAGATGCTAATACAGCTGGTGCAGGTATACCTCCTCAAGCTGGAATTCACACCTTCCAGCTAGAAGTATTGGTAAGGATGTTTTAGGTAAGGACTATCATTTTGTTATGGGCTTGGATAGCACCTAGGATAATAGAGCCCTGATTCATGACTGAGGCACTACAGTGGATACTAATAAATAATAATAAAGCATGAAAGTGCCAAGTTCTGGCACACTTCATAATGGTATCCTAATGCTCACACAGCACATTCCTACTGTGCTGTGTTCTCGGGAAGGTCATAATTGAGATTTTGTGATGTACAATGAGGGAGAGTAATGTATTGCATATAGTACTAAAGCAGAAGGAAGTTCTTTGAAACAATGCAGAATCTGTTACTATTAATGGAGACATGCTACGTGGACATCAGAGTATGGTTAAGAGGTGTCTCAATTTGTCAGATTTCTGCTTTTCAGGTTTTCTGTGGGTGGTGGGATGGAGAATCAAAAGAAAATATTAAAGACAATTTTGTTCAAGAAATCAAGAGATAAAAATCACAAGACATGCCCCAAAAGTCATGAGATTTTTTTAAATTATGTTTTGATTTTTGGTCTTTTGATTTTTGGAAACCCCCCACCCCTGCTCACCCCAAAGTGTGTGGGTGTGTGGAGGCAATTAGCACTGCCCACTCTCCCAAATTTGAGTAAGGTGATTTTGGCCTCCACTGCTGGAACTCTTACTCCCACATTTGCCCCTTTCCTGCCCAGCAATTAATTCTTCCCCCAACCTCCAAATCAATCCTTCTCCTCCAGTCTCTACATCAGTTCTGCTCCCCCAGCTCTCCCCATCAGGCCCCCCATCAGTTCAGTCCCCCACTGCAGTAAACAACCACCCCCCACCTCACACCTGCTCCTCCTCAGATTCTTCACCACCCCCCAGGCCTGGTGGAGGCTGCAGTGGGATCCCCTCTCCCTTTGCAGACTTGCAGGGGGAGCTCCAAGGGTTCTTCACCCCCTCCTGTTCTTTCCCAGGCTGGGTGCTGCAGGAGGGTTGGAAGAGGAGCAGAGGCAGCATGCCATCCCATTCTGGTGGCTCGCAGGACAGAAGGGGGAAAAGGGAGCAGAGCTGTCCTCAGAGGCTGGGCTCCTTAACTCCCTCCTCCCCTAAATAGCTTCAGGTTGCTGAGAGGAGGGGAAAGGAGAAGAGAGCTCTGTCTATAGCAACCCTGATTGGTTATTCTGCCCCACGAGGTGGACAACTGGGGCAGACAACTAATCAGAAGGCTCTAATTCACTAGGGGAGGTTGGAGTTTCCTATGTCATTGCAAGACTAGGCTCCAGCTCAGCCAATCATTTTCATCAGGAAAGAACTGTGAGAAAACGCAAAACTGAATTTTATAAATGGAACACAGAAGAACCAGATTCATCAAACCCTCCACAAAGCCAATGAGTGGGTTTGGGGTTTTTTCGGTAAAGGGCTTGCAGGATTAGGTCCTAAATGATTATGACCCAGAAATCTGTATGATTTCAATAAATATCTGCCTCAGCAAGGGAACTGATTACACCCCTGTAGAAATGCGGACACTGTGTTTACATACTAAAGCAACCTCAGGGCTCAAGTTAGATGAGTTTATAAAACACATAGTAATCAATTACGGTCTTAAAATGGACTTTTTTCCTTTGAGGAACTTATCTAAAGACCTGACTAGAAATGATATTTGACTTTATTCAATAAACTAGTATCAATCACTGTTTTGTCACAACTGCCATAAAATTGGGACATACACAGAAACTATCAAAATTCCATCCAGCTTTTATACCCACATATCTCCCATTCTTACAAATTATTTTCAGCATCAACTGTTTTGTTTTTATTCTAGTGCTATTTGCGTATAGTTAGGAAATTAAGAATAAAGAATCAAAGGAGAAAATTACATTATGGTGAACAAAAAACTTCACTGCCAAAAAATCTTTTTAAAAAGCTCATCAAAACTTTGGCAAACTGTGTTAATTGTTTTTTAAACCCACTCTTCAGTTTTTCTCCATCTTTTGCACTGAACGAACACTCCTTTTCTCATTAACAAAGGAAAGTCCTGTTGCCATTAAATTATATATGGGACCTCTTCCCCACTTGCTCCACACAACACATTGCATGCTGTCTGTTGGACTGGACATTTTTTAAATTTTATGTCCTTACTGACAAAGCAGCCTCTGCAAATGTGAGCAGTGAAAGCAATTATTTGGGCTATTTATGTCATTTTCCAGCTGCAGTAGGTGGGTGTGAATACATTTCATTCTTCCTGTCCTGAAAGCATATCAAATGGCAGGCTGGGTCATCATCAACCTGAGTGCAGGTTGCTTGTAGTTATATGAAGCCAATAGATGTCTGGCACAGTGCAATATTGCTACTTTTTATTTCTTTGGATAAACCCTAATGGTCCTCATTATTAACTCATTCTGAGATTCTAAGTGGTACAGAGGAGCAAAGACAGAGGCCTGGTCCTGCAACACTGAAGTCAATGGCGATTTTCCCACTGACTTGAGAGCTGAATAATTTTCCTGAATGGGATGTAGGGTGACCAGACAGCAAATGTGAAAAATCGGGATGGGGGAGGGAAGTAATAGGAGCCTATATAAGAAAAAGACCCCAAAATTGGGACTGTCCCTATAAAATCGGGACATCTGGTCACCCTAATGGGATGTTCTGCCTTAACCTTCTTTAGGAATCTCAAGTATCTGTGTTATCAAGGGATGTGTGTATGTTATTTAAGAAGGTGCTTGAGTTGCTTGCCCAAGGTTCTGCCTCTTCTATGAAAGCCCTTGCAAGCTCACTACTGACTGCTAGATTGAGGGAGCAAGGTGAGTCCTCAGACCACTTTGACTGTTTTTATTCAATTACTTCTCATTGGTATATTATCCTGACTTAATTTTTGGTCCTTTTTAATTTAATAAAATGGAGATATGCCAATCTCCTAGAACTGGAAGGACCTTTCAAGGTCACTGAGTCCAGTCCCCTGCCTTCACTAGCAGGACCAAGTACCGTTCCCTAACAGATTTTTGCCCCAGATCCATAAATGGCCCCCTCAAGGATTGAACTCACAAACCTGGGTTTAGAAGGCTAATGCTCAAACCACTGAGCTATCCCTCCCCCTACACAGTCCCACACAGTCAGCTGAAATTTATGACAGGAGCATTCAGTCAGCATGGCCTAGCAGAGACTGGCTTTTTTAATCTGCAAACTTTTATTAAAAGAAAGTATTTAGGAGAACTGAGATGAAACCACAGTGAGAGGAATCTGTAGGTAGGAGTGGAAGATCACTATTATATTTTAAGTTAATTTCCAGCAATGGTTTAACCTGGCATATTACAACAGGAAGGTACAGGGGGAAAGAGAGGTAATTTTAGGCATTTGGCTATGAAATAAGCAGGATCAGAACAGGTGTCTGAAGGAGTGTCAAAGAGGAAACTGACAGTTCCATTGCCACAGCATGTAGCTTTAACTAAATTTAGTCTGGAAATAGAGACTAGATCAGAAAGCCTCTTTCATTTCTCTACTGGATCTCAGGCCCAACCTGAAATTTAGCCTTCCCTCTGCTTCCTCTGGGGCTACTGCCTCCCAGATTTAATCTGACTCTCCACATATGCTTTGCTGACCTCTCAAGTTTTCTCCCATTGCTGCCCCCGTCTCAGAAAAAAATCTAATGCAGGATCCTTCAAAACATCTGCTGGATTTCCCTTGTATTTGGATAGATCTACTCTGGTCCCCTTAATGATGTCCATTGGGAAAGAATAGCAAAAAAAAGTATTTAATTCCCACTTCTGTCCAGTGCTGGCATTAGATTATAGTTCCCATTGTGGCACACTGATACATGTACTATCTGCCACACTCAGCGCTTCCTCTCGTTGACTGACCAAACACATACTGAGTGTGAACTCAGTGTGGTGTCAGGACATACAGACTAGCAGGCACAGAGTAAGACAGCCACAGGAAAGGGAGAAAGGGTAGCCTACAATGGAAACAGGGCTACAATTGCCACTATGGGTATTTTTGTAATAGCATAAGCTCTAGAGTCTGTCCTCAGTGGACTAAATTCTAGTAAGGGAGCTGCAGGGTACACACCAAAGAGTGCTGTGTCCACATAAGATGCCTAAAACATGCTATGTACTGACCAATCATTGCACCTCAGTGACGGGGGGAAATAGCAGAAACACTTATTCACTGGCATTAGGCAGGGCTGGTGCAAGGAAGTTTCGCGCCCTAGGCGAAACTTCGACCTTGCACCACCACCCCGCCCAGCCGTCCCCCCCACCAGAGGAGCCCCCCCCCCCCCCGGCAGCTAACATCCCCCTCCCACCACGGCAGCTAACCCCGTCCAGGAAACCCGCTCAAGCTCACCTCCGCTCCGCCTCCTCCGCCGAGCACGCCGGCGCTGCTCTAATTCTGTTCCCCTCCCAGGCTTGCGGCGCCGATTGGAGGAGAATTAGAGCGGGGGTGGCATGCTCAGTGGAGGAGGCGGAGTGGAGGTGACCTGGGGCGGGGAGTGGTTCCCTGCACGCCCCCTCCCCATTACTGTGGGCGGCCCTCCCCGCGCCCCCTGTCCCAGCTCACCTCCACTCCACCTTCTCGCCTGAGCAGGCTTTTAGGCGCCCTCAACCACTAGGCGCCCTAGGCAGCCGCCTAGTTCGCCTAGTGGTTGCACTGGCTCTGGCATTAGGCATGTATCATCCAAATACAAACCAGCCTATGGGATTCCTGCAGACTTCTCTCTCAAACAGCGCCTATTCCATCCCAAAGATGAAAAACTTACAAACCTAAATAGTATTTACAGCTTTGTGGGCTATTAATACCGTTAGGCAGCCTAAAACCGGGCATAAATCAGGCATATATCTACTCAACTTTTGATGAACATGTTTGTGTCATATCTCTGAGGACAGCTTTTTTTTCTTTTCAATTTCAAAGTTCAACAAATAAAATATAAAAATAAAAACCTCCCTCTTCACCTTGATAAATCATAGTTTGATTTTTCTCTGTTTTCAAGTACATATTGTTAAAAGTTTCTAATGTTTTTTTTATTCCTGATTGATATTTCTTTTAAAGTTTGGTTGATTTTCTTTTAACGGTGTTGCTAACAATTTTTTTAAAGGAGGAAAAACTTATGATCAAGATTAAAGAAAACACGAGTAGTGAACACGCAGGGAGCTTTTATATACATGGCAGGTCTAGCACTTTAACTCTGGCAATATTTACTGGGCAACTATAGTACAAACTTATATTTCATTCAACTGTTGCTGTGGAATCCTTGCCTAAATTAAAATTAGGTTTCTTTTCCTGTTTCCATGGTTTTGTAATCTGTGATGCTGGGGAGTTATCTACACAGAGTGTTGCCATGTATGTACTGTACTCTCTATTATAAAAAAGCAATACTCTAACAAATACCACGAGAAGCAATGTAATTCAAAACTATTTACACTTAAAGTGAAACAATAGGTTAAATAGATTTGGTTTCATCGAGAATATACAAGAATTACAGGAAAAGCTATATGTACGTTGTCACGCACAAAAATTACTGAAAAGAGTCAGCATGGATTGCTCAAGAAATCAGATTGTTTACAGGTGCCCCACTCCTAAGTTATTTGAGGGTAATGTGTGCAGTAACCAGTTCAGTTTGAACTAATCAGATGACTTTTTAGGCTTATGGTATATTGAAATTGTGCTGCTATTAAAAATATTGAATGTCACTTTGTCTTGAAAAAGGACAAGATGTCTATTTCATCAAAATATGTGACACACGGTATGAGTAATTGTGACATCAAAGAGCATCTGAGCTTTCCTTTTAGCACATACTCAAATTTAATGTATTAAGTCCAAAACTTTCATCTTCCAGATCCTTGAAAATATTCGAGGAACTCTGCCTTCAAGACACTTTTTGTTTCATAATTACAATATGTCGTCTCCAATGCATAAAATAATCTCACATCATTTAGAAATAAAACCTCAAAAATATTTCAGTACAAAATTACTTTCCATACATTTACCATATAGCTGACACAATCTGTTCAAAAAATTCCCAATACGATTTATTAAAGCTGCCTTCAGACAAGATGCACATTAAAATTTCTTTTGAAGTACATTTTTGCAAAACAATAATGAAATTAGGTGAGATTTTGAATAGAATAGGGTCCTGAAATGGGGCTAAATCAAAACCAGTGTTATAAAACTCCAACCTGGAGAGAGTGACATATTAAAACCTCTCCCTCGTTGTTTTGCTCTATCCCGGCTACAGGCCCTGTCCTTCTGAATTTAACCTACCACTGAAATTGCAATGATGGGGGCAGTATCATGCGGTAGAGCAGGGATCTCAAACTCAAATCACCACGAGGGCCACATGAGAACTAGTAAATTGGCCCGAGGGCCGCATCACTGAAACCTTTTCATACAATGATATAAAAGTATAGTCAAAAATGAAAAAAATGAAGAGTAATATAGTATTCTATTAAAAGTCAATGTATTAACTTTTTAAAAACTGTAATGCAAAGAGGGGTTTTAATAAAATATAAACACTCAGTAATGTTTGGAGCTTGCCTGCCAGTGGAGTCGGCGCCTATGGCGGGTTGCAGGAAATAACTCCGCGGGCCGCATGTGGCCCACAGGCTGCATGTTTGAGACCCCTGCCGTAGAGGAAAGTTGTCTGTGGGAAGGAAGGGGTGCACGTTTCCCCTCATCCCTCCAGTGGGACTGTATGTGAGATAACGCACTTGAGGCATATGGGTATGAGACAAAAACCTGAACTCCAAGTACCTTCATTCACCTGGGAAGTGAGAGTTAAAAGGATAACTGAATACTTGGCACTGATGTGGCACTTCATTTTCACTTCACTAACTTCCCCACAGCAAACACCCTTTGAGATACCTTAGTCACAAGGTGTTATTCTAATTTTACAGATGAGGCTGACAGTTTAAATCATTTAAAGGCTAGGAGGGAGTAAAAGTTCAAGATGGGATTAGGTCTCCAAAGTTCTGAGCTCCCAGTCCTGTACTTAGGCAACTAGATATTATTAAATAATTATTACTTACAGTGGTGCCTAGAGATCTCAGCCAAGATTGGAGCCCTACTGTGTCAGGTAGTGTAGCAAAAAAGACAATCTACCCCAAAAAGAGTTTACAATTCTTTTGTGACTCTCTCTCATTAGAGACCCTTTCCTGCATCCACTGAAGTCAATGGGAGTTTTGTCATTTATTTCACCTGGAAGCAGTACCATTGCTTCAAGTATGTTTCTACTCTTATTAAAAATTTTATTGTACCTGAAACACGATAAATGGGTTTTAACATATTCTTGTCTGTATATTTTTTCACTGTCTTTGTTTCCATTTTACAAAACCATGAAGACCTTTAAAACCAAAACTATTCTTAAGTAATATTTTTTCCCAAAATTTTAATTATTAGACACTTTAGAAATCAGGAGCACTGACTTAATTTCAGATTCCCTGTTCCACTTGTGTGGAAATAGGTATTGGCAAGAAAAAATATGGTAAAGAAGAACTCCAACCTTCCTTTTACCTTTCAACTTTAATTTTTGCCCTTCTAACTTCCTTTTGAACAAATTTATATTTAAAAGGGAAAATAGCAGCTGACTGTCAGACTTGTCACTTGAAGAGTTCAGCTGCTATCAGCCAAGGTCTGGAAATGCTCTTTCAGACTGTATGAGCTTAACATCAATAATAAAAATTTGAAATTCAGAGAAGGAGGATACATCCCCCAATATTCTTTCCCTTTAATTTTGGGGATGTGGAATGATGCTGAAAGGTAAGTGGCTAATGCATCTCAACCTAAGCAATTATATCAGATATCTGGAGAGCCAGAACCTTTTCTAGTTAATCGGATGCTTCCACTCACAATGCCCACTTTATAAATAGTAACATTTCACTCCTCACTATTGTATAGTCTGTATAAAATGACAATAAAACAGTAACAATCAGCCACGTTTGCATTTGCAAGTGTCTCTGTTTGCAACATGATACAAAAAGATGACATCCGCAAAAGCTGCAGGGTATGAAATTTATTTTCACCACTTGATATGGTGAGTAATTCGGAGGCCACCTGGCTGATACCATAAGAAACATGGGACAGGATGACAAGTCAAAAATGTATATTATTCTCCTTAACCCCCAATTTTTATTTTAATTAATTATATAAAAATAGAATATATTAAACATATAACTAAAAAGTGTCCCCCACTTAGCGAAAAAAATTAGCTCTTCAAGAAGCTAATCCAGGCCACAAGGCTGGAAAACCCCAAAAGAAGTTCTTGTGAGTTGGCAGGTTATTAAAAGTGACAAGATTCTTGCTCTATGAAACTTCGGAGAGGAGGATTTTTGTTAATTTCAATCCCCTACTGATTTACAGGAAAAGAGCTGACAGGGCATTCGCAATCTCAACAATGAAAGCGTTGTGTCACCAAGACGAAGAGCTGGGATTTTAACAATGCCGCAGAACCCTTCATGCTGGAGAGCTGAGAGTGGAGGGTAAAAAAGAACCCTATAAAACTATCAATAGGATACTTCAAAATAGAAAAACGAAATGTTTCATGCTGAAATGAGGGAGATTTTGAGCCTAACATATTTGTTTCTGTAATATGTTTCTCAGACAGATTTTGATTTCTCAAGGCTTGGGTTTACATTTCAGTTTGTATACCAGCTGCACACACATTATACTCATTACATATGTGAAAAACTATCTTAAAGTTCATCTTTATCACATAGAACTTGGTATCTGACTAAGTTTCCCATAGCAACATTAATGTTGTTCCCTATATATTACAATAAGATCTTTTGCTACATCATACAACATATGTACATACACAAAAAGTTACATTACAAGAATATTAAGGTTGCAAAGTCAAGCATGTAAAAGTTATCACTACAAAAGTTTTTTTTCTCCTGCTGATAATAGCCCACCTTAATTGATTAGTCTATCTTTTCATGTTTTCTGTGTGTATTTTATATATATATATATATATATATATATATATATATATATATACACACACACACACACACACACACACACACACACATACACACACACAGAGAACATATAAAGATGGGGGGATATATATATATCTTCCTACTGTATGTTCCACTCTATGCATCTGATGAAGTGGGTTTTAGCCCAGGAAAGCTTATGCCCAAATAAATGTGTTAGTCTCTAAGGTGCCACAAGTACTCCTCATTCTTTTTTTGCCAGAATTAAGGTGTCCTATGGAAAGTGCCCTTGAGCATAAACATTATGAGACAGTCTTTAATCACATGATCACATACTATTTTTCCACCAGATTCCTGCTTCATTCAGTGCACAGGATGGACCAGCTCAACGGATGGATTAAAGTTGTAGTAAAGGAAGTTAGATGTCTGCATCATTTGTCTGTTAGATGTCTGTTAGATGTCTGCATCATTTGCTGAAGAGTTGGAAGCTGCATCGTGAATGAGGCAGGAGGAGAAAGGATAGTCTCATGATTAAGAGAGTTGAATGCTTCCCAGGGAAAAATGAATTCTACCTACCTCTGCCAGAGTTTCTACATGACACTGTCAGAAGTCCCTTAAACCAAATTAATTACAAACGGTAACTAATTGTGTGTACCTCATTTTCTAGGTGACACTTGACCCTGAGGTTTGATTTGCGAAAGTCCTGAGCGCCCATAGCTGGAACTGGCATTTGTGATTTGACCATATAAAGCTACATAATGCTAAGTACTCTGAAAAATCAGGTCCAAGGCATCTCAAATTAGTGGATACTTTTGACCTAAATCTTTGTGCCTCAGTTCCCCAGCTGTAAAATGGCAATATTAGCCTATCATCTCACGGGGATATTGTGAAGATAAACTGAATTAATGTTTCTGATGCACTCAGCTACTCTGGTGATGAGCACCACAGAAAAACCCATCTGTCTTCAGAGCAGGGGGTACAGCTGGGTGAAGGCCAGCCCCCACGGGGGGCGGGGAGAGAATGCCACCCAAACCCACTCCTCCCCCACCCCGGGCCCCTGGCCACACCTTGGTTCCCAGCCCTGGCCATGGTCCCGGCCCCAGACCCGCCCCCCAGTTGAGCCCCCCCCATCCCTGTCTGTGTCCCTCTGCTCCAGGAGCCGCAGCCCCACTCCCAGCTCTGGCTCCTGAGGGCATGGAGAGGGTGGGGCATGCTCCTGAAAAGTTTGTGGGCCACTGCTTTAGATCCACTGCACAGACCTCTGCAACTTGAGCAAATGGAGTAACAGATAGCTGGAATAGGTTGTCATCCCCTATGTAGTTCAGCACTAAACAAGGATGAGATGCACTTTGCAGTGCATTTCATGGAGATTTGCTGATAGCAGAGGAATGGTGAGACTCAGAAATCTTGTGTTCCACCCCAGGCTTGCGGAGAGGGGGCTTGGAGTGTTTCTAGGGGGCATTTCCCAAAAGCTTGTTCCCTCCTACCTTTCTATGTCTCAGTCATGTCTCTTCCCAACCTGTGGCTCCTTGTCCCAGTACCAAATCCCCAGGCTTCTCATCTCAGCCCCAGTCTACTCACCCTCAGCTCCCTGTCTGATCTCAGTCTCTCTTCCCTCTCGTCCCCTCCCCCACTGACTTCCATTCACCTTCCTTAGCCAGGCCCAGGGTTCCCACACCTATCCCTGTCTCCTTATCAAGCCAGTCCCCTACTCCTTATTGCAATCTACTCCTTCTGTTGCCCCTTCCAGGTCCAGCTCTTGTACCCTGTGCATTTGAATCACACAGTTTCCTCCTTCACATTGCCTGGGCATCAGCAGAGGGACACTGAGAGCACAGGAAAGAGTTTATTTGCTTTCAGTTCCAGTCCCTGGCGCCAGCCTGCAGCAGCACAGACCTGCAATTGCAGAAAAAGACCTACTCGGTCCCCTGCAGCACTAATCTGGACCACAGTCAGGGCAGACAGAATCTTTGGGAAATATAGCTACAAAGCTCTAAGAAGCCTTTACTGAACACATGCTAACTATGATTTCTCAAAAGCTTTTAACTCAGCCAAATTTGGCCAGATTTTCCTCTGGGTGGCAAAAGGCACATCCCTGACAAGTTTTGAGTTCAGGCTCCAAAGCATAGGTATGCTCTAGTTTCTCCAAGAAAGGTGGCCAGAATTTTTGAACATGGGTAAAACAATGTACTTTTCTCTAACTTCATTCCTGGAAACGGCTGAACTGTTTTGACAGGAATTTTCCAGAGAAATTCAGCCCAAAGCAGACACCCAGAGTATACAATTTCAGCCGAAACAGCTAAAGTTTTGCAAAATTACAAGCAGCTGAACACAGGGTCTTATCATGGAAAGTGCCAAGTAACCTTAATAATAGGCAGTGTCACCAGCCCCACCTCTATCAGTACAAAATTATGATACATATATTCAACTTGGGCTATAAGTGACTAAATTGTGGTGCCCAGAATTGGACACAGTACTCCAGCTCAGGCCTCACCAGTGCTGAGTAGAGCAGGACAATTACCTCCTGTGTCTTACATACAACCCGCCCAGTTAATACACCCCAGAACCATATTATCCTTTTTTTGCACCTGCATCATATTGACTATTCAAATTCAGTTTGTGGTCCACTACAACCCCAACACGGCTGAGTTCTGTATGATCCCATAATGAATTATTCAACCCTAATTTAAACATGCAATAAGACAAAGTTAAAGTTAAAATTTCCTGATTTGGAAGGGATTCCACTTTTAAACTTAGCATTACATAAGTTTCTTCACATATACTTTTCGTTAATAAAATTTTAAAAAGTATGAAAAGCTGAAAGTATGGAAGTATTATTTTTTTAATAAAAGGATGGAAGAAGAGATGATTTCATACACTACAATATCAGATGATCTATGGAACTTAATGTTTAACTTATCACTGTTTTTGCCCAACAGCAGCACTGTACAGTGTCCAAACACAACGGTTTATGTGTAGTAGCAGTAATATTAATAATAAAGCAGTTAGTGTAGACCTACATTCTGGCAAGAATAATTAATACTTTGAACTTATAAATAGCAACTTTGGAGACCAAGGGTGTCCAAAAGTGCTTACAAGTTAAAAATCCTGATATGGGTATTATGTAGTTCAGGAAGGCAACCAAGGAAATAAACATCAAACGAAGGATTATCCTTGTGTACAAAGAATCTTTCCTCCAGAGGACTGAACTGGAGATCTAGGTATCGAAAGCAACCGGGTTACTGAGGGCTAATCCTGCAAGGTGCTCAGATCCCTCAGCTCCTACCGACTGAAATTAAAGAAAATGGTGCTCAGAGCCTTAAAAGAGGTACACAGAACCTTGTGGATTGGGCCCTTGTTGCACTAAGGAAGAATGTCTTTGCCTGTCAGTAGTAGTCCCATTGCAAAGATAGCTTTGAATTTAAAACAGTAGCGTAGCTGGGGGGGAGCAGGGGGAGCGGCGCTAAGGCGCCGCCCGAGCCCCGCTGCGGGAGCCGGGCTCAGGGGCGCTTTAAAAGGCCCACAGCTCCTGCCGCTGCGGGAGCCATGGGCCCTTTAAAGCGCCCCCCCCATCCCCGCCGCCGGACCCGGGTTGGGGATGGGGGGCGCTTTAAAAGGCCGGCAGCTCCTGCCGCTGCGGGGAGCCGCCGACCCTTTAAAGCGCCCCCCCAGCCCCGCTGCCGGACCCGGGCTGGGCGGGGGGGCCGCTTTAAAAGGCCCGCAGCTCCTGCCGCTGCGGGGAGCTGCAGGCCTTTTAAAGTGTCCAGCCCTGCTGCCGGAGCCCGGCTCGGGCGGGGATTTAAAAGGCCCGGGGGCCTTTGTGAACCTTTGTGAAGCCACACGAGCCATTTCCCCCTAAATGGACCTGTGGCAGCAGGGGACACTGGATCTGGACTTTCAGCCAGAAAGTGCAACTTCCACTGCAGGAGCTGGTTGCACACAGGCAGAAGTCAGGGATGATTTGTGTTCTCACATTAGAGAGCTGCATGGCCCAATGGAAGGGAGGGAATAGTACCTGTACAAATGTGCTTGTTGGGGGAAACGGTCTCATTTATTTGGGGGGAGGGGAGCAGTGCTTGAGAGGAGGGTGGGCTTGATTGCCATGCAATGTAAGGCTGAATGTCATGATAAATAATGAATTTGGTTGTGGGGAAGGGAGGGGGCCCCCCAATGGCTGAACAGGTTTTTGAATTTTTTGAAATGTGAATTGATGTACATAAGAACATAACGGCCATATTGGATCAGATCAAAGGTCCATCTAGCCCAGCATCCTGTCTTCCCACAGTGACCAGTGCCAGGTACCCCAGAGGGAATGAACAGAACAGGTAATCATCAAGTAATCCATCCCCATCACCCATTCCCAACTTCAGGAAAACAGAGGCCAAGGACACCATCCTGGCTAATAGCCATTGATGGACCTATCCTCCATGACTTTATCTAGTTCTGTTTTGAACCCTGTTATAGTCTTGGCCTTCAAAACATCATCTGGCAAGGAGTTCCACAGGTTGACTGAGAGTTGAGTGAAAAAAGACTTTGTTTGTTTTAAACCTGTTGCCTATTAATTTCATTTAGTGACTCCTAGATCTTGTGTTCTGAGAAAGAGTAAGTAACACTTCCTTATTTACTTTCTCCACACCAGTCATGATTTTACAGACCTCTACCATATTCCCCGTCAGTCACCTATTTTCCAAGCTGAAAAGTTTCAGTCTTATTAAGCTCTCCTCACATGGAACTTGTTTCATACCCCTAATCATTTCTGTTGACCTTTTCTGAACCTTTTCCAGTATTCAAGATATGGGCATACCATGGATTTATATAGAGGCAATATATTTTCTGTCTTATTATCCATCCCTTTCTTAATGATTCCCAACATTCTGATTGCTTTTTTCACTGCCCCTGCACATTGAGTGGGTTTTCAGAGAACTATCCACAATGACTCCAAAATCTCTTTCTTGACTGGTAACAGCTAATTTAGACCCCATCATTTTATACGTGTAGTTGAGATTATATTTTCCATTGTGCATTATTTTACATTTATCAACATTGAATTTCGTCTGTCATTTTGTTGCCCAGTCACCCAGTTTTGTGAGATCCTTTAGTAGCTCTTCAAAGTCTGCTTGGGACTTAACTTTTTTTTTGCAACATCTGCAAATTTTGCCACTTCATTGTTTACCCCTTTTTCCTGATCATTTATGAATATATTACAATATATTTACAAAAACCACGTTGACTCTTCGCCAACAAATTATGTTCATCTACGTGTCTGACAATTTTGTTCTTTACTATAGTTTCAACCAGTTTGCCCAGTACTGAAATCAGATTTACCGGGCTGTAATTGCTGGGATCACTTCTGGGGCCCTTTTTAAAAACTGGCATCACATTAGCTAACCTCAAGTCATTTGGAACAGAAGCTGATTTAAATGATAGAACTACTAACTGTGGTTTGTAACCTGCAATTTCACATTTGAGTTCCTTCAGAACTCTTGAGTGAATACCATCTGGTCCTGGTGACTTATTACTGTTTAGTGTATCAATTTGTTCCAAAACCTCCTTTAATAACACCTCAATCTGGGACAGTTCCTCAGATTGGTCACCTAAAAAGAATGGCTCAGGTTTGGGAATCTCCCCCACATCCTCAGCCATGAAGGCTGATGCAAAGAATTCATTTAGTTTCTTCTTATCGTCCTTGAGTTCCTTTAGCATTTCAGGTTACAGTGTAGTAGCCGTGTTAGTCTGTGTCAGCAAAAAGAAAATAAGAAAGAAAGAAATACTTGTGGCTCCTTAGAGACTAACAAATTTATTTCAGCATAAGCTTTCGTGGGTTAGAACCCACTTCATCGGATTTCAATCATTCAGTGGCCCCTGTTCTGTTCTTCCGATATATTTTGTACCCTGTATTACTGTGTCCCATTGATTATCCTCATTCCACCAAGTTTCCATGATGCCTATTATATCAATATCCTCATTTAAATATGAGGCACTCTAGTTCACCCATCTATTTAGCATTTGTATAATAGCACTTCAAAAATTGTCACTTTTTAGCTGTCTGCCATTACTTGATGTAATTGAACGGGACTCTTTTTCATTTGACTGTTTCTCATCAGATCCTACCTGTATTTTATCATCTTCCATTCTTTCCTCCTTACTAAGACACAGAGACTCTCCATTAATAGATCTTCCCCTAAGGGATGTCTCTGTCCAAACCACATGCTCCTCCGCACCTGTTGGCTTTCCCCAGTATCTAGCTAAAGAGAGGAATACCATTTGCTTACTAATGCTTATTTGCTCCTAAATTGTTTTTAGCTTTATCACCTCAGATCATGATTGGATGATGTGATGCACTGATAGCAATAAACTTTATTGAAAACATAACATGCCTTATTGTAAACATGCCTTAATACAGTAAACCGCTCATACGGTCTAGGGCAGGACAACTGTCATTACAAAAGCACACACCCAAAAAGAAAGGGCAGGAAATAGTTCATACCTGACACAATACGTATACCACTACATGTCCCCTGGTCCCATGTTCTCCTGTCTTTACACATTTTTCCGTCACTTGGTGGCAGGGGATGAGGGGCAGGAAGAGGGGTGGAAGAAGGAAGGCTGCACGGAGTTTAGCTGCCCTGCCCAGCTGCTCTTGAGTCCTGAATGCCTGGGCAGCCCTGACACAGAGTTGTCCAAGCTACTGCTGGAGTGAGGGTGTGGTGCAGGCTGTTCATGCTGTTGTGTGGGGGAGGCAGCAGGAGCCAGTGCTCTTGCAGCCATTATAGACAGGAGCTGCTGAAACATTTCTCTCTCTCTCTCGAACTCTGTCTTCCTACAGTCCTTCATTTGGATGGCGAGCCTTACCCTTTCCTCCTGCCTGTCAGCATGCTGTTATTTCAGTCTCTCATCCCTCTTCTTCTGGTACTGGACCTGCTGGGATGCCCTCTCAAGAGCACCAACAATAACTTTGCAACAGAAACATTTCCGTTTGCAATTGTCCGTGAAGGAACGTTGGGCCAGGGACTGAGTTCCTGAAGAACTGCAGGCAGTGTAGGTTGAGGGTCCTGTAAACAAGTTAAGAAACAGAGGATTATTGCCTAAAGCAGAAGAGCACAGAATTAATTATTGTGGAATCTCAAGCACATAAAATTTAATAGTTCTAAAGTGAACCAACACCTATTGTGGAGGGGATGATTCAGTCCTCATACTGCCTCTGGACCCAGCCTTGTTACAGAAGTGCAGAAACAATGGTAAGTTTAACATTCTAAGCTTTATTCTGTGTCATAAAAATGTCATAACTAATTGCCACATGGAGGGGTGGCGGGTGTGCATAGTGCTCTCACTGCAAAAGGCTTTTTCTGTCATGTCAGCCTTTCATATTTTGGAAACATAACTGTCCTTGTGATGCCCTATTGGCAAAGGACGATATTACTCCAAACTGCTGGAAGGAAACATGCAATGTATGCAGCTGAAATATTCAAACTAATAATTATCAAACCGTACATTTGTAAGTGGAGCGGACTAATCAGCTATACAGGGAGGCCTGGATAATATGCCCTTCTCCACAATGTAACTAACTATTTGGAGTTCCTGGTTCAGGAAAAGTTTGCAGCTATCAGCAGCCAGGACTGGGTCAGAATCCACGAGGGAATTAACACGATGCTGTGTTAGTTCACACATGGCTTACCCTCTTATTGCTGCATGCAAATTCGCTGAAATCTGCAGCTTTACTCGACCCTGCACAGTTCTGGGAAAAAACTGAAACCTCACTCGTTCTTGGGATAAATGATTTTGTGACCTGCAGACTGCACAGATTATCTCTAACTGAAATGGACTAGATTTAGAAACAGACTCCTGTTTCCCAAACACACACACGCCACCCCCCCTTACTTCCCCCCGCCCCAGTTCACTGTGTACAGGCAGCTACGTAGACCCAGGGGGTAGGGTGCCCAGATGTCCCATTTTTATAGGGACAGTCCCATTTTTTGGGACTTCTTATATAGGCACCTACTGCACCACCACCACCACCACCACCCCCGGCCTGTTTTTTCACAGTTGCTATTTGGTCACCCTACCAGGGGGAGTGATTACAGAGTGGCAAATTTTTAATTACTGAAAGGAAAAAAAGAATGACCTTTGCACCTCTCTAACTTAAAAGTTACAATAACCTTTACAGATGTTTATGAATTTCCATGTGGGCAGGAAGGGGTGGGAGATGCCTAGGCACTGTGACACAATCCACCATCAGTGGCCAACCACTGGTAGCCGGGGCTTACCATTTTTGCATTGTTTCTTTCAGCAGAAATCCCTCCCATTAGCGTAGTAATAAATTTTCAATTTGAGTCACACACTTACCAGACTCTGGGGCAGCTTCTGTCTCCATGGAGTTCTCTGCAGGCTCAGCAGTGAGCTGTTCCTTTGTGGGATGAGGGGGTGGATCAAACAGCTCTTCCACATAGGGCTGGAGAATTTGCAATTGATCCTGATCCACACTGTTCTCTGGGACTGGTTTCATTAAAAGAGTCACTTCATGCTCCTGACTGGGAGCCTGCTGCTGGCTCCCACCAGTCCCCAGGCTGGATTCAGAAGCCAGCAGGGCACCATCCCAGCTAACCAGGTCATCATGAAGGATGGTTGGCTCTGTCCCGGGCACAATGCCCAGGACTCGGCCAAAGTCATTATAAAATGGGGATTTTGTTGGCAAGTTGCCCAAGGTGCAGTTCTTGTCCCTGGTCTTCCAGCTCTTGTTCTTTGGCCTCTTAATACACTCCCTGCACTGATCATAGGTACAGAAAATCTGCAGAGCTGCTGGCTTTTAGCTATTTGCTGGTGCACATGGTCATTCCTGGTGCATTTGCTGAAGTCAACAGTTTTACTGGCCTCACGCCAGAGATTCACCAAAATCTGGCTGCATTCCCGTGACCAGGAAGCAGCTCACTCTGCAAAAGGCTTGATTAGTTTGCTCTCCATTGCAAACCCTGGAGGCTCTCTGGTAGTGGGCTTGCAGCTCAGTCACCAGAAGAGAATGGGCTAACACTGACTCACTGAGCAGCTGCCATTCACAAAGAGGGGTTCTTCTGTTTTCAACAGAGTGGATTTCAGATTGTTGGGATACACAGGACTAAGAAGGTTGTCCCATGGAATTGTGGGATACTTCTGGCTGACTCCTGTGTCCAAGGTCAAGCAAGGCTGCATCTACAAAGCAGCAAGGCTTGGATCCTTCAGCCTGCAGGGTCCTGGAACCCTGGATTAGCGCAATTATAGTGTTTACACAAGGGGAGTTAAACTTGAGCCTGGTATGTCATTGCAGCATAGACATACCCTTTGAGTCCTAGGTAGGTGTCTTCTGCCCCTGTCCACAGTTTGGCCAACACTCTGTCCAGTGTTCATACTGTAATGGGCTGGATTCAGTGGGCATTGAAGTTAATGGGTGTCCTTCCACTGATTTCAATGGCGATTAGATCAATCTCTAAACTGTAAGGCAGTCCTTTTAACAAATAATACTTTCTCCAACAGCCTACCATAGACAATTTATACTGATGAAATAAATTATGCAGCACATTCTCCATCAAATAACTTGTGCAAAATCAATTTTACTCTAAAATGTTCATTATAAAATACATTGTAATGACCAATTAATCTGATGATAATCTAAACAATGAACACTGAGATATAATCAGAAATTATCAATACTAACAGCTTTCACAAATTTTAAAAAAATTGTAATATCATGCATAATATCACTCTTTTAAAATAGCCTATGTCTTAGGTTTCGGAACAACCTAGAAGTGTAAGAGTTTTCAACTCTCAAATTTTAAGAATTTGTTGGCTAGAAGCATCTAAAAAAAAGAACTTTAGTTTGTTATTACATTTGTTTTAATGAAGTGTGCACTTAAATTAATGAGTTCTAAGTATCTGGTCACATTCTTTTCTGAAATATTGTGGTAACTTGCTGTTTCCGTCAATGAAAGAGATGCTATAAAACCTTTTAGTGGATTCAAAAAACTACTGTCTATGTGCAAATGAGGGGAAGGCCATGGGATGTGAGTCAGACTGTTGGCAGCCTAACATGTTACAGATTAAAAGACCGGGGTGTGCTGGGTAGAAGCATTTGCAACAGAAGACAGTTAAAAATTCATATCACTGACATCATGGACCCAAACAGTTCCTTCCAACTCCATATTCATTACGCAAATATGTACTTAGGGAGTCCTTATTAAAGTTTCTTATTACTGATCTAATTGGCCTTAAACTGTAACAGCTTTTCAGGGCTGTTACTGTGTATTTGGAAATGGCTATTAAGAAAATGCTTAAAACATAAATTACTTGTTTATCAGTCCATATAACTCAAAGTGTGAAACTAGATGATAAGTATTAATACTGATTTTTTTTCTTTTTTTTAATTTAAAATACTTGATGAAAGAATCTGTAGTTATAACACAGATGCTGTAGGATTGTTGTGGGTTAGGATAAATCTTGTTTAAACAGTTGTGAGCTCCACCCCTCAGTTAAGACAGCTGTAAGAGACAGCTAAGGAGCCCCACCTGAAACAAGGGCGGTATGCGAGCCCACCCAGTAATTTTGACCATATGGGCAGAAGGCTCCCCGGGGTAGTATTTGCCTTTGGGTAAGGGTTTATTGGGGGCTATTAGAGGGAGAGGGAGAGAGAGAGAGAGAGTCTGAATAAGAAGATGGCCGGACAAACCTGGAAAAAAACCTAGAGAGAAAACATTTTGAGGGACAAGGGGGAGGGAAATGATGGCTGAAAGAGATTTTGGTGCTGTCTCCTGTTCGGGGAAGCAGGATTATGTACATTCTTTGTAAATAAACAAGATTGCATCAAAGGTACCAGACTCCATCTTTAAATTCTCCTCCCCACTAGAACAACCCACATGCCCCTGAACTTTGATTAGTTGCATGGGTTTAAGAGGGAACACTGGCGTCAGCCATAGGATCCAGTTTCCATGGAGAGAAATTGTGAGTTGGTATTGCTGTTGAATCAAGATGGAACAAATAGTGGCAATGCTCACAGAACTCAAAGATGGCCAAAATAACCTGAAACAAGACCTAGAACAGAAGCTAAAGCCCTAAAACCAGGGCTAGAATTTTCCTAGAAAGTGCTCAGAGATTACTTGTTCCTAATCTCTGTTGAAGCAACAACTACAAAGTGTCCAGGTAGTCTGGGAAACCCAGCTCCAACGTTCCAAAACTGGAAAGATAAAACGGATTGATGAGGTAACCAGTAGTAACCTGACTGCTACAGACTGAAAGTTTTTCATCAAAATAATAGAGTCCAAGTAGGCTTTGCCAATTTGGAACTTGCTAACCGAGATGAGTTGCAGCAAGGACTGAAGGAGACAAAAATTGAGCTCCAGAAGGAAATCAAAGTGAAAGTCAGCCACCTGGATGTGGAACTGGGTGAAGATGTATATTGGTATAGAGGAGTATAGCTTGTTCGGGAAGGACCAGCAAGATAAAAAGGGAGGAAGTGTTGCATTATACATCAAGAATATATACACTGGTTCCAAAGGAGAAGCAGAACAGTTGAAAGTCTGAGTAAAGATAAAAGAGATTGAAAATAGGGCTGACATCATGGTAGCATTCTTCTATAGACCACCAAATCAAGAAGAGGAGGGGGAAAGGCCATTCTTGAACAAATAATAGAAATACCCAAACACAAGACCTAGTAGTAATGGAGGACTTTACCTACCCAGACATGTGTTGGAAAAATAATATGGCAAAACACAAAATTTCCAATAAATTATTGAATGTATTAGGAACAACTTTTTGTTTCAGAAAGTGGAGGAAGTAACCAGGGGCATAGCCATTTTATACTTGATTCTGATTAACAGGGAGCAATTGTTTGAGTATCTGAAGGTTGAAGGCAATTTGGGGAAAAGTGATCATGAAATGAAAGATTTCAGTCGAAGGAAAGAGTGAGAGCAGCACAATAAGGACAACAGGCTTCAAAAAATAAGACTAACTCAAAGAACGGCTAGGTAAAGTCCTATGAGAAGAAAGTCTAAGGGAAAAACGAGTTCAGAAGAGCTGGGAGTTTCTCTAGGAGATAATATTAAAGGCACAACTGCAAATAATCCTAATGAGAAGAAAAAATAGGAAGAACAGTAAGAGCCAACATGGTTCCATCAAGGGCTCTTTAATGACATAAAAATCAAAAAGGAATCCTACAAGAAGTGGAAACATGGATAAAATGTTAAGGAAGAATAAAGAAGAAAAGCACAAGCACATAGAGACAAAATAAGTAAGGCTAAACTACAAAATGGGTTACACCTAGCAAGGGACATAAAAGCCAATAAGGAGAGGTTCTTTAAATACATTAGGAGCAAGGAAAAGATTAAGGAAAGTGTAGGTCCTCTATTTTGCGGGAAAGGATAACTAATGACATCCAGAAAGCTGAGGTGCTTAATGTCTATTTTGCTTCACTCTTCACTAAAAAGGTTAATGGTGACCAGATACTCAACACAATTAATATTAACAGTGGGGAAAGAAGGAAAGAAGCCAAAATAGGGTAAACACAGGAGATCAGAAATTAAATAGTTGTCAACAATGTGATGCAGTTGTGAAAAAGGCTCATATTCAGGGGGAATGTTAACAGGATTGTTGTATGCAAGACATGGGTGGTAACTGTCCTGCTCTGCTCAACACTGCTGAGGCTTCAGCTGGAATACTGTGTCTAATTCTGGGCATCACACTTTGGAAAAGACCTGGACAAACTGGACAGTCCAGAGGCCAGCAACAAAAATGATAAAAGATTAAAAAACTGGGCATGTTTAGTCTTGAGAAAAGAAGACTGAAGGGGCACCTAGTAACAGTCTTCAAAAATGATAAGGGATTATAAAGAAGACTGATCAATTAGGTCCACTGAAAATAAGATACGAAGTAATGGGCTTAACCTGCAGCAAGGGAGATTTAGGTTAGATATTAGGGAAAACTTTCTAATTATAAGAATAGTTAAGCTCTGGAATAAGCTTTCAAAGGAGGTTGTGGAATCCCCCCAGCTGTGACTGAATGCACCCCTGTATTCAAACCCTACACACGATTGCAATAATCTTTGTACAAAATATGCCTTGTGAGGTATCATTTGAAAACTAATAACTTGCTAGTCAATAATAGCATGGTGAAATGTATGTAGCACCATTATATGTAAAGTTATTAAATTCCACCTGTACAATATTAAAGGTACATTTTTATACTTACATAGCTCCAATTAGGTAGAACTGGTCAAGCAGGCCTATCTTAAACAGAAGTATGTGTTTATAGCTCAGTTTGTACATAAGTGTAAACAGAGTAATCGGACAGCATGAGGGGGAAGAAAGAAGACAAAAAAAATCTGCATTTCAGCATACACAGATGAAAAGAAACAGCATGAGGCCTCCTTCCTCCACCAGATTCCAGGTCTCCTTGCTCTCAGCTGGAAAGAACTTTAACTAGGAAACATGGTCAAGAAAATGCTTTTCAAAGGGTGACTGAACTATAAAAATGAGAAGCCAAACCACCCCAAGTTCTCTCTCCCTGTCCATCTCTCTCTTTTCACCTAAGAGGAAAAAAGAAACAGCTGTTGGACCTTCGGAAAAGATTCTGATCTGAAACTCGGTCAGCAATATACTGAAAACATGTGGTAAAACTTCACCTTAAATCAAGTCTAGCTTGTTAAGTTTAGAAAGTATTTTATCTTTTTTTTCTTGTAACCATTTCTGACGTTAATGCCTTATTACTTGTACTCACTCAAAATCCTAACTTCTTTTGTTAAATAAACTTGTTTTATTCTTTAATCAAAACTAATCAAGTGTTGTGGTTAACCTGGGCTGTGTGGTAAGTCCATTTGAAAGGAGCAAGTTGTTGTATATTGTTCCCTTACAGGTACAACGGACCTAAAATATCTGTACCGTCCAGGAGACAGCTGGACAGTACAGGACACAAATTTTTGGAGGGGAAATTTGGGACTGGAGTGTGTTGGGATCACCCAGCAAGTAATATCAAAGGCTGGTAGAAGCCAGAATGTGACTTGTGTGTGCTGACAGGCCTTTGGGGTCAGATCTGTTGGACCAGGGCTGTAGTTATACACAGACACTCAAGGCATGACCTACATAATGGCAGGCTGTTTGTGAGCAACCTAAGTTGGAAGCTACAACAGCAATGTATGGTGAGGCATCCAGGGTTGCAGGGCAGGGGTGACGTAACCCCTCACTAGTCTGGATTGCACCCTGGAATGTCATACAATGAATGGAGGTTTTTAAGAAGAGGTTAGACAAACACTTATCTGGAATGGTCTAGGTTTACGTGGTCCTGTCTCAATGCAGGAGGCTAGACATGATAACTTTGGGGGAAAACTCCCTGGGAGGCTTATTTTGCGCAGTTCAACATTATAGCCTAAATGGATGGCTGGGAAGATGGACAGAAAATGGGTTGCAAGTAGCCAAATTGAGTGGCATAGCTCTGACCATGCTGCAGAACTCAGCCCCAGTAAACAGAACAAGTTATCCAGACCTTGTACAGCCCACAACATTCTGTTTGGATGTAGGCATCACTATGAGCTGGCCAAGGCACAACTAAGAGCTAGAAGGAGCAAAAAGAAGGAATCCCACCTGAACTAGTAGTGAATCTGTGGAGACTGTGCTCCTTGCATACCCAGGTACCGCAGAGGCCTTCCAGGATAAATTGGCAATTGATCAATTGTAGATACTCAGCAGGACATAGACTTGGAGATCTAGATTAGCAAAAGGAGGCCAAAGACACTCTAAGAGGCGATAGAATTTGGCACAGAACTCTACTCTTTCTTTGCAGTAGTGCACCAGAAGAGGAGGTTGCCATTTTAAATTAAAAAGAGCCCAAAAGAGCAGCAGTGTGGACAATTGTCACAGTTAAATGTGTTTCAACTGAAAACAGCTAAACGGAAAACAATTTAAACATTTATCAAAATTTGATTTTAAAATAAACCAGATTTTGTATGGCATGATTTAGCTAGGAGTGATTATGTTGCTGAATAATAAACCCCTAGTGAAAAAATGTATTTCTTTGGTGGAAATAATTACATTCTCAACTGTATCAGTTCTAACTATGACAACTACATGAGAGAGGAAAGAATGCACAACCCTGTGAATTAGAATAAGCTATTTCTTTTCACTTTTCTGTATTACACAAGTTTTTCAGTCATTCCTTGGTGATCAAATGCCAGCCATCCTGATTCTAGAGCAAAACAAACATGCACACTAGAGATGAAAAATTCCCAGTTTTCTCTGAAAAATAAGATTTCTAGAAAATATCTCAAAAAGGAAAAGTGTGTACTCAATCCTCCCTGGGGGGAGGGATAGCTCAGTGGTTTGAGCACTGGCCTGCTAAACCCAGGGTTGTGAGTTCAATCCTTGAGGGGGCCATTTGGGGATCTGGGGCAAAAATTGGGGATTGGTCCTGCTTTGAGCAGGGGGTTGGACTAGATGACCTACAAAGGTCCCTTCCAACCCTGATATTCTATGATTCTATGATTCTCACTCTCTTCTCCCTGTGTGCTAAAGTTATATACGGCCTAGATGCTTACACACAAAACAAGTTGAGGGCCAAATTAAATTAAAAATTTTCCAGGCTGATATTATAAGGACCTCTTTAAACAACATTTGATGCTTCAACCAATACCAGAGATTGCTGGACAGTATAAAGCACTGAATTACAACTCCGTATCTGTCTCAGATAGATTGTCATTGGATGCCCTAGAAGACCTAGGTAGCCAACTGGGAAATTGAGGATGTCCAAAACAAGGTAAGGTATGGATTGAAAAAGAGGGCATGACAGTTTTCTCTGGATCCCACCCAGACTGCCTTTTTCTTCATAGAAGGGGTAGAGTTAGCAGGTCAGATGATCTGAAGTAGGAAAAGGCAGAAATTTCATACTCATTGCCCAACTGAGAAAAAAGTGTTTTTGCATGAGGAGCAAAAATATTCACACAGCTCTGAGGAGAAAGGGGAAAAAATTTTTACCACAAAGGAAAGATGTGAATGAGCACACCAATTTTTTCTTTCCTAACAGTATTATTCCCCCCCCCCCGCCCCCACAGCTCTCTACTGCTGTAGCAATAACAGCAGCCTCTAAGAAAGCCATCCATCTTCTTCTCTCTCAGTCACAGGAAAAGTAAATGCAGCTAAGGAAAGTAAAAGGGCTACAGGGCTACACACTGACACTAGAATGATGCACATTAAATACCTGATTGCTATGAACTGATTATAAATGCACAGTGAAAAGAGTTAAGTTACTGTATATGAATATCTACAAAATAAGGAAGTACTTCTAAAATGTTGCTTTCCTACTGCCATACAGCAATAGCCAAAATTTATGTCCCCAGCATACAGAACATGAATAATTTCAACAATGTCATTTAATTTGAAAATTACACTGTCTGTTCTGAAATCCTAGCCATCAGTTTGCCAATATCTTTATATATTATATTACATATACATATATTATATATAGTATATTACAAAGTATTTAATAACTTAGATCTGATCAGAAAGCAATTATTGTCCAGAAAAGGTTTGTCCTCGGAAGTGCTAAAAGGTTTTTAAAAGCCCAGAATACTGATCATATTCTATTATGCTACTTTAGCAAAGCATATTTTCGGCTCTTATTTACAGATGATGATTACTTCAGGCATCCATAACAAATTTTATGACATTGTTCCCAATTTAAGAAAACCAGTCTAAATACACAAACAAATGAGTTACAGTATGTTCTCCTCCACGCTGCAAAAGAAGGAAAGGCAAAGCAGAAAAAAATCTCAGGTGTCTTGCATCCCTGAGGTTGTGGTAAAAAGCAGCTAATGGGGCATGATCCCTCCTCACCCCAAGGCCATGAACGCCTTTATATGTAAACACTTGCTGGGGCTCATGAATTGTGGAGTGAGGGGAATGAAGAGTCAGCAGAAGGGGTTTCACAAGTGGGAATCTGCACAGACATTAATCCTTGTTGCAAGCATTAGATTTCCCTCTGTGGCTTTCACTCCAGTTGGATGAGTAGCGTGCAGCCACAGGGGAGGGAGCCAAGTAAAACCATTCCTGGAGGAGCAGTTCTGAAACAGGGTATATGCCTATACAGAGCCCCTGAGATCAGCAATGACAAGTATGGATTTCTCCACCAATCCCTGGACTCCAATCTGTGTGAAGCACTCACCACCTCTCCCTCTATATGGATATACTCTCTGAAACTATGCACATTCCTCCTCCCCCCATCTCCCACACCAAAAACTTTTTGCTTTTCTCTGGGTTTAATGAACCAGATTAAAATCTAGTGGATCTGGGCTTTAGGTAGGTGAAATGGTCACATCTGGTTTGTATGTAAAGCAAGTGCAAACCAAAAGAGTCATATGGTTTGTATACAACAGACAACATTTTCTACTCCCACCCACAGCATTTTAATGTGTGATGTTTTTTCCAGTATTGTAATGAATGAGAGAGAGAGGGAGAGAAACCAAGTGCAATCATGTTATGAAAATCATTTAAACTCATGGCTAACATAAGAAACTTTTTCCTGAGTCCCACCAAAATGAACCTAACTGACCACTGACCTACTACAAACATTTTTGTGGGTTTTTTGAATCTTAGCAGTTTTCCTTGTCACCAGTCAATTATGACAATTGCATACCATAGGTTCCTTCAACACGCTTGGCTAACAGCCTCTAACAAAAAAAAACAAGTTGATTGAATTTTGCATTGATTTTCATAGATTTGTATAAATCAGGCAAAAGCCATTAAAAGCATAGGACTTCTAATTTTAAAGGCATATTGTAACAAAACCCAAAATGGGAGATAACCACAATCATTTCCGAAATATATTTCATATTTTGACCAAATTCTGCTCTACATATGTTTTGCTAAGAATCTGAGATGGGGAGAAGAGCTACAAGTTAGCGCTAGCCCCAAACGTAACTTAATTCCAAAAATTTCAAAAGGAAATGTCTAGATATTTTCAACAACTCTGAGATGGTAATGACAGCTTAAGGCTGTACACTGGAAAGGGCAGAATAAGAAAAAATCCATTTCAGTTTTTTTCTCTGCAAAGTAATTCTCTCTCACACCTTAACAATTCCAAGACAGTCCCCAAAATATTCTAACAAACTTTCAACTTGAAATTGACAAAATGAGAATTCAGAGAAATGTGAAGATGAAAATGAAAAATATTTGTTTAAGACGGTGAGTTACCACAGTCCAATGGAAATCCATATTACATACTTTAAAGATGGCAGGGAAACAGACAATGAGTTTTAAACATGTTAGTATCACACAAATCACACTCCAATTTCACATGAAGTGTCCCTGTAGTGAGCATAGAGCCAGCAGTGAAAGAGACACTACACTTGTTGGGTTTTTTACTAGACCTCTAAAAAGGGCCTAAATGCAGCAGTGTATTGGGAAAGGCCGTAGACTTGGCAGGTTTGCCTCATATGGACTAATTTTCACTCACTCAGATTCCCCGCCTCAACATTATCTCTCACTGCAAAGCTGCAACTCCAGCACAAGCGCCGTTAGAAATCTCTCTCTGCCACAGAATGTGAGGCAATAATACTAAGTGAATTATGCTCTCCCCAAACACTGAGGCTGATAGTACACCTATAGGATGTACCCAGCCTCAGCAATACCACAGAGCAAACGGCATGAGAAAACGCCACACAACAATCTAAAATAAAGATATAGGCTATAGAGTAGGGTTAGAAAAATATTGCTATTGACTGTATCCAGCATCTCCATTTTACTGCAATACACAATATTATTTTTGTCCCTTGTAAACTCAGCTCCACCCTATCAAGCCCTCAACCACCACCTCCACTCTGCCAGTCATCATCACCTGTCAGACCAATTTTCCCCTGACCACATCTGTGCTTTCTCCTGCATCCCTGGTTAGGCATGGAAAAAGCTCCCTGTGAAAACCCACAAACCTACTATATATTCCTCCCTCACATTTATTCTTAACACTTGCTTCTGTCATGATGCCTACAAAGCATTTGACCCTGCTCACTATGCTAATCGTAAACTTCATGATATTACCTTGGGCTCCCTTGTCGGTCAGTTGTATTCACCCTATTGTCTCTTAAAATAGATTTCGATTGTGAGGTCTTTTGAGGCACGAACCATTTTTTTGGTGTATGTGTGATCAGTGCCCAGTGTTTTTAAGTTTAAGACCAAGATTGGTTTTGTTCATACATTATTTATACAATAGTGCTTTGAAAAAAGCAAGCTTGAAGGTCCGAGTCCACTGTGAATAGTTTATAAAAATACCAATTTGAAACCAAGACCCCAGAGGCAGCAGAATTTCTACCTAATACTGTTGAACATTTATGAAGACAATCATTAATTCATATTACATTATTTAAATCATTTTATAAACTGAGGCATAAATAAATTCATCAGGTGCTGTTTTGATCCTGACATAAGTTTACCCAATAATAGGGTTCAAAAAAGCAAATTATACTTTACCACAAACATATCCAGTCCAATCTAATAACTATCAAATCAACAAGACAATGAAAACATAACTCTAATACAGAACATTCTTACTATTGATAATAAAATTGACATCATTATCTCAATAGAAGCCTATTGTCATTATTGTCCTGTACACACAACTACAAACTGCTGATACCAGTGCTCGGACTCTATGGGTAGATTTAATCTGCATCAGAAAGCCTATTGAAACATTTCAGATTACGTCACTTTTTAAACTCATAAGCAGCATCCGGGCAAAAGATAACACACTTCAGCTCAAACTGTGTTGCAAACCTATTGAAACACTGCCAGTTCAATATGTCAACCTTACAGTTCAGGTTTTAACAGAGAAGCTATTAAAAAGGCTACAGTTCTGAAGTTGTATGTGCTCAGTGCACCATTTGCCTTATGGTACGGAAACATCCTTATTTGTAAGGCTTCTGTGATTTAGTGCCAGAGACTAATCTCCTTAAATGAGGTCAGGCATTTACCATGAGATGGGAAGGTGGCAGACAGTCTCAAGAAATGTTTCAAGCTGGGTCAATACATTAAACTTAAAGTACATGAACAATGAGGGTTTGTCATGTTCCCATAGCAGTGTCCATATCTGTGAAAAGAAAATTCCCATATATTTTGAAAGTAAATCAAAAGAAGCCTATTTTGATAGGCCTATTTTGAAGTCCGTTTTCAGTACATGTGAATCACACTATATGCACCCCAGCAATTTACAGCACACTGGCTATCCTACAGTGATATGCCATCCTTGGGATTACAAAGAATGCTTCAATAATTAAGAGAGCCCCTGGAGTTTTCTATAAATCATCTTGAACTTCATTGTCAGAATAGCTTAATAAACACATTTCAAATGAATGCAGATGTTTCTTTAAAGGAATGGGGAGAAAGAGAAGCCATGCCAAAATGAGCTGATCTGCACCACTGAAAATATTGTCAAGTATCAGAGGGGTAGCCGTGGTAGTCTGGATCTGTAGAAGTGACAAAGAGTCCTGTGGCACCTTATAGATTAACAGATGTATTGGAGCATAAGCTTTCGTGGGTGAAGCTTTCGCACCCACGAAAGCTTATGCTCCAATACATCTGTTAGTCTATAAGGTGCCACAGGACTCTTTGTCGCTACTGAAAATATTATGATCTTGTATTTCTGACTATGATTTAATAGTCAGTTTTAACGATTATTTGTCACTACAGGCTGGAAACTGCAAAAGTGATCTTTGTTCCTTTGACAGGCAGTGTACGGAAATGCATTGTGAAACTGAAGTATAGATATCTGAAGATACCTGAATTATCTTCCAGGCTGAAAACAGCATGCATCAGGGAAAAAAAAGGGGTGATGGTGTTTGTGGTTTAGTCATGGCTATTTAATGAAGAAATCAGTATGCTTATCGGGCACATGAATCAAAGCCCAAAACACTGAGGTTGCATTGGAACCAAGATAGGCTGTTTTGCTGGGTGTTAGGAAAAGCACAGATGCATATAAAAATTCAAACATAGGCAAGGGAGATGTCTATTTTTGACCATGTTCAGGAAAGCACAGGAGAAATATATAAGGTAAACAGGGATGTTAAAAACACCACCACCATTTATTATAAATGATATAATGGAATTTTGAGGAAGGAAGTAATAGTACAAGTGTGAAATAACTCCACACTAATGCACAGTAACAACATGGCAGGGAATGGTAACATCATTTGCCTGGGGGGCCCCACATCACAATGATACAGAACATTGTAGAGAAACACAATCTGTCTGGGTCTCGTTTCCTCCGCCTTTTGAACCCCAACCTTCACAAAGCACAAATATGGTAAAACATGAGAGGAAAAGTTGTAACAATTACTGTTGAGCATGGCATTTAAGCTCTGCCCTTCCCTCTCCTTGCCCCATTTTTCATTATTAACCATTTTCCCTGGGGGGAAAATATATTTGTCACACCTTCACTAAACACTTTTATTCTCTTAATTCTGAAGAGTTTGTTATAAAGGAGCCATATATGAGTATTTCTAATTTTTCTACCAGATGTTGAAACTGTAATCCTCTATCCAGAAAGGGCTTTTAGCTCAAAGTAGCCTCTGGAATATTGTATGTTTGGCAAAAAGAAATCTTTGCTTTCATCTTTCGATATAAATACTATTCCATATTTACTGTTTAAAAATGTCAAAAAAGTGGAACCGGAAAAATGGGGTTGGGAAAAAAAATTCCCCATGGGCATGGATTTTGCACCTTCCTCTCAAGCATCTGGTGCTGCCCACTGTTGGCCAGAGGATACTGAACTAAATGGAGCAACAATCTGACCCAGAATGGCAATTCCTGCATCCCTGTGAAGGTTCTTGGGGTGAATGACTTTGGAGGGTTGAAGATGGTATTTGACATAAAATAGTGTGTGTGGGATAGGAGGGATTTGAATGAGGAGAAGATTCGGAGACTGGCCTACTGTAACAGAGCTATGGTGCCGATATGGTAAGTGTTTCTTGGCACACACCCAACCAACCACCTTTACAAGGCTATGAACCCTCTGATATAGGCAACACCCATAGCTCGAGAGGAAATCAGGAATGTGTTTGTTTTCCCATCTTTAAGGGCAAAGTATTGTAATTAATTTGTTGGTTTATTACTGGGCACAGTTCAACAACCACCCAGCAGCGGGCTCCATAACCTCTGGAGCAGTGGAAAGGTAAGTACAATCAGAGTTCAGAGAGAAGAAGCAAGAGGCTGAGAGAGAGCAGGACAAGCAGGCCGTGCAGTGGCTGTAGGTGTGGACAGCTGGACAGAGGGCAACACTCTGTTCTCTGGGACTGGCAGTAGCTGCATCAGGAGAACACGAGGTTGTGGCCTGCAGGTAGGCAGGACAGTGTGAAGAGACTGGGACTCAGTTATTTTTATGCCCTGGTCTTGACTGCCCCTAAGGGCTAAATTGAGAAAAGTGTTGTGTTTATGTCAATTTGTGCCTGGAACATTTGCACAGTTTATTTCTGAAAGACCCAATAAAGCAGTTCACATAGACTCTCAGACTTAAGGCCAGAAGGGACCGTAGTGATCATCTCATCTGACCTCCTGCACGCTGCAGGCCACAGAACCTCACCCACTCCTGTAACAGACCCTGAACCTCTAGCTGGGTTACTGAAATCCTTAAATAATGATTTAAAGATTTAAAGTTACAGAGAATCCATCATTTACTCTGTTTTAAACCTGCAGGAGACCTTTGCCCCATGCTGAAGAGGAAGGCAAAAAACCCCAGGGTCTCTGCCAATATGACCCAGGGGAAAATTCCTTCCTGACCCCCAATATGGTGATCAATTGGACCCTGAGCATGTCAGCAAGACCCACCATACTTACCCAGAATCTGTGATTCTTTTGGGAAGCACTGAAGGCTAGAACCTGAAGAGCCTATGCTTGTAACACCTACAGCACTTGCTTCATAGCATGGGGTACTCTCAATACGCTACCAGACACCCAAGAGACTGGTTTACCACAACTCACAGGGACACCCTGCAGAGGCATCAGTTACAGCATGAAGGTAACAGTAACACTAGGAGCAAGTGAGCTGCCTGGGTACTCTCTTTCTGCATTAAACAGATTCTAAAACATATGTTCTAGTAGTTCAACCTCAAATTATCGAATTAGAGGAATCAGTAGGTGAAATTCTAGGGCGTGAGTACAACTATGTGATAATAATGGTCCCTTCTGATCTTAAAAATCTTTGACTATGGTTTTGTATAATGAATTTGTACCAGCTATCATTTTGCTGATTGTGACTGTGCTGTCCCACCAATAAAGACTATGAGATCACATAAGACTAAAATCAGAACTGCATTCTACATAAGGGGACAGCATAGAAAAAAGTTCAGAAATGAGAGTAGGCAAAGGAATCAAATGGAACATCGAGGCTGGCACAGTTATTAGAATGGAGGGGACTAGTGAAAACATGGTAAGAAACAAAATCAGAGATATAAACTGGTGAAGAATTTTGCTTGAACTACAGACAAAAAATAAAATACTTTAGGCCTGATCTTGCTAACATCTACTACCATCCACAATGCTTGCTGGTGGAAATAATCCAAAAGAATACTCTCAGTAGCAAGCATGGCATGGAATT
Source organism: Macrochelys suwanniensis (assembly GCA_033296515.1). Taxonomy (NCBI): domain Eukaryota; kingdom Metazoa; phylum Chordata; order Testudines; family Chelydridae; genus Macrochelys; species Macrochelys suwanniensis. Next base: position 292,989,244 of record CM065775.1, read on the forward strand.
ACTCTCACTCATAGGCACTATACCCAGTAGTAGGTGTCTGCAAGATCTGACCCCTATTGCATTTTTCCTGGATTAAATGAAATAATGACATACCATTATATTTATTTTATTTTGAAAAGCTCATTGAATAGGAGATGAATATAAACGACAAAACTTCAATTAGGCAAGATGTGTATAATTCATCATATTAACTTGCATTCTTACTAGTTTCCAAAATGTCATCCTTATTGTATTTGTACATTTAAATATCAAGCAAAAACATCACATATCAAAAATCTATGAACCATATGCTGATACTTTCTCATGTTGAGTGTTATCTTATTTCACCAGTAATTCCACTGCAGTCAATGAGGTTACTCATGCAGTAAGGTGTTATTCAGCTTGAGTAAGCTTTCAGAATCTAACCCAATTGGAAAATATATACATTCCCTAGCTGTTGTAAGTGTGCTCATATATTTGTTCATTTAAACAGCAAGCTCAATACACAGATGAAATTCTGGAAACTAGTAAAAATGTGTGTGTTCTCTCGTGTACAGTTTCCCCTATCTTACATGCATGTTTTAAATTTTTTAATTAACAAATCACAAATGATCTTTATTTTAAATAATTCTGCTAGAAAAATGAATATGACCCAATTTGCCAATCCTTACATTTGATATATTTTAAGAGTATGACAAGGGACTAATGACATTATTATTGTTCTTGACATTTCAAGCATGAGAGATAACTATGTGGCAGTAGGAATTATGCCCATTGTTCTCTCTTAACAATAACAGTGGATTATATTTAATGAAAACCCACTTTGATAAAATTAAAAATGCTAATAATCGGGGCCGGCTCCAGGCACCACCCCACCAAGCACATGCTTGGGGCAGCACCTTCGGGTGCGGCACTCGGGTTTTTGTTTTAATTTTTTTTAAAAAACCACTCTTCCGCTCCTGCGCTCCCCACCGGCGCCCCGACCAGGGCAGCGGGGCGGCAGGCATGATGCCCTCTCTGCCGGCGCCCTGGCCGGGGCAGCGGGCTGCCGGTTTTTGGGGTTTTTTTTTTTTTTTTTTTTGGCCTGGGGCAGCAAAAAAGCCAGAGCCGGCCCTGCTAATAATGAACACAACCCACAGAATTATGTTCAGCAATATATAGATCTCCATGTTTCTATTGTCTAAAGCAAAAAGGATCAGTTTCACCTTCCATCACCATCAAGGAAAGTTCTTTTGCTGACTGCAGTGGTAGCTGAATCAAACACACAATGAAAAGAAATCTATGTACATTTTATAATGTCCTATTACACCAACCTTAGCTTCACTACACCCCACAGTACAGGTATAATTTGCCAGTGTTCTACAAAAAGCATACCTACACTATTTCAATTTATTTAAATACTCAACTATTACGATGATCCATAGATAATACAAAATATTGTTTTAGTGTGATAATTATTAATAGCTGCTTAGCATACCTACAAACATTTCTAAACACACAGGCATCAATTTTCAGCACACGGCACAGAAAATTAGACATATAAATCCCACAACCAGTAACATTAATTTTGCTCTTAAGGTAATTCCCTATGTACCATACTGAATATTTTCCCCAAGAAATTTATTACAAATGCCAGCTAAATAAAACATATTACCATCACCCCTAACATAATCATAGATGTCAGAAAGGGGGATGAAAAAAGGCCTATCAGAGCATTTTGATCACTCTTGAGACAAAGTAGTATTGCTCCTTGCAGAATATTCTCAAGTGCTTTACAGAATCTAGCTCTCGTGATTACAGCAATATGGCTACCACAACTTACCTCAGCAGGCTCTCCACAGTATAAGAGACCTCTGGTCTAGGAACATTTTCCTTACATTTAGCTGGGCTTGGAAGGATTAGATTTTTACTGATAAATGTCAATTTCACTGTACACATGAAAACATGATAAAAATTTCTATAGATGATAATAAAAATTTACAAACAGTCAAAGTAAGAAAAATGCTGCCTCGGACCTTACTAGTGTCAAAATCAAGTGATTTAGACATTTGAATTAGGCTTGCTTGCTAAAAACAGGTATGATTTTGTTGTTGATTTAAGGATACTTTGTATATTTTGACATGTGATGTTGACAATTTGTATTTTACATGCTTTGAACATTTAACTTTTTAAATCTCAACATCTACTGTCAATTTCATAATTGACCCCACATAATTTCTCATAATTGTGAAAATTTTAATAGACAAAAGTCTTTAAAAATGCTTAGAATAAACATTGATATCAGTCAAAACTATAAAAAAAAAATTCTGCCAAACCTACATTTAACTATTTTCTTTTGCTCAGTTTCATCCCATTACTTTGGCTTGTATCACATTAACAACCTTCCCTCGGTGTCTACCTGTCCATCGAGGTTCTTATATTAGCCTTTATAACCATGGTAATCCAAGAACCACCCAAGAGTCAGAATGACAGCCATCTCTTATTCTCTCTCTTTCCTCTCCCCCACCCTCCTCTAGCAAAAGACAGTCTTTAGTTATTGGCTTTTTACTTTAAGAACCGAAAACAAAAGTGAGTGTTGGCTGTAGGTAATGGTCCTACCTACAAAAGGAACTACCAGGAAAGCTTGAGCAAACAGGTTTATATCTAGCTCAGCTTGCAGGAGCTGGTATCTCAGGATCTTTGAGGAGCACCAAGACATCTATTTCTTGGCAGCATGTCCCATACTATCCCCATCTTAGACACATACTGATTTTTCACAAATTCATTGCACAATATGATAAGCCTTTTAATAGATATGCATGCGCATTTAATCAATAATATCTGCATTTGGTGCAAGAGTACCAATTTACCATTGTAGTTCAATTTTAAATTACAGAACAACTTCTGACAAAGAGAAGATGTCTCAATACAGATGAACATTTTTACATAGTTTTACAAAAAAACTGCTTAATATAATTATGTGGGCTGCTGAGTTATGTTTATTTGTATACAACATACTGAATTTCTTGAATCCTGCCCCTTTATTTAAAAAAGGATGAATGAATACATGTCGTCAATTCTCTTCCATAGTAGTACTATTTATTACTGATGCAATAAAATTGTGAAATTATACCTAACGCTGCCTGATACCTACTTTGAGCTTGCTTTGGCTCAAGGATGTTTCTGTTTTTCTTGTACATGAGACCCGTTATGTGTTCAAAAGCTCAAAGTAGGTATCAGGCAGCGTTAGGTATAATTTCACAATTTTATTGCACCAGTAATAAATAGTACTATAGTAATAAATGGTACTATACTATTGCATCAGTAATAAATAGTACTATACTGTCTGAGCACCATAAATCTGCTATTGTCCAACCATGTTTTATAAATTGGCTTATTGACCCCACTGATTATAGTAGCTCATGTAAATCTTTTTTACTTAATTGATTGACTCAACACTCATTTGGTCTGTTGTGTTAATCAAGAAGCTGCAGGTCATGTGCCCTTAAGTTACATGCTAAAAATCCTTATGAAAAGGATGGAGTGGAAATGATCATACATGCACAAAATAACCATGTTTCTACACTAATTTTTTGTCTGTTTTGCTTCCTTTTATCCACCTAAAACAAAACATATGAGCTGCACATCAGACAATTCACCCACAACATTTCAGTTAGAAAACAGCCTTTTTTGAGTAATACAAGTGCATAGATTGGTACATGACAGCCCAGAATTTTTTTTTAAATTATCCAAGTTTCCAATTTTGGCAGAAATGTCAAATGTGTGCCAAGTGAATTCTACTCCCGAGATATAAACTCCTGAAATTTTAGGTTTAATGTGTAAATGCTGACACCTCAAGAACAGTAGCATCAGCTACATGAAGAATGGGGTTCCTAATGGGAAGGCAAAGGATCATACAAATGGAAGGAGAGAGAGACAGAAAGAAAACATTCACAGAAGAAAGGGGACATTGAAAGAAAAGATAAATAAGATCTTCAGACGAGGAGAAATGGGAAAGCTGAAGAGTATAAGAGAAAATGGGGATTTCCTTTGGGAAAAGCCCTATGTTCTTCCTAGGAGATGATTGTAAAGGAGGAAAAGCCCCAAGACCACTCAGAAGAAAGTCTTCTGGAGAGGAGAGAAGTCCTACAACCCACTTCCCATCCACTACCCTGAAAGGTTACTCCTGGGGGAATTCTGTGTCACTGCGCATGTGCAGAATTCATGTCCCCCACAGATGTCTTTGCTTCCCTGCAGAAAAAGTGATGGGGAAGCAAAAGGAAGCCCGCAAGAGCGGTCATGTGCTCCTCCCTGAGAATACAAGCAGGTTGGTTTGGGTGCCCAGAGCAGCCGGTAGAGATGTAAATCACCGCTTGGACGGGAAGGCCCCGTTGGGCAGTCATGTATGTGAGAGACAGACAGACAGACAGACACTCTGTCCCTCTTGCTCACTATTGCAGCATGCGTGGCGAGGAGAGGCAGGGCTTTGGGGTATTCTGCTCTGCCCCACACCTATCTCCTCAGAACGTAGCAGCCTGCCTGCTTAGTGAATTGTTCCCATTGCCTTTTTGAATTCCCCCAGGAGTATAAAACAGAAGTAAAAGTTTTAAGGCTCCTTTACATTGCTAGAGGACAGTATGGCCTTATAAATGCTTATGGTGTTTTAGTGATAAGAACTGGCCTAAGTTTTTGGACTGAAAAAAATTCCTATCAAAATGTGCTCCATGAACTGTTTGGTACTGACCTTTCTGGCGATGGCCAGTAGTCAATATAAATTGTGAGTTTGATTCCACAGCCTTCACTTGCTCTTCAGTTGCCTATGATGCAACACTGAGCATACAGCTGCATATATTTGTTGTCTAAAAACTAGAAATAAAGGGTCAAACCTAGCTACTTTACTATTAGACAAAGGGGGGTTGGGAGTTTCCTCCAATGCTCCCGACTCCCATTCTCCATCCACTGTATTGTAGTTAAAATAAATTACCAAAATAATTGTAACTGGTGTGATTAAATTGCATTATTTTGACAAATAAAATATGCAGAATTTTACAGATTTTTTAAATATTGTGCACAGAATTTTTAATGTTTTGGCGCAAAATGTTTAATATTTTGGTGCAGAATTCCCCAGGAATAAGAGATGGAGGAGGAGAAAGAAGGTCTGCCATCCTTCCAGTAAGATACCACTACAAGAAAAGATCTGTTGTCCTCCTTGTGAAGAAGACATTCACAGGTAAAGTATGTCTGTGATTGGAGTAGAATTTTGGAGGCGATGGAGGATCATGAGGGACCTCTATAGATCCCCAATCTAGGAACTTCATGTACTACTCTCCAATGGCTGAAAGTATAGCAGCCCAGAAGCCTATGTCTTGTTTGGATAATTGTCCCTGGCAAAATTTTTACAATGCTGCAATCATGGAAGAGCCTGTGTTGAATAAGCTGATCCTGTCATGTGTGCAAGTGGAGACGACAGTGCTGTAAAAATTCTTTTCAGTTTTCTCCCATCCTTCACCCTTTAGGCCTCACAGTTCTGGGGGGCGGGGGGGGAAGTATGTTTCGTAGCTTCTTGGAGCTACACATTCATAACCAATTACTTTTCTACTTCCCTATTTCCTAGCTTGCCTTCAATTCCAGAAATAGAATTTCCATTTTCTGATAGAACTGGCACCTAAGAATTCCAGTTTTAGTAACTGTTTATTTTTTTAATAAAATGCAATGCTTATCTCCCAAAAAGCATTAATTTTTAAATAAGATTCCCCTCCTCCATTCTCTCCCTACCAACATCCATTTTAGGTAATATTAATTTTTTTTAATTTTAACATTTTTTTATCATCAGCAACACTATCAGCTCTGCATTTATTATCTTCCCTTCTTTTTCTGTTTGAACCATTCGTTCAATTTTATCTTTAATTTTATGAAGGTGTTATTAGTATTTTTAATTTATTACATTGTATGTTGGCAGGGAAGGCTTTTTAAATAAATTATATTTTATTATAAATTAAGTGAAAAGGGACAATGTAAAGCACACCTATTATTTCCTGCACTTCAGAATTATTATTAATTCTGTTTAATGTCAGCATGAAGTTGATATAAAATAGACTTGGAATGAGGTTTGAGAAGATGTGGCTCATTATGAAGGAAGATTAGTATAAGAATTATAATAAATTATTCACAATGATGTAAAATTGTATTCAGTCTCTTCGTTGTTGTTTCCCCTCTTTGGTTTCATTCTGATTAGCTGTGCTTTCACATCTCCAAGTTCCATTAACCTGAATCTTACATGCTTTGAATGGGAATCTAAAGTCTCCACTTTGCCCCTAGGGCTTTAACCTAGCTGGTTAACAAGTTCTCTGTTTCTTACCAAAGTAGTACGCAATTAAACAAAGTGAAGGAAAATCCTTAAATATTTTCCTCCTGGGCCAGAATCATGAAAAATGCAGTACACCATCAGAGCACCATCTCTCTGATCATAGACATGATAATAAAGGATAGACCTGACAGATGAAGATAGCATGAGTGTGCTGCTGAAAATGAATCAGTTTCCTGTTTTTTCCTGAGGCAGTTCTTCTCAGCATCGTAAACCATTTCAATCTTATTGAGATATCTAGAGAAATTCATTAGAATGCAATTAAATTTAAGTAAATAGTTTGACAAGAAAATATTTACTTTTGTTTAATGTTTGTTACCTCTTAATTTTTTACTTAGTAATTACAATTGAAATGAATTTTGTATTGATAATTGAGTAATTAATTATTCTTTGTTAAGATGGATGAAAATAACCAACCATAGAAAAATATCCTTCTCTTCATTTAAAAAATGGTATTAATAAATTCAGGGACGAGACTGTGCGTGCATCAAATATACATTAGGTTGACATTTTTACACATCTCTGATCATCATCTGGAAAGGAACAGGAACAATTTAATGTTTGTTTCTAGTTATCATTATAAGAGCCTCAGTAAGAGAAAATGACATTTATAAATTGGCTCTGAGCATCTTTTATCCAAAGCCATTTAAAAATCTTAATATGGGTGAAATCCTACACACCCCACCCACAAAGAACAGTCCTACAGAAAATAGTGGGTCTATTTGTGTATGTAGGGCAAGGTGAATTTGGCTCATAAGGTACTGGGGAAAATTTTCCTGATTACTTACTGAAAACAACATAGCGATTTGGGGTTCAACAGCTTATAATGGTTATCTGATAGCTCATGCACATCTACTTAAAACATTCGGTGATTCATATTCTATATAACAAAATCTATCTAATTTTAATTCTACACTAACTAGCCTTTGGAACTCACTCTAGGCCTGGCTTTGTTTACTTGCTAGGCTTTTTCTGATGTCTAATGGCTTGTTGACATTTACAGCATTTATTTAATCTGTTACATCTATTACATTGGTTTCCTGATTACAGACATGGAAAGTGATAATTGTTTGCACATCCAGCAATTCATTGATTAAGTGAAAGGGAGAAATTGTAGAGAATCTTGAAACACAAGACATCCTGTTCTCAAATCTGGTCTGTAAACTCCATTCTATTATGTGGAAAAATAAATATCACAGAGAATATACTGAGAACAAACACTATACTACTATGTTTTCTTATTTTCCCTTTAATGGGTTCACTTTGTCCTTGTGAGAACGGGATTGAGAGTCATATGTGGCTTTCTTGTCTTCATTTTCTTCATTGGTTATTAGTTTTTACAAAAATTTATTCTCTTATACAACAGAACCGATTTAATGTTTTGCTTCATTTACATAACCCTCCTTGAAAGATAGCTACATGATAAGAGGCAAATGGTAACAGGAAGATGACAAAAGTTAATTTCCCTGGAGAGTTCTGTGCACATTTTATTTCTGATCTTCTCCAATTATGTTTTTCCTTACTGTTCTGTTCAGCTCAATATATGTATTTATTTTGATTAAAAAAGAACAAAGACATCTATCTCAAGTTCTTGATGCCCTGCCATTGATTAAAAGCACAATCCCGATAGCCATAATAAAACCAGAACAGTAGACGACCCCACTATTGGTCAGCAAACATTACTAAACCAAAAGTCTGCACCCCTCCAATAACCACAATAAAACATATACCCAAACAGCGGTATGGAAAGATGGGCTTTGCAGCCTGCCCTAAAAATCAGATAGCAAGTGTGAAAAATCAGGACGGGGTGGGGGGTAATAGGAGCCTATGACTCATGAAATCATAATTTTATTATACATTCATATGAAATGACAATTCATATTTGAATGTATATCCTCTTCTTGTATCAGTTTAGAATTCCTATTGAATATTTTTTCATCATGTGTTGATTTTCTCTGATACTTTTGGATTTCTGTTTCTTAATTGGGCTTTTGAGTCTCATTTTTTCAAATTAATTTACTATAGAGTTTATTTTGGAGCTATGTGCAATGAATATGTGAAATATTTGCATTTGCTTTGAGCATAAAAATACCCTGAAAGCCAAGCTGTCCTCCTATGCCTAATCCGCTGGAATTCAGCACATCTGCAGGTAATATAAGGATTCATTGGGATGGCTGCATATCAGAATGAAATGTTTTGGCAACAGCATTGCTAGGCTGGGCAAAACTAAAAGAAAAACACCATTTCAAATAATTTCATTGTTAAAAGACACAACCAAGTTGATATTTGGTCAGGTTTTTTAAAAAGGTAACAGTAGTTTCAGGTGCTGCACCTGCATCTACGTCCCTCTGCCAATTAGCGTGATTTTAGAGTCACATTTTTCCAATTTTTAAAATATTTTTCTTTACCTCCTGCTGTGTGAAAATAAGAGAAATTAACTAACTGAGATAAGTCCATTCCCCTTTCCCCTTCTTCGTTGCCGAAATGCAGTAGAGACTCTTAAAGGAGCCCTTTTACCTGTCAAGCAAAGACTCATCACATTCAGTTGTAGTGAGCACATTTTAAAGGGCTATTTGTAAAAAGAGTAAATAAAAATACTGGACACAATGTGACTGTGTCCCTTTCATATAAATGTGAGCTGCAACCCCTTTGATTATTTTTAATATTAAATTAGAAAGGATCATACCAAAATGGACTTTGGGGCCACCTATTTTTTAAGTCAAAGACTTGAACATTAAAACAGAATTGCAGTTCTACTACTGCTGTCAATCAGAATGAGATGGGAGAAGCTTAGGGTGACCAGATCACAAGAATAAAGTATCGGGCCACATGGGGGGGGGGGCAGCCACAGGCTCACAGCCCCATCGGAGCCACAAGGAAGGAGGGCGCACAACCCTAAGAAGCTGCAAGCCGGGGGCACACGGCCCCAAAAGCAGCCCCCCGTCTGCAGCCCCGCCACAAGCCACGGACTGGTCGGAGGCGCATGTCCCCGGCTCCGGCCCCCGCCGCAAGCCGAGGATCGGCCAGGGGCACACAGCCCCAGCTCCAGCCCCCTCTGCAAGGGGGGGTCCTCAGGGCTCGGGCAGAGGGTTGGGGCACGGGAGGAGGTTTGGGGTGCCAACTCCAGGAGGGAGTTTGGGAGAAGGCTGGAGGTTGGGGTACAGGAGGGGGGTGCAGGCTCCAGGCGGCGCTTACCTTAGGCGGCAACTTCCTCTGGGTCCTAGGCGGAGGCGCAGCCAGGCAGCTCTGCACGCTGCCTCGCCTGCAGGCGCCACTCCCACAGCTCCCATTGGCTGCAGTTCCTGGCCAATGGGAGCTGCAGAGCAGGCGCTCAGGGCGGGGGCAGCACGCAGAGCCCTTGTGGCCGTCCCTGTGCCTAGGACCCAAAGGGGAGCTGCGCAGAGCCCGGTAGGAAGCCTGCCAGCCCCACACCAACTGGATACCTGGCAACCTTAAAAAATTGGGACAAATGGTGTCCCAATCGTACAGTCGGGACGCAGGACAGAGTTAAATATTGGAACAGTCCCGATTTTATCGGGACGTCTGGTCACCCTAGAGAAGCTTGATGAGAAGAGAACCTCTTTCTAACCCACCACTTAAGGGGCTGTTTGAAGAATCACAAATATAAGGTCTGGTAACATGGAATGTGGACAATATCAGAACAGTATTTTTCTATTATATGCCTCTGACAAGGTGAGCATAACCCTCTCTGTCCTAGTGCAGGGTAACTCCACCCCTCACACCATGCTGGGCATGCTCCAACTGCTGCCTCAGTACAAAAGGGAGCAGCCCAGCTCATTCTGAGCTGACCGCCAGGGAGGAAGGACACTTGGTGGAGGCTCCAGCCCAGGAGCCGCTTCAGCCCGATTGCAGGAACCAGAGACCTTGAGGACCAGCCAGGAGACTGGTTGCCTACAGCCAGCCAACAGGAGTTAGTCTCCACAAGCTACCTGCGCCAGAGAGCTTGGAGACCCAGACTACAAACCGACTCCAGCTTCAGGACTCACGACAGGAAGTGGCCCAGGGAGGTGGGGTTAGTGGTATCGCCCACCCAAGGAAAGTCAGCGTGTTGTGGCAGGATCCCCGGTGACTGGGTGGTGACCACACTCACTACTGACAGGGCCCTAGGCCAGGATCCGGTGGAGGAGGAGGGCCCAGGTCCCCCTACCATAGCCGCCACCCACCCGTAGGTGGCAGCCCACTTCCATAACACCAGCCTCTAGGCCGTGCAGCCCCAAACCCAAGGGTAGCTGTGCCGACTCTGGCCACTAGGCCGCGCAGCCCTTTGCCTGAGGGCAGCCATCTTGATCCTGACCACTGAGCCATACTGCCTTCAGCCTAAGGATCATCTGATAAACAATAGTCGCTGTGATATCACAACTCCACCTCACCCTGAAATAGGATGGGGTGTGCATATTCTGCAACGATGCCATTAAACAAACCTTTACATTCCATCTTACAAAAAAAATAAAGTTATATGAATATATTTTCAATTTCCATGACTTGACTATTATCAAAACCCTGTGCAGGGTATGCTGAAGTTAACTAATAATTTATAAATGAATGTTTTCATAGTATTAATTGATACTTAAATAAAACTATATTAAATTTACTACCATTAAATGGGAATATTAGTATATAAAATGTGTATTATTTAGGAAGGTAAGTCTTCAAGAGATAAGCTGAATTTTGTACCACTGGAATTTGTTTTATCCAGTCTTTCTTCACGTACTATAGTTGTCTTTTTCAAAAAGATACATTCTATCCGCCACTATCAGAAACTAGAGGAACACACCAGTAGAGGGGAAAGGCTTAGCACAACCAGTTCTGAACAAAACTAGACATGCATCACTATGAAGTACTGTTATTTATTCATCAAGATTCACTAGATAACAGGATTAATCAACTAAATTGGCATTTCCTTCTGCAAAACATTTACAGCAAAGCTAATATCATTAAGTAGCCTTCTTGCCTCTGACTCTATTTTGCTGCTAAATTTTCTCTATAGGGCTGTACTATATGCACTGACCCCTAGATCAACTTCTAGTAACATATTACTGTCCACTAGGATACCATGGAGAGTAAAAAAAAACAAAAAAAAACCCCAACAGTCCAATGTGCTTGTGTAGAGGCTTCCTGTGGGCAATAAAGAGAATTAAGTCAGCCAGGCATGCATCTGGCATTTCCAACTGACAACTGCAGTACTTCTACTAATCACTTGAATAAAAGGATATGCAGTCTGTCAGAAAAGAAAACAAAGTCCTGTGGCACCAGTAAAGGGCTCTCTACTCACTGGGTTGGGACACATTTACATTATCCTAAGCAAAACACTAGAGTTTACCACCATCCACTCTCTTAGGGCTTGTCTATATGGCACAGCAACACACATTAGAGGGTTCTGAATTCTAAAGTACACCACCAGGCTGCACATTAACCAGCCCATGCAGACCCTGTTGGCATGCACTAAAAGTTCCCTACTGCATATTAATAACACTATATTAATGCGCACTAGAGAACTTTCACAGTGCATGACTACCGGGTCTACATGAGCCACTCAGTGCACGTGCTGGTGTGCTGTAGAATTCACAACCCTCTAGTGTGCGTTGCTGCACCGTGTAAACAGAATTATGTTGATATTATCTATAGCTAATTGTTTGGGTCCTCAAAACTGGCGGAGTAAACCATAATTTAGACTGGACTGAACATGGTTTCATGCAAGTTGAGAAGGTATAGTATACAAGGCTAAAAATCATCACACACACACATAAATGGGGTAAAATTAATCAGATTTTCCTATTAACCTTATTTGGCCAGACAGAGCTCTATTAGTCCTTTTCTGTGATCAGCGGGAAGTACAGGAAGACTGCATTCTCTCACAATATCTGGCCTTTTAAAAGCTGTCAGACTGCCAAGACCATCTCCTCAGAACTGTGGAACTCACCTCCATCTTCCGCAGCATGAAGCCCAGCTCTTGAGTAGCAGATACCAAATATAAGTGGGTGGGAGAGGAGAGAAAACATCTTACATCCTTTCCCTGTCCTACTAGCTCTGAACTGAAGACAGCTTAGGATCAAATCATGGCTCATCCTGCACAAGCAAGCAGAAGGGCGGTAAGGCACCCCCTCCACTCCCTTGCACTGTTCCCACTCAGAGAAGGAAGCAGACTCCACAGAACTTATATTCCCCTCCCCTACAGGTGGGCAGAAAGAGATGGAGAGTGGGCAGAGCCTTTATCCCCCACTCAACCCAACATGACTAGCACTGTAGTTACATCTATATCTATCACAGTTACATTTATAATTTTACACCCTCTCCAGATCAGTGGACTTTGGGGAAGTCTCAGTCTCCCTCCCAGCAGACCTGCCAAGAGTTCTGCATCTTACGTGGCATTCATGCATTTTGAAGGTCCATCTGTAACATATATAGAGTAAGAGAGACTTTGACAATACCCTATAGACTAGAGGAAAATGCCCTGAGATACAGGCCAAACACCCATGAGTTCTCCACTTGTGAGGTAACTCCCTTCTCTTCATGTGTCAGTACAACAATGCCTGCATCTGTAATTTTCACTCCATGCATCTGAAGAAGTGAGTTTTTTACCCACGAAAGCTTATGCCCTAATAAATCTGTTAGTCTTTAAGGTGCCACTGGACTCTTTGTTGTTTTTGTAGACACAGACTAACATGGCTACCCCGATACTTTACATAGAAAGTGGTTTTTAAAGGTCATATTATAAAATATGGTCAAAATTCCCAGACTAACTGAAAATGTAGAGGAGGAAATATTACAGAAGAACATACACTTCACTAAATATAAGCAATTGTTGAAATATTTATTTTTTGGAAAATGACAGATCAACAGCTTTTTAAAATTGTGTATAATGTTATAAAGTAATGGACAATGTACACACAGATACATAAAGCAATGATGAAAGTATGATGAACTTTACTATGTACATCACAGTAAACTAAAAAAAAATATTTTTCTAGAAAGCCACACATAGGGTCTCACATAAACCTGTAAGATTAATCTGCACAGAACTGCTTCATGTTGGGCCTTCATTCACTGTAAATCCCTAAATGCGCATATTACATGAAAAAAAATATCTTTGATTACATGAGAGTTGGTAAGCCTAACTAGTCTATATATAAGAGTCTTTTAAAATTGCACAAACCAACATAACACACAGTCTGTTTTGTATTTTACATTAAATAGTAATCAAAGTCAGGAATCTGCACTGACACTTCGGATCTAGAAGTAGACCAGCCGATTAAGAGGAATTGGCATTATTATTTCAGAAGACATAACCACTGGATCGACAAATCACTGATCTAGAATACATTTTGAACCATGGCTGTATGCACTAGAAATACAGACATAAGTCAGTGAATATGGGGGCATTTTCATTCTTAATTGCGTTCTGTATAACTACATTCTTCCTGCATTCAACTGGATGCATTTATTTTTCTTTTCTGTATGAAAGACTATTGTATAGTGATGCTCAGCATCTTTAAACAGCTGTTTATTACATTCCACCCTAGTGGCGACTGCGACTCCATTTCAGTGGCTAGTAATAGATTTCTTTACACGGAGAGTTTGAAGTATGGTTTGGGATCATTTGGAATGAAATACATTGGAAGACAGAGTGCAAAAAAGCTTCAATAGCAACACTTTTATTATAAGAGAAAAAGGGTCTACCTAGCTGACACAGACTTTCTTCACTCATAACCACAGAGGGCATTGGCCACAATGAAAAAGCCACATCTTCACTTTCAGAGTCCCAGCATGGAACACTTGCACCAAGTCTGACCCAACTTTTCCTACTCCTTACTAGCAGTAATTATAGCAGGACTGGGAGTCAAGTATTAATTTTTTAATCCCTGGCCTATGAGATAGTGACAACTTCTACTCACCCTATTCCCATGCTTTGTCATGAGGTTATCCTATTGAATGCAGCAATTAACTTCAACGTTCCAAGGGGATCTGTGCAGTAAAACCCTCTTATAGTATAACAGAAATTCACTAGAGCCAAATCCTGCCCCTTCCTTCCCTGGAAAAGAGGGCCTTGACGCAGCAGCACCACTGTCTATCACAGATGTCAGCTCTGTAGGGGGCTCCCTCTGCCTTTGCATACAAAGTGTTTGGGGGAAAGAAGCTGGTGCAGGTCCAATGGATCCATCACTCGACAAATCCACTAGACACTCTACCCATTCGAGTTTAGCACAAAGCATGCAGGATTACCACAGGTCTTCAACTGCAGTAGCAGTTGTTGGGTAACACAGCTGGCATTTTGAAACCTGAGGATGGGAGAGAAATTCAAGCTACACATTGGGGTCCTGGATCTGTTCCTAAAAGTGGAGCAAAAGTCTGTTCGATGCACACACTAAAAAACTTGCACTCCACATCACTATTGGCAATTTCACTATACATGGGTAGTATTCTATTACTATTTCCATATTTTTACTAACTTCACTGTAGGGCATTGCTGAGTGTTCTGACGTATCAGTCCCTCTAGATATGTGGCTGCATGCTGGGTGTACCACAAGCTCAGACACAAGCATTATAGGCACTCCAATACTAGGTTCTTCAGGCCCTAGCTCTCCGAGGGCTCCCATAAATGTTCACTAGGACTGCCAAACACTAAAAAGGTTCACATACCTTAGGCACAATTGCTTTAATAATTACAACAACAAAGATCAAACCAACAGTTGCTAACAGTTGCTAGGCATAGGTTCCTAAGCCAGGAGGAACCACTGTGATCATCTAGTCGGACCGCCTCTATAACACAGGCCATAGAACTTCCCCAAAATAATTCCCAGAGCAGATCTTTTAGAAAAAACATACAGTAGAACTTCAGAATTATGAACACCAGAGTTATGAACTGACCAGTCAACCACACACGTCATTTGGCACCAGAAGTACGCAAACAGGCAGCATCAGAGACACACACAAAAAGCAAATACAGCATAGTACTATATTAAAAACGTAAATTGTTAAAAAATAAAGGGAAAGTTAAAAAAAAAAGATTTGACAAGGTAAGGAAACTGTTTCTGTGCTTGTTTCATTTAAATTAAGATACTGCTTTTAATCATTTTTCTTCTGTATAGTAAAGTTTCAAAGCTGTATTAAGTCAATGTTCAGTTGTAAACTTTTGAGAGAACCATAACCTTTTGTTCAGAGTTACGAATATTTCAGAGTTACAAATAACCTCCATTCCAGAGGCATTCATAACTCTGAGGTTCTACTGTACTACCTTGATTTTAAAATTGCTAGTGATGGAGAATCCACTATGATCCTTGGTAAACTGTTCCAATTGTTAACTACTCTCACTGTTAAAAGTTTACACCTTATTTCCAGTCAATTTGTCTAGTTCTGTCTTCTAGCCATCTGATTGTGTAATAGAGAAAGCTCTGTTAGGGCTGGTCCACTCTAGGGGGCGGGATCGATCTAAGATACGCAACTTCAGCTACGTGAATAACGTAGCTGAAGTCGAATATCTTAGATCGATTTTAAAAAGTACCCACCACAGTCCACACGGCAGCAGGCAGGCTCCCCCGTCGACTCCGCTTACTCCTCGCACGGAGCTGGAATTCCGGTGTCGATGGGGAGCGCGTCTGGGATCGATTTATCGTGTCTAGACGAGACGCGATAAATCGATCCCAGAACATCGATCACTACCCGCCGAATCAGGCGGGTAGTGTGGATGTAGCCTTAGACTGAAAAGCCCAGTAGCGTAGGCAGGTCCGGAGCACAGGGGGAGCGGCGCTATAAAAAGGCGCCTCTTCAGGCTCCTCCTGTACTCACCTGGCGGCACCTCCGGCGGCGCTCTGGGTCTTCGGCGACACTTTGGTGGTGGGTCCTCACTCGCCCCGGGTCTTCGGTGGTACCCGCCGCCAAAATGCTGCTGAAGACCCGGAGTGCCACCGGGTGAGTGCAAGAAGCAACACTTAAAAAGAAGCGGCGCCGCTTCTGCTCACAGGGGGAGCGGCCGCTCCTCCTGCTCCCTCCCTGGCTACGCTACTGGAAAAGCCCATTATCAAATATTTGTTACCCATATAGGTTCCTATAGAGTATAATCAAGTCATCCCTTAACCTTCTCTTGTTTAAGCTAAATAGATTGAGCTCCTTGAGTCTATCACTGTAACACATGGTTTCTAATCCTTTAATCTTTCTCTGAACCCTCTCCAATTTATCAACTTCCTTCTTGAACTGTGGACACCAGAACTGGACACAGTAATCCAATAGCAGTCACACCAGTGCCAAATACAAAGATAAAATAACCTCTCTATTCCTACTGAAGATTCCCCTACTTATGTATCTAAAGATCAACTTAGCCCTTTTGGCCACAGCACCACACTGGAAGCTCATGTTAGGCTGATTATCCAGCACAATCCCAAATCTTTTTCAGTCATTGCTTCACAGGACAGAGTCCCCCACTGTATAAGTATGGCCTACATTATTTGATCCTAGATAGACACATTTAGCCATATTAAAATGCATATTGTTTGCTTGCACCCAGCTTACAAAGCAATCCAGATCACTTTGAATCAGTGAACTGTCCTCTTCATTATTTACCTCAATTCTTGGGTCGTCTGCAAACTTTATCAGAGATGATTTTGTGTTTTCTCTCAGTCATTGATAAAAATGTTTAATAGTTTATGGCCAAGAACTGTTCTCTGTGGGACCCCATTAGAAACATAGCTGCTAGATGATGATTCCCCTTTTACAATTACATTTTGAGACCAAACAACCAGTTTTTAATCAACTGAATGTGTGTCATATTCATTTTGTCACGTTCTAATTTTTTAATCAAAACACTGGTGTGGTATCATGTCAAATGCCTTACAGAGCTCTAAGTATAGTATATCAATACTATTGCCTTTATCAACCAAACCTGCAATTGCATAAGAAAACACAATATTAAGTTAGTTTGATAGGATCTATTTTCCATAACCTCATATGAATTGTCATTAATTGTATTACCTGTTGTTCCCTGACACAGATCAGGGCAATTGCATCCTGTATTTTCCCCGTGTGGTCCCTTGATGGCATGCACTCTAGGCTCCCAGATCCTCAGTCATCATCTTTCTTGGGCAGAGACCTCTCTCTCCCTGTTCCCTGACTACACTGATATTTCCAGCAAGCCAGATTGCCTAAACAGGCCAGCATCTGCACATTGCTTTCTCTTCTAAGGTTAATGAACAACGTAATTGTCAGCAGTTATGAGCTGTCACACAACTCTTTATAACCAAGCACATTTATTATTAAGGTGAAAGCATTACAGAGAAAACATATAGGAACTTTTATTTGCATGCTAAAAGATTACCGGAGATCACCCCTCAGTTTTATGGGGTCTCAGTAAGCCAAAGTTCCAATCCTTCCCAGGAAGCATTGGGGGCCTCCTCAGACAAAAGGTTCTGGCAGTTTGCTGGATCAGAAAGAAGACCCTAAGTTCGTTTAAACTCAGGGTATTTATCCAAAAATCCTTTCTTTGCCTGTTCTCTGGAGAAACCAGTTTGAACTAGTATACACAAGCCTTTCCAGGTGGTGGTACTTTTCTGGAGGTATCATAGAATCATAGAATATCAGGACTGGAAAGGACCTCAGGAGGTCTAGTCCAACCCCCTGCTCAAAGCAGGACCAATCCCCAAACTAAAAAAACCTCTAAGGAAGGAGATTCCACCACCTCCCTAGGTCACCCATTCCAGTGCTTCACCACCCTCCTAGTGAAAATGTTTTTCCTAATATCCAACCTAAACCTCCCCCACTGCAACTTGAGACCATTGCTCCTTGTTCTGTCATCTGGTACCACTGAGAACAGACTAGATCCATCCTCTTTGGAACCCCCTTTCAGGTAGTTGAAAGCAGCTATCAAATCCCCCTGAGTGAATTTGCTTAATCACCCTCCACTGTTTTTTCTTGTAGGAGCTGTGGTCACCTTTTCCAATGCAATTACATACAATCCCTGGCCTACAATGATACATAAAGTTAATACAGTAAGGTCTGTCACATTACCCTCCTCTAAATTCTTTATTAATCCAGTCCTGTATCAGCTTCTCCACTGTCTTGCCTGGGATTGACATCAGACTGACAGGCCCATAGTTACCAGGTTATTCCATTTACTCTTTTTAAATATTGGCACAACATTTACTTTCTCCCAGTCTTCTGGAACTTTCCCAATGTTCCAAGACTTGCTGAAAATAAGCATTAATAATCCAGCGAGCAGCTCAACTATAGGGCTGCTAGGCGTCGGGTTTTCAACCCTGGTGGCTCCGATCAGCACCGCTGATTGGGCCGTTAAAAGTCCAGTTAAAAGTCCTGGCTCTGTGCAGCTCCTGGAAGCGGCTGGCATGTCCCTCTGGCTCCTAGGCATAAGGGCACCCTAGGGACTCTGCACGCTGCCCCCGCCCCAAGTGCTGGCTCCGCAGCTCCTATTGGCGAGGAACTGCAGCCAATGGGAGCTATGGGGGCGGTGCCTGAAGGCAGGAGCAGCACACAGACCCACCTGGCTGCCCTTGAGCCTAGGAGCCAGAGGATGGACATGCCGCCACTCCCAAGAGCCGACTGAGGTCAGCGTTGCCCAGAGCCCGCACGCCCTTCCATAATCCAATCCCCTGTCCAGAGCCTCCTCCTGAACCCCAAACCCCTCAGCCCTGGCCCCACCCCAGAGCCCACACCTCCAGCTGAAGCTCTCACCCCCCTTCTGCACTCCAACCCCTCAGCCCCACCCCAGAGCCCCCTCCTACACCCTGAACCCCTCAGCCCCACCCTCCCCAACCCGATGCCCTTCTGCACCCCCAAACCTCTCATCCCTGGGACAGGGCAGAGGTGTGGCCTCAAGGAAGGGGCGGAACAGGGGGTGGGGCAAGGAGGTTTGGTTTTCTCCAAATAGAAAGTTGGCAACCCTACTCAACATGCCTGAATGCAAGTTATCTGGACCTGCCAAGTTAACACTGTCTAACCCCAATACCAAGGTATAAAAAGTGAGGGCTTGTATACACATGGACTTACTCAGGTAATAGCTATTACGCTTTAAATTCACACGCTACCGTAATCCAAATTAACTTTAATGTGTACACAAGCCTTAAGAGTCTCGGTGTAATCTTTCCACACCATTCTGCAGACCACTGCCCTGTATCCTCCTGATGCAGCTACTTCTGTCCCCCAGGCAACCTCCTGTTTGCTGCTCCTGCACACTCTGCCTATGGCTTCCTCCAGTGTCCAGTTCCCTCTGACTTCAAAATATTACTTTCTTTTCCTGTACTCAGGTAATTATGGAGCCCTCTGCTGGCTTCATGAACTGGGTGACTGTTCCCTCCACTAGCATGTAACCAGTAACGAGCCAATAACTTTATTACAATATTATTATTAAAATACCTCAAATAATAATAAAGTGAAGATCAGTGTATTGATGCAACTTTTAACTCACAAACCTAAACCCCAATCCACCTATCAAAAAACAGGAAAAGCAGAAGTATTTCATAATAAGATTCTGTAATACACCCCACATACTAAAATATAGTAAGTGCAATGGATATGATACTGCTCTCCATGGGCGGTCCCAGGCACCTCAAGTCCCGGCCACCCTAGCTCCAGCCCCAGCAGCATGCTCCTCTGAAGAGGAGCAGCCTGCCTGGGCTGGGGCCAAGGGAGAAGGGCAAGCAGGGCTTCCGGGAGGAGCATTGGTGGGGCCACGCCGGGCTGTTTGGGGAAGCACAGCCTTTCCCAGCCTATGCAATGCGCCGTCCATGGAGAACTGTAACTTTTGGATTGCCCGACTTATTATATTTACATTATCAACATTCACACTGCATAAATGTGTTTGTGTCTGGGGGTGGATGAGTTGAGGGGGAATGATTTGCATTTTATTTCCTGGCAGAGATGGGGGAGGTGAGGGAGATCAAGCATATTTTTCTTCCTTGCCCCACACAACCAAAATCGCCTAGAATACCTCCAGTTCAACATCAACATTTCTCAATGTAGTTTTGTTAAGTGAAAGAAACACAAGACCCAATTGTAGCAAAGAGAAGAGAGTTACTCGGAGATCCCTTATGGGGCAGCACAACCTCTCTGAAAAGGTTACTTTCACCGTATAAAAAAATCCTGAGACCATTTAACAGCTCCTGATTTGGTTTTGTAATATTAACTAAAACTGCACCTACAAAATATTGATGAAGTTGAAGGGAAGAAATGGTAATATATGCACAGTGAGATAGGGAAACAAAATCAATGCATGCTACCAGCCTTTGGCTGCTAGATATTCCTAAACCCTGTATTGTTGTACTAAAATACCATTTAAAACAGCAAGGAAAGTATTTCACTGCTACCTCCTAAACACACAACAAGATTTTACTTGTGGGTGATGTGGCAAATTGCTGGCACTACTATGAGGGTCCCGCACTCTCTCTTCTTGCGGGGGGTTTTCAGGGCGCCATTTCTTGCCCCTGAACTGGGGTATCAGCTGTCCCACTAGTATCCAAGAGAAGGGGAATGGAGAGGGAGGGACCCAGGCCCGCCCTCTACTCTGGGTCCCAGCCCAGGGGCCCTAGGTTAGTGGGTAAACCACTTGTACTAGTGATACTTTCCCCTGGGCTCCTTCCCTCTCCTGCTTGTGGGGCTTCCTGCCTTCCCTCTGCACAAGCCAGGTGTCCCTTTACCTAGGGTCTTGGTCTTCTTAGCCCGCCACAGCACTTCTCCAAACTCTCCTCTGCTTTCCTCCAAACTGCTCTCTGTTCCACCACCAAAACACTCTGCTCCAACGCCTTCCTCCTCCTCCTCTGTCTGCCTGAAGCAGGGGGTTTTATTAGGTTCCTGAGAGGCCTTAATTGACTGCAGGTGCTCCAAATTAACCTGTAGCCACCCTCCCTAGTCTCTAGGGAGCCACGCCTTAATTAGCCTAGGGCTTATATATTTCCCCTCTCACACTCTACTACTGCTGCTCCCTGGCCCTCCTGTATCACATATCCCCCTCCCCTGCTCAACACCATGGGGTTGGGCTACTTGGGACGAGAGACAGTGTTGTCGTGACAGGCTGTCCGCGTTGCCGTATTGGCTTCCGGCTCTATGCTGTATCCGGAAGTGGAAAGGTTGTAGTGATAGAAACCATCTAGTCACTCGTGCATTTCTTTCCTTGTTTGTGTGCATCCATTGGAGTGGGGCGTGGTCTGTCACAAGGGTAAACTTCCGCCCAAGCAGGTAGTACCGTAGAATCTCCATGGCCCATTTAACCGCTAGGCATTCCTTTTCTACTACGGCGTACCGTTGCTCCCTGGGCAGGAGCTTTCGGCTAAGGTAAAGGATAGGGTGCTCCTCATCCCCCACCATCTGTGAAAGGACGGCCCCAAGTCCTACCTCTGAGGCATCCGTTTGTAGGATGAATTCCTTTTTGAAATCTGGGGCTATGAGCACCGGATGGCTGCAAAGGGCTGTCCTTAGGTCTGTGAAAGCTTCCTCTGCCGCCTCAGTCCATTTAACTATCTCCGGCCCCCGAGCTCTTATCAGGTCTGTCAGAGGCGCTGCCCTTGTGGCAAAGTGAGGGATGAACCGGCGATAGTACCCCACTATCCCTAAGAAGGCTCTGACTTGCTTCTTGCGGATCGGGCGAGGCCATTCCTGTATTGCCTTCACTTTGTTCCATTGTGGCTTCACCAGGCCCCTTCCGACTACATACCCGAGGTATCTGGCCTCGGCTAACCCTATTGCACATTTGGACGGGTTAGCGGTGAGGCCAGCCTGCCTAAGAGTATCCAGTACTGCTTCTACTTTCCCCAGGTGCGTCTCCCAGTCAGGGCTATGGATTACCACATCATCTAAATAGGCGGCAGCATACTTGGCATGGGGTCGAAGTAATCTGTCCATTAAACGCTGGAAAGTCGCGGGGGCCCCATGGAGCCCAAAAGGGAGGACGGTATATTGGAAAAGGCCATCATCGGGTGTGGAGAAAGCTGTTTTTTCCTTGGCGTCCTCAGCCAATGGGATCTGCCAGTAGCCTTTTGTCAAGTCCAAAGTGGTCAAGTATCGGGCCTTGCCTAACTGATCCACCAGCTCATCAATACGTGGTATTGGGTAGGCATCAAATTGGGATACCTCGTTTAACTTCCGGAAGTCATTACAAAATCTTAGGCTGCCATCAGGCTTCGGGACCAATACAATAGGGCTGGACCACTGGCTGTGTGATTCCTCAATCACCCCAATTTCCAGCATCTTCCTTACTTCTGCCCTAATTTCTTCTCTTTTTGCCTCTGGTATACGGTATGGTTTTATCGTCACTCTTGCTCCAGGACAGGTGACGATGTGGTGTTGGATCAGCGTCGTACGGCCTGGTTGTATAGAGAACACATCTTGGTTCCGCTGGATCATTTCAATGACCTCTGTTCGTTGTTCTGGGGCTAATTCGGGGGATATCTTTACCTGCCCTTGTGGGCCATCTGCCTGGGATGGAGCCGGCAGGACGGCCAGGCATGTCTCCCGATCGAACCAGGGTTTCAGTAAGTTAACATGATATATCTGCTCTGGCCTTCGGCGGCCTGGCTGCTTCACCTTATAATTCACCTCCCCAACGGCTTCCACGATCTCATAGGGTCCACGCCAACTGGCCAGGAGCTTACTTTCTGTTGTTGGTACCAATACCAGCACCCGTTCTCCTGGTTGAAATTTCCGTGTTTTTGCCCGACGATTGTAGTAGGTTCGTTGGGCCTCTTGTGCTTTCTCCAAATGCTCTCGTACTATGGGAGTCACTTGGGCTATTCGTTCTCTCATCTATGAGGGTCCCGCACTTTCTCTTCTTGGGGGGGGTTTTCAGAGCGCCATTTCTTGCCCCTGAACTGGGGTATCAGCTGTCCCACTAGTATCCAAGAGAAGGGGAATGGAGAGGGAGGGACCCAGGCCCGCCCTCTACTCTGGGTCCCAGCCCAGGGGCCCTAAGATAGCAGGTGAACCACTTGAACCAGTGATTCTTTCCCCTGGGCTACTTCCCTCTCCTGACCTTCAGCTTGTGGGGCTTCCTGCCTTCCCTCTGCACAAGCCAGGTGTCCCTTTACCTAGGATCTTGGTCTTCTTAGCCCACCGCAGCACCTCTCAAAACTCTCCTCCGCTTTCCTCTGAATTGCTCTCTGTTCCACCACCAATCCACTCTGCCTCACTCCTCCAAACTGCTCTCTGCTCCACCACCAATCCACTCTGCTTCACTCCTCCAAACTGCTCTCTGCTCCAACTCCTCACCTGGCTGATTGAAGCAGGGGGATTTTATCAGGTGACTGGCGTCACGTGCTCTAATTGGTTTCAGGTGCTTTTAATTAATCTACAGGGAATAAGGCTTCTCCTCATCCTAGATCACTCTCCTGCTGCCTTCTGGCCATGCTGTATCACACCCCCTAACTCTATAGGCCAACATGATAGTAACTAAGAAAGCGGTCTTCGTGGATATATTAAGTAGGGAGCGGGTCACCATTGGTTCAAATGGGGGTCTCGTGAGGTGGCGGACAACCAGGTTGAGATCCCAAGATGGGGTGGGGAGTCTAATGTGGAGGAAAAGGTTACCCAGACGCTTAATAAAACTGGATGATACCGGGTGAGCAAAAATGGAGAATCCCTTTAACAGGCGATGAATTGATCAAACTGATGGATAACCCAGAAGTCTTCAGTTCCAACAGGTAAGCTAGGGTGAGGAAAAACCAATGGACAAATGTCTTCCATTTCTGCAGGCAAATAATGCAGGCTGATGTCTTCCTACAGATTAATGGCATCTGCTGCACACCCATGGCACAGGAAGACTCTGCTCCTGAGAACCATCCAGGACGCACGCCCTGAGGCACAGAACCACTAGGTTGGAGTGAAGTGCACAATCCACATCCTGAGACAGGAGATGAGGAATGGTCAGGAGCTTGCTCAATAGTTTTACCTGCTTCAACTCTGTGTCTGAGTACCAAGCTTGTCTTGGCCAGGTAGATATTATGAGGATAACTCTGGCCTTGTCCTGCCTGATCCTGTTTAGCACCCTTAGAAACATGGATGTTGAGGAAAAAGCATAGAACAGACTCTTGTTCCATGGTAGAAGGAAGGCCTCCTCCAGAGACTAGTGACCCAGACCTCCCCTTGAACAGAAAAGATCCTGTTCTCAGACATGGTGAAAAGATCGATCTCTGGCAGTCCCCATTTCTGGGATATGCTGTGGAGAACCTCAATGTTCAGCTTCCATTTGTAGTGGTGGGAGAAGTGTCTGCAGTGTTCTGGTTGCCTGGGAGGCAGACTGCTGAAATCTGGGTATGCTGGGCTATACACCAGTTCCAAAGCTTTATGGCTTTGGCGCACAAGGAGGGGAATCTTGCTCTTCTCTGCTTTGTTGACGTAAAACTTGCAGGACATGTCTGACATGACCCAGATTGCTTTGCCCCGATGAGGGGCAGGAAACGGGGGCGAGCATTCCTGACTCCCCCCGAGCTCCATCAAGTTCATGTGGAGACTGGTTTTGTGGGCTATCTGATCTGAATCGTGACAGTATTGCAGTGGGCTCTCCACCCTAATAGGGATGTGTTTGTTGTTAGAGTCACTGATGAGGTAAGGCAACAGAAAAGGATGCCCACACAGATGATGAGTTGCTCCTCCACCAGTCTAGGGAGTTCTTTATGAGCAAGAGGACCATCACCCGCCTGTCCAAGGTGTCCTGTTCAGAGAATATGTAATTTTGAGCCATCCCTGAGAGCAGTAGAGGCATAGCCTTACATGATTGGTCACAAAGGTTCAAGTTGCCATATGGCTCAGGGGTTGAAGACAGTTCTTTATTGTGGTCCAAGGGCTTCCCTGAATTGTCAGGTCTAGTACGGACAAGGTCACAAGTCTGATAATTATCTGGCCATGAATGAATCTAAGTATGCCCCTATGAACTGTATCCTTTGTACTGGTACCAGCATGGATTTCTTTACGTTCAACGGTAGGCCCAACTCTTGAAACAGAACGTGGGCTTTCTGGGTGGATGATAACACCGCCTTGAAGGAGCGGCCATTGAGTAGCCAGTCATCAAGGTACAAGAAGACCAGGAATGCTTCCAGCTGAAGATAAGCCACCATTATGGCTAGAACTTTCAAAAGCATCATTTGGGTCAAAGATTGGCTGAAAGGGAGCACTTGATACTGGAAATGATCTTGGCCTATGAGGAGTCATACGTATTTGAGGGACAAGGAAGAGGGGTGGGGGAGAGAGAGAGAGAGAGAGGGAGATATCTATCTATCTATCTATATATCTCCAGAGTAGCAGGCAGATTAAAATCCTTGACCAAACCTTCAAAACTGCTGTTTAGATGATGCCTGGGTGGCAGTGAAGGGTGATTGGGTGGCCTTCCTCTGAAACCTGTCTCTCTTTCTGGGGGGTTCCATGGGTCTATGGTACCCAAAGAACCGAGCTGGGCATGACCTCTGGGCATTCTCTGTTTCTTTCTCATAAGTGCATAGGGTATCCCCGGAGTACTTCAACGGGGTGCAAGGATTCATTCATGGTCTCCCAGTAAAGCTTTGACCAAAGGGGAGGTCCTCCACTGCATTCTGAACCTTACTTGAAAACCCTGAGAGTTGGAGCCATGACACCCTGCGCATAACTACTGCCATGGAGATGGATCGGACAGCAGTGTCTACCGCATCTAGAGATGCTTGGAGGGTCTTTCTAGCCAATTGCTGACCCTCATCAACTATAGACTGGAATTGCTCCATGCAGTCACATGGCAGCTGCTTAAAGGTGGTGAGCTTGTTGTAATTAGCACCATGACCACCTGGTAGTTTGCAATCCAAAACTGCAGGATTGTGGATGAGTAAGACTTTCATCCAAAGAGATCCAGCCACTTTTGGTCCAAGTCAAAAGGGGCAGATCTCAAAAAGTGCGGTCTACCCCATTCATTCACTGCATTCACCATTAAGGAGTTAGGTAGGGGATGGTAAAATAAAAGTCAGAATCCTTAAGCAGTACATAGTATTTCTGATCTGCCCTTTTGCACATTGGTGGAATAATGACCAGCATTTGCCATATCCTCTTAGCAGAATCCAGGAGAACCTCCTTAGTAGGTAGCACCACACAGAGGGTGTTGCCAACTACAAAATATCTAGCAACTTGTGTTGCGGATCTTTGACATTCTCCACAGGGATCTGGAGGCTGTCTGCTACCGTTCTAATGAGGTCTTGAAACTGCCTGAAGTTGTATGCCAGGGAATGTGGTGGAGGCGTAACTGCCGTATCAACTGATGATGCTGAAATGGGAGTCTCAGGAGTGACTTCTTCATCTGCCCTAGCCTTCTCCTCTTCAAATGTCCCTGCCTGTCATGGATGAGTATTTCGAGTATGTGAAACCCTGAGCCTACCAGTGCTCTGTGAAATTGCTGCAAATAGGCAGCCCTCAGGTCCCAATATGGCCATTAAAGGGGCCCATAAGGAAGCGGGGGTGACTCGCATGGCTGGTTTCACCATCCTTCGTAACCTGAAAGGTCCTCCTGGTGCAAAGGCAGATTTCTGAAGAGATATGTAGAAGAACTCTCACCAAAAGTCAAGGAGACCAATTGGGACACCTCTTCTTACACATCCTCTGATGGGTGGAGGGGCAGCCATTAATGACAGAGTCCTGTCCCGCGGAATGACCATTCAGAGAGCAAGGTCTTAGTACCAAAAGATGCTCAGTACCCATCAACAACAGGGACTCTGGTTCATTCGACATGGAGAGGTCCCTCAAGTATTGGAATTCCTGTGGTACCAGAAAGGACCCCAGTACCAACACTGTAGACAGAGTGACTATAGCTAAAGCCAATGGTACCTACAATGACGGACATAAAGGAGTCATTGTAGATGTTAGGCACCAATGCTTGCTTATCCTCCAAACTGGAAGAAGGTATGGTGCCCTACTGGAGCTGTGTTTCCAGTCCTTGCAGCTCCGGGGCTTTCTGGATGTACCGGTATGGGAGGAAGAGTCCTTGTATCCTAGGAGACGGAGGACCTTGACGGGGACCTGGTCTTTTTTGGAGCTAGCTCCTTACAGTGAGAGTCTGCACTCCTCTTTCTGGGAATCTTCCCAACGGGCTCCAAAGACTTCCCTGTCTTAGGGGAAGCATGCCCCCTGGTTGACGTGGCACCTGGTTGACGTGGATCTATACGGGGACACATGTAAAGGGAGTGGGTGTGGAGGGGAGGTCCCCTGATCTGGCTCAGAAGGTGGTTGCAGGGAGCTTTCCATGGCTAACAGTCTGAGCTTTCTCTCACTGTAGTTCCTAGCACTGGACATTGGGGCCAAACAGAAGGAACACTTCTGGGACATGTGGGACTCCCCAAGGCAATGGACACACTTGAAGTGCCCGCTGCTTACCAATATAGCCTCCTGGCAAGAAAGAAGAGCTTGAAGCCTGGCAAGACAGACATGCCAGAAGATGAGTCTCCCAGAAGGAAAAGAGGAAAAACGCTCTCAATCCTCTTATCTAAAACTAACCACACTAAAAACACTAACTACAACTATAGACTACCTAACTGCATAAAGGAAAGGAAAAGAAAAGGCTGACTTCGCTCTAGACAGTGTTCCATCTAAGGCCAAGGCGGTAGAGAAGGAACTGAGGGTGATTTGATCACGCACCCCTATGTAGCTTCTGTGTCTGCCACAAAGAGGTAGAGGGTGCATGCATGGGCCAAACGGACATTGCTGACTAGAAATCTCTGATCAAGGGCCCAAGAGGTGACTGTACACTTGAAGTGGAGCATCCATAGAGACACTACTCGAAGAAGAAATTAACTCTTTCACATCCAATGGGTAGCAATTCAAAGTGAGCAGAGAAAGTGAGTCACCCATCCTTTTCATGAAAACATTACAAAGATTTTCACATTCTCCATAGAGCCCTAGTAACAGAGCCAGATTGCACAGAACTGAGGTACACAAAATGGGTAACCAGATCCTTCCATCTAAGAGTCTACAAGGGTACAGAACCAGCACAGGCCCTCTGAATGGATGGCCCCATCTCCTATATCCATTGGGGTCAGCACTGTGGATGTGGGCCTTGCAACTCATTACACAGGCTGGCAAAATTTCCCTCTTCATCAACAGAACCACCAGGGAGAACGCTGGGAGAAACACTTTGAAGAGCTTTTCTCCCACGAGTTTTACCACAGGAGGGGGCAATTCAAGCTTCAACACATGAAGTTCCTGGCGTGTAGACTGGAGCTAATTTCCCAATACTAAACATTCTCTTTGATGTAAACTGAAAAAGAGAAGCAATAAAGTGTTTTATAAAACATATTAAAATATCCTCCATTGCCTAGATCCAAGTGAATTAAGAAAATGAACAGACTGGACTTGCCAAGGAACCAAGGTTTATGACCTTCTTGGGCTTCTATGACACAGAAGTTCATGGGACATTAGTAAGAAATACAGGCCTAAAATGGTATATAAGATGAGATGAGGACAGAGCCAATTTAGTCTGTACTGTATGCGCATTGGATGGATTTTAAAAAAGTAACTTTTTCATGAAAAATATTATTACAAATCTAAGTATTCATTTTGTTAATAGTATCTGTAAAATAACCTAAGAGCATTTTATTTGTTTAAATACTCTTAGACACTATTTTATGTGTAGGGGGAAAAACAAACAACATTTCCCTTAAACAATTCAGAAGAGAGAATTATTTAAAAAAATAACCCACAAATGCTTAATTAATCACTGCAAGTAGTCTCACTGACTTAAATGGGATTACTCACATTACACACACGCTTTCCTGTGAACAAAGTTTTGCAGACACTTGACTAATTTTGGTGGGATTGACTTCTAACTTCAGACATAAATTGCTAGTTATATTTAATTTTTAATGTAAAATTTTGTAAGGACTTTACCATAGAGCAGCCATGTTACAGGCTGTGATTTGGGAAGGTTTGGTAGTTTATCTGGCTTGAAGCCCTCACTCAACGGACCAGCAGCAGTGCGAAAGAAGCAGCCCTGCTCCCACAAGACCTAAGGGGTAAGTAGAGGGGAGAGAGAGCTGGCCTTGGAGCACTGTTAGTAGTCAGGAGCCTGGGAGGAAATCCCATCCTGACGTCCGGCTGCCAGCCCAGTTCCACACTGGAAGGGAGAAATTCCCCATTCCAGAGTGGGATTGCAGCCAGCCCAAGCAGGGACAGGGAGCTGGCTTCAGGCCAATTGACTGGCTGTAGGCATATCAGCAGACAGAGGTAGGCACAAAGAAAGGAAATATGCTCAGGCCTGAGCACACGTTGCTGCTGCCACTAGAGGCCCAAACACAGCCTGAATACAGGGCTATGGGATTGGCTCAGGAAACAGGCTAGGGGCACAGGTGTAGCCAGGATGAATGACCAGTCTGCACCTAGCACAGGCATCCTCCTGATCAGCACAGTGATCATGGGGACAGACACCAAGCAATGCAGCAGAGACTGGGATTTACCCTCTGAGGCCACATGGTACTCAAGCACCAGTGCATGGTGTAGAAGGCACCCTGTTTAGGACTAAGAGACTACGGCTAGGGGCCTCTAGCAGGTTAGAGAGCATTCCTCTACATCTAGGCACTGGGGACTCAGTACACTGTGCTATTGCTGGGGCTGGAGGTTTATGAGACTCCCCACAGCCGACCTCCTTCCCCCTGCCCATGCTCTCTTGTACTAATCAAGGGTTTGTCGCTAACCAGATAGAAGTGCTGTTTGATAACTCAGTGGACCATCTGTTTCTGGGGTTAATTCCTCTTTCCTCAAAGGTTAAAGGGAACCACCAGGGGATCTGGTCCTAGGGGGAGGAAAGGGTAAGGGTTCTCAGGCACGTGATTTGGGATCCACTTAATGAATCCAGAGTACCCCACACCACACTGGATTTTCAAAGTGTAAATTCCATACTTAATTATTTTAAGGGACGTTTTCTAAGATGTTTCCATTTGTTACTTTACCACTTGACAATGAGCCTACTCACAGCATCCCCTCCTTCTCTGGTCTTGCAGGTTTTAGTGTTGCTCCCTATGGAGTCCTTCAATAACTAACAATGTGAACTTCAGCCAGAGGGGGTAGATTGAGCGCAGCGCAAGGCACTCCCTTCTGTAGAAGCTCCCTATGCTGTCATCGTAACAATTCAACTCCTGGTTGAGGGCACTGGAACCCATATTTTGATTCAAGTGAAACAGAATTCTGTTCTTCCACTCAGCCATCAGGACAGCTGCAATTAATTGTAATCTGCAACTTGTGCTCACATCTCTTATGAGAATGCATTACTAGCAGTTGAAAGAAAAAAGGAAAAGAAAGATAATGGTATTGATTCCCTTTAATTAAAACCAGCTGAAATTATAGTTTTCTTGCACACTTCTGATGTGCAATATTACATAAATATCCATTAAGTGCTCCCAGTGGTCAAAGCCATTGCCTCCTGTATAGCACCTACGCTGCCTCCTCCTATCAGCCTATATCAAAAGGAGACACACTGCAGTGCAGTAGAAGATACCGCTAAGTGTTCCTCCACAGGAGCACAGCAGCATAAATAGCAGGCTTGGTAGAGACCATGATGCTAGCACTAGGAAGTAGTATCACAGTTCTCCTCTGATCATAGTTATCTCCTTACAAATGTTGATAAATTAGAGACAAAATAATTAGTTCAAACTAGCATAAAAGCCAAAAATGTCAACTATTTGACATCTTTCTAGTTAAATTTGTTAATAAAAAATGATTCCTCCATGGATTTCAAAGACTTCATCTCTCCAAAGGAGTCGTGTTACCTTAAAAGAAGAGTCACTCTCCTGTTCCTCTAATATTATAGTGGCATATTATAAGCATTCACAGAATAAAGCACCACCAACAATGCACAGACACATGAAGCAATCCTTCCGTGCCAGCTGCAAGCTTCCTGAAATTTCATTTACCAAAAGGTCAAGAACTTGCAGTACTGGAAGTATGAGACTTTTCAGACATTCTTTGGAGTTTAATTGCTCATGACATTTTCCATGTACTTCAGCTCAAAACTAACATTTCGCTGATCTTGTTTATTGTATGACATTTTGTCCCAAAAATGTCTCCTGTATACAACATACATTAGGTGTTTTGTGGTTCTGTTTTGACAACTATGTAGAATGGCCATATACATTCTTTGCCTTAGGAAAAGTACACAAAGTGATAGTTATAAGGCTGATATTAAAGCGAGACTCAAAAACTAGGTACCAGACTAAGAGTACATTCATACTGCAGTTAAACACCGGTGGCTGTCCTGTGCCAGCTGACTCGGGCTTGCAGGGCTCAGGCTAAGGGGATGTTTAATTGTAGTGTAGACGATCTGACTCAGGCTGCATGCAGTCTGAGCTCTGGGACCCTCCCAGCTCGCATGGTCTTAGAGCCCAGGCTTCAGGCCAAGCATCTACACGGCAATTAAAATAGTCTCTTAGTCCATAGGCGCCGACTCCATGGGTGCTCCGGGGCTGGAGTACCCATGGGGAGAAATTGGTGGGTGCAGAGCACCCACCTGCAGCTCCCCGCCAGCCCCCTCCCGCGCCCAGCTAACCTCCGCCTCCCAAGGCGCCGTGGCAGCCAAGCCGCTTTTCCTGAGCTCAGAGGCTTGCCGCGCTCCAGCTGATCAGCGGTGGCAAGCCTGGTAGAGAGGGGGGGAAAGCACAGTGGCAGCGCCTCGGGGGAGGGGTATGGGGAGGAGGCGGAGAGCCCGGCTCCGCCTCCGCCTCCTCCCCATACCTCTCCCCCGAGGCACCACCGCTGCACTTTCCCTCCCTTCCAGGTTTGCCGCCACCAATCAGCTGGAGCGCGGCAAGCCTGTGAGCTCAGGAAAAGTGGCTTGGCTTCCGCGGTGCCTTGGCTGCCGCAGCGCCTCAAGAGGAGGAGGTTAGCTGGGCGCAGGGAGGCTGGCGGGGAGCTGCCGGTAGGTGCTTGGCTGCTTCTCCCACCTCCCTCCCAGGCTTGCAAGCCTGGGGGGGGGAATGCAGCACACCGGGGGAGGAGGCGGGGTGGGGATTTGGGGAAGGGGTGGAATGAGGTCGGGGCCAGGGGTGGAGTTGGGGCGGGGCCAGGGGCGCAAGCACCCACCGGCGCTGACTAAAGTCGGCGCCTATGTCTTAGCCTGAGCCTCACAAGCCCAAGTCAGCTGGCACAAGCCAGCCATAGGTTTTTAAATTGCCAGGTAGACACGCCCAAAGAGGCTATCCATTTTGAAAGCTATTAAAATAACTACTCACAGGTTTTAAATTCAATGCTTTAAATTGTGAAAAGAGAAATTAACTAAAAATATTATCTAGGATACTAATCAGAAGAGCACCACTTTCCAAACCCAATGTACTGGGTTGTGTATAAAATGCAGGCATCTACCCCTAAAATGATCAAATATTAAAAGCATGGGTAATCCATTTTACATAAAGCCATTTGCATCCTGTAATCCTGTTAAAAATACTTATAACATCAGATCCATTTGATTATTAAATTCACTACTGTTATATCCAATCCACAAATTGCACTCATCCAGTATATTTGCTGCTGGGTTTTTATGTCACTGTGTTTTCAAAATTAAGTCCAAGGCATTTAGAGATCAGGACATGCCTTTTTATATTTGGAAATGCATCTGATTGACATGCAGCCACACACTTCACATTAGTGGTGGGAATATTCTGCTGATAAATGTGAAATTTTTTAATTAAACTGATGTTTTTAAAATCACACGATTATGCAATTTGTGTCTTTGACCACAATATCTGCCCTTTGCCCATCCGGTCCAGGACTATTTTTAACATATAAACCACTGAGTGCGGTCAACCATCTGCCAATTTTTTTTCCTCATTTCTTTCCAAATGTGGAATAGATCTTTTCCTTCCAAAAGTGACCCTGTCCCAAAGCCTAGGTGATATTAATTTCAGGATTCTTGAGACGTTTAAGATACAGTACCTCATGACACTGCAAGGCTAGAATGTGAGCTTTATACCATTGACAAGAGGAGATTTCCCAGCTTTCCAAAGAAACAAACAGCACTTACTTCTAGCTCTTGGTGTCCAGAGTGATTTTCGGTTTAGAAAAGCTATTTTATAACATTTTAACAGTTTTTGTGGCTTCCTCTGAACATTTGGACTGATGGTAACTAAAGATGATAAAAAATTGTCCCAATAATACTTTTAAATCCTCTGTAAAAACATTACTAGAACAGGAGTTTGGGTTTTTTACAACATATGTGGCTTATTAAGAATATATAGTGGTGTGATCTAAAGGTTTTACTCACACTTTTTGAAATTACATGTACAACTCAGCCAATGTTTTGCCACTCATTTGTAATGTGGTCATTCAAACTTCATGCAGATTAAATTAAACCTTTAGCCCACATCACACCATCATGTACTCTTCCTCTATACACACCATGCTGTGTTTATATGCCTCTTCTGTGAAATGATCTAAAGTAAAATGTTAACACAACCTAAAAATGGGGGAAAGGACAGGAAAAAGCCTCAATACATTTCAAGCCACTAGCAAAATGTCGTCCATTCA
The DNA here is from genome assembly GCA_033296515.1 of Macrochelys suwanniensis. Classification (NCBI taxonomy): domain Eukaryota; kingdom Metazoa; phylum Chordata; order Testudines; family Chelydridae; genus Macrochelys; species Macrochelys suwanniensis. Next base: position 293,023,031 of record CM065775.1, read on the forward strand.
TTTTCAAATCAAAAGTGTCCTCTTAAAATTTGCAAAATATGGTTGCTTCCAAGTTTTGAATTCATTTCTGCACTATTCAGCTCTATTGCTTCACTGTCTTATGCTTTCTAAGCACTTAAAAAAATTACAGTATTAAAAGGGATATCGGCACTATTAAACCATTTTACTTAGGATTTCTGGTTCTGTCATCAGGATAATGACTTCTGAGTTTTTAGACTCTGCATTCAGGAACTGGATGGTTGCCTTATTTAAAACAGTGCATCTATTATTGCCACTTACTACATATAAAATTAGCGATAATTATTAATACAATATAAGGTTGCAATTAAGATACAAAATGCCATCACATAAAAATGTAAAATAGTGTCCCTACATTTTCCCACAAATGTTTTCGACTTTGTCCATTAGGAAAAACAAGATAAGGAGAGAACTTTTAGACCACAGTTTGATAGAACACTGTCTGCGTAAAATGTTGTTTGGAGAGACAAAGAACTATATTCTCCCCTTTTGGGAAATGTTAATTTAAATTATTCCTCAAAACAAGTCAACTGGCACAATCAGCTGAATTAATCTGCATTGGTGTTGCTTCACTAATATTTAATGCATAAATTTTTTTTTCTATTCTTCAGATTACATTCTGAATACATCTTGGGATAAATACTTTAAAGTATATGGAAATATTTATAGTGTCAAAGTAGTATCAAACTATAAATGAATGAAAGAATAAGAGATCAAAGGCTTGATTCAACATTAACTTCACTGTTAATCTCAATTTATGCTGCTGCCAGATCAGTAACAGACCTCTAGTCTAAAGTGACTTTGAAATAACTTTACATATGCCTACATACTATGGAACCAAACAGACGGTGCCCGTGCTTATGCACATACTTTGATAGTTAAACCTTTGAAAAAAAGGGTACTGTTCACAGTAGTGAATGTGTACTATCTAAATTATTTGGGTCTTCACATATGAATCTGGAGGATAAATCGAGAATATCGAATATTCAAATGATGGTGAGCACCTGTCATTTGCTGTACAGGTTTGCAGGTTAAGAGTCTCACTGAATTGCCAGCTGCTCCTAACAGAGCAGGTAGCAGCTGTAGCCAGATCAGCTTCTTATCATATATGTACAGCCAAAAGATTGTGACAGTTTCTTTCAGATAGAGACCTTGGAACCGTTATCCATATCTTTGGTGCTTCAAGATTAAACAACTGCAATGAACTCTACATAGGGTACACCTTTAAGAGGATGTGGAATCTGAGCCTGATGCACAGTGGCTATTTAGTAAGCGGATATCCCATCTTAAACATAGTGAACCTGTGCTTCATGACCTGCACTGGGCTGCCTGTGTATTTCTGGGTGGTGTTTAAGGTGTTGGCCTTACCTTTTAGAGGTTTAAGCTGTTTAGGATCTATCTACCTGAGAAATTATCCATCACCCTGTGCCATAACACCAAAGTTGAGATCAGCAGAGGAACTGGAGCTCAAGCACTGCTTATATAATTGAGAAGGGGCTGCTGGCCACGTTCTCTCTAAGCCCTATGAATTTGGAATTCGCTCCCCTCCCTTCATCCAAAATACTTGAAATCTGGTGACCTTCTCTAAGATGAAGTAAAATTGTATGCTTCTTGTATCATCATAAATCTCCAATAATTTGATGTTAACATATCATTAAAAGCAGATGTGCACAGAAAGCTCTTTTACTTTGGATGCTTCAAAACGTCACAGAATTAAATCCCAGCATTCACTTATTCCCTGAGCCAAATTTTATACTTGTAAATAAGCTACTGCATAATTAGATTTACAATAGGTTGTATCATTTACTCAGACTATTGATGAAGTTAGTTCAGAGAAGATGGCTGTTCTGGTCCTTCAAGCTGGATAGTGATGCTGTCTCACAAAGCCAGCTGCTGGATACTTTATCTTCTTGACAATATAGTTCTTAGTCCCTGAACACTGAAGCTCTATTCAAAAATTAAACTAGCTGAGTATAAATACAAGCCTTCATTTTCTCAAGAGTGAATAATATTAATAGATACAAATCCTGCTTTTTTTAAATAAAAGAAGCCTTTCTGACAAGCAAGGTATGATACATAAAATTCTTCTGAGGAGAGAAGTACTTTAAACAATACATGTTCTTTCATGTTGCATTTTAAAAGAATTTAAGATCTGCTGAACAACAGAAGAACAGGGTATTTATTATGCCTGCTGTGAATGGCAGGAGAGAGATCACTTGATCATTACCTGTTAGGTCCACTCACTCCGGGTCACCTGGCATTGGCCACTGTCGGTGGACAGGATACTGGGCTGGATGGACCTTTGGTCTGACCCAGTACGGCCTTTCTTATGTTCTTATGAATATTTGGCAGGTCCTACTTTAATTTTTTTTAACTGCAACTACTTTAATAAGTTGGAATTACTAGTTTATATGAACATTTTCTTGTTTTCATACACAAACATCTCTCTTTGCAGCAATTTTTTTTTTAAGAGAGTGTTTGTTCTGGGGGCAGTTCCTAAACTGGTCACAGTCTTTGAAAAAATAGGGAACTTTTCTTTAAGAAGGCTTTTAAACGTTGCATCTGCAATGATGCACCTACTATCAATTACAGCAGTGGTCACCAGCTGGTCAATCACAATTGATTGGTAGATCCTAAAGGATCTCCCAATCGATCACGATCTCTGGTGGTGCAGTATGGCTGCCGCTAAGGCAGACTCACTGCCTACCCCAGCCCCACACCACTCCCGGAAGCGTCCAGTGCAGCCCCAGGGGCAGGGGTCTCCTTCCACACGCTCCTGCCTGCAAGCACCACCCCCACAGCTCCCATTGGCTGGCAGAGCTGCGGGGGCGGCGCTTGCAGAGGGGGCAGTGTGCAGAGCCACATGACCCCATCCCCCACAGTGTCCGCAGGGGTGCATTCACTGCAGTGTGGAGCCAGGGTAGGCAGGGAGCCTGCCTTAGCCTCGCTGCACAGCTGACTGGGAGCTGCCAGAGATAAGTGCTGCCTGGCGGGAGGCTGCACCCCAACTCCCATCCCTGAGCCCCCTCCCAGAGCCAGAACCCCATATCCTCTCCTGCACCCCAAAACACTTCCTGCACCCTTTCCCAGAGCCAGCACCCCAAACCACTTCCTGTACCCCAACCCTCTGCCCCAGCCCTGACCCCCCTCCCAGAGCCAGCACCCTGTACCTGCTCCTGCACCCCAACACTCTGCCACAACCCAGAGCCCCCGCCTGCACCCAAATTCCCTCCTAGAGCTTGCACCCCTCACCCCCTCCTGCACCCCAACCCCCTGCCCCAGACTCAGCCCCCTCCCACACTGTGAACCCATTGGCCCCAGCCCAGACCCCGCACCTCCTCCTGAACCCCAACTCCCTGCCCCAGCCCAGTGAAAGTGAGTGAGGGTGGGAGAGAGCGAGTGACGGAGGGGGGGAATGGAGTGAGTGGGGCAGGGCTTTGGGGAAGGAGTGGGGCCTCGGGGAAGGGGCAGGGTAGATGCTGGGTTGCCCTTATAATCAAAAACATTTGATCTTGGGCATGAAAAGGTTGGAGATCACTGAATTACAGGCATACAATATAGAATTTAGATGTCTAACTACTTTCTTATACCTGCTTTAAATGCCAGCATAGGATTGGAGAGGCAAAGGCCTCCAGGGTAAGACAAGAAGAAGAGCCTCAGGATGTGCTTATGATGGGATGCTAATCCTTCTGCTTACGGGGGAAGGAAAGCCAAAGCAGTCACACACTGTTCTGAAGCTCCTGTTTTGCCACTAGTGATGCCTGCTTGGAGAATAAGGGCACACATTAAATCAGGGATCAGCAACATTTGGCACACAGCCCACCAGGGTAAGCCCCCTGGCGGGCCGGGCCGGTTTGTTTACCTACCGCATACGCAGGTTTGGCTGATCGCAGCTCCCACCGGCCGCGGTTCGCCGCTCCAGGCCCATGGGGGCTGCAGGAAGCGGTGCAGGCCGAGGGATGTGCTGGCCACCACTTCCCGCAACCCCCATTGGCCTGGAGCGGAAAACTGCGGCCAGTGGGAGCTGCGATCGGCCAAACCTGCGGACGCGGCAGGTAAACAAACCGGCCTGGCCCGCCAGGGGGCTTACCCTGGTGGGCCATGTGCCAAACGTTGCCGATCCCTGCACTAAATAATGGCAGCAACTAAATCCTCAAACTAGTAAGGCGTACGTTCCTGGGTATTACTTACAGAATTGCAAGTTTTTTTCATTTTGAACAATGTGTCCTTTTGTGTGAGGAAAATGCTCAAAGTTAATCACATAATTTGGGTTTGGTGGTTCATTTTTGTCAACCCACTTCCCAACTGATAATTTCAGGGTTTTTATTTTTGCCTTTCAGAAAAACAGTGGGTTATTTTGAGGTCAAAAATATTATTAAAAACCAAAAACAGAAGAACCCTGTCAGAAAACGCTTTGCCTGTCTGTTTTCACAAACATATAGGGCTTATAGGTGGTTCAAGAAACAACTGAAAGGTTCTATGATCCTTTGATTTTTGGTGTGTAATGTTTAGTGTTGCAAGGCAGACTATTTAAATATACTAACTGCATTTAGAATTGCAAATTGTAATTCAGTGTATGAGCACTCACAGCATCAAATGGGTTCCAAATACTACTACTATATATCAAAATAAACAAGCACACACACATTTAAGGTAAGGTCAAAAAGTTAGCTTATTGCATACTCTAGCCACCACAATTGGATAATTGTTTAGATACAGTCTACAGTGGTTATTCTGAATACTAATTCACACAACATACATCTAGGTATCAGCATTATTTCTGCACCTTACACTACTGAACATGTTCCTCTGCTAAACTGCAGTGTCATTTCAAATACTCTAACCATTAAAGTACTGGAAAGCCTATGCAGTCTATTATTTAAGCAAGACTAACTCCTTTAGCGGTTTTTAACATTTACCAAAGATGAAAGAAAGGTCACATAATATTCTAGCTAGTTATTACAAGGTCAGGTCCCCTCTCATGGATGTTCATTTGAAGATTTCTGTGCATAATAGTCTATAGAGTCTAATTTCAAATCCTCTTCTATCTAGTCCTTCAATCTGAGTGCTGCAGATCACGCTTCAAGAGTATTTTTGAGATCTGTACTGCCCTTGCAAATAATCAGTGTTCACAGTGCTTTCATTTCCTCCTGCAAATGCTATCATGTTTGGTGAGCGGGTCTACAACAAGCATTTACAAGTATTTGTTCCAGGATAAAATTGTTTGTTACCCTAGCCTAAAGCTTAACTGACAAACAATTAACTCAGGTAAAAACAGTCCAGCATAGCCATACCCTTTGGGCCACACATTCACCCACTCTTAGCTTCACACCTACTTTTATGCAGCCCCTTGAGCTTATTATAGTCTTTCTACTTCTTGATTGCCATTTACCTGCTATTTCCTCCTCTTTCAAATTTATCTTAACATTTTACTGTATTCTATTTAGGTTTTTATACTGCACCCATTACCGTCATCTGTGATTCTTTTCCCATTATTCCTGCCTATGTTGGCTCCCTCGCCAATGATTTCTCCACTCCCTTCCTTATATCAACTGTTATATCCTACTTTGGCTGGTCTATGTTGTAAACTCTTTTGGTCAAAGGATGTTGTGTCTATTATTTTCCCTATAGAGCATCATTAACATTTACAGTAATAAATATTATTATCTGAAGTACACTACTCATGTTCTTGGCTTAATGTTCTCTGCTCCAACTAAGCATACTCCCTAAATCCCTTCCACCAAATGTACAGAGCACTATTGTAACAGACTGCAAACACTGCACACCTTCCAAGGCAACAGTTCCTTCTCTCCCTTTTCTTCTCTCACTTTCTCAAAGAACTTACCACAGTTCAGCAAAGCCAACTCAGTACCTCTAATAGTTCACTCCACTATGCCAAAATTAGCTTCTAAACACTGAAATACACTAGGTAAAGGACAAACCTGAGACAACCCAGAATTCACGTAGGATCAGACAGTCTGACAAGTAGAGTTACCAATATATTCCAGAAAATATTGGCCCAACTCCCCATGTAGACACACTACCCTAACTTAACTGCACTGAATCCTCCTCTAATTTACATTCTGCATCACAAACTGTCATATATCAAGATGGTATTTGTGACAGTCTGTATTCCTATGTTCACCCCTTTTACAAGACTATGATAAATTTTGTACAAAGTATGCCTCATGAGGTATCATTTGAAAACTCAATTTGCTGATCATTGTTGTCCTGGTAAAATATCTGTGGCAACATTGTATGTAAATCTATAAAATTCTACTGTATGATATTACTGAGACATGTTCCAAGTTTAGAAAAGCAAGCACAAACCAGTTCCTCAGAGACAAAAGGCAAACTGACACCTCAGCCAGGTGTCAACAAAATCAAATTGACAATCACCTGGTTAACTGGCCATTCTTTGGCAGGGAAAAGGGTGTGAGCGAGAAATTTACATCTTGGCAAAGGCCATCCCCACTGACTTTCTGTCTCCTGAACCCCAGCTGGAGATGATTTTCAAAGGAAAAAAAGAGAACTATAAAGGGAACAGATGACCCAAAATACTCTTCCCTTTCTGTGCATGGCATCAACATCACCTGAAGGACAAGGAAAGTAACACTGAACTGGGGGAGGTGTCCTGACTGAAAGGATTCCAGCCAGCAAGACTGCTGAAGCATGTGGTGAGGGAGACCCTTTGCTTTGAATTCATTTAGCTTGTTAAGTTAGACTTTAGTTGTTTTTTACCTTTTATTTTCTTGTAACCAATTCTTACTTTTATGCTTCATTACTTGTAATCACTTAATTTTTCTTCCTGTAGTTAATAAACTTGTTTTATCTTAACCAGTGTTTGGATTGAAGTGTTTGGGAAACTCCATCTGAGATAACAGAATTTGTGCATATCATTTTCGATTAATAAAATGACAAGCTTTATATGAGCTTGTATTGTCCATGAGAGTGCTGGGCAGTACTAAGATGCACATTACTGGGGGCAAGTCTGGGACTGGGAATTTGCTGGTATTACTCTGCAATGCAATTCATGAATGGCTGGCTATAGCACTCATACAATATAACTGGGAATGAATTACAAACTGGAGGCTGTGTGGGGGCAGTTCAGGAGTGGTTGCTCTTACAGCGAAGCAGTATAAAAGGCACCCCAGGTTGGAGAATTGAGAGGACACAGGTGTCCATCAGTCCAGATTGTACCCTGGTAATGTCACAGTACAACCATACAAGATACAAGTGTAAGCCTCAGATGGAAGAATAAGGATACAAACAACCAGACTGATTTCTGATACAGTAACTCCTCACTTAATGTTGTAGTTATGTTCCGGAAAAATGTGACTTTAAGCGAAATGATGTTAAGCGAATCCAATTTCCCCATAAGAATTAATGTAAATGGGGGGGGGGTGTTAGGTTCCGGGGAAATTTTTTTCACCAGACAAAAAAGTACACACACACACACAGACACACACACAGTATACGTTTTAAACAAACAATTTAATACTGTTCACAGCAATGATGATTGTGAAGCTTGGTTGGGTGGAAGGGGATGGGGTACTTCCCAGGGAATGCCTTGCTGCTAAATGAACTAGCACTTGGCTGAGCCCTTAAGGGTTAACAAATTGTTGATGAGTGCAAGAGGCTACATTAACAAGGCAGCACAAATGGAGAGGGAGGGGAGACAGCATAGCAGACAGAGACAGACACACACCTTGTGTGTGGGGGAGAGAGAGACAGATGCACACCGCTCCTTTAAGTAAGCTGACTCACTCTTAAATGCATTGTCTGTTTAAGTGGATCAGGAAGTTGACAGCAGCTGCTGCCCCAAGCTCTCTGTCTCTCTCCCTCTGTGTTCCACCCTGCTCTATATGGAGAAGGGGTAAGCGGGGTGCAGGGGGAGTGGGACACCCTAATATTAGCACTCCCTTTCCTCCTCCCCTCCCCCCCCCCGCACAGGAATCAGGAAGCTCCCGGGAGCAGCTCCAAGGCAGAGGGCAGGAGCAGCACATGGCAGTGGGGGGAGGAACAGCTGAACTGCTGGCAATTGATAGCCTGCTGGGCAGCTGCAGCACAGGGAACTTAGGGGAGAGGGGAGCTGATAGGGGGAGTTTATAGGGGGGCTGCCAGTCCACCCTGGTTACAAGCCCCCACCAGCTAACTCCAACGGGATGCTCTTCCTGTAAGCAGTGGACAAAACAGGAGGCTGCCAAACGACGTTAGAAGGGAGCATTGCACAACTTTAAACAAGCATGTTCCCTAACTGATCAGCAACGTAAGAACGAAACAACATTAACCAGGACCATTTTAAGTGATGAGTTACTGTATGTTCAAAAAAGATTTGGGGATATGGATCAAAAGAATATATTGTGCTGTGTGCTCCAAGCACCATCTGGATCCAAGAAAAAAGAAAACTTGAAAACACAGCAAACTCAAAATATACACTATATATTTTAATCAGTAAGTAGGTAAAAGATTCCCAAATCGAATAAGCTGCAGAGGCAAGAAGCCAGGACAGAACAAATTAGAATAATGGTCTGATGGCAGACTAACTGCATCCACTCACAACTCCTTTTGCTATTCCAGGCTTACACATGTGCTACACATCTCAATCATCACAGAATTACAGAAATTAGAGAGGGAAAAACAAATATGTAGTTCGTATTAAGTTTCTCAATCTATCTGTGTAGACTTGTTTCCTAGTGTTTTGTCCTGGCTATTTGTAAATGACTCAAGTGGCAGAACTTCCATTATTTGCCTTGGGAGACTATTCTACAGTCTAATACAAATATTAGGATTTTGTTGATGCTCAGAACAAGCTTTCCTTTGCTTAATTTCATCTAGTTTCTCCTACTTATACCATTTTGGATCACTCTAAACAATTGCTCTCCTTCACTACTCTTCCACAGCTGTTTTTACGTCTCCATAAATCAATGTTCTTTATTCAAAAACTTAGCCCCGATATGAATGTGATGCATAACCACCACAATCTGGATCAAGAAACTAACTAGTCAATGGCCAGATCATGTTAATTGACCTGCAGAGAACAACAGATGTGTGATTAAGTTATATTTTAAATAAATAAATGCTTTTTAAGAGATTTAGTAGAACTTGTACTATTCTGCTACAGTGAGATCTTGCACCAACTTGCTCTGTTTGGCAGTCCAGATAAATTCTGATTGGCAGTTAATTGTGCCATTCATAAAAATGGTGCTTTGATGTTTTTACAAGAAGAAATCAGTTTTCCATTTTGTATTTTTGGAAGCTTTGTGTGTTTACATAGTTTGCTGCTGACTATGTCAATAAAACTGGTATTTTAAATTGCCAACATTCCTATGATCTTGTAATTCCTACTCTAAAAGGGTCCAGGTTTTAATACATCACATAGAAATATGAAATATTCCAAAACTTATAAAATAAATGCAATTAAATACATAATTTACTATATGAAAGTATTCCTTTATGCAACTGCTGTTTTACTACAAGGAATCTCCCCTTATTCTTTTTTTATGTTTCCATTTGGCCTTGGATTACAATAGATACAGTCAAAAAGAACATAAAAACCAGGTTTTATGTTCTACCCTATGAAGGTTCCTCTGAACTCTTCCTTGGCCTAGAGCAGGCCTGCACAACATGCGGCCCGGGGGCCACATGCGGCCCGCGTGGGCTCACTGTGCGGCCTGCGGAGGGGTGAGTAGGTGGGCTCACTCTCCAAGGATTGGAGCTGTCTGGAGGTGCCTGCCTTCCACCCCTTCCTCATTCACACCTCATTCATTCAACAGGGCAACTGAATACAAAGTGGGGGGAAGATCTTATTCTACTTCTAGCAAAAAGACATTTTTCTTTTACCTTAATTATACTACCTTAGGGGCCCGCTATAACATATTACCAAGGTTCAATACAAAGTCATATAAAAGTTATACAAAAATGCATAATGCAGAGATTTATCTACAACTGCATTGATTGACTGTTGTGTGCAGTAATATAGTGACCCCTGGGGGGGTGAAGAGGGGTGTGATGGTGGGGCCGAGCGGGGAGGGGGTGGGTCCTATTTTACTGCTGTGATCTGGTCACCCTATGCACACTGTTTCTTTCCCCCTCTACAGGCTTCCACACCTCAGCGCTGGGGACGGAGGGGTTGTTTCCGCGGGGCGGGCGGCACTGCGGGGGGGGGGGGGGGCGCGTTGTTTCCGCAGGGCAAGTGGCGCTGGGGGGGTGTTTCCATGGGGCTGGGGGTTTCGGCCCTCAGCTGTTTTCTTTGGAGTAATATGGCCCTCGCCGCTTTACGAGTTGTGCAGGCCTGGCCTAGAGCAAGCTTTCTATTTTGCACATCAAAATGCTTCTAGCTCATCTTTCAATTCAACTAAGAAAAAAAATCCCACATTAATATTCATATCCCTCTAGTAGGTCCCCATTACTTTCATGCTTGCTTTTCAAATGTACAGCACTTGAAACAGAAGATCACAGGGGTTTAGGTTTTGTGAAACCCTAAAGAAATATTTCTAATTATTTTAAATGTTCTAAAAATATACAGAAGTGTTTTAAACAAACCATTTAATGGAAATTACTCAGAATGTGTTAAAATATATCAATTTGTTTTGTACCATCTATAAAACTCAACTATATTCCTTTCTGACCTCTCTTTCTGGCTTTTGTCTACTGTGAGCATCTCATCAGTCTTCTACCTCTGCACCTTAATGAACTGGACTTTCATCTTCTCTGTTCCAAGCCCATAGTCTCTGCTATCAGTTCTCTTTCTCCTTCAAGACCCCATCTTCCTGATTCCCTTATGCTTTTTTCCAGCCGCCCTCTAGTTTCTGTTTGCTACAGGTATCTTCTTCCCAATTCTGTCTCCTCCATTATAATCCCGCTGCTGAACTGTGCAACTTCCCCCACAACAATATTTTCTAAGTGGTCAAAATTTTTCAAAAACAGTTGCCTAAAGAAAGACACCTAAGGCTGTATTTCCTGGCCAGACTATATTTATTTAATTAGGTTTTTAAAAGGTAACCAAGTCATGGTCTGAGAAACTCTGTTGCTACTACAAGGTTTAAAGATAAAACTAAGGAGAATAACTTTGAATGACGGGTTGGCTTTAAATACTCCATCCCAATCAAACCGAGTAGGGAAAAGTATGTGAACCCACTCCACATGTGCCACCCAATACCTGAAATTCCCTTCTGAAAACAGAAGGACAAAACACTTATATGGATGCCTATACACTGTAGCGATGGGCACATTATAAATATGTAAAACAAATCTTTCCATTGACATTAACTTTTGAGCTAGGCCTGGCATTTTATTTTTAACTCACAAAGAGTCACTAAAGCTCAGCTCACTTCCGCAGCAACCAAAACCCAAATGCATGATTCTCCTCTCATTTACATGGGTATAAAAGCCAGCATAACTCTACTGGAGCCACTCCTAATTTACACTGATGAGAGAAAGAGGAGAACCAAGCCTCTTCATTGTGCACGTGTATTGTATATATGCACACATTCAGTTTTTTAAGTTTGATATCTGTTGCTGTACATAATGGACCAAATCCATCCCTAGTGCTGTGCTGACAATTCTCATGATCTGATGTTCTACTTAAAGCTCCAGCTTCTGGAGACAATTATATGAGAATCTCAGCTTTCATTTTAAAAGGATGAAGTTTCTAGTCACCATGTTTTCAGGGAAAAGCTTAAAATATGTGACACAAGTGAATCCTGAAAGCACAAAACACAAAAGACAGATAAAAGGAACACATTTTTTTTTTCCAATCTCATGATTTTGAAACCAATTGGATGACTTTTTGGGGACCAACAATTTTTGAATTTGTCAATACTGCTAGTAGCATTCCATTGACTTGAGTCAGATCATCAACCTCACTCCAACCCCTATATGCTAGGTAAAAATGCCAGAGCAGCATAAAGAGTCTCTAAAAAGTCCCAGCTCTGGGTGGGGAAGTATCAGCCAATATAGCAATTGAGGATAACAGCAGCAGGTTGTCCTTCCAAATACCTCCTCACAAGCCCAACTAGCCAAGGGACAGGAAAAAGAGTGTCAGGACCAGGGCCACGCATAGTCATGTGGAGAGTCTGGACAGCACATGGGACTGTCTAAATCATTTTCTAACTTTTTTTCTGGTGACCCAGTTGAAGAAAATTATGTCCGCAACCCGAAGGAGCTGGGGATGAGGGGTTCAGGGTGCGGGAGGAAGCTCTGGGCTGGGGCAGGGCATTTGGGGGCGGGAAGGGGTCAGGGCTCTGGGCTGGGGGGTTCAGGTTCTGGGGTGGGGCCAGGGATGACTGGTTTGGGGTACAGGAAGGGGCTCCAGGTTTCAGGGGATCAGGGCTGGGGCAGAGGATTGGGCCGTGGGCTTACCTCAGGCAGCTCCCGGTCAGCAGCATAGCAGGGGTACTAAGGCAGGTTTCCTGCCTGTCCTGGCACCGCAGACAACGCTGCACCCCAGAAGCGGCCAGCAGCGGTCCGGCTCCTAGGCGAAGGCATGCAAGCGGCTCCACGCAAGCGGCTCCACGTGGCTCTCGCCTGCGTGCAGAGCACCATGGCCCCTCCCCACCTAGGAGCCACACCTGCTGCTGGCCACTTCCAGGGCACAGAGTGGCCAGGTTAGTCCCTACCTAGTAGTCCCCCACTAGGTAGGGACTAACCTGCCTTAGCTGGGCAGCACTCCCGACAGGACTTTTAACAGCCCGGTCAGCGGTGCTGACCAGAGCCGCCGCAACCCTGTGCCTTACATTCCGTGACACAGTACTGGGTCACGATCTGCAGTTTTAAAACCACTGGCCTAAATTACACTATGTGCTGCTCCAGCCACCAGTTACCAGTCCTTTCAGAGGGGATAATAGCTGCATTAAATTATTACAAATATCTTTTAACAGCCCTTTTTAACTGACAGATTGTGCTCTCAGGGAAATGGCACTGTTAACCTTTAAATGAACCATTGTAAGCGCTGGTAATGTCCCCTATAACTGAACTGAAAATCTGTCAATACCAAGGCAATTCTCTTTCTACTTTCTATTCCTTTTACTGTTCTTCTCCAAGTAACTAATCTTTTCTGCGCCTGAACTTCTGAGGATTCTACCTTCCCTCCTGATCTATTCTATATTTCACTTTCACCTCCATTAGCTATCTTTTCCACTGTTGTTTCTCCAATTCATACCACATTTTTACATCCCAATTGGTTCCCAAAGGTGTACCTTCTTCTTCAGTCCATTCAACTCTCAATGCTCCATCAAAAACTATTGTCCTTTCTCCTCAAATCTTCTATTTTATTCTCAATTCTCTCACTTTCATTGCTACTTTCTATTCACGTCTCCAATACTTTTTGCCCTTGACCCTTTCATTTACATGATAATCTTTCACATAATAGATTTTGCTCTCTACCCACCAACTTCTACAGCCTTTCCTTTCCACATACACTTTTCATACTACAGTAATCTCCCCAGTGAGAATAGCAGGAGAAGAGGTTGTTATCACTCAGTGCCTTCTGTTAAATGATTCATCCCTACAGGTGAATTAACACACTACCATTGAGTTCTCAGTCACAAAACGTTGTGTGAAGTTAATTTGAGCATTCACTGGTCATATATTGTACCTTAGTCTGTCCAACCCCTGTAGCAAATTTTGATTTTTCCTTCAATCAATGTAATGCATTTAAGGCATTAAATGTCTCTCTATTGATGTTTTTGCTAAAAAATGTTTTGCTGATCTTTATATTGGTGTAAATGGCATCTTAATGACCACTACAAAAAAAAAAAAAAAAAAAGACAGGTCCCTTCCCAGAGTATTTTACCATCTAAATTAAACAAACAGCATGGATGACAACAAACAGGAATGGCGAGATATTGACGGGGAGGGGAGAAATGAGAAACAATGGTTATAATAGTGAAAAATCATGCTACACTAATTTTTATAAGCATCTTGGTAACCCATTTCTGGGATAATTATGTTTTAAAATTAATATATTCATATTTGGGGACACTGTCTAAAATGAAGACCTGAATAAAGGTCAGTGATATTAATTTATCCAGCAAATAAATTACAGATCAACTCTATTTATTCTAAGGCAAAATATTAAACAACTACAGCAATAACTGTATTTAGAAACAGCTGAAATAAAAAGGTCTCAATATATTTTAATGGTGCGGGCAAACAACACATAATTAGGGCTAACTTATTCTCCCTTATGCCTCACCAAAATTCAGAGATCTTGTGTTTAGATTTATAAAAAAACAGAAGAGAAGCCAAATCAGCCTTAATTGTGTCTTGTTTAATTGACAATTTGAAAGGCAAACTCTTTTCTAATGCGGCTGTTTTTTAAAATTATCACGTCTTTATTTCTGAACTGTTCTTTTTCCTCATTTGACTTTTTTTTTTGCACACATCTGAGAGATTCTGGATCAAATACTAAGTATAGTTGCTTCAAGCAGAAAAGGGGTTTTGTGAGCTCTTACAGGAACATTTTATAATTCAAGCTGTTGTGCTTCATACTAAAAGTTAACAAGGAGAAAGCTGTAATCACATTATGAATTGAACCATTTCAAAACTGAAACAACGCAGGAAGTAACAGAAGATCCAGATGAACATTTCTGTATGTATTCAACAAGCACTACAAGAGGAGAGCTGAAGAGTGGTCAAGATGAATATTTGCAATGCAATTAGGCTAGACAAGTAAATCTGAATGTATGCCAGCTGCAAGGGCTTGCCCTTAATTCACACAATCAAATATCTAGTGTTGCACAATGTCTAGCATCACTACCAACAATCTTAAAAATCTCATCAGATAACTCAATGTTTACTGAGCATTTTAATCAGGGACTGAATGCATTTCTAGCTATACTATGTAGCACACTCTCTCTGTTGGTCCATCACCATCTGTCACTTAAAGCTTCCATAAACACAAAATTTTTCAATTCACACAAACGCACTCTGCACTCAAACTAAGCTATCATTCAAATTTCGACATGAGAGCTGAATTCCTTTTTTAGTGTTCTTCAACTCTGACCCAGCTGTACCCCCTCCTTCACTGAAAAGGGCAAAGACAACAACCCAGCAAGTGGGACAGGCAAAACAGACCTCCTTTGTTCACATTTTTTTCCCTTTCAGTTTTCTATTGAGGTAAATAACTGAAAAGCTCAGCCAGCCTTCAGTGGCTCAGAAGAATGCAATATAGCTAGCTTGCAACTATGCTTTCCTGATCAACAAACAATATGATGAAACTTAGGGAGCATCATTTCAATATTAAGGAACAATGTACTGAAGCTTAGAACATCTTTTAAATGATAGTAGGAATAGTACAATTTACAATATTAATCAAACACATATGCATAAAGTGACAATATCTTTAATGTAACACTCAATAGGCACTATTTGCTTGCTATCTTAAAATTCAGCAAATCATCACTATAAAGAAAATATATTGAATGTTTTACATGCTGTTAGTCCACTCAAGAAGGCAATATCAAATCCATTGCATATTGCAGAGCAGATGACCTGCTACTTCATTCCCTCAGTTTACATTCCTGGGATATATATTTTTCAATGTTGCTTTCCATTTCATTCCTGCTCTGTACATAAAACAGAACATAAGCATACATGCAATAAGAATTATTATCAGCCTCTCCTAATGCCACTTAACAGTGTCGGCTTCAATTGTGTTTGGCTTTATCATCTGACAGCCAAGAAAAACATAGGGTAAATAATATCTCAATTCAAGGTGATTTGGGACAATTGGGAAAACTATAGAGCTACAGATATCCAAAACAGATTTATTTAGCGCTGCTTTTTGATATTCTGTAGTTTAATCTGTGTAATAGGCCAATTAGCCTTTTTAGGACTCAGTATTCCTTATATTCAAATAGTAACTGTAGAGATTCACTGCTTTGGCTAAAAAAAAAAATCGCCTTTGTCGACTTGAAATTTCAATCCTGCACACCAATAAAACAGGTAAATTAGGGTGATGCTCCCGCTCTCCCATTAACTCTGCTGAACAATTATAATCCTGTAGCTAAAGCTTATGCTGTCATTTTTGCAGAGACCACAGTAGAAGGCAATACCCCAACACAGCAGGGCCTAACTAGCAGCACCAGCAAAGTAGTAAACATCCACCTGAATGTTTACACCATTATCCTTTTCTCTCTTACAACCCTTCTCTCTAACAACAACAGAATTACTATCAATTAGACAATCTTTTCCACACTGGAGTTAAAGCATGCCAATTAATGGTCAGATTCTGATGCCCTTACTCAGGATGAGTATTTTGCCAGTGTTCCCATTGAGGTCAGTGAGACTAACTGCATAGTAAGGGATTCAGACTCTCACCCTATATATTCTCCCAACTGGTAAGATTTCATTTCAATGGCCTCTGCATAAAAAAATCCTATATTTACATTAATTTTACATCACAGATTAGATATCATTTCAGATATTTCTTACTTCAAATATCTGTTTTTGTTGTAATTTGTATTAAAAATATTCACTTGTTTAACAATTTAAGTCATTTTCTCAGTAATTAAACATTTTAAAATGAGTACAGCCATCAACCAATTGCATATAGATTTCCCTGAAATGCTTATATCATAACCCACCTCAAATACATGTAATATAAGAGATAAAATAGTTTGAATTAAAAATAGGATGTCTGTTGCTCCTGCAAATTGGTTTTCAAATAAATTCTTGCATCAATATTGTACTATCTGAACAACTTCTTCCATTTTTCAGCTCACATATTTATAGATATTTGTTGACCAAAGTTTGAGACTTTTCTCTCAGCACATATAGAGAACTGAAATCTAAAATGAGGGTCAGACGCCAACCGACACTGAGCAGTGCCCAGCTCCATCGATTTCATTCTTAAAGTGTAATGTTAATTATGTCAAACAACTGGAAAAGAAGTTGATCATACAGCTTCTGGAATTAATAGAAGTTTTACCATTGACTTCAATGAGTGCAGGATTAGGTTTTAAACTTTTATCCACTGTTCCACACTATATACTAAACACATTTTTAATTTGAGTCTAAACAGCAAAGCAACAGAGAAGGAAATACAACAAGGCTGAAGAATGGGAACATCACAATGAAAGAGCTAATCTTCACTGCCTCGCTCTAGGTTTTGTCTGAGTAAAGAGTGCAACATTGGACCCTACATAAACAGAAAAATTCACATTCCTAATAGTATTAGACTCCCATACTACAGTCTCACACCATTTTTATGTCCTTTACCTCACCACACGAACACCAAAGAAATGTTTCGCATCGGATGGCCAATATGGAGCAGCACTGGAGATTTGACTGAACCACAAGACTATCTTAAATTTGTAACAGCTTGGAAGTCATGCTTTTTTTCTGATAATCAGATACCATTTACTATTTAACTCCAAGGCCTTGATTGAAACACATTCAACACTTTTGTGCTCAATGGTATAGTAACAGATCAAGGTCAGGTTAATTATTACTTTTTAACTAAAAGGTAAATACATTTGCCACACAGACTTTATGTTCATTTTCTGCTCATTACTATTAAAAGGGAAGAAGCAGAGAAAAGGTGCTGATGAACACCTCAGTATCTATGTACCGTTAAGCTGTTGCAACCATAGGGTATACAGTATTTACCGGTATGTGCATATAAATTTAACCACTAGGAAAATGCAGAAAGGCCGTTATTGATGAAGCTGCAGGACATTTTTGGGTTAAAAATAAAATGGTTCTACTAAATACATTGTACACCCTCAAACTACAATGATATATTTGACAGATTTCAAATTAAGCTAGATTGTGCTGGTCTAGATCTAATGTCCGTCTGTATAATAGGGTACAGCTAAGAAGAAAAACAACACTAAATAGTGATAAATCACGAATGCTTTAGTAGCAGTGAATGATCCCCCAGCAATTCGCTTCGTACTCATGAGAAAACTGCTCTACAGCCGGGAAACGCGTTTAGCAGCGTGCATGAGGCTCTTCAACCCTAATCCTAGGCAGCTTGCTACTTCAGCATAGACAGCTCCTTCCCTCCGTGTATCGTCAGGGAGACGGGCGCAGGGGGCGCGGCGGGTGGGAGGAGAAGGCAGCAGCTACAGCTGCCTGAGCCAAGGGAGGCAGCTCCTTTCCCTCGCCGCTGCGCATTTGCAACCCACTTACGTGCAAGGGTGAGCAAAGGCGGCGTGCGGGAGGCAGGGGAAGAGGGCGCCCCGCGAAGCAGGCAGCCTGTTGCCCCCTTCTCTGCGCGTGAAATGGCGACCTCCCCGGCTCCGCGGAGCGCGCCGCGTGCGAGGTCAGCCCGGCGGGGCTGGATCCCGGTCGGCGGAGAAGGAGCGCCTCTTGCCGTGGCCGGGCGGGGGCAGCAGGGATGGGAGAGACTCTCCCAGTCCCAGCATCCGTGCGGGCGTCGGCACAGGCAGTCCCGCCCCATGCACCGCACACCGGCCCCCACGCAGCTCCAGCAACCTGCCGCTCGCAGACCGTGCCCCGGCCCCCAGGCGGCCCTCCCAGCCCGCACCTGTGGCGCTGCCCCGCCGGGTGCCGCCTGGCCCAGGGCGAGGGCCATGCCCGGGAGCCGCACGGGCCCCGCGCCGATGGGGCGCTAGGGGAACACGCACACACACAGGAACGAACGAACGAACACACACACACACACACACACACACACACACACACGTACGTCCCCGGAGGTGGGGTGTATAAATAGCTACATGCAGCCCGGGGCCACCACGGCACACACGAACCCCGGGGGACGGGAAGCCGGTCTCACCCCCGCCAGCCGCCCCGGAGCAGGGCTCCCCGCAGACCCCACCGCGCGCCCCGCCGGCCCCCGTCCTGCGCAGCCCCCGGAGCGTGGCGGGGACGCTCCAGCCGGGCGTGCGCCCGCCGGGCTGCCTGGGCATTTGGGGGCAGCCGGCGCGGGACGCCGGGAGCCGGAGGGGCGCGGGGTCCCCATGCCCGGCGCTGCAGCGGCGCCGCCTCTCCCCGCTGCCGCAGGGCCCGGCGAGGCGGCGGCCTCTCCCCAGGCTCCCCCCCGCGGCGGGTACTCACGGGTGGCAGCGGACCCACTGCCCGGCACGGGGTGGTGGTACGGCGCGCACCTCCCGCGGCGAGCCCCTGGCCCTCCTCCTCCTCCCCGCTCGGCAGGCTGGAGCAAAGCGCTCCGGCAGGCGCGCTCCCGAGCCTATCCCCTCCCCACCGCCCCCGACACTGCCGCGGGGCGCGCGCCCGCCCGCCCGGAGGGAGCCGAGCAGGTTGCGGGCGCGCGCGAGCGTGCACGCCGGGGAGCCGGACAGACAGCGGCGGCCGGCGGCGAGCTGCTCTCCCCGCACCCGCACACCTGATAGCGGGCGGGGGGAAGCGGCGGGCCTCGGCCGCTTGGGCTCGTTAATGCTGCGCGCGCCCCGGCGCAGGAGATTGTGCAGCGCAGATACGGGACTACAATTACCCCTGCAACTTGTCCCAGCCCCTTACCCCCAGCCTGGCCAGACGGAGAACAGCCACTCGCGTCACAGGCGTGTGCCCTAGGGAAAGGTGTTCCTAGACATCTACAGCTGCTACAAGGATTTCCAACACGGGGGGAGGGGTTATTCCACCTGAAACATTTTTTTCAAAACAGACTAGTCCCTCCCCCAGTGTTTAGCAAAGAATAAACCAACCCGCCTTTTCTTAGTCTTTATGAAACTGGCTGTGAACAGCAAACCGCAGACTGGTCTGTTTGCACCTTCGCCCGGGAGAGAGATGTAAAACGCCGACCACGAGCATGAGTACCACAAAAGGAAGCGAGGTGGATGCTGTTCCCGCAGTACCAGTCAGGCGCTGTTAGGAACAGAGGTTCCGATTCCGCGAAGGGAGCAGCACACGCAGACCTTTACACCCAGAGTCCAATTCCAAGACTTTATTTTAAATACACGGTATTTTTAACCTCATAGTGTCCCTTTCGATAGAAAATGTAGAGTAGTTTCTAACTGGAGCTAGGGATTATTATTGGTCTTTATTAAGTGTATTACAATAGCACCTAAGAGGAGCCCTAGTCATTGTACATGAACCTGTTGGGGTAGGTGCCTCTGTTGCAATTGCTTGCCATTTAAGTAATGCTATTTTACATCCGGAAGCTGACTTTCAGAGTTATTAATATAGTCATTAGTTATTAACAGTCCTGATCACTAAATATTTACATATGCTTAACTTTTCACACAAATAGTCCCATTGAACTCAATTACCCTACTCACCTGCATATAGTTAAACACGAGTGTTTGCAGGGTTGGAGCCAATACTTTTGCTCTGGCACTGTACAACAATGCAATAAATACAATAATTTTTAAAATACCAAATTCGGGCAACTGAAGCTTAGGGGCCAAAGTTTGGGAAATGCTGTATTTCCTGTAAAATGATGATGAGCCATTACAGCTCCTTCTTACAGGCTGTGACTAGAAGGTTTTTCATTCTCATTCTGCAGACCACCTTCCACATCCATCTCTTGATACCAATCCCTTGCTCTCTCCACTTCATTCTTTGTTCCAACTGTCCTAAGGACTATCTGAAAGGGCTCCAAGCACCAGACTAGAGTCTAGAACAGCCAATAGCCTATCCAAATTCTATACTACTGAATTTCAAACCATTCACAAGTAAATTTAATCTACATTCTCAATACTTCCATAACTCTAGAAAGTTGGATACTTCCTGGACATAGTTACTAAAGATGAATCAACCCACAAGATGAATTCTATGGCACTAATTTATTAGTGAAGAACACGTTTGCAGTGTGCAAAAAGCTTATCCTAACTCTCCTGACTGTACTAACAAAGCCATCATTACAACTGTGGCAATGTTAAAGCTGTACTACTGACCTACTGAAAACACAGTGGATAAATGATACAGCACAAGTTTAAATATCCAGAATTTTACTAAATGGTAAATTAATTGATCGCCACTTTAGATTCCATAGATACTAAATTCAAGTCAATGTTGTGCAAGATATTGGATATTATCAGTTTGTTGTCCAAGATTAGATGGATGAGGGAAAGTCTATCTAGACTAATTAACAGTGTTAACGTTTAAAAAAAAAAACAGTAAGCACTCACATAGTACACCATGATGTAATTTACTTCTACTTCTGCACTTACACAGCCTTCAGATATAGCATTCTCTGATTCTCATCTAATTTATTTTTGTTTATCATGAGTGTAGCAAAAATACAATTTTAAAAACCCAACAACCTTCAAGAGGAAGCCAGAGGGCCCAGAACACCATGGTGCTGCCTAACTTATCCTCATTGGACACAGTTCTGTTAAGAGATGTGTTGTCTTCCTGGCTGAGGAAGTACAGGCACAAAACGCTGAGAGCAGCATTAACATCCAGAAAGATATCTGCTTGTGTTCCCACCAGATTCTGAGAGTGACCTTGCAGAGCTGCAGCAATGAGCTTCTACAAACTTTGAAGGAACGATAGCATGTAGTACAGCTTTTGCTCTTTTACACCCTTTTGTGTGCATAACACATATCTTAATACAATATTAAGTATACAATCACACAAGTCACAAAATTCAAAGTCGTGGTTTCCACAGTAATTTGAGCTCAGGAAGTTGTGTGTGAGATAGAATATATATTACACACACACACACACACACACACACACACACACACACACACACAGAGAGAGGAGTAAGTATACATTCAAATGTAGACATTCAATAGCATAAACAATAATCCAGAATACCAACTATTTATGATGTGCACAGTTTAAGCTTCTGAGGGAACCTTCACTTTTCTTCATTTAAGTTTTCAGAGTGACTCTGCGCAGCTTTGCATTCTACCAAGTCATTTTACTACCATTCTGGTTTTGTAATGTTTTACTCTCACTTTGCTGAGTGTAAGTGACTGCACAAGCTGCCAGGCAGTTGAGAATTCTTCCCTCAGCCTTTGTGCTGCATTAACACTACCTTTTTCCATTTTACATACTGCATTAAATACTAAATGTATTAATCCTTTGATATTTGTCAATTTTTGGTCACTTAAACACCAGTCAGGTGATATAACGTGGCATATGACACTGATATAATTGACATATAGAAGGCTTTCTCATAAGTACCTGTGCTATAGCGTAGAGAAATATATACCATGTATATAGGCATAGAGTCCATTATGGATGTCAGTCATGACATGGACACCTGTGAAGCATGGGTAGGAAGAAGCTACCAGCTAACATGTGCTGAATGCTGATATAGGGAGGAGAATGGTATCAGCTGAAAAAAAATTGTAAAAATTTTGCTCCTGATCCAACTCTCATTAAAGAGAATGGAAAGACTCCCACTGACTGTAATGTGAGTTAGTTCAAGTTTTACACCACCAGTTGCTTTGATGTTACTCATGCTGATGTATGGAGCAGAACGCAGTGAGGATAAGAGATACAAATTTCAAAAGCACCTGAGTGACTTATTGAGTTATATTGAAAGTAAATGGGTCTTAGACTCCTAAGTGACTCAGGCACTTTTGAACATTTTATCCAAGGTATTATGGGGTCATCCCTGGCGTATCCTGGGCACCTTTTAAGGTGGGAGTGGCCAATCCAGGTGTTCTCCTGACCTCTTCTTTTACCATAAACCACACAATAAACTGATTTAGCAAATTGTTTTACATTTATAACTTGGTACATTTCCATCTAATTAATTTTTTATTATTACTAATTTCTCAGCGGGTCTGCTGATACTGTATATTCACCTTTCCTTAATGGCTATTTCTGGGTTGCTGTATTAATGCATATAGGAAACTAGTATTTCTAGGCATCAGATAAACTGATTTTAATATAGGAAAACTAAGTAATGCAAAGCAGAAAAAGATAAGATCAAAAGCTCTAGTGCTAAAAGTCTAATGTAAACGCGGCACTGTTTGGTATACAGTAACAAGCTTACATTTCACAGCATGCCATCTGGGATATATTCTTTTGATGTAAGATGTAGAGAACTTGTCTGGAAAAGAATCACACTGAAGATGAAAAAAGAGAGAATGCACACGTTGAGCTGTGTTGTGAAGAACTTGATTCTTGAAAATAATTAATATCTAATTTACAGCTTCAGTGCACAATAAATATCAATTTCATTGTCCACAAACTGATATTTTAATGGGTCCAGTTGATAATTCCTTTTTTAATTAAACTCAAGGGTATGCCACAGAGTACTCCATGGCAGATACTCCATGGCAAACTAGTTGTTTTTATTGATGTCAAAATTATGCTTATTGAGATCAAAAGAATATTGCTACTCTATATTTATGTATTATATTTGTATCTAACTGGGTGAAATTTTATCTCCATTGAAGTCAATGGGAGTTTTGCCATTAACTTCACTGGAGCCAGGAATTTATCCAGAGTGTACAGGGACAGATGTTATGTAGTCTGCAAACTCTAAATATTTCTTGTGCATGACTGCATTATTCACCTTTCTCTCTTGTAAAGAACATCTCACTCAAAAGTTCTTAAAAATAGGAAGCCTAAAGTCAGGCTTAACCTTGAGAAATTTATCTAAAACACTTCACGGGTTAATCATATAATCCAGGGAATTTGCCTTTTCTCTGGAGTTTTACAAAACAGAATGTGAGCATGGGGGCAACTCTCCTTTTAAGATGGTCAGTTTTGATTAGAGTGTGAACTAATTTTTGTTAGTGAAACAGTTTTGCATTACTCTGTATCTCCTGATCCAGCAAAGATTTATGCACCCTTTTAACCTTACATATGGTCAGTAGATTTACTGATTTCAGTGAGACTACCCAGTGTGTAAAGTTAATTGTGTGTTTAAGTATTTGCAGGATTGGAGGTTGTGAGAGATTTAGGGGTGGTGGAGGAGAGAGTAAATTTGGTGAGAAGGGAAATTGATCAAGGAATAAGTTCTGCCTTTTTTGCTCGTTTTTCCCCCCAAACTCAATTTTGTAATATGAACTTTGTCCACATGATCAAATGTATTAGGACTCATGAGTGAGGGAGTTTGGGAATGAAGGATTTTGCATGAACAACTACCAAAAAAAAAAAAAAGAGGGGAAAATGGTGGTAAAAAAAATTGCACCATATAACAAAAGTCAGATGGAAGTGATGCTGGGGACTTTACCAAAGTTCTTTAGGGCATCATTCTCGTTAGTTTGATTTCCTGAGATACTCTTTATTCTAAATCCTTTGGAGCTTCCAAAGAGGAGATGCCATTGGATCACATACAGGCTGTTGCCCTAAAGGCTTATATGTTTTGATGCTTTGAAGCAGTTTGAGACAATCTCTGGATAAAGTTGTAGGGTCTGTTATGATTCCCTGAGGAAGAAAGTCTTTGAAATTTAGTTTGATGTCCTTGTAGCTTTTTTTTTTTTTTTTTTTTTTTTTTTTAAGTGAATGATTAATTTCAGGTTCTAGTCAACCATTATAATGATTCGACCCCTCTAATGCTAATGAAATGAATGTTGTAGCCATGTGGGTCCTAGGATATTATCTCATCCACCTTGTCTCTCTACTGAAATTAGATAGAAATCAAAAATTATTTTTAAAAATTTCATTCTAATTCTTAAACTAATGCACTTCATTTTTGAGAGCTGTACAATTAGGGCCCAATCCAACTCCTATTGAGTGAAGTGTGAGTATTTCCATTGACTTCAGTTTAACTGGATGGAGCCTTTATTTGCAAATTAATTACCATTATTTAGTTTCTCTTGCTAAGCAACTAAACATTTTGCCTAGAATCTGTTAACAGGATAGCATCAAGATAAAGAATTATACTTTGCAAGTTTCCTTACCTATGTTATTAGTAATGCCTGAAATTATTAAAAAGTGAGTTTTCCTATTTGACTTTACTTTTCAACATTGTTATTTATCTAACTTCACAAGGACATAAGAGAGATCCTTGCCCCCCGCAAGCATAAAGTCCATATAGACAAAACACGCATGCCTAAAATTAAGCACACACTTAAGTGTCTGTAGGATTACAGACAAGAGCCTGAGGTGATGTTTGTCACATGTCTTGCTAGGAACAGGATTTTTGTAGGTTTCATCATCCCTACCTATCACCACTATCCCCAAAGTGGTCTGGTGAGTCCTGCTGGGCACAGGGACAGCAACATGTTCTTAAAACCTAAATTTGGGATCAAAACTTTACATCTATACTTGGCTAATACACTATCCTCACATAGATAGGCCAGATTATATTAGTGTGTGTATTTGTTCCCAATACAGGAATAAATTATTTGTTTGTTTATTAAGGCAGGGGGAAGGGGAAAAATCACCCAGTAATTCTCACCCTCTTCACCCACACATAATAATGCAAACATAGAAGTGGGGGGGGGGGGAATCACCCAGTAATTCTCACCCTCAGTAAAAGGAAACACTTCTCTAGATTTCCAAATTTAAATGCTATTTCTTCTCACTAAAAGTAGATACACAATATGAATAAATCAACAGTAAATTGAATCAGTCTCTTTGCTTTAGTATATAGTTCATTTAGTTAGCAACAGAGCCCATAATGCAAAATTACACACTTAAAATTACCATTGATTTCTGCTTTAGGTTTTGTGTGGTCCTGTGCAAAGTCATATAGAAGGCCCTTGTTATACTTCAAACTTGCAGTCTGGGGGAAGAGGAGTTGGAACGTTTTGAAGCTGATCAAGTTGGGAATAGAGTTTTTCATTTTATCCCAAAGGGGAGGGACAGTGTTGGGTTAAAATTCTACAGTCCTCACATATTCAGTATTAGTATCCACACATCATAATGCAAACATAGATAGTATATGTAGACTAATTAGCCACACTGCATGTGTTAACACATGGTAACATTTGTTAGCAAATACTAGAAGATAAAATCGTCATTCTTTCCCTGTTCTTGCCCTTCTGTGTCCATTTTTTCCTCAGACTAATTTTAGTATTATTTTCACATTTAAAAAAAATCTTATCATTTGTATTACCATAGAGCCTAGGGGCCCCATTTATGGATGAGGAACCTCCTTGTGCTAGGCACTGTACAAACAGAACAAAAAGCGTCAAAAAGCTTAAAATGTCCAGTTGCTTTGCCACCCTCCATTTCTTTTCTCATCCAACTTAAAGACAGTTCTCTTTTTCAGCCCCCTAAAAGATATTTTTATCCTGCATTTCTCTATTCCTATTACTTACTACATATTTTCAACCCTTATCTTTGATTTTCTTCTCTTCTCTCTTGAACCCCTTCCTCCAATCTCCCACTTCACCTTCTTTAACAATCTGTCTCTCTCTCTCCACCACTTTCTCTCTTTTCTCCCTTGGTTAGTCTCACCTCCTTTCTGCCCACACCCTCAGCCCCACTCAGTCCTTTTGCATCTTCTCTTTCCACTCTTATCATCTGGCCAGAAGCCCTCTGATTCCTTCTGCAGAGTGAAATAAAGGGAGGCACCTGCTATTGAAAATGCTGGTAGTGAGGTCTGGTGTCTCTCTGTTTCACTACTCTCCACTGGAGGACCCAGCCTACAGCAATCCTCATTATGTCAGACCTCTCCTGTCTATCGGCCATATTGTGCTATCGACTTTCAAGCAGAACTTCCCACTGAAATTAGTGGAAAGTTCTGGTAAATAAGTGAGGGCAGGAAAAACGGCCTTGCTGCTTGGGTTCTGATCCCAGGGGAGGCAGTAGGGTGCTGATCACAACAGGTCCTCTGAAAACTGAGTCAGAATGAGAGAGTGCTTGTGACTAGAGCTTAGAGTTGCCAACCCTCCAGGATTGTCCTGGAGTCTTCAGGAATTAAAGATTAACCTTCCATTAAAGAATATGTATATGATGAAACCTCCAGGAATATATCCAACCAAAACTGGCAACCCTACGCTGATTTCTTCGAATCTTCTTACTCTAGCGGTAGCGGTCCTCCCCATTCAGGCCACTTATCCATCTCTATCTGACATATGCTAGTCTTTGACGGTCATGGAACCCACTCACTTATTCAGCAACAGCTTCCTAGCTCCTTGTAAAAGGGAGATTTGCCACATATGCAGTAAGCTGTTCAATTTTACACTTTTTATATGCAAGATAAAGTTCTTCTTTACAACACCTCTGTGCTAAATGAACTTAGTTTGCTTTTCAGAGCAAAATGTAGTATTAGTGCCAGCTGCTATCTATGCAGTTTTACAGCAAGCAGTGTCACAAGAAAAAAAAAATTGAGAATAGGATTGTCACATATTGACCAGACAAAAATTGAACAAGTCCCAAAGCTAGCTCCACCACCATGTGACCTCTGGAAATCCACATCCAGAGTTCCAGATGGAGTTTAAAGATATTAGTCCCTCAGTTTAGTGCATGAACAAGTATTGTAGCCTTGGGGACAGAGAATAAGATCCCCTGGTATGCATACTAGCTACATACACTCAAGTAGAAACATCTATAATATTAGCTCATGTTCCACCCACTCCCATTCCTTAGTGAATTACAAAGAATTCCTTTATTTCTTTCAATCTACAATAGCACCATTTAATTATAGTATTTTCCTCTCTCCACTGATAATTCCCTTTTCTTCTAATTTATTTGTTCTCCTTTTATCCCCAGCACATTCTTAATGTCAGTCCACCTTCTAAGGAAATTACTTCCTCCTCTCTGGTATCATCGAGGTCTGTCTCCTATATGCTTGCTAAATTACCTCCAATATCCAACCCCTTTGTCATTGGTTTAGTACCTGCCCCAACTTCTCTGAAGTTATATTTTTATTATACAAGTACCCTTGCCCAACTCTCCAAAAACAACCCCCCTCCCTGACCAATTCTCCAACACTACTTATCATCTTCCTTTATTTTAGCTACATGATTTAAAAAAGGAGCTCTCTCTACACCAGTGGTCCCCAATGTGGTGCCCGCCGGGGCATTTATGTGTGCCCGCCATCAGGGCTGGCACCAAGGAATGAAGAGGAGAGGAGCGTATCCGCCGCAGAACCTGCCATCGAAATGCCGCCAATGAGCGCTTCTGGCGGAGAAGCGCCCCACTGAAATGCCGCCGAGGAGCGCTTTTGGCGGAGAAGCTGCCACCAAGGAGTTCAGCCACCGGAGAACGTCGCCACCGAAATGCCGCCGAGAAGCGTCGCTGCCCGCCGCACTCTTCTGAAGGCATGAATGTGCTCTTGGACACAGAAAGGTTGGGGACCACTGCTCTACACTCTTCAGTTATCTCTCATTGAAAAAGAGAAAGCTATATTACTGTTTCAGTTATTTGCTGAATGTCTTAAAGTATCTTTCAAGAGATAGGCAAGAAACATTTGTGCTCAACTCAGCCTAACATTGTCATTTTTGAACATGAGAGACAAGATTATTTCTTGTTTTGTTATTGCACTTTGTGTTATTTTTTGTTCAAAGGCACATACTCAAACTCAAAAAGTAACTACGAGAATTACCTTACCCAAGTATAACTTTGTCCATGAAAAACGGGAAAATAGTTGAGGACAAAGATTATTACTGTAATCTTTTAGCAATTAATAGCTACAGCAGCATTAACTTTCAAAAGTAGGCATTCATGCACTGACAACATTTTAAAGTGAACAAGAATGCTAGCAGAGCGGGTGGAGGGAGGGAGTCAATGTTAGAGTACAAACCACAAGAAGTTAGCCTGTAAGAGAGTTTATCTGTGAGAGTTTGTCAGAAATTGGAGCTAATGCATGGAAAGTGCTGAGGTTTTCTGGGAAAGGGTTAACGAAGAACCTAAAGTAACAGAGAAAGTCATTTCTGAACTCAGACAGGAACACTAGCATATCTTCCATTCCTAGGGAAATAAACCTAGACCCTGATTTTCACCAGATGTTGTCCTAGACTTTGATAGTAAGATGAGACTGGTCCTACAACAAGGCAAGATGACTTGCCTGAGCAGATCTAATGCAATCCTAAACATCTTCGCTGAGACGAGAGGGATCAGATGCACCTGACAGCAGTTGACTGCTCGCCAGCAACGACCAATGCAGCCTGTTTCATAACAATAGAGACATTTAAGTAGAGATTAGAGATATATTTCTTGGACACAGACACCTACCAGTGCACATAAGTAGTATATTTAACAGAATAAAGGCCAAACATAAGCCCACAAAAGCTTATGCCCAAATAAATGTGTTAGTCTCTAAGGTGCCAAAAGTACTCCTCGTTCTTTTTACAGACAAGAGGTTAACATTAAAATATAAAATAGCCATAAAGGGTATTGTTTAATTCAAATTAAATGAAGGCTTGCAATCTTATATTACTGTAAAGCTATTCAAGTATATCTGCATCAGATTAGAAAATATAAAACCTGTTGTGTTACTGTCTGGGGTGATGAGATTTACAAGGAGCAATGTGTTTGGCTTTTGAAAAAACAATCTGACAGCGCGACCTACCTTTTTTGTTTCTTTTCAGGTGTCTGGGGAGGAAAAGCTGTCCAGGGATTGTCATGGCAAATGAGATATATATTTTTGATTTGTTGTTTAGGGAGCCCTGAGAGTCACACTCCTGAATGGGAGATTAAGAGTTCTATTCACTGCCCTATCCAACCCTGGTCATGTGCCACTTAATTTCTGGTTTCTCCTCTGCATTGGGAATCCTCTTACTTGCTTTCTCTGAGCAAGAAGAGATACAAATAGTGTATGACTAGTCTAACCATCCTTCTAGATCATTGCAATATCTTTCTTTCTAATCTGCTCCAGAACAAAAGAATGGGT
This sequence comes from Macrochelys suwanniensis, assembly GCA_033296515.1. Classification (NCBI taxonomy): domain Eukaryota; kingdom Metazoa; phylum Chordata; order Testudines; family Chelydridae; genus Macrochelys; species Macrochelys suwanniensis. The sequence goes on from CM065775.1 coordinate 293,052,678, forward strand.
TTTTTACCCCTTTTCCTGTAAAAGGACTAACTGGATAACTAGCCTTAATTCAGGAGGAGTAGATCTGTTATCCAGTTGGCCACTCCCTGGATATGGCTGCTGTTAGGCACCAGTCAGCCTAGCAGTGGCGATTTAATGAATAAGCAATCCACAGAAATGGAATGTGAGTAATTCTGCTCTATAGGAGTGACATAGCAATGGTCTGGAATAGTATAAGGTTGTAGCAATGCTACATGATTTCAACTAATAGATTCTGGATATATTCTGAATTCTTGAACCAGTATTCTGCTTTTCTTTTAATATTTTGTTTTACGTGAATAGTTCCTACTTACTCTCAAAGTAAGCCTATAGCAGCTGTACTGAACTGGGGAGAAAAGACATTTTGTTGACTGTCTGCAATGTGCTTAAGTCAGTATAGAGGAAAAGACAGTTGCTTTCCCAAAGATCTTACAGTCTGAAGTAAATGGATAATACAGGGAAGACAAAATATATTGGATGATCAGGAACTGCGAATCCAGTTCAAAATGGGGCAGGGATGTTGATGTTAGTGAATACTGTGTGCCAGTGTGGTCTCACAGCAGTGACACTAAACTCCTTGATACTCAACTGACTAACACCATGCGCATAGTGTCAGGGATGCTCAAATTGACTCCAGTTCACTGGCTCCTGGTCCTATCGCACATCCAGCCTCCCCAGATTTGAAGAGTTGCCCAGACATCTCACTTTTTCAACCATGTCAATGCAAACACAAGGATCCCATTGCACGATGACTTCAGAACCGGCCAAGCACAAGATTAAAATCCTGTAACCTTCTATGGAACTGCATCAAGACCCTTACACTCAACTTTGATGCTGAGGTTCAATGGAGAGCCACATGGAGCGTTTTGACTGCTCAAAACAAACAGCTCACCATTGACCATGCAGAGGAACCATTGGGTTTTGATTTATGTTGGAGAGACTCTTGCAGATTGAATTGCATCAGGACATCTCATGGGAGATGTGGACGAACCCTCTTTAAATGGAAAATGGGGCAAACACCCGTATGTGACAGTGGTCACCAGGCACAAACAATGGAGCACATCATATCTGAGTGTCCCCTTCGTTCTTTCGCCGGAGGACTGAAGGACATATACCAGCTCATTGCTGCGGCAATGTGCTGGCTATAAGTTGAGTGTAAGGGTCTTGATGCAGTTCCATAGAGGGCTACAGGATTTTAATCTTGTGCTTGGCAGGTTCTGAAGTCATCGTGCAACGGGATCCTTGTGTTTGCATTGACATGGTTGAGAAAGCGAGATGTCTAGGCAGCTCTTCAAATCTGGGGAGGCTGGATGTGCGATAGGACTGGGAGCCAGTGAACTGGAGTCAATTTGAGCATCCCTGACACTATGCGCATGGTGTTAGTCAGCTGATAAACACAACACTGTATATTGTATTTTTTATCCATGTGGATAAATACACTTCCTCCTGGACTGCCTTACCTGCACTCTATCCACTAAGCCCCTTTCCCAGGGATTTACAACATTTCAAGCCAGCTGCAAACAACCACTATTTTTAAAAGTCAACCTCCTAAGGAAATGTTTCTTTTTCTTCCCACCCCAATGTGTGCAATTCAGACAAATCTGAAATAGCCCAAAGCCAGGCATTATTCAGCACTGCCCCATGACAGGTTTAAGTCTAAAATCTAGCTAACCTGTACAGCTAGAAACGAGAACTCTGTAACATTCATCCCCCTTCAGCATCAATGGGCCACAACAGCACTTGCTTCCAGTTAAGTTCTCTGATTTTAAAGTTGTGACAAGGCTATCCATAGCAAAATTATGTTAAGTCATTTTCAGAGGTTTCAGGTTTAATTTCCCTCTTATTCCTAACCTTTCCTCATGGTAACAGAGCTACGTGATTTTCCAGGTAGAAGGATAAAAATTAGTTCCAATATAACTTTCAAACACACAAACCTTCCTAAAATATTTTTTCTGCAACACTTGTGACTATTGACTTCTTGTTTATTGGATTGCATGATTGCTTGTCTTATCTGTCTTCTACCTCCCTATTTCCCAGTGCCTGACATAGCTGAAAAAGAAGCCAGACACAGTCTAGAAAACAGCTTTGAACTGACAAGACCGAGTTCCTGGTTCCAGCTGAGCAGCCACATTAATCCACTGAACAGGAACCAAACCAGCAGTTTTGCTGGAAAAAAAAGACCATACACTTGAGATATATTCTTATCAGGTTAGAAAGCAATTACCTTAGTGTGACCGGGGTCCCAGTGGGGGCCAGCTGTGGTCACTCAATTAGGGTGAACTGCAAAGAATGGGGCAGACAATCCCCCAAAAGCTGGTGGATATTCCAATACTTAGATTTACCAAGCCAGCATAAAACAGCTTCTTTATTACCTTACTGGTTACTCAGAAGTTCAAACAACACAGTTCCCTTAAAGTGATCCAGCCTCAGGACTCCATCCAGGTACTGAAGTCAAATATGATGATTTCTGAAAATCTTATTTCATCATATAAAAGAAAAGGTTCTACCAATCCCAAAGGATCAGACACGGGGGGAGTGATAGCTCAGTGGTTTGAGCATTGGCCTGCTAAACCCAGGGTTATGAGCTCAATCCTTGAGGGGGCTGTTTAGGGATCTGGGGCAAAAATTGGGGATTGGTCCTGCTTTGAGCAGGGGGTTGGACTAGATGACCACCTAAGGTCCCTTCTGATTCTATGATTACCTCCTAGATTATTGAATATTCCAGATCTTACCCAAACACACTTTACAGCCAATTCTTATTAACTAAACTAACATTTATTAAAAAACAAAAGAGAGAGAGTATGGTTAAAAGATCAATATACATACAGACAAGTTCAATTCTTAAGATTCAGATTCATAGCAGAGATGGTGAGCTTTGTAGTTGCAAATAGTTTTTTCAGAAATAGTCCATAGGTTATAGTCCAATGTTTATATTTCAGGGAGATCCAGTTAGAACTGGTATCTCAGTCCTTGTGGCTTAGGCTTCCCCTGCATGAAACCTTGAGCAGATTTGAAATGAACAGGATCAGGACTCAAGGGTCTTTTTATACAGTGTTCTAGCATCCACTTGAACACACAGTCCTGGTTAAACAATAGGCTTTTGATGTAACCTTTTGCTTTTTAACCACCACCAGTAATTAGTTACACAAATTAACATAGGGCAATTTATCCATTAGGCAATCTATTACAAACTTCAAAGAGGCATATAGACAATGACATTATTTTACCCAAGATTCATCTAAATGTTAATATTCCCTTTTGATCTCTGAATTAATAGTTATAGTGACAGACAGGAACTGTCTGTTTACATGCTATAAAGACAATGGATTTCAAGAAGGCAGACTTTAGCATACTCAGGGAGTTGGTAGGTAAAATCCCATGGGAAGCAAGTCTAAGGGGAAAAACAATTGAAGACAGTCGGCAGTTTTTCAAAGAGACATTATTAAGGGCACAAGAGCAAACTATCCCAATGCGTCGGGAAGATAGGAAGTATGGAAAGAGACCACCCTGGCTTAACCAGGAGATCTTCAATGATCTATAGCTCAAAAAAAGAGTCCTACAAAAAGTGGAAACTCGGTCAAATTACAAAGGATGAATATAAACAAATAACACAAGTATGCAGGGACAAAATTAGAAAAGCCAAGGCACAAAACAAGATCAAACTAGCTAGAGACACTAGCTAGCTTGGATATTAGGAAAAACTATTTCACTAGGAGGGTGGTGAAGCACTGGAATGGGTTACCTAGGGAGGTGGTGGAATCTCCATCCTTAGAGGTTTTTACGGTCAGGCTTGACAAAGCCCTGACTGGGATGATTTAGTTGGGGTTGGTTCTGCTTTGAGCAGGGGGATTGGACTAGATGACCTCCTGAGGTCTCTTCCAAACCTAATCTTCTATGCTTCTAAAAAGAGGGCAGCATTATTTCCTGTAAATGTAAACAAACTTGTGTGTCTTAGCGATTGCTTGAACAAGGAGGACTGAGTGGACTTCTAGGCTCTGAAGTTTTACATTGTTGTTTTGGTATACTTTTTTATTTCAATTACAACTCAGAATACAATATATATGGAAATGTATTCAATATTTTAGATGTTTTTCTACATTTCAATTGGTATTCTATTGTTTAAGAGTGCAATTAAAACTGCAATTAATTATGATTAATTTTTTTAATCACAATTATTTTTTTTGAGCTAATCGTGTGAGTTAACTGTGATTAATTGACAGCCCTAATTCTGATTAGTACCTTACTCTGGAAGTAGTCCCATAGTTTGTACTACACACCAGGTGAAATCCTGGCTGCAGTGAAATCAATGGCAAGGATATCACTCTCTCTTTTAAAGCATTTTAATTCACCTTTACATTTGACATCTATTTTTGTCCAGTCTAAAATTGGACATTGCTATCTTTTCTCTAATTTGAAAATTGCAATACCTCTCTGCCTTTTCTGATTCAGTCTTTCTTGTTTTCCCACCCTTTGTTATTCTCTCCCATTTGTCGGGTTTTGTTTTTTTTAAAAACAGGTAACAAAACCTATTACAATATGCTGTTTGAGGGCTTACTTACTAAGCATAGCAGGATTAAAATCTTATTCTTCCATCTACATATTCCTATTCATACAACCCTATGATATGATACTAGAGGTTTATTTTTCCCTCAGCAGTGTCATTTTGTCTCCCAGAGCTTTCGCTGTGCTACTGCACCAAGGCTGTGGGCCTCCAGCTTGTGCTTTTGCATTATTATTCTCCCATGATCAAAATTACATGTGTTCTCATTAGAGTCTCATTTTATTGGTTTTAGCCAATTTCTTCAATTTATCAAAATCATAAGACATTTAAATCCCATTGTTCAAAGTATCTGTGATCCCTTCCAGCTCAGTGCAACCTATGCAGTTAATTAACACATTCTCCGGGCCATCCTCCAAGTCATTATAATTTTCCTGCAATTCCCTCTACACAGAGGTCTTCCAAGGGATACATCAACTCATCTAGATATTTGCCTAGTTTTACAACAGGCCAAATAAAAAGCACTAGTGAAGTCAGTACAAACTAAAATTTCATACAATGACTTGTGTATACTGCTCTATATACTATACACTGAAATGTAAGTACAAATATTTATATTCTAATTGATTTGTTTTATAATTATATGGTAAAAATGAGAAAGTAAGCAAATTTTCAGTAATAGTGTGCTGGGACACTTTTGTATGTTTATGTCTGATTTTGTAAGCAAGTAGTTTTTAAGTGAGGTAAAACTTGGGGGTACGCAAGACAAATCAAACTCCTGAAAGAGGTCCAGTAGTCTGGAAAGGTTGAGAGCCATCTAACCCACTTTTCTCTAGCACCAATGTGAGCATATCAAAGTGCACCAGAGCCCCACCTGAATATACAACCTTAATTTATGTGTAAGGTTGTAGGAACATGTCCACAGCAGAGGAGATTCTAATGAACTGTTACCATTTTTCTTGAAGTAACTAAATAGCCAATCACAAACATATGGCCCCTGTATATTTTCACTTGGTCCAAAGGGGAAAGTGTACTCCTAATTCATGCCTGTACAATGTGTTTTGTCCTGAGGATCAAGGTGTTTACTATGAAAGGATTTTGTACATTTGTCTTAGGAATGTGTGCATGTAATGGCGTGAAAGAGTCAGAATTAATTCTACTCTGCAGCTCAGCTCACTTTTATGTATAATTTATAAATACACCTAATGAGAGAAATAGAACCAGTACCTTCTTGTACACTGAATCTGGATTTGAAAAAAGCCTCCTCTGCCTATCTATCTGTTTGTGACCCGTTTTGCTAGTTTAAAGTCAGAACTTTGATTTTTGACCTACTCCACTCCCTACATAGAAGAAGGATTTCACACTGGGAATTTTTGCTATGTATCCCTGTATACTGACATGAATCTGTTCTATCCCAGACATTCATACTTATCTAACTCTGAACCAGAGTTCCATTACCACACGGTGAGGGTAGGCCACCTTAAAGACAATAGTTCGCACATTACCCTTCCAAGTGCATGTGCTCGTACCAATATCTCAAAGTTCCAAATTCAGGGGTTTTGTTATTTAAATTAAATCAAAACAAAAGCAATCCGTTTATTACAGATAAGACAATTAGTTCTTTTCTAAGTGATCGTATACTTCAAAAACTGCATACTCCAAAATTAGCACTATTGTGCCCAGAGCCAGATTAAAGCAAAGGCAAACTAGGCAGATGCCTACAGTCAAAATTTGCAGCGGGGCGGGGGAGCAATTCTTAAACCAATGCAGAGTTGAGTGCAAACTGAAAGAACTTTGCTCCCTAGAGTGAGTGGTGTTGCGCTCCCATGCACCAGACTCAGTGGCGTAGCCAGGTTTAGAGCACAGGGGGAGTGGAGCTAAAAAAAGGGGCCTCCCTTTGTACTCACCAGGCGGTACTCCAGCTATTCGGCGGCACTTCGGTGGCAGGTCCTTCACTCGCTCCGGGTCTTCGGTGGTACCCGCTGCCGAAGTGCCGCTGAACAGCTGGAGCACCAGGGGGTGAGTGCTTTTTTTAGCTCAGCTCCGCTGGTAGAGCCAGAGCAAAAGGCGGCGGGAGCAAAAAGCGTTGGGAGCAAAAGCAGCAGCTGGGAGCAAGAGGTGCCGGAGCGCAAAAAAGCACCGCTTCTGCTCAGTGGTAGAGCGGCCGCTCCCCGCGCTCCCCGCCCGGCTACGCTACTGACCAGACTTGCAATGCCACTCAAGTGAGTGAAGTTCTTTCAGTTCATAAGCGAATCCACACCAGTGGGTGAGGGGGCAAATAGTTCTCATACACAGCTGAGGCTATGTTTACACTCAAACCACTACAATGGCACAGCTGCAGCTGTACCCCTGTAGCGCTTGTGTAGACATTCACCACAGTGACAGGAGAGGTTCTCCCATTGCTCTAGTTCATCCATCTTCTGTCAACCTAGCACTGTCTAGACTGGGGGTTAGGCTGGCTTAACTATGTCACTTAAGGGTGAGGATTTTTCACACCTCTTGAGTGACATAGCTGGGTTGACCTAACTTTTTAGTGTTGACCTGGCCTGAGGCTCCCTTTGCCATTCCCAACAGAACCAAGGAGAGAAGAGGGCACTGGGTAAAGAAACTGCTTCCTTCTCCAACAGCAGCAAGTGAACAGGCTGGCATGGGGATTTCCTGCAGAGCCAGGAATGACGGAATATTACTGAAGTGTATTTCCCCCCCTTCTTTCCATTTAGTAGTTGATGTTATTCATATTAGAAGGTAGTGGCCCAGTCATGGGTTAATCCAACCCTGATTGTGCATATGTATGCAAGCAAATGATGTTGGTTTTCTCAAGATACATGGTGTGACAGGGTTGGACTCACCCCTGCGGCGCCTCCTGCTGGTCTCTCCTGGGAATTAGCTCACCAGCCTCTGGAGCGCCCTCTGCAGGCCAGTGGTCCGCCTGTCCGCTCTGGTCCCTCCCAGGACCCGGTGCCCCTTTAACTGGGGTGCTGCCCCCTGCCAGTACCCCCCAGATCTGGGTCTCCCCTCCCCCAGGGAACCCCCAACCCACTATCCCAACCTCGCCTCAGTCGTAGGCTACTGCCAGTCACCAGCTAGCCCCCGCGCCCTGGGGCAGACTGCAGTATAAGCCACTCATCACAGGCAAAGGGGGTTTGGACCTGCTGCCTCGGCCTACCCATGGGCTGCCCCCGCAACCCCAGTACCTTGTTGGGCCTAACCCTAGGCCACAGCCTGGGGTTTTCTCAGGCTGGAGCTCCCCAGCTCCTCTGGCCTTCCCCCGCCCGGCTCCACCCTAGGTACCTGGTCAGGTCCCTGCAGCCAAGCCCTTCTCCCTCTAAAGGCAGAGAGAGACCCTCTTCTGCTCCAGGCCTACTGCCCTCTTATAAGGGCCAGCTGGGCCCTGCTTAACTGGCCACAGCTGTGGCTGCCTTGCCAATCAGCCCAGCTCCTCAGCCTCAGCCCTCTCCCAGGGCTGTTTCCAGCCCCTCAGGGTAGGAGCCGAGTATCCACCCCGCTACACATGGATATTGTGAACTTGTGAAGTTACAGTTATGCCTTTTGAATTTGCAAGTGTTACAAATAAAGGTTGAGAGCCCTCTAACCCACAGGGAGGGGAGAAAAGTGAGGTAGGCACTGTGCCCTATTTTACCCTAAAATGTCCATTTTGCCAAAGGACACTGGTGAAAAAACAAGCCATTCTGTCAAACACCTCCTGTGCCTACTTCAGTGGTGTATATGTTGGGGTTTTTTTAACCCCCTCTTACTTACTCCACAGCTCACAGGAAAGACTGCCAATGAACTAAACAGATTCTTGCCATTCCTTTGCCTTTAAGGATATTTGAGGGTGAAGATCCTGAAGAGGGAGGTGGGAGTTGTATAATTATTTTCCCCACCAAGACTCTACGGGTTTCTCTTACCTATGTAGCACTCCTTGGTGTCCAATCATGGCATTGCAGGGGAATTCGCCTCTAGTGACTTCCTGATGACCACTTCCTTGGCCCCACAATTGCCTGTTGCTGTCTGGGTCTTCCCAATCCTTTCCCTAAAGACTATGGCAGTTTTCTTCAGAGCTTTCCCTACTACCTCTAGGCAATCTCTCACCACCTCCTGCACAAGAGCCTAACGTGCTTCCTATGAGTCTCTTCCAGCATGAATTCCCCAGGAATTCAGGATCTCGGTAGTAGCTTCCTCTTCCTGCTCTGAATCCCTCTTAGAGCCACTCCCTCAAAAAGGTTATTAGAGACAGGCTAGTCCAGCTACCAATGAATTAAAAAGACACACACAGCAGTGGGCAATCAAAGGAAGTAGTCATTCTGGGTAACTGAATTATGTAACAGAAGATCTGGACTTTGGTTACTACCGCTATCCACTCCAAAAAGGCAAAATGGCAGACGGGCTTCTGAAAGGCCTCCAATGCTGCTTTGTTTCTTGACATACTATATTTTGAAGTAAGTACAATATTTTATCCATGTTTAAAGCACTCATCAGACAAGACTCACCCAGGTCAGATCCTGCAACTTTTACTGACACAAATCATCCCGCTAGAGTCAGTAGGGCTACTCAAGTGACCAAAAAATGCAAGACTAAAGGACAGATTTTTAAAGGCATTTAGGCGCCTAAATATCTTTAAAAACCTGGCCAAAGTCCCTAGTGAGCCAGTAACACCATATTCACATGGTGGGTTTAAAAAAGAAAAAAAAGTGCCATTGCAGCTTGTCACAGCCCTGGTAAATTTCCCTGTTCTGGACACTCACAACACTGCTGTGTTTGGCTCCCATTGTGCAGGACTCATGGGTTTTAGGCTTCTTGAGACTAAACTGTGGGCAAGCACTGCCTCTGGGTTTAGGGCACACTCACGGGGGGGCACAGATTCTCTGTCAAGCACCCCCCCTCTGAGAGCTGAGGCCCAACTGTCCAACTGCCTTTGCCCTAAGACTACTGCTGCCTCCCTCAAACTTCCCAGTAGCTTAAGCACACCCTTTCCCAGAGCTCCAACCTTGCGGGCATTCTGGTTTACTACTTACCTCTCCAGGAACACGATAGCTGAAGCACACAACACACAGCTTTGCAAAGTTTTAACACAATTACTCTTTATTTTATATGGAATAAACATCTACAGATTTAGACAAAATACTAAAACACCGCTCTGCTATTCCCTCCCTCTGTTTCTTCACCTCAAGTGTTCTTTGGGCTTAGGCCCATCTTTTAAGGAGCCTAGGAATGGGTCCTTCCTCTCCTACTTCCATCTTGCACATGGCTTCTCCCCTGGAATATGGAGTCTTCTCTCACTCCTGCAGACAGCCTTCTGCTTCTGGTCTCTTCTCCCTCTCTCAAATGCCCTGTGAAATACTTAAAAAAAACCCCAAAAAACTGCCCTTTATCAGGTGAACCCCTGCTCTGCCTGGGCAGACTGGTTCTTTAGGCAGTAACTAACTCTCTGTCCCAGGGTGCGTCTATGAGAATAGAGGACCAAAGTTTAATGATCCTCCATTGTTAGCCTTGTGACACTACCCCTTGGAATTTCAGTCTAACATGGAGGAAAAAAGACAACAGAGAAGGCATGCTAGCTCCACTTCCAAAATGAAGTTTGTAGTTTGATAATGACACACACAGTTTATATAATCTCAAACTGGAATTCATAAATTGTACATAGATTCCCCAAATCTTAACAAAGGTACACCATTTCTAGAGGTCTAATTATACTTGTCATTTTCTTGAACATATTCTCAATGAAATCACATAATAAAGGCTAGTGGAATGGGCCACAAAGTTTGGTATAATAAAATTAAAACAAAATATTTTTTCCAAAAGTAACCTTTTAAGCTACATAAAAAACACACAACACTACTGTCAACCAAATACTGGGGGAATGCACACATGGATTTCAAGGCATAAAAGAAAATACACATTTTATTTGAACTTATTTACTCTATGCATCATCTTTATATACTTTTCTTGTACACTGGTTTCTAAAGTTTGGTGCTGTCCAATTCTGAGATTTTAATATGTTAAGAAAGTCACTACTGCAGCATGAGAAGTGGATTATTTCAAGAGTTTATTTCCTTTATTATGTGACAAGAATATTTGCTGGGATGAGGTTTGAGAGTTATTTTCCAAACAGCGAATGAATTATTCTGGAGTTGAACCTATAAAAGTTAATGCACAGTACATCTTAAATTACAGAAAAAAATATTGGTTGATTATTTTATACCTTTTTATAATCAGCAAACATCTTACTGGACAAAGTTAATCGTTACACACAAAAAAGTGCATATTAAAAACAAATTATTTTAACATTATCTTTGAAAAGGAAAAGTGCATTTACATGCGCCAAGTTTTAGGTTTTCATAAACTGAAAAGATATTACCTTCACTGGCAGTAAAACAGCTTGCAGTATATATTGCACAGCCTACAATATACTTATTTAGAAATCAGTTTGATTTTTGTTTTTAATTTAAATTCAATAATAGGTAATAAACAAGGTGTTACTGTCAACATGATTATGGTATATATTTACAAAAACATATAGCACATTTGTTTTTCATAATTGTCAATCTTAGCTGGAACAAAGTGAGCTAGGCGTAATGAATCTAAAATAGGCCTGCATGAACAGCCAAACAACACCAGTATTTTACTAAAATTAACTAGTACAACAGTAATGTTCCAAAAGCTCAAAAAAGGAACACCATGAAACCTTATTCCAAGGATGTGCGTACAAAGCAGGCAGCACTATACCAGTGCTTGACTGAGAAGTGCTTTCTCCAGGATTCCCTGGATCCAGAATTATACAGTAACGATGTATGCACAGATCCCTTATAGTATTGGCTGGATTTTCTGGAACGGTATATATAAGTTTTCGTTAGTTACATATTCACAGCTTGGAAAGAAATGGAAGTCCTTCACACATGTAGGCTTTTAATCTTATCCACTCATTAAATCTCTGCAAAACTGTTTTTTCTTGTGTTAGAATTTTGGCAGCTTTTTTAATTTTTTCTTCATTTCGTTCTAAATACCGTATTCCATCTGTCCGTAACTGATTGAGTTTTTCCTTACGATTTTCATCCAGAGGTATGTCTTCATTCATCAGAGGATTAAATCTGAAATAGGTATCTGAAGGTAACAGGCCATCCAGCATAGTATGGACTTCTGGTTTAAAACAAAGATAGTAAAACGTTAAATCATAATGAAGTTTCTGACAAATCAAGAGAGAAGCAGTTCTACAAATTTTGCTTGCTTTTGCAGGCTAATTAACTTCACAGCAGGTCCACCCCCACCTATCACCTCCTTCAATCTCTCCTCCCTCTCCACTTTTCTTAGCCATAGTAGCTCCCATATCACCAAATTGCTTAGTTAAGCTTCTCTTCCTTCCCTACTTCCACACAAGGTGAACAACTCAGCTACCTTTCCACTTCACCATTTTATACTCATGAGAGGCAAAGTAAAATTAATAAGAGACCAAATCCAGCTTGCCTCACTGAGCAGGCTCACATTGTTGCTCTGTTCATACATGGAGCTAAGCAGCAGGAGAACTATAAAGACGTGTGGGTACTTTTTACATCAATATGGATCAGTTCACTCTGAGCCTGGGTTTCCAATGAGTGTTGATATGGACAAAACATTCTTTCAGACATCCACATTTCTGCAGCTTATAAAATGGAGAAAGGTATGACCATCTAATTAGTAATTCTACTGTGCTCCCATGCCTGGGTGAGATTTTGTTCTCAGATGTGTGTGAATGGCTCTCATTGACATCAAAGAAAGACATTCATTGACAGACAGAACTTGGTCCTTAGAGTGAAGAGGGTGTTTTTAAAAATGTCACAAGTTTCAGAAGACAAATCAACATTCTGGATCAACTGCTTTAATATTTCTCTGTGAAAAGCTGAAACTATATACACAGAAAGTGTCTCCTATTTGCTTTACTCCTGAAACGATTTCCAAGATTACTCTTCTTCTGAAGGCCAAGTTAAAACAAACAAACAAAATAAACAGTGCTTGATTACTATAATTCTCGGCCAAATTCTTATTCTGATTTCTAAAGTTTGTAACCTTTCTTGATGTAGTTTTGTATTCCTAATATCTCATCAGCATTATAGTTACACTGTTCAGATGTGATGTATTAATCAATTAAAGACAGTTTAGTAATAGCATACTCAAGGTGCAGACTCAGAGATAATTTAAAATGCATATTTCACTAGCTCTAAAATCACCCAGTACATCTATAATAACTAAAAATAAAAAGCCAATATCAGAGGTAATAAAGAGAGGAAAAATGATAAATTTAAAATATAGCAAGAAAATTGGAAATATTTACGATGTATGATGAAAACAGATTACTGAAAAAAAATATTCTTTAAATCTCCATTTCCCTGCTTTGGTCTAAATTGACTTTTCATCTAAACTAAACCTGAAATCCAACTGCGTATGGCAGGCAAAGAGATTAACAATGTAATCCCAATTTGAAAAAAGGTTATGAAACATTCCCTGGACTAAAAGTGCACAAGATACACTTAAATTTTCTTTATGGCATATATTTTCATGGTATTATATGTACTGTATTTCTAATAACAACAAGTGACATCCTGTGAACCATGAATAGTTAAAAACAATTAGAGACAAGATGACAAATCATTAGACACTAACCTTCTGTGTCAGTTGCGCTGCTGATAACATTTGTAATTTTAGCTTTCAAACTTGTGTATGTGATGCTGTTCTTCCTCTCGCTTTCATATCGACCAGTGCCCAACGATATTACACACTGCAGTGGGACATTTGGCCAAAGGCATTTGCACTCATGAACTGCTAAAGCAGTGGGATTATTCAGAAGCAGACCTCCATCCTGAAAATTAATATCATATTAAGCTGCTTGCATTTTCATTATAATTTAACACCACATAGCTGAAATATGACAAATTAATGAAACAGAACACATCTTAACTTGTTGAGTGTTATGATTGGTCTGTTTGGTCTCCATGAGGGTCATGTGGCTTGGCTTCTGGGACCTGAATAGGCCAGGTGAGAGAGGATTGATTTATATCTCTGTGAGGACCATGTGGCTGGAACCTTGCCTCTGTGATCAGCCCCTGTATCTGAAGTCTTTGTGTGGTTAATCCCTCCCTCTTTTTGAGGGGGTGGATTCAAGCAGTGAGGCTTAGTACAGAAGTCAGATGCTAAGCGAAGTCCTAAACAGGCATACAGAAAGGGCAAATGGCAGTTTTGAAGGGAATGTAAAAGGCTGTCTCAGTACAGTTCTAAGTTCAATAATGCGATGGCAAGGAGGTAGTGACCTGCAAGGGCTATGCTGTACTTGCTTTCCTGCCTGAAGCCAAAAGGGACTTCCTCTATGTGAAGAAATTGGAGATACTGTGTAATAATTCACAAATACTGCACGTTGATCTATTATTGGGATGTTGACTATATGAATATAGTGGTTTAGCTTAATAGAAGTCTGTAATGAAAACAAGCAGGAAAGGAGAGAATGGCTCAAGTTAAACCACTTCTCAGCAAACAGTTGAGGGTTGTTAAGCGTCAATGCCAGGAAACAACTGGGGAGCATAGAAGATCAAAAGGACTAGCAGTTTTAAAAAAGGGACTATCTTGAGAGGGGCTGGGGAAGAGGAGTTGTTTGGGGAAACCAGGATGAGAAAGAGGCACCTGCTGTGGTGTCTGAAGAAGCTAGGCCTGTTAGGTTACCCTTAGGTGATGGTAAGCCTTTAAGGTAAGACTGACATCTGTAGACAGTTTCAAAATCCCTTTCTCTAAATGCTTTTCCCCTGCTGTTAAAATAAACATTAAAACCTAAGTATTAAGGTAATTTGATCATGACGGATGCTATATATATACTATTGGTCACAGACTCTCTATTGGGAGAACTGCAGGTGCTAAATGCAGTCAGATCTGCTGGGTAAGCATGGTTTATACACAGGATACCATAGCCCAGGATACAGTCTAAGAGTGGGAGAATAGTGGAATTCCATCCCAGGATAGGTAAAGGCCCAAGCCCTGACACATAAAGGGTTATATTCAGAGAAACAAGGAAGGGGACAGAGGTGCAGCTAGCTTTTGAACTGTGACACTCTGTATGAAGTGCAAGTTGGTTACTGTGCTAGAAGACAAGATTTGTGGTTGGGAAGAACAAATATTGACTCTGTAGAGTATCATCAAAGCTTGGAGAGCGCTTGGAGAGCCAGATTCAGGAAGCATCACCATCTCAGATTCAAGGAAAGAAAAGGAAGTGGCAACGAAGGAATTAGAGAGAGCAGAAAACAGGGAGAGGGAGAGGCAAAAATGGCATTACCTATTTGAGTCACTGACAACTCGGAAACAAAATTATCCTGAATGCTTATGGATCGTTGTCCTAATGGATAACACACAAGATGAGTTGTTACTAATTGGGGCCTGCTACAGACCACCAAAAATCACACTAGAGAACAGGATGACGGGTTCCTTAAGCACATATTTTTAATGTGTAGGGGGGAAAAACTGGATCACCATGGAGATCTCATGCGGCCAATACTAAAAGATCCTTGGGATTTCTAAAAATTATAGATAAGTTCCTAACTCAAGAAGTGTTGAATCCACCACAGGGGAATTCTATTAAAGCTACTGTTAAAATTATATAATACACAGGTTAAGGAAAGAGTGTCTTTACATCTGGGTGTGGTGCTTAGATTATCCAAAAGTACAAAGGTTCGTTTAAAAGTCATACAATACATATAGTACAAAATCAGCAATAAACTGAATTTAGATTAATAAATCTAAAGATACAGTTTAGATATTAGTATCCAAATATTCAGGTATATCACTCATTAAAAATTATACAGAGATTTGGTTGTGGAAAGCAAATATAGCAATGAGCGAAGATTGTCCCTCAGTAATTGAGAAATTAAGATAGGTTGTCCCTTTAGAAAATACAATCTCATTCCCTTTTTTGGCAATTTACATAAGAACGGCCTTACTGGGTCAGACCAAAGGTCCATCTAGCCCAGTATTTGGTCTTCCGACAGTGACCAATGCCAGGTACTCCAGAGGGAATGAACAGAACAGGTAATCATCAAGTGATCCATTCTGTGTTGCCCATTCCTAGCTTTTGGCAAACAGAGGCTAGGGAAACCATCCCTGCCCATCCTGGCTAACAGCCATTGATGGACCTATCCTCCATGAATTTATCTAGTTCTTTTTTGAACCCTGTTATAGTCTTGACCTTCACAACATCCTCTGGCAAAGAATTCCACAGGTTGACTGTGTTGTGTGAAGAAATACTTCCTTTTGTTTGTTTTAAACCTGCTGCCTATTAATTTTATTTGGTGATCCCCTAGTTCTTGTGCTTTGAGAAGGAGTAAATAACATTTCCTTATTTACTTTCTCCACACCAATTATGATTTTATAGATCTCAATCATATCCCCCCTTAGTCATTTCTTTTCCAAGCTGAAAAGTCCCAGTCTTGTTAATCTCGCCTCATATGGAAGCTGTTTGATACCGCTAAACATTTTTGTTGCCCTTTTCTGAACCTTTTTCCAATTCCAATATATCTTTTTGAGATGGAGCGACCACATCTGCATGCAGTATTAAAGATGTGAGCGTACCATGTGAGTTTTTTAAATTGTTACTTTCATCCTATGATTTTATCTCTGTGTAATATTGTTTGATCTTGCAGCTTTGACAAATTGTAATGTTGCGTAATTGCACAATTTTATTGGCTATACTGTGAAATGTATGATATTTGGTAACATACAAATTTAAGTTGTTTAGCTTTTTGTCTTGTTTGTTTCTTTATTAAAATTAATCATAAAAATGTATTTTTCTTGTAGGACACCTAGTTATGTCTTGACACTGAGTACCAGATTTTATTTCCAATTTCTGATTTTTTAAAAAGGTGTAATGAAAAATTTGATAAAACCACAATATCAACTGCTACAAAGTAAATTAGACCCCCTGCCCCCGCTTCCTCCCTGCATTCTGTGTAATAGCCAAAAGGAATGTGTCTCCCCACATGTAGCATTTAGTTACTCTACATATTGCATTTTTATTACAAGCATATCAAGGACATCATGGTTAATTTGCAATCACAGTTCTAACGGAAGTATAAAAATTGATAATGTACAGTACAGGATTTTGTAATGTAATTACCCAGTCAGTAGTAACTGAACTTTAATAGCCATTATACAATTCTACTTTTCCTTAGCCACTTCCAAACCCTACTGAAGGAAGAGAGATTTTTCATTTAATTCAATGGCTTTTGGATCAGGTTCTCTGTTCAAAAAAGCATGTAAGCACATGCTTAATCTACCCCTATTCAGGACAGTCACTTGGGGCATGTCTACACAGCCCTGCAGTTCGGACTATAGGGATGTGTACAGCAGTGCACAGAAAAGTGCTGCACTGCAAGTCCTCCATGTGGCCACTGCAGGCATGAACTAAAAGGTTCCAATTTTGCATTAACATAACCCTGTTCAAAGATTACATTATTATTTTAAGCGTGTACTTAAATCCCATTGATTCTAATGGGATTTAAACATGTGCGTAAGTGCCTGTCCTGAGTTGGGATGATTTCCTATTTCAGGACCCACACCACTTTCTAATAAGTGGACATCAAATAATGTTAAATAACAATAGAGTTACTTATTACAGTTACAGGAAAATCATAACAATTCATTGTGATCATTATTACGAGGAACACCAAAGGATGTAATAAAGATTTACCACATACTATGCATTGCTGCTGTTGGTTCCAATATTATTCTGTTCAAGTCTCTAAGCCTTAACCACTGCATTTTAAATAGGGATCATGATATGTCTTCCAAGCTTTGTTTGTTAAAGAAAAGATGAATGTTAAAAGCTGTGCAGCTTTGGAAGAACCTTACAATAACCTTGACACATGCTCAAACATATTTACCATCTTTCAATCCAACCACAAGAATTGGATATAAGATCCAAAATGCTGAAAAGGACTTCCTACACGGGGAAAACATCACAAAAATAAAAATACTGTGAAAGTCTGAAGTAGCCCAGTCAAAATAGAAAACATAATCAAGTTCAACAAGCAGCAGTTGAATCTGAATTCCTTGCAGATGTACAGTTTAAAATTTCACCTTCAGGTTTCTTTTGGGTGAGGGTATGGTTTTTAATACTTCTGCATTTAATGATACATTTAAAAGTTCCAAATAACAACAGTTTCAATGGCTATGTAAAACTGAGTTACCTCTGGAGAAAACAGACCAATTTGCCACTAATTTTGATACTTATTTTTTAACCAGTTCTTTTTTTATTGCAAGTACATATCAGTTATTGTACATTTATTTTGCCCTTGAAGCTTAGAGATGTGTTATAACTGTGATAGACGCTCATCTTGGAATAACACCTTTTATTCTGGTGTGAACGTTGGAATTATATCACTGCTAAGACTCACACCAATGGTTTAAAACCCCAGTAACTCTCCTGTTGGAGGGTAGATTATTTTAATGAAAGCTAGTTCTGAAAGCTGAATTTTGATACGAGGCAAGTAGTCTTTTTTTCCTGTGATTGTGGCTCTATTTATGTGTGCCCCAACTAACCATTACTCAAAGTACATTAATAGCTCAGTCGAATTGTGACCTGTTTAAGGGCCTGATTCTGCTTCCTCTAAAATGAATTGCCTGCTGAAATAATGAAACCAACCCTAATGAGTGGCGGTAGCTATATCAGCAGGAGAGTGTCTCCACACCGGCGCTTTTGTCAGTCAGGGTGTGTGTTTTTTTTCACACCCCTGACCAACAAAAGTGCTAGTGTGGACAAAGCCTCAGTCACCTTATGAATAGAGTGAAAACAGATACCAGAGGAGGGTATCTTACAATCTCTTCTTACTGCACAGATACAGTCCAGTAATGCATGTGTGTCAACATTATACTGCTATGATCCTACAATCTTTCTCCAATGTGCTGCTGTGATGAGCTATGGGACCTTTTTCCCCAACTCAGGAATGTGCTCAAGGGCTTTCCTAAAGCCCCTCACATTTGGAGTTCACTTCCCCTTTGTTCAAAACAGCCAGAATCTGCTTTCCTTCTGGGCATGGTGAAAGCCCATCGTTCTGAGCAGGCATTGGGAATCTGAGGAGAAATTTTATTTGTGCAGATTAGCGGTTGTTTGTATGAGGTTTAGTTGGTGTTTTGTTTGAGTTGATTTAGTGGATAAGGACTGCACTTTGAACTGATGACAGAGCTGTCTAGGGCAGCGATGTCCAATACGTTTGCCACTAGCCACATGTGGCTAATAGGCTATTGAATTGTGGCTAATGCATGTGGCTTTTTTATAATGTGGCCAATAAGAAAAATTAAAAACCACAAGTGTGGCTAGCAGTGTGGCTAGCATTGAATTTCTATTGGACACCGCTGGTGTAGGGCCTGGGATACGTTTTTTTATTGTAGTTTAAATCCAAACAAAATCACGTTCAAAAACATTTAAATAATGTAAATATAGATTAAAGTTACAGTACAATATAAAATAAAAACACTGGCCCATCAAATCATAGGAATAACCAAAGATGCATTCATACTCTAGCATAGTTTGGAATAATAAATAATTTAGAGTGGATTCACGTTCCACAGAAACTTTTTTTTAACTACAGCTGCAATGGATAAATAAGTGCTGTGAAAACAGGATTATTGACTTGATGAGGTTTTTTTTTTATTAAGCTTTCATTTGGATCTACAAAAGCTCTTTGAACTGTTGCTGGACTGGTTTGTACATTTTGCTCAAAACGCAGCTGAAACAAACAGTCTTGTTTTGGTACACCCTATCTGCATTTATTGTTAATCTGTGTTCTATACAAAAAAATCCCAACCCAAAATCAAAGTGTAGTGTTGTGCTAAGAATAATTAGCTTCTTCACGGACCTTAATCTAAAACTTCAATATTTATATTTTGCCTGCTTATTTTCCTAATCTTAGAATAGAAAATGTTAACTGAATCACATCTACTTATTCTACTGAATTTCATTTAAATTTCATTACAGCTCTGATTTTCACACACACACACCCCTCCCCCATCTGCTGTAGAGAAGAATATGTGACTTGTCACCAAAAACTGAACGGAATTATAACCATCTGTAAAGTAGGCAAATCCATTAAAGCAATAATGCTAAAGTACACTTCATGTTGGGATATTACTAAGTCTGGGTGTGTTGCCATGACCAAGGCCAAAGGAGTGTGCAGTGTACACAACCACTGGAATGTTTCCAGCACAGCATGCACCGGAAGTATCTTACAGGGATAATAGACCTGCACAAAGAGTTTTAAAAGAGTGTGTGTGTGTACACACACACACACACACACACACACACACCCCTTCCCTCCCCACCGATTTCCCCTCCCCAAAAAAACTTATATTACAAAGCTCCTGGCATTGAGAACACACAGAGTAAAGATTAAATAGCTATTCTATAAAAAGGGGAAGCCAATTCCAGCTGCATAAAAACAAAGTTAGAAATTGTGCACTGCTTCCAATTCAGATTTTTAAAGCTGAAGGCAGGAGTGGGATATGGACTGAGGTTCAAGAGAAGTGCTGCCCAAATATGGGTCCCAGCAGCTCTAAAGGAAGAAAAAGGGAGTTTTACAAAGAAAGATTCTCTCCACAATTTAGCTCAGTCCATGGTTCTCTTCCATTTCCCAAAAGAATAGTTAAAATTAGAGCAGACAGAAAGATCCCAAATTACCTTTTATATATTTGAGATAATAAAGATGAAATCTTGACACCATTGAAGTCAATGGGAGTTTTACCTTGACTTCAATGAGGCTGGGATTTCAACATAAATTTTAAAATCTCTCCTACAGTGAAGAAAGGTAGGGTATGAAACAAGCGCTGATATCGAAAGTAGGATGTAATGCCACCTTATCTGAAAATGCATACTTTTTAAATACTAGTGATTATATAACAGGGTAAGATTTAAAACAGCCTAAATTATTGTCTATTAAAAATAATGGGATTTGCAATTCTTGAAAAGGAAAAAACTGACAGGGAAGTTCTATAAACAATCTTATTTTATTTGTGTCTAATCAAAGTAATTGACAAGGTAATCACGACTATCAACAAGGTCACGCATCCTATGTGGCACATGAGACTTATTCCTACTAGCTGTTTTTTTTTTATATAAAATTCAATTATTTTATGTTGCCTCTGATTTTAAATTGTGTGAATTTTTGTACCGACAATTAATAAATGAGTTATAGAAGTTGGGGGGTTGAGGGGAGGAGGGGAAACTGGAAGTTAATCGCTGAATACAGACAGTTGAGGGTGAGTCATGGAAAGTTTGGGATATCTTGGAGCAAGTATGGATGTTGATATTGGGGAGAACAATGTATCTCCTCTTTCCCTCCCCGTTTTGGGCCAGGGCAGAGGAAAAAATTGGTGGTGTGGGGAGGGAAAGGTTTGGTTTCTTTCTCCCCCCTTGAACTAATTACCTGACTGCATCCTGTTCCCAATCAGATACTAATTTAAACAGACAAAAACATAATAGAATGCTGTTTCTGTTAAAATGAACACTGGTGAAACAGTAATGTCATCATCTGGCTTCAGAGTTAACATCTTACTGACATTAGTGAGGTATGTTCAGACTTACCATAGCTATTGTTTCAGGCCTTCTGCAGACTCAGGAAGACATTACCATATCAATTTACATTTGGTTCACATTGTGAGACTTTTCTTTGTAACCATTAGGGTTATATATTCAAAATGAAATCCTAGATTGTGGAGCACTGTTATGCAGCACTTAAATAATGATCTGCAGTGATCTTCAGCCATGTATATGCATTGTATACAGGGCACTAGCTATAGACAATGCAGTTACAATGAAGGATTTCCAAATGTAATTATATAATAAACATTTACATCAAATTAAATGATCTTTCAGATTCTAAATACTTGTTTCCTCACTTTATGTTCGTGAAGATTGGAAACTGTAAAATGTTTTAATTGAACCAAAAACTTTTTAAATAGTCAATACATAAGTCCTGAATGACTGACCTAAATATTGCATAAAGTGGATCACTTCATGGGATCATGACGAGCTTTTCATGTTTGTCTCAGACTCTACAAGACACTGCAAAAATAATTCCTTATTCAATTTTATTCATAAAACACACTGAGATTATCACAATCTTCTTTACAACATACTAACCAATCCTTGGTTGGAGTTTGAGAGGATCTAATTTGATTTGGGTTTGTGCTAATATTCATTTAATTTCTTTCTTCCATTTGCTGAGCGTCTTCCGTATTTGTTACTATTTTAAGTGCTTTTTTCCATAGTGTAAGCATTCTTAGCTTCTAAAGTCAGGCATTAGTACAATAGACACAAACCAAAATGTAGGCTAATCATTCAGTTTGGCTCACGTACTCTCAGTGCTATGGAATATCTGATAGACTAAAATTAAAGAAAATGCAGAGGTACTAAAACAATGTCAGGTAAAAATGCCAAAGTTCTACATTGACTAAGAGTTGATGAGTAAATAAGATAAACTTGACCAATCCTTGGGTGAAAGGATTATAATTGTGGGCCAAAATATGAAGGTTTGCTCTTGACTTCCTGCCTTTATTTTAAAAAGAAATTGTCAAGTTTGTCAATTTGATTTAAAGACCCAGTTTCCACTGTCTCTGCCTTTTTGAACCTTTTATTAATCACCTTTCTGAAGCATTTCATCTATTTGAATATTGGAGGTGTAGTTATCACCATTCCCAGCATGCTTCTGCAGCAAAGAACAATGACAGGCCATGGGTAGTATACTGGTATGTGAAAAGACTTACCCAAGCTGTTGATGTCTGACTCTTGCTTGAAGAGATGGACCAATACAAATTCATGATTGTGTGAAATCAAGTAATGGAATGAGGCTATGAAACACCTTGGTAAGTACAATAAATTATACAGTGGAGTGGCCACCACTGAAAAGAATGTGGGAACTATCGTGTACAAGAGCCTAGCAGCTATGGTGACAAGTTGCATTTTCTAACCTACAGATTGATAATGATGAGGTTTTGGAGAACTAGCTTGTTTTTCATCTACATGTATAATCAGTTGCACTTAAACCATGATGAACTTTTGAATGCTCTGAGGTATAACAATTAGTGAACGCAAGGCATCAACAAGAAGTGTAGAATGCATCACAAGAAGCATGAAGCCTTTGACCTTAAAGGTAGAGAAGGTCAGAATGCATGTTAAATATTCATTCTTCTCTATACGGTTTCAAAATAGTGATTTACACTTATAACACACACATTTCATGGATGCACCGTGCATACATGCATTCTACTGTCTCAAAGCCTCCCCCAACTTTCAGCTTATCCTAAGGAAAGATCAAGAAACAATCCAAACAAACCTGTTCTTGCTTTACCAGACTGAAAATGTTTTCATCAAGATTAAATTATATCCCAAACAAAATGACCAATTTAAGGTGCAATTCTCCAAGCTCATGAGCACCTCGTGCGCGGGCCTGAGCCTTCTCAACTCCTGTAGAATTCAGGAGGTGAGGAGAGGATCAGCTCTTTTCAGAAGGTACAGAACACATTCCAGTATAAAAAGCCTCATTTATTTATTTATACGGAATACTGTGTACATGATGGAAGCATATATAATCAGTTAGTTTAGATTTAAAGTGAATATTTGTTTAAAAAATTGTATTTTCAGAAGCTGAACTTTAGTGTCAGCCTAAATCACATATGTCTTAATATAAATGAAATGGTCATTACTCATAGGGATTGGTACGTTGGAATCCAGGATGAAAAGGGTGACCGCAATCTATTTCCACATTTCAAATGACTATTTGGTTAACAAGCATCCATATAAAGTATGTGCAAATGTCCAGGGTTCTATCAGACTACCGGGCAAGTGGCCAGAGCTGACAAGTGGTTCATTCCCTTTATTCTCGCTGGTTCTTATGCTGTCTTTCCTTGCCCTACATTTTGACATCGCTTCCCTTTGTTTACACTCACAACAGCTGCAATCCCCCTCTTCACTTAACCAAACATAGGAGTCATCCCTGCCCTTTGGTGTTTCTCCATTCTTACAATGCTCTATCCTGTCATGCTGCTGCAGTCAGTGAGATAGCAAATAAGTCACACTTATTAACATTATGATTTTTGCAACACCTCTCCAGATGTAAGTCAGCTTTGCTGCCAGAACACTGAACATAACGAAGTAGTACAGCAGGGAAAGACTATGTAAATGAGTGCTGAAAAAGATTTTCCAACAGGTGTTCGTTCAGTTAACATCCCTTGCTCAACAACAAATCAACTAGTTTCATACTGGACAATATACAATTTTTCACACAGTGACAAATTTTACCAGAACCTTTTATAAAAGTAATTCAGTACTATCTTTTAATTTTTATGCAATTTAATCATATATTAATAGATCTAGTGCTATTTAGCGTGACATGAAAATTCAACAACGAACATTACAATGTAAGATGTTTTCCTTGAAGTTTTGAATGTCTGCTCTTGGTTAGAATAGTAATTTCAAGGCTGGGGGAAAGATAAGAATTTTACTTCTAAAGCACTAGAACTCACAGTTACAGCTTGATACTCCCAAAGGAACTGATGTGTGCCAGTTATAATGAAAAAGCAAATACGATGCAATAAATAGTGTGTGGGAAATCAAATGGATGAGATTCTAAATGCAGCCATTTGCAGTTTTGCTCTATTTATTCTTTTGGAAGGAGATGGTCAAGTTTTTAAAAGCTGCTTATAACAGTCCCCCAAATTTACAGTATACACAAATGTACAAACTTTTACATAAAGTGAGATAGAAAATACATACAATTCAAGATATACGGATCCTGAAAGATACTGAGTCCCACTGAAGTCCAACACATAAGGGGTAATTTTAGGCATTTCTGGTTGGTTTGTACATGTTAAATTTAAATATTTGAAACTGATGGGGTTTGCATGCATTCTGTCTTCCTCAGGACCAGGCCTTTGGGGCAGTGGTTCTCCAATTTCTTAAGCCCATTCCGCAGCCCCAAAAAATTCACACCTTCTCTCCACGTTACAAAACAGATTGACTAATAGTTATGGGACATTCCTCTCTTCAGTTCTACTGGTGGAGATTTGAGGGGGCTCAGGCTCTTGCAGAGCTTTAAAAAAAAAAAAGAACAAAAAACCCCAACAGATTTTCTTGTAACTGCAAAGTACCGTAGGAAATGATTTCTTGTGACCAGCCTGCAAGATATTGACTAATTTGTAGCAGTTAGAATAGGTAATTTTTGTGGGCATATCTTTTGGATTAAAGTTAAAAACCAAACAAAACCAAAATGACAAAAAACAAACATTCTCCTTCACCACCCCCCGACCCCAAAAAAACAAACAAACCCCAAACCAGCCAACTACTATTGATTGCAAAGGTAAAGAATTAAAATTATGAATGGAAGTCAACTGTGGCAGGGATGGATAAGGAGGCAGACAGACTTCTAAAGTCATAGGGAAATATCACACATGCTAGAAACCAGAAGCAGTGGAACAGGGATGGGGAGGGCAGAAGGGTAGTGTCCCCGCAGCGGAAATACTGGAGGGCAGCAGTTTGATGGATGTCCCCCTCCCCCTCAGTGATTTCCACCACAATATCTCAGAGGACAGACTGGAGCAGCCACCACAGCGCATGAGGATTGGGCTGGCCACTAGGAACAGCTCTTCGCTCTCTGCCATCTAGCCACCACTAGTCCCAGCAGAGGCACCTAGTCCAAGGGAGGGGCAGAAGCACATGTACCAGCTATTGGGGTGGAGGACAGGTCACCCAGGCAATGGGCCAGTCACCACAGGGCACCAGCTGCCAAGGAACTGCCATAGGAATGGCAATAGGAATTGCTGGGATGCCCCTTTCGAGGGTGGAAATCGCTGCTCTCCCTGTTACCCCCCACATAGATAGATCCCCTTGCCCCCCTCATATCTTTCCACCCTCCCCACCATTCACAGCAATCTTAAGCCCCCTGCTAGAAACTCAGGGGCACAGAGCAAGTACTGTTGACCTCACAGGAAGTCTTCTGCTTCCTTGATGCACTTGAATAATCCTGGCCTTGGAGTATATAAATAACTGGCAAGGATCAAATCAAAATACATTACAATATTATATATTGTACTAACAATAGAAACTTAATTACAGTTTAATTGTGTCATACTTTACTGTTGACAGCCAGCTGTTTGTATGTTCATAGCCAGTCATTATATTTCCTAAATTTGTCAAACTCAGATTGTGCCTTGAAATTTTCTGTGGCATTCTGTATACTGCACAGATTCACTATAATGCTGTTAAGCTCTGTGAAAAAAATAATTTACCATTATATATGACTTGGTTCAGCCAAGTCTGATATTTGGGAGCTGAGTTTGTTGGCTCCATAGTAACCATTTCACTTCACTGCTTGTGGAGACATGCTTTGCATTTCTAGTTCACTTTTACAGACTTGCTCTGTTGTTTACCTTCATTGCATTTGTGAAAAAGTGGAGACAGAACAAATACAAGACTATTGCAGGCAAAGGCAAGATTTTGAGAGGCTTTCTCAAAAGTATTTTTCATGTCTAAACCTAAAATCAACATAATTAACAGAGATTAAAGTAAAGGCATGTTCTTGGGTTGAGGCATATGAAAAGCTTCTCCGTTGTTAAAATGGGCTACTTTCTAAAAACATTACATAGATTAAAGACTCTATCCCAGTTTCCAATAAGTGAGTATGCACTGCCAAATATATTGTAAATTCAGTTAATATGCTTGCATAAGTGGCAGTGGACGCCCTCAGACCAGAAGGCAGGACCAAGCCTAGAGACCAAATTAACACAGGATCTTTTACTGTGTGCAATATTTCTAATTTGGGGAGAGACACAGAGAAAGTGAGAGACTGACTCTACAGCCCAGTGATTACGGCATTCACCTCGCAGGTGGGAATGGCAGATTCATGTCCCTGCTCCAAGAAATATTATTTTTACAAATTGGAACAGCTCCAACAGAAGAGATTGAGAGAGAGACCCAACCCCTGAACTCCCAATAGCCTGGTGGACACACTTCCCTCCCTCAGCTATCTTTTGTGCAGATTAGGCATAATCTGAGCATGTTTAATGGATTGGGTCCTGCAGGTGAGACAGATTAGGAAAATGTCCAGTTTGAAAATGCTGCTAGGACTGAGGTGTGAACTAGTATGCTGAATATCTCAGTGGTATTGGGATTTAGGCATTTTTAATATGCCCACCAGGGGAAATTTAGCTGCCTACATGGTTAGGCAGCAGCTGGGTATGGTTTTGTGAATGTCCGTGCTGCCTAAATGTTGGACTTCATTGCCTAGAGAGCCAGTTAGGTGCTCAAATCTCTTTGTCACTCTAGCCCTTATATTTGTTCAAGCAATTATTACTGGTCTGACAAATCCTAGCTTTTTCAAAGATATGCTCAAATTCAAGGTTTTCCTTTTACGTATAAAAGGAGTCTAACAAACCAAATCCAATAGTACCATAAACTAACCCCTGAATTATCCCCAATAGGAAAATACTACTTCTGATGTAAATTTATAAAACAATCCAATTGTCATCAGGCTGATTATTCTTACCTATTCATCCTGAACGTGTGTGAAGAACTTCTAATTTGTGGTGTATAATTTTAGGTGAACTATGCTCTATAAGATTAAAAATCAGTTTTAAAAATGTTTTCTTTAGCAAAACTTAACCACTTTGGAAGTACTACTGAATATGAGCTCCCCAGCAGGTGTATGAAATCCTTAGGGACTGTCAGTCCCCTCCATAAGCTATTTTCAAAAGTAGGGAAAATGGAAATTACACACACTAAATAATGGAGGGCTAGAATTGCCTCACTTTTGCTTTGATGGTGGTGGGCAGCCCAGGGTGGTGATATTTTTATCTTAAAACCAGAAACCCCACATACAAATTTTCATAAGGCTCTGGAACTAACTACTTATAGTTTCATTTTAATGTTAGGACTGTTCCATTGTAATAGTTACATTTGGAGAGGGGAAGGGGGAAAAGTAGTTTTAAATCTTAATAAAATGTATGTTTTATAGCAAATTGATCTAGTGGCCTAAAGGTAACCCTTATCGTATAAATAAAGTATTTCAGTCACAATTTATTTGAAAAGAATACACACTTTTGCTACACAATAGAGATGCCCTCAGGTCACCAGATTCATTTATAATGTATGCTGTGTGTTGCCGTATTCTAAAATGGGGAATTAATTGATGATGTATAACAAATACTTTCCTTCCACAGACCAAATGCATCCATCATTTTAAGAATAAATCTATTATTTTACCATCCAGAAAGACAGAGACTCTCCATGAAATTGCTCTCAAATGTAGCCGTGTAAACTGATAAGTAAAAGACCCATCATAATATTAATCAAACTATGGTTTTTGTTCAATTTATTATTTTAAAAAGTTTAATACCAGAAAAAAATGCTAAAAAGAGCTTTGAGAAGCGATTGCTGTAATCTGGCTGCTTAATGGAACACATTAATGCCATTAGAACTGGATAAAAAGAACTATTTTTTAAAAAAAATCTTTGCATGTGGTAAGTAAACCCACATTACAAATTAAATGAAATGTAAATAAGAAATTTTTTCCCCTCTCCATGTATTTATCTTCTTGCAAAAATAATTCTGGTATAAAAACCTCCTATGCGATCTAGTCTGACTTTTAAACATCATACAAAATGGATGTAAATGGCACACAAACTGCATTATGAACAAAGACATGATTACTTTAGCTGGATGAGAGGTGGTCTCTTAATTTTGCCTTTGATTGAGAAGAAAACTATGCAGACAGTAACAATGGATAGAAAAGTAAACTGACTAAGTTTCACAGTATACCATTAACAGAATTTCTGAAACTCTTGAAATTTCACATACATACTGTGTGTTTAAGGAAAGTATGATTAATCAATATTGCACTCAAAAATACAAATAAGAGGTCTTATGAAGATGAATTAATACTATATACTAAAGTTTGAAAGTCCTTTCCAACCCACCCAAATATACTTGTGAAGTAAAATACATGTACACACTTATACGTAGGATAATTGCTAAAAATGTAAATAATTCTATTCAGATAAAAATTGATTCTCTTACTAAAATGATATACTGTCCCATATAATAAATCCTGCCCTGAAAACCATTTTCTCATGAATACTGGATGATACTGTAACACACTAATGAACAAACATCTATGGATGTGTCACACAAATGTCACTCTACAAATTCTTAACTAGGCATATGAATGCTATTGCTATTAGAAGTTAAAAAATTTGAAAAACTATTTTTTTTTTAAAATAGCAATGTTTGTTCAGGGCATTTCTTCAGGATTAATGACGTGCTGTGGTTAATGGGCTGATTATCTTGAGCTATCAACTCCTCTCAGCCACTCATTAATCAAGAGAAAATGCTCAGCTGGTTGGTAGTTACTGCTGAATTAGTGGCTGCATACTAGATATTGAGAAAATACTCAGATATCTTACTGATGCACATTTGCTAAATATTGACTAGCATATTAAAGAACAATGATTGGTCATAAAATATACTGCTAGGTGTTTCATATAAAACGTAGTGTGTGTGTGTGTATTTTTAATTATATTATTATTATATATAATATTATATAAAATATAATAAAAAATAAACTGAAGTCTGTACATTGTTTAATGAACCAGGGGCACACATCACCAAACAATACAACTCCTATTTTATGAACTAATTGAAGACTGAGTTCATTACAATGAAAAGTTTATAAAATTTCACATCTCAAAATTAGTCAGTACTGTGCATCAGTTAACTTATGAATCATTCAATGATAATGCACATAAAAAAAGGGTATCAGAACGTATAGTGTTTCTTGGCCATCATGAAAAAAGAACACTGAAGAACACAGTGATGCTCACACGCTACCTTTTCAAAGCAGGACTCATCTGATACCAAGGTGCCTTCACCAGAGTATGGGAAGGTAAATATACCCACACAGAGTGTGGGTGACCTCTGCTCACTTCCCAAGAACATATATGAGAACATAGATGAGGAATATGGGTTTTTTTCCTGTTGGGTAAAAATAGTTAATGTAACTGGCTGTGTGCAGAATTGGGGAGTTCTACTGTACTGTGTTATACAACATACAACTTGCCTGCTTCATCGGGATGCTGTGAGGGTTCAATTCTTATAAAAATGCTTGACCTTACATTTATAGAGTTTAAGAAGAAAAGGGACTATTAAATCACCTGGTGCAATCTCCTATATATATCACAGAACATAAAATTCCACCCAGTTTCCATCTTTTTAGAGCCCTATAAATTGTGTTTGGCTAAAACAGATCTTTCAGAAAGGCATGCAGTCTTGATTTAAAAACTTCAAGACATGGCAAATCCACCACTTCCCTTGGAAGTTTGTTTCAGCGGTTAATCACCCTCTCTGTTAAAAATCTGTGTCAAATTTCTAATTTGAATTTGTCTGGCTTCAGCTTCCAGTCATTGGTTCTTGGTAAGCCTTTCTCTGCTAGATTTAAAACCCAACACCCAATTTAGTACCCAGTATTTTCTCCACATCAAGATACTTATATACTGTGATCAGTTGGTGGGTAGTGATGAGCTGCTAGAGTTTGCTAGCCACCTCTCAATCTTCTTTTTGATAAAGTAAACAGAGTGAATTCTTTAAGTCTCGCATTAAGGTATTTTTCCAGCCCTTGAATAAATTTTGTGGCTCTTTTGGGGATTTTTCAACATAATTTTTAAAATGTGGACACTAGAACTCGTCACAGTAGTCCAGTATCAGTCTAATAAATGTGTACACAGGGGAAAAAAAATCACCTCACTATTATCACTCACTATTCCCGTTTATACATCCAAGAAAATCATTAGCTGTTTTTGCAGCAGCATCGCACTGGTGCTCATGTTGAGTTGCTTGTCCCCTATGACTCCTCAAGATCCTTTTCAGCGTCAGTGCTTTCCAGAATCCAACACCCCATTCTATAGGCAGGGTCTGCATTCCTTCTGTCTAGATGTATAACTCTGCATTTGGCAGTATCAAAACACATTGTGTTTGAATTGGCCCAGCTGACCAAGGGATCCTACGACTGTCCTATCTGTCCTTATCATTATTTACTACTCTGCCAATCTTTATGTCATCTGCAAATTTTATCAGCAGCAATATTATATTTACTTCCAGATCACTGATAAAAATGTTGAAAAAATGTTGGAATCGTACTAGTCCCAACAGAATCCAACTAGCAACTCTCCCATTCAATAATAGTCTTTGTCCATAGTACTGAGATCACCTGACAGTGCAGCTAGGACTGTCTCGGCTAAATGAAGACCTGGAAGGGGTCTAGAATGTTGGTGGGTAGCGATGAGCTGCTAGAGTTTGCTAGCCACCAACTTAAATGAATTTATCACAGGAGGGAGAAAGATTAGTGACCGAGGAGTAGTTGACATGCTTGGTGGAATTAAATGATTGTTTCTTGACCATGAGACAGATTGATGCATGTTATAGAGATTATGGAAATAAACCTTCCTTGAGGGAACAGCTGTCAATACTGGCTCTAAGTATTCTCCTCTGGCTTTTACTACCAATGAAAACCACAAGTCCACGTCACATGCTTCCAGTACCTCTGTTAGAAACACTGGCTTAAATTCTGTTTGGAAAGGTGAAATGTTTTTCACCTTTTATCTCCAGCTGGTATGATAGAGCTGGAGAGATGGTCTCTGATGCACTTGATTCTTTTAGCATTTTTATAGCATGTAGCATTTAAGTCTGGAAGTCTACAGTGGTCTAGACTGGTTAGATGGCTCTCTAACTGAACCAGTACTGCAGGCTGATATTTTGCGGAAGTCCTGGTGGAAAAGGAACACGACTCTTTACTCTCCTGTTCCACAATGGCATGGATATCATACAAACCCTTTATGATGCCTGAATGGACTCAGATTTAGCTCTTCATTATACCACCCTCTTCTGCTTTGTGTAGATTTGTGTTGTATTGAATAACTAGCTGGGTGAGCGGCATCAATAAAGTTCTACAAATTTACAAATCTAAACAGTACCAAAGAGTCACCATAAACCAGCTATAAGTACCCCAATAATTAAATTCACATCTACAAAAAGATATCACACAACTGCCCAATACATAAAAATTAACAAACCACCAATAACATAGCAACAAGACATACCTCCTCTCTACTTTGCCCAAACACCCTATACTCTCAAACCTTCCCAGAAGCCCAAACAGAAATTTACACACGTCCATATACTTGGCTCATAAAGGTAAATTCCTCCTCTCCTAAACAGTAAAGAAAATTTCCAGTAGGACTAGAGGAAAGTACATGTGACAACAACTAGACTGAAACAAGAGATAAAAATAAATATTTGGAGTTCTTAGTTTCAAAATTAATTTAGTTTAATTTTATAAAATTATGAGAAGACGACATACCTATTATGCTGCATCCCATCTAAGCCTTTATTGCACATCCATCACCATAGTATATCCCAGGCATGGGAAAACTGTGGCTCGTGAGCTGCACGTGGCTCTTTTACTGTTAAAGTGTAGCTCCCAGAGTCCCCCATGCACTCCACCCCCATTCTCCACCTACAAGACTGGGATGGGGGAGCTCAGGGCTTCTGCCCTGCAACGGGGTGGTAAGACTAGGGGCTTTAGCCCAGTGGCCCCACACCCTGGCAGGCGCTGCCCCGCGAGGTAGGTTGTGTGTGTCTTGCAGCTCTTGAACTTCTGAAGATTACTAGGGCGTTTGGCCTCTCCTGATATATCCCATGAATGTGAAGACCGCCGAGATGACCTACATTCTAAGTTGTCTCCTTAGAAGATGGGAGGCAGTCTGGAGTTTAATTTTGAAAGCTGCAAGTTTAAAACCAGATGGGGTAGGGATTCACTGAGCAAGTCACCTTTGAGGGCCTCTCTATTTGGTGCAAATGTTGAGTACCTCTGCAGGTTTGTTGCCTTTAGTTACAAGGAGGAAAAAGTCTGGAAAATAACTGGGAATTACACTGTTTTCTCTTTCATTTTATCAAGAGCCCACTTGAAGTTCTAGGCACTTCTGTATATTACTTTGACATTTAAAAATATTTTTCTATATTACAGAAGATATTTCCATTATCTTTTAGGTTGCATCTTCACTAGCCTTCTTCACATTTCCCATTATTCCACTTTCACAGGTGAAATTCCACAATTAGCAGTACTAATCAGACTAGCTGACAGCAATTTAACTACCATGTTTTCTAACCCTGCCCAGAACAAGTCTAGATGACATGGTGGTTAAATCATTAGTGGCTTGCCTACACTAGCACTCCCACAAATGGAGTTGTAATCAATGTTCCCTCTAATTTTTGACAGGCTGTGCGCGCAAAAAATTTCTTCTGTGCAAATTGTTGTGCTTCTGTGCACATTTTTGTGCAAGCGGTGTTTTGCTGTGTGCGCGGGGTTTAGGATCTGTGTGCGCGCGCACACGTGACCAGCTTAGAGGGAACAGTGGTTGTAATATATTAGAGCAATGATGGGAAGTCTGAAGAAATTTGCTAGTGAAGGAGAGCCCTTCGTGTTAACGAGTATATTTTGTCTTCAGAAAGAAGATGTATTGCTGTTTTAAATCTTTATTTTTCAATTACTCCTATAGTACAAGTTAAAATTTTTCCTGTGAAATCAAACAAGTGAAATGTGCTTAATAATTTTGGATAAATCTTAGCCTGCTCTATTATGTAACTAACAATTTGCTTAACATACCATGCTGCCTACTCAAGTGACATTACTAGTATCCCAAACAGTGAATGTTTTTCATACTGAAGAAAAAAGGAGGAGAAGATATAAGAAACTGCTTTCCCTTCAGGGGGAAGTGAAGGGGAAAAAAAACATTCATTGGTAGCAAGAAGACTGGGAGATTCTAACAGATGATGGGTGTTTTATATCTAGAGTTTAATATCAGTTTTCTTTTTATATATAGATAGTAGTGTAACTTCCATAGCTTGACATCATGACTTGGTATCCCTAGACTTTCATGGTTACTGCTAAAGCATGCTAGAGGGATAAAATCCCTTTGAATGTTTAAATGTGTTCCTCTTTTGAACCACAAAGAGCATTAATCCTCCTCCTCTCATCTACCAACAGCTGCATGGTTTTTCTACTTGCTAGGGCGTAACAGGATAGCACTGCACGATTGAGCGAATATAAACATTGCTAGTTGTTTTTTTGGCAATATAAACTTTATAGCAGCTAATCTCAAGCCAACAAATAGGAAAAATATTTAGGCATCTGATGCCTGAGAGATGTAGAAATCCCATACTCTGTCAACACTTGTACTGAAGGTGTTAAATTTAAGAAATAATGAGCATAATACATTTCTTAGCCTTTCCAAAATTTGACAGCAACCAGTTCAGCGAGCCATGTTGTACATGTTTTCCTAGAAAGTGTGTGTGTGTGTGTGAGTGTGAGTGTGAGTGAGAGAGAGAGAGGAAAAAAAATTAAAATGAGAAACCAATAGCCATGGTTAGATTCAGACACAGTTCAGGAATGCATTGTTCAACATTCCCTATGCCACTCTGCCAATGCATCTCAATCCTGGCCTTGCTTCACTCATCCAACTACTTCATACAGTTCCAGATAGGACTCCAGTTTCAACAAATATCAGACAACATTAGTGGGGGAAACAGACAGGCCGACTACCTATAAAAATCTACAAAAAATTTGGAATGTCAGAATAAATATTTTTCAGATTCATCCCGATACCCTAAAGTCAGGTCTGTTTTTGCAAGTAGAATTGAAGGATGCAACCGACTGACGAACTGATGCAAACATTTTGTCCCTAAGTAATTCCTTATCAAAAACTGAAAGGCCAAAAGCTGTACATGATAATGTTTCAGTTATAATGCTGAACTTTCACTGACATTTTAACAGCCATCTTGACACCTTAACTGGGTTTCCAGGGACCTCTACAGAATTTTTTTAAACTGTAAAAATTGTAACCAGGTCTCCATGTACTATTCATGTGAACAGAGAATTAGTATTTTTGAAAAAAGACAACATGATGATGAGCTATTCTGAGTGGTGAGAGGACATTTTACAAGCTATTTGAAAAACTCTTCTTTTAAAAACCAAGTGTTATCATTCTGAGATAACAATACAAATATTAAAGCCTTTGACACAGGCCATTACTTCCAGTTGAAGTAATGCCTCCTGGTTCTGAGACTCTTTGCAAACATATATCTATATTAATTATTTGATGTAAGCATTCTATATAATTTCTGTTAAAAAAAAAAAAATTTAGTATGCATTTAATTTCTAGCCGAGTCTTTAAGAGTACGTAGCATTCAAAGCTCCTAAAATATAGCCACAATTTTCCCCATCAAATTGATAAATGAACAGATGTAATGTTAAAAAAAGTAATACCAGGTTACAAAACAGAATGATTCCTCTCTATATTAAAAAATCAAAAGGAAAAAACCTTTTCTGCAGTATTTTGGTCAATGAGACTGATGGATGTAGGTAATGAAAATGTGAGTACTGAGTGTTCCAGATATTGTACCACGTAGGGATTTCTAAGGTACATATCACCATGATATCAACACCCCAGTAAAGGCATGCATACTAGGATTTTCCCCAAATTCCACCAGAGTCCAGGCAAACTTGACAAGTCATGTACCAGTTAACTTGTCTAATATACCTTGCACACTGGCAAAGTAAGATTTGAAAGAGGAGTGCAATGAGAAGGCTGATTCCCTCTGACTGCATCCTTTAGAAGTCTACAGGAGAGTCTTCTGCCCCTCTAGAGATAGAGCTCCCTTGGTGCTTGCTCTCCAATGCCATTTGTCATCCACGATTTTTAACTCTCAAAATGTAAGTAGGCAAGTGGATATGTTGAGAGCTGACCTTAGGAAAGCAGAGAGGAAATAAACTATCAAGTTCTCCCTACCTGAGCTGGAGAAGTTTCAAACTAAACAAGCACTGAGTTGACTGTATACCAGAATTACTTTACACTAACTTGGAGAAAGGAATGCATGGGAAACAGCAGCTTTGAGAGTTTTAAAAGAACTCTATAAAGTTGTAAATTGTATGCACTGATTGATGATGTCGGACATAATGTCTTCAAAGTTCCATTCTGTTAGTTTACCATCTTCTTTCCATTAGAGGAAACAGTTTGTTTAGTACTGGAAACATGCTCCGCCCTGTACAATACACAAAAATAAAAAACTGTTCCTGCCGCCAAAAGCTTAGACTGAAAGAATGGGAAATCCAGAGGTGGAATAATTTAGAGTATCCCACATCTCTCGTCTCCTAATAATTAAAATAAACCAAGTGAAGTTTTTGGAAAGATCTGAATGAGAAAACAGTGGTGGCTTTGTAAATTGGGAGGACTTTACACACAAAGGACTAGAATGGAAAAATAGAGATGGGAGTGGAAAAATAGAATGAATAGGGTACTGAGTCTGGCATCAGTAGCTTTCGACAACTGTAGACAATGAACCTGATTCTTGGTTACACCAAGGCCCCTTACATGCTCTAGCAGTTTAAAGGGGCCTTAAAGTGACTATAACATCATCATCTTTAAGGCCCCTTTACACTGCCAGGGTGGTGTCAAGTGGCCATCGTGTAAATGAGAAGCAGTCCCATCATACTGTAACAATGACAATCAAAATATTCTATTGAGAAAATCATTCTACTTTTTTTAACCATTCCTCATATAGAAATAGACTTTAATGTGAACAGTGCTCTCAGCCCAAGGAAAGAGGGGGCGGAAAGGTGAGAAGAGGAAGAAAAGTGCTTCACATAGCTTAACAGTGACACAACAAGCAGTTATGGAGCCGCTTGGAAGGCCTCCAAAAGCAAAGGCAGCTCCCTTTCCAGTCCTTCTTGGCCAGATGGGAGATGCACATACTGCTGGGTCTCAAGCAGTGCTCAGCTTGGTGATAAATGTGATGTATGTGCCCATTTTTCTTTTTAAAAATAAAACTGTTACAAAATAACAACACTATTGGCACTGGTGAAAAGTGTGTACCTGGGTATAGTCATATATATCACCCCAAAAAGAAACAGCCTCAAAACAAACATAGGAAAAATAACATATTAAGAAAATGGAAGGATTCTCAGGATCTGACTGAAGTGGCTTATAAATGTTCATACTCAAATACTACTTAAATTGTAAGTCACTATTTTAAAACACTCCATAATTTATTAGGATTTAATATACTGTTTTCCCATCCCAACTACTAGACACATTTCATGCTAGAAACATATGAACAAAGACATGTTGCCTGACATATTTAAAATTAAAAGACTGGGGAAAAAACACAAAGTGCACAATAAGGAATAATCCTTCTCTTGTAGGAAGATGTGCTGGGTCACCTAATAAGTCTTTCCTCTGAATATACTTTCAGAAACATACTCCATACAATAGATGCACTAATGCAAATATGATTTTTTAAAATAGAAAGTCAGCATTTCAAAAACTCTATTGACATAATTTGATACCCTCAATTCCTATTTTATTTAAAACAAAACGATATTATAGGGTTATGTGGCTACTCTCAAGCATCCATTCCTTCAATAGTGCTGACTCTCTGAATTAGACATCCAGAATATTCCTACTTTGTTATGTTATGTAAGTGCTAATTACGCGCTTGGTGCTGCAAATGGCACAAATTAAAAAAAAAAAAAAAAAGCAGCCAGTGATCTGAGGAGCTTACAATTTTAAGAGCCCAATCCTGCAAACAGTTACAAGGCACATCTTTACTTCTGTACATAGTTCCACTGAAGTCTTTAGTTTTAAAATATGCCAAGAGTGTCTTCCACCACTTTCTTTGGAAGACTGTTCCACAGCCAAATTCCTTAGTGATCTCTCACCGTGAGGAAAGTTAGCTGATGGGCCTATGCACAGAAGTTTTCAGAATCAGGCCCTAAGAACAGACACCAATATGACTCACTAGGAAGTTCAGAGGACAGTGCAGTATAACTTGTTGGCTAAAACGTGCTTTGTTCTCTTCTAGCAGCTGACCCTCGCGGAGTGATCGAGCCTACTAAAGTTACAAAATAATGGAACTTCTCCTTTAGCTCATGCAGTAGACGTCTGTGCTTTTGGCGCTGAATATCTCAGGTTCAATCTCCACTGATGACTCTTTCTGACAGCCAGAAAAATATCTGTCTGCAACAAAAGGTTTAAGTGCATTCTACCTGTATCACGTAACTGTATGCTATAAAAAAGACCCTTTAAAATCAGAAGACCTGCAGGACTGTCAGTAAAGAGAGCACTGGAGGAAGGAAACACCACAGAAACACTGAAGAGAACTATTAGAGAAATGTATGTCTCTCTTTCTACTTTCTCACAAGTCAGTTAAAAGGTAACAGTATCTTAAAATGGAACAGGCTGTTGACATAAGACATTGGCTTATTCAAGTTTTTATAACTATACATTTCTGTTGAACTAGCTAAAAGTGGGTGCTGTCAAAAGAGGTGCTGTGACAGCAGGCCTATTCTCACAACATAGCATGTGGTCTTGGACTGCAAGGGAAATTCTCTTAGGGGTTATGACTGTCAGTGAGGGGAATTGAAATAATAAATTATAAACTTCACTAGTGTACAGAGCACTGAATAGTACTAATTTGTATTTTTCACGCTTTATGCTATTGTTTAATATTAGTTATAACATCTGCTTAGTGAAATAATGCTTAATGAATTACCAGTTGTAAATAGGAACTTGGAAGCAATTTGCAACTCTTGTATAGTTTCCTTCCAGAATTAGAAGAATTTGAAGGCGAGGTTGGGGTATGTGTGCGTGGAGGGGGTTGGTGGGTGTGTGTGTGAGAGAGAGAGGGAGACATTCTCTCTCTTCATGCTTTTTAACTCTTCTGTAATTGCTAAGCAAACTAAGAGTTTGCTTTCCTCCCCCTACCCTTCCTGGATTTTCTCTCTGCTGCCACTTCCTAATAATCTAAAGAATAAATAATTACTACGATTAGAATTAAACATAATAGTTCTTACATATTCATCTCCAAATATAATGTAACAGGATATTTATTTATGCAGATGTAAATTTACCTGATGAAGGTCATTACCCAACGCATACTCCTGAAAGTAACCTGGTGCGGCAGATGATGCTCTAATGGCTTGCCATAATTTATACTGACAACCTCCAATGTAGTGAGACTTGACACCGGGAAGGTGATTGTAGTTTCTAAACACAAATGCTTTCAGTGGTGTTCCTCTGTTTACAATGGTGCTTACTGCAGCTACCTAGATTAGAAAAATAAAGATAATTTCAGATACTGACACACTATATCTCCCACAGGTACAAGATTTAAACATTAGCTTTGTATATGATGCTGTGGGTACAAGTACACCTGACAATACAACCGTTAAAGTAAAACAGGAAAATAAAATTCACATGACTAGCTTGAACAAAAATGAAGCCCTTGTAATTTACAACCTTGTTATACCAATTTTTGTACTAGGTATAATCAAGAAATTTTCTTCTTCTTCGTTTCTATTCTATGTCATGCTCTATTGCCCTTCTGGTTGTGAAATATGGACATTGCACCCCATGGAGCTCACCAACACTTCTCCCATGTCAACCAGAGTCACAGCTGCAGAGTTGAGATACCTCTTCCACAAGATTCTGCTCGCCCGTAAAAGCCAGAGAAGCTCAAACTCTGAGGCAAAGACAGCATCCTGTATTATTTTTAATCTTTAAAAAAATGACAGAACTCAATGGAAAGAAGGCACGGAGGGAGAAGTTTTGTTTGTTTGTTTTTGAATTGGAGGTGGTAGCAGAAAGAACATACAGACTTTTAAATTCCCTATTCCTCTTCTAAACAGGCATCATGAGTTACCAGCACCCTATGCTACAACAGTCAAGAGAAAATAGGTCTTCATATTAACTAAGAAAGTTTGTAAATCAATGAAATATCTTTTCTTGAACTTGTTATTTTCAGTGAGAAATGATGAGATTATCACCATTTGCTATTCTGTTTTTCACAAGCTCTATCAACTGAAATTTTACAGAAAATAGTCAGGTGTCTGACATAAAATGATATTTGGGTTTTTTTTAGTAAGTTACAGGCAAAGGCAAATGGAGAAAAAAATATTGTTTAAAGACAAGTCCCTATGTCTAAGAAGTGTTTTATTATTTTTAACTTATGTGGATGTTATTTCCAGATTCTTGGAGCTACTATAAAATAGTTATTTCTATCAACACAAAGAACTACATTAAAAGGTGATCAAGGCTGCAAAGTGGAGCACTCAAAAAGTCAGAAAATAGCACAATCCAAGTAAAAATGATGTGCAATGCATACCTAATGTTACAAGCCTCAACAGAAGTAACTTTAGATTGTC
The DNA here is from genome assembly GCA_033296515.1 of Macrochelys suwanniensis. Lineage (NCBI taxonomy): Eukaryota > Metazoa > Chordata > Testudines > Chelydridae > Macrochelys > Macrochelys suwanniensis. The sequence continues at coordinate 293,092,494 of CM065775.1, forward strand.
CAGTCTAGCACAGAGGCTCATATCTTAATAATTCATGTATAAACTGCACCTTTGTATTACACTTGTGGCATGCTTCCTTATCTCAGGAAAATGAGAGATCAAAAACATTCACTATATTTCAACAAAAAATTAATCAAATTACTATACAACTAAAACAACTAAGGTGATTAGTATGAAATTCTCCTACATTTTATAGTTCTAGAATTGTCCATAAAGATACTGAAATATCATGAACAAAAGAATTGTGCAGTCATTCCAAGTGGAAGAGAGAAAGTAGACCTTCTCAGAAAGAAAGGTCTGGAAGCAACAATCAGCATGTTTTAGAGAGATGCTTACCCATAATTATAATCACTATTTACTAAATGCTTACCATATGATGGCAAGAATTTGCAAGATCTTAAACTGATGATGCATAGCGCATGGCTGTCTAAAACAATGTCTCTTGGCAAATTAGTGGGTGGGTGACACTATCTGCATACTAGTTTACAAAGTAGTCTTTGTTTTTGTGAAAGTATTACTCATCAGCACTTGAAGCTGAAGTTATATCAGCGTATTAAGTCTCATTTCTCAGCTGCACAATTACAAGTAAATCACTGTATTCACAGAAAATATAGCTTTACCAGGAAAAAAAAAAACATGTACAACTTCTATATGACAGTGATGAAGCTACAAATGATGAAGTACAACAATTTTCTGTTCACCCCAAAAGGGTCGTCTTCTGCTCCCATTGAAGCCAATGGCAAAATTTCCATTGACTTCAATGGGAATAGGATCACACTGAAAAACTCATATTTGTTTTTTTTAACACCTACACATTTTTCACTTCAGGATATAATCCTAATCTGTGAAGTACTAAATGCTTCCTGCAAGGCACTAAACATCCAACTCTTACTGAACTCAATAGGAGTTGAGAGCATAAAGCACCTTGTATGTTTGCATGTTTTATTTGGATAATACTAAAGCTCTGTTAGTTATTCAAAGTAACGCTTTAGCTGTGGCAGTCTTAACAGTTTCATATCTATTTATATACTCATTTTATTATTCAGGAACTTAGAAAGGCAAGATTTCAGTTCAAAGATAACTTTCAAATCAAGTCAGTATAGGACATCTTCTCCCTCAAAAAGTAATATGTCTATTTTCAGAAGAATCTGAACCTTTACCATTTAATAGTAAAATAGTGAATATAGTACTATAATGACACTGACACCTGCTAATTACCAAATTGTTCTTAACCATGTGCTGTTTTATTTCTTCTCCTTCCTAATAACAAAAACAAAATACCCTCTGCTTTCTCATTTTTCACACTTGTGCTCTCCTAGATATAACACCCCTTCAATTAATTAGTGCCCTTCATATGCTACAGGTAAAGAGATCACTACCTACAAAAGGGACAAGAGGAAACCTGGTGATGCATATCAAATGGGGAGAGACTACTAGCTCTCTCACACCACCCAGAGGAAGAAAGTTAACAGCCAACATCACAGGACTGCAAGGAAACACAAAGGATTCTAGGACAAAATAGCAAATCTCTGTAGAATCCAAGATGTGACATAAAAGCGAGGGTAGTTGAGATGTATGCATTAGTAGTCAGTTCACAAACATCATCTCATGGGAATTAATGTATCTAAAATCAGGACACTTATTGGCTAAGAAGTACAAGACTACTGCAGCAGGGTTGACAAATATTTAAGATATCTTGTGGAATTTTAATGTTTAAAATGGGGATTGTTTTTATAGATACTTTTCGGAGTATAGGTTACAAAAATCATGCAAATAACATTCGTCAAGTGATGGCAATGTCACCCAAAGCTATTTGTTCCTAATTAAATTTTTTTCAGTACGTTAGTTTTTGAAAATCTGCACTTACCTTAGGACATTTGGAATTTCTTGCAGTTTCAATCATGAGATCCGATCCCATTCTATCTCTATATAACAGGTAAAAAATTGAAAACGCATCATCAGTTTGGCATCATCAGAACAATAAATTAGTCAACAGCAAAGAGACAAGTAGGGTGAGGTAATCGTTTTTATTAGACTAACTTCTGTTGGTAAGAGAGAAGTTTTTGAGCTTACACAGAGCTCTTCTTCAGGTCTGGGAAACTTACTTAGCGTGTCACAGCTAAACAGAAGATGGAACAGATTGTGTAGCATAAGTAGTTAAAACATACCTCAAGGGACTATTCAAGGTGAAGTGGCCTGTTATTATCTCCCCCACCTTGTCTCTCTAATATATTGGGATGGACATGGCTACCCCACCACTGCATAGTCCAAACTAGTAATTTAGGGCTACTCTTACTTCTGGTATTTTCTATTTAAAACACACAGGGTGAAATCCTGGCTGCATTGAAGTATATGGGAGTTTTGCCATTGACTTCAACAGACTCCAGATTTCACCCACTGTATCTTCTCAGCAGTTGGAAATGATGAATTTAGCATACAAATGATTTGAAAAGAATGACTGAGGCCTCAATTCAGCAAAGTATTTAAGCATGTACTTAATTTTAAATCAATGGGACAGGTAATTAAAATTAGGAACAGGCTAGAGTGCTTTGACTGTTTGGGACTTGAAAAAGGAATTCTTAAATGTAGTGGTTTTACTTTAATGCAAGTCATTCTTGCTGAGGTGTAGACCATAACAAGAAAAAAACCCACCACTATTACAAATTTTTTTGAATCTAAGCATGCAGCAAGAAAACAGAAGTTAAAATATTGATTCTTCATTCTACATAGATTCTTTACAAGTCTCCCAATTGCTAAGGAGAAACCATGCGAATCATCCAAAGCTGAATGCATCATCACATCAACTTTAGGGTTAGTGCTGCAGCATCTGAGTCAGAAGACGATCTCATTACATGATCCAAGACTGGTTTGGGTAGAAGCATCAAAGCAGCACTGTGCAAAGGGCCTTGTATCAGAAGATACCTCTGATCTTTCTTCTCAGCAAACAAAATTCATTTACACCTTAAAATAGACGTTCTTGTGGGGACAGCTTGAAAAATCTACAAGTTACAGACAGTAGGCTCTTGCCCAAGCCAAATTCCCTCAGCTTCTGCAGAATACAAGCTTTCATTTACATAAAAAAATTCTAGCCCTCCTGATAAACAAACAAATCTTCTGAACACAGCCTAAGTTTAAACCAATGGGGTGTTGTCTTCCTAAGTATGCAAAGACAGTTCCAGTGCTGCCACTGTCACTAGTTAAGATGGTTCTGTGACCCAGCAAATGCTTGGTGCCAACTGGCATAGGGAGTGCGTAGGACTTTACAGGGATCCTCTGGGTCAGATATACACATAATAGTTCATCAAAGGGTGGCATGTAAGGTCTGTACTGAGAGCTGGTATCCCACTGGTCGTTATAATTGAGAAACATATGTACGGATAATATTTAAGGAGTTACATATCTATACCAAAAATTATGTTCTTAAGGTCTTGACATTAAAGCAGGTCACCAGGAGGTGACATACTCAGACATGTTCCTTTCATACAAGAGCTAGGAGACACCGATCTCCCTATCTGGCCTATTGGGTATTGTATGCCTATACATGACAGTATTTCAGTCTAGGCTCTAGAATGAACGTTATGATTTTATTTTATATTTAACCACTTGTTTCCAATACTTGTACTTGCTACTACTTGAATCTCTATAAATGTATACTTGATTTCACTATAAACATACATAAGAGCTATGTGTTAAGCGGGACGCTGATCTAAGATGGAACTGATAAGCTGGGTTGTACTATTTTTTGGAAGCAGCAAATCTGAATACCCTGAGCGTCCAGTAGACCAGGAACTGGACACTACAAGAAAATGCTCAAGGGCTGGAGTGTACCAATTGCTAACCTGTAGAGAGACTGCAATGCTTAGAGGGGAGTGCTTGTGTTGCCAATTGCCAGTATAACTGTAGAGTTGACTGTTTATTTGGGGTTGGCATTCATTGATTTATGTATGGAGACTAGATTGTGCAGATTCAAGCAGAGGACCAGTGGAAGACCAAGTAAAGGGGGTGCATGGCTTGGGCGAGGCTCAGGATAGAGAACTGCCTTTGGGAAGTGTGTCTTGGACCACTGGTGTATTTAACCCAGAAAAGTAGACTTAGCCTTTGGAATAGTAGACATTGGGTAATTTTTCAAGACCAGATCAGGCAGAGAAAGTTTACTATTGCACCAGCATCCATTACAAATTTGTTAGCATTATTTATTATAACTCTGGATATTCTTAACATTCATGTAAGTGTCCAATTCATTTTTGAATCTTGCTAAGAATATGGCCTCAACAACATCCCGTGGCAATGAGTTCCACAGTCTAATTTTCATCCAATGGTACAAGTCATTGTCTGTTACTATTTTTGAATTAGCCCATCTTCTAATTTCATTGAGTATCCTCTTGTTTTTGGGTTACCTTCTCTATACTATTCATTATTTTATATACTTTTGTCATGCTCCCTCTCATTTGTCTCCTTTCAAAAGGAAACAATCCCAGTCTTTTCAATCTCTCTTCCTTTAAGAGTTTTTCCATGACATAAATAATAGGTCACCCTTTTCTAAGCCTCCTCCAACTCTTCTATCATTTCTGAAATGAGGTGACTTGTATTGCATACAGTTTCGTCACTAAGGCTGCACCATTGAGTCATATAATGGCATCATAATATTTTCTGTATTATTATCCATCCTATTTCTTATGCATCCAAACATCCTGTTTGCTTTTTTTTGGGCACAGGTCTTCTTCACTGAGTTGTCCACAATGACACCAGGTCCCTTTCCTGAGGTAATAAAGTTAATTACAAACCTGCAAGGTGTAGGAGCAGTTACATTTTTCCTTGCAATATGCACTACTTTGCATTTATCAACATGCAATTTCATTTGTCAGAGTATGGGATGTGGCCCACAATGGTAAATAGGTTGAGAATCACTGTCATATACAAATCAATTCCCCTAAATGTACCAGCATTTTGGCTAGTTTGTCAAACCCTCCCAGATAATTCTTCTACATATAGTAGACACTATTCAAGGACAAAATAAAACAAAACACACATTCAAACTCAATTCAATACAAAATCCAACCATATGGAACAAAACTATACCCTATTTTTTTCTGCAGATCTAACTCAGTATGGTATTACGTAAATTGATTTACATTAAAAAAAAGTGAGGACGCTTTTGCTTTCTGCAGGAAGAAAATGGAAATGAATAGTAAAAGTAACTACATGTCATAAATGTAATTATCTTAATGATGCTAAAATAGGAAGACATCAAATTAAATGAAAAGCAAAGTAGGTGGCTCAATTAAAATTAAAACACAAAGAAATACGCATAAGATTAATACTGAAGCAAATTCTCTATATTACTTATAGCAAAAAGTTATTGTTCACCAAAATTAGTTGTAATTTCCCAAGTAGGCTTTATACCACATGCCCCACAATTGTAGGTAAAACATTAGCTTTACTACTATTATTAGAATTGTTATGTCAAAAAGTGTTTTTATTAATATATACTAGAGCAAATTTTATATTAGATACCCTCAAGTTTCAAGCAAGGAAAACAACCGTAATTTATCTGTGTATTTTAAACTGAACAAGTTAGCACAAAGAAGGCATGTGTTAAAAAAGTTAAACTGCCTTCTATATTCTGCAATGACTGGAAGTGAGCTTAATCTAATTTCCTTACTGAAGCATCTAGAGAAATGCCATCCAATCTGAATAATATGTTTTCAGTATATATTTTAAGGTCCAGCAGCTGCAGGATGACCTGTGTGGAACCTCACTGAATTCAATGGAACACTGTGTGGGCATAGAGTCTGCCATGTGTCCTCCCAAATCTCATTGTAGGATCAGGTCAACTGTTAAATTAATGTTCATGGATTTTAATTTTCAGTTTAATTTGTAGACAAAATGCATAATGTGAAAATGACAGTAAATGCCTGGCCACTATCCACATCACAAAAAGCGTACAGGGACTTGAGTGCTTAATCAATACACTGCCCTCCTCCTGTATTCTTTGTAGCCGCAGTAAATTTTCATTTTCATAAAAGTGTGCATTAGCATTTCCAGACAAGTTGGATTTTGACTTTCACCAATCCAAGGGAGCAGGGAAGGAAGAAAAAGGACTTTTTTCTGGGAAAAAAATGCAAAGATTTTTTGAAAAGCAAAATAAAACATGCTATACACTGCAAAAGCATACACATTGTCCAAATTAAAATGCTCACTATTCTGAAAATAAAATATATGATTACAACAATCATTTTCCCAGTTGACTAACCGGTTAGGCCCCACTGTTGGGTATCCTCCCTTAGAGCTAAATGCACTTTCACTGATTTATTTACTTTTTCTAGCCCCTAATTCAGTGGCTTTCAAACTGAGGGTCGCGACCCAGTAGTGGGTCACGGAATGTAAGGCACTGGGTTGCGGCAGCTCTGGTCAGCACCGCCGACTGGGGTGTTAAACGTCCTGCCGGTGGTGCTGCCCGGCTGAGGCAGACTAGTCCCTACCTGTTCTAACACTGCACTGCACCTTCCAAGGCCTCTTACAACTGCTTTTCTTAAATGTAATGGCGCCCTATATTGTAACTCATAAACAATGCATGCTTTGTTTTGATCAAAATGTCCTCCTTGTGCTCAGTACAAGTTTCACATTTAGGTCAAATGGATGCAAACATGGAGACAATCTTTCTGAGAAGATTCTGTTGAGCATAATTGGGAAGCTGAAGCTTAATCCTTTTTCAACCATTTAACAGTGAAGGTGGATGTGGAAGAATTTTTGAAATTTAAATATGTGCACTGGACTGTGTTAGATGCTACTTCTTTATAAATGGGGTTTAAATAGGACTGGACAAATATATGAGATAACTGCACATGACAAAGTTCTCATCTTTTTCTTTTTTTGTTGTCTGACCAAATGGCAAAGATCTCCTAGTTGTACTCCTTTCTCTGCATTCTTGGATAGCATCTTCAGGCATCTGGACACAATAGTTCTGTGATTTTCCTTTCAGAAAGGGAAACTATAACTAAATAGGAATGCATTTTTCCTGAATGGGTGCTTGTCACCATTATCAGGTCATTCTTCATATTCAACCAACCATTTTACATTGAATTTTTGTTTTGTTTTTTAATATTATGTTTCTTCATTTGCAGACCTAGTAGTGGACCTGAGATTTTAAAGCTGTCTGGAGGAGAATATCCAAGACAAAGAGCTCCAATTATTTATTTTGTCATACACTGCAGGCGTGGTTGGCATAAAAGGAGGACAAAACTTTCTAATCGAGTACCTCTCTTTGCCTCTACACTACGATATTATAGCATATTCAAAGATTGGTGTCAGCCATTTTCAGGATGTCAAAGACAAAGAGAACTCCTGAATGAAGCCGAAGAGCTACTGAGAGGCCTGAAACAATGACTAAAGATATCATCATGGCTATGTTTGGAGATAATGGTGATGTTGAAGGTGTCTCACTTGCAGGATTATCCAACTCCATGTTTTCCTCTTCTACTTCAGTAGTAAAACACTATTCTACATTATGCTTTTTAACTGTCTTTACTCCCCTATAGTATTTCAGTTACTTCTGACAATATCAGAAGTTAGCTAATGAGGTTAGCTCTTAATGTAAGAGTTTATTTCAGTGGAATGATTCCCTATCTCAATTTTGCTTAAGATGGTTGATTATTAAATTTTTGTAACTGTTGTTTGAGATGTGTTGCACATGTCCATTCCACTCTTAGCTTGTGTGTGCCCCATGGACAGTCACCAGAAACTTTTCCGTCAGTAGTACCTGTTGGGGTGACTTGAGCACCTCTGCTGCCGCATGCTGCTGGCATTGGCACAAAGAGCACAGCTGACCCCCACTCTCCTCAGTTCCTTCCTTCTGGAAACTCCGATGCAGAGGGGTAGGAGGGCAGCTCGTGGAATGGGGGCATGTGCAACACATCTCAAAGAACAGTTACAAAAGGTTGGTAACTGTTTTTTCTTCTTTGAGTGATTGCACATGTTCATTCAACTCTTGGTGACTCCCAAACAGTTAAACAGGTGGAGGGATTGGAGTTCATGTACACAAAGACTGCACTACAGTTCGAGCAAATTTGGCATCATCTCTTGAGTACTGAGTGGTTGCATAATGGGAGGAGAAAGTGCACCGATGACCAGGTTGCTGCTTTGCAAATGGATAGGGATCTGCGCTAGGGATGTCGTTGAGGATATTTGCGATCTTGTGAAGTGGTCAGTTGGCTTGCCTGGAGGAGCAACATCTGCAAGATCATAACACAGAAGGATATAAGAAGTTATCCAAGATTAAATTTTCTGTGTGGAGACTAAGACCTTTCTGTCTCCTATGACCATGAACAGTTGGGTGGACTGCCAAAACAGCTTGGTCTATGTAGAACAATAGTGCTTGGTTAACATCCAGTGTGCGTAGCCATTGCTCATCCCTATTCGCACGTGGTATTGGGTAAAATACAGGCTAGTAAATTTATTGATTGATATGAAAATCTGAAACTACCTTAAAGAGGAACCTCGAATAAAGGTGTAAATACACCTTATCTTTAAAGAAGACTGTGTACAGGGGTTTGGATGTGAGGGTGTGCAGTTCGGAGACCCTTCTGGCAGAAGTGATCGCAATTAGGAAAATCACATTCCAGGAAAAGTAAAAATAAGGAGCACGTTGCTAGAGGATCCCATAAGTTTTGACAAAACTAAGTTCAAGTCCCAAGGGGAAATGGGCTCCCTTAGTTGAGGGTACAATCTTTCCAGGCCTTTAAGGAGTCTAATTGTCACGTCATTAGAAAAAACAGAATAGTTATCCACATGAGGGCAGAAAGCAGATATCGCTGCCAGGTGAACACTGATAGAGGAAAATTGCTAAGTTTGTACTGTTTCAGGTGCAGCAGATAGTCGAGTTTTTGCTCAATGGATGAATGCATCAGTGAGACTCTGGTTTGACAAGTCCAGATGCAGAACTGCCTTCATTTTGACAGGTATGTGGCCCTGGTGGAGGGATTTCTGATATCTAGTAAGACCTGGTGGACTTGCTTCAAGCAAGCCTGCTCTTTGTGATTTAGCCATGGAACTTCCAAGACATCAAATGAAGGGATCACAGGTTCAGGTGCAGCAGGACAGTGGTCCTGAGAGATCAAATCTGGGTGCAACAGAAGTGAGATTGGAGTCTGCAATGAGAGATCCAGCAGAATGGAGAGCCAGTGTTAGCAGGGTTATGCTGTGGCTATTACTATAACCCAGGTGTGGTCCACCTTGATTTTTAGTAGTGCTCTATGTAGGAGTAGGATTGGGGGAAAATCAAATAAAGCTTTCCCATCCAGGGTAGCAGGAAGGCATCTGAGATGAAACCTGTCCTGTGGCCTGGTAGGAAACAGAATTGGTGACATTTTCTGTTGTACTTATTCGCAATTAGGTAAATTTGGGGAGTACCCCACTGCTGGAAAATGTATCTGGCTACATCTGGACAAAGAGACCACTCACAGTGACTGGAGAAAGATCTGCTAGTTCGTTCTGTGCAGGGTGGATTTGATTTAAATCATGATTTAAATCACTAGTCAGGAAGACTCAATTTAATCATGGATTTCTACATAAAAGTGCATTCTTGTTGGTTGTTATAACCTAAATACATATTCTTCACAACTCAGAGATAGATGTAATTTCATTCTTAGAAGGTACACACTATACATTTTTTAAGTGATTTGTTTCATTCGGGCAACCAGACTTTGCATTTCTTTGTTGCCCTGTTTGCATTTTGCACGCATGCCTGTCTTACCCACAGGTAGAAGAACTTCATTAAAATATTCCCAAACTGGGTCTCTTTTACAGCCTTCTGCCATTATAGGTTTTCCCTTCTAGTGAGAGAATGGTCAGTGAAGGCTACACTCAGAAAGACCTCAAGACTTCAGGAATATGCTGCTCAAACAATTTCACTTTTGTTTCTACTGCCTCTCCCTTCCTTCTCACATTTAGCTTCAGATTTCTTCTCTTTGTCCAGATCTATTCTGCCCCCAACAATATTCTATTCATTCAACTTTTTGAAACTTTGCACCTTTAGAAAGAGGTAAGGGATTGACTCTGTTACAGAAATTTGCAGAGGGACAATATGATTGAGGTCTGTTATTTCTCATGTATTATTTATTTATTTAAAACATTTTTGCTGTTAAAAAGCATGTTATCTCTGGAGAGAAAAATCCACAGTCTGAGAACTGCAAAACTAAGCATCTCTGATGGTATTTTCTAGACTGAGCACTGAGTCCCATTGGGTAGATAGAAAGATTAACCTAAATAATCTATACAGAAGCCTATGAAACCTCATAAGATTTGGTCTCTAATCCATGAACTTTTGCCACTCATTTACAAAACTTTTCTTAAACATTACATGAATATATTGTCTCATACTATAGAATTAGAATTTATAATCCCTATTCTATGATGAGATATCTTTGAGCTATAATGCATCTTAATTAAAACTCTTTAGATAGGTTTTTTCCTCAAAAAGCATTTTATCCAAAAAATCCGATTTAAGTTAAAAAAATCGGATTTTTTTTTATTTTTTTTTTTAAAAATCATTGATTTTTATCCACCCCAGTTCTGCACCCCCTGGAAGATATGAGGCCTCGAGGTTGACTGAATGGGCTACACAAAATTCCCACAGGTGATTTCTTTCTGACACAGAAGGGATGATTGAGCTCCTCCCTTCCTGTTGAGTAAAACATTGCTGCCACGTTATCTATAAGGACAAACAGGTTTCTCCCCCCGATGAGAGGTAGGAAACCCTGACAGGAAAGATGAATCATCCTGAGCTTTCTGACACTGAAATGAAGAGCAAATTCCATTGAGGACCAAAGATCCTGAGTTCGGAGGGGCCCTTGGTGAGCTTCCCCCGCAGAGCCGAAATATCTGAAACCAGAGTCATTTATGGCTGAGGGCGGAAGAAGGGAACACCCACACAAATGCTGAGAGGATTCAACCACCAATTGGGCAAAATTATAACCTGCAAAGATACCGTCAGCCCAGAGTCCAAGTGCAGATGACTTGATGAGTACACTGACTCCAGCCACGTCTGAAGGGGTCTGACGTACAGCCTGGTATGTTGCACTACATGTGTGCACAAGTTCATGGGCCCTACAAGTCTCACAGTTTCAGACTATTATGATTGGATGAATCTTGAGGTTTGTCATGACAGATCAACTAGCTTGAAATATGGACTCTGGGAGAAAAGCTCTAATCTGGGTAGAGTTCAACACAGCCCCTACAAACTCTATCCTCTGTACCAAGCAAACGATAGACTTGGCTGCATCGATCAGTAGTCCTAAGGCCTTGAAGGCTGACTGAATAAAATGATCACTGGATATACTCTGAGCTTTGGACAAGCCCTTGACTAGTCAGTTGTTCAAGGGTAGATCTGCACTCCTTATCTCCTGAGGAATGATGCTACACTGGTCATACATTCTGTGAACACCTGAGGAGCTGCAGGTAAGCTTTAGAATGTCCTCTAAACAAATACTCAGTGCTTTCACCAGTAAATACCTGAAGATAATATTGTAATAACCAACCTCGGGTGCTGACATAAAAACTGCTCAAAAGAGGCAAGGAACAAAACAGGATGGGTATTGAAAAATCAGAATTAAAATGTATTGGCAAGCCTACATATGGAATCTTGCCATTATTGTTTGATAGATAATCCACGTTATTCATCTCTCATTTTTAAGAGCCCAAAAGTTTAAAATTTAAACAATTTTCCTCCATAATATTTACTTACATGGATTTTCTTAACTTTACTATTTCCAAAAAGCAAACCACTCTAAATATACAATGAATTCTGAATACTAAAACTATTTAAAATATGAATATGAAACAATTTAATTGAAAAAACCTCCTGACATCAATATATAAAAACACTAAATGCGTTTCTTCAACAAATAATTTCCTAACTTATCTATTATTACACACACAAAAACCCAACTGCTCCTCACTTTATAGACAGATTTTACACAGCAACAGGTACATCTTTTCATCACAATATACTTTTGTGTTTTTTTTTCCTTTTTAAAGAAAAAGGCAATTGGTAGGAAGATTCATAATGTAGCATTTAAAATGGGGGGCGGGGTGCTTGACACAGCCTATTATTTCACTTTTAGCACTTTTCCTGTAGGAAAAATACACAGCATGTGGCTAGCAACATTTGTAGCAGACATGTAATGAGTCAGAATGAGTAAAGCTGGAAAGTATATGGGCATAAAATCAGAAAGCTGTACATCACAGCTCATTTTATTCCCCGGAAACAGAAGAATGATTACATTAAAGACTTTCAGATTGTTGTCATTTAGCAAAAGTATCAGCTATTTCGAAAGATATTGGTATGATATATCTGCCCTTTTAGAACTGTGTTTTTAAACTTTTGCTTACAATTAAAGCAGCAACAAGATCACAGATTTTCAGAAATGATTTAAAGTCCATTTTAACTTACTTGAGCATCTTTTCCCAGATATCACTGTCATAAAATGCATGGTTCCAACCCATTTTCATTGTCCCAACAATGACATTCTGCTTAAACACATCTGATCCTAATTTGTGATACAGTTCCTCACATTCATCCAGAGGGATATGGAACAACCCCAACATAAATGCTAATATAGCACCTGAAAAAAATAAAATAAAATTTGAAATGTAACTTGGGATGACAACGATGCTGTATTACTCATTTTAATGTAATACATTTCAGAAGCCATGATAATTCACATATTATAATATTTTCCTTTTAAAGGTATGATCAATTGACATTTTTGTCACAGGCTCATTTTTTTGTTCAAAGATTATATGAATTTGTTTGGAGGGACCTAATTGAGATAGACAGCTTTTACTCTCAGCAATAAAATTACAGAAAGTTTTGTCAAAGAAACAATAAAATATACTTTGATTTATTATTGCAAAAAGTTACATAAAATAAATATGATATAAATATCAAGTCCTTTTTTTTTTATTTGAGAAGGCAACCTAAGATGTGAAGTCTAAGCTATATAACAGCCTAAAATCAAATCGTGCTGTTTATTTTTCACTTTTTACATACAGAACATCTGAGAAACTCATCACTTCAGTAAAGATATTAAATAAAGATGTAAAGATTCCAGGAAAACTCTGAAATATTACAAAGCACTCTAAGCTTTTAATGTATTTATTTGCAACTGATTTATAGTTAGCCATTCATTCATAGTGCCACGTAGCGTGTATCAAAATAGCCTAACCCTGAACTGCTGAGAAAAAATTTGAAGAGTATGGTTGCAGAATACCATAGAATGGACTTGAGACAATGCTGAGAAGTGCATCACAGCAGTGGCTTTAAGGGCAGGGCCAGCATCCATGACAGCATGGAATTATTGTTCTACTGTGTTAACACAAATACACCAAGGGAGCATTCCTTATCACTACTAAGAAATGTTACTTGCACTGCAATCTAGAGTCACTTTGCAGATAGCACAAAAGAAAAGCATAGATGTATTGAGGTGAAGCTGAGCTCTAGTCAGATGCAGAGTTTATACTACAGTAAACCAGATGATACTGCAAATGTGGGTGAAGACACAAATAATCTATATACTGTATAGACCAGAGGTGGGCAAACTACAGCCCGCGGGCCACATCCGGCCCACGGGACCCTCCTACCCGGCCTGGGAGGCTAGCCCCCCTCCCCTGCAGCCTCAGTGCACCACGCCGCCGGCACAATGCTCTAGGCAGCGGGGCTGGGAGCTCCTGGGGCAGCGCAGCTGCAGAGCCCGGCTTGACCTGGTGCTCTGTGCTGCGCGGTCGCGGCAGCGAGGCTCGGCTTCAGCTGGGTGGCGCGGCTGTAGCGCCGCCAGCCACCTGTGCTCCAGGCAGCGCAGTAAGGGGGCAGGGAGCAGGGGGGGTTGGATAGAGGACAGGTGAGTTCGGGGTGGTGGTCAGGGGTTCCGGGGGCGGTCAGGGGACAGGGAGTGTGGGGGGAGTGGATAGGACAGGAGTCCTGGGTGAGGGGCAGTCAGGAGGGAGAGGAGGAGTTGGATGGGACGGCAGGGGGCAGTCAGGGGACAGGGAGCAAAGGGAGTGTCGATGGGGCAGGAGTCCCTGGGGGGGTGGGGTGGATAGGAGGTGGGGGCCAGGCCACGACCCCCTCCCCTAACTGGCCCTCCATACAATTCCCGAAACCCGATGCAGCCCTCAGGCCAAAAAGTTTGCCCGCCCCTGGTATATACATTAGGAATCTGGGTATAAAATAAAATTAGATTCAAATTGGTGCAGTTCAGGAAAAATAATGTAAAACTACAGATATTTTAAAAAAAGAAAATATTTGGACAGCAGTAATGTCAAAAAATGCACACATAAAGAACAGCAGGACCACAGATTAGATATGAACTGACAATGTGATATTATGACTGAACCTCTCTCTCCCCCCGCAACCCCCATCCAAAAACCCACAACAATGCCATTAGGGGCTCATATGTAGAGGCACAGTATCAGGGACAGGGGGGAGGGATAGCTCAGTGGTTTGAGCATTGGCCTGCTAAACCCAGGGTTGTGAGTTCAATCCTTGAGGGGGCCATTTAGGGATCTGGGGCAAATATTGGGGGTTGGACTAGATGACCTCCTAAGGTCCCTTCCAACCCTGAGATTCTATGATTCTATGACAGGGTGTTAATAATTTCCCTTTATAAAAAAATCACGAGACAGATTTTAATTTGACTAGTAGACAATTAAGATAGTGGGGAGAGAATTTAGTAATATCTGAAGAGTTTCAATGCTGGTGAGGGAGAAAAATTGTTAAGGAGAGGCAAAAAGGTATAAATTAAGAGTAATTAGATTAAATTGGGTAAAAAGAAAGTTTAGGCTCAATATCCCCCCCAAAAAGAGTCCTAGACATAACAGATAGTTATTAGGAAATGTCTAATTAGTAAAATAATCTCCCCAAGGAAGCAGTCAAAGCTCCATTGCTCGAGTCATTTAAAAACTAGACTTCTCAGAGTAATAGAAGATATGGAATAGGGAAAAATCCTGCAGTTACAAATTAATATTATCCATACTGCCTGGTCAGGCCAGGCTGTATTGTAGCCTGCTACCATAATGGCAGTAGATGGCACCACCTGTGACTGGCCAAAGTCTCAGGAAGCACCAATGGCTTTGGACAGACAAACACGTGGGGAATGTAGTGCGACAGCCGATGGAGGAAATGCCATCTAAAGGCAGAAGAATTCAATTACGATTTAACCAGTGCAGCACAAACCTGAGGTAAGGCAATGGCAAACCGTCTTTTATATTTTCTCTCACAAGAACTATCATTGGAGAACAAAGGTAACATGATCCATGTGTGGTGCTGGATGGTGAGGAACACCCCACCCCTACCCCACACACACAGGCCAGAAGGCATGATAAATTACACTGGGGAAGAGGTTCTGACCATATAAGAGTACTGCTTGCAGTTATGGTGGTGTACCAAATGCTTCAGGAAATACAGTGCCTGATATTTGCTCCAAGGTAAAGAATGACCTGAACTTTCATATATACTTTACTCTGATGATTCATTTATGAACGGAGGATCGCTATTGTGACCAAAGAATTGGAAAGATGTAAGATAGCTGTATGTGGAATCTCAAAGTTATGATGGAATGGTAGAGGTCATTTCATGATAATATATGGTAGAGGTCAGAAAATGGAATTATATTTATCTTATCCAAGGAGACATCCAAGTGTGCGCTTTGATAGAACCCATCAACAATTGACTCATTATAATTCACCTTTGAACTAAGCCAGTTAATAAGCTGATCATACAGGTTTATGACCCAACAGCAGCAGCTCATGATGCAATTCATAAGTTCTACACATGGTTTGAAGAGACACTCAAACACCAAGCAAAGACATCACCCTTGTAACTGGGAACTTAAAAGCAAAGATTGGAGCTATATGCGGTCATAAAGAAGTAATGGGAACAATGGTCTTTGGTTACAAAATGAGAGAGGAAGGCTCCAATCGTCTGGTCATTACAAACACCATCTTCACCCAACATCCTAAACATTTATATACATGGACGTTAGCTGACGGTACAAGAAAGAACCAAACAGACTATCAAATAATATTGGAAGATGGAGTGTCCAATGGACAAAGACTCTCTCAAGTGCAGATTGCAGGTCAGACCAAACTGTTAGCATCAAATAAAGTAAAAACAAGAAGATAAGAGTTTTGGTGTGACCAATATATATCTAGATTTGTCCAAAATCAACAGAAACTACATGACTTCTGTACAGAATGGGTTTGAGTCTTTGTCACAGATGAAAGAGGAGAACCACTCCAATTAATTTAAGAATAAAATGAAAACTAGCATACTTGAATCTGTCAAAACACATTTCAAAAAGTCAGCGTCAGACTGCACCATAGTTGATGAAGGTGTTCGAGTAGGCAAAAAAATATGCAGGGTGAAAGAAAGTGGCTTGGAGACTGAAGAATGCAGGAGAAAATAAAAGGAATTTGAGCAGACAAATTCAAAGGCAGATTATGAGACAAGAGAGAATATATCAGAGCAAAATGTGAGGAACTTGTGAATTATAAAGAGAGAAATAATATAAAAAGATACGTTTGCAGTGGTTACATTTCTTACTAAAAAGTTTTCTTCACCACCTAGCATAAAAATCGTCACGATGGCTGGATTCTTAATGACTGTGATATCAAATGCAGGTGGAGAGACTGTTATGTAATCTGTACACCTCTTCTGAGCCACTTAAAATACAGGATAACAGAAATGAGAATATGGAGCTGGAGTCATCAATACCACAAGAGAAAGTGACGCATGCTATTATGAAAATCAAGCCAGGGAAAGCATCAAGAGTAGATAGTGTACCAGTAGAACTGCTAAACTTGATTGGTGACAGAGGTCTTGATCTCATGGGGAAAATTTTCAATTATGTATAGATGACTTGAAATTGGCTGCATGACTGCACAAAGGGAATCTCTTATATCTCCTTTCCTTGGAAAGGGCAGAAAGAGCATAGTAACTAATGTACCATCTCCCTGATATTGCCTGTGAGTAAAGTGATGCTCTACATCATTCAGAATCACAGTAGGTGAATGACAAGCAGAACCACTACCACAAGTGTTTCAGAGAAGAACAAGGCACATATAATCAAATCGCAAATATCTGTCACAACACTGAAAAACGCAGGCAACAACAGACCCTGGTGTGAACAGCAATGGGTGTCAGCAAGTGGTTTTCCACTGAGTGCATTCTGTTTCCAGGTTTTCCAAAATGTATGCAGAATTATTAAGAGACAAGCCCTAGAAGATTTTGATGAAATGGAAGGAACTGGGATTTCCATTGATGGACACTTCTTAACTGACCTCAGATATGCTGATACAATGCTCTTTGCTGCAACCATTGATGTAATGCAACAAACGTTGAGGTCTGTAGAAATAGTTAGTGAGGTATACAGACTATTTCTGAATAGGCAAAAACAAAAGGCACATACATTGACACAATTAACAACAGATGCAAGCAGACATCATGATTAACAGTCAAGCTGTAGAGGCAGCACATGAATTTAATTATCTGGGATCATACACATCCAACCTAGGAGACTGCTCCAAAGAAAACAGAAGATGGGATGGGATGGCTCGCTCAGTCGTGGCCTCCCTTAAGAAATTCTGGAAAAAACTTGGCATCTCAAAATACACAAAAGTTCAATTGGTGAAAAG
Organism: Macrochelys suwanniensis; assembly: GCA_033296515.1. Lineage (NCBI taxonomy): Eukaryota > Metazoa > Chordata > Testudines > Chelydridae > Macrochelys > Macrochelys suwanniensis. Next base: position 293,110,182 of record CM065775.1, read on the forward strand.
CTTAATTCTTTCCATAGCAAATTATGGATGTGAATCCTGGGAAACTAATGCTGCTTACAAGAAGAAAACCGAAGCCTTTGAGATGTGGCTCTGGCAAAGACTTTCGCATATCTTTGGACAGAAAAGATAAAGGCTGATGTTAGAAATATTACTGGAGAAAAATGAACTCTGTTCTTGGAAATCAAAAGGGGCAAACTTGTTTACTTTGGTTACATCAGGAGTAGAGATGAGAAAGTTATTATAGAAGGAATGGTGCGTGGTCATCATAGTAAGAGATGACCAGCGAGGAGATGGATAGATGGCACTCTGCACTCGGGAAAGTCTTTGTCCATTGGATGCTTGATCTCCCATGTCCCGATATTACCGGATAGTCTGTTTGGTTCTTTGTTGTGCAGTCAGCTGATCTCCATGTATATAAAATGTCTAGGATGTTGGGTGAAGATGGTGTTTGTAATGACCAGATGATTGGAGCCTTCCTCTCTCATTTTGTAAATGGGAGGTCAGCTGAGTGTGTGAAGTTAGGGATGGATTAAGACGGTTTCCAAAAATTATGCTATGATGTCACCAGTATCCAGACATGAATAAATAGCCTTTACTTGAAACTGCCTATTAGATCTAGAAGTTCTCTCTAATATTTATGATTTAACTCAGTACTTCCTCACGGACAGTCAAACTGCAATATTTCAAGTCGTGATGCCTGCTAACATATTTTGGGAACACATTACATTGGAAGAGATATATAGAGCAGTAGCAATGAGGTACTTAAATTTCTAAAGTGAAGTATACTGTTTTGTAATCTAGAGCTGTATTGTGTTGTAACCTATAATATACCACTTACATCAGCCTTAATAGTATTACATTGTTACTGGCTTGACATCACTTTTTGAAAAGTGAACACCAGGGTGATTAATTGGTCAGTTTGGGCCTTTTAAAAAAAACTGTTATACTAAGATGGTTTTGGAACCTTTCTTGGGAGAAGCATCAGCCCCCCTATTGAGGTTGTTTTCTAAATCAACACATGGGGTAGTAGCAGGAACTCCTGAAAATAACACACTGCTGTTTGAACAGTAGCTTAAGATGTACAGCAATAATGGGCAAAGAAACTTTGGTGCTCACCCTAACATAATATGGCAGCTTGGGCAAGAAATATCACCTCCTAAGAATGAGATGATTATGGTGGAGACCACTAAAGGGGAGAACAAAAGGCTGGTTGACGGAAAACCAATTTGATGAGGGGAAGACAAGACAAGGGCTGGAGGGAAACATAGGTGCTGTATCCTCTTCAAGTGGGTGGCAGATCAAATGGTTGCCAGAAGAGGAGTAGTGACAAGCAGGCCAGGATAGCAGATTGGCATGGGACAAGAGGAAGAATAGGAGCTCAGCACTTCTCTGTAATTGTTGTTCATCCTGTGATGGTTCTCTCTTTTGCAGAGGAAACTGCTTGTTTGCCCCCTCTGACAAGCTGCCAGATCTCAGAAGAGGAGCACAACTGCTTCCCCTCCCCTAAGCCCAAATTCACTGCACATCTTCAGCCTTGTCTCTTCAGGCACTTTGGACATCTGCCTAGAGCCCCACTCCTGCTGATATACAGGAAAGAATCTCAGCAAGTAGCGAGGCTTTTCCCTGGACATTGGGAGGCAAACAGCTAAAATTAAATCACTATTTTTAAAATTATAAGTATATTTACCATGACACTCACTTTTTAAAGAAATAGCATGTTTAAAAAGAACATCCAGCCATGGTAATAACATATACACATGATCATAATACATACAGTGCTGACATATTAATATATTCATGACAAGCCTTACCACTTCTCTCACAATCATTCAGTTATTGTGCACAACTTATAGATCCTTTATAATTTGTGTGTGCAAAAAGTATCCCCTTTATTTAAAAAAATTATAAATTCTATTAGGCATAATTGAGTTTCCTAGATATTTTTAGTGTGTACTATGTAGAATCAGATCAACAAGCACTGTCTTCTATACTGGGGTGCCCATTTTTAGTTACTCAAACCTTGTAACAATTATGAACTACATCAATAAAATTGTGTGTCTATTAAGCATCTTGGAATGTGATGCCAAAGAGATAGCGGATTTCAATCCCCCTCTCAAAACAGCAAGCCTCAGGAAACCTGCTAAATATCAAGAAAAGAAGGTGTACATACATAACATATTAATATTATTGCATCTGTTACATTTGTTTTTCTATAGACCCTTTGTGGTATTGCTCAAAACCTGCAATACTCCCCATCGGTATTTATGGGACACCAAATATCTTGATAGCTAGGTGTTAAAGAGAAATTTCTTCAAAAATTTCCTGAATTTGATGACCTCGTTATCTCTAGCCTGAATCTTCCCTGCACTTTTATATCTGCCTCTGGACATTTCCACTGCTTGCATCCGAAGAAGTGGGTATTCACCCACGAAAGCTTATGCTTCAATACCTCTGTTAGTCTATAAGGTGCCACAGGACCCTTTGTCGCTTCTACAGATCCAGACTAACACGGCTACCCCTCTGATACTTCTTCAAAAATGAATTCCTCTCATGGTTTGACGGCTCAACATAAAATTAGATTGAAATCGCATGGTAATAAACGAGCATTCTTTGTGTCACCTATCTTTCTACTTGGCAAAAAATTATAGCCATTTAACCTAGATCTTAAATTACTCTGTAAATACAAAAGCAAACTTCTCAAAGTTGCATCTGGTTACCAAAAAATAAAATATTCCCCAACAAAAGAACAGGCTTACATTTATAAAGAGGGAGTTGTTTTCCTAGAAAATTTTTTTTTTTCAAAAACAAGGTTTTTTCTTATTTTTACTTTTATTAAGTTAATCACATAAAAATCCATAATGTGAATACTAATTACCTGTGCTTACACCACAAACGTAGTCAAAAAGTTCATGAACGGGCTTTCCAGTAAGTTCTTCTAGTTTACGTAAAGTCTGAAGAGCTACTAAACCCCTGAAACATATTAAAGCAACATCACAGGGAATGGTGATTTGGTTACGTCTTACGCAGAGCTAAACATGTATACAGTTTGAATAAGCAACTAAGACAGGACATAATAAGTCTACAAGGTTTTAATACAAAGGAGGAAGAGGAATTTTGTAGTTTGACAATTATAATGAGGAGTAATAGGATGCAATCAGAAAAGGAAAGTATAGGTTAAATACCAGTGACTAATGATTTTGGGTGCCTAACTTAAGAGCCCTTGAATGAGACTGAGGTGCTCCATGGTGCTCAGTACATTCTGAAAATCAGGCCACACACTCAAATGAAGGTACTCAAAATGACTGGTCACTTTTAAAAACCTGTCTAGAAAGTGTCCTGTAGGAAGCAATCCTGCACAGGGAAGCAGATAATCTAATATGACTTCTTCATCTCTAACTTTTATTATCTTGAAACTAAAGTACAGGAATTAAGATATCAGTGGATGAAACACAAATGGGTACCATAAAACTGATTTTACAGTTTGATTACATAAGAAAATGCATTTAAATTTTACTTTAAAAGTTGAAGAATTTTGCAGATTTGCCTTAAGACACCAAATAAAATTAAATTTGCAAATTTTTTATTCCCCTCCTTTAGAAATCATACCATAAAAAATAAAATTACAATATGAAGAGACCTACAAATTTTAGTATCTAAATCCTTAAAAATTAAAGGACTTACAACTAATTTTATACTGAAGTCAATAGAAATGTAGTCCCGTTTTCAGAAACTTAGTTTCTACTGCATAGATCTAACTCATGGGGAAAAAGTCAAGACTGCATAGTGAAAATGTAAAGCACTCGGAAAATTAAAACTGAGTACAAAAACTATAATATTTTATTTGGGTAGGATTAATATCTCATAAAACAGTAAACAATCTATTGTCATTCACCTTTATAGCTCATTGTTTCAAAACCAGACAAGATGATAGTGATTAAAAGAAACTAATCCTTGAAGCAAGTTTTATAATTTTTATGCTGTTGGTTGTCAAAATAAATTCAGGTCCTAGTGGTCAGGAAGCCAGATTTCCCCCAAAAAGGGAACTGGCACTTCTCTTGGCACTCTGACCACTGAGTCTAAAGAATAAATAGGAAGAAATAACTTTCGGCCTGAAGATTATCCCTCTATACCATAATTAAAGTAACGTGGCAAGATGTTATGAAAAAATACACCCACCCACTGCATATATATCTACTCTATGGATACGTAAAAGACTTCCATTTCTAATATAGTTAATCTGGCCTCTTTGTAAGTAATAAAACCATGCAAATATTCAAATATTTGTACAATTGTAAAGCAGAAAAGTGAGTGCCTTTTGTTGAAACTACACTGGTATTTACATTTTTAATGAAGACTGAGCCTATTGCTACCTCTTTTGACCTGCTGCAGGATTCGTGGGTCCTCTGCCAAAGCATCATGGCGACTACAATTGTCTGAATTAAGACTTGACCCCGCAAGTCTTATTCATGCTAGAAAGGGCTGAAGTAATAGTCCTTACAATGTAAACTCCTTGTGGAATGAACCCTGTCATCAAACATACCTGTCCAGTTTAGAGCACGCTATCAGTGCTAGATACATTAAATATAGGATTGAAAAGAGCCATTGCATTATAAAAGTCTATTTTCACCATGTAACCTGTCTCAAGGCTTTTCCTTGTGCGTTGAAGTTTTCATGCTCTAAGTGGAAGAGTGATTTTCTTTAGGAAAACATTAACAAACGTCAGCTGAGTAGCTTTGGAGTTATGCTAAAGGGGTGACAAGGCATATCCTTTAAAAAAGAAAAAGAAAATTATTTCTATACTCAAGTAACCAAACCAGGATAGTTTTGGAACTTAAAATTTGCCATTGACAAGTAAATAACTGCCTTTGATGTGAATGAAGAAGTTTTACTCCTGAGGGCATTTGGGAACACAGGCCACTGGCTGCACAGAGGTGGGAGATCACTGTGAGCAGGCAGGCTCAGCAAGGCAGGATCCAAGTGTGAAGGGGCTTAGTGTGGGGGGCTCCAGGTGCCATTGAGAGGGTTCTGTGTGGAGCAATCAGGGTGCAGGTGGATCCAGGTGCAGGGGGATCTGGATGCATAGGGGTTTGTTGTGTGCGCTTGTGTGCAATGGAAATGGGACTCTGAATGTGGGGGGGGGGCAGATGCAGGTGGTTGGGGCTCGGAGGGGGGTCGGGGTCACTGTTCCCTCTAAGCTGTGCGCCCATGCGCATGCACGCAGATCCTAAACCCCGCGCACATGGCAAAACACTGTGCGCACAAAAATTTGCACAGAAGCACAACAATTTGCATAGAATTTTTTTGCGCACACAGCCTGTCAAAAATTTGCACAGAAGAAAATTTTTTGCACACATGGACTGTCAAAAATTAGAAGGAACATTGGTCGGGGTATGGGGGTATAGAGTTTGGCAGGGGAGGCTGGGTGGGGATCAGTGGGAGGTCCAGATGCTGGGGTAGTAGGGTTCAAGTGGGGTGGGGATCCATGTGCAAGTGGTTGGGGCTCGGCAGGGTGGGGATTTGGGTGTGAGTGGCTCGTCAAGGTGGTCCAGGTGCAGGGGCAGTGGGGCTCATCAGGGGGGTTCTGGGTGCGGGGGGGGGGGTGAGGCTCGGTGGGAGGGTCTGAGTATGTGGGGGTCTGGATACAAAAGATTGGGCAGATGGAGGAGCAGCTCCCTGTACAGTGATCCCTCCCCGTGCAGCTGAGAAGCGATGGGTGCAGGAAGTGTGGGGGAAGGGGAGTAGGAAGAGTTTGCAGAGCTTCCTATAGCTGGGGGAGAAATCTGGGGGTGGATCTGACATGGCACCGGATGCCATGCAGGGGAAGAGGAAGTCCTGCCCTCCCCAGCCCAGCTGGGACTAGCACCTGAGCCTGGCGCAGGGTAAGAGCCATTGGCCAGGTCTTCCCCAGTACTGCCCCTGCCCCACAGCGATTTACTTCTCTGCCAGCTGCCCTGGACACCAGAAACATACTGCTTGGGAGGTCACATGACCATCCTTGTGGCTTCCCTTTGCTTCCCATCACAAAGTCATTTTTCAGCGGGGAAGCAAAAAAATCTGTGGGGGACATAAATTCTGTGCATGCGCAGTAGTGCAGAATTCCCCCAGGAGCAACAAATACTGTGCACCTATACCTATAAGCTACTGAACTGCAACTGGCCAATATTTCACTCTCCATTGGGGATTGTCTGTAATCCACATTGTTTGAACATGTTTGAAAGTACGTTATTTTTGAAAAATTTAGGACCCAAACCTGCAAACATTTATTCACATGCTTAACTTCACATGTTAGTAGTTTCACTGAGTTCAATGACGCCACTCACATATGCAAAGTTAAACATGTGCATAAGTGTTTTAAGGATTGGAACTCTAGTAATCAAGTAAATTAGGAAGAGGGAAAGAAAAGAAAAAAGATCAGTAACCGGCAGTGGAAGAGGATTCATGAATCAGTAGGCCTTTAAATATTGTTTTCTTCACCACACCATTCATTCTTCAATAGATGACAATACCAGCTGAGCTGCTAAAACAGAATACCTAAAAAGCTGCTACTTGCTATACCCATTGTGAGAGAGTAGCGTGCTTTTGTATTATCCTTGCTCCAGGAACTACATGTGAATTTGTTTGTCTTACTGCGAGTTTAGTACCACAAACAAATGCATTTATTTTTCATTTTTATACCAATTTTGAAGTTTTGTAAGCTGATTCTTCCAACCAATTAGTAACTACGCACTCTAAACAGCATAATGCACAAGTTAACCCTTTAAGAGTAAAAAAAACTAAATTAATTTTTTTCCAATGTCTAATCTCAGGTACCAGAAGTATTAAGATCAATCATAAATTAAGAACAGAAAGACTTTTTACAACAAGAATCTTACATTTGTTTCCTTTACTTGCCTCCATAAACATATTAGGGGCCCATTCCCACAAACACTTATGTACATTCCCACTTCACACAGGTGAGTTATCTTAGGGGATCAACAGGACCAAGCACATATGTAAAGTTAAGCACACACACAAATGTTTGTAGGATCAGGTTCTAGAGCTTAAGAGTTTAACTGCAATTTTACCTACATTTGCAGTTTACAAAGGGATAAAGAGTTTCCGTCATACCTTGTTCCTCCTCCATCAATAGTGAGAACTCGAATTCCCCAGGCTTTCACAGGATCTGTATATCCAATTATAGCCAAAGCCTCCCTAACAGCAGCATGAAGAGTTTCATCAATTCCTTGTCTCAGCTGTAGTAAGCATGGAATTATTTTTTCCTATAATTGAAATGAAAAAAGTTATATTAGGCTAAGTGTTAATACCAAAAAAAATTCCACCTTTAATTTACTAGTTTAAAATTTACACTTAAATGCAAAGTTTAATTTAAAATAAAAATAGTTTGTTTTTTAAAGGAGATTTACAATCTCGGGGTGGGTAGGGCAGGAAAAAGTGCAACATCATGTGTCTTGTGTATTCATGGGAACATTCATATCACAATGCAACAATCAAGGGTGAAACAGTTAAAAACTTCTAATATCTATTACAACTATAGCTACAGGGGTTTAGAGTTAGGGGGTTAATTTTGGCGTACTAGCCAAATAGCAACTCAGGTAATTACGCTGGCCAAGATCCAAATAGGGACCTAAGCATAGCAATGCTCAGCATTGCAACACCTGAATTCTAGTCACCTAGCCACACACTGGAATCGGCAAATCCTGCGCTGGACACCTAAGCTCCCTATACAATGCATGAAGAGAGAGAGAGGTGCCTGAAAATGGGATGCACAAAACCCAGCATGCTCAGCGGGCAGATGCATAAGCTAGCCCATATCAGACAATGAGGAGAGGGGAACATCCTAAGCCCTGCCTCCTCAGGGACTTAGGGCTGGAGGGAGGTACCTATCCCATGGGCAGCGGGTGGACACCTTCCAGGAGGCTAGCCTCCTGGCTCTGCCCCATCCACACGAGGCCCTGCCCCACTCCACCCCACCCCCGAGGCAGAGCCCTGAGGCACCCCCTGCCCGGCGTCCCGCAGCCAGAGAAGTCCCGGACCCATCAGAACCCCAAGCCCCCCTTCCTCCCGCCACTGGAGGAGCCCCGGACCGGTCCCAGCTGTGCCAGCGGGCCTACCTGAGCACTGACCTGGCTGTGCCAGCCCCAGCTCAGCCACGCCGGCCCCGGCAACCCAAGGAACCCTGAGCTGGCCAGAGCCACACTGGCTGACCAACTCGAGTCCCAGCCACGCCGAGAAACCAACCTAAGCCCCGGGCCAGCTCCAGCTGTGCCGGACCAACCAGCCCTGGCCCGGCTGTGCCGGCCCCAGCAGCCCCGACCCCACTGTGCCCGTCCCAGCAGCCCCAAACTCAGGGCTGACCCAAGCCACACCAGCCAGAGAATGGGAAAGGCAGTGCACCTCCCTCAGTGCCCAACGGAAGAACGCTGAGCTTTTTAGATATGCCATGCAGAATCCGGGACAGCTGAGGAGGCAATATCTGCTACTCAGCTTCCTGGGTTCATCAGTAATCTCTCTGGAGTCCAGGGAGATTACTGATGAACCTGGGAAGCTGAATAGCAGATACAGCCTCCTCAGCTGTCCCGGATTCTGCATGGTGCATAATAAGAAGTAAAAACCCGCTAATAGTGTCCCGTGGCAGTGGCTGTGCCAGGGAAGGCTTATCCTTCCCTGGCCTATTATACCCACTGCTTACATACCTATCGCTGCCTGGAATGCACAGGTGGGAACCCTCTCCTGGAATCAGGTATCTTAGGTGAATAAGCCATTTCTTGAAAGAACAGCAGCGGCCCCTGGCTAACTCCACACAAAACAGCCAGTGGGTCAGGGTGGGAAGTGAAAGAGGAGGAGTCCCCTCCTATAACTTTTAGCCCAGTGGTCAGGGTACTCATTGCAGGATGTGGGAGACCCTGGCCCAGATCAAAAAAGGGATTGGAACAGGCGTTTCCCATCTATCAGGGCTATTCTGACGTGGGTCTCCTGTTGAATCTCTCCTGTTGAAGCTGTTCCATCTTGGATAAACAATTAAATATGTATTAGGCTAGAGAGACAGAACAACTGTAGTTTAGTGGCTAAGGCACTCGTCTAAGAAGCAGGAATCCCGTTTAAATCCCGATCTCTTCAAGCAGAGGGAGGAAGTGAACTGGGGTTTCCCACATCCTGGGTGAGTAACCTATACATTGTACTAAGGGTTATAGGTATGACCCTATCAAATTCATGGCCATGAATAACGCATAACAGACTGTGAAATCTGATCTCCCCCATGATACCTAGCTATTGTAGGGGAAGGGCAGGGCTGGGGATACCCCAGCTGGGGACTCCCACCATGTGCTGGGCTCCAGCTGCTAGTCCCAGCTGGGTTGGGGAGGGATAGAACTTCCTCTTTACCTGCAGGGGCAGCTCCTGGGGCTGGTCAGACCCACCTCTGGGCTCTGGTGAGCTGGGCTCTGAAGGCAGTGCAGCCGCAGAGCTCTTGTAGGGGAGGGGCAGGACTGGGGACAACCCATCTGGGGTCTCCTAACATGCAATGCGCTCCAGCTGCTAGTCCCGGCCAGGCTATGGAGGAATGGGACTTCCTCTTCCCCTGCGGGGGCCCAGGCCCCTGCCCCTCCCCTAGTGCAGCCAGAGGAAGTTCCTGGCGGTGGATCTGACCCAGACACGGCCCGTGCAGGGGAAGAGGAAGTCCTGTCCCTCCAAGCCCTGCCGGGACTAGCAGTTGAACCCTGGTGCACAGTATGAGACCCTGGCTGGGGCGCCCCTCGCCCTGCCCCTCCCCAGCTCTAGGCTCAGGAGTTCAAGGGGCCATGTGCTGGCTGTGGGGAGGAGGCGGGATGGACCATGGTGTCCCCCTGACCATGGGCAGTCACCCACCCATAAGGCAAGCCCTGCCCCCCAAAAATGTGGTAACCCCCCATTATTCTGTGACCCCCCCCCCATAACCCTCTTTTGGGTCGGGACTTCCATTGTTATAACACCATGAACATCTAAAACTGGCTCTTTAAAAAATCCTATGACCGTGAAATTGACCAAAATGGACTGCGAATTTGGTAGGGTCCTAGTTATAAGGGTAGCCTCCTTCTCCCCCATGCCATTTTGTGTGGAGTTAAGGGTGCTATGAGCACACCTTCTGGATCAGGCCCCTGCAGACAAGAGGCTGGGGAACACCTGTCTCCATCTGGTTTGAGAATTGCGCTGGGGTTTAGGTGTGAGATTAGGCATCTGGAAGCCTGCCTGACGCAGTGGCACACACGCCCAGAGACAGAAACTTAGGTACCTACTGAGTTTAGATGTCTACAGGGTTAGGGGAAGGGTGAGTGGAAGTTTTATGCATTACAGTAATGCCTAAATCTGGGATCTGGGCCATTTCTGGATCTGGGCCATTCTGCCTAAATTCTTCCTTTTGTTTTGAACAGATATGGTATTCATAGTTTGTTATGAACTACAATGCAAAAAGCTAAGACAAAATGTTTATTAAGACAAAATAAGACTCTCTCAGACAGGAAAAACCTTAAAAATATTTTAGTAGTACGAAGAAAAGTTTCTGTTCTGTCATACTGAACAGTGTATTAGGTTTATTACTACTATTCATTATTTGTATTTCAGGACCACACAAAGGACCCCAATTAGGATAGGGGTTTTGTTATGGCACTGTACACAGTATTGCTTTAAGAACTAAAGAATTCCTTAACAGTTAACGTATAGGAGAATTAAAAATCCAAGGTGTTCCTCAAAGCAGACATTAACTGCCAATCATGATGGCTTACATATGAATCTCTTAGAGGTAATACATTAGCAATAAAAAAAATGAAGACACTCACATAGTACAAGTATAAGATACAAGAGTTTAAAAAGGAAAAACAAAATAATAGATTATGATAAAACATCTGTCATTACATAAATACTTATTATCCATCTGTAGTTGATAGGTTGAGCGTGAAAGTGATTTGTACCTTAATAGCAACTCCTCTGGTTTCTGGAAATTCCAGAAGATGGTAAGTCAATTCTTCAATCCTGTTGATAGAGACTCTTCGGTTAGAAGATCTTCGTAAGGCCTGAACTAAAGCCCGTGTTCTGTTATCAATACTCACTCTTGCAATAATCTAAAGATACACAGATACGTATATTAAGAATATGAAACTGCTCCAAGAAGATATATACAAAACTTGACAAGACTAAGAAAACAAAAATTTGAAAAAGATTACTCCAAGAAGAGATGAATGGCTTATAGTAGAATACTACTACAGGCTTCAAAGAAGGTGGTTTTTTGTTTGTTTGGGGTTTTTTACGTAACTGATCTCTGGTTCTTCATTTACGTAAATTAGAAGAGCCTATTATAAATCTGGCTCACAGTGACAGTCCTTCAAATAACTTGGCTCAATGTTTCACCTATGCAGATGAGATTTCAATGTAGCTTTGAAATGATAACATTGTAAGGCTATAACACACCTCTGACAACTACAGTAGCTAAAAAAAACAGTATTTGTAAATACTAAGCAAGTACTTGCCTTCTCTCTCTGAATAGACAAACGCTTTTCTTTCCCTTCTGAAGTTTTGATCTCTTTGCCGCTATCCTCTTCATCTTTCAAAGATTCTTCACGTTCTTGTGATTTATATTCTGAGGCGGCTTTTGTCTCAAATCTCAATTTGGGGACCAGACTGCCTACATAACTGTCTACAAAAGCCTGTACACTGTTACTAGGGTATGAAAGGAAGCTTGCAATGCTCTTTTTAGTGGAAGTTGGAAGAGCAGTATTTGTCTTTTCAGCATCTTGACTCTCAGCTGAAGAAATTAAAGCAGATGCTGAACTCATCCTATTTTCATTACTCATTATGTCACTTTCTGGTGAATCAAGTTTATTTCTAAGTTCGTTCTTAGAGTCTTGTAGAAAAGCATTTCCTTTTTTCTCTTGATCCATAACAGTATTATTGCCAAAGTACCAGTTGATATGATTTGCTAAAAAGTTGTAAGTCTCTCCAAAATTTGTAGTGAAGTAGCTTACATGAAAAAGGTTGTTTTTAATATCTACAGAATCTTTTAAAGTATCTTGATTAGTGCCACTTCTACTTATCAATGTAGACTCTGAGTTTTCATCTGTGTGAACAAAGTTCTTTACAGCTAGGCTATTGTTGTAATCTCCCTGAGCTCCAGCACATGTAGTTTGTTTATCATTTTCTAGGTTTACCTGGAGATTGTTTTCCTGAACATTATTTTCAAATGCTTTCCCCAATATGCCAGAGTTGGGCTTGAATCGAGCTATTCGTGCAACCAGTTCACTGTGAGTTCCAGAAACAGCCTTTGAAACAGATTCCAAAGTGTTCTTAATTCGTGACATACGATTATTCACTTTTGTTAGTCCCTTGGGAGAAGAAGTGCTATGTTTAGAAACTCTATAATACAAAAAGTCAAGGCTATAAATGAGTTTACTACACTTTGGTGTCTTGCTTCTGGTCCATTTACATTGAGTTTTGCTTGTATGAAAAACTCTAAGTGGAATACCATGACTAATCCTCCAATGAAGTTTAGGTCTACACAAGTAGTACAGCTGCTTGTGTCTCTGCTTCCCCCAAAGGCTTCTTGTGTTAATCAGGAGATACAAATATGCATTTAAAGGCAAATTAACTGACATTACTTATAAATATTTATGTCTTTCATATGTTGCTTCTTTACTTCACACCAGAAAGCTTATCTCAAAAAAGTCACACTTCATGATGTTACCTGAAATGGAAAAACATTAGTAAGTTAAAATAAAGATTAGGAGTAGTTTACAAATGAATACAATTTAGTTCTCTTTCTACTTAAATAGGGAACAAACATATTCAAATGAGATAAGCTGTTAGGGGTACTGTATTGTTAGAGTATTTGGTAATGACATGCAGACCCTTCCCACTTTAGGTTATTAGTTTAAATGCACCCCAAGGCAATAAGCAGCAACCAAAGTTTGGAATTAATTTGCAGACTGGATACCATTAAATTAGGCTTGAATAAAGACTGGGAGTGGCTGCGTCATTACACAAATTGATATCTACTTCCTCACGCTAAGTTTCCCCCTGCTGTTGCTCACACCTTCTTGTCAACTGTGTGAAATGGGCCATCCTGATTATCACTACAAAAGTTTTTTTTCTCCTGCTGATAATAGCTCACCTTAATTGACCAGTCTCTTAGAGTTGGTACCCCCACCTTTTCAAGTTCTCTGTGTGTGTATATATAGTATATATATATATATAAAAATAATCTTCCTACTGTATGTTCCACTCTATGCATCTAATGAAGTGGGTTCTAGCCCACGAAAGCTTATGCTCAAATAAATTTGTTAGTCCCTAAGGTGCCAAAAGTACTCCTCGTTCTTTTTGCTGATACAGACTAACACGGCTACCACTCTGAAACCTGTCAAAATATTTGGTTGCCTATAGGAAATCAGAAGGTAGCCCCTATACAGTTTCTAATAGACAGGTGAACAGAGACCAAGTGTAACATGGAAATGTCATCTCTAAAAATGATTTTTCCAGTCAAGGTGTTGTACGTGTTCTGTGAATAAATAGTTGACTTTACACTTTAGGACTGCAAAACCAGTACATTCCACCAATAAAAATAATATCTTGAATACCTTTCATCCTGAATCTTATAAATCTCATACAACCTATACACAGAGATTTAACACACCACTGAAGAATCGCCATTTCTGGAGTGAAATGCAACAGTTTGAAAAAATATTACATAATAGCTTCTGCACCAGCTGAAACTGTAGGAAGAATTCAGGCAGGCAGATTATTACTCCAACTAGAACTGGCCCAAACATCAGGATTTAACACCTCTGATCTTGTGAGTACTGCCATAAGTAGTCAGGACATGGTTTTCAAAAGCTGAAGAAGCCATATTCTGAGGTGCATGGCTGCAGACAGGTAAGTGATGTACATGCACAGCACGCGGATACATAGACTATGAATACACAGAATACACATGTACACACATTTATACACAGTAATAGGTACACATAGGAGCTACTTAGCTATCACATACCCAATACATGCTACAAACACAGTGACAAGAACACAAGACACTCACTAGCTCTAAAATACAACCGCATTTGCTCCAATCCCTCAGACAGAGACAAACACCTACAGGATCTCTATCAAGCATTCTTAAAACTACAATACCCACCTGGGGAAGTGAAGAAACAGATTGACAGTGCCAGAAGGGTACCCAGAAGTCACCTACTACAGGACAGGCCCAACAAAGAAAGTAACAGAATGCCACTAGCTCTCACCTTCAGCCCCGAACTAAAACCTCTCCTGTGCATCATCAAGGATCTACAACCTAACCTGAAGGATGATCCCTCACTCTCACAGACCTTGGGAGACAGTCCTTGCTTACATACAGCCCCCCCCTCCGACCTGAAGCAAATACTCACCAGCAATTACACACAACACAACAAAAACACTAACCCAGGAACCTATCCCTGCAACAAACCCCGTTGCCAACTCTGTCCACATATCTACTCAAGGGACACCATCATAGGAGCTAACCACATCAGCCACACCATCAGGAGCTCATTCACCTGCACATCTACCAATGTGAAATATGCCATCATGTGCCAGCAATACCTCTCTGCCATGTACATTGGCCAAACCTGACAGTCTCTATGCAAAACAATAAATGGACACCAATCAGACGTCAAGAATCATAACATTCAAAAACCAGTCGGAGAACACTTCAATCTCCCTGGACAGTCAACAACAGACTTAAAAGTAGCAATTCTTTAAAAACAAACAAACTTCAAAAACAGCCTCCAATGAGAAACTGCAGAACTGGAATTAATTTGCAAACTGTATACAATCAAATTAGGCCTGAATAAAGACTGGGAGTGGATGGGTCATTACAAAAACTAATTTTCCCCTACTGTTACTCACACCTTCTTGTCAACTGTTTGAAATGGGCCACGCTCATTACCACTACAAAAGTGATTTTTCCTCCCTTTGTATTTTACTGTTGAGAATTGAATTGTCTCGTTAGCACTGACCCCCCACTTGGTAAGGCAACTTCCATCTTTTTATGTACTGTGTATATATACCTGCTACTGGAAAGACTTTGCATGTTTATACCTGACTCTGGAAATTTCCACTACATGCATCTGAAGAAGTGGGTATTCACTCACGAAAGCTTATGCTCCAATACATCTGTTAGCTTATGAGTTGCCACAGGACCCTTTGTCGCTCATACCTGCTACTGTATTTTCCACTCCATGCATCTGATGAAGTGGGCTTTAGCCACGAAAGCTTATGCCCAAATAAATTTGTTAGTTTCTAAGGTGCCACAAGTACTCCTCATTGTTTTCACTGATGGTATAAGCACCATAACACACAAACAGGGCACAACACATTTTATAAGCACAGAGAGATATGTCCATGATATACAGAAGACATGATACATGGCATATGCACATACAGGACACAAATACATAGTATAAACACAGTGACATCACACACACAAGATAAACATGGTCTAAACGCTGTGATACACACCATGGCAGGAGAAAATGATAGGCACCCAGCAACACGGGACACATACAGGTAGACACAGTGCCATATAGGTTATAAACATGCAGTGTGACACGCGGGGCGGGGGAGAGCGCACAGCCGGCGATCCACGCGCAGCGTGACAGGCGGGGCGGGGGAGAGCGCACAGCCGGCGATGCACGCGCAGCGTGACAGGCGGGGCGGGGGAGAGCGCACAGCCGGCGATGCACGCGCAGCGTGACAGGCGGGGCGGGGGAGAGCGCACAGCCGGCGATGCACGCGCAGCGTGACACACAGGGATACACCCGCCCCGAGACATGCCTGTCACAGTCTCGTTCGTTCGCCCTCCCAGCCCGAGCCGTGCCTGGCACCGTCTCTCGCCCGCCGCAGCGTCCCGCCCCCGCTGAGCGGAGCCCGCTGACACTTACCCCGGGGGGGACCCGGCCCCAGGCCGGCGCGGGTGGCACCTGCCGGGCGATGCCCCCGCTCCGCTCTAGCAAGACCCCGAGGAGGCCCCGCGACCTGCCGCCGCTCAGACAGGGGCAGCGCCGGGGCCGTTCCCCGTCGCTCCTGGCGCGCGGGCCGCGGCGGGTCCCTCACAGCGGCGGGGCCTGGAGACCGGCTCAAAACAACAACACAGTCACGGGCAGGAACCGGAGGCACCGCCAACGCGCATGCGCCAGACCCCGGAACCAGCTGACGGTTCGCTGGCTGCAGGGCGGTGCCTGTCGTCCCTTCCGCCCAGCCCGGCGTGCGGGAGCCGCCCCCGGCCCCACCCCCGCTGCTGGGCCGGGTGAGTGCGGCCTGGGGGCTGCTGCTGGACGCCAGCCCGGCACCGGGCTCAGCGCCCGCTCCCGCCCTCCGCTGTAGCGTGGGGCCGGTGTAACGGCAAAAACCGCCGCAGTCTGGTGTGTTCCTAGCAGCAGCTCAAAGCCCGGGGGCTCTGGGTCAGGCTGGTGGCGATGCTGGTTCGTGGGGTGTCTCTGTTACATAAGCCTGGCCCTGCTGGGTCGTCCGGATGGTCCATCTAGTCCAGTATTCTGTCTTCTAACAGTGGCCAATGTCCCGTGTTTTAGAGGGAATGACCAGGGCAATTTGTCCAGTGCCCTAGCCCCTGTCCCAGCTTTTGGCACTCACAGCATGGGGCTGTATCCGACCATCTTGGCTAATACCCATTGATGGCCCAACTTATCTCATTCTTTTTTTAAAACCCAGTTACAGTTCTGGTCTCCACCATAACCCGAGGCAACGACTGCCACAGTTGATTGTGTGAAGAAATACTTCCTTTGGCTTGTTTTAAACCTATGCCTATTTATTTTGTTGGGTGACTCTTCGTGTTGTGTTATGTGAAGGAGTAAATAACACTTCCTTATTCTCTTTCTCCACCCCATTCATGATTGTGTAGACCTCAATCATATCCCCTCTTAGTCGTCTCTGTTCCGAGCTGAAAAGTTCCAGTCTTATTAATCCCTCCCATATGGAACTTCTAATAGTTCCTAACATTCTGTTAGCTTTTTTGACTGCTGCTGCATGTTGAGCAGATGTTTTCAGAGATCTACCCACAGTGATTCCAAGATCTTTCTTGAGTGGTAACAGCTAATTTAGATCCCATCATTTTGTATGTATAATTAAGATTATATTTTCCAGTGTTCCTTACTTTGCATTTATCAACATTGAATTTCATCTGCTATTTTGTTGCCATTCATCTTGTTTGGTAAGATCCCTGTGTCACTTTTTGCAGTCAGTTTTGGACTTAACTATCTTGAGTAATTTTGTATCGTCTGCAAATTATACCATCTCCCTACTTAGCCCTTTTACCAGATCATTTATGAATATATTGAACAGCACTGGGCCCAGTACTGATCCCCGGGGGACATGATTATTTACTTCTCTCCATTCTGAAAACTGACCAGTTATTCCTACCCTTTGTTTCCTGTCTTTTAACCAGTTAGTGATCCATGAGAGGACCTTCCCTCTTCTCCCATGACTTATTATTATGCTTAAGAGCTTTTAGTGATGGAGCTTCTCAAAGGCTTTCTGAAAGTCCAAATACACTATATCCACTGGATCACCCTTGTCCATGTGTTTGTTGACCCCCCCCCCCCCCAAAGAATTCTGCTAGAATAGTGAGGCATGGTTTCCCTTTACAAAACTTGTGTTGACTCTTCCTCAACAAACCAGTGTTCATCTGCATGTCTGATAATTCTGGTCTTTACTATAGTTTCATCCAATTTGCCTCTGAGGTGCCTCATCTGTGAAAAGTCTTTATAGATTAGAACCAAGCTTGTAGTTCAGGCTGGAGACCATTGCGGAGTATGTGGATCTATTTCAGTGTAGTAGCCGTGTTAGTCTGTGTCAGCAAAAAGAAAATACGAAAAGGAATAC
Organism: Macrochelys suwanniensis; assembly: GCA_033296515.1. Classification (NCBI taxonomy): domain Eukaryota; kingdom Metazoa; phylum Chordata; order Testudines; family Chelydridae; genus Macrochelys; species Macrochelys suwanniensis. The sequence continues at coordinate 293,128,074 of CM065775.1, forward strand.
TTGTGGCACCTTAGAGACTAACAAATTTATTTCAGCATAAGCTTTCGTGGACTACAGTCCGCTTCGTCAGATGCATAGAATGGAACATACAGTGGGAGGATATTTATACATTCAGAGAAACATGAAAAGATGGAAGTAACCATACTAACTAAAAGGCTAATTAATTGAAAGGAACTGTTATCAGTAGGGAAAAGAAACTTTTGAATCTATTGCGGCACTGGGTATAGGCGGGTGTGAGCTGTGTTTGTCAGGTTTTCTTACCTAGGTCCACTTTGCATGCAGTGCCAGATGCAGCTTCCACATGATGATCGTGCTCAGTCATAGATAAATTGACCTGCGCAGGCCTGACCTACACATGATGAAAATGTGGATTTTTTTTCATGGATCAGATGGCACTGCCTCCTTTTGCTGTGAACTCAAAGGGGACTTAAATGTTAGGCATTCATAGCACTGACTTAGGTGCCCAGGCTCCTACAATGGGGAGAAGCTAAGTATCTCGGAATGGGATCTACAAAAGCAAGCATGTCGAGCAGAGAGTCACCTAACCTAGTCAATATCAAATGCTGAAGGGTGGCATGGAGGAAAGGCATCATGAGGGCTAAACCGCTGCCTTTCAAAGGGATTTAAGTACCTAAATCCAGACCAAGGGGAGGTGCAGTTCTCAATGTAAGATTCATAGCTGCGAACTTTCTTCTGGAGATAGGCGCTTAAGCTCTTTCTCAACAAATACCAAGGAGGTGATGGTGGTTGGTGGTAATGTTCCTCTTTTTCTCAGTAGCCCATAGATTTGTTGTAGAAATCTGGATTTTTTTAGCATTTAAAACTAAAGAGAAAGGAAAATCAAAGTCTTTTCACCAATAATTCTCAAACAAAAAAAGGAATATATTTGCTGAATAAATTTGTAATTAGTATTTCACCTGGGGCTTGTGTACACTGGCCTACTAAATTGGCACAGCTGCTACTGATGCAGTGGCATCAGTTTAGTGGGTCTGATGAAGACACAATAAATCGACGGGAGAGCGCTCTTCCATCGACTTCAGTACTCCACCCTCCTGAGAGGCGGAAGCTAAGTGGCTGGAGAGCATATTCCACTGACATAGCGTAGTGTAAATGCTGCGTTAGGTCAATGTAAGCTATGTCGCTCAGGAGGGTGAATTTTTCACACCCCTGAGCGATGTAACTTACATTGACTTACGTGGCAGTGAAGCCTCAGTTTGGTTGTTCAGTTCTAGAAAGCTCATGAGATCACCAAGGCAGCATGGCTATAGGTCTTCAAAGGGAAAATGTCAACCAGTTTATCCTCCCTAATATCTTTAAAGAATAGACACCACCCGTGCAGCATCCCTTTAGGATGCATGTTATGTATAGGGATGTAAATAGTGTTTTAAAAAAGTAACCATTTAAACTATTTAAATTGAATCGGTTAAACGTGTAACCATTAAGGAGTTCGCAACATAGGCAGGGAATGAAGGATGTGGGGGGTGCTGCCGCACCCCCATGTTTTATGCATGGCTCCACTGCCAGCCCCGCACCCAGGATCCTGATTGCCAGCCCTACTGGATCCAATATATGTTATAATAGATATATTGTCAATTAAGATATATTACTTACTGGCTGAAGTAAGCCGCTTTGTATCGACCTAGTTGTGCATACGTCCACTTAAATTTGTCTCCCACCAATATAAGCTCCCCATTTTGCTGCCATAATAATACCACCTCCCTGAATGGCATTAAGCCACGGTTGATGTACTGAGGTTGTGCAAGTGTAGACACTGAGTTCTCTACACCGATCCTAAAGTCCTCCAACAGCTGTCCCACAAGGCCCAACACTGACCGCTCTGGTCATAATTTTGAACTCCACTGCCCGGAAATCATGCAGACTGGAAGGACCCAGGTCCCTTTAAAGCCCCGCAAATTTTTGAAGTGCCTTTTCCTGATTGTCCAGGTTGGTGAGCATACCTAACAGCTCTCCCTTGTGCAACTGCCCCACTGACCATGCCAGCTACTCGCTCCAAATGTACTTCAGGTTGGAGTAGACAGAAGATACTGGATCTTCTGGGCCTAAGGGGAGAAGAGTCTGTGCAAGCACAGCTATGGACCAGCCATAGAAATATAGACTTCTACGAGCAAACTGGGGATGCAGAAAAAGGGGTACAACAGGGACCAGCAGTGTCATGTGAAAGCGAAGGAACTGTGGTAGGCATACCAGAGAGGCCAACAGTCAATCCAGTACCAAGCTGCAGACCTGCTGCTTTACAAAGAGCTGCATGCTATACTGGGCAGCGAAATCATCATGTTCCCCAATGTTCTTGCAGCTCTGCAAATACTGGAGGATTGTGTGTCCTGTGCTTGCAAAACTCATGACAATAGTGCAGATGTGGAAGCTCCATGATTTTATAAGAGATGGTGGACAGTGAGGAGGGCCATGTGGGTTTGTGGGATTTTGAAAAAAAAATGAAAATTATGGGATAGAGACAGTTGCACACCTTGATCCCAGACACCCCTGTGCAGCTTGTTTCTGCCCCACCATGTGTTGGTTGCCAAAACTTCCCAAAGGAGAAGGTGCTGAATGGTTGCATACTGGGATACCTACCCCTGCAGCACTGCACTGTGTAGCTGTACAAGCAGTCCTGTTGAGTACCTGCATTGCCAACACAAGGAGCCAAGTGTGCACACATCCAGGCGATATACTAATTGCAGCGACTTTCTGCTGACATAATTTGCAACGATCAAAGTTTGTATTGAAGACATGGCATAGTTAGCTGCTTACTTTTAACACTATCTTCTAGGCTTTTTGTTATCTCATTGGTCAGTTCCAGTGGTACCCCATGTATTACCCCCTTCGTTTCGGTTAAACATTTTGGTAGATGGCAACTTATTTTAACTTTCCCTAAAGTTTTAGTTTGTTAGGAATTTATCAGCCTACTCTTTGTATTTACATGCAGCTAAAAGATCCCTATCTTGCATTTTTCTGGCTTTCACTATGTCCCCTATGCTTTCTTAAAACCAGTCATAGCTACTTTCACATAGTGTTAACATCACCTATTCTTGTTTCCTTTGGTAGTGGCTTTAGTTATAACATTTTGGTTTATTTATTTTCTCAGCTTTGCTTTTTTCACTGTGTCACCATCAGTTGAGTCTGCTTCTACCTTTTCCCCTACTTTGTATCCATTTGCCCTCTCTACTAAGCTCTTCTTCATTTTCTGGAGTTACCTTTTTTGGGTGGGGAGTAAGACAATCTTCCATGGGACCCCAAAGCCAGCCCTTGCTCTAGTACTCCTAATATACTAGTACTCCTATAGCCTTCTAATCACCCTCATTAACAACTCTCAGACTGAGCTCACTCAGGACTTTTATAAGGCTTACTTCATACTACAAGGATACCCAGCAGGTATATCCATTGTAGCTTTCTGTTCCATTCCTTCGGTGGTAGGTTCCTTGGTAGTTGACTCTGGGTATCTGATTTAAAAAAAATAAATACTTCTAGCTGGGTTAAATGCCTCATACTTATGACTAAAGGGAAAGAACTAAGTCTGGTTTTTGAGTTTCTGCTCTTCTGTTCCCTTATTGCCAGTCTTCCACTTGTGGTGTCTGTGGCAACCATTTCTGAATCTGGTGTCCAAGACATTTTTTTCTTGGATGCTGTGCAGTGTTTGAACTTGCTCTTCCAGACCATGTATCATCTCCTCCAATATGGCCACCAATTTGTACCAGAAGTTTCTTCTGGCTTGTGGCAGAAAGGAAAATACCACATCCAAGGCAGGTCACAGCAGTTGTTCCCTGTTGTTCATATCAGCTACATGGGATACTCATACCTAAACAAGGAACCACACACTTCCTCCTGTAAACTCCCTGTTAAATTGCCCTGTTCACCTGCTCAAGGGTTTGCTTTGCAAATGGCATATCCTAAGCCTTGCTATGTAGCTCCACATTGTCACTGATAAGGTAGAATCCACAAGGGTACTTAGGTGCCTAAATCCTGTTTTTAGGTGCCACTGAGCCACAAAAGCCACACTCAGCTGCCACCTAACCTTGTAGGCACTTAAACTTACTCAGTGAATACGTTTTTTGCAGTAAAAGCTCCCTAGATGCCTATGTTCCTGCCTCTGAGCATGCACACTGCTGCCTCACTCTAGGTCAGTGGTTCTCAACTTACTTACCATTGTGGGCTGCATATGCAGGTCTCTATGTGTTATGTGGCCTGCATCCACACAATATATATGCTACCTATATGGCCCTGAGGATGTCACAAGGGCTACAGCTGTGTGCTGATTGGTCCACAAGCAGTCTGTGGGTTGAGAACCACTGCTCTGGGGTGCTTGGGCAATGTATCTCCCACCTAGGCTCCAGCGTGATCCACAAACCATTGGAAAGATAGGTGCTTCTCCACCTAAGTCAGATGCAGTGCCAGATCCAGTAGGCATGCTCAGAGACCACCTAACTCCACACAGAAGAGGTGGAGGGGAGGAGGGGTGAGGATAACTTTTACCTCAGTGGTTAGAGTACTCCCCTTGGTTGTGAGAGTTCCCCCAACAAGTTCCCCCAACAGCCTGGTGAGGAGAAGGGATGTGAACAAGAATCTACCCAAGTGTTTAATTTGTAATGAAAGAGGTGCCTGGGCTCAAGAAATTAAATGCTGGGCTCAAGCCATTTTTTTACATTAGTAACTGCTGCAGCAAGCCCAGAGGTGCCAGGCTATGAATTGCCAAGCCTAGAGGTTGGGAATCAGCCCTGGCAAACCCCGAATCTACCCTCTCAGGTGAGTGCCCTAGCTACTGGGTGGTGGGATATTCTGATGTGGGGCTCCTTCAATCTCTCCTGTTGAAGTTTTGCACTTTAATTAAATAATTGAATATTTAAATATTAATTGAGCCAGAAAAAAGTTAGAATGACTATAGCCCAGTGGTTGGGGCACTCACCTGGTGGGATTTGAACAGGGATCTACCACCTTTCTCCTTATCAGGCAGATAGGGGCTTGGACCAGAGGTCTTCCACATTGTGGGTGAGTACTCTATCCACTGAGCTACTGTGCTCCTCCTGCCTCCTACCCCCAGCTGCTTTGTGCTGTTAGGTGGCCTCTGAGCACACTTACTAGATTAGACCCCACATGTAACCTAGGCAGCCAGACACCTATCTTTCCCCACTTTGTGGATCTCTAGAAGAGGTAGGTGCTCCCTGTAGCCCAGATTTGGGCACCGAACTCTAAGAGAGGGGTGGGCCTCAGCTTATATGCCACTTGTCACCATCTCCCATTGGCTAGATTAGGCAGTTTCCCACCTAGCATGCTGCTTTGTGGATTGCTTTTTAAGATGCTTATCTCTCCCTATTCCTTGTATAGAAGACTAGACACCTAACTCAGGATTTATGGATCACAGTGCTGTTCCTAAGATTTTCTAGGCACCTAAAAGTTAGGTGCTGCAACACTCAGTGCACAACACTTAAGTCTCTTTTGTGGATCCGGACCATGCTGCTTATCATGAAGAGTCCTATCAGATTCTACACCTAGTAGTCTGTGTCCATAAGTCCCTAACAGCATGAGACTGCTCCCACATAAAGTTAATGGTGAAAGTGGGTTGACATTTGTCACAGTTCAGGGCAACAGCACCTGTATTTCCCTTCAGTGGTCCAGTAAGGGCACCTACTCTTAGGCCTCCAGTTCCCCAGCTGTTACCTTTCTGGGGTGGAGACCTGTGTCTCCCTCCCTTCTGACCAGGGTATTTCCAGATGCACAGTTTTCTGCCTTCACTATGTTATTTCCAGCAGAGACAGGCTGCCCAAGCACACCTGCTTGCTGTCTCTTCAGAGATGGCTAACAGAGTGACTGCCCACAGTTACAGATACCACACAGCTCTTTTTATGCAAACTTGTTTTAATCTTAAAGTAAAAATGGTACAGAGGAAGCATTAAAAACAATAAAAGAACCTACACATGTTAAGCTTACAAGAGATCACCCGAACCATAACAGGCTCTAACAGCAGTCCTTCAAAACCCCACAAAGGGGTCTCTTCTACAGTCACAAATTCATAACAGCCTCAGCTCAGAGCTAGCACCCAGTCTTATGGGCCTCAATAGGCCAAGTCCTTCCAATCCATCTCTAAGGATTGGGGCCCTCTGTAGACCAGAGGTCCTGTCTGTTTGCTGGATCAGTTTGCCCTGCTCTATCCAAAAATCAATTTTTTGTCTGTTTTGTCCCTGGAGAATCTAGTTTGAACTAGTATATGCATACCACTCCAGGGGTGGTCTCAAAGGTCTGATGATGGATGATGTAGGAATTACATCATCCCACCCTCCTAGTAGAAAAGGTACATACAATAACATACACAATTGCATTTTAATATAACGGACCCCGAAATATTTAACCTAATTCAATAAGGTTTAACTTACTTCATTAAAGTTTACCTTTATTTCATAAGGTTTGTCCAGGATATTACTGGATATTGTCAGTCTGCTTGACTCCAATATCTCAAATTCAGCTTTGGGGAAAATACTGTTTGTTTTTCACATTAACATAGTTTAACAGTAATCAGAAGCTTTATAGTATTCTTCATTTAAAAAAATATTTAAATACAGTATATATTCTGCATCCTAACACTAGATGGCAGCCAAAAGTGGAAAAAGCCCCTTTCTTTCAAAACTGTCATGTAAGGATTAATTGACAATTTGATTTTATACACTAAAAGTTCTCAAAATATTAAGAATGGAGAGTATTGGATGGGTGTAAAAGTTATGATCTCATCACATTAGATGCTTTGAGCTCCTTTCAGTAGTACTGTGGTTTCTGGCACGGATGCTGTTAATTGACTAGAACATTTTCTGTGTTATAGCTAAGCTTTCTCATTGCTTTTTTCCTCCCTCAACCACATCCCTACAGTATTTTTTCCTCTCTTTAGGGAATTATTAAAATGTTTTAATCTTAGGCTTAAACAACTGAGCCAAATACATAGTAAGCCTACTGAGAAGACTTTTATTAACAATGATCCCCATGGCTGTGCTTGTTCGGCTTCTGAAAACACATGATGCAAGACCTGATTCTGTGATACATTGAGTGTCTTCAGCTCTCATTAGATTAATGGAAAATAAAGGGAGCTCAGCATCTTACAAGATGGAGACTTGATGTGATATTCATTTGTAAGTGAACCCCAATTTGCCAGAAAAAGAGACTAAAATGACATAGTTGTAGAAAAGGCAGTTCAATTTGATAGAAAGTTACAAACTGGGGCTTGTTGTAGACATCCAGAAATCAATCCATTTAAGGAACAGGAGAAACTTTCTGAGCAGTTACACACTTCCCTCTCTGTCCCAAATCCAACTGCACATATTCAAAAAGAGGTTTGAGGAATTCCTGTAGCAGGAAAGTCAGGAGCCTTAAAGGAACAATAACCACATAAGGACACATTCATCCCTTAAGGATAGAATCATAGAAATGTAGGTCTGACAGGGACCTTGAGAGGCCCTCAAGTCCAGCCCCCTGTGTTGGAGCAGGGCCAAGTAATCCTAGATCATTCCTGCCAAGTGTTCATTCAACTTGTTCTTAAAAATCTCCAATGGTGGGCACTTCACAACCTCCCTTGGAAGCCTGTTCCAGAATTTAACTGCCCTTATAATTAGAAAGGTTTTCCTAATATATAACCTAAATTTCCCTTGCTGTAGATTAAGGATATGTCTTCTTGTCCTACCTTCAGTGGACATGGAGAACAATTGATCACAGTCCTCTTTATAACAGCCCTTAACATATTTGAAGACTATTATTAGGTCCCTCCTCAGTCTTCTTTTCTCAAGACTAAACATGCCCAGTTTTGCTAACTTTTGTTAAGCTTTTATCATTTTTTGTTGTTTTCCTCTGGATTCTCTCCAGTTTGTCCACACCTTTCCTAAATGTGGCACCCAGAATTGGACATGCCAGTGTCCTCACCAGTGCCTACTGGAGTGGGACAATTACCTTCCATGCTTTACATACAACACTCTTCTTAATACACCCCAAAATAATATTAGCCTGTTTTGCAGCATCACATTGTTGACTTATATTCAATTTCTGATCCATGATAATTACCAGACCCTTTTCAGCAGTACTACCACCTAGCCAGTCATTCCCCATTTTGTAGTTGTGCATTTGATTTTTCCTTCCTAAATGAAGGACTTTGATCTGAAATCAATAAGATGAAATTCAGTAAAAACAAGTGCAATTCTCCAATTTGTCAAGGTCATTTTGAATTCAAATCCTATCTTTCAATGTGCTTGCAACCCCTCCAAGATTGGTGTCATCCATAAATTTTATAAGCATATTTTCCACTCCATTATATAAAAATATTGACTAGTATGAAACTCAGGACTGACCCTTGCAGGACCCCACTAGATATGTCCTCCCAGGGACAGCAAACCAATCATAACTACTCTGAGTGCTGTCTTTCAACCAGTTGTGCACCCCCTTTTAGTAATATAATCTAGACTACATTTCCCTAGTTTGCTTATGAGAATGCCATGTGGGACTGTGTCCAAAAGCCTTACTGAAGTCAAGGTATGTCATGTGTTCTGCCTCTCTCTTATCCACTAAGCCATTAACTCTGTCAAAGAAGGAAATTAAGTTAGTTTGGCATAATTGGTTTTGTCAAATCTATTCTGGCTATTTTGTTATGACCCTATTATCATCTAGGTGCCTACAAACTGATTGATTGACAATTTGTTCCAGTATCTTTCCAGGTATCAAAGTGAGGCTGACTGGTCTATAATTCTCTTTTCCCCCCTTTCTACAGATAGGTACTATGTTTGCCCTTCTTCAGTCCTCTGACACCTCACCCATCCTCTATGAGTTCTCAAAGATAATCATTAATGGTTCTGAGATTGCTTCAGCTAGTTCTCTAAGTACTCTATGGTGAATTTTACTTTAATACATCTACCTTATCTAAATATTCTTTAACATTTTCTTTCCCTATTTTGTCTGGCATTCCGTCCCCCTTGTTAATATTATGTTGAGTGATCACAAATAGCCTTTGTAGTGAAGACTGAAGCAAAATAAACATTAAACATCTCAGTCTTCTAGACGTCATCTGTTATTAGCTCTCCTTCCCTGCTAAGGAGAGGACCTACACTTGCCTTTGTCTTTCTCTTGCTCCCAGTGTATTTAAAGAACCACTTATTGCCTTTTATGTCCCTTGCTAGGTGTAACTCATGTAATCCTTCTGCCATGTGGAGCCAGCAGCAACAAGGGTCGGGTTCAGTATCTAGGGATTCCTTTTTCACTAGTACAACACAAAACCAGTTCGAGCCCCCACCCAGTGACCTGGGACTTTTACACACCACCCCTTGGGCACCTCTAAGAGGCAATACTTCCCCTCTCGCAAGCACAGAGTCTGAGTGTAGCAAAAACGTTTACTTCCCTCCTTTTATTAACTCAGCATTAATTTGGGAAAACACTGCAACTAGGGTTTATAAACCTGAGCAAAAGACCCACCCACAAGTAAGTTGGGCAGTGTTCTTTTCCTTTCAGGTTCTTAAGTCTAGCAACCCAAAAGTCCCTTTAACATGCCTGTCCCTTCTCTGCATCCCACTCACAGTAGCTGTCTTTGGCCAGTGCAGCCCCAGAGTTCAGAGGTTCATCCGCAGAGTTCACCTCCCACTCTGAGTGGAAGAGGGGTAAGGAGGCACCTTACATTCTCCGCTGCTTGGACACTCACTCGGCACTCTGCCAGCCAATTGCCAAGAGCTCTCTGCAGAGCTCTGTTCTGGCTCTTTCCGCTAGCCACCCTGTTGTCCGCTCACCACGCCTCTCCGCCAGCCACCGTGCTGGCTGCGCCTCTCCACCAGCCATGTGGCTGGCCACTCACCAAGATTTCTTCAGGGCCCACCACTCAACACAGCTCTCAGTGATGTCAGTTATTAGTGGGAAAGCCTCACTGCTGGTGAACACTGGGCAGTCTCTTGCAATAGAGATGGTATCCCAGGGTAGGTTTAATACTTAGACCTAGGTATCAGTGATTTCAGCTCTGCAGCATGTAACAAAACTTTCAATTGAGTCTAAATTAGCTTTTTTTATTATACTGTGGAGAAAGGAAGAGTCAGATGGTGTCTAGGACCCTTAAACAAGGCCCACCCTTTTTTCAACTCATTGGGCTTTGGAACCCATGTCCTCTGCCTAGCGAGTTCTCTTCAGTTGAGGGTGAGTACCTACATTGGGGTATGCCAGATACAGTTCTGCAGCCCTTGATTCACACAACAAGGATAACAACCCTTTATTACTCCTGCCCCAATAACAAGGAGACTGGGGATCCAACACCAGCCATGAGTGATCATTTGGGCAAGCAATTGCATCATGCTGAGCACCTAGGCAGGGTGGGTGTGCCCATGCAAACAAGATCAGCTCCTGAAGTCCTTTTCCACAGCTCACCGCTAGATGTCAGGGGAGAGCTCAGAGTCTGCCTACACTCATATTGTGCCTTAGCCTTTCTGATTTTGTGCCTAAGTGCTTGTGCAAGTCTTTTGTACTCCTCCTTAGCAATTCATCCCTGTTTCCACTATTTGTAAGATTCCTTTTTTTATTTTCAGTCTTTAAAGAGTTCTTGGTGGCGCAATATTGGCCTCTTACTATCTTTCCTTTGCATGGGGATAGCTTCCAGTTTTGCCTTTAATATTGTCTCCTTGAGAAAATGCCAGCTCTCCTGAACTCCTTTATCCCTTCAATTTTCTTCCCACAGTACCTTGTCTACCAGTTCTGAGTTTGTTAAAGTCTGCTTTTTTGAAATCCATTGTCCTTATTCTGCTGCTGTCCCTCCCTGCCTTTCCTTAGTATCATGAAATTTATCATTTCATGATCACTTTCACCCAAATTGCCTTCCACTTTCAGATTCATAACTAATTCCTCCCTGTTGTTCAGAATCAAGTCTAAAATGACTCTGATGTACAGTTACTGGAGCGAATATGTAAACCTTCTGCCAGGAGGAGTTGGCAGCTAAGAGGGCTGAATTGAAACATCTAGGGTCCTTCAACAATTAACAGATATCACTTGCTGAATCTCTCACCCAAAAAACCTGGGAAAACTAACTTACCTCCCCTAGGTATCCTTGATATACACTAGTTCTCCACTCACAAGCACTAGTCTGAGGTTTAAATCAAGAACTTTTCTCTATATCCCTTCTCCACCCCCAGTGAATTTGGAAAACCAGCAATTATCAACTAACAATATCAATCGTATCTATTAAGACAGACCTTTTACTCTCCACTCCCGCCCCAGCCCCCCTCCAATGGTTTGGCAATAATTTTAAACTCAGTCCTCCTCTGTGTGTCAAATAAAACCATGTGTTTCTGAGATAGCCACTTCCCTTTTCTGCTTCCATTGCTGCATCTCCATTCACATTGGGCAGAGTTCAGAGTTTGGGCAGATCCATTTTCAGCCCCTAAGGGAAGTGCTGCTTGGTCTGTTCTGGATGCCTACCACCTAATGCAACGCTAGTGATTCCAACTTTAACTGCTGGGTAGGGGGGCCTTCAAAATTTCTCAGCTAGGGGGCTGTGGCTTTAGCGAAAACCACCTCAGCACTGCCTCAGGTTGCACAGCTATTTGTGTTATCTCCATCTGCACAGCTACCTCTGCACTATTGCCCACTTCAAAGCCACCTCTGCACTGTTGCCCACTCACAAAAGCTACCTCTGTATCACTTCTTTGCAAAGTCGTCAGAGAGCTCAGTGGCTGAACAGAGAGTCTGGTGCGAGCTTATCCTGGGTGACGAGGAGTAGGAACCCCTTTCTCCTCTGGCTTTGTTCTGGCTGTTACCCAAGCACACCGACTGTTGTTTTGGTTAGCATTAGGCTTCACCCCAGGCACATTTGGTGCAGTTCTCTTCATCTTTCATTACCCCCAAATTTAAAACAACTTTTTTTGTTTAAAAACGAAAATGCCCCTATCACATAACAGAAATGCAAATGAAGCCTGGCCTATTTGGTCCTTTCTCTGTGCTCACCAACAGATGGTAGCAGAGACCTCTCCCCTAGGCTAGTGATTCTCAACCTTTCCAGACTACTGTGCCCCTGTCAGGAGTCAGATTTGTCTTGCATGCCCCCAAGTTTCAACTTACTTAAAAACCACTTGCTTACAAAATCAGACATAAAAATACCAAAGTGTCATAGCACACTATTACTGAAAAATTGATTTTATAATATATGGTAAAAATGAAAAATAAGCAATTGGAATATAAATATTGTACTTACGTTTCAGTGTATAGTATAGAGAGCAGTATAAACAAGTCAATGTCCATATGAAATTTTAGTTTGTACTGACTTCACTAGTGCTTTTTATGTAGCCTGTTGTAAAACTAGGCAAATATCTAGCTAAGTTGATGTATCCCCTGAAAGATCTCTGCATATCCCCACGGGTACAGTGGTTCTGAACCCCTGGTTCAGAACCACTGCCCTAGGGAACTCCTGTCCATGTGGAGCTCTCAAACTGCTCTGGGCAGCTCTTTTCTCAGTTCACCAAGAGGTGCCAGTAGTGAGCTCCCTAGGCCAAGGCTTCAGGACACGGTAGAGCCAGTCTGCTTCTGGGAGTGTCTGCGCCCAGAGGAGGAAGAAAGGCTACTACACCATATAGTGTCCAATGGAGCCTAATACCACAGGGATCTTCTTGCTGTTGTTGTCCTGAGGGACAGCTGCCTAAGTCACTGTCCTGGAGGGGGCTGACTGCCTGTGCCACTACCCTCCCCTTCCATAATGCAGTGGATAATTCCTAATGAATAGGTTATAAAAATGTAGTAAAAACCACACACTCTCATAAGGTAACTAAAACGAAAATAAGAAAGAAAAACTTGTAGCACCTTAGAGACTAACAAATTTATTTCAGCATAAGCTTTCATGGGTTAGAACCCACTTCATCGGATGCATGGAATGAAACATACAGTAGACAGATATTTATACAGTCAGAGAAACATGATAAGGTGGAGGTGCATAGACCAACCTTAAGAGGCTAATTAATTGAGAGGAACCATAACAGCAGGGGAAGAAAAAACCTTTGAAGTGATAAACAAGATGGCCACACAGGTGTGAATGAGGATCGTTAACTTAAGGGAAATAGATTCAATTAACGTAATGGCTAAGCCATTCCAAGTCCCTATTTAATCCAGAGGTGATGCAATCTACTTTGCATATCAATTCGAGTTCAACAGCTTCTCTTTGAAGCCTGTCTTTGGAGTGAATCTGTCGCAACACTGCGACCCTCAAGTCTGTCACTGAGTGGTTAGGGAGGTTGAAGTGTTCTCCTACTGGTTTTTGAATGTTATGATTCCTGATGTCAGATTTATGTCCATTTATTCTTTTGCGTAGAGACTGTCCGGTTTGGCCAATGTACATGGCAGAGGGGCATTGCTGGCACATGATGGCATATATCACATTGGTAGATGTGCAGGTGAATGAGCCCGTGATGGCGTGGCGGATGTGATTAGGCCCTGTGATGGTATCACTTGAATCGATATGTGGACAGAGTTGGCATCGGGCTTTGTTGCAAGGATAGGTTCCTGGGTTAGTGTTTTTGTTGTATGGTGTGTGGTTGCTGGTGAGTATTTGCTTCAGGTTGGGGGGCTGTCTGTAAGCGAGGATTGGTCTGTCCCCCAAGATCTGTGAGAGTGAGGGATCATCTTTTAGGATAAGTTGTAGATCTTTGATGATGCGCTGGAGAGGTTTTAGTTGGGGGCTAAAGGTGACGGCTAGTGGTGTTCTGTTATTTTCTTTTTTGGGCCTGTCTTGTAGTAGGTGACTCCTGGGTACTCTTTTGGCCCTGTCAATCTGTTTTTTTACTTCAGCAGGTGGGTATTGTAGTTGTAAGAATGCTTGATAGAGATCTTGTAGGTGTTTGTCTCTGTCTGAGTGATTGGAGCAAATGCGGTTGTATCTTAGAGCTTGGCTGTAAATAATGGATTGTGTGGTGTGTCCAGGATGGAAGCTGGAAGCATGTAGGTAAGTATAGCGGTCAGTAGGTTTCCGGTATAGGGTGGTGTTTATGTGACCATCGCTTATTAGCACAGTAGTGTGTAGGAAATGGACCGCTTGTGTGGACTGGTCTAGCCTGAGGTTGATGGTGGGATGGAAATTGTTGAAATCATGGTGGAATTCCTCAAGGGCTTCTTTTCCATGGGTCCAAATGATGAAGATATCATCAATGTAGCGCAAGTAGAGTAGGGGTGTTAGGCGACGAGAGCTGAGGAAGCGTTGTTCTAAGTCAGCCATAAAAATGTTGGCATACTGTGGGGCCATGCGGGTACCCATAGCAGTGCCACTGACTTGAAGGTATATATTGTCTTGGGGGACAGACCAATCCTTGCTTACAGACAGCCCCCCAACCTGAAGCAAATACTCACCAGCAACCACACACCATACAACAAAAACACTAACCCAGGAACCTATCCTTGCAACAAAGCCCGATGCCAACTCTGTCCACATATTGATTCAAGTGATACCATCACAGGGCCTAATCACATCCGCCACGCCATCACGGGCTCATTCACCTGCACATCTACCAATGTGATATATGCCATCATGTGCCAGCAATGCCCCTCTGCCATGTACATTGGCCAAACCGGACAGTCTCTACGCAAAAGAATAAATGGACATAAATCTGACATCAGGAATCATAACATTCAAAAACCAGTAGGAGAACACTTCAACCTCCCTAACCACTCAGTGACAGACTTGAGGGTCGCAGTGTTGCGACAGATTCACTCCAAAGACAGGCTTCAAAGAGAAGCTGTTGAACTCGAATTGATATGCAAAGTAGATTGCATCACCTCTGGATTAAATAGGGACTTGGAATGGCTTAGCCATTACGTTAATTGAATCTATTTCCCTTAAGTTAACGATCCTCATTCACACCTGTGTGGCCATCTTGTTTATCACTTCAAAGGTTTTTTCTTCCCCTGCTGTTATGGTTCCTCTCAATTAATTAGCCTCTTAAGGTTGGTCTATGCACCTCCACCTTATCATGTTTCTCTGACTGTATAAATATCTGTCTACTGTATGTTTCATTCCATGCATCCGATGAAGTGGGTTCTAACCCATGAAAGCTTATGCTGAAATAAATTTGTTAGTCTCTAAGGTGCTACAAGTTTTTCTTTCTTATTTTCGTTTTGCCGACACAGACTAACACGGCTACTACACTGAAAGGTAACTAAAGGGATTCCTACCAAGAGAGAAGAGAAAATGATTTATAATGTATGGGAATGTTATACAATATGTGGGCAGTGACCATAAGAAGAAAAAAAATCTCTGGGAAGTTGTTTAGTTGTTTTAAGAGCAAGGAAGGATGGACTGAGACAGATGTCAGGGTTGTAATTAATTCCACATTCAAGGCCCCGCTACAGCAAAGGCAGGAGAACTTGTTCATGTGGTCAAGTAGTTGAGTTAATTAAGCAGAAGGTTCTATGCTCACTTCTGCCATTGACTGGCTTCTGACAGAGCTTAAGTCATTAAACCTTCAGATCATGTTGCAAAGCCCATGATCTTTACTTACCTATGCTTTGTTCTCAGGAGGCAGATTAAGTGAGGGTGAGCAGGATGAGGGGAGCTTAATTTTTTGGGTTCTGAGTATATTGTCAACATTAGGTTAATTTAATTTTGTATGTGCTTTTAAAAATTTAGTTGCATGTGTGCTTAAGTTATTGGATAGACTCATTTTTATGAACAAAAATAGTTTTCCCTTTATCACAGTGTCCACTCACCACTAGTGGCACCTCCTCCTGGCCATTCTGAGTAGATCCTTTCAGGTGCTGTTCTATCCTTGGGCAGCTTCTTCACTCATCATCCCCTCTCTCCCTGATACCCCTCTGGTTCTAGGAACCGCCACTTCCTCTTTGTAACTTTGGCTAGGTCACTATATGGTTCCCCCTTCTGGCAGATAACAAAATCTTTCTGGAATAAATCATCCTAGGCAGTCCATTGTTGTATGCCTGAGCTATGCCACATTTGCAGTGGCTGGTAGGGAACCCAGACCCACCCTCTACTCCAAGTTCCAGCTCAGGGGCATGCTCATCAGCAACCAAGGTCTGCCCTGTCCCATACCTTGCTCCCTTTCCCCTGAGCTTGTCTTGCCTTTCTTGCGCTCCCTCTTCTCTGAGTTCACCAGCCCCAAATCCCTCCTCCCAGGGTGTAACTGTAGGCTATAACTGTAGGCTATCTATCGCTATAGCTCCAAACATACTTCCCTTCTCCCAGAGAGTGATTGCAGGCCACTTTCCTGGAGCCCCTTTCTGTGCTCAGCTTCTGGGCTTTATACAGCCCCCTCCTGTTTCTATCCAGCTGAGCCTCATTTAATCAATCCCTGCTACCTGGCTCTTTCTCCAGGTGCAGCCTGGGGGGTGGGGGGGAAGGGGGGTTAATTGGCCTACCTGGCCACCTTAACCCCTTCAAGTTTTGGGTGGGGTGGACACCCCATCATATCCTTACATAGCAATTTACTGAGCAAATAACTATTGTGATCTTTTCTCCATCTATAAAAAACCAGTCTCAGAGGTTATGACATTGCCAAAGTCACATCTCAGTACCAGGTGCAGAATCTAGTATTTCCGACTCTCAGTAATGTGCCTAATATATTAGACCACAGTGGGTCCCAGGCAAGTCCCTTACAGGCAGTGAGACTGATTGTGACGCCTGAGAGATGCTATGGTTTAGGCATAGGATGCTATGGTTTAGGTAGCAGTGTCCAAAACTATTTGTGGACATGGCAGTGGTTTTCTGTGTAGCATTGGGCATATCACTTAATCTCACTTAAAATTAGAGTAGTAATGTTTACTTAATAAATAATGACAAAGGGTCCTGTGGCACCTTATAGACTAACGGAGGTATTGGAGCATAAGCTTTCGTGTGTGAATACCCACTTCTTCGGATGCAAGCAGCTTGCATTTCCACTGCTTGCATCCGAAGAAGTGGGTATTCACCCACGAAAGCTTATGCTCCAATACCTCCGTTAGTCTATGAGGTGCCACAGGACCCTTTGTCGCTTCTACAGATCCAGACTAACACGTCTACCCCTCTGATACTTAATAAATAATGTTTGTCAAATTCTATACAAACATAAAGTGTTATGGTGTGGCAAAGGTGGGAGTAGGATCTAGTCTAGGGCTGGTTAAAAATGTTTATCAAAAATTGCCTGGACCTTAATCCACTGGAAAATGCACACTTATGTAGGAAAGTCTCAGTGCTATTTCTTAAAGTCCCTGGGCATAAAGAGATAACTATCTAGTGCTGCAAGATTTGCCAAGTATTCCCGAAGAATTCTTAGTGAGTGGGTTGGAGACATATCAGCCATCTCCCACAAAGCCCTTTTTATTCAGATTGTTATACCACCCTTATCACCGTAGTAACTGAGCACTTGCCAATAGTGCATTAAGCAATGTGATTAACAACTGTCACATGTGGCTTGTTCTTTCATTCTCTCCCCAGGGGGAGAATTGTATGTGTAGTAGTGTGTTTTTCTTTTTTAAAATGTACATGCTGCTGTACGTTTATGTTAGAGACGGCACAGTCTAAGAAGTGGACCTTGTGCTTGCAGTTGGGAGCAGAACATGGCAAGGTTTGTGATCATAGGTGGTGGGTATAATAAGCCAGTACAACCACAACCGCTGGACACTGGGTTGTGGGTTTTGGCAGTTTGCATGGGCTGGACTTCCACCAGAGGAAGTTTTTTATTATGTGCCATGCAGGTTCTGGGGCAGCTGAGGCGGCGGTTTGTGCTACTCAGCTTCCTGGGTTCATCAGTAATCTCCCTGAACTCCAGACAGATTACTGATGAACCCAGGAAGCTAAGTAGCACATACCGCCTCCTCAGCTGCTCCGGAACCGCATGGTGCATATGAAAAGCTCAGGTTCTTTGGGAAGAGCTTTTGCTTCTTCCGTGGAGCGACTCGGGGTCTCGGCTGGCCGTCTCGGGCTGGCCTGGGGCTCATCCGGCAATTGGGGGTAAGGGAGCTTGGGGCTCTTCCGGCTGTGGGGATGGGGGAGGTTCAGGGCTTCAGCTGGCCCGGGGCTCCTCCAGCCGGGTAGGTGGTTAACCTCCCCAAAGAGAGTGTCCACCCGCCGCCCATGTTCATGATGGTCTTTAGTTCTTGTGGGAGTCTCTTCCATAGTTTCAGCCAGGTTTCCTGCTCAGATGAGCTTTACCCCTATAAAAGAAAAATTCATCATGTTCAAGGAGTGGAGCTGTCACTCACAGTCATCATCCTGCATTTTCTAATGCCTCGAGGCCAGCATTAGCAGCAGTCTATGTTGCATGATTTTAAAGGTGTTCTAAATTATGCTTTTTAGGTATATTCCATGCAATAACCCATGGTCATTATGCCTGCCTCTACTTAATTCAGACAGCATAGCTCTAGCTACTACTATATGGGTGTTTTACCTACATACACACTCCCCACCAGTGCTCTAGCTGCATGAGCTATACATGAATTCTTAGGCCTGGTTGACAGTTTTTGTACAGGCATAACTCCTTCAGTTATGGTGGTGTGATTTTTTTTTAAAACCAAAATAGTTATACTGGTACAACCTCTAACATGTATGCAGTTATAGTGATATAAATGGGCCTTATAACTTATTCCTATAAGGGAAGGGGAATAAGCTATACTTCAATACTAAACGCTTGAATTGTTAAAGCACTTCTATTGCTATAACTACCTCTACTCTAGAAGGGTTGTGCTTTAACTATAAAGCTTTTGATTTAGATAAGTCCTTGCTCTTTTTGCCAATGTCCCATACACAAGAATCCCTCTGCTAGCAATTAGCCTGCTCTCAGAAGGAACTCTTACTGTGTTTACATGACTGTAGTTATATTAATATCCCAGAACATATTTTTTATTATGAGGAAGATTTTTGTTTAAAATTAGATCAGTTCTTTTTTCCCCAAGGGTCTAGTAGAAGACAGTACTATAAAAAATGAAACAAGTGTCTCCTTCTGGCTTTGACCCACTGGAATGAGGCTGTTCAGTGAAACCACTTTAGGCCAGGGCTCAATTACTCTGTCAAAGATGAACTAGCATGGGTGGAACCTCTGCCTGGTGTGGGAGCTGTAAATTGATCTTTGCATTAGGATTGATGACCAATTAACAGAGAGGGCCCAAGAAAGATGTTGTGCTACCCAATCCCCAGTGGTCAGAACTCCCCCATCTCCCAAGGTTCAGTTGCCCTACCAGACCCTGAGCTGACGCAAGTTGACCGAGTCCAGCTCATCTCTCCGCTGATGAAAACAGCCATCGTGAGACATTCGGTTCATGCCTGTACTGTGGGATGCACAGGCAAATTACAGCATGTTTCCTGACCAAGGGCTTGGTCGGGAAACTCCAGAGCCCAGCCCCAGTAAGGGATTCAGGTTGGGCTTATGCCCTACTCCTCCCCACAGCAAGTCTTACCGCCGCCTATCTGCCAGAATCTTGGCAGCTTCTATTCCACACATCGCCACTTTTTGTCTTCCTCCTCATTTCCAGCCTCCTGCCATGCCTGATGTCCACTTAGAAGCATTAGTTGACTCAGGTGCCTCCAATCATTGACTAGGAGTTTGTTAAGGAGATTTGATTCCCAACCTCTACAAGGACTTTCCTGAGATCATCGAGGTTATCAGTGGGTCACCCCTTTCTTCAGGCCCCATCATGCATCAGACAGCCCCCTGAAGATCATTCTCATTAGTTATCATGAGATCTTGCAGTTCGGGTTATCCATGCTCCACATGCACCAGTCATCCTTGGCGTCCCCTGGCTCATCACCAATGACTCCTGAATCAACTGGCAATCATAGTCTATAATCTTCTGTTCCCCACAGTGCTGATGAGCATGATTTCCCAGCCCCATCCAATGATCAGTTGAGCTCTGCAGAGTGCTCCAGACTCCTAATGATCCAGAGTCACAAACTGTAGGTTCATCAGCAGCGGCCAGAATTCTTGTGAAATATTGAGAATATGCCAATGTATTTGACAAACAGAAGGTAGACATTTTACCATCTCATTGCAGATACAATTGCCTCATCAAGCTCCAGTCAGGAGCAGACGTTCATTTTGGACACATTTACACCAGACAAACCTGAGGTGCAGGTCCTTTGGGAGTCTCTTTGTGTCTGATGTTCATCCACCCTCCAACTTCTCCAACTTCTATCTTCTTTGCGGCTAAGAAGGGTCGATCTCTCTGATCTTGTATCATTTATCGAGCCCTAAACAAGATCATCATCCATAACTGATACCCCTTCAACTCATAAACAAACTCCTGGGAAGACTCTGTCCCAGGTCTTCATGAAGCTAGACCTGCAGGGAGCATACAACCTGGCCAGAATCCAGCAGGGGGATGAATGGGGGATGATATTCCAAATCAGATACGGCCATTTTGAATACCTGGTTATGCTGTTTGGTCTATAAAATGCTGCCACTATCTTCCAGCATTTTATGAACGTCTTCAGAAATACCCTTGACTGATTCGTGATCATCTACTTATATAATACTCTCATTTTTCCTGAGAATCAAGAGCTCCATGACTACCGTGTGTGCACTGTTATTGATTGGATTTTCCAAAATCAACTTTACATAAAGCCCAGGAAATGTGAATTTGACAAGGATAGTGTGGAGTTTCTGGGCCAGGTCATCTCCCCGGTGAAACTCTCCATAAGGCTACCACTATCACTGAGTGGAAGGTGCCCTTGAATGTACTTAGGGTGCAGCAGTTCTTCAGGTTTGCAAATTTTTGCCAGCAATTCATCAAAGGCTTTTCTAACCTGATCGATCCTATGACATCCCTCTTCAAAAAGGGGGCTGACACGCAGGTGGCTTTTGACTACTTGAAAAAGGCATTCTCTTCTGTCTTCATTTTGACCCATCTGGACCCCACAAAGGCCTTCGTAGTAGAGACCGACGCCTTGGATTTTGTGATAGGTGTAGTCCTCTAGCTATTCACGTGTCCTTGCCAGCTGCTCCATCCCTGCACCTTCTTTTCTCAGAAACTGACTCCCACAGACTGAAATTATGATGTGTGAGAGAAAGAGCTCCTGGCCATCACTGCCACTTTTGAGGAATGGCATCACCTTCTTGAGAAAGCCTGTGTCCCGTCCGAGTTTGGACAGATCACAAGAATTTGGAACATCTACAGACAACATGACCACTCAACCATTATCAGATTTGCTGGGCCCTTTTCCTCTCTTGATTTGACTTTATGGTTACGCACCATCCAGGGACTAAGAACAGTGCTGTGAGGTGGAGCAGGAAGCCCTCACCACTGTCCTTAAATCCTCTCACTTTGTCAGTGGGACCACTAGTGGTATCTCTACTCCCAGGTGATCCTTTTGCAGACCTAATCTGCTGGTCTCTAAGACCCATTGGTGTTTTCCTGAATTCAAGGTTCTGGCTGCAACAAGACCTCCTCTTTTGTGGGATTACCTTGACATTCCTGAGGACAGCTCCTGGCTTTATGTGCTAAGATCTGTAGACCTGTCTTGACATGAGTAATTGAACAAGGGTGAGGCCTTATTTATTGGGAGAAAGGAATAGGAAGTTAAGTGGATCAGCAGGCTGGAAACAGAATGTCTCTAGTAGCTAAGATAAGGGGGAACTATCCAGGGAACCACTGAGAATGGACAAGTCTCACGGGGTCCTCTCACCCATAGGTGTATCCCTTCGTGATTGCTCTGGGGATTAACTCTTTCCAGGTCTGAAGCCACCTTCTGCTGCTCACTGGCATGACCTGAAGCCCCTTTCCGCTGCTCTCTCTCTCACTCTCTTTGACTCAGGATGCTCTGTCTTTCTGGCATGGCCCTCCAGCCAAGTCACTGTGTGTTTTCCTCTTCTGGGGTATCTAAGTCTCTCCCTCCAAGATTGCACTCCTTCTTTCACTGCCATGCCACTTCCCCAGTGGCTGATAGGGGAACCTGGGCCCACTCTCTACTCCAGGTTCCAGCTCAGGGACCCTCCAATCAGCAGCCAAGGCCTGCACCATCTTAAACCTTGTTGCCTTTTCCCTGAGCCTTTCTTCCTGACCCTCTCCACCTAATTTCTCTTCTTTCCCTCTCTACTGTACAGAGAGTGGCTATAGCCTCCCTCACTACAGCCTCATTCTACTACCACTTTCCTGGCTTCATCCTAGTTCCACCTGCTCCTTCTCAAGTGGGTTCCATCATTTTTCAGGGATTATGTAGTCCAGCTAATTTCCCTCAGGTGTGGCCTAGTTGGTTAATTGGCTTTTCCTCAGACCCATTAACTCTTTCGAGGCCCCTTTGGGGTGAACTCTCATTACAACAAGATAAAAATGGATAAGATAATCCTGGAATTTAGATGAGGTAAAGAGTAAATCGTGCATGGACAATGCATGGAGAAAGTATGCTGTACAGGGATTGGTTTCTACAAAGTAACCCAGCCAATCCCAAAATGTGATGTATAGTAAATGCAATGTGATGTGTAAATGTATATAAAAGAAAAGGGTTTCTGTGTAACTTTGGTTGTGAGGTGTGCCCTATATCCACCTCCTATGCTTGAGTCTAATCAATACAGCATAGCTTTGCTGTGTGCCAAATAAAGGAACCTAAGTGATGAGACTGAAACCAAGTGGAAGAGATCCCGGGGAAATCAAAAGTAAAAAGAAGCCACCATGCAAGGACTGTATTGAGTGAGTAAAGCATTGCAGGAAAAATGTACTAAGTTAAGAAATAAGTGCAACCTCCCCGCCAAAAAAAATTAGCTTAGAGCTGCCGAAAAAAGTTGAAGAAAAAAGCTGAAAAGTGTGTTGGCTACGTTTGTGTACAACAATTTGACCCATTCTTCAACTCAAACGATTCCCTTCTTATCAAATTTCAATTTTCGCCCCTAATTTAATCCAGACCTACCAAAAAGATTGTTACCAGATTATTGGAAACCAGTTGTACTAAGTGAATGATATTGCTTACAAATGCTGTTTTTAATTAAAACCCTTTATTTTTAAATTTATCTATTCTGGTAATTAAGGTTGTGGCCCTCCCTAAAGGAGGTTCCAGGGAAAGCCGCGACTAGCTAACTTCCCCTTGAAAGGACACGGATACAGCTCTCCGATTAAGAATAGGCAGTCAAGCAGTATATCATTCAAAAACAAAAATAATATTTATTTAGAAGTGAGTTGTTACCGTAAAAGAGTAGAGATAGGTAAGACAGGGTTACAGTTTAAAAGGGAATGAAGCGGTGCAGCAAATAAAAATATAACACTGCAGTAACAATTTCAGTTAAACTCTATGGCACATAAGTAAATGATTATACTGTTATATTGTTAACACTCTATGCCTTATGCCAATATAACAATTAAACATGTGACATTATATTAGTTAAAAATTTGATACTAAGTACTTAACACTAACCAGCCAACAAGTGCTGATCAGGCAATTATTAGATGGGTAGGGGGAAGATGTCACTCAGACCAGGAAGGGCGGCCCAGCACATCCCTCGGTCCGCGCCGCTTTCCACAGCCCCCATTGGCCTGGAGCAGCAAACTGCAGCCAGTGGGAGCCGCGATCGGCTGAACCTGCGGATGCGGCAGGTACACAAACCGGCCTGGCCCGCCAGGGGGCTTACCCTGAATAAGTGGCGGACCGGCATTGAGAATCACTGCCCTAACCCCATTGCAAGTTGTATGTTTCAATTCATGTTCAGTTTTCTTGTAAATCCACGAAAGTCTTTTGGGACTGAGGGGAAAGACTGGGGAGATGAGACAATAATAAATGTATTATTATCCCCTTTTGTCACTAACTATATGCAAAATTCATACCAAATAGAGAAACTAGGTGGAAATATCGCAATTTTAGTCCTGCTGTCACACAAAGCCTTGGCAGAGCCCTCCATGGCTGGAGACTCACCAGGCTGCTGTATTTGGGCCTCACAAGCTGAGCCTGCATTCTCTTAAGCTTCCCTTGGTCTCCACAAACTGCAACATTCTTTCTAATTTACATCTCTGGCACATTGCCTGGACACAGGCTCTCTCTGTTACCCCTTCACAGAAATGGATCCCCACAGCACATCTGCCCTGGGCCCCCAATTGCAGTACTGACCCTCCTGACACCCTAGGAGCTTAAGCATGACCTTTCTCAGAGCTCCAATCTTTTAGGCACTCTAGATTTACAGTTCACTTCTTTAGAGACATGTTATAGTTGAAAGCAAATAAATACACAGAACTTTTTAAGGGGTCTCAAAACCAATCACTCTTTACATTAGCTAGCACAAGAAATATACAGGTCTAAACAGAATAATAAACACACCTGTATGCATTTCTCTACCTCAGTTTCTGCACCACTCTGAGCTTTCTTTGGGTTCAGGTCACTAAGTAATCCAGGATACTTCCTGTCCTCCTGAATATTACTTCTCCTCAAGAACATGGAGTCTCTCTGGTCTCTCCTCCCGCTCTCTCCAAAATGGCCAGTGAGAGACTCTCTTTTATAATTTCCAGCCCTCCCTTTGTCAGGTGACTCACTGATCAGCCTTACTAGGTGATCTGTTGCTTAGGCCAGGTCTACACTACAGACCTATATTGGTAGTGTGACATGCTGTACCTCAAACCCCATATTCCTCATTTGTATATGGTTGTGACGTTTCATACAAAACATGCCTTGTAAGGTACCATATGAATCATCATGATCTGCTGAAACTCCTTGTTCTTTCAAAATACATATATCATTATGGTGTATGAAATTATGAGATTTTGCTATATAAATATGGCTGTTTTTGAAATACGTTGTGTGTCTGGAACATGCCCACAGTTAGCTCTCCAGTGATAACAAAGGTGGTGACCCACACCCAAATGGGCATTGAGCAACCATCATGAGCCATTGACGAGCAGGAGAATTGTAAACAAGAGATTTACAATTCTGTAAGAGACAGTTGCGCAAACACCACACAATGAGAATTGCTCAACTCTGTGACTCAGCAAGGCCCGCCAGGGCATGTCTGGGTCAGTATCTTCCCTGGGACATGAATTGAGAGTATAAAATAAAGGACAGTGGCACCAGGAGATCACCTTTCTCCTCCTCCACCTACACTGGCAGCAACAATAACGCTGGGAAGACAAAGACTTTGAAAACTGAGGCGATTGGTCCCAGGCTGAGAAGGAAATTTATCCTGTGTATTAAGAACTGTGAGCTGCCTATAACATCTATTAGGGTGAGAAAAGCTGTTTGATTCACTCTTGCTTAGTCTAAAAGTTTAGGATTTAAAATGTGTGTTTACTTTTTATTTTCTTAAGGTAACTATCTCTAATCTTTATGCCTACCACTTATAATCACTTAAAATCTATCTTTCTGTAGTTAATAAACTTATTTTAAGATTTTATCCTTACCAGTGAGTTTGACTAAAGTGCTCGGGGAATTTGCTCAGCTTACAAAGGCTGGTTCATGTCCACTATCATTTGATGAAGTGGTGAACTAATTAATGAGCTTGTGTTGTTCAAGAGGTTTGCTGCTTGTCACTAGCAAAGCATTGTGAAAGGCAGCGCAGGCTGGAGAGTTAAGGGGGAACAGAAGTCCCACAGTTCCAGGTTGTACCCCGGGGATCCCATCACAGGTATATCTACATTGCTCAGAGGTGTGAAAATTCTACACCCCTGAGTGACATAGTGATACCGACCTAACCCCTTGTGTAGACAGCACTACATTCACGGGAGAGCTTTTCTCGTCAACATAGCTACCATCTTTCAGGGAGGTGGATTAACTACACCCATGGGAGAAGCTCTTTCATCAACATAGTAACATCTTCACTAAAATGCTACAGGGGCACAGCTACCCCAGTGCAGCTGTGCTGCTGTAGAGTTGTACATGAAGACAAACTCTTAGTTGCCAAACTCTCTAGGGTTCAGACTTGAAAAACTGGTTTTCCCTGGGTAGTATTTGTGACAGGTTGGTATTACAGAAACCCCCTTGGAGCTGCCATCTGGCGTGCCAAGACTACTCCTGCCCCTGCTTTCCTGCCTTTTCCAGCTTGGGACTCCAGAATCCTGTCTGTTTTGAGCCAGATCCGCTAGCCTGCTGAAAACCCAGACCCAGGTCTGAACCACGTCCCCTAACAGCTGAAGGCTTGCCTGGAAGCAGCTCAGGAAGTGCTCTTGCCTTTGACACCCAGGTGCCCAACTCCCAATGGGGTTCAAACCCTAAATAAATCTGTTTTACCCTGTATAAAGCTTATACAGGGTAAACTCATAAATAGTTCACCCTCTATTTCACAGATAGAGAGGTATGTACAGCTGTTTGCCCCCCTCCAGGTACTAACATGTACTCCAGGTTACTTAATATGTAAAAATTTATTTTAATAAGTACAGAAAGTAGGATTTAAGTGATTCCAAGTAGTAACAGACAAAACAAAGTGAATTACCAAGTAAAATAAAATAAAACACGCAAGTTTATGTCTAATCACACTGAATACAGATAAACACCTCACCAGTTCCAGGAAACTTCCTTTTACAGGCTATGGTCCTCCTAGCCTGGGTCCAGCAATCGCTCACACCCCCTATTATCCTTGTCCTTTGTTCCAGTCTCTTTCAGATGTGTCATTGGGGGGTGGAGAGGCTCTCTCTTATAGCCAGCTGAAGACAACATGGAGGGGTCTCCCAGGGGTTTAAATAAACTTTCTCCCCTGGGTGGATACCCCTTCCTCTCCCTGTGTAGCATCCAGTTACAAAATGGAGTTTTGGGGTCACATGGGCAAGTCACATGTCCATGCACAACTCAGTAACCAGCCCAGCTACATTCCTGGCCAAGCTCAAATGTGGATTGATGTCTGCAACTTCTTTTTGTCTGTTAAGTGCTTCTTGATTGGGCACTTTACCTGCACATTCCTTTCTCAAGAATCATAGAATCATAGAATCTTAGGGTTGGAAGGGACCTCAGGAGGTCATCTAGTCCAACCCCCTGCTCAAAGCAGGACCAACCCCGTATAAGAAATACAACCAATATTCATAACTTCAACTACAAAAATGATACATGCATACAAACAGAAGGAATAAATTCAGTAGATCATAACTTTTACAGAGATATGTTACATGGCACATGTAGCATAAAACATATTCCAGTTATATCATATATACATTTATAAGCATCTCCCCATAAAGCCTTATGGGGTACACCATCACAGTATCCATCTCTTTGTGCAAGGCTGCTCCATTTAAATGGACAATCAACATTTAACAACTTTCCTTTGGGCTTGTATAAACTTAAAAGGGTCGCATGCATCACTGTAGCACTTTGGTAGATGCTACCTACACTGACAGGAGGGCTTCTTCCATCGGTATAGGTACTCCACCTCTCCGAGAGATAATAACTATGCCAACGGGAGAAGCCCTCCCATCAACACAGCACTGGCAACACCAGGAGTTAGGTCGGTATAACTGTGTCGCTCAAGGGTGTGGAAAATCCATACCTCTGAGCAACATAGTTATACCAATATAAGTTGCTAGTGTAGATTAAGCCTTTGTTAGCCATGTGCCACCACCCGTTAGAATTTAGTCCAAGATGGAGGCATAAAGACAACAAAAAAGACAGAAAGCCCCACTTTTAAAATCGAGTTTGCAATCTGATACAGATACACAGAGGACCCCATATAAAATAGAATTCATAAACTATACTTAGACAAGATTCCTCAAATCATCAAAATAATTTACTCCACATAGAGAAAAGAAATATATTAGTTTACTTTAAAACATTTAAACAACCATACAGGTTGCAGGACTGGAGTTTAGAAGTGGTCTTATAGACTGCTATTTCATTCATGTCTCTTCAGCAGCTGGATTTCCCACAGAATGTTCCTGCCCTCCTTCCCATCCCTTCCCATTAAAACATCAGCAGGCTTGCAGTCCCAATAGATGTAATGTATTCCATGTGTTATTTTTCTTTTTGCTTAGAAAAGAATCCAGTCTTCTTGCAATGAAGGATCATTTAAGTCTCTTCTTTTCTAGATCAGCTGACTGAGATCTGAAAACAGTAAAAATTAATGGAAAAAAATCTCTCTATGTGTTTGCAGCTTTTAGGATATGATTTTTGGCTCAGGGATCCAAGAGGGTTAGAGTGACCATGCAGCCAGACTCAAGGACCTAACTTTTCCATCCACTTGTAAATATGTATGACTAAAATCCTAGTTATTAAACTGAGGAATACAGTTCTGGTTTACATAACATTTATATTTGGAAAAGCTCTCATGGGTAAAAATATGTAAGTATGATTTTGGCCGCACTGAAATAAGTGATTTGATTATTTCAAGTCTCTGTGGTTCTCATTTTATTTATATATTTATCCCAATTATATTAGTTGTTTTCCTATTGGCTAAGACAACTACAGCCTACCAAATGATTATGAAGTTACATAAGACTCTATTTGAAGACTATACAAAGACTTTTTTTCACTCTAGTAAGAGAGAGAAGTCTATCAAGATGCAGGTTTGCTGCGTCAGGTTCATTCATGCATAGAGATTTGTTTCAAGACACACTGAAACCTGAACCAGTGCGGATATATTTACTAGCCCATACTTCAGAGCTATCAACCTGAGTCGTGAGTAACAGCTACTGTAAGTAGCTTCTATGCACTATGAAGAATTTTTCAGTTCCTGTGCAAGCTAATGAATATCAGACTGAAAGTCTTTTTCCTCAGCTTGTCCTGAATTTGACAAATAAATCAGATCCAGTTGGAAGACAAGAAAGAGATGAGCAATTAGCTCAGTTGGAGATTGCTGTGTTGGGAGTAATATTTATGACAGCATCCGTGGGCAATTTTATTATCATACTGGTACTGTGGAGGAGAAGAGAGAAGTTGTCTAGGATGTATGTATTCATGCTTCACCTGAGCATAGCGGACTTAGTGGTAGCATTTTTTCAAGTCCTTCCCCAACTAATATGGGATATTACAGACGTTTTCATAGGGCCAGATGCATTGTGCAGAACTATCAAATATTTACAGTTGTTGGGCATGTTTGCCTCTACTTATATGATAGTGGTCATGACAGTGGACAGATATCAAGCAGTATGCTATCCCATGGTCACATTCCAAAAGAAAAGGGCTCTTTGGAATGCTGCCATTTGCACCAGCTGGTTTATATCACTGATTTTTAGTCTTCCACAAGTATTTATCTTTTCTAAGACTGAAATATCTCCAGATATTTTTGAATGCTGGGGTGAGTTCATCCAACCTTGGGGCTTAAAGGCATATGTGACTTGGATTTTTGTAGCTATTTTCTTCATTCCCACAGCTATCCTTACTATATGCCAGGTTAAGATCTGCAAAATAATACAAATGAACATACACATGAAAAAAAGGAATGAATTTGAAGCAATACATCAGAAGCAAGTCCTGCCATTCCAAGCAAGCAGTATTAACTGTATTTCAAAGGCTATGATCAAGACTGTAAAAATGACAGTGGTGACAGTTATTGCATATGTCCTGTGTTGGGCACCTTTCTTCATTGTACAGTTGTGGTCTGTGTGGTACCCCAGTGGCGTTACTGAAGGTAAGGTACTTCTTTTTCTTATCAATAACTATAGTAGACTACCACATTGCTACAGTTCCTCTTTATATATACATATTATTTAGGTTAAACTATGTGTAATCATTTTATGTATGATTAAATATGAAGGACTAGTTTGTTTGCATACTGTATTAATGATGTATAGGGCCCTACCAAATTCAGGGTCCATTTTGGTCAATTTCATAGTCATAGGATTTTAAAAATCGTAAATTTCATGATTTCAGATATTAAAATCTGAAATTTCCTCATGTTGTAATTGTAGGGGTCCTGACCAGTGTTCCCTCTAATTTTCCCCACACATGTGCGGAATGAATTTTATGTGCACCAATATGGAGGTGATGTGTGACACATCACTTCCATATTGGTGCACATAACAAAATTCATGTGGTGTGGTTGGGGCCGAGGGTTTCGGAGTGTGGGACGGGGCTCAGGACTGGGACAGAGGGTTAGGGTGTATTGGGAGGTGAAGGCTCCGGCTTGGGGTGCGGGCTTTGGGGTGGGGCCAGAGATGAAGGGTTTGTGGTACAGGAGGGGGCTCTGGGGCTATGGTGGGGAGAGAGAGGACTCCCCCCTGCTCTCTCCTTGCAGCAACATCTGGGCTGAGGGGAAGAGGTGCCCCTCTATGCCGCAGCAGCTCTGGGGCTGGAGCCATGGGATAGGTATCTCCCCCCGCCAGCTGCAGCAGGTCTGGGCTGGGGCTGAGTTGGGGTCAGGGGAGGGGCGCCCCCATAACCGACTCCATGGGTACTCGGCGCACCCACAGAGAAAAATTAGCGGGTCTGAGAAGCACCCACCAGCAGCCAAGCGTCTCCCACCCCCGAGCGGCTCTCACTTGCTGGTGGCCCTGCTAACTAACTCCTCCCCCTCCCTCCCAATGCCTCCCATCCGCTCACCGTGAACAGCTGTTTCACAGCGCATAGTAAGCTCCGGGAGGGAGGGGGAGGAGGCGGGGAAGAGGCAGGATGGGGGCAGAGCAGGAGCCGGAAGGGGCATGGACTTGGGTGGAGTTGGGGCGGGGCCTGGAGTGGAGGGCGGGGTTGAGCACCCCCCAGGCTAGAGAGGAGAAGTCAGCGCCTATGGCACGCCCCTCCCCGGCTGCCGCAGGTTGGCTGCACGGGTTCCCTGAGCGCTTGCACGGCGCTAAATAGGCTGCTGTGTGGCCACGCAGCTTACAGGGAATTTAGGTCCTGACCCAAAAAGGAGTTGTGTGTGTGTGTGTATGTGCGTGAGGTGTTGCAAGGTTATTGAAGGGACGTTGCAGTACTGCTACCCTTATATCTGTGCTGCTGCTGGTGGCAGTGCTGCCTTCAGAGCTTGGTGGCCGGAGAACGGCAGCTGCTGGCCGTGAGCCCAGCTCTGAAGGTAGAACCACCGCCAGCAGCAACACAGAAGTAAGGACAGTATGCTATGGTGTTGCCGCCCTTACTTCTGCACAGCTGCCTTCAGAGCAACTGCTGCTCTCCGGCTGCCCAGCTCTGAAGGCAGTGCAGAAGTAAGGGTGGCAATACTGCGACCCCCTTAAAATAAGCTTGTGACCCCCCCCCCCCCGCAACCACCTTTTGGGTCAGGACACCCAGTTTGAGAAACGCTGATCTCTCCCCATGAAATCTGTATAGTATAGGGTAAAAGCACACAAAAGACCAGATTTCATGGGGGCGACCAGATTTCACAGTCCGTGTGATGTTTTTCATGGCCATGAATTTGATAGGGCCCTAATAATGCACAATAGCTGGTAACGTATTACACTGCATAATCAAAAATAATCTTGGAGGTTACTTAATGTGTGTGTGTGTGAGTGTGTGTACACATGCACAAACATATACTTTCAATAAGGCTTTTTTTCTGCAAGGACAGCTAACCAAGATTAATTAGCATTTAATTATTAGTAAACAAAACAGTCAAAATGTTATAACTTTTATCTGTACTCGCAAGAGATCAATATATACATTTAGCCATTTTAGGGATTATGGAATTACTTTTTTGTATATTAGGGAAATTAAAGGCAATATAGCATTTTAACTTTAACTAATTAATAAAATAATTATTCAAATTAATAAAATAAATATTTCTGGTTTACTATTTATAACAGCAACACTATAAAACCTCTGAAGTGTTTTTGAATATTGAAATGTTATTAGCAGTGAAATATCTTCAGTGAACTATGGAACAATTACAAATTGTGTAAGGATTGATATTTGTAATGAAAACAAACCTAAAATACAAAAGAATAAAATGCTGTACACAATATTAATATTTTCAAAATTATATTGCTGCTCTTTTGTTAAAAACTGACTCCCTATCAACTTCATTTCTAAAGTTCAGCCGTTGAAAGATCCAATACGGATATAAATCAGACCATATTATACTATAATCTTGTCTTCTGAAAAGATCTCACGTTCTAATCTTTGTTTTAAAAATTCTTTCTACAGGTATGCATTTCTGAGATGGTACAGTATTTACATAGATTAAGGTAACAAGCAACTACATTAACATTTAGAGGTATATGGGGTAAGAAGAGTTATACAAAAATATCTATCTCTGAAATACATTGTGTGCATATGCAGTACAATGTATTATATACTGTAGATAGCTACAGAATTACGAATTTTTTTTATAACCATTGAATAAACTGAAATCTCCTAATGTTATTTTAACTTTTTCTCTATTGCAAAATGTTAAACAGATCCTACAACAGTTAAGTCAATTAATTTATGAACAGATACATCAAAGACCATCAATTCATAAGAACATTACTACTTTTTCTGGAGTGTCTTATTTACACTAGTATCTCTCCAATTCTTTCATTCTAGGTGCAGCATTCACTATCATCATGCTCCTGGGTAATTTGAATAGTTGTGCCAATCCATGGATTTACATGTATTTTTGTGGCCACATTCCATATTGTGCCAAAAGCCAGTCAAAAAACATCTCAGCTCAGGAAGAATCTGTGATCACAGGAAGCATTAATTTGGTAGACAGAGAACCAGAAGAAAACCTAACTTGTGTATAAATGTAAACTTCTTTTTGTTGCTTTGATACACATTAATTACATTCAAATTTTATGTGAATATTTTATCCCTATCCTTTGGTATCTGAGTGGAGTAAGTTGAAAAATTGTCCTTCACTGTATAAATATATTTTTCTTAAATATTGTAGCATACACTGCATTACAAGAATTCCAGTGTTGTGCAAGCCTGACTTTTAGCAGTTACATTGCACTATAAAATTCAAATGAATTCATATAACTATTGACAAAGATATGTAGAGCTATTTTATATACTTCATTTTTGTCTATAAAAACTGCTTTCTGTTCTCTAATTTTGGATTGCCAACTAGTAGATTTCAGATCACAAGAGTGATGACAAATTGTGATATTATTGGAAAGGAGAATCCTATAATTAGATTTGAATGTGTGATATTGAAATTGAAGCATGAATAGTTCTGGAAATATTTGGGGGAAATATTTGAGAAACCTTGAGACAGCATCAGAAAGTCACTAAAATCCACTGTCAGCTTTAATTAAACACTTAATAAAAATGTGTCGGTCTTGGGGAGTTAAATGTCACAGTGTCTTTATACCTTTCCCTTGCAACTCTGGACATCTGCTTTAGGTTCAAATAACATCTTAGGTCACAAGTGCTCGGGCTCATGGTAATGTTCCAGTATAAGGAGAATCGTGGTCTCATTGTAGTTCCCATTTATATATAATACAAAACAACACAGAAGACTAGATTCTCTGTCAAGTCACCTGGTGCACAGACAGTGTGCAGTGAATTTGCACCCTATCTAAACAGACACAATGGGTGAATTTGAGCCATTTTTGAATTGTGCATATATTTGTGCAGAGTGCATTCAGACCTGTTCTGTCTCCTAGCACCCATCTGCTAGCACTGAATGTGTATCTAGGACAGGCAGCTTGACAGGTAATTTCTGAACCATATAGCACCCTATGGTCTTAGCAGCAGAGGAAAATAAATATTTCACCTTCATGGTAGAAATTAGTCACTTACCCAAGATCTGCAGTATCTTTACCTAGATTGCTATTTGCTGGCTGATTTGTGGATACTCTATGGAGACAGGTATTTCTTCCCTTTTTCAATGTCTGCAGTCTATTCAAGAGAGCATGGACTGGAATATTAGTAGGTTTGTCAGAGGCCAAGACAGAGATGCATTGGCAAAGGACTTCTGGAGATGTTTGCACATCATCTGTCTATATTATGTCTAGCCCAAATCAGTGCTATTCTTCATTTTCATGAGTGCTAACATTCTCAAATGTTCAGGAAAAAAAACCTATAAAAGTGTACTTGACATCTGCTCTTTTAATATTCTAAGACATAAAGAGAAGTACTATGCATTACACAATCATCTTAAGGGATAGTGGGTAGTTTAAGCACAAAATGTACCAAACACCTGGACCAAATCCTGACAAGTGCTGATATACAGTGAGCTGATGTACACTAGCTTGATGTGTGGAGTATTGATTGTATTTCCCATTAGTCACTATAGCAATGTACTACTTATAATTAGTGGTGTTCTCATTTATCTCAAATGGCAGATGTCAGTATTTTGCAGTGAAGGTCCAGGATTCAGACCCCACAGATCACTGGGTTTCTATCTATGGAACTACTGAATGTCTACAACTCTCAATGAAATCAGCTCACAGTGAGAAATCATCTCTCATGATGATTTAACCCTTTGGTTGTATTTTTCTGTACTTTCTGTTTGGTTTTATTTCAGCTTGTTAAATTTCATATAGCAGCAAAATATTCAAATGAATATAAATATATATATTACAAATATATGATGAAGTGAGCTGTTGCCCACGAAAGCTTATGCTGAAATAAATTTGTTAGTCTCTAAGGTGCCACAAGTATTCCTTTTCTTTTTACAAATATTTCTGTAATTAGTTTTGTCAATTAGATTTTCAGCAAAACATGTATCGTATTCAGTCAGTTTAAATTAACTATAGATAATAATCTGCACATCTGAAATATTAATCTTGAAAAATCTGTTCCTAAATGACATTTGGTTGTTTTTATTTGTTTGTTGACTTTTTGTTTGTTTTTGTGACTCAGGAGCAAGGATAAACAATTTCATAAGAAAAAATGGGAATGATAATTGGAAATCATTTAAAAAACACCTCACTAGATGCCTCAAAAGCCACAATCCCACAATCAAGGAAGACGATTATACTGGTTAAAAGAACACGTCATTTAGAGGAGAAATGAAGGAAGCTATACAAATAATTTCAAAAAATAACCCCCTGTCCTCAGACCCTGCTGCACCCTGCACCCCTCCTCCACCCCAACCCACTGCCCTGAGCCCCCTGCCACACCCCTGCCCTGAGCCCCCTGCTGCACCCCTCACCCCTCCTACACCCCAACTCCCTGCCCTGAGCCCCCACCACACCTCACACCCCTCCTGTACCCCCTGGGGGCAGGGAGGGTGCAGAGGTGGGGGTGGGGATTTCGGGGAAGGAGTTGGAATGGGGGCAGGGAAGGGTTTGGAAGAGGCGGGGCAGGGGCAGGGCCTCATGGAAGGGGTAGAGTGGGGACGGGGCCGATTGTGGCGGTGGGCGGGGGGTGTCAGTAATACGGTTCTCGGGCCAATGTACTAGTCCTCATGTGGCCCTCGTGGTCATTTGAGTTTGAGACCCCTGGACTAGATGATCAAAATGGTCCCTTCTGGCCTTGGAATCTATGAACCTATGTTGAAAATGCTACATATCTCTTCAAAAGTCTCAAGTTTTTGTTTTTGGAAGTTATATTAAATTAAGTATGCAAACTGCACAAACATTACAAATACTGAGCCAGATCCTTGGCTGGTGTAAATCAGAATAGCACCTGGATCATTCAGTGGAGCAATTCCAGTTTACACCAGCTGAGGATCTGGCCTGCAGTATTAGAAAGAATAACTTCAGATGGCTGCTTTACTATATATTTCATATATTCATAACCGGATTTATAAATAATGCTGTGGAACTAAATTTCACAAGCTACAATAACTCAGAGTCCTGCTGAAGAAACTTCCTTTTTATCCCTCCATTTGGGAGCAATATTAACTTTTCATATCTCAGATGTTCTGATCACGCAAAAGGAATGAATTTGCCACAACTTGTTAAGAGCAGAGGTGACCCTGGTGTTTGGATGGGACACACTAAGAATGCTACACTGAGGGCTGATGCTCCCCATAACTGTCAGATTACACTACAATTAGTTTCACCAACCAGTATCAAAACTGTGCTCCTATGTTGTCACACTGCTTAACAAGAAGTTAAACAGACCTCCTTTTGCATTCCAGCCTTGGCTCCCGTCTAGACAACCAACTCTAATATAGTGAGAGGTTATTAAAACCCTATTCACCATAAATCAAGTTCTCCCAGTCCCAAAATATCAGACACATTACTCCCCAGGCCAATAAATATTTCAGATCATACCCAAATATATGCTTACAGCCAATCCTTAATAACTAAATCTAAGATTTATTAAGAAAAGGAAAAAAGAAAGAAGAGAGTTAAAATGGTTAAAAGATCAATATACATACAAATGATTTTCAATGTTCAAAGATCAGGATCACAGCAGTGACATTTCAGAGGGGTAGCTGTGTTAGTCTGTATCAGCAAAAACAACGAGGAATCCTTGTGGCACCTTAAAGACTAACAAATTTAATCGGGCATAAGCTTTCATGCCTACTGTTTTCCACCCCATGCATCTGATGAAGAGGGTTATAGCCCACGAAAGCTTATGCCCAAATAAATTTGTTAGTCTCTAAGGTGTCAGAAGGATTCCTCGTTGTTTTAGCAGTGATGTTGTAGCTGCTGGAGTGTAAAAGTCTCTCTGGAATCAATTCAATGGCTTATAGTCCATAGGGAGTTCAGGTGTAGAGTCTGTTAGAAATTCTCCATCAGAGTTCCAGGATAATCCAGGTATTTACCTGGAGACCTCAGTCATATGTCTTAAACCTTCCCTATTAAAGTTTAAGCAGACCTAAGATAAAAGGATCAGCCCCGAAGCTTTCTTTTATAGTTGAAGCAGGGTGGGTGCTGACAGGCAACTCCACCACAGTGGGCTTTGATGAAAGTGAGTCCACAGTTTGTGATCTCTATTCAATGAGTCCTTTCTCAGGCAATACCTTTAGCAATAGCCATTCAAATTATCAATGCAGTTCACAGGTTGTTTGCTCTTTGGAATTATAAACTTCCAGGAGAGATTAAGACAATAATATTATTATACCACAAGTCTCATCTAAATGATAATATCCACTTTTGATCTTTGAGTCAATAGAATACAGTAACGAAACATTATAAAACTGGAACAGGATTTAGCATTGTTAGATTTCTAATAGGATGCAGGTAAACAGACCCATTTAGCACTTACTCTTTGATTCTCTAACAATACAGGCAAACAGGTTAAATATTCTAATCTACTTAACATGGCTTTGATAACTATCTACAAGGAATGGCCTGGTTCACCATTGCAATACCCTTCTGATACGTCCTTAACAACAGGTCACCGAGCTTGCTGATTGTTTAACCTTCTCTGGCCCAGCGTTACAACAGGTAACAAAGATTCAGTGTTTGTAATGTGTAAAACAAAATAGTCCATCAGTGTTTTTCCTCAATGTTTTTTATTTCCCGAGGATCAATGTCATCTCTAAAATAACAGAAAAACAAAACGAAAAAAATCCAACAACAATCAAATTTTCCACTATCAGAAAAAACAAAATGAACAAAACAAAATACAACAATCTGGGTTATTCCATCAGTACTGAAGTGTCAAGATTACAACTATAATTACTCCCACTTCTATTTCCTAAGCAGCTGCTTTATAGAGTTGTCTGCTCTTTTCCTGAGGAATCTGATTGGTCTCCAGCCTGCCTCATTATCTTCCCCCAAGTACTGGCATTAACTCTGTTTGCTGATGAAAAGGTTGTGACCCTGACCCCTCATGCTGAAGTGACTTCTCCATGCTATTCAGTTCACTATTCATGTGATCACCCACCTAACTTTTGACCAGGAACCTGATTTAACTCCCTCATCTAGTCCCCTGGACTTTAAGTTGTACCTCTGATTTTGTGGGGCCAAACATAGTGTACTGTTGCTTCAAAGCTCTACCTACAGTGTTAAAGCACTGCTCAATCATCTTCTACAGACCAGATCAGCTGCTGAATCACCTCTGATACTTTGTTTCCCATCCTGGCAGATACACCTATCAGGTGTATGAGCCCATATATGTAAACAATTTAAGGCTGGTTGGAAGTATTTAATTAACAGCATTTTTCAGTGATAATTTGGGTTTTCACCAAAACATTTTTTTTCATGAAAAGTGTCTGCTTTGGGCAGAAAATGTCCATTTTTCTTCAAAAACTGTTCCACCCCTGTTGGAATTATTAGTAATATTTTAAATGATTAATGTTAATATGGGAAATCACCACAGGGAGTGGAGCTGTGGACAAGGGCTGAGGCTAGGAGCGGGGACGGGAGTGGAGCCGAAGCCAGGCTGCAGTGGGGGCCGGCGGTCAGGTCACTGACCACTCCTGGTCTTGCCCCCAGCCTCAGGCCCAGGCCAGGAACAGAGCCATGGCTAGCGGTCAAGGCTGGGGAATGGTGCGGGGCCAGATGCGGAGCCATGCTGAGGCTGGCAATGGGGCTAGGCCTGGGGCTGGAAGCTGGGGACTGGAGCGGAACTGGGGGCGGGGAGGGGCTGGGTGGCACTCCCTCCCGGGCCCCGTGGGGACTGGCCTGGGCTCACCGCACACCAGCAGATGTTCCTCCATGCTCCCCTAGGGGGGGTGTGCCCCACACTTTGTGAACCTCTCTCGTAGGGTATGAGATACCTGAACTACAGCTCCCATGCAGCATGGCAGCAGCATATTCAGATCCAAAATTTTAGTTTTCAGATTAAAGTTTTTAGTTGAAAAATGTTTGGCTTTTGATTTTTCACGAAAGTAGAAATTTTCCACAAAAAAAATCCCCAATGTTCTGACCTACACTAAAGTAATTCTGTGACTGGGCAGACAGGCCCCACACTGACTATAAGAGGGCTAAGGAGAACCTGTGGGCCCAATTGACCCCCACCTTACTATACATGCAGCAAATGTCAGGCATGGCGAGAAGGGAGGTAAAAGGAAGAGATCTAGGCTAGTTGAGGGTTGACTAGGAGGGAAAGCTTTTCTTTCCTTTTCTTTATGGCAGAGAGCCTGAGCTAGCTTGCCAGTTGGATAAGAAAGAACAACCAGAGCCTGGGGGAAGTACGGACTGTTAGGAAACAAACCCTGAACAGAAGGGTGGGGTCGCACTGAAGGTTTGTTGGATGGCTCTGGCTTTAATGGGGGTGGAGGGGAGAAAGTGGGGGAGTTAGTTCCTGATTTCCTTTGGACCTTAATACCCTGGAAAAGGTAGAACTGAAGTGTGCCTTGGCCGGCGGGGGAAGCACTGCTACCTTGGACCTGACAGAGACGTACCAACTGAGACTTGCAGCTGGGTGAATTGTGCCCTGAGGGCCCGAAAGGGGTGCCACCTTGCCAACCTGGTTACAAACTCCCTTAAAATCAATGGCTGCCTAGCCTATGCAAGGACTGCAGCAAGAGTTCCACACTGCTGCTGCATATTAGAGCCGGGTCCCTTCTCCACATACACACACAATTAAGCACTTTTGAAATCAGGATTGTCAGTTGATAGGAACTGTCCTGGCTGGCAACCGCAGACCTTAAAGCTGATCATAACATAGGAATTTGATGTTTTATTTTTAAAGGGGACATTTTAAGTGGATCACTGCTGTCACCTCTCAGCCTCTATTTTATGTGCATAATTCCACAGTGCTAATGATTGTCGCTAATGTTACTTTGAAATTATGTTGAAGGTGGTTAGACTTCTTTCCTGCCAATTTCATTACCATTCCTAGAGTTATGAGCAGCAGACAAAGGTGATGGATGATGATAAACAAGCCAGTTCTTAAGTCTTACAAATATTATGGGCTACCGCCAAAATCTTGCTCTTAATGACAACCTTCTGTTCTCTTTACTAGGACTAGGAGTTGGCCATTAGTATGTACAAGAAACTTAC
The DNA here is from genome assembly GCA_033296515.1 of Macrochelys suwanniensis. Classification (NCBI taxonomy): domain Eukaryota; kingdom Metazoa; phylum Chordata; order Testudines; family Chelydridae; genus Macrochelys; species Macrochelys suwanniensis. The sequence goes on from CM065775.1 coordinate 293,167,581, forward strand.
ATTATTATAAAAAGATGAACTATACACACAGTAAAACAGGATTGAAAACATTTTGTGTCTCATAGGGGAAAAAACAAATTATTTTAAACCCAAACAACCTTAAATCTTATCTGCTGGCTCAACTATTGCTACAAGAGGCCTTACCATGTCTCAATTGACCCAGAAGACAGCCTCCAGGTATTTTTCCAAGAATTCTGTGACTCACATTTCCAGTGCTTCCCACTTTAGGAAGGAAAGAGAGGATTTGCTATGGACTCCAGCTCTGAATGAATCTATTGCAGGATATCGCCATTTTCCCTTCCCATTCTCTCTGATCACCACTCAGTAAGACAAAGCAACTAACTCTTTTCTTCTACCAGTAAATCACAGCAAACTAAACACCATATTAATCCAGCTTCCAGCTCCAGACTAAACTCGGGAAGGAGTGAAATTCCACCCGAAAGGTGTCTGGAATTTCCACCCTGTGTTGCCTTGCAGATGTCATGTGAATAATTCCAAGTTCTATTGTATCTTGCTGAACACTGTTACATCACAAGTCACAAGCTTCCTGCGAGTTCAAAACTGAGGTCTATATTTCAATCCATTCTCCTGCATTTACTATAATACTGTATTTTATTTTGCATTTACATTGTCTAAGTAGCTACATAGTTACAAAGTTTTCAGATAATGTATATCAATATTCCTACTGCAATTTGAATCAATTAATTGTTGTTCTACCCTTGGTTAATGAGACTAACTGATCCCCAGCCAATTATAACATCCCTTTATATTCCAGGTTTGAAAATCATTTCATTTCACTTAGTTTCCTTATCTTTATTCAAACTTTCTTCACCTGTCCTCATGGGTTTTATTTCCAAGCCCTTTCCTATTTTGGTTGCTCTCTTCTGATTCTCTTGAATTTGTCATTGTCTTTTTATAGCACTGTGGTGCCCCAAACTAAATAGTTATTTGTGGTCTTGCAAGAGTTGGACAGAGGAAAATCACTGAACAGACTGTGGCTGATCATGCAGTATTTCATGAGCTGCAAACCTATACAGGAATCCATGGTGGCTGCCCTGCCCTGTGGCGCAAGGACACCAGAATGAGAGCTGCCCTCTTGGTGGAAGATTGTGCTGTGATCACTGTGTAGAAGCTGGCAACTCCAGACTGCTACAGGTCAGTTGTGAATCAGTTTGGAGTTTGAATCAGGGAGGCTTTGAAGCAGCATTGTGACAATGAGTCTCAATAATATGTCTTTATGTAATGCATTCAGACAGGCTGTGTTTACTTGCCGCATGGAATGACTTTTGTGATGACTGCTTCCTGAGCGTGATTTGTAGTCTGCAAATGTGCCAGTTCCCACCATGTATGAATTCCAGCAGCAATGACCATGTATAAGAGAAAAATAAAGATTCATTTTCTTTTATGAGTAAATTTTTTATTAAACAGCAGTAACTAATACACAGAATTCAATTTATTGCAAGGGACAGGACATTGAGGAGCACTCTCTTAATGGAGGCTATCATAACTGTATATAAGTCCAGCTGTCATTAGGGAACCTGTCCAAAGGGGTGGAGTGAAAGGGGTATTGCTACGGGCTGGGAACATGCAAGGAATGTGTGTGTGGAGTTTGGGGAGGGCACAGCACACAATTCTGTATAGGCTGCAGGGGAACACGCGCATGCATGTGTTCTGATTGCAGCACAATCAGGGACTTCGGCATCTCTGTTTGGTCCTCCATCTGTTTTATCATTCACTCCTGGCCCACTAAAATACGCTCCTGGCCCTGATTCCTCTCCAGGCTATTTTCAATTTTTTGTTAATTATCTCCCTCCAGGCCCTGTGATCATGATCTGTGGTGCGAGACGATTAGAGCACCTCCCTAAACATGTCCTCCTTACTCCTCCTGGGTCACCTCCATATCTGACAGAGGCACTCTACTGGTGTGTAGGGGTTCCCCTGAAGGGCACTTCTGCAGAACCACAATAAACAATAAACAGAAGCAGTATTGTGAGTGCACTCACAGCATTAAATACACCTATTTCTCACTCTCCCTTGACAAACACACAGCTCGGTGAGCACCCTAAACATAAGATAGGACTGTTCCCCCTCACAAACACTTTCTAAAGCAGGGGTCTCAAACACGTGGCCCGCGGGCCACATGCGGCCCGTGGAGTTATTTCCTGCGGCCCGCCATAGGCGCCAACTCCACTGGAAGCCAAGCTCCAAACATTACTGAGGGTTTATATTTTATTAAAACCTCTCTTTGCATTACAGTTTTTAAAAAGTTAATACATTGACTTTTAATAGAATACTATATTACTCTTCATTTTTTACTATACTTTTGTATCATTGTATGAAAAGGTTTCAGTGATGCGGCCCTCGGGCCAATTTACTAGTTCTCAAATGGCCCTTGTGGTGATTTGAGTTTGAGATCCCTGTTCTAAAGTTTGTTTTTAGAATTATATGCTTTTGTATTATCATCGCTTTAGTGTTTTTGCTTTTGATAATGGGAAAGTGGAAATTTAAAGACTTGTGAGACACAAATTTCTGCTGTTGACAAAGATTAAATTGTCTTAAGTGTGAACTCACCATTCAGTTAATATAACTGTAAACATAAGCCCCCACCTACTAATCTCAATGAGATTTTAACTCAACCCATCACAAGATTTCACTTAGTACTTAACAATACTCCCCACCTCGGTTTCAGTCATCATCCTGATGAGACCTAAAATGTGGGCACCCAAACCATCCCAAACAAAAACCAAAGGAATAATTTAACAAATTACAAGTGATACAATATAACTATTTACATTGTCTCTCTCTCAAGAGTTTCATGTCGCCAATATAAAAACTTTATTGCTTTGCAAATCTCTTTTGGGTTTCTTTCTCTGGATTGCTTTTCAGCCATCAGCGAGGGGCCCCTTTCAGTCAGCCCCTGAGGAATGCCTATTCTTTCTGTGGAATGTGGCAAATTGCCGGCACTACTATGATGGGTCCCGCACTTTCTCTTCTTGTGGGGGGGTTTCAGGGTGCCATTTCTTGCCCCTGAATTGGGGTAACAGCTATCCTACTAGTATCCCAGGGAAGGGGAGTGGAGAGGGAGGGACCCGGGCCCGCCCTCTACTCCGGGTCCCAGCCCAGGGGCCCTATGATAGCAGGTGAACCACTTGTACCAGTGATTCTTTCCCCTGGGCTACTTCCCTCTCTTGACCTTCAGCTTGTGAGGCTTCCTGCCTTCCCTCTGCACAAGCCAGGTGTCCCTTTACCTAGGATCTTGGTCTTCTTAGCCCGCCACAGCACTTCTCAAAACTCTCCTCCGCTTTCCTCCAAACTGCTCTTTGTTCCACCACCAATCCACTCTGCTTCACTCCTCCAAACTGCTCTCTGCTCCACCACCAAACCACTCTGATTCACTCCTCCAAACCGCTCTCTGCTCCACCACCAAACCAGTCTGCTTCACTCCTCCAAACTGCTCCAACTCCTCCTCACTCTGCTCCAACTCCTCCTCTGGCTGATTGAAGCAGGTGGATTTTATAGGTGACTGGCTTCAGGTGCTCTAATTGGTTTCAGGTGCTTTTAATTAATCTACAGGGAATAAGGCTTCTCCTCATCCTATCTCACTCTCCTGCTGCCTTCTGGCCATGCTGTATCACAGGAATTTGTTGGCTAAAACAGGCTCAGCCCATTCTGTTCAAATGGGGGTGTGACACTACACCCCATATTTGTCATACTGGTATTATTATGATATGATTATGTCATAATTATGATGCAATTTGTATAAGATGGGTGATGTAAGGTGTCATTGCAAAAGTTATGATTTGCTGAATATGATTATCCTATTTTTATGCATGTACCGTTTTTGTATCTGAAGGTATGAATATTGACTATGTACCTGTATTTCAAATGTGCTTACTCTGGAAAACACCCACAGCTAGACTTTCGGGTACAACAATGAAGAAGCTAAACAGTGCTGATGGCCCATCAGCAAAGACAGTGGACCATGGAAGAGCTTAACTTCCTGAGAATGTTCCAGCCAGCCTGTAAGTAATGGCTGCTATTACCCAGCAGGGCATGAAAGGGCATGTGACCAGACCACATGACACTGAACTCCATTTTGATACCTGTATTTTTCCACAAACTGGTCTGGGAACTGAATTTGGAACAAAGGGTGCGATGTCATCTAGGGGCCTCACACCCCACACAAGAGAACTCCTGGAAACACCTGAGAAACAAAGACTGAACTGGAGGAAGTGCTGGTCCCAGGCTAAAAGGATTTCTAGCCTGTGTATGGAAACCTGGTGGACTGCTTGTATCATCAGCCAGGATGAGAAATTATTAATTCATAGCCAATCTAGTATGTTAGGATAAGTTTGAGTTTTGTTTATTTGCTAGGTAATCTGCTTTGATCTGTTTGCTATCACTTATAATCTATCTTTTGTAGTTAAATAAATTTGTTTTTTGCTTTATCTAAACCAGTGTGCCTTTGCGTGAAGTGCCTGAGGAAAAATCTCAGGTTGGTTAACGCAGGCCTGTTGCATATCCTTCCCACATCGAGGGGATGGCGAACTTTATTAATGTGAATACCTTATACAGATCCCTGTGCAGTATAAGACAGTATAATTCTGGGTTTATAGACTCGCAGGGGTGCAAGGTGGGGGAATTGGGAAGTTGGCTGTATGTCCTTGGGTGGCTTTGGTACAGTACTCAGGTAGCTCAGTTTGGGTGTGTGGCACCACCTGCTGTCGTGTTGGGTGATAACAGGGCCTGATGAGGCTAGCTGTGTCTCCAACCCAGTGGTGGGCAATCTATGGTCTGCAGGCCGCACACAGGCCATCAGGATAATCTGCCGGCGGGCCGTGAGACAGTTTCTTTACATTGACCGTCCGCAGGCACAGCTGCCCGTAGCTCACAGTGTGTCTGAGAGGGGTGCAGCGGTTCCCATGGCTCCCAGATTTGTGACTAAACTCCTTGGGGGAGAATTGTATGTCTCCTGCTCTGTTTTACCCACATTCTGCCATATATTTTTCATATTATAGAAATCTCAGATGATAACCCAGCACATGTTGTTCATTTTAAGAACACTTTCACTGCAGATTTCACAAAACACAAAGAATGTGAGATTTCTAAAGATAGCTACAGCACTCGACCCAAGATTTAAGAATCAGAAGTGCCTTCCAAAATCTGAGAGGGATGAGGCAGGGAGCATGCTTTCAGACGTCTTAAAGGAGCAACACTCTGATGCGGAAACTACAGAACTCGGAACCACCAAAAAAGAAAATCAACCTTCTGCTGGTGGCATCTGGCATCTCAGATAGTGAAAATGAACATGCATCGGTCCGCACTGCTTTGGATGGTTTTCAAGCAGAACCCGTCATCAACATGGATGCATGTCCCCTGGAATGGTGGTTGAAGCATGTTCATCTGGCAGATAAATATCTTGCAACACCGGCTATAACAGTGCCATGAAAACACCTGTTCTCATTTTCAGGTGACATTGTAAACAAGAAGCAGGCAGCATTATCTCCTGCAAATATAAACAAACTTGTTTGAGCGATTGGCTGAACAAGAAGTAGGTCTGAATGGACTTGCAGGCTCTAAAATTTTACATTGTTTTATTTTTGAATGCAGTATTTTTGTACATAATTCTATATTTGTAAGTTCAGCTTTCATTTTTAAGAGATTGCACTACAGTACTTGTGTTAGGCGAGTTGAAAAATACTATTTCTTTTGTCATTTTACAGTGCAAATACTTGTAATAAAAATAAATATAAAGTGAGCACTGTACACTTTGTATTGTGTTGTAATTGAAATCAATATATTTGAAAATGTAGAAAACATGCAAAAATATTTAAATAAATGGTATTTTATTATTGTTTAACAGTGTGATTAATCGCGATTAATTTTTTAATCGCGCGACAGCCCTAGCTTCAGGATATAAATATATGAAAGAATCAGGACTATCATCACAGACCACAATGTTAACATTATTTTGACCTGCTTTGCCAATTTTTTTGTTTGCTGTGTAAATGACTAGCACATTCACAGTCTTGCTACCAAACAAATACACTTTAGGAAACTCAGATTGTGTAGACAACAATCAGGATCCAAGCAATCTCTCTTGAGGGCTTATGCTATGGCACAGCACCGGCAGATGAAAGTATGAGTTTGAGGGCCATTGAACAAAATTGATGTTTCCCCAATTGTATTGCACAATTAGAGAAACACTTGGGCTAAATAACTTCGCTCTACCCTGCTGGGAGCATGTATAGACTATTAAACAACCATCTGAGTTTCTCATTTGTTCCTTGGCATGGGGAGAATTCAGCTCTAAAACCTCTTAAAGGACTTTTTGCTTTTTTAAAATCAGTCTAGTGTGTATTTGACTGTGCTGCTGTAGCTAAGGGCTTGGCAACATCTTGTTTTTCAGCCTTGCTTTTTCTCAAGTTTGTGAATTCCAGCTCTGAAATTAAATTTGTATGGAAAAGTCCATATCCGCAAACACATTGATGAGGTGCCCAGTGCAACACAGGGGTGAGGTGATGCAAAGGTGTCTTTGTTCTGCTTTTTGGGGTCCCTTTCACCCCAACAAGCTGATGGCTGGTTTAGGCCCCAGGACAATGTAAAGTAGCCTCAGGGCTGCTCTAAGTTGCACCCAGTTGCAACTACTTCCAAGGGGCTGTTCTAGCAACTGGGACTGCCAGAGTGGAGCAGTGTGCTGGCCACAGCCCCTATGCTCTTACACTAGGGAAACCCCCATGTAGCTGGTTATTCTGGTTTTCCAGCTGCTTTGTGACACAGAAGTGTGGGAGTGTGAAGGGGATGGGGGAGGATGATTCTCTCTGTTATCCTTCCCAAACAGTAGGCAAGCACAAGAGTTGTTGGTTGTGTCTGTCTGTCAAGGCCCATGTCCCCAGTATGGCTTGTAGATAGAGTGTGTGTGTGTGCACGTTATTGGCAGCTTCTGTTCTCTTCTACCTCAGTGGGACTGTTGGAGTGACCATTTTCCATGTTTGTTCATCCCTGCAACTTCCTGGGACTGTGCGGTGAAGCTGCTTCTCTTTGGTGCCCACATACTGTATGCATCATTGGCCTGGTGTCACATGGCATCTTGCATTGATGACATAGGTCCTTGTCTTTCAGACACATGACATCAGTTACTAACAGAACAATAACTGTCTTGCAGTTAGGTTCCTACAGCCTTATTGCTTGTAGTGGCACACTGCTTCTAGGTCCATTGGTCTACTCCATGTGGTCTGCTCTGGCTCCTCATTCTCCTGCCTCTAAGACAGCAGTTTTGTTAACTGCTTCTGTTTGATAATGGTTGTCACACCACTTAGGTTGTTGACAAGGATGTGAATCACCGACACTGTAACCTGGTCACAACACTCTCTCTGGTATGTGGTGAGAAGCAATGACAAGTTATATAGGGGATAAGCTGGAGCACATTGTGATAGAAGCTATGTCCCTGCAGAAGCCTGTTCACATATGTTATGTGGGTTGCAAAACCACTATGCACTGGTTTATACAGCACATAGATTTGTGCAGAATCTGGCCTTCCATATGCAGTTCATTTTGACATGGAAGAAACATATTCATAAATGATCTAGAAAAAGGGGTAAACAGTGAGGTGGCAAAGTTTGCAGACGAAGCAAACTTACTCAAGTTAGTTAAGTCCAAAGCTGAGTGCAAGGAGTTACAAAGGGAACTTACGGAACTGGGTGACTGGGCACCAAAATGGCAGAGGAAATGGAATGTTGATAAATACAAAGTAATTCACATTGGAACACATAATCCCATTTATACACATAAAATTATGGGGTCTACATTAGCTCTTACCACTCCAGAAAGAGATCGTGGAGTTATTGTGGTTAGTTCTCTGAAAACATCTGCTCAATGTGCAGCAGCAGTCAAAAAAACTAACAGAATGTTAGGAACCATTAAGAAGGGATAAATAATAAGAGGGAAAATATCATAATGCCACTATCTAAATCCATGGTTCATGCACACCTTCAATATTGCATGCAGTTCTGGTCATCCATCTCATAAAAGATATATTAGAAATGGAAAAGATACAGAGAAGGGCAACAAAATAATTAGGGGTCTGGAACAGCTTCCATATGAGGAGAAATTAAAAAGACTGGGTCTGTTCAGTTTAGAGGAGAGACAAATAAGGGGGGATATGATAGAGGTCTATAAAATCATGAATAGTATGGAGAAAGTGAATAGGGAAGTGTTATTTACCCCTTCACATAACACACTATTGACTGGTCACCCAATGAAATTAAAAGACTGCAGGTTTAAAACAAATTTAAGGAAGTATTTCTTGACAAAGCTCAAAGTCATCCTGTGGAATTTGTTGCCAGGGGATATTGTGAAGGCCAAAAGGTATAACTGGGTTCAAAAAAGAATTGAATAAGTTCATGGAGGATGGGTCTCACAAACCCATGCTCTAAACCTCTAACTGCTAGACGCTGGGACCGGATGACAGGGGATGGATCACTTGACAAATTGTCCTATTCTGTTTATTCCTTCTGAAGCATCTGAAGGCCACTCTTGGAAGATGGGATACTGGACTAGATGGACCATTGTTCTGACCCCGTATGGCCGTTCTTATGGAACTGAGATATCTCTAAGGAATTTCAGGCCCTCATTCTATTCTGAAAAAGATAAGAAATTGACGTTTTAAAAAATCCATTGTCATTTTCAAATGCTTCATGTCGTAAGTTGGTATCAGGCCTTAGGAGCTCCAGCAAATGATGCGTGGTATTACCCTTTTCAAGTGTAGCATTGGGAAAATCCCACTCCCAGCATGAAAGGTTTAAGTGGAAAACAAACTTCATCTCTTGGGCCTATTAACAAAGAAATAGCTTGTATGCAGCTTACACACGCAATCATGGATGCTAAAAATACACTCACTGTATGTGACGGAGTAGAGAGCGAGATGGATCTGACCTGAGAGGCTGGCTGCATTGGGAAAGGCTGCATCGGGAATGCGAGACTTTACCTGAGGCTGTAACATGAGCCAGGACGGGGGTTGGGAGGTGACACCTTTGGCTGGGAGAATGGTAAAAGGCTAGGGGAGGGGTCCCGGGGGAGGGGAAGAGCCTGCTGGAGGTTTGGCTGGCTCTTGGTCAGTTTTGGAGCTGGGTGGTGAAACGCAGGGAGCCCCAGAGCTGGGGTCTAAGCTCCCTGCCCCTCAGAAGGGCCCAGCTGAGGGGTCCTGGTCATACTTACAAGCTCTGTTTGGACTCTTTCCTGACAACCCTAATAAACCTTCTGTTCTACTGGCTGGCTGAGAGTCACATTGAATCCCGGGAAGAGGGGTGCAGGACCTGACTCCCCTACACTCCGTGACAACTGGTGGCAGCGGTGGGATTCGAACCCACGCCCCCGAAGAGACTGGAGAGCAGTACAACGAAGGGGGATTGACGGGGAGCAGGTTGCTGAAGAGGCAGAGAGAAGCGGTTTCGGGGGGCGGAGGAGCTACGCTTAACCCTGAGGGTGTGACCAGTGAGAAGGGCTGGCACACTAGGGGTTCCTCCTGGAAGCCGTGGGGACCAAGACCGCACAGGCCTGAGAGTGGCTAGCAGGAAGATGTATGCTAAGCGCCGTAAGAACGACCTGGTGGAGCTGTGCAGGCAGAGGGGGCTGCGCATTGGGAAGTCCACCAAAGACCAGCTGATTGCGCAGCTGGAGGAGAAGGATCGCTTGGATGACCCGATCCCTGTCCCTGGGGGAAGCCGCCCGACAGACGCAGCATGGGCCCCAGGGCCCGACCTGGCTGGGAGGGGTCAGACTGCTGCTGAGGACATCCCAAGACCCCTCTCGCCTCTGCCCAGGGGAGAGGTTGGGGAAAGCCCAGCAAATACCGAGGGCACCTTGACCCCGGCGGCCAGCAGGGGATCTTCCCGGAGGAGCTCCCCATCCCAGCAGTGGAGGCGGCTGGATTGGGAGAGGGAGATAAAACTGAAAGAGCTCGAGTTGAGGCAGCAGGAACTGAAGGAGGAGCGGGAAGAACGGGAAAAGCAGCGTCAGCACGAGGAGAAACAACGCCAGCATGAGCTGGAGGAGAAGGAGAAACAACGCCAGCATGAGCTGGAGGAGAAGGAGAAACAACGCCAGCATGAGGAGAAACAACGCCAACATGAGGAGAAACAATGCCAGCATGAGCTGGAGCTGGCCAGACTGAGGAGCAGTGAGGCCCCGGCTGCGGTGAGTGAAGGGGGACCCAAGACTACAGGGAAGTTTGATCGTAACTTCCTGGCCCGGAGTAAGGAAGGGGAAGACATAGACAGCTTCCTGGCGGCCTTTGAGAATGCCTGCAGGTTGCACAAGGTCGACCCTGCAGACAAGATCCAGTATCTCACCCCCTTACTAGACCCTGCAGGCCTGGACGTGTACGGCCGAATGAAAGAGACGGAGACTGGGGACTATGAACTGTTCAAAAAGGCCCTGCTCTGCGAGCTTGGGCTGACTCCCGAGATGTACCGTCAAAGGTTCCGGGATCAGCGAAAAACCCCTGAGATCACGTACCTACAACTGGCCAACCGGATACATGGATACGCCTGCAAGTGGACCGCTGGGGCCCAAACTATGGAGGACCTGCTCGAACTATTCGTACTAGAACAACTGTATGAACTGTGCCCATCAGACCTGAAGCTATGGTTGATGGACAAAAATCCAGGGAGCCCGCAGCACGCAGGGCGGCTGGCCGATGAGTTCATGAACAGTCGGTCAAGGGGTGGCAGGGAGGAATCCCAAAGGAGCAGGCCCACCCTGAGGCAGCAAGAGAGGCAGCATGGGACCTCCCAAAGGGGAAATAGGGAGAACCCCCTCCCGAGGGGAACCTCGACATCAGAACCAACCGACCTGCTCGAGGGGACCAATGGGACATGAGCTGCTATCACTGCGGCCAGAGGGGCCACGTACGGTCCCAGTGCCCCAAGATCAGAGACAGACTGAGCAGACCAAACCCACACCGGGTTAACTGGGTAGGGACCCAGCCAGATGAGGGGCCGACAGCCCAGAAGAGGGGGGCTGACAGCTTATCAACGGCTCCGGAGGGAGGAAGGCCCCAGACCAGCTCCTCGGGGGGGCTGGATGCTCCGGACTCAGGGTTCTCGGTTTATAGGGTGGGCGCGGGGCTGTCCCTTCGGAGAGAGTGCCTTGTTCCCCTGGAGATAGATGGGAGGAAGGTCACTGGATACTGGGATACGGGCGCGGAGGTGACGCTGGCCCGGCCCGAGGTGGTGGCCCCAGATCGGGTGGTACCCAACACCTACCTGACCCTAACAGGGGTGGGCGGGACCCCGTTCAAGGTACCCGTGGCGAGGGTACACCTGAAATGGGGGGCCAAGGAGGGCCCCAAGGACATAGGGGTGCACCAGCATTTGCCCACTGAGGTACTGATGGGGGGGGGACCTAGAAGACTGGCCCAGTGAATCCCGGGATACCCTGGTCGTGACCCGTAGCCAGAGCCGGCAAGGGGCGCTACGCCCGGGCCTCAGAGAGGGTGCCTTGCACGGGGCGCAAGACCCTGGCCCAGTGGGGAGGGAGTACCCCAGGACCAGGCGCAGAGAGGCTGCGGCCTCAGACACAGACAGCACGAGAGAACAGGTTCCCATTCCTTCCCCAGCGGCTGAGTTCCAGGCCGAGTTACAGAGAGATCCCTCCTTGCAGAAGCTCAGGGACCTGGCTGACCGCAGGGAGGTACAGACCATGTGGAGAGGTTGCCAGGAGAGGTTCCTGTGGGAGAAGGGGTTCCTGTACCGGGAATGGGCTCCCCCCGGTGAGATGGAGACATGGGGGATCAGGAGGCAGCTGGTGGTCCCCCAGAAGTATCGCCGCAAGCTACTGTACCTGGCCCACGACATCCCTCTCGCAGGGCACCAGGGGATCCGGCGCACCAGGCAGAGGCTGCTACAGAACTTTTACTGGCCTGGGGTCTTTACAACTGTCCATCAGTACTGCCGGTCCTGTGACCCCTGTCAGCGGGTGGGGAAGGCTCGGGACAAGCGGAAAGCGGCTTTGAGGCCTTTGCCCATCATAGAGGAGCCCTTCCAGAAGGTGGCCATGGACATAGTGGGGCCTCTCAGCAAGACAACCCGGTCGGGGAAGAAATACATCCTGGTGGTGGTAGATTTCGCCACCCGCTACCCCGAGGCGGTGCCCTTATCCTCCATTGAAGCAGACACCGTGGCGGATGCGCTGCTGACCATTTTCAGCCGAGTGGGGTTCCCCAAGGAAGTCCTGACAGACCAAGGGTCCAACTTCATGTCGGCCCTGCTCCAGTGCTTGTGGGAGAAATGTGGGGTCCAGCACAGCTGGGCCTCAGCATATCATCCCCAGTCCAATGGGCTGGTGGAGAGGTTCAATGGGACGCTAAAGATGATGCTGAAAACCTTTATGAACCAGCACCCGCAGGACTGGGACAAGTACCTACCGCACCTGCTGTTCGCGTACAGGGAAGTGCCTCAGGAGTCTACTGGATTCTCGCCCTTCGAACTGTTATATGGCAGGAGGGTAAGGGGGCCCCTGGACCTGATGAGAGACGAATGGGAGGGGGAGGCCGCCCCCGAGGGAGAGTCAGTGGTGGAGTATGTCCTGACCTTCCGAGAGAGACTTACTGAGCTCATGGGCCTGGCCAAGGGAAATCTGGCCAGAGCCCAGAGGAAGCAAAAGGTCTGGTATGACCGCACGGCGCGGGCCCGCGCCTACGCCACCGGGGATCAGGTGATGGTTCTCATCCCCATGAGGAAAAACAAGCTGCAGGCCGCTTGGGAAGGCCCTTTCAAGGTTGTCAAGCAGCTAAATGAGGTAAATTATGTGGTGGAGCTGTCTAACCGGGCACACCACTGCCGGGTGTACCATGTCAATATGATGAAGCCATATTATGACAGGGGGAATGTGGTGCTGGCCGTGTGTGGACATTGGGAGGAGCAGGGAAGTGACCCTCTAGTAGATCTATTCCCTGAGACAGGAGCTGGTTCCTCCCAAGAAACAATCCCTCTCTCTGATCAGCTAACCCCTGCCCAGCAAGCTGAGATCAGAGGGGTGCTGCATCTGTACCGACAGCTGTTTTCCAACCAGCCTGGTCGCACTAATCTGACTGTCCACCGGGTGCAGACAGGATCGCACCAACCTATAAGATGCTCCCCCTTCCGAGTCACAGGGAAGACAGCTCGGGACCTGGAAAGAGAGGTCAAGGACATGCTGGCTTTGGGGGTGATCCAGCCGTCGTCCAGCCCTTGGGCCTCGCCGGTGGTGCTGGTCCCCAAAAAGGATGGGTCGATCCAGTTCTGTGTGGACTATCGGAAGCTCAATGCCATCACTGTATCCGATGCCTACCCCATGCCCCGGCCGGATGAGCTCCTAGACAAGCTGGGAGGGGCTCGGTACCTCACCACCATGGATCTTACAAAGGGCTACTGGCAAGTGCCACTGGATGCAGATGCCCGGCTGAAATCTGCCTTCATTACTCCTCTGGGGCTCTACGAGTTCCTGACCCTGCCTTTCGGCCTCAAGGGAGCGCCAGCCACCTTCCAGCGCCTGGTGGATCAGCTACTGAAGGGGATGGAGAGCTTCGCTGTGGCGTATATCGATGATATCTGTGTCTTTAGCCAGACCTGGGAGGACCATGTGTCCCAGGTTAAACAAGTGCTGGACCGACTCCGGGAGGCTGGGCTGACCGTAAAAGCGGAGAAGTGCAAGGTGGGGATGGCTGAAGTGTCCTACCTGGGACACCGGGTGGGGAGCGGCCGCCTAAAGCCAGAACCAGCCAACGTGGAGGTGATCCGGGACTGGCCTGCTCCCCAAACCAAAAAGCAGGTCCAGGCCTTTATTGGGATGGCGGGGTACTATCGAAGATTTGTGCCCCACTTTAGCGCCATAGCCACCCCCATCACTGAGCTATGTAAGAAGGGGAAGCCAGACAAGGTGATCTGGACCGAGGAGTGCCAGAGGGCTCTCTGTGCACTGAAGGAGGCTTTGATCAGGGACCCGGTTCTGGCAAACCCAGACTTTGACAAGCCCTTTCTGGTGTTCACCGACGCCTCAGACATGGGACTGGGGGCGGTGTTAATGCAGGAGGATGAAACGGGGCAGAGACACCCCATCGTGTATTTAAGCAAGAAGTTGCTACCCCGGGAGCAGAATTATGCGGCCATCGAGAAGGAATGCCTGGCCATGGTGTGGGCCCTCAAGAAACTAGAGCCGTATCTATTCGGGCGACACTTCACCGTGTACACCGACCACTCGCCCCTGACCTGGCTACACCAGATGAAAGGGGCCAACGCCAAGCTCCTGAGGTGGAGCCTACTCCTGCAGGATTACGACATGGACGTGGTCCATGTGAAGGGAAGGGCCAACCTGATAGCGGATGCGTTGTCCCGGAGAGGGGGCCCTGAACTTCCCCAGGCCACTGGTCACAGTGACCCCGCTCAGTTCAGTCTCGAAGGGGGGAGCGATGTGACGGAGTAGAGAGCGAGATGGATCTGACCTGAGAGGCTGGCTGCATTGGGAAAGGCTGCATCGGGAATGCGAGACTTTACCTGAGGCTGTAACATGAGCCAGGACGGGGGTTGGGAGGTGACACCTTTGGCTGGGAGAATGGTAAAAGGCTAGGGGAGGGGTCCCGGGGGAGGGGAAGAGCCTGCTGGAGGTTTGGCTGGCTCTTGGTCAGTTTTGGAGCTGGGTGGTGAAACGCAGGGAGCCCCAGAGCTGGGGTCTAAGCTCCCTGCCCCCCAGAAGGGCCCAGCTGAGGGGTCCTGGTCATACTTACAAGCTCTGTTTGGACTCTTTCCTGACAACCCTAATAAACCTTCTGTTCTACTGGCTGGCTGAGAGTCACATTGAATCCCGGGAAGAGGGGTGCAGGACCTGACTCCCCTACACTCCGTGACACTGTATATCTCAGGAGCTTAGAATTTTACTCCTGACGCATGTATACCAAAAAGTAGCTGTTTGCATGGGATACCTTTTTTCTTTCAAGCTAAAATTTATGAAAGCTTCAGTCTATTCAGTTCCAAAAAGAGAGTGATCTGACATGAGCTAATGCTGGTGAGCAGATGGCAGGGACACTAGCACACACAAGTGGCATGCATGAATGTGCAGAGAATTATAGGATACTATTTGCATTTTCAGGAACATCAAACTGTCATAAAAGAGAATTTCTCAGTGTGACACAGTGTCACAGGCTTCTGCATTTGTTTTTCCCCATCCTATGTCTATACCCTTACTTATAATGAGAACTGAAAATCTCAATTCACTTGTTTTCTGAGAACATTTAGCTGGCTGGAAAAATTCTCTTCTACCCAGCAGCTGAATGACCCAGCAGTTCAAGCCACTTACTGTTTTTAATCTATTGGCTTTTGTATAGTGCTCATCACCTTAGCATTTCAGTGCCTTACAACATTAATTAATTAATTTATTCCCGGTGAGGGCCAGAGAAGTATTTTACAACTGGTGAAAGTGAGGCACATAGATGTTGAGTGACTTGCACAAGGTCACACGGGGAGTGTGGGGCAGAAATTGGAATAGGCCTCAGATCTGTGTCCCAGTCCCACAAAATCATCCTTACGCTCCTCTTCCTCTACTCTGATTGGCCTTAAACACTTCATGTCCCTGAGGGAGCATACTTTATGTTGGGCCTTGGGACTGCTGGTGCTAGGGAATCTAGTTACAATTGACTGACAATGTAACCTGACCATTATGCTGGTTCACATGATTTTGAATATGCTAACAGGTATGAAGAATTTAAAAACACCTATGAAATGATTTGTAGCCAAGGATAAGAGCTCAGGTAGATTTAGGATATAGAGATGAAATATACTTATTCATTAATGTAATATAGCCAAACAGGGCCTCAGGCTAAGGACTACATTGACATGATTAGCTGGTAGACGAATAACCTTGTAAATTGTGCAGTTACAGTAAACGGATGTATTAAGTGTTGATGTTTGGGGGGAAATGTATTGTAACATACCAGTTAAAAGATGCTAGTTAAGGCTGGTTGTAACATTTTGGGGATTTTTGTAGGCGTAGGGTGTTAGGAATGTGTTCACCACAAGTTGTTATGGTGACTGAGGGACGTAAATGTTAATGAGTATTAGGGGAACTGACAAGCTGGCCTATGAAAAATGGGGCATCCAAAGTGTAGTGTGGTATGAAAATACAGATAAGGAAAAGTAGGTTGTAACCACCTTCATAAATATGTATAATCCCTGGTGGGCATCAGCGTAACACATTATAAAAGCTGTATCCCAGCTCGTGTGCCTGGGACGATGGCAGGAAGATACCTAGTGGTGATGATGGTGACAACAATGATGATAACTGATGAGGAAGATAAAAACTGACACGCTGGTGTTCCCCAGCAGGACATGTGAGTGATACCAGCCCTAGAGCTAACCACTTTGCACTGTCTCTTTGTCTGCTGCTGTATTTCAATGTTTGTGGGATTCTTCATCTGTTTATGGATTTGATAATAAAGGGACTTGTGATAAATTGCAGTTGTTTCTCATGTGCTCCTTGGGTCTTTCATTCTAATAATAGTGGTATGAACTTACCTGATACTGTAGCTGTTCAGGTGACCAAATCTTTGTTGACCACGGCAGTCTAAGAAATTAATCAATAATCAATATATCAATCCATCAGTTAGGCTACAGAGTCCAAGAAAGGGGTTGCACTGCCTTACTGAAGTCATCCACACAGAATGGGGGCTAAGATCTCAAAAGATGATTAGAAGTAGAGGCTGGGACTGAGTCATCTCCCTAGCCAGATAATTAAAATATTGTGCTTTCCTAAGTGGCCCTGTGAGCAAGCAAGCAGCATGGATAAATGAAGATGCATAGTTAAGTGGCTGAGGTTGAGATCGCATGGATGTGCAGTAGTAGGAGAAGATAATCTGGATATGAAGTCTCAGGAGGACAAAATTGAGGTCTCTGAAAGAAAGGCCTTGCAACATGTTGATCAAAGCACTGCTGATAGCAGTAAGTCCTGATTCAGCAAGGTAGTTAAGCACATATATAACTTTAAATACAAGTCAATGGTACTACTCATGTGCTTACGGTCATGTGCTTTACCTTGTGGAATTGTGACCATAGTTGGGGCTGAGAGAGTAAGGAGTAAGGTTGGACAGAGAAGGAAGGGAAGCAAGGCTTAAAGGGCTGTTTGAAAGAAAGAAGTGAACTTAATGATCTGGAAGAAAAAAAAAAACCAGTGAGGGGGAACCCTATGCAAGAGATTGACCTCGCTTAGCAGCCCCAAATACGAACTCTCTTTTAAATGAAGTTAATTTGTATGTACTTATAACATCCTCTATTTAGAAAGGCATGTTGTACGTTATTCTGAGAAATTCCTCATAATAAAACCATACAAATTATTTCCTAAAGACTTCCAAAATATTTCAAGAACTACTAGTACTTTTAAGAGTCTAAATTTATTAATCTTAAAATCTATAATCTTGTAAGATTCTCCCATTTCTAATTTCCATTTTCTCACAAAACTAGCCTACAGCAAACTAATTAGCCATTAAATAATTAAATGCTGATGTGTTCCATATTTTCATTAATGTTAAACATGTGATAGCCATCTTGTTCAATGTCAATTAAATAAATAATGGTTCCTCAGACTAATAACAATCCAATTATATATTAAGGGCTTGACTCTAACCTTTGTTTGCAAAAAGTGAACAAGTGGGAAGAGTGGAGCTGTTGTGAGCCTGCTAGTTATTACCAGGCAATATACTGAGCCCCAGTTCAACATCCAACCAGCAGAGGACTCCAAACAGGAATGGGAAGTACAACCAGAAATCAAAGGGCGACATGAGAGTGAGCAAGAGGCTGTGTGGGAGCTGGAGCAGTTGGCTGGAGGCGGCAGCGTAGGAGCTGGCTGTGGAGAGAAGGCCAGGCAGCTTGAGAGCTGGGACTGAAAGGCTGAGAGCTGGGCTGAGAAACAGTCTTCTGCTGGCAAGAGACCAGCAGTAGCTGCAACAGGCTGATAGTGAGGAGATTGCCTGCAGATGGGGACCATGCAGATGGGACCAAACAGGACAAAAGGACTGCACTCTTGCTGGGGAATCTGTAGGCCAGTGCATGGTTGCATTGGGGACATGGGTGGGGTGGAGTGAGTATTCTGGGCACGGGGCTGGGCAAACCCTACCTCCATACTTCTGTACTGGGCTGCTTCTCAGGGCTGAGCTAGGAGCTTTTGGTTTACCTTTCCTTTTAGCTGATAAAGAAATTGTGCCCCGGGTATTTGCACTTTCCATTTCTAGCAGCCCTAGTAAAGGAATCCTTTGTTATTTCATCAGAATTTATGGCAATCCACCCAAGGCCAGAGAGCTAGTGCCTAGAGCCCATACAGTATTTACCTCTGAGCAGCACACAACTCACACCACATACCCTCTGTCCTAGGTCTGTGCTGCAGGTAAACATGGTCTGTGTTAACCTGTGCCCCCTATAATGTGTTTATACAACTATTTTTGTGAATCAGCCCAGAACAGGATTCTGAGCCATATCTTTGCTAGGTGTAGTATACACCAGAACAGTGGACGAGACCAGCATTATGTGAACCATAATAAGAACATAAGAAAGGCCATATAGGGTCAGACCAAAGGTCCATCAAGCCCAGTATCCTGTCCTCTGACAGCGGCCAATGGCAGGTGCACCAAAGGGAATGAACAGAGAGGTTATCAAGTGATCAATGCCCTGTCACCCAATCCCAGCTTCTGGCAAACAGAGGCTAGGGATGCCATTCCTGCCCATCCTGGCTAATAGCCATTGATGGACCTATCTTTCATGAACCTACCTATCTCCCTTTTGAACCCTGTTATAGTACTGGTTTTCACAACACACTCTGGCAAGGAGTTTCAGAGGTTGACAGTGCGTCGCATGAAAAAATACTTTCTTGTGTTTGTTTTAAACATGCTACCTATTAATTTCATTTGGTGGCCCCTTGTTCTTGTATTATGAGAAAAGGAAGTGTTATTTACTCTATTTACTTTCTCTATACCACTCATGATTTTATAGACCTCTATCATATCCTCCCTTAGTCGCCTCTTTTCCAAGCTGAGAAATCCCAGTCTTATTAATCTCTCCTCATATGAAGGAACCTTTTCTGAACCTTTTCCAATTCCAATATATCTTTTTTGAGATGGGGCAACCACATCTGCATGTAGTGTTCAGGGTGTGGGCGTACCATGGATTTATATAGAGGCAATATGATATTTTCTGTCTTATTATCTATCCCTTTCTTGAGGATTCCCAACATTCTGTTCACTTTTTTGACTGCCGCTGCACACTGAGTGGATGATTTCAGAGAACTATCCACAATGACTCCAAGATCTCTTTCTGGTGGTAACAGCTAATTTAGACCCCCTTGTTTTATATGTATAGTTAGGATTATGTTTTTCAATGTGCATTACTTTGCATTTATCAACATTAAATTTCATCTGCCATTTTGTTGCCCAGTCACCCAGTTTGTCCGCATGCTTGTTGACCCCCTCAAAGAATTCTAGTAGATTGGTGAGGCACGATTTCCCTTTACAAAAACCATGTTGACTATTCCCGAACAAATTATGTTCATCTATGTGTCTGACAATTTTGTTCTTTACTATAGTTTCAACCGGTTTGCCCAGTACTGAAGCCAGGCTTACTGGCCTGTAATTGGCGGGGTCACCTCTGGAGCCCTTTTTAAAAATTGCCGTCATATTAGCTATCCTCCAGTCATTTGGTACAGAAGCTGATTTAAATGATAGGTTACAGATGACAGTTAGTAGTCCTGCAATTTCACATTTGATTTCCTTCAGGACTCTTGGGTGAATACCATCAGGTCCTGGAGACTTATTACTGTTTAATTTATCAATTTGTTCCAAAACCTCCTCTAATGACATCTCAATTTGGGACAGTTCCTCAGATCTGTCACCCAAGAAGAATGGTTCAGATTTGGGAATCTCCCTCACATCCTCAGCAATGAAGACTGATGCAAAGAATTCATTTAGTTTCTCCGCAATGGCCTTATTGTCTTTGAGTGCTCCTTTAGCATCTTGATCGTCCAGTGGCTCCACTGGTTGTTTAGCAGGCTTTCTGCTTCTGATGTATTTAAAAAAAATTTTTGCTATTACTTTTGGAGTCTTTGGCTAGCTGTTCATCATTGGCTAAAACTGCTTGGACCCACATCTGAATGAATGAGCAGGAAAGATATATATATTTGACCCATTTTCACTTCCCATTCCTGATTGTTCCATAGTATACCACATCTAGACTGTAATTTAACACTTACTATACCTGACCCATATATAGTTCCTAGGATTTTGCTGTTAGGGTTATAGCATTTCCTAGCATATGGTGTGCTTCTCAGTGAAATGAAAAAAAAAATAGCATGCGTCAACTTTTCACAAGTGAAATGCCACCTAGGATTTGGCATGGTTCATTTGAAACACCAGACTGTGGTATGCATTTTAATGTACCAAAAGGCAAGTAGCTTGCTACTAAATGCAATTATTTTCTCTCCCATTTTGTATCAGAGAGTTGCATTTGGGTTTTTTCTCTCATTAAGAGTATTTTAAACTAAATTTAATAATTTGTATTAAATTATACTTAGATTAATTCAGTGAAAAAGACTATCTACATCATTGGTGTACTGTATGGATTATAATTATTAGTGTGATGTCTCAAAAAGTCTTGTGTGGCAGGAAAAAAAAAACCCAGTGACATGAATACACATGTCCTGTTGACTATGCATCTGAGGAGGCTGATATGTGTTGTTTATCCCAGCAGTTACATAGTACTTGTATATTGTGCTTGTGAAATATGCTCCTGGTATGCTACTTTCAGACAGGCTCGTACAAATATCTAGGAAGTAAGCTAAAGATTCCCACATTTTGGGGTTTTTCAGACTTCATTTCTATAATCTTCTAGTGAATTTAAGCCGTACTTGTGTATCTGAACTATAATTATTTTAAATATATTTTAGGAAGGCCACAATATCCCAACAGTTTAGTGCAAAAGCTACTGTGAACTGCTCAGACACATTGATTATTTTACCTTTTGCTGCTGTGGATGTGAAAATCAGGTCAGAACTTGGGGTTTGTTTCGATTTGGGATGGGGGTGGAGTTGATAGGTTAGATTCAAACAAGGTTTGTAGATTGTTTAATATGCGTTATAATAACTAGTTATTATTCTTTAGTATTAAGTTGTCACTTAATAAATTACTAGAATTGAGAGCTGTGTCAGTAAAAAGAAATTAACCCCTATAACCATCTCCCCCCAGGAACTCTCTTTTACCTATATGTCTGAACCTCCTACCCTCTCACAAGCTATGTCTACACTACCGCGGTAAGTCAACCTATGCTATGCAACTCCAGCTACATGAATAACATAGCTGGAGTCAACGTACGTTAGGTTGAGTTACTACAGGGTCTACACCGCGAGGGATTGATGGGAGAAACTCTCCCATTGACTTTACCCACAACGAGAAGAGTAGGGTGAGTACAGGGGTCGACTGGAGAGAGATCTGCTGTCGATTTGGTGGGTCTTCACTAGATCTGCTAAATTGATTGCCGGCAGATCGATCTCAGAGAGTCGATATCAGCTGTAGTGTAGACGTAGCCACAAATATCATTCCCAAAAGAGAAGTATTGTCTCCAAAATTTGCTATAGAACCAACATTACCACATGGTGGAGTGGGGGCTAACAGGTATAAGGAAATGAGGCATCCTGCTTGGTAATAAAACCCTCCTCTACTTAAACAGCAGGGACTTCTTGTTTGGGTAAACCTGAAATTTTCAATGGAAGAGAAGAGACTAGGCCAAGTCTGTAATAGTGGGAAAGACAGGTTTAAAAAGTTGCATCATTTCTCACTGGATGCATATCGGTCATGTAGACTACATGGTTACAAATGGAGGAAGCCACTGAACAGCTAGCGACAGAACTGACAGATTGTTTCTTGTCCTCGGGGTTCCTGTGAGGTAGATCTGTGAACAAAGGAAGGGAGATAAATATTTTAAACCTTTCTTTTATTAAAATATTAAATATTAACAGGATTGGTGATTTATATGCTAAAAGGTGCTTACCCCTTTTAGTATGTTCCTCTTTTCTAGAGCACTGAAGAAATGAAAAAAGGGGCTGTAACTTTATGGGGTGTTTAGTTAAAAAAAACATTCTGTAGTCTTTTAGATTTGTTGACACTAAATCAGCAACAATCATTAGTTCTACTTCTCTTCATATCTATGGTATTTCTAAAGGGCTTGTCACCATGATATCTAAGAGCTGACAATAAAGCCATGGTAACAAAGTGTCACCATTGTTCTCAGATTTTAGGAATAAACAACTAAATGATCAAGAAAGCTAGATGTTTGATTCTGGTATGTATCTTAATGATGGACCAATATCCAGTTAGGGTTTCTTTTTGAATATGTGTATTGAGCTGCATTGTCAGCCCTAAAGAATTAACTTCTTTATTAATCTGTGTCACAAACAGCAGTATGGCAAAATTCCCCACAATGCCCTGCCATGACTGTAACCTGAGTCCCAGGGGGGGCCATGCTGAGATTGCTCAATCAGGGAAAACTGCAAAAAATGGGGCAGATGATCCCCAAAACTAGTGGATTATTCTAATACTTAGATTCACCAAGCCAGCAACAAAACAGCTTCTACCATACCTTACTGGTTACCCAGAAGCCAAAAACACAGCTCCCTTAAGGCAATCCAGCCTTGGGCTCCCACCCAGACAGCCACATCAAATATGATGAGGATTACTGAAAATCTTGTTCATCATATACAAAGTTCTACCAATCCCAAAGGATCGGACACATTACCCATCATGGCAATAAATATTCCAGATCTTACCCAAATACACGCTTACAGCCAATTCTTATTAACTAAACCAAAATTTATTAAAAAGAAAAAAGAGTATAGGTTAAAAGATCATTATACATAGAGATATGAGTTTTTAGGTCAGTTTCTTAGTAGAGATGAGGAGCTTTAGAGTTGCAAAGAGCTCTTTCAGGATTAGTTTCAGAGGTTATAGGCCGATGTCCAATATCAGAGTGATCCAGACTGGAGCTGGAGACCTTAAGTCTTGTGACTCAAACTTCCCCGATGAAGCTTAAACAGATCTGAGATACAGAATTGGGGCCCTAGAGTTCTTTTATAGATCTCTGGCAAGCCATCGATAGCCTCTTGACAGCAAGTATTCCTTGGGCGAAGCATTGTGGCTTTGAAGTGAAACCTCCTATTTCCTATATATACACAGGTAACTAGTTGCATTCGTCCATTTAGCAGTTCACTACAAACTTTACTACAAAGTTTACTACAAACTTCAAAGAGAAATATAGACAATGATATTATTACATTCAGGTTTCATCTAAATGGTAATGTTCCCTTTGTGATCTCTGAATCAATAGAATATAGTAACAGACAGGAAACATTTGGTTACACTGTTAACCTCTAACAAGATATAGACCACTACATAGACCCCTACAATCACTATCTTCTTCCAATTCTCTAACAATACAAGGCTACATTTCAAAGTCCTAGTCTATCTAACATGGCTTTGTTGGCTATTAATAAGGAATGACCCTAATTACCATTCACATACTTTTCTAATATGTCTTTAAAGGTAGAATTTGGGGCATTTAGCCTGCTAGTTGCTTAACCCTTCCTGGCTCAGTGTCACAATGACATACACAGTATTGCCAACTCTTGTGATATTTTTTTTATGAGTGACAAGATTTCAGACAATGCTGGAGCTTGTCTTGTGATGATGTGAGCAGCTCCAGCCCCCTTGCAAAGTTCAGCCCTGCTGGTAGTCAGCAAAGTCCCTTGTCTCCACTCGCTGTTCTCACAGGTGGGGAGCGAGGAAGAGGGAGCAAAGAGCCTAGCAGCCCAGCACAACTCTGCTCTGTTTTCTCCCCTCCTCTCCTGTGATATGGGAGGACGGCACCTCTGCTCCTTCCTCTGTAGCACCCAGACTAAGAAAGTGCTGATGAGTTCTTGGAGTTGCCTTCACCCCGTCTGGGAAAGGAGACCCTGCTGCAGCCACCCCAGTCCTGGGAGAGAGGGTTGAAAAACCCAGAAGGAGCAGAGGTGAAGCTGGAGGCTGAACAGTGGGGTGGGGACTGATGTGGCTGGGGGGAGGGGGGACAGGACTGATTTAGAGATGGGTGGCAGAATTGCTGGGAAGGAACAGAAAGATGTGGGAGTGAGAGCTCTTGCAGCAGGGACCAAAATTGCCTTACCCAGTAAATTTGGGAGAGTGGGCAACACTAATTGACTGTCTCTCTCTCTCACACTCACGCACACACACTCTGGGAGTGGGGGGGGGGGAGGAGTTAAAAAATCAAGAGACAGGCTGAAAAATCAATATAACCTTTTAAAAAAACTTCATGGATTTTTTGGGGGCCAGTCCCATGATTTTTGATCTCTTGAGGCTGGCAATACTGCATAAAGCCACTCTGAAAGAGCTGACCTCAAAAGTTAAAGAAACCCAAGTAGTGAAACAAGCAGCGCAGCTTACAGGGGTGTAGAGATATGGATGAGTGTGTACGGATAAATTGCTCAGCACTGTATCTTCCCCAAAGCATTTACACAGTGACTCACAAACTGGATTGTGTGATGTTCTAAGGGGCAGTACAAATAAAATCAGCTCAGACAAAGATAATAAGCTTTGCTGACTGCACTTTAAAAGGCAGAGTGTGTGTGTGCACACACACAGATGTGCTCATTTAATTGCATATGTTGAAACACCAGAAACCAAAAGGTGTGCCAACTTCTTCTGAGACCTTGGGCAAACCACTTAGGCTAAGATTTGCAAAGCTCTTTAATGGCTTTGGATGCCCAACTTCTCTTAAAATGAAGGGAACTGGGCCTCCAGATCCCTTGGGTGGTTTTGAAAATTTTAGACTTAATCTCTCTGTGCTTCAGTTCCCCCACTGTGAAACGGGGAGACTAAAATTTCCCTTCACCCACCCTTTATCTGTCTTGTCTATTTAGGGGTAGGCAGCATCTCTTACTGTATGTAAGTACGTCTAGTATATGGGGGCCTGATTTCAGGTGGAGCTTTAGGCTTTATTGAAATGCAAATATTAATAATAATAAAAATAGTTATTGCTGGCAGTTTTAAACCCAGGGCCTCAGAGATGTGTACCATGGGCTACAGCAAACCAGCAGATCTAACCCTTATGAGCAAGGTTTGCTTAGTGAAGTACTGAATGGGACTTTGCTCAACAAATTGGGACCTGTGAAATAGGGATGCAGAGGTACAGTCTCTCATAATGCAGTGTTGTTGTTGCCGCCATGTCAGTGCCGGATATTAGAGAGACAAGATGAGTGAGGTAATATATTTTATTGGACCAACTTCTCTTGATGAGAGAGACAAGCTTTCACGCTACACAGAGCTCTTCGACAGGTCTGGGAAAGGTACCCACTTCACCTTGACGGTCTCAGAATATATGCTAACTACTTATGCTAAACTATCTGTTCTACTTTATAGCTGTGACACTCTGAGTACCTTCCCCAGATCTGAGGAACAGCTCTGTGTAGCTTGAAAGCTTGTCTTTCTCACCAGCAGAAGTTGGTCCAATAAAAGATATTACCTCACCCACCTTGTCTCTTGTATTGTCATCAATGTAGCTATATACAGCATGCTATATAAACATGAATGCAGCCCATTCCACTAGTATCTCAAGACAGGAGGGCCCATAAATCTACTAATGACCTTGTGCCATAGTGCTCAGAGGCCTGAAGCTAAACTTCCTCATCTGTTAGGTAACACAACCAAACTGCTTATTCTCTATTCATTTAATTGTTAGAAATTTTCATTAAAATGTCTATAACAAGTAGGTTTCTTCAAAAATATGCCCACATGCATTGCTGAATAATGTATTATAATTCTCTATCTACATTTGGAACTTTTCGCAGTAGTGTGCTGTCTAACACTTTTCCTGCTGTGAACTACTTCAGTAAGGAGTAACATGTTGTTATATAGTATCTGTTACTGCTAATATGTATTTTTTTAAAAAAATTAGAAACAAATTTGTAAGTCAGGTTGATAGAAATATTTAAAAACTTGAAGTTTTTCCATCAAAATTTGAAATTGTAATTAATGGAACAAAGTTTTCATGAAACTTTGTTTCAATTTTCATCTACCTCTACTTGTAAGACTGACTAAAGTAATAATTCTAATGTTAACTTTTCCCTAGGCAATTGTTGGTCTTGATACATCATAACATTAATATTTAGCAAGCCATTAGTTTGCAACTGCAAGTACAACAAGTTTGGTTATTCACAAACCTTCTAATTTATCCATAAAGTTAGCATAATATCTTGATCACAGAGGGGACAGGTACTCTGCATAGATATCTGACAGTCTTTGAATACTCATAATAGCACAACTGACTTTTAGTGGACACAGACAGGTTTATGGAGCAAATCTGTAAGAAGCTAATCAGAGGGCATCTCAGTGTTATACCTTCAAAATATTTCCTGTTAGATAGATGTTGAAGAGAATAATCATATCTTTTATAATGAAACAATAATAAATATAAGTTTAAAAATGCACAAAATGTAGTGCATCACTAAAAGCTATTACTAGTACAACATGCCAAATAACCTAATCTGTAGATCATTTGTAGCCCTTTTAAAGAATCAGTTAATATCAACACTTTTTACAAAACAGGTATTTGCTGAATAATCACCAGATAATAACAGCTGTGATGTTCATCCCATCCCTGGGTCAGCCAAACCATTTTTAGAAAGGTTTTAGTGTCTCTAAACCCAAGTAAAGTATAAGCCTCTCCGAGTTTATTACATGCACACAATTTATATTATACAGCAGGAAGGTACTGATGACATGCCATGATCAAGAGTCACAGGTAGAGAAATAACAAAATATATAATTACAATGTAATCAGAATGCCGTGATCAATCATTAGTTGCTGCAGGAACTGTCATTTTAGGATAGTAGAATGCCATGAGTTAATTCCAGTAGAATTTCACATCAACAAGGAAGATATCTCAGAGCTTGTATATTGAAACAAATCAGACTGTTTTCCACATATGCTTCATGCAAATTGAAATTCCATATGGATTACTAATTTAATTGGTGAATGAGGATATAGGCAATCAGATGAAATGTAAGGCTTCTGCTGTATGTAATGTCTGAGCATTATTGTAGATATAACTAACTACCAGGCCACTCTTTAGTGATTCCATGAAATCATCTTTGTAATTTGTCTCTCATTAACAGTTTGGCAGGAAACAGTCCATTTTGCAACTGTGTTGCATGCAAACCAATACAGATCTTTTTCACAGTCTTTGGGCAGCTGCACTTCCTGTTCTGTCATTTGCTTGAGGATACAGTGGCCTCATTCTAACACAGCTGAGCTCATGGAATGAGCTGGCGCCCCCTTCCATACAAAACAAAACAAAAAAAATGAGGTTCCTGGTGGGACATTCTCTGTTGCTTTATTTTCACTAGAGCTTTATCTTGAGGTCTGGCCTAACCGTTTCTGTTAACTTGCATCCTGTCCAGATACAAACCCCCCTTAATCCTGTGTTGCTTATGCAGTAATTGACTCAGCAAGCATGGACAATGGCCTTGGGTAGACCTCAAGTTACTTTGAGTGAGCAACAATCATAAGCTATCTTCAGTGAGAATGCAGGTGACTGCCATGACACAACAATCGATGACTATTAGTTCTCCAGTACTTTTCCCCAGACCCCCAGAATCCTGCCAGTTCATGACTTACTCTAACATCTATTTATGCTCTGTCTGTCTGGAAGTCACTTATCCCTGCATACAGGACTGGACAATGTCCTAGACCCCAGTCATATGGCTTCCAGTACCAGCACCTTCACTCACCTCGGGTACAGAGCTGCGAATTTAAGCAATGTCTATCAGAAGTCATTGTCTCAGTGTCTGTCACCTTTAGAACTTCTCCTGCTGTACAACCCAGTCTCAAGTTGCCCACATCTGTTGACCTTTGGGGTGTGCTTCACAGCCCAGCTATTCTCCCTGCCTTTGGAGAAGGGGAAAGTTGTGAGGCTGGGGGTGGCTAGGAGGTTTTGTCCATGTTTATTTGTTGCTTGGCCATGGCTGGTTAGAGAGGCTAGATGGAACTGATGGAGCACTAATAGTCATTGACTGAGTCATTATAAGTTGTACTAATACTGTTAAGGGTACCTAGGGTGATACATGGAGATCCTTATCTTTTGACTACATCAAAATAAACAAACATCATTCTTTTCAGTTTCTTTCACTATTGTTATAAGGATTCCAGGCCTAGTAAATATGGATCATGTATGCATTGTTACAGCATTTAGCACTGTGTTGAGCAGCTTGGGCATCTCCAGAAAGAAACAACAGCCAATTAACATACAGAGAGTTCCATTACAACAAACTAAATTAGAGATGAACAAACTTGCTTAGTCTGACTCCAAAGCCACGTATACATTTTACTGCAAAAGTTCAAGAAACATGAACAGTATTAGATTTCTCTTCCACTTTCCAGCTTTCTGCAGATTCAAGCTGAAAGTTAGCTTTTCGTGAGAATTCACCCAAGTAAAGTTTGCTCTCTAGACTATTTGGTGAATGCACAGAGAAAGGACATGAAAACAGTCCAAATGTTTTCATTCAGAAAATTGCACAATTAGTAGAGAATGTTTTCCACTATTTGCCTACTTCAATCACATTTCCAATTTGTATGTCAAATGATAATCATTCTTCTTCAATTTAGTTGCGAGTATCTCATCAGGTGGAGGCATGTCACTTAGGATCTTTACTGAAATTTAAGGTTTAGTATCTCTTTCTACTTCCATGCCTAGAAACCCATCAATATAGCTTTGAATGTTCCCTCAGCAATGAAATTGGGCCTCTTCGATCAGCGCATATTTTCAGTTCCAGTCACCAATCTCACATCAAATACCACAGGAATTACGTGCTCCTGTTCTTTTAAAAATAATGTGGCTTTTGTGCAGCGCTAATGAAGGACAAGGAGGCAGGCAGCAGTGCATTTATCGGCTCTTCAACTACCAAATCCAAAAGGGGTGCCTCAGGTAAGACCATTTCATTTGAATTAATTCATCTAACAATAAAAACCAGAGCCAAAACTAACATATTTTATGCTCATTTACAGACCACCACAGACTGAAAGTTTCATAAAGGAACTCGCTGATGCCTTGTTGATGATGGTGGAGAAATATCCCAGACTTATCCTGGGAGATTCTACCACTCCTGTGGACAAGGTTTCAGATGTAACCCTCCCCCGAATTTAATCTCCGAATTTATCTCCCTATGACTTTCACAGGTCATTTCTGATCCAAACTCGTGCTGTCCCACATGAGAGATGGCAGGAATAGAGGGTAACATGCTAAAATAGCGTAAGTCCTTCATGGAGGGAGGCTCTAAACAAGTAATGATAGGAAACTGCAACTCAACTACTAGTCCCTCTCACTTGTGGAGTCCCACGAGGATGAGTTCTGTCTCTCGTCCTATTCAGCGTCTACATGCAACCACCGGGTGAACCAGTCAGATGACATGGACTTAAGTGCCAACAATATTCAGATGGCACACAGCTCTACTTATCCTTCATCACACACAACTAGACAACCAACACCAACGTGGCCTAGTGCATGGACAAGATTAGCTCATGGTTGAAGAACAGCTGGCTGAAGCTGAACCTGAGCAAAACAGAGGTGATACTGGTGAGCAAAGGAAAATACTTTGGGAAGCTGGCAGCCGCAGTGCAGTCTCCTTTGGTTAAAGACAGACACCCACACTTGGTCAATTCAGTCAGTAGTTTAGAAGTGCACTGGATTCCTCACTGATGCGAGGCTCTCACATAGCAGAATCGGTAAGTAATACCACCTGCCATTTCCAGTTGGCGAAGAGCCTCTATCCCATTCCGGCAGATGATGGCACGGCTTCGGTTATATATGTCTTTGTCATCTCCCATACGGACTACAGCAGTGTGATATACCTGGCCATGAAACATTCA
Organism: Macrochelys suwanniensis; assembly: GCA_033296515.1. Classification (NCBI taxonomy): domain Eukaryota; kingdom Metazoa; phylum Chordata; order Testudines; family Chelydridae; genus Macrochelys; species Macrochelys suwanniensis. The sequence goes on from CM065775.1 coordinate 293,197,556, forward strand.
GTGCTTAGGAACTCCAACTACTACAGAATGCTCAGCAAAATGAAGGCTCAGGCCTTGGCTACACTTGCAGCTGTACAGCGCTGTGAGTTAAACCCGTCTTCGTACAGCTGAGTAGGGAAAGCGCAGCAGCCTGTCCACACTGGCAGCTGCCAGTGCACTAACGTGGCTACATTTGAGGCATTTGCAGCTGTATTGGGAGCGGTGCATTATGGGCATTCAAGTGGCTGCAACGTGCTTTTCAAATGGGGGGGTGGGTGAGGTGGAGTGTGACAGGGAGTGTGTGGGGAGAGAGAGTGGGTTTTTGGGGTATCCACAGAGTGTCAGCTCATTATCTCCTAAGTTTACACACTTCCACATCCCCTGCCTCTCTCTCAATCACTGAAAGCAAGCAGCAGGGGCTTTGTTTGTTTTTAAAGAGCAGATAAAAGACAACTCAGGGAAACAGAGCCCTCCCCCTACCCCTCCCGCCCTTTTTTCTCCCCCCCTCCCCCGCCATCTCTCTCCAAGCTAACTTTGCTGCCGGCACTCCTAACGGAGCCCCCTGCCTGGAAACAGTAGCTGTGTTTGGTTTTTTGTAAAGCAGCTCCAGAACGGAGCTCTGAACTCCAACCCGGAAGTGCCGTTTCAAAACAAAGGGAGCTTCCGGAGGTCAGTTAGTGCGAATTCCCCAACTACATTCCAGCAACAGTGTAGAAGCCACTAGACAACAGCTGTTATTCCTCTCGGGAAGGAGAAGTACCAGCAGCGCTGTACCTGAGGAGATGCAGCGCTGCACGTGCCTTGCAAGTGTAGACAGTTAGTGAGTTACAGCACTGCAGGCAGTTTTATTGCACTGTAACTCATGAGTGTAGCCAAGGCCTAAGAGGGGATGTGATTGCTCTCTATAAACGTGTCAGGGGAGCAAACACCAGGCAGGGGGAGTGCTATTTAAAGCTATCTAAAGCACAGTGTTACCACAAACACAAATGGCTATAAACTGGCCATGAATAAACTTAGATCAGAAATTAAAATAATGTTTGTAATCTTCAGAGATGTGAACTTCTGGAACAGCTTTCCAGTAAGAGTAATGGGAGTAAGTAACCTAACTTTTTTTAAGATGGAGCTTCATACATCTATAATGGGATTATATCTCCCCTGAGATAGCAGGGGACTGGAATTCATGACTGAGGAGTCTCTTCTAATCCTATGTTGCTAAGTCAGTTGAATGATGCTCTGAGGACCTGGATTCTATTGTTCTATAGTTATCCTTCTTAAAAAAATCATTTATTATAAAATATTGCCTTGATTCCTTTAAAATGTTAAAATATTAGCACAGTTTAGGTAAGGATTAAAATGGAAAGGAAATTTACCATTTCAAATGGAAAAGGAATAGCACCAGCACTTGGGAATCAATGAAAGAATGTTTAAACATCAAGTTAAGTGCTAACAAACCTTACTGGGCATTTAACACTGCTACTCAGCCTGGGTAGAATATTATCCATTGAGATGGTGCTCTTATTCTTGGAGAATATGTTTGCTGTGTAAGCTAAAATAACCTCCTACCGACATTTTGGTGACCTTGGAATAAAAATAATGATCAGTTGGAATGGTTTTTAAACATATCAGTCACTGAGGGGAAATGTCCCAGGAAGGGGGCAAACACAGTGGACTAGTGAGTGTAATGGCAATTGGCAAACATACAGTCTTAAGATGAACTTTTGAGAAATTTGCCTGGTATGCAGCAAGCTATTGCTGATAGCCAAGACTGATGCAAAGATTTAATGGGAGTGAGAAATTCTCTTTTGGCTTATTAACCCTATATTTATAGATATTGCTAAATATGCTGATCGTTCATTTGGGCTTTTATTGGCCCCAGTCATGTGACTTGGGTCAGAGTTTTGAATGCAAACATCCCTCTTGCATGATATGGGGCAGTATCCACTGACTGATAGTTACTGTTACAACTTTTATTTGTGAAAATGACACTCAAATAGGCCCCTACATTTCCACCTCTGTCTTAATTTGCTCCTCTGTCTATACATACCCTACAGTCAAAGTGACCAGCCTTTCCATGCGTCACTGAGCTGCAAACTACTGTAGTACAATATGTTGATGCTATTGCAAATGCACTTTTACGCTGTCCCTTTACTCTCTTTAATAGCTCTAGCTGTGCGAGACAACAGGAAATGGAAATTGGCAAGATTCCTTCTCTCAAAGCAAGTTTAATGTCTATTCCAATGCACTGCCAGCTCCTAATATTGTCAACTGAGCCATGGAGGGGAATGGTGTGACAGCACAAAGTGCCCACACATGTTCTTGCTCACAAACCTATCCTGCTGACTTGTTTCTTTCTGAACAGCAGTGGTTTGGGCCCAGTACTGCTTCCAAGGATGGCAGTGGAAAAAACTCTCATTGCCCTTATTGGGAGCAGAATCAGCCCTTTAATCACAGCTGCTGCCTTCATTTTGGAAAGGCAGAGAATCTTATGCCATGTGCATGGGCACATTTTATTTACACTACTTAAGTTAAAATGTAATTTTTTGCGGGGGGTGTTAAATTTTGGATCTGTCAACCTGCTCTGTGCATCTAAATAAATCAAGGCAGTCATGTTTATTTTTAAAGTAATTCATATCTTCAGTCTCTACAAAAAAGTTTCAACTTTTTAAAAATATGTGAGCTCAAAGGCAATTCATTCAGCCCTGCTGATTCATTCTCTGCATTTGTTGGAAATAAGCTTTAAGATTATTATTCTGCATTACTACTGAGTGTTCCTTAGTGCTGTATAATATAGCAAAGATGTTATTCTTGCCCCCCAAAGTTAAAAACTATGTTCTACAATATCTGAGAAGCAAAATCAAGTAAACTCGAAGTTTAAGTGAGCAGCTCTTAATGTATATGTGCAGCTCTCATCAAGTATATGTGCCCTGTTTTACTGCTTTATTGATATATCAACAAACCCCTTTACACCTGAAACTCCCAACATGCAAAAGTACAGAAAAACAGACTTGACATTCCCAATATTTCCAATGTCGAAGAACAAGCAATAAAAACCATTTTTGGGCAACATAAAAAAAAGTCCCTCTCCAGCCCTCTGTGTATAGCCTACAGAAGTAAAAAAGGGCTGTGATGGGGTGTCCACCCCACTCAAGGCCTGAAGGGGCTAAGATGGCTAGTTAACCACTTAGGCTGCACCAGGAGGAGCAGCCAGTGATCAAGGAGGATTAAACAGAGATGAAGCTCAACTGGACTTGGAAAAGGTTCAGAAAAGGGCAACAAAAATTATTAGGTGTATGGAACGGCTTCTGTATGAGGAGAGATTAATAAGACTGGGACTTTTCAGCTTTGAAAAGAGACAACTATGGGAGGATATGATTGAGGCCTATGATTGAGGATATGATTGAGGCTGGTCTGCCAATAATGTTTAATTGTTATTTAAGAGCATGTTTCAAAGTGTTTTGTTTGCAAACAAGAACAATTCTCAAGGTTACATGAACCGTTTTAATTAACAGTTCATGACTGGTGTGGAGAACGTAAATAAAGAAGTGTTATTTACTCCTTCTCATAATACAAGAACTAGGGGGTCACCAAATTAAATTAATAGGCAGCAGGTTTAAAACAAACAAAAGGAAGTGTTTCTTCACACAACGCACAGTCAACCTGTGGAACTCTTTGCCAGAAGATGTTGTGAAGGCCAAGACTATAACAGGATTAAAAAAAGAACTAGATAAATTCATGGAGGATAGGTCCATCAATGGCTATTAGCCAGGATAGGCAGGGATGGTGTCCCTAGCCTCTGTTTGTCAGAAGCTGGGAATGAGCGACAGGGAAAGGATCACTTGATGATTACCTGTTATTTTCATTCCCTCTGGGGCACCTGGCATTGACAACTGTTGGAAGACAGGATACTGGGCTAGATGGACCTTTGGTCTGACTCAGTATAGTTATTTTTATGTTCTTATGGACAGGAACAGGAGGGGCCTGTATAAAGCCCGGTAGCCGAGAGTAGAAAGAGGCTGCAGTCACCGTGAGGGTGAAAGAAGGCAAGGTAGGAAGTAGCCCAGAGATAAGTGCAGACCTTGACTGCTTGTTGCAGAGTGCCTGGGCTGGAGCCCACTGTAGAGGGCAGCTCTGGGTTCCCTTGCCAGCTACTGGGGAAGTGGCACGGTTAAGGGAAGACTGCCTGGGACAGTGGCCCTGAGAGGCTTGGACACATGATTTACCCAGAAGGAAAAAAATAGTGACTTGGCTGGAGGGCCAAGCCATGAAGTGGGAGCAGTCAAGTCCTCAGACTGAGAGAGTGATGGAGCGAGCAACCTCAGGAAGGGATGTCAGACTGGTAGAGCTAACTCCCAGAATTGCCAGAAGGGGGCGCAGTGAGTAGAGCATTCCGTTCAAGGGCATAAAGTCTTTTGCATGTCCCTTAAATGGGTACAACCTCTGGTTGATACACAGCCTGTTTTGCTTACTGCTGAGGTGGTGCATAACAAACAGACTTTATGCGCAGATATTGAATGCAAGCAGTCACTTTATTTTGTGGTTGAACATACAAAGAAGCAATTTGAACCAGCAGTACTGATTACTACTTAGGCACATCTACTGTCTATGTGTAGAAACTGTGGATCAGCGTCCACTATGCCACTCATGGCTGACAGCTAGCTATGCACATGGTTTACCTGTTTTGTTTGTCTTTTCACAAAACGGGTCCACGAATATTTATGAGAGGTATTAGTGTCTGGAACAGAGATTATAGGTTTGAAAATTCACAAAAGGCTCCAGTCACCTGGTTTGGTGATGGCAGAATCATGTTACATTGATGCCAGGTTCCAGATAATCGGTTAAGGGATATGCAGTAAGGGTGGTAGTTGATATTTTATGTCTTTTTTTCCCTACAGCCTGAGTAACAGAAGGTTTTTTAATGTAAATTTACACTGGAGACTTACTGAGGTTGTTGTTGGATTAATTATCATGCTGGCTGCTCTGGAAAGTTGTGTTTGATGGTAGCATCTTTGGGAGCACTCAAAAAAACCCCATGAAATCCAATTTATTTCCAGTGTTCCTGTTTCTGGCAGCTCTAGTAATCACTTTCTTTGAAGTTTTGTTTCAGCTTTTGTAGTAAAGCACAAGTAGAGATGAAGGCCAAAACACTGTATGAAGGGCAATTAGTTAACAAGTTTCAGACATTTTGTGTTTAAAAGAAATGACTAAGGATCATGTTGGACTTTGCATGGGAAGAGACAGTTCTTCCACTGCTCATACAATTCCTGCAGTTTTATTTGCAAGTGGGTGGTTTCTTACAAATTTTCTACCAAAAATACATTGCTAATAAGGTATCAGAAGCTAGCAAGAACTGGTGTAATGTCCTGTGGTGAGATTCTGTGCTATGCCTCTAAGAGGTGCTGCACAGAACCCACAAACCAGGGGGAGGTGCCACTTCATGCCCTCATGATCCTAGGACTATGCACAACACAAACTTGAGCATGTGCATAAATCTTTGTAAGGTGGGGGCTTAAGGTTGCAACTAGCTGCCGCAACTTGATCACTCTCAAAATTCTTCAAACTAGCATTGAACTGCAACATTGGAGGTGAACCGGATTAGGTGATCCAGAAGCGATGTTTTTCAAAGTGATACAGCCTCTCTCAAAAAACAGTGAGTGAGGGACTTCAGATGTTTATTCTTCTTCTGTCCTTATTGGGAAGTAGTATCTTATAGTAGATTGGAGAAGGCCTGGTGGTGTCTAATTTTGCCATTGTTCATTATGGTCTTCTAAATCTCTCTGTAGTCAGTGAACTCCCATGAAGTTAGCTCATAATTGCCAAGAGAGAGACAGTGAATGAACCTAACAGAAACTTGGGGAATAGGAACTCTTGTTTTCTGTTATCATCTCTACAGCACATCTTAACAAGTCTGTGTGACTACAGAATAGAGTGCCTTTCATCCAAGGATCTCAAAGTTTTATGCAATCCTTAACTGTGCTTCAAAATACCTAGCGAGCTAGGTGAGTACCATTGTTGTTAAGAACAGAAGATGAATATACTCTTAGATAAATAAAAGAACATGCCAGTGGCAGCCTAGCAACAAACTCTTCCCCGTGTATTGTGGTGTGCCTAGCCAGAACAAGGAGAGTTACTGAATACATCCCTTTAAAAATAGAAAATGTAAAAATAAGCTGGGTCTGTCCCTTCTTTACATATCATTGAACATTCTATAGTGTAAATTCTGCCCTCAGTTTCAGCTTTGCAACTCCAGTGGCTTCAAAGTTTGCCCCCATTTACATCTGAGTGACCCCGTTGTCCATCGTGAAGATGCCCAGGTGTAACTCGGTGTTACAGCTATGTCTAAGGGCATGGCTACACTACGACGCTACGGAGGCCCAGCTGCAGCGCTGCAGCTCCGTCACTGTAGTGTCGCCGTGCAGACACTTACTCTGACAATGGAATGGTTTTTGCCATCGGTTGATGGAAGGATTCTTCCACTAAGAGACTGAGGACAGACTCTTCTATGTCTACAAATAAAGAGAGGATTTCAGTTTGGAGGGCTATCAGTCTCTCACAAGCTATGAAATTAACTTTCTTCTATCATTGGGCAGATAGTGTGTGGGCCAGTCAGACACGATATATTTCCATCCATAGCCCTCCTTGGTAACCTCAAAAATACAAACCTACAACACACATTGGTCTGTGTGTGTGGATTGTCATTCACAATGGTGTTGTCTTACAAAGTCCCATACAACATGACAGCTGCCTAACATGAGAATTTTGCAGTAATAGTGTCAGAGTTCACAAACACAGGGCCACATTCTGGTCCCAGTTGCTCCTAATTTACGGTGAGTGTAGCCCCACGGATTTTTAATAGAATTGCTCCAGATTTACAGCGGTATAATTGAGACCAGATGCTGGCCCATTAATCACTCGGTGTTACAGCTACGTCTAAGGGCATGGCTACACTACGACGCTACGGAGGCCCAGCTGCCGCGCTGCAGCTCCGTCACTGTAGTGTCGCCATGCAGACACTTACTCTGACGATGGAATGGTTTTTGCCATCGGTTGATGGAAGGATTCTTCCACCAATCTAGCTGTGTCCACAGTGGGGATTATGTCAACCTAATTACGTTGCAGAGGGTGCAAAACTTTATACAGCCCTGGGTGATGTTGTCAAGTCAGCCATATATTAAGGTCTAGACTGGGCCCAAGTAAGGGCATGTCTACACTGGAGCTGGAAGGTAATTTCCAGATCAAGTAGACATACCTGCAGTAGCTCTGATCAAGCTTGTGTGCTAAAAATAGAAGGGTAGCTGCTGCAGTGTGGGCTAGCTGCCCAGAGTACAATTCCATCTAAGCACCTAGGTATGTCCTTGGGTGGCTAGCCCCTCCACTGCTGTGGCTACCTGTGTATTTTTAGCATGCTAGATCAATCACAGCTAGTTTGGGTATATCTTCCAGAGCTGGAAATTACACCTTCCTGCTCCGGTGTAGACATAACTACTGACCGTAACATTTAGGGTATCTTTGGGGATGAAACACTTTTAGGTGGTATGAATGACAGGGCTGGCTCCAGGCACCAGCTTTCCAAGCTGGTGCTTGGGGCGGCATCCAGGAAGGGACGGCAGTCCGTGTCCCACAGCAGCTGCTTGGGACGGCCAAATTGGTAGAGCCATCCCTGCCGCCCGTTCCCAGAGTGCTGCCCATGTGGAGGCGTGTTGCGGAGGGATAGCGGGGGAGGGGCCAGGGGATCCTCCCCGGTGAGCTCAGGGGCCGGACAGGGGGACGGGATTTTTTTTTTTGCTTCCACAGCTCCGGCCGTGGCTTTTTTTCTTTTTTTTTTCCTTAGCCGCTTGGGGCGGCAAAAAAGCTAGAGCCGGCCCTGATAAATGAGATGCTGTTTTGTATGCAGAGGCCAAAGGAGCTTTCAAACATGCTGCTAGTATTTTTGACCTGAGTAATTAGCCAATATTCAGGGTCTTTCAAGTTGTTTCTGTTAGGAGGAGGAATTGATGATAGAGTCAGCTATTTCTCTGATACAGTGTGTACACAAAGTCCTATTTCCCTGAACACAGTAGGAATCCAACAGGCGACAGCTTCTTTGCTCACAGTTCCAAACTCCTTTCTATCCAGCACTCTGCCCAAAAGTGCTCTTTAACATAAGTGGCCAATGCTAGGTGTTTCAGAGGGAATGAACAGAACAGGACAACTTTCAAGTGATCTGTCCCCTGTCCAGTCCCAGTTTCTGCCAATCAGAGGCTAGGGACACCCAAAGCATGGGGTTGCATCCCTGACCATCTTGGCTGATAAATGCATGGACAGTAAGTCCATCAATGGCTTTTTAATTCTTTTCTGAATCCAGTTATAGTTTTTGCCTTCACAACATCTTCTGGCAACAGGTTCCACAAGACAGCATGTTGTGTGAAGAAATACTTCCTTTGGTGTGTTTTAAACTTGCTGGCTATTTATTTCTCTTGGAGTTTTTTCCCCCTCAGGGTCACACTACAAGTGCTTCTCTGGCACTCTGTGGTGCTTCCTTGCTGCCTCTGGTGTTTCTTCTGCTTCTCTCTCTGTCACACTCACAATTCCATCAAACAATACCCAGCCCTTTGCATTTTATGAAGCTCCCAGTGAAATCCCTCTACCCACATGCTCAGATTCATAACCAATCTTGAATGTGGCCTGTGTCTTTTACTTGGTGGTTTCTTTTGTTTCAGCTATCGATTCCATACTGGAGCTTAATTGCCTTTCATTCAAAATAAATATAAAAAGCAATTGTTACGCCCACCAGTTTCAAGGAGGTTTCACCCAAACCCCAACAAAACATTGGAAAACTGAACTATGTACATTTCTGCTCTTGCATTTTCTCCAATTCCTAATAACCTTTAGTGACAGTCTGATAGTAACTGTCTCCCAAATAGGGCTGTTAGTGTCCAACAGTTGATGTATACTATTAGCTGAAAATGCTGTTATCATTTGAAATGGCTAGATAGAACTATTTTTTCCTATGGCAAATGCATTTCAATTCAGACAATATAAAACAAATAAAAAAACATGTATAGGAGATATGTATAGGAGGATGGCTGGAGTAAATGTTCTAGTGAACTGTCACAGGAGGATCAAAATCCTGCTATCTGTGACAGTCATTATTACTGCACTCTGTGGGGGTAGCATAAAGCTACTGGAATGTGGGCTAGAGCAGCACACAGCTTACCAGTTAGGAAGTAAAGGCCATTTTTCCTTGCCCTGATTTCCATGGTCCCCCAGGAAGCCAGTTTAGACCCTGGCGCAATTTTAGGCATCCCCAAGATCTTCTCTAAATTGTGCCCGTTTGTAACAGCTCCCTATGGGCTATTGTTGCATGTGGGAGCTGGCTGTGGTCTGGCTATGACACACCTCACATGCTGGGGGAGGAGTGGAAGAGAATGTCATACCTGGCTCAATGCCATCTGTGGATACTCTCATGCCAGGGCAATCTTCAGCTGCTTGCATAGGGCAGCTCTATGTACCCTCTATATTGGCAGAGGGGGCTCATTGGGGCTAATGGTCTAGGTCCTGTAGAATTACATGTAAAAAGAAAATGATAAGAGATCTCCCAGTATAAGGTGGTACTAGGTGTGAGTGACAGTTGCAGAAGCTAGCCCTGATCATTACAAAGGGCTTGATGTAGAACAGGTGAGCACGGACTCATGCACGCTGCTGCACTGAAGTCAATGGGACTACTTGCTAAAATGCTCACAACTTGCGGTTAAGGGAGGGTTCCACAACTGGGTATCTGCTAACGTGCATCGCTGTGTGTGTGCTGATTATAGTTACAATGGATAGGAGAGAGACATTTCCAGTACACCTGCCACCTGCTGCTGTTAGTTACCTGTGCCTTTAGTATGGGGGGAGAAGCTGAAGATGGTTTCCCCCCACCCAATTCAGAAATACATACATTTTCTCAAGGGAAAGAAAGAGATGGCAAGTAGTGTAGAGTTGAGAGAATTTGTTATCAAGGAAGTAAGCAAGGAAGTAAGCTACCCCACCCCTAATATAGCTTTGCACAGTTAGTTGGATGCTGTATAAGGTTCTGATTGCCTTTTCCCTCCCTCTCCAGCTTTCCTCAGTCACTCCCAGAGACAGTCCATTACAAACTCTATTTCTTGACTTGGACAACTTGCCTCTTAATAGGAAACAGAGTTTTGGCTTAGAATGGTGATATTTAATCTACCCGTTTGCTTGATACATTTGTGCCACAGAATAAAGCTGAAAATGTTTGTCTCTGTCCTAAGACAAAATTTGAGGGGAGGAGGGGAATTTCCAGAAATGACACACTTTTCTGCAGAAGGCTTACAAGTGGGGATTTTCTAAAGTGGCTTCACAACTGTCATTGAAGCCCTACAGTTACAGGGGCGGCTCTTACAATTTTGCCGCCCCAAGCAGGGGTGGCGGCCCCGCCCCCGACACAGGCAGACGTAGCGGGGCCCCGCCCCCGATGCCTGCCTGCGTCGGGGGCGGGGCCCCGCTGCATCTGCTTGCGTCGGGGGTGGGGCCCCGCTACAACTGCCTGAGTCGGGGACGGGGCCCCGCCGCAGGCAGTTGTAGCGGGGCCCCGCCCCCAACGCAGGCAGTCCCAGTCCGCGGCAGCAAGGGAAGGGTGGCGGACCTGCCGCCCCATTGCCGCCGCGGCAGGTGAGCATGGGGCGGCAGTCCGAGTCCCGTGGTGGCAATTCGGTGGCAGGTCCACTCTTCCCGCCGCTGAATTGCCACCGTGGGACTCTGACTGCAGCCCCATGCTCGCCTGCTGCTCCAAGCACCAGCTTGGAAAGCTGGTGCCTGGAGCCGGCCCTGTACAGGTATAATGCCAGATGTTAAAGACAAACTAGTAATATCGACAGAAATAATCCAGACCAAAGAAAAAAAACTAGATTAATAGAAAAGGATCTAAAGGAATGGAATTTATTAATGTGACCGCAAGAAGTATATTTTTCCTCCCAAAGCACAACGGGCCTTATTTAAAGTGACTATTTTTTCATGGTCACCTCATTTGGCAAACCTAGCCCTCAAGGCTGATACGCTAACAGGGTGAAATGCTTTCATGGCAAGTGGTAACAGCTGATAAGCTGTAAACCAGAGTCAATTTTACTTGTAAAATAGCCCCTATTTATGTATTGATTGTCCATAGCAGCAATCTGAATTTTGCTGGTTGCAGAAAATGATTCACAATATAGCAAGTAAAGGTAAAGGTGTTATATCTAGTCTTTCAGAACCACTTGGCAAAACATTCAGTTGTACCTTTAAAACGGGAGTCTGTAGTGGCCTCTCCCCCAGTATGAACTCAGCGGCACAATGGAAGAAATTCTGACCCCATTTAAGTCAATGGCAAAACTCCCATTGATTTCAATGGGGCAGGATTTCTCTCAGTTTTTTCTGGAGCTCAGTGGAGCATGGTACTGCTGTGCCACCCTTGGAGAAGATGCAGTATCCACTCTACTCTGAATCCAACTACCTCTGCTGGCTCATGCAGATGGAGCTGAGCCCATGGCCTGGCCCATGCCCTTTCAAAAATCTAGTTCCTCTGCAGAATTAGTCTAGTGAGTTCTTTGTGCTTATTAACAACAACAATAGTAAGCTATGACACATGTGGTTTGGTCCTGTTACACGTTTATTCATTGAGTCAGAATGAAAGGCCAAGAAATGTCTAGAAATGAGGTAGAGCTAGGTATTTTGTATAAACTATTTTCTCACTTTAAGCCTGATCCAAAACCCACTGAAGTCAATGGAAAGATTCCCATTGATGTCAATGGATTTTGGCTAGGGCCCCTATTGCATAACTTCATGAGATTATACTGTAAAATCATGTATACTTACCATATTCGAGAATAAGCTCCTGTGGATGTTTTAACTGGCAATAGTGCTGTATAGAAAGAAGTGTTGTTGTAGCTGTGTTGGTCACAGGATACGAGAGGGGCAAGGTAGATGCGGTAATAACTGTTATTGAACCAACTTCTGCTGGTGAAAGAGACAAGCTTTAAAGCTATACAGAGCTCTTCTTCAGACCCTGTGTAGCTTGAAAGCTTGCCTCTTTCACCAGCCGAAATTGGTTCAATAAAAGATATTGCATAACTCACCTTGTCTTTTTTATATAGAAAGAAGACATTTTCTATAACATGACCTTGTAAGTTCTAACAGTGGATAGAGAAACATGTGACACAAGGAAGAATGACAGAAAAAAAGAAAAAAATCACCTCTCTTTAGAAATCCAGTTAATTTAATCTTGGACCACAAACATTAAAATGTCATAATCGTATATTCGTTGCATGGCATCAGTACTGGGAAGAACTAAGGTTGTGGGTGCCTTAATTGTACACTTACATACCTTAATGAGTTTGGCTTTCTTTTAAATTTACCCTTAACTCTGCATTTCCTTGGTTTACAATGCTTGGTTTGGGGATAATTAAACATTCATGTTATGTAATTCACTGTATATTATTAATATGTACTCTCAACCTTAACTCCATTTTTAGCATAGATGTTTTGGCTGTGAATCATAGGTGCTGACTTTTGGTTTTGCCAGTGGGTGCCCTCCCTAGGCCCCACCCCCGCTCCGCCCCCTCCCTAGGCCCCACCCCCGCCCCGCCCCTTCCCCCGCCTTTCCACTGCTCGCTCCTCTACGCCCCCTCCTCGGAGTACGTCTGCCAGTTTTGGGAGGCTATTTTCTGCATATTTATACAGTTCTTTCATATTCTAGTTATTGAATGCAACTATCATTGGTATCTTAACAATTTAATCATTAAAATAGTAAAGAACAACCTAATTACATAAATTACAGTACATTTAAAATCATTAAAATTCCCACTGTTGATTTTCACCACAAATTTATCCATCTTTCAACCTGGCCCTATAATTATAGTACGAACAAATGAAAAACACATCCCTTCCACAGTCTCGCATCCCAGGCCCACCCCATTCCTTACCTCTTGACCACAGTGCCCTCCTGTAAGCACCCACCCATAATGCCGGTCCTGCATTCACCTTTTCCCCAAACTCCACTGCCTTCATGGATTGGCATGTGTACCCATGCCAAAATTAAAACTCCCAGGCTCAAAGTGGAGTAAGATCTAAACAGCAGGCTACTAGCATCAAGATTTACACTCCACCTCTAGTGGTCAAGATTCATGGTCTCTGTATATTAGGATGCACCCAAGATGGCCATAATGACAGGATTCACATTACAGAAAAAAGGTGAGTGAGGTAATAAGTTGCTCCAATAAAAGTTATTACCTCACTCACCTTTTTTCTCTAATTTCCTGGGAACAACAGGGCTACAACACCACAGCATACAAAAATGCAGGATTCACATGAACAGCACAGAGTGACCACCATCACACCAGGGCACTATTTTCAGGATTCATCTTAGCATAAGGTCATCATCACACCAAGGAAGTAGCACTACCAGCACAATGAGATGAATATAGCCATGTGTGCATGCCAAAAATTCACAGTACAAGCACACTGGGATCCACACAGCAGGACAGAAGTGTCAGTTTAGCGGGGATACACTCAGGGACTGAGTCCAAGGGCTCAGCTAAACACAAGGGCACCTGCAAATAGCTGTACTAACAGCAGGATCTACACTGGCCCAATAGGAGGAGTTGCATGTCAGGGCACTAATTCCCAATCCCAGTGCAAGGCAATATGGGATCCAGGCACCAGGTCTTTAGTACCAGACTTTGTACTCCTAGGAGAGTGGGATGGAATTATAGAAGTTACAGGGAAGAAAGCCCTGTGATCACCCTGGCACAGTCCATCTCCCTGCCAATGCAGGGCTGATCCTTACTGCATGTTTTGTCCAGTCTCCTTTTAAAAGTCGTAAGTCTTGGAGTTTCTAGCTGTGACACTCTCTACCAGGGGTTCTCAAACTGGGTGTCAGGACCCCTCAGGGGGTCACAAGGTTATTATATGGGGGGTCATGAGCTATCAACCTCCACCCCAAACCCCGCTTTGCCTCCAGCATTTATAATAAGGTTAAATATATAAAAAGTGTTTTTAATTTATAAGGGGGGAGTTGCACTCAGAGGCTTGCTATGTGAAAGGGGTCACCAGTACAAAAGTTTGAGAGCCATTGCTCTATACCTCAGGGGAGCGGCATGCTGTGTTCCGTAAGCCCCATATTCATCATTTGTATATAGTCTTTATATTTCATATAAAGCATGCAATGTAAGGTATCATGGGAAAGATTATGATTTGCTGAAACCCACTGTTCTGTTGAAATATGTATATCATTCAAGTGTATGCACCCCAGGACAGGAGCCAGGAGGAGCACTGTGCCAGGGCGGCATTGCCTGAGAAGGACAGGCTGGAGCTGGACCCAGGATCTGTATCACTGCTGCCCAGAGATGCATGGGGCTGAGAGTACTGGGGCTTGTGACTCTGCACTGGGAATAAGGAGGGAGGCTGTAGCTAGTTAAGTGGGGAGGGGGTCACTCTGTGTGACTTTGCAGAGAGCGGCAGAAGAGGACACTGGAGGGGTTTGTTGGGGAAAGTTCACTGGCGCCGAAGATTGACCAGGAGCACCCAAGACTCACCCCTGGACTGGAACTTTGCTCAGAACTCCTGAACTCTGTGTGCAGACACGTTGCTCACTGTCTGCCCTTTCAGCCTGTGCTACCACTGGGCCTGTGGGGCCTTGGTTTGGATGCAACCCTGTTTTACCACTCCCCCTATATCTCCCCTTGTTGTTTTTCTTCTCTCATCCCTTTGTAAATAAATATTTCCCTTTCTTATATCCATTGTACTTTTCCTGTGGGTGTGTGTGCTCACTCTGGGGGGTTTGGAACAGGTGCCCCTCGGGTGGAAGGGACTTTCCCTGATGCATTCCTGCGCGCGCTCTCTCTTGGCCAGAGCTGCCTGCAGAACAGACTCCATCTTGGCCATGAGGGCGCTAAAGTTACACTTGGTGGCCTGTATGGGGACTTTGCAGTACACACACACACACACACACACCTACGTTGCACACCCTGGGCTCTCCTTCACAGAGCAAAGAAACTCCTGAGTGATCTTCATCTCAGTTTGAAAAAAAAAAAAAAAGATTTAAAGGGGCCATGCTCTCTAAACCCCAAAGGGGTTACATGTATAAAGTTATGCGATTGTGCTGTATGGTGTTAATGAAATATGCTGCAAATTTGGGAGCAGCCCAGAAGACAACTCCCCAGAAACAACAAGGCACTTGACCAAACGGCTGGGTAAATGTTAAACAACCATCACCAGCCATTGTGCAGCAAGTGAATGACAATTAGCAATTCAATGACCATCACCAGAGAATTACTCAACCCTGGGATTCAGCAATGCCCTGT
This sequence comes from Macrochelys suwanniensis, assembly GCA_033296515.1. Taxonomy (NCBI): domain Eukaryota; kingdom Metazoa; phylum Chordata; order Testudines; family Chelydridae; genus Macrochelys; species Macrochelys suwanniensis. Next base: position 293,212,852 of record CM065775.1, read on the forward strand.
CCCCGCAACATGATCACTAGCCCTTCCCTTGGGAGACTTCCATCCAAACCCCAAGGCAGAGATTGCACTGCTAGGAAGGTTTCCCCTGTTAGCCTGAGTTTCCCTCCCCTCCCACAGTGCCTGGTTGTGTTTGCCAGAGTGAGCACATGGACTTTAACATATAAACCATATAAAACAGAAGTACCCTCACCCCAGGACCCCCTTTTAAATACACTTCTTACTTGCTGCTGGTACTAATGCCTTTAGTTGTGTGAGAAGAGGCTGGAGAAAATTTTGCAGCTGGAAAACCAGAGAAAGCATGCCTGCCACAAGAAGCTGCTAGGAGCAGGAGACAGACAGAGAGGCACCAGTGGTAGTGGTGGTGGGGGGGTATCACTCTCTCCGCCCCTCCCACCCAGGAGCAGAGTTCCCTTCCTACTAATCGGCTGGTGGCCAAAAAAAACCCTCAACAGCAAATCTGGAAAGAGCTGTTTTGAATGCATCAAGTCTATGACTCAGAGCCTGAAACAGCTGCTCAGCAGGAGGAACAGCTGATCGGTGGTGCTCCCGGCTCTGGTGCTGAAACAAACTGCTGATTGCTCACCCCCTGCAGCCTCGCTGAACAGCTAATGGGGCCCCTGGGCCTCCAGGAGCCCCTTAAACACTTGACTAGTGCCAGTGGGTGCAGAGCACCCACTAATTTTTCCCGGTGGGTGCTCCAGCCCTGGAGCACCCACGGAGTCGGCGCCTATGCTGTGAATATTGGTTTAGGTTTACATATTGATTCATTTACATTAACAATGATTTATGCCTGAATGAGTGAAATGGAGAAATGCTGGGAGAAATTGAGAGAAGGGAAAAATATGAAAATACAGAAGATTCATAGTTACATACTTATATCATTTGTTACTACTCAGCACACTTCTATAGTAATGCGTGTGACAGAAATTGCAACTGCATGCAATATTTTGGGGGATCATATTGTATTAAATTCATGAATGGTTTGTTTCACTGTGTGTGAGGAGTTCCCACAGCTCCACCAGGAACTAAAAACTGGAGTGAGGTTAAAGTGAATCACTTAGATTGTGAACATCGCCAGAGAAATACCACCCGTTGGAGGTCTGCATATACTGGTCTGGGTTTTCCAGAAACCAACAGACAGAGAAAGAGCTTTTGATATAAAAAGGCTGGGTTTAAACTGGCTCAGGGCTTTCGTTCTGATCCAGCAAATGGATGGAAAGATTAAAAAGACTTTGACCTACTAGAGCCCCATAAGACTGATGGGTGATCTGTGGTAAGCTTTTAGCATGTGTATAGGTACTTTTATATGTTTTGTTCTGTAATGCTTACTAGATCTAGCCCTCAGAGACAGAGCGAGCAATGCACTGAGTCTGCCAAACGGCCAGTGCAACTGGGGATATCACAGAGTAAGGCAGGGAGCTGTGCCCCCTTACAATTCCCCGGTCAGAAAGCAGTGAGATGGGGATCCATGCCCAGAGACAGGTGATGGCTGGAAACCTGAGACCTGATTAGGTACTTGTGGAGTGGATTGCAGAGGAGGGAATACAGGTGCAGTTACCCTGAAACTGGCAATGTGGATGGAATCAGATTTGTTATCAAAGTTTATTTTTTATAAAGTCTAATGAATAGGTCTTCTTTCTTTCCTATATATTCATAATATTTTTATATTTATTTCATATATAAAAATACAGCCATCTAGCATGATTATAGTTCAAAAGTAAAAGTATCTAAGTACAAGAGGAAAAGAGGATGAATATATACAATATACAAACAAACACACACACTAAAGTGCTCCTTGTGATGAAAATAGTCTCACGTATATGTCAGGTCAAGACAAAAAGGCTTTTGAGTGGAAGTAGGTGCTTATGGTGTGGCTTTTTGCACCTTCCTCTAAACACTCTGGTACTAGCTGCTCCCAGAGACAGGATACTGATCTACATGCACCAACTGGTTTCATCCAATAAGAACATTATTATACTCCAAGCTCTAGTAATGGCCCCAATATCTTCCCACTGGCCTTTGCCAGCCCAGGGGGCCCTGAGTCTAATGCACATATCATATTCCGTGCATCTGCCAGCACCTCAGTGAGTGACAGACACTGTCTGAAGCTTGACCAGAGAAGACTCTGCTTTTCTCTCAATCAGGTAAAGCTCTGCTACCATGGAAACAGTGCAGTATCTCAGTGATCTCAGCAGCAAAATACTTTGAAAATTTCACACGGAAGGAAGATTTGGCTGTCACCTGATGTAAACAGCCTGGGTTATCCAGATTGTTTGCTACCCACAATGTTCTGATGAATTGGCCAGAGAAACCTTTCCTTAGCCTTAGCCTTTTACCCCCTTTCTCTCAGTCACAGGCCATTTGAATATTGTGCTGACCTGAGAGTATTAAACTGGGAAGCCTGCCTTTAGGACCCACTTGGTTAATGGCTGAAGACAACAAAAGCATTATAAAGTACCACGAGGCCATTAACAGAGAGACACAGTTAGCAAAACAGTACCTTTCCTCAGAGCTCTCTGAAACCCCGGGGGTTCCATTAGCCTCTGAGAGCACACACCAGCAAACCAGGTTCTGACCTCAAATACAGACGGTAGTGGTCTATCTATGACAAAAGCGTAAACTTCACCATCCCTTCCCTTTACCTCCAGTGCCAGCCTAAAAGGAAGATCCAGTATGTAGCCAGCTATATGAATTGAAGTCACCTGGGACAGTCCCATTGTGGTAGCTCTGAGATCTTGAGCTAATCCTGTTACACACTGTAGTAAATTGTGCTTGCAGCTGTCTTTTATATATTTTGTTATCATTAAAATGCTATAGTAATGTGAATTGGCAACATTCACACAAGAGGAAAAGAGAAATACTTTGCTCAGTCAATGGCTATGTAATAGTCAGAGTTTGTGTGTATGATGCATTGCCGATGATTCAGTTAGTGTCTTCCTCAGATTTGAAATCCACCGAAAAAGAATGGGCTGAATGTAGTCAGACAGCATTGGAAGTCTTCCTAAAACTTGCTTTCACCAGTTTGCTTTATCAGGGGTTTGCAGGCTGCATTTGCTCAGGGAAATTAGCTGCAACTAATTTAGGAGCAATGAGCAATTTATCTAGAAGCTTACAACTGTTGCCTGCATACAAATCTGTTCAAATGCTTTTATATATGAAATGGTTTGGGGGCTTTTGCAGCAATTTGTTTTGATGACAAGTTGTCAAACAGAGCCAGGTCACATGGTATCCTACATTAACCTCCTAAAGGACTCGAAGTTCTGGCTGTATGTTCCTGCTGAATAGGCATAATAATGAACAATACGTTGCTGGACTCCCATTCTGTGGGAGAATCAATGCAATGTCCTTGACTGTGGTTTTTGGTTTGCCTTTAAGGGATTAGTGAACTGGCAACACAAAAAACAATAATTCACTTAGTCAGCTGAATACATTCTGTAAGTAGCTACCAGTGTTTTGTAAACTAGAAATAAAGGGGAGAAGCACCACAAAAATGGGAACAAAAAGAGAGAAACACACAGGGCAAATCGGGGAGAAGGAGAAAACGTTGCTAAATTTCCTGAAATCCAGACTTTGAGACAATTGTGAGTTAGAAATGTGTAATAAGTCAAAAAGTAACATTAAGCCAAATTCAGGGTTGGTGTAAGTGGATACAATTCTCACTTTTGACTGGACTTACACATGTTTTCATCAGAGCTGAATGTGATTCATTATGTCTAAGAGAAAAATACACTTTAATCTGGAGAATGGAGAGACATTTTGAACTCAGTCTCTCTCCAATATGTGGGAATGCATTGCCATGTACCTCCCAGAATCAGCTACTGTGCAGGCATACACAAACTAAGTAGCTGTATTCCCAGGGTAACTGCTGATTTGCATGCACATATCTAAGAGCTGAACTGAGCCCCAGAAACACGAGACTATATATAATGGTGGTAAATAAGAAAAGACTTGTTCATATTCTCCAGACCAATACTCAAGGAGAGATGGCAGAACGATGAATTATTTGATACACTGTGCAATTAATAGTTCATTTGGTATGACTGCATCATACCAGGTAATGGGCTGCAGGAAGGGGAAAACCTGCTCAAAACACCCCACAAAAAGAACCTTGTGGAGTTTCTGTAGTATTTTCTCCACTGGATTTGTCCTAAAGATTGTTGAGTTTCATTAGGAAATTGGGCTCTTGTCTTGTGAGCCTAGTGTCTCCCCAGAGAAGATCGGGCCCTCTGTCATGTTCCCTGAGCTCCCCTTTCCTGGTAGCCTGGCTCTTGAGCAGTGTAAAGAAAGAAGGGCCAAAGATCTGGTTTTCTTTGCCGAAAATCCTTTTCATACTGAATAGGCTTAAAGTCAGGGTCACAGCAGGAAAGTATTTCAAATTTTGAAAGTTTAATAACACACTAACACTTTCTTTGTGAAAAAATGTTCCCATTTTTTTACCTTCTCTAACGAAAAGCAAGTAACAGGAAGAATAAGATAAAGCAGCCCCTCCCCAGTGTATTTTACACTAGCCAGTTGGTCACTTTTCCTGCTACTGCTTTTCCTTCTGCTTCCTTAGTACGTAAGTTCCAGTCAATCACATTCCACCTAAACCAATGTTTCCATCAGATCTGAATTTGAACTAGATTTAGTCAGCTGAATACATTTTTCCTTGAAGATCTAGGCTTTCAAATTTGTCCAGAAAACTGCAAGCAAATCACTTAACCACAGTTGTGTGCACGTAGTGGAAATTAGAAGGTGGGCCGAGCTGTGTAACATTGCACACATTTCTTGCATTCCCAATTCCTGGAATTTTAATGTGACTTTTGTTTTAGCCCATTTTCCCCTGTTGGTACATGTTAGCCTACACACATGGTGTGCACAATCCTCCCTCCCCCATTAATAAGTATTAGGTGTGCAGTATTAATACATTATGTCTAGATGTTGGGAAGTTATGTTTACTGAATGTATTATGCTCTTCCCATAGTTCTGTTCAGCCATGCTAAGTATCCACTAACCTTAACACTCTGCAAAGCTGAAGTCATGGGAAAATATAAAACCTGTCAAAGACATAAAACCTCCTTGGGGATTAAGAGAACATGGCCCCTTTAAAACCTTGCCCTGAGGCAGAGGAAGTGCTGGTTGTTCTAGGATAGGGGAAGGAGAAAATGAAAGGGAGTGTGTGTCTGGCACTCAAGACAAGAGGGCTTACAGCAAGCAGGCCTTCACATAGTGATGCAGCCGACAACCAGCCTGAAGCCTGGGAGGGACAGAACTAGGGTGACCAGATAGCCCGTTATGGGGGACAGTCATCAAGTTGGCAATGGCAAATGGGACAAATGCCCACTTTTGTCAAAAAAGGGAGGTGCGGATGAACGTTTCGGGGGAGGGGAACCAAAGGAGATGCCAGCTTCTCACCGGTGGCAGGCAGGGCTCTGGCAGGGGGGAGGCCCAGCTCAAGCGAGCAGCGACACCAGCCCCAGCCTTGCGTGGGGGGCAGGCAGGGCTTGGGTGAGCAGCGATGCCAGCCCCCGCGTGGGGAGGGAGGCTCAGGCTAGAGGTTCAGGCCAGACCCACGCTGGGAGGGGGGTTGGGGCTCAGGCCAGTATCCCATTTTCCCTTTGGGAAATATGGTGACCCTAGACAGAATGGTGGACTGGGTACATCCCAGGACAGGAGCCAGGAGGAGCACCCTGCCCAGGAGGAATCACCTGAGAAGGACAAACTGGAGTTGGACCCAGTATCACTGTCACCCAGAGCTGTCTGGGACTGTGAATAGTGGGGCTTGTGACTTTGCATTGGGAATATGGTGGGAAGCTGTTAGCTAGTTAAGTGGGGAGGTTTCACGCTGTGTGGGTTTGCAAAGAGAAGCAGAAATGGGCAGCAGAGGCATTTGTTGGGGAAAATTCACTGGTGCCAAAGATGACCAGGAGCACTCAAGACTCACTGCCGGACTGGAACTCTGCCCAGGTTTCCTGAAGTCTGAGTCTAGACTCATTGCTCAGTGTGAACCCTTTCATACTGTGGTACTACTGGGCCTGTCAGTCCTTTTATGTCCATTGTACTATTTGTGTATGTGTGTGTGTGTTTACTCCGGGGGGGGGGGAGTTGGAACAGGTGCCCCTGGGGTGGAAGGGAGTTTCCCTGCTTTGTTCCTGCATGTGCCTTTTCTTGGCCGGAACTGCCTGCAGAGTGGATTCCATCTTGGCCATGAGGGCGCTATAATTACAGACAAGAAACATGAATGGTCTGCCCTGGTACAAGCTTGGGAGGTATTATAACCCAGGGACCCTAGAGGCCAACTGGCAGAGGACACAGAGGGGGCACAGGGTTTTACAGGGATCCGCTGGGTCGAAGAGCTGCATAATAGGTCACCAAAGGATGGAATGTGAGGTCTGTAGTGAGAGCAAGTACTGATAGCACTATGAAAATAAGAAAGAAAAACTTGTAGCACCTTAGAGACTAACAAATTTATTTCAGCATCAGCTTTCGTGGGTTAGTACCCACTTCATCGGATAGCACTGGTCAGCATAATCACTGCAAAACATACCTACAAATAATATTTAAGGAGCTATGTATTGATACTAAAAATTATGTTCTTAAGGTCTTGGAATTAGGGCAGGTCAACAGGAGGTGACAAACCTCAGAAATGTTCCTTTCAGGCAGGACATAACTGACACTTATCTCCCTGTCTTGCCATTTGTGTATTATACACCCCACAATATATCCTATTTGTATCCAGAGTTAGGTGCGGACTGAGAGACTGCAATATCTACAAGAGAGGAAATCTACAGGAATAAACAACCAACCCGGGGGTTGTCCTGTTTATGAATAAAGACAAATGATGGGTCTGGTATATCTCAGAGTGCAAAGAGACACAGTGAATCCTTCACCTAGGAGGCTAACTGATAGTGTGCCTATATCATGAAAGGTGGGCCATAGCCAGCCTGGCTGTAAAGCGCTGCATGGATTTTGGGTAAGCGTTACTCTACAAGACATGAGAATATCTTGTTAATTAAGTCTAGGCTCTAGAATGCATGTTATGATTTTATTTTTTATCTAACCATTTATTTCCAATACTTCTACTTGCTACTACTTGAACCCTTAGGGTTTGTTACATAAACTTATACTCGATTTCACTATAAACATATTTAAGTGCTGTGTGTTAAGTGGGGCATTGATCTGATGTGGAACTGATAAACTGGGCATACCATTTCTTTGGAAGCAATGGATCTGTGAATATGGCAAGTGTCCAGTGCAGCAGGGGCTGGGCACTTGAGGGAAATGCTCAGAGGGCTCCAGGGTAGGAGTGTGCCAATTGCTAACTTGCAGAGTGAGAGTGGGGCCTGTGAGGTCTAGAGGGGAATGCTGGTGTTTTCCGTGGCTGATGGAGTTGGGGAGTAGACCCCTGGCGGGCACAGGCAAGGGTCTCTCATGCTAAGGGAAGGTGGTAGCGAGGTGACGCACAGCCCTGGATACCCACCGGAAGGAGAACTTAATGGGCAACTGGTTTGGAATCTAGTATCCAAAACAGAGCTAAAGAAAGGCTCACAATGGTACTAGTGAAACAAGATAAAAAGCTGATTGGTAAATTTTAATCTTGGGTGAGATATAAAGTGCTAACAGCTCATAAACTACCTTAAACATGGGTGGGTTTGAATGCATATTGGGGAGCACTCCTTCTGGGCTAGGTGGACTGAATGCTGAGAGAAGTGCTTCCCAGAAGGATTGACAACATATTAACTCTTTCCTTTCTGTGTTGTGCAGCTTTGTCTTCAGCCAAGAAATTTGGCTAAGCTTGATTAATTGGTCTCTTAAACATTCTTAATAATAAACAAGTGTAGTCAAGCAATTGGCTGTACATTTAGCAATGTACTTGTAGACTCCTTGGTGGAATGCAATCAGTATCGCCCTAAGTAAATATCCCACTTCTGTACTGTTCTGTAGCATGCTCTCATGTTGTTAGGCTATTTTCTAAAGTTAAGAATTACAAATATGGCACAACAATAAATATGTTCATATTTAAATTTGCCACTTAGGTGGCTAGTAAAGAGAATAACATTTTTGCAATGTTTTGATATGTATTTTCAGCTGATCTACTTCAAGTAATCCCTAAATAATAGTGTCAACTCTGGATGACTGATGATAGTGTTGCCCCTTCGCCCAAAAGTTTAGCCAACATTCAGTGCCCTGCTGGGATTGTTTCCATTAGAAGAAGAAATTGATGATAGCCAGGTATCTCTAGTACAATTCTGTTTATTTACAATGAATGTACTTGTAACACCAACACACCCCAGTCATTGGCGGGTGGGATTGAACCTGGGACCTTTGGAGCTAAATGCACGAGCCGCTGCTGCATGAACTAAAAACCACATGGCACTTAGCTAAGGCTGTAGAGCAGACTTATTAATTTCTCTTTATGTGGTCTCTGCTCCACTAGATGGGACAGGACACCACACCCAGGAGGTGTGTGGGTTACATACACAAAATCCTACTTCCCTGAGCAAAGTAGGAACAAACAGGAGGTAGTTGTTCAGCAATCCAAGTCCGCTTTCAGCCAGTTCTGTATCCAAAAGAAGCTCTCTTTCTTTTATTCTTCTGAGGGCCATACTGCTAGCACTTCTCTGCCTTTCTGCTGGCTTTCTTGTTCCTCTCATGCACACAGACAATGCAGCTACTACCAAATCAATGTACCAGCTCTTGCATGTTGCATTCAGTTGTGGGCTTGCATGGCCAAACGTCTACACCAGTCTTGCCATGCTGATCCATGGGTTCACTAAAGAACGGGCATTTTATTGCTCCCTCATTTAGTCAGTCAAGGGTGGCTAGCATGCCCATCAGCTTTAACAAGGCTTGCAAAGTCCATGGAACAAAGACACACTTGGTGGCAGATACCAACATCCTCCAGCGTAACAACACCAATTAAACTCATACAAACGATGACATTTTAAAATTGTATCTTTATCTTTGAAGGGATGAAGTGATTCCCTCCTTGACAAGACTGACTTATCACTTTGAGGCTGAGAAGATATGTATACTCAATATTCCCTTGGAGATACTATTTGTGTTGTATAAACTGATTGTCAAAAGGTTAGAGAGGATATTAAGGAATTTAAAAAACTTGTCCTGTTAAGGAAAAAGGGACAAAAGGGTGAGCAAAGAATAAATGGAGAGGTAGGGAAATGATGCAGACAGTAAACTGGAAGAAAGAGTTGGGAACTAATTCTGCTTCCACTGAATGCAGTCCCATTCACTAAGCTTCTTTTCAAATCTACATTTGATATGAAGAAGAGGAACTCAGGCAATTAGAACGCTTACTTCAGTAGAGTTATATACCAGTGTAAACCTGGTGTAATTAAGTGGAAAATTAGGGCCCCTGAGATTTAAATTCAATTTTGGGTCAGACCAGGAGCGAGGGCTATGGGAGGGAACTAGGATGGGGTGTTCTCTTTGACAGAAGACAATCAGAATGTTTGCTGCAGCATGCTGTACTGTTTGGAGCTTTTTCACGGAATTGTGGCTGTCCCCAGAACACTTGCCTTGCAGTAGTCAAACCTGGAGGAGATGAATGTGTGGACTGCTATGGCCAGGCCCACAGCCAATAAGAAGTTGGGCAGTTTCCTTCTCAGAAGATGGTAAAAGGCATTTCTAACTATTGAAGCCATTTGGGAGCAATGAACAGTGTAAAAGAGCCTGATACAATGTATCACCTTGACAATCGGAGGGCAGATGGCCATTGATGGTAGACATCTGGGCCATGCTTATTCATGGTAGGTGCAGATTCTGTGCTGTGGTTCTGGAGCGGCGGAAGTAATAGGAGCTGCTAGGCGCTCAGCACTTTTGGAAATCAGGCCACTTCTTAGATGCCTGAGACCGATGGGCTTTAAAAGCATTATCTGCACAGACTAGAAATTAGAAAAAGGAATTAATCACAGTATATATATCAGGGACTATTTTCTTCACCAAGAGTTAGTAATATATGGAATTTATTAGCAGCAAAAGTTGCAGGTTTTGTAAGAAACAGTATGACAGTGTCCTGAGGGAATAGAATTATATAAGAGAATGAATTTAGATTAGGAAATAGCCTTTTAATGCCTTCCATTCTTATGATACACTATCAGCAATGTGAAATGAAAATGCAAGCGGTACAGAAACATTTTCTATGGTATCTTAGTTCACTGTGTTTATTCCCTGTAAGCAAAATCTAAATGCAAAATTGATGTGTGTTCTATATGAAAGATTAAAATCTTAATCCTAGTGGATATACATCAAAGTGAGCAGAGAACGCTAAAGCAGAACTGATAAAGATGAGCTCCTTAAAGCTCCATTTCACAGCATCATGACTTTTTGGAGTCAAGCTTTAAAGAGATTGATCTGGTAGCTTGAGAAGATCTTGGGACAACACATTGGGCCAGTTCTGTACCTACCGAAGTCAATGAAAGCTTTGCCACTGATTTGAGTGGATACAGGATCAAGCCCATCTCTTTGTTACAAAAATAAATTGTACAGAAGAAAACTGGAAATGTTTCATAGCACCGTAACAAAGCAACTTCAAGAGGTTATGTGTTACATGACATTCACCTCGTGGCGAGGTTAGATTTTCATTAAAAACAACTGTGAGGCACAGAATATTTTCTATGCAATAAGTTAGGGCCTGATCCTGCAAACATACTCTCACAAGTACACCCATCAAAGTCATCCTAAGAATGTCCTTGTGGTTAACTGAACATTGGTATTTTACTGTGAGTCACTAGATGCTTATAAAATACATTTCTTCATAAAGAACCAATGAAATTGTTCAGTTTAATGAAAAGCAATGCAAGTTACCATAATAGCTGTCAGAAAAGTATGAGCTCTGCAATAGTCAGGCTGCCTGCTAGAAAATTTAGTAATCCCCCATTGTCCTGTATGCTGTAACCTCTCTCTGTGGCAAAAAAAGAGATGAGTAAACCAAACCTGTAAGACAAAGATGTACTGTTACCACAATCTGCATAGTTTGCCAATGGAAAACCATTTACTATCTCACTAGGTACTTATAGGGCCCTCATCAGCAGATAGCAGAGCACTTCCTACCTATTTATAGACTTATCCTTGCAACATCCATGTATGGTAGGGGAGTATTATTCTCATTTTACACGTAGGGAACTGAGATGCAGTGATTAAGGGCCATTTTGCCCTGTGCGCGACACACACCTCATGGCTCACATCATGAGGTGCGAGAAAGCAGCCGGGGCAGGGCTGTTTCTCCCCTATTTCATGAGGCGAACCCTTGAGTGCGTATCCCACAATGCACTAGCCAGCACAGCTGAACCAGATCTGCTACTAGAAAAGACTGTACTGGTAGTAGATTACTTCCTACATGAACCAAGTGTTTGTATGGAGGGGAGAGGGGTGGAAGTGGGGAGTGAATTCTGACCCTTGAAAGTCAGTTACTTTCCTGGTTTGAATTGCTGCCAAGCTTTGTTCTGTTCCCTGCATGATGCTATGCAAATTATCTAATGAGCTAAGTTGCATATTTGCCTATAACAATAAGCAAGCTTATGGTGAACACCCCCTGTGTATGGGGAGGTGGTGGAGCTGTACAGAACTTGGCGGCTGTGGAGGGGAGTGGCTGAGTGCTCAAGAGCCTGTAGTGGGTATAGCTGGTTGGGTGGCATGCGGATTGGAGAGTAGGTGGGTGTGGGAGCTGCTGGGGGCAGGGGAATTCCTGGGGGGTACAGGATTCTGGAGGGGAAGAAGGTGCAGGGGCTGCTGATGGATAGGCTTCTGGGGGGTGGGGAGGTAGGTGTTGGGGGCTTCCAGGGAGGAAAGAGCTGTTTAAGGGTTGGGGGCTGTGTTGGCGAGAACCTGGTGCAGCAGGCTGCAGGGAGCTTGTATCAGGCATTCTGAGCGACCTCCCCAGCTGCTGTGTTCTGCTTCCACCGCCTCTGGGCAGCTGCTGTTCCTGGCCTTGATCCCTCAGGAAAAGGAGGCGCCTGGCTGCGTGCTCATCGTGCGCCACAGCGGTCCCTACTGGCCAACAGGCACAACTTCACACAACTGCCTGCTGCCTTCCTGCAGCTCAGCCAGTTGCTTGAGACTGGAGCGGAAGTGTTGGAATGTGTGACAGAGGTGTCAGATGTGACTCTTGTGCTATATGCATGACCCTGGGCAGCCCTGGGTCTGTTAAATTTAAATGTAGCCCTAAGTGACTTGACCAAGGGAAGAAGTCGGGGGTCGAGCTATGAAGTGAAATCAGATCTCCTGCATCCTAGTGCAGCGCTGTAACCCCAGACTACATCCTTTCCCTGGGAGCCCTGCACACAAGAGCCTTTTCTTTGCTTATGGAAAAAATGTCTTTTAGAAATAAATGTAAAAGGAAAAAATCCCTTGGAGCACTGAGCCTACTATCTGAGCCGCACTCTAATTCACCACCTGGGAAGTTACAAGGGAAACAACCACCTCTCTGGCAGCCAGAGGCTCTTCTGAAGATGAGCAGCCACCTGGCAGCTGTTACAGTCTGATTAGCAAATATCAAGTTATCTGGCTGTGCACCAGAATGATAAAGTCCCAGTGGTGTAAAATAACTCTTCTGACACCAAGATCCGTCCCCCAGATAACAGACTGAACGCAATACATCATACAAGTGATGCCATTATACCTCATACAGCCTCTCACTACAGCTCAGGCTAATGCAACAGCAGGAGCCTATGTCTCTGAAATATCCCACCTGAAATTAAACTAAACTCCTTTGTTACAATCTGCGAGACAAGTAAGGGGTAAAATTAATACAGACTGGGCAAAATCAGAATGATCTGTAATAATGCGGTGTGTGCATGTGGTTTTTTTTTCCAGGGAGTTTGACTCTGAAGCATTTTGTAAGCTATCTGCAGTGTTCAAAGCTTCCCAGCTAAACTGGACTGCTGAGCAGTATATTTGATTCCCAGGGCAGAATTAACATGACCCTACCTAGACTGACTGGTTAGCTAGAAATGTCTAGGCTGGCTGTGAAAACTGAATATGCTAAAGAGTAACTTGCCTAAGCTTTAGCACACAAAGGATCCATGAAGGGATAACACTGACTTCAAAGATAGGCAAGTTGCTCTGAAAATTAAATCCTATTGCGTATGACGACAGCTGGGGAACCCAAATAAGAAGATTAGTTGAAAGTATATAGTAAGATTTAGCAAGTAGGCAATTCTTATTTGAACCTGGAAAGCATTTTGGGGGAAAATAGCATGGTATCGAAGTTGATCTTCACTTAGAACGGACAGGACATTACAAAACAAATGAGAGATTACAAAGGGGGAAAAGGATGTTTATAAATAAATTTTTATTTACAAACTAAAAGTAATCTCATTACTACTGCTCCCTGGCAGATTGCCCCCAGTAGGGCTGGAAATTGTCAAAAGCTAAAACCTCAAATGAGTTGAAAATTAAGATCCGGGCACATTGTTCCATTACAGGACTCTCATCTGAGTTGCTTTCTGCTTAATTTGTTTTTACATGTGAACCTTTGTGTATTTCTGCTGAGCCTGGATGCTTCATGTTGATGAGGCCTGAGACAAGTTGCTTGAGTAGACAAGTATCAGAGGGGTAGCCGTGTTAGTCTGGATCTGTAGAAGCGACAAAGAGTCCTGTGGCACCTTATAGACTAACAGACATATTGGAGCATAAGCTTTCGTGGGTGAATACCCACTTCTTCAGATGCATGCAGTGGAAATGTCCAGGAGCAGGTATAAATATGCAGGGAAGAGTCAGGCTAGAGATAACGAGGTTAGTTCAATCAGGGAGGATGAGGCCCTCTTCTAGCAGTTGAGATGTGAACACCAAGGGAGGAGAAACTGCTTTTGTAGTTGGCTAGCCATATAGTCTTTGTTTAATCCTCAGCTGATGGTGTCAAATTTACAAATGAACTGAAGCTCAGCAGTTTCTCTTTGAAGTCTGGTCTTGAAGTTTTTTTGCTGCAGGATGGCTACCTTTAAAAGTAGACAGACAACCTTTAGTCTCTGGGTATAGACTAAAAGTAGGGCTGTCAATTAATCGCAGTTAACTCACGCGATTAACTCAAACATATTAATTGTGATTAATTACATTGTTCTACAATAGAATACTAATTGAAATTTATTACATATTTTTGATGTTTTTCTACATTTTCAAGTTTGATTTCTATTGCAGCACAGAATACAAAGTGTACAATGCTCACTTTATATTATTTTTATTACAAATATTTGCACTGTAAAAATGATAAACAAAAGAAATAGTATTTTTCAAGTCACCTCATACAAGTACTGTAGTGCAATCTCTTTATCATGAAAGTGTAACTTACAAATGTAGATTTTTGTTACATAACTGCACTCAAAAACAAAACAATGTAAAACTTTAGAGCCTACAAGTCCACTCAGTCCTACTTCTTGTTCAGCCAATCACTAAGACAAACAAATTTGTTTACATTTACGGGAGATACTGTTGCCTGCTTCTTATTTACAATGTCACCTGAAAGTGAGAACAGGCGTTCGCATGGCACTTTTCTAGGTGGTGTTACAAGGTATTTACGTCCCAGATATGCTAAACATTCATATGTCCCTTCATGCTTCTGCCACCATTCCAGATGACATGCTTCCATGCTGATGATGCTCATTAAAAAAATAATAAAATTTATGACTGAACTCTATGGGGGAGAATTGTATGTCTCCTGCTCTGTTTTACCCACATTCTGCCATATATTTCATGTTATAGCAGTCTCAGATGATCACCCAGCACATGTTTGTTTTAAGAATACTTTCACAGGGAATTTGACAAAATGCAAAGAGGTCCCAATGTGAGATTTCTAAAGATAGCTACCGCTCTCGACCCAAGGTTTAAGAATTTGAAGTACCGTCCAAAATCTGAGAGAGACGAGGAGTGAAGCATGCTTTCAGAAGTCTTAAAAGAGCAACACTCAGATGTGGAAAGTACAGAACCCGAACCACCAAAAGAGAAAATCAACCATCTGCTGGTAGCATCTGACTGACTCAGATAAATGAAAATGAACATGCATTGGTCCATTCTGCTTTGGATTGTTATCAAGCAGAACCCGTCATCAGCATGCACGCATGTCCTCTGGAATGGTGGTTGAAGCTTGAAGGGACATATGAATCATTCGCACATCTGGCACGTAAATGTCTTGCGATGCCAGCTACAGCAGTGCTATGCGAACGCCTGTTCTCACTTTCAGGTGACATTGTTAACAAGAAGCGAGCAGCATTGTCTCCTGCAAATGGTAACCAAACTTGTTTGTCTGAGCGATTGGCTGAAGTAGGACTGAGTGGACTTGTAGGCTCTAAAGTCATACATTGTTTTATTTTTTAATGCAGTTTTTTGGTATATAATTCTACATTTGTAAGTTCAACTTTCATAATAAAGAGATTGCACTACAGTACTAGAATTAGGTGAATTGAAAAATATTCTTTTGTTTTTTACAATGCAAATATTTGTAATAAAAATAAATGTAAAGTGAGCATTCGGTAAATGTACACTGTGCATTCGGTGTTTTAATTGAAATCAATATATTTGAAAATGTAGAAAACATCCAAAATATTTAAATAAATGTTATTTTATTATTGTTTAACAGTGTGATTAATCACAATGAATATTTTTAAATACATGATTAACCATGATTAATTTTTTTAATCGCTTGACAGCCCTAACTAAAACATTTATTTTCAGCATAATAGCCCTACTATGGGTCTCTGAGTCTATTGAACAAGATCACCTGCATATTAAAATATCCATGCTTCTTAGATCAGATATTGTTTGAAAAAAATCAAATGAGCCAAAGCAGCAAAGTGTAATAATATTTTTAGGTGTTTGGCATAGTGAAATAATTGGAATGGCATCTGGAATAGAAAAGGATTTATCAATAATGGGATCTCTCTCCCTCATGCCATCATTAAAGTTCTCTCTGGTATGTCACAGTTATTTCAGAGCGAATCCTCTGCTAATTAGTTTCAGTTTCCCTAGGGAAAAGATTTGACCTTATTTTTTTCTTTCCTGCCCCTGAGAACATATTTTCACACTTTTCATCTGAATCTGCTGACTGCCTCAAATCAGTGGAGTATGTCAGAATAATGAAAGCCCCAAAAGTGATGGCATTGCCCCTCCTGCTCTCTAGGAAGTAGTGGACTAGCTTTTTGTTTTTATACTTCCCTGCATGTTCACTGTGTAGGAAATAAACTTGTGTGTGTTTAAAAACATTCAGGTGTGGTTGTTGTTGACATCTGAGAGAGAGTTGGAAAACTGACATACAAAGACACCTCTTCAGAGCCAATTTATAGCAGTGAGTGAAGCTCAGACAGTATCTGACTCAATTGGTAATGCTTACCCTGAGGAGTCTCCACTGATATTCAGGCCTCTTTTCATCCCCCTAGTGATATTGCCCTTTCAAGATCAACAGCATGACTTGAAAACAAAGGGTGACTTATTATGGTAGAATTACTTGGTTGCACTACCATTGATTCAAACGGATGTTCGTTCCTAGTTTTCCTTGAATAATACTGGAATGTCTCTAACTCCTTCATAGCTTCAAAGGCTACATATCCTAAGCAAAATACTCTACTGCCCTCTTGTCGCCCCCACCACACTTTGACCTAATTCAAATCTGGTTTCTTTCTAACAGGAGGTTATTCAGAAGAAAACTAGGAAAAATAATCAAGAAATAAGTAAATATGCAGTGAAAAAAAATAAACCACTCAAGCCAAAGTATTTCTATTCCTCTTATGAATTATACCAAAGAATATATTAATTGTGAATTTTAATTTTTTGTTAAATGAAGCTCATCCAAAGGCCACTGAAGTCAATAGGCTACAAGGGAGCTCTCCAAATCACAATAAAAGTTAATCAAGAAAGCTTTTCCACACTCCTCAGGAGACAGATCAGAAAGTCACCTGGATGCTCTTGCCCTCTGCATTTTATATTCTTGTTCTTTCCTTTGATGATACAGCTGTCATAAAATAAAAACTTCCTCTTGTTGCTGTTATCCATATGTAGAGTAAGAGTGGGGAGACCTGGAAAACATGTAAAAAAGCATTAAAAAAACCCCTCCATCTGGTTTGAACAGTCTAATGACCACAAACGACACTGAATCAGGCAGAAGGCAGAAAAGAAGGGATCAGATTCAGTCTAGAATCTGAAGAAAGGCGTCTGCTAATAAAAAACAGGATCTCTGTAGGGGGAGCGGAATGCAGGAGGTTGTGACAACAGATAGCTGTCACAATCACCCCTCTGCTGGCGGATCAGAAGGAGAGCAGTACAGCAGTAAAAGTGCTTGGAGCTGGCCAAAGTGGGGAATAATTAGCAGTGATTTGGCACATCTCCTCAGTAGCCTATACTGGCAGGGTTCCCTGGAGGCTCCAGTGACAACTGAAAGCAGTCCTACTCCACCAGAAAATCCAAGGGAGCACAAACTATGACAACATTGCCTGCCCCCCAGGGCCGGTACAACCACTAGGCGAACTAGGTGGCTGCCTAGGGCGCCAAGTGGTTGGGGGTGCCCAAAAGTGCGCTCAGGGGAGGAGGTGGAGTGGAGGTGAGCTGTGGTGGGGGGCGCACGGGGAGGGCTGCCCACAGCAAGTAACGGGGTTGGGGGCGCGCAGGGAAACTGCTCCCCTCCCCAGTTCACCTCTGCTCTGAACCCTCCCCTGAGTGTGCCGCCCCTGCTCTAATTCTCCTCCCCTCCCAGGCTTGCCGCGCCAAACAGCTGATTGGCGCCGCAAGCCTGGGAGGCAGGAGACGTGGAGCGGCGCCAGCGTGCTCAGGGGAGGAGGCGGAGCGGAGGTGAGCTGGGGTGGGGAGCTGCCGCAGGGCTCCTTGGGCTGGAAGGGGGGCACAAGGTGGAAGTTTCGCCTAGGGCGCGAAATATCCTTGCACCGGCCCTACTGCCCCCCCCTCTGATCAGGGGCAGCCCCAAGCACCAGTGCAGCAAGCCTGGGGTGGCAAGCCGTGGGGGGCGGCGTGATGGTCACTGCGAGGGCGGCAGTCAGGCAGCCTTCGGCGGCATTTCCGGTCTCGTGGATTCGGCGGTGGGCACGCCGACGGCACGGGACCGGCAGATCACCCACAGAAATGCCGCTGAATCCGCATGACTGCCGTGCTTGGGGCGGCAAAAAACATAGAGCTGCCCCTGCCTCTGATGGTCCCTCTCCAGGATACATGGAAGATAGATGGCACAGAGAGATGTATAATTACAATTTTACATGTCCCTTCTTGGTGAGGAGATTGGTGAAAAGGACTAAGACTTCCACTCTTGTCTGTTTCAGTCATGCCCTACCCATACAAAGCCATGTGTCAGGCATAGTGTGTGATTTTTCCACACGTGCAGTTTGAGCAGGCTGTCCTTGTTTCTCCTGGGGAGACCTTGCCACAGCTGTTTGGACCCTTGTGACCTGATGCTTGATTATTGGAATTTCTCTTATTAGGGCTGTAATCAGCACATCTGTTCCTGCAGCTTGTTCAGAAACTGTGACATTATGCCAGCTTGTATTTTGTACACTGGTTGTCTGTAAAATAGCAGGTATGCTTTAACTTGGCACTACAGCTTAATACCCTAGGCCCTGGCTACATCTGAGACCTCCTTCTTGAGCCTCCTCCTGACTCACATCTGCATTCAGACAACTCCATTGCACCTGAAGTTAAGGAGGAAGGATGGACTTGTGATTAAGACTGGAACTCAGGAGAGTGGGGATCAGTTCCCATCTCTCCTGTACAGCACAGAAAACTATATTAGGATAAAAATACCAAGGTTGCTTTACAATACAGACTTATGGAGGCTTGTGATATTACTTTTGCTCACCATCCTCACCTAGCTATGCCCCTTGAGAGTTACCGGCTCCCAGTGCAAAGTGAACAAGCAATTAACTCTTAATGCCTCTACAATGCTCCAAATGCTAATTTGCTTCTGCTTTATCTCTAGAGAAATTTGCAAAAAAACATGAACTCCTGAACAGGCATCAATAATAATTTCATTTGAAAGTGTTAGCTTACAGGCACTGTTTGCCTGAAAGGCAGCCTTTTCCTACTGCACCAAGACAGTCATTTTGTTTGTTAGCAAAAGGATTAGTTCCTAATAAGATGGTTTCATTTTTTAAGCTGATGTAATAAATATTGACACATTTCTACATCACTGTAAATAGTGCTTTCAAATGTATCATAATATTAACCAATCTCCTGCAAAAAAAAGTCAGGATATAGCTCTCTGTTCATAGACTCTAAGGCCAGAAGGGACCATCATGATCCTCTGACCTCCTGCACATCATAGGCCATAAAACCTCATCACTCCTGTAATAGGCCCATAACCTCTGGCTGAGTTACTGAAGTCCTCAAATCATGATTTAAAGACTTCAAGACATAGAGAATCCACCAGGCATCATTTCAAAACCTCAATGTCCTACTGATACTTTATCAATATTAAAATGTATATTTAACAGTAAGATTGCTAAGCCAGCACACATAAGCCAATACACCTGCAGAGAAGCAGCAGCATCAAATTTTGGGCTTGTCCTGAAAATTTCATTAAAAAAAAGAATGATAGTAGCTTAAATATTGATACTGCTAATTCCATGGAGAGTGGTGTGCATAAACCAAGAGAAGCCTGCATCTGTTAGAAAAAAAGCCGACGGGCGGGGGCAGTTCTCACTTCAGGGCAGCTGAAAAGCTTCCTTGATCTTGTTATGTTTCACAGCATACAAACAGAAATTAGATAAATATCACAGAAATGTACGGCTGGAAAGGACCTTGAGAGGTCATCTGTTCATCCCCCTGAGCTGAGGCAGGACCAAGTTAACCTAGACCATCCAACAGGTGTTTGTCTAACCTGTTCTTAAAAACCTCAAAGACAGGTTTCCACAGTTTCCCTTGGTAAGCTTATTCCAGTGCTTAACTATCCTTACAGTTAAGAAAGTTTTTCCTAATATCTAGCCTAAATCTCCGTAGCTGCTGGTTAAGCCGATTACTTCTTGTCCTACCTTCAGTGGATATGGTGTACAACTGATCATCATCCTCTTGGTAATAGCCCTTATCATATTTGAAGTCTTATCAGGTCCCCCTTACCTCCAGGTCTATGTTTCTTAAGACTAAATCTACTGTTGCCTCTTTTTCACATGAGTGGCAAATCAAAGTTCAGGGCCCTGGGGATGGTCTAGTTGGACGTAGAAATTGATGGACTCTGGTATTTTACAAGGAATGTACAACGTGCTGCTTCTCCAAATGCAGGAGGCACCGAGAACAAAAAGAGAAGTTTCTTAGTTACAGCCCCCAAGTCTCTTTAGTCAACAGATCCAAAAGCTCTCTCTCTAGCTTTTTTCCAGGGCCACACTGTGCTCACAGGCTGCTGCTTGGCTTTCCGTCTGGCTCTTTCTCTATTCTGTGTGTTCTCAGTTTCTGTGCATTGTCTTCGCTCATCCCCTGGCCCCCAAATCTGGTCACAATACCCAGTGGACCTTCTGCCCATAGTGCTAGTTTCTGGGCAAACTAGTAGGGCTTGTTTTAGGTGTGGCCCTTCTTACAACTGTCTTGTTCACACCCCATCTCAAAGAGGTTTGCTAGAGGTCCTCGCACGCTTTGGTACAGAGCCCCCTAACAAGCAGGGGCCAGAACTGCTCCCTCCCAAGCTCTTAAACCAACAGCTTGCAATTCCAACATAGGCCTCAATATGCCACACATCTGGGCTCCTATTATCAGAGATTGGTCCAGGAGCTTGCCATTATAGAACTACCCTTGCATCAGTTTCTGGAGGAGGGAAAGTGTTTCTGCTAGACTGATGTCCATGAAGAAGGAACCATGAATCAAAGGAAGCCTTCGTCAACTCTCCTGTTTGTGTTTTCCCTGATCAGTCTAGCATGTTATCCTAGGTTCTGATGTAAATAATGTCAGAGATAGAGCTGTGTTGTCTATGAGAAGCTGAGATGCTGAACAAATGGTAGGCCTTTTACAGCTAGGAACCTTTACAATCTCACATGTAGGTACCTTCAAATGTGATATGTTCAAGCGGGTCCCTTTCTGGGAGTAAAAATCTCTGAGAGAATGACAGCAACAGGTGAAAGGCAACATTTTCCTAGCACTCAGAATCACATAACCAAGGCCATGAGGAGTTATGATGTTTTTAATTATGAGCCAAGTATATGTTCTTACCACAGCATTTTAATGTGTGGGTGTGGATAAGAAAGAAGGACATTAGTTGAAAGCAGTGCCTGAGTTAATCAGCGGCCACAGAAGCAGTTGGGCTGGATATTTTGAATAGAAAGCTGTTTTGTTGGAGCCCTGAAATGCAGTTGGATGTGCTAGAAAGACTAGCTATTTTGCTGCTTCTCTATGTTTGGAACTATGTGCATATTGTAAATAAAACAGAGGAAGAAAAAGTGTCCTGAGTCAACAACCATGCAATTCTCTCCCAACAAGGAATTAGCCCAGTCTAGAAGCCTAACTTTTTTCTTGTCCTCTTGGAAGCTAGGACAATGGCTACACTTGGAAAACTGTGAACAAAGCTAGAAACTCATCTCTGGATGCTGATGACAGAATAAGTACCTGAAGCCCTTCAAATGTATTACACAGATACTTTGTATATTACACAAATGGGTGGATTTAAAAATTTAATTCATGGTTGTAATGACACAGCTGTGCAATGCAAAATCCTATTTAATTCATGGGTGTGATCTCACTACAGTGAATTATACATTTTAGTGCTGTGAAAATTAGTCAATTCAAATACAACTACTGGCTAAGCTCATGTTTTTATGGCACCACCGGATAAGTGTCAACTTTTAATATATATTTTTAATTTAAAAATCTAATTGGGAGTTTTTATTGTTCCCAATTAATCTCGCTGAATGAAATATAATTCCATGCTGATTCTTTTAATTGCCCATATCTGCATATTTTACTTCTTGCAGAATGTTCTCACCCAATCAGTTCTGAGTGGGCCAAGTTATCCTTTCCTGTTCTGGGTGCAGTAAAGGAAGGGATGTCACCACCTTTGCACCTTTTGAATTCTAGTCCCTGTTGGGGACATGCCTAGCCCATTTAATTTGTGTCCCCTCCCCTCCTCCAGTTAATATAGATTTTGATCACTTAAGCACCCAGCCCCTAATTCTCATATGCAACCAAGCTCTGTTAGCATAAGATCCAAAGCAGGGGTGGAAATTTTTTTTTTTAATTCTTAGGTCAGATTATTATTATTTGTATTGTGATAGTACCAAGGAGCCTGAGTCATGATGCAGGACCATATTGTGCTAGGTGCTGGCTACTGTCTCATTAATACAAGTTAGAGCAGCCACAGAGCTGCCCTAGCTTGTACCCTTTTGCTTATTATGGTTCCAAGAGACTGTTATAGCAGCCAGTAACAACTGGAGGCTAGAAGCACTCAAACTATGCCCCTACATGTCCTCTGCAAAGGGGTCCTTGGTGTAGAGCTGATACGGCAGGTGTTGCCACATGAGAACTCCCCAGGCATCCAAAGAAGGGGCTGCTGTGTGACTCCTTTATGCCAGCTTAAAGGGTTACAGCTCAATGATTTGGACCCTTTATCTCCTCAGTTATTTTTAAGCTTACTCATTCACTCAGCCAATGATAATGTGATGACTCTCTCAAGACACTTCTCACCTATATCACTAATCTCTCCCAATCTATTGTATTTCTACGTAGTACCCACTGGAATAAGATGGGAGGGAATTAACTTGACTATACAGGACCAAATTCTATCATCATATATGGACATTCAAATCCTGTCCAAGTCATTTCAAGCTATGCATGCATTAAGCAGAATTTGGCGCTCAAAATTTTGAGAGATTAAATCATATGAACAGCTACAGTACTTTAATCTGTTCGATCTCAATCCTTTTACGCACTACTTGGGTGAGTGGTGAGGAAAGATGGAATACTTGATGAGTGTGTGCTTACATGCTTACACAGCTGTCCTGGTGAACAGGCAGATAAGCATTGCTAAATTGTTCATGGGATTCAAACCTTAATCACACTGACCCAGTTCAACAAACAAAAGGTCTGAGTAAAGACAAGGAATGCGTCCTACATTGACTTGGGCAGGAAGAGACCAAAAATGCATCTGGCTACAGAATTTCATTTCATACCACTTCTGTGTTCTAAATCTAGATGGATTCCTTCTAATCTGTAGCTCCAGCTCTTGCTACTTTATTCAGACTAACTCCTGTATATATCAGCAACATTTAGAAATACAAGAAAATAATCTATGCAAATGTTATTTGGGTATTTAAATTTCAAAACACAACAAAGGGAAAGGATAATCCAGTTTGCTGCTGATTCTTCTACAATGTGATCCAGTAGCTCCATCTACTGTTAATATATGGCATTCATTCTGTTTATGAAGGGTAAATGTTTCAGAAGCACTAAGAAGTGACTAAGGAGCCTAAATTCCATTGAAAGACAATGAGACAGACTCAAATTGTTTACGTGCTTTTGCAGATTTTACTCCAAATGTCCTACACGGGAAAAAGTAGAAATTTAAAATTCTAGTTTACATTCTAAACCTGTTACTATATCATTTTTACAAAATGAGTAGTCTTGTGTACTTTGGGGCCAACCTTACTTTAGTACCTAAGTACTTAACTGTGAAAAATATTTCAGGAAACAACCACCACCACTACAATAGTAAATAATCTGGTATATAGGGAAGTCAATCATTTGATTCCAGTGAGGAACAAAAATTAAGAAAATTGATATTTGATAGAATTTATGACCAAAAGTGCTAAATATTTTCCTGTTTCAGAAGGGGGTAATCGAGACTGCGGAAATGCAAATGAAATAGGTACAGAAGGTCACAAATAAAGTTAACTGGTAATCGGAGCAGAGAGAAGTGTACTTACAATCAGCCTAGGTTCAAGTTCTGATATGCATTTATAAAACAGGAGAGGTAAGATAGAACTTCCATTATACTAAACCTTTCCTTGACGCCAGATACAAACTTCTTTGCTCCATCTGGACGTTCACAAGCTATTCAGGCTGCTGTTAGCAGTGCTTTCTGGGTTTGCTGGGATAACTCACATAGACCTGGTCTACACCACAAAGTTTTTCCAGAATAATTATGTTGGATAGGAGTGGGAGAGTGGGGAGGAGGAAAGTCACAACCCTTAGCTATGTCAGCAAAACTTCCAGTGTAAACACAACTTCTGTCAGCACAGCTAACATCGTTCTGGGAGGTAGCGTTGCTATGCTGGCAAATGAACTCCTTCTGCAGGCTTACGCTGCGGGTATGCTGGCAGCTCCACTGGCATAACTGAGCTGGCCAAGGGTCTGTAGTGTAGACAAGTCCTAAAGTTCTGAAGCATAGACGTAAGCATAGTATTTCATTTGTATCCTTTATTGGCTCAGCCAACCTCAGGATGTCCTTTGGTCACTAGTAAATTCTTAAACTTGAAAAGGATAACAGAACCTTGAACAATAATCTCCATGAGTTTATAAGGAACACATGCTACCAGATCCATGTTCACTTTTATTAACAGAATCATGTAATAGTGGAGTAAAGAAATCAGTAGGTCGTCTTCTTGAGGGAGGAGAGGCCCCAGACTGAGCAGAGAGGCAATTGACAGCAAGGACTCTGGAAAGCTTGGTGCTAAGGGGAAACAGGCTCCTATGTTAGTTGTAAGGAGACTAAAACAACTAAAATTCTATTTAAAGTAAGCTTGTATAACCTCCTGTCCACTTAGAGTTAAAGCCCAGCTTAAAATGGCCAAGTGGCAGATGTATGCATCCAGTGCAAGCATCTTGAGGGCAGAATTGGTGATATGGAGGAGCAGAGAGAATCAGAACTATTTATAGGGATGGCATATAGGGGACCCACCTCAGAACTAACTACCCCAGTTCTCCTTTTGAAGGAGCAAGTCCTATGATAGGAAGGGACTTAAGTGGAATGGAGGAATACACCCCATATATAAGTCCCAGCTTCTGAGTGAGATAGAGGAGGCTTTCACATTGGGGAGGCTGCTCCAAAGGATGGTGTTACATTTGGGAGTCAAGCTGTGGTAGTAGAGCATTTGACCCTCAGGAATATAGACTGATGTGGTGACTGTGACACTAAGCACCACTGTATTCATACCCTACACACTGTTGTAGCAATATCTCTACAAAATATGTCTTGTGAAGTATCATTTGAAAATTAATAACTCACTGATCATTAATATTCTTGTGTGATGTATGTATGCAATGTGTATTAAGAGTTATGAATATATGCTGGAATTATGACTAAGTGTGTGCAAACCAGGTATGTTGGGGGAGATATTAAACAGGTCTATGTTAGACAAAGGAATGCGTATTTGATTCTCTCACCAGCTCAACATTCAGGCAAAGACAATGAACGTCCATATTTACATATAAGCAGAAACAGAACCAATTTGCACTTTGGTAATCAAGTGGGGGAAGAGAGCTTGGTGCTTCCTTTATTACCAGATGCCATGTTGCCTTCCTCACAGCTTGAATAAACTTTACTTTGAGGGCCAACCCTGAGAAGAATCCCTTTCAAAGTTTTACTGGTTTATAAAGACTAGAGGGACTGAACTTCAAGTGATAAGCAATTGAATCAACTGATTGTATGCAATATTACTGTATTATAAGAGTATATGAAGTGAGGTCATTACTGAAAGCTAATGATACACCGGTGACTGATGTCATTGTGAAATTTATGTATTAACACTATGTAAGGAACTATGGATACTCATTGATATTAGACTGTACAGTCTGCCCAGACAGGAGGGAATGTCACAGCTATCTATCTGTTTCCTATGTAAATTAAGCATGGTGGAATCAGAAACAAAGGAAGCCCTATTTACATAGAAATCATATGCGGGGGATGGGAAGCCCATAGGAAGGGGAGAATAATATGTCCGCTTCCTGGTGGACACAGCAAGCTAAGCACACAGGAGGGCTTCCTGCCTCCTGAAGCAAGGTCATTGAACTTTGGGAGATATAAGCAAGGACAGAAAGCCATTTTAGACATCAATCACTAGACAGTCACAAAGGAACATATTGGTGATGTGAAAAGGTATAGAAGAGAGGTCCTAGAAGCTAAAATTAGTTTGATAGGAAGAAAGCTTAAGCACACAGCTTCAGGAAGGACCAATCAGAGCAACTGTCAGGGAGTAATACTGTATCTGAAAGATTCCATAGAATTTAGTGAGATAAAATTCTGAGTGAAGAGGACAACACAGGATTATGCGGCTGGGCTCAAGATCAGGAAAGTGATACTGAGAACACACTTGGAAGCAAGAGAAGAGAAGCAAAGTCCAATAAAACAATAATGGGCAACTTCAACTTCTTGCACATGAATTGGCCAAACATCACAACAGGACAAGAAGCAATTAGAGAAGCAATTTCTTAACACCTTAAACAATAGCGTATGGGATGGTGAGTATTATGGTACACAAGAGGAGAGACTTAACGTAGTCCTAAGTAACGTGCAGGACTTAGTTCAAGAAATAAGTACTGCTTTGTGACTAAGTTTATAAAAACAAAATGGAAGCTAGTCAAAAAGGCCCTAATGTCAAAAGAAATTAAAATGCTTAGATCTGGCACAGATGTTACTTAAAAAAAAAAAGGAGTTCAAAAAGCTATACATTACTGTTGCGCCTAGAAGCCCTAGTCACAGACCAGGACCCCATTGTGCTAGGTGCTGTACAAACCCAACAAAAAGACCATCCCTGCCCCAAAGCACTTATTCTCTAAGTACATTACTCTAAATAAAAAGGGTAGGTAGCAGGAAGGCAAGAAGAAAACCAGCTAAATGGCAAGCCTCAAGAAGTTATTTAAGCCAAGCAGGATTCCTTCTGAAAATGGAAATCCACTTAGAAAGGAACATAGGCTATGGTGGATATTTAAAAAACAAGTCACCAGGCCCAATTGGCACACATCCAAGAATTCTCAAGAAGCTTAAGAACGCAGTGGCTCAACTGCTAGAAACAATATGCAATCTATCATTAGAATCAGCTATTATACCAGAGGACTGGAGGGCAGCAAAATGTTGTGCCTAAACTTAGAAAAAGAGGGCTGGGGTGATTTGAAAAGCCTTACTTCTGTACTTAGTAAACTGACTGAAATTACAATTACAAAATAGAATTATAAACCACCTAGAAGATATGATGGGGTTTAACCAACACTGCTTCCACAAAATAATTGTATGCCTCACTAATGTATTAGATTTCTTTGAACCTATCAATGAAATAGTGAATAAAGGAGAACCAGTTTCAGTTATCTGGACTTTCAAGGCCTTTGACAAAGTTCCTCACAAAAGAACTACTAAAGAACCTAAACAGTCATAGTTCAAGCAACATATTGTCACGGATCAAAGTGGCCAGGAGATAGGAAATAAGAAAGTGTCACTTAACTTATTCAGAAATTTCCTTTCTTGTAGCAGTGAAGGCTGCAGATTCATTATCAACAAGTCTTACCAAAGCTTGCTGCTCCTTGAGAGGCAGAACCTGACACGGCAGTCAGGGTGTGCTGGGCTGGGCTAGGCTACAACCCTGAAGATCCAACCAGTTCAAAATACTTCCATAGCTGCTTCATAGAGCTAGCTCCTTTAAGCCTTAGCTAACAGCTTGCTAGAGATAAAAATAAATTAATTATATATACATTCTACTGCAGAACAATTTCAAATTTCACCCCAACTATCAGTGGACAAAAATTGTGAACCAAAAATAATGTAGAGGAGGGTATGAGAGCTTAAGTGTTCCTGCAGAGCAGTAAACCTTGTGCCAGGTGAGTTGAAACTGCAGCTGGATTTAGCAATTTGACATAATTGAAGTATGGTAAATTCAAATCAGGTAAAAGGAAATATTTTTTCTCACAGCTTAATTAGACTATGTAACTCATTCCCACAAGGCTGAGAACTGAGAGCTCAGCAGGACATTGATATAACAAGCATAGCCAGTTGTTATAATAAATATTACAAAATAAACACGTTTTGAAAAGGCTACAAACCTTCACGTTTCAGGTTATAATCCAGCATCTGACTGTTGGTAGTTAGAAGACTTACTCTGGGGGCACAGTATTCCATAAATCACCTACTACAGGTTTACTTACCCCTTTCTTAGAAATAACTGGTGCAAGCCACTGTAGGAGGTGGGAACCTAGACTAGATGGACTACTGGTCTGATATACTGAAGCAATTTCTATGACAATATATTTAGAATGAAGATAAATTAATATAATTCCAGATGTAAAACAAACGTAAGTGTCCATACATGGGTTTGCACTGGTTTAACCAAATCTATTCGAAAACTAACATTAGTTATTGGTGCAAATGGGTGTGTAGACTAACTCTAAGATTCAATATTCCTTTCGTCCCTTTGCGCAGATTTGGTTACAGGCTTATGCAAACACTATACATGTTTTCCTAGGATTTTCCTAAGGACTTTCAGTAGAAAGAGGAAAGTGAGCACCTCTAATTTATAGAAACCCCAATACAATATATTTAAAGAAACCCCAATAAAAATATTTTTGAGTTAATACTCTATAATGTGGCAATAAAGGGTAAAAGCATCAAAATGTTTTGCAGATCAGCTCTAACGTTGTTTAAAAGAAAACTGGTGCTTTTTCTAAGGAATGGGCTTTGACAGTGAGAACAGCCAATGACCTTGAAAGGAATATTATTCAAATGAACTAAATTTAAGTGGATTGAGTGGACATCCTTTGTGTTTTACTGATCATTGTCATTTTGAAAAGCTACTTCAGATACAGGATGCTGATGGGATGAATTTCATACTCTACTGCTTTCTACAGGATGCTTCCACGAAAGAACACTTACTTTAGAGTAAAACTGTCGCTCTCTGAAATTTGTTGTCCTGTCCACATAGATTCCAACTCCTGGTCCCTGTGTCCGATGTGCACGAAATAGGAATCTTTTGTCCAGCAGTGATCGTAAGGCTGCACCTGTGCCCAACATGTTCTTGCCCCCGCCCCGCACCCACCTGAAAGCATAAACAGCCCAACCATCCCTCAGTTCCTTCACCAATATGCAATCCCAGAGGGGAAGGAGACAATATATCTTAAAGAACCACAGTTACTGTACGGTAAGTAACTATAAGGTAAGTTCTTTCCTCTTCAAGTGATTGTCCATGTGGATTCATCTCTTGATGACTAACAAGCAGTTGTCTGTTTTTCTTTGAGATACTAGGAGTTGTCCTTAAACAATGACTGCAGGACAGCTCTATCATAATGGGAACCTGATCTGAAAGCCTCTACAAAAACGTGTCTTGTAAATGTGTGGATCAAATTCCACATGGCTGCCGTACAAGTCCTAGAACTAGGGACATTCTTCAGACAGACAGAGGCTGCCTGAGTTCTGGTGGAATGTCTAACATGGCTAGGTAGATCTAACTTGGCTAGCTTGTAACATGTGTTTATACAGTTGGACGCCTATTTTGATAAATTTCTGTAGGGATGCTGCCTGACCTTTGATCCAATCAGCAAAGGCCACAGATAATAGAGATGTGTTCCTGAATGATTTTGTCCTGGTAAGGTAGCATGACAATGCCCTTACTACATGGAGTGTATGAAATTTATCTTCAGCTGGGGTTGAGTCAGGAGTGGCGAAGAAAACTGTGATATGAATAATGAAACAACACTGGGAAAGAACATTGGGCCTGAGAGTAACCCTGTCCTTATGGAACACTGGAGACAAACCATGAGGGCCTGAATCTCCCCTATCTTTTTGAGGGGATGTAATAAAAAGGCAGTATTATGTAATAGGTAATTGTGATAGTCTGTACCTCTATACTCACCCCTTTTACAGAACTATGATAAATTTTGTACAATGTATGCCTTGTGAGGTATCATTTGAAAACTCATAATTTGCTGATAATTATTGTCCTGGTAAAATACACGTGGCAACATTGTATGTAAAGTTATAAGATTCTACTGTATGATATTACTAAGACATGTTCCATGTCTGGTAAGCAGTTACATAGCAGTTCCCCAGAGACAAAAGGCTAGCCAACACCTCAGCCAGGTGTCAACAAAATTAAATGCACCATCAGCTGCTTATGTGGCCACTCTTCGGCAGGAAAGATGGCGTGGGCGAAAAATCTACATCTTGACAAAGAAACAGCTGGGAGTTCCCGTCCACAGACTTTGTCTCCTGAACCTCAGCTGGAGATGATTCTCAGAGAAGAGAAAGAACCATAAGAGAGAGCAGACACCTCAAATTATTCCTCTCTTCCTTTCTACCCACGGCATCCACAGCAACTGAACAACAAAGGAAACAATTTTGAACTCGGGGAGGGATCCTGACTGAAAGAAATTCAGCCTCTAATAGTGCTGAAATGTGGCAAGAGAGACCTTTGCTTTGAATTCACTTAGCTTATTAAGTTAGGCATTAGTTGCGTTTTCTTGTAACCAATTCTGACTTTTAGGCCTCATTACTTGCAGTCACTTAAAATCTTTCTGTAATTAATAAATTTGTTTTATTGTTTAATCTAAACCAGTCTGTTTGGATTGAAATATCTGGGTAACTCTATTTGGGATAACAGGATTTGTGCATATCATTTTCTATTTATAAAATGACAGACTTTATATGAGCTTGTATTGTCCAGGAGAGGATTTGGGAGTACGTTTCTGGGGAAAGTCTGGGACTGAGAATTTGCTGGTTTTGCTCTGCAGTATAATTCACAAGTGGCTGGCTATAGCATTCATACATTATAACTTGAAGTAACCTACATGCTGGAGGCTGAGAGAGAGCAGACTGGGAGCGGAGGGCTAGCTCAGCGGTTTGAGCATTGGCCTGCTAACCCCAGGGTTGCAAGTTCAATCCTTGAGGGGGCCATTTAGGAATCTGGGGCAAAAATTGGGGATTGGTCCTGCTTTGAGCAGGGGGTTGGACTAGATAACCTCCTAAGGTCCCTTCCAACCCTGATATTCTATGATTCTTCAGGCACTCAGGGCTAAACTCACAGAAAAGCAGTGTAAGAGGCACTCCAGGTTGGAGAACTGAGAGGAAACAGCTATTCATGGTCTAGATTGTACCCGGGGTATGTCATAGTGATACAGCCAACTGGTTGCTATGGTCTTCATGGTCCATTAACCCTGTTAATACTATACTGAGAACCTGAACTCAGAGAAAAACATGAATTAGGCCATTCAGGAATCTGGCCCTGGATAGCAGGGTGATGTGGAGATATTGCTGCTAGATGGACCCTTAAAGAACTAATACTTGTTATTATTATTTGTATTACTGTAATGCCTAGGAGCTAAAGTTATGGACCAGGACCTCATTGTACTAGGGTTTGTGTGTACACAACTCCTCCCCCCACCACCCTGAGATGTCCCTGCCACAAGAAGCTAACAATCTAAGTATAAGACAAGTCACAACAGACGGATACAGACAGATTGGGGAGTACATGTAAATAATGAAACAATATTAGTCAGTATGATCGCCAGTGATTTCTGTCCACTGGCAGCCTAACACTTGTCTAAATTTTTGTAGGCATCATGGCAAAGGAGAGTTTTGAGAAAGTATTTGAAAGTGTACAATGAGGTAACTTGGGGATGTTTATGGAGAGTGTGAGGGGGCAGCCTCTAAGAAAGCACAAAGGTGCTTGTTCGAAAATGTAACAAGTGGGGAGTGGAGGCTGGCCATCATTGGCTGAATGGAGGTGAGCATCAACAGCAAGAGAAAGATGATAGGTAAGGTGGGCCTTGAAAGTCAATACAAGCCCCCCTATGTTTGATGCAATAGAGCGGGGAAAGCCAGGGGCAAGATTCAAAGAGGGGGTGACATGCTCAAAGCAACAAGCTAGGAACATGATCTTTACAGCAGCATTGTGAATGTATACAAGGATGGTAAGACTGTTTGTCAAGGCCAGACAGCACAATGTTGCAGTAATTGAGACGTGAGATGTTGAATTTGGACAAGAGTTTTAGCTGCCTGGATGAAAAGGAATGGCTGTACCCTAGAGATGTTATGAAGAAATAATTGTCAAGATGAGGACCTAGAGAGAGGTCTGAGTCAAAGATGCTGCCCAAGTGACAAGCCTGACAAGTCTGAGTGACAGGCAGAATGGTGGTGTTGCCCACAGTGACTGAGAAAGGGGAAGATTAGGGGCTCTGCAATTAGCCCTGACACTGCAATTAGGATCCTGACACAAGGAAGAAAGGAGAGCAGTAGAACAGAGACCCTGGACTTCAGAAAAGCAGACTTTGACTCCCTCAGGGAACTGATGGGCAAGGTCCCCTGGGAGAATAACATGACGGGGAAAGGAGTTGAGGAAAGCTGGCTGTATTTTAAAGAATCCTTATTGAGGTTGCAGGAACAAACCATCCCGATGTGTAGAAAGAAAAGTAAATATGGCAGGCGACCAGCTTGGCTTAACAGTGAAATCCTTGCTCGTCTTAAACACAAAAAAGCAGCTTACAAGAAGTGGAAGATTGGACAAATGACTAGGGAGGAGTATAAAAATATTGTTCAGGCATGCAGGAGTGAAATTAGGAAGGCCAAATCACACTTGGAGTTGCAGCTAGCCGGAGATGTTAGGAGTAACAAGAAGGGTTTCTTCAGGTATGTGAGCAACAAGAAGAAAGTCAAGGAAAGTGTGGGCCCCTTGCTGAATGAGGGAGGGAACCTAGTGACAGAGGATGTGGAGAAAGCTAGTGTACTCAATGCTTTTTTTGCCTCTGTCTTCACAGACAAGGTCAGCTCCCAGGTGGCTGCACTCCGCAGCATGGTATGGGGAGGAGGTGACCAGCCCTCTGTGGAGAAAGAAGTAGTTCGGGACTATTTAGAAAACCTGGACGAGCACAAGTCCATGGGGCCGGATGCACTGCATCCGAGGGTGCTAAAGGAGTTGGCTGATGTGATTGCACACATTGGCCATTATCTTTGAAAAATCATGGCAATCGGGGGAGGTCCCGGATGACTGGAAAAAAGCTAATGTAGTGCCAATCTTTAAAAAAGGGAAGAAGGAAGATCCGGGGAACTACAGGCCAGTCAGTCTCACCTCAGTCCCTGGAAAAATCATGGAACAGGTCCTCAAGGAATCAATTCTGAACCACTTAAAGGAGGGGAAAGTGATCAGGAACAGTCAGCATGGATTCACCAAGGGCAAGTCATGCCTGACTAACCTAATTGCCTTCTAGGATGAGATAACTGGCTCTGTGGATGAGGGGAAAGCAGTGGATGTGCTATTTCTTGACTTTAGCAAAGCTTTTGATACAGTCTCCCACAGTGTTCTTGCCAGCAAGTTAAAGAAGTATGGGCTGGATGAATGGACGGTAAGGTGGACAGAAAACTGGTTGGATGGTCGCGCTCAACGGGTAGTGATCAATGGCTCCATGTCTAGTTGGCAGCCGGTATCAAGTGGAGTGCCCCAAGGGTCGGTGCTGGGGCCGGTTTTGTTCAATATCTTCATCAACGATCTAGAGGATGGTGTGGACTGCACCCTTAGCAAGTTTGCAGATGACACTAAACTGGGAGGAGTGGTTGATACGCTGGAGGGTAGGGATAGGATACAGAGGGACCTAGACAAATTAGAGGATTGGGCCAAAAGAAATATGATGAGATTCAACAAGGACAAGTGCAGAGTCCTGCACTTAGGACGGAAGAATCCCATGCACTGCTATAGACTAGGGACCGAATGGCTGGGCAGCAGTTCTGCAGAAAAGGACCTAGGGGTTACAGTGGATGAAAAGCTGAATATGAGTCAACAGTGAGCCCTTGTTGCCAAGAAGGCTAGCGGCATTTTGGGCTGTATAAGTAGGGGCATTTCCAGCAGATCGAGGGACGTGATTATTCCCCTCTATTCGGCACTGGTGAGGCCTCATTTGGAGTAGTGTGTCCAGTTTTGGGTCCCACACTACAAGAAGGATGTGGATAAATTGGAAAGAGTCCAGCGGAGGGCAACAAAAATGATTAGGGGGCTGGAGCACATGACTTATGAGGAGAGGCTGAGGGAACTGGGATTGTTTAGCCTGCAGAAGAGAAGAATGAGGGGGGATTTGATAGCTGCTTTCAACTACCTGAAAGGGGGTTCCAAAGAGGATGGATCTAGACTGTTCTCAGTGGTAGAAGATGACAGAACAAGGAGTAATGGTCTCAAGTTGCAGAGGGGGAGGTTTAGGTTGGATATTAGGAAAAACTTTTTCACTAGTAGGGTGGTGAAGCACTGGAATGGGTTACCTAGGGAGGTGGTGGAATCTCCTTCCTTAGAGGTTTTTAAGGTCAGGCTTGACAAAGCCCTGGCTGGGATGATTTAGTTGGGGTTGGTCCTGCTTTCAGCAGGGGATGTTGGACTAGATGACCTCCTGAGGTCCCTTCCAACCCTGAGATTCTATGATTCTATGAATGGAGTGCTACTGTACTAAACTGTTCAGCCACTAAGTGGCACTGTTGTTTTAGCTATGTTCAGCTTGAGGGACTAGACATCCATGATGAGCTCTCAGAGGAACAGGCCAAGATTTTAGTTTGGACAGAAGGAGACAGGTCTGGAATAGGTAGGTAGAATAGGTCTGTGAGCCATCAGCATTGACAGGGTAGCTGAATTTGTATTTGTGGATGAGATTACCCAGAGATAAGATGTAGATGGACCAAGGACTCAGGGAAGACAGGATTTCAAGAAGGGCATTATCAGCCGTGCCAAAGGTGAGTGACAGATCAAGGAGGATGAAGTTAGAGTATTGGTTCTGAGCTTTAGCTAGGAAAAGATCATTGGAGACTTTGGCGAGAGCAGTTTAAGTGGAATGCAAGGGGCAGGAAGTGGGACTGGAGAAGGTCTAGGATGGAATTGGAGGTGAGGAACTCCAGATAGTAACGATCTTAAAGATGAAGGGGAGAAGGGAGATGGGTCAGCAGCTGGAAAGGCAAAATGGGGTCAAAGGTATTTTTTTAAAAGATGGGAAAGACTAAGCATATTTGTATTGTGAGAGGAAAGCAAGGAGAGAGAGAGGTTAAGGAGAGGAGTAAGGGAAGGGATAAGAGTGGGTGTGAGGAGATCAGGTGATGTGATGGGTTCACTGGGGTAAGCAGAAGGGTTACAGGAGAAGAGAAAATGAGAAACTTCTGCATCTGCAATCAGGGAGGAGAGAATTGTCAGCAGGGAAGGGAAAGCAAACCATGGGGGGAGAGGGGAGATAAAGGTCACACTGTAGGTTGTGAATTTTTTCTCGAAAGAAAATTTTTTTGTGAATTTTCTCTTGAAAGAAATCTGCAAGTTCCTGCACAGAGAGAAGTTGGGGCAGGAGGAGGGGAAGGTTTGAGAAGTAAGCCAAAGGTGACCAAAAGACAGCTGGGATTACAGGCATGAGATTCAGTTAAATTGGAGAATTAGAGTTGTTCAGTTAGGACAATGGTTTGGTACTCCAGGGATACTTCCAAAGGACTGTTTAAAGGCCAGGGCATAGCACAGATCCTGTGGATCCATGACACAGGGATGGTACCAATACACCAGGTACTACTGAGCAAGGTATCAGGATGATGGGTGCTGAGGCAGCCAGTGCTGAAGAATGGTGCCTGGTGGACTGCCCTCAGGAGTGTTTAACAGTTGATACTGAGGGATCTTTGTCAGGCTTCTGGCTACCCTTTGACTGTTGAGCCAGAGACAAGTCAAACACTTTTGTGTCTTGATATGCACCAGGTAGGGTGATCCAGGCATTGGCTCATCCCTGGAGTGGCACTCCTTCCGACCTCTTTCTAAGGTCATTGACACTGGAATTGAGGTGGACAACTGTGGCCTCTTGGTCAATGTATCCTGGGAACTGGGGTGGAATCTCAGCTCGCTGGGGCAATCATGGAGATGGAATGATTGGAGGACTAAGGTCCAGCTACATCCTTCCTTTGGGCATCTGTAGACTCACAGAGCACTCCAGGAGGAAAAATTTCAGCAGGGCCTCGCTAAACCTTTTAGTGCCACTTAGGGTACGTCTATACTACCCGCCTGATTCGGCGGGTAGCAATCGATCTTCTGGGATCGATTTATCGCGTTTCGTCTAGACGCGATAAATTGATCCCGGAAGCGCTCCCCATCGACACCGGAACTCCAGCTCCGCGCGAGGAGTAAGCGGAGTCGACGGGGGAGCCTGCCTGCTGCGTCTGGACCCGCGGTAAGTGCTTTTAAGTTCAAACTAAGATACTTCGACTTCAGCTACGTTATTCACGTAGCTGAAGTTGCGTATCTTAGTTCGACACCCCCCCCCACCCCCCCAGTGTGGACCAGCCCTTAGAGAAGGTGCAATATATGGAACACCACTCAGGAACATGTTCCTCTCCGAAGCCAGAGAGACATCTGGAGTGCCCCTTGTTAGGCGGCATCAAAGCCTTACATGGGAGGCAGGTTATGAATCTAGGGGATTTTGCTTCCTACTACTAACTACTAATTTTTTCCCGCACAAAAGGCAAAAGACTAATTACTAATTAACTACAGTACAACTAACACTAGCACATTGGACAGAGAAGCAGCCGGACACTACAAGGAGTCCATCTCATTGCCATTGGCACTAAGAAGCCAACTGAATGACCTTTGGGCCTGCTCTGCCCTTTATGACTTTTGGGGGAGAGCGGGAAGGAGGAAGGCCATCTAGATGCCAGTATGGCCCCAGAGGACACTGCTGACCAAACGAATTTGATCTTACCTGCCTGCGGTAAGATGTGCACCAAGAGTGGATTCCATGTGGACAATCACATGAAGTATTCTCAAATACCAAGATAAAACAAAAGCCCATAGAGAGGAATATATTTTCAGCATTGTGTGATGAAAACTAGATGTACACTTCCTGTTGGCATGAGCACTGAGCTCTCAAGGTTGAAAAGCAATTTTTAATTAGATCATTTTTTGTACAGCGCTAAGTGTGATTTACCAGGTTAAAATAGTAAATATTTCTAATAATGGATTAACTTTACGATAGTTGGCCCACCTTATTTTAAAGCATCATGTAAACTAATCCAAAAATCTAAGATCTAATTAGTGCTTGTATCATCTCTCTTTAGTAATACAAGATTCCATCTTTTTGCTTAATCTGCTCCTACCTGAAGTGATCCTAGTGGAGTTCCAGCTGTATATGGGATTATTTCCTCATTATCTGACAAACGAGGGCTAGCGACCTAATTCTCAGCAGTCTACTCAACTATGCCTATTATGGTCCCGTGATCACCCCCAAACATCTCCCTTCTATTCTGCTCCACCCCCCCCATCCCCACTTCTTTTCCCCCAAATAAAGAATAACCAGTTTGGCATGCTTTGGAAAAAATTAAACATACACCCAGTACATGAGTAATGAGGTGTCACAACCCCATTAGGACTTTTAACACCTGTCTGACATTTGAATGTCATGTTTGAGTTAAAAGTCTAATGTCATCACCATTCTGCCTGCCAGGCAGACCTTTAACTCAGACACGCCAAACACGCGGAAAAAAAACGCAGAAATTGGGCGGTTTTTTGGCTTAATTGGCTTGTGAGTTATTTGTTGGCTAGTTTTTGGCTTGTAGCTTCTTGCTTTTTTTTTTTTTATTAGCTCCTGGCAAGCAGGGACAAGGGAGTGGGGGGTAAGGGTGGGGAGAGAGTCAGGGGTGCACAGCGGGCCCACCACAGGCCCAGACTTCACGCTGGGGGATCTAGTCACAGAGCATTGGGGTTCTATGGGATTGGATTGTTTTGGCCTTGTTTTGAAATGGGATTAGCTTGATTTTTGGCTTATTGTGAAAGTCGGCATGCTTATTTACTGCATGAAACTTGGCAACTGTGATTTAACTTATCCATAATCAGTTAGCAAAAGGTGCTTTTCCTGGTGTAGGAATATGATCACAATCACTGGTATCTGGCATTAGTCCTGGTACTTTTGAAAGACTTCTCCTCTGATAAGGATCCCTGGGTGGCACTGGGTCCCTGGTGGCACTGTTGCCGCTTACCTCCCATTCAGCTGCATAAACCCTAATATATAATTCTTGCTTTGTACAGGGGTCTGAAAAGGCTGTGAAGCATGCACACAGAACCAGAGCCTATCCCAGGGGAACTCCCCCCCCAAAGTGTTCTGAATATTTTCCTCTGACAGTTGTGTTTATAGCCATTATCACTCCAATGGAGATTATTTAGAAAATCACTTCCTCCACCCAACTTCATTCCTGCGTGCCCATGGCAACATCCCCAGGAGTATACATTTAAGTAGCAATGGACAGACATGTATGATTGCCAATAGCTTCAGTGCTTAGCTAAATAGACACGAAGAAGGGTGGAGGCAAAGTAATAGTGTACAAGTACTTAAGAGGTTTAATTTGACATTTACTAAGGCCTTGTCTACACTACCACAGTAAATTGACCTAAATTACGCTACTGTGGTGTCTACGCTGCACTCTGTCGACAGGAGATGCTCTCCCATTGACTTACCTTAATCTTCTCATTCCAGTGGAGTACCGGAGTCAACCGTAGAGTGCTCTGTGGTCGATTTAGTGGGTCTTAGTGGGAGTCGATTTAGCGTGTCTACTGAAATCGACCCCTGGTAAGTGTAGACATGGCCTTAGAGTACCACGGTCAATGAGAGAAAGAGTAAACAGGAGTGGTACACACAGTATATATACTGGGATAATAAAACTACTGTAGAACTCGCCCCCCCCCCCACCCCCGCCATCCCCCCAAAAAACACTCCCAAACCATTCTTCTCAATTCCTAATATTTCTCCCTATAATGTGCATCGGGGCAATATATGTTGGACAGGGCACTATTTACTTCAGCACCTGTTACTGATACATTATTATTCAATGACGTAGCTCACAATTTTATTCACTAAGTGAACCAGGTTATTCAATATTTCCATGGGTAATCAACTATATTAGTATTTTTCTTATCACCCAAAGCAGTTAAATGCAGTGTATCAGAATTATAGCAGTTGGAATCCCAATTTACACTATCTTCCCCAATTCCCAACCTTATGTAGTACTACTCCTTGAAAAGTGAGGCCTTGTCTACATTACAAAATTAAGTCAACCTAAGTTAGGTTGAAGTATAGCCACCGCAGTAATTACTGCGGTGATTCACTTCCACACTACGTCCCCTGTCAATGGTGAGAGTCCTTACAGGAACGCTTTCACCAATTTAACTGTGTGGGGCACTGACAGCTGGAACCCCCCGCCCCCTCCCTGCATGGTGGCCTACAGCTACGCCTCTTGTGGGGGTGGAGTTATTAGGTTGGTGTAGGGTGTGACTTATATTAGTGGGAGCAACATTGTATTGTAGACACTTGCAGAGTTAGGTAGACGTAAGTTGCCTTACGGAAACCTAACTCTGTAGTGCAGACCAAGCCTAAGGTGTAACAGAACATTAAGCCACATTCTGCCATCCTTACTCACTACTTTCCACTCTGCAAATATAGTCTTGTTTTCTTCAAGGTACAGCTAAAGTATTAATCAGCATGGTAACTGTGGTAAAATCTGGTCTGATACTGGTATTTGACTAGAGGGTTGAAAGTATTTTGAGTCGACAACTTCTGTTTTACCGAACAACATCTAAAACTTTGTCTTTTACTAGCACAGAAGCCATTATTCAAATTGTTGTATGTATTTTAGTATCCTAAAAATTAGGAGCTGTACTGTGTTGTCCCTAATGTTCAACTAGAAATAATGTTCTTATTGAAGAAGAGAGGGCAAACTTTGTTTTATTGTATAAACACAATTTTAATTAAGGTCAACCTGTACAAAAAGCTATCAGAATGAATACTAAATGAGGATATAAACAGCAACTATGACATCAGTTCACAATGTATATTATACCTCCCAGTTTAAGAAGCAGTAACTCTAAACTGTTCTTACTAATTTGAGAGTGAACTGGAATGAGTTGACTACAACTATTTATGTGCCCCACACAGCTGTGATCTCCGCTCAGTTTGTACTGTTGTGCTGAACTGTAAGGCTTATATATTCGAGAGAAGCTTGAATCTGAGAAAGTTCCTCCCATTTTTATTCCACGACTTTATATTTTATTTTAAACGTTCCTTTTATTCTGCTCATTTATGATTCATGTTTGTGGGCAATAGTCTATCACTGGGCTTTGGTAGAATGGATGACATAACTTTTTCAAGAACATCTGTTATATAGCATTTTTGTGTTATCATTAATATGGCGGCATGGAAAAAAGATGTATCATTTATATATAAGGATAATCAAAGAGACTAAAAAAAGCCATGTTAGAACACCCATTTTAAAGATTTTATTGTATCATAGTCACTTCAAACGTTGTGAAACAATTTTCTACAATCTTGAGCTTTTCTTCAGAAAGCAGGTTTTCCTGTTTTAGTTGTCCAATAAGAGCTTCCAGGGA
Source organism: Macrochelys suwanniensis (assembly GCA_033296515.1). Taxonomy (NCBI): domain Eukaryota; kingdom Metazoa; phylum Chordata; order Testudines; family Chelydridae; genus Macrochelys; species Macrochelys suwanniensis. Next base: position 293,253,093 of record CM065775.1, read on the forward strand.
TTTGAGCCTACCTAAAGTTTTTCTTTCCTGTTTTTCAAGGAGTGTTATCTTAGAATGCAACTTTGCAATTTTTTGCCAGAGATGATCCCTGTCTATGTCTTGTCTGCAATATGAATGCTCAGTTTGTAATACTTCAGTTTCACCATAATTGTTTATATATGCAGATTTTTGAATTTCTATTTCTTCCATGTCTATGAACTCCTGTTTAATAGGCATGAAAGAACTACTTACCATCGAAGGCTCTTTAGAACACTCAGCAGGTACAATGATAGCAATGACAGATTCTTCGTTTCCATTCAACTGTTCGATAGTTCGTGTGATTGTACTGAAAAAAACTGCGTTTTCACTCGGCTGTACTTCCACAGAGCAGACTGCAATATGTGAGTTAAGATTCTCAGCTAGATGGTCAATAACTGGCCCACCTGCATTTTTAAATTTCAAAGATGAATCCAGGTATTCAGGGTCTGTAACTTGCAAAACTGTGGCTGTACAACTTAAAAGATTCTCTACCGACGTATGAACATTACTTGCTTCTATGCTCTGGACAGCTTCTGCCATTAAAACAGGTGTTTGTTGAATATGCTGCTCAGATGAACTAAGAATTATGGTGCCTGCTTGCAAGTTTTCTGTGTTCTGAAATGGCACTTTCTTTTGTGGAGGTTTGCTCAGGGTGGATAAGCAAATTGCTTCAGTTTTTTCATCTAGCCTTTCTACAATTGTGACACTTTTCTTTGGCGAGCAAGGTTCCAACGATGCAGATACATTATCTGATTCTACACACACACTGATGTCCTCCCCATCCTCTGCTTTTATCTCTTGTGGCTTGTGCTGAGAAGGGTCTTTTTCCTGGAGGAGAAATGACACCTTTTAACTACAACTACATATAATGCACAAAAAAGTTTCCTCATTCTGTAATGTGAGTAACTATTTTTTGGATAATCACAATTTTTTAAAGTATTGCTCAAAGATTAAACCAGTAATTTGCCAACAATCCATATATTTATCTCCAACAGAATGTTTTCCTTAAACTTTGTATACGACCAGAGGCATTCTCAAGTATTAGTCTAAAACTGTGTAAAATACTTTTATAAACCCGAAACTGTTCTGTAATTCTTCATGTAAATTGATGACACATACAATAGAAGCACCAAGTTGCCTTTCTCTGACAAACTGGTTAGTTTCTCCTACTCTATGCCCAAACACGTTATTCAATATAAATTAACAATGAAGTATGCTGCTTTTGCATTACCGAAGCAGCAAAGCAGAAAATCTTGTTTTTTCCACCTAATGTAATTCAGTGGACTGATGGTTCTTTCAGACAACCGCCAAGCAACTTTACTTTCACAGAAAATTAGTACAATGGTAGAAAAGAAACCTAGATCTTCAGTGCGTAAGTAACTGCAGTGGGTTACATGGGTGTATGTGTGCAAGCATGCATATGTGTATGCATGCACATCCACACAGATTCATTTTTAAATATACAAGCAAGCATGGGGTTGAAAGTTTGAACGCTTTTTAAGGATGGAGACATTTCTTTTATGACTCATGGTAAGTTAACAAGTGGAAAGATCATACTGATACTGCTCCTGTTTTTATCATCATTAAGGCCTGTCCTTCCCTGGCTACTCTCTTCTCCCCATCTAGACAAATCACATCTCCCCCATGTTTAGGATTAGAATCTAAATAAGCTTTTTGATATGTCGGTCATTAATATAAAAATATACTAACGTTGTGTGGTATATTTTTTCAATGGGTTTGATTTTGAAGAGGGCAAGCTGTAGAAGTTGTAGTCATGTTAGGCCAGTAGACTAAGAATAAAAACAAAACAAAAAACCTGTAAGCAACTTTAATTTTGCTAACTAAATATAAAAATAAGACAGGCAAGTATTAATAAGAATGTGAGGACAGGATGTAAAAATGGTGTGTGGTGAAAAAAGACAAGTCATTCTAAAGTGTACATGCATAAAGATATGCCTAGTTCAGACTGCCCATACTGTTTACTAATCAAGCTGTTCAGTGTTTTCCACGTCCTTCTTAGATAAGAATTAAGTAGGAGTTCAGCAGAGTGGCATGGGTTCCATTGCATTGCAATTTAGTTTTATAACACCTTCAAAATTTAAAGGATTGAAAAAGTTATGTAAATAAGTAAAAGTAGTTTCCTTACCTGTAGTACTATCATCTCCAAAGTGGATACCTAATGCTCAGTCAGTCCTAGAGATTTAAGAATACAGTATCTCCCTTCCTCTGATCTACCAGAAGCTGAAACAGGGCTTCTTTGATTGACTTGCTGGGTCCTGCTTCATCTGTTCAGAGAACTGAGAAAACACCCAGATTCTCCTGAAATTCTAACCTAAGGTCCTACCAGAACCACTGCTAGACTGGAGAAAGAGGGAGGGGAAAAAAAACAAAAAATCCCATCTGAGTAGAGCACTTACAAATAGAGCTTTGAGGAACCCCTGTTTGTTTTGTATAGGGGCATAAGACTAAGCCTCAATATGTAGCTGTAGTACCTCAAGCATGCAATAGGGTTTAAGGGATAAAAACCCAAAACACACAACCTCCAAAGCATGGAATGAAGGCCCATCATGATTTGACTGATTGAGCAGTGGGCATCCATACAGGAGCAGAGATATCCTTCATAGATACATGTTTTCCTTAGGCTAAACACACATCTCAAGAGTTCTAGTGCCACACTGGCTTTCCTCTCAGTCAGAACACTGAGCGAGAGGATGCTTACCCAAGACCTGTTAGTAGAACTAGGCATTGGGCCCTATGAAGGAGAATCTCGGCTTTCATTAAAAAACCTCCTAACCCTTGTCTTTGACATGATAGCTTTAAAAACAAACACAAGCCAATGTAAAATGATCACAAGTTTTGAAATGAGCAATCACCTAGGCTCCATTTCTGCAGCATAGGATCTTAATTATTTTCCCATTCACATACATTTTTCATGTAAAAAGGTCAGTTAAGTTTGGGATGTGTTCTAAAGAATCATCTTGCATCTCTAGGAGTTCATGAGAGATGCACACTATACCCCAGCAAGATGCTCCTATAAAAAAAAAAACCAAACAAGGTTTGGGAGTTGGGACATAGGTGCTTAAGCACCTTTATGGATCTGGCCTTCTGATTCTACAGTAAGTGGGGTCATGCAAGTGTCCGGAACTGCTGCCAGATAGAGTCAGTGAAATGAGACTCCATGAAGTGCTGAGGACGGGGAAGCATGCAATATTAAGAGGTATAGTGCCTTGGACAGAGGTGGAAATATTAACTGTTTTTTTCCTTTGCCAGTGATGAAAGACGAATACAAAATTGATGCTTTCCCCCCTCCTCATTTTGGGGATTCTCAAAACACAGTTTTATCCAGGGAATGATTCATGTATTGCTGACTGGAAGAAAATGTGAAGGGAAACGGTAGTTAAAATTTTGGCAGCATCACCTCAAAGTATTCATATAGCTTTATAGATCAGTTATCTATGTAACGTCTCCTCTATAAAGATATTGTGATTAGACTATGAACACAGATATAAAAAAGGAAGGTTATGCTTCTGCTGAATGCAAATCACTACTTTTCCCTCCCTGTAGTTAGAAACAAACTAATGTTTAAACAATAATTATTTGAGGCAAGAACCATCTTTTTGTTTTGTGTTGTACTGTGCCCAGCACAATGGGGTTCTGGCCCATTACTAAGGCTTATAATTTAATTCCATAAAGATTTTTAGGTCATCTCAAAAAATTACTATTACTGTGTCATGAACTGCTAGATTTTCTTTCCATATTTTTAAGAAACTCATCATAGGTTTTCACTCTCTAGGACAAAAAACTGTTTACATTAAGTTCACCTGCAATTCAAGGAAACCTACACTTATTTCTGGAATTCATTTATTATATTTTAAATGTCAAAAGTCTGAAAAAGAAAACATTTAACACAATGTTAAACTAGCTAGAGAGTCACAAATTTCAGTTTTATAAATTAAGCCACGATGGAGACTAAATACCCATCTCTGTACCCTGCCTCCAACACTTCTCTCTACTGGATGCTTCAGAGAAAAGCAGTAAACCTCTGTAGTCTCCTTCAAAACATTTATACTAAACAATACTACAATATATGTGAAGCACTGGGTCTTTACCTGATCAGTTGTATGGGAAATGTCTTCATGACACAATACAGGGATGAGATGAAAGAAGGTTGATAGTCCTTACAATTTTTACTCTGGATAGTTTAAAAGCACATCCCAGTTCTTATTCATACAAAATGTAAAACGATTCTGTGCCCATTACCATTTACAGGATGTAACCATTTTTTATACTTGTGTGTAAAAGGAATACCCGAGAAAGCAACTCGTACTGGAAAATTCTAACTAAACAAGATTTGAGTATTATACTTCTGAAAGAGTATATGAAGTATACTTAAGTTCTGAAAAACTTATGAAGAAGCTGATGATAACCCATTATGATATATTACACTGTATAAAGCAGTAACTGCTTTGCAGGGATATGCCAATGAAATACATAGCAATTAAAAATAGCAATATTTTTATAATTTGAGACTGGACTCCTGATCCTTTAGTGAATTTTACACTAGAGAGAGGAGAGTCAAGAAAGGGAAGACATACACATGCTGAAACTAAAAACCATTTTAAAAAGCTAATGTTTTTATACCATATGAATACATTTACTGTTAATAAGAAGGCCCTAATAAAATTAGCTATTTGAAGCAAAATAGAAGCTGTAAAAGAAACATCAGTATTTGGACAGAAATTACCTAACAGCAATACTTCCAATATTGGGTCCCTCAATCAAAAGTATGAAACTATTAGATGTTCAAAAGAAAAATTTTCCGAGTAGTACTTTGTATGTATGGTTTTGAAAATTATACTATACTAATATCCAGCCAACACAGCTCTGTATTAAATAATAAAGTGACACATTACCTGATTGTCAGGCAAAGAGAAAATAGTTGGTATTGCAGTATGTTTCAAATATCGAATTCCCCATCGCACATCAAGGGAGTCAGGGGTAAAATGGTCACTGCACAGGAGCTGGTGCTTACTGGGAGTCCACGTGTCGCGTTTCATATTCCGCAACCATTTCTCAAGTCTTTCTTTATCATGAAGTGGAAACCTGGTTTAAAAGATTCACACAAAATTAGTTTTATATTTTTTTCAAATAAAATCTCTTCATCCCACTCCTAAGTCTTCCCTTACACAAGAATCTATCCTAGGTTTTTATATAGTGCTTATTATCATGGCATATAAATGCTAAATCCGGTAACCATGAAATTTACATCTAGGTAATCATGTGTGGGGAAATCTTGGCTACACTGAACTCAATGGCAAAACTCCCACTGATGTCAAAGGTGACATCCTGGCCCCCAAAACATGTAATATGGACTGATCCAGGAACCCTTGCTCAAAAAACAGTTTCCACTTAAGTCCTTGGGAATACTTGCTTCAGTAGAAAAGTAGGAGGATGTGGTCCTTATTTTGTTTTAATCAATAAGAAGCAATTCTCAAATTATTGGATAATACCTATTACTTTAATTTTGTTTTAATTATATTTCTCTTAATCTATTTGAGCACATTCCTGAGCTTTGGTTTTTTTTATTCGAAAAGCAATTCTACTAGTTCAGGTTAAAAAATAATTGTATAAAATATAATAAGAAAAGTGTTTCTGTCTCCCTCTCCCCAAACATTCTTTTACAATGTTGTGAACCGAAACAGTAACATTGATTAGGCCATGAGATTTAGAAAGTGAAAGACTAAAAGCTAAAAAAAGGAAACTGACGGGGGTAATTTTTATCATCCAAATTAAGTGAAAAGGAAAAGAGAGCACAAACATTGGTTAGATTATTTTTAAATTTGTTTTTAAAATACTGTTATGCAAAGTGACCAGCAAACCCCAGGAGAAATAGAATGTAGTGGAGGGCTAAAGAGAATCAATGTAAGCAAAGCCATGGAACTTGTCTAGTGAGTCAGTTTCCTGCATATCACATCTGGAAGTTCGTAGACCAACCTTTTTAGGCAAAACCAGTCTATCAATGCAATCACTAAAAAAAAAAAAACCCTCACGCATTTCCATGTACAGTAACATTATCATTCAGCCCAACCTCAGTTCACATCTCTCGCCAAAAATGCTCTCTACAAGACGCCAAAAAAGTTAGCACTCTCAGCTCCTTAAATCTCTTTAGTTTTGACATGTAGCCAACTATAATACACATATCCACTCACTGTCACACTCAAACCACAACCTTAAGGTTCAGTGTTAAGGTATAAATGGTCACAAGGTGTCCTGGGGATGTGAAAAGTGCTGTAGATGTCAGTAGTGGGGTTGGGATGAGTGGCAAAATTCGTCAGATACTCCTGGCACCTGCTGAAGACCTGCCTAGCCTAGAACCTTTTTTTGCAGCGCTCACAGCAGGCCTTAATCCCAGTGGGCAACCAGATCCCCAGCCTCCTTGGGCTCACCCTGACAGAGACCCACTCCCCGAGCCCCCTTCTACTCCCCAGTTGCTTTTAATGTCGCTTTCGTTTATTGTTTATTTCCGTTCCTAGCTACACACTGACCAGGCAGAACCTTTGTCCAAAGGCGCAGCAACTAAGCCCCGCGCTGGCCTGGGCAACGAGCAGAGCGGGGCTGAGGAAGGGGAGCTGGGGAACTGGAGCCGGTAGGTGCGCATTGCAGCGAGCGGAGCAGCCCCCGCCGGCCCGACAGGGATACGGGAAGGTTGAGGCAGCGCGTCCTGCGCCCCGCTACAGAGACCTCCAGCTTGGTGCGGCTGGGCCCGAGGAGGCAGGCACGGGAGAGGCCCCGCTCCCAGGGCGACGGGCCCAACCCGACAGGGTGCGATCGCGCCCTGGCGCTGCTGCCTCAGGATGGGAGGGCCCTGAGCTCCGGCGGAGCGTCCCCTCCCGCCGCGGGGACCGCCCCGGCCGGCACTCACGGGTAGAAGCTGAGCTTGCGCTGGTCCCTGGCGCTCTGGCCTCCCCGGTTCTTGCAGCAGGACGCGGCGCAGTATCGGGGCATAGCGGGCGCCGGAGGACCCAGCCCGGGGGCGGAACCATACACACCGGCAGCGGGGCGCGGGGATCGCCGACACAGCGACAGCCCGCGCGGCCGCCACTGGGCGCTCGCTCCGGCCGCAGCCCCACTTCCGCTTCCCTAGGCCTCTAACCCCCCTCCCCTCCCATCACCCGGAAGTGACGTGCTTCTCCAGGGTTAACAACAGCCTTCCACGTGCACTAAAGTGGCGGTGTCACGTGAGATGGGACAGCCAATAGAGTAGCGTTTCGTGTAGGATTCGCTCTACAGTTACGGCCGGCGTGTTCGTCCGCCCAGATCAGGGGTAGAAGAGCGCGCGGAGCAGCAGGTCAGTGTAGTAGTAGTGAGGCAGTGACAGGGCCCCGGCGTGTGCGTTGGGGGAGGGAGGTGTAGGGGCTGGTGTAGGGGTGTAGTGAAGGGGGGTGGGGCCTAGGGGTGGGGGTGTATTGGGGGCGGGGGTGTCGGGATATTCCTGCTCTTCGGGGTGGGATGTGTTGTTTCAGGTCACGCTGATGTCTCTCAGGGTCTCGGGCCTAGCTGTTTATTCTCTCCCCTCCCCCGAAAGGAGGGTGTGAGACGTGCTGAGCTCTCCTCTGTGTGGGGGCATCTGTATTTGTGCGCTGCTGCCTTGGCGTTTGGACGCTGGGTTTATTTAAAACTTCTTTTAAAAAAAAAACATGAGCGCGCCCAATCAGTATAATGAGGTTTAATTGGGGTAGGAGGGCTGTGAGAAAGGTGGGCTGGGGGGGGGGGGGAAGAGGCAATAATCTCCTCCTCCCAGACTTCAGTCACTTGTCTCCAATATGAATTCTCTAGAATAATAGTAAACCCCACAATTTTATTTTCATGAACGTTATGGATGGCTGGGGTGGGGTGGTCAGCAACTAAATGGACCCCATACAAACTGCAGTGGCCTTTACAGGTTCCTCCTAGTGGCATGGCTGAGGATTCGAGCTTACTCCCCAGCAAAGTGAACTGGGGCGTTATATTTAAACTTTCTGTGGTAACCACAGTTGAGTGAGAACCTTTTCCACTTGTAAGGACTTTTTAACAAAAAACAGGGATGGACTATGTTTACTTGGTCCTGCCTCAGCGCAGGCGGTTGGAGTGGATGACTTCTCGAGAGCCTTACGTGTCTATGATTCTATTTGTTACAAAGCTCCTACTACTGTAATATTCAGTTATCTTGAAATGCATAAACATGGTCACAGCAAGATGATAGAAACAAGCTTTCAGGATTATTTATTAGCCACTAGTTAAGAAGTAGCTTGTTCATTGGCCAAACATTTAATTATGGATTTAAAATTAGCACTGAACATTCCCTTGCTGGCATGTAATATTCATTCTAAAGAAAATAAAATGTTGCATTTAAAATTTGTAACCAGAATAAGGATATTGCTGAAATACTTACTATTCAGCTAATTACCCAACAAGGGTTTAAATACTAGTTATTTTGTGACCTTAAATTCTCTAGTGGTTTACTGTCAAATGGGCCGAACTAAAATACTGAGGTCAGGTTCTCTCACTGATTCTTGTTCAAAATCACAAAACTGTCTTTAAGGGATTGTGTCTGATAGCTAAAGCCTGATAAGGATTTTTTAATTTAAAAAAAAATGTTAAAGTTAACGCACTTAAAAAACCAGAAATACTAAACAGTTTAAAGCTCTGAACGCTCCCATGTAATGTTTTCAGCCAGATATGACAGCATTTTGATTAGTACATGAGGGAAGGAAAGTGAAACTTCTGTCTTCTTTCAGTTTGGAAACTGAAAGAAAAGAAAGGTACGCAGAACAAACGGTGACAAGTGGGTTTTTTTTTTCAAATGGTTGTTATAGTAAAGGTACTGATACTGACGGATAACAGCGTACTAAATTGGATTTAAATAAAGCTTTTGGTGCTGCCAAGAAAAAGATGCATCTGTTTTACATAAAGTCACGTTAGTGAAATCATATTGTAATAAAGAAAATATACTGTCAGCTATTAATAGTTAGAGCTAATCTAATATACAGGACTTGCTAGTCTTTTGTGATAGCCTTTTGTCAATTAAAATACTTAAAAGCAATGTTGAAAATAGCTAATGTTTTAAAGTCTGAATAGCTTGGGGATGTTGAAACAAGCTGAATATTGCATAAGGTTTGTATTTGTTAGAAATAGTGTTTTCGGGAACTTTGTGTAAAACATTCTGAAGAACAACCAGTTTAATCTGAACTGGGGTTTCTTTTAAAATATGGTACAACTTCAGTATTGTATTTTTCATATAAAAATTAAAATGCTTTACAAATTCTATACAAGACAATAGACAGTATGTAGTATAAAACTGTTTTGCAGGAAAGAGTAGTTTAAAATAATTGAAATGAGTGCATTTGGTAATAATGCCAGTATACAAGTAATAGAAGTTGAGAAGCTTAGGTGGAGTGAAAAGATTTGAAGGCAGGAATAGAGAGAGAGAGAGGTAGTTTGTAACAGTTTTGGGGAGCTACAGGAGTGATTTCTGGCCTAACTGCCCTTCAGTAGTGGGAGTGGATAGAGGAGTCAGATGCTAGAATGAGCAGGGGTGCATAGAGTCCATCTCTGAGAGAATGGGGCAATCCTGTAAATGAGGGCAGTTTTAAAAAGGATACTACTAGAATGAAGAGGAAGCCCATGGAGATGTTTAGAGATGGGCCAAATGCACTTCTGTTTCCGGCTACTTATGGGAGAAGTGCAGTGAGGTTGTATACTTGCTGGCTTCGGGAAAGCTGATTTTTGGAAGTCTGTGGAAGAAGGCTTTTAGTGATCAAGGTATTAAGAGATGATTGGGCAAATGTTTCAGCATAAGTGGAATAAAAGGGTTTATCTGAACAATGTAGTGGCAGTGGTAATAGGAAGATATGTATAGACAGGATATGGAGTTTGGGGTTCAAGATGAAGTCAAGGTTATGGACTGTAATGACAAATTGGAGTTAACTGCGGTGGGTGATTGCCATGCTCAAGGAAAGCATTCCTGATTTTATGGGATTGAAATGAAAAGACAGGTCCATATCTGTGAAGGGTGAACTGTCAGGAAACACTAAAAGTGTGGGAAAACTTTTAACAGATTCATAGTATTCAGTGTCAAAGTGGTAAAGTTTGAGATTAATGAACAAGGGAAGAGAATAGATGTAAAAAAAGAAAAGGGTCTAGAAATCTTCCTGTACTTGTACTAATATATTTAGTATTGAGCAAGAGAGATGCCAGAATGAATTGTACACTTGGTATCTAAATACACTGATCAAAATACAGTTCCATTTTGAGACTAGCCCTTAGAATACTGACACTTGGCATGCTACTAGCCAAGCAGATGTTTAGGAGGGCATTATATATATCTGTAGTCTCCAAAGGATTGGGTGGTAAGATGTCAGAGCATACAAATAGTATTGAATATACTTTTCGTATTAGTAGTCACTGGAAAGATAAACTATTTTAATAGGCTGTTTAGGCCTGATTTTAAGTTCAAAACCAAAAGGAAGCCCTCTATTTATTTAAATACAAATGGGCCTACAAATAAAGCAATGTGTAAAGTCTTGTCTTATTACAACTAAATATTGGGTTTGATCTTTAGCCATGATTTTCTTTTTATGGATATATGTTCTCCTTAAAATCTTTTGTAATCAAGGAAATCCACAAAACAAAATTTGTGTACTGTATAGCAAATGTTTTAGGGCCTGTATCATCCAAAAACAATCACAGCCATCAAAGCCATACAGACAGAATTCTGACTTATTCAGGGGAAGTAGAATGGAGCTGTCATCAAGGCAAGAAATGTATTGGACCCATACTCTGATTCAACATTTTCCCTGTCTGAGTTACAGTCAGTGATTCCCAGGGAACTAGTGTGTCCACTCCCTCACCTAATCCTGCACTGAGATGAGAGATTATTTTCTGAGTATGCTTGGTGCAGTCCCCTGGCATTCTGCTGGCTGGATGAAGTCCAACTCTATCTTTGAGCAGTCTACGTCCCCACTACGTATCTTGAAAGTCCCTTGGAATAAGGAAGAAGCTTCCAAGTACTAGATAGTTGGGCTTCTTCTCGAAAGGATTCCTAGTATGCTGACTAATTGAATATAGCATGTGCCTGTTTTGTAATTGGTACTCTGTTTAACATCAAGCTTTTATTTTTAAATGACTGATGATGCGTGTTGTGTACAGATTTACTGGTCAACATTTCCTTAACCTGGCACTAGCTTGTTTTTTAACTCTAAACTTTTTATCCGTATCTCTGATAATTGTACAATTCTCAAGTATCTGATAAATTGGTTAACTATTTTAATCTTCACAAATGCCACACGCTGAAAGTTCCCCAGTGTAATTTGATCTTATGTTCTAAAACTGTCTTGGGTCTTATGGAAGGCTTCAACCCAGAGTGAATTTCAAGCACTCAGTTAACTATTGGTATATGGGGGGCTTACACATCTAACTCCCAATGATACTAATTATAAGTCCTCTATATCAAGAATATTGTAGACCTTTTAGTTATCAAAACTGCGGTTAACTGCAAGACCATCCCATGTTTTTGTTCACCGAGAAAGGGGAAACTTGCACTTTGTAATGGGACTCTGTGGCTAGTGGTCTCTTGCTCCACAACAGTAACCTCTTAGGCCATTGAACTGGCCCTTTGAAATTAGGAGTGGGGGGTTGGGATTCAGACTCTTTTCTCTTTCTTGAAGGTCAGCACTAGGCCCTGTAGCAGCCCAGTGTGTGTGAAGAGACTATCTTGCTTGGGCCTTCTGCTCAGGAGAGGCAATGGTTCTTGCCAGTTCCTTCTCAATCGCTTTGGGTAGCTCTACCATGGCACAGCTCTTTTCACTTTATTTTGAATGCTGCTGCTTGCTATCTGGTGACAGACAAGTATTCCTAAAAATGGTATATGTAGCTGTTAGACAAAATACAGAAAACAAACACTGGGCCTTGCAATGAAAATGGCTAGTTAGTGAACCCCAAATGTTCAGACCAGGACGGTGGAGGGGGTGTGGAGAGAGATGAGGCAAGTGTAAATGTGACCAAAAGAAGAAACTGGACATTTCTGTTGCAGGTGACAGCAAGGTGTGGAGATAATTCAAATCCTTAAACCCATCATACTGCATACTGAAAATTCTGCAAAAGGGAGATTCTCCAGCAAAAGTTAAATTAAACATGGTTCCATATCTAATTGTTGCATGGCTCCTACTTTTAAACATTGTAGACTTACCTGTTTTAGTTAGCATAGATGCAATTGAATTGTCTTAAGTTACTGCCTTACTTATTGTGACCATTTGTATTCAAGTATTTTTCTGTCTTTTCAAGGAACTTCAGAAATGGCTACCACACAGTCTGTCTTCACATTTGCTCTCTGCATTTTAATGATAACTGAATTAATATTGGCTAGAGAAAGTTACTATGACATTTTAGGAGTTCCAAAAAATGCATCTGACCGCCAGATCAAGAAGGCATTTCACAAACTAGCCATGAAGTACCACCCAGACAAAAACAAGAGTCCTGGTGCAGAAGCAAAATTCAGAGAAATTGCAGAAGGTAATATAAATTATGTAGTAGTATTAAAGAGGGCTATGGATTGTGTAAGTCTGTGGGCTTGAAAATGTCTGTCCATACTCTGTTAACTTTTCTTTTGGGTTAAAAATTACACCAGTTTATGACACACAGCCTGCTATATCTAGTCAGTTCTAGAATAGGGCCACAAAAGTGCTTCTGGTCAAAGGCACCTATGACAGTATCTTTGTCTACCAGAACTAGACATGTTCATTTCTGCTGTTGGTACTAGAAGTGTCTAGTCTTAAAATATTATGTCTGATTACTATTTTGATTCCTCCCCCCCCCCCCCCCCCCAGTTGAATTCTGACATGATTTGAGTGATGGCTGTCTGTAACAACTTCAGATAGCTTTCAAGTGGCTCTTTCATGATGCATTTACTAGTGGCTAATTCTATTAAAATTGAAATGAGTGGCAAGGAGCAAGATAATAACTGGAAAGGAGGTTTTAAGTATTAGTGTCAAATGTAACCTTTTCAGTATGAATATATAATACCATAAAATGTAAATGCAACTCCACTCTTCTCAGCGGTGTCTGTGAAACTGATATCAGTAGTTCCTCTTTTCATGTTCTTTAGGTGCTGTTGTTGATTCTTTGTGAACATTATTGAACGTTGTCATGACAAACCAGTGCATTGTAATGGCCCAAGTCACACTTCTCTCTAACAGCAAAGTTAGAACTTTCTTTGTGTAGAGTATTTGAAAGCTCTTTAAAAAAATTAACAAATAGAGGAACAGAAATATGGTTGAAATTTGTCCTAAGTGGGTAAGGCACACATGTTGAAGTCTGGTGTTCTCTTGTGAAGTAGAAATACTGACAGACCCATAAATTTTTACAACCTATGGTCCTGGGCCAAAGATCAGGTAGAAACTTCATTTCCTATTCTAGTAAGCCTAGATTTGGGTATTGTATGTATCATTAACTTGTTCATGCAGAGCACCACGCGTTGGTTTGTAAACCAACCTTGTTTCCCTGTTGGTTTGCATTAAGTACAGTTTGGTTTAGAGATGTGTGCTGCAGTACCTCTGCAACATAGCTTGTTCCCACTGCTTTGATAATTATCAAATGGAAAGTTTATTTGAAACCTATCACAGGATGACAGAGTTCCTGTGATAGGAATGTGTTGAACAGTTTAAAAGGAGGGAAAAGAGCTTGGCTTGCCAAGTCTTTTTACCCCTTATTTCACTGCCCCATTTGAAAGAAAATATTTAACTGCTGTTCTTTAGTGCCTGGTGGCTAAAATACTAATTTATTTAAATGGAATATAGTCTTAAGGATAAAATTACAGGATACATTTTGTCTTGACTTACTGCATGAGAACACTTACATGGTTATTTTAGAATGACATGAATATTTAGCGAAATTGTGCCTTATTTTCAATATACATGTAATGAAGTTATCACTTTCACCCTTGCTTTTTATCACTGATGTGCTTGCTGCTTGAGAAAAAAGCGAATGTGATTTTGACAGGAAGATTTAAATCTGACTATGTGAAATTCTGACAAATTTTCTCATTTCAATACTTCTGCAGCATATGAAACGTTATCAGATGAGAATAAACGAAAAGAATATGACCAATTTGGCCATGGTGGAGGACAAGGAAATAATGGAAGCCCATTCCAACAGTCATTTAATTTCAACTTTGATGACTTGTTCAAAGATTTTGACTTTTTTGGTCAAAACCAAAACCCACGGTCAAAGAAGCATTTTGAAAATCACTTCCGGGGTCATCGGGAGGCTCACAGCAGGCAAAGACGTTCTTTCCAAGATTTCTCCTTTGGAGGTGGACTGTTTGATGATGTGTTTGAAGATATGGAAAAAATGTTTTCTTTCAGTGACTTTGACAGTGCACACCAGCACACAGTACGAACTGATAGCAGATTCCATGGATCTAGCAAGCATTGTAGGACTGTCACTCAGCGCCGAGGAAACATGGTTACTACATACACAGACTGTTCTGGACAATAACACTTCCGTTTTCTTCCGTATTTCTCTTCCCATTTCCTCACCTTGATGATTTTCTTGTTTAGTGCTAATATGGAACAGAAACTCTTCTCTGAACTGTCTGATAAACTATTAAAGTATTTAACGTAATTGTGGTAAAGAAGTTCTAATTAAACTAATTCTTGCAGCTGAAACAACATGCAGCAAAGTGGGAGATGAGTGCCTCATCTGTCTAAAAAGAGCAGTGGGTGGGGGGAATAAATCCCATATCATAAAACAAGATAAATGTTTACTAAATTGAAATATATTTCAATATTTTAACATATGAGGAGGGTTTTTTTTATATTCTTACCTTAATGTGACTTTTGTCTATACCCCTGGTAGGATGTTTGACTTACTGATGCATGTATAGCCACATGAGTTAAAACTAACTTATTGTGAAGTGTTACACTTCCTCTTTTTTTTAAATTATCCTTATAGACTTAACTTGCAGTATTCAGCTGCTGTAGACTACATTGTGGGAACTATGTATAATTCACACACAATACAACAGTGGAAATTTAGCTCATCTGCATTTTAACTTGCATGATCAGTTGTAGAAATGTGAATGTAGAACATCTTTAAAACAGTGTAATGAACAGTGTAAGGAACTATTGCCTGGAGTTGAGAAGTTTGTTTGTAGTTCCAAAAGTCCTTTCATTGGCCACAAGCCTGTACAGACTTTAGTGTGAGCATAACTGTGCATATGTGAGTTGTCTGACTCCAGCGGGACTACTTATGTGTGTAAAGTTGTGTACGTGTGTAAGTCTTTGTAGGATCCAGGACATTATCCAAAAACTAAATATGAGAACCTGTATTATTGCAGTACATACTTACTGTTTAATTATGTCGCCCTGGAAAATGGGATAGTGAAAGTTTATTTTATCCTCAAATTATTACTTTTTAAATTCTCCTCATGTTAAATTCTCCTCATGATGTTATAGTGAACTTAAGCTATGTAAAATTAGATCCCTGTGCCTGATGTGACTTGTAGGTCAAACAAGTACATTTTTGTAGTAAATAGATCTGCAAACTCCACATCGCAGATTTCTTCATTTAAAAGAATTATTGGTCCAGCTTCACAACTTGAAAGGTAAACTCTTCTCAAAGTGAATAAACAGCAAAATTGAAAATTAGACTTCTTGTGGTATTTGTTTAGTTATATTTGGCAATTGAGTCTGCTGTAGTGGTGGCATCATACTAAAGTTGTCATTTGCTATACAGCCAGCAATGAAGTCAATAAGCCAATATAAACTGGAAGGAAAACCCACAGAATTCAGTTGTCACCCTAATAGATCTCTACGTCAATCCTTGAAGATTTTCTTTGAGTATTAATATAGGACTGGCTGGACTTCCATGTAGTCACTGCATCAAACTGCATCTTTTCAGTAAGATGGCCACCACCCACAATTGAGAATTGCCAGTTGTAACTTAAACTAATTTTTAGAAATACATTTAACTTAATTTATGTGAAAACTTACCTTTCACGTTGATTGAGCGAGCAAATTGAGTGCAGGCTTCTGTAAGTTGCAGTGTCCTAAATAGGTTTCACCTGTTTAAAAAGCCCTAGACTAATTTTATTATAAGGAAGGGACTTTGCCCTTCAGCTCTCATTTAATATTCCTCCGCTATATCCTCACTCGTGCTAAACTTCCCATGACTGTCAATATTGTCTTTGGTTAAATTTCACTCATCTAGAAGCCTAGAAAGGATTTTTGTGGTAAGTGCTTTCTCTTTCATTCTTTGTCTACTTTATTTATAAATTGACTAATACCTCATATTCTGTCTTTATAAAAAGCCAGTAATTTGTGAAACCTTATCAGAATGTGCAATATTCTTATGGTAGAAAGAAATGTGCTTTGTTTTTTGTGCAAGTAGATTTTAATTCTGTTGTGTACTTTAATGTAAATTTCTGCACTTTTTCGATAACATACCCCATATGGATATTAATCCTATGGATAAATTTAAGCAAAAATAGCATCCGTCGTTCATACAACATGGGTATCTAAGTAAACAAATATTTACAACTTGAGTGCGTTCTTGTAAACTATTTTCTCCCACGGCATCAAGATTACAAACATCTTAGTACTGTTTGGGAACAACCTCCTTTTCCCTTGGAGAAAAATTGCACACACTAAATGTTGGCATAAGAAGGTCATGCCAGCATAATATATTCAGGTTGTATATCGCTGAATGCTCATTAATGGTGTAGACTGCTTAAAGTCACCCAGGTAAGAGGCATCTTAGTAAGGAAGATGGGAAGGTGTACAAGATTTTAGTCTTTCCACTTAAAAAAACCCAAACAAACTTATAAACCATGCTCTAAGGAGTCCCGGTTCTGTTGATTCTCATGGGCTTGAAGTTCCCTACCAGAACCAGGCTTCCACTAAATTCCTTCGCTCTTTAGCAGAGCCTGAGCTCTTCCTTTTGGCTGTTGACCTCTTGCTAAGGAGAGGCCTTTACCCAAAATTCTCCACCTACCTCAGAATAAAACAAGCCAAAACTATCCTGATTAATTGCATGTGGTACACTTGAAACAGGCAGCTCATTACCCCTCTTAAAACAACAACAAAAATCCACCCTCTGTGTTTAGTAGCCAATTGCAAGCAACTGTAACACTGTTTCCCAGGATTCCTTTAGCTGAAGGTCAGAGGTCCTTTCCCTTCCCAGGTTTAAGACGCCAATTTCTGAGGATGCTCCAAACTGCTGAGGACAACTAGAGCATGTCCACTTTCCTCAGCTCTCAAAAGTCAGCTTGTGAAACCATCAACCCCACAACTAATGTTGCTAACACCAAGTACTTTAAAAAAACAGCTTAGTTTAGCTTACTCAATTCCACATTCACTAAATCATATCTACTTGTCCTAAGAAGCATGTGTAAGTCTTCAAACATCCCATAATTGCAGGACTTCGCAACACAGCTTCTTTCACCTACTTGGGATCTTGGGGAGGAA
The DNA here is from genome assembly GCA_033296515.1 of Macrochelys suwanniensis. Lineage (NCBI taxonomy): Eukaryota > Metazoa > Chordata > Testudines > Chelydridae > Macrochelys > Macrochelys suwanniensis. The sequence goes on from CM065775.1 coordinate 293,270,612, forward strand.
AAACCCCAAAAGAGGACTAACATACTGGTGGAGTGGACATAGAATGACTGGGATGGAAGAGAATTGATAGGGAAGAGAACTAATGGATTGGGGAAGCATTGGAAAGGGGGACTGATGGATTTTGGGGGATGGTTGGTATTGAAGTGGCCACTGGGACTTTAAATTTGTCTTACATGTGTACACTGTTCAGATGTTTTACTGAACCAGTTCAGGCAGGCCTGCCCATACTTCCTCAACGAGGCTGCTGTTAGGTCAATGCCTTTCAGAACAGAAGCTTGTGAAACATGCTGATCACTCATTCAGCGCTCCTTGCACGTTCTTTTCCTATTTAATTATAGCATCTGCTTTGTGGCATGCTCTGTAACTGAAGTCCTGATATAACCTTACAAACCCCTGACTTCAGTTACTCAGAAGTTTCTCTAGGTCTCATTTTGGGCTGAAGCTTTTATGCTTGGTCTCTGTTTCTTATGGAAAATCTATCCATTCATTTGTGTTATGTGAGCATGAATACTAAATTTTTGTACTTTAAAAAACAAAGTGAACACTTGTGGATGAGCTCAAATGGCAGAGCTTTAAAACTTATGTGAAAAGCTAGTGCTTTATTCACAAATTCATATTTCAGTTTTTACTTTTGAAACAAAAGCTAACATGAGGGTACTGTACAGGTATTTAGGATGCTATTATATTAAGTCTGTGGGAAGATATTAGTTTCATGGATGCATTTTTTTTAAGAAAGTGCTTGCCGAAAGCCAGATTGAAATGGTTTATGTGGTATGGGTGTGTTTAATTGGACACATTGGGCAACATACTCCTCTCCTATGAAAAGATCTATGGGATAGTGGTTGGGGAAATCAGTGATCTTTTCACTTCAGAATTTCCTTGGTATGCTTCCGTGGTATATGTGTGGTACTCTGGCAAGAGTAAAAGGATCATGACTAGGAACCACTCTGTTTTAAGAGTAGTAGCCGTGTTAGTCTGTGTCAGCAAAAAGAAAATAAGAAAGGAATACTTGTGGCACCTTAGAAACTAACAAATTTATTTCAGCATAAGCTTTCATGGACTATAGTCCGCTTCGTCGGATGCATAGAATGGAACATACAGTGGGGCGATATTTATACATTCAGAGAAACATGAAAAGGTGGAAATAACCATACCATCTGTAAAAGGCTAATTAATTGAAAGGAACTTATCAGTAGGAAAGAAACTTTTGAAGTGATAATCAACATGGCCCATTACAGACAGTTGACACAAAGGTGTCAAGGGTATTTAACGGGGAGTGGGGAATAAATTCAATTGATGTAATGACTCAGCCATTCACAGTCCATATTCAGACCTAAGGTAATGGTATCTAGTTTGCATATTAGTTCAAGTTCGGCAGCTCCTCGTTGGAGTCTGTTTTTGAAATTTTTCTGTTGCAAAATTGCCACCTTTAAGTCTCTGTCATTGAGTGATTAGGGAGGTTGAAGTGTTCACCTACTGGCTTTTGAATGTGATGATTCCTGATGTCAGCTTTGTTTCCATTTATTCTTTTGCGTAGAGACTGTCCAGTTTGGCCAATGTACATGGCAGAGGGGCATTGCTGGCACATGATGGCATATATCACACTGGTAGATGTGCAGGTGAACGAGCCCCTGATGGTGTGGCTGATGTGATTAGGTCCTATGATGGTGTCACTTGAATAGATATGTGGACAGACTTGGCATCGGGCTTTGTTGCAAGGATAGGTTCCTGGGATAGTGTTTTTGTTGTATGGTGTGTGGTTGCTGGTGAGTATTTGCTTCAGGTTGGGGGGCTGTCTGTAAGCGAGGACTGGTCTGTCTCCCAAGATCTGTGAGAATGAGGGATCATCTTTCAGGATAGGTTGTAGATTTTTGATGATGCGCTGGAGAGGTTTTAGTTGGGGGCTGAAGGTGACGGCTAGTGGCATTCTGTTTCTTTGTTGGGCCTATCCTACACATACATGGCAGAGAGGCATTGCTGGCACATGATGGCATATATCACATTGGTAGATGTGCAGGTGAACGAGCCCCTGATGCCAACTCTGTCCACATATCTATTCACTTCAGTGGGGACCAGAGCCAGCAAGAGGGTGAAGGGGCCAGGCAGATGCCACAGCCAACTCCTGCTGACACCCTCCACTTCAGCAGCCTGCTCAGTGCCTTGAGCTGGTCACCTGGCAGCCCTGCCCCATTCACTCACCCAGCACCTTGGTGCACCTCACAGGCACCCCTTGTCTGGGACCAAAGGAAGGGCCAGGGGACCACCAATGCTGGGCAGAGGCAGGTGCACGGGCTGCACCTGTGTGTTACCCTGATTGTCCCAATCACCCCCCACTGAACCCTGATCTTGGAGTGTGAGGCTGATACTCCAGGGTGCCTGACAGCTGTGAATTGTAGTGGGAGGAGGCTTGGAAAGGGAATAGCTTTGAACCCTCTAGCCTCCTCCAGCAGCCTTAGGAGCCGCCGCCTTTTGCCGCCGGCTCCTCGCCCACCACCTGACGGTTCCGCTTCACCCTCTGCCACCTGCCAGGGGCTTTGGGCTCCTCTGGCCCTGGGCGGGGGCCATCACCAGCCACCGCCCTGCCAACATATACAGTTTGGGGGTGTAATGCTCCTCATCACCCTCAACTCCACCCATGGCAGACCACCTGGGTCTGTGGTGGGCCATAGCCCATTGTTTGGGAATCCCAGACCTAAGAAAATGGGGACTTGGGTGTGGGGTTGCCGTGATCAATGAGGCTTATACATTAACATGTTTAGAACAATTCTATAAATTTTGCCACTGAAACCTAAAATTGTGGTTAAAGATGGACAAAGATCCTAGAGATGTAACTGTAGCAGGGCAATTGGCAGACCCTCATGTGGATAGTCAGTCTGGGTTTGATAGAATGGGATCAGAGAACAGGGATTAGGCCCATGCGGAGACCCACCCAGAAGGGAGTGAAGTCACCTTGGAGAAGCCCTGGGATGTCTGGGGAAAAGCAGTGTTCAGTATGTGGCCAGTGAAGTCACGTTGCCTGGGATTGCTCATTCTGCCCACTAAGCCCCAGTGCGGTGCTGGAAAGGCTAGCTGTGCCCAAACCTCACAGAATTAACTATGTGACTGAATCACCAGAGGGAGGGAGTCTCACAGTCATTCCATTGATGGCACACAGTGTTCATGTGAGCCACTCACCCGAAACCACTGCCCACAAGTCATGTTGCACCCTTCTGCGTGCATGTCCCACCCTCTGCCAGTGGGAGAGGAAGGTGGTAGTTAATAGGGAGACATTCTCTTGATGGAGAGATACTGGAACTGCTAGGACTAGAGTTAGGCCCCATGTCATTAAACTCCATCAAATGCTCCCTGGGTGTGAAATCTGGGTTAAAGTTCCTGGTGTAAAAGCCTTTGTATAGAAATCTGTGTTGTAGCGAGAGCAGCCCCAGGAAGGGTAACTGGTTGTAGGTGTATTGTTAGGTATTCCAGTTATTTGCTTTGGGGGAATTAATATCACTTTAAAAGTAGAAGAGGGGAATCAGATGCCCTCCGTTAGCTCCAGACCTGCAAGGGACTGTTAGCCAAACTGCAAACGGGGCAGCTGACAGGGAGGAGAGGATGTGTGTTCCCCTGCCAGTATCCCAGAGGAATCTTTATCTTTCCAGTATGTGCAGACAACCCTCTCTGGGCAGGGGGAGTTAGACTCCTACACTGGCCTGACCTCCAAGGAGGTGAGGCAGAGAAAGGAATTTGGCTATGGGGGGATCTTGAGGAATCTCCTTTGCTTGACCTCACTGCTATTATGAACAGTCCATAGTCAAGAGCTGCTTCACAAGGAAGCAGCCCTGCCTCCTTTTCTCCCTTTGGTCCAAAGAATTGCTGCTTGTAATACTTCCAGAGGGAGTAGGGAACCGAAAGCCATCATTGGGGCCAGTAACCCCTTAAGGGACAAAAGGAACACCTCACATACCTCCTAGTTCACACCCAAAGGTTTTGGGGGAACAAGGGTAAGAGGGGGCATGCAAGAGCTCAGCCCTGTACATTCTAAAGAGAGGTTCTAAATTATACAGGATCAGTGGCGGATTAGGCACTGGGCTGGGCCCAGGGGCCCTGGCCAACTGGGGGGCCCTCGTCATCTGCCACCCACCAGGTGAGGTGGGGGAAGCCCCCACATCCATGGTGCCCTCCAATCCCAACCCTGGCAGAAGCTGCAGGGCGGGGGTAGTCCCCGCAGTGCCCCCCGATAAAGCCGCAGGATGGAGGAAGTCCTCCCCTGCAGCGCCTGACTCTGTCCCCGGCAGAAGCTGTGGGATGGGGGAAGTCTGCCCCCCCTTCCCGAGTGGCTCCCTGACCCCATCCACAGTAGAAGCCATGGGATGGGTGAAGCTGCCCCCCCAGTGGTCCCTGACCCTGGTAGAAGCCACAGGATGCGGGAAGCCCACCCCCCCCCAGCACCACCCCAACTCTCTCCCTGGTGGAGGAAGCTCCCAGTGCCCCAACCCTCTCCCCGCAAAAGCTGCGGGGTGACAGCAGAAGTCCACATGCCCGATCCCGGTCTCTGGCAGAAGTGCCAGGCAGGCGGGGTGGGAGAAACCCCAGTGCACTAACCCTGGTCTCCTGCAGAAGGGCTGGCAGGAGAAGCCCCAGCACCTGGACCCCCCACTGCAGCCCTGGGACTAGAGGAGCTCTGACTCCTCGCTACGGCCCCAGGGCCTTGGCACAGGGACAGAGCTTTTCCAGTCTTGGGGCTGCAGGAGTTGGGGCAGAAAGAAGAAAATGGGTTGTGGGGTGGGCAGAAGAGGGGAAATCCTGGGTGGAATAGGGGTGGGATAGCAGGGAAGGGGCAGAAAGGGGTGGGGCTGTGGGCGGGGGCTGCAGGTGGAAGCGGTGCAAAGGGGGAGGAGTGATTGTCAGTTGATTACCTGTCCCAGGAGACTGCGCTGTTGTAAAGACACAGCTGAACTGCCCAGCTTATGTTCTGGTTCTGAATCTGAGACATGGAGAAAAACAAATTATGGGCTTTGACAACTACCAGAGACCAAGGCTGAAGTTGGGATTTTAGCATGCCTGTAAGGTCTTTAATTGTGTTCAATACGTTTTGTCTGTAATGTGCTTGCTTAGAAAGAGCTGTGTGGTAACTTATAACTGTGGGCAGGTACACTGCTCATAACCTTTGGAGAGAAAGTGAAGTTCAGAGGCTGGCCTGTTTGGGCAGGCTGGCTGGCTGGGAATACCAGAGTGTAGGCAGGGAACTGTGCCGCTTTAAAGTTTTCCCCAGTCAGGAGAGAATGACCTGAGGGTCTCCACCCAAGAGAGGTGACATCATGGAGCTGGAAGCCTAGATTGGATGCCCTTGCTGGACCCCAGTGGGGAATTACAGGAGCAGTTGCCTCATATCTGGTCTTGAAAAAACAGTGTGTTCAGAGGATCAGCTGTCTCTAGTCAGAGTCAGGCTTTGATGTCGCTAGCCACACTGCCACAAGGGTGCCAATTCATGCCCACTGTGCTGGGGACTTCTGCAATGTGGGCACCTGTCTTCTAGGGACTGGACTGAGTCCAACACATTTTGCATAGGCCATTGAACAGCTGTGAGATTAACTGACTGTCAGTCGCTACGGAGGTGTCATAAAAATAAAGGGAAGGGGGAGAGGGTCGGATGCAGTGCTATAAAATCCTCTTACCAGTAAAGGGTTAAGAAATGCAGGTAGCCAGACTGACACCTGACCTGGCTGGCATCTGACCAATAAGGGGACAAGATACTTTCAAATCTTGGGAGGAGGGAAGGTGTGTGTGGTTCTTTGTCTGAGTCAGAGTGATCTTGGAAGACAAGAAGTACCTGCAGAAAATCAATCTCCTCAACCAGTCATCTTCTCACCAAACCTCACTTTTCTAAAGTAAGTTTAGTCAGCATAGCGAGTAGGTTTCTGTTTGTTTTGCTTGGTGAGCTTTCCCTGTGTTAGAGGGAGGGGTTATTCCTGTTTTTTTTCTGTAACTTTAAGGTTTTGTCCAGAGGGGGAATCCCTCTGAGTTTGGAAATTGAGTACCCTGTAAAATAGTTACCATCCTGATTTTACAGAGATGATTTTACCTTCTTTGTTTTAATAAAATCCTTCTTTTAAGAAGCTGACTGTTTTCTATGGTTTTAAAACCCCGGGGGTGGGTTTTTAGATCACTGTGTAACCAATTGGTTAGGAGATTATTCTCAAGCTTCCCAGGAAAGGGGATGTATGGGCTTGAGAGGGTATTTTGGGGGGAAGGGGAACTTCAAGTGGTTCCTTTCCTGGATTCCTGTTTAAAACACTTGATGGTGGCAGTGAGAGAAGCATTTCTCAGGGTGCAGGGAATTTTGTACCTTGGGGGTTTTAACCTAAGCTGGTAGAAATAAGTTTAGGAGCTCTTCATGCGGGTCCCCACATCTTTACCCTAGAGTTTAGAGTGGGGAGGGAACCCTGACAGGAGGTATGTCTGATTCAAAGTTCTAAGTCAGGGTTGTAGCTCCGTGTGTGATGCACCCAAGTGTGTGTTTGAATATAACTGAAATCTGGGTTAAAATAATGTGCTTTAAAGCTTAGGCACAGCTGAGAAGATAACATTTCAGTCTTTGCATTTTCTTCATTTATAAAGTGTATTTTTTCTTACCGCTTAAACCATTTGTTTTGATCCTACAATTAATTTTTCAAAGAAACACAGAGATGGAATAAATTAATACCCTTTTTACACTTTTTAATGTGTCCAATTTATCTTCCCCTTTTACAGATATTTTCTTTCTTCCAATGCTGCTCTTTTACCAAGATGATTGGAAGACCAATAATCTAAAAATAAATTGCCAGACAAAATCTTTAAATTGAAGTTAAGGTTATAAATGTGTGAAATTTAAGGGGGACCTTAGAAGAACCTCAAAGTAGAACATATAAATAAAGAATTCTGAAATTCAAAGTTGAAGTTGCACTTTAGAAACAGTGATAAAAAGCCACTGGAATGTATAGCTTTGCTTGCATAGTTAGGCAGAAGTGGTGTAGTGGATTGAAGAAGAGGTTGGGAGCCAGGAGACCTGGATGAAAATTTACAAATGTCACTAGTGATTTTAAGGGCCTCAGTGTTGGTGTGCTCAACTTGAGACACCTAGAGAGTTTGATTTTCAGAATGTGCATTGCACCTGCCCCCTGAAAATTTGGCCCCTTTTAGGTGTCTCAGGTTGGGAACCCAAACTTTGTGGAACTCAAAATCACTATGGGATAGATCCACAAAAAGGCTTAGGGCACCTAAATCCAACACTGAGGTGCCAGTGAGATCCTCAGAACCCCTGCTCAGCTGCTGCCTAACTCTGTAAGTGCCTAAAGTCCCTATCCACTTAAATTCCCACGGTTAAAGTCACCATGGTACCTAATAATCTGCCAGTGAGCATGCACTTAGCTGCCTTTTTCTAGGCACCTATCTCACACCTAAGCCCCAGTAGAATCCCCTTGCTTCTCTCACCTGTGGGGGCTGATCTTACAATGCAATGTAAGCACTGGGCCAGAGTGAGAGTGACTCTATAGCCTGCAGTTAGGACACTCACCTGGGAGGTAGTAGACCCAGGATAGAGACCCCTTGCTCCAGTGGATATTTACTTATGCAAAGTGGAACAATTTACAAGGAGAGTTTGAGAGGCCCCTATTAAAGAATGCCCCATAAGCCAACAGTTAGGGCACTCACCTGGGACAGGGGAGATCCAAGTACAAATCCCTTCTCCATGTCAAGTAGAGGGGAAGTTGAACCTAGGTCTCCCCCAGGGCCAGATAAAAGAATTTGGGGCCTTGTGCACTATAGAAATTCCTCCTCCCGCCAACCTTCCTTAAATTAGACAGAGCCTAGATTTTAAGACCAGAAGGGACCATTATGATAATCTAGTCTGACCTCTGGTATAACACAGGCCACAGAACCCCCCCAAAATAACTCCAATAAATAACTAATATTTATTGAATATTTCTGCCTTTTCTGCATGAATATGGAGAATTCTATCCTTTCCATCTAGTAACGCTGGTCTACAATTTTTGAGAAGTCGTCTGCTTCAGAGATAAAATGTGCTATTTAGTATGTATTTTGATGTGCTGAATTCAAATATGACAATTAAAACAACTGATTGGCTACTGTTTCTAAGATATTTAAGTTTTTACATTTTATGTCTATGTATATTGTGTAGATAGTAGAGTTTTAATCATAAATTGTAAACCTAGGTCTTTTCATGTGTTTATGGTTGCTTTACATGATACTATTTCACCGGTCCCGTTTATATAACACTTTAAAAATCAGCAAAGGGGTTATATAAATAAAATGTATTATGAAACAAAAGGCAAAAAACTATTATGTACATAGTTTAGTCCTATTCAGTGTCTACTCAGCGCTTCTTGGCTTGTCTGTTGTATTCATTAAATGGAGCATCTCTTGTCACTGTCCAGCAATAGTCTGCAAGCATTGATGGGCTCCATTTGCCCTGATAGCGTTTCTCCATTGTTGCAATGTCCTGGTGAAATCGCTCGCCGTGCTCGTCGCTCACTGCTCCGCAGTTCGGTGGAAAAAAATCTAGATGAGAGTGCAAAAAATGTATCTTTAGTGACAGGTTGCAACCAAGGCTTTTGTATGCCTTCAGGAGGTTTTCCACCAACAACCTGTAGTTGTCCGCCTTGTTGTTTCCGAGAAAATTTATTGCCACTAACTGGAAGGCTTTCCATGCCTTTTTTTCCTTGCCACGCAGTGCATGGTCAAATGCATCACCTCGAAGAAGTTCACAAATCTGAGGACCAACAAAGACACCTTCCTTTATCTTAGCTTCACTTAACCTTGGAAATTTTCCACAGAGGTACTTGAAAGCTGCTTGTGTTTTGTCAATGGCCTTGACAAAGTTCTTCATCAGACTCAGCTTGATGTGTAAGGGTGGTAACAAAATCTTCCTTGATTCAACAAGTGGTGGATGCTGAACACTTTTCCTCCCAGGCTCCAATGACTGTAGGAGTGGCCAATCTTTCTTGATGTAGTGGGAATCTCTTGCACGACTATCCCATTCGCAGAGAAAACAGCAGTACTCTGTGTATCCAGTCTGCAGACCAAGCAAGAGAGCAACAACCTTCAAATCACCACAAAGCTGCCACTGATGTTGGTCATAGTTTATGCACCTCAAAAGTTGTTTCATGTTGTCATAGGTTTCCTTCATATGGACTGCATGACCAACTGGAATTGATGGCAAAACATTGCCATTATGCAGTAAAACAGCTTTAAGACTCGTCTTCGATGAATCAATGAACAGTCTCCACTCATCTGGATCGTGAACGATGTTGAGGGTGCCATCACACCTATCGATGTTGTTGCAGGCTACAAGATCACCTTCCATGAAGAAGAATGGGACAAGATCCTTTGGACGGTCACGGAACATGGAAACCCTAACATCACCTGCCAGGAGATTCCACTGCTGTAGTCTGGAGCCCAAAAGCTCTGCCTTGCTCTTGGGTAGTTCCAAATCCCTGACAAGGTCATTCAGTTCACCTTGTGTTATGAGGTGTGGTTCAGAGGGGGAGGATGGGAGAAAATGTGGGTCCTGTGACATTGATGGTTCAGGACCAGAAGTTTCATCCTCTTCCTCTTCCTCGTCTGACTCAAGTGAGAATGATTCTGGTGCATCAGGAACCGGCAGTCCTTCTCCGTGGGGTACTGGGCGTATAGCTGATGGAATGTTTGGATAATGCACAGTCCACTTTTTCTTCTTTGACACACCTTTCCCAACTGGAGGCACCATGCAGAAGTAACAATTGCTGGTATGATCTGTTGGCTCTCTCCAAAGCATTGGCACTGCAAAAGGCATAGATTTCCTTTTCCTGTTCAACCACTGGCGAAGATTTGTTGCACAAGTGTTGCAGCATATGTGTGGGGCCCACCTCTTGTCCTGATCTCCAATTTTGCAGCCAAAATAAAGGTGATAGGCTTTCTTGACCATAGTGGTTATACTGCGCTTTTGTGTTGCAAAAGTCACTTCACCACAAACATAGCAGAAGTTATCTGCACTGTTCACACAAGTACGAGGCATCTCTGCTCACTTTGGCTAAACAGAAATGTGTCCCTTTGCAAAATCAAACACTGACAAATAAGAGAGCACGACACTGTATGATTTCTAGAGCTGATATAGGGCAATTTGTTCAGCAGAGTGATGTAAGCTTCGTTATGATTGCATCATCCATGACTTCTAGGAATAACATGATGCAATTCATATCATGTATGACGCAATACCAGCTTCAGATTGCATCATTCATTGTTTTGCCTAAAAAGCAAGTACTGTCCAAACCCAGTCATAGATTTATTCATAGATCCAGTCAAAGATGTATTTTAGTCATTTCTGGTTTAAATTGAGATCCCTTCCCTTTATAACTCACTTATCCTCCGCCATTCCCAAGTCAAGGGTCGTATATACTGACCCAATAGCATGTCTTGAAAACTAGAGCCAATCAACAATTTTAAGCATCATTTTCGTTCTCAGTGACCCAGAATTAGTAAAGTTTGACTACATTTATTTCAGAAGCATTTTGGCTGTAGAGCAGTGAATGGATCAATACCATTGTCAGGATTCTTATTGTTCCTAATATATTTTTAAAAGTCTGCATGGACAGACTTCTTCACCACCCATAGCCAATTGGGGCTCTGTGCCGATACAGGAGTCCACCTGCATGGTAATTTATGCAGGATCCAGGGCTTGGTTTATACCTGGATATAGCTTTCTCATGGTCTTGAGGACTTATTAAGGAGATAACTCAACTGTACATTGGTGTAGACCCAATAATCTGTCTGCTTGGTCTCTCCCTCTTTTAGTTAGTGTCTTAGATATTTAGTTCTAATACTAAGTTTCAAACACTTACATTCTGGCCCAGAGTGTCACAACAGAAACTTTTGCCTTCTTTCTCTCCTACAGAGCTTCTGTGTAGTCTGTATGGCATATATGATAATTGCATGAGAGAACACATACTGCCCTCAGTTTTCCCAATTTAAACGGAACAGTCTATTTTACAGATTCATCTCATTTATGTATGCAACACGTTATAATCATCTGAAGCCACAGTCTGCATTTTCATATCAAACTCCTACAACCCTTTCTTCATGCAGAACTGCCGTTAGCAGAACTGTATCTTGGAGATGAGTGGGAAGGAGAATGCTTTTTAGCTAGTGTCTTGCTGCTAGTATTGCCATCATCCATCCTTCATCTCCCACTGGCACAGAGCTGGATGTGGTAAATGGGGATGAAGGAGAATGCAATGTGGTAAGTGAGGCTTGACTGAAGAGCCCCATGTGTTTTTATTCCTTTTACTTCAATACCTGGTATTTGCAAGATTTTTGGCTTTGAATTTATGTCGAGTTTTATCTACTGATCTAATGAAAAGTGGTGCATTATGCCCCAGGGCAAGAGTAGCATAAGTTCCTCTTCTGCCATGCAAAACCAAGTGCTTCACTTTTCAATGGACTCCATCAGAAGTACAATGTGGAGCTGAAATGCCTTTCTTGTGTCCGTGTTCTCTAGACTCTGAATAAGGTAAGGTGTATGTCATGGCTGCATGCCACAACAGCAGGGATAAGTATGCTAATAAGTTCTAGCTGTGTGAATATCAGGAATAAATTCTCCCAACAGGCCAAATTCATCCTGATATCCAAAGGCTGAATTTGACACAGTTGGTTCTTAGCGTAAACATTTAAATTGTGGTTGTGTAACTCAATTTAGGAGAATGTGGGTATTTGTCCCTTTCTAGTGGCTGGTCCACATTAGAGCTTAATGGGTTTTCTATAGCTGCCAAGTAGGGTAAGCCAGAGGGAAGTGCATGCAATGCTATGTGTCAGCCCACGTGGGGTCAGTTTAACTTACAAATTTTGTCACTTGTGTACAAATAAATGAAACAGTTACTCATGCAATACAGCAAATTTCAGCAATCTGGCATGTCTAATGTGTGTACAACCTTCATTCTGATTTCTTTACCCCTTCTGAAAAAAGGAATTGGATTAAATGCCTTTGCAGGCAACAGGATGTCTGCTACTAGATGTTAGAAACTGACCTTATCTCCCATGCTCCCCATTCTATTTTCTCTCTTTCCCTCTCCATGTTTTGTGCTCTACTCTGTCTCCATTATCCCTTTCCCCTCCAATCAACAGTGATTGCATTTAAAATGTTTCTACTTGCCTAGGCGCGTGTATCAATGCTGTCAGTATTCCCCATTGCGCAAACAGGAAATATCTTGCAAACCAGTGAAATCTTTCAAAATGGTAGAAACATTTTCAGTGCAATCATGGTAACTTCCTTCCCTCCTCCCACTCTCTAGGCCCAATCTTTGCCCCACTTGCATCCACAGCTATGAGACAAGAGTGGAACCTCGGGGCAAAACACCCCTTTGAGGCTGCCACGTAACTTTTGTATGCACTTTTGCAAGAACTTTTCACAGCCGTTACAGTTTAGGTTAATTTATTTATTTTCCTAGCACTCCTGTGAAGAAGGTAAGTAGTGTTCCTGTTTGGGAAAACTAAGACAAAGGAATTGCCCATGGTTATGCAAACAATCTGAGGCAGAGCCAGGTCTCTAGGCTCTAAGCGCTGTGTCCTAACCACAGTATCGTTCTTGCTTTCCTCATTGCACTCATGTTCCCACATAAACCCAAGCCAAGTGAGTGTTATGTGGTATATCTGATGGATTTTTGCATTGGTACAAGATATGTACATTGTATGAAACCTTTTAAAATATGAGCAGAGAACATCAAGGCTCCCAAAATATTCCACCATGTCCATGGAATTCAGACAGGCACCGTGTCTGAATTTCATTACATTGATGATAATGTGAACTTTTCCTCTGCATACACAAATCTCTACTGAAGAAGAAACTGACAGTGATTTTCACATTTGTGGATTGTTAGTGAGTCAGTCACATCATTTGAGAGCAGGAGGAGCACTTCATAAAGAATGTGAAAAACAGGCAATCATCATAAATTTGTCCTGAAACATCACATTGCCAAAATAACATAGGTATTGAGATACCAAGGAGAGTAAATCTGAAAGACATGGCTACCTTAATGTGTTTATGAAATGCAGGAATCATGCAGATACACATTATTTATGCCTATAATTGTTATTTCCAGTAGGTGGCTGCCTGCCACCTCACATGATTTAAATACTGTAAAATAAGAGCTGTCATGCCTCATAAGAACAACAGAGGCTATTCAAACAGTACAGTAAATCTGATTACCTGTGATCTGGAGGGAGAAAATTCAGAGGTCCACAGAAATATTACTCTACCTACCAGTAATTTTATTCTTAGGTACACAAAGCAAAACAAAACATCCCCTAGTGACTGCATTTTTTTAAAAACACAGTATTGTATTCCCAAGGGAAACAAACAAAGAAATTAGGCTTTGAAAAACCTATTAGTCATCTAGTTCATCCTTCTGCAAATGCAGGTTTGTTCCTTATAGAATAGGTTTGAAGGTTTTTTTCTGATTCAAATTACAGTAAACATGTGTAACCCTTCTGCCAGGTGGAGCCGGCAGCAACCTGGGCTGGGTTCAATATCTAGGGGGTCCTCTTCAACAATACAACAGAAAACCAGCTCGAGTCCCCAGCCAGTAACCTGGGAAAATTACTCACACCCCCCCCCCCCCCCCCCGGGTGCCTCTGAGGCAATGCTTCTCCACTCGCAAGCACAGAGTCTGAGTGTAGAAAATAAACTTTTAATGAAAGGAGGGAAGTCACCTGACATTAATTAGGGAAAATGCCAGAAGCAGGATTTATAATCATAAAACTGAGCAGGACGCCCACCCCAGAGTGCATGGGGCAGTGGCTTCTGCCTCATGTTCTTGAGTTCTACAACCAAAAGTTCCTTTACTGCGCCCCTCTCTGCTCCCTCACCATACCCCACTCATGGTGGTTGTCCTTGGTCAGTGAGGACCTAGGGTTCAAAGGTGCATCTGTGTGAGTTCACCTCCCACCTTGGGAAGAAGCCACCTTGCTTGCTCCACCATTTGAACACCTGCTTTGGCTGGCCACCCCACCAGTTGCTGTTCCTCTCTGCTGGCTGCCCTGCCAGCTGGCCACCTGCTCGCTGCTCCCGCCAACTGTTGCCGCCTGTCATTCTCCTTCTGCTGCCACCTGCCTCTCTGCTGTGACCACTGCAGGTCAGTCTTTGAGGTTCCACCCAACTCTTAGTGATTGTCAGTCCTTAATGGACTACCTTGGGTAGAATCTAGATCTTCTGGCAGGGACACTTGTCCCCACCCTCTCTTACTTTCACAAGGGTCTGGCATTTGAGCTCCTGGCTTAGCAAGACCCTTTCAACTGAGGGTGACCCCTCAATTGGGATAGGCTCAGCACAGTTCTGCTCCCATTTACTCATACAATAAAGATAACAACATTGCTAACAACATTCCACTACCCCTGCATTCAGTACTAAAGTGATTTGTAACCCAACACCAGCCAAAGTTGATCACTTGGAGCTACACAGCTCCTGTCTGCTAGATACCTATGCAGAGTAGGTGTGTTCATGTCAATACAGTTTGCTCCTGAAGTCTCTTCCCCCACCGCAACTAGCTGTCAGGGGAGAGTTCATTCAGATTCTGCTTACACATGCGAACAATGAGACTCCCACCACTTTTCTTGGGAGACTGTTCTTCCTTTGGAAGGTGCTTTCGTTGAGAAATCCATTGAGATTAGGCTTCTCCTGATAGTCACTGAGAATTTTCTTTTGCATGACCCACTTAATGGACCATTACCCTGCACTCCGCCACCCACCCCCCAAAAAAAGCTTAAGGAAAAATGTCTCCAAAGTACAGTTTGTTTGAATTAATAACTAAAAGAATCATTATAGGATTGTGTGCAGTGTAGTTGTAGTCATGCCAGTCCCAGGATATTAGAGAGACAAGGTGGGTGAGGTAATATTTTTTATTGGACCAACTTCAGTGGGTAAAGAAGAGCTCTGTGTAAGTCTGAAAGCTTGTCTCGCTCACCAAAAGAAGTTGGTTCAATAAAAGATATCTCACCCACATTGTCTCATTATAAGATTGTCCTTTGTAGACTTGTTTCCCTACATGAATCAACTAGCAACCCTTTTAATTAATACTACATACTAGGAAAATATTTAGCTTCTTGTAAATATTGCTGTGTCTTAGGGAGCAAAACCTCCCTCTTTTCCACAAATGATTTGTAAAGTTTCATGAAGCAAAACTGGAGCATAAACCAGCCACTAGAAAGCTGGTGATGCCAAAGGGCAGAGCTTGACATTTTTGAGGAACATACAGATGTAGCATGAAATAGATAGGAATCAGGTACTTATGGCATACAGGATTCTCGCATGTCCATTTTATAACAAATTTCAATCTTACTAGATCAGAGGTTTTCAAACTGTGGTGTGAGTGCCCCTAGGGAGCAGGAGGAACATTGGGGGAGGGGGGCGTGAGTGGGGGCGGAGGGGCATCAGCTCAAAAAGTTGGCAAACTGACGCACTAGATTAATAATGCATCAGGGCCCTGGAGTTCATTTTGCCTTGTAGTTATGCCCCTGTGTATCATGCTAAGTAATTTAGCACCTTTGTCATTTACTTCTTTCAAGACTGGCAGAATATTGCACTCTTTTAGACAAATTATACATGTTTAGGTCTTTTACTCTTTCTTCAACCTGCGGATAGTTTCTGTTGCTCTTCTCTGATCTCCTTCCAACTTGTCAATATCTTTCTGTCACTAGGGTGCCCAAAAGTGAGTGCATCACTGCAGGTGCATTCTGAACAGAGCTGGATTATTTCCTCTTTGCTTTGAGACATGATGCTCTATGGATGCAAGCCAAAATCCCATTGGGGTTTTTTTTCAGCCTTTTCATATAAGCTTATCTCTTTATTTGCTGTCTGCTATCATCACTAGGTTTCTTTCAGCACTGCAGCTTTCCAGACTAAATTCTTTCTTTGCATAGGTGAGTTTTAGCTTACCTCTCACTAGAGTGATTAACTTGCTTTCCTTTTATTTTCATTTTTATTCATATTTGCAAGCTCTCTAGAATCTAGATTTCCAGTCCTATTCACTTCACATGTAATCTATAAAATCTGTGGTTAATCAGGAAGCAATAAAACCAGACTATTAAAGAGATAATTTAAGAAAACTTACAAAATATTTCTTTTCCGGCCTTAGATCCTCATATAAATTCCTCTTCTTTTTACAGTTTATTTGCTATGAGTAGAGGACACACATAGAGTTATTCAAAGTCAGGAAAAATTAGTGCATCACAAAGAAAAAATATTGGTTTTTAATCATAGTTTGTTCTTTCGCCCCCTTAACCATCTTGAGTATGAGTGATTTTGGTCAATGAACTTTTACTTGTCTAGAGTTACTTCAGTAAATTGGCAGAGGTTAGTGGTTAAGATGCCCTACAAGCTTCTTTAGTTAATTAATGTATTAGTCATTAAGGTGCTTTGGTATGCCTCCAGCAATTATAATTATATGCATACAGTACTGTCCCCTTCTGGCAGTACAATTACATTAGTGTTGAAAAGGCAATTTTGTGGATCAAAAAGTCATATATACACAGGAGGATTCAAGATTCCCTTTTGCCACTGACCTTCCATTCTAGATGGTTACAACTAGTTGGCTGGACAGTCTTTTCAGGATTAAACTCCCTCCTGATGTCCTGATCATACAAGGTAATCAGGGCATTCAAACAGGGCTGGTTCATGGGGTGGAAAGGGTGGACAGTAAATAACATATACTGAAATAATGTGTGTTTGTGGAGGAGTTAGGGCAATGGTGAATGGAGATTTCCCATTGCATAGGAGGAGGAAGGAATCTGTGATATGAATCATCCAGGCTGGGTAAAGATAAAGTGGTAGACAAATCACAATTCCCCAGTGTAATAATGGTCTGACAAACAGGATTGCTGGCAAGAAACTGATGTTTATTTCCTGGTCCCAGTTCACTGATGTGGGCCAGGGATATAAAACTGGGCTGTCAAGTGATTAAAAAAATTAATCATGATTAATCACACAATTAATCATGCTGTTAAACAATAATAGAATACCATTTATTTAAATATTTGTTGACATTTTCTACATTTTCAAATATATTGATTTCAGTTACAATACAGAACACAAAATGTACACTGCTCACTTTATATTTATTTTGATTACAAATATTTGCACTGTAATAAAACAAAAGAAATAGTATTTTTCAATTCACCGAATTAATACAAGTACTGTAGTTCAATCTCTGTATCATGAAAGTTGAACTTACAAATATAGAATTATGTACAAAAAAACCCCTGCATTCAAAAAGAAAACAATGTAAAACTTTGGAGCCTACAAGTCCACTCAGTCCAACTTTTGGTTCAGCCAATCACTCAAACAAACAAGTCTGTTTACATTTGCAGGAGATAAATCTACCTGCTTCTTGTTTACAATGTCATGTGAAAGTGAGAACAGATATTTACGTGCCAGATGCGCTAAAGATTCTTATGTCCTTTTATGCTTCGACCACCATTTCAGAGGACGTGTTCATGCAGATGATGGGTTCTGCTCGATAACTATCCAAAGCAGTGCAGACCGATGCATGTTCACTTTCATCATCTGAGTCAGATTCCACCAGCAGAAGGTTGATTTTCTTTTTAGGTGGTTCGGATTCTGTAGTTTCCTCATCGGAGTGCTGTTCTTTTAAGACTTCTAAAAGCATGCTCCACACCTCATCCCTCTCAGATTTTGGAAGGCACTTCAGATTCTTAAATCTTGGGTCGAGTGCTATAGCTATCTTTAGAAATCTCAGATTGGTACATTGGTACACATTGGTTCTTTGCGTTTTGTCAAATCTGCAGTGAAAGTGTTTTTAAAACGAACATGTGCTGGGTCATCATCCGAGACTGCTATAACATGAAATATATGGCAGAAAGTGGGTAAAACAGACCAGGAGACATACAATTCTCCCCCAAGGAGTTCAGTCATAAATTTAATTAATGTATTTTTTTTTTAACGGGTGTCATCAGCATGGAAGCATGTCCTCTGGAATGGTGGCCGAAGCATGAAGGGACATACAAATATTTAGCACAGGGGTGGGCAAACTACGGCCTGTGCGGGTTGGATCCGCCCCACGAGCTGTTTTAAGCTGGCCCTTGAGCTCCTGCTGGGGAGCGGGGTCTGGGGCTTACCCCGGTCTATCACTCCAGCTGGGGAGCAGGGTCAGGGGCTGCTCCACGCGGCTCCCAGAAGCAGTGGCATGGCCCCACTTTGGCTCCCACACACTCCAATGGCCCCCTCCAGTGCTCCAATGGGAACTGCAGGGGTGGTGCCTGCAGATGGGGCAGTGCGCAGAGCCGCCGTGCTTCCACGTAGGAGCTGGAGAAGGGACATGCCACTGCTTCCGGGAGCGGCTTGAGGTAAGCGCCCCTTGGAGCCTGCACCCCTGAGCCTCTCCCCATGCCCCAACCCCCTGCCCCAGCCCTGATCCCCCTCTTGCTTTCCAAACCCCTCGGTTCCATCCCTAAACTCCTCATCCCCAGCCCCACCCCCGAGCCCTCACCCCCCCCCCCACACACACACACTCCAGAGCCCTCTCCTGCACTCTGGACTCCTCATTTCTGGCCCCACCCTGGAACCCGCACACCCAGCCTGAGCCCTCACCACCCCCCACACACCCCAAGCCCAATTTTGTGAGCATTTATGGCTCGTCATACAATTTCTATTTGCAGATGTGGCCCTCAGGCCAAAAAGTTTGCCCACCCCTGATTTAGCACATCTGGCTCAAAAATAACTTGCAATGCTGGCTACAAAAGTGCCATGCGAATGCCTGTTCTCACTTTCAGGTGACATTGTAAATTAGAAGCAGGCAGCATTATCTCCTGTAAATGTAAACAAACTTGTTTGTCTCAGTGACTGGCTGAACAAGAAGTAGGACCAAGTGGACTCATAGGCTCTAAAGTTTTACATTATTTTGTTTTTTAGTGCTGTTATATAAAAAAAATTTCTACATTTGTAAGTTGCACTTTCACAATAAAGAGATTGCGCTACAGTACTTGTATGAGGTGAATTGAAAAATACTATTTCTTTTGTTTGTCATTTTACAGTGCAAATATTTATAATAAAAAATAATATAAAGTGAATGCTGTACACTTTGTATTCTGTGTTGTAATATATTTGAAAATGTAGAAAGACATCCAAAACTATTTAATACATTTCTGTTGGTATTCTATTGTTTAACAGTGCGATTAAAACTGTGATTAATCACAATACTTTTTTTTAATAGTGATTAATTTTTTTGAGTTAATTATGTGAGTTAACTGTAATTAATTGACAGCCCTAATATAAAAGGTTAATACCCCCTGTCACCTGAGAGGGGTCAATATCCACTGACTTAAGAAGGCTTAAGGAATTATCACCCTAGAGCACTTAGTCAGCACCCAGCAGCTCACACAAAACAGCATATGGCCCTGCCACACAACCAGCAAACATTAGCTTCATATTTTATTTTCCACCTGTCTGTGGGCTGGGGCCCTGTGGAAGTTCTGATGGGAGTGCTGCTGCCTACCCTGTACTGCCCCGTAAGAGATTTATTCAGTGTCTCTTGGGGTTATGTCCAAGCAAAAAGAAACAATGTTCAGTTTAATGCCCCCCAGATTTAAATAGTAGTAGAGTCTCAGGGCTGGTTTGCTTCCATAAAGCTCTCACTGGATCTGTTTACTACCTGGGATCTCCTCCTGGGTGCTGGAGATACTTCCAAACTGCCCAAAGGCCCATCTGGCTGCTCAGAGATTACACATTTCCCTAAGCCAGTACTCCCCTTGCTAAAGGACAGCAGCTGTACTCAATTCCAGCTGGGATGCTTCTGGCTTCCCAGTTCCTGCATTGACTGTTTTCTCACTTTCCAAGAACATAGATATCTATAACTTGGGAGCCCTGTGCTGCTACAGGCTTGACAGTATTGTATCATGCCATTAGGAGTTTGGGGACCTTTCATGAGTACAGCACCTTCTAGGATTGAACCCTGTGATAGGGTGTGCTCCCCCGCCACTGAGTTTAATTAGGCCAGGTGGGCTCAATCAGCCAATTAAGATGCAAAGAGTAAGATTTAGGCTGGAGGGCAATAATTAGAAGGAAGCTCATCTGTGAGGGAACAGGCAGGGCTTCTATAAAGCCAGGAGACTGGCGATAGGAGATGGCAGGGAGGAAGTTTGTAGTCTCTCTCCTTGAGGTGGCTAGGAACATATGAGGAAGGGTTTATCTAGTAGGCCTAAGAGAGAGGGGTCTCATTAGGAAGGTTAATGAAGGTGAAGCTTAAAAAAGCAGGCAGGAGAACAATAAGGTTGGTGAGGACCGAGACCATGCTTGCTCCAAGGTCCTGGACTAGAACTGAGGGTAGAGGATGAGCCTGGGTTCCCATACCATCCGCTGTAGAGCGCTGTTGCTTGGTACAGCGAATGGGAAGAATGCCTGAAACATTGTGGAAGTGACATAGTCAGGGCAACAGCTGTGAGGACTGCCTGACCCTGTTTGTGCAGGCAGACTTTGAAAGACCTCCCTTCCTGGAAGAGGTAATCACAGTGTGACTCAGTCCTCCATCCAGGTTACAATGTGGCTCTACTTCTGCCCATGGAGTCGCAGTAACAGCGGAAGAGAAGAAAGCAAGTGCTGAACTAGGTGTAGCTAATTCCCAGAATTACCAGCAAGGGGTGCTACCCAGTGGTGAGTAAAATGCCCTGTTACAAATCCTTATGGTAAAATTTGCTATCTGCCCAAATTCCATCTCCCCCTCAATATGCCTGAAAAGAAACTATTTCCAAAATAGTTCTGTCTTATTGCTGCTTGATAAAGCAGTTGAGAGCTGAAAAGCTCCTTCTCTGGCCTGTTAACTCCAGCTCCTTGACCAAAGAAGCATATTGCCACACTGGAGATCCAATTGATGATGTGTATGTTAACTTGTTCCAGCAATCAGTCCCCGTGTTAGGGGGGCGGGAAAAAAGCCCCTTCTTAATATCCACTAAACATCAAACATTTTCATTTTTATGACTCAATTGTTTTTAACCTGCTTTAAAACATAACTAGTTGTAGAGGCAATGAAGACTGTGTGATGGGGATATTGATCTTTGTCTTCTGTAGCCAGATCAGGTGACTGAACCAGGAAATAAAGTTGAATGTTTACACCAGCACCTTAGTGCTGCAGCATATCCTTGCAATATTTGGTTTTGTGAATATAGCAGTGGCAGTATTTTATATCTGTAATGAAGATGCTGAGTGCTTTAGAACTTTTCATGACATTCTACTGTCATTATGATTGAGGGGAGAGAGAAATAGACAGACTGTGTAGGAGCTATGAGAGCACCCACACACACCACACTGGCATTTGCACTTACATTTAAAAAGTCAGCTGCTCCTCAGTTGCTGTTCCTTTCTGGAGCTCTGGAAAACTTTTGTTTCATAAATATTTTGATGTGACATTACCAATGTCCTTGATGTTATTAATTTTCACATACAATCTTTTTTTAGTCTGTACTCTGTTTCATTGCCAGTTTCAGCAACTCCCTGGGGATATGGAAATCATAGAAAAATTATTTCTCTATGTTTATAGGCAGCATGGTGGAAGACCACATGGTTGGGATTAATGGCTCAGTAGAGCTGAGGAATGGACAAGCTGGAGTAGCATGCCCTAAAGCTACATTTTAGACAGTGATGAGGGATATGCAAAAGGTTCAGTTTATTTGGGTTGACTGATCACCCCAAAATTTGAAATCAGATCTCCTGAGTCTACAGAATGGGTCAGAAAATCTCCTATAAGCAGGCTCGCCCACCAGATGTTTTATACGTCCTGCATTTACTCCTTGTGAGAAGCAACAAGTGCACACTTACATTCTTTTTTGTTTGTTTGAAACTGAACATCTCCACACTTCAAAAAATGTTTGGTTTGAGTTATGATTAGGTTTTGGGTCAGCTGCTGTTTTCTGCAAACTGGTTCACCAATCACTAGGGTTATTGCAGTGACTCAGTTGTGACATTCTATACCTTTGGGAAGCATCCTGTTACCCCCCATATTCCTCATTTACATGTAATTGTGATATTGCATATAAAGCATGCCATGTGAGGTATCATGGGAAAGGTTATGCTCTGCTGAAGGCTATTGTTCCATCTAAATAGGTGTATTATTTAATGCATGTAAAAAATTATAAGAGCTGTATTGTATGGTTTTCACTAAAATATGCTGTGGGTTGGGGAAGTGCCCAGATACTAGCTCTCCAGGGAAGAGGCACTCAATGCCCTTGGGTGGGTGCTGAACAGACATCACCAGTCATTGTCCAGCAGAGGAGTTACAATTCAATGATTCACACACAGGAGACACTCTTGCTTCACCTTGTGACTCAGCAGTACCCACCAGAAATGCCTAGATTTGTGTTTTCCAAGCACATGGACTAAGGGTATAATACAGAACGCAGTGGCCTCATGGTTGGCCTTTTCTCCTCCCCTCACCTATGCTGCAAGCAACAAGGACACTCAGAAGACTGAAGACTCCAACAGAGGAGACTGGCCCAGGTTTCAAGGGTGAAACCTGTGTACTATGAACTGCAATATCCAGTGGGGTGAGAAACTGCTTAATCTAGATATTGCCCAGTCTAATAGGGTTGAGAGTTTATACTGTGTGATTGTATTTTCTTTTCTTTTGGTAGACAAAAAGTCAGAGTGGCTATCACTTATACTCACTTAAAATCTATCTTTTTGAAATCAATAAACTTGTTTTACTATTTATCTTTACTGGTGAGTTTGCCTGAAGTGTTTGGTAAATCTGCTCAGGTTTACAAAGGCTGGTGCATATCCACTTTCCATCGATGAAATGGTGAACCAGTTAATAAACTTGCACTGCTCAGCTTGAACAGTGCAAGATGGTATACTCCTGAGGTACAAGGCTGGGAGCTGGGGGGATTTGGCTTGTGCCTTTCTCTGGGAGCATTCATGCAATCTAGCTGAGTGTGGGGCTCCACATGCTGTTGTGCTTGAGTGGTAACCACTCCAGGCGCTGCTTTCTGCTTGTTGCTAGTAAAGCATTGTGACAGCCCAGGTTGGGAAGAGTTAAGGGGGCACAATGGACCCACAGTCCCAGGCTGCACCCCAGGGATCCCATCAGAATAGTATCCCTGTTTTCAGATGGGTGATGTAGTGTTTAGTAACTGGGTAGTATCCTTTTAAATAGTCTGATCCCTGTAGTAGCTCTGTGTTCAGAAACCTACCAGAGCAGCGGTGTGCATATGTATCTAGGCCTTGTATGTTATGTATATAATTATGGAACATGATTATTTGTACACCACTGTTAATCAGGTGGTTTCTTCCTATTCTGTTATGGCAAGAACAAAAGACACAACAGATGACCATCCTCTTGATCTCCTCACAGAGGAGACTAGTTATAGATGTGCTATGGGAATTCCCAATGTACAGTCTACAGTAGGATTAGATAATTTAATTTAAAAATAAAACTTCTAGCCCTTCTGATCAGTTCACATAGGAAAAGCTTGATAATATAGACAGATTGAGACATGACCGTTAGGAAGGTGTGAACTGCGAACTTCCCTGTTCATCTCAGTGAGGTGTTAACTCAGTAGCCAGATAATGATATTTTAAATTCCAACACTGTGGATTATTTTACCAGGTATGTTGAAAGCAGAAATAGCTAGCTAATGAGCTTTATCCAGTGGGGTTAGCTCCATGTGAAAGGAGGAATGGGAATAAAATTGCAAGTTCTAGGTTGAAATGCTTTATTGAATAGTTGAGGCCCAAACTTTCAGAGCTGCACTGCATAATTTACGTGTGCAATTACTGCAGCTATAACTCCACATCATGCCAATTATGCCCATGGAATTCTGAAAATGTAGGATTCTTAAAAATCCTCAACATAGGGTTCTGGAAGAGGAAGAGAATTAAATGATGAAGATGGCTAGGCAGAGCTCTGTGAGAGGGAACCTGGAAAATCATCAGGTATTGGATGAGCTCTTGGGCAAACCTGAAAAGGTAGCTGATAGTTCAGGAACATCAGGGAGCAGTTTTTTAAAAGAAAAGTCTGATCTTCCAGCAGTTTAAGCAGCCCATTCATCCCACAAGCATTCCGGGGGAGGGGGGAGCCACTTCACAGGTATTCAAAGAGGGAGAGGAGACACATTTCCTCTGCCTGCTTTTAACAGACCTTTTGAGCATACAGGTTATACATAACATACAGTTCACTGCTGGTCCTACAACAGGTGCTACCAGAAATAAAGAGTAATAATAAATCAAAAAACGTTTTTACCAGAACACACATGGGTATTTCTCACTAAGGGCTACTTCAGCTTTCAATCACCACCAATTTGGATGCTAATGTGGTTTTTTAAAAATAAGGTCATGATGTATCTTTTTATAATGGGAGAAATCTTTTTTTAAACTCTCCCAGTACTCCATGACAGGTGAACCTTCTTTTTATGTGCAATTTGTAAGGATGGGAAATTCTTTTGGGACAGACACTAAGGCAGGAAAATGTCAGATTGAACAATGAAAGTTATAAGGACTGAAAATGGGGATGTTGAAAGACTAGAATTGAAATGCTTATGCAATAGTAATTATTTTAGTTGCTACTGCTCCTGCTATACTGCAAAATAACTCCAATTATAATATATGGAATTTGTAGGTTTAGGTACCAGTAACAGCTATAGAATTGTAAATTAAATCACGGGCTGAAGTTTAGGATCAGTACAAGATATCCACAGAGAAACATTTCACATTTATACAACTGTCTGCTGAAAAATTGAAACCACAGAACAGAAGGCATTTTATAACTTCACCACTGGATGGAGCCAGCACATTAACATTTGTGAAAAAGAGCTTATTACTGAAGGAACTGTTATGAAATCCTTTAGCATAAGGAATTTCATGGAGAAAATAGAACATACTGCAGCAACAAGCAGTGAAATGCCTACTAGATTTTTATGTGAAAAATTCATTCATGGTGACTTTTTACATCATATGTTCAAGTTATTTTTATACTGAGAAGAGATGGGATTAGTAAAAAACCTTCCCTCTCTGTACAAACACAGAAAGCAATGGTTGCACAATGAAAGACAAGGGGAAAGGTAGTAGAGTCCTTCCTTATTCTTCCCTGGTGTAAAAATGGGTTGTGATGTACTTGCCTCTTGGGATCATGGAAGAAATCCCCAGACCTGAAGAAGAGCTGTTTGAAAGCCTGTTTCTGTCTCCAACAGAAGTTGGTCCAATGAAAGGTATTACCTCACCCACCTTGTCTCTCTAATATCCTGGGACTAATGTAGATACAACAACAACACTGCAACCAAGACGTTCCCTGTCAGCTGAGGATTTCAGGCTGAGCTGGAACTGACACTGCAGTTCTGGCTCCAGGGGCTAGCTGGTGCTCATGGCAGCCTGAGTTGCACAGGCTGGACTGCAGTTCAGGCTGCCACCAACAGTGGCTGCTGCAGCATTTACTTTCTGCTGGACTGCTTGTATTGTCTGTGCAGAGTGGGGACCTGCAGCTCATGGAGCAGTGGGGTGGCAGGTCCTACCTATGCCCTTTGTTCTTTATATAGTGCTGCACTGGAAAGGAGCAATGGTGAGTGAGCATCCAGCTGCAGTCTTCCCCTCCTCCACTGAGGCTGAGATCCTGAGGAGTCAGCTGGCAGCTGTGGGAAGAGGTGGCTAGCCTGAGGCAGGGACAGTTTCCAGGGAAAGCAAATGGGGTCACTGCCTGGGATGCAGCAGGGAGAGAGCTGGGCCTGTGGAGGTAGCTGGGAAAAGTTCCATGCCATCAGTAAGAGTGAAAGGGAGGAAATTCCCACCGCGTGTGTCTATGTATTTTTGGTACATTTCAGGGTGTGTTAATGTCTGTGGTGTCTTCAGTGGTACTTTTTAAAAAAGGCAACTGATCTCCTGTCTCTAGGTCACAGAAGACGCCTGTTACAGCTGTTACTATGTGTTATGTACAGTAAATACATTTTTAGACCATTTTAAAATGTCATATTGCTATGCACAGTGAAAAGTCCTCTGGGGGGGAAAAAGTTCAACGGCGCATGCATGACAATTGTTTGTCGATCACACACCTCTTAATTTTTTTGTTCCCCAGATACAAAAAGCTATTAGATTCATTATGGACTAATTGCTTTAAAATTTCTTCATTTGTCTTAAGTCGAGGGTTGGTCCTGCTTTGAGCAGGGGGTTGGACTAGATGACCTCCTGAGGTCCCTTCCAACCCTGAGATTCTATGATTCTTGGAAATCTTTCCACTGATTTCAGCAGGTATGTGATAAGCTCTTTACTGCACAAATTGTCTCTTAAAACAGGGCCAAATACTGATTGCCTTACTGCTCCGTGACTATTCTCATTGACTTCAGAGGGACCACTACCATGCTTGGCATTTGGCAAATGGCATTTGGCCGTAAGGATATCATCTGCTTTGCCATGATAACTGTGGTAGAGGTATATATTTTAAGTCTAAATGGCTTATAATGATCAAACTGACTGTTTAATTTGTAAAAACTATAAAAGCAAAATTGTGCTTCAAAGCACAGAGCTAGCAAAACTCAGCTAGTTCAATGTATGGAGATCAAGTGCAAACTTTTAATTTCAGTTTTAAACCATTGAGTTTCCATGAAGCTCGAATGATGGATTTTGAACACCCAAAAGATCAGTGATATTCAGATCTAGACTTTTGGTTTGCCCCATTATATTGTTAGGGCTACCGGTGGATTTTGGTTCTGGGTTGGTATTTTGAACACTCCCAAAGTTCAGCAGTATTCATATATGGAGTTTTGGCTTAGAATCCTCATTACCCAAAACTCTGCAAGCTCGTGTTCTCTTGAACCTTGCCCTAGCTTCCCTCCAAAGTTCCCAAATTCATTTTTACCTGGTTTGGAAGCTTAGTAGGAAAACTTCATGCTGCTGTATTCAGATTCTCTATGGAAAATGTCATCCTAAAGAAGGTTATGAAATCTTGAAAACCTGAGTTGAAATTATAAACAGACATGAATTTCCTGGTGAGTGGCAGTATTGAAGCTGGGTTCCTTTAATGCTTCCTTTAAAATAAAAGGGTTAAAATTAACAAAGATAAATCTTAAGCTGTATATAGGGCTAATTATATAGTATGATAAATTACTTCTGTATGACTAATAATGAAACACCCAAATTGCTGCACACCTTGGCGTCTCCCCATGTGGCTAGCTGGTGCTTGTGTGTTTCAGTTATTATCTAAGGCTCTGTTTACATTAAGGAAATGTTCACTGGTGTGACTCTGTTGTAGCTAAACTTGTGCAAACCACAAATGCTGACGTGCTGTTCTGGTACATGCACTGTCCTGAGTATGCAGGCAAGGTGCCTTTGTGGAATGCTTATGCCTGTGCCCTACTTAATTACTTCAATGTTGCATCTTACAATGGTAACAAATTCCTTCTCCTACCTCCAGCTGACCAGGAAAGTGCTTCTCCCTCTCAAATGTGGACCTAGCTACTTGTGAGCCTCACTTTTGTTACCTCCAGGATAGAGAACTGTACTTGGGTAAGAAGGTGAATCCATGTGGAAACTACAACTGTGAAACATGCAGAAGCTTGGCTCCTAAGCAATAAAAACAGATGAGTGGCCATGACACAGTTTCAGCATTATTTGCCCCCTTTGATGCAAGGTCCAGTTCTGAATTTTTAAGACCATTGCGGGTTAAGGCCTAACAAGTTTAGTGCTCGATTGTGCCTTCTAGGCACAGGCTGTGGTAAAGGTCTCAGGTGGCACAGCCACCTGAGACACAAAACATTTTCCCCAAGGGAGCGGATTGTTACAAGCCCCAACAATGTATTAACATGCTCCAAAATAAAATCAAACATCCCCAGACTGGAGTTTGTCCCTCCTCTGTAAAACAAACAGTAACAATAAACTAATGCAGTGTCTTCAGTTACAAATAAAAAGAAGCAGAAAAGAGCTTAATTTAACACAAGAATGGCCATACTGGAGCAGACCAATGGTCCATCTAACAGTATCCAGTCTTCTGACAGTGGCTGATGCCAGAGGCTTCTGTTCATTCCCTCTGAACAGGGAAATTTATTCTGTGATACATCCCCCATTGTCCAATCTCAGCTTCTAGCAGTCAGAGGTTTAGGGACTCCCAGAGCAGGGGGTTGCATCCCTGACCATCTTTGGATAAAGTCATTGATAGACCTATCCTCCATGAGCGTCAGTCTTTTTTGAACCCATTTATACTTTTGGCCATCACAACATCCCCTAGCAACTAGTTCCACAGGTTAACTGTGCGTTGTGTAAAGAAGTTTGTTTTTAAACCTGCTACTTATCAGTTTCGTTGGGTGACCTCTGGGTCTTGTGTTATGTGAAAGGGTAAATAATGCTTCCTTATTCACTTTCTATGCACCATTTATGATTTTATAGATCTCTATCATATCTCCTCTTAGTTGTCTCTTTGTAAGCTGAACAGTCCTAGTCTTTTTAATCTCTTCTCATATGTAAACTGTTCCATACTCCTAATAATTTGTTCCATACCCCTGTACTTTTTTCTAATTCTAATATCTTTTCTGAGATAGGAGATCAGAACTACATGCAGTATTCAAGGTGTGGGTGTACCATGGATTTTGATAGTGACAGTCTGATATTTTGTCTTACCCTGTTCCTAATACTTTAACTCTTTTGACTGTCCCTGCACATTGAGCAGATATTTTGAGAGAACTATCCACAATGACTCTAAAATCTTTGAGTAGTAATAGCTAATTTGGACCTCATCATTTTTGAATGTATAGTTGGGTTTAAGCCTTCCAATGTGTATTAAGTTGCATTTATCAACACTGAATTTCATCAGCCATTTTGTTGCCCAGACACCCAGTTTTGTGAGATACCTTTGTAACTTCGCAGTTAGCTTTGAACTTAACTATCTTGAGTAATTTTGTATCATCTGCAAATTTTGCCATCTCAGTGTTTACCCTTTTCCCAAATGAGTTATGAATATGCTGAACAGAACTGGTCCCAGTACAGATCCTTGGGAGGGCCCTGCTACTGACCTCTGTCAGAAACTGTGATGGGTATAGTCCAGCCTAGTGGTTGGAGCAGTGCCAGTTGGGGCTAGATATCTAGGCAGTGGCATTTGGGCCTAATGGTTGGAGCCAGGAGTCAGACCTGGAAGCAGGAGTCCAGAGTGGGGTTGGAGCGAGATCAGAGTGAGAGCAGGGCTGCAGGAGGACCAGGAACAGGGCTGGTACAAGAGCAGGACTGGAATATGCTAAGGCTTGAGGAATCTGTTACCATTATCAGGCATGAGAGAGTTCCAAGCCCTGAAGTGATGTTGAGAAGACTCAGCTGCTGTTCCACCTGTGAGGCTTATATACCTGCCCTGAGAGCCACCAGACCAGTTCCTGATTTGTGGATTGGCTGAAGCCTAGCAAAGGAGTGACTCATCACCTTAAAACCTCTTTCCACTCTGAAAACTTACCATTTATTCCTACCCTTTGTTTCCCATCTCTTAACCAGTTACTGATCCATGAGAGGACTGTCTCTCTTTTCCCATGACTGCTTACTTTGCTTATGAGCCTTTGGTTAGGGACTTTGTCAAAAGTTTCTGAATGTCCAAGTACATTATATCTACTGGATCACTCTTGTCCACATGTTTGTTTGACCCCCTTAAAGAATTCTAATAGATTCATGAGGGATGATTTCCCTTTACAAAAGCAGTGTTGACTCTTCAACAACATGTCCTGTTCATCTATGTATTTGAAATTCTGTTCTTTACTAGAATTTCAAACAATTTGCCTGGTACTGAAGTTGAGCTTATTAGCCTGCAATTGCCAGGATTGCATCTGGAGCCTTTTAAAAAAATCAGCATTACATTAGCTGTCTGTCAGTCATCAGGCATAGAGGGTGATTTAGGCAATAGGTAACTACAGTTAGTAGTTCTGCAGTTTCATATTTGAGTTCCATCAGAACTCTTGAGTCAATACCATCTGATCCTGATGATTTATTACTGTTTAATTTATCAATTTGTTCCAAAACAAACCTGATTATAAAAAAAGTTAAAGGCAGAATACGTATTGGAGATCCTGGGCATGCAGCCTTCCCTTCATGAAGTGCAGCTTACTGTCCCCTGTGTGGACAGCCTGCTCTATTGTCTGGTGTGTAGGAGGTAAGCCCTGGGCCTGCCTTTTCCTTACTCATCTTTGCCTCCTTGTATCCCTGGAGGAGCTGGAAAAAAGCAGGGTGGCTCATGCAAGGGTGGAATATATCTTGCATCATCTCACCCAGTAGGCAACCACAGAGCCTCTGGCTTTTTGACAGTGTCTATCCAAACATTTCTGCTAAATGGGATAGTGTGGTTAACAGGACTATCGGGGTGGGGGTGGAGGGGGAGAGTAATGGGAGCAGGATATTTTCAGCAGAGGGCCCTCAACTCTGGAACCCCACAAGAGAAGAGAGCAGACTAAGTGGGCACCTGAAAGTCTTCAGGACCGACTTCTTTGTGTAGATCTTCCTCAAATAACCGGTAATGACATCTGTTCCAAGGAGTAGGACAACTGTCTCTTATGAACAACAGTTATACGATTCTTAATTATGTGCGTGGCTTCTAGATACTATAGTGCTCAGTGCACCTGAAATGCTTAGACAGATGCATTCATTCATAGAAGTATTCTTATTTGTTTCTGGTATCACTGAAATGTGCTAGGTGCTGCACAAAATCAGAAGGAGAGCTTACTTTTTTTTTTTTTTTTTGCAACTTTTGTTTCTGTTATGGGGGTGGGGGGGAGACTTAAGCCAACAATCCCATGACTCATTCTACCCCTGCCAAAGTGTGATGATACCTTTTCATAGTGAGTTCTAAGATGATCTCTTCAAGGAAGCTGACCCCTGTCTTCCTTTGACTGTGCCCACTCTTGGCAAAGCCCACTGAAAAATGACTCGTAGGCTAAAAGCTATTTTTGTATAATTCTCAGTCCTCATGTCCTAAATCAAGTGTTCCATTCTGCTAAGGTTAAAATTAACCCAAACCAGATAACTGGAGATGACTGCACAAATACAAAGAAATGTGATTAAAGGAAAGATTTCCCAACATACCATATTAAAAATGTGAGTATGCAGGTATAGTGCTTTTGTGAAATGTGTCTTCCTTTCATCTCAAACTCCTTTTTATTGTATTGGGCTTCCCATATGTCCTCGTGCAAAATGGATTCTTAAATGACCACACTAACCCAACTTCCATTTCAGTAATTTTTCTTTATAGAGTAGGGACTGGAACTCCAGTCTGGAGGTGTTGGCTTTGATTTGGAGGAAGTTAGCACCCTGTTGAGGCTTGCAATATAAATGGCACCAATAAACTCCTGCAGAGTCTCTAGTTCCAATTAAAATAGTAAATAGTTTAAATCTAATGATAAAGTTTGTTTTAGTTTGGCTGATATTGCGATCCTATCATGCAGTATGTACTATGACTATACAGTATTTATATATCTCTCTTTATATCTATATCTATATCTCTGTATAAATAAAATCAGTTTCCTCTCAAGGGCTGTTACATTTTAATAGGTCACAGATGCAAAAAAATCTAATAATAAGAGATGGAAAAAACAATTAGATTGAGTTCATTCCCCCAGCAAGGAGAGGGTATAGTCCCCAAGAGAAAATGTCTCTGCTATTAAATTGATACTGTAAAACATACAGGAGATGAGTTCCTGTGTGAAGATCTAGAATGCAGGATTATTTGCCCTTGTTGTTTCTGTACAGAATCTAATACCACTGGATTCAGGAGCTGGCTGGACAGTGGGTCAAAGTTTGAGAAAATTCTCTGCTGTTTATTACGCTAATCATGTTTATTTCACTATTACCTCCTTTTGTTTGTTTTATTCGCCTGTTGTCTCTCATCACCTGCTAAGAGTGTAAGCAGCATCTGCCTTTTTTCACTGTGTGCACAGTGCCTAACACAATGGAGCTCTGATCCCTCACAGAGGCCTGTAGGCACTACTGTGATATTGTAATGCCTGGTGGCTGAGGCGGGCTAGGGGGCAGTCCCAAGCAGTAATCAAGTGCGAGCAGGTGGTCGGGTAGCTGGCAGGTCAGTCCGTCTGATAGGAAGACCGGGGCAATGGTGGGACTCGCATCTTACACAGGTCAATAGCTGAAAGATCCAATCCAAGGGGCCAGGTGAGTGGGTTGAGGAGGTAAAGTGGGGTGAGGCTGCAAGGTACTGTCAGGTGAGGAAGCAGGGAAACAAGGTACGGTCAGGTGAAGCAGCAAGGCAGTCTAGGCAATGGTCTGTTGCTCAAACCGCTTCCTCTTCCTGTTGGGGATTTATAGTCCAAACACCCAGTGAGAGAGCTGCCTGTCCATCCAATCAGGGACCTGTGGTGTGGCTTCTTTAGGCCTTTAGCACTAAGGCTGTTGGTCAGAGGTGAAGGTGTGGTGCAGCAGCTTAGGATGTGGTATGAGAATCTAGTAGGTTTGGGTTCAGTATGGGGCTCCTGAGAGAAACAACAATAATTTCTATTTTATGAATTTTGAAAATCACTTGGAAAGTTTATGGGCTGTTGTAATGTAGACTTCAGTAGTCCCTTTCCGGGGTCTTGTATTCCACTCCCTCTGGCTTCTTCTGCAAAGCCAGTGGTGACACAACTTTCTAAAGCCATCAGTGTCCATGCTTTGTTTATGGTATTGCTTTTTCCAGTGTTAAAGCTCTACTCCAAAAACGATTCTAGAAAGAAGAGTAATATAAGTTGAGTGTGAAGAAGTCTAAGGCCAAAGTTTTAGACGGTTTCAGTATTTGCGAGCACCAATTTTGTGCACGTGTTTACCAAATCACCACATACAAACAGATGGTTTTTGTGTCTGCAAAGTGAATAGTCAGGTGCCTAACTACCTTGCTTTGTGCCTGCATGTATCATTTGCACATGCAAATATGGTAATTGCACATGCAAGCTACCATACATGCCCTTATGTACATGTGAGGTTAAAGGCCATTTTTGAAAATGGACTAAAAATCACAGTAAGAAATGATTCTGTTTGGAAGTGTTAAGGTTTCATTTTCTACAAACCAAGGCCAGAACCAACAGGTACAAGACGAAAGCTACATAGAGCCAAAATCAGCCTTTGAGTAAGCAGCCATAACCACTGAAGTCATTGGGCTAACAAGTCTGAATTTGGAATCCACTAGGAACGTAGGGATTGATGATGTATGCTGTGAGGCAATATACTTTTTTTTTCTTTATTTAAAAGGTGGTGTTATTGTAGGGCACTTTCATTTCTGCGTAACTACTGTATTGCCTGCCATTGGAGCTGTAACTTTGTGCAATACACATTGGTACAGTATAAATTCACTGTTACTGATGCATTTGAAAACCATTTACAATAACAGTGGGTCCCACCTGTCTTATTCTAGAACCATACGAAACTACAAGTGTTATATAGACAATGTAGTTGTAGCAAATAAAGCTTTAGATTTTTATATGATGTGCTTTTGTTTATTTTTCTAAAGCTGTGGAATGGTGCTTTCAGGTGCATTGGCCTAATACTAAAAATTACTTTGTGAGACAAATTAATTTGTTAGTCTCTAAGGTGCCACAAGTATTTCTTTCTTATTTTCTTTTTGTGAGACAGAAGTCTTTGATAGATACTAACTGCAAAACACAAAAATGTAAATTGCATCCAGTGTCAAAGACCTGAGCAGCTCATGACAGTCAACAAAGTGAATTCCACCCTGGCTGAACTTCAATTGCTTGTCTGATGTTACCAAGGCAATTTTATTCTCTTGGGTTCCTAAAACCAGAAGCTGCCAAATTAGGTGTCACTTTCTATTGAGGTCAGGAAGTGAACCTGTACCTTTTGAATGGACAGTGTGAGAAGAACTCATTTTCCCAACCTTCCAGGTGACAAGTTTCTTGTTCATTAATTTTCCATTGGCTGATGCAATGTCCCAACATAACAAAAATAATGCAAAATTGCCACTAATGACTGTGACTTGAAGTTTGAAACCTTTGTGGTTTTTCTTCAGGCTGCTTCTTTCATTCTGACAAACAACATTTGAGATGCTGTGTCAGAAACATCAAAACCCACCTTCATCTATCTGTTAAGCGCCTTCGATTTGACATTGTAATAACCCATATTTGATTCATATCCCAAGGTTGTAAATCTTTTTTTAGTGCACTGATTTTTAATACTTCAGTGATAATGGAACAGAAAGCATTAACACTGGTAGTTTTTTTTTCTAATGAAAACGAGCTTGAGTTAGAGCAGTGCAGATGGTTGCAAAATCAGCCTAGTGCAGGGGTTCTCAAACTGGGGGTCGGGACCCCTCAGGGGGTTGTGAGGTTATTACATGGGGGGGTTGCAAGCTGCCTCCACTCCAAACCCCACTTTGCCTCCAGCATTTATAATGGTGTTAAATATATAAAAACATGTTTTTAATTTATTAGGGGGGTCGTACTCAGAGGTTTGCTATGTGAAAAGGGGTCACCAGTACAAAAGTTTGAGAACCACTAGACTAGTGTATTCTCTAAATAGAGATACAAATTGATTGAAGTATGTTCTGTCTGGAATTAATTTTAATATATGAATTTGCCTTCTCTTTGCCACTAATTCATGTCAATTTTGTAGGCAATTAGTAAGGGACTTTGAAAGGGTACACCTACCCTTTCCCCCCTTGAAATATTTATCAAATCAGAGTTGTTAAAATGACAATCAAGAATTTTTTTTTACTGAAAGTCTGTTCTTGCCAAAAGCAGATTTAAAAATAAACAAGAAAATCAAACTATCTCTTTTGACTATACTATGATTTACCAAATATACTTTCCCTCCTAGTGCTAGAATTTGTTGAGGTAAATCTCATTATACATAACTGTGCAGATTAGAGAACTTTCTAAAAGGGACTGATCTGCAGGCAGGGCCCCTCTATGTCTGCCTGCGTCAGGGGCGGGGTCGCCGCCCCTGCTTGGGGCAGCAAAATTGTTAGAGCCACCCCTGAGTGTGTGTAACAACCATGGAGATTATATTGCTGCTTCTATCAAAAGTTTGGGCTTTGATAAATTACACATAATATACTTGGACAAAGTACTAGAAGAAAAAGACTGGGTTATAAACTCTAAAATTTATTAGAATTACAAAGGACCTACAATACAATTTAGTAGCCGCCTATATATAAAAAAACCACAAGTAACTATAATATAATGTATAGTTACATAGGATCAGTATTACTGATGCTGTATACGTAATACACTATACATTAGCTCATGTGCTGCTCTCATTCACACCCATGCAATCCCATTGATTTCAGTAACACTTGAGATGCTGTTTCAGAAACATCGAAACTCTCCTTCATCTTTCTGTTCAGCTTCTTCAATTTGACATTATAATAACCCTTCTTTGATTCATGTCCCAAGGTTGTACATCTTTTCTTGTGCACTGATTTGACTTCCGTGGGGGAACTGACAGAATTTGGTGCAGTGTATTCTGTATGGTATACTGCCTTTAACATTTGGCCTGTTACTATAACCAAACTGATGTCATTTTACCAGATGTAATAATAGTTCACTCCTTAATGCAAAATCTCACTAGAACCAAAAGACAAAATGTGCTGAGAAGCTGTCTGTTACAGGGTTGTTGAGGAAGATTTTGCAAAAATTGCACAAAATGAAGTAAAACGGAATTATAATTAGGGTTCCATCCTGCCATGCACTCTTGATTCAGTCAAAACTGCCAGAGAAGCGAGAATTCCCCATGAGAATTTTCCCTGAGCAATAATGTGCATTTGGGACATGTTACAAATTCAGGGGCAGCTCCTCATCTAGTGTAAATTGCTTTAGCTCTATTGAAGTCAGTGACAATGTACATCAGTTTGGGATCTGACACCCCCTCCCCCACTTTCAACAGCAAGACTTTTTTTTGCCAGGTCAGGAAGTAATTTGAATGTAACATTTGCAGCAACTGCAGTATTCAATGGACTAAAGGTGAAGACAGAGCTGGAATTAAAAAGGGAATGTTCATTAAAAATGAACAGCAGCAGCCTTGATATTCCATATGAATCACTGTACAGCTATGCATAACCAGTAAAAAACACTATTGTGGTAATATACCTTTCAAAATGATAGCATAAATTTTGAAATTTAAAATTTAATAGCAAAACAGGATTAGGATTTACTTATTCAGGAATATATAGAGAAAAGAGAGAACAGCATGTGTAGTATGCAGAAGTGCGGTGTCCAGGCAAGAGTGATACAAAAAAGTACTAAATGTAGAGGAGCTAAACTACTGGAGTACTAAATGGAGGATTTTATTGGTACAAATGCATAATACTGTATGTGTAGGCAGGATATGATGGTGTAGTTTTACTGGCATAAGGTTGGGATAGTGGCTTACGCAGCTCAACTTAGATGAAGCCAATGAAATCTTTACACCACACCATGCTACCACGTATTCTTCATATTTGGAATACTGAATGCAAAAGAAATCTAGACGTGTTTAACCAATTGTATGGCACTTTTTTGTATCCTCTCTCCTGTCGAGCCAGGTGCCTCTGTTACTATTATGGGTATGTCTGCACAGCATTTTGGATTGAGCAGGAGCAAACCTCTCAGCCTGGGTTGATAGACTCAATCTAGTGGGGCTCATGATAGCACTCTAAAAATAGCTGTATAGTCAGTGCTTTTGAAGGTGTGGGTCGGGCTGGAAGTTGAGGTTGGAAGCCCAGTGTTGGGATTTCCTCTGAGACCTCTTCCACTTGGCTTATCCAGAACACCGTGTCCGGTTCTGGGAGAATACTTCATTCAGTTCTCTGGGATCCAAAATACTCAGTTCGACTCCAGATTTTGTCACTCGGGTTCCTTTATTTGGAGCGCTGCAAAGCTACTCTGAGTTGATCAGACTCAAGCATAGGTGGTGAGTATAGGGTTTACCAAAGTTACACAGACAACCTCTTCCTTTATATCCATTTACACATTCCATTGCATTTTCTATGCACTACACCACATGTTTTTGGATTAGTTACTTTGCAGGAACCAATCCCTGTACAGCATGCTCTGTCCATCTGCTGTTCACGTGGAATCTGATCTTTACATTCTAGGTTTATTTTGTCGATAGAGTGCAGCATCAAGGTTCTGCAACTTAATTAAGCTAGCACAGACATCCTGACGCCAGCATGCTGTTTGTCAAACCCCTATTTACAATTTAACTTTCCATTCATCTTCCCAATTATGCTCACTAAAAAATGAGACAAGTTTCTTATGTCAAGCCAGGCCTACACCCATGAAGGGGGTGGACGGTCAACTGGAGCTTGGAATCTTGCTCTCCTTAGGCTTTCCAGCCTACCTTGCCACCCAGACAAACTGCACTTAGTGATACTGGTCACTGTACAATACCACATCACTTTAGGTTACTCCCAACCCCAAAGGGTCAGTCACTTACCCCAGGTCAGTGGATACTCTCGATCTCACACCAAAGACAGCACAGGCGGCCAATTTCCCTAGTAAGCTAACTAAAGATTTATTAGCTAAGAAAAATAAATGAGGGTTATTGAGAGATTAAAGCAGGTAAAATACATTAGCAGGTGAGTCTAAGTTTGTAAGTCCAAAGTGATAGTAGAGATGTAGTTTTCCAAAAGT
The DNA here is from genome assembly GCA_033296515.1 of Macrochelys suwanniensis. NCBI lineage: Eukaryota > Metazoa > Chordata > Testudines > Chelydridae > Macrochelys > Macrochelys suwanniensis. The sequence continues at coordinate 293,308,172 of CM065775.1, forward strand.
CTTTTCAGGGTTCCCCAAAATAACTTTGGGGATCTCAGTCTTGTATTTGGAAGTGTCCAAATAGTTCAGAGATACAGGATCGATTCCTGGATCCATTCTTACAGAGTCCTTCCATGGAAGGCAATTTGGCAAGTGTTTTTATTTACAGCATGGGCTCTTCCATTGTCAAACAAAACAACTTATGCTTTGCAGTTAGCAGTCTTTTACATTTCCAAGGCTCCAATCTCCGTGTGATGGGTAAACGCAATGTGATAGCCAGAAACAATCCTTCATTAGTTTTTCTTGAAGTTTACACACCCAGTACATTCACATCTTCTCACTAATACATGCTTTAATCTAGGGTTATCTAATTAGCAGGTATACATAATGTAACGTGATAGTAAACAGCAGGTTATGGGTAAGTGAAGACAAGGTTAACATTTCTTTGATATTCACCCACAAGTGAATTAGTCTATGGCTTTGATCTGAGCTGGCCTGTCACCATCATAGAAACCACTTTAAAGTATCTTGGAAATTTCCAGACAAGCAACCTTTTTGTCATATTGGAAAGCTGGGAATCTTCCATTCCAATAGAATAAAGCTCCTGTTTCTAAGCCTGGAGGATTACAAGATACTGAGCCTTACATGACTTGGTGTGGTACATTTTCACAACTTGGATGTCAAGCAACAATTTTTCACTTGGAAATTCCACATTTAAAGGGAAGAAGGAAATATTTCTCTGGTGGGTTGATTTGAAAAAAGAGGCAGCTGTTTGGATCTGCTCCAGGGGTTGAAATATTAGGGAAAGTCCTGGGTTGGGAGATAGATTACTAGGCAGAAGGCAGGTGAGGTACACCAAAGTGCATGATAAATGAATATAGACCACTGATATGGAAGTGATATACATACCGCAAAACTATGTGAGAGAGGAATTTCTCGTTATCTTTTGACCACTCATCAGTGGGAAATGAAGTTGATAAAAGACTGTGAGGGATGTGTCCTCCCCATCCTCAGAATGGATGCACCTGTGGAAGTTAAAGAAACTATTGTTAAAACAACACATACAGCTCCAATAGAAGAATTATGCCCCAAATGATTTGAGATGTGATTTCTGGTTTGCCATAAGTCAATAATTTTTGCCTTGGTTCAGACCTTGGTCTAAGATATTAAAAAATATATTTTCAGAGACTATAGAAATACGCCAAGTTTATTTCCTGTTGAACTCTCATTTACATATACTTTCAAAAATTATAGCTATGTGTATTATATATATGCCATACTCAATTAAGGCCAATAGTCATGTTGAGTTTTTTTTCAGCAGCTACATTGAAATCTTATGAATTCGTTTGATCCCAGAGCTGACCCATGTTTTATATGTAATATTTCTGCAAGAAAATTGGCACTAAACCATTTGTTTGGTGACCTTTTAACAATAATGTGGTCCCTGAAGTTCTTAACAGCTGGACCTGCTGGTGCATATGAAAATGAAAGAATAGTTTTAGAAATAATGTCTCTCGCCTTTCCTGGCTGATAGCTGCTTCTAAGTAGGAGTTGGGATAATGATCCCAATTTTGTAGTCATCTCCTACTGACACAGTGTGAACAATTTGATTCATCTGATCTTTGGCTTTTTGATCATTAAGTTACTCAGAAATATACTAACAACTGAACTGTCATTGCTAATTATGGACATTTGTGTTTGGCTATGCTGTCAATTATATGTAATTTTCTCTTTTTTGCATGACCCTCTTCCATTAATGCATGTAACCATCTACTGCAGATAATGTAGTAAGATTTAATTGAAATTCTATTTCATTTCCTATCATGTAGGACTTTTTGTCCCAGTCATAATTTCTTTCATAAACAAGGTTTCGTGAATCTAGGAATGGATTGATCATATTTCAGTCCTTTCTAAGCATGCACACTCTGACTGCATTGTGAATAATTTCATTTTGGTTTTGAAGACCTGAGTTTTAATGGTCTAAAGGCACAAAATAGGGGCATGTTCACTCCTGTAAACAAGGAAATATTTTAGGCTCCCCATCACACAATTCAAGCACAGCTGATGTCCTTGCACTCACCAGAACACAAGAACAGCGTGAGGGTAATGTGCTGCTATAAGTTTTTGAACGCAAAGTTTTCAGTTTGAGGGTTTTCATTTAGAAATTAAAATTTTCAATGTAAAGCAGACAGTTTTTTGTTTAGTCAAAACCCCAATTTTCTGTTCTTGAAAAAGAAATAGAGAAGTTTCAATGTAAATTTTTTAGTCCGCTCTATAGTGAAGCAAAAGAATTGTCATTGAATCAATCAGCAGATTGCTTATGGTTTCAATAGTCTGTCATCAAGTCAATACAAGTGAAATAATTGCACGGGTCCAATTTGGCAAAGAGTTTGATGCCTTGATTACTAGCGTGCAGATGCTCTGCTGGTCTCCTGGGCTCCGTGGCCTCAAAGAATGTGGGGTTGTCAAGTCCCCCTCCCTTGCTACCACTCAAAGGAACTGTCTTTGGACCTGATTTTGATCTCACATTGGTTTAATGATATCCCTTCATGAGGTCTTATTCTCTTTACACTTTGTACAGACATTTGTGCCTGTGCATAGAGAGGGTAAAACATCACTACCAGTATGAGTGAAGGATTCTAGTTTGTAGCATTTTACATCTGCTTTTTATAGAGTAAAACTTTTGAAGATTCAGGTTCACTGGCCCAGCTTCTCCAGTCCAGGCCACTGGAAGAGAGGAGGCGGGCAAGGGCAACTCAGGCCAGATGTATGCTCCCTGGATTCTTGGGCCAACCACAGGTCCATTCAGTGTCTGGCATAAGTTTGTACAACCTAAGAGATGCTCTAACTCAGGGGTCTCAAACTCAAATTACCATGAGGGCCGCATGAGGACTAGTGCATTGGCCCAAGGGCCGCATCACTGACCCCGCCCCCTCGCTGCGCCTGGCCCCACCCCCATTCCACCCCTTCCATTAGGCCCCGCCTCTTCTCCACCTCCTCCCCTGTGCGCATGGCTTCCCACTCCTCCCCCCTCCCTCCCAGAAACCGCGAAGCTCTTCCCATGCGGCCTGTGGAGCTCTTCCCTGCGGCCTGCCGGGCTCCCTCTGCCCCCCCATTTTTTTTTTTTTAAACCCCCAGGTAGTTCCCGCTGCCAGAACAGCTGTCTGGCAGTGGGAACTGCCTGGGGGTAAAAATTAAATAAAATTGGGGATGCGGGGGAGGAGGCGCGGGGAGCCCGGCATGTGGGCCGCGTGTTTGAGACCGCTGCTCTAACCTAAACCAATTGTCAAGGGCTCCAAGGGTTTTTTTGGTAGCCAAAGAGTTACAGGGCCTAGGGACAGTTTGGCCTTGCCCATTTTTCCTGCCCACATTCCCAGTAGCAGGAAAAGTGGGACAGGGATGACCTGTTATGTTGTGTCTCTGCCATCTGTGGGTTCCCTTACATAGAGGAAATACTTACATGGCCCTTTAAGATGGGTTTTAGTGCTTTGTGTTGCAGAATGGTGCATAGCCACTGTAGCAGGGCCAAAGATTGGACCCACTGACTTTAGAGGAATTACTCCTGATTTACACAAGTGTATCTGAGATCAGAATCTGGGCTTCTGAGTCTGTCAAATTATCCTTGCCAGCATGAGGTGTGGGACTATGTTCTGAGCATGTAGCTGGTTCTTTTCCAGCAAACTTAATGTCAATCAATTTCAAAATAGAAAGAAGCCTAAATGGCCATGGACCTTTGCTATTGAGCTGTTTCCTAGCTGACCATTTTGTTCCAAAGGATGGCCTTGGAAAGCTGTAAGGGGGTCACACAGTATAGAAAAAACATGACAATTGGGGGTAGTAGCAATGCGGCCTGCCCATAACTCCAAGGTATTTTTATACATAATAATAATGGAGAACTGTTCATCAGAAGGTGGGAGAATATAACCGATAGCTGTGGTTCTGCTGTTAGTTATTGTGTTAATTATTCCAAGCTGACATGTTTATGAATGTGTATTATGCTAGGTGGCTTTTTATTAAGATTGTGTTTTCTCTAAGCCTATTTACTATAAATTAGTTACCACAATATGTGAAGCACTAGAAACAAAGTTGATTACTTGAGCTTCAACATAATATAACCAAATATTTCTGAGGGGCTGTTCACACTTGTAGCATACAGCAGACTAGCTCCGTGTTTGCATTAGTTCCAACATGCTATGGGGCACCCTACTTACTCAGGATTGTGTGGGACCTGCAACTTTGTAGTCTTGTGCTTCTACAGGTACTTCTCCATTAGGACTAAAATAAATCGGAAATACGAACAAAGACCTTGGAGAAAAAAGTTCTGTCTGAGACTGCTGAACGTCACTGAAATCATAGGAAGGATTTATGGGGAATAGATTGCTGGTTTCTTTACCACACTTTTATTTACTTAGCCCAGCAATAGGTTTAATAAGTGTACTTTATACATAAAAGTAACACTTCCCTGCTCATTTCCCCCAAACTGACCACAACTTAAATTTTCTGGCAACTTTAATATACGGCACTTAGATTTCTTGAGTGCTTTGTCTAATTAGCATGCAGAGGACTGACAAATTGACATGACTTCCATTAATCAGTTCTGATACTCTACACTGAACTTTCTTTTACCTTGTGTATTAATTCAGCACTAAGGCACTGTCAGGAAATGGCGGAGAATTCCTTTGGGATTGCACAATTGCTGGAAACTGAAATGTCGGAAGATCATGTGAATTTCTGGCACTCTTCCCTCTCCATGATGGGACTTCTGGAACAATTAAAGCTTGACAGTTCAGCTGCACTATTTCACTTGCTTTTGCTTAAAAATAAAATACAGGGAATTGAACTTATCACACAGAATCTTGTTTTCTGAACTTTCTTGCATTTGTAAACAGCTCATTCTTTTGTTCCATTGATTGGCTCCCATGGTCATGACAGGTTTATCTAAATCCATTAATGGTTTGTTTCTTTACAAGAGTATACAGTAGAATTAGTAACCTGTAGAAAGAGAGGGGAATAATATCAGTCATGTTTATTGAGGATGCACTTGTCTTTTTTCATTTTCATGCTGCAAGGTGTGAATGCTCAGATTAAAATATATTTGCTTAAGGCTGGAATGTTCAAAAGAGTTGAAAGAACTAAGCACCCAAATTCAACAGGAGTTACACGACTAAGGTCTTTTAAAAATCCCAATCTGAGCTCCTACTGCAGTAAGTGCTGGTATGTGAAAAATATCCATGTTGTTTTTACTTGTAGATGACCAGTGTCATGGAGGGGCAATTTCAATGCACTCTCTTTGCAGCCATCAGGGTGTATTTATGTCTTACCTCAAAGCTATGAGGACACCCCCCCCACCCACCCACCCCCTGATTAAGGGAAATGTAAGCATTCGCTACTGGAAACACTATCCTACTTTTGTAGATCAATAGACTGTTCTTATATTTCCAGACTTTACCTTCTGTCCTCTCTTCAGACAGAAATACTTTCAACACAGTAATTTAGTTATACAGTAAAAAGATTCATGTACATCAATGTATAAATTGCTTGGACAGAACACTGGAATTTGGACAAACCTTGTGTAACCCTTCTGCCAGCTGGACTCGGCAGCAACACAGTCCGGGTTCAATATCTAGGGGTTTCTCTTAACAATACAAGACAGAACCAGCTCAAGCCCCCACCCACTAATCTGGGAAAACATAACTCCACCCCTAGGTGTCTCTAAGAGGCAATACTTCCTCACTTGCAAGAACTGAGTCTGTGTATAACAAAAGATAACTTGTATTAAAAGGGAAAGGGAGCCAAGCATTAATTTGGGAAAACACCATGACTACATGCAAAAACATGGGATTATAAACAAACCCAACCCCACAGCATGTTGGACAGTGTCTTTTCCCTCAGTTTCCCACCTTGCCGTGGGAAAGTCTGACAAATGAATGTCTAACACATCACTCCCCTCTCTCTCCACTGCACCCCATTCACAGTTGGCTGTCTTTGGACCCAGAGTTCAGCTGTGTGGTCGCAGGGGTACACCTCCCATCCCATAAAGTGTGTGGGGGGGCATTGAGCAATGTCACTGTGCACCTCTGAAGCTGGCTGGTCACCACTGCCTCTGCTGCTGCTGGTCATGTGCTGCTGCTGTGGGATGCTCACTGCCACTTCTGCGATCCCATGTTCTGAGGTTCTACTGCCTAACCCAAGTCTTTAGTGATGTCACTGGGTAGCAGGGGACCTCGCTGCCAGCAAGGCCTCTGCATTGTCTTTCATTTCACCACTGTCGCTACACCAGGTCTAAGGCTATGTCTACACTTACCATTTAAAGCGTAAAAAGTCCCTTTTTTGTGCTAAAACCGTGGAAGCTTCTACACTTATTAATGACTTTTTGCGGTGAAACTCAGAAGTTTCACCACAAAAAGAAAACCACCTTCACGAGAGGCGTACAGCTCTTACCGCTGTTTTTTTTTTTTTTTTTTGCACTGCTGTGAAAGTGAAGACACGTTCCACCAGTTTAAACACCCTTTGGCCTCCGAAGGATATCCCACAGTTCCAAAAGTGACCACTCTGGCCAGTATCTCTGCTGCTCTGACGCACGGATGTTCGCCCCTCCCCCTGTAAGCCCTGGGAAGTTTGAAGCTCCCTTTCCCTTTGTTTGTAGATGTGGCAGGGAAAGCAGCCAGACAGCAGGGTTTTTTTTAAAAAAAATGCCATGGAAGAAACCAGGAAGTAATGGGGCTCCTGAGACATGAAGCAGTGCAGCACGGGGCACTGAGCAAGGACCCAGAATGCCTTCTGCTCATGCCCCCCCTTCCCACAAGATCTATCGAGAGAGCTGCAGTGTGGGATAGCTGCCACATCGGCGATGGAAGTGCTGGTAGTGTAAACTCTCTCTGACACCTGAAGAATTGAGTGAGTACACAAACCAGCGCTTTACTTTTACTGGTTCCCTATCTCCGGTGAAACTTACAGCACAAAAACTCTGTAAGTGTAGACATACCCTAAGACATACTCCCTAGACCTGCTTATCAGTAATTCAGCTCTGCTAATCACTGAATAGAAACAATGATACTCCATTGAGCCTAATCAGCTCTGTCTTTAAACATTGGAAAGAGGAGATGAAATGGGGTCTTTAGACAGAGCTCATACCCCTCTCATTTCCACCAGCAGGGGCTTGGCATCCCTACCCCCTGCTTAGCAAGTAAGGTTCAATTTAGGGTGACTCCCTCAATCAGATCAGGCAAAGTACAGTTCTGCTGCCCTTTACTCATACAATAAGGATAAAAACATTTCATTATCCCTGTATTAAAGTAATTTGTAACCCAACAACAGCCAAAAGCGATCATTTTGGCAAAGCAGCACCATAATGCTGTACATCTAGGCAGAATAGGCGTGTCTGTGCAAACACAGTCTGTTTCTGAAGTCTTTTCTCCTAGCTCATCACTAGATGTCAGGGGAGAGCTCATTCAGACCCTGCTTAGAACTAACTGTGAGTGATAAACACTACATTGCTGTACTGAACTCTTCAGAAATAGAATATGGAAGACTAAAACAAGGAACACCAGCAGAAAAGAAATAAATGTACAGGGCTTCGTAATATAGGCGCATGTGTAGGTCTGTAATCCTTAAAATGAGAATTCAAATATTGTTGCATCTGATGAAGTGGGTTCTAGCCCACGAAAGCTTATGCCCAAATACATTTGTTGGTTTCTAAAGTGCCACAAGGGCTCCTCGTTGTTTTCTTTCTTTATTCAAATATTAAAATTCTAGGTTTAAACTTAAAGTCCCTTAAAGAACTACTAACCATCTTTCTGCCAAAGAAATTTGATCTCAACTGTGCAAACCACTCCCTGTTTATGCTGTAAAATGACAAGAAGGCCTGTATCTTTAAAACAAGAATTTTTTTATTGTTAACATTCTCAGGAAAATTTTCAGGTTGTTTGAACCCATGTATGAATCTTGGTGGTTTGCAGGATAAGCTCCCAGAGTTACAATACTGTTAGATATTATCACTTTATAGGTGAATTGAAATGATTTGTTCCTTAAAATTTCCCCTTTTACATATATGCTACTATAGTTAGTTTTGAGACAGGTTGTCAAGAAGAAAAAAGAAACCTAGTGCCAATAGAGTGAACTATTTAGCAATTCAGAATCCAGATGTTTCTAACTTTTTTAAGACTAAGTTTGTGGTTTTCATAACCTAAATTATTAAAGCCTTTCAGATTAAATTAATGGCAAACTAAAATAAGAAATCAGTTGTCTGCCCAGTGGTGAAAAAACCTTTTTAACAATGTTTGTTAATGTTTAACAATAAGTTTGGGGGATTATTAGCAAAGGCAGGTGCAATGCAAGTTTAATCACAAACATAAAGTTAGTTGGCTGCAATAGTTCATTCATTTTCATGTTTTAGAAGCTTTGCATAAAATGATAATTGTAAATATAACAGGTTTATATGTTACATAAGTTTTTTAGGGAAAATCGCAGGCAGTTTGGACTCATACCAGAATTTTGTTATTTCGTAAATTGTCATGAATATCTTCATTTGCTTGCTGGAGTAATGGATTAGGAGGGTGTAGAGGGAATAATATGAATATCTTTAATACACTCCCCTTTTTCTGTACCACAGCCTACTTCTCTGGTAAAGCACACGTCAGGGTACAGCCTTTTCAAGACTTTAAAAAAATTGTTACAGCGTTAAACTTTCAAGAAATTGCCTGGCAGTTTAAGGAATAACGTTTAATATATACAAACATCCACAACCAGCATTTGGAATTCTTGGAATAATGTTCTGAAACAACTATTACGCAGGAACTCTATGGGTGTTTCCCACACAGATTTTCCCCACTTTCTTGTTATGTAATTTTCCGTGCAAGTTATACACATACGTACACCCAACTCTCTGATCTTCTCAAAGAGATGACCTCTTAAGTCTGCAGTGTGGTATTGGAAATGCATGTTTGTCACTTGGACTCCTCAAAGCCGAGAATGGCAGCCCCATAGTTCTCTGCCAAACTCCTCAGAATCTCCTCAGCAAAAGTTGTCTGAAGATCCATGCAACTAGTAGAAATTCCAATCCTGGAGTCAATAGCTATCCATCTCCTTAGCGTCCAGTGAAGTAGGGAGCCTTGTAACCTGGATCCAGGCTCTGAGACACAGGAGAGACATCTGAGGGCAGGCTAACACTTAAAATGCTGCATCAGTGCAGCTGCACCGCTATAGCACTTTAAGTGAAGATGCTCCTTTGTTGAGGGGAGAGCTTTGCTCATCAGTGTAGTTAGTCCACCTCCCTGAGAGGTGGTACCTAAGTCAATGGGAAAAACCCTCCCATCAACATAGCATTGTCTACATGGGGGATTAGATCTCTGTTAATTACGTCACTCGGGTGTGGATTTTTCACACCCCTGAGTGTAGTGTAGACCTGTCCCTAGTCCTGCATTGCTCAGCTGCTCAAACTCCTCCTATTTACAACTTTTTTTACCACTGAGCTCTGATTGGCTCAGCTCTCAGATGATGGATGTACTAGACCAGTCATTCTCAACCAGGGGTATGCGTATCCCTGGTGGTACGCAGAAGTCTTCCAGGGGTACATCAGCTCATCTAGATATTTGCCTAGTTTTACAACAGACTGCATCAAAAGCACTAGTGAAGTCAATACAAACTAAAATGTCATACAGACAATGACTTGTTTATATTGCTCTATATACTATACACTGAAATGTAAGTATGATATTTATATTCCAGGTGATTTATTTTATAATTATATGGTAAAAATGAGAAAGTAACCCATTTTTCAGTAATAGTGTGTTGTGACACCTTTGTATTTTTATGTCTGATTTTGTAAGCAAGTAGTTTTTAAGTGAGGTGAAACTTGGGGGCATGCAAGACAAATCAGACTCTTGAAAGGGGTACAGTAGTCTGGAGAGTTTGAGAGCCACTGTGCTAGACTGCTTGCCCTAATGGAAACCCTCTGTTCAGCTTCAGAGACAGCTACTGAGCATGTCCAGTAACTACTACCCCTTCCCCTCCACTCTAGATGCCTTTGGGCCCTTCTAACCTAAGACCCAAATCTTCAAAGGTACTTAGGTGTTGCACCACTCAGATTGCAATACCTAACTCCTAGGCTGCATACCACCTAGTGGAATACTCAGCCCTGAGCTAGGTGACCAGGCTCCCAATGTAATGCACGGGGAGAATAAGGCACCTGAGAAAAGAATTCTCACAAGCCAGCAATCTCAGCGGGAGCCATATAAGAAAGGCACAATTGAAATGTGGAAGGAAGAGGTTTAGGCACCTAAGTGGCAGGCTTAGGGTGACCAGAGAGCAAGTGTGAAAAATTGGGACGGGGGTGGGGGATAATAGGAACCTATATAAGAGAGAGACCCCAAAATCAGGACTGTCCCTATAAAATCGGGACATCTGGTCACCCTAGGCTCCTGGCTGCGAACCCTCTCCTGGAGTTAGGCGCCGGGCATTTTAGGCAGCCCATTCCCTAGCAGCTGAAACCATCTCTTTCTCTCTCAATCTCTTGCTCACACTCGCTACCACTCTTCTGCTCTGAGCCGTAGCTAGGTAAGCCCATGGGCTTACCTGTGGGAGGTCCTCCCTTCCGTTGAATTGCTGCCGAAGCCGCGGGATTGGAGGACGTCCTGCAGGCAAGTGGAAGTGGCTTAGGCGACAGGGCAGAAGCGGAAGCGGCGGCTGCTAACAACGTACCCTCCACCGAATTGTCACTGAAGCCACTTCTGCTTGCCTGCGGGAGGTCCGCCGGTCCCGCGGCTTCAGCGGCAATTCGGCGGAGGATACCTTCTCCAAAGAGACCGGCGGACCTCCCGCAGGTAAGCCGGAGCGGCTTCGGTGGGGGAGGAGGGAGCGCCCCTGGCTGCAGGCTTTTGCGCCCCTGCCAGCTATGCGCCCCGAGGCAAGTGCCTCAATGGCCTCGTCCTAGTTACGGCTCTGCTTCTGCTCGCCCCAAATTTTCCCTATGTCTCTGGCTGTCTTTTGTGGGGGTGCTGTGCTGCCCGCCCCCCACGATCTGCATCCATTTCTCCTGCTGCAGGGTCTGGCATGCCCAGAGCAAAGTTACAGGATCAACTCTGTTGGTGAGGTAGTACTTCCTCCACCTAGCTTGAAAATCCCACTTCGGGGCTTCAGCTTGAGCTAGGGCTCAGAGCTGCTCTTTGGCTGTAGGGTGGCGTCAGAGCTTAGGTGGTGTGGTGAATGCCAATAAGCAGAAACTTAAGGCGCATTGGGGACTTAGGCACTTATGGAATTAGGCGGCAGCTGGGCAGTGGTTTTGAAAATGTCATTGGTGCCTAAATGGTGAACTTTGGTGCCTAAAGAAGCAAATAGGCACCTAGACCTTTGAGGATCTGGGCCTCAGTCCCCTGTCCTGCTCTGTGCAGACATACAGAAGTTTCAATAAAGAAATCTGTCTCCTTCCCACTGCTTCTCCCACCTCTTGGGACAAAAAGTAAGTAAGTCAACTGCTGCAGCACATGGGTTACATTAGCAGTGATGCTTACCTTCCTATCTTTTCAAACATGTTGTTGAAAATCTAAGTCCAGAGAAGTGACGTATTTACAGGAGACCCAGATTCATGGAATAATTCAGTGATCTTTAGTCATGCAGTTGTCTGTGGGAGTGTAGACCATAGTTCCAGATCACGTGGGAGTTATGTCTTAATAAGGACAAGGCCTTTCATATGATTAACCTATAGATCATTCTCACTTTGAGTGGTGCTCTTTCCAGCTTTCATAACAACACGTGAGTTTCTTGGATGTTGATAGCAGTTGCCCTATTGAACCAAATATCCAGTAGGTCTCTGGGTTAGGAGCACATCCTATGTCTCACTTACACCTTTAACTCTTTTATATTAGGTACTTACACCAACTTTGGGAAAACAAAAAGCACTCTTCCCATTACTGTTATAAGACAGAAAAATGATTATAGCCCCCCTGATGTATATCTGTCATTAGAACATTTCTCCCTGTTTTTTTGTAAACCCTTAAGTATTGCACAGAAATAGTTTTAACAGGTGCCCTATTTGTGGAGAAATTTAAAATAAGAATGTAACAATTTTTTTTTTTTTTTGGTAGAAGCATCAAAAATCAAAGTAGATTCTGTTGGATTTGCATAAACCGTTGTATGCACAAAGATCTTGATAGAAAGCAGGGAACATTTGCTTGAACTATGTCGTCTTCTATTCTCTCAAGAAATATTTTGTTTGAAATTTTCAGTATTTTTCTGTTGCATGCAGGGAACAATAACCTCCTGTGGCTAATTTAAGTGCCTTGAATACCAAGATGATTATGGTAAATGTGTGTAGCCTAGTGGATAAAGTATATGCTTTATCTTCCACAAAGTATCCTGAATGTAAGAAAAACAGTTCAGCCGAACTCTATAAAAGAATACCTTCAGAACAGCCATGCTGGCAAATGATTAATCATTTAGGCCCCAATCCTGCAGTGAGCTCCATGCAGGGACCATTGAAGTTGTGTTAGCAATGCTGGGAGCCCGTCAATAGTAGAGGTTTCAGCTGCTGAATTTTTTTTTTTCTGTAACCATGTCATCTAACTGCTGGGAGTAGTAATCAAGAGTGCTGAAAACTGTGTTAGCAGCCAAAATTCCATCTACACTAAACTCCTACTGTTACTAACACCAGTTCAGTTGAACTGCTGTTGACAGGGATGTGAAAATGTATACAATATTATTTCCCAGCCACACATAGGGCCATTGGCATCAGTAATATTACTCATGTCTGTAAAGACTGTTCACATGAGTAAGATTGAGAAATAAATTGGCCAAACGGAAAGAGACAGAGATCAAGATTTTGATAAATTATAAGCTTGTGTTTGATGTACCAGTGAATGTTAGAGTGAAGGTGTAGTGTATTCTATAATCACTTTGTAATGGCTTGTGATTTTTGGATGGAGGTGCTATCCAAGTGTCAGTAGTAGTTGTTTATTATTAGGGTAGACTTGGCTGACTTGTAAGGTTATAGTGTCAGTGGTTTCAATCTTATTGTGAAGTTGGCTTTGAGACTTGATTTACTTTCTCACTGCCTTGAAGAGGTATATGCTCATCTCACAGTGAGCATGCTCGCCAGTTGACAGAACGCTGTCATTATAGCCAGAATGTTCAACTGTGTCCACTAATTTTGGGTGGCTCCATTTTTGGGTGCCCAACTACAGACACTTTAGGTCTGCTTATCAGAGGTTTGGAGTAACCACCGCCCCCAGTGACTTAAACTGGAGTTTTGAGTGCTCAGCACTTTTGAAAATTAGGCTCAAGCTAGTTAACCAAAACTGGGGGCATTCAAAGTCAGTGGCCAGAAAGACTTTGATGCTAATGGGGACTTTGGCAATATAAGGATGCAAATGTATATGTTGTTTACACCTGGACATCCCAAACTTGGTAATGGTGCCAATGGCAGAAAGGCAGATTTGCAGGACAGCTAGTGATGAGGAGAGGAAATTGCAGGATTTGTAGCAGTTATGGCAATCTTTCTGTGGGGATTAAGTTACTGCAAATGGGCATTTGGCTTGATAACATGTCATAGGTGCCGACTTTTGTCGGCGCCGGTGGGTGCTCGCGCCCCGGCCCTGCCCCAACTCCACCCGGCTCCGCCCCTTCCCCAAATCCCCGCCCCCTGCCTGCGCAGCGCCTAGTGCGGCCTGCGGTCCGGAGCCCGGCCCGCATGAGGAGCAGCCAGCGCCGGCCGGGCGAGCTGAGGGTAAGCGGGGGGCCACCTCCTGGCCCTGGAGCACAGCGCGCAGCCCTGGCTACCACGCCTGGGGCAGCGCGGCAGGGCCAGGGCCAGGCCGGTGTAGTGTATTAAAGTGGTCTGCGTAGGAAAGTGCTACTTACGGTGTACTGAGCATGCTCGGTACATCTGCTGAAGCCGTTGCCCTTCACCCTGCCCTTATTAGCCGTAGGATTCTGCTGACTGCTTTTGACAAGGTTTAAAAGGGGCGAATCGGAGCAGGGGGGTGGCCAGGATCTGAGCAGGGGGTGAGAATTTACTGGTCTGGGGGGGTCAAGCATCAGGAGGCAGGATTAGGAGAGGGGCTAAAGGGAAAATCAAGAATGAGAGGGGGAGGAGGCGGAGTTAAGCCCAGTGGGGGAGGCGCTTGTATAGGGTGTCAGAGGGCAAAACCCGGCACAGGCGGGGGCACACCTACACGTTGGAATTGCACACATGCTGTAGTGCAAGAAACTGCTACCTGTAGGCATTTGCTACATCAGGTAGCAGTTTTATACAATAGCAGTTTCTTCCTACATGGAGCAGTATAATACACTGCACCGGCCTGGGCCAGGAGGCGGCCCCCGCTTGCCCTTGGCTTGGCCGGCGCTGGCTGCTCCTCATGCAGAAATAACCCCCCCTCCCCTCCTCTCAGCCTCGCGCCGTCGCGCTGAAACCCCCCCTCCCCTCCCCTCCCCCGAGCCCCGCCGAAATAACCCCCCCTTCCCTTCCCTCCCCTCCCCTGAGCCTCACGCCGCCCCGCTGAAACCACCCCCCCCCTCCCTCGAGCCCAGCTGCAATAACCCCTCCTCCCCCGAGCCTCGCCCCGCCCCCGCCAAAGTAAAAAAACCAACCCCCCGACTGCCACAGCTAAGAAAAAAAACAACAAAACCCCTCAAGCGCCGCCCCTTCCAAGGTGCCGCCCTGCGCTGCACGTCCCTGGCTCTGATGCTTTCCCCCGCGCCCCCCCCCCCGCCGCCACCGCACAGCTGAGAGGAGGCTGGGCTTAAAAAAGCCGGGGCTTTTCCCCGCGGCTTTTCGGCGGGAGGCACCACCGGGAAGCTGAGTTGGGTGTGGGGGGGCGGCAGGGATTCTGCCGGTGGGTGCTCAGCACCCACCAATTTTTCCCTGTGGGTGCTCCAGCCCCGGAGTAGTTTAAACAAGGGGGAAAAAAGGGAACCTTAAGATCTGCCAGGGTTTAATTGTACTAATTACATAATGTTAAGCCTCTGTTGGAAAGTCTGAGGCAAAGCTCTTCAGCTTCTTAGTTATTTTTGGTCATAGGAAATATCATAATTGAGTACTGAACAACTAGTTCAATTGAATCAGAGATTAAAGGTGACCCTCATGGAGAAAGAGAGAGCAATCTGTTTCTTTTTAGGTTGATTTTGATTTAGGTTTGGGTATTGGAAATATAAATCAGCATTTTATCACGTTTTGTTCCTCAACAATTAACCCCTGCCTCCCCCAGCCCTTATCTGAAATAACATGCTCTGCAGGTAAGCTCCAATGTCCTGGGTGACCGCATGTAGCCTTGTATGAGTAAACCTCCAAGACCTCGACCCTGCAGCTTACAGCGTGCAATGTTAGAGGACTTTCCCTTCACCCTCTCCTTTGGTTTTTGTCACGCCGACAGAAAGCAAAAGTCCGAAGTGCAGGCAATGTGATGCTTATTGGGGTTAGTTTCAAGCAAGCGTATCCATAGCTCTACATGCTGGCAGACTCTGTTTGCCAGTGTTTCATTCCCAGCTCTGATGCCACAGAGCCTTTACCTGTGTCCCTATTCCCCATTTCCCCCCTCCTCTTTCTTAGCAGGCCCAAATATACCCGCAGTGCATGCCCCTAGTCCCACCCCTTGCAATTTATGGTTATGTTCCTGTTTTGAAGGGTCGTAAGTCTGGGGTCTTCATCCCATCTCTTTTGTATCCCACAGGAGGGGTAAGGAGTTGGGTTCTGCTCTGGCCAAGGCCAGGCCTGCCTTTGGTTTTTAGTGTGTCTTATGCCTCCCCCACATCCCCTCTTGCCCCTCCTAGCTGGTTGCTTGACCTTGGTTTGAGAGAAGAGCCAGGCAGCCTTCCAGTGTATGCTCATGTATTACACTCCCACCATACCCAGTAACACTCTTAACTCCATCTTTTATCTCTTTTCAACCAATCTGCTTGTGGGCAGATGTAACACCCAATGTCTTTGTTCACACACATTAGTAAGGATATAAGAGTATCAAAAAGTTAAACCCAAAATTCTACCTCAGGCTAACAAACAGGCCTATGTACTAACATGCAGATGACCTGTTGTGCACATGTGGAGCCTCACTGACTTCATGGGAGCTCTATGTGAACCTAGGGGGGTCTGCTCACACTGTTTAAATAGCAGGATCAGGGCCTAACTGAGTAAAACTCCATCTTCTCTGTATTTGTAGGAATGCTGAAAGTCGCTGAGAAAATAAAATATTTAACTTCACAAACTACCATCCATAAAAATGCATTATAGGGTGTATGTTCCCCTTGATGCCTGTGCTAATTTCCACTAACATTATTGGCTAGGATGTCTGCTTTCATTTTTATTTATTTTATATCTCTGAATTGTAAATCCAAAATGTGACATCTTAATGAAATAGTACTGGTTTATGGTAGCATTTTATCACTGCAGCAAATTTATGGGAGGCACCATTGAATTGGGTGTAAATTTAGTAGTTTATATTACATACTTATTTACTGATGTAAATAAAGGACCTCCTGCAATTGTTTACATTCTTCAGTGAATGCACAGACCTAATTACACTAATGTATATTGTATTAGACATTACGTAAAGAAGCCAGAATACTGGAAAAGAAACCCTACAATTAAGCTTTATATAATCTAATTTTCCTTCAGGTTTTGCAATGTTGAAGAAAGTTGTGCAAGTCTGGAGAGACTGAACTTCTCTTCAAAGCTTTTTGAGCATAAATCAATGCAGTCGGGCCCACCTCAATAATTTTCTACAAATATGAGAAAACTGAGAGGTCTTTGAAAAGGACAAAAGTTGATCTCTGCTGGAGATTTAATTGTGTGTGCTTAGCCAACCACTTTCTGAACATGTATGGCTTAAGGAATGGAATGGCTATCCTCCATTAGTTTAGCCAAGGAGTTAAATAGGTCTTTTTTATTACATTGAATTCAAATACATAGATAAAAACAAGATACCAATTCAACCTGAAAAATAGATTTTTTTTTTCATGTATGTAAGTAAATTTTAAGTGCCAGTCATATAGGATAGTTATACCAGAAAAAGGATGTAAATATAATACAATTTGTTATAAGTGAATTTAGTGTTCATGAAAGTTCCTAGTCTGACAATGCTTTAGACTGTTTACAAACAGCCACAGTGTACCAGAATCAAGACCGTACAGAGAGGGATATGAGGGTGGCATTCTTTATGGTCATTTAATCCTTGATACCTCTGTTGAGATTGTCAGTAAGGGTGCAGTTATGGGAGTTTCATATAAGAGAGAGAGAGAGCTGTATATATGAGTATATGTAGATAATTGATGTGAAGAGCACCATCTACTGGCGCACAAGACTATAACATTGGTCCTACAAATTCATGGACAATAAAGTTACTAAAGAGACAAGGTGGATGAGGTAATATCTTCTATGGACCAACTTCTGTTCGTGAGAGAGACAGGCTTTTGAGCCACACAACTCTTCTTCAGGTCTGGAAAAGGTACTCCCAGCATCAGGGCAAAATGCAAGGCGGAACAGCTTATTTAGCATTAGTTAGCACATATTGTAAGGGACCATTCAAGGGCCACTCTACCTTACGCTAAACAAGGTGTTCCACCTTTCATTTTGCTCTGATGCTGGGCATGGGAGTACCTTTCCTAGACCTGAAGAAGAGCTCTGTGTGGCTTGAAAACGTCTTTCTAACCAACAAAAGTTGGTCCAATATAAGCTATTACCTTACCCACTTTATCTCTCTAATATCCTGGGACTGACACTGCTACAAACTACACTGCATACAATAAAGTTACTGTCATTGTGCACCACTGTTCCCTCTAAGCTGTGCGTGTGTGCGCACACACACAGATCCTAAACCCCGCGCACACGGCAAAACACCACGCGCACAAAAATTTGCACAGAAGCACAACAATTTGCACAGAAGAAATTTTTTGTGCATATGGCCTGTCAAAAATTTGCACAGAAGAATTTTTTTTGCGCACACAGCCTGTCAAAAATTAGAGGGAACATTGTTGTGCACTGAAAATGGCTTCCATATCACACACCTTAACAGGTGCTAGTTGTGTAAGTGTTTTCTGTGATATGGACATCTCTTTTCTAAGAACAGGACAGAGATTCATGTATCATAGTCAGAAAGAACTAGCAATAACTTCCAAATATAGAAGGTTTCAGAGTAGCAACCGTGTTAGTCTGTGTCTGCAAAAAGAACCGGATTACTTGTGGCACCTTAGAGACTAACAAATTTATTTCAGCATAAGCTTTTGTGGGCTAATGCTGAAATAAATTTGTTAGTCTCTAAGGTGCCACAAGTAATCCTGTTCTTTTTGCAAATATAGAAGCATTTTCAAAATTTGGTATTTAGTACTTCTCCTTCTCTAACCTATTAGTTAACATTGTCACAGGTCTTCAGACAGTTAAACTATTCTATATTATAATGCACCTGTCTCTTTAATTCTTTCATGCTGCTCGGAGAGACTCACTGGGGAAATTCAGTTCAGTGAAGCAGGGAGGTACAACAGGAAAAGCTCTGGCTGACCAGGGTTGCTGCCAAAGATGGGAAAATTGCTATTACTCCTAGCAATATTGAACTGTTCCTTCAGAAAAATGGATGGGTTCAGTTAGAAAGGGGTAAAAGGTTAGATTCTGATTTACACTAAAGCCTCTTTACACCATTCTAGCAACATAAAGGAACCTTAAAGTAGGAATAAATTACTTTTATAGCCATTCTAGGTTAACTTATGCTGCCAAAGCAATATTAAGGGGCTTTAGTGTAAATCAGACTCTGGCCCAAAAATTGGAATGGGAGAGATTTTATTCTCAGACCTTCCAGCTCTGTTTCCCCCTGTGGGCTACAGATTTTTTTACTTTGGACTCAGTATTCATTGTAAGGTATGACATCAATGACTGGTTTGTATAGACTAAGAAATAGCCCAGGCACTAAATGTTTCAGCCATCTTTTGCTTTTCTGATAATCTAGATTCTCCCAGATATTCTTACAAAACATAATTAAAAGCAAATATATCTTTCTTGCTCATTTTAAAAAAATAAATGTTCATACTTCTCACTTGATCCTTTTCCTGCTGGAAATTTCCTCAGAGAACATCTGGGAGCTACCTTGAACCCCTAAGGTCGGGGTTTTCTTGGGAAAAATAGTAATACATTCTTTCAGATCCCTGACTTTCCAGTGTACATCCTTGAGTAATTATCAAGAATTGGTGAAAGTGGCTTAACTTTCTGGATCTCCATTTAACAATTTTGGAATTAAGTAATAGGTTTGGGGTACAATTAGCAGGCAGTGCCATCCTCCATCTTCTTAGGACTTTTCAGCATGAAAAAGGAAAGGGAGACACTACTGGAAATATGGAATGAAAGTATAAATATTTGTTGGGTTTAAACATGGCGCACTGATCAACCATTACCCAGGAACGCAGGCAGTTATTTGCACTCCACACTGGAGTTTTGTACAGCATAACTTTAAATGGGGAAGACAGACACTTCTGATGGTTTGGCCCTGAATTTATATAAATATATGAACAATTATGCACATTTGCAACATTATTTATTTTGGGAAGAAGACCTTGGCAGGTATGGTTTCAGCATTATAAAGCTACAAATCATTAACAGCCTTGTAATTCTTTGAGAAGAGCAGCATGAGGGCGGTAGAGGTGGTGGGAAGAGGATTAGCCATGTCCATGCTGGAAGAATGAAGAAAGCTGTCCCTTTCTGAATTCCTTCCAGTGGCTGGTATTCTCTGTAGACTCGTTCAGTCAGCATGAGCTCATCCTGGAGATCTAGTTCTGGCTGTTTAGGGATCCATGGTTTGCAGAAATAGCACTACTCATTCTCTTGCCCTCTGCAGACAGACACAGGAGATGTACTTTGTTGTTCCTAATCTGGTTTTCTGGTGTCTCTGACGTGGGTTTTAAGCACTTGCTTGTTACAAGGCTTGCCAAATGAATAGTTTTGGCTTATCTTTCTGATTACACTGAAGTGACAGCAATCCTACTTACTGCTTTTAATTTGTTCTCAGAGGCTACAGTGGCAGAAGCCCAAAGGTGGAGTTGTGATTTAAGGGCAATACCATGAAAAAACAACCCAAGAGTCTGACTTGATCTTTGTTTTCAGCACACTGGAAGAGCCCACAGACTTACTGGAGGCATGTAAAACTTGGAAGCTGTCCAAAAAGTTTGAGCAGACTGTTATGGTTTTTACACAGACGTGCATCTGCCTTAAAGCATCAAGGCCCAACCAGTCTTTGCCTTTTTAAATGGCATTCCTTCTCAGAAGCTGAGTTGTCTCTCTGAATTGCCATTGGCATGTTCAGGCACTAATGCTGCAGAATAATGTCCTTAACAAATGACTTCTGGATGGAGGACAAAAGCAGAATGACATTGGATACACTGAAGAATGTGACAGCTGTTTGCATTACTTTGGAAGTCAGTTGACCTGGGATTTATAAATACCTATTGGGAAACACACAGGTTCTATAAAAAGTGCATCTATCAAGAAAACAACTTTACACATTCTACGTTTAAATGTTAAATCTTTTGTATGTGTGTCATTTGCGTAAAGTCCTGACAGAGTCATTATTTAGCTTCTGACATGCACATGTCTAGAGTGTCATTTGCAGAAATGATGTCCTTTCTGGAGTGGAATAACATTAGATCATGGTGTAATAGTGTCATACACTGGCTGAACTTTCAGGCAAAGGACATAAATGAGGTGCCTTGTTTAGTATAGGCTGCAGCATCCTTATTGTGGTCAATTGACAAAGCTGTGGTTGAAAGAGGCAGGTATTGTCAAAAACCACTGCAGTGGGAGATGACAGAAGAAGGAAAACAGACCAAGTGAAAAGCTAAATATGTTGGCTGATATGCAACTCTTGTTGTTTTACATTATTTGTAATGTTCTGAGCCTCTTAAATAAGGGTGGGGGCATAAGAATTTGTATTTTATTTTTCTGTTATTTCTGGAAAATTATACTAGTTTTTGCTAGAAAGGAAATTATAGGAAAAGACTGAGTAAGGCATTACTTCTCAGACTGGTGGGACTATATTGAACCTGACTCTGGTTGCATTTGCAATAGCATAAGGCTCTAATTCAACAAAACACTTGCGCATGTGTAAGTGTGTCCCTATTCAGCAAAGCAGATAAGCATGTGCCTAAGTTCCTTCGACTATTGGCTTAGGACTTTGCTGTATGTAAGTGCTTTGATGAATCAGGTTCTGCATTAGGAGCAACTCTATTGAAGTCAATGGAGTTATACTGGTGTAAATGAGATCAAAGTCTGGCCAAGAGAATGGAATTCAGTTCTAGAGAAAAATTAAACTCTATCATCTTTCCTCATACCATTGTCATTACGTATGTAGTTCTTTTCCGTTTGATAATCAGTCTCTTGCATAATACTGCAATAGATGACCAGTACATGCTCTCGTATTTCTACACAGGAAACATTTTATAGCCTACTGTGTATATGTTTTGACTTACTTAAAAGGAGAGAAAACAATGGCTATATCAAGAGACAAACTGAACCTGACATCTGCTTCACAGTATACTTTGCAGTGACAGCTCTGTTTTATATGGTATCTTTGTATCATATTCTCACTGTTCAACAAGACAATGACAAAATTTAATAAAATGTTATAGAGTAAAATATGCCAAATGAGAGGTTTTCCTTCCTTACTGAAGAGAATGAGGGATCATGCTAAATTCTGGAGTTCAGTTGCAAAACATTCTACAACACAGTGGTTTATTATGGAGCTGTTGTCATGACTCCATTGCTAATGTTGCAATGAGATTCTTTTGTAAAGGTGTTCTTTTCCCTCCTCTAGCTTTGACTTGGGGAAAATGGTTAGGAAAAGTGCCAGTTTTATTCTGGAAGGAAAAATGGATTTTTTTCGGCAGAGAAATAATTTTGAAGAAAATTATTGAAATTAATTTTGTGTTAAAGGCTGTTAAAAGTTACGTTGATTTGAAATTTACTCTAGAGTCTAACATTTGTTTAGGGTCCCTTTAGGTAAATCATGTCAATACTACTCCTTCCAACTTTCTGTGTAGTTAAATCTATTTGAAAGCTAGTGGAGAGATGAAATTTGAAGAAATTAGCTTGTAATTTATAAAGGGAATAAAATATGTAGTCTATTGTTAATAGGTGTAGTTGGGATGGAAATGGTTGAGTCTCTGCTCTGTATATGAAGGGTAGGAGGCAAGATATTGGTGAGTCTGGTCTACAAGGGATGGGTGAGTAGTGTTTTGAGACTGTATAGTCCATATTGGAATAGTATCTGATATAAAATGATATTTTGGGGGTAATTGAATTTATAGATTGAGGCTTGACAGGGATATGGGGGTGATGGAAAACTGTTATGCTGCCCTGGCAATGAGAAATGAGCAATCACCCCAAAGGTGGAGGAGGAGAAGCCAGGTACCCTCAAGGCTGGGAGGATCGTAGTCACCACTCTCAGGAGGAATGGGAGAGTAGTGGTGGTTGGTGACTCTATTCTGAGGGGGATGGAGGCACCCATCTGTCGCCCTGACATGGCATCCTGGGAGGTATGTAGCTGAGATGTTATGGAGGGATTGTCGAGGATCATCTGGCCCTCTGACTACTGCCCCATGCTACTCATCCATGTGGGCACTAATGATACTGTGAGGTATGACCCTCAGCAGATCAGAAGTGACTACAGGGCTCTGGGAGTATGGGTGAAGGAGTTCAGAGCACAGGTGGTGTTCTCTTTGATCCTTCCGGTCAAGGGTAGGGGCACAGGCAAAGTTAGATGCATCCTGGAGGTGAATGCCTGACTGTGAAGATGGTGTCACCACAAGGGCTTCGGCTTCCTTGACCACAAGATGCTCTTCCTGGAAGAAGGACTGCTATGCAGAGATGGGGTCCACCTATTGAGGAAGGGGAAGAGCATATTTGGATACAGACTGGCTAACCTAGTGAGGAGGGCTTTAAACTAGGTTTGAAGGGGGCAGGTGACCAAAGCCCTCAGGTAAGTCAAAAACATGGAGACCTGGGAGAAGGGTCGGAATTTGGGGGGCGCATGGGCTGTTATAGCAGGGATAAAGGAGAGACAAGTCAGAACTGGGGGTGGGAATTAAATCAGTATCTTAGATGTCTGTATACTAATGCTAAAAGTATGGGGAATAAGCAGAACTCAAATGCTAGTAAAGAAACATAACTATGACATAATTGGCATCAGAGATTGGTGGGATAATACGCATAATTGGAATATTGGTATAAAGGGTACAGCTTGCTCTGGAAGGACAGGCTGGGGAAAAAGGGAGGTGTTGCCTTGTATATTAAAAATGTTTACACTTGGACTGAGGTTGAGATGGAAATAGAAGAGAGACTTGTTGAAAGTCTCTGGGTAAGGATAAAAGGGGGAAAAAACAAGGGTGATGTCATGGCAAGGGTCTACTACAGACCACGTAACCAGGAAGAAGAGGTGGATGAAGCTTTTTTTAAAGCAATTAACAAAATCATCCAAAGCACAGGACTTGGTGGTAATGAGGGACTTCAACTACCCAGACATCTGTTGGGAAAATAACATATCAGGGCACAGATTATCCAAGAAGTTATTGGAATGTATTGAAGACAATTTTTTATTTCAGAAGGTGGAGAAAGCTGCTAGGGGAGAGGCTGTTCTAGATTTGATTTTGGCAAATAGGGAGGAACTGGTTGAAAGTGGAAGGCAGCTTGGGTGAAAGTGATCATGAAATGGTAGAGTTCATGATTCTAAGGAATGGTAGGAGGTAGAACAGCAAAATAAAGACAATGGATTTCAAGAAGGCAGACTTTAGCAAACTCAGGGAGTTGGTAGGTAAGATACCATGGGAAGCCAGTCTACGGGGAAAAACAATTGAATACAGTTGGTAGTTTTTCAAAGAGACATTATTAAGGGAACAAGAGCAAACTATCCCACTGCATAGGAAAGATAGGAAGTATGGCAAGAGACCACTCTGGCTTAACCAGGAGATCTTCAATGACCTGAAACCCCACAAAAAAAGTCACACAAAAAGTGGAAACTCGGTCAAATTACAAAGGATGAATATAAACAAATAACACAAGTATGTAGGGACAAAAGTAGAAAGGCCAAGGCACAAAACAAGATCAGACTAGCTAGAGACATAAAGGGAAACAAGAAAACATTCTGCAAATACATTAGAAGCAAGAGGCAGACCACAGGCAGGGTAGACCTGTTACTCAATGAGGGGAGGGAAACAATAACAGAAAATGTGGAAATAGCAGAGGTCCTTAATGACTTTTGTTTCAGTTTTCACCAAGAAGGTTGGTAGTTATTAGACATCTAACACAGTGAATGTCAGTGAACATGAGGTAGGATCAGAGGCTAAAATAGGGAAAGAACAAGTTAAAAATTACTTAGACAAGTTAGATGTCTTCACGTTACCAGGGCCTGCTGAAATGCATCCTAGAATACTCAAGGGGCTGACTGAGGAGATATCTGAGCCATTAGCGATTATCTTTGAAAAGTCATGGAAGATGGGAGAGATTCCAGAAGCCTGGAAGAGGGAAAATATAGTGCCCATCTATAAAAAGGGAAATAAGGACAACCCGGGTAATTACAGACCAGTCAGCTTAACTTCTGTACCCAGAAAGATAATGGAGCAAATAATAAAGCAATCAATTTGCAAACATCTAGATGATAATAAGGTTATAAGTAACCGTCAGCATGGATTTGTCAAGAACAAGTTGTATCAAACCAACCTGATAGCTTTCTTTGACAGGGTAACAAGCCTTGTGTGTGGGGGGTGGGGGGGGGGGAGAGAGGGAAGCAGTAGACATGGTATATCTTGGCTTTAGTAAAGCTTTTGATACTGTTTCACATGACCTTCTCATAAACAAACTAGGGAAATGCAACCTAGATGGAGCTACTATAAGGTGGGTGCATAACTGGATGGAAAACTGTTCCCAGAGAGTAGTTATCAGTAGTTCACAGTCAAGCTGGAAGGGCATAATGAGTGGGGACCAGTTCTGTTTAATATCTTCATCAATGATTTACATAATGGAATAGAGAGTACACTTATAAAGTTTGCGGACGATACTAAGCTGGGAGGGGTTGAAAGTGCTTTGGCGGATAGGATTATAATTCAAAATGATCTGGACAAACTGAGAAATGGTCTGAAGTAAATAGGATGAAATTCAATAAGGACAAGTGCAAAGTACTCCACTTAGGAAGGAACAATCAGTTGCACACATACAAAATGGGAAATGACTGCAGAAGGAAGAGTACTGCAGAAACGGATCTGGGGGTCATAGTAGATCACAAGCTAAATATGAGTCAGTGTAACACTGTTGCAAAAAAACGAACATAATTCTGGGATGTATTACCAGGAGTGTTGTAAGCAAGACACGAGAAGTAATTCTTCTGCTCTACTCCATGCTGATTACACCTCAGCTGGAGTATTGTGTTCAGTTCTAGGTGCTACATTTCTGGAAAGACGTGGACAAATTGGAAAGTCCAGAGAAGAGCAACAAAAATGATTAAAGGTCTAGAAAACATGACCTATGAGGGAAGATTGAAAAATTGGGTTTGTTTAGTCTGGAAAAAAGAAGACAGAGGGGACATAACAGTTTTCAAGTACATAAAAGGTTGTTACAAGGAGGAGAGAGAAAAATTGTTCTTCTTAACTTCTGAGGATAGGACAAGAAGCAATGGGTTTAAATTGCAGCAAGGGAGGTTTAGGTTGGACATTAGGAAAAATTTCCTAACTGTCAGGATGGTTATGTGCAGGAATAAATTGCCTAGGAAGGTTGTTGAATCTTCATCATTGGAGATTTTTAAGAGCAGGTTAGACAAACACTTGTCATGGATGGTCTAGATAATACTTAGTCCTGTCATGAGTGCATAGGACTAGACTAAATGACCTATTGTGGTCCCTTCCAGTCCTATGATTCAAGATCGTTTTTGGAATGTACATTGTGACATCTTATACACATACATTTTAAATATTGTATGAAATATGAGGATATCTATCTTCCCTTAATTGTTCATTTCCATACCTTTAAATGACTAGGGTTTAATTTTTAAATCTTGGAATCCTTGATATACGTTACAACTTTAATATTAACTAGCAACGTGAACTGAAAGGTAAGATGTCTGTCTACAGTGCATGTTAGTAAAGGAATTAGTGGAGAAGCCTGGAAGAGATGTATTATAAAATTAAATCTGAGTTGTAATAAGGGTTCTGGTAAGTAATGAAATTGTACATTAATTCCAGAATTTAAGTGAATCTTTTGGTATACTGGTCACCAGTGCTGCTATCCTAGAATGAAGGCATACAGTATGCACATTTCTTTACACAATAATAAACTACTTGACCAGCATGGTTTTGCACAAGGTGCAGCTACTTAGAATTCAGTCTGCTTGAGAACACCAGTGAACATGTCTTGTCTGGAGGAGATAAAAGCTTGAACAAGCTTCTCAAAAATCAGACATGGATAAACATTTCTAGTGTCTGCCAATGTTTTTCAAAGGGTAATAAGTATTCTTAATAATCTGCCAAACATGCTGTTCAAATCACATTTTGGAGTCATACTTGTCATAAGATTTTTAGCTAATGAACCTGTCTGATGTGTATTGTACATCACTCACAAAACAAAATTTATCTTGAGCTGATGGTGAGAAATAATCATGAGCACCTGGGTTTTCTGAGAGTTTAACTGGTGAAAATGAATGCTAATCCATGCCTTTCTTTGACAACACAGGCACAGCATAATTTGGATTTGTTTAACTGACATTTTGTGTAGTATTACCATGGGGGGAAATATGCACTGTCATGATGACAAATGACCTGGAGCAAAGATGGCAAATGAAGGCTAAATAATATCAAATGCAAAACTTAATGATGTGGCACCTGATTCAGCCACCTTAGTGGAAAAGCAGAAGTTACTGACTTTAAAACATACTTCATCATTCACGTAAGATAGATATGTTAAATGCCTGAACTACTTTGCACAGTTCCACAATATGGTCAATAGTGTCAAATGCCACACTAAGATCAGATAAAATGAGCAATGAAGGAGAAATGGGAATGACATTTTCAAGATGGTCATTTAAAGTCTGGATGAGATCTGTCTTGGTGCCATGACATGAATGAAAATATGCCTTAAAATGTCTCGCATAATGAGACTGTTAATAAATACCCTTGCAGCTATGGAACCACTATCCATTTCAAATCTTTGTGCTTAAATGGCAAGTTGGAAATAGGTCAGTAATTTTGAAGGACCTCAGGGTCCAAGGCACGTTTTCTAAGCCAAGGAAAGACAGCTTCCACAGTTCACACATAAGGGAACTATTGCCTCTATTCAGAGAAGCATAAAGAAAATTATTCAAGACTAATATGACTGAGATAAACAAGAAAAAGGTGAATTGTCAGTATAGGTGGTGTAGAAGCAAGTGAGCTTAAAATGACTGATTATGTAATGCTTGGTTGAGACAGTGCTAGAGAATTTCTAATACAAACAAGTCAACCAATAATTCATCATCAGGGTAAAAACAATAATTCACAGAATACACTCCTTTTAGCATAAAACATTCGTTTCCTCTCTCAAATCTATAAGAATAGGATATCACTTGGTTTATTAGTTTTGTCTCAGGGCCTGGTAATGTCTCAAAGGCTTTCTCAAGATGAAGGTCCAATAACGCAAGAACTGAGGAAGAAGAATTGTATTGAGAAGAGTGTAGTGTGTGTAAAAGTTTTTTGTTTTTTTTTTTTAAAAAAGGAAATAGTTATGAATAAAGGTGCAGAGTTTGCTTTGCTATGACTCTTTTGGGGACATCCTTAAGTACTGGTGACAGCAACCAGGTATTTGTGAAAATGTAGTGAATCCTGAAACTGCCACAAATTTTAGAAGAACATACTGTACCAGGAATAAATTTTTCCTTATTTACTATTCTTGTTTAAAAAAATGTCATCTCCATTCTAGTTTGGGAGCAGAGATAATGCCATGTGACTTAAGTGAACAACCATATCAAATTAATGAATAGCAAATACTGTAGTTGAATCAAACAGTTATCAATAACCCACCTTCTGACAAATCCATCTGAAGTATTTGTCCGATAACTATGTAAGAGTGATGACTACAAAGAAAACTAAAATCCGTTCACAAATTATTTTCAAACCAAAAAGGGGGCTAAATTGATTTATATTATTACTAGTTTTCCGTGCTCTGATTGCATCAGTCATGGCTGTTGTTTTGAATTTGAAAGAAACTGAGAGTTAATACTAAACAGAACCCAGCATTCACAGATTAATTTTTTGGAGGGGAGGAAAAAGGGAAATAAAATTGGAATATGCTTTTGAACCCAGGTGTTAGAAATAAAAATGGCTAGATAATCAATTCAGTGAAAACAAGAAAATGACAAATGCAAGGTAAAGAGGTTATCTGAGTTATCAATCTGCTAGATAATCTCTTCAGAGTAATTTTCTTAGCAAAAAGATCAAACCAAATTGCTGCTAGAAAATATATAGTGTGCCATCAATTTTTAAGCAAAATCCTCTAAAGATTTCAGTAGGGTTTATGGTGAGGATTTTTACAAGGAGAATCCATGCAATAAACAATTAAGAGTTTCTGGGAAAAAACCCAGGAGAGCCTATAATGACAAAGATGAAAAAAAAAACCCAGGAGAGCCCTATAATGACACAGATGTTTTTTCTGCTTTGAAATAACCATCATGGAATTCTATACACCTCCAGTTCCAATATAAAGCATGTCCTTATAGTTTTATGGCCAGAAGATCATGAAAATTCTTTTCACCATTTTCATTATTGTCAGGGCTAATCTGTTTGTAATTTCAGATTAGCCCCAGATGCTTTTGTCAAATTTGATAATTTTCAGGAAAAGACGCATCAGTTTTGTAGTTTCTTGAGGGAAAAAAACACCCAGGCTGAGGCTTTCTGGAAAAGACATGTCCAAGTCAGACATTATCTAGCAGCACGATAGAACTAACAGATGAGTTGAATGTATTTTTTTTTAAATGGCCTATCTAAGAGGTATAATAAGCCATGTATGCGTTGATCTTTCAGTAATGCTTTGTGAATGGTGTTATGAAGAAACTGAGCATCTCCCTCACAGTTAGTTTATAAAAATATATAATTTGTCATGACAGTAGTTGATAGTTTTTGACAGCCATGCTATGATGACAATACGTTTCAGTACCCAAGAAGATGGAGAACAAGGATCTCTCTCCCACTCTGCTCCGTTTGCATTACTCTGGCAATTCAAAGGGAATGGAAACTGCGAAAGTCCCCAGTGGCCATAGGGTAGAAATATGTCACCCCATCTCCTGTGCCATTCCCCATCCTAGCCCTAATGTCAGGGGCATGTCACAAGTGGAGTGTGTGTGTGGGGTGACGAGAAGGAGGAGCATAGTGGCAATGTGCTGGACTCTGGCACTTCCTGGCTGGTGTACACCCTTGAAGAGCTTTGCCAACTGGTGTAGGTTAAAGCAGCTGTAGCAGGTGATTGTTCCTCTTGTGTTATCTCATAACACAAGAACTAGAGGTCATCAAATGAAATTAATAGGCAGCAGGTTTACAACAAACAAAAGGAAGTACTTCTTCACACAACTCGCAGTCAGCCTGTGGAACTCTTTAGCAGAGGATGTTGTGAAGGCCAAGACTATAACAGGGTTCAAAAAAGAACTGGATACATTTATGGAGGATAGGTCCACCAATGGCTATTAGCCAGGATGGGTAGGGGTGGTGTCCCTAGTCTCTGTTTGCCAGAAGCTGGGAATGCATGATAGGGGATGGATCACTTGATGATTACCTGTTCTGTTCATTCCCTCTGGGGCACCTGTCATTGGCCACTGTCAGAAGACAACGAGGAGTACTTATGGCACCTTGGAGACTAACAAATTTATTTGGGCATAAGCTTTTCGTCAGATGCATAGAGTGGAACATACAGTAGGAAGATATATAACGAAAACATGAAAAGATGGGGGTTGCCATACCAACTCTAAGAGACTGATCAATTAAGGTGAGTTATCAGCAGGAGAGAGAAAACTTTTGTAGTGATGATCAGGATGGCCCATTTCAAATAGTTGACAATAAGGTGTGAGCAACAGCAGGGGGAAACTTAGCATGGGGAAGTAGATATCAATTTGTGTAATGACGCAGCCACTCCCAGTCTTTATTTAAGCCTAATTTAATGGTATCCAGTTTGCAAATTAATTCCAGTTCAGCAGTTTCTCCTTGTAGTCTGTTTTTGAAGTTTTTTTGTTGAATTGCCACTTTTAGGTCTGTTACTGAGTGACCAGAGATATTGAAGTGTTCTCCTACTGGTTTCTGAATGTGATGATTCCTGATGTCAGATTTGTCTCCATTTATTTTTTTGCGTAGAGACTGTCCAGTATGGCCAATTTACATGGCAGAGGGACATTGTTGGCACATGATGGCATATATCACATTGGTAGATGTGCAGGTGAACGAGCCCTTGATGGCATGGCTGATGTGATCAGGTCCCATGATGGTGTCACTTGAATAGATATGTGGACAGAGTTGGTACCAGGCTTTGTTGCAAGGATAGGTTCCTGGGTTAGTGTTTTTGTTGTGTGGTGTGTGGTTGCTGGTGAGAATTTGCTTCAGGTTTGGGGGCTGTCTGTAAGCGAGGACTGGCCTATCTTCCAAGGTCTGTGCTTCTTTTCCATGGGTCCTGGTGGCTAAACTTTGTGACTTTGTCCTCACCCAAAACTATTTCACATTTGGGGACAATATATACCTTCAAGTCAGCGGCACTGCTATGGGTACCCCCGCATGGCCCCACAGTATGCCAACATTTTTATGGCTGACTTAGAACAATGCTTCCTTAGCTCTCATCCCCTAATGCCCCTAGAAATGGGTCACCCTGATTATCACTACAAAAAGTTGTTTTTCTCCTGCTGATATCTTTCTTGACCTAACTCTCCATAAATAAAGAGGAGAATATAGTACTTTTCTAAACCAACTAGCTTCTGACACCACTGTCTCACCAAAAAACAAGCATTTTCCATCATTTGCCAGACACATAATTACAGATGTTCTGTCATCCTTCTTCTGCTAATATGTCTAGCATAGGTCTCTCTCAGGATTTAGAGATCTTACTTTCATATACAGGCTTAGGATACAAATCCTACAGCATGCTCAAGATCTTCTTTACCCAACAATCTTTCACTTCAAATATCATATCAAGATATGATGGTCTTGTTAAACAACAGATCACTAGCAAGCAAGGTGTTGTTTCAAGTAACTAGTTTTATTATATGAATAATAGATTTGGGCGAAAGCTCCACTAAGGCAGTGTGGCTGCTTTGCACCACACCTCCATTGTGATCTGGCTATAGCACTCCCTTAACCACCAGCGAACATAAGAATGGCCATACTGGGTCAGACCAAAGGTCCATCCAGCCCAGTATACTGTCTTCTGACAGGTTTCAGAGTGGTAGCAGTGTTAGTCTGGATCCACAAAAAGAACGAGGAGTACCTTCGAGACTAACAAATTTATTTGGGCATAAGCTTTCGTGGGCTAGAACCCACTTCATCAGATGCATAGACTGGAACATACAGTAGGAAGATATATAGATATATATAGATATATATATATATAGATAGATATATATAGATAGATATATAGATATAGATAGATAGATATAGATAGATATAGATAGATATAGATATAGATATAGATATATACACACACACACACACACACACACACACACACACACACAAAACACGAAAAGATGGGGGTTGCCATACCAACTCTAAGAGACTGATCAATTAAGGTGAGCTATGTCTGGGGATATATATATATCAAAGTGAGAACTATGCTACATTTTAGATATAGAACTATTGGGCATATAAACCAGCTAATTAAGCTGTCCTCCACTCCCCCCACAAAAATCTTTGATGGTTTGAACAAAATGGAACCTAAATCTATGCCTCAGTTTCCTATCTTTATGGTCATAATAGACTTCCCTACCTCAAAAGGGTGTTGGCAAGATAAATATATTAAAAAGCTTTTGAGGTGCTCAGATACTGTGGTATGGTAATGGGGGCCATATGTGTACCTACGATAGATAAGTAGAAGTGGTGTGCATGTTCCTTGCTCTTTGCCTGCATTCTGCAGGCACTCCTTTTGGAAGTTTTGTTTTGTCTTGATTATGAGCAAGATCTTAAAGTGTTCTACAATTCACATTATACTTTAGAAGTACTGTCAAGGAAATTTAGCACTAATTAAGTAGAGGGAAGATGAAAGACTCTAGTAAGCAGTTGGGTAATGTTCCTCAGTCATTTACTGAACAATGGGACTAAATGGGATCAAAGGAAAGCAAGTCAGTAGGTCATTTGGTCAAGAGGTTCTTGATGTACAGCCAGACTAATATTGTTAGCTGCTCATAACATTTTCAGATTCATATAACTATTTTGGTGCAGTTAGGGAATGGGGATGGGATCAGAGCAGTGAGGAGGAATGTGGAGGTGATTTTGGAGAAGTGCAGATGGTATGGGGTTTAGAAGGCTGCAGGTTAGAGACTCCACCCCTCTGCCAAAGTTCACCCCTTAGGGCTGTGCTCTGGCACAAGTACAGAGTACATGAGCATCGTAGGACAAAGTTTAACATTTTTTTTTGCAAGGTAAAACTTGAGTCTAGGTCAGGCATAGCAAAGAGGCGCTGCTTACACCTTGCCTGCACTCAAATACTGATCCTACTCTTAAACACACTCACCCCCTACACCAGGCTTTTGTTACCACACCCTACTCTGACCCTGAAGGTTCCTTCTGAGACATTGCCTTCATTTAGCCCTCACTAAACCCCAGTGAGCACAGTCTGGATGTCACCCAACTGCTGACAGTCCCCATGACAAGAAGACCCCTCTGCATTACTACTGACACAATCTACAGAACTCTATGGTGAAATGAGGCATACTTGATCCTTCAAAGTACAGGGGCAACTCACCCCTCCCTCCTTCAACACAGCTACACCTAACACAGTAAAACACAGCAGGAGTGACTACAGAGAAATGCTGGAATTTACATCTGTGGAAACCACAATACAAACAATGTCACATTCTCTTAGTCCTTCCCACCTATTAATTATAGCACTTCCTCACTGTCCCATTTCCAGTGGGTATTGCCAAGTCCAGAGGGCATTGCCAAGTCCAAAGGGCAGAGTTAAGGTTATATTGTGGGGTGTGGGTGTGTACATTAACTCTGTATTTCATGGTTTTTAGAATTTTTAGTTTGCCTTACCATACCTCTGCATTTCCCAGTTGTTAGAGGTTTGAATGTAACTGAGCTTGACTGTCTGGAAAGACATAACGCACCACCGGAAACATTAACTCTGCATTAGTGATTTTTATGACATTTTATACATTATATATTATTATATCTGAAAATATTACATACTGCAGCATTCATATGCCAAAGTGTGGGGACCAGTTGTGTTACCCTTATTCTCACTGGATAATACCTGACAGCAAACACAGTTCCATTGATTTCAGTGGGATTACTCATGTAGTGACTAAGGGTAGCAAAACTGGGCCTGAGGGCCTCTAAGGAACTCCCCTCTGCACACTCTAATCTCCTTTAGAGAAACGTTAAATTCTCTTTTGTCTTCAAGTTTTCCAAAGGAATTTTGATCTGGGCAACAGTATCCACTGAAGTCC
This sequence comes from Macrochelys suwanniensis, assembly GCA_033296515.1. Classification (NCBI taxonomy): domain Eukaryota; kingdom Metazoa; phylum Chordata; order Testudines; family Chelydridae; genus Macrochelys; species Macrochelys suwanniensis. Next base: position 293,341,765 of record CM065775.1, read on the forward strand.
CTGCATGGCTACCTTTTGTCATGTGACAGAGGTACAAGCCTTCTGTAATTCTGATCCATGTCAGGTGACTGGGGCCAGAAAATAAAAAACCCCAGTCCTATACTAATAGTCCTGTCACATATTGGTTACTCTATCAGAACATAAATACCTCTAAAGGAATTCAGCAGCTCCTTAGCACATTTTCAAATCTTGTCTCTTTGCAGGAGCAGCCTAACCAACAAACTCCCAACATTGTCATTCATTTAATGACATATCAGTATTTGTAATTTTTCTTTTCTCTATCTCATTTACAACCTAATCAATCCAATTCCAATTCTCACTTTTGGTATCAAGCAAAAATCAGCACATCAGCCTTACTCTTTGTGTTTCAGCCTTGGAACACTAAATGCCAAAATATCAGTAAGTTCCATCATTAATTTGGTCAACTCTTTCAGCATGGACTCAGCTCTTCATTTGCTCTGGAGTTTGTGCAGATTCAGATACCATTTTTTGGTGTAATGTGACATTTTTCATGCTCAATAAAAGGAAGTTTCTGGAAAGGCTTTGAATGCTTTAAAAGGGCCACATTTTTGGTCTCTTCTCTGGACACTGTACATAATTCTGATGGTGCAAAGCAGCTAGAAAGCTGGCTGATTCAGCCCCCTAGAATCCTGGAGAAATCATTGAGTGGCCCAGGACTCTTGTAATGGCTCATATGTACACTTGGCAGAATCAAATGTTTTTTTTAAAAAAATAATAAATTCTATCCATAATATAGATATTTTATTTTTAAGCATTTTAGATTTTTAATCAATTTAAAGTTCAATAGCAGGTAATTATGGGGGAAGGATCAGACATTAATAATTAAAACACAAATTGTCAACATCACATGGCAGAATGCACAAAGTAAATATCCTTAAATCCTATTCTAAGAAGCTCTCAAGCAACGTTTCTTACTTTGCCAATCTGCATATGTTGATTATCAATGGAAATATTTTTCCATCGGTGTGTGTTTGGTGAAACCAAAGGTTACCAATAAAAATCTAATCCTTTCAAGCCTACTCATATGCAACCTTCATCATTAGTACCTAGTGCAAGTGCTGTATCTGGCAGTTCCCACAGTCTGGCAGTCCTCACTGCTCAAATAGTCCCATGAGGCTGTGGGTAGCGGGGCATAAATTAAAGCAGGCATGAGGCTTCTGTGATTTGGATTTAAGAGTAGCCCGGTTCCTGGTTAGCCCCAAGATTGGTGATGGGGACATAAGAGTGGCTTAAATCTACCATTGCTCCTTCTGCACCCTAGATGTGTCAAGCACAACTCAGGATCAGGGCCTTAATATTTAACACTCTGCAGAAACATGGAATATATAAGAGACCATCTATAGATCCTTCTTATGAAGAGCCAATTTACAGTTTACCACTTAAAATGTAGTACTTGTCATTTGATATTTATTGAAATTTTTAAGAATTGATTGAAATGAGTAGGAGTTTATTCTATCTAATGTCATTTTAAGTTTATTGCACAATAAAAACACAACACTCATAGGAAGGGGACCATGTACATTGGGGAGGCACAGAATGGATTTCAGATTTTAAAGTAAATAAAATTAGACCGGTATAAAATCTGTTCATATATAGGATGAGTGCAACTTGTTAAAGGATTATTAAGTAGTTAAATATAGCTTGCCAGACACTGCTGAACTGTTCTGTGATGAGCACCCAAACTGAAGAAATAGGCAAATGCATTGTTTAAGCATACTTTGTTCTTTAGGTGCAATAGAAATGTACCACATTTTATTTTAGAATTATAAAATTAAATGTATATTACAGCTGCTCAGAAAAATGTTGACAGATCCATTTTCCATTGGAAAAAGCAGTTCTGTTAAAAGTGAAACACTTTTGTTAAATTGTGTTGATTTTGTCAAAATTTGGTTTGGTGAAAAAGGGAAGAAAAGTTCTGGCAATGTTGAAATGTCCCATTTCAACATTTTCTAAATGAAATGCTGGTGTTTTGGGTTTAAAATTACTTTTCATTTCAAATTTTTGTTATTTTATAACATAATATAAATGTTTCATTCCATCTAAACCCAATTTTTCTTTCAAAATTTTCCTTCCCAGAGAATTTGACATGTTCAGATTTTGTTCAGATTCAGAACAAAGCCAGATTTTGAAAAAAATAAGATCCTTTGTGAAACAGAATTTCCATCATCTGTCTAGCTCTATTATAAGTTTATATCTATGATCTGTGCCTATAATTAATACTGCTACTTTCCACTTAATACCTTAAATCCAAAGATCTCAAATTCTTTACAAAATTTAATCTCAACAATGTTAGTCATAGGCTCAAAGTCAAACACCTCTCTGATTTCTCTCATGCCTCCCCTTCTGCATGTAAAATCACTCTTAAATCTCTCCATTAAAACCTCCCTCTATTGTGATGCCTACAAATCAGTCCAATCTGGCATTGGTGAGGCAAGTGATGAGCTGTGCAGCTCCTCTGCTGCTAAACTCTATTCCTCCCAGCTCCATTTGTAGATTGTGTCACCTATAGTATCTTATCTGTCATGGAGATTGTGACTTCTCAGGGCAGGGACTGCTTTTTGTGTTACACATCTGCACAGTTATCAGTACAGCTAGGCCTTGGTCATTGAGTGGGCTTCCTTGGTGCTACCATAAAATAATTAATTATAATAACCAGAGTACTAAACTGTATTGTTCCAAAACACAGTTCTCTATTGCTTCAGTTAAAGGAAAACCTCCTTTTAGCAGCTTAAAGCAGTAGCATCAAGAAAGCAATCCACATAATTACATTACACCATCCCTGTGCAATGGGTATTAGTCTTATTAGACAGGTATGTAATCTGAGGCACACAGAGAGTGGTGATTTAGCCAGGATCTCTGCTGTTCTAAAGTAGACTCAGAGTAGAACCCTGGCTCCCGGTGACCTGCACTAGCCACTTGACACACTGTTCCCTCACGCACACGTCCTCCTGAGTATTCAAGCAACATGGAAAATGCCATTGTTTTAATTGGCCCAATGACGGTGGGGTTTTCTAAAAGGGCTAAGGTAGTTAGGTTTCCAACTCTCATTGAAAGTAACTTAGGACCCAATGCCCATTGATCTTGTGTGCTTTTGTAATATCCCATCCAGCATCTTTTCTGAACGAATATATTTATTACAACTCGTTATGAAGCTGAACTATTCATTTCCAAATGTTGATGTGAATTTAATTCCATAAAGTGGTTTATCAGTGAGATTCTCCATGCAAAAAGAAACTCCATGCAAAACTCCAAGTGACGTTGAATCAAAACTTGCCAGTATCCTCATCCCTCTCAAAGTGATTTGTGATAGAGGGATGGGCCATTAATGATGGGGCAAGATAGGCCAGACAGTTAGGAATGCCCTGACAATACTGAGTGTTGATTGCAGGCACTTTTGCCCCTGGAAAACAGTTATAACTAAACTGAGAGGGAAGCCTTGGATTGGTTGGAGGAAGAGGGAACAATACTGGAATGTGGAGAAATCTAGGCTGACTGGACCCAGACAAAACCAGGCAAAATTCTCTTGATTTCAAACCTATTGCAAAACTCCCTGAAATTAAATGTAAGATTTATTGACTTACCAGTTTATTGCTGTTCCCAGCCCACCTTCACATTCTAAAAGTCTCAAACAGTCAAACTATTGATATGGATTAAACTTATTTTGGATGAAATTATAGAAAAAATACTTATCCTCTCTGTGAATGATGAGTACTGTAGAATACCAGAAGGGGAGGTGTTCTGGAATGAAATTTCTCTGACTAAGGTAACCAGTGTGGCCCATTTATCAACATAAGGAGTAGTTCAGTGCTCTGTTGAATCAGGGTACAGCATTGAAATATGAAATAATGTGTAAAGGAGACAAAATACTGCATTACCAAAAACATTTTTCACAACTGGAACCACGAAGGTACATTATTTAATTACATTAATGAAGAAATCCTGTTATGCAGTTCTAGTTAACTGTAGCTCTCCACTCCCATCCCCGCACTACTTTCTCTAAGTCACAAATACTTGGATTACAGAATGCTTCATTGTCTACATGATATTCTCTGAATGAGTTTGGATCAAAACAAATAGCACTCAGTAAATGAGCTTTTTTTTTTCTTTCTGGCGCATGAAACCTGGCCATTAAAAGCTTGAAATTTGAATAAAAAGCACGACACTGTTGCCTTGAAATCCAATTTTTTTCCTCTCCAAGTAACTTCTCTTTTTATAATCTGTGGGCATTCTATAGGATCAATAGTAGTAATAAATGTTTTTTTAAAAAAAACACTGATTTGTTTCAGTTAGATGTTTACTAAATAGTCCAGAGAAAATCTGAGGTACCTGTAAACAATAGCATTGAATAGTATGCCGATACATGCTTATATACTTACTGGATGTTCTTGCAATATTAAGATACATTAATAATATTCACGCTCAAAGGATGAAATCCTTGCCTGATGTAAGAAGATGCAGCATTATTACTATCAAATAATAATAAAAACATACCAGCCGTTTCTCTGTAATACCATTCCACATGGCTGTTCCTGTGTAATCTACCAAGCATAGTGTTGCAAATGGCAAGTCCAGTCCTTGACGTTAAGGAGAATACGGGACACGTGCTCAACTGGTGTAAATTGCCACTGAAGTCAATGGAGTCTATGACAATTTACACCCCTTCATTTTTACAGAATGTATCAGTCCAAATGTGCTATCTGGAAAGTATGAAGAAATGCTTGTCATTTTACACTCTCTGGTGTTAGTATTTATGGAACAGTCAGCTGACTTGTAAGTGTTTGCAGTTGGATCCTCACTACTCATTATACAGTATAGAAGTGTGCAAATAATTTTAGTAGAACAAGTATTGACATTCCCATTCTTTCTATGCCAAATACTCTGTATTAAATTATGTTAAGTCTGTGTATTTTATGTTTGATTCTTAATTTTGTGTGTCTCCTGTTCTTGTATTCTGGGAAAAGGTAAATGGTCTTTAAATCAATTCTTGTTACATATCCTTCCCATATCTCCTCCTCCTCTTTACATTTCTTGATTAAATAATACTAGTGTCCTTAAAAGAAAGCTTCTAAAATATCTAAGCTTGCTAGGATAACAGAAAGACATAGCTGGGGATACCCAGAAAAAATACAGAAAAAAGAGAGAGAATAGAGAAAGCTTTAAAAAAATTATTTAAAAATTATTCATAAATAATAGTCATTAATCTGGGTAGATTTATGGAATTCATATTAATTCAGCATGTTGCTATGCTAGTCATGAATGATGATCGTAATTAATTTTCAAAAATAGTGTGTTAAATTCTGAGAGCTGCTGGAATAGCTGGCAAGACTTTCTAGCCATGGGATAAGCGTCTAGAAACATTTAGCTTACATGAGTGTGCAATGAGACTCCGGTGTTCCCATTTAAAATAATGCCAGTATAGGAAGCCTGGCTCACAAGTAGCAGCACTTCTTTTTGCAGGCTGACATTGGTTGATACAATCAATGCTATAATACGCTAGGTACATCCTTCTCCAGTTATTCACCAGGATTTTGGAACAACCAAAGTGAGTGTCCGCCAGAGAAGCCATCCCAGGTCTTAGACTAAGCCTAGTGCATGATAGGTCAGGACTTTGGGAGTTTTAGTTAGTGCTGTATGGAAACCCATGCAGTGCACACATGTTCAGAGAGGAGGGATAGCTTAGTGGTATGAGCATTGGCCTGCTAAACCCAGGGTTGTGAGTTCAATCCTTGAGGAGGCCACTTAGGGAATCTGGGGCAAAAAAAAATGTCAGGGGACAGTACTTGGTCCTGCTAGTGAAAGCAGGGGACTGGACTTGATGACCTTTCAAGGTTGTTCTAGTTCTAGGAGAGTGACATATCTCCATTTATTCTTCTTCTTTTCTCTTCTTTCAGTAAAGCTCATAGTGTATGTACCCCTTTCTCTTGAATTACCTGATACTTGGAACAAATAACCAGAATTCCCTATTTGTGAATGCAGTATTTATGGTAGGAATAGCATACCACTTCAATGCAGAATATAATTCTCAAAACACCCGTTTATTCACAACTACCATGGGCTTTTCCTGTGTCAAATATTATAATCTGGTGATTGCATTTTAAAATGTTTCTGGTCAAGAAAAACTGCTAAATTGACAACACTGAAGTCTGAAACCTTTTATTTATCCACAGAGTAGATACTTTACAGACAGTGGCAATACAAGCTTTCACACATTACCACAACAATGTGTTTTGACTCTGACTTGCAAGGATTGTATCCATACCCACCTGGATTCTGAATTTAATCTGTTTTTAAGAGAGCTGGTTAAAAATCACAATTTCTGACCTGCAGAAAATTCCAGTAATTCAAAATTTGTTTTCATCCGGAATCGGGACAAAAAAATTGAAATTCTGAAAAATTTTGATTCCAGACATTTTGCTTTGACATTTCTAATGAAATTGGTACATTTCAATGTTGCTGAATTGAAATGTTTCATTTTGGTATGTTGAACTGAATCCAAACATTGGCTTTATTCAAAATAAATCTGTCTTCCTCAGTACTTCATAGTTGTAGTTTGGGTCTCATGCCTTCTCTTCTATGGGCTGGGCTCCCCAGGCAGACTACATCTCCCATTGTGGACATATGACTCCCACGATGCACCGCTTCTGTTGAACCAGAAGGGGAGACCGTGACATATCATGGGCAATGTAGTCCAGCTCGGGAGCCTGGCCCACAGAGAAGAAGAGAGGTGTGAGCCACTCAAAGTACAATTCCCATGAGGTACTACAGCAGCTCAGGTGGACACAGATAAATGTAGAACTGTCTAGGAAAAAATGTGTTGATTCAGTTTGACAAACTCAAAATTTTGAGACTGTCCAATGCAAAACAAAATATTTAATTTCAGTTTTCTCAATGGATAGTTGAATTTTTTTAGCAAATTTGAAATTTTCCACAGGAAAATTTAAATGTTGTGGAAACTGTATTTTCTGTCAAAATAATTTAGAGGGAAAATTCCCAACCAGCTCTAATTTTAAATTATTTTACTTATACTGCAAATAGTGATGCCAGCTGTTGGTAATTCTAACAAAATTTACACATATGGCAGAAGGCAAGGGAGAAAACATACATCAGACAAATGAATCTTTAAACAGACATACCTAATCTAGTAACATCACAATACTGTATGCTTATCTACAGAATGTTTCAGGAGCTGAGGTATAGTATGAATTTAGAGAATTTATGTCAGCGTGCAAAACTGCTTTAACTACCCTGTAAGTGTGTTCTCTTTCCTTGGTGATTTGATTGGGCTCATTAGCATTATATTATTGAGCTCTTGTCACTGCATACATTGTAGAGTGGGAAAGCAGGTTGTGTTTCTAACACCTGCTGTGTCAGGATCATCAGCCAGTGCTGATGTACTTCCCTGCCCTCCCTCCTTAATGCTATTGCATTCATAAAAATCAGTTCTATTTGTGACTATTGTTTTTCCTTTGTTTATGGATGAATGCTGTTTCAAGCTTATAAAACAAAGATGAATTTAACCTTCATGAAAGATACCAGATTAACAGCTCTGTAGGCTGCTCAACCCTGGAATAGGTAGTGGCAGTTCACGTTTTCTGGCACTGCCATGCTGACATCTCAACTACAACAGGGCTAATGCTGTAAAAAAAGAAAACAAAACTTAAACTTAGCATGAATAGTCTTTCGTGTTTTTACATGGATCGGCTTTGATTGTATGTGAACCCCTATAGTGTTCCCTCTGAGTATTGCAGCAAACAAGTTTGCTGACAGGCATATTCATGGAAATGGACAACTTGAAGTGAATATTGCAGAATATTAATAGAAAGTGAGTTTCAAATTCTCCATCCTGAGTAGTCCGATTGGACATCTGATTTTGACCCCAATTCATCACAGCACTCGGGCACAGATTCACAAAGGTATTTAGGCCTCTCACTGCTTCTTTAGACCCCTAAGTCCAACATTTAGGCACCACTGAAAGTTTCAAAGCCTTTGCTCATCTGGCACCTAGCCCCACAGGCATCTACGTTTCCACCAGTCAGCATCTGCAAAACCACTCACAGATAGTGATCTGCTTGGAGCCCTAGCTCAAGCCAAAGCCCTGGCAACCCCAAAGAACATTTCCCCATTTTGGTGGGGAATCCTGATCTCACCAGTGGGTCCTGATTCTGTAGGTGTGCCCTGAGCACAACTGCATGATTGGGTCCTGCTGGCAAACACCCTTATGACCTGATACCTGTCAGACTGCACAATCAAAGGACCCGATGCAGGTCCTCAATAAGTGTGTGTGGGGAGAGTGGGGGCAGCACAGCACCTGCACAAAACAGTTGTGGGGTGATCAGGTTGGGAATTTTTTAACAAAGAATGGACATAAATGTTTCCTGGTATTTAGGGCACTCACTTGAGGTGTGAGAGACCTGGGACCAAGTCCCTGCTTTGGGTGTGCACCCTAACCACTGGACTGTTGGCTATTCTGGGGTAGGGTCTCTCTCTTTCTCGCACTCTCTCTGATTTTTCACAAGACAGGGCTGGCCTGGCTTAAGTGCCTAACTCCAGGAGAGGGTTCACAGCTGAGGATCCCAACCACAGGGAAGTGTCTATCTCTGGCACAGATCAAAGGGAGTTAGGGGCCTAAATACCTTTAAAGATCTGGGCCTTAAGCCCCGCCTTTTTCCTCTGCTTTTCACTCCTGGCTAGCTTAGGTTGCTCCTCATGCAACTTGCTGGCTTCTTTGGATCCCTTTCTTAAGCATGTAACACTTCCATGCATTATATGGGGAGCATGGGCCCTCAGCTTGGGACTAAGGATTCTACTAGGCATCGGGGCACCTAGGAATTAGATGTTGCAACACTGATCTTGCTACTCCTAAATTCCTTTGTGAATCTGGGTCTTAAGCCACATGCAGGTGCTAAATTCCCTTGAAGTCAATAGGATTTGGGCATGTGCCTAAAGCTAAGCATGTGCTTAAATGCTTTGATTAATAGGGATGCACTGGTGAAATGGGACCTGTATGAATGCTCATCCATGCAGCGACTAATGAAAAGAGCTGGATTTTTTTTTAAATGAATCTTGAAATCTTGCACTGTGCTGCTCACGAATAGCATACAGATCAAAAATTGGTTTAGAAATTATATGTGTAATACATACTATAGTCTATACTTGATTAAGTGAAAGTTAATATTTCTGGTGACTTGGGATGGGATTTTCAGAGAGAAGTCTATGAGAATTGTGCTTCTAAGTCACTTACACACTTTTGACTGTTTCACTCTGGGTGTTTATCTAAAGACGAAACTTCAGTGAAGTTAGCTTCAGAAAACTCTGTCCCACTTTCCAATAGATCAGAAAAATAAGTTTAAAAAAAGGATTTGAGGTAATTGTTAAAAATAAAGTTGGTTCAGAGCACCAGATTATCTTTAGTTTGCTACCAAAGTCTTGCAGTTGTAAATTTTCCGTTACCTGTCATCAAGAGGAAAAGAAATAAGGATCCTATAAATTCTGTTGCACTAGAAAAATGGCAACCACTGTTTATCAAACTTATTTTTATCTAAAGTGCAGTTCTCCTTGCTGTCATGCTACTGTAATAAGGTAGTAATGTTTGAAAGAGGAAGTTCTCATACTGTCTCTAATCTCTGCTTTTTAGCTGACAAAATAACTTTTCTTTTTAAGTAAATCTAATAAGACTTTGTTAAACATTTCAGTGTTTAATACTTCCGTAGCTGTGCTGGTGCCAAAATATCATGGTTAATCAGTTGAAAGAAAGGGCTTCATTTTATTAGTGATATGGGGACATATGTTTATAAAGAATAAGTCCTATTAACGTGAGATCAGTGGTTATTTTGTTGTCATCTACCTGAATCTACCCTTAAATATCTACTTTTCACTGCCTTTCTTTGTAAGTACTATAACCAGAAGAAAGTACTTCTAGCTACAAGGGGGGAGGGATAGCTCAGTGGTTTGAGCATTGACCTGCTAAACCCAGGGTTGTGAGTTCAATCCATTTAGGGATCTGGGGCAAAAATTTATCAGGGGACAGTACTTGGTCCTGCTAGTGAAGGCAGGGGACTGGACTCGATGACCTTTCAAGGTCCTTCCAGTTCTATGAGAGAGGCATATCTCCATATATTTAAATTTGGTAAAAACTTGGTGCTATTTTGTAGTTTGCAATACTTACAGTAAAGTAATCCTTGCCCTACTTCTAGGACTATCGGGAATGCCAGGCAAGACCTCGAATTTTGCCAGGGATTGCAATTCTGTCTTAAACAGATCCTTTGAAGCAAAAGTCTGCAAGCAGACCCTGGTCAGTGTTTTCTGATCTCCTCCCTTGATGTTCCTGGTGTCTGTTAGTAAAATGAGGATGAGGATGCCTACCCCAGAAGACTGTTGGGAGGTGTAATTCATTAATGTTTGAGATTCTTGGCTGTAAGTTTCTAGAGAAGTACAAACTATTCTATTAGGGGTCAGCTACTAATACCCTTTTTGCCTCTTGGTTGTACCTTACTCTGACAGTTGTCTCACTGATTTTAATGGGATTCCTTGTGAAGCAAGGTATTATTCATTGTAAGTAAGAGGGATGGAGTCAGGCTCTCTTTTTTTTTTTTTGTCATTTTGTTTCATTATTTCACTGTCCTGCAGATGGTTTTTGTTAATATGAGTTCATTTCTACTTCTCTTGCAGTTTGAGCCTAAATTTCCTCAGAACATTTCAAAAGGAGGCAAAAATGCATGTGCTTTAGGCCCTAAGGACATACAGTATATTATAAACCCTTCAAAATAATTTATCTTAAAGGTGGTGGCTCATGGAATACACTAAAATATAGGTCTTTCTATTCTGTGTATTTATTTGTTCAGTTCTTTTGTGGATGTGCACCAGCAAGTTCCATCAAAGCTAAGGGAGATACAAGAGCATATAGGGAGGAGGCTAGATCCCTGGGGATGTAGTAAAGATGTATCAATTCCTGCTTGCATACAATGTCAAAGCCATCTGGGTCTGATCTTGCACATTTTTTAATTGGGGCGGGGGGGAAATCTTGTACTAGTTAAGCTGCTGGTGAACTGAAAAGCGGTGAGACAAGACTTCATTTGTGATCTTACATTTAATTAAAGTATAAAAGTAAAACATATGTGATTAATAAATGTGCATGTAGAGACCTAATGTTATAGCTGTAACAAGATATCTATAACTGAGAACAAGGTGTTACGCAGAATAGCAGTTCTCAGGAAACATATCAAGAGGTTACACAGGACAGCAGATCTAGTTAATCAGCATAACTGAACAATCCATATACATTCTTTATGTTCATCCACAAAATATTAAGAGTTTGTGTGTTCTAAACATGGCCTAAAATTTATGATAATTCCACAAGCATTCCACTGTAAATGAGCAAACTTTTCATCCCAACCATGGATTGGATTATTCTGGTTGTCACTGGCACTTTAATGCAGGGCTGAAGAGTTTTGCTGTTAGCTGTACTCTTTCCCTGGGGGATGGATCAGGCACGACAATGCTATTCTATCTTTCATTCTTTCAGTAACATAGAATGTGTGTCACTGTCCCAGCCAATTAATTAACAATTCGTTTAAATCTTACACATGCTTAGTAATATCACATTTAGACCAATGTAATTTAATAGGTATCTTCCCAAGGACTGAGCAGAAAAAGAAATGTATCCCAAGAGAGACCTCTGAATATCTTGAGTTTGATTTGGCTCTTTTCCCTGATGGTGAGACTCCATGGCATTTTAATTTCCTAATAAAAGTCAGACTTTACAAAAAACAGCTTCTCTTCCTCACTATGGATAGGACCATGGCCATGTAATGGAGGAAGGGAATAAGGAGCTTCTCTCCCTCCTTGAATGGCCTTGGGGTCAGCCAGCATTGCAGACCCCGTGGTTAGAAGAATGCCAGGGGCTGCTGGTGAGTTGCTCCTCACAGGGAGCATATGGAGATGGGCAGGGGCAAGGAATAGGCTGAGCTATGCCTCATCCCTCCCCCATGTGCCATCAAGTAGAGGTAGCCAGCCATGGAAGGGGCATAGACTGCATCTCATCTAGGGGTGTTACAGATTACTCTACTCCTGGATTAATTTTGAGATTACTCATTTAATCTAATGTATGCAAAGCTTGATATTTCACCATTCAAGAAATGGCACCTTTTATTTAGCTTCTCCTTGGATCTAATCATCATCATCGGCGATCCCGCAATTCAAGGGTCATCTCTACCACAGATTTACATATGGGTCCTCAGATGACTCAGGAGTCTGATCTTGGAACCACAGATCTGCCTGCAGTAGGTACAAACATTTCCTGGAGGGCCATCTGCCTGCTGGGAGAAATTTCTTTTTCCTTCCTTCTCTCTTTCTTTTGAGCTTTGAGGGCAAGACGCTTCTCCTCGAAGTGGGCCACCAACCATTGAGTTTGGTTGGTGGCTGGCTCCTCCCAGCTTGTGATGTCCACATCAGTTTTCTTGAAATTCGCTTTCAGTGTGTCTTTGTAGCATTTCCTCTGACCACCACGGGATTTCTGAGCATGGGTGAGCTTGAGAGTAGAGGACTTGTTTTGGGAGGTGAGAGTCTAGCATCCGCACAGAATGTCCAACCCAGCAAAGTTGGTGCATGAGGATCATTGCTTCAGTACTAGTGACATTGGCTTCACTGAGGATGCTGGTGTTAGTGCAGCGATCTTCCCACTTGATGCGAAGGATCTCCAAATGCATCGTTGGTGGTACTTCTCAAGACTCTTGAGGTGCTGTCTATAGGTCACCCAGGTTTCGCATCCATGAAGGAGTGTAGGAATAACAATTGTCTTATAGACCTGGATCTTGGTGTCCTGCCGTAAGGCACGATCCATGAAAATGTATCGGTGCAATTTCCCAAAGGAAGCACTTGCACACTGGATCCTGTGCTTGATCTCAGTATCGATTTTTGTGATTTGAGAAAGTTGGCTACCAAAGTAGCAGAAGTGCTTGACTGTCTCCAAAGTCTGTCCCTTGATGGTGATTTATGGTAGGTCATGTGCAAGGTCTGAGGCAGGCTGATGGAGCACTTTAGTCTTCTCAGTATTGAGTGAGCCTGATCCAAGAACTTTGCAATTGTTGTATGTATTTGATTCTTTTAACCAATTTTAACTCTCACCTTTCTTTTTATAAGTAAACCTTTAGATATTAGATACTAAAGGATGGGGAATAGCATAATTATTAGGTAAGATCTGAGTTATATATTGACCTGGGTATGTGGCTGGTCCTTTGGGATGAGAAGAACCCTTTGGTTGATGAAATTGGTTCTAACTAACCATCATTAAGTTTAGTGTTTTTGGTGGTGATACAAGGACTGGAATACTTAAGGAGGCTGCATTTCTGACTTCTTGTTAGCCAGTGTGGTCAGACAGAAGTTTACTTTTGTTGCTGCTTTGGTCTATTTTATGGGAGAATAACCTCCAGCTTTAGGGTGTGTCTGCCCTATTTTTCAGCAGTTTGACCTGAATTTGGTGACCCACTGAGGCATCATAACAGATGCATTCTTGCCTGTAAGCTAAAATTATTTTAATGTGCTGCCACCTCTTATTGAGCTGCTGGTAGTTGGTGAGCAGGATATTTCTTACTCAGCCAAATCCTCTTTGAAGATTTAATGGACCAGATTCTGCTCTGAAGTCACTAGATTATATTACTCATTAATTAGTCTAGAGTTACATTTGGCCCATGGCAATTGCATGTTGATTTATTACATTTTTTGTATCTGTAAATTTCCAGAGCTGGTCACATCTTTGTTGACATTGTTTAGATATGCCTAAAACTTTTGAAGAAGCTCTTTATGGTAGGTTTGGATTTCAGACTGTGCATTTAATTGAGCAGTTGAGTTGGCTGTGTGTGTTTTCTTGTTCTCAGCTCAGTTTTGTGTCTTCTTCCTGAAACAGTCAGGACAGAAAACGTAGTATACTGTATTATTTTTCCAGGGTCAGGATCCTGCGGTTTCCTTAGTAAACTTTTGCAAAGGCTATTGGGGCATCTTTGTGGTCCAGTGAAACAAATGACTGTCAATGTGTTTTGGTCAAATTCAGTGATTTATTGGTTACACAATAACAACGAGGAGGGATCCTGTTTTACCTTTTAAGGGGATTATGGGAGAATTGAACAGTGATGGGGAGGGGCCTGTAATAGCAGCATCAAACAATATATTTTAATTCTGTCTCTTCTACCTCTTCTTGCCAATAACTACCAAAAAGAAAATTGCAAAGATGCGGCTATACTGCTTCTACTTCAAAATTTCATGACAAAGAGAATTTGGGTGAAAGGGTTCATCTTTTACTTCATGGTTTAAAGTGAGAAAAATAGTAATTGCCCCAAAAATTCACAGCAGAACAAATCTTCTTGATGATGAAATTGCCATAGTGTGGTTGAAATTTTCATGAACAAATGCTTCTGCACTTGCACATCTCCAGAAGAGTTACTAATAAACTTTTGGGCATGGTTTTGATGTAGGTCTACTAGAAAACTTTAATTCCTCTGAATCTATTTACATCCATTCTTCTATGTTTATAGATGCTTGTTTTCTTCCTTCTTTTCTCTCTCATGAGATTTGAATAATAATCCTTAAAATAATTATTATTCATTAATATTATGGCAGAGCCTTGGAGCAATGTAGAGTGCCTCTGCTGGAGGATCTGAGAGAGCTTTACAAACATGAATTAAGCATCACAATGCCCTCTGTGAGGAGGCATCATTATTATCTTTGCTATATAGATAATAAAGAGGTTTTGACTTGCCGATAGTCACACAACAATTTAGTGCTAGAGCTGGGATTAGAAATGAATGCCAGAGTGCTAGTCCTGTGCTCTAACCAATCTATTGCTCTTCCTCTCTTTTTAAAAATAGATGTGATGCCTTCAATATTTAACAAATTAGGCAAGCCATGGGAAGTAAATCTCATGAAACAATCAGGTTGCTGGTAGCTGTCCTTGACTGCTTTATAACGGGTTAATTCACGTGTGATGTTTTGTGGTAATAGATACATAAAAAGAGATATATTCTCTTCTCAGTATGTGTGTGAGAGTCTCATTAATAATAATGGGAGTTATGTGCCTGCAGGAGAAAGAGAGGAGAATGTATCTATCATGTCAATGATCCATAAAGTAAGAAGAAATTATATAATATACTATAAATGCTTTGGAGGAGTCATTACAGTCTATTAGGTAAATAATGTGTTTTTTAAAAGTCCCTACATTAAAATATATATATAAAAACTCAAAAGGAGTGGTGTTATCATTGAATTAATGCCTTTTTAAGACATTGGCCTGCATATAAATATCCAGACAAAAATGCCAGGAAAAGGTATGGAGAGAAGAATTTATTATACTCTTCCAGAGATAGTCAGCTAGGACCCAGGAGATGGTTGGGACTTGCATATAGTCGATAGCAATACTGTAATGACCAAAGATGGCAGTGGCTGATGGTGGTTGACATCCATCCTAAAAAACCCCAAAACAGTCTGAATGTGGACTTGTAGGTTTCTTGAAAGAAACAAGAATTAGACTATACCAAATCCCTGGTACAGACAGTCAACTCATTATGTGGAGCGGACCAAAATTCCATTTTTAGTTGTAGTCTGTGGGCTAAAATATACATTTAAGGCCATGGACTATCTTCAATCCATGATGGGATTTCCATTAATAATAATAAAAGATTTGCACAAACATCAAAGATGGAGTAGGCCCTTTATGTAGTAACTAATTGACTTCAATAGGAGTTTGGTGCCTAATGAGACAATAAGGATGTGAACTATATATATTTTATATATATATATATATAGTTCACATCCTTATAGTCTCATTCAGCATCAGTGGAAAAATATACTATATTTTACGCTCACTGCTATTTTTGGCTTCTGTTTCTCTTGCCTTATCTTCCTTTCCCTATTTATTTTCTTCATCCCTTTCTTTGGAAGTCTCCTTTCTTCCCTCTGCAATTCCTCACATACAGTAACTCTTAATTCCCACTGCCTTCCCTCATTTTGTCTGCTGAAATTACAGAATAGAAATTTCCACTCAGCCAGGGAAACAGCAAAAATCACAGGCACCACATCAGGACTTTTCCCTCCTCAACATAAACCAAGTTTGTACACTCAAGCAAGACAGTCTTTGTCAAGCAATGGCTCACATCAACAGTAGCCTGCTCCTTTGCCTCCCCCCACCCTGCCCTTCGTATTGGATCAAAAAGGCAAAGAAAACAGGAAAAAGTCCAGAATGCACCCCAAATCCTTCTCCTGTAGGAAAAGCCCATGGGCCACAGGAAAGGGAGCTATCTTAAAAAAGAGGAACCAGAAAAACAGGATACATTTTTGCCCCAGATATGTTTGAAGTTATGACCGGAAAGCTAGCTAGAAAAATAAGAGAAACGATCCAAAAGCAAAGGAAACGGTCTCTTCCTTTAGGTGACATCAAACTTGGCCTTACTACTGCACAAGTCCTTTAATAAAGTAATTTTTGGATGAGTAAGAGGTCCCATCCAAAGGCAAAAATTTCCAATCACTTTGCTTACCTATAAACCCAAGGAAAGTTAATTCTGGTCAGGTTAACAATGTATTTGGCTTCTAGAAGTTTAATGATGTCTTTTAAATTATGACTAAATGTAATTATATGAATGTTAAAGATTTTAGTTAAATAAAGGTGAGAAATTAAGCAGGTGTTATGGACGTGGTATAATTTACCCATTATTTCAGGATGTGGTGAGTAGTGCTCATGAGGATTAATAATTGCGGGTGTGAATGCTGTGAATGTCTGAGTATGGAAAAGGGTCACAGATTCACAATTCAAAAAATTCTAAATAAGGCTATTAGTGCAGATATGGTCTATGATTAAATTATGTCTCCTCTTGCAG
The DNA here is from genome assembly GCA_033296515.1 of Macrochelys suwanniensis. NCBI lineage: Eukaryota > Metazoa > Chordata > Testudines > Chelydridae > Macrochelys > Macrochelys suwanniensis. The sequence continues at coordinate 293,358,645 of CM065775.1, forward strand.
AGACAAGAGGGAGCTGTTCTTGCTTGCTGCATAATAGTATGTCGCCACAGAAACAAATGAGAATTGTTCCAATTCAAGAACTAAAGGGGTTTGATATTCATAATATCCCTGGGCAAATCATTTTGTCTGGCCGCAACATCACTGGATGTGCAACTTGGAAAATGGCAGTGATGTACCTGGCATGTGACAGGTTCTTGCACGCCTGTTATATGCCCTGGTCTTTTACAATTGGGAATTCTGTGTGATGTAGTCCGGAGGGACAGATGGGAACTATAGCCATGAGGGACTACGAGCAAGCAAGTGATTTACAGAAAACATTATATAAAATTTTCTGTCTCTCAGGCAGGAACCAGCAGGCTGAGAAGGGTCTACAGGGAGCAGGAGATACTGGAGAAGGGACTCCGTGGTGGGCCAGGAAGAAGGGATTGAGCCTCTGACCCCACTCCTGTCCCTGCCTCCTTGAGTTGTCCCTAGTAATTAGTTGACCCCCATTCCTGCCTCTTTCCTTTTGTTTGTGAAGGGAGGCTTCTTTGATAGAGGCCTGCTTGGGCCTAATAAAGCCTGACCCAAACCCAACTAGACCACAGCCGACCTGAACCCAAGAGTGTCAATTCATTTTCATAGCTGACCTGACCTCAACACTTGTAGCTGAGCCTTGGCAGGTTTGGGTTGGCTGCAAGGTCAGGCATGCATGGGGAAGAGCCAGAGCTAGCAGAGCAGCATGGCTGGGGAGCTGCAAACAGATCCACATGCTTTTGCCATTCACAAATCTGCCTTAATCTCCTTCCCTGCAGCCACCCCCAGGAGCCTGGGGCTGCCCACAGCCCAGTGGGGCCACAGACCCCCAGTTTCCCAGCCCACAGCTGGGGAGCCAGGCAGCGGACAGCCCCATCACTGTGCAGGCATGCCGCCTCCTCCCCTCTGCTGCCATCTCCTGCCTGACCCTGCTGTGGGGCTCCAGGGGCTGGGGCAGGACAGGTGAGGTCATGGGCCCTGAGGGGGGCAGGTACCCAGATGAAGAGCCCCCTCAAACACCTCCTTCTCAGACTTCCTGAAGTGTTGCAACAAGGACACCTTCTGCGTGCGGGCACCATGAAGTACTCCATGGAGTGGGGCAGGATGCTCAATGTGATGTCTTGGCTGGCTGTGACATGCCACTCTGCTCACAACTGAGCCATGCCAAGTGTGTGTATCTCAAGGCAGGAAAAAGCTGGTGTGAGCGCAGTGCTCCCTCCCCCCACTGCACCTTCTTTGCCAGTTACTGGCCCATGTAAACAAAGGACTACTTGCCATGGCCTTGTACTGCCACACTACCCCCAGCACCACCCGGGACTGCCCTGGGTCCGCTCGGAGACTCGGGCCTAATTTTAAAGCCCAACCCAAGCATGTCAAGTCATTTTCATACCTGTCCCAAACCCGGCACTTGTAATTGGGCCGGGTTGCAAGGCAACACACTTTTGGGGCCTACCCGGCCATTTGTTGAGTTAGAATGAGAAGGGAAATAGATAGGAGGGTAAGGCAACTTTGGTGTAGAATAAATATGAAATCAAAGAATTAGAGTCAGCTTAAGGTTGGTTAAGGAAATATATGTGTTGTAAAGAAAGGCCGTGACTAGCAAGTAGAAGGAAGGCGTTGAAAATAAGAAGTTGTAAGGCCACAGGGACCGGAGTAGGGAGGATGTCTTATTCAAAGAATAATTAATGAGATAAGGGAAAGTTTCTAAAAGTAAGGTATCTGACAGATAGGGGTAACTGCAGATGGTTTTGAATAAAACAAAAATAATCCATTTTACAAGGATCCAGTATGGACCTTTCCACCCCCCCCCCCATACTAGTGTTATCTTAAAAGTAAAGCCATTGTGAACCCTGGTGCAATGTCGAAAAACTGTTGCTCAGCAAGAAGGATGGGAAGAGATAGGGAGGAAAGGCCTTGGGGAGAAATGAGGTTGTAAATCTTATTTGGATTAAAACTAGAAATAAGGATGAACTGTCTCAAATTGGTTTTTAGCTGATGTCGGTAATTGGCAATGACATTGCTTGTTTGTTAAAGGGTATAAAAAGTAAACTCTTAAAGGGTTCATTTCTAATACCTGCCTGACCATGGTGGAACTGACCAATATGGGTCTAAGCACCCCTGGGTTTAGCCTGTTTGTAAGTATCTTTATGAATGCGTATAAATGTTTTGTTACTGTGTGGCTGCAGTAAATTGCTTATTCGTTAGGCTTTTTACGCATGTTTAGAGCAATTGTATAAATACCATTTGGTCTTTAGATTTAATAAAGGAATTTATGGTTAAATTAGTGTTGTGGTAATACCCTGAATAAATAATAATTCCAACACTTGGTATATGGCATAAAGTGAAAATTGCACTCACTGCCAATGCAGATTTTGGCAACCAGTTCTCCTGGCAACTAGGAATCTTTTGTGAACCTCATTTTCTAAGGAACTTTCAAAAAGTCATAAGGCTGTTTTTTGTTACACTTCCCCCTGGGCCTAGTTTCTCAAAAGTGATTAGTGGATTTTGAAGGCATTAGTTTTTTGGTGCCCATGTTCATAGAATCATAGAATATCAGGGTTGGAAGGGACCTCAAGAGGTCTAGTCCAACCCTCTGCTCAAAGCGGGACCAATCCCCAACTAAATCATCCCAGCCAGGGCTTTGTCAAGCCTGACTTTGAAAACACACTTTAGAGAAGCCTCAGCAATTTGAAAATCAGGCAAATGTCTCAAGCTGGGAACAAAAAAATGGAAGGACTAAATGTCACTAATCACTTTGAAAATCTAAACATTAGCTTTTAGTTACATGAACCTCGTATGCAAGTAACAGCAAAACCTTGCCATCCCTTTTACTGTGGATTTACATTGTCTTCTCAGTATACTAAAGTACCCTGCCAAGCTGGTGAGATCCAATTCCTCTTGAAGTCATTGGAAGTCTTTCCATTGATCAGCCACTGAACTGCCTGGTTCGCATGTGGATATGTAGAAGGGAGATGAGGGTGCAAGGATTTTTCTTCTTCCCCGCCCATACACTTGCCCCTCTGTACAGCCCACACAAATATGGCAGAGAAAAGAAAGGCATGAAGTGACTTGTTCAAGGTCACATAGCAGAATAATAGCACAGCTAAGGATAGAACCTGATTCCCAGACTGATGTGATGCCCAATCTACTACATCACACTGTCTCTGCAGTGCCTGAAGATCTAACTTCATGAAAATAATCCCCAGCAAGAAAGGTTTCTTGTAACTTTTCTTTTTGCCTCAGGTGCCCTGAAGAGGGAAAAGTGTAGTGCTCCTAGAAACATTTTTGGGAAGTATTTTATCTGGGCATATGCCAATCACTGTGAAATCTAGGTGCTGATATCTTCCTTTAGATGCTTCATTGAGATTCAGAATAATTGTATCCAGGACATCCCTTATCTCTAGGGCAGAAGCTATAGATCTATTTAGATCTTCAAAAGCAAGTCTTTTTGCAGCACAAAAATATAAAATAGTGGAAATGGTTTGTTTCTTATCAGTTACCACAGTAGTCACGAATAATAGGAAAAGGGCAGTTTTCCAGGTATTGCCTATGTCCCCGGATGAAAGCAAAGAGTGGTACTTGACTATTTCCTGTTTACTTGGCACAAACTTAAGTGTTTGAAGTGTATAAAAATGTCTGCAAGCAGCCAATTTTAACATCTTGAGATCCATGACATTTATAATACAACCATTTATTTCTAACATGGCATTCAGCAGGCTTCAGTCTGTTGTTTGAGTTTAGGTAAACATTACTGCAATAATGTTTAGAACTTTTGGAGAATAACACTTAGGCCCCACTTTCAACAAATTGGGATGCAGGCCACTTATTATCCACACACATTTATGACTTAGTTAGCATGATGTTTGATTTTATTGTGATGTAATTAGGCGTCTTGCAGAGAGTTTCTTAATAAAAGAAATGTGTAGGATTAAATTTGATCAACACATCTGTGACAGTATTCTAAATGTCGGTCTAGCACTGCAGTACAATGAAACAATTAACAATAGTAATGCAATAAATTTACTTAAGTTGTAAGCAAACATTTACTGCTGCATTTTTCAACAGATTCATCTGCTCTGGCATAATAGCTAATTAGTTCAATAAATTAAAGGGAGAAGAAAAATAAAAATAAAAGCTGTTGCTGGCTAATTAACACATCCATGTTCAAAATTTAAAGCCCGGTCCTGTGCCTGTTGAAGTTTTGCCTATAACTTCAACAGTCCAGGAGCAAACCTTTATAAGGTGGATTTCTATTTTTTTGTGCTCTTGCGGTATATTCTGTTAATGTAGCACACCATATTTATAACCATTGCATCTCATTTTAGACTAGAATTAACCATGTTTGCCATGTGAGAATCATCACAACAATAATGGAATATATGGAGGGCTGGTAATGACTTCCTAAAATGGGTGTTATGCCCTCATCATTCTGCATTAATAGATCTCCTATAAGAAAGTTGCTTCAGAAGCACATCAAATATTTATGTACCATTCAGGAGGTTTTTTAAAATTAAAATTGACACGATGAGAGCAGGCAAGAAAGACCAGAAGTGTGTCAGCATGTGTTGGGGGAAGGGGAACAAGAGGAAAGAGTAGGGAATCTGAGATATAAAAGAATTAAGTTAAACAACTCGGGGGAAAATTAATTTGGATAAAGAGAATGGATCCTCAATGTACAGATTTTCAGGCTATAATTTCATTTTCTGGCTTTGTTTCCAACAAACTACTCACGCTTCTGCCCTGTGTGTTTTGATAGCAGCAGAATGTATTGGAATTACAGCAGAAGAGAGCAGCAGCAGGCAGGAGAAGTCTAGACTGAAAGCAGCTTCTGCATAGAGTTAACAGACCTGCAAGTAGCATTCCTTGCCATATGCAAAAATAGCATCAGGAAGTCTTTCACCTAAGAAACAACAGCTGATTGATTTAAAAATAAATGTTTTTAAATTAATACTAATTTATAAAATAGCATCTAAAACATTTGGTCAAAATTTTTAACAGAGGGATTTTAATGGACAGATTTGACTCTGAAAATGCACATTCCTGGCCCTGGTGCTAGCAAATCTCCACATCTGTGTATTTCAACTTCCAGTTGTGTATGCCGATGGGGATCTGTGCATGCAAACAATAGTCAGGTGCACAGGGATCTGCTTTGTATATGCAAATATAGTTTTTTGTGGGCATTTGTGTCCTCTCTTAGTAATCTTGTACTGATTAGTTTGTGGAATGGGAGAGTGATCTAGCTGGTGAAGAGGATTTACAATCCCACTTGTACAAACATATTGGAAGTTAGATAATTTTGGAGCAGCCTTCAGCCAGTTAGGTGTCAGCTTTCATCCAAACTATTTGATAAGATATTTCACAGATAAAATGACAACATTGATATTACGGTTTGTTAATGTTTAGATAACAAATGAATGTCAGACAGCCAAACAAGCTTTTCAAAGGCTGGTTATTGTGTCCTGATAAGTTCTTTAAAGTACAAATTAACCAGTCATAAAATTTGTTATATAAAAAGTACAGATTAAAAAACTAACAATCTCCCAGCCAAAGGCTATACAGATATTAACTCACGTATGGAAAAATTGTATATTTCTGAATTTGCATTTTTCTGATTAGTTCTCAGCAGCATTGCAGAGTCAAGATACCCTGTGTCACGTCTTCCAGAATCCAAGGTACAAATTTAATAATTGCTGTAATGGATCAAACCAGCAAAACCATTTAAGTAGGTTTTCGTAATACATGCAGGTTTATACCTAATCAGACCATAAATTAATCAGCATGAATAGAAAAGCATATCTTTATCCATTGACATCCTAGCTTTCAGAGGGATAACTTAAGATGAAGCCAACAGAATTGTGATTAACCATCTCAGTTTTGGTGTATGCGTTACAGCAAATATTTTCCTGCCTTTCCTCCTCCTGCCACAACCACAACAAATGAACCAGATCTTTGTAACCAACCTCCTCTGTCTTCCCAACATACTGCAACATTGCTCCATTCTCTTGACCAACGGGTCATTGAAGGGAGACAGTTTTGAAAGACAACCTCCAGGGCAATCTACAAAGTCCATCTTACCAATATAGTTGCTCTCCCAAATCCCAATCTTTCCTATTCATACAGGGAAGAAAGTATGCAAAATTAATCTAATGGTAAGCAAAATTAAAAATACAGCCACTTTGTGAAGTGCCACATCCAATGGTGGTTTAGTTATCTAAGTGTGTGTGACAGCTGACCTCACTTGACCTACTTGATATAATGACAAGAACTGTAGCTAGTAAAATGTGCTGTAGACTCAGCTTATCTACTTTTTTCCTGGCACCTGTCTGGGACTAATGCACTATAAAGCTCAGGCTGATGGCACAAGTGCTCAGATATCCATGAAACAAATACATTACCTCTTGTAAAACAGATATTTTTATACATTTGACCTGACATAAGCAACAGTAAATTGGTCCCCAAATGAATTACCAAAGATAGTAAATGTACTAGGCCACTGCCTGCCAGAATTGCAAGATGCAGGAGATCAGAGATGGAGAAAAAATAATTTCCTAGCAGATTTCCCCACCCAAATCAGAATTAGATTCCAGAGAAATTTTCCCATCTGGATTGGAGGCAGCAACCAAAATGCAGCCCGTGCTCTCTCACAGACTAGTTGAAAATGGCTTATACTGACATGGGATAAGCTCCGCCAACTAGGGATACAACAGAAACACCATGTGATTTGTCCTATATGACCTATCCTAGTGAAGCCAGTGTGAACTCTAAATATATTGGCATAAATTTTCAAAAGTAACTAGTGATTTTGGTTGCCACAAAATTCCTTGGCCATTCCTACTGCACTACAGTAAAAAGCATGATAGCATATGTAGATACCATATGAAAATTGTAACAACTATCTTTTAACCCCCCACCACTGTAGGGAAATCACTACATTGTTATGAAGGACTAGGGCATAGGCAGTCTGGCCTAGCAGTCCTGTGAGCCACCAGGGGTTGGAGGAATCACAAGGTTAGGTCACATAAATAAGAGTCAGGATCAGAGTCAGGCCAGGGTCAAAGGCCAGAGGCAGTACTGGGGTAGAATCATGGTCAAAGTCAGGCTGGAGTCAGAGCCAAAATCTGGCATTGCAGCAGGCCAAGGTCTGTCTGGCTAAGGCTGCGAGTCTGTCACCGGAGGTCACAGAAGTCACGGATTCCGTGACTTTCTGGGACCTCTGTGACTTATGCAAAGGCCAGTGCAGCTAGCCCAGGGGCCACCTGAGCAGCTTGGGCAGCCCCTGGACCAACTGTACTGGCCACTGTGGGGCGGTTTTGGGCCACTGTGCCCTCCTTCCCTCCCAGAAGAAGCAGGAGTTTGGGTGTGGGAGGGGTCTCAGGGCTGGGGGAGGAGGTTGCGGTGTGGGAGGGGGTGAGAGCTCCAGGCAGCGCTTTCAGGGGGCTCCCCAGAAGTGGCAACATGTCCCTCGGCTCGTAGGTGGAGGTGCGGCCGGGGGCGGGGGTCTATATGCTGTCCCTGCCCCGAGTGCTGGCTACACTGCGCCCATTGCTTGGTCACGCCTCCGCCTAGGAGCCAAGGACATGTCACTGCTTCTGGGGAGCCAGGTAGGGAGCTTGCCAGCCCCCACTCCCGCAGCAGCAGGGGTCTCAGGCTGTGCACCACAGGCTGCCCCCCAGACCACCCCCCTGAGCACTGATGGTGCCCTCAGGCCGCTCCCCCCCCCCCCCAAGCACCCACGGTGCCCTGGGCTGCCCCCTGCCCCAGAACACCTATGGTGCCCCTGCCCCACAGCACCCGAGATTTAGTCAGGGATATATAGTACAAGTCATGGACAGGTCACAAACTGTGAATTTTTGTTTACTGCCCGTGACCTGTCCATGACTTTTACTAAAAATACCTGCGACTAAAATGTAGCCTTATGTATGGCTACCCAGATAACTTCCTGGGGCAACTCCTGGACTTAAGTAGGTGCACTTGGTCAATCAGAGGGCCACAGGGGATTGTCACTTTGGGTTTCATCGGAAGTACTTCCTGCAGTGTCTACTCTCCATAGTGCTCCCTGGCTGTATCTATATGTGGCTTTCTGGCGGTACTGTGAGAATAGCAGCAATCTCAGGCTTTAGAGGCCTAGGTTCTAAGCCCCATGTCCTTATAATTTTTTTAAAAAAATATAACATAATTCAGCAAACTATTCTGAGTTACCTTTTATGTATAGGGACATATAGGCACCAAAGTTGAATCCATAAAATACATTTGAAATAATGAACAATTACAAACATAAATAGGGACTTGCTCATACAGGTAGTGTTTTTTCACATACAAATGCAATTTTTGCATGTTGTTACCTGGTTTTGCCTCCAATTACACAGTCTGTTAGCAAAACTTAGACCTCTATGTTTGAAAAACATCCCTTAATGTATCTTATCTTCCCAAGGTCTCTGCTAACTTTAAGTTTACTCATGTGAGTAGACTCACAGATTTCAGGAATTCCACTGATGAGGCTAAAGTTAACCATGGGCATATGTTTATGGGATCAAGCCTAATTGATTTAGTTTAGTACCATTTTTGTCAAATCTGATGATAGAACCCTTATTCAATGTCCCCCATAGAATACAAACTAATAATTAATTTAGTCAGCCACTAGGTGTCATTCGTTTTTCATACAAATATAGCAGAATGCAAATTTCTTATCTGTTAAAGGGTACTGGTTTTAAAATACAAGAATCCTTTTGCTGCTGCTGCTTCTTCATGTGGCTGATGTAAATGTAGAGCAACAATTATAATTTTACATTTAAATGGTTAAGCCAGATAATTGCATCTGGAACAGCAGAGTGTATTGCTGTGCTGCCTCCTTTGTATTTGTGAATTGAGGATTGAGTTGTTATATGTTCCATGGTCTGGTTTGGATGACCACAGTTGCACACTGTGAGCCTTTAATTTTCCATGTGTGCAGCAAGTATTTGCATCTGTTATGTTTATGCAGATATGGTTCAGGGTTGCCCATGAACTTCGTGGGAGATCGAAGCCAGGGATCTTCTGCATCGGGTCTTTCACGAGGTGTTTAGTTGTGACTTCTTGTGAACTCCATTCGGCTTTCCCAGCTTCATCAGGTTTGAAGTTGCATTGTTAAAGTTTAAATGCATGGCTCCAAAAGGGCTTACGTGACTTTAAGTGGTGCTGAGGGACATTGTTAAGGTCCTGGTGGAATGGAAGAAGTTAATTTTCCATGATCCTCTGGAATTCCCAAAGAGTTGTGGCATCGCAGTAAATGGACGGGGGAGCAATGTGCCACAGCACTGGCAGCCAACATGTTGGGGTCGACTTGAAGGTTCCAGTGATGCATTGCAGTGTTCAGTTGGACATCAGCAAGTTAAATATGGCTACTTCTAGTTCATACTGGTGCACAGTACTCAGTAACACAAAGGGCCATTGCTGATGTCCGTAACATGCTGATGCTCTCCAGCTTCTGCTTGCTCCCCAGTTTGTGCTTGCCAGTTTCTGGACCAGGTTGGCCCTTGTCTTTGTCTGGGCAGCTACCTTCTTCAGATGGTTGTGGAAGGCTAGCGTGCAATGCAGCTTCACTCCAGGATAGGTCGGAGTGGGGTTGTGTTGCATGGTGTTGCAACAGAAGGCCACTTTCAGAGTGTGCTTAGTGTTCCTATTATCAAGATGGAGTCCAGTGACTGTTGTTTTGTGAGGATATGGCTTAAGCCTCCATTTCTGGAAATTTTTCTCCGTGGTGTTTAGGTCCCTGTTCAAGATAGATTCGATGTCGCTGAAGGTGGCTGCTTGTGTTGCCAGGGCAAGGTCATCTGCAATGCACATTAGCACTACTTTGTTGGAGGCATGTCACTCATCTACACATGGAAAAGCGCTGGGGCAAGTACTGAGCCTTCTGGCAGTCCATTGTTGAGGAACTGGGGCGAACTGACTTCATTGCCCAAGTGGACATGTAGCCACCTATTGCTCAGCATTGTCCATAGCAGGCATAGTGTTTTGTGGCAGGGGATGATCCTTGTGAGCTTTAGCATCAGGCCTTTAATCCAGAACGTATTGTAGGCCAATGACAGGTCTACAAAGGCTGCTCCGTCTTAAATTTCCTCTGGAATCTGGCCTCGATATGCGTTACAAGGGCCAAAACTTGGTCTCAACAACTGTGTTTAGGCCGGAATCCTGCTTGTTCTTTGGGGATCACTGACTCAATGAGAGGACTGATTCTCCAGAGAATGATACATTCCAGGAGTTTGTAGGCAGTGCACAGGAGTGATATCGGCCTATTACTTCCCAGGTCATTGGTTGGCTTCCCCGGTTTGAGTATGGAAATGACTATCACCTCCCGCCAGGTTTTTGGGATGCATCCAGATTCCACCAGTTTTGGTGTACAGTTTCACCAGCCATTGGAAGCTTTCTCTTTCTTCAATGCAGCTATTATACTTCTTTTTGCGTATTATACATGATTATAAAAATAAACAGTGTCATCTTTCCAAACTTATCCCATTAAGGTTTCTGGATTTTTCTTCACTTTCCCTCATTTCCACATAATGAGTTGAATCTTACAATCTTTGAACAAGAACTTTCAAAAGATCTTGTCATGTTTCAAGATGATGTTCAAATTATTCAACAACACAAATATTAGCTCTTTTACAGCATCTCTGTTGCAGAATTTATATAAATGTGAGTGAATTCGGGTTAGAAAGTATACATTTTTAAAATTTATTTGGGAAAATGTCATGGCCGCTCGGAGTCCACGGGTGTCTCACAAGGTGAGCTTTACTAATATTCAGTGTTTTATTAATATCTAGCTCACTATGGCTGGCCTGGATCTTGCAATCCACAAAATAAATCAAGTCTCTCACTGGCCTAAACAAACAGTGCAGTCAGAATCCGTCTGTGACCAAGCCTGGCTGCTTAGACTAAGACAGACTGAGACTCCTTCCTTCCCTTTCCTGGCTTCAGCCAGAACACCCGTCTGATAGAAGCAGTCAGCCATTTTTATCTGGCCTCCTTAGCCCTGATTGGCCTCTGGAAGCGCCCGACTCTTCTAGCCACTGGAGGACTAAGTCTTGCAGGTTCCATGAGCAGCTGACCCTGGGAGGTCTTTCTAGGCAATCCCCGGAGGTCCAAACTTTCTGCCATTCTTTTCTTAAAGCATCATAAGAACAAATATTTATTTTAGGTTTTATACATTATGTTTTGTGCTCTTCAGAGCTGTGGCATAAGAGCTTGATCAATTACATTTAAAAATACACAAGGAAAGTACTATATAATAATAATGCAAAAATCTCCACACAATCTCTAGGTCAATAACTGGATAGACTGTAGTTGTAACCCTTCATTAAGGGTCTAGGCCAAGAAGCAGTACCAATTTTTCAAGCTTTTCTCTACAACCATTTAACTAACACTAAATGCAATAAAATATAATCAGTGAAGCGTAACAATTTATATACTGTATATTCTATAATCTCTGATCACAGCAGGGATGATAATTGTCTAGTTGCCTATTAAAATAATATGCTTTTTTAAATTAGAAAGACAGGTTTTATGATAATGTGAGCAGATATTTTCCCAAATGTCATACCTTTTAAGCTATAAACAACTGACTGTGCTAACATTCTGCTAAAGATTAACATAGTAAACTGCTAATATATTATTTTCTCGGTTGATCATATCTTGCTTTTGTTTGGAATCAAATATTAATAAGCCTCCTTTGACCTCCAAAATCACCTTCACTCTAATCTTTGTCAAACTGATATGCTGCCCTCATAAATGTGTACTGAGAAGTGTAAATCTCTGCAATACTTGTAAATTGTAACTAACAATTGCTTTTCTTTCCTTGATCAGATTCTTTAGTACAAAATCCAGAACAAGTGCTATGTTTGTACATGTGCAAAACAGACAGGTATGATTGCCAGAGGATGTTGTGAAGGCCAACACTGTAATGGGGTTCAAAAAAGAACTAGATAAATTCATGGAGAATAGGTCCATCAATGGATATTAGCCAGGAGGGCCAGGGATGATGTCCCTAGCCTCTGTTTGCCAGAAGCTGGGAATGGGTGACAGCGGATGAATCACTTGATGATTACTTGTTTTGTTCATTCCCTCTGGGGCATCTGACATTGACCACTGTCGAAAGACAGGATACATGGACCTTTGGTCTGACCCAGTATGGCCGTTCTTATGATATAGAAAGTAATTTTTCACGTAGTCCCATCATGCTACACAAGGATTAAAACCGACATAACAGAAAGCCCAAATCTCTTTTCTCATGGAAAAATTCTGCGAGAAGCGCGATGAAGCCCATATCACTGAGCTTCCTGTATTCTTTCCACAAGGAGGAAGAATTTGTACTCTAATGATCAGGGGTGGCTGTGGGCTGGAGAAACTACAGAGACTAGATAGTGTGAGAAAAAGAGCAAGAATACAGAGAATCTCAGAGTTGCAGTGTCAAAAGAGGGTCCCTTCCTGGGTTTCCCCCCCACTCATTTAGGCATGTCGCTACTGAACCCATCACTTTGGGCCTGCATCTTCTCCTCTTGGCTTGTAGGGGGATAGAGGGCATTCAGGAGAAGATAATATTGCTCAGAGCAACTTGCAGATAACTGCTCAGAAATTTGGCAGTCTCTCAGAAGGGCAAGTTACAAACAGTCTCTTCTCCCCTGGTTCCATTCCCTAGTCATGATGCCCCAAACATGCAGCAATTTAATATGGAGGCTTCTGCAGGGTTAGGTAGAACAGGGTACCCAGATCTGCTGATTTATGAATGTTTTGGCATTAGTAGATCTGTTTAAAATCCTCTTCAGTTGCTGTTGGAGTACAAAGTATTTGACACTTTTACATGACATGAACTTCTCATCTAGTTTCCTCCCTGTTGTCCATAACCCTATTGGTGATAGAGTTTTCACTGATATCTTTAACTTCCCTTATCAGTTGTCTACATCTCTTAATTGCCAATCTATTTTCATTACCATCAACTTCCTTTTTTTCCCCATTTGTTTTATATTAATTTTTATTGCTGCTTTCACATGCCCTCTTAACCAGAATGTTGTTGTTTTTATTAAACTGAAGTAGCGTTAAAAAACCCCCCAGGTAATTGTTGCTTTTTAGGCATCGAATTAAGCATTCTTAACAACTCTTGATTTTTGTCACCCTGCACCTGGTTTGAAATCCCTCATGATAATGTAGTTTTTCTTTCTTCACATTAGTGTCTGATTTTGTGGTCAGTTACAGATTGCTCCGAGAACCCCATCTTGTACTGTAGCAATATGATCAGTATTCTGTAAGCATTCAAAATCCCATGCTATAAGGGTGTCACCCAGAGGTACTTAGCAGCACACTCAGGCCCCAGGTGTCCAACCTTCCTGTCATTTAGTTTTAGGAATTTAGGAATTTTGCCATTGGCTTGAATGGGAGCAGGAATTGGCCTGAAATGTTTCACTTTTTACAGCTGCAGTTAAAACAATGCATTTTTCATTGGCCTTACAAAATGAAGAAGATATTTCCCAGTGCACCTTATGAGGAAGAGGGGTATGGCTAATTCTCGAAAGGACTGGTCAAGATCCCTGGTTCCCCAGATACAGATTTTTTGGTCTGGTTTTATTAAATTCAGCTTATTTTGGAACAGTGTAAATCCTGTACCTGCCAAGAAATACAGGAAAAGACACTTAATTGTGTCATTATGGAAATACAATAGGTTCATGTTGAGGAAACAGATTCAGACAGGTGAGAAGACTGAGATTCCAACCTTGAACTCTCTCACTTCATGTAGTTTCTTTTCCAACACTTCTCCATTTCTTCTTTTAACCAGGATATGTCAGGATAAGCCATTCACCCTGAAAAAAAAAGTATGATAAATTCTACCATCTCATATGTCTATATTTCTTATGTTCTCCCTTAACCTTATACCAGTTAATTGTAATGGCATCTAAATACCTTTGAAAATCTGGCCCGAAGTGACTTAGATGCTTAAATTCCATTTTCAAAAATGACTTTAGGCACTTTGGAGTTTGTCTTCTTGAAAGATAATGAGACTCAGGCTCCTAAGTGCCTAAACCACTTTTGAAAATTTTACCTCTGATCACCACACATGCTAATTTACATTATTGTTTACTGTGATCCTTTTTTCAACCTATTTTTTTTTTTAAAATCCTTAGAAAAATAAACTACTGAATGTGCTGTGGCTAAATCTAGATCCTGAATAATGAGCAGAGTTTGCAAAGTGGCATTGTAATTAGCTGTATTGGGTTAAATTAGTTGATTTAAATTCTCAGAAATATTGAGCATAAAATTCCTAATAACTATAACACTATTGGCTTCAACCAGGTACCGTAGTCATGAAAAAATATGGTTTTGAGATTTAAAATAATTCCTCTGCATTTTTGAAATGGAACAGTGCTTTTCTTTTAATCAATAAATACAGATACAACATATTATCATACCCATACACCACATTTTTTACTTCATTTTAACTGAATGTCTTATGTAACCTTGTTTTATTTAATAAAACATGATGAGATTATTTTTACCATCTAGGCAAGCTCGACTATTATGAAATTAATCTCTCGAGTAGGCAGATAGACAGTAAATTATGAAGATATGTGCATATGAAAGAAATACTGTAGTTAATTTTAACAATTTTTAAGGCAAGTCAAGTTTTTGATAACACCAAGGAGAGAAACATTTTTACGCAGAGTGCTAGGTCAGCACATTTTTATCTTCAGAGTATAGGCCATTGACTAAGATGTCATCAATCTCATATAGTAATTATAGTCAATATGTTGAAGGAATTAAAAACAGTCCATTTTAGAGAGGTTATATGTGTAGATTACCTAAATACAGGACATTTATTTTTCCCAGAATACCAAATACTGCTTCCAAGGCTCCTGACTGTCATGAGCACAAATATACTAGAGTTGGTAAAAGATTAGTTATTCTATTGTAACTTGCATCAAATCAACAGACTTTATGCATATTGTATGATATGTGTCTGTCAGTACTGTACTGTATTGTGAACAATTTTATGAACACAAGTGCATTCCAT
The DNA here is from genome assembly GCA_033296515.1 of Macrochelys suwanniensis. Lineage (NCBI taxonomy): Eukaryota > Metazoa > Chordata > Testudines > Chelydridae > Macrochelys > Macrochelys suwanniensis. The sequence continues at coordinate 293,373,694 of CM065775.1, forward strand.
GGGGCTATCCATGTTGAACAAAAATCTGCAGCAGAAATTTTAAAACTCTGTAGTTAGAGAGGACTTTTTACTCTTCTCCATGTGTAGAGAAATGTTACAAAATTATTACACTACTAGTTCCAATAGAATACAGTACAAGTGCAATACAGGATCTGAGCCAAAGCCACTGAGGTCCTCTCCAGTGTGCTTTGGATCAGGTCCCAAAAGGAGCTAGTGAGTGACTGAATTGCCATGGAGACAGTTGTAAAAACACAGGCATCTTTGAACATTACACACCAACAGAATGAAAGGGAAGGCATTTTATTCTAGTTCAACCAAAAGTCATTATTATCCAGGAATTACTGAAAGAATTGTGATGATCTGTGTTATGCTGGAGGTCAGACTAAATGATAACAAGGGTTCCTTCTTGCCTTAACATTTACAAATCTTACTCTCCCGTCTAGAAAGTACTGAGAACCCTCTGATTTTATTGGCATCAGCACACTGCAGAACTGGCCCTTAGTATGTCTGCCTCCAATTTTTGAATTTTGCACTATGATGGAAGACATTTCTTCACAGGTGTTTCCTCTTAGAAAATGTCCCATTGGCATTTTCATCAGCATGAAAATATATTTTGGCTGCAGATATGGCTCCAGTGAACATATGTGTGACACTGCACCCCATATTCATCATAGTGGTATCATTGTGATATAAATATGACATAGTTATGATGCACCTTGAACAAGATATGTCATGTAAGGTGTCTAGGCAAAAGTTACAATTTGTTGAATATGATTAACCTACTTGTATGCATGTATTATATTTGTATAAGAAGTTATGAATATTAACTATGTATCTGTGTTTCAAATGTGGTTACACTTGGGTGACACCTACTAGGCAAGATGCTTCCAGTCTAGGCAGCTGGGTGTGAAGGACCTATTCAAGGTAATGGTCCATTAAGGGAAACAATAGGTCTTAGGAGAAGCTTATCCCCCACCTGATGAGCCTTCCTGAGAACACTCCAGACAGCCTATAGATAATGGCTGCTCTGCCTAAGCAAGGCGTGCAAGGTCATGTGACCAGACCACATGACATTAAACTCCATTTTGGTACCTGTATTTTTCCACAAACTGGGCTGGGAACTTAGCTTAGAACAAAGGGTTCCCGTCATATGGAAACACTATATAAGGTGGGGAGTGATATAATCTCTTAGCCTCACTCCCCAGACAAGAGAACTCCTGGAAACACCTGAGGAACAAAGACTGAGTTGGGGAAAATGCAGGTCCTAGGCTAAAGGTGGACATCTTGTATCATCAGTCAGGATGAGAGACAGACAGGATATGAATCAGCAATCTAGTATATTAGGCTTAGTTTGTGGGTTTTTTTGTTTATTTGCTAGGTAATCTGTTTTGATCTGTTTGCTATCACTTAAAATCTATTTTCTCTAGTTAATAAACTTGTTTTATGTTTTATCTTAACCACTGTGTTTTGAGTGAAGTTGGGAAAATCTCAGCTCTGTAAACAAAGCTGTTGCACATCTTTCCCAGATCGAGGGGGAAGCAAATTAATTAATGAATTTGCATTATACAGATTCCTGTGCAGTGCAAGACAGTATAATTCTGCGTATATACTCCTGTGTGTCCATAAGTGGCTCAGGTAAAGCACTCAGGTAACTCAGTTGGGTGTGTGGCACCACCTGTTGTAATGTTGCGTGATAACAGCCTGGAGAGGCTGGCTGAATCACCAATAGAGCAGTGTGAAAGAGACCAATGCAGCTGAATTGTTAAGAGCACAGCGGCTCCAGGCTGCACCCCGAGGGTGACAACCCGCCACAATATGATCTCATTACATTAAAGAGAATTTCACAGGAATCCTAGGCATTACCCAAACTGGGCACGAATACGCATTTTTAGTAGCCAAAATGTCGTGAACTTTTGTTGTATTTGTAGCAAACATTTTGTGAAGTGTCAAAAGCAAATATGTACTTCCATACATCTCCCCTATGATCTTTCCCAGTTCATGAGATACCTACTGAAAATATCAGAAAGTGGCATACCGGAATTGGTACATGTGGTGTCCTGGTTTCCATGTTGCATCATGTTTTAGTCATCTTTCTGACAGCTTCTGCAGTTTTAACTAGGGAATTTTTATCCCAAAGGTTGATCTGCTGCTGGGGAATTTTGCTATTGCAAATAGGCTCCAGTACTTCTAGTTGGACCTTTCTTACTGGTGCAGCTAGCCAGGTGCTTTGTGACTTTAAAATATTATAGAACTCCCAATATGGCCAATTAAGTATATGTGAGAAAAAGTTAAGGTTGTAGGAGGCTATTGACAAGATGAACAGAAAGAGACCTTTCTCCCTTATAAGGTTAAAATAAAACGGCATTTTTAATACAGAACTGATAGATGTTATTGTATCAACCTATCACTTTGGCAGGATGTAGGTTCAAATCCTATTTGAATCACAAATGAAAATACTGGGTGATCTTATTTTAATTCCTACTGTACATTTATTCATATCTCAAAACTATCATATGGTTTTGACTGACCGTGTCTACTTAAGAAAGGACTAAAAATGCAGGGTTATTTTAAGTCAGAACTGGAGTAATATACTAATGGCAGTAGGTAGAGCTAAGCACTGCTTCACTGTGATTTCACTTTTTTTGTACAAGTCTAATCCCGAGCCTTCGCCTTCCATTACTAATGGAAGAGGCTGTGGGCTGTGTGACTCTGTATGGAATATGGGTGACCATTTATAATATTATTGATACCAATATTACAAAATTGTAATTAATCTTATAGAAGATATGCCCTATAATGTATCAATGGAAAAGTTATGATTTGCTAAATATGATAAGCTTGTTTATATGTATATCATCTTTGTATTATGAGTTATAAATATGTGTGATATATTTGTATCTCAAATTTGTGCTGTGTTTCTGAGTGCTGACACCACTTTGTCTGGGGATATCATAATCTAGCCTGCTTGATGGCCATCAAGGGCAATCAGCTATACAATGAACCCATTGAGAGAAGACCAGGGCTATGCCTATGAGTTAGCAGGAGATGTAGGGACATGCCTATGGCCAGGGGACCTCAAGCCCTTTTCCATGCCCATGTGCTGTGGGTTTTTGCTTGGGACAAAGGATTTATAAGCCACTTGCAGGGGATATAAAAAGTCAGCTGCATCATCTCCATTTTGTCTTCAATCCTGTTTCTTACCTCTGGAGCAACTTCTCTACAAACTAAAGCTTTGAACAAAAGACTGATAGACCCATTCAAGCTTTGGATGTGTTCCAGAGGAACTTTACAAGCCAGAAAATTCACCTGTGCTGCTAAGAACCTGATACATACATATGACTCCACTGTCTATATATCTGATTGCTTTGACCATTTAATAAATATTTCTTTTCTTTTTCTTTTCAATAAATTTTAGTTTTAGATACTAAAGGATTAGCTGGCAGTGTAGTATTTTGGGTAAGATCCAAACTAGTATTGATCTGGTAATGTGGCTGGTCATCTGGGGATCAGAAGAACATTTAATATAGTGAATAGAGTTTGAAGTAATTTCTCACTTTACTGGACCTATTTGCAGATTGGGAGCCAGGGACTGGAATGTAATAAAGGAGGCTGTGTGATTTCTTTTTTCCCCGTAGCTTCTTGATAACCAATATCGGGGATGAGGAGCACAGTTGTATGACTGGTTGGTGAATCTAATCATCAGTTTGGGGAGAATCTGCTTTTCTATTTTCAGCCTGCCTTGCCCTTGGCATTTTCAGTGTGGGCTGCCCTAAGCGCTTTGGGTCACAGGCTGAACCTGGCTTCCACTGAACCCTATGATAGAACTATCGCAGACTTCAGTGAGAGCAGGATTTGGCTTTGTTTGTTAATAGGAAAACAAGGGAATTGATGACTTCTTGGTTTTTTCCCCCTTCACTTCTGTTAAAAATAAAAGTCTTTGATAAATCCACATATTTGATATACAGTTAATTTTTAATCAGACCTAAGTAGTTAGCAATAGTCTCCACTATATTCTTCTGCATAATGAACATTTATTGTGCAGCTACAGTTTCTTTGAGAAAACGTCTTTTAAAGTTACAAAATGTCAAAAGTTACTAAATGCAGTTCTTCATCTTGTAGTTTTTCTCATGATAAAGTACTCTCTCTCTCCCTTACTCAGACCATATTTGGCAGAAAACGTTGTCTGCCTTAAGTTCAGACATTTTTCATTGTTTTTCATTTCCACTCATCTCTTTAGTTAGCAGAAATATTGGTAGTGTGCAGTGTAAAGAGGCCCAAACCACAAAGCTTTTTGTAGATGTCAACTAAAATTAATGCTGCAGTGAGAACTTGTGATCTGTCTGATTATAATCCCAGGCTGTCAGAAATGCTTGCGTAAAAAGCCAGTGTCATTCATCCCTCAAAACATGAATCTCGGAGAATGAATAGATGTTTTATGAGATAGCATCAAGACTAAGTTTAATCATAACGAGTTCATAGATCAGTAATTCCAACGGAAAGGTTTAGCTTTTACCTTTTTCTCTGAGAGATTAGAAAAGTATACGTAAATCTGATTATGTATGCAAACATTTCTGGCAGAGCACCCTATATCATATCTCAGTCACACCGTTCTCCTTGTACAGAACATGGAATTCCAAAGACAGAGCAAAGAGCAACAAAAGGTGTAAGAATTTAGGAATTTATGGAGGATTAAAATATCCGCAGAGGTCAAGTAATCTACAAATGGTAACGTAAGGGACAAAAGAACCAATAAAAAGTGTTTAGAAATGTGCTGAATTAGCTTAGTCTATGTTAATATACCCTAGTGGAAATATATTAAATGATTTGTAACTTTTTCAGTCTTTTATTAGAAATCTATGTAGTGAGTCAGAATAATAATATGATGGACTAAATGCTGTTCCTTTGACTCCTATTACAGATTTATCACTGATGGTTAATCAGTGTTAGTGATGACTTGGTAATATGGGAACTTAGCAAATAACAAAGTATAGGAATGAATGCTGAATAGTAAATTCCTACCAAACCAGAACAATATTACAAAAGGAGCTACATAAAGAGGGTAACTAGGATCAGACATTAACCTTATGGATAACATTCTATCATGGACTTCTGATTATTCATAGGAGAGTTTTGCAAGTGCGTTCACTGACCCAGCAGGGTTAAATAAGGACCACAAGGAAGTGATGGTATATTTCTTACATGGCCCATAGCATTACTCTTCTACCCACTCATGGGAACAGGCAGATTCTTACCTGGATGGTTCTAGACTAATATATTTTTGGAGTGCTTTTAAGGCTGTATCTGATGATCTCAAAATATAGAGTGCCTAGATTCCAAAAGGACTGTGATGTTTAACATCCACAGGTCCACCCGAGCAAATGAGTCTATGAGCTGGTAAAACTCAAAAGTCGCTGATCCAGATGACAGAATCACCCCAGCTACGACTAGACAAAGCCAGCATGTGTCATATAGATGTAGCTAATTATCTTGTTAGAAGGCGAGACCCCCACTGACCTCATATCGTCTTCTCAACATCTATAATGATCAGGGCTGGCTCCAGCTTTTCGGCCACCCCAAGCAAAAAAAAAAAAAAAAAAAAAGGCCACTGCCGAAGTGCCGAAGGGGGAAAAAAAAACACCAAACCCCTAGCCGAAGCAAAAAAAAATGACCGCTGCGGAAGTGCCGAAGCAAAAAAACCAAAAAAAACCCCTGACCCAGAATCCCTGGACTGCCGCACCCTACAGGGCGCCGCCCCAAGCACGCGTTTGGCCATCGGGTACCTGGAGCCAGCCCTGATGATGATAATGATAGTAAAGAAGTGAGGCTTAACTGTGACTGGCTGTTTCAGAAAATCAGCAAGATTTCTTCACAGGAACAGGAAATACTTCCCTACTGTATAACGTGGAAGTATTTCCAAGCCTACCAATGCTCAGATTAAAAATTGGAATGCAGCTGCTAAATTAGGGCTAGACTGAGCCCACACGAAGTCCAGGAAATTTGATTTAGTTCACTGAAGAGGGAGTAATTTAAATCACCCCATTTGGAAACGCAACTTACTGCACCCTTGCACTTGGTCAACTTTGCTGGTCAATACGTAGGAAGGAAAGGCAGTGCTCTGGCATCACCCATTCCTCATCCTTCCCCACACACTCACAGGGAGAAATATCAGGCCTGCAGTAGAGCTGGTTGAAATTTTTCATTCAAAACTATTCATAGAAATAAAATTGGATTTTTCAAACAGGTCCAGCATGAAGCCATTGCTTTTCCTGTACTACACATGGCCTAGGTAGATCTAACATTGCTGTGTAGGGGATGGGGTAGGGAGGCTTTACTTACCCCCACTTCCCTACATAGCCACATTAGGGCTAGTGAAATTCTAGCCCTAAATAAGGTAATCAAAAGGAAATACTGTAGAATGTCAGTTTCCACAGTTTCTGAGATGAGAAGGCTCTTGAAGTGGTAATTTTTTAAATTAAAGTGTTATGGAACAGTTTACTTATCAAGTCCCTTTCCTGCTATTGAGGTTCAAGTGGGAACAGATGGTTTTCCACAGTAGCATTAGAGAATCCTTCCTTTAAAAGAATTCCTAATCTGTATCTTCATGCACCAACCAGTCTGTCTGAAAAACAGAATTTTAATTCCAGTAGCAATGTATCAAGAGACTAGGGGGTACAATTTTCAAAAGTGCCTACGTGATTTAGGAGCTTAAATTCCATTTTCAAAAGTGAGTTGGGAATTTAATGTAATTTTTTTAAACGGGTCAGGCTATTAAGGTAATTTAGGCAATTTTGAACACTTTAACTCAGATGTTCACCACATCACAATCTATTAAATTTGCTTCATTGAATTGATCATGAGCCTCTACTTGTCTGCAAGAAAAACTGGAGATCCCAATCGTTGCACCCACACTTTGCACTCTGTTCTGGGTTTTCCCCATATTTGCCAAGGTTCCCCGCACATGATCTGATGCAGGATTGGGGTCTGCATGTGTAGCCTATAGGACTAGCGTGCTGGCTTGCCTGTATATCTTTTCTTATTGGTTTGATAATTTGTTTTATTATAGTAGGTTTATCAATTTGTATTAAAGTATTTTGGCTGTAACACAACATACTGGCCACATCCTTGATGTTGAGCTGAGGCAAGTTAGCATACATATGTTCGAGAATAGAGTGTATATATGTTTGTGACCTTTAACATAGATAAGTGAGCAATTTAAAGCAAGTTGATGTAGGCAGGGCCATCCAAGTTCATGCCCCTTTTCAGACTTAAGAGGTACACTACAAAGAACATGGAAATAACTGGTTAGGCCAGAAATAACAGAGGTGAGAATGAACTAATGGTCCCAACGAATATGTCACTAATACACACGAACGTGCTAGCCTATAGAGTAAGTGTACCCTGATATTTTTGTACGTGAGGAAGCTAAGTCTGGACATGCAAGGAGGGCACATAGTGCTCAGGTTCCATAGAAAGGGAAATCCACTGCGTTAGATAAGTTTGTTCATTGTTCAGTGAGTTCGTTATTTAGTTTTTCATAGTTAATTCTTAAGTAAATTCTAAGTTAGCGTCTATAGTCTTTCTATAGCTTTAGCTCTAGCTTCTACTAAGTTCTTCACCTCCCTCTCAAAATCTGAGAAACCTGAACCATCGGACTGTCTTGGCATGGCAGAGGCGAGGCTGGTCCTTTGTCTGTTACCACCAGGTTATCCAGAAAGGGTATGAGTATGTTAATCAAGAAACCTTTATAGGATATAGTACCACATGTATACTACAATGATAATACTGTTTTTGTAATGGATTGATTATTCGATTACTATTTGATTACTAGTCCATTATTTCATTTATCTGAATAAAAGTCTTTAAGGTTGCATTTTGTTCTCAGTATAAGTATCCTTGTCATACATCCTGAGTATCCTTGCAAATTCTCTGTAGCCTGATTCTGGGACAAGAATCTTATCTTCTGATCAGATTAATTGGCCAGTATATAACCCATATTATCTAAACAATATTATTAATATCCTAAAATCAGGCAACAGCATGTGTACTTTAGAAATTTTAACATCTAAGTGGGCAAGTATCTGGTACCCCCAAAATGTAAAGGCCACAATCTGTGTTGGGGTACTAATTTTAAATACTTGAGCATAAACAGACATTAGATTATTTAAAGGATACACACAGATGTTTGCACATGCACATTTGATTGATGGGGTTTGAAAATTTCCCCCAAATACTTTTAGGACTATTCTATTTCTGTGTGTATTCCTCAGTGCTTTGCAGCAGATTGGTGTAAACCAGTCTGAAAGATGTGGTTTGATGTAAATTGGTTGTTTTGTGGGGGTGTGTGGTTAGGCGCAGATAATATTTGTCGGATTGTGAAGTACTTTGAGTCAGCTAAGCCCTCTGACAGCTGCTGAGCAATCTGAGATAACTTTAAAAGAAAATGATTATCACAAATACATTTCTGATGTTTATGCTTAGATACAGAACTCAAAGGCACTGTGGTGCTTAAAATCTGCCTCCGTTATACAAAGCTAGGAGAGAAGTTTATCTTTATTTTAGCACCTGGGAACCTCCAGGGCTAAACAATTCAAAGGAGAATCACAATATTCCATGATTTGTCTCAAATTTGCGGATTGAAAATGAAATGATCATTTCCATGACATGGCCATACATCCAAAGAACGTTTAACACACCAAAGTTTAGTTTCATATGTTACTGTATGTAGCGCTGAACTGTGGCTTTGCCACAAGCCCAGAGTAAGGAGCTTCCCATTGTTGCATTGCCCTTTGAGCAGCCTGGGAGAGAGATTGTGTTTCAGGGCAACACACCCTCTTTCTTGGTTCCCCCAGTGTTTCAAAAAGAGTGTAAACTCTAACGGGTCTATACATAGCTCTGTATACATTCTCCAACACACTGGTGCAGCTATGGTACATTGGAGCGGATGGATCCAAGATCCCTCCCAGTCCCCACCCCATTCCATTCCCATTTATCTGCTCCAGGGAGGGTGCAACTGCCTTGGGCAGCTTTCATACCGTCCCGCATGATGCAGGCAGCCAGCACAGGAACTTGAGGAGATGCCTTGTGCCCGCTGCTTCACTACTGTTTTTCTTTATTTCATCCTCTTTCAATTTGTTTTTCTAGGCACAGAGGCATAAATCTGAAAGAAGTGCCCTGTAAAGGTAGGTTGGGAAAAAGGGTATTATTCCCTAGGGGTCCTTGATGTACCATAGCTTATTACTAATTACTTGGGAACCTGTGCCCCATTCAGTGCACACAGTAATTCCCGTTAACTTTTGTGCTCTGAAGAGACAACATTACAGAAATTAAGATTTTACATTACAGACATTAATATTTATTCCCTTTCCCCCTCTTTCTTTTTCAGGGGGTTATAAATATAATAGGGACTATTGAATTACAAGTGATCCTACATTTTTTGTGCATTTTCCCTCCTTTGAACTAGAGCTGTTTGAAAATTTTCAAATGGTATTTTTTACTGAGCAATGGCCCTTTTCAGAATCAGAACTTTTTGTGAATTTTGTTGTTTGTTTTTACAGTGTTCTGTTTTCTTGTCAACACTGGAAAAGAAAAACAGTGATTTTTTTCAATTGTTAGTTTTTCAGTTTATATTTTTTACACCCCTTTTCCTCCCTTTTCTCCTTCCCCCCTTTTTCAGTAGTGAAAAGGAAACAGAGGAAAAAGAGGGAAAACAGAATGCAGAAAGTAGACAAAAGCTGAAGAAAAATACCCCAAACAAAATTTGAAGAAAAAAAAAATGAAACCTCACAATTTTGAATATACATTTTCCTAAAAGAGCTAAGTGCAAGCTCATTCCTTTTCAAAACCTGCAGAATGAAAATGACTTTGACATGTTCAAACTTTTTCTGAAAAATGTTTTTCCTTTCGTGACCAGCCCTGCTTCCAACTCCTTTTGGGCTTCCATGGGAACAGTGGAGATTGCTAGGGTCTGAACACTTGTGAAAATTTTGTCTCTTCATCTGGATGCCTCAATGAGAGCTCTTTTGAAAATCTGGCCCAATTGTGGGTGCTGAGGTCTTTTGAAAAACTGCCCCTTTGTGATTTTTTTTTTTTCAGCCGAAGAAATACCATCACAAGTCCGTACAAATTAGGGGCTTGATCCTGCTCCATTGAAGTCAGTGGCAGTTTTGTCATTGACTTCAATGGGAGCCAAAACAAAACACTAATAGGAACTGAAGAGGGGAGTGTGAGGAAGGATGGGGACTGATGGATGAATCAACAATCCCTCTTCTTCCATTCTCCCCTTTAAAATCTCAGCAGTAGCAGACTGCTCTATGCCTAGCCCATTTCATTCTGTTGATATCTCTTGGGAGACAGCTTTTTTAAAATTAAAATAGCTAAATTAGCTTTTAATAGCAAAAGTTATTAATAAAGGAATAAGGCATAAAACATACATGTCTCCTTCTAGCACCACAGAGCAATCTTTAAAGATTACTTTACTATTCGCCATAAATATTTATACAGTAATATAGGTAGCCCCAATTGTTGGTGACAAAAATAATAAGATATAGCATATATTTTTGTCCTCAAACTTCTAAAACTTAGGGATCCAGTAATGGAGGAAGGTTAGATCCTGCTCATCTATTCTCCTTAGGGATGTCTGGCCCTGGTGGTCACCAGGAACCTAAGCCAAAGCCCATTGAAGACAATGAGGATCAGGACTCAGCAGAACTGCTTCTTTGGAGTCCAAGATGTTCATTCTGAAACCCAGCAGGGCAAATTCTTCACACAGCAAAACTCTGATGCACAATCAGCTGTTTCCCAAATAGATAAAACACACTCAAATGTAACATCTCAATCATGCTCTCTGTAGAATCAACTCATTTCTCTCCTGTGGTGTATTTTGCCTGTAAAATTTACAAATAACAAGTAATGCGCCTCAAGGGGATTTCAGCCCAATGAAAGAGTAAAAAGTACTTGGGGCAAGGGAGCTAGTTGTCTTTTAAAAAAACAAAGCCACAATGTCCTTTTATTTTCAAAGAGATGTAATTTGTTCATGCATTATGCAACAGATATAAAATTCCTTTTGTGTCCTGTTGACATTTCTATAAGCTCATTTCTATATTTTGTTTGTAAATAAAGCATTTTTAACAAAGAAACATGATGTATATCTTCTTCCCTTTGAATGGCTTATTGCTTTGTTGTATCTAGAGCAATATTTTGGGCCTGAAATCAGTGGGAATTTTGCCATTCACTTTAGTGAGAGCAGGATTAGGCCCTTGTAGAGAACTATTGATTGACTCAATTAATATGTATGATCCTTTTTGAGTTTGTTCAGTTCCCTCAAACTTGCTTTTGAGGCTGACTTTACGAATGGAACAAACAAAGACCTGCATATCTCAGCATACAACACAACAAACAGTAATTCCATCAAATTTTCCTTTTTAGCTGCCAGCTCAAGACAGAGCCCTTTTGATATAAGGTTACTGAGGCTGACGTTATCGCATCATTTATAAACACAACCCAAACATACTGGATGTATCTTTAAAAAAGAAAACATTACACAGTTTCAACACAGAATTGAAAAGTAACCATCTTCCTGTGTTATCTGTCTGCCAGAAAGTACGATACCAACTTACATTCACTAGAGGGAATTTGGTGATGTGTGCCATTGCCCTGAGGCCTGTTTTCACATACAGTAGCACTTTGAAACTAAATATTTTTGTACTGCACTTCATAGGCAAAGTGCCTGAGGAAATTTCCTTTTAATAGAGACAATAGTAGTATTCCAATTTTTCTCCAAGAAAAATAATATATATCTTTTGGGCTTATGAATAATTTTGGAGCTCCACTATTAAACAAATATTTCCTGTTTTGTGGCCTGGCAAATCCTTTAAATACTCATGATACCTCCATATTACTCTATATACTCCTTCCACATTCCCCAATCAATTAAGGATTTTGCTTCCTTTTGTGATAATTGAACAAGGTTCACTGAAATTACATCAGCATAGATAGAAGCATATAGTTTTATGTAGAGTAAATAAAAACATCATTGATTTGATTGGAAGGGCACAATTTTAAACTGGTTCAAACTGTCTTGTGAATGACTCAGTAGTCTTTTCTTGTCTGATTACTACATGAAAGAAATCATGGGTGAACTGCCCCTTGAGGCACCTGAGGCTTAGGCCAGGTCTACACTACATACCTATGTCAGTATAATTACATTGCTCAGGGGTGTGAAAAATGCATATCTCTGAGTGACATAGTTATACCAACCTTAACCCAACCCCCCATGGAGACAGTGCTATGTTAATGGGAGAGTGTCTCCTGTCAACATAGCTACCGCCTCTTGGGGATGTGGATTAACTATGCCATTAAAAGAGCTCTCTCATCGGCATAGGAGTGTCTTCACTTAAGCGCTCCAGCGGTGCAGAGTTGTACCGACGCAGCATTTTAAGTGTAGACCTGCCCTGGGTCTACTCTACTAATTTATGTCAATTTAATAATTGCACACCCCTGAGCGATGTAGTGGTACTGGACTAGCCCCTGATGTAGACAGTGCTATGTTAATGGGAGGGCTTCTCCTACACCAATGGGAGAAGCTCTCCTGTCAGCATAAGTAGTTTCTTCACTAAGTGCTACAGTGGCACAGCAGTGGCATGCATTGGTGCAGCACTGTAAGGGCAGGTCTACACTACCCATCGGATCGGTGGGTAGCGATCGATCTCTTGGGGGTCGATTTATCTCGTCTAGTCTAGACACGATAAATCGATCCCCCAGTGCTCCCCTCGTTGACTCCAGAACTCCACTGCCACGAGAGGCGGAAGCAGAGTCGACAGGGGAGCGGCAGTGGTTGACTTGCCGCTGTGAGGACGCCGAGGTAAGTTGACCTAAGATACATCGACTTCAGCTGCACTATTGCTGTAGCTGAAGTTACATATCTTAGGTCGATCCTCCCTCCCCCAGTGTAGACCTGGGCTAAGTGTAGACAAGCCCTAAGTCTGACATTTAGGTGCCACTGGCATTCACAAAACCCCACTCAGCTGCTGCCTAATCTTGGAGGTGCCTGAATTCCATAGGTACAGAAGTTTTCACCACTAAAGTCCCCAAGGCATCTACATTTTTACTGGTGGCCATAAACACAGCTGCCTCAGGCCTGACGTTGTCAAGCTGCTTGGCCTCTAACTCACACCAGGATTCACAAACTAAGCATTGTCCCACCTATATCTTCCACAGCACCCAATTCAGTAGGTGTGCTCCAAAAAGGCCTAACCTCACACAAAAAGATACCTAATAGTCCAGTGGTTGGAGCACTCATTTGGGAGGTGTCAGATCCCTGTTCAAATCCCTTCTATTCCTCCGGTGGATGGGGGACTTGAGCTGGGGGCGTCTCCCTAATCCTAATTGAGTACCCTAGCCATTGGACTGAAAGGTATGAAGGTGGTCCTCACTTTCAGGCAAGCTGACTACACTTACTAGATCGGGCCCCACAGGACAATTTAGATGGAGGAACTCCTATCTTACATTGCTTGGACTTAGGAATCCAAACAGCTGGCATGGGGCTTCAGCGCAGCTGTCCAGAGGCAGAAATATAGGTGCCTCCAGGAAATTTTTACCACAAAAAATTTAGGTGCTCACAAAGTTTGGCAGCAGCTGTGTGGGGGTTTTATGAATCTCAGTATAGACTGATTCTGGGCCTTAGGCACCTAAATTAACCGTTTGGAACCTAATGCCTTTTGTGAATCTAGCCCCTAACTCTTCCCATTCACTGTACAGGGAGCCAGTATGCCTAACTCGGGGTTGTGAATTCCACTAGGCAGCAGGGCACATAAAAATTGTGTATTGCAACATGCCCATTGCAGTGCCTAAGTTTCTCCTTGTGAGTCTAGCCCTAAGTGAATAGCCTTGTAACTACAGTTCACTCTGATAATATATAGTACAGGTATTAATTCAGGAGGAGGCGGGGTTCTTAGTCTGCTCCAAATATACTTGGGCAGACTGTGATACCTTTACTCACTCTGAATAATACATAATATTGCAGGTATTCACCACTCAATGGAACTTCTTGTGGAATAATTTTTAGTTACTTTAAGTGTATCACACTCTGTCCCTGTATGAGGTCACATCTCTTCCTGGGATTTGGTTTTACTGGTAGCTCAGTTCCTAACAGTACATAAATTTCAGCTTCAGGTCACCAAGCCTGACTGTTGCCTGTGTAAGGTTTCCTGATGGACCCTCTCATCTTTTTCTCCCCCTGTCTTGTATGCTGCCTCAATGAGACAGCAGAATTTATACAACAGCTTTACGCAGGATTTTAACTGTTGCTAACAAGTTGATCAACAGAATAACCCTGCACCCGCTATGAAAGTCATAGATCCTGCCACCCTTTAACAGGCCAGCTACTTAGCTCTGTGAATATTTATAACTTTCAGTGTATTGCTTTCTTTTCTTTTTCTCTTGGATGTTTTGACTTATTTCCTTGAACCCTTTTCTGTCAGCTGGCATTTCATTTCCAATTTTACTTTTCTGTCCTTTGCAGTTTTTGAGTCTCAGATTCTGTGTCTTCTTTTGATGTAAGGAATAATAATAGGTTGTTAGTAGAATATTGTTTCAGGTTTATTAATATGTATGATGCTTTTTGTTGCTTCTTTTTTCAGTTCCTTGAAATTTACTTTTGTAGCTATGTTTTGGCAGGCAATAGATGGGGACTGTCTAGTTACCTAGTCTTTAAACTAGGAACAAAGAAGGGATGAGAAGCTGAATGCTGAAAATTCAAGTGTGGAATCACAAAATGTGAAAGAGAGAGACAGGGGGAAAAACCTATTACTGTAAATGTCTGGGGATCATGGCTAGGGATATGGGAATAAAATGTTAAAACTATAAGACAGTTTGAGACACTAAGGTGTGAAAGATGGTAGTAGTTAGATATTAGGGGAAGATTGTTTGTAATCACAATGATGGAGAAGGCTTCAGAATCTGGCATTAGGAGATGGAGAAGAGAGTACCAGAGGTAGAGGTTTTATCCTTTGAGAAAATAGAGATTAAGGGACTGATATTGGCAGGATCAGGGAAATGTGGTGAATCTGTCTCATCAATAGAAGGATTATGAGGCTAACAGGTAGGCTTCATATCCCATGACAGGAGATAGAACTCAAAAATGAAATAACATATGCTCGATGAGAAAGATATATGCTCAAGACAATAAGATTTATGTCATGATCTTAACCTCACCTGTAGTGAGTAGGTAAACCTAGAAATTATTTTATGATATAAACAAATGATAGATGTATTGCATGTAATTTTTTCTGAAAATAATGTCAAGAATACTTAAACTGAAATAGAGAATAGAAAGATCCCTTTGATAAGCTGAGCAAAATATCATAAATCCTATAGAACAAGTTAAACTATAGTATGATTAATTACTATGTGCCAAAGTAGACTTACAATGTTTAGATGTAAAAGAAACTTCAACAAGGATTACGAATCAAAGACTAAATGACATTATAGTCACATTCCTAGAGTTAAAGATGAAAAAGAACAAAGAACTGGTTATAGAAAACATGTGGTACCCAAAATAGTTAATAGGCTCAAGTCTTCTCTCAGTTGCTCTGACGTAAATTATCAAAAACTCAGTTAATGCAGTTGTGCTAATGTCACTCATATAACACCTACTAGCCCTACATTTCTAATGGTTACAAAGAACTATCCTGTTTTTAGTGCAGGGAAATTAATAAATTCTGACCTGCATTATAGTTAAAATATCTATTGATGTAAATAGGAGGAAGAGCTAAATAATAGCAAACATTGCTAAAATGATTCAGGGCTGTTTATGGCCAATGCACTCTAATATTGAACAATACACTATCAGCAGGAAAATAATAAACCCGAAAATTACAACCAGAAAATGTATTGAAAAGTGCAGGAAGAGTTTGCAATAGAGCTTGCAGTCAGTTCCATATTCTTTAAAAAATGTGTATGCTACAATGCATATACTGGAGATGTTTGGCTAGTAAAGACGAATGTAAGTGTAAGCAATATATAATATTCTCTTGTAAGATGTGAGTTGGAATATTGAGTTTCATTATGGCGATCTTGCCATAGAAGTTATAGGCTTTGAAAAGTTTAAGGGTAATGATATTAAAAACTAAGGACACAAGCTAAAGTCTATAATCAGTTCAGAAAACGAGGTCAGAAAAGATGTAATTAAAATGTTTTAATTGTAAACGACAGCTTTAGGAGGAATAGGATACTAACAAAGCTATAAATCTGAATACCCAAAAGTCTTTAGCATTATACTCAAATTTCACTCCTTATTACTCAACTGCTTCTTTCCAAGGGAGATTTCTCTGGCAGCCTCACCTTAGGAACTAAGTTGCAATAGATAATGTCTGCATGCCATCAGGACAATATTTTAAGTTAATTTTAAATAGTTTCATTTTTGTAGCTGTTCAAACCTGCCATAGTAACAGGATGATTTATGATGGGATGATTTTCAATATCTATTAAGTACATTAATTTGTAAAACAAATGATACATCTCTTACAGTTTTGCATCATTTCATCAGCTGGGTGATAAAAGTTGTACCATGTTAAACTGGCAGATCTAAACTTTACCTACGTTAATATAAATTAGATGACTTTTGTCCTTGCCTGGAGTGACAATGTCATCGCCTGGAGCTTACATCTATCATTACTATCAGTTAATTAGAACACAGGAAAGCTTTAAATGCCCTCACTCTAATCTATCATTCTGGACTTCTTCCAATGTTAACACATCTGTCAATCATTTCATCCCCTCAAGCAATGTTTATGAAAAACCTGTGATAAGTATATTTTCCATAGGGGTAAACTACAGGAGGTAGAAAACCCCCTTTGTGTGTCAAAATTTGGGCTTTATCTCAAAATCACACTTTCTCAAACTCCTCCTAATCCCATCCTCACTACTGAAATGATATAATCTTCCTGACAGAGAAGCAGTTTGAAAGGCACTGCACTAGTACTTGAGTTACCGCAATTCCTATGGATTTAGGTAAAAATGTAGTAAATGCACAATTCCTTAGCTGGCAACCTGCTTGGATAATTTTTAAAGTATGCATAGATGAATTAATAGAGCAATGTTATTGTATAACGTGTAAAAGGAAATAACATTTTGAGTTTTTGGTCCCAGCACAAAATGAGGCTTTTTGACAATAAAAAGGTTCTGGTCAGTGATGTTTAAAAAGCAAAGGTGTGAGCGTCCTGTGATTTGGAAAGAGACAAGAGCAAACGGCACATCTTTCAGCAGCATTTTTTTTCACTCTTGACTTGCTGTGGTTTATATCCCTTCCTCTAGGGAAGTCAGGTGCTTTTGGCTTGCTAGTCTGATAAAACAGCAGGATTGTCTCAGGTGTGTTGGAACAATTTTTACAGTGGTGAGAGCCATTGAACCAAACTGTAAACCCTGTATACTGTATTATGGAATCCACTTAAAGCCAGGGGGTCTGACAGCACCCCCCAGCTCCCCTAGTTCCAGCACCTATGGATTGTCATGGTGAAATATGGAGGAGTGAGCTGGCACCAACATAGGGTTGCTAGCTGCCGGGAAAAGGCAGTTACCATGCAAGTTTCATGGCACGAAACTCAAATTTATTTTGGCAATTATATGTTTTAAATAGTATATACACACATAAACAAACTACTGACTTGGAACTAGTAAGATTGCACCATGCTTCTGTGTCATTTGTGGTGGTATGTATTGCCTCTTCTGTGACACTAAGCGCTATCAACCAGCCCAACATTGCTACTTCTTTTCAGTATGCTACAACCCCTCTTTTGTGGTACTTCAGAAAATGATGTTGTCCAAGATGGAGAAGTGGGGCACGTCAGTTTACCTGCAGGCCACCAAAATTATATGGCTTTCTATCCTTAGTTTCTATATAACTTAGATATATTTAAACAATGTGGGTCAATAGGATTGGCTCAGCTTTAATATTACTTCTATATATTACTTTGATATTTTTCATCAGTATAGAAATCCTCTCTCATAAAGCCTGATGTAACTTGTAAAAATGATTCTGGATCAGATTCTGCCATTCTTACTCACAATGAGTACTTAACTCCTTGAGCACTTCTCAAGGTGAATAAGGGGCGGCAGACTCTGTATGTTTTGTGCCAGGTCAAATGCTCTATATTCAGCATGAAATTACCTTATCAAAATAATTGTATCCACTGTTTGCTTTATAACCTTAAAGAATGACTTCAGATATTGAGTCAATAGAAAAAGCAAAAGAGAGGCTAGTTTATGATTGCTGCCATTAGACTCTAAACATTTTTACAGATGGTGTTGCTCTTCCCCAGGAATGCCACAGCCAGCATTTTTTGCAAAAGATCAATTAGAATCGGACACTTTATAATTCTACTATTAATACATAGTAAAAAAGTGGTTTTCAGCACATAATCTTTCTGATTGCTGTGCTAAGCCAAATAAGTGCTGTTTCCCTTTCAGTGACATATTTCATACTACGAAAATAAGAAAGAAAAACTTGTAGCACCTTAGAGACTAACAAATTTATTTCAGCATAAGCTTTCGTGGGTTATTGAACAGCCATATAAACTCTTGAGAGGAAATAATATAAGAGGGTGTGAAGAATTATTTAAAGGGAGTATAACAAGAAACTGTGGTCTGAAATAAGGGAGAGAAAACTTAAACTAGTCATATATTTCCTAATAATACTTATTATCTTACAATATTGACTTAATAATTAAATCAATAAGGCAATTGAATAGCTTGCCAAGGAAGGGCATTAGGACACCAATAAGAAGTACTCAAAGTGGGGTTAGTGGACTGTACAATTTTGCTCAGTTGCACACCCCATAACCCAGGAGGTCCTTTAAAAAAAAATCTGTGTTTCTATCAGTAAATAAGGATAAAAAATCTTTCTGTTCCAGAGGCAGGTTCTGTATATCCATGTGTGGTTAAATTTTTTCTAGAACATCTGATTGGCTTTGAACTAACCACAGGGAGAGCTCTGGAGTCAGTTTTCTGAAGCTGACTGAGCTGTCTTGGTATCTAGGATCCCGTGTGCATGTATTTTAGCATAGTTAAATTCTTGAAAACTTGTTCCTGTACTAGGTTCTCAAGATGTACAATATATGCATCATTCTTTTTTTATAACTGTTGAAGGTCTGAGGACTGGATTCTAATGTCTTTACCTACACGGATGCTATTTACTCCACAAATAGTCTCACTGGAATGAATGGAAGTACTCTTGGGGTACTTATTCAATGTGAGTAAGGGAAGAGCAATCTGGTCCTCAATGTCTATATCCATTTTTTTACAGCTTCAAAGAGAATAAACTACACATGCACACAGTGCCAAACAATCAGCCATATCTCCAAAATCAGGCTGTTGATGCAGTACTTTGGTTTCCATAACAGATCCAAAGCAAACATTATAAACTCTTCATCTTCTGTGAAAATAATTTGTTTATTTCAGTGGCTTTTCTGGTTAAAACTGTAATTCAGATAAAGGTAATTAAATGTCAGCTTCCAAATGTTACCCTAAAAATCACTTTTGAAAATTAAATTGCATAATGTAAAACAAAATAAATCATAGACTTGTAGAAATGTAGGGCTGGAAGGGACTTTGAGAGGTCAGCTAGTCCAGCCTCTTGTTCTGAAGCATGACCAAGAGTACCTAGATCATCCCTGACAGTGTTTGTCCAACCTGTTCTTAAAAACTTCCAATATGGGGATTCCATAACCTCTCTTGAAAGCCTATTTGAGTGCTAAATTATCCTTAAAGCTACAAAGTTTTTCCTAATATTTAACCTAAATCAATCTTGCTGCCGATTAAGCCCATTACTTCTTGTCCTACCTTCGTTGGGCATGGAGAACAATTGATCACTGTCCTCTTTAACATATTTGAAGACTATTGTTCTCAGGTCGCCCCTCGGTCATCTTTTCTCAAGACGAAACGTGCAGGTTTTATAAACTTTTATCATTTTTGTTGCTCTCTCCTGATTATCTCCAATTTATCCACATCTTTCCTAAAGTGTGGCACCCAGAATTGGACCCAGTACTCCAGCTGAGGCCTCACCACTGCTGACTAGAACGGAACAGTTATCTCCTGTGTCTCACATCGCACACACTTGTTAATAAACTGCAGAAATACATTAGTCTTTTTTGCAACTGCATCACATTGACTAATATTCAATTTGTGATTCACTGTAACCTCCAGATCCTTTTCAGCAGTACTATCACCTAGTCATTTCCTCTCCATTTTGAAGTTGTGCATTGGATGTTCCCTCATAAGTGTAGTACTTTGCACTTGTCTTTACTGAATTTTATCTTGTTCATTTCAGCCCAATTCTTCAATTTGTCGAGGTCATTTTAAATTCTAATACAGTCTTCCAAAGTGCTAGCAACACCTTCTGGCTTGGTGTCATCTGCAGATTTTATAAGTATACTCTCCATTCCATTATCCAAGTCATTGATAAAAAAGTTAAATAGCACCAGATCCGGGACAGATCCTTGCAGGAACCCACTAGTTATGTCGTCCCAGTTTGACAGCGAACCAATAATAACTATTCTTTGAGAGTGGTCTTTCAACTCGTTTTGTACCCACCTTATAGCAATTTCATCTTCTAGACATATTTTTCTAATTTGTTTATTAAAATATCATGTGGGATTGTGTCAAAAGACTTACTAAAATAAGGATATATCACATCTATAGCGTCCCTTCATCCACTAGGCCTGTAACCTGTCAAAGAAGTTAATTAGGTTAGTTTGGCATGATTTCTTCTTGACAAATCCATGTTGGCTATTACTTATCACCCTATTATCCTCTAGGTACTTACAATTTATCATTTAGTAATTTAAGTATCTTTCCAGGTATCGAAGTGAGGCTGACTTGTCTATAATTCCCTGAGTCCTTTTTGTTCCCCCTTTTAAAGATAAGTACTAGCTTTTAGCTTCTTGAATCTTCTGGGAACCCACCCCATCTCCATGAGTTCTCAAAGATAACCATTAAGGGCAGGGCTGGTGCTACCATTAGGCGACCCTAGGTGGTTGCCTAGGGCACTAGGATTTGGGGGGCGGCATTTCAGGTTCCTTGGTGGCTGCCGGGTCTTTGGTGACATTCGGCAGCTGCTTCTTCGGCCGTTGGAGTTCTCGGTGGCACTTCTGCGGCTGCTTCTTTGGCCGCCAGGGTCCTCGGCGGCACTTCAGTGGCAGTCTCTCCCACCGCTGCTGCCTAGGGCAGCAAAAAAGCTGGCGCCGCTCCTGATTAAGGGTTTTAAGATAGCTTCAGATAGTTCCTTAAGTATCCTAAGGTGAATTTCATCAGACCTTGCTGACTTGAATACATCTAACTTATCTAAATATTCTTTAACCTGTTCTTCCCTCTTTTGGCTTACGTTCCTTCTCTCTTGTTGTTGAAATGGATTGTGTTAGGTATCTCATCACAATAAACATTTTTAGTGAAGAATGAAGCAAAATAAACATTAACCACCTCAGCCTTCTTGATGTCATCAGTTATTAGATCACCTCCCCCACTAAGTAGAGGACCTACAATCCCTTCTTCTTTCTCTCGCTCCTAATGTATTTATATAACCTTTTCTTATTGCCTTTTATATCCCTTGCTATGTATAACTCATTTTGTGCTTTAGACTTTCTGATTTTGTCCCTACATGCTTGTGCTATTTTTTTGTACTCATCCTTAGCACTTTTTCCATATTTTCATTTTCTGTAGGGTTGCTTTTTGATTTTCAGGTCATCAAGGAGCTTCTGATGGAGACATATTGGCCTCTTACTATTCCTATCTTTTCTCCTCATTGGGAAATTGGCTGTTGTGCCTTTAATATTGTCTCCTTGAGAAATTGCCACCTCTTCTGAACTCTTTTTTCCCTTAGATGTAAATTCTCCTAGAATTCCATTGGATTCACCTTCTCTGAGTTTGTTAAATACTGCTTTTTTGAAGCCCCTTGTTCTTAATCTCCTGCTCTCACTCCTTCCTTTTCTTAGAATCATGAAATCTGTCATTTCATGATCACTTTCACCCAAATTGCCTCCAATCTTCAGATTCACAATCAATTTCTCCCTGTTAGTCGGAATCAAGTTTAAAAAGGCTGTCATCCTGATTACTTCCTTCACCTTCTGAAACAAACATTTGTGGCCAATACATTCTAATAAATTATTGGACATTTTGTGTTTTGCCATATAATTATTTCAGCAGATGTTGGATTGTTAAAATCCCCCATTAATATCTAGTCTTGTGTTTTGGATACTTCTGAAATTTGTTCAAGAAATGCCTCATCCACCTCCTCCTCCTCCTCTTGATTTGATGGTCTAGTTAAGAGGTCTGCCTCTAAACTTCTTCTGGACCTCAGAACAAGTGTATGTATTCTTGATGTACAATGTAGCAGTTCCTCCCATTTTTCTCTGCTTATCCTTCATGAACAAGCTATACCCCCCTCTTCCAATATTCTACTCATGAGATTTATCCCATCAAGTCTCAAGGATGCCAATTAAGTAATAATTTAGCTTATGAACTAATAATTTCACTTCTTCCTGTTTATTCCCTGTACCCCTTGCATTTGTGTATAGACATCTACGATGTTGAACAGATTTCCCCCACTGTTATCCCTCTTGTTGCTCGTATGAGCCGAATGTAATTTTTGACCCTTCTCCCCAACATCTAGCACTCTTTTAATTTCACTTTTTTATACCTACCTTTGTGCTTTTGTTACTTTCCCCTGTTGAACCTAGTGTAAAACCCTCTTTACTAGGTTTATGAGTTGGTGTCCAAAATACTCTTCCCCTTCTTGGTCCGGGACCCCATCTCTTCCCAACAGTTCTCCTTCCCAGAACAGCATCCCATGTTTGAGGAAGTCAAATTCAACACCATCCGTGCAGCTACTTGTTCATCTCCAGGATTTGTGTGTCCCTGGCTGAGCGCTTCCACTCAGTTGGGAGGATGGATGAGAACACCACCTGTGCCCGGCTCCTTCATCCTCACTCTCAGAGCCCTGTAGTTAGTGTTGATTGACTCAGTGTCATAGCTGGCAGAATCATTAATGCCCATGTAGATGGGTGGCATGTGGTAGTGGTCAGAGAGATGGGTGAGCCTCGGCAGCCTTTATGTAACATCTCAGATGAGAATGTATTTTTGTATAAAGGTAATTTGCATTACATATTAAATGTCATCAATGCATGCAAGAAACCTACCATAGCAATTTCATTGTGTAACTGAACTAACCCCTGCTCTGTGTTTTATATTTTCATTACCAAATACAATTTTTCACACAATCAATAAGCATTAGGTTAGCAAAGGTCATCATAAACATATTCATGTACGTAGTCATATTCATAGTCATAAAACGTAGTCACATTCATGTAGACATAAAGGGGATGGAAGCACTTCTTATCCATAAAATGTAGATTTAGTGTGCAGGAAAACAAACAAACAAAAAATTAAGACCTTTTGAATAGTATTTTAAATCCAAGCAAGGCTACAATACATAATAAATGGTTAGCTATGCCATTAGGTCATGCCAACTGCAACACAGTGTTAATGGCCACCCTGATATGACTGTAATTACTGTAATTTAAACACATCAGCTAAAAACTGTAATAAATATTTTTAAAAGTTATGGCTATACTTAATATTTTTCACTTAACTAATATAAATAAGTGCACCTTCTTTGCAGGAGTGCTGGCAAGAGACTGGTCTTTATTTCCTGGCTCAGACATCGAACATGGCTTAAGGTTACTAAAGGTTAATGTCACATGACAGGGATCAAAATTCATTCAGTTCCGTTACTTTTATAACCTTTTCTGAGTTCTCTGTGATATGAGTATTATGATTTACTTAGGCTCAAAGGTGAGCTCTAGCAAGTCCCATAGCCCATTTGCTCTGTGGGCAATGAAGCAAAATAACCTGACTTTGGTATAAGGTGTAAAGAAGGCTTTTCTATATTTACAACAGACCCTAGGGCCCTGAATGACAACAGCTGTATGACCCAAAGCATGGCAAATTTTACTGGTCTCTTATAGTTCAGATAGATCACCATGTGGTATCCTTAATAATCTAAATTAGACAAGAGTTTAGCTTCACTTCACATATGGTTTGTGCAGTGTTCTATGTACGTAAGTACCAGTGTAGTTATGTATACTGAGGTGCTCCGCGTGCTTGTACTTAAGTACTTTAATATTCTGTACTTAGTACTTGTACATAGGTGCATTTTAAAGGTACTCAAAGTATAAGTAATTTTTTATCTATAAGTAGTTTTTCAAAATATTTTTTTGAAACTATCACATCCCTGCCAGCTGGCCCCCAGACCCAAATGTCTTGATTTAGGAATTACAGGGCCTGAGCCTTAGCTTCCAGGGCTCTTTTCTGTTGGCCCTGCTGTTGCACCAACCCTACCCCCTTCATTTCTGTTGTCCTGGACAAATCATTTTGCCAAGGAGGAACGGTTTTCAGGATATTTTTAAAATTATGCTGTTATTGAAGAAAAAAACCCATTTCATGGAATGGGATGTCTGTGCATAATATCATTATATACCATGGAAAGGAAATGTATAAATTTCTTTACATTTAGAAGAGATTGTTTTCATTGTTATTCCATGGTTATTTGTGTATATGAATAACATTTTACTGTTGCTCTTTTTCTTTATCTTACACTATGTGGTTATAATATTTAGGTAGTCGTCCATATACAAACCAGACAATTTCAGAGAATATGCTAATTGAAAGTACTTGCACTTATACTTATAAATACATAAGTACTATTTCCACAGCATACTTGTACTTCTAAGTACTTCTGTAGTGGTGTGGTTGGGACTTAAGTCCCTTTTATCTGTACGTATGGCAACACTGGGTTTTTGACTGCTATATCTGAACAAGTCATCAAAATTGTCTGGAACTGGAGAAACTGCAGCAGTAGATTTCCTTGAAGGCAAATGTCTTGTTATTAGGAGAGAGGCTGTTGAAATATGCGGTGATAGTTGTGGTTTTATTACCATTTCTCTGATTAGACAGTATTTTCAGGCATTCATTACTTTGCTGTAAAATATAAATTGTCCATCTGAAACTTGTCATTAAGGCTCTTCCACTTGTGATTTAATAATGGCCCATGAAAACTTTTAAAAATGATGCTAATAGTTTCATTAGGCCATTTAACGTACCTTTTAACAAAAATTTTATTCAATAATTTCACTTTTAGCATGTACATTATTGGAAGAGAAATTGTACAGCCTCATGCTTAGAACAAAATGTCATGAAATGTACTTATTATCAGATACTGTGAAAATTCATAGTAAAACTCCAGTGATTTCACAATAATTCTTGCAGCTGTGAAAGGACTGGGGCTGTACACGCAGAACAAAGGGAGATACATGGCTGAGTCTTTAGATATGAAATTTATTTTCCTGAGTTTGGATTTTTACAGTAGATGGGCTAAGACTGGAACCTTATATCTGCACCCTTTGAAATTTGTGCAGAGAGAGAAAGAAAGAGCTTCATATTTAAATCCTCAGAACTCAATCTTCCCCAATGGCTTTTTGTTCTGAGTTCGATCTAAATCTGGAAAGGATCAATTTTCTGTTTCTGATGCAACGTAGATATTATTCTAACACAGTAACTAGACAGACTAGAGCTGATTGTGAATTTTTTGACACAGTGGTTTTTCATCAGAAAATGCTGATTTGTTGAAACTGAAACATACCAGTATCAATAAAACTTTCATTGGGAAAGGTTTCTCAGGACCAAAATTGAATTTCTGGTCAAAATGAGAGCAGCCCCCCATGACAGTCGATACTATTATGTTCACCACTTTTACAAGACTATGGTAAATTTAGTGCAAAGCAAGCCTTGTGAAGTATCATTTGAAAAGTGATAATCTGCTAACCATCATTATCGCATTGAAATACGTGTAGCAACACTATATGTGAAGTTATAAGATTCTACTATATGATTGTTATTGAAATATGTTGTAATTCCGGATAACACCCACAAACCAGTTTTCAGAGATAAAAACACACTGGCCCCAGTCAGGTGTTAAAGGGCTATCACCTGCTTCAGCAGCCATTCCCCAGCAGGGGGAAGAGGTAAACAAAAAAATACATTTAATCATAGAGACAGCATAAACTTCATGTCCACAAGAGACTGCTTGTTGCCTGCACCCAGCTGGGGGTAATCCTTGAAGAAGGGAGAGGAGTATAAGACTAAGAGACAGTGGCCTCCACCTCACCTCTCTTCCTCCCATCTCTCTGCCCATGACATCAATGAATATCTGAAGGACGCTGAACTAAGGGGGAAGGGTCCCAGGCTGAAAGGGGACTCAGCCTGTGAAATTTACTGCAGTGTATGGTGAGGAAAACCTTTGCTTTGAATTCTGTTAGTTTGTTAAATTAGCCATTAGCTTGCATTTACTCTTTTATTTTCCTGACTTTTATGCATTACCACTTGTAATAATTAAAATCTATCTTTCTCTTATTGTTTCATCTTAACCAGTGCGTTTTTTAGATTAAAGTATGTGGGAAGGTCCATCTGGAATAACAAGGCTGGTGCATTATCATTTTCCTTTGATGAAATGATGGACTTTCTATGAGCTTGTACTGTTCAGAAGGATACTGAACAATACAAGACTCACATTTCTGGGGAACAAGGATGAGACATGGGATTTGTTGGTTTTGCCCTGTATGTAATTAATTTGCCCTATATGAGTGGCTGGCCATAGCATTCATGTATTCGGCCGGGGGTGATTTTACATGCTAGTGGCTATGAAGTGGCTGTTTATATAGCAAAGCAGTGTAAAAGGCACCCCAGGTTAGAGACTTGAGAGGACACAGCTATTCACCAGTCCAGATTGTACCCTGGGGAATGTCACTTCCACCTCCAAGAATAGCCAATAGCTTAGTGGTTAGGACACTCACGTAGGAGACCCAGGTACAAGTACCGTATGTGTTTGACTTGGGGGCTGGAGGGCAGGCTTCTGAATCTCTCCTGTTGGAATTGTTCCACTTTATATGAATAAGTAAATGTTAATTGTGCCAGAGAGAATGGGAGAGCAAAAGAGAGACATGAACTATATAGCTCACATGGGAGGTGGAAGATCCAGGTTCAAGTCTGACCCTGTGCTAATGAATATTTAATTATTCATAAGTGGAACATCTGTGACAGGAAAGACTGAGAGAGATCCTCCTGAGATTAGCCATTAGCCTGGTGATTAGGGCACTCTCCTGAATTGAGGAAGACCTAGTGCAAGTACCTGGTCTGCCCGCCTAGGAGCAGGGACTTGATCCTGGGTCTGCCACTTTTCCAGAGGAGTGTCTTGATCACCTGGCTGTTCTGGAGTGGGTTTGTCACTTTGTTTATTCATGGAAAAACTCGGAAAGGTCTTGGCTTCATCTTGATGTGGAAAGGGAAAGAAAATTGAAATATTGTAAAGTTTTGTGGGGTGGGAAAACTGTTTCTTGCCCAGCTCTAACAGTGACCTCAATAATGTTAAGGGAGAAAAGCTTTCTAAATGAAGGACTGCATGAGAGTCAGATGTGCTGACCGGTTGGTATAAGAAAGTAAGAGATGGCTATGAAGGGTTTGCATTAGAGCGTGAGAATCATGAAGTTGGAGTATGTATTCCTTTTCAGTATGTGTTGGAGATGGAAATGAGTTCCCTCTGGAGTTCTGAAGTGTTATCTACAGCATGTAAAGGGGGTATAGTGTAACTAAGAATCAGATGCTTTGTATTTAAAATAATACATTTGGGGTACTTATTAAACACTTTGCACATATGTATGCACAAACATACAGTGTTTGTGTATTGTAGGTGGGGCAAGTAGCACTATGTATTATTAAGGTTGTCTGACGAATCCCATTGTAAGAAACAATTTTCAGGTGCTTATAACTTTGAAACTTTAACCACTTGGGTGAAATTTTCTGGCTGTACTGAATGAGGCAGAGGTCCTGTGGGAAAAATAGTATGTGATTATGTAATCAAAGACTGTTTCATAATGCATGGGGGGTGCTGCATTAAGGTTACCTAGGCAACTTTAATTCTGGCATTTCCTAACTTCTTTGAGTGTTTAATTTTAATAATGTTCTTCTAACATAGTTTTTCCCCTGTGTAGTATATATATTTGTAACATGCTTTCAGATCTTTAGATGGAAAAATGTTGTTGGTGCTCTGTAATTAATACTCTGTAGGAACCAAACTAGGTACAAATGACAATTGCTCATCTTAAAAAATTCCAACTTAAATATTCTGTAATGTTTTGTTATCTAAAATTACACTGTAATAAGTCATTATGATGCCCTCTGATGACAAAACTGTCAAAGCTGTTGCCATTACGTTCACAAAGTTAAACTGAAGTAAGATTGTCTTCAAGCTAAACATGGTGAGAAGTTCTACAGAGACTGGCTGAAAGAAACAACAAAGTATAGCCCAAAGACTTAGCAGTAGAAACAGTGGACTAATTCTACAATGAAAGCAACTAACATTTCTTAAATGGAACAGTGTGAAATTATTCCTCGGGTTAAAACACAAGTACCTGTGTATATATAGTCATTCTCTCCAATTCAGGACTCCACTGTAAGGTTCACAGTAGTGACATATTATGCTAACACATTTTAGTATTATTTGTTGAACACTTAGGCTGCTGAATTTGTATGAGGTGAAACATACATAGTGAACAGTCTGGGAGAGCTGCCAACAACAAATTGCAGTAATCCAACCTTGTTGTTATAAAGGCATGAATCAAAAGCTCAGCATCTTGCTGAGACAGCAATCATCTTAACCTTGTTACACTCCTGAGATGGTAATATGAAGTCTTATCAATATGGTCGATATGGGTCTCTAAGGAAAGCTGAGGGTCAAAAATGACTGGAATTTATCATGAAGAACATTGCTTTCTAGGACGTCCAGCAGCAGAACTGTGAATGCCTATTCAATCCTCACTGAAATGAGAGAGATATGGCAGGTCGCCTATGGAAATCCAGCAGGATGAGGCTGGCAGCAAAAAATGAAATAAAAACAGGTCAAAAGAAATGAAAGTCTGATACCTAAATTTTCATTTATGGTTGTCAGATTTCAAGATTGCCTGTTAGCCCTGTACTGACCAAGTGAGGCATGATGGTGAATTTTTTGTTTTGTGAGAATTAAAGTTTCCAGAGTGGCTATATATTTTTCTTAGTGATAAAATCTCACTTAAAAGTTGTTTTTTGTTTTTTAAAGGACAGTCCATGATACAGTCAAATCAGATGGACCCAGGACATTTTCAGTGATGGCAGTAGCCATATCAAGATAAATAGCTTCTTAATTTACAAAGCTGTGTGTTCACCAATATGCTTCCAGGAAGTACCAACTTTTAGAAAAACAATGATTGCAGCTGTTTATTAGCAGCTAAGAGGTCTCCTTGTAGCACCTTAGAGACTAATGTTTTCTTCATAGTTATACCTTGCAGTTGTGAGTATGTAGAAACTTGGGGAAAATATGTACAGCACTAAGCTGCAGAGAGAGAATGTGTCACTGTCAATATATATGAAAAAAAGCTTGAATAGTGTGATAGGGTTTGTGCAGTGTCAGAGGAGGGTAGAATTGGATTTTAAAACTTATGGTAAAAATTTGGACTCAGATGGATTTCTGTTACTGTACAGGTGTTTATCATTTCTTCCACAGGCAGAAGAATTTGTAATATATCTTGAGAATAACACATTTTTAGAAGTAGCTGAATTGGACTTCTCTTCTGCCCATTCAGACTCGAAGGAAATAAAGGATTGCTTTTAGAGCACTTTTCTTCCAAAATTCTGTGATATGCAATATGTTCATTATACCTCTGTGATGTAGAATATGAAAATAATAACTCAAATCACATTTTTCAAAATGGTTAACATATTGTTACACCTACTGCTAGCACCAATGGCCTGTTCTGATCTGAAGGCTGCCTCTGCCAAGTGGTAGGAGATGTCTGATGTCTTGTAGGTCAGCTTTTTAGTGGAGGAGCAATCAGTGATGCAGAATCTTGTATATTCTAAGTGTAATTTGTTTTATTTAGACACATGCCAGTCCTGGAACTGAGGTGACCAAACAGCATGCAGAGCAACCCCTTCTTTGGGAATCTCAGTCCAACACCAGTGCCCAGTTCCCAGGAAGCAATACTGTATCAAGCAGTGACTCTAATCAGAGACCAAGGCAGAGAGCAAACTCTTCTGCTGCTCACACAGCTCCCTTTCTCAGGGCCGTCCCTAGCTATTCTGGGGCCCTACGCAGCCCCCACCCCCAGGGCCGGCTCCAGGTACCAGCCAACCAAGCACATGCTTGGGGCAGCACCTCCTAAGGGGCGGCCAATCATTGGGCAGCGCTTGGGTTTGTTTGGTTTTTTTACTTCGGCAGGGCGTCGCTCGGGGGGGGAGTTGATTTTTTTTTGTTTTTGTTTAGGTGGGGCGGTGCTCGGGGAAGGGGGGGTTGTTTTTTTGTTTTTGTTTCGGTGGAGCGGCGCTCGGCTGGGGGGGTTTGTTTCGGTGGGGTGGTGCTCAGGTGGGGGGGGGCGTTGTTTTGGCGGGGCGGTGCTGGGGGGGGTGTTTTGGGGTTTTTTTTGGCGGGGCAGCGCTAGGGGTTTTTTTTTTTTTTTTTTTTTTTTTTGCTTGGGGCGGCAAAAAAATTAGAGCCGACCCTGCCCCCCCCCCCCCGCGGGGTGTGTGGTGCCCCAGGCCTCTGGGGAGGTTGTAGAGGGGGGCCCCAGGCTTCCACGGGGAGGGGGGCTGCCTTAGGGGATGGGGGGAACCACCCTGCAGCACTCACCAAGGGCCGGGTCACTGCACCTCCTGCCACCGGTGAGTACAGGCCCGGCCCTGCTGCAGAGCTCAGGGGAGTGGGGGCAAGGCTGGGGCAGAGCAGGGGTGGGGAAGAGGCAGGGCGGGGCAGAGCAGGGGCGGGATCCCTGGGGAAGAGCAGGAGCAGCACACAGCTGCGCAGGGCACCAGGAAGTTTGGTGCCCCAAATCTCCTGGTGCCCTAGGCAGCTGCCTGCTTTGCCTATGGGTAAGGACGGCCCTGCCCTTTCCATAGAGCCTTGCATAACAAAACTAACAACACATAGCATGTCTTCACAGTACAGACCATGTGCTTGCATGCTAAAAAAAAGAACTTAGAGAGACAAGGTGGGAGAGGAAATATCTTTTATTGTGGACCAACTTCTGTTGGTATGAGAGAGAGACAAGTTTTTGAGCTTACACAGAGCCGTGGCAGCGCTTTGAAGTGCAAGTGTGATCGCGCGCCAGCGTTGGGAGAGAGCTCTCCCAGCGCTGCAGGTACTCCACCACCTCCACGAGGGGAATAGCTTACAGCTTTACAGCACGGTAACTTGCTGTGCTCAGGGGGGTGTTTTTTCACACCCCTGAGCGAGAAAGTTGCAGCGCTGTAAAGCGCCAGTGTAGCCAAAGCCTCAGAGTGTCACAGCTAAATACAAGGTGGAACAGATTGATAAGCATAAGTAGTTAACAGATATTTCAAGGGATCATTCAAAGTGAAGTTGTCCATTAACACTCCTTCAGTCTTAGGGGGAAAGGCAGCTGGGGTTGGGGTGGGAAGTTCAGAGCCGTCCTGTCCATAGGACGGACCAGGGCAACTACCCTGGGCCCTTCACTTTGGGGGGTCCTGTGCGTTAGGGAGTTGCAGGGGGGGGAGGAGAGGGGCCAGGGTGGCCCAGCGGGTTAGCAGGGAGCCTGGTGCCAGCAGCAAGGGTCAGGCCCACACCTTGCACTCACCGGCCTGGGCGTTTATTTCTTTTTCTTGCCCACAGTCCCCCCCGGGCTCGGGCTCGGGCTCAGTCTCCGCAGCAGCAGCAGTGAGCGACCCGGACCCAGCCCGCTCTGCTCTGCCGGCTCCCAGCATTGCCTGCTGCCGCAGGGTCCAAGCGTCCCCCAACCACTAGTACCAGGGCAGGCAGACTCAGGCTGCCCCTGCCCCTGCCCCTGCCCTTCCACCTCGGACGGACCCTTCTTTTTCCCGGCGGGACCCTCCACCAGCACAGGGGGCCCCCTCGCCCCTAGCACAGGTGAGTGCCAGCCAGTAGTCTCCATCATCCCTCACCCATCGCCCAGCACTGGTGTCCCCCCTATGCCCCACACCTCCCCCTTGCATTGCCCTTTCTCCCCTCTCCCAGCACTGGGTGGGATTCTCCAGTGCCACCAACAGGCCAAGGCCATCCCTTATCACCCCACTTCCTCAGGGTCCTCCTTGCCTTTCAGCTCTCCTGCCTTGGGGGTCTCCCTCCCTGCAGTACCAGGACCTGGGGTCCCACAGCTCTGATCTCTCCCCCACCCACCAGGACTGGGTGTCCTCCATCCATCTGCTTTTCCGCCTCCCCTCTGCCTCCGAGCCCCCAGAAAAAACAGATCTCTTCTGTCCTACTTACTGCTCTGCTGAGTCATTAAATATTTAGACTAAATATTTAGACTAAATATTTGTATTATTTGTGGATTAAGCGGGGGAACTGCTGATCTCCTGACATTTTGGCATGCACTAGTAAGGTAGTAGGTTTTGGCTCATAAGTTCATATGGTAAATAATGAAGTACAGAAATTAGAGATAGAGACCTTGTCATTTAGTGCATGTCCCTTCAACTGAAAGATTGCTCAAAAGAGCATATCCTCCTAAACATTGTCATAAGAACATAAGAATGGCCGTACTGGGTCAGACCAAAGGTCCATCCAGCCCAGTATCCTGTCCACCAACAGTAGCCAATGCCAGGAGTGAGTGGACCTAACAGGTAATGATCAAGTGATCTCTCTCCTGCCATCCATCACCCCCCTCTGACAAACAGAGGCTAAGGACACCATTCTTTACCCATCCTGGTTAATAGCCATTAATGGACTTCATCTCCATGAATTTATCCAGTTCTCTTTTAAACCCTGTTATAGTCCTAGCCTTCACAGCCTCCTCAGGCAAGGAGTTCCACAGGTTGACTGTGCGCTGTGTGAAGAAGAACTGCCTTTTATTTGTTTTAAACCTACTGTCCATTAATTTCATTGGGTGGCCCCTAGTTCTTCTATTATGGGAACAAGTAAATAACTTTTCCTTATTCACTTCCTCCACACAACTCATAATTTTATATACCTCTGTCATATCCCCCCTTAGTCTCCTCTTTTCCAAGCTAAAAAGTCCTAGCCTCTTTAATCTCTCCTCATATGGGACCCTAACCATTTTAGTTGCCCTTCTCTGACCTTTTCTAATGCCAGTATATCCTTTTTGAGATGAGGAGACCACATCTGTACGCAGTATTCAAGATGTGGGCACACTATGGATTTGTATAAGGACAATAAGATATTCTCTGTCTTATTCTCTATCCCTTTTTTAATGATTCATAACATCCTGTTTGCTTTTTTGACTGCCGCTGCACACTGCATGGATGTCTTCAGAGAACTATCCACGATGACTCCAAGATCTTTTTCCTGATTAGTTTTAGCTAAATTAGCCCCCATCATATTGTATGTATAGTTGGTGTTATTTTTTCCTATGGGCATTACTTTACATTTATCCACATTAAATTTCATTTGCCATTTTGTTGCCCAATCATTTCGTTTTGTGAGATCTTTTTGAAGTTCCTCGCAGTCTGCTGTGGTCTTAATTATCTTGAGCAGCTTAGTATCATCTGCAAACTTTGCCACCTCACTGTTTACTCCTTCTTCCAAATCATTTATGAATAAGTTGAATAGGATTGGTCCTAGGACTGACCCTTGGGGAACACCACTAGTTACCCCTCTCCATTCTGAAAATTTACCATTTATTCCTACCCTTTGTTCCCTGTCTTTTAACCAGTTCTCAATCCATGAAAGGATCTTCCCTCTAATCCCATGGCAACTTAATTTACGTAAGAGCCTTTGGTGAGGGACCTTGCCAAAGGCTTTCTGGAAATCTAAGTACACTATGTTTACTGGATCGCCCTTGTTCACATATTTGTCCTGTCTAGTCTTTATTGACCCAAGTGATATGGCTTCTGCCACTTCCTTTGGGCGACTATTCCTCATTCTAATAGGTGTCATTGTTAGGAAATGTTTCCTGATTATCTTCCAATATTTTCCTTTTCTTAATTTAATTCATTTCCCCCAAGATCATTCTATCCCTTAGCATACTGGACAACTTATTTCTCTTTCACCTTAAAATACTTGTAGAAATGGATGCTAACCCCTTCTGCACATCATTACATTTAAAATTAAAATATTCCACTTTAATATTTTATTTTTCTAAAAGTTCTGATGTGTAAGAACTCAGGTCAACTAGGTCAATTCAGCTGGTGAAGACATGTTTAAGGCTCTGCAAAACTACCAATTTTATGGAAAATTTAAAAGTTAATAGAAAAGTCAATCCATATATCATCTTTTTTTGCAGAAAAGACCAGGCTAGTTATTCTTGCTATTTGATAAAATGACAGCACTTCATAGACATTAAAAATAAATTAGTAACTTTTGATATTAAAGTGTAAAATAAAGGGATAGAACTCAATAATGAATGGCTTAAAAGATAAAGAAATAATCCTTAAATCTAAATAGCAGAATTAATTTTCTGTTTAAAACCCAAAGGGATATAGTGATTGATATTTTTGGCTTCTCTGAGTGATAGCACAATACAGCCTTGGCTTTTTTTGTCAGCACATTTGTTTATATATCATGACATCATAAATACTGCTTTTTTGCATTATGAGTCTTCCACTTTCTGTTTAAAAAAAAAGAGAAATGATTGTTCCTCCAAATAAAATAAATTATTAGTGCTCTGAATGCAGAAACTCTGAATTAGACGTGGACTGCTGAGACAGAACAAATAATGATAAAAAAATCCTTATGAATGTTGTTAAATCTTGTCTTGAATGGGAGGGATCAAGTGGGGAATTTTATTCTGTTCAGAGTCTAGGAGGGAAATATGCCACCAGCCGTCATTCTCTCCTCTCCAGATGGTTGTGACGTTTTCAGAAAATAGGGATTCATTCATTAATAGCTTCCTTCCATGAACTTTTTCAAATGGCAGTGGCTTCAGTAATCATTCTGAAGAACCATAGTAGCTTGCTTGCCCATGTAAATTCAGTCATGTTTTATACTTACCTCTCTTCATTTTTCTCTATTCAAAAGGGTGGGAGCCATATAGTATGATATTCATTGGCATGACTAAAATAAGAATGCATCTGCATAATAACATCTGGTAAATAGATGTGTTTTATGATTTCCAAATGTTGTGCCTAGCTCAGATACTATGGAGCTGGTTGGCGGTATAAAGCCCCTAATATATCAATATTACCCTTATAATGATAGCACGGTGTGATGGGGTATTCAGATCCCACAATGACCAAGAAGGGGTTAATGACAGCCTGTGGGTTCAGTCAGCCTTGCCTCACTACACCTGTGAGAGGTGTCAAACCTGGAGGGAGGAGCTAAAAGTGGGAAAGGCAATGGTCAGTGATGGGGTGTTAGAAGTTACTACAGAGAACTTTTTCCTGGGTGTCTGGCTGGTGAGTCTTGCCCACATGCTCAGGGTTCAGCTGATCGCCATATTTGGGGTCGGGAAGGAATTTTCCTCCAGGGTAGATTGGCAGAGGCCCTGGAGGTTTTTCACCTTCCTCTGCAGCATGGGGCATGGGTCACCTGCTGGAGGATTCTCTGCATCTTGAAGTCTTTAAATAATGATTTGAGGACATCAATAGCTGACACACAGGTGAGAGGATTATTCCAGGAGTGGGTGGGTGAGATTCTGTGGCCTGCATTGTGCAGGAGGTCAGACTAGATGATCATAATGGTCCCTTCTGACCTTAAAGTCTATGAAAAAAACACAGCAGTGGCTGATGGAGACAGAGAGTGGACCTCTCATGCTAATGCCTGAAAAGAAGGACTGGCTGGGACCAGGGACTTTCCAGCGAGAGTCTGAAGAAAGGCATGAATGGGGCCAGAATTGATCCAAAACCTGCCAGACACCAGACTTTTATACATGTTTTGTTTCCTGTGGCTAATATGTTTCCTTCTGGATTGGGAGACTGAATGTGTTGCCCATTCTGGGCTCTACCTAAGGTCAGAGTACGACCATGGTGGCCAACTGCTCCTTTTGCCCCTCAAAGGAGACACTAGCTCTGTGGTGTTTTGGCTCAACTGGAGCCCAAATAGTAGTTTGCCATGAGACCTGAAGTGATACGATCACACAAAGGGTCTACTGGGTACAATACCTGCCATTTTTGTGTGAGTCATATACATCAGAATTGTGTGGGGACCAGTTTCATTTACAAAAACAATTGTTTATGTCATTCATTCAGGGAGCATTGTAATTTGATGGGTCACGCGGGTTCAGTTTTTTTTGTTCTGTCTTGTGGTTTGCTCATTTGCAGCTGATTCAGTTATATGCTGGATGCAAGTAGCTCTTCCATGCAAGTAACTCTTGCAGTCCTCATGCAAGTCCTCCTTCAAGTATGTGCCAATGTGGATCCCACTGAATGTGTGCATGTGCCTCATTGTGTGAGATGAGAGTCTTTTGAATAGTTGTCTGTTGGAGCCATGCACAACCCCTATGTTTTCTTGTGCCTCCTTGAGGGTTTAAAGGGTGGCGTGGGTGGGGGAGGGGAGGCTGCAACCCTCCCTTGGTTTCTTCTTAGCACCTGTGGCAGAGAGAGAAAACTTGGCCACACTGATCCTAATAACTCTCTACTCGCTGAGGCAATTTTGGCTGTTGGACCTTTTGCATTTGGCATCCAATCTATCTCCTGATTTGCTTGGACATATCCCAGAATTACAGGCAGATGCTGCACCCGCAGCCTCAGTCATTGCACCTGATGACCTGGATGATGGCTGATTGAACACCACTGACAGACTGTTCTTGACAGGTACAAGAATTCTTCATACTGAGCAGGAAGCTGTACAATAGGAAGACCTACTTCTCTAAATGGAAACTATATATGAACAAGCAGTAATGGGCTTAATCTGCAGCAAGGAAGATTTAGGTTTGATATTAGGAAAAAACTTTCTAACTATAAGGGTAGTTAAACTCTGGAGTAGGCTTCCAAGGTGGTTGTGGAATCCCCATCATTGGAGGTTTTTAAGATCAGGTTGGACAAACACCTCTCAGGGATGGTCTAAATATACTTGGTCACAGTAGCGGCGCCAGGGTTTTTGCTGCCCTAGGCGGCAGCGCTCCTCCGCCGTAATTGTCGGCGCTTCGGCAGCAGCTCCTTTGAAGCTGCGATCTTGGCGGCATTTCGGCAGCCGCTTTTCTTGCCGCTGAATCACCACTGGGAAATAAGTCGCTGCCGAAATGCCGCCAAGGGCAGCGAAATGCCGCCCCCCAGATCCTGCTGCCTTAGGCAACCGCCTAGGGTCGCCTAGTGGAAGCGCCGGCCCTGCTTGGTCCTGCCTCGGCACAGGAGGCTGAACTAGATGACCTGTCAAGGTCCCTTCCAGCCCCATGTTTCTATGATTCTATGACTGCCCATAATAATTTGGACCCAGCTGAGGCTGTGATACCATAGATCCTTGACTACCTGCTGTTCTTGAAACTGGTACTTAGTACTGTCCAACTTCACCTTGCAGCAATATTAGCATGTCACACTCTGATATAGTCGTACCCCATTTTCTCCCATCCAACAGCATCAAGATTCCTCAAGGGCCTCCTGAATACTTACCCACTTGTCAAAGAGCTGACTCCTACATTGGATACCTGCCTTCCTAAAACTTATGAAGCCTCCGTTGAAGCTGCTGCTGGATTGTTCAATAGATCACCTTACCCTTAAAGGTCTGTGAGCACCAAGCCTTTATGGCCAGACCTCCCTACATGTCCTTTCTCAGCGACAATGTGGTTCAGAGTCAGCACTCTAAAGGCATCCCTGAGGTAGTCTCGGATTTTCACCTGAAACAGTTGATTAACCTGCCAGTCTTTCATACTCAACATTGGAAGAGAAGAAGCTACATTATTTGGACACTGCCAGAGCTTTGCTCTGTAACCTTGACACTCTGCTTCAGAAATGTGCCAGTATCTGAGATGTGCAAAGCAGCAATGGCAGGTTTGACGCCAAGCTCAGGAAAACAGTACTCAAATCATTATCTGACTAATACAACTGGTACTCCCCACTTCCAGAGTCCAAGGAGGATACTGCTTGCCAGTTGCCTACAGTGGGATTCACACTGTCTACAATATCTCAAAGAGCCCCAGGTACTGTAGAGTAAGTAACCACTCTTTCTTCTTTGCCACATGTGGAAGAAAACAAGCCTTCACTCTGCATTTGTTAGCAAGTTAGCAACAAGTCAGCTTTTATTTCGAGCAATTTCAAGGGAAGACTGCCGTTGGACAGGAGGTCCTCCCCTTTTGTGCAGAACTTCAAATACAAGCAGCTTAAAGGCAAGTATTTATACTCTCCCGTTACATACATCAACGGTTAATTGTTTATACATTTCCTTCCTGATAGTCTACTTATCTCAACGTTTTTTGCTTACTGTCAGCATTTCATTCTTATCTGAGCAGAGGGGGGAAACTGCCTCCCTTGCTTTTTCCCACTCACTTGTCTGTTATCCGTATTTTCCTGTCTTGCGATGTTATGGTTAGGGTTAGGGCTAGGCTTAGGCTTTCCTCAGATTCTCTTTTTCCTCTTTCTACTTCCACACATGCTCTCCTTCGCTGCTTGTTGGAGTCCTCAGCAGTCCTAGCTTTGAATTGTGAGGAAACTGAGGGAAGGTTTTGACTGCCCTACCCTTTGTACTCCCTGATGGGAGGATGAGGAGGCACAGGGCCCTTGTGTGGCTCTGTTGGACACTGTTGTTAAAAAACAAAACTCTGATCTTGCATGCTTGCGGTGCCTAGAACCTTGGATGTGTCTACACTTGATGTGTGAACTATTAGCTATGCACTTATGAGGTTCTGGATGGATTAATAAACTGTTGATTAATTAAGAGCTCCAAATGTCCTGATTTTGAGAACATTGTCCAAGGTAAAAGTTGACCTGAAAAAAACCTACCATTAATATTAGTAAGCTAACACTCTCTGGACTCAGTAAAAAGGGGCTATCTTAATTAAACACCTATCACATTAGCAAATCTAGTTTTAGAGTTCAGCTTTAAAATTTAACTGCCACTTTGGCAAATTCATAAAATTGATTTGTATTCATGCTTGCATCCACAATGACTACATCTCAGAGAACCACAGTTACTGTAGGATATGTAACCACTCTTTACATCTCTTTTTCTGTGTTTGTAAAAGCAGCTGCAGATGCTAAGAAGAATCAGGTTGCTCAATTAGTTCAACCTTTCAGAGCCATCTTTTAAAATAAAAGGTGTTGACTTGTGTAATAAGGGCCATAACCTTATTCTGGTGTTATAGTTGGGGATAGAAATAATTTGAAGTAATTAGTTTTAAAGATAGTTTAAGATAGTTTAAACTATTGGATCAGATGGCCTCTCTGTTCTCTCTCACTCCTTAGACTTGGCTCCACTAGACCAACCTGTAAAACACATCATAGGCCCATGATGAACCTTCAGTGACAACTTTTGGAAATCAAATGTCTTCTCTCGCAGGAAAGCCCTTCAGGAGTCTGGCCATCCACTAACAGATCCATGACCACCCTGATCTTCATTGGGCCGCCTGAACATCCATATTTTTCTCTTGGTTGCTGTGATCTAATTTCATTCACTCTGAGGTATCTCCATTGTGTAAAATGTAGTGAATTAGAGGGGAGATAAATCAACTATTGCTTGATGTGGGAGTGGCTGACTAACAGGCCTGTCAACCTAATGGGGCATGACCTTGTAGGTAGGACAATAGAAGGATGTAGTCTATTTGAGATAAAGGATGGCAGGCAAAGAATGGGAACAGAAGGACAAGAAATACAGATAAGGTTCACATAAGCACTGAACTTTTAGATGTTTAGCTAAATCAATGACCTAAAACTTTTAGATTGTCTTTGGTGTATTTCTTTTGTGAATTCCCTTTTTAATTATGGCCAATTGCAATGGGCAGGAACCTCAGTGACAAAGAATGCACAAAAACAATCTAATTAGTTTCTGTTAGCTTGTGAGGTAAGAAAAACTGAGTCCTAGAGCAGATAATGGATACTTTACATTGCAAGCATAAACCATTGAAGAATGCCACAATTGCCTTCATTAAACAGGTTAGAATTATAGAATCATAGAATCTCAGGGTTGGAAGGGACCTCAGGAAGTCATCTAGTCCAACCCGCTGCTCAAAGCAGAACCAACCCCAACTAAATCAGGTTCAAAACTCATTTAGGGTAATTGTCAAATGCAACAAATTCTAGGTCCCAAGATTACTCAGGAGGTAAGCTAGTTATACTGTAAGTGCAGCCAATTAAAAATATTTTATATACTGTACAAGCATAATTTCTTGTACATCCTTATCACATTTCCAGCATGAAACCTCCATTTTCTCATGCTCCTATTAAATCTGGCCTACTGACTTCAACAGCACATTGGAAGTTCTGTCAACTGTAATGATAGATGTAGGGCCAAATTAATTGGAACTGGTGCAGGAGGGCATATTTTACACCTCCCTGCACCAGCCTGGCCATTGCCCTAGAGGAAGGATTTGCTCTGAAGGAGCGTAAGAATTGTTGGGTTTCTCTGGGTTTCTTCTGAGTAGAGGGCTTGTGGGAAGTGGTGGTGCCATACGAACTACCATTGACTCAATAGAATCCCCTTCCAATCTAGCAACGCTCTTTTGGGCTATGTCATGAGAAAGCCCTGAGGTCCCCTAGAAGTTGGGACTATTTTCTGAAGCCACAACTTCCCTTTGGTTGGCTTTCTGCCTCAGTGCTGGCTTTCAGACTCCAACTCATAGGAATCTATGTTGGTGAAATTTGATATAAATTAAGCCAAAAATCCTTTTTCTAGTAGGAGGTAGCTTTTTGCTGGCAATTGTACTCCATGGAGACTGAATTACAAAAGAAATATCATTAGGTTTCACTTCAGGCAGGAAAACCAGGATGTCACCTGTTTATGGGAATAATACTGTATACCTTCCTATTTGAAAGACCTAATCCATGTGGAAACAAACTCCTTCTGAGAGAGTTTCTGCCCCCCTTGTTCCCTTCCTCTAAGAGAAGAATGTCAATTTGCATTGGACACAGAAGAGGAGATATTGGTTATATTAAATGTCACCTTTTAGGTAACCTGTAAAATATTCTAATAAACCTTTAGTTTTTGGATGGATCCATTGGCATGTAATTTTTAAATATCTTTCTGGCAGTCATTTTAAGGGACAATTTTATTTTGTTTTTAATTATTTGTAACCATTATTGCTTATATGGTGAAAGTTTATCACATGCTTTGCTGAACAGAGATGGATTTAAACATGGTTGTACATACTTAGAAGTACATACAATATACTTCGTCAATAGGCATTGGATAGTATAGCTATTCTCCTGAATGAGGTCTAAAGTGAAATGTTTGCCTCTGTATGAAAGTCAAGGCAAAAGGGATCAAATAGAGCAAGTTATAAAATGTCACGGTTCTTTTAAATAGTTTCAATTTTTTGAGAAAGTCATAACTGAATGCAGGAGCTAACAGAATAGAACAACCAAAGAATTGGCTTTTAAAAAAAATAAAAAATATATTTTGCCAAAGGGGCTATGGAGCACGAGAACTGGAGAAACCGAATGATCCTTCATCGCTAACAGAACAATTTGTTGAACAGAGGTCAATGGCTGGGTAATGTACTGAATTATGCATTGCAGCTATTTACACTGAACCTCGCCTATGGATAATCTGAAGATTTCAGCTCAGAATGAGGCCATTTTATAATTTTCTTAACAAGCACAAACATTCATCAGTGTAAATAAATATATATTTCCATCAGTTCTTTTCACAATCAATAGAAACATGTGTATTGATCACTTTAGTGCATATGTCTGATTGTTTTATGCGGTATCTTTGACTTTGACTTGACTAACAAGCAAGCAAGTTATAAGCCTGCAGTCTAATAGTTCCCCTTATTTATCCTTGGAACTGGGAGGAACAAGAGAACAGAATGGCAACACAGAACAACCTATACTTGAAATTTACATTTTATTTCTGTCAGCACTATTATTAATAAATGTTTGACCGAAAACTAGGTTTTGATGGAGGGATAAAAATCTGCAGTCTGTCAGATTCCATAATGCCTATAAGTAGCCTGGCAATTCTAGTTCCTTGAATCTGTTATAACAACACAAGGTCCCCAGATGTTAGCTGTAAAACCAAACTATAATTATTTACCAGAGAGGGAAACTGCTGAGATACACTATACTATGTACTTTCATTCTGGTAGTAAATTACTAATGACAGCAATAGAAGAAGAGCCTAATTAATAACAAAGCTATCTAAAGATTGCATGGAGTTTTTTTCCCTCTTGAGCATAAAAGTGATGTTTTTCATAGTTATGTTTATTTTTGGCAATATTACTAATAAAATAACTGATTATTTTCATAATAATATTCTACCAATCATTTAATTTTCTTATGTAAAACCAGGCTTTCCTAGAAGTATTACTGACTATAAAGAAGTGCTGATATAAGTAGGCAACCCCCTATACACACAGACACACCATCTTTGCTTCTTTTCATAGGGAACATGAGACCTAGTAGTGGGTATTGAACTAATTAGGTCCCCGGGGTCTCATGATAGCCATTGACTCATATCTCAATAGCTAGGTTTTCTTTCGCTTCTGGAAACTACAGAACAAGGCAGGCACTTAAAATCACTGCTGGATTTTCTTTTAGCCTCCTGATGAGTTTAATAAGTCTGTGCATCTGTGCTAAACTTTTAATTAAGCAGATACAAAATTTTAAAGTGTTTGTACAGCATTTTCTTCCATTAAAATAGCTCCCTTTGCATTGACCTTCTGTTTGAAAGGGATAGTCACAGCAGGTCCACAGTTCTTGAAGTCAGATCAGATAGGGTGGCGAAGAAAATATGTACTTGCTAATTATGTCATACATTTTTTACAGACAAAGGCAATATTATATGAAACTCAAGGTAATTTACTCATTATCAGATAATCCACCTGAACAGCTAGTTAAGGAATGTTGAGGGTGTTGTTATGAATTTGCTAAAAATGACTTGACACTTAAGAATTTCTTTTCCCCTGCATTTCATCAACTGCTTTAGACAAAAGTCAGAATTCATGAGTCTTCCTGGCAAATCTAGTTTAATAGAGGGAGAATTGTTTTTTTTAAGTTAAAATGTGAAATCTCCCTCTCTGTGCCAGAGGAATGTTAGATTTTGGAACAGGGCTGAGCCGGGCTTGGGAGAGATTTTATGAGACATGCTCCTCACCAGGAGAGTCTTCCCTTTGACCCCAGTTTATGTTCCTCATCAGGAGTGTTCAGTGGCTCTTTTACTCCACCAGCAGCTTAGTTACCATCAGCTTTGCTGAACAATGCAT
The DNA here is from genome assembly GCA_033296515.1 of Macrochelys suwanniensis. Lineage (NCBI taxonomy): Eukaryota > Metazoa > Chordata > Testudines > Chelydridae > Macrochelys > Macrochelys suwanniensis. Next base: position 293,417,043 of record CM065775.1, read on the forward strand.
TGGGGTTCCAGAAAAGTGGCTTCAGCTTGTCATTTTACCTTATTGGGGAACAAAACAGAGAAGGGTTCAGCACTTTGAAGCTTATCACTGCCTCAAGCCTCACAGCAGCCCTAGGAGCCCTGGGCACCTATTGCTCCCCAAAGCAGAACACAACTGTAGAATGACACAGATTTTTCACTAAAGAAGAAGAGGGGATAGACCTCTACAATGCGGCCTCTCTCACCCTGGATGCTACATACAATTTTGGGGACTTAACAGACTTCCAATTGGAGCAGAATAGGCTGTGGCACTTGGAGTAACCACCTGCAGGAGTGGCTGCTCCAGGAAGGCAATCTCACATTAGATATGGCACATGCAGTGGAGACCTCAAGATAAAAGCTTTTGGAGGCACAACACCCCCAGAAATGCATGCAGTGAAACAATGGCAAAGAGTTCCATACACAGGTGAGATGTATTTACTGTGATCATGAGCAGGTAAAGGAAAAATGACCTGCCCTGGGACAGCATTGCAGGAATATGGCAAGATGAACCATTTGAGCTGTGTGTGCAAGAGCAGAGGAAGGTCTCAGAAAGATTCAGTCAGACTTGTGCAAGAGAGGAAGGGCTCACCATAGCGTAGTGATGATATCATGACTCTCTCCTTGAGTCCACAAGCATATCAGGTTCAGGCTGTCGGGACAGGAAAGCAACAAGGGAAGATGCCAAACTCAGTGCATGCAAAAATGTTAATAAGGAAATGCCCTGAGTGATTTCAGCTGAATAGTAGGTCCTCTTGCAGTGTGATTCCTCAGAGTGAACACACCCATTACAAAGAGCAAGCACAATTTAATAATGTACAATGAGACCATAATTCCGCCTATAGGAAAATGTGACCTCACAGTAACTAATCCAAAAATAACAGTGTACCAGCTGAAGTTTCTGGTGGTGAATGATAAGAACTACAGACCCCACTTGGGGAATACAGCCATACAAACCCTGGATCTGATCACGGTGCAGCATGGGAATTTTATAGCTGTATAAAAGCCGTAAAGCCTTTGCAGAAGCAAAAAGGGGGAGCCCCTTGGACAATGGAGACAATTTTAAAAGCATATGAGCACGTTTTCAGAGGTGACAGGTGCCTTGAAGGAAAGTTACAACTGGAAGCAGACCAGAGTGGAACCTGTGTGCTTACCATGAAGAACAATTCCATCAGTGCTACATAATCCAGTACACAAGGAGCTCAAAGCTCTGTAAAGCAGGTCATTATAGCACTTGTAGAGGCCACAGCCTGGATAAGCAGTATGGTGATGGTAAAAAAGCCATTAGGCAAATTATGCTTCTGCATAGACCCAAAGTCACTAAACTGCGCATTCAAAGGATGCCACTATCCACTGCCCACAATTTATGACATTTTGCCAAAAAGTTAAAAGCCAGAATGTGATGTGATATGACAAATAGTTTTTGGCACATAAGCTTGGATAAAGAGTCCAGCATGCTGACAATGTTTGCAACACCATTTTGTCGCTACAGATGGGTATGTATGCTGATAGGCATACACCCAGCACCAGAGGTATTCCAGAGAAGACTCACCCAAGTGCTGGAAGGACAGTTTGGATGAAGATAACTGCAGATGATATCCTCATTGTAGGTGAAGGGAGCAATGATACAGAAGCTGAACAAGACCATGATAGAAAACTACAAGTTTTTCAACAGTGATGCAGGGACAACGACACATAACTCAACCCAGAAAAAATGCAACAGCATGAGGTGACATACTTTGGACATCTGCTCACAGCAGAGGAACTGAAAGCAGATCCCAACAAGACCAAGGCAGTCAGAGACATGCCATCCCAAGTTGATATGAAAGAGTTACAGCACTTCATAGGAATGATACATTTTCTGTCCAAGTTCTGTCCATATCTGGCTGCATATGCCAGCTCAAAAGGCAGGATACTGAGTGAGACTGGCAAATATTTGTCACACTGAAATAAATGATAACGGATGCCCCTGTCCTGTACTACTACCAGCTAGGAGAGCCATTGACACTGCAGTGTGATCCATCAGATAAAATATTGAGTGGAGCTGTTTTGTAGGAGCAGCCACTTGCTTATGCCAGCAAAGCCCTGTCAAACTGAACAGGAGTAAGTTCAAATAGAAAAAGAGCGTCTGGCTGTGGTGTCTGGAGTTGACCTATTCCATTGGTACCCCTATGGCCACCCAGTAATAGCACAATCAGACCAGAAATCTCTAAAGACGATCATGGCAAAGCCCCTTTTTAGTGCACCAATGCATTGACGACTGGTGCTTTCCCACACTGGGGGCGGGGGACTAGCTAAAGGGGAGGACACGTGACCTCCCGATGTGTCTCCTCCCTGCCCACGTTACCCATTGGGAGGGAGGAAGGGTGTTTTGTCCTCCTGCTGTGCAGGCTCCCCCCACCAGCACATTTGACTGCCATCCCTGGCAGGCGGGCCCAGGCAGGGAGCAGGATGGAGCCTGGCTGGAGAGCGGCGGCAGCAGCAGCCCGCTCCCTGCCCAGGCTTGGCTTTCGAGGACAGGAGCTGACTCTAAGCACACTGGCGGGAGGGGATGGAGGGCTCTGGCTCACTCAGCCGCTGTCCCCGGAAGCCGAGCCTGGGTGGGGGGCAGCCCAATGCTACAGTCAGGCGCTCTCCCAGGCAGCTGCTGCGCTGCACCAGGCAGTGTGGCCGGAAAAGCTTCTAGCCCCGCCCCTTCCATTTCCTGCCCGGGCGGCTGCTGGGGGGGCATTTGACACATCGCCTCTGCTCCAATGAGATTGCAGTACATATTGACGCACCTTCAGCACTCTACCAGGTAGAGATCAGATATTGTCCAGGACAATTACTTGTGTTAACTGACACCTTGAGCAGGGCATCATCAGCCAGTTGGGGGAAGGAGATTACGACATAGTGCAGCATGTTATTGGATTCAGTGTCCCAGTTTCAACAGCATTGCTGATGGAAATCAAAGAAGCTATAGAAAGGGCCATCGAACTACAGGCAGTCAAGGGAGAAATGGTGGCCAGAATACTAAAGCCAAGTCTCAATAGGAGCAAAATCATATTTTCAAATTAAAGATGAGCTGACTGTGCAGGATAGAACCATATTTTGAGGACACAGGGTGGCTGTCCCTGCCTCAGTACAGTAGGAAGTCATGCAAAAATATATGCCTCAAACCTGGGCATTCACAGATGTCTTAGATGGGCTTGAGTGTGTGTTTACTGGCCAGGAATGAATACACAACTCCCTTTGATCAAGGAGAGGTGTGACACCTGCCGATCGTCTGAAAACCACAAGCAGAAAGAGACTTAGTTACCGCAAGACTTGCCCACCCAGCCATGCATTAAGGTCAGAGTTGTCTTATTTTCCTTCAGTGCAGGCCTTAGCTACAGTGGATTGCTATTCAAAGTTTTGGAAAGTCAATGCCCTGCCTGATACAAGACACAATTTGGTAATTGTTAAACTGAAGACCTCCTTTGGGAGATATGGCATTCTGAACACTCTATTCACTGACAATGGACCCAAATTTGCCTCCGAAGAATTCAAGGAATTTGCATGCAAATGGGAATATGACCACTATGCCTCCTCCACAGCATACCCACAGAGTAATGGTAAGGTGGAATCAGCTGTTACACAAGGCTGTTTCTTCTGCTTAAGACCCTTGTTAGCATTTTTAGAACACACAAATACCTCACCACAGAGATGCCAAAACAGTTCCAGGCACTGACAGGACAAAGGATCATAACCTTGCTACCAATTAGGGGAGACTTGTTGCAGCCAGAAAGGTGGAGATACTGCTGAGAGGAGATGACCAACAATCAGAGAAAGCAGGCACTAGAGTACAACAGGTCAGCCAAGGACCTACTGGCCCTGGAGACTGGCACTCATGTGCAGAGTCAGCCATTAGAGACACACCAGAAGCAGAGGATTAAAGGTGTCATGAGGCGTGCAGTGGCACCCAGGACATATGAAGTGACTACGCAAGAGGCACAAGTGATCCCAAGGAACAAGAGACACTTACAAGTCAGACACAACAACACCTAGAGAGAGACTACAGAGATCATCAGAGGACAGAGAGTCAGAGAACAATTTGGAGGACATCCTCACAGGGATGGAAGGGACTCCACAGAAAGATAGTTTGCTAGACTCAGAGACAGATGAAAGGGAGACCGAGATAGGTCATTCCTGGTATGGTTGCCTGTTGAGGAGACTAAGCTATCTCAAAGTTTATGTAACCAGCTGAACCTGTGATAAAGACAATACATCTGCTTGGCTATGTCCTGCCACGAGTGCAGGGGACTGGACTAGATGACGTCTTGAGGTCCCTTCCAGTTCTACGATTCTATGATTCTAAGACTCTATGATTCTATGTGCTAGCAACTTCTGGCCAAAGGACATGGGATGGGGGTTGGATTTCAGTTCTTTGTAATGTTTATGTTTTACAAACATTTTAATAGCAAAGATGTATCATGATCAGTGGAACATGGGCAGGGGACCATGTTCCCTGGAGGGACTCTTATTGATGGAACATGAGGGGAACAGGAAACATGGAGAGTGAGGCAGAAGCAACTCAGCCAAATGGATAGAGCACAGTCTGCATGGTTTATAAAGTTCCACTTGTTGAACTTATCCTGCATTCAGATTAGTGAATGATAAACCTCCTGTTTATTGCTAATTAGTGTGAGATCACTTAAGGGAGGATCAGCAGAGCAGGTTTAGAGCCAACACTGGCAGTCTGCTCCCCTCCAAACTGGTATTATTCCATACAATTTGCAAGCAAACTCTTTGCAGGTTGAGCAAAACATCCTCATGAAGGTAGGGCAGCCTTGTGTGGGGAAGATACATAGGTGGTGTAAATACATGCAACTCCCTTGAAATGAGTGACATTCCATTGATTTACACTACTGAGAACCTGGTCCTCTGCTGAATTTATGGTGAGTCTCACAATTTCATGTTATTTTGGGGGCATCTCATGTTCTAGTAAGCAGCTGCTCTCAATTCAGAAATTCTGGCTGTTGAGCATCTGCTACAGGTATGTGTTCTGCCAGCAGACTCCAGAGGCCACTGTTGGCATCCTGAGCTGGTGCCTCCAGACTACACTCTCTTCTGCCCCATCAGAGGCTGCTGTTCTCAGGCTCGCTGCCTTCTTCAGTATTTCTGCTCACCACGCAGCACTTGCAGGGCCCTGGGTGAAGCAGGTGCTAGGCGGGAAGGAGAATGGAAGCAGAAAGTGGGCCCATGGGACCACACAGCACAACCACTTCCAACCCCCTCCCCAAATGAACAATAATAATCTATGGAAACTGGGGGTGGAGTTGGGGCAGGCAGATATATCATCCCAGAGGGCTGTGTCCCAGTCAACCCTCTCTGCAGTCTGTGGAGAACCAGATACTTGCTGGCGCAGATACCCTCCCTTTCCCACTGCTACCGGGCTTCTGTGTAGGGCTGGTGAGAATAGGGAGGAAGGGTTGTGGAGAGGTCAAGAATCATAGGAGCAGGGTGTGGGTTAAAGGCTGCGGCCATTTTAATACATTTGTAAGTATATCTTGTCCTACATACTATACAGCATATTGCCTTAAAACGCTGCTCGGTTAGCACTTTGCTAATGTAATAAGTGTATATTCCATGGTGTCTATGGAGTTGAACTATTGATTTGAAGGTAAAAATCTAGCTGAGCAGCACTTTGATCAGATTTTGGCCTTGGAGTACTTGGTAAATCACTTTCAATTTCTCCACCTTAATTCACAGCAAATAATAGTTCCTTCAGCTTATCTTTGACTAAAATTCAGTGTTTTCTAAAGTACAGACTAAAGAGCTCTGCTTTATAATGTGAACCCTGAGAGAAAGTGTATCCTCCTAAACCCTGGTTCAGACATCATCATCCACAGCAGTCAGGTTTCATTGCAGGGCAGTCTACAATGGACACTGTCCTTACCCTCCAGTTTCTGGTGAGCTGCACCAATAATTTAACCATCCACTTCATGTGGCATATATAGACATCAAAGAGGCTTCTGATTTGGTCAGCAGGTCAGCACTTTGACTGCACTGAAAGGAGTTGGTTTTCCAAATGTGCTGCTAAATCTGGTGTGCGATCTTCACATTGGTACCAATGCGAGACTGAGCATGGGTTCACAGCTTACACCACCTTTCTTCTACACACCTCAGGTGTGTGGCAGGGATACATTGTCACCCTGGCACTATTCTGTTGAGCTACTGACTGGATATTAGGACTTGCGACTCCACATGTTGGACTTAGGGTGACCAGGTGTCCCGATTTTATAGGGACAGTCCCGATTTTCAGGTCTTATTCTTAAATTGGCTCCTATTACCCCCCACCGTCTGTCCCTATTTTTCACACTTGCTGTCTGGTCACCCTAGTTGGACTCAAGGTTGGCCAAGAAGTGTTTACCAACCAAGACTGTGCCAACCACACTACCTTGCTTGTGGAGAAGGCAGAGAATTTCAAGCCCCCACCCTCCAAGGTCTCCAAGATGCTGTCTGCCCTCTTAGCTTGAACATCTCACAGAGGAAGACAAAGGTTCAGAACCTCGGAGCTGGACCGGAACGCCTGGTGCAGGTGGGGTTGAGTACTGTGGAGAGAATTGATGAATTCATCTACCTAGGCTGCAACAGGCAGTCACAGCAAACTGGATGTTCTTCGACAAATAGGTCTCACTGCCTCCTGCATGAAGTTGATATCTTGCTTATGGATGCAAAAACATCTTTGCACTGAGATAAAGTTTAGGATCTATTAAACCTGTGTATTACCTGTGCCGGTATATGGGTCAGAAACCTGGATCCGCTTACAGGCAGACTTGGAGCATCTGGAGGCCTTCCATATATGCTGACAGTACCAAATCCTGACTGTAAAGTGGTCTGACTTTGTGCAAAATGTCACAGTCTCGCAAAGGTCTAGCTTTCCTTCAGTCTCCCAATTTATTCAACAGCAGCATTGTATGCACGTTTCCAGGATGGACAAAAACACATCAGCACACTGTGTTCTCAAATCCTTCATCAGCACCTGCAGGGGTGCGCCCCCTGGCCCTACCTGGTGCCACTCCTGGGGCCACCCCAGAAATTTGTGGATTTGCAGGATTGAGCCATATCTGGGAACTTCACTACATGACACCTGGGGCACTGCTGTCAACCGTGGTCACTCTGGCTGGCTGGTCCTTATTGGACTACATGTTTGATGGATGCCATGAAATCGATGGGGCTACAAAAGTTAATGGGGGCCTGTCATGGGGTACTCACTCATTGCAAGTGGCAGCTCCTCCTGGCTCTCTTTCAGGTCCAATGCCTCCCTTTGCGATCTCTCAATCCGTTCTCCTCTCTCTCACTCCAGGAGCTGCAGCTTCCTCTTTGTGAGTCGGCTTTCCAACCAGATCACTATGTGGTTTCCCCCTTCTGGGGTATAGAGTCTCACTGGACCCACAATCCAGGCAATACCACTCTATCAGTGGCTAGCAGGGGAACCTGGGCCTGTCCACTACTCTGGGTTCCAGCCCAGGGACCATACAATATGCAGCCAATGTCTGCTCAATCCCCAATCTTGCTGCTCTCTCCATGGTCTGCTTCCTACTCTGCCTCCGACAGGCTTTCTTCTCCACCCTTTTCTGTTCTGGCTATGCCTTTCTTTCAGGGCCAGGCTTCCAGGGGTTCTACTCATTCCCAGGGTTCCCTCCTTCTCTCCCTAATGTGCAGAGGGTGGCCACAGACGTTCTCATTGCCCCCTTTCTGTTGCTAGCTTCCTGGCTTTATACTAGCCCAGCCCACAGGGTTCTTAAAAGTTATACACACGTATGAGTGTCTTCAGGATCAGACTATGTTATTTGTGCTGGAACCTTGCCTTCCCACATGGCTAGCAACCTACTGGTACTCTGTAAACAGTCTTCTATTTCCAGTCAGGAGTGGCTCTAACAGTTTTGCTGCCCCAAGCAGTTGCCGATGAATTGCTGCAGCGGCGGGCGAGAATGGGGCAGCAGTCCAAATCCCACGGTAGCAATTCGGCGGCGGGAAGAGTGGCGGACCTGCCACCGAATCGCTGCCGTGGTGGGTGAGAATGGCAGGGCCACCCAGAGGATTCAGGGGACCTGGGGGAAACCAGGATTCAGGGCCCCCCCCCCAAAAGCTCCTCTGCCGGGGCCCTGCCACCGACGCAGGCAGACGTAGCGGGGCCCCTGACGCAGGCAGTCTGAGTCCTGCGGTGGCAAGGGAAGAGCGGCGGACCTGCCACCGAATTGCTGCTGGGGCGGGCGAGAATGGGGCGGCAGTCCGAGTCCTGTGGCGGCAATTCGGCGGCGGGAAGAGCGGACCTACTGCCGAATTGCCGCCGCGGGACTCGGATTGCCACCCCATTCTCGAAGCCGCCCCAAGCACCAGCTTGGAAAGCTGGTGCCTGGAGCCGGCCCTGTTTCCAGTACTTAATTTAGTGTAATGTGTATACATAGTGGGCAAATTCTCTCTCAGATATGTGTATGCAACTGAAATTGACTTCTGTGCACACAGATTGGTAAGACTTGGCTTGTAATATAACGTTTATTTCCCTCTGAAACAAGCATTAAAATGGTTGTTCTTAGAAAAATTCCACAGAATTGGGGAAACAGAATCAGACCAAATGAATACTTGTGCACCTAAGAAATGCATTATTTCGTGAACCTTTGGGGCGTTCTGTCAATGTAAAGTAAGAACGGGGGGATGTTAGCATTTGACCCCTATATTTTTTATATTTAAACTTCTGTAACTTGTGTTTCCACTCCTGCTTGCCTAGATTGACGACATAATGACACTATACAAAGCCTGCAGATATAATGTGTTTTGTTAACTCAGGAGTGGTGTCTACGGGCTCCAGTGAAATGCCAGAACCACTCAGATATCAGATTTACCATAATCAATTCATTCTATATTGTTTCTTGAAGTGATATTTTAGTGATACTGAACCTGTTTCATGTCTACAGCTACAGTTCTTCCCTTTTACCTTGATTCTCTATCTCAGTTTGAGCGAGACAATAAAGATGAGAGATATATTTTTGACAATTCATTGTTATCAAGAATCTAGCTGTGTTGCATTATATAATATAGAATTCCTCTTAACAGAGGTAGATCTAAGTGCTTTCTCTTCAAAATAAAGTCATTTAATTGAATTAACTCTTAGTAATGTACCACACATGTAATACATGTCTGATTGTGGTGCACCTCAGAAAGTATTGCTGAAATGCATCAGGATGGGAAAAGCTGTGAAAGTTTCAGAAGGTACCAGTAAACCTCTGCTCTCTCCTTGTATTCCTTTTAAGACACTGTAATAAGATTCAGCACTGGTTGCTCCAAATCATATTTGAGTGATCACACAGCCCTATGAAAACATTTTAATATGCAATCTTTCAACTTCATATTCAATTCAAATTTTGCATGCTAGTGCCCTATACCCTATAAAACTTTTGAAGTTAGAGATGACAAAGCCTCCCAGAAAGGCCCTTAAAGCTGCCGGACACTTTCTGAAGCCATCTTAAAAGAAAGAGGCAATATTCAGGGAGACCTGCTGGGAATAATTTCTTGATGGGTTATCAGCTGGATCCAAAAGGTATAGGGTTTATTGTGTTTCCCCAGATATAATTTTCATGAGTGGGTTGTGTGTATGTATGTGAACTCTTAATTTTCTTGCTTGAAACAGCCCGATCTGTATGTGCAGCACTTTACTTTTAATCATTGATAGCTTTGAGCTAACTTTGCCCAGTGCTGCATTGGTGTGCAAGAGGGCACAGGGAACCCTACCTCTCATGCAGGGGCCAGGCACAGCTGCAGCCGTTGCACTCCCTTGAGTGCAATGACTGCTGTAATATACCACCAACAATGGTGCTACACTCTCCAAATGGGCAACAAAGGATGGGACCGTGGCCTAGTTCCCGCTATACTGGCAAACGGAACCAGTGTTTCATACAGTTGGGGGAGGGAACACACCCTGCAACTGATGCATCTGAAGAAGTGGGTATTCACCCACGAAAGCTTATGCTCCAATACGTCTGTTAGTCTATAAGGTGCCACAGGACTCTTTGTCGCTTAAACTGATAAGTGATTCTTTAAAATTTTTGTTGCTGCTTAACATGACAAGAACATCAGGCAAAATGTACCTCCATGTTTTCTGCCGAATAAGAACATAAGGCTGGCCAAACTGGCTCAGACTAATGGTCCATCTAGCCCAGTATTCTGTCTTCTGAAACTGGCCAATAACAGTTCCTTCAGAGGGAATGAACAGAACAGGACAATTATCAAGTGATCCATCCCCTGTCATCCAGTCCCAGCTTCTGGCAGTTAAAGGCTTAGGGACACTGAAGAGCATGGGGTTGCATCCCTGACCACCTTGTCTAAAAGCTATTGATGGACCTATCCTTCAGGAATTTATCTCATTCTTTTTTTGAACCCAGTTATTCATTTGGCCTTCAGATCATCTCCAGCAATGAGTTCCAGAGGTTGACTGCGTTTTGTGAAGAAGTACTTCCTTATGTTTGTTTTAAACCTGCTGCCTATTAATTTAATTGGGTGACCTCTGGAACTTGTGGTGATATGAAGGGGTAAATAACACTTCCTTATTTACTTTCTCCACACTATTCATGATTTTATAGACCACTATCATATCCCACTTAGTCATCTCTTTTCTAAACAAAACAATCCCAGTCTTTTTAATCTCTCCTCATATGGAAGCTTTTCCACACCCCTAATCATTTCTCTTACCCTTCTCTATACCTCTTTCAATTCTAATATACCTTTTTTGAGATAGGATGACCAGAACTGCATGCAGTATTCAAGGCATAGGTGTGCCATGGATTTAGATAGTGGCATTATGATGTATTTCTGTTTTACTATCTATCTCTTTCCTAATGGTTCCTAACATTCTGTTAACTTTTTTGACTGCTGCTGCACATTGAGAAGATGTTTTTAGAGAACCAAAATTGTTGTTCTGAGAACCCTGCTTTAGTCTCTTCCACCTTAAGAAAACACTGTTGACCTCACTTGCCTCTCCAGCTACTGCCCCATGTTCCTTTCATCTCACGGAGCACGCTGTTTACAATTACTGTCTGGAGTGAGTCTCCTCCAATTCTGTCTTAAACCCTCTCCAATCTGGAGTCCACACTTTGGCACTGCAATGAAGATTCTATTGCCAATGTCTCTAATGACCTTTTTCTAGCTAAAGCTCAGAACCAGTACTCCATCCTCATCCTCCTTGATTTGTCAGCTCCTCTTGTTTAAATCTTATCCTCCCTGGGGTTCCATGTCCCTGTCCTCTCCTGGTTCTCCTCTTACCTTTTCAATCACTCTTGCAGCATGTCCTCTGGAGGATCTTCATCATCCTCACTCTAACTTTCTGTGGCGGTTCCATAGGGCTCTGGCCTTGGTACCCTTCTCTTCTTCCTCTACCCTTTATCTTTGAGTAATCTCATCAACAAACTCAAATTCAACCACCATAACTGTGCTGACGACCCCCAGATCTACCCCTGTACTCCACACCTGTCTCCTGCTGTCCAAATTAAAATCTCAGCCTGTTTCCTCTGACATCTCTTCGTAGATATCTAGCCACCAACTCTAGCTCAATATGGCTAAAACAGAGGTCTTAATCTTTTTCCCACCCATTTGCAGGCACTCCACACTACCTCCTTTCTCAATAACCATGGACATCACTGCCATCCTGACTGTCACTGAGGCCTGTAATCTGGGTGCCCTCTTCAATTTGGACTTCTCACTAGGTCCTCACATCCAGGCTGTATTAAGTCTTGCACATTCTTTCTGCATAACATCTCTAAGATACAGCCTTTCCCATCCATCCACACTGGTAAAACTCTCATCCGGGTTCTCATCATCTTGTTTCTCAGTTAATGCAACACCCTTTTCTCTGACCTTGACAAATGCAGTCTTGTCCTACTCCTAGCCATTTAGAATGCTGCTGCAAAGATCATTTTCCTAGTCTGTCGCTTTGACCCTATCACCCTTTTCATTGAATCTCTCCACCGGCTCCCCGTTCTCTTCTGCTCAAACATAAGCAACTTCTCTTCAAGGCTCCTCACAGCCTGTCTCTATATTATCTATCAACTCTCATTAAGTATTGAAATGTTGACTCCCGCCTCCAGTCAGCCAGTGGCGCCATCCTCCATCCCCCACTTGCGACATTTTCAAACAAGCATCTTTATACCATCTTCAAAGCATGAGGAGCAGCTTGGGAAGTTCCCCATAAACATCTGCAAAGCTACCTCATTATCCTCCTTCCAATCCCTCCTTAAAACTTGGTGATACCTACCAGAAACATGACAATGAATAGTCTACTAGTATGTTGATACCACTGTCAATCATGCTGACCAATGTGGTTTCACTGTTTCCTTGTATTCCACCTTTGGTCTGTCAGTATCCACCTCTTGTTTCTTGTCTGATATTTAGATTGTAAGATGATTGGGGCAGGGACCAGATTTTTATTCTGTGTTTGTACAGTGTCTAGCACAATGGATTCCTAGTCCATGATTAAGGTTCATAAGCACTAGGTAATACAAATAAATAAGTATTCAGGGAGCTTTTGCTAAGTTTGTGAGAAATTAGTCAAGGAACAAAGGGCTACATTATGACTTTGAGGCACAGCCTATGGTAGGGTGCAGTGTGGAACTACACCATCCGAGCAAGAGTTTCTGGAGGCATTGTACTGCGAGCAGCACACCTCCTGTGGAGCAAAGGAACTCTGTGGCTGCTGCATCACCCTCTGACCAGTTGTAGTCTACAGATCCAGACTAACATGGCTACTCCTCTGATATTTATCAGTTTAAGTGTATCTAGACCAGGCATCGGCAACGTTTGGCATGCGGCTCGCCAAGGTAAGCCCCCTGGCGGGCGGGGCAGGTTTGTTTACTTGCTGCATCCGCCGATTCGGCCGATCGTGGCTCCCACTGGCCGCGGTTTGCCGTTCCCAGCCAATAGGGGCTGCGGGAAACAGTGTGGGCCCGGGGATGTGCTGGCCGCTGCTTCCCTCAGCCCCCATTGGCCAATGGGAGCCACGATTGGCCAAACTGGCGGATGCGGCAAGTAAACAAACCGTCCTGGCCCGCTAGGGGGCTTACCATGGTGAGCCGCATGCCGAAGGTTGCCGATGCCTGATCTAGACATCTGGTGTACTACATAAAATTCCCTAATGCCCTGCATACAAGTAAACATAAAACAGGATACTCATTGAAAAGACAGATCAGATGCACATTAAAATATACCATTTAAATGCTTGATAGAATTTTTCTGATAGCTATCAAAATGAATGGGATTTCTTGTCTCAGTCCTGAAAAGGAACTCTTAAGAAACCAGATTTGTGAGACTGAACTGAAGAAAGAGAGCACTGAAAAATCTTATCTCAGATCCGTTTTGAAAAAAACTGCTCAATTTCTAGTTTCCTCCTTGTCACTTAATTATTATCATCTCCTAAAATTATCCATGTCATCTTTTCTGATATGGACTCTCTGTTCATCTATGCATACTCACTTATATTCTGATTTTCAGTGCTTCATATTCTTTAGATTATGATTATTAAGGAAAGCACCCTTTTCAGTTTTGTTCAAAATTTCCACATCTCCTATAGGGTTTTCAAACACTCAGAGATGGAGTCTTGAGACTGATAAAATAGGAGCCCTTGTTTTGATTTAGGCTATTAATATACAGGACAATATTGTAAATCAATGCAAAACTTAATCCATTACTAACAATATTTACACAGCTTAAAGGAACTCTACCAGAGCTGGCATGCACAACATTTACCCTACTTATTTTCCCTTTTGTTTGCAAGCATTTCTATACACACCATTATTCCAGAAGCAAAAGCTTCCATGCTCTTTTCCTCCCTAAAACAAAAACAATGCCAGCTGCAACTCACAATTTGTCAGCAGAGCGAGGCCCATTTGCTTTGTTGGCATAGTGACCCAGAGGATGTAGGATGCTCCCTTACTTCCTTTCATGGGCTATCTGTAACACAGGTTATAGGTCACTCGTTAGTCCCCCTCCCACACAGATGAATGGGCAGGAAATGGGTGGAGACTTAATTCTGTCCCCTCTACATCAATGTGCTGGCTAGTACAGCTGAGGTGGCATGGAGGAAGCAGTAATCTGCACTAGGTACAGGGTTGGTACAGATTACTTTCCCAGAGGAGTAGGGTGACCACACATCCCGTTTTGAAAGGGACAGTCCCATATGTAAGCCCTCCTGCAGATGGCCCGACTTTCCTAAAAATGGGCATATTGTCCCGTATTTTATTGCTTTCCCCCGCCCTCCCTCCCCGTCATTTGTAGCGGGTCCTGTTGCTAGCCGGATCCCTTCTCACCAGCCACCTGCCCACCAGCTGTGAGTGGGGTGGGGGGCCAGTGGCCGACGATGGGGGTGGATGTGCAAGGCTGGTGTCCAGGCAAAGCTGCAGCATGCAGGGCTGGCCGCTCCCCCTGCTGCTCCACCAGCGCAGCCCCCTCGCTGCATGCCATCTCTCGGCCAGCAGGGCCCCATCCCGTTTCCGGCCGGCACTGACTGTGCGCTGCAAGCTGTGGTGGCTGGTGAGTGCGGACTGGCTATGTGTCGCCTCTGCTGCCCACCCAGCAGCCCTTTACGTGCTCCCCACCTCACTGTCCTCTCCCTGCTTTGCCCCTTCACCTTCCCTCCCCAGCCCTGCTGCTCCTCCATATCCCCTCAGTCAGGGCGCCTCCCACTCCCAGTGCTGTGCGGAGAACCAGCCCCTGGTCAGAGCGCTCAGCTCACCAACAGCCTGGCAGGCAGGCTCCTTCCTTCCCCCACTGCCTCTGGCTGGGGTGGTGACCCAGGAAAGCCCAAGACCTTCTGGCCTGGGGTGCTGTCCAGGAGGAGCTGAGCACTGCATGTGCCAAAGTCCCGCACAGCGCTGGCACAGGGAAGCCTCTCTGCCCATCAGCTAAGCTCTGGATTGGCGGTGTGGGGGGAAGCAATTTCCAGCCTGTTTGTGCCCTGACCCTGCAGGCTCCACAACAGCCCCCTGGACAGGGGCTTAGCACCCTTTTCATCCGCCTCCCTCTCCCCTCCCACTGAGTCCTGCCCCCAGGGAGCACGGGGCTGGTCTGTTCCCTAGGCGTCCTCCCCTGCTCAGTGGCGTAGCCAGGTTTAGAGCACAGGGGAAGTGGTGGCGCTATAAAAAGGCGCCTCCCCGCTCCCCCTGTACTCACCCAGTGGCGCTTTAAAGGGCCCGGGGCTCCAGCTGCTGCGGAGCCCTTGGGCCTTTTAAATCCCCGCCCGAGCCCGGCTCCGGCAGCGGGGCTGGGGGGGCGCTTTAAAGGGCCCGCGGCTCCCCGCAGCGGCAGGAGCCGCCGGCCTTTTAAAGCGCCCCCCTCCTCCAGCCCAGCTCCGGCAGTGGGGCTGGGGGGGGCACTTTAAAGGGCCAGTGGCTCCCCGCAGCCGGCCTTTTAAAGGGCCGCCCCCCCAGCCCAGCTCCGGCAGCAGGGCTGGGGTGGGGGCGCTTTAAAGGGCCAGCGGCTCCCCGCAGCGGTAGGCACCACCGGCTTTTTAAAGCGCCCCCCCCCGCCCAGCCCCGCTGCCGGAGCAGAGCTGGGGTGGGGGCGCTTTAAAGGGCCAGCGGCTCCCCGCAGCGGCAGGAGCCACCGGCCTTTTAAAGCGTCGCCCCCCCAGCCCCGTTGCCGGAGCAGAGCTGGGGTGGGGGCGCTTTAAAGGGCCAGTGGCTCCCCGCAGCGGCAGGAGCCGCCGGCTTTTTAAAGCGCCCCCCCGCCCCGCTCTGCTCCGGCAGCGGGGCTGGGGGGGGCGCTTTAAAGGGCCAGCGGCTCCCCGCAGCGGCAGGCCCTTTAAAGCGCCCCTCGAGCCCGGCTCCCGCAGCCGGGCTCATGCGGCGCCTTAGCACCGCTTCTCCTCACAGGGGGAGCAGCCACTCCCCCTGCTCCCCCCTTGGCTACGCTACTGCCCCTGCTGAGCCATCTCTCTGGCTGGGTTCTCTGAAGCCCTTGCAGTCAGGTTCCCTGGGCTCTGCATCCTTAGGGCTTAACCCCTTCCTGCCCATGCTGTAGCTGCAGGACAGGAGATGGCTGGGTTATGTCAGTGGCCAACAGCAGCCTGGAGCTGTTAGCCACTGTCTTTCAACACTCTGCATGCAAGAAGGGACAAGCTGCTTCTAGCCATGGGGTGGGGGTGGGGGAAATGAGCTCTGCAAAGACATGGGCCAAGTCATCCCTTCCCCGCTCCTCCTCCCCTGCAGCTGGAAGCAGCTCCCATTCCTTCCCTCCCACACAGTGCTGAAAGGCTGCTGCTGGCCACATTGAGGTGTGAACCCTGGCAGAAATCTGGGGAGGGGGCGTACAGGACTCTGCATCCCCCCTCAACATGTTGCCTTGGGAAGACGCGGCGCCAGGTGCCAGAAGAGACGGATCCATCCCAGGGGCCCAACCAGGCATGGAGAGGAGAGAGCACTGGGAAGGGTCGGTCTGTCACCCCCACATGTGAGAGAGGTGTATGGGAGTGTGTGTGTGTCACCTCCCCTCATGTGTTTGTGGGGTGGGGGGTCGGGGTGTGTGTGTCACCCCTCCCCATGTGAACCCTAAAACCTTAAAGATAAGAAGGTAAATAAAAAGAATCCAACTACGCAGTATTTCTTTTTAACGGGCTCAGTCAACTTGATGTTAATTTGAACGTTTGTACTGTGTAGTTCTGATTGATTGCCGTTGAACTCGCTTGAATACAAGTAATTTTACCAGGTGTCCCATATTCAGCATAGGGAAATATGCTCACCCTACAGAGGAGCAAGGAGAAAACCACGGGCTCAGTGCAACTATGGGCTTTTGGTAACTCCACAACTGAACCCTCAACGTTTTAATCCACTCTAGCTTTCAGACACCATGGAAAAAACAAGTGGATACTGTTCTAATATGCATGCATGAATACCATGCCTTTAAGTGTTTAAACTTAAAAATATTTGGGCCTGATTTTTCTTCTGCATGTTTCTCTTTCTTTGATGGATACTATGAAACTAGCCCAGTTTCAACTTTTTTTTTTTTTTTTGGTCAGCCATTTGAATTAGATGAGCACAAAATTTAAATAGGAACACCATTTCTCCCTTGATCCCCACATGTCCATAACTCTAAAAGACCTGAACCTGTTTGCTCAAGATTTCCAGGAAACAAACAAGCAAAATCTCTTTTACTCTCAGATCACAACCCTGTGGGAATCTCTTTGGAAAGCTTGTGATCAGCCTCAACAGCATGTCTAGAAATCGTATCTCACTCTTAATTATAATACTCACTACCTGCAAATGTAATAATTATTAGGCTCGACATGGTGGTAGGAATGCAGATTACTGCTGAAAAATAAAGCAGATTTCCTAAACAAAGGAAAACAATGCTGTAAGCTTTCTCATGTCATCCTGTTGGAGTTTGTTATATTACAAAGATCTTCATATATGCAGTATATACATGCTGACAGTCTTGAGTGTTTAAACATGGCCAAATTATTCCTCACTATCCTCTGGAGATGCCATGGGAATACAGCATGAACCTCTTTTTGTTTAGTGCTTGTTTAAGCCTCAGTCAATATTAATTTCCATCCTTTGAGTTTAATGAGCAAAAATTGAATGATGATAATTACTGTATTTTCAATACCTGAACCCTTGAGACTAAACAGTAGCATTCAGTTAAAGAGGAATGAGACTCTGGTATTGCCTTGTTAACTAGCTCAAATACAGTCCAGTTAATGAAGTGTTTATAAGGTTCCTTTATGCTTCTGGGATGATTGAGCAGTTGCAAAGTGCAGCAACAGGCAGTAAAGTCTATTAAGCAGGAGAGAATCTTTATCAATACTAGTGAACACAAGGTCCTGTAAGCCAAAAGAGTAACACACATACATTTCCCCTGCTTGGGAATGAATCCAGCTCGGTCTTCCCCCAAGCAATCTCCTCCTCCTGTCTCTCCAGCACCCTTCATATAATCCTTTCCTGGAAAATCTGTGCAAGGTGAGGGGGGAAGGGGAACTGGAGTTAATCCCTTGTGTAGCAGGGATGAAGCAATGTCCCTGGACCCTGTAACAAATCCTTAACTCTCAAGCATTATATACAGAGCTCGTATTGTTATCACTAATTGAATAGGATTCCCCAGCTTCATGCTTTAAAATCTCAGTTGCAGTAGCTCAGCCAATTAGGATGATTATTTGGTCTCCAGGAAAGAGACCAGATGAGATGTTAGATTTGTCAGGAGGAAAATAGAAGGAGCTGCTTTTTAACAAATGGCAAGCCACATGGGAAAGTTTTAACGAGGAACAAAACTTGTAGAGGGTGGCTTCTGACAAGGTTGATTTGTTACTCTATTCCTCACTGGTGGGTTAAAAGAACCCCCAGACCCAACCCAAATCATCTAGTAATATTTTTCTGGTTTCCCTGGGTCAGAAGCACAGTGCAAGCAGAAGCTGAGTATATTCTGATCTATTTTAGCTTGGTATGAATTTCTAAAGTAAAATAACAAGGAGTCCTTGTAGCACCTTAGAGACTAACAAATTTATTTGGGCATAAGCTTTTGTGGGCTATAACCCACTTCATCAGATGCATGGAGTGAAAAATACAGTAAACATATATATAAATATACAGCACGTGAAAAGTTGCCTTACCAAATGAGGGGTCAGTGCTAACGAGGCCAATTCAATCAGGGTGGATGTGGCCCATTCCCAACAGTTGAAAAGAAGGTGTGAATATTAACAGAGAGAAAATTACTTTTTGTAGTGATCCGGTCACTCCCAGTCTTTATTCAGGTCTAATTTGATGGTGTCAAGTTTGCAAACTAATTCCAGTTCTGCAGTTTCTCGTTGAAATCTGTTTTTAAAGTTTTTTTTGTTGAAGAATGGCCACTTTTAAGTCTGTTATTGAGTGTCCAGGGAGATTGAAGTGCTCTCCTACTGGTTTTTGAATGTTACAGTTCTTGATGTCTGATTTGTGTCCATTTATTCTTTTGCGTAGAGACTGTCTGGTTTGGCCAATGTTCATGGCAGAGGGGCACATGATGGCATATCTCACATTGGTAGATGTGTAGGTTAACGTGTTCCTGATGGTGTGGCTGATGTGGTTAGTCCTATGATTTTCACTCCATGCATCTGATGAAGTGGGTTATAGCCCACGAAAGCTTTGCCCAAATAAATGTTAGTTTCTAAGGTGCCACAAGGACTCGTTGTTTTTGCTGATACAGACGAACACGACTACCCCTCTAAAGTAAACTAGTAGCTCAGATGTGTCAAACAGATCTTCCTTCCCTCCTTTCTCTCCTACATCCAGTTAATGACTTAAGATACAGTAATCAGGAATTTGAGTTTGTCAGTTATTGAAATGTACAAAATCATATTGGTTTTTTTTTTAAATAAAGCCTGCCTTTTGTAAAGGGATAAAATCGTTTGTGTCCATAAATGTTATCAATTCACGTCCATAACAATAGCAAATTGCCTAGTCACACAGACCAAACAGACTATCTAGTCCAATACTCTGGGCCTGAGAGTGGGCTGCTGCTACATGCTTCAGAGGAAAGCATAAAACCCTTATAACACACCTTGCTGAACTCTACTGGACACCTGCTTTAACAACACTATTTAACATCTCTTCTTGACTACTGATCAGAGGTGATCTTGTGATTATGGTCCTGCACTGGAATGGTTAAGATCTGGATTTTTGATTCCTGCCCCGACAGACATCCTCTTTACTTACCCTTCTTTTTTGCAGAAGCATCTTCCACACCTGAGTTTGCTGTATGTAAAATAAAGATGTATGTGTGCAAACAGTATTTGTGTGTGCATGCAGGGTTATTAGATATCTATCGTGGACTTTTCAAAAGCATTCAGCATTGGGCCTAACTTTTCTCCAATGAAAGGCAATGGGAAAACTCCCATTGACTTCCTGTGGAGCAGACGTAGGCAAGTACTGAGCCCTTTGAAAATCTCACCGCTAATGCCTTGAAATCTGTGGGGGAAATTAGTGGTATTAGTGGTATTTGCATAGAGTAAACCACAAAGCTACAAATAAGCTGCAAGAAAATGTAGAACTATTAAAATGTAGAAAACAGTAATATTATTACTTTGAAAAAAAGGGGAATTAATTACTCATTCCAGATATTTGAATCCTTCAGTGGATTATAACTGGAAAATGAATAGCATGTAAAAAACTAAACAGAATCCATATTTGTGTGTGCAAACCGTATTTGTGTGTGCATGCCGCAGGGTTATTAGGGTTATTGGTATAGAGACCAATTATTATTTGTAGTTTTGGTGGGGGCAGCCTTTGCCACCTTGCTAATATCAAATAATTTTTATATTTTATATTAAATTTTATAAAAATGTCTAGCGCCAAGGATAGAGGCTTGAACTGTAAATCTAAATAGCGTAAAAGAAATTCAAAGAATAATCTGAAACCACCTGGGTTTTAAACATGGTTTATTAGAGAACAAGAGAGGAAATCCTATGTAGTTGAACCTGGCAAGGAGTAATGTGGATGGTCACAAACTGTGCAATTACATTGCACAAGAAGATGCTTACAACTCTTGGCTTTAGTGTCAGAATCACCCAGCCTATTTTCCTATCAGTCTTTTGCAAACTGCCTGCATAATAGTCAAATGACAGTGTCTTCCTGGTCCTCTGGGCTCAGATATGCTTTCCTTTTCCCTTCCTTTCTCCTCCGGCCTTCACTCTTCATGTAGCCCGCCTCATTTGTGAAGGACTCTACCCCTCTACCCTTTTGAGGTTGTTTACATTGCCCACCTAGTCTGGCTAGCCTAAACTTGAATGGTCATTTTTTCTCCTTCCTCTGTAGAGTCTTCAGACCATTCCCTGGGTATCTTTTGTTCTCTCAGTTAAACTATTTCCATTGGAACAGAGGAATTGCCAGATCAGATGGGTCCATCTAGTGCTGTATCCTGTCTCTTTCAATGGGCAGTACCAAATGCTTCAGAGGAAAGAGGAAGAAATCCCAGTAGACTATTATAGAATCACCTCTTTATAGAGGACATTTGTTCCTAACCCATGAAGTCAGTGGCATGTCCTGAAGCATGAGGGCTGTATCCCTATTTTTGAAATTCTATATATTGTATCCCATGTAACCTGACTGTAGATGTTCATTTAATCCATACCAATGTCAAAATCATTTTCATCTCTTGGATTCAATGCTCACTTGTGATAGAATAATTCCGTTCTCCCTTTCCATCTTATTCTATTGTTCTCTGAGATCTCAATATACAACCATAATCATTCACATGTCTGGATCATTCAGCTATTTTAGGTCATTGCTCCCTTCAGAAGAACTGAGTTATACAGCCTAATACAGTATGGAATTATTACTTGCGGCAGCATAACATTTTTCATTTTTCTATCAAATAGGAATTCTTGACATGAAAACTTGTCTATATGCTCTATTATACATATAACAACATGGCCAATCCTGCTGTCTTTGTTCAGTCAAAGCCCCCATTGAAATCATTGGGAGTTTTGCTTGAGTAAAGAATGCAGGCTTTTACACAGATATATTAAAAGCTTTTTCTTTCTAAGGAGGATGAAGGAACATTTTGCCATGGCTTTGGCCATTTAATGGTTTAGAGATTTTGCAAAGGAAAAAACTAGGACATTTGAATTGCATAAGTTGGGTCTATTGTATGAAAAATACTGTCTTGTCAATATCTGTATTTTTGATCCCTGTTTAGATGAAGCAGAAACTAGAGAAAATTGACAAGGAGTACCAGGTTGGACTGTAGCTGATTTGACAAAAGATATCATGGTGAGAGTATTTTATATAGCTTGAAGAATATTGCTGGTGGTGATAAATGGCTTAGAGACATTGTTCATCACTGAATAAGACAAACTGAAACACTACCCGGGAAGCACAGATATGGCTATGATAGAAAATACATTACAAAATAAAAGAGTTTTATAACAACAAGAGAAGCACATATCATTGAAAAGATGAAAAGGAAACATGGCAGTTAATACAAAAGATACTAAAAGGAAAAGGACAGAAAAAATCCCACCTAGAATTAAAAATAGCTGGAAACTGAACAGCAAAGATAATATGCACAAGAGTAGCTAATAAAGCAAATGAAAAAGAAATGCAGTGTAGGCATGAAGAGACCTTCCAAAGCAGGAGGTGGTATAGGGAAAAAGTATCATGAACTGACAGGAACTGCTTCGGATGGTGATAGTTGGAGTCAATTTCAGCTCATCTGAACATCTCACTCTATATCATGTTTCATTGTTACTGTTCAGAATGCTAAGAAATGATACGGGAAGAGAGATTTTTTTCCTGTTCATTTCTTAACAGCTCTTTGCTTACTCTGAAGCCTTGAGGGAATTGACAGACTTTTTGGCAGAAATTCAGCCATTCAGCCGCTGTGTACAGCAGGGGTAATGCACTTGTGTTCTAAGCTATTACACAAGCTCATGAAGCTGTGGAGATGGTTTTTGTTTTTGAATAATTCACTCTAGCTTCATGGGTAATAATTTACTTTTGCTTGTTTTCAAAAGTGGAAATCAGTGATTTCTAATGGGAAATCTTTTCTGCCAGTCCACACAAATAAATTAAAACAGCCATTTAATTTAGAATTGCTTCTACAGGATATTACTTTTTTTTTTCTGTCATGTGTATTTAAATTTGCCATAGGCAAGAGTCGTGATGCTTGTGCTCTCAGCTGAATCAATGCAAAACTGATACACTGCCTTTAGGATATTTAACTCTTCCCCATTGAAACATTGCTTTAGTCTTGTTCAAGCCAGTGATTCCATGCAGGGAGACTCAGGTATGGTGCATACCTGCATGTATTTCTGCAGCAATCATGATTCCACATTGCTGCCTCACTGTCACACCTTTTCAGTGAGTAGCTGTCTCAGGCCAGGTCTACACTGGGGGCGGGGGTCGATGTAAGGTACGCAACTTCAGCTACGTGAATAACGTAGCTGAAGTCGACGTACCTCACTCAACTTACCACACCGTGTGGACGCCGCAAAGTTGACTGCCGCTGCTCTCCCATCGACTCCGCTTCCACCTCTTGCCAAGGTGGATTACTGGAGTCGACAGCAGAGTGATTGGGGATCGATGTATCGCGTCTACACTAGACGTGAAAAATCAATCCCCGAAAGATCGATCGCTACCCGCAGTTTCAACGGGATGCAGGAAGAGCAGAGGCTCCTAGTCAGTCAGCAAGTTATAGCCTACAGTTTTTGAATCCAGTCTCCTTTAAGTCTGAGGAGCTGAACATGGCTGCTGGAATCATGCCTCCAACCTGCTAGGAACCTTTCCACCCGGCCTCCCTGTAATCTGGAAGGGAGAATTGTTTAGTCAGGTGTGTTGTATGTTTTCTCTGTTGAATGGGGTTACACTGTGTTACTAAGGTCTTGTCTTGTATAGTTTCTCACTTGTTATACTAGTCAGTCACCGTCTCTTCTTCTTTGTGTATGTTTTTTGCTGCCCCAAGCACGGCAGTCGGGCGGCTTTTGGCGGCATGCCTGCAGGCAGTCCACCGGTCCTGTGCCTTTGGCATGCTCGCCGCCAAATTACTGCCGAAGGCTGCCTGACTGCCGCCCCTGGTCGGAAGGTTAAATTGTTATGATTTTATGCTGAAAATCGGTAGTGGGAGTAGGGGATGTGACCATTGTTTTCCGGTTTGTCAACCTGGGAGAAAGGAGATGATTTCAACACACAGAATGTTAGGAAAACCCATCGGCAGGTGCTGCTCGTCACTGGCAGCTCCAACGCTCATTGTGGGAGTATTATCCGAGTCATGATTTGGGTGAGATTGTCAAGCACACCCAGGACCATACATAGGATTTTAAGGCCCCCCTGGGTTGATGCTTAATTTGGCTCAAGGGATTGCTACTAGTCAATGACATGATGACAGCTGCTCTAAGATGCTTTGCTGCGAGGATTAGTCATATTCATTGGCTGTGTAGTCTGAGTTGCTTCAGTAGTTGTGTGGCCTTTACACCATTTTGTTTTAGATTGGTCTGCTCTCCTCCCTTAGGAGCTAATAAGGCTTTTCAGTGTCATAACATCATTCTCCTAAGCACTGATTTGGAGTCCTTGTAGGAACTCCATCAATAGGTACAGTAATATATAGGTTATTAAAAAGTCTTACTTGGATATACTTGAATCTCTGAGGGGGTGCTTACCTGGTAGAACTGTTCAGAAGATTTTCAAATAAAGTGAATCTGGCAAATATTTTATGCAAACATAAATTTAAAGGGTTATTGAAACTTGTTCATTCCTGTGGGTCTTGTAATGCTGTGACATGGAGTCAGAGAAAGAGATGAACAATTGGCTAAAACTTATCTGTAATTGCATAGCCCATCTTAACTTAGTCACACATTCTAAATACTGCTGGCTACTGAATTGTATACCCTGCTATGGTCCTATCAAGATGTTAGGATCATTTTGACTTTTTCTGTAAAAAGCAGATTCCACAAAGATAACCCCATAGGTGGAGAAATCTAATACTCGTTCCAAAAAACAAGCCAACAACAACACAAAATGAAGTGTGGGGGCAACCCTCTTTTCATTCTATACTACCTCAGTGCACAGTAGAGGAACTGAAAAAAAATCAAGTTCAAAGTCTGCCCACTTGTTTGTTCCAGTCCCTGGAGGAAGCTATGCTTTGTGAGCATGGTATAGAAATCTAGTATTACCCATCATGACTTGAGCCAGGTCTGCTCCTAGCCTAATTTATGCCCTTGACACAGATGAAAGCCTCTTGCAAGTTACATCCTCCTTCAGTCTAGTTTAGATGCAGTGCTGTATTTTTGTTTCACAGTTGATGCAGAGAACTAAACATGACAGCTCTTGGTGCCTGCACAGAAGAACAGCCCTGGTGTTGCTGCAAGGATGTATCTTGTACTCTGCTTTTATTTTTGTGGTGAAAAAAGGTATTATAGGAGATATTAAAATATGCATTATTTTCAGCACTTACAACATGGTGAGAACATGTTAAATGCAGTAATATTTATTGTACTCTCAATTGCTTATAAGTTTGCATAAGCAGTGTAAAAATGTAGCTATAAAGACATTTATTCACACATTAACAGATAGTCCCTTGAGAATATTTTAAGCAAATATCCTCTGCCTCTCAAAACAGCATCCAAATAGGCTGTTTATTTGTCTTAAGGACTTTTAAAAACTCAACAATTAAACGATCCATCTGTTCCCCAAGTCCTTCTATTTACCATTTGACAATACAGTTTTTAAAAGGCAGTTTTCCTAAACTGAACAGTGTGTGTCTGTGTGTGTGTGTGCGTGTGATCTCTAATCATAGAATCATAGAATCTCAGGGTTGGAAGGGACCTCAGGAGGTCATCTAGTCCAACCCCCTGCTCAAAGTAGGACCAACCCCAATTAGATCATCCCAGCCAGGGCTTTGTCAAGCCTGACCTTAAAAACCTCTAAGGAAGGAGATTCCACCACCTCCCTAGGTAACCCATTCCAGTGCTTCACCACCCTACTAGTGAAAAAGTTTTTCCTAATATCCAACCTAAACCTCCCCCTCTGCAACTTGAGACCATTACTCCTTGTTCTGTCATCTTCTACCACTGAGAACAGTCTAGATCCATCCTCTTTGGAACCCCCTTTCAGGTAGTTGAAAGCAGCTATCAAATCCCCCCTCATTCTTCTCTTCTGCAGGCTAAACAATGCCAGTTCCCTCAGCCTCTCCTCATAAGTCATGTGCTCCAGCCCCCTAATCATTTTTGTTGCCCTCCGTTGGACTCTTTCCAATTTATCCACATCCTTCTTGTAGTGTGGGGCCCAAAACTGGACACAGTACTCCAAATGAGGCCTCACCAGTGCCGAATAGAGGGGAATAATCACGTCCCTCGATCTGCTGGAAATGCCCCTACTTATATAGCCCAAAATGCCGTTAGCCTTCTTGGCAACAAGGGCACACTGTTGACTCATATTCAGCTTTTCGTCCACCGTAACCCCTAGGTCCTTTTCTGCAGAACTGCTGCCCAGCCATTTGGTCCCTAGTCTGTAGCAGTGCATGGGATTCTTCCGTCCTAAGTGCAGGACTCTGCACTTGTCCTTGTTGAACCTCATCAGATTTCTTTTGGCCCAATCCTCTAATTTGTCTAGGTCCCTCTGTATCCTGTCCCTACCCTCCAGCGTATCAACCACTCCTCCCAGTTTAGTGTCATCTGCAAACTTGCTAAGGGTGCAGTCCACACCATCCTCCAGATCGTTGATGAAGATATTGAACAAAACCCGCCCCAGCACCGACCCTTGGGGCACTCCACTTGATACCGGCTGCCAACTAGACATGGAGCCATTGATCACTACCCGTTGAGCACGACCATCCAGCCAGTTTTCTATCCACCTTACCGTCCATTCATCCAGCCCATACTTCCTTAACTTGCTGGCAAGAACACTGTGGGAGACTGTATCAAAAGCTTTGCTAAAGTCAAGAAATAGCACATCCACTGCTTTTCCCTCATCCACAGAGCCAGTTATCTCATCATAGAAGGCAATTAGGTTAGTCAGGCATGACTTGCCCTTGGTGAATCCATGCTGACTGTTCCTGATCACTTTCCCCTCCTTTAAGTGGTTCAGAATTGATTCCTTGAGGACCTGTTCCATGATTTTTCCAGGGACTGAGGTGAGACTGACTGGCCTGTAGTTCCCCGGATCTTCCTTCTTCCCTTTTTTTAAAGATGGGCACTACATTAGCTTTTTTCAAGTCATCCGGGACCTCCCCCGATTGCCATGATTTGTCAAAGATAATGGCCAATGGCTCTGCAATCACATCGGCCAACTCCTTTAGCACCCTCGGATGCAGTGCATCTGGCCCCATGGACTTGTGTTCGTCCAGCTTTTCTAAATAGTCCCGAACTACTTCTTTCTCGACAGAGGGCTGGTCACCTCCTCCCCATACCGTGCTGCGGAGTGCAGCCGCCTGGGAGCTGACCTTGTCTGTGAAGACAGAGGCAAAAAAAAGCATTGAGTACACTAGCTTTCTCCACATCCTCTGTCACTAGGTTCCCTCTCTCATTCAGCAAGGGGCCCACACTTTCCTTGACTTTCTTCTTGTTGCTCACGTACCTGTGGGCTGGTCTACACTACCTGCCGATTCGGCGGGTAGCAATTGATCTTTCGGGGATCGATTTTTCATGTCTAGTGTAGACGCGATAAATCGATCCCCGATCGCTCTCCCTTTGACTCTGGTAATCCACCCCGACGAGAGGCGGAAGTGGAGTTGACGGGGGAGCGGTGGCAGTCGACATTGCGGCGTCCTCACGGCGAGGTAATTCGAGCGAGGTACGTCGACTTCAGCTACGTTATTCACGTAGCTGAAGTTGCGTACCTTACATCGACCCCCGCCCCTAGTGTAGACTTGGCCTAAACTGCTATGGGGAAGGAACAGAGTAGGAAAAAAGCAATACATTGTAATACAGGATCAAATTCAATCCTGGTGTAAGCTTGAAGTCAACAGAGTTGCATCTACTTATTGTGCACTAGGTCAAAAATTGTCTGTCTACACCTTGTGGGAAAAATACAAGTTTAAAATACTCCTAGCTAGATGATCATTCCAAAGCATAGATACAGCTTACAGTCAGCGATCAGAATGAATGGCCTTAAAATCTGTGAATCTCTGTCTGTATTTGAAAGACTAGCTTTTGGACATGTTTTGGATTTGGTATTCTGCAGAGTTTCCTGGATTTCAATATCACACAGGAAATGGACAGTATTGCTAGCAGTGTGTGTGTGGAATGGGTCTTCAGTCTACAACAGTAACAAGATTTGATAATGTTAAAAATGTATGCAGACCAGAATGTGTGATTAAGGATAATTTATAGTTTTCATTAGATGGAGCTACGTTATTCTTGAAACTAAGTGCTGTATAATTAATGGAAACTCATGATTGTTATTAATTACACATTTCTAAAATGGCTTTCATTTTACCCTGTCATCCATTTCCCATAGCAAAATGATCTGTTCTAACTTTAACATTCTGAACTTTACTTTCCTCTTAAATTGTATCACGATTTTCCTCCGGGCCATAGGATTTCTGGCAAGCATTGCTTTCATTTAACACTAACCATCATTTGAGTCTTCATTATAGTGTCTAAAACTGTTGTTTTTTTTTTTAACCTCACTTTTTTCCTTTGACAAGGTGGCAGTATCTTTGGGTTGTTGAAGCTAATTTATGTCTATCCTTTCATTGCCTATTATAATTATTAGACCATTTATTTGTGCAATAGTACAATAGGGAATATTATCTGAACTCAACATCTTAGCATTTTCTGTTTACCCACAAATTAACTTTATTAATTAATGCTTCCTCCAGGAATTTTTATTACATAGGCAGGCAACGTTTTTGAACCATATTAATTAATTGCTTGAAATTATTTCATTGTAATTGACTCATCAGAAGATCTCTCTCCAGAAATCAATCCGTATAACAGATATAGAGACTGAACTGCTTTGTAATCACAGATGGCAGGACAGATGTTAGGAATGTATTGCAATTTTATGAAAACATCAGTACTCTGGAACACATGCATTATCTTCAATGCACACTGAAGATACTCAGTAAAGTTACATGGCATTAGTCAAGTTCTGGTTTCAGTTACCCTTTATGGATATAACTAGGAGAAGAATTTGCCCCAATATTTCTTCCTTGAACTCTTGTACAGAAACTTTCAAACATGGGAAGCTAGCGAAAAAAGAAGAAAAAGTGCTGTTTAAGTGGGAAAGAAACTAGACAGATTAAGAATATAATGATAAAAAGAAATGGAAAGCGAATATTGAGATAGCATCCCGGTCAGTATACTTGCTGCTACTACCATTTTTGGTGTTTCTGTGCATAAATTACTGGTCAAGCCTTACTTCACTTTCTGCCAAACTTTTCTAATTCCATCTTTTCTTTTTGTAAAGCCCTGCACTGTCATTTTCTGGAGTCCCATAATAACGTGGCCAGATTACTCTCTTGCTCTAGGAAGCAGCAACATATCACCTCCCCACCTCAGTCCTGTCATCTTCACCGGTTTCCTATAGAGCTCTGAATCCTAGTTAAAATTGCTCTTCTGAATTCTTCATGGATTAGCATCTTGCCTCTTTGACTTTAATCTAACCCACTTACTCAGCTCATCCAATTAGGACCTCTACTCTGTCTCCGTCAGTGACTCACCATCACTCTAACTTGTGCCGAGCCATCAGGAACTCTCTCCACTTTTCAGCCAAGTGGCTGAGTGACTTATCTTGCCCCTTTTGCACTCTGCCCTAGCAGTAAGGAAAGAGGAGCAAGTAGAGAGTAGGTTCTGAAAAGAAAAACCAGAGGGTCTCAGAGCTGAGATGTGATTACGGAAAGAGTTTTATAGAAACATGAAAGTGAGGACAAAGGGTCTGAATTTGAAAGTGAACTGAGTTGCCCAAGGAGCTGGATGTCATGGCTGAAGTTGTAGGATAGGGTAGCAGTTTCCAGCAGCAGAATTTTGGGTAGTTTGCATGAGTCGGAGACAAGATGAAAAATCCAATGGTTTTAGGTGTACGAACAGAGGAAGGGGTGGATTTTAGTGCTGGTATAGAGGAAGAAGTACAGGATTTAGTGGAAGCTTAGAGGAGACAGATTGGAGTCTTAACTCCATGGATGAGAAAGAAGGAGCCTGGTGGGAATTGTCAATTAAATTAAACGTGGAGACGCATTTGGACAAGTTCATCCCTGGTGTAATTTCATGGAATTCAAAATAATTATACCAGAGATGAACCTGGTTTGTTTAGTTTGAGAAAGCAGCGAGACATCAGGCGGTAAGATCAGAGAGATAAACAGGGTAATTTCAAAATTTGTTTCAAGTATATTAGAGAAAAGAAATGGAAAGTGTGTCACTTTTGCTATGTCTTAGGATAGATATAGACAAACAAAAGGTAAATATTGTTTTAATGGTTAGCTTTGGTATTTGAATTACTAACAATTATTTTAAAACACTGCCATATTTCTTTTCCTCTCTTTTCTTCTTCTGTGGCAATAGTAACTTATTATGATTGCTTTCCAAGGAGGCCTTGAAAACTCACTCTCCTGCTTATTTTGCTTCTTATATCAATTGCGTCAGCAGGCTTGAACCCAGACAGCAGATTAAAAATAAAATCAGTAGATAAATATTCAGACTCCCTGCACAAACTTAAGACAATCTTCTATTACATTTTATCCCTATATGTTTATTATTAGTAGTATATATGCAATTGCCAAAAGTATGCTAAAGGCTTTACAGAACAAATAAAAACGAGGTCATTGCCGCTAAGGGACTGCAGTCTAATTTCAGACATGATGCAATGAGTGAGACAGGCAAGGAGAGAGGGGTGAGAAGAGGGAAGGGCTACAGCGATAAAGTCATAGAGATGTTCAATTGTATTTTCATCTCTAAGGTCAAAGGGCCAAATGCACACCTAGTGTAAGAGGCTCAAGTCTTAGAGCTATTCCCTACTGTAACTCCATTGATTTCAGTGACATCGCACCAGGATGTATTTATTTATTTATTCATGGATTTCACAACTAAAAATGCCCCTACAAAAGCTCTGAGTACCATGAATTAATTAAACTTACCAGACAGGGATAACTACCCAGCAGCATTAAATACTAATATACACACAAATTATCTTTGCCCTCAACAGCATTAAATCATCAACAGGAGAGAGCTATTTACCTCAGCCAGCCAATGAATTGTTAAACAAAAGCAAGCCTGACAAATGGAAAAGCCCCTCACCCCATCTGCATATCTTCATTCTTCTCACAGAATGCTGACAAAGAAGTGATTTTTGCAGCATGCCTGGCATATCATCAAATTCAGCCTATATTTGCTCCCAAAGAGGGAGCAAGTTCCAGAGTCCTAGAGCCTCCCTGAGAACTCTTTCCTGACTGAAGAGATTCTAGCTTGAATATCTCTGCTGATTGCAGCTGTGGAGTATGGCAGAGGGAGAGAGGAGATCTCTCCGGTAAGCAGTTTCAGGATATTTAGGGCTTAGACTCTAAACATAGTCCCCAGGCTTCAATGGAACTGCCACTACATATACCCACTCTGAATTTGACCCAAAATATGTACAGTTGATAGTAATTGGTAAACAAATATTCATCAAAAAGGCAGTGCAACTGTGAGGCCAAAGATACAGCACATGATGGGCATTTAGCAGTTAAGGGAGGAGATGATGGTTGTCTTGGGTCATTCTAAAGATTTCTTGCTAGTCCCTAACAGACAGATAAACATGAGTAAGTGTAAGGAACTGCTTATGTTTTTGTCAGTGAAATATAAACAAGACTGTAGCAGATAGATGCAGAAAAAAGCATGAAATTAGTGTTTGGAAAATAGATTTCTGCTGGAAAAAATACGCTGCCAAAGTGAGATTGCCCATGCTACACACAGACAAGCTTTATATTAATTATCTAAGTTCATAAAGTAAGAATGATTACATCAATAAAGGGTGACTCATAGTTAAATGGTGCCTTTCAACCATAAGACATCTATTGAGAACAAACACTGTGCTCCAGAATGAAGCCAACTAATGCACTAACAACATAATTACAATGATTGCAGCTGTGACAAGGGGTATGAGTAGCTTTCACTGACAGTATATAACAGCTTACAAGAAATGTAATTCTGTTAGTTAAGTAAATTGTAGATCTAGTTATGAGAGAAACTAGTGTAGGATTGGATCGATAGGTCTGAACTAAAAATTGTAGAATTTGATAAGAAGTGAAGCTATTCAACCTATGGCTAAGGACTCTAGCCACAAATAACTTAGTTATTATTATTGATTTATATTGCACTAGTGCATAGGAGCCCCAATTATAGATCTGGATCCTACTGTTATAGGTGTTGTACAAACACGAAGCAAAAAAGACAGTCTAGGTACAAGAAAAGAGATAACAGGAGCATTACAGAGAAACAGATCAGGGAGCACAATCAGACACTCTCTGTCAGTACAATAGGCAGTGGTCATAGCACTCCAACTGCCTACCCATTATTAGGTTTATTGTGGGCATCACAAAAAAAGGAGAGTTTTAAACAGGATAATGAGGTAGCTTTGTGGATGTTTATGGTGAGCTCCTCCCATGCGAGAAAGTACAAACATGTTTGTTTGACAATGCAACAAGTGGGCAATGATGGCTGGCAGTATTGGTCAATTCAGAGGTAAAAATCAACAACAGCATAGGAGAGATGATAGGTAGGATGAGGATAGGCAGTGAAGGGAAGTGAAAGTGAAGATAAGTAGCATTTGTGTGATGCATTGGAAAAAGGGTAGCCACTGGGGAATGCAAAGAGAGGGATGACATTGTCAAAGCAACAAGCCAGGAAAATGACCTTGACAGCAGCATTTTAAACAGGTCTGAGTGGGGAAAGATCACATTTTTCAAAGCCAGAGAAGAGGATACTGCAGAAATTGAGAGGTGAGATGACGAGAACCTGGATGAGAATGTGAAATACCTTCTCTTAAAAGGTCTGGTCTACACTGGGGGGCGGATCGATCTAAGTTACGCAACTTCAGTTACATGAAAAACGTAGCTGAAGTCGACATACTTAGATCTACTCACCGCGGTGTCTTCACTGTGGTGAGTCGACTGCTGATGCTCCCCCGTCAACTCTGCCTGCTCCTCTCGCTCATGTGGAGTACCGGAGTCAACGGGAGAGCGCTCGGCGCTCGATTTATTGTGTCTAGACTAGACGCGATAAATCGACCCCTGCTGGATCAATCGCTGCCCATCGATCCAGCGGGTAATGTAGACAAGCCCGTAGAGATGTTAAGTAGAAAGCATCAACAAGATTATAAACAACCTGGGAGTGAGGATCTAGAGACAGGGCGGAGTTGAAGATGATAATTCTGATCCTCATAAGCAAACTAGATAAATGTTGTCTAGATGAAATTACTATAGGGTGGGTGCACTAGTGGTTGAAGGACCAGATTCAAAGAATAGTTATCAGTGGTTCACTATCAGACCAGGGGAACATATCTAGTGGTTCCCACGGGGACCAGTCCTGGGTCTAGTACTATTCAATATTTTCATTAATGACATGGTTAATGGAATGGAGAGTATGCTTGTAAAATCTGCAGATGACACCAGTCTGGGAGGGGTTGGAAGCACACTGACAGATAGGATGAGAATTCAAAATTACCTTGACAAATTGGAGAGTTGGTCTGAAATCCCAAGATGAAATTCAATAAAGACAAGTGCAATGTACTTCACACAGGAAGGAAAAATCAAATGCACAACTACGAAATGGGGAATAATTGTCAGAGACTGGGACATGGGCAGTGGTGCCTAGTGGTTAGAGCAGGAGTCAGTTGCCAGCAGACGGAGCCAGGGGTCAGAAGCAGAGTCAGAGGCCAAATTCCAGAGTCAAGGGTCAGAGCCACAATCCGAAACTGGAGCTGAGGGTCAGAGCAGGGTTACTAAGAGTGAGGCAAGGCAGGGGTAAGGGAAGGGTCCATGGAAGGAGCAAGAACTGGGAACAAGCAGGCACAAGAGCTATCACAGCCATGGCAAATGCTTTGAGTAGCCACCAAACTGCTGCTGCTGGGCTTAAGAGCTGGTCTGCTGACTCTTCCCACCAATCAGGTGGTGGAGTGAATCAGACAGCCTACTACAGGTGGGTTGTGCTCGTTAGATTGGCCAGACTGACTCTGCTACAGACCCTGATTCCTGGCAATAACAGGCTAGGAGTACTTCTGAAAAGGATTTGGGAATCAGAGTGGATCACAAGTTGAACATGAGTTGACAATGTTGTGAAAAAGGCTAATATCATTCTGGGGTATATTAACAGGCATGTAAGACATGGGAGGCAGGGCCGGTGAAAGGAAGTTTCGCGCCCTAGGTGAAACTTCCTTGCACCAGCCCTGCACCGCCCCCCCTCCCAGCCAGCTCGCCCCCCGCTCCCCAGCCAGCTCCCCCGCCCACAGGAGCTCAGCCTCCCTCCACACAATGCCGCTCCCCCCCAGCCAGGTCCCCCACCCATGGGAGCTCAGTCCCTCACCCCGTGACTCACCGGCCGCAGAAGCTGAGCAGAAAGCCTGGGGCAGTGGGGCGGCTCCCGGCGGCTTCCCCGCGGCTCCCCACTCAGGTGCTGAGCGGGGGGGCGGCGGGGGGGCTCCCAGCGGCTCCCCGCTCAGACACTGAGTGGGGGGGGGCGGTGGGGCGGCGGCTGCCCCGTGACTCCCCGCTCAGCGCCTGAGAGAGGGGGGCGGCTCGCGGCGGCTGCTCCCGGCTCAGCGCCTGAGTGAGGGGGGCGGCGGGGCGGCTGGCGGTGGCTGCCCCCGGCTCCCCGCTCAGCCGCTGAGTGGGGAGCCGGGAGGCAGCCGCCCGCTGCCCCCCACATCTTGGCACCCTAGGCAACCGCCTAGGGTCGCCTAATGGGCGCGCCGGCCCTGATGGGAGGCAATTGTTCCACTTTACTTGGCACTGGTGAGGCCTCAGCTGGAGTACTGTGTCCAGTTCTGGGTGCCAGACTTTAGGAAAGATGCGGACAAATTGGAAAGAGTCCAGAGAAGAGCAATCAAAATGATAAAAAGTTAGAAAACCTGACCTATAAGGAAAGGTTAAAAAACTCTGCACGTTTAGTCTTGAGAAAAGAACACTGAGTGGGGAACCTAATAGTAGTTTACAAATATGTTAAGGGATATTATAAAGAGGATGGTGATCAATTGTTTTCCCTATCCACTGAAGGTAGGGCAAGAAGTAATTAGCTTAATCTACGGCAAGAGAGATTTATGTCAGATATTAGGAAAAGCTTTCTAACTATAAGGATAGTTAAGCACTGGAATGGGCTTCCAGGGGAGACTGTGGAATCCCCATCTTTGGAGGTTTTTAAGAGCAGGTTAGACAAACACCTGTCAGGGATGGTTTAGATATACTTGGTCCTGCCTCAGTGCAGGAGGCTGGACTAGATGACCTCTCAAGGTCTCTTTTAGCTTTAGATTTCTGTGATTCTCTTATGCCCAGGTTATGGGCTTGAGTGACAGGCAGAAAAGTGATGTTGTCCAAAGTCATTGAGAATCTAAGGAGAAGGGATGATTTTAGGGGACAGATTAGTAGTTTTGTTGTTGCCATGTTGGATTTAAACTGATGGCTGGAGACCCATTAGGAGATGTCAGAGAGACAGGTTGAGATTATAGGTTGGACAGAAGGACACAGGTTCAATGTAACATGGTAGATCTGTGGATCATCAGTATAGATAATAGCTGAATTTGTGTTTGTGTGTGAGATTATCCAGAGGCAAGATGTAAAGACAGAGAAGAGAGCGGGCCAGAGATGAGGCCCTGTAGAACCTGAACAGAAAATTATGTATAAAGATGTATCAATCTTTGCTCTTGACTATCATTCAGTTTATTTAGGAAATGTCCCTATTTTGTAAATTACTGAAAAATGGTCTTCATTAACGTGGGTTATCTAATGAATTATGTAGGTGGCGGAAAAGCGCGCACACAATGAAAAAGAGGAGAAAATTGACAAAAGAGGCAAGATAAAAACAAATGTACTTTTTAAATTTAAAAATCAGAAAACATGGATGTGGAAAGATCAAATGCTCACCAGTAAGTCTCTGGGCCCTACTCTGGGCCCACTGCAACTCCCATTGGAGATGTTGGGAGTTAATCATATCGGGGGTTGAAAGACCCAGTGCTATTTGTCTGGTATTTATGTATTGGATAACTGGAGTCTAGGGCAAAATTCTGTTTGGGAACATAAGAACGGCCATACTGGGTCAAACCAAAGGTCCATTTAGTTCATTCCAACAGCGGCCAATGCCAGGTGCCCCAGGGGGAATGAACAGAACAGGTAATCATCAAGTAATCCATTCCCTGTCGCCCATTCCCAGCTTCTGGCAAACAGAAGCTAGGGAAACCATTCCTGCCCATCCTGGCTAATAGCCACCGATGGACCTATCTTCCATGAACTTATCTAGTTCTTTTTTGAACCCTGTTGTAGTCTTAGCCTTCACAACATCCTTTGGCAAAGAGTTCCACAGGTTGACTGCATTGTGTGAAGAAATACTTCCTTTTGTTTGTTTTAAATCTGCTGCTAATTAATTTCATTTGGTGACCCCTAGTTGTTGTGTTATGAGAAGGAGTAAAAAACACTTCCTTATTTACTTTCTCCACACCAGTCATGATCTCTATCATATCCACTCTTAGTCATCTCTTTTCCAAGCTTAAAAGTCCCAGTCTTATTAATCTCTCCTCATATGGAAGCCATTCCATACCCTTAATAATTTTTGTTGCCCTTTTATGAACCTTTTCCAGTTCCAATATATCTTTTTTGAAATGGGACGACCACATCTGCATGCAGTATTCAAGATGTGGGTGTACCATGGATTTATATATGGGCAATATGATATTTTCTGTCTTATTATCTATCCCTTTCTTAATGATTCTCAACATTCTGTTCAGAAATGAGTGAAATATTCATGTTTCATCACACTTGCATACCAGAGAAAATGTATTTCAGAGATGGTGGTTTATTTTTCTTTTCTTTTTCCCCGTAGTATGGAAAGGCAGATTTTTGGGCATCATGAACTTCGTTACCTTTGTGAATTATCTATTTCTATTTTTGTCTACCCCCAAAGTGACTTTCCTGAGTGAAAATGGCTCATATAAATACTTGAAATAGGTAAAACTTGCAAAATAGTCACGAGTTTCACAGGACGGGGTGGGGGTGGCATTTCATGCAAATATTGGAAATTACTGAGAATTAATTAATTAAATCCTTCAAGTATTGAATTAATGCAAAGAAAACCAGTGTCCAAAAATGTGCAAGTGTTTATAAAATTCAGGTGTGATAGCAAATATTTGGAGGACTATAGAGGAAAAATGGCTCATTTAGCACAGCTGTAATGAAGAAGTGCTTCTAAAGTGTGTCTTCTTTCATACTTTCGCATCATATTCAGGAAGATGCTTTCCTGGAAATAGGGCATGAAACATTTAATCTCATTAGTTTTGGTCTCCGGACCAAAAGTTATAATGAGTTCCCTTCAGATTGTGATGGTGGGATTTTCAAAAGATCCTAAGGGTAGCTCTGCACTAGTGCAGCTGTGCCTCTGTAGCGTCTCAATGAGAGACAGTAGCTATGTCGATGGGCGAAGCTCTCCCATTGACCTAGGACTCTCTAGTAGAGGTTAGGTCAGTATAACCATTTTGCTCAGGAGTGAATTTTTCACACCCCTGAATGTTATACCAATGTAAGTTTGTAGTATAGACCTGCCCTAAGGGAGGGAGGTGCCCAAATGCAGCTGAAATTCCATAGGAATTGGTCTCTCAACTTCCTACGTCCCTTTTGAAAATCCCAGACACAAACAGTATCTCAGTAAGTCCAGCACTATGCTGCCTGCAAACCAATGTTGTTTGGTGGAATCCATCTCTAAAGCTCCGATCTTATAGAAAAGCTGATATTGTTTAAAGTTTGCAGTGTTGTTGTAGACATGTTGGTCTCAGGATATGAGACAGAGGCAAGGTGGGTACGATAATATCTTTTATTGGACCAACTTCTGTTGGTGGAAGAGACAGACACAGAGTTTTGAGCCACACAGGGTGTGTCCACACTGCAATGTAAGCACAGGGTTAATGCGACTCAAGTAATCTGACCTATGTTAGGAAACCTGGGCATCAGTATCTACGTTGTATTTTAACGCTAGGTTAGGAATTTTCAGATCCATACTCAAACCTAGGGCTCTAGTGTCCACAGTGCAGTGTGCAGACCCAAGTCAAAGTAACCATATCCCAAAGCCCCTAGCACCCACCTGCCCCTCAAAATGTGGCCACTCTAGCTCCTAGGACAATGGTATACCATGGGAAAACTTTACTGCCTGCCCTGCACATTACCAGGAAGCAGCTCACTTTGCAAAAGGCTTGATGAGTTCACTCTCCATTGGAAACCCAGGACTTTCTCTGACAGGGTACTTGCACATGGGTGATCAAAGTAGAAAGAGTTAATGCTGACCTGAACTACTGCCATTTGCAAAGGGGGTATGACTTCCATTTTCAATAGAGCAGATTGCAAATTGTTGGGATAGAGAGGACTAAGGAAATTGTCCCATAGAATTGTGGGATACTTCTGGATGACTCCTGGGACCTGAGTCAAGCTGCGTTGTGGCTACACTGCAAGGCAATAGGGCTCAAACCCTGGGTTCTGGCTTGTCTTGAGCTCATACCCTCCCGCTCTGCAGGGTCGTGGGACCCTGGGTCTGAGCCCTGAGTCTGCAGAATTGCAGTGTAGATGCAAGGGGGGTTAGCCTGGAGAAAGGACTTACACTGCAATGTAATCCTGTGCTTATCTTCAAGTCCGGGAAAGGTAATGTCACAACCGGGATGTGGGTGGTTTGACCTAGTGGTCAAAGCAGGAGTCGGAAGTCAGGCCAAGTCAGATACTGGGAGGTCAGAGTCTGTGACAGGCCAGAGGGCAAAACTGAGAGTCGGGTATTAGGAGGCAGGAAGGGTCAGGTTACCAGGAGCTCAGACACAGGAGACAAACTTGAGAGCAGAACCACGGATCAGTAACCAGTCTGGCTGGATCAGGATACCAAGAAGTCGAGCTAGGCAAGGTGGATCCCAGTTGCATGAACAATTTCCTGATCCTGGGTTGGATTTAAATAGGGGCTGTGGACCATTATTCTGTCAATCAGCTTCCAGGACTGGGGTCTGAGTTCAGCTCCTATGCAGCCTGCTGGCTTTAAAGAGCCTTGTGAACTGGCTTTCCAGACCCATGTCCCTGATGGGTAATCGGAGTGTCACACCTAAATACAAGATGGAACAGATGGTTAAGCATAGGCATTAACACATGCTGCAAGGGCCCATTCACAATGAAGTGGGCCATTAACACCTCTGCAGTCATAGGAAAAAGGAGGTTAGTGGTTTGCAGATTGTGGTAAAGAGACATAAAGCCAGTGTCTCTGAGTCTATTATTTTTAGTGTCTAGTAAAGTTATGAATTTCAACTCTCAAGCTCGTCATTTGAAGGCGTTATGCAGGTTTCCTTTGAGGATGAGGACAGAGAGGTCACATGGAGGAATCATTTTGCGAAAAGTGAGTGATAGGGTGTTTTTTACTTTTCACTTTTATCATTTTTCTATGTGAGTTCATTCAAGAGTATAGGCAAATAGCTGTGGCTGGGGCATTTCATGCACTGGATGAGGTACACCACATATTCTGACAGGCATGTGTGAGGGCCATGTTTAATGACTTCCTCTATGTCTCTTGTATGTTAAAGCTTGGTCTAAACAAAAAGTAGTGCAAAACGCTGTGTGAATCCTTTCAACTGTTTAAACCTGTGTTATAGCTGGTTAGCTTGCACTAGGCTTGGTCTACACTAAAAAGTTAGGTCAACCCGGCGACATTGCGCAGGGATGTGAAAAATCCACACCCCTGAGCGGCATAGATAAGGTAACCTAACCCCCGGCATAGACAGTGCCAGGTCAACAGAAGAATTCTTCCATCAACCTAGCTAATGCCTCTTGGGGATGTGGATTACTGACAGGAGAACCCCTCCCATTGGTGTAGGGAGTGTCTATACTGGATTTATTGGCCCTCTGGGCTTGTCTACATTTAAAATGTTACAGTGGCACAGTTACAATGCTGCCTACACCAGGGGTTAGGTTGGCTTAACTACACCACCCAAGGGTATGGATTTTTCTCACCCCTGAGTGACATAGTCAAGCTGACTTAATTTTCTAGTGTAGACCAGGCCATAGCAATAGAGTGTCTCTGGTCCAAATTGCTTACAATCTAATTAGATGGAAAGGTACAACACACTAGATAAGTGTCAGAGCTGGGAAAATGCCAGTCCAGTGTCCTCTCCACTAGTCCTCATTGCCTATGGAGCCTAAGAAATATCAATACTGGTAACAATTTTACTGCTGACCATTTTAGGAGAAATATCCAGCTATACTGGTATTGTGAGTGGAGTGTGGGAATCTGGGTATAGCTTGACTAGAGTACCACTAGCTAGAATTAGGTCTTCATCTGTCAGCACTTCAGACCTTTATATACGACATGGGTATTGGATGCACTAAATTCAGACCTACGGAAACTTCTTAGCCAAATTCAGTGCTCTTTTAAATGGTAGTATGAGTGACCCATTTGGTATTAAAAGTCAGTCAGAAAATTAGTGTGAGTGTTAAATTAGTGTATCTTGGGCATATTTGGCATTCATTGATGTAAAACAAGTGAAGGCATGGCTCAACAGGCACCAGAGTTCTTATGGAGCTTCACTGAAGTCAGAGAGGCTCCACCTACTTATACCAGCAGTGAATTTGTCCTTAGGCCTCTAATTACACAGCACAATGGAACAGATTCTCTTGGGACTGCATCCTTACAAACTAGTGTAATAATATAGCAAAATGAGATTAGAATGTCAAATACTGGGGCGGGAAATGATTCACAGACAGGATGGTTATAAAAGTCTTTACAATAGCTAATACTGGGAAAGCAACAGTCTCTAAGGTTTTTATCTGATTGATTCAGTGACAGCATGTTTTGCAGTTGAGAAAATGAATCAAAATGGCTTCTGCTGACCCGCCTAATGACATTGTATAGACTCGTCTAGTAAGGAAACTCGAAGAAATACAATGCAACAAAACTCAGCTGAACTTTAAAGTGCACCAAGAATAGCTTCATTTAAATTGGTGCTGATATCACAGGGTAGACTTTTCAAAAGCACCAAAGTGACTTAGGACCCTAAGTCCTGTTTAAAACCAATGGGATTTGGAGCCTAAGCCACTTAGGTGCTTTTGAAAATTCTAATCCTAGATGCTCCTTTGGTAGATACTCCTACCAAAAAAGGTTGCATACAACTCTTCCGAAAAATATTCACTGCCATGATAAATGTTGAAGGGAGCGCTGCATATTCACAGAAGCACTGAAGTATTAAAAATGGGGTATATTTCAAGTGTTTCAGCTTCCAAATTGAATATTTGACATAGCTCCAGGTCCCACACTGACTATTTGACTCTTAACAGGGGGGGAAAGGTATATAGATTTTTGTGCCGAAACAACAAAGTAATTTTCTGTGGAAAAATGCTACACAGAACTCTCACAGATCCATCCGTGCTGAGTGAAATGTGTCTTCGTTTGAAATAAAATTATTGCTAAATTAAAGTAAGCCCCATTCTGTATCTCTCACATGGAATCTTAAACTGATGGCCCCATCATGTGTGGTCATGAGGCCCTGATTCAGCAAACCATTCCTCAATAGCAAAGAGTGTAAACACATGATGAACTTTGAACATATTTTTAAGCACTTTGCTGAATAGGGATAGACTTAAGCATGTGTTTAATTGTGTTACTGAATTGGGTGTAAAAGCATAGTCCCTTTGTGTCCCACCTCTCTACTAACCATTGATCGCAGGTGACCATGCTCTCTTTCTCACTGCACTTTTAGTTATAATTTATACCCTAGCTGCAGCAGGAATTTTCTACAATGATTCCCTTTACGAAGATAACATTTGCCAACTGCTACTATGAACTTAATTGTATCAGAGATACTGCAGTT
Organism: Macrochelys suwanniensis; assembly: GCA_033296515.1. Classification (NCBI taxonomy): domain Eukaryota; kingdom Metazoa; phylum Chordata; order Testudines; family Chelydridae; genus Macrochelys; species Macrochelys suwanniensis. Next base: position 293,458,522 of record CM065775.1, read on the forward strand.
ATTTCCTGTAATAAATATGTAGCAAAAATGTGTTATCAGAACACTCACTATGGACGAGGACTGCAAATACAGGTGCAGTCTCCTAGTTTTAAAAGGAGAAACATGCTTCAAAAATTATAAGCCATTCTGAAATACAGGAAAAATAGTTTTAATTTTTCTTCTCTGCCTCCTTGCTCTTGGTCTCCTGTAGCTTCTGAACGTAAAGCTACTTGAGGTACCTTGCTTTTATTTCTCATGCTGACATATAATTAGGCCTAACAAGATTTGGATAAGCTTCAGATAAGGATCCAAACTTTACAGAGCTTATCTGAGCCAAACTGCTGAACCTTTTGAGGTTCACTCATCACTAGTTAAAAATCCAGAAAAAGTTGCCTCTCCACTGTGCCAAATGCTTTTCTGAAACAATAAGCAGTACATTTTAAGTATCAGTATTTTCACTGCACAGCAGAGGGTCAACAAATTGTTCTCTGACTTAATACAGAATGTGGTGAATCAGAGTCATTCAAGTCTGATTGATCATGCTGAGTTTCAGTATAGACATGAGACGCAAATACAGCCACTTACATTCACAGTGTACCGCATAGATTCTGCTGTTTCTGAATATTATGTATCCTCACATAATCAAATAAAACAACTGTGTTACGGGGGTGGGATATATGGAGTTTCATTCAGTGTAAGCCCAGAATTTCAATGCGGGGGAAAAACATACCCACAACATAGTAGCAAGTTAAGAAATCTATTTTAGACTATCATGAAAGAATGTGGAATGCATGCCCTATCTTATGAACTGCAATTGCATTTCTTATTAACTACATAATGGCATATGGTAAACCTTAGAACATAAAATTACGCACTAATACAACACTTCTAAACATACTGTTGCTGAATATTATATCTGGGATCAAAATCTGCTCAGGCTTATAGCATGGACAACATTGCAACATTGGTTGTTTGTATTACTGTAGTGCAACTGAGATTTGGTACCATTGTGGTAGGCACTGTAGAGACACATGGTATAAAACAGTCCCTACCCTGAAGGTTATCTAAAGAGAAATAAAATGAAAGTCAGCGGGACTTGGGCTCTGAAGTCACTTGAGCAAAAACAAAAGGGAAGGGGAGAAACAGGGGTGAAGTGACTTACCCTAAATCACACAGCAAGTTAGGGTATGCAATAAAACACCTGTGGCTGGCCCATGTCTACTGACTTGGGCTCATGGGGCTCAGGCTTCAGGGCTATAAAATTGCAGTATAGACATTCAGGCTTGAGCTGGAGCCTAGGCTCTGAGAGCCTCTCCCTTTGTGGAAGTCCAGAGTCAAGGTCTGAATGTCTACACAGCAATTTTATAGCCCCACAAGCCTGAGTCAGCGGACACGGGCCCGCCACAGGCATTTTATTGCAGTGTAGACATACCCTTAGTGATCAAGCTGGGAGTAGGACCCAGGTCTCCTGAGTCCCAACACAGGCCTTTGATTTGTATTAGGACACTCATCTGGGAGGTAGGAGACCTAAATTCAGGTCCCGGCTCTGTTATTCTCCTGTAGTCTAAGTGAGCACCCCAACTGCCAGGCAATAGAGTCAGTCTCTAGCTGAGCCGCTCAGCCTCTCGTGGTAGAGCTCTTCCACTTTACATAAATAATTCAATATTCATTGGACTAAAGAGAGAGTGACTGACTCTATAGCCCATTGATTAGGGCATTCCCTCTCTGATGTGAGAGACCCAGGTTCAAATCCCTGCTCTGGTAGCTTTGTGTACAAAGTGGAATAGTTCCAATAGTAGAAACCTGGCCCTGACTAGCTAGTAGCTTTGTGTTCAGGTCATTCACCCAGGATGTGGCAGCATGAAAGTTCAGGGACTGGGTCTCCTACATCTTAGGCAAGTACCCTGACTATCAGGCTACTGGCTGTTCTGGTTTCCTTCCTTCCTAAACCTCTATAACTGTTACACTCATAGGAACGTAGTAGATGTTGTGGTTAAAGCAAAGCAGCTCTTGTCCTTCAGCACAACCATGACATATGCTTTTAAAAACTCTTCACGTTTTGTGTTTCTTGACGTTGCCGAGACTTGGACTAGGGCTTTTTCCATTGGCACCCTAGACATCTTGATTCCTGCTTCATTAATTATGGAGTCTTACATGCTAAGTTATGTCACTGAAAAAATATTACATCTAAAAGGTTGGGATTCTAAGAATGAAGCTGCACTAATGGCCAATCCTCTGATGTAGGTGATTGTGTGATATCTCTTTTGCAAGTCCCAAATTGTAAGGTGCCGATCTTGAAACCGACTGTGTATGGTAAACCTTAGAACCCATGTGGAACCCAACTGGCTCCATGTAAGCAAATGGGTCTGTCCATGTGGATTCGGTTGCAAGGTTGAAGTCAAATCAGTACTTCCTCGAGTGATGTGATTCATGGTAGAGTTAAGAGCCTGATCCTGCAAACCCTTGTTCATGTGCCTAGTTCCATTTACTGCACTACTAGGACGGTGTGATTAAAAATTAATCACCTAAGTAAGGGTGTGCAGCATCAGGCCCTAAATCTGTAATTTGACTTGTCCATTACTTGTAAAAACATGCTGCACTCATCAAAATTACACAAAATGGTTATATATTAACAAGCCTGGTACCACTCCATGGTTGGTCCAGAATTAATCATGAATTTGTGAATTAGAACTGGCAGACTGTGCAGGAGTTTCAAAATAATGCAATGGATCTCTTGGGAGCCATTTGTTGCTTTCCTAGTTATGCAGCATCACTGATGTTGATAGTGTAGGAAGTAATCAGATTTAGGGAGAAAAGAACTGGGGGACAGGTGCAGTAAATCAAAGTTATTCCATGTTATTAAAATAGGCTCTGATATATAGATAGGCAAGTCGATCCTGTAAAAAGGACACTTAGACTGTCAGCTATAGCCGACAGTCTGCTAGTGATTATGGAAGCAAATTGTCTCCTTCACAATAAAAAAAAACCCTAATAAATAATCATAATAAATACATTCAGCCAGGCTCCCAGCCTGGATGAAACTGATGACCCCTTTACCATTTTTTAATTTTGTTTTATGGAATTTTGTGAACTATTCTTCTTATATTGGGACCAATTACATCATGACATTTAATATGATCTCAATTAAAATGAACACATAGTAATTATTTATAGGATGAGTTTTATATTTAAGATTAAGTCCATGTCCAGAAAGGTAAAAACCTTAGATGTATGTGTGGCCTTCAAAGTTTGGTTACTTAAGAATTGGTTTTTGAAGTTTCATTCTGCCTGGCATGTCACTAGAGGGAGCTCTAGGTGCATGAGAAAATGAAAACAGTCTTTGTTCTCAAATGTCATGAAGAACTGAAGGAACAAGAAACAAAATTCCATATCTCTCAGAAAATGATTACAAATGTCTAAAGAAGAGCCATTGCTTCTTTATTAGAATATTCTATTCAACATTTGTTTGCCAATAACGTGGGCTTCTTAATCTGAGAACTACGGTATTTAGAAACTGGCAAAAAATAATACGGAATTAAAATCTTTGTAAAGATGAATCTTGGAAAATGCATATTGCTAATATTTCTAAGCGTTATTTAAGCAATAATGATCGAGATACTCAGCATTTCAAAATGACCAGCCTGGTAGAATTGATGAGACAGACATTCAGGAAGCCAGGGGAAAAATTTGTCCCCGATGTAATGTAATCCTAACATACAGTATTGTCCAGATGCGATGCCTGATTTTCATATTTGACAATTGGGCTTAAACTCCTTAGGAACATGATGATTCTTGATGGCTATAGAAACATTCATAGATAGAATAGAAAGTACGGTAAGTACTTGCAATAGGAAGCAGCTTCTAGTTTTACTAACCATAAAATCTTGTTGTGCTTCTGACAGCCTTTTGGACTGAGATGGGCTTTAAATTAATATTGTTTTTTCTGTTTGTTCATGATGAATGCCATGTGCTTGATGCTTAAAGTGCAATGGAGAAAGCGAAAGTGATATGGTAAGTGATTCTAGAGGTATATGAGTTGCAATTAGGCTCTGAGCCATCTCCCATTGAAATCTATGAGCAGTTTTACCATTGACTTCTATGAGATCAGGACCAGGATCTGTATGTTAAAATGAGGTCAGAGGTCGGTTGGAGGAAGGAAGGCAGTGACATTATATTCACGAGTGTTGTTATAACATGGACATTAAAATGACTGGTAACTCCGTTCACCGAGTGGGACTGTATTTGGGACTAAACTATGTCCAATGGCATAACAGTGTTGATTTTACAACCCAAGGACATTATAATCTAATAAAGCTCTATTTTGCTTTAGAAAATTGTATTAAAATGCAAACAACTCTCCACCCCCCACCCTTTCTGCAAGCTTGGGCTGAGACCAGAAAGGCTTTTCTCACAATATCTAACAACTTGGCAAAACAGGAACAAGAAGTATTGGAAAGTCCCTTTGTGTGAGAGTTTAGCTCAATTTTTCATACTGGCTTCAGTAAAATAACATGCACAGTAAGGGACTATCCAACATGAGTTAGGATGGAAAACCTGGCAATTAGAGACAACGATTTGGGGCTAGGAAGGGGGAGGTTTTCAAACACTTGTTTTGTGCGGCATTGGGAGAGATCCTGTGTAATTTTAGCACAAGGCTAAAATTTCAGTTTTTCATGTTCAAGTCCAAACATTTGTCCAGAATATCATAAACAAACCCAAATCCTGTCTTCTGTGCATAGTGCCTTGTATGCCTTAGGCACAGCCTAGAAGAAAGGGTGATGTGTAAATTGCACCACCACTGGAGTGGCTGAAGGAGGCATCATGTCTCAGTCTCACAATTTTCTCCCTGCTTCCCACTTGCTCCAGGGAAGTGATTAAGGGAGTAGAATTTGTTTCTGGCCTGTATGAGCAGTAAATGAAGACACCCTACATCACCCGAACCGGTAGTTGGGGAATAGAAAAAAGGTTGTACCCATTCCCCTCCTTGCTCCTTCCCGCCCATTTTCTCTGATTAGTCCACACAGAGGATTCTTACTCTTCCTTACTCCCATGTATGGATGTGCAGTGTATGTCTCAATCTAGCCCATCGTACTTTACATATCCAAAGCACTGTACAAATGCTAACTAATCATCATGACACCTCTCTGAGGTAGATAAGTATTAACTTCATTTTACGGGGGGGCGGGACGGGAGGAGACTTGCCCACGACTACACATCAAGCCAGCGACAGGGCTGCTATCAGAACGTAGGTGTCCCTGGGTTCCCTTCCCCGACACTAGACTGCACTCTCTCAGGTTTTGGTAACACAAGAATCAAGCTTGAGGACAGCTGCTCTAAAAAAGGGTTGTAAGCAGGATTATTAATGCAGGTCCAATGTTAAGACCTAACAGCACTGATACAGAAAATATATTGTAGTAGCTTTAAAATACACAGCAAATTTAAGATTTGTTTTTATTATCCTCTACTGATATTTTTGCAGGGCTTTCGCTCAATAAAAGGCTATGAAGCTAATTTGACAAACCAGAACAATTTTTTGTTTTGTAGAAATAAATATACTGAACTCTTAGTTATGTGTACACTATGTCTAGACATTAGGGTAATTAGAAGGAGGATTACATTTTCATTTCTACTGCAAACTGTCCTGTTAATCTTTTCAATATTTCCTCGTCACTTTATTCTGACTAGAAATCCTCTTCTTTAAAGAAGGTCACACAAGCTCCTTTCACAGCTACTGCCTGTTACAGCCTATAATATAGGCAATTACTGTTGTACTTCATGACTATCCTCCAAAGTTAAAACCATGTTTTCTTCATCACAGAGCTAGCCAGTGTTTTAGAATATACTGGTTCAGATTTAAATACAAGTGGGTGTTTATATATACACGCACTTGCTTACTTTCAACTTGTAATTATGTTTTTGCTATTATTGTGAAAAGAGCATTTTGTCAGCTTCCTTGTTTATACTGAACTGAAACAATAAGTTACATTAAAATAGTTTGTCTCTCTTTTTTCTTCTTGTTTGGTAACTCACATTAAACAGCTTTGATATCTATGATAAGACTCCTAGTTATAGCACTTATTATTTATTATGTGTATTGCAGTAGCACCTGAGAACCATAGATCAGGACCCTGTTGTGGTAGGTGCTACACAAACACAGAACAAAACACAGAAAAAAACACAGAACAAAAAGGATGATCCCTGCCACACACACAGCTAAGATGCTAAATAGCCCTGGTTTAAGAGCTGGCATGCTGGCACTTTAGAATCCACTGTTTCATTAGAAAGCCATTCCCGAGTAAGAAAATCAACTCAGTAAATTAATAGGAGGATGAACGGAACTTTTGCTGTTTACCATGATTTCACCCAAAGTGAAAAGGGCTGATTGTCTCACGGTTAGAGTATTAAGGAGAATGTTGTATTTGTGGTTGTTGTGTTTTCCACTTTTTGGTGGTGCCTGATACTATCGCCTGGGCTCCCTCCTGTACAGATGAGTTATTCCTTAGTTGTCCATTATGGGAGTTTTACACCTTTGAAGGAGCTGGTACTGGCCACTGTTGGACACAGAATATTTGACTAGATAGATCCCAGTCTCATCCAGTATGGCAATTCCTATGTTCCTATATTCCCAATTCCTCTCATTTGTGACTTTGTTGACTTCAGTGGGCATACACTAGGGATGAACATGGCCCAAAGTGTGTATGCACTTTGTAAAATATAACTATAGGGCATGATTATTTCTATGACGCTTTTACATCACAATGGCAGTGTAAAGGGGAATTATGTGGTGGAACCAGCCCTCTGAAAATACCCACTATGAGTCTGTGGTGCTGATTTAAGGGACCTGTATGAGCTCTGCTACTTGAGCCTACTGTCAGAGCCGGGGAAAACAGGACTAGGTAAAGCTGGCCAGAGCGAACAGTGCTATGTCTATTATCTGTTTCTAAGGGCCTATAAGAGACCATGGGGATCAGAGCACAGTTAAAGCAGCACTAAGGCATTCTAACTTACACCAGGGGCTGGGCAGGGGTTGGCTGAACCAGAATATGGGGAGAACACTGCTGACTTAAAGCTACCTTTGTCCCCTTCTCCCTCCCTCCTGCCCCAACCAAAGGGCTTAGGCACCTAAACCACAGTAACTCCCTTATGACTTTTAGTTCAGTGGTTGAGGTATTCATCCAGGCTGTGGGAGACCCCACTTCAATTCCCTACTCTGCCTGATGAGGAGAAGGGACTTAAACAAGGGTCTCCTACCTCTCAGATGAGTGTCCTAAGCACTGGGCTATGGTAGGGCTTACTGGAACATCAGTGGAATCTATAAACCCTGAGTGATTTTCTAGATGCCTAAGAATTGGGTGTTGCAATGCTGCAGTGTAACACATAAGACCCTTTGTGGATCCAGGCCATAGTAACTGAGAATCTGGTCCAAAGAGTTTCTTCCTAACCAGAGGCTGTGTTCTTTCACTCATCTATAAACTTCCAAACTTACCACTATCGGTCCTACACTTCCTTACTAAATAGCAATGAAGTTATTCTGAAAACGTTATGTGTTCCCTGTAAAATGAAGGGTTGCCTGTGAATGAATGGAACTAAAGAAGATGATGGCTCAAGATATTAGTGAACGTAGGTAGTGAATGAATCAGCGTGGTAATTATGCCAGCAAAATAATAATGCAAACTAGGCTGAGTGCATTTTACCAGTGCAAATTGTTAGCATTATCAACAGTTTCTTGAAATCACAAGCTGTTTGCTGAGTTTCTGAATTGTTCCCACTATGATGCATATTTTTATGTAAATGAATGCCATTAAACAAATGCTCCTGCAGTGATGACACATGCTCCTTTCTGCGTTATCACAATCTCTTTCCTTAAGCACACAGTGGAAATTTTTTTTAAAGCTATTCATATAATTCAGTGTCCTATTTATGGATAAAATACACGATTTTAAAAGGACATATATCTCACTTCTAGTGGGCACATGCCCTTGTCCAACTGTAATGAATGGAAGAGGGAGACACAGAACTTTCGAGCTACACAGAGCTCTCCCTCAGGTCTGGGAAAGGTACTTCAAAGTGTCACAGCTAAATGCAAGATGGAACAGATTGCTAAATTGTCCAAGCGTGCATTCATCACATGGGAATAATGTCACTGTCTACAGATACTCTCACTGAGCGTGGTAGGGTCTATACATATACAAGCCTTGCCATTGGGTTTGGGAACCATTATGATGCCTGCACACCATTCAGTTGGGGTGTCCATTGGGAAAATGACACCCATCTGCTCCATGCAGCTGAGTTCTGCTTTTACCCTGGGCAGTAAAGGGAGGGAGACTCTCCAAAGTGTCAACAAAGCAAATGACTTTGCATTTGGTGTATATTTAATGTGGTTTTCTCCTTCTAATTTCCCAAGTCCTTGGAATAATTTTGGGAACCTCTTCCTGATCTCTGGTTCCAGGTCCATGGTGGCTGGTTCTATGTTATAACTAGGCACAGGGCTTTGATTGCTGGGTGGCCAAGTAAAGCAGTGCATAGGCCAACTACAGCATAGACTTCTTGGGATGCAGTCTTCTTGCCAAGTATTAGAATGGCCCCAAAATGTCCTTTCATGTTTAATGGGGACTGTCTGGGTCTTTCAATATCTTTTTTGGCTCTTGAAGTGCTGATGCTTTCATCCTCCTAGAAAGTGATTCTGGAATCAATGGTACATAAGTGCCTGTGTCTATTTTGAAGTCTATTTATACTTCGCCGTAGTGATTGTGATGATCCACAATGGTTGGTTTTGGTCATTTCCTATGTCTCCAAGATGTAAGATCTGTGGTTTTTTTGGTGTTGAAAGACAGCTGTTACCATACGTATAGACTGGCAGACTGCTGCATAATGTCCCCATTTGAGACATTTCCTGCGTGTGGTATCCTTTGCTGGACAAAGTCATTTGCTGTGAGGTGGTTTGTCACACATTCTTTCCTTCTCTTGTTGTATTTCTTTTCTTTACTCAGTGTTAGCATAGCTCTCTCTGAATTGCTTTGTACTTGTACTGGTCTGGGTATATATTTTTTCTTGGCATTCTGAGTCATTTTCCTTGTCATGCCTATGGCTACTACATGTTATTCCTGAGAAGAATCTGTTGCCTCTTTATGGACTTTGAAGGATTATATGCTTGGCTGTCTCTACTGTTAGGTTAGGATCATTTTGGAGTCTTTCTGATAGTTGACTGTTCCTCATCACTACAGCAAGCCTATCTCCGATAAATTCTCCATTTAGCTCCTCCTAACCCCAGTGTTGGATTAGGTTATACAGGGCTGTTATGAAATCATTTGCTAACTCACCTTTCTCTTGCTTGTGTAAGTGAAATCATGCCCACTCCATAATCACATAGCAGTGTGGCATGAAATGCTTACCCTGTTCTTCTTTAACTGTATTGAACTGTTTCATCTGAGCAGCTGTGAAGCTTCTGGAAAGGATAATGTCCTTTGCTGCAGGTCCCATTGTATATAGAAGGGTATTCACTTATTTCTCCTCTGATTACTGATCTCACCTGATGGAACCTTTGGAATCTGCTTATCCAGAGTAGCCATCCCTGCAGGTGCTGGAAATAGAATTCTGCTACGGGTGGTGTTTGGAAATGGGCTGTGATGGATGTAATCATCTTGGCTGTTTTACCAGACTCTAGATTTCCCCTTGACCCCCTTTTTCATTGTTGCCTCTCTGGGGAGTGGTGTGGCCTTTAAGGAAGCAAATTGGTGTTGTTGTGGCCTAGTATTAGTTTCAGTGTCCCTTCCTTTCTTATCCTCACTCCCTGGTACAACCTGGAGTCACCATAGCAGTCCCGTGTCTGTTATGTATGATAGCTTTCCAATAGGGGGAAGTATGGTATGATAGTATGCTTATGCATAGGGTAATGTTTAGGAGCTTAGAGAACTCTGCTTTCAGGAAATGCTTAATGAAAGAGAATGGCTTATGTGGGGAACAAATAAAGCTTGAATATGGCACTCTCTCTTCTCATGCTTGAACACTGAACAGGGTCCTGTATCGTTGGCCTTGCTTGAGTGATTTCAGTGGGAGTTGAGGTTGTTCTGCACCTCACAAGAGGCTGTGACATAGTGGTCACCTTCAAGCAAAGAAAGCAACAAGTGTGCAAAAGGCATCTGGTTATTTATGATATAAACAGGATGTTACAGTGGAACAAAAAACCAGAACTAACTCACATACATAGAATACTAGGCTCCAATTGTGGAAAATTCAAATGATCTTTCGCCTGGATCCCTGACTCAGAAAGATGGAAATCTCCCTTTATCTCCCTTTCCCTAAGAATTGCCTATTATCTGTCTGCCCACTCAGTGCTTATGGTTCACCATTTTATAAGTGCCTTTCTCAGCACCGTCCTCTGGGTACCACTTTTCCTCGACCGCTACAGACCTTAAAGATTTATTGTCTTGAATTCTTTTTAGATTATTTCCCCCTGACTTTCGTTCCCTCTTCTCTAAGGAGGTTGTGCATATTTTCAGACGTGCTCGGCACCTGGGCAGTCTAGGCCTTTGTTTTCTTCTCTAGGGGTGTGCCACTCTATTAAAGCTTTGACAGGTAGAGGACATCAGCCTGAATGTTGTGAGTCTGGGTATAACATGTACAATTACTTTTCAATGACTCATATTGAACCACTTCAAACTAATGAATGTACCTGTTTGCTCTGAAGTAGTCCCAGAAAGAAATGTCCCCGTTTTAAAACAAACCATCTCTTTTTTTTTCACGCAAAGTCTGTCTTTTATATTCCTAGAAAGCCATGAAAGAACTGTGAAGGAAAATTTTCCACAACAGAACTGAAACAAGGCTGCAAAATGTTTAGCTTTTCATGAACCTATTGAAAATGGTAAGGGGTGGGAGTGGGAATGTTCTATCTGCTATGCTGACAAGAACAGTGAGTTTAGGACTTTTTTTCCCCCATAAGTACCTACTGGAAGAGGAAATAAAAACCTAATAGCCATCCTCCAGCATCACAGGCTAATGGAGTATTACAGGCAGAGTAAATCTGCTCTTCACCACTGTTCTGAGGTTTTTAGAGTAGTTTCTCATCAGGAGCTGCACAGGTTTGGAAACTCCATGGAACTGGCAATGGTGACACATATGTGTTCTAGTCAATAGGCTGCCTGAATGAAAGAAATGAAAAAAAAATTAGTCTACCCTAAAGTTGTTAGAATATAATCCTGACCTTCACTCAAATAATGAAATGCTATCTCGGTTTTTCTTACATTTGCTCAGGGTACATGAAGACTGAGCTGCTTTTCTTGGAAAAAAAAGCCTGCTTATGTAATTATTTCTTTCAAGAATATAGACACAGTTTTATGAACACTGATGTACTGAAGTAAATTCTAACTTTAAACACAAATAGACCTTTCCTTCTGTTGTACCAAGTCAACATTTAAAATTGGAAGTGCAGCACTCTTTGTGCCCTTACCTCTGTAGATGTGCTTTAAATGAATGTCCTTTTTTGTCTAGGTGAGATGCACACAAGTCAGAAAAACAAGGGGCCAGGAGGATAAACTATGCACTGCCTAGATAAATTTGTGCAGGGAGTTTGTTCAGCATCATTCAAGCTGTAGGTAATTTCTGGTTTTTACTTCACAACCAATTAGATGTCCCTCATTTCAGCCCAAGAATTAAAGTGACAGTGTCAACATAAATTTGGCCCCAAATTTAAATTTTGTAAAAAGAAGCCTTAATAAAATCTAATGCTGCCAAGGAAAGTCTGCAATGAAAACAAACAGAAAAACACCTCTTGCTTTTAGAGAAAGGCGCAGTAGTTGAAGTCCAGATGTTGCAGCACTTAGAACCTGGTAGTGAAAATGACTGAACATATGTAAAACTTGACTCTATTGACTTTCATTGTCCAAGTAACGAGAAATACACAAAGTTAACTAAAAGCTGAAGAGCGACAAGCAAATAAGATTTTAAAACATTTTCATCTTTAATAATCTGAGACATATATATCTATTTACAGCACAGGATTTTTAAATTGACACCTCTGACTTTATTACAAACATATCTGGTATTTCATGTTTAGTACTGTAAATTATTTATAGCAGCAATTGTGAATCACAGATGAGGACACACAAAGTGACTCTTGCCAGTGCGTGTTGCTTTGGGCAACCACTGCCACGGCAGTCCAGCTAATTGGCAAGTATTTTTAACTGAAGGCTTGTAGCAGTTGTCAATAGTTTCTGCATATAAAAAAGTTCCAGTTCTCAGTTTTTGTCTTTTACTGACAAGCTGTCATTTCCCTCCTCCCACTCACCCTGGCTTTTAACTCAGCGTCCATTTGTTGATTTTTGTGATGTAATTTTCTGCAATTTTTATTATTTATATTCTATTCTATAGCATTTCATCATGCTGCTAGCTAATCAGTAATTAGCCACTGCTGGGCTGATTCTCCACCGCCCTGCACCTGATGCAGTTATTAACACCTGTGCAAAGTGGACACAAAAAGGTACATTAGTGAGTGAGTTGAGAATTCTGATTTGGTACCAGTTTGGTGGGGAAGGGGGAACCAAGGAATGCACAGGGAACTGAGCTTTCCTGCAGTAAAACTCATACTACATCTCAGATGGAAATGAGGCAAACTCCAGAACCATGTGATCTGAAACCTCTCTTCTAAGAAAATCCTGGTTACCATATGAGGTGGGGAAGTGCTTGGAATGGGCTTCTGCTTAGCTGACTTGAAGATGGGGGCTAGGATGATGGGGAGAAATGGATAAAGTCTTCCCTTTGAATTGCCTCCAGAACTGAGAGTGAAACTAAGGATAGAGGTGAAGAGGAAGATGATCTTTTTTCCCACAGCAGTGGGAGTCCTAGAAATAAGAACCTCAGACTTGCTGGTGCAGGATGCTTCTACTGAAGTTTTTGGTGCTGATCTCCATCTGGAATCACTATGGCTAGAGCTTTTACAAAGAAAGTGGTATTCTGAGGAGTGATGGGCCCAAATAGGGAACATTTGTGCCTCTATTGGGGAAAACGCACCCTCTCCCAAGGATCAAAGGCATCAGTTATGGGAGGCTGTTACGGACACTTCTCTCCTTTCCCTCCCCATTTCCCACCTGGTCTTTTTCCCCGGATTCAGCCATTATGGCAGAAAAACAAACTAACCCAAGAGGGTTGGAAAGGCAGCTTCATATGAAACCACGGAATCCCTAAAAAGGTACTTTTTAAAAAGAAAAACCTGCAAACTACAATGTCCAGCTAGCACTTTAGAATAAGATTAACTCCTAACCCGGGAGGAAAAACGATGAGGTGGTGGTGGCGGGAATGACTGAGTTGGAATCTGAGGAACCAGACAGAGTTTCTAGATGCTGCTTCATAGACTTAAGGGAATTGAAAATGCATGGGGACCTGTAGTTGGGTGGTGGTCATCCCTCCCCCTCTGGGTCTGAGGGAGGCCATACCGCCTCACTACGCCGTTGGGATCTTGGCCTAGTATTGGGGGAATTAGCAGTTAGGCGTTAGTATCCTGAGTGGCCTAACGGGGTTGAACTCCCAGATAGGCAATTATCCCCAGGCCGTAGGCAGAAACAGGTTCTCCCAGGAGTCAGTATGCCCTCACCCTGAGGCAGGGGCTGAACAGCCAACAGTCTGTAGCCCTTGGGCTCCTTAAGCAGGGACTGGGAAAACACCATAGGCTATGGTCTGGGGTCCCTTTGGCAGGAGCCAGAGCAATCTCTGAGGTCACTTAGCTCTGGGTTCTTGGTGAAGGGACAGAGAAAACCCAGTAGTCAATTAGCTCTGAGCTCTAGATGCAGAGACAGAGCAAACCCCAGGGGTCAGGTGTCCTTGCTCCGGCAGACAGCCAACAAACACAGGCCACTGGACCTGAATAGGGGAGGCTGCTACACCAGGGGTGGGGTGGCAGGTGGAGTCCAGGCCCACCCTACTTCACTGGACCCCACCCAGGGCCCTAACAGTGGCAGGCTGGGTCAGCGGGGATCGAGCCGCAACATGCCAACTCTGCCTCAGGCAGAGCTACAGCTAGACTGAGGTCGGATGTCCCTGGGCCACTTCTTCCCCTCCCCTTGCGATGTACCTGGATCAGCGGGACATCCTCCATCTCTTCTGGGTACATGGCCAGCAGCAGTACTGGCAGGTCCATGGCAGAAGCAAGTTCCCTGGCGGGCCGGGCACCACTGGGCTCAGCAGCAGGGTCAGCGGCCAGAAGTGAGCAGGATCCATCTGCCTCCCCGGGTATCCCAGCCCCAAATGAGCGGGAGGCCCCAACCTTTATACTTCCTGTCCCGGTTACGTACTTCTGGCGGGAGGGGCGAGGCAGGGAGGCCACATCACCTCACTACAGGACCATTCCTCCATAACCTGAGATAAAGTCTGTGTGACTTCAAAAGGTCAGCGCTTTCCAGAAATTTTGGGCTGTGATTTATTGTACAGGTGCATCCCAACAACAAGGAGAGTGGTAATACTCCAAAGGAGAATTCTTTATAGCTGGAATCCACAAATTGTTCCTGTTTCATATCTCTGAGACACGTGCTTTCTATTGATGTAAAGAGAAAAATGAATTCAGATAGTAAGGGTTTGTAGTCTCCAAAAAAAGAAGGAAATGGTGCTAATTCATTAGGAGGTACTCTTCCCTCTGAGTCAGTACTGAATCAATGCCCCCACATAGCCTTAGGGAGTACTGTGTTGCTGGAGAGGCAGTCTTTCAGATGAAAGTTAAAATGTAGGTCTCAACCCCTTGTAGTTGTTGAAGATCCCTTGCTATGTGCCATTGAACATCCAGAGTTATAAACATTTTGGAAGAGATATAAAACCTCTTGATTCATATCTTAAGACAAACTCTAACTACTAGGGATTAAAGTCAGATTATCCCACATCTGCCTATTACGGGGTTTCTTGTACCTTCCTCTATGGCATCTGGTGCTGGCCACTCTTGGAGGCAGGACATTGGACTAGATGGACCATGGATGTAATCCAGTATGGCAATTCCTATGTTCCAACAAAAGTTACTTTCCACCCACTGATATCTGCATGTCATTAGTGAATGAATTTAAGAAGGAGAATCCCAAAGTGATTTACAAAATTAAATTATGGATAATATCTTCTTTGTTAGAAATGGGAAAAGCAGAGGTGGTTTTAGTTTTGCAAATCCTCATCCATCAAGATTTTAGTTTACAAAACCAGAGGTGGTAAGACTCTGGGTGCCATTTTATCTGAACTCTTGACCCCAAAAGCTTGCAGAGGTTTGCATAAATGAATCTTGCAATGCTCATATTTAATATTTTTATAGTGCCTGTCATCTGAAGATACTCAAAGCACTTTACAAGCTGTATATGGCAGAGTTAGCTGAATGACAGCCAGTGCACTTAGTGGTTTTCACATATCTTTCTGGAACAACATGGGGGCAGATCTGGCCCACTACCTTTCAGATGTCCTGTGGCTTGGCCTGCTAGCCTGCCTGCCTTATGTCTTGGGCAAATGCATGTTTGACTGCAGTGATGTGATACATGCTGATTCGAGCTGTAAGTAGTAATATGATTGAAATATTTATAGGGAAGCCTGGCCTTTGGAATTATGTTGTTGAAAACAGTCTGTTTAAAACTTGTCTTCCATTTACAGACTGTGATACACAAAAAGGACACAATATCAGAAGACCATAAACAAGCCATCAGCTCACATCTTTAAGGTTTCACATGCCAATTCTGTGATAGATTATCTGAGCTGGATGGATTGGGTGGGAATTGCTTTTGAAACCCTTTAACTGAAGAAGCTGTAAATGGAGCTAAGTTTGGCACATGTCTTCATGATGGAGTTTCCATGTGGCTAGACCCCATAACTTGTTTTCTCCAAGAAACTGTTTTAATAATTCAGTCTGTCTGTGTGAAATGAATACCTGGAGCTAGTGAATTAATTATTAACATAACTTGGGCCTTTTTAATCAATTTACAATTGTGAATGGCTTTTTCAGTGCCTTTACCTGGGGGCAGGAGGAGGAGGGAAAATAGTTCTCATCTTATTGCTGAAGATGATTTCTGCTTATACATCAGGTACACTGAGTCATTTATAGATTATCTTTGCTTAACAAGCACAGGTATCCCACTCGCCATATTTATATTAGTTCCTTTCAAAACTTCATATACTGATTTTTTTCATATCTGTTTTGTAATTACTGATATAAATTTTTAAAATATTAATATGCAATAGTAATACTTTTGTCTTGTAAATGATGAGCGTTATGGGGTAATAACAATGAAATAAAAGTGATGTATTTTTTTAATCTATTAATTGAAATTGAGGGAATGAGGATCACAAGCTGTTTTTTTTCTCTTCTGTCTGACAATTCAGATCATAGCTTAGAAGAGGTTGAAAACTTCTGCCCTAAATTGTCATTTCTAAAAGAAGATCAAGCAGGGGAATATAGCTTCAAGCACAGGAGATGGCAACAGGCTTAGCCACATGTACCCCATCTACCCCACACATAGGACCTGTTCTAAAGATCACTGAAGTCAATAGAAAGAGTCCCATTGACGTCAGCAGGCTTTGGATCAAGCCCATAGCTGGAAATCTGTGGGCATAGAGTAAAGCCTGCATAGAAGAGCTTTGTTCTGTGTTCAAAAGGTGCAAGGTAGAGAAATGGAATCCTGAGCTCCAACCAATAGTAGCAGCTTTGATGCTGCTTCATGCCTAATAATATATGCAATGGGATGTGGTACATGAATATGCCCCATTGATGACAGCTTGAGCCACCCACTCCTGCACAGAGTCACAATGGCTTGGCCAAGTCAGGCAGCCATATTTACCCATAGCGGCTTAGGCTGGGATTTAATATATCTCACCTCCTCAAAATCATATACAAGGTATTTAGGGCAAACCTTTTTTTTCTCTAGATATACTTCCAGCATAACACTGGAATGTAAGTTTGTAGTGGGAATGACCATGAAGAGAAAATACAGAGGATTTTTTAATATAATTGTCAAATATCTACGACCCTGTTGGCTGTTTGTAGCCCATTCCTACACAATGAGGAGAGGAAAGCATTGAACTTTTTTTTCAGTTTGTTTTATTAACTTGTATTCTGGTTACAATTACTATATCTGTCTCCTAAAGCTACAAATGTTATTGGATTCATAGTTACAGGGATGTTTGGCGGCAGCAAGTTAGCGTTTTTACTAGTTTTATGATTCAATATTGGTTGTGATTTAGACAATGATAACAATAAGTTACCGGGCACATATGTGACTAAGTTTTTCATTACAGGATATCATAATTTAAATCCCCAGATCTTACTAGTATATGGTTTAGAGCATTGGAGACTAGAAATTACTGTATGGATTAATGGGATGAACATTGGTGAGTATCATTTTTGGAATCCACATGTTAAGGAACTCATTTGACTGTAGATGTGAGTTGGCTTTGCAGACGTACATCTATTTATCCAGATACTTAAATGGTTCTTCTATATATCCCTCTCATCATTATACCTGAGGCCGAGATCCACAAAGGTACGTAGGTGCCTAAACCCCTGATTTAGGCACCTAATCCTAGTTTTAGGCATCACTGCAATCCACAGAACTCCTGCTCAGCTGCTGCTGAGCTCTATAAGGGCCTAAACTCACATGGCACCTATGTTTTCAGAGTGGAAGTTCCCTATGTGCCTAAGTTTCTGCCTCTGGGCATCTGCACTGCTGCCCCACTCTAGGTTACTGGACACCTATCTCCTGCCTAAGCCTCAGAGCGCTCCATGAACTTGGGTAAGATAGGTGCTCCTCTGCCTAGCTCACCTGTGGGGCCCGATCAGTAAGTATGCCCAGAGGCTACCTACTGGATCAGCTGCCATTCAAAATCTGACCAGGGGAGGGTGCCACCCACCTTATAACTTTTAGCCCACTAGTTAAAGCACTCACCTGGGATGTGGGAGACCCAGGTTCAATTTCACCCTCTACCAGAGAGGGAGACAGGATTTGAACAGGGGTCTCCCATCTTTTCAGAGGGTGTGCTAATGACTGAGCTATGAGATATTCTAATAGGGTGGGGAGTGGGGCAGGGGCTGTCTCAGTCTCTCCTATTAAAGCTGTTTCACTGTGTATAAATAATTAGATAGACATTGAATCAGGGGGATTGGGCCCTGGGTCGGGTGACCAGATAGCAAGTGTGAAAAATAAGGATGGGGAAAGGAGAGGGGGGAATAGGTTGCCCATGTAAAACAAAGCCCCTATATCAGGATATCTGGTCACCCTAAACCTGGGTCCCACACTTCCCAGGTGGGGGCCCTAACCAAAGAGTCATACTGTCTCTCTTTGGAACAATGATCTTTTAAGTTCCTTGGTGGATCCGGGCCCTGAGTGCCTCTCATTAATTAAAAAGATGACAACGTGCTCAGTACCGCTCTCTCTCTCTCTTCCCTGCCCCAGTCGTGCAGTTCTCTTTTCTCTCTGTCTTTTTCCTTTGCCACATTTATCAAGATCAAGAATATGGGATAGATCCACAGTTGATAGAAATGGTCATAGCTCGACTGAAGGCAATGAAGCTATGACAATTTACACCAGCGGAGTATTTGCCCATTTTTAAGGATCTGATTTTGAAAAGACCTCTGCATCTAACAGCTTCCATTTAGGCACCTCCCCTGCTGGGTGCTGAGATCTCTTGAAAATCTGACCTCCTCTCTTTGGTGCCTAAAAGGGTGCTGAGTAGAGCTGGTTGGGAAAATTCTGACAACATTTTTTTCATCTGAATTTACTGATTTGTCTAAATAGAAACATTTTGCAGGGACATTCCACAGGGAAGTTCTGACAGAACCGTGCCTGCCTGCCTGCCTGCCTCCATATAAGTTTCCATTAGAAACCTGCCAGGAAACCTGGCATATCACCCACCCAGCTGCATAGCAGCCCACCTGGCACATCAATGGAAAGCTGAGAGTCCTACCTGCCACATTTGCATCTCCTTGGTAGCCTGGTCTCACAGGGCTTTCCGGTTCCCCAGGTGTGGGCAGCCCACCAGGCAGAGTTTCCTGAAGCTGGGGTTCCATTCCCTTTGCCAAGAATTTTGAAATGTTGGGGTTTCGTTCAGACTCAGAATGATATATTATAGCAGAATGATATAATATTTTGTAATTCTCCATTAAATGGAATTACCTTTCCCTCCCAGCTCTAGTGCTGAGCATTTTTGAAAATCTGGCCCTAAAAGTTTTTCAGGGATTACAGAATTAAAGGTCCTCTTTTAAAACAGGGAGAGTGTAAAAATCACTTGTATTGGCAGTGGGTTCTCTTGGCTGCAAAGAGCATAAAGTTTTGCTCACAAAAATATTTGTAAGCGGAATTCTCCAGATGAAAATATTCTAAAATTGGGCCTTCTGAAAGGTACTTTTCCAGATCTACTCTGATGGTTCTTAATAAGCACATTGCTTTTAAAATTACCTCCCAAACTTCGAATCTATTTAAAATTATAATCTTTTTGAATCTCCATTAAAATATATGCTCCAGGCTAGCCTTGACTAGTAGAGTGACATCAGGCTTTCTTCTAAATTCTAATTTTGCTTCATCATGATCTGTTGTATTAGTGCAAAATCCCTGCTCACAACACCTTTCATTTCTACATTAGTCATTAGACCATTGTGGCAATCTAACCCAATCTGCATAAAACAGGTCATAGAACCTCACTGAGTAATTTCAGTGTCAAGCCCATAGCTTCAGTTTGAGCTATAGCATATCTCTTAGAAAGCCATCCAGTCTTGACTTAAAGAGAATCCACCATGGCCCTAGGGAAGTTGTTTGAATGGTTTACTACATGCACTGATAAAAATGTGCACCTTACTTCTAGTCTGAATTTGTCTAACTTCAGTTTCCAAACACTGGATCTTGTGATGCCTTTTTCTGTTAGATTAAAGGGCTGTCTGCTATCTGAAATCTTTCTCATGTAGGTACTTGTAGACCATGATCAATTCACCTCTTAACCTTCTCTTGGATAAAACAAAGTATCTCACTATAAGGCATGTTTTTTTTAGATTTTGAATAACTTGTATAGCATTTTTCTGATCCCTTCTGATTTTTCAACATTATTTGGACACTTACCAGTCAGGACTATATTCTGCTTGCACATAATAAACGAACCTGGGTAATGAGCACTGACACCTAGGTAGCCATCAATTTTTAGTGCCTTGAACAATTCATCTTTATCTGTTAGAATGAGGTGTATTATAGAATTACCCCAAGTTGACTGCAATATTTTTTGTCTTAGAAAGTTATGTATAATTTTTAGAAACTGCAAGGATGTTTTACTAATGGAAGCTTGAGACCTCCAGCATGTGTCCCCCAGATTGAAATCCTCCATGATAATGCAATTTTTCTTTCTACACATCATAGATTGATGTTTAAGATGTTACTCATCCTGTTTCATTATTTGAGTTGGTGGCCTATAACAGACCTCCACTAGTAGTGCATCTTGTGACTTATCACTTTGAACACTGATGAATAAGCATTTCCAGTCCTGTTCTGAATTGTCAATAACTCAAAAGCAATGAATTATGTCTTGAATGTACAGTGTCACCCATCCCCTGCCTTTCTGGCCACTCTCTTCCCTAAACAGAGTGGTGTATCCAAAAACTTTAATAGACTTCCCAGACATATGACAAATCCCACTAGGTTTCAACAAAGTCAATCCTATCAAATTTCCTTTAATAGATGATCTTTTGAAATTCCTCATGTCTATTCCCCAGGCTTCTAGCTTTGGTATATAGGCAACTGAAGAAATTCTTCTAATCTCATCCCTTCACATTCATGCTACCCTGAATCTGAGTTTTATGTTTAAACATATGTACTGTTTGCCCCGTTCTTTAGATGCTTGTTAAAACCCTTTTGTCCCCTGCAGAAGGTTTTGTCCACTCTTCTTAAAATTTGATTACCCAGTGAAGATTGTTTGCCATCTTTGGACTCTGGTTTTCTTTTGGTTGTGCTTGACATCCTGAAGAATTGGTCTGAACTTCAATCCTGAGGTGTGTCCTGTGGAGATCCCTATTCCTTCCTTTCAGTTGAACCTTCCAAAGCATTCTCTGTAGCTGCTGCAACCAACACCTGAAAGTAATAGGATACATCCAGATGTGCATACTATTTCCAGCTTCCTTTTCCTTGTTTAGTCATGTTTAGACATGCTTACAAGTCCATGGGGCCAGATGCACTGCATCCGAGGGTGCTAAAGGAGTTGGCTGATGTGATTGCAGAGCCATTGGCCATTATCTTTGAAAAATCATGGCAATCGGGGGAGGTCCCGGATGACTGGAAAAAAGCTAATGCAGTGCCCATCTTTAAAAAAAGGGAAGAAGGAAGATCCGGGGAACTACAGGCCAGTCAGTCTCACCTCAGTCCCTGGAAAAATCATGGAACAGGTCCTCAAGGAATCAATTCTGAACCACTTAAAGGAGAGGAAAGTGATCAGGAACAGTCAGCATGGATTCACCAAGGGCAAGTCATGCCTGACTAGCCTAATTGCCTTCTATGATGAGATAACTGGCTCTGTGGATGAGGGGAAAGCAGTGGATGTGCTATTTCTTGACTTTAGCAAAGCTTTTGATACAGTCTCCCACAGTATTCTTGCCAGCAAGTTAAAGAAGTATGGGCTGGATGAATGGACTGTAAGGTGGATAGAAAACTGGCTAGATGGTCGGGCTGAACGGGTAGTGATCAATGGCTACATGTCTAGTTGGCAGCCGGTATCAAATGGAGTGCCCCAAGGGTCGGTGCTGGGGCCAGTTTTGTTCAATATCTTCATCAACGATCTGGAGGATGGTGTGGACTACACCCTTAGCAAGTTTGCAGATGACACTAAACTGGGAGGAGTGGTTGATACGCTGGAGGGTAGGGATAGGATACAGAGGGACCTAGCCAAATTAGAGGATTAGGCCAAAAGAAATCTGATGAGGTTCAACAAGGACAAGTGCAGAGTCCTGCACTTAGGACGGAAGAATCCCATGCATTGCTACAGACTAGGGACCGAATGGCTGGGCAGCAGTTCTGCAGAAAAGGACCTAGGGGTTACGCTGGACGAAAAGCTGAATATGAGTCAACAATGTGCCCTTGTTGCCAAGAAGGCTAATGGCATTTTGGGTTGTATAAGTAGGGGCATTTCCAGCAGATCGAGGGACGTGATTATTCCCCTCTATTCGGCACTGGTGAGGCCTCATTTGGAGTACTGTGTCCCAGTTTTGGGCCCCACACTACAAGAAGGATGTGGATAAATTGGAAAGAGTCCAGCGGAGGGCAACAAAAATGATTAGGGGGCTGGAGCACATGACTTATGAGGAGAGGCTGAGGGAACTGGGATTGTTTAGCCTGCAGAAGAGAAGAATGAGGGGAGATTTGATAGCTGCTTTCAACTACCTGAAAGGGGGTTCCAAAGAGGATGGATCTAGACTGTTCTCAGTGGTAGAAGATGACAGAACAAGGAGTAATGGTCTCAAGTTGCAGAGGGGGAGGTTTAGGTTGGATATTAGGAAAAACTTTTTCACTAGTAGGGTGGTGAAGCACTGGAATGGGTTACCTAGGGAGGTGGTGGAATCTCCTTCCTTAGAGGTTTTTAAGGTCAGTCTTGACAAAGCCCTGGCTGGGATGATCTAGTTGGGGTTGGTCCTGCTTTGAGCAGGGGGTTGGACTAGATGACCTCCTGAGGTCCCTTCCAACCCTGAGATTCTATGATTCTATGATTCTGTGTTTACCAGTCCTCTATTTTTCACCCTCTCTTTTTTGCTTGAAACTAATATATTCTCTGGTTGGATCTGGGGTGATGCTGCTCAAATCTGATTGTCCAAGAACTCTTCAGACACACTCTGATGCTACACAAGGCCAATAGCTGTCCTTTGAAACTACAGATCTTTCCCTCAGTACTTGTACTTCATGCACAGGAAGTCTCTCCTCTCAGGCAGGAAAGAGAACATGGCACATGCAGCAAAGTTAACTGTTCCATCATTGGCCATCATGTTTGGTTGTGTAGAACTGTACCCACAGACAAAGCTCTCCCTCTTGCAAATTCTTTCAGAAACTCTGTTAGCCTCTACTGTCTGCCTGCTAAGGACTGTGCTTCTGAATGGGTGCTTATAGTTAGCCTCATTGGTGAGCACAGCCCCCTCACTGATAAGGAGTGAATAACCAAGCAGTGGCTTCAAACCTCAGGCCTGATCAAAGGCTAAAGAGTCTCACAGTGACTCAACACTTACAGAGACATAAACAGACACAGAACCATCATACAAGGAGGGATTTACCCATGGTTTATCCCTAAGTCCTTCAGCATAAACAAAGCTGCTGATGTAAAGGTATTGCTCCTTTTATTGCAGACCTTCACTGGGAGGTCTGCAAGGGACCAAAATAATAGGTGGTGGCTGGCATGAGGGCCTGGCTTGGGTGGCCAATGATGCTCTGATTCAGGACATCACTTTGGCAGTCTACACATGTGAACCCCAGGTGGAAACTAAACTTCCCTTCCTGACAGAACCAAAGTGAGTCTCTTTCCTCATGTGGCAGGCCTTGTTGGCACCGGGAAATGCAGTTTGCACATCACTGTGCCAGTAGGTGAATCTGGCCCCATAGAGTAAGCAACATTCCATGCCACAGAAAGCTTACAATACAGTATGTCTGAAATGGAATGCTTATCAGACGAAGCCAGTGTTCAAATAGCAGGAACGTAAGAACAGTGAAGTTGTGGTAATAATCCTGGGTCGCTCTCTTTCTCATTCCTTGAAGGGAACTATGGCAGTCTGCTCTAACCCTGTAAGCAGACAAAATCTTTAAAAAAAAAAAAAGCCTGTCCTGAAGGTGCAGTATTTTCAATTTGGACCCCGGTGGCGACAGCACTGAGTTTTAAGCCAAGAGGGGATAATTGCAGCCTGCAACAGCTCTACAGAGATAAGATAAAAGAGCTGTTGTCAGTCAGAGAAAGGTTATATAATTATATGAAAAACCTGGGGAAAGCTTTCCTCTGGTATAATTTAGATCAATGAGGCATGACAGATATATGGAGACTTGCAGACGACTCTATTTTGTATTAGAAATATAGATATGAAGATAAGCAGTGATTAATCTTAATTTTTGTATCACCAGTAACACTGAAATAAGTCATGTGGATGGAAGGTGTTTATTTCCATGAGAAATATTTCTTAGTATGTTGTCAATACTTTGGATATTATAAAACAGAGATAAGAACATAAAAATTGCCATACTGAATTTGACCATTGATTCATGTAGTCCGGTAGCCTGTTTCTGAGAGTGGCCAGTAGCAGCTGCTTCAAAAGAAGGTGCAAAAAAAATCCCCCAAAATCTAAGTGGACAATTATGAAATAACCTGTCCCTAAGGGAAACTTCTTCCCAATGTTCCCAGGGAGTTAGTGTTTGGATTATATCCAGAACATATCCCTTTTATATTTTTTGGCAATTTAATGTAACTTTGGATGTCCTTGGTATCCCTATAAATGTCTCATCCGCTTTTAAACCTTGATTGGTGCTTGGATTGCATGCTGTCTAGAGGCAGTGAGATGGATACTGTCAGGCTATGGGCTATTCTGGAGTATATTGCTCTCAATCTCTCTGTTGAAGCTGTTCCATTTTGTACAAATACTTAAATATTTATGGGTGGTGGGGGAGGAGGAGAGAGGGAGGGAGAGAGAGACACTCACTCACTAACTCACTCACACACTCTCTCTCTCTCTCTCTGACTCTATGGCCTGGTGATTAAGCTGTTCACCTGGGAGATGAGAGATGTGGATTCAAATCCTTACACTGATGCAGGCAGAGAAAAGATTTTATAGCCTGATAGTTAGGATGCACGATTGGGAAGCAGGGAGATTTGAGTTCAAATCCTTGCTCCCAAGTAAGGATTCAAATCTGGATCTACCACATCTCAGGGCAAATGTTTTCTGAAGCTGGCCCTGAAAATTTTGTTCCCAGTCAAAACTAATCAGGCCAAATTCATGAATATTTTTGGATTGACTGAAACAGCATTTTTGACAAATAAACTATACTTCTAAAAACATTTTGCGCATGTCTGCTTCCAACCCATTCTTTATACATCCTCACATTTTGTTTGGTTTTTTTGGACCACTGCTGAACACCAAGCGTAGATTTTTATCGAGATGTGCACATGATCCCTCAGTCCTCTTCCTGAGTGGTTGCATTTAATTTAGAGCCCTGTTGTGTGTGTGAGCAATTCAAATTTTATTCCTTTCCAATGTGCATTACCTTGTATATGCCAGCAAATGAAACCCAGCTGGCAAGCTAGCTCCCTTTCTATTTTTAAAGTTTTAAGGAGGATGTTTCATTCCACCTTATATGCATCAAAAATGTAAAAAGGGCCTTTCTTTGTTGTCATACCTTTAAATATCACCAGCTAAACATGTACAGAAAATACCACAGGTTTGAACACTCCAGAGGTCTCCTTTTAAATTCCCACTTTCCCCGAAGAAGAGATCATTGTGGGGTTAGACACCAATGTGAATACTGGACCATATTCTGGGTTCTGACACAGACACTCTTGGGGGTCCCATTTCTCTTTAATGGGAGCTATGCATACAAATCCAAAACTGGATTATGGCCACTTTAAGTGATTTTTTAAAAGTATTACAAAGAAGAAGAAAAATCATTATTACTTTCTTTTTAATGTTTTACTATACTGTCTGCATAATTGTAATGGGGAGATTGTTAAATATTCACAGTGAGGTTTGAGAACCTCCAAAAAGGATGTTTTTGTACTTTGTAGTGATTCATATTCACAAAAATATTGAAGTTTGAAGATGAACACTCAGATACGACCAATTTTTTAAAAGATTTCTACATTTTTGAAATTTGAAATTCTGAAACTTAGAATTTTGGTCAAAGTTCCATTCTTTTATCCAAAGATGAAGAAATTTGAAATGTTTCATTCAGTGCAAAAAATTATGCTGTGAAATTTCCAGTGGAGCAAGAACCTGTCCAATCATTTCATGACTTTTTGGAAACATTTTGCTCTCTGCCTTCATTAATATTCCCCAATGAAATTCTCTCCATGAAAAGAAGTACACTTACAGTATGTTCACTGTATATTTGAATAAGTTCCATTTTTTCCTATAGTCCATTTTCTTCTCCTCGTTTACACATATAGCAAAGTGTCTATCTGACTTTCTAGGTGTCCTGATGACATACCAAATATTATTTTTCTGCATTCTTCTTTAAAATAAATCAAATTGTTTAAGTGATTGTTCATGAGTATTTAAATTTGGGTTATATTGCCTTAGAAGTGAAGAAAACTTTTAAGCTCTGCTTGGACTTGATCAAAGAACTTCAAGTTTTCTTTGTGAATTAATTCATCTACCCATTTGAGTCCTCCCTGCAGCCACAGTTGATCTTTATTGCACAACCTGGCTCTACTGTGGGTCCGCAGAAAAATCAATTGATCTTGGGAGAGAAAAAAAATCACCCCTCTTTACTCTGTTCCTCCCAAACGTTCAGTTTAATTTTCACCTAAGGGCAAACCATTTTTATTTCATTTAACTTGTCTTTTCTAATAAATGGACACGTTAACAATGTCCACTAATATAGATGATCATTTTTTCTATTTTATCTGAGCAGTTTCTTGGCAATTTATTCTCCAATCAGAAATCAATTTTAAAGAGGGCATGTAGTAATTTCATTGGAAGTTTGATGGTTTCAGTTTTTTCCCAACATTCTGTGTTCTGTTTTCAGGCATAAAATCGTTGGAGCACAAACACTGTAGGAGTCAGGGTGAAACATTAGTTTTTAACATGTCTATTCTTTCTGCTAAGAATATTGGTAAGATGCAACATTTATCCAAACTGTTTTTCAAACACCTTTAATAATAATAATTTACACTCTTTCTCTGAAGCTCTCAAAGTGTTGGCAGTGTTTGCATGCAAGACCTCACCCTGTTAGCAAGTGTGCATCCTGCTGAGAAAGTGTTACATGGATTTTGCTGACTCATTGGTGCAACTGGCTCATTACCCAAGCCATATATAAAGGAGGGGGTAGTAGCCCAGAGGATGTCTGGTCCCAAATGATGGAATGAGAACCCTAAGACCAGCCCACGCTGGGGATATGTTTTAGGCTAGTATAAAGTAACTGTGAGGGCAGCCACGCCTGAGAATGCTTGGGTTTGGGTTTCATATAGTACAAATTTTAAATTATCTGTGGTTATAATCCAGACCCTGTTGGAAATATTATTATTAATACAGGATACCACCATGACACCAATTCAACCATAAATTCCCTTATTAAATCTAAGGACCAGATGGCCTTTATATAACTGCCCCAAATATGCCTTAAATGCCTGGGCAATCATCACACCCATAGAGTAACATGCAGTCAAAAGTAGTGATCAAATACTTACAACAGGACTAGGCCCAGGACACTCACACCCGTGTTGGCTGGCTCCAGATTGGGTAGGCAGGCACTAGCAATGAACCTTTAAAGAGATTTGCCTTTTATACCTTATTTATAGGCAGGGGTGCTGGAACAATTTGTATAGTGGGGGTGCTGAGAACCATTGAACCAAACTCCAAACCCTGGATATGATGGAAACTACTTCAAGCCAGGGGATGCAGCAGCACCTCCAGAACCCCTTGTTCCAGCACCTATGTTTATAGGACCTATGTAACAGAAACCCCTAGTCTGGGAATTCCTTTCCTTGTTAAAATTGGCTAAAACCACCCTTGGTAATTGTGGCCTCTTCTTCAAGGAATTTTCATCTTACTTACATCTTACTTACACTTCCAGTCCAATATGTACAATAACGCATAACATCCTTCCAGATGAAATTGGTTAGAATCATCCTCTGGGGACTCCCCACAGCTGGTAAATACTTGCACTTTGCATGACCCACAAAAACATATATTTTCTTTCCCCATTATGCGACCTCCTGATTAGTAGTAGAGGTGTAATCTTCTGTGTGCAAATTTTCTGGATAAACTAGAACACTTAAATACTCAACAATTAATATTTTCTCATTGTAAATTTCTCACAAAGGGCCCCACTTTTTCCCCTATACAGGAAAAGCCTGAGGAAAGGGGAGGAAACATCTCCCACAGTGTCCTAGGAGTTCTTCTGTTGTGGCGAGGTATTTTTTTGCTTGTGGAATTCCAAGGTCTCTAGTCCCCGCCTCCATCACTACATACCCTTATCTTGCTTGTCCCCTCTGCCCTGTGTCCCGTCTCGCCCATTGTTACTCCCCCAAGTATCAAGGTTTCCCATGGGAAATCAAGCTAAAGTGAGTTCCTCAGTGCAGTGGGACGAGCTATCATAACTTAATGCAGATTGCATAACTTCTAGTTGCACCCAGGGGTTCCTCCTGGAGAGAATGTGCAAGAATCCAGCTAGCTTCCCATAACATAGATGTGGAGCAGAGGCCAGAGTCCTTTGTTCCCTATCGGGTCAGCCCTGTAATAGAATGGCCTCAATTTTTCCCTTTTTAAAAACATCTGGTTTGTAATCGACATTCTTTCAAAATGTCAAACACTCTAGGCAAAGACAGACAGTGACATTTCCAGCGTTCTCAAATGCGGCCACCGTGGCCGCATGCATCCACCAGGGCTTTTCTTGCAGCCACAGCCTTCTGGGCTGTGATGGGGGTGGGGGGATAGTGGCCCCTCCCTGGTGCTCCTGGATGCACAGCCTTGGTTTTGGTTGCTGGGGGTTCCAGCGGGAATTGGGCCCTGCCTCCCTCTGGAGACACCTGGGGAAAAATGCTGGAGAAGCAGGCTGCCGGTGAATTCCCCATCTTTCTAGGGGCAGTGGGGCTCAGGCTTTGGGCTTCAGCCTGGCGTGGCAGGGAGGCAGGCTGTGGCTGTGGGGCTTCAGGCTCCAGCCCCAGGCTCCAGCCACATGGCTTTGGGTTCCATCCCCCACGGGGTTTCACACTCCAGCCCCCTGCTGCCTCCCCAGCCAACCCTCCTCCCCCTGGCTCCTGCTGCCTCCCCCGATCTCCCACCCAGGGCTTAATTTGTCCCCGGACTTGCAGGGCTGAGTAAGTCTGCTGTGAAAAGTGATGTTTGTTAATATCACTTTTCATAGCACACTTAGTAGCTAGCAATAAATAAATTACATTGATTTAAATGTGCATATTTATTTGTTTTTCCTAAAGCTAATTAAGTATTTTAGGAAAAAGTGTGAGAGCAGCCACGAGCAAGAGTTGGTGGCCACACTCTAAGGCCACCAAATAATTTGTTCTGAGAATCCCTGCATTAGGCCATACAGCAAAATATAAACTGCCTATGAGGCTATTCTATAACTCCATTCCAGACATGATATCTTTTAGAATACATTTTCTGCCAGTGGCTCCATGCCTGTTGTAATTAATAGTGATGAGATAAAGCATGCATGCCTTTCTGTCATGTATTTGTTTTTAATCAGAATTAAACCTACTGACCCATTCTTGTGATACTGCTGACTCTCAATATTAAATCCAGTTAATAAATTCCAAGGAAACGCTCATATATTCTGATATGGCAAACATAGTGCATTACTCCACTACTGCAAAATATTGCTAGCTGAGCAGACCCCAAATCACCTTTTCTGGGTTAATAAATAATAAGTTCATAGCTATATCTTTTTCTGTCTGGCTGAAAGGCCATTTCTAATACTCCTTACCTATTACTGATATGATCCGTGTCTCCTACTTATACATCCAATTTGATCTGGGAATATTGCATCCCTTTTAGAAATTCTTTTTGCTGTAATTTTTGTGACTAATTAATAATCTCTATGTACTTGTGAAATTGTTCTAATAAAACTGCACTGGTGGGACTCTTGTGACTCATATCAGTTCGGGTGGGATTACTACTCTTATTTATCAGTGATAAGATTGCTAGTTGCTATGCATTGGGCAGGATTTTTGTTCAAATGTTTGGCCTATTTGTCTATATACATTTTGTGGATAAAATGCTTAAAGAGCACGAGATTTCAAAAACTAAATATTTAACCTGGAGAGCAGCATGTTGCCAGGAGACTGAACTAAGGTATTAAAAATTATGAAGGTCACATAGAAAACTGCCCAGTCCACTCTTTTCCCCCTGTTCCATAATTTAAGGAGTCATTCAACGAAATAAATGACTGGTAAAATTAGACCAGACAAAAAGCAGAGCTTTCTATAATTCGACAAGGAGGATGAGCCAGTAATTACAAAAGTCCATTAGAACTTTGCATCGCCAGTCTATTTTATGTGGAAGTGATGGGTGGCAGAACAAACCCAGAAATCAGGTAGAACTAGAGGGGTAGGAACTGTTATCGCTGAAATATTCTGTTTTATCTAAGTTGAAATGTTTTGTAGAGGCATATCTGTTTTGATGAACATTTCACCAAGAAGCTTTGTATGAACAAGAAAGAGACACTATAGGCTGGTGGTCAGGACACTCGCATGGGGGACCTAGGTTCAAGTTTCTGCTCTGCCTGATTTGGCGTTATCTGGGATGAAAAACTCTTGAACCTGGGCCCCCCGCATACCAACCACCAGGCTACAGAACAAAGAATATTCCATTTTTGTTCAAAAGTTTGTTCTTTTTTTCCTCCCCAGTGTGGAATGAAAACAAAATTCTAAACCTTGAAAGTTGCTGTGGAATGGAATCGTTGCTCTCTGGTCAGCTGTAAGAAGGAGTTCCCTAATTGGCAATGATGTTTGGAAGACCTGAATTTAAGGATCTGAATATGAATGATGCAAGTATCTAAGATACTCTGTCCCCTTCCTTCTTTCCTGCTGTAAGTGATGTTCTACACCAGAAAGACAGGCAGGCTACTGGAAAGCCTTGCTGACACGCTGCTCCATTGAGGGCCCATGGCATGCAGCTGCAGAGAGGTTAACAAAAATCATAGAAATATAGAATCTCAGGGTTGGAAGGGACATTAGTAGGTCATGTAGTCCAACCCCCTGCTCAAAGCAGGACCAATCCCCAATTTTTGCCCCTGATCCCCAAATGGCCCCCTCAAGGATTGAACTCACAACCCTGGGTTTAGCAGGCCAGTGCTCAAACCGCTGAGCTATCCCTCCCTCCGTGGAAGGAGCCTTGAGAAATCTTCAAGTCCAGCCTCCTGCGCTGTGGCAGAACCAAAATAAACCTAGACAATCTCTCACAGGTATTTGTCCAACTTGTTTTTAAAAGCTTCAAAAGATGGGGACCTCCCTTGGAAGCCTAGTCCAGAGGTTATCTACCCTTATAGTTAGAAAGTTTTCCTAATATCTAACCAAAATCTCCCTGGCTGCAGATTAAGCCCCTTACTTCTTCTTCTTCTACCTTCAGTTGACATGGAGAACAATTGATCACGATCCTCTTTATAACAGCTCTTAACATATTGGAAGGCTGTTATCAAGTACCTCCTCAGTCTTCTTTTCTCAAGACTAAACATACCCAGTTTTTCTAACCTTTCTGCATATGTCAGGTGTGCTAAACCTTTCATCATTTTTGTTGATCTCCTCTGAACTCTTTCCAATTTGTCCACATCCTTCCTAAATTACGGTGCCCAGAATTGGACCCCGTATTCCAGCTGAGGCCTCACCAATGCCAAGTAGAATTGGACAATTACTCCCTATGTCTTACCTGCAACACTCTTGTTAATACATCCCAGAATCATATGAGCCTTTTTGCAGCTGCATTACATTGATGACTTATATTCCATTTGTGATCCACTATCACTCCCAGATCCTTTTCAGCAGTACTACCACCCTAGACAGTAATTCCTGATTTTGTAGTTGTGCATTTGATTTTTCCTTCCTAAGTGAAGTACTTTGCACTTGTCTTTAATGAATTTCATCTTGTTGATTTCTGACGAATCCTCTTATTTGTCAAGGTCATTTTGAATTTTAAACTTGTCCTCCACAGTGTTTGCAATCCCTCCCAGCTTGGTATCATCAGCAAATGTTATAAGCTTACTCTCCATTCCATTATCCAAGTCATTAATGAAAATATTGAATAGTACTGGATCCAGAACTGACCCCTGCAGGGTTCCACTAGATACATTTTCCCAACTAGACATTTGACAAGACATTTGCTTTGTTTATGAAATAATATGCTTTCTTAGCAGTACCACAGGTTTTCTATTTGGCAGTTCCCCACTGTTTCTTGTTTTTGTCATTCCAGTTATCCCAGTCAACTGGAGTTAAAATAGCAAATTCTAACGCTTTCCATGGTGTTATTGTTAGTGAATAATCCATTGTGAAATGGTTAGAGATGGCTCTTGATAAAATGATAGATATCCATTGTATACTACTCACCAATTCCTAGAGACTAGAAATAAATCTATGCAGGAATGGGAATTATCTGAGTTACAGTAGAACACTGATTTTATGCCAAAGCTATTATTTTACATTCTGAAACTGCTGTCCTTCCCCAATACCTCCCAAGTGGTTATATAAATAGAGTATAAAAACTGGCTATGAGCTGTGTAATTGTTCATATTCTTCTTTCTTACATAAGTGCTTCTTTTTTAAGAGGCTCACATCATAATTCTAGGTCTTTACGGAATTCAGGACTCCCTTTAAGAGGCCAAACTATCCCTTTTCTGGCTCTCAAAGACACAATCTGGGAGATACGTAGTTGAGGGCATGGTAGAGGAAGCAATGTCACCTCCATGGCATCTTTCATCCACTCTCCAGAGCACCATCCTCCACTGATCTTGCAGATATCCTTATGGAAATCCAAGTAGGAGTTAACACAGCTTGAAACAGCATTAAGTCTTGCTCTAACCTTTCTGTGGCTAGTACTGCATGAGTTGAGAGGAGGAAGTTTTGTTTTGGTAGGATTATTTCCCCCACACTTCTTCCTGTGAGGAGAGCATAAAAACAAGCCACATGTGACAGATGTTAGTAATGTCACTTAATGCACTACTGGAAGGTACTCAGTATGGTGATAAGGGTGATATTAGGACATATATAGGCTAGAATAGATATTGCCAATGGTTCCTGTAGAAGCAGCATTGCTAGGATGTACAGGAACCCAGAGGAGCCATATAGATGAATAGGCCCACTACTGAACAAGGTGGTCCCTTCCCAAGGATAGAAAGTTTGTCTAGCACATGAGTAAATGGAGAACTAGAAACACTGACCTGTATTCCTTTCCAGTGTTCTTCAAAGGCCAAGCTCTAAAACTTTACAATCTATTTTGGGTGCTCAGTTCATCTGGCCAACCATCTAATTACTTATAGGTTACGGAGTATTTTTTTAAAAAGTCTTTTCCATTTAGGTTTGCAGTGTACCACAGAAGCATCAAATCGGGGGAAAAGATATTTCTGTAGTTATTCAGGCATACGATGGTCCTAGACAGATGAGATAAGAAAGACCATCTCCTGGGCTTAAAGCATTCTCATTTCTTTTATAGTTTTGGGGGGTTAAAAAGTCTGTTCAACTCATGGTGATTTTTAAACCCCTTCAATCCTGCTGTTACTATAGGGCGAACAGTGGTCATTTGTGCACTAGGAAAATTAGATAATTCCAAGGAGAATTAATGTTTGGTTGAGATTGTGAAACAAAAAACTCTGCCATCTAAATTAGTAGCCCAAATTAGATGCCCAGTGTCCTAGATTGTGGCTACTCAGCTCCCCATCTAAATATCTATTGGGCATTTGGGCACCTGTCTTAGGTGGCCAAGTTTGAAAAGAGACTTTGCGTTCCCTTGATCCGAACACCTTTTGAAATGTCTTTTAAAATTTAAACATTTTTACTGTGCTTGCAATCAGCACTTTTTGGAACTGCAGAATCGGTAGCAGCAGGAGGACTTGGCATTAGAAACATTTTATTTGAGGTTTCTGTTCAAGTGAGACAGAAAGGCTCTTTACATCAGATTGTATTTCTATTCTCTCTGGGAAATCCTTTACCTTTCATTTATCTTTTCATCCCCATGAGTTTTTCATTTGCTCCCCCAATTATGAAACAGCTAGACCACCCCCCTACAGAAAAGAAATGAAAAGTTTAAACAATATTGAGCACTGAGGTTTCAAGGTGGATCAGTAAAAAGTCATTTGTCATGTTTCTGTAATTGTGATACATTGTGGAACGTGCATATGTTCCAGGTCTTTCAGCCTCGTATTTCTAGTTGTATAGTGGCCTTGTGACCAGCACCATTCTGGGCTCTAAATTAAACATGTAGGAAAAGTGATTTGATGAAGACTAGTTCAGAGTTTTCCATTACTTTGACTGGGTTCCTGGTTTATCTAGGTGTGTTTCTATGCTTAAGGAAAATAAATCACATCAAAAAGGGATGAGGTTTTATGAGGACTGCTTTGATCTTCCTCACTCTAAATGTATTGGCAAAAATCAGATGTTTGCACTGTGGACCTAATCCAACATTCATTAAAATTGGTGGGACGTCACTGATTTCAGTGAACACTGGATCCAACTCTACATGAGCTGATGAAAATGTAATTTATTTGTTCAATATGTGTTCCACTCAAGGTAACTTTGTACATATGATACATTTTTTAAAGAAGTTAATGTTTTAACTAATAGTTCCAAAGGTATTTAAAATGGTTAAAAACAATTAAACCGCCCAATAGAATGGGATAATTAGATTGATGTGTGCTTACTGGAAATTAGAGAGGATTATTTAGTTGTTTAAGAACATTTCTGAAATTCATAGATTCCTTGAAGTCACAGGTTTGACTTCCAGGAGGGCCGACTCATCCCTTTTCATCCCTCTAAATAAATAATTAACTTCTATACAGTTGATGGTGCAGAGGTATTTCAGATAATTGAATTTGCCAGCTATTCATGGATGTTAAAGATTCTATAGTAATTTTTGTTAGAATATGGATTGTTCCTGGTGGACTGGTTGCCAAAAAGTTCCTTGTTTCCCCAGGCCTTGTCCCACTGCTATTGTCTGCTGAAATGCAGGCCACTTTGCTTTGGTGTGTTTGTGTGCTTTAGAATCCATGCAATATTAAGCATAATACATTTAAGGAGCAATATACATTAAAATGGTGAGGATGAAGAAGAAGAAGAAGAAGAATTAGAATGAAAGTGGTGTATAAGTGGTTCCAGTACTGAATGAAATGAGAGGCTACAAAGATATTTATTCAACAAAGGGCCAATCATCACAATTAATTACAAGGGCAGATGCTTAATTATTTGACCTGATTGAGAGTTTTGCTCAATTAAAGACCTCAGAATTTGTTTGCGGGTAGGCAGGCAACTATTCGTACAGCGGTATCTAAACTTCTTTGATTCTGATTAGTCCCCAAAAAATTCTGTAGTCCTCAGAGTGTCTGTAAGATGCATTACAATGATAAAATAGTGCATCCCATTAATTTTTGTCAAATCTTTTCTTTCACAGATTGAATGCAAATGAAATCATAGCTCCCTAATCTGATTTCTAGCACTCTGTGCTTTTTATGCACAAAAAAGCGATTTTGTTTTTCTCTTTATGTGTCAAACATAGATGACAAATGAAACTTTAAAACTCTCAGTTGAAGCATAAAGCTAATGAATAAGGTCAAATGATTGCAAAATAGAAAATGCACAACTGATCTTTAGAAAGTCAAGTTTATGGCAATTGCCTAATTTACAACATAATAGTGCCTTAAGGGGTCAAATTCTGCATTGACTTGTATATCCTTATTACAACCTCCAGTTACATTGATGCAAGGCATTGACTTCCATCAGGTTAATTTCTCCAACATGACTGAGAGGAAAATATCATATGCAGAGCATATATGATGTACATCAGAGAAAACGTCTGGCCCAAAATCATTATTCTGATGTAAAGAATTTGTGTTACTGGACATGCACGTTGTGTGTGTGTGTATCGAGGGAATCACAGTGTATGTATATACACACACACTTTTTGTTACACTTACAGTAGGACTATCCTCTCCCATTCACCTTTGCATAAATACCCAGCTGGTACTATGTTTTCCTATCTATGAAAAGCAAAGGTTACTCACTTCTTCAATCTAGATTACTTTCATTTGAGTTATGTAGC
Organism: Macrochelys suwanniensis; assembly: GCA_033296515.1. Taxonomy (NCBI): domain Eukaryota; kingdom Metazoa; phylum Chordata; order Testudines; family Chelydridae; genus Macrochelys; species Macrochelys suwanniensis. The sequence continues at coordinate 293,494,409 of CM065775.1, forward strand.
CAAAAAAGATTGACTATAAAGCCCAGAGAGAGAATGAACAAGCACAGTGATTCCCTTGATATTCCATCTGTAAACTGAAACACAATATGTTTCAACTACCTCATACCTGCTTCTTGAGGAAGGAGAGTCTTTGTTTAAAGGTGCAGTACACCAAAAATGGAGGAACAATTCTTTCCCTCTACACAAGGACAGACTCCACAGATGTCAGCAGGAGTTCCACAAGCTGATTGAGGGAAGAATATGGTCCTTTGATACCTACTCATTCATGATTTAACATTGTTATTGTAATGAATCAGTAACAGGAGTTTACATTTAAAAATCTAAAAACTGATCAAGAATGGTCAACGGTAGCATATAATTCCTTTGTCTTTGTTTTGTTTTTAGTGTATACCTTGGTGCAATGCTTGAAAAGGTATAAAGCATTATTCTCCCCACCCCCAAAATATGATAGTATATTACAGTTACCCTCCCCTGGCCACTTTGTCTCCATTTTTCAAGAAACAGCCGGCAAAACTATGGATCACATCCTCAGCTGGTGTAAATCAGCTTAACTGCGATGAAACCAATGTAGTATTCCAATTGACACTAGCTGAGGTTCTGATCGATAAGTGTGGTGGGTTATATGGCATAATCGCTTAGGCTTGTTTACACTCGCAGTGGTGTGTAGGGTACATGTAGCTACACGCCACAGTGAAAAACATGCTGTGTCCACATTGCGGTATGTAACCACATGTGGCAATGAAAGGCTCTGGCAGTGGGGAGGCAGCAGGGAAAGGCTTCAGCAGCTCCGTGCTGTTGGAGACGTTGCCTGTGGTGGGGAAAGGTTCTGGCACCGGGGAGGCAGTGGTGCATTATACTGTTCAAAACAGCAGTGTAAACATGGGAGGCACTGCTTGGGTGTGTAGAGAGCCATGTTGGATACATATCCTAAGGTGTGTCTTTACTCGCCTAAGCAACGCCTCACCAATACTGCTATTTATACCTAGGCTAGAGGAGCATACAGTGTAGGTACTCTACATGCCATCGTAAATGTAGACGTAGCCCTAGATTCTCTGCTCCTGTATTTAAGTACCACTGCTTTGGTAAGTTAATTCATGAAAAATTATATGGATTACTCACAAAAATTAATTTACACTTCCATGATTTAGAACAATTACATATAATAAGTTTGAGGTTATTTATGCCTCAATGAAATCTTTACAAGGCAGTTGATACTTGCTTTGCTCTTCTAGCCAAAGGTATTATAATTAAAAATATTTTTTCTTCATTGCCATTATAAGCAAATTGTAAAGCCTGGCCAAATTTGCAGAATACAGCTATGGGATATTATTCAGTGTAAGACTTAATTCTAAAATTTAATGAACTGCATTTGCATTTTTCATTAGCTACAGTTCTTGTATTTCTTCAGCGATGTCTTAAGATTGTTCTTGACGTATAAAGTCCAGCTCTGAATTACAACATCATCGTATTTTGGATTTTTTAATGAACCCACCATGTCTACACATTTGGTTGGAAAAAATACATGCCTAGCTAGTTCACCCTGTTGTAGTTCATAGGGAATACAAACATAGCTGGAAAATTTGAACCAGCTTACCAGAGTACTGTATCACTCAATCTGGATGGTAGAAATCAGGTTTGGACTAAAAAAACTGGAACCAAACATAAGAAAAAATTAGTGGAGGTTTAAAATTGAGGCCCTGGGTCTGGTCCACTTTCTGTGGTCTTGGTTCTGTGTCAGATTCTGCAGGGTGTTCCATTTCTGAATTCTATATGGCTGGCCCTAAGATGAGGCAGTGAAGCACCTCCTTGATGTTCCTGTTCCTAATGAGGCACTGACTGACTCCTTCAAGTTCCAAAGTACACTCTCCAAGTTCCTTCAGGCCCCCTAGTCCTGCTGCCTCAGGGAAGGAGGTGAAGAGGTGACCTGGTAAGCAAAGAAGCCTCACAGCATGATTGCTCCCAGCATTAGTTCTGGGGGATGGGAGGGTGGACTGGGGTAAGGAGGCTGGCTTTCAGCACCCCCACTATTAAAAATGTTTCAGCACTACTGCATCTGAGAGGCTAATCCTCTTTCTCTAACCCTCTTGCTTCTCTGCCTGGAGAATCCCCTTACTCTACCTGCCTGAGGAATAAAGTCTTTGTGGAGTGACCCCTTCCCGCAGTCCTGAGGAAAAAAGTTCTCACCAGTAGTCTCCTCTTTATCTTATTGGCCAATGGGCTTCCTGACCTTGGGTCTCTGCTTTTTAAGATCGTATTTTGACTTCTCTCCCACTGCCCAATGGGAAGGAGAGTGAAGACACATGTAGGGTAAAAAGGAAAAAAAATTACAGTAGGGAAAGCAGAACTGCCATCAAATCTCCAAAACACTCTATAGGACCAGCAAGTTAGTGGATCCCTGCCCCATTCCTCACCCCACCTCAGCGAGACAGCAGCAAATGAAGCAGTTGGGTTTGTGTGTGTGCACACATATGCGTGGCCGCAATGCTGTGAAATTAGGAATTTGTGTGCTTCTACTGTACATGTATTTAGCCAGTGGAATTTGCCGCCTCCTGAGAGTATTTCAGCAATGCTAAGTGTGGCGATCTGTGAGCACTTACACGTGGCTGGTCAACGTTGGGGATGGAATGGGGTATTTTGCAATGGCCTATGGATTTGGGAAAGTCCAAAAATGGTGTGTTTTTTCCTTTATTCCCTTCAGAATACTGAGAATATGTCCTTTGCTGATAGAACCAGGCAAGTCTATTTAACAGGAAAAGGAGAAATCTCCTCAGTGCTATGGCAATACCGATACCACTAATCATAACAATGGCCCTAATCCTTAAGAATAGTTGAGATTCTCATAAAGCAGCTCATTAGATGAGTATACAAAGCTCATATCACGGGGGTCGTGGTGGAGCAGGTCTCTTGTCCAGTCGCTGACTTAACTGAAAGCATCTTGAAGGCTGCTCTCAGATGCAGTTGCTGCCAACAGTCTCAAAGGGCCATTTGGTAGCAGATGGATCAGCGGGACGTAGGGCCATTGTGATGGAGCAGAGGGGCCCCATGCCAGCAGAGAAGGGGCTAAAGAGAACCTATGGACCCAGCTACCTCTGTGCTGCTATATCTGAAGCTGATGCTGAGCCTGGGGGTGGAATAAAAGGAGAGAATCTAGCTCAGGTCAGGGCTGACTGGGGAGAAAATAGGATTGAGCTCTGTCTCTCTGTGTGAAGGAAGAATTGAAGGTGGAGAAACAGGTCTAATAGCCAGGGCAGTTACTGAGGAAAAACCACTTAGTCCTCAGGACAGAGTGAAGCTCAACTAAGAAGCTGTTTCAGTGATTGGGGAGGACCCAGAAGTGAGCTGATTTTACTTTTTTCTCTGGAACATTTCGGGGCTAAGCCCTTCCAGCATTCCAAAGGAATTAAGACTGTAGGAGGGCCCAGTGGATACAGAGGACTGAGAATTCTTCCCCCTCCTCCCAGGGAGATCCACAGCCGTGTCAGAACCCTGGGAAGGTCCAAAAGGAGGTGCTACTCCAGCCACACCATTACAGCCATCTTTGCCACATGTTTTTTCAAACCGTGCCCCCGGTGCTGGTTATAGGCAGAGGTGTCACTGTAGGAGCCACTAAACTGGCTCTGTACCATCAGAGGTTCTCCCAAAGCCAGGGAGAGTCTCCCATGAGCGGAGAAACTTTCCACCCAGAATGCCCCTGTGGTGTGGTGCAAAGTGTCCTCCCTATATTGAAGGATCAGAGCCTATTATTTTGGTTAGGAATGGTTAATTGACATCAGTCTGTTTACACTGTGATGGTTCCGTTGTACCCAGAATCTACAGGTAACTCCAATCTTAGTACCAGGTCTTGGTTGTAAGGAAATGCTAGACATTGCACTTTAAAAAATTAGTAAGGGCCCTGACATGATGGAGTGGCTGGAAGTTCTCATATTGACTTGTCTTAAGTCAAGGAAAGGAAACTGAACTCAGGTTGACGTGGCTAATCTCAAAACCAGATTAAAATTGATAGCAAGAAATAAACCAGTCATGATGGGAAGACAGCACAGAATTTAGCTCACCATTAAATTAGCCTCATTTTATTATTATTTTGATTTAATTGAAGTGAATGTGGCCCGGCCTTGACCTTATAGAAACATGTCCTTTTGTACAGAAAAATATGCATTCTGCTGTTAGTATTGGTAATTTATTTCTGCTTGTTTTGGAAGGTAGGTAATGAATAAAGTAATTGAAGGATTCCTATCAGGTTTGGATAATATGCTTTAGTCCCAGGAATAAGGAGGGTGGTAGATAAATAAGCTTAGAGAGAATTTTCTAAGCAAAGTTGACAGCTTAAAGAGATAAGCTGGCACAATTAAAGAGAGCATAGATAAGATTTTATATTACAAGGTAATAACACAGCATGTGCTAAAATTTTCAAATTCGTACTCAAGGATAAAAAAGATACAAAATGACATGTAACTGAGGGACCTGAAATCATTCAGGCAGACAGCTGCTTCCACCTAAATATAGTGGCTTATACCATTGTCAGAACTAGAACAAACAGCACCTAAACACAAATATAACACTGGTAATGCCTGTTTTATTGGCATATTGTAGCAATTTATTCAGGTGATTTGTTGAATTTTATTGTGTTGAAATCTCATTTTGGCTACTTTTCTCGTTTAAATATTTACTAGATATGTGGAGAGATAGATAACACTGGCACATACAGTGTGGTGTTGGTTGCTTGATTTGTATCCTGTTTCCACAGAGGACGGATGCTTTATTTTGACTCGCATGAAATGATTTTGTTTACATTAATGAGTTACTCATTTTGTGTTTGTGTACTAAACCCCAGTCTCATCTGGGGTTAGGCTAATGCCTAGGCCCAATAGTTTATTGTAGAAAGTAGCAGACCATTGTACTTCTCTCTAATGTATGTGAAATGAGTGGTCAAATCATCTGAGTTTGAATGCCTGGTGGGATGTGGAGGCCTCAAAGGAATAGAAAACCTGGGCAAATATGAAAGATCAGGTTCAGAGGATTGAGATGTATATAATCAACTAAAGAAAATGAAAACGTTTTGAAAAAGTGAAGTGAAAATTTAATTCTGCCTCTGGTACTGCAATTTTTGGAACAGGCTACTCATGAGACTAGCTTTTACACTTTAGGAGTTAATCTTAATATACTATAAAGATAATTCATCTTTAGACAGTTTCTTCACTGTATTAGGTAACGGATATTTTCCACATCTCTTAGTTTTTCAGGAAAATATATTTTATTGTGAAAATATTTATTTGAAGTTCCCTATATCTTATATAATATCCCAGGGCAACGATACAGCCAAAAAGCTTGTTGTAAATCCATATCTACCTTTTGGCACCTTCCATGAAGACTCCTTTCCTATACTGGCAATTTGTTGTGTTTTAGTAACATCCAGCCTTGGTGCTTTGGATAACTGAATTGATTTCCCACATTTTTGCATGTGAAAATTTAGAACAAGCCCAAAGAGAGTGCAGCAGAGGGTTTGAACTCAGACATCTGTGTGAGCATGTGTTGAAGCCATAAAATGGCTGTGTATTATGTATTGAAGGAGGCTTTCCCTTGTCGAGTGTGTAAAATTGCACACTAATAAAAGTTGTTTGAACTTATTCATAAATGCAAACCAGTTTGAAATCAATGCTCCCATGTGTGAGAGCTTTATGCCAGTTCCAGCCTTGTTTTGGATGGGATATTCTTGCATACAGTCCTAGGAGCCAGCATGCTTATCTCCCATGGAAGAGCGCCATAAAAATAAAAAGATGTGTAGCAGATGCAGGGACCAGACTACAGAAAAAAGACCTACACTGGTTACCTTTATGAAAATTATATACGGACCCAAGATGCAACATTCAGATGTGGAACTAGATTTTGAGCAACCACAAATTTGGGGTGTTCTACTGGATTAAAATTTGGATCATATAGCTGGTTGTTGTCTATTTCCACATTTAAATACATAGGACCAAATACTGAGCTGCTGTGTTGGATTTCTTGGTTCATTTTAGGAAGTAAGGGAGAAGGAAATTCAAGGTAATTTTAAGTCCCTTTGTGCTGCATAATCCTGGGACTGTCCTGGAGCCCTGGCATAGAGTAGAACAGTCTATATCAGCTGCCAGCAACCCCAAGGTGCTCTTTTAACAGGGATTACCAGAATGTAACAGTGTCTTGGCCATGCCCCTTTCCCTGGCCATGCTCTCTGTGAGTGCTGTGATGGGATGTGCTTTAGGAGTCCCAATAACAAAAAACAGGGCAGAGGAGCAAAGTTGCCCCATTGTGGTGGAGCATTAAGGGGTATTGTGTCTACAACCTCAGTTCTTTTACTCAGTAATGGAGGCAGAAAACATAAATATGTCCTTCTTTGCCAAATCTTATTAATCATTCAAATCTCTGCGTTACAACAGACAGACTCTTAAAAGGAAACATAAAGAAAAAAGTCAGAGCAATTAGATGAAATGTATCTGCTGCTTGCTTCCTGCTTCCTTTGTTCTTCCTCCCTCTTCTCCTTTTGGGCATTTCTCTAAGCATTTCTCTAAGCTCATTGACAGAGGGACTAGCAAGTCCACTTTAGTCATTCTCTCTCTTCAGCAGCAGTCCAGAGCAGTTATACAATTTACAGTTCTTTCATTCACATTCTTACAGGATTCTCAGAAAAAGTTGGGAGTACATACTGTATCAGGCATAAGTACAGGGGCCCAATCCTACAAGAAGCTGAGCTACACCCATTTCTACTGAAGCCAATGACATTCATCACTTCACAGCAACAGGCCCATGATAACTTAAGAGCTTTTTGTCAGCTTTTTGTCAGTTTATGACAAATGCATTTTACTGGAATTTTTTTTCTAATATAATTTTCTTTCCTTACTGGTTTAATAAAAGAAATCAAACAAACCTTTTCAGGAGAAGGAGAAAACAGTGAGTAAGAAATTGAAAAACAGGAAAGAAAAAAACCAATACAGAATAAGGAAACACTGATAAGCAGATTCCATATGTCAGTCTATGGTGTGAAGATATTAACAAGCAAATCTTTGACATTAGGCTTTGTACTGATTATTTTTAGGCTGTTAATAAGTGGAACTTTGCCATGACTCCCTTTTAATGGCTCCAGAGGGATCATTATGAGGTATCACATTAAGATCATAATGTCCCCATATTACAAGTTAATATACATACAATAGAAAGTAACTCTGTATCATTACTGCAGATAAACACTGTGGTTGTTATTAATTTGTATTGTGGTAGTGCCCAGAGGCCTCAGTTGGGGGCCCATTATGCTAGTCACCATATGCACCTAATGAAAACATGGTCCCTGATCCAAAGAGATTGCTGCCCAAGGCCTGGATTCAGAAGAGATTTACATACATGCATAAACATGTCTGGAGGGTAAATTTGCAAAACCTCTCAAATTTTAGGACACGCTCTTTTTCTTTGTGAGCTCTTCACATTTATATTTCTCCTTTCAAAAAACTGAAGATCTGTCTATGCAACTTAAACTCTGCATTTGGGTATAGAACGCTCCCCTTGAACTATAACATGGTAATCTGATATCTTGGATTTCCTGGAATATTCCCAGAATCAGGAAGAGGAGAATCTTGTTATGGATGGGACCCGAATGAATGTCAGAAAAGACAATAGGGGCATTTCAGCAGACACGTATTTGTAAAATGCAATGTTTATTCTAAATGCCACCATCTTTTTTAAAGAGAAGACCCATGAGGATCAAAGCAGTGATTGGTCAATCTAAAATAAATTTGGAGCTTTAATTTGGATAAACCAGACTTTAATCTGCAAATTGGACTGGAGATATCTGAACAAGATAATTTCTTTAGGGGTTGTCAGTCCTGTTTTTCCCTCAGGCAACTGCAGTGCTAGAAAATGTCATGACATTTCCTATTTCAGTCCTGCGTGGAACCAGGGAATGTAGAGAGGTGTGAATGTTTGAAATAATCAAGTTTCTTTTTTCCCCACAATTGTGTATGTGTGAATGTAGAGTTCCTGAAAGTTGCTGGATTGACAGCCATGCTGCTGCCAGTTCTGTATCGGATCTGAGGATAGAGGACTCCAGTCTTCAGGGGTGTCAACTTAGCACTTTTCATAGAAACAAGCTTCACACATTATTTAAAGTACTCTACTGTGTATACATCTAAAATACACTATGCTTTTATCGAGACTAAAGGCCCTTCAGCCTGGCAAGATGTGGCTGGATGGGAGGAAGGTTTCAAGGGCTGGAGTCCTGGGATGGGAAAGATTAACAATGTATTTATTTTATTTTAATTTTTACAAATAATCATAAAAGCAACACCTTCCCCCCAGGCTTTGTGCTCCCTTGACAAATACCTAAAATACAGCCCAATTAAGACAAACACTGGCAAACCAATACTTTCTTTTCATAAAAGAAGAGCCTGTCCAGAAAACCAAAATTTCCCCTCTCAGCTCTGACAATATTCCAATCTCACTCCAAATAAAAATCCATTTTTAACATAGATTTCCCATTGAAATCAATGGAAGTTTTGCTTGGGGAATGGAATTGTTAATTTTAAGAGGAAGGAAATGGCCCAGTGTGTAGGGCAGTAGCTGAAGACTTGGTTTACCTGACTGCCCTACCTCCCGGGTGTGTTGTGAGGATAAATACATTAAAACTTGTGTGGCTCTCAAACGCTATAGTGATGAGGGTCAGATAAATCCTTTGCACAGATGAATGGAGTTTGGGGATTCTAAGTCATAGTGTCAGAGGGCCATATTCTGGCAAGTCAATGGGGCTAGGAGTGGAGTAAGGTGCTATTCAATGTTCAAGGTAACAGAATATGGCCCAAAACTTTCACATTCAGTGAAGTTACAGTTTCCAAAGAATTATTCACCTCACCAATTTCGTCCATTTAATAATGGCTGTTGTGCATTCATTTTCTGCTCAGTGTTTTCAACATTTATCTCATTATTTAAAGGTCCATTAAGGACTCCCAACTACTTTTAATGGTCCGTAATAGCACAAATATAGCAGATATGTTGAAACATCATTAGAGATACAAATTGTAATCACAACAAGGATATTTGTTGTGTAGCTTGTTACTTTGAGTGAGTGGAGTGACAACTTTGTTTGAATGTCCTTGCTTTTGTCAGTTCCTGGTAGACTCTTAGTATTAATTTAATGTAATGTGAAGTCACTTATTTGATAATTTTATTGCTTGAATAAAACCACTTTAAAACAGATATGAGGAAAGTTTAAATTAATAGAAAACTGATTAACATTTTTTCTCACAAAAATGAGGGACTGTAGACTTAATCTAATGTCCATCACTGAAGTCATTGGGCAGATCAGAAACTAAGTGATCTATCTTAGACCAGCAGGGCATGGGAAGAAAATGTGCAAGCACCCCCACATAAAATTGCCTATGAACGTCCATACTCTCTACTGGCAGTATGACACCCTGGCTTTTGCAGTAGTGGGCTTTTCTTGAAGGATGGCTGACAGCCATGCCAAATTTTGTGCTTATTTTTGATGAAGAGAAATACAATTGGTTTAAAGATGTATCAGTCCCTGCATCTACAAAGTTAGGAGCAGCAATTTAGCATTTGTATAGCAAATGGGTGTGCAAATCATAGAATCACTGAAATGCAGGGCTAGAAGAGACCTCAAGAGGTCATCAAGTCAAGTGGAGGCAGGACCAAGTAAACCTAGACTATATCTGACAGGTGTTTGTCCAACCTAATCTTAAAAACCTCCAATGATGGGGGTTCCACCACCTCCTTTGGAAGCTATTCTAGAATGTAACTACATTTATAGTTAGAAAGTTTTTCCTAATTTCTAACCTAAATCTCCCTTGCTGCAGATTAATCCCATTATTATTTATCCTAATTTCAGTGGACATGGAGAACAATCACCATCCTCTTTATAATAGCCCTTAGCTTATTGGAAGACTTTTATCGGGTCCTAGGATGACCAGATGTCCCGATTTTATAGGTACAGTCCCGATTTTTGGGTCTTTTTCTTATATAGGCTCTTATTATGCCTCCCCCCCGTCCCGATTTTTCACATTTGCTGTCTGGTCACCCTATCGGGGCCCCCCCACCCTGTCTTCTCTCCTCAAGAGTAAACATGCCCAGTTCCTCATAGGTCAGGTTTTGAAAACGTTTTATCATTTTTATTGCCTGCTCTGGACTTTTCAATTTATTCACATCTTTCCTAAAGTGTAGTGCCCAGAATTAGATCCAATATTCCAGCTGAAGCCTCACCAGTGTAGAGTAGAACATCTTACATATGACAATCCTGTTAATATACCCTAGCATTATTAGCCTTTTTGCAATTGCATCATATTGTTGACTCATATTCAATTTGTGATCCACTGTAACCCCCAGATCCTTTCAGCAGTATTATTACCTAGCCAGTTATTTCCCATTTTGTAATTGTGCATTTTCTTTTTCCTTCATGAGTGTAGTACTCTGCACTTGTCTTTATTGCATTTCATCTTATTGATTTCAGACCAATTCTCTAATTTATCCAGGTCATTTTGAATTCTAATCCTGTCCTCCAAAGTGCTTGCAACTCCTCCCTGTTTGGTGTCATCTGCAAGTTTTATAAGCATACTCTCCACTCCATTATCCAAGTCATAAATGAAATTATTGAATAGAACTGGACTCAGGACTGACGCCAGCGGAGTCATCCTCCCAATTTGATAACCTCTCTTTGAATGTGGTCTTTCAACCACATTTTCCTAATTTGCATGCAGGGAATGCAAGCAAAATAGTACATAGGGTGAAAAATTACACCCTTGTTTCTCTATCAAAAATGCTACAGATAAAATTATTTCCAATTTTTCACTCTGCCCATAACATAACTAGAGCTGGCCTAAACTCAGGGATTTCAGTTTGCTGGGGATTTTGCTATTTATGAATTTGCTTTTGTTCTGATTTGAAATTAAAGCAAATTTACGGAATTTCTCAGGAAAATGGAGATCCCTGAATATATTGTTTCAGAAACACCAAAATATGGTGTTCCTGAAATGAAATGTGATACTGACATTCTTGTCACTGAATAGCAGCCATTAAAAGTGACAAGAATGTCAATTTCACTTGGATGCTCCTCGGGGAGCAAAGAGTCTTCAAGCCCTCAGAGTCTGGCTGCATCAAAGGATCTGGGGCTGCCAGCTTTCCTGCCAGAGCTGTGGACCCCAAAAACTCCCATGTTTCAGTGAAAGTTTCACTTCAGTAATAACAATGGGTGAAACATTTCTGTACAAAGAATCATCATTCCTTTAAACTTCTGACTAGTTCTACTCATAACCCCCTGTTTGAATCCATCTCTGGATCTCAGTCTTTCTGCATCAAAGCTAAGGTCCTCTCACTTTCGAAGACCTGCACAGCTATGTCCCTGCCTATATCTCTGCTGTCCTTTCTTCTTGCCCCTTCCTCTCTTTGGGTTCTTTTTAGCTTCCCTTTGTATCCTCTCTGTTGGGTTTTTGGGTTTTTCTTCTATTCTTTCCTATGTGCTTGGATCCACCTCCATATTCTTGCATGCCCAAACGATTTTCTTTTCATCTAGTGATGTGACAAATTCACTTTTTCCGGATTTGCTGGATAGTAAATATCATCCCTGAAATATAATCAGATCCAAGTACTATACAAACTCAGCATTAAGAGATGTCACACAGTTTTTGAATACAACTTTGTCTAATTTTTTCCAGCATTGCCGTAAAAGTGGCATCAGCAAAACTATACTCCACAGCTATAAACTGAAACAGTAAACCTATAATCCATACACCGCTAGTGACTTATCAATAGTGTTGGCTGACTAATGGAAACATTTATTGAGAAATAATTATGAAAATGTCAAAATGGGCAATGAATATTATCTCCCCATCTTTAATTTATGTAGAATAATCATCCATACTACTACAGAAATCATTATATTTTCTTGCAGAAGTAATCCATGAAGAATCCATTAAATATATATGTACCAAAATTCTCAGATAATGGAAACTTGTGATGTGCCATCAAACAAGGAGTGATCTGGAAACTGATTTATACAAGAAGGTAATTTGGAGACTACAGAATAAATTAAGATTATACTTTGTACATTTGTTCAATAAACTATAACTCTGACAAGGAACGTTTTAAGAAAATAACACTCCAGAAAAAGATAATCAATCATCTAAAAGTCGTGAGGAAAATTAAGGTCATGCAAATTACATATTCTACCCTCGATAGTTAAAAATGAAATACAGATCATGACATTGCAACCATTGCCTTTGTAATTGTCCCCTAGTAGTAAATAGAGCACCACAGCTATCTCTTTGATAGTGATAACATACTAGCAAGGGGGAAAAATGTGAAAATTACTCACATTTCATGTTGGAATATCTAAACCACACACTTTCAGGGCTCCCATATACTATCATCCTTTTAATACTTTTTTAGACTTTCATCCAAAATGGACCTCTCATTATCTCCTAGCAGATGTGCTTTTTTAGGCATTTTTAAAAAGAAGTGAACTCATACACGTTTTTCTTTGTTAGAGTATTTTTAGTCGTGTTTTTCTTTAAGTAGTATGACCCTCCCCACCATGGAACACTTCAGAATCCTCTTTTTGGGGCAGATCCTCAGCTATTTGAATTGTTTTAGCTCCATTGACTTGAATTAAGCTATGTCTATTCCCGCCAGCCAAGGAAATATACCAAACGTTCTGGTGTGCTCCTGTGTGGAATGGATAGGGGGTGCAATTAAAGCAGAGGAGGAGGAAAGAACTGAATTTAGAGTCAATAATGTAATCCTGATATTCCATGTTCTAAACCCATGTGTGAAAGAGAGTTCTGAATCAAGTCCTGCTTTCTGGCTGTACCAGTTATTAATGGCTAGGAAAAGAATGGTGCTGCAAACAGTGGAAAAAAAAAAAAGTAATAGCAGCATCATTAATCAGACAAAGTGGAAAAAGATCAAACGGTAATTACTTTATATTATCTTCATTCATTTGATTCACATGATTTAGAATAGAAATAATGACCCCAAGTCAGGCATTTCCAAGCAGTTAATTCTTGAATTTTAGGGCCCAAGAAATTAGGATTCAGTTCTTCTAACTGGTCATTAACTGACAGTAAATACCTTCCCTGTCATTTATTATTGCTTCATTATATCCTAATTGGCATGTAGAATGTTTGCACAATAATTGACATTATTTGAACGTGTGCGTCAACTTCATTTTGAATGACATTATGTGCAATAACGGCTATGGATAACTGATGTGGATGCTAAAATATTGATCAAAGTTTTCAATGCTTCTGCTGTTTCAAAACCCCTTTTCTCAAAATAACAAAAGGAACCTGGTCAATTTTAAAGGGCTAAGGGCCTGACCCGGATCTCGCACCAATATTAATCAGGAGTAACACTGTTGAAGTGAATGGAGTTAGACTGGTCTAATACTGGTGTGAGATCAGAATCAGGCGTCAATTGCTTGGTTATTTTTTTCTAAATTAACCCATTGGGGATCATAGGGTATGTCTACACTGCAATGTAAGCCCAGGGTTTGAACTTAGGCTCAAGCTTAGCTCCCTATCACAGTGCCCTCAGAGGGCCAGCTGAGATCTAGTGGGTAACACACCTCTCAGCAGGAAGGCCTTTCAGCTCAGTTCCTCACCCGAGGATCGGCTTAGCTTCACCTCAGGCTTGCAATGTCCTTGTTCTCTTCTTATCAGAGGGGAGTGAGGCTGGAATGTGGCTTATGCCTCTCCTGCAGCAGGGGCAGTTGGAAGGGGAGCCGAGGCGCTCCCACTCCACCAGGCTCCAACCCAGAGCCCTATGAGAGTCAACAGTGCCTGGCATCCTGGAGTACCCTCAGAGTTACCCTCCCTGTGTCACGTCCTACCATCTCTCTCCCCACAGCTCCAAGTCCAATATGAGATAACCAAAGAAGAAGAAAAGACAACTAAACCTTCAGCCCCAACTGGGCTCAGCATACAGTCCTGTTCCTCACAGGGAGGCTTTTTTGACACTGTTGTCCAGCAGTCCTCAGGGTAGGTCTGTCTTCTTCCCTATTCTGAGCTGAGTTGCTCCCTTTTAAGCTTCCTTTCCACTTGGAGCATGCTTTGCAGTCTAGGGGAGACTGTGGCTACCTGGGCCCAATATTGTCCTTTAACTCCTTTGGGCCCAGTGTGGGGTTTGAACACACCATCACATCTCCTTTCCATCTACGCTCAAATCACACTAACCCAGGGCTTGGACCCAGGGTCCCAGGACCCCATGGGGTGGAGGATCTGTACGTGAGTCAAGCCAGGACCCAGGGTTCAAGCCCTATAGCTTTGCAGTGTAGACACAATCTCATTGGACTTGTGCTCTGGGAGTCCATCAAAAGTATTCCACAATCCCACAAGCTGATTTCTTTGGCCTCTGGACAGTCACATTTGGTGAGAAGTCAAGTTTTCCCATACTGCACCATGAACAAAAGGCTAGAGTGGCCACATTTTGGGAGGGTGCTAGGAATTCTGGGATTAGGTGGTTGGATTTGGGCCTTCATAATGCGGTGTAGATGCTAGAGCCCCAGAGTGGGACCCAGGATTCAACAGTTTCTAACCTGGGGTTACAAATGAGTGTAGACACTCAGCTCTAGGTTAACAAACTCAGGGTGTGCTCACTTGAGTTCCACTAATCCCAGTCTTACATTTCAGGATCCTTTATACTGGTTTTACGCCAGGCTAACGCCTTTAACCTCAACCGAATTACACCAGTTTTAAATCTGGCATCAGAGTCAGAGAAGTTATTCTTGATTTCCACTGTTGTGTATGAGTTCACAGTCAGACCCTTTGTGGGTGGTCCTCTGTTCTCTGGGACAGACATGCAGGCCTGCCGACAGGGGGGAGGGGAAAATTGCCCAAGTGCCCAGGCAATTTCAAAGGGCCCAGGGGCTCCTGGCCACTACTGATGCCCCAGTAACAGCGGTGGCCAGAAGCCCCGGGCCCTTTTAAATCACCCGGGTGGGACGCAGGGCATCTAGGCGCACTAGATGGCTCCAGGCCCCGCACTTTCGGGGTCCTGCAGGCTGGCGTGGGTGGTCCCGGAAGTGACGGATTCATTACTTCTGCCCTAGGCTCCGCCTCCCCTAGGGACAGCCGTGGTCGTGGCCCTGGGGCCCAGAATTTCTGTCGGCAGGCCTGCAGACATGAAAATATCCCATGTGGATATTTGGGACACCATGCTGCTGAAGCTGCCATTTTTCATGTGAGACATCAAGAGGTCATGAGTATGTCTAGCCACTAAAGAACCACTGGCACAATTCACAGTAATTTTTCAAAAGTAGTATTGGTTCCATTGTCCAGGTGAAACTCCATTTGGGTAATTGAATATGGTCATTTTCAATTCCTCAATCAGTTTCAGATGCATACAGCATTCACATTCTGTCCTAAATTGTTTGTATAATGTTGCTGTTAAACAGCTACCCTATTGCAGCTCAGAAGTGCATTTCAGATGTGTGAAATGATTTATATTTATATATTGTTATATGCTTTAGGATCCATTAGAATGAAAGGGTTTGCATACATTTAAGTTAGAATGAAAATATGCTATTTTGAATATGTTTTAATTAGGGCTGTCAAGCGATTAAAAATTAATCATGATTAATCGTGAGATTAAAAAAATAATCACGTTTAATCACATGATTAATTGCACTGTTAAACAATAATAGGACAGTTTATTTAAACAGTTTTGGATGTTTTCTATCCATGTGTCCATGCTGATGATAGATGCTGCTTGATAACAATCCAAAGCAGTGTGGACCGACGCATGTTCATTTTCTTCATCTGAGTCAGTCAGATGCCACCAGCAGAAGGTTTCAAGTATCAGAGGGGTAGCCGTGTTAGTCTGGATCTGTAGAAGCGACAAAGGGTCCTGTGGCACCTTATAGACTAACAGAGGTATTGAAGCACTGCTTGCATCCGAAGAAGTGGGTATTCACCCACGAAAGCTTATGCTTCAATACCTCTGTTAGTCTATAAGGTGCCACAGGACCCTTTGTCGCTTCAGCAGAAGGTTGATTTTCTTTTTTGGTGGTTCGGGATCTGTAGTTTCTGCATCGGACTGTTGCTCTTTTAAGACTTCTGAAAGCATGCTCTACATTTTGTCCCTCTCAGATAGTGAAAGGCACTTCAGATTCTTAAACCTTAGGTTGAGTGTTGCAGCTATCTTTAGAAATCTCACATTGGTATCTTCTTTGCATTTTGTGAAATCTGCGGTGAAAGTGTTCTTAAAATGAACAACATGTGCTGGGTCATCATCCGAGACTGCCATAACATTAAATATATGGCAGAATGTAGGTAAAACAGAGTAGGAGACATATAATTCTCCCCCAAGGAGTTTAGTCACACATTTAATTAATGCATTATTTTTTAATGAGCATCATCAGCATGAAAGTATGTCCTCTGGAATGGTGGCTGAAGCATGAAGGAGCATACGAATGTTTAGTGTCTCTGACACGTAAATACCTGCAACGCCGGCTATAAAAGTGCTATGAGAACACCTGTTCTCACTTTCAGGTGATATCGTAAACAAGAAGCAGGAAGCATTATCTCCTGTAAATGTAGACAGAATTGTTTGTCTTAACGATTGACTGAACAAGAAATAGGACTGAGTGGACTTGTAGGCTCTAAGGTTTTACATTGTTTTGTTTTTTGAGTGCAGTTATGTAACAAAAAAAAATCTACATTTGTAAGTTGTACTTTCACGATAAAGAGATTGCACTACAGTACTTGTACGAGGTGAATTGAAAAATATTATTTCTTTTGTTTGCCATTCTTACAGTGCAAATGTTTGTAATCAAAAATAACAGTAACAAAAGTGAGCACTGTCTACTTTGTATAATGCGTTGTAATTGAAATCAATATATTTAAAAATGTGGAAAAGCATCCAAAAACATTTAATACGTTTCATTTGGTATTCTATTGTTTAACAGTGCAATTAAAACTGCGATTAATCGCGTTAAATTTTTTCAATCATGATTAATTTTTTTGAGTTAATCGTGTGACTTAACTGCGATCAATCAGCAGCCCTATTTTTAATGGGAAAATGTGCATGACAAGTTTTTAATCCAATATGATTTGAATGATAAAATCTGTAAAAACAGGTCAGTCAATGACAGATCTTGAAGTGTAGTACTGCTATCAGGGATTGATGTAACGTCATTATGGTGCTAAATCTAGATGACAGAGTTCATACTGTAGTTAGATTGTGATGCATATGGAATATAGGACACTGGTAACTGGTGTTCAGTGGGTAAAAAGGACAGATGTATGTAGTTTGAGTGCTTTAGCAAAATTTTATATTTGACATCAATATTGTGCAGATATAATGTCCAACCAATGTCAAGTGCTTGTTTTTGCTGCTATAAATCAATAGCAACCTTTCAATGCATCCTACTCCAGAGTGAAAAGAAACATGTTTGGAATGACTGTGCATTGTTGCTCAGCCGAGGCAAGGATTACATCTCTGCTTTCAGTTTGTGCTCTATAGCCAACTTTTTTAAATGGTTCTATTCTCTACTTTGCTTACTTTTCAATAGGTGTTTGGAAGTGTAAAGACCAAATCTGGTGTAATTCCAGTAAGGTTGATGAGACTTCATTACTGCAACTGAGAGCAGAATTTGGTTTCAACGTAGTGCTGGATGAGTAAAATGGAATTGGCACTGGAATTGAAAAAGAAAAAGCTGGCTGCTGCGAAGCTTACATTGAAATCCACATTCAGATTGATAATTTTGACACCCTAACTCATTTTGGCCCTGGTCCTCCACTATGTCCAGTGGTGCAAGTAAGCCAGAGTGGTCAGGTACGCTGTACCATTAAGACATTTATTGCCGACATGCTGTACCGGAAAGACACATTCTGGATCCGCTGAACACCGCAGGGCTCCCCCAGGAACCACAGCGGCCAAAGGAGCAGAACGTGGGGCTGTACCATGGCTATAACGCCCCCATCTCCACCCCCAGCCCTTCCACGGAGCTGCGTTTTCTGTCTGAGGGCTGGGGGTGGGGAGGAGTCATGTGGGGAGGTCACATGCCCCCCCTTTAGCTGGTGCCCCCCTTTGTGTCCCTCCCAGGAGTCACTGTACTGGTAAGAATTAAAATCTATTTGCACTACTGACTATGTCCTAGCTGCACTTGGAGGTAGTGGAGAATGGTGGCCACAGGGAGATGATTGTGGCTCCCGGATCCTTGACCATGAAGTCAGGGCCGGTGCAAAGAAGTTTCGCGCCCTAGGTGAAACTTCCTTGCACCAGTCCTGTGCCGCCGCCCACCACCCCCAGCCAGCTTCCCCGCCCACGGGAGCTCAGCCTCCCCCACCCACAATGCCGCTCCCCGCCAGCTCCCCCCACCTGCGGGAGCTCAGCCTCCCCCCCCCGCAATGCCGCCCCCCCCCGGTGACTCACCGGCCGCGGAAGCTGAGCAGGGAGCCCGGGGCACAGCAGGCGGCTCGTGGCGGCTTCCCCGCGGCTCCCCACTCGGGCGCTGAGCGGGGGGCGGGCGGCTCGCGGCGGCTGCTCCCAGCTCCCTGCTCAGCACCTGAGCGGGGGGGCGGGCGGTGGAGTGGCTTGCGGTGGCTGCCCCCGGCTGAGCGGGGAGCTGGGAGGCAGCCACCCGCTGCCCCCCAAATCATGGCGCCCTAGGCAACCGCCTAGGGTCACCTAATGGGCGTGCCGGCCCTGCATGCAGTTTCAGCAGATATTAGAGCAGACAGGGCCTGCTTTAACATCCACTGCTGACATATGGTCTGCCTTTGCAACAGTGGAGGATCAGACATAGTGAAGCTCTACTCCACCATCCTCCCCATGTCCACATCCCACTCCTGGAACACCTGTGGTACACCTCTCACTTCCCTTTTGCCAGGGATGTGGGGGCAGCTGGCTCAGGAAGTGTCATAGCCACCTCCAGCAACTGGTTGCCAGCAAAGACTTCCCTTGTATAAGGGGAAATTTCCATTGGTTTTCTTCAGCTGTTTTAAATCTACTTTGCACCACTTAAGCAGATTCTGGCTTGGTCATAGAACCTTACGCCACAAGTGGACTATGGACTCCAATAGTATTATTCCAGGACTGGCTTTGGAGTAAGGTGCTACTCAATGTGAGGAAAGGTATCACAATCTGGCCTAAATAATAAGGGGTTATTTTAATATAACAAAAGCATTGTTATTAATTATAATACACTCTTTAATGTCCTCTGGTGAATGCTAATGGATAGTGGATGTTTTCCCACATTCAGTGTATGCTATTGTATGTAGGATTTCCTGAGTTAAGGCTAACACTTTCTCGCCAGCTCTGATTTATTTTACGTATTTATTTATTTGTAGTCCCTGACTCTGTTAGATAATTGTTACATCTTTCCTAGCAGTTATGCTCACCACACGAAATAGAACTGTGATACAGACTTAATCAAATTTGAATGAAAAGATCATTAGAAAGTTAAATTCCTTTTTGATACCAGCCACATTGTCCATAGAAACAAATTATTCTCTGCTGTAAAATGACCAGTCATTCACTCATTATCATAGAATCATAGAATCTCAGGGTTGGAAGGGACCTCAGGAGGTCATCTAGTCCAACTCCCTGCTCAAAGCAGGACCAAACCCAACTAAATCATCCCAG
Source organism: Macrochelys suwanniensis (assembly GCA_033296515.1). Classification (NCBI taxonomy): domain Eukaryota; kingdom Metazoa; phylum Chordata; order Testudines; family Chelydridae; genus Macrochelys; species Macrochelys suwanniensis. The sequence goes on from CM065775.1 coordinate 293,514,026, forward strand.
CCAGGGCTTTGTCAAGCCTGACCTTAAAAACCTCTAAGGAAGGAGATTCCACCACCTCCCTAGGTAACCCATTCCAGTGCTTCACCACCCTACTAGTGAAAAAGTTTTTCCTAATATCCAACCTAAACCTCCCCCTCTGCAGCTTGAGACCATTACTCCTTGTTCTGTCATCTTCTACCACTGAGAACAGTCTAGATCCATCCTCTTTGGAACCCCCTTTCAGGTAGTTGAAAGCAGCTATCAAATCCCCCCTCATTCTTCTCTTCTGCAGGCTAAACAATCCCAGTTCCCTCAGCCTCTCCTCATAAGTCATGTGCTCCAGTCCCCTAATCATTTTTGTTGCCCTCCGCTGGACTCTTTCCAATTTATCCACATCCTTCTTGTAGTGTGGGGCCCAAAACTGGGACACAGTACTCCAAATGAGGCCTCACCAGTGCCGAATAGAGGGGAATAATCACGTCCCTCGATCTGCTGGAAATGCCCCTACTTATACAACCCAAAATGCCATTAGCCTTCTTGGCAACAAGGGCACACTGTTGACTCATATTCAGCTTTTCGTCCAGCGTAACCCCTAGGTCCTTTTCTGCAGAACTGCTGCCCAGCCATTTGGTCCCTAGTCTGTAGCAGTGCATGGGATTCTTCCGTCCTAAGTGCAGGACTCTGCACTTGTCCTTGTTGAACCTCATCAGATTTCTTTTGGCCCAACCCTCTAATTTGTCTAGGTCCCTCTGTATCCTGTCCCTACCCTCCAGCGTATCAACCACTCCTCCCAGTTTAGTGTCATCTGCAAACTTGCTAAGGGTGCAGTCCACACCATCCTCCAGATCGTTGATGAAGATATTGAACAAAACCGGCCCCAGCACCGACCCTTGGGGCACTCCACTTGATACCGGCTGCCAACTAGACATGGAACCATTGATCACTACCCGTTGAGCCCGACCATCTAGCCAGTTTTCTATCCACTTTACCGTCCATTCATCCAGCCCATACTTCTTTAACTTGCTGGCAAGAATACTGTGGGAGACTGTATCAAAAGCTTTGCTAAAGTCAAGAAATAGCACATCCACTGCTTTCCCCTCATCCACAGAGCCGGTTATCTCATCATAGAAGGCAATTAGGTTAGTCAGGCATGACTTGCCCTTGGTGAATCCATGCTGACTGTTCCTGATCATTTTCCCCTCCTTTAAGTGGTTCAGAATTGATTCCTTGAGGACCTGTTCCATGATTTTTCCAGGGACTGAGGTGAGACTGACTGGCCTGTAGTTCCCCGGATCTTCCTTCTTCCCTTTTTTAAAGATGGGCACTACATTAGCTTTTTTCCAGTCATCCGGGACCTCCCCCGATTGCCATGATTTGTCAAAGATAATGGCCAATGGCTCTGCAATCTCATCGGCCAACTCCTTTAGCACCCTTGGATGCAGTGCATCCGGCCCCATGGACTTGTGCTCGTCCAGCTTTTCTAAATAGTCCCGAACTTTTTCTTTGTCCACAGAGGGCTGGTCACCTCCTCCCCATACCATGCTGCGGAGTGCAGCTGTCTGGGAGCTGACCTTGTCTGTGAAGACAGAGGCAAAAAAAGCATTGAGTACACTAGCTTTCTCCACATCCTCTGTCACTAGGTTCCCTCCCTCATTCAGCAAGGGGCCCACACTTTCCTTGACTTTCTTCTTGTTGCTAACATACCTGAAGAAACCCTTCTTGTTACTCTTAACATCTCCAGCTAGCTGCAACTCCAAGTGTGATTTGGCCTTCCTAATTTCACTCCTGCATGCCTGAGCAATACTTTTATACTTCTCCCTGGTCATTAGTCCAATCTTCCACTTCTTGTAAGCTGCTTTTTTGTGTTTAAGACGAGCAAGGATTTCACTGTTAAGCCAAGCTGGTCGCCTGCCGTATTTGCTTTTCTTCCTACACATCGGGATGGTTTATTCCTGCAACCTCAATAAGGATTCTTTAAAATACAGCCAGCTTTCCTCGACTCCTTTCCCCGTCATGTTATTCTCCCAGGGGACCTTGCCCATCAGTTCCCTGAGGGAGTCGAAGTCTGCTTTTCTGAAGTCCAGGGTCTCTGTTCTACTGCTCTCCTTTCTTCCTTGTGTCAGGATCCTGAACTCGACCATCTCATGGTCACTGCCTTCCAGGTTCCCATCCACTATTGCTTCCTCTACTATTTCTTCCCTGTTTGTGAGCAGCAGGTCAAGAAGAGCTTTTCCCCTAGTTGGTTCCTCCAGCACTTGCACCAGGAAATTGTCCCCTACACTTCCCAAAAACTTCCTGGATTGTCTGCGCTGTATTGCTCTCCCAGCAGATATCGGGGTGATTAAAGTCACCCATGAGAACCAGGGCCTGTGATCTAGCAACTTCTGCTACTTGCTGGAAGAAAGCCTCATCCACCTCATCCCCCTGGTCTGGTGGTCTGTAGCAGACTCCCACCACGACATTACCCTTGTTGCTCACACTTCTAAATTTAATCCAGAGACTCTCAGGTTTTTCTGCAGTTTCATACTGGAGCTCTGAGCAGTCATACTGCTCTCTTACATACAACGCAACTCCTCCACCTTTTCTGCCCTGCCTATCCTTCCTGAACAGTTTATATCCATCCATGACAGTACTCCAATCATATGAGTTATCCCACCAAGTCTCTGTTATTCCAATTACATCATAAATCCTTGACTGTGCCAGGACTTCCAGTTCTCCCTGCTTGTTCCCCAGGCTTCTTGCATTTGTGTATAGGCATTTAAGATAACTCACCGATCGTCCTGCTGTCCCAGTATGGGGCAGGAGCCCTCCCCTCTTCCACTCACCTACTTGTGCTTCCTCCCGATATCCCACTTCCCCACTTACCTCGGGGCTTTGGTTTCCTTCCCCCAGTGAACCTAGTTTAAAGCCCTCCTCACTAGGTTAGCCAGCCTGCTTCCAAAGATGCTCTTCCCTCTCGTCGTCAGGTGGAGCCCGTCTCTGCCTAGCACTCCTTCTTCTTGGAACACCATCCCATGGTCAAAGAATCCAAACCCTTCTCTCCGACACCATCTGCGTAGCTATTCGTTGACTTCCACGATTCGACGGTCTCTACCCCGGCCTTTTCCTGCCACAGGGAGGATAGACAAGAACACCACTTGCGCCTCAAACTCCTTTATCCTTCTTCCCAGAGCCACGTAGTCTGCAGTGATACACTCAAGGTCATTCTTGGCAGTATCATTGGTGCCCACGTGGAGAAGCAGGAAGGGGTAGCGATCTGAGGGCTTGATGAGTCTCGGCAGTCTCTCCGTCACATCACGAATCCTAGCCCCTGGCAAGCAGCACACCTCTCGGTTTTCCTGGTCAGGGCGGCAGATAGATGACTCAGTCCCCCTGAGGAGAGAGTCCCCGACCACCACCACCCTCCTCCTCCTCTTGGGAGTGGTGGTCGTGGAACCCCCATGCCTAGGACGGTGCATCTCATGCCTTCCAATCGGTGGAGTCTCCTTCTGCTCTATTCCCTCAGATGTATCATCCATGCCACTCTCTGCACTAGTACCTGCGGAGAGAACATGAAAACGGTTGCTCACCTGAATCTGTGTTTCTGGTACATGGACTTTTCTGGTACTCTTTCCTCTTCTGGAGGTCACATGCCGCCAATTATCCTCACTGGCCTTCTGTCCCCGCTGCGTAGCCTGCTCTGAATCTTCAGAACATTGTGCCTGCTGAAGCTGATCCTGACGTCTATCCAAGAAATCCTCATTTTCTTTTATGGAACGCAGGGTTGATACTCGTTTCTCCAGACTTTCATTTCACTTGAGGTACCTAATTACTGAGGTAGTTAATTTCTTAAGAGCAATGGCCACTCCTTAGTATTTTATTTCTTAGTTGTTTAGCATTTTTCAAAACAAATTCCTATAGAGTCCACAACTAAATTCAGTTTATTTCTTTCCATTCTTGGTCGAAGTACACAACATAAATATATTACAATTAACTATGTTTGTAGGGGACACCCTTTACTACAAATATCTTATTAGTAAGGCCCAAATTGTGGAGTAAAAGACAAGCAAAATAAATACATAATAAAGTAAACCTCACTTGGAAAGATCAAACCAAGACAAATGCAGATTGTACCCTCAGGTTTTTTCAGCTTCCCAGAGTCTGCCAGACCATCATGGGACAGGGCCAAAAAATGGAAAATGTCACTGGAGGAGTAGTTTGTGTGCACAGTTGCTTCCCATGAAAAGTGGCCAGCCACTGTCAGACACAAATACCTGTAAAGCAGAAGGGTTAGTTGTTTGCAGTGACTCATGACATATGGAGATATATAGGTGCATTGCCTCATAGTGATATCCATACTAGCACAGAAGCAAAACATATACCTCCAGATTCAAGTAGTACCTGCTAACAGATGTGAGAGAATATAAGTCATAGGGTGCTAGGATAGGAAATGGGAGAGTGCACTATGCCACCTGCACAGGCAGGTACATTCCTGGGTACCCTTCGGGTAGGGTCCTTGGGTGAGGAGTTCCCATTCGATGTTCTTTTCTCACCTGAGGATGGAATTGCCTCAGCATTGCCTTGCCTTCCTAGGAGCTGGGGATCCCCTTCCTACCCTCCTGCTTATCAAGAGATGTTCTCATTAGAAGACACCAGATGGCAACAGTCCTTCCATCAATATCAGAAATCCACAGCAAGTAGGTGAGATTTATTGTCTGCTCCTGTGTGCTTTTCGGTAATGTGGAGAGTTGCGATTTTAAATAATCCTCTGTATTTTGGTGGCTTTGAGTTGAGGTTTCCAAACCAAATCATGAGGACTGAGGTTTTGCTAAAGCAAAGTTGCCTATGGCTAACTCCCATGTGTAACCTATTCTTCAAAAGTTACCTTTGAAGTAACACCTTGCAAGGTAACACCTTGCAATTACCATGAACACCCACGCCTGATGAGATTGCATATAGTAGCTAGCAGAGGGCACCGTACCCATTCTATTACATTAGGAGGGAGAGAGAGATTAGACAGCTGTTAATGATGCAGAAATATCTAGTTAGTTTCATGCATTCTACTTTAATTTCTAATTATGCTTTATGTCTTTAACTCAATATGAGTCAAGTGCACACACATAATACGCACCATTCACACACCCTCAAAAACCTACACTAATAGAACATTAAACATGCTGGAGATTTCCAGAGTGCAGTAAAAGCCCAGATATTCACAACTAAGAGTGAAATGTGAGGTATGTCCTCCAAACCAATACTCTATAGGGCACACTAATAAATAACATCTTCCTGTACCTGTACTTTTTATTTTATATTTCCTCTTTGTTTATCATGTTTCTATTTATTTTTCACGTCTGTCTTTGTGAGATATATTCAGCCATTTCCAAGCATGTCACAGGGGAGCCCCCTGAGTATTTTGGAAGGAAGAATTGCTCTGTTTCACTTTGCACTTCAAGGCACTATTGGACAGAGTTATACGTTAGGAGCCAAGAAGTAAGCTTATAAAGTTGTGTGTGTGTTTTGGTAATGATCTCTGCCAAGGTTGCATAGTGTTTGCTCCTTTCATAGTATGTCTGAGATGTAGTCTTAAGAGACTTTCTAAACAGGGACCACAGGATAAGGATAAAGCTAGCAGAAAAGCATGCACTGAGATCATTCAGTGAGGGACCCAGGAAGTTTATTATTTATAGTTGCAACCCAAGTCACAAAGAAAGGAGTTTTTTATCATGTTTTTTTCGCAGCATGGAGCTTCAGTTGTGTGAGGATGCAATTCTTCTGGTAGTTTTAAAAAATATCTTGAGTCTTCTCATTGCTCATGCATTTTTCTAATTAATATTATAACAAATCTTATACATGGGGGCCATTTAAAACAGCTGAGTGGCAGCAGAAAGAATATAGCATGGATCTTCCTGCTCCAAAAGCACTTGCCTTTGGTACTTGAGCTATAGGAGGTTCTCCATTAGCTGCTAGTGAAATAGGCCCTATGACACAATGCAGTTTTGATTCCATACAGTAGAATGTAGAGGTACATATAAATATTTTGCCAATTTACCAGATAATGTGTAATTTTTATTTACAGATGAATTCATAGCTGAATTCAGATGGATAAATCCCATTAAATAATCCATTCTATTGGGATCCTAACCAAAGATTTTTTTATTATTCGCAGTCATTAACAATAAAACAGAATAATGACAAAGCACTCCTCCAGCTGTGTCTTAATGCTATTCTTGGAATTTTTGTATCCGAAAGAGATACAGGTTAAAATGGGTGAATGTATAAAAGATGTTCAGGACAAAAAGGTGTGATGTCTTCACTGTTGATCTAGAATAACCTTAAACTTCAGAGTATTACAATGGAAGAGCATTGCACTGAAGAAAAACACTAAGAAATTAGAGAAAACTAACATACTAGTTCAGATATTTTAGAAAGAAAATTCTAAAACTCACTCACTCTACATACTTCTGCTTATTTCATGTGTCCCTTTCGCATATTATTCTTAAAGAGTAAACAAGCTACCTACCTCTGGAAGCAATGCAGGATGGCAATTTAATGGGGAGAATGCTAATGAAACATTAAAGACATTTTTGTTTGTGGTTACCATTTACGCAGTTTTTCTAAGTCTTAAATTGATTATCCATGCATCTGATTTGGAATAAAAGGATTCTTACTGAAATGCATACATTCTCATTTAGCCTTTTCACAGTTGTGCTGCAATTACTCTGTTACATGAAAGGAGAAAATATATTGCATTTCCAACTGCTGTCATCATAATGGTGTGTGGTTCTCGGCAGGTCATGTTTCTCTGAGTCCTCTCTTCATCACTCTCTCCACCTGTATTCCCAGAAAGTGTCCTTTAATAAATTCTCCCCCCCTCCCGCCCCCCGAATTTTGGTTACAACTGATCTGTGGATGCTCAGGACCTCTGAAACTTAGGTCACATATTTCAATGCCATACTTTACAGATCCAAATGTGAAAATTTTGGCCATAACCAAAAGAGATTCTTTTAAATGTAGGTTGTGGTACATATATCCTAATTTTGTGGAGGCAGTTGGCAATGTCTTAAAATAAAGGGGCAGATCTGCTGCCCCCCATCATTCCAAAGACTGATCCTAACCCCCCAAGCTGGGGATATCCCTGACATGGAGAAGTCCCCAGCAGGTAGTTTTAAAAAATATCTTGAGTCTTCTCATTGCTCATGCATTTTTCTAATTAATATTATAACTAATTTTATACATTGGGGCCATTTAAAACAGCTGGTTCCTATATCTCCCTTTCTGTAGCTACCTGTGCAAGGAGCAAAGAAGAGTTGGAAAGGAATTATAGTTAGCTGGTCCAGGTTAGCACAGACCCCAGAAACTGGGCAGAGAATCAGGAAGACAACCATGATGGCCCCCTTTCTGTGTTGCAACCAAAATAAACCCCATGCAACAGAGCATCTGGGTCACTGCATACCATTGGCTAAGAAGGTAACAGAGCATGACAATCTAAGACATGTTGTTCCACGAATGGAATACATATGTCTGACATGGCCATAGCAAACTGTCTAAAATAGTGTATGCAATGTTGTTGTAGTCATGTTGGTCCCAGGATATTAGTAAGACAAGGTGGGTGAGGTAATATCTTCTATTGGACCAACTTCTGTTGGTCAGAGAGACAAGCTTTTGAGCTAATACAGAACTCGAAAGCTTGTCTCTCTGACAAACAGAAGTTGGTCCAATAGAAGATATTACTTGCTCATCTGGTTTCTGTAAAATACTATAGTTTGATATCCCGTGTTACATCCTCAAGTCTTTTCTATAGGAAAATTAATTATATAAATTTTTAAAAAATATGTTTTTGCCATTGGAAAGAAAAGGTAAATGGGTCATCTTTCCAAGGTGTCAGTAAGAAAAATCTATTCCTGTTGTGCTTGTTTATTTGCTTTTGTAACACATCATCACTTGAGAATGCTCTCGCCCTAGGTGCTTGGTCATTAAATGATAACAGCCATCATAGCTGTAAGATACATTATATACCCTACTGAACTGAAAGACAGTGATCAAGTAACAATTAAGTCTTAACTTTACACACCTGCAGAGAAACATGACATGGCTTTCACATTGTGAACAGTATTACAATAGCCAGCAAAATCAGTGATACTGACTCCTGCCATTTGTAAACCTGAACCACAATATGTGACTGGAGCCAGAGAATAAAGACCAGTCTCTTACCAGCATGGCTGTGTGTTGCATGTTTATTACTACATTTTGTGTGAAAACATAACTTAGTCCTCCTGACAAGTGCAGTGCGGGGAGTTAAGAGAATACTTGTAAGGGTCAGACCAGGAACCATAAATAGATCCACTAGTCACTCTAGTGTCTTCGTCTTTGCAATATGCATAGTAAATATGAAATTTCAAACAAACAAAAGAATCCAACTGTTTGCCACATAAATAATGCATTAAAATGTGGAGTCTTTCTTTTTGTATTTAGTTTCTGCAAGTTAATGTAAGTGCTCATGTTACCCAGGGTTTTCAGAACCTAAAGCAGTCGTAACTTTGTTTCCCTCCAGGCAGTCACAGAAATTAAAAAATGGGGGCACAGCTCCTCCATCTGATATATGATTGAAACAAACCAGAGTGCTTTCACATAAAACTACTTTTTTATTAGGTCTCCAGGGTGTGCATGCGCACACATACACACACACTCACACTAGCAGTAGGTTCAGAGCATCTTAAACCTTTATATTTACCAAAATTAAGATGGTTTTGAGGAATCAGCAGCCAGGCTTCCAGGGGCCCCTCCTTCCATCTAGCTGTTGGAGAACTTAGGTGTCAGATCCTTGCCCAAAGAAATGCTTCCTTGGACTACTCCAAAGAACACTTTCTAACTAAACGTTTTATAAATTTTCTCCGGACAAAGCATATAACTTATTGTAGCTCCTAATGGGCTAACAATTTCCCTAGCAACAACCAATAACAATTTATTATTCTCCTTATCAGCAAAACATTTCTAGTCATAACAACAATAAAACGTACATGTCAGAGGGATGTAAAACCAAGGGCGACTCTCCAAACATTCCTTCTGTTTTCACAGTCCATTCACTTCTTATCTCATTCTGATAGCAAAATTGCAAACATTCAGCTTCACAGCCTTGCCTGTCAGGGCCTAAGGTTATGTCTAGCTATGGGATGTTTGGGTTTCAGCAGTGCTGGTTGACCATACAAAATGGCTGACTGCAGTACTGTCAAATTCTGGGGTACATGCAGGAATGTCAAATTTGGAGGCTACACTCAGTGATCCAGATTAGTGAACTTTGCAGGGGTAGTTCACTGCCCCACAAAGAGCCCCACTGACTTCACTGGGGCTCCTTGGACAAGTGGGAGTCCAGGTGTGTGGAATTCATGCAGGATTGGGACCCATGTGTCAAACTCCAACTGAGTTTTGTATATGGCACACATATCATTGGGGGCTCAAATACTCTACACCACAGGATAAACAATAAATGGTGGGCTGGGCTTGCAATGTCAAAATGGCCATGTCTGCCTGTCAATACCACCAGAATAATCAGAGATAATGAAGTAAGCTGACTCCTAAAAAAGGGAGAGCCAGGTATTTGATATAGTCACCCCTTCTGAGTGCCAACTTGCTAGCACTTTTTTAGATTCATACTCAGTATAAGAAAAATGTCCTTATGAGACTTTGAATCAATTCACCTGTGTGTTTTATAAAGTAGCACATTTGGGGACTGCTAAATTATCCCATTAAAGGTGAGAAACTAGAAATATTGAAGGCCATTGAGTTTTCCCAGTAGATGAGACCACAGCTTTTTAGCACTGCTGTTTCTGTAATTATAATCCATTTGGGGAAATGTGTTTATTGGCACTCATTATACAAATTTTTCTAGGCTAGTTTGTCTTTTTGTTACATTCAAGGCCTGTTGTTTGTATTGCTATGAAATAAGAAAAACAGTTGTTATAAAGGTACTTGTGATTCTATCGAAAAGGCAATATGCAGCAAGAAGAATAAATAATAAATGTTGAAACGAGTACGATGGCAGCTGAGTTCTTTATGCTCTTATGCTAATATACCTGCTCAGCCCTTCTCCATATTTTTGTATTGCTTATTATATAGATATGAGACTTTTCATCTCTTGAGGATATCCTGGGGAGAACATTTTAAAATACAATTAATGGTCATCAGCACATTCAGCTATGAAATGAGGAAAAAATATTAATTTCCCTGCACTCAGTGTAATACCATGGTAGGTTTATCTAGCCCAGAGTGGCTCTCCTGCTGGGGTTTTAGTTTGTTTCCAATTAATGACCCCTTGCCTGGAAGCAAAGATAAATAATGTGATGCGCAACTAAAGTCATTTTCATAGTCCAGCATCTCCCATAGTTTCTGATCAAAGCTATCTTTCCCGAATGCATTCCTGCTGAGTTCCATCTATCAAGTACTAGTACGAGTTTTTGTGTACATGTCTCAAATAGATTATTTTCTGTTAAGTGCATCTATTATCTGTGGGGAAAAACCTTATGTTAAGATGATGGAATTTTTCCTTGCATCTCTTACTTTGTCAGTCATGATATATGTAGTATGTCCAATTTGAAAAGGAAAAAGGCAGTGAAATCAGCTTGGTCTCAGTTTGTTTCCCAAATCATGAAAAAAACCAAAACATTACCACAAGTGGTACCTTTTTTGGCATTCTCTGCAGAGTCAAACTTCTTGAAAGGCATGGAGAATGATTTGTCCTATAACATCTAGAAGTGGTTCTTTTCAAAAACAACTGAGACACATGGGAGAAGAATTTTACCCTGGATACTGCCACTTCCCATATTTTGCTTGCTGTGCAGATACCTTCAGACTTCAGGATTTTCAGAACAACACCTTTGATAAGCCCTAAATCCATATTAACTGTAGAGAGTGGCAGAGCCAGAGCTAAGGTTGAAGCTAGCTTCCCAGTATAAGCCTGAATTTTTAAACATGCCCCACCCTAACTTCCACCAAACAAGTCTTCCTGTAGTTCCACATACCTCATTTCAGGCTATGATTTCCCAGGAATTTTGGTATAATAATTTTGAAAAGGAGTTCTAAAGTGATGTGGCTAGATTCAGACCTACAACAAGGTCAAACTTTGCACAGTTAAGGAGTGTGGCAGTAAAGGTGGCTTTATTCTACCTTTACGTTTCCTGATACTACAGATGCTCGGGGCCATTATGGCCCCCAGCATAGCTGCTTAAGGGCTGTCCCACAGAAATCAATGGAAGTTCAGCCTCTTATTTCTTAGTGCCTGCTTGCTGACTACCTGGCCATTATTGAGTACCCCATGTCAGTTTACTCTTTATTAAGATGTCTTGTAACTAGCCATTTAAAATCGGAGCAACAACTCACAACAATTGTCACATTGCCTGGCATGTGGCTCACAACTGAGTGCGCCAATCTTAGGTCAGACCATGTGAACACAGGGTAGACACCCTAAACTGGTGGTATATTCTATAATTAAATCCTACCAAACCAGTAACAAGTGTGTATTCTTGGATCACTGTTTTAGCTTTACCAAGGAGCCACAGACGGTCCCCTTAGGCTCTCCAGTGTATCGTGCCACTCTGACAAACTGGACTTTGTGATAAAAGGTTATTAAAACCAAAAATCACTTTACATTAAGTTCTTCCAACCCAAAGGGTTGGTCACTTACCCCAGGTCAACGGATGCTCTGGATCTCACACCAAAAACAATGCTGATAGGCAATCCTTTAGCAAACTAAAGATTTATTAGCTAAGAAAAAGAAAGGAGTTATTGAGAGGCTAAAGCAGATAGAATATATAACTGGCGAGACAAAGTTTGTAAGTCCAAATGATAGCAAAGATGGTGTATCTGCCTAATTCTCTATAAGTCTCTCGGAGATGCGCAAAATGGTTTTGAGGGGCTGTCTTATATCTGGAGTGCCCCCTGACAGCAGCCAAATAGAGGAGAGATGAAGAATCGCTCCCAAGTTTCCTTCTTATAGCTGAAAACACTCTGACAAGTGTTTTCAGCACAGCATGGATCTGTAGACTTCCCATTGTTGAACACACAGAGACCCACTCTTTGAAGTCCAGGTTTCCTCATTTACATTTCCAAGGCTCCAATCTCCAGTGGGTAAACACAAGGTAAACACAGGATGAAAGCCAGAGACAATCCTTCACACTTAAACACTAACACACATTATTGTTCTAGCATGAATTAAGTACAAGGACAGCAATCACAGGAAACAGACAAGTGGCTACAAAAACATTAGCACTTCACTAGTTTTCAAAGGCAAATGTAATAATCAGGTATATGTCATGTATGTATAATGTGGTAACATTCCCTTTTGTTCTATTCTAAGAATGGGCCTGTGCCTTTGATTTGAACCGACTCCTGGGTAGGCTGTGTCACAACAGGGATCAGTGCCTTGGCTGTTTACAAGTGGTAACTTCTTGCCTTCTAGCTAGTTATTATTGAATTTCATTTATGTTGTCGTCCCCTAGGGTGACCAAATGTCCCGATTTTATAGGGACAATCCCGATACTTGGGGCTTTTTCTTATATCGGTGCCAGTTACCCCCCACCCCCTGTCCCGATTTTTCACACTTACTATCTGGTCACCCTATCGTCCCCCCCACCCCCAAAGTCTTTTTCATCCCAGTGGTGACAGTGCATCCCCACAGGGATCAGAACCAAGTCCTCAAAAAGCACTTTTACATGCTTTGCATTTGTTTTAGAGTGTCCCAGAATGTGTGTGTGTGGGGGGGGGGGGGGGGGGGGCGGAGGGGTTTTTTCCTGAAGGAAAAAAAAAAAAACATAAAAAACCTGATACACAATTTAAATCAAAGACCAGCTAAGGAGAGCCTCAAATTATACGGCACCTACAACATTGACACAAGTTCTATCCATCAGAAAGAGAAACTTGCCTGTTCATATATTAAATCTGAAAAACGATGTTAAAGCTGCTTTAAAGGAGGCTTTTGTCAATACTGAAAGTGAAACCCCAAGATTATTGCCTGTGTTTGTGGTTCATTTGCAACAGTTTGTCAAAAAAGAGCACTACAAATTAAAGCAGCTGTCCCTGCTATCTGTTTCGGTGTATTTTCAATAGGAACAATCTCCCTCCCAGTTTTTGAGTCCCAACTGTCAAACAGGGTAGATAATTTGTTAGGAAATGAGACTCAGGAATGGAAAGAGGCCTTGGCTGCCTTTTAAAAGGAGGGACCTCCTGGGACAACGGAAGACTCGCTCTCTGGAGCAAGTGTATGTAATCTAGTCTAAAATCTGGCTAGTTTGCAAGTAAAAAGCAAAGTCATATAAGTTTAGGTCAGAAAATCACAGCTGTGTATGCGCCACTGCCAATCCATCTGATTACATTTCCTTACTACATACCGGGCCACATTCTACTCTCAGGTTTCAGTGTAGTAGCCGTATCACCCGTTCGGCTTAATTTAATTTATGTCAGTAGGTGTAACTCAGAATAGATATCGTCCTGATCCACTGTGACTATCTTTGATAGGTTTATACCTCTGTGTGTGTGTGTGCACGTGCGCGCGTGCGCACACCATAATCAGACATCCTGGAAAACAGCTAGTAAACACCTTTTATTTAAAACTTTATTGAAATCAGGGGTTCTCAAACTTAATTGCATCGCTGCTCCCTTCTGACAACAAAAATTACTGCACAACCCTAGGATGGGGGACTGAAGCCTGAGCCTGCCTGAGCCCCACCGCCTGGGGGGGAGGAGGAAGCCTGAGTCCCCCTGCCCTGGGCAGTGGTGGGGGTGAAAAGCTGAAACCCAAGGGCTTCAGCCCCAGGATAAATCCTGCAATCTGAGCTCCACCACCCAGGGGTGAAACCCTTGGTCTTCGGCCCAGGGTTGTGGGGCTCGGGTATTGGTCCTGGGCAGCGGGGCTTGGGCATGGGCTTGAGCCCTGGGCCCCAGCACGTCTAACATCAGCCCTGGTGATCCCATTAAAATGCAGTCACAACCCACTTTGGGGTCCCGACCCATAGTTTGACAACCTCTGCTTTAAATGATATCACATTTAGTAATATTTCATGTTTGCTAGCTGCTTTTTCTCCCTAAGGAGAATATGTCTATACTACAGTGGCACAGCTGTACGGCTGTAGCTGCACCACTGTAAGGTCTCCCATGTAGCCGCTCTCGGTAGCTCTCTCATCGGCATAATTAAACCACCTCCAACGAGTGGCGGTTGCTATGACGTCGGGCGAGCATCTCCCACTGACATAGTGCTGTCCACACCAGCGCTTCTGTCGTGAAATGTCAGCCAAGGGTGTGTTTTTTCATACCTCTGACCAACAAAAGTTTTACTGACAAAAGTGCTAGTGAAGACAAAGTCTAAGTAAAATAGCTTAATTTGGAAAAGGAAAATTTTGTACATACTTAATTGTTTTATGGTAGTGCCAAAAATGTGGTAAACAGTTTCCAGATATGTCCCCAAAAGGCTACAAAGAAACAAAACCGAAAGAGTGGATGAAAGAGATACAACTTAAAAGCAAAGTTATCAAGGTGGTGGCGGACATATGTTTTGCTTACTGCAAATATAGGCCATAATGGAGTGTATAGAATTATTTATGACAAAATGGATACATAAGCTTCTCTTTATTTCATGCATGCACATGAGTTCTCTGTTCTCTAATTAATGTGTCTTACACATTTCCTTGAGAAAACTTTGTTAGCTGTGGTATAAAAGCTTCTGACATACTGTCATTAATAAACTTAAAAATAAATAAAATAAAAACCTAAAGAAATTTAAATCCTAATTACATGTATTAGAACAGAATATTAGGGAATAAGTGTTGCTAAATTTACTTCTAAGGAATAGTGTGCAGGGTAAATAAGATCAGCAGAAGCAGAGAATCAGCACATGGGGTTACTTTAAGGTCAAAATAGGAACAAAAACTGCAGTGGGGGGAAAATGGCATGGCTTAAGACTGCATGGACTCAAATTTGCTGGAGTAGGTGAGTTATATGAGTTAAAATGAATTTATAAATTGTGCAAGGAGCGCACAAAAAAGGGGCATAATCTGGAGAACAGGATTGGGAAGCAAGAGATTTGGCTTCTGTTTTCAAATCTGCCACAGACTTCATGTGTGACCTTGGGAAGTCACCCCTCTTGCTATTTCCAACTTATAAATGAGGATAATATGTCACAGGAGGGTTGTATGGCTAACTCATTAATGTTTGAAAAACATGGTAGATCACGCGCTATGAGGAGACATTTGAACATAAAGCGGTGATGTTAATGTGCAACCATCTACGTGGTATTTTCAATGTAAACATCCACACTGATTATTTGTATAAAAAACTATTGAAAAATAAACTTTCTACAAAGTGAAAAACAGTCATTAGAGATATAGGCCCAAATTCACTCTGAGTATATGCAAATGCAGCTCCTTTAAAGCCGACAGAGTAACGCCCACTTACACCAGGGCTGAATTTGACCCTTTGTCTATTAACTTCTGTGACACTAGAAATGCTATAGAACGACTAAGAATCCTTAATGATTGACTAGAACTGATGAACCTGAAGTGACCTCAGGAAAGAAAATGAAGTTGCTTATATTACTTCATAGAGTTAAATATATACAGCGCTTGTGCCTGCTCTCATCGAACTCTGTGATGGAACTTCACTTGCGTAGGTGGTCCTGGGTTGAATAAGCTTTCGTGGGCTACAGCTCACTTCATCAGACGCATGAAAGCTTATGCTGAAATAAATTTGTTAGTCTCTAAGGTGCCACAAGTAATCCTGTTCTTTTTGCTGACACAGACTAATACGGCTGCTACTCTGAAACCTATCAGCTTAGTGTGATCCTTGCCCTTGCTTTTCCTTGCTGAGTTTTCCAATGTCCCTAGGCAGGCAGTGGGCTGAGTGGGCCGGCGGCCGGGATCCCAGCTGGCAAGGGGCCAGTGGCCGGAACCCCAGGCCGGCAGCAGAGTGCCACTGAAAATCAGCTTGTGTGCTGCCTTTGGCACACGTGCCATGCCATAGGTTGCTGACTCCTGTGTTAGGGAATACCTTTTACCTTTTCAGGTTTTATATGTTTGTTCCACTTTCAAGGGATTTTTCAAAGTAGCAGGGGAAAATGCAGAAACTATTTTCTTAAAATTTTTTCTTTCTCTGGCCCATGAAGGGGAAAGGCAAATCAAACCACAGAGCAACACCACAATGCCTCCTTCATTGTCAAGGAGCTTGCACCCTTTGCAGAATCAATGGTTCAATACAGCATCACAAAGCCATTAATATGTGGCTGCCAACATGAGTTTTGAGGCACAACAGCCATCTCAGAAAGGCAGAAATAGCCCACATACAGTGTTATGAAAGGCACATCTGCTTGCAAATCTCTTAATGTAGGCTACCCAATCAACAGCGACACGGTTGTTAGCTTCGGTTGTTAGCATTTGTGTTGATAAGATAAACCTGTTTACATTGTACATTATGTACAGAGTGATTTTTAAATAGCTACCTATGGCCCTGATTCAGCAATGCTTTACTTTATGCCTTTGGAGCAGACCCATTGAAGTAAATGGGTACTCAAATGGTATAGCTACACTGCTTCTCAGCATGGATACACAGATATGAGCTAGCGCCACTCCAGTTAGTGTGCTAAAAGTAGGAGTGTAGCAAGGGTAGCCCAGGTGGCAGCTCACGCTAACAGCCTGAGTATATACCCAGGGGGTCCTGGAAGGTACGTACTGAGCTCCCACCCATCCTCCCAGCTGCAGTATAGACATAGTGATAGGCTACATCTACACTTGGAGCTGGGGGTGTGATTCCCAGCTCAAGCAGACATACTCCCTCTAGCACTTATTTAGCTAGCACACTAAAAATAGTGGGGTAGTCATGGTAGCATGGGCAGAGACAAGCAGGGAAATGGGCTAGTCACCCCAAGTACATACCTCCAGGGTCTGGGTGGGCTTGTACTTGGGGCAGCTAGCCCCTCCCACTGCTGATCACTGCCTGTGCTAGCATGGCTACACTAGTCGTGTGAGTATGTCTACTCAAGCTGGGAACCACAGACCCCCCACTTCAAGTGTAGAGGAAGCCACAGTTTACCAAGTCAAGCATTTATGAATGTCTGTAGGATGGGGGTGCAGGTTATTAATCTGACTTTGATCTGTAATGCTTCCAGTAAGAACACTGCTGATGTTGAAATTGTATTTTGCAGAAATTCATCTCCATACATTCAAATACAAATTGATTGAAGAAAAAGTTAAATTCACTCCTTAAATAAATAAAAAGCCACCCGGGACTTAACAGAACTGAATGATTATCTAACTCTATTTAGCAAGTCTCTTAATGACTGCTAATGAAGCATTGTTCAGTTCACAATTCTACAGTACAAACTAGCAGGATTAATGACCACAAAAGAAATATTATAATTCTTCATTTTCCTTTTTTCTGATATTGATGTGAGGTACCCCAAGACCATTTTAAAATGATCTCTGCAGTCCTTATCTGTCATGGAAACAAATTCATTCCTTGGGTGGCTGAACATCATGAGGTGAAATAAATTTCTCAGAAACGTATCTCCTGAAGGCTACTATCCATTACTGTTACAAGTTTGCAATGGAAATGGTTTTATTGCTATGTAAAGAATATGATAAAATTTAAACCCCTGTGAAAGAAGCAGTAGAAAAACAAATATAATACACGTAATATATTACTGACAAAATATTGCTGGATGTGATACATTTATATATTCTGGCAATGTTTTGAGTTTATCAAAGCAAATGTGGAACAACTCAAATAAGAAAGTTAACCCAAAGAGTAATCACCTGGATCACCTGGATCGATCGGACTTCAGCTGTCGTTAAGACTGCGCCGATCACAACACGTCTGCCATTCTTCTCGCACTCTTGCCTCTCTTCTCCACGTTCGTCCGAAATGTTTAACGATGTCATCTTCCCATCTTCTTGGAGGCCGACCGGGGGGTCTTTTCTGTTCTCGCGGGTACCACTCAGCAATGATTGCGGTCCACCTGTTATCCATGAGCCGTGCTGTGTGGGCCGCCCATCGCATCTTGTTATGTCTGCTTTCCATGACAATATCTTTCACACCACTGCGTTCTCTGATGATTTCATTTGGGATATGATCCAGAAGGGAGATTCCCAACATAGCTCGTTCCATTGCCCTTTCAGCTACCAACAGCCGTTGCTCTTCTCTCTTCGTCAGTGCCCACGTTTCACTGCCATACAGCATGGCTGGCAGCACTGCTGAATTGAAAATATTTTTACGTGTGGTCTTGTCAATTTTTCCTTTGAGGACGTCCTTGATGGAATTAAACGCACACCATCCTGCCCGAATCCTTTGCGAGAGTTCTCTGTTCAGGTCTTGGCACATATTAACTACTTGGCCCAAATATATGTACTGTTCCACTTCTTCCATGTCTTCTCCTGTTACCGTTATTCGGGCTTTTCGTAAGACATCTGATCGCATATATTTTGTTTTGCAGCGGTTCATTTTCAGGCCGACCTGACTACTTTTCTTGTCGAGTCTTCGTAGCATGCTCTGCAGTTGGTTGGTGCTTTCGGCAATTAGTACAATGTCATCTGCAAATCTGAGATGAGATAATCTCTCTCCATTTATGTTGACACCACTCCTCCAATTGATCTTGTTCATAACCATTTCGAGGCAGGCAGTGAATAGTTTTGGTGAAATTGTATCTCCTTGCTTTACGCTTTTCTCGATTGGGATGCGGAGGGGAGTTTCAAGGAGAGTAATGTCTGTTGTACATCCAGTATTCGCTTCCTTCAACAAACTAATGTACTGCGTGTTAATGCCCTGCTCTGCGAGCGCCTTTAATATTGCGTTAAACTCAACGCTATCAAAGGCCTTTTCATAGTCGACAAAAGCAATGCACAGCGGGAGTTTGTATTCCCTCGCTCTTTCTAGGAGCTGGCTAAGGGTAAATATATGGTCGATTGTACTGAAATTTCTTCAAAACCCTGCCTGCTCTCTCGGCTGTTGTTCATCCAGACTCTGCGAAAGTCGATTCGTTATCACCTTTGTGAAGAGCTTGTAGATGTGAGAGAGCAGGCATATAGGGCGGTAGTTCTTAAGATTTTCTCGATCACCCTTCTTGTGCAGCAAGATGGTATTCGACTCCTTCCAGCTTGATGGTATTTTTCCTTCTTCAAGATATCGACTGAATCTTAAAGCGAGGGCCTTCCAAAGTTTTTCGCCTCCTGCATAAATCATTTCTGACGTTATTCCATCTTTGCCTGGAGCTTTTCCCTTCTTCATCTGGTGTAGTGCGCTTTGGACTTCGCTGACGATTATTGGGGTTCTTCTGACTCTTCGAGGGTTGGGAGGGGGACGTTGATTCTTGATTTGAACAGTTCTGTATAGAAGTCCTTGCAGACCTCCTCCATCCCTGCTCTGTCGATTACTGTCTCTCCATCCTTGTTCGTCAATGCTGTTATGCTCAATCTATACTGCGTCAATTCCCGCTTGCATGTCCTGAGGCTCTTGCGTGATTCAGCTGTTTTAAGAAGCTTTTCTTTCTGGAAGTTCTCGAAGTCATCCTTCAGTTTTCGCCGTATAAGCTTGCACAGAATGGAGTACTCGAGGTTGTTATCCGAGCTCCTTTTCATGTTTCTCTGCTTCTCCAACAAGCTTTTCGTTTCAATCGAGATTCTTCCCTTCGCCTTCTTCAGCTTTTTAATTTCAGCTGCTTTTATGCAACATCTCAACTTGTCAGCAAAGATACTATAGTCCTCATCACACTTTTCCATCTGGCTCCAGTCAAACCCGGAAATCGCTTTTTTCAGCTTTGCTTCATCGAATGTCTTTGGCTGCTGTTTCCTGTTTGCCATCTGTAACACCTTCTTTTCCACCGCTTCGTCGAAAATCAACTTCGCTCTAAGCAGGCGATGGTCACTGCCGGTGTTGAATGGCTGCACCACAGAGACGTCTTGAATGATGCGCCTTTTATTGACTAAAATATAGTCGATTTCATTCTTACTCTTCGCGTTTGGTGCGATCCATGTCCACCTTCTTGAGATCTTCTTTTTGTACCAGGTGTTTGCCACGTACAGTTCTTTCATTTCTGCCATCGCTACCAGCCTCTCTCCTCTTTCATTCCTTTCGCCGCTGCCGTATCTCCCTATGAACTTTTCACCAGCTTTCCCTCGCCTGACCTTGGCGTTGAAATCTCCCATCGTGACAGTGTAAGTGGACTTTTGCGCGAGAGCTCTTTCAAGCTCTCGGTAGAATTCTTCCACTTCTTCATCCTCACTTGCACTTGTGGGAGCGTAGGCCTGGATGACCTTGAGGGTAGCTTTTGACTCCATCTGAAGATGCAGCACACCGATACGTGATGATGTTAGCTGGCATGATATGACTTTCGAAGACCAATCTTTATTGACGATAAATCCAACTCCTCCAACATTTCTAGCGCCATCTCCCTTTCCGAGCCTCACAGCACTTCCATCCTTCCAGTTGATTTCCAAGTCCTTCTTTCATCGGGTTTCGCAGACACCGAGAATATCGCATTTTATCCTTTTCTTCTCTTCCATCAGATGGTTTAAAGTTTCCTCCCTTGCCAGTGACCTACAATTGTAAGTACACACAGCGAGGATTGTCCTTTTCCATGTTGGCCTAGCACCTGACATTTTTAGCAACCTCTTGTCGCTCAATTTCCGCTCTGCCACTGTAGAACATGCATTTACTCATGTTGTTTTAGCCGTTAACTTCAAGCCATCCCACTGGCTAGGTGGGCAGGCATGTGTACCTCCTCAAGCTTAGCTAGCCTTCAGCCTCTAAGGAGAAGGAAAAGCGCTCTTTCCTCTGAGAGAGCAACCCTCCTCCCTGGATTGGATAGTCCGACACCTTTGTAGCATGGTAAAACCTACCAGGGCATACGCCCCGCTACCATAGCTGTCAGACAGCCAGGGTCACCGCTGCACCACGTTGAGGCGCTGAGGTAGGATTTTGCAGCAGCGTAAAGAGTAATACAAGTGAAAAATGATGCACAAGTTCATGTCTGTATATAGCATGGGGATCAACACAGCCTCTTTTTACCTATAGAATACTTAGGTTTGCAACCTCCATGACAGGTGTGATCATCACAAATGAAAAGATTCATCATAGTCAGCCACCAGACTCCACTCTACACTCCTCTGGATGCTCACTGCCTCTACTTTAAAAGAGCATTATTCATCATTATCCTTTCTTCGGGAAGGGATATCAAAGCCTATATGTTTAGTGCAATTATAATTAAAGTCTGATCCTGCAGGGGGCCTCCCAGGTCCCAATACAGCAAAGCAATTAATGATGTGCTTAACTTTAGATGTGTGCTTAAGCCCTCCTGACTTCAGTGGACATAAGATGGTGCTTAAAGTTAAGCATATGCTTATGTGCTTTACTGAATATCAACAGACAACTGATTCAAGACACTAATGACTTGAATAGATAATGGCCCTGTCCCTGCAAAGATCCCTGAGCTGGCAATGTCCTGTGTGGAGCTCATTGCAAAATTGAGGCCTTTGTTACTTTGCTTTACTGTGTGTGTGTATATATATAGATAAAGATATATATATATATGTAGCTGTGTGTGTGTGTGTTTAGATTTATAATGTTTATTTGTTCACTTTGCTATTGTAACGTATTGATGGGTTAGGGTTATAGTTTGATAAATACTT
This sequence comes from Macrochelys suwanniensis, assembly GCA_033296515.1. Lineage (NCBI taxonomy): Eukaryota > Metazoa > Chordata > Testudines > Chelydridae > Macrochelys > Macrochelys suwanniensis. The sequence continues at coordinate 293,535,643 of CM065775.1, forward strand.
AATTGAATTAGCACTTTTCCACTGAAACCTATGGCAGTTTATTTTCAGTGTCTCTGTAATATTGATTTTTACACATAAAAAGAGAGTAAAGTCTTACTTATCTAAACAAGTTTAAAAACTAATACTTAGATCTTAGCATGTAAACTCTTCAAAATTCAGTAAAATGGTAACTAATCAAGATTAACAATTTAATCCAAGACAGCAAAATAATATCAGTGGATATTTTTCTTGGTATGAACAACCAACTATCCATTACACAATGGGAGGGGAAAGTACTGCAGAGCTTGGGTTTGCACAGTGTCAGTCTATAGAACTTTCTTGATCACACTATTATAGCATGCCCATTGCCCCACTGTGTGATCACCAATCACTTGTGAGCAGACCAAGTCACTAGGTCCCAAGTGCTTCTAAGGGCTGGTCTACACTACGGGAGAGGGGGTCGATGTAAGGTACGCAACTTCAGCTACGTGAATAACGTAGCTGAAGTCGACATACCTCGCTTGACTTACCTCACCGTGTGGACCCTGCAAAGTCGAAGGCTGCCGCTCCCCCATCGACTCCGCTTCCTCCTCGCGCCGGGGTGGATTACCGGCGTCGACGGGAGCGCGTTCTGGGATCGATTTATCATGTCTAGATTAGACATGATAAATTGATCTCCAAAAGATCGATTGCTACCCGCCGAATCGGGCGGGTAGTGTAGACAAGCCCTAAGCCAACTGGGTCTGGGTAGAGTCTAGTCACAGTTTCCAGCTCTGGGGCTCTAGGGAACATTCCCGGGCTCAGACCTTTATTCTGCCACACTCCTTTGGGATGCCAGGTACTGCTGCCCAGCCATCTTCAACCCCCAAATGAATACTGAGACCTTCAAACCCCTCCCCCCAGTTGTTTACACATGCGCCCTCAGAGTTCAACCTTTGTCTGTGGGTTCTTGGGGCTTCTAGTTTAATTCATTCAGGGACAACTTGGCAGGAAAGCAAGGAACATTGGTTGAGCAAAAGAATCTCTTAACCGTCATTTTAGTCTTACATTCTCTCAAGAATTTTAAGATCTTTGCAAAATAACAAAAGTCTTGAGATGCACCTTCCCCATTCTGATCTTATCTCTTCTGTGTGTCTAAGGATTATCAGCATTTCAGGCTCCCTCACCTTTCCTGCATAAGAACATAAGAATGGTCATACTGAGTCAGACCAATGGTCCATCTAGACCAGTATCCTGTCTTCCAGCGATGCCAGATGCTTAAGGGGCAATAAACAGAACTGGCAATTTATTGAGTGATCCATTCTCTGTCGTTCAGTACTAGCTTCTAGCAGTCAGAAATTTAGGAACACCCAGAGCATGGAGTTGTGCCCCTAACCATCTTGGCTAACAGCCATTGATGGACTTACCCTCCATGCACTTATCTAATTCTTTTTTTAAACCCAGTTATACCTTTTGGCCTTTACTTTGTTCCCTGGTAATAAATGCCACAGGTTGACTGTGCCTTGTATGAAGAAGTACTTTCTTGTGTCACTTTTAAATTTGTCACCTATTAATTTGGGTGACTCCTGGTTTGTTTGTTTTGTGAAGGGATAAATAATATTTCCCTATGCACTTTCTCCACACCATTCATGATGCATGTCCTGTTTACACGTGGTGATGGTCAGCCCCCTGAACAGAGCAGCGCACACCTTTTAAAAAAGCGCCTGTGTCTTTTTTTCCCATGTGCTTGTGTAATATGGGTCTGCGTCTGAGGGAGGCCATGCCTCCTCACAATTTGGGTCTGCTAACGCCTTCTCCAAGTAGGGAAAAAGTGGGTGAATTAGCGATTGTCAAGAGGCCTGTCCTTCAAGCGGGGCAGGCCACACACAGTCTGGGCTCTGGCCTGTAACCAGGGAGAGCGGTAGCAGTCTATCCGCCTAGCTGTTAAGCAGGGCAGGGTAGCCAACAGTCAAGGGTCTGGTCTGAAACCGGGCAGAGCAGCAGCAGTTTATTCACCCTGGTGCTAGGCAGGGTGGGGCAGCAAACAGCCATGGCTCTGACGTGCAATCAGGCAGAGCGGTCGCAGCTCACTCGCCCAGCCTTTAAGGAGGCCACAAGCAGTCAGGGATCTGGCGTGCAATCAGACAGAGCTATAGCCCCAGTTCAGTCTATGGGGGCTCAGGTTTGGGGTGAGTGCCACATGTTATCTATGGGGCTCAGGTTTTTGGTGAGTGCCACATGCCATCTATGGGACTCAGGTTTGGGATGAGGGTTGGCATTCTGGTAAACTGATAGAGTCCGCACAGGGGTGGCAAAGGCAGTTTTCTCTTTTGATTCTGGCGTCAGCGGGATCTGCCAATATCCCCTGGTTAAATTCAGGGTGGTGATATACTGGGCCTCCCCCAGTCAGTCGAGTAATTCGTCCACCCATGGCATAGGGTAGGCGTGTAATTCACTCAATGTTGAAAAAGCTTCCATATTTGGGGCCTGATGCACAGCCCAGTAAAGTCAATGGAAATACTCTCACTGAGTTCCGCAGGCTTTGGATCAGACTTTTAGGCCAAGCTCTGTAATGGGGCTATTCTCACAAGTGAAATTATGCAGTTGTTTAAGTGTTGGCAGAATCAAGACATTAACTTGTGACAACTGACCTGTGTGTGCGTGCGTGCATATGGACACATATGTGCTGTGAACAATAAGTAACATTTTCTTACCACGCAGCTTTAGATAGATTATAGATCAGGGATCGGCAACCTTTGGCATGCGGCCCATTAGAGAAAGCCGCTGGAGGGCCGGGACGGTTTGTTTACCTGCAGTGTCTGCAGGTTCGGCCGATTGCAGCTCGCGGCCAATGGGGGCCATGGGAAGCGATGTGGGCCGAGGGACGTACTGGCTGCTGCTTCCCGCAGCCCCCATTGGCCTGGAACGGTGAACCGTGGCCAGTGGTAGCTGCGATCGGCCGAACTTGTGGACGCTGCAGGTGAACAAACAGTCCCAGCCCGCCAGCAGATTTCCCTGATGGGCTGCGTGCCAAAGGATGCTGATCCCTGTTATAGATGTCTCAAAGTTACCACGTTACTATAGGGAATATAGCAAAATGGTGGCTTTTTAAAATGAACTACATATTGAACATATTACTGATATGCAATCACTCCTTCTGCTAGCAGCTAAAGAATGTTATTCTGTATGCTAATATTTGATTTTTCTAACCTTGTCTGACCTCCCCTCCACATCCATTTAAATTACTTGATTTTTTTAACCCTGTTGAATCATGATCTAACCGGCTCTTTCACTCATATAAAAGAAGCCTATGGAAAAATGAAATAATATTGGCTTACATTGATTTCCATAATCCCTTTGTTGATGTAAAAGGATGTGAAGACTTACAGTGGCCTTTTCCTAGGCTCTGAGGATATCCCAAACAAACAAAAGAGAAATAACCTTTCAACAGGACTGAAAAAGAAAGAGTGAGTGCTTATGAAAGACTACACCCCCAAAATTATGAATTATGACTAAGAATTTCTCAGGCATAAAAGGCTTTTAAAAAAGATAGGGGACAGGGCTGGGAGAATTTAAATAACAAAATTAACGAAGAAAAAAGACCCCACAGTCTAATGGCAAGGTTTCTTCAGATTGTCCATATAGTTTGAGGAAACTAAAGCCTGGTCTACACCTAAAACTTAGGTCAACCTAGTTATAGCACTCAGGGGTGTGAATGTTTCACAACCCCTGAATGTTTCACATGTAGGTATGTTGACCTAAGTCTCAGTTTAGACATCAGTAGTTTAGCCAAAGAATTCTTCTGTGGACTAAGCTACTGCCTGTTGAGGGGTTGGATTTACTACAACAATGAAAAAAACCCCTTCTATCGCTGCAGCAAGTGTCTACGCTATAGTGCTACAGTAGCACAGCTGGAATGTGGTAAGTGTGCCGCTTGAAGTGTAGCCATACCCTGAGGGTTTCTGCAGCCTTTCACTAGACTATACTGTTGATAGAGCTGAAGAGACTCCCCCTTTTCTCCTGTCTCTGAATGAAGGAATTAAAATATAAATATCAAATATTAAGATACTAACATAGGCTGCCAGATATAGTAGCGGGGAAAAATAAGGAACCAGACTGAATCAATGGCTGTGATTAACTGAAGTTATGTGTAGTAAAGGGGAAAATTGACTATAAGTGACAGCTTTGGGAAAAATATTGTAAACTTTAATGAAAATGTTTACGTCATGGGCAAACCTGTTAGGGAAAGAAGGGGGTTGCATTCATATTGATTTATTTTATTTTAGTTATAAAGTGAATAAATAAGGCTAGTAATTGCCATCAAGCATGTTTATGCTATCAAGTTAGTGAACTGCATCTATCCTGAAATAGGCAGTAAATAAAAGGGACTGAAACCAAATAGTATGTTACAACGACACAGAGTGGAATAATCAGATCACAAAGTGGAATAATCAGAAATGAAGCTGTTTGATCAATAATGCACTGACATAGCTCAGCCGTACATACAAAGATCCCACCATTGTTGTTAAAACAAGGAATACAGAAATGGAAGATTTATACAGCTATTATGGCCTATTGGAGAACTACAGTTGTTGAAGTGACATTGTATTGTATAATGGATGGTTAAAGTGAGTTTTAAGAGCATCAAAGACTGTGGAAGGACACTGTATAAACAATGTGGACTTTAAACTCAGCTAGCAGAGTGCTGATAGAGAAACCGCAACTTGAGCAAGCATAGCATGCAAAGCTGGCTAAGGGATGCACCACAGAGGGGCCGATGGAAAGCAATTTGTGGAGATTAGTTGCTAACCAGAGAAAACCAGCTGGTGTTCAATATATGTCCCAAGATGGTTGTACCAATAGCTATGGCCTAACCTGTTTTACACAAGCTGGAATGACAAGATGTTTTGCACAAGGAAACTGGAAAATTCCAGCCCCAATTGTAAGAAGTCATAGGTGATGCCTTGTTCTCTGACTGGAAGATGAGAGAGGACACCTTGTTTTGGTTGGACATTTCAGCAGAAGTATGGGTCACCATCAGATTGGTCTATGCCAGCATCTCCAAGAAGAACTAAGATGGACTGCCAAGCAGAAATAGGATTAAATGGCTTGTCTCCTCAGCACATCACTTTCTGAAAACGCAAAGTCACCTGGAAGGGAGAAGACTGAGATCCTGGGGCCAGCCACCAGGGAGTACTCCTAGCTTGGATACCTAGCTTGGAGAGGCACCTTTAACCATCTCTTTTTACTTTCTAGCAATTCAGATTGGCTGCTAGTGCACCAAGAAAAGATTTTAGTCATGTCTGTTCTTTGCTCCACCTGCATTTGCAGTATCAATTCCTGCTGGGAACAGTAACTGAGCTGAAATTTAATGGCTGAGCAAAGATCTGCTGATAAGTAGCACACAGAGTTTCTCCTGACCCAAATCAGTCAATTGACCACTTTCTGAAACTGGGTACCTAATTAGAAAGGAAAAGTACATGATTGTGTATGTGTTTTAAAGATTGTTACAGACTTACTGGGTGTTGTCCCAGTTTTGTACCAGGTTCCAATCAAGATTGTTATAAAGTAGCTTTGCAACTGAACAAATTACTGTTGTTAACTCAGGTATGGTCTATACTAGAGGGGTGGGATCGATCTAAGTTATGCAACTTCAGCTACGTGAATAACTGAAGTCGACATACTTAGATCTACTTACCCTGGTGGAGTACCGTAGTCAACGGGAGAGCGCTCAGCAGTCGCGATAAATCGACCATCGGCTGGATCGATCACTGCCTGTCGATCCAGCAGGTAATGTAGACAAGTCCTAAGACTGTGAAACATTGATTCTGTCGTAGTTAATGGTTTCATGTTCCCTTTCAAGTTCTAGGTATATACAGACATAAAATGCTATCAAAAGTGCAAGCCACTAGAATTGCACTCAGTCTATACAGTTTGTGATAAATATAGGGGTTTATTTTAGAAAGTTAGGAGTGTAATTTAAAAGGATTAACTGTGGATGCACTGGGAGGAAAATCTTGGTGAACTCATGGGTAAGCATCTGACCAAATTGTCTTATGCTTTAGCTTTGGGATTGTTTTTCCTGTGTTGTGTTAGCAACACTCGTCAGTTGATATCCAGCTAGCACAAATATGGCGCTATTGTGAGGGGTTCTTAGTCAAAAATCTATACAAAGTAACCTTCCCAGGATAGTGATTGAGTATAAGTATTTATTTTCTATTGCGGTGGTGTTACTTGTTTCTGACAACTCGGATGATTATTGTATTAACCAATTTTCTAGTTTGTTACCAAAATCGCAATCCAATAATATTTGTACCTTCCTATATCCTCTACTATTAGTAGCTGTTGTAGTTAAGGATGGTTAATAAAATTTTATAAAATTAAATTTAACTCTCGAGTCCCTTTTCTTTAATTAAATCAAAATTCCAAGAACCCTAAGAAAGATGGTATAGGTAATCAGTTAAGCAATTTGGTTGTTTTATACCCTATCTTTCTTAGTTATTAGACCATTAATTTTTAGATATTATCTATCATTCTCCTTGTGGGATTTAATTATAAGTGAATGCTCAGTTGGAATGGAAATCCTGTGCTTCACTTAAACAGTGAACCACAACACTTTTAGCCTAATTTTGGCTTGATTGTTAGAAAAGGAGATCTAAGGTGCTGTTTATCAGCTAGATTTAGATTTCAGAATGACACTAAGCCATTCTGAGAATTATATACATCAAAGCTTCACTATTAATCTACACTGGCCAAACTACTTTTTTCTGATAGGGAGTAAAAGTCCTTTGAGCAATCACAGTTTACATAAAAAAGTGATTTGGCAGCACAGCAGAATATCATATCTGTCCATTTAGAAGTGACATAGCTGAAGAAACACAGGCCCAAAAAGCATGTAATGATTAAAAACGTTATTTCATGAGATTGATCATTTCCTTCAGGAAGAAGTAATATAACAGTGCGGTTTGTTACATGCATATTCATCAGAACATAGTGATACAAAGTAACTTGAAACAATGTAGAAGATGGTATTTATTGCAGTCATTTACTTTCTTCACTGAAACATTTCCATATTAATAGATGATGGACCTTATTCTCAGATACATTTTAAGAGCAACGCTAAAGGGAGTTAGTGTATGTAAATATGACTTACTTTCTCTTTAGTGGCTTTAGTGTAATTAAGAATAAGGCCCATAAGTCCAATTTCATAAGTACTATATACATATGTATTCAGTTATGGATGTGCTATAACATGGACTGGTCTCCAATTCTGCAATGTATTTTGCATGGGTGATCAATAGTGCTCCATGTGGGGGCAGGGTATGCCTGTGTACAATGCATTGCAAGATAATGGCCTTAGATTGCACTGATTATTACCTGTTAATTCCTAACCTAATCAATACATGGGAAAAGTACAACAAATCAGCAAAAGTTTGTGCTAACTCAAGTTACTCAAGACAAATAGCATTTTTGAAAGTTTGTGATTGAAAATTATCCTTTAAAGGAATAGAAGACAAACATATAAACATTAACATCAGTAAGAAATGCAAGATGAGTTAATATGATGATCATCAAAGTGGCTAAAATCACCTCTTTTGTGAAACGTGGCATGTTGAATCAGGAAACAGATTGACATGTAATGTACTCAAAGCACATTAAATTATCTAAGTCCTTACTGAAAGGTCAGTGTCAAACATAAGCTTGACATAAAGTTGCATAGATGCTACTGGGCTACAGTAGTTTCCTTTTGATATTATGGAGAGACATAGCCTGGTCTTAGGTTAAGATTGCAAACTATAGTTAGAAAACTGTACTTTAAGCCCTCCTATAATTTTAGTTTGGAAAATTGGTTGGCCACAAATTCTGACAAACAATGAGGAGTACTTGTGGCACCTTAGACTAACAAATTTATTTGGTCATAAGCTTTCATGGGCTAAAACCCACTTCATCAGATGCATGGAGTGGAAAATACAGTAGGAAGATATATAAAACAGTATATGAAAAGATGGCAGTTGCCTTACCAAGAGGGGGGTCGAGACAATTCAATTAAAGTGGGCTATTATCAACAGGCTGAAAAATCATTATGTAGTGGTAATCAGGGTGGCTCATTTCAAACAGTTGACAAGAAGGTTTGAGTAACAGTAGGGGAAATTAGCATGGGGAAATTAGTTTTTCGTTTTTGTAGTGACCCATCCACTCCCAGTCTTTATTCAGGCCTAATTTGATGGTGTCCAGTTTGCAAATTAATTCCAGTTCTGCAGTTTCTCATTGGAGTCGGTTCTTGAAGTTTTTTTGTTGAAGAAGTGCCACTTTTAAGTCTGTTATTGAGTGTCCAGGGAGATTGAAGTGTTCTCCAACTGGTTTTTGAATGTTAGAATTCTTGACGTCTGATTTAAGTCCATTTATTTTTTTGCGTAGAGATTGTCCGGTTTGCCAATGTACATGACAGAGGGGCACTGCTGGCACATGATGGCATATATCACATTGGTAGATGTGCAGGTGAACGAGCTCCTGATGGTGTGGCTGATGTGGTTAGGTCCTATGATGGTGTCCCTTGAATAGATATGTGGACAGAGTTGGCAACGGGGTTTGTTGCAGGGATAGGTTCTTGGGTTAGTGTTTTTGTTGTGTGGTGTATAGTTGCTGGTGAGTATTTGCTTTAGGTTGGGGGGCTATCTGTAAGTGACGACTGGCCTGTCTCCCAAGGTCTGTGAGAGTAAGGAATTGTCCTTCAGGATAGGTTGTAGATCCTTGATGATGCACTGGAGAGGTTTTAATTGAGGGCTGAAGGTGAGGGCTAGTGGCGTTCTGTTACTTTCTTTGTTGGGCCTGTCCTGCAGTAGGCGACTTCTGGGTACCCTTCTGGCTCTGTCAATCTGTTTCTTCACTTCAGCGGGTGGATATTGTAGTTTCAAGAATGCTCGATAGAGATCCCGTAGGTGTTTGTCTCTGTCTGAGGGATTGGAGCAAATGCAGTTGTAGAGCTTGGTTGTAGACAATGGATCGTTTGATGTGGTCTGGGTGAAAGCTGGAGGCATGTAGGTAAGTATAGTTGTCAGTAGGTTTTCAGTATAGGGTAGGGTTTATGTGACCATCGCTTATTTACACTGTAGTGGCCAGGAAGTGGGAAATTGTTGAAATCCCGGTGGAATTCAACAATTGGATCCACTTCCTATGTGAAATCCAAGTTTGAGCCTTCTCTCCTGAAGCTTTGTACATGTACTACACTACAGTGTGGCCCAAGGCTTAAAGTCACAGCCTGTCCTGCAGTCTTTTGGCCATCCAGGAGAAAGGCTGCCTTCAGTTAAACTTATGAATCTCTATTGATAGTGGTGGCGTTATAGACGTCTGGGGGTAGAATTAGCCTCAAGCCTTTACTTTTGGTCCTTTCTATCTGAAGCTGTTACTCCTTTAACATTGACACATTTTTGTAAACCCTATACAGCCACTGTCTCTTGACTGATGTTAATTTGGTAGTGAATCTTGGAATGGACATCAGTATATGAAAAGGGTATTATGCTGTTATGTATCTCTACTTGAGCCTGGTGGCACTAATGTATGTTTAAAGAGCTTTCCATTATTTGAAGCATCTCTTTCTATTGTAGGTTTCAGAGTAGCAGCCGTGTTAGTCTGTATCCGTAAAAAGAACAGGAGTACTTGTGGCACCTTTGAGATTAACACATTTTTTTCAGCATAAGCTTTTGTAGGCTATAGCCCACTTCATCGGATGCATAGAATGGAACACACACAAGCAAGATGTGTATATATACACACACACAGAAAAGGTGGAAGTTGCCATACCAATTCTAAGAGGCTATTTAATTTAGATGAGCTATTATCAGCAGGAGGAAAAAAAAACCTTTGTAGTGATAATCAAGAAGGCCTATATCAGACAGTTGACAAGAAGGTGTGAGGATAGTTAATCTTGGGGAAATAGATTCAATGAGTGTAATGACCCAGCCATTCCCAGTCTCTGTTTAACCCTAGGTTGATGGTATCCAATTTGTATGTTTGTACAGCACCTAGCATGATGAGGACCACCTGCTTGTAGACTGTAGATGCTACTGCAACATAAATGTTAATTAATAATAATAACGATAATTTCAGCACCTTCATCTCAACCACAAGTACAGCTGAAGTCAATGGGAGCTCTGCTCTGAATAAATGAAGTGCTATAAAATGCTAAAATTCTCTGAAAAATTGGACCATAGGCATCTCAAATTTTGCACTCAAAATGAGAGAACATTTTGGCATTGTCTTTGTGCTTGTTTCTCATCTGTAAAATGGGACTAATAATAGCACCTTGCTTCACAGGAGTGTTGCAAATATAAATTAATTAATGTTTGTGATGCACTTATGTACTATAGTGATCAGTGCCATAGAAAGGCCCATGAGGAAATTAATAATTCGGTCTCCAGAGCAGTGTTTGAATAGTGTGCAATAAATAAAGCTTACGGCCACACACTGAACAATTGGGGGACAATGAAATATTGAATAGCTGCTAATATATTGATCATCCATTCTGTGCACTGAATGCGGAAGGGGTCCTCTGGAAACACCCCTCCCCCCCCCGCAGTTTATGACCATGCAATTAAAGGCTGTATCATAATGCATGCTCACAAGATGTGTGTGAAGGAATTAGAGCAGCACAGACAACCTTAATTCTGATATTTCCTTAACTTTTGGGTGCTTAACTTTGCAACCTAAATAATGTTTGTTACACATATAAAAACTAAAACAGAACTTACTTTACTTACTTATAGAGTTAAATCCTTTAACTTGACAGAACAAGCTTTGAAAAAAATCAGGATTTTATCTAATTTGAATGTAAGTGACCTTTGGACCCTATGGAGCCATGTCCATGTTTGGAGGATTGTCAGATCTGCTCCATGCTTCTCACATTTGAGCAAGCACTTGTGTCTAGGCAGAAGATGTGTGCAGAGCTAATACAATATAGTGACACTCTCCATCTTATGTTGCATGCATGTTTCCATTACTCTCCAGCCACATATAGTTCTGAGGGATATAAAGAGATATAGTTCCTAGGTTGGGGAACATTTACCTCTTTGTTTTGGTAGGGATAGAAGTAACATGAATCGCTTGTATATTAATGAAAGTGTAATGAATAGATAGCAATAACTTAGCCAATAAGGCAATTTTAGGTACTGAGGATAAATAAGTAATTCATAGAGTTGCCAGGTGCCTGATTATATAATCTCTGTACAACTTGCTGCAAGCTTTCCCTTCATGTCCAATGGAATACTCTGCAAGAGTATCATCAACAAGATCCTATTCCAATACAAGGCACATGCTAACTTGCTAGAGAGTAGGCAGATTTCCAACAACATTGCAGTTGTATTGAGGAGTTCTTTAGATAATGGAATATCTCTGAAGAGTGTCAGAACAGCTAGTTATATCCTTTTTGTAAACTATAAGAAGGATTGATAGTGTCCACTTATAAAATAACTATGGAAAATCTTAGTGATGATGGAAGTTATTAAGCATTTGTAGAAGAAATGGCATGTTTTTGTCATCTACAGTAACCTGTGTTCAGTCTGGCTTGCTACAGTCTGCCTGCTGGCAGAGAGGTATCATATCTAGCTTTCTGTTCCTCTGGATAATATCCTGATTATTTTGAAAAGACTAATAATATTAATTTTACTTATATTGTTCTTCTGATTTGAAGTTTTAAAAGCACTTTACAAAAGATGCCTATTATTATCTTCACTTTTTATAGACAGAGGCACAGAGTTAGATGACTTGCCCCAGGTCACAAAGTGAATCTATAGCAGAGCTATGCCTAGAATTCAGGTTTCTTGACGCCCAGTCTGATGCATTATTCACTAGACAACATTGCCCTCCAGAGAAGCTGAAAGAGTTATTGGAAGGATCTAGTGAAGTGGGGGCATCCTTAACTTTGCAGATTTAGAGTTCTTCCTGTTGTGATGTAAAGATGAGCTACAGGTAAAAATAAAACGTCTTTGTAGCAGTAAAGAGTGCAGGTGAAAGATCAGCATGAGGAAGACTGATATATTGAATGTTTACTGCTCTAATGAGGAATTCTGCGCTACTGTTCCTAATGACACACCAGATGTAACCTTAGAGGAAGTTGAAAGATCTTGTTACCTTGGATATGTGGTTTCCACAACAGGAGGCAGTTCTGCTTTAAAAAACATAAAGCAGCAATTGAACCAAGCAAGAATAGCATTCATGAAACAGAATCAGTACAGCATTTAGAGCACTCAAATGAAGTTGAGACTTTTTAACACCATTGTTAAATCAAACTAATGCTGCTTTTGTTTGTCCAACAGGTGAAGAAAGAGGTATGCATGTATCAAGAACAGCTGCCTGCACAGGAACATGGACGTTGTGAGGGATGTTTGAAAAGCCTTGCGTTTTAGAGTTGTTGCACTGAAACACCTCATCATGCCACATAAAATTATTATTTATCATGTACGTGACAATAACGTGTTTCATCTTATACACAAAATAAGGAGAGCCCCTGCTTTGTAGAGCAAAAAGATAATGGATAAACTGGTCCATCAAATAACATTAATGAGCAAAAATAACTGCATTGGTGTGAGAGATGTTTAATCTCCACCTCTTCATACTAATTGTTGTCTGGGCTATTAACCTCTTTTCTCTCTTTAATCCTTTTCACACAGCTGGATTATATGGAATGAAATGTAAAATCGAATACACAAGTTTTTCCCAGGATCATTTTGAAAATCTTTAAGATATCAATGCAGTTTCTAAAATGACAATGATTCATCAAGTGCTCCAATGATGAACTCTAGTAGATTGTAGCTTCTTTTTTTTTTGGCATTTTCTCATCCCATCGCTATATTGTTCTTTACCCTTCATACAAAATATTGGGTACAGTGTTCTGTTCAGAAAATGATCGTGAATCATACTGTTTAAATTGTGTTCAATATTAATGTTGCTGCTTTAGACAAATATAACAATGATTATCATCTGCTTGTTCACCTGTGATTCGAGAAAAGCATGGATTATCCTTGCACTTAAGGGTGAACGGCTGTGGGTGGAAACTAGGCACTTGGTGACTCAGACAGTAATAAAATCTGATCGTACACTAACAATAGCTAAATTCAAGCTGTCGTTATAGAAGTTCTGTTGTAGGGAGGTAGGGTTATTCCTGATACCTCATTGTGGCAGGTGGAGCATGATAACTTCTCCCTGGAAATAAGGGTAGAGGCAGTGGTTCTCTGAACTGGGACAGTGGTCCCTCAAAGGGAACCCTAGGAGCAGCCAGGTCTGAGAACAAATCTTGTTCTGGGATTCAGGTTGTGATAGTGCTGTTATTTACAGCCTTACTCAGGAGTATTGTGAGTGACCTTAAACAGTGTGTACCTCTTTGGTGAGTCAGGGTGCACATTCCACTTGTTTACAGCCTTTCAATACATTTTTATATGAGAAAGGTAAACGTGTATGTATCTGGTTGACAGGAATTCCCATACTATATTAGATCTATGGTCCAGTTAGTCCACTGTCTTCTCTCCAACACTGGCCAGCACCAAACGTTTCAGAGGAAGGTGAAAGAACCCCCAGAGTAGGCAGATGTGGGACAGTCTGTCCCTCCTGAAGGTCTCCTCTTTATCCCCAATAGCTAGAGATTGGCTTACGTCCTGACACTTGAGGTTATCACCCCTCCAATCTTCTTTTAAAATCCAGCATTAACTATAAAAAAAATGGATATTCGTGTTATCCGTAGTAACATGCAATCTTTCTCTGAATCTTGCTAAGTTCCTGGCCTCAATGACTTCCTGTAGCAATGATTTCCACAGTCTAATTATATATTGTATTAAAAAGTATTTCCTTTCATCAATTTTGAATTTGCGACCTCTCGGTTTCATTAAATGTCTCACTGTTCTTATGCTAGGAGACAAAGAGAACAGAAATTTCTGATTTACCTTCTCACTACTATTCATTATTTTACCAGTAGTAGATCAGAAAGTGATGATTTAATTCATTTTTCTCTTGGTAAAGTGCTGAAACTGTGTCTAGTGAAAAAGCCCATGACAAAATGACTAAATTAAAATCCCTACATGAGCAAAATCCCTAAACTAAACAACCAGCTAGTTTCCTTTATTTCCATGTTTTGTTTATTTGTTTTTCTATCACAGTGTTATGTTGTGTCACTCTTGTAGAAATTCCATCACAGGCTGATTTTTCAACTCAGTGTCTTATTCAGAATGACCTCCAAGAGGCAGAAACTGACGGTCACCTCCTTCTGAATTATGGATGCAAAAGTCAATACATTTCTTCAGGCCAATGTACTCAGTGTATTAATCTGTTGGAAATACTTCCTCACTGTCACATTTATTCACTTTAGTGTCCAGTAAATAAATAAATAAATGCTATATTAGAGTCTGTGAGGAATTGGGTATCCTCTCAAACTCAGGTTAATTATAGTTGTTTGATCAGGCAAATACCAGACGCTCTTGGGAGTTCAGTTTGGGTCAAATGACTGGGAGGAAATTTCAGACAATTGTATGATTGTACGTATGTTATCTCAGAATAATCTTTGCAAGAGCCAGACTTGGTGATTAGTTTTAACAACAGGAACAAAAGCCAAAATTAACCAAAAGATAATTAACCAAAAGATAATTAAACAGAATTGCCCAGCATGTTTTTAAGGATAAGCCTGTGATGCTAAGATACATATGAACAGGGCCAAGTTTTGGCAGGCTAGCTAATTTAGTCTAGCCACAAGAAGACTAAATTCCCTCCGTCCTGACTCCAGGGTCAAGTTTCCATACCACTTGACTTCCATAGCTAATCATCATTTGATCCTGAAATTGTTACTATGCAAACTTCCAGTATAATTTTGAACCCTTTATAAAGTGTGATATTAACAGAATAATAATGCTAACCTCATTAATTACAATTAGGGGAGGGTGAAACATGCTGTTAATGCTAAGACATGTATAATAAATATGAAGTGCTACACTCTGATCTGTCCGAAAAACTATTAGTGGTATTACTATTGCCTCCTGAGCCACTTCAGTGGTGTAAATCAAGGCAGAATTTGTATATTCTTGTATATTTCCCTAAAGCATGGTGAAAAGAGCTCTCATAGCAGAAAATTAAAATCAATACACAACATGGTTAAAGCTTCTGCCATCAGGTCCTTAGCAAAAGTACTTAATCATCCTTTTAGACTTCTAAAGCTATAATGATAAAGCTATTTCTTTTGTGTAAATAGCTAAATCCATGCACTAAATACTGGGAATAAAATAAACTACCATTCTAGAATGAGCACTATTAAGAAGAATTGACCTCTTCTCTGACCACTGTGACAAAGTTCCTCCTCTACCTCGGTGGGTCCTGCGCTTATTGGCGTATTTTGCTTGCCTCCGAGATCTTCCCCTCTAGTAGAATCCACAGTCCAGGTTAACTCCTCCTGTGTCTGATCAGGAGTTGGGAGTTCTGGGGGGAACCCGGGCCCGCCCTCTACTCCGGGTTCCAGCCCAGGGCCCTGTGGATTGAAGCTGTTTAGAGTGCCTCCTGGAACAACTGCATGACAGCTACAACTCCCTGGGCTACTTCCCCATGGACTCCTCCCAACACCTTCTTTATCCTCACCACAGGAACTTCCAGCAGTACGCCCTCTTACTCTCAGCTCCTAGTGCCTCTTGCTCCCAGCTCCTCACACGCAAGCTCCTTCCACAGCTCCTGACATGCGCCCCTCACTGACTCACTGGGAGGCTTTTAACTAGTTTCAGCCAGCCCCTGATTGGCTGCAGGTGTCTCAGTCAACCTCCCTGCCTTCTGGAAAGTTCTTAATTGGCCCCAGGTGTCTTGATTAACCTGGAGCAACTGCCATAAGGTATCAGGGATTTGTTTAGCCTGGGGCTAACCTACTGGTTCCTCACCACTTTCCCATAGCCCTCTGGCCGGGAAGGAGGTAGAGGACTGCTGCTGCTCCTCCTGCTCATCCTGCTGGGGCTGCTGCTAGGCCCTGGGCCCTCCCGGCTGCTGTTTGCTGCTACTACTGCTGCTCCAGCTTCTCCCCTGGCTGGGCCAGACACCCCTCCCACTACTCTATTCTCTGGTTGCTGGCTGCTTGGCAGCTGAACACCCCCCCACCCCCAACACCTTGGTTGCTGCTACTCCTGCTGCTGCAGCAACCCCTTGGGGGGGAGGGGGCCTGCTGGCCCTCTCCCCAGAGGAGGGGTGTAAGGGGCTCCTGCTCCAGCCGCTGCTGGGACCACTACCACCACCAGCTGAGAGGGGTCCTCCCTGACCACCGGACCACCACCTGGAGTTGCTGGAGCTGCTGCTGCTGCCCTGTTTGCTGCCAGGAAGCTGCTGGTACCCAGAGGAGGAAGACCCAGAAGACCGTCGGCGGAGACTCTGCAGACCACCGTGGAGGGGGCCTCCAAGAACTGAGTAATCTTTCGAACTGTGCTCTAGTGGTGGGGGTATTGACTGTGTTTGTAGGGGCACAGGGGGTGTGGCACTGAGCCTGCCCCCTGGTCCACCTGTGCCCCCCCATAACCCCCACCACCACCGCTGCCCCCTCCACCACCTCTGCTGGCTGCTCACCATCTGCCTTGTGCTACAGCCTCTGGACTTAGCTGCTTCCATGGCCCGCCACAAACTTTTAACATCATTTGGGCCTGAAGCGGCAGCCAGCCCAACTATTGACTTTGCATGAGCGCACGTGGGTGCACGTGCCCCTCCCATACCCCTTGGACTGACCCTCTTCCCCCCAGCAGCACGTCCCTTGCTTTGTCCCTTGCCACCTGCCCCATTTACCCCTTGCAGTTGTTTGCCCCCCTTTTTTTTTTGGTCCCAGCCCCTTACTAGTTTCAGTTTTGTCTGCCCTGCCCCTCTCCCTCTACAGCCTTGTTTGTTTGCCCTACCCTAGCCCTGAAACTAGTCCCTTGTTTTTCTGCCCCATTCTTAGTTGGTTGTCTCCCTCCCCCTGAAGCTCCGTTTGCCCTGATTAGCCCCCCGCTTCCGTGAACCCACGCCCCCTCCCACGTGCTTGTGCCCCTCCCCTGTTTAATTTTGACCCTATCTCACTGCACCCCCATGCTGTTATATCATCCCCTCCCCTAGTGCAACAAGAGGAGCCGGCTTTCCCATCTTGTGTCGGTGACTGAACCTTACCCCCGCACTAGTCCGAGTTAACCCTGAACCCTGTCCCCACTTTTATTGCCCTCCTCCCCTGCCTGCAGCCTAGCAGGGAGGAGTGGTCACCCCAATTCCTCTCCCCACCCCCCCTCTCAAGAGTTTTCCCTTCCTCCCCTGTTCATCATGGCAGGCGATATGGAGGGAGAAGCCCCTCCAGATGGCATGGCTGCCCCTCCTCCGCCTGTTCCCCCGTCACCCTCCCTAGCCTCCACCTCGACCGCCGCTGCCGAACCACCTGCTCTCGCCCCCGCTGGGGCACCGGCAGCGGCGGACACTGAAGAGACCTCTGCTGCTGCCACGTCCCTCGCCCCCCATGATCCTGGGGGAGCCCCCCCAGCCGGCAGGAAGGGCCAGGGTAAAAAGAAGGGTAAGGGCCCCGCGACAAAGGCCAGACCCTCCATGGCAGAGGCAGCCACTACTGCTGCGGCCCTGCCACCGGCCGCGGCACCGTTCCCTGCTGTTCCCTCTACCAGCTCTGCGGGTGTCCCACCCCCGGCCCCCAGAGCGTACGCCCAGGTGGCGGCAACCCCCCCACCTGCCGCAACGTCACCTAACCCGCCCACCGCCTCAGCTACCATCTATAGCGGCCGGGGCCCCTTTCCCACCTTGACCAGGAGGCATGGCGTCCGTTGCCTCCTGGTACCTGCCTCGCCCCACGTAGAAACGTATGTGCGGGCGTTGGCGAGGGTGGTGGGGCCCACGGCCATCGTAGCGGCCTCCAAAATGTACGGGAAGGTAGTCTTCTTCCTCGCATCGGAGGCCGCGGCCCAAGAGGCGGTGGAGAAGGGCCTGGCGGTGGGGGGCGTGTTCGTCCCGTTAGAGCCGCTGGAGGACTTGGGCGTCCGCCTAGTCCTCACTTCCGTCCCTCCCTTCCTCCCCAATGCCGCCCTGTTACCTGCCCTCTCCGCCCTAGGGAGACCCATCTCTGTAGTCAGCCCTCTCCCACTGGGCTGCAAAGACCCCGCCCTCCGTCACATCCTCTCGTTCCGCCGGCAGGTGCAGCTCCAAATGCCCCCGGCTGCACGTGACGGGGAGGCGCTCGAGGGGTCCTTTATGGTCCCCTATCACGGGGCCCGTTACCGGGTGTACTATTCCACGGGGGAGGCCCGGTGCTACCTCTGCCGGGCGATGGGACACGTCCGGAGGGACTGTCCCTTGGCCCGGCAAGGGGGAGCATCCGAGACCCCCGAGCCCCGGCAGGGCGTCGGCCCCGTCATCGCCGGCGCCCCTGAATGCCTGGTGCCCAGAGCCACCCCTCCTCCTTCCCAGTCCACCGCTGCTCCCGCTCGGGCCCTGGGAGTACCTCCCCCAGTGAGCCCAGACGAGCGGGAGAGGCCCACTGTGAACAGTCTGCTGAGGCCTGTGGAGGAGGGTGAGGCAGGGATATCGCCGGGCGTGGGAGAGGGCCCGCCCCAGGGAGACTTTTCTCTCCCTTATGCTGCCCCACCACTACCTCCCCGAGTCCCTAAGAAATCGCGCCCCCCCCCTGACCCGCCTCCTTACTAGCCAGCCCCCAGATGATGCCATGGAGGGCTGGGCCTTAGTACAGGGGAAGCGGGGCAAGCGGAAGGCTCGAGCCCCGCTCCTTTCCACCGATGCGGAAGCCCCCCGAAAAACCAGGAAGGGGGGAACTGATGCCGAGCCTTCCGCTTTGCCCCCGAGCGGCTTTAGTCCGCCAGAACCGGCTGGGAAAGACGTGGCAGCACCGGAAGGTATTACCGCCCCTCCCTCGGGAGCCCCTGATGGAGCCCCTTCTGCCCCGTTTGTCAACCCTGCACACCCCAACCCGAGCATTGCTTCAGGTGCCGGCGGGGAGAACCCCGGGGTGGCAGAAGGTGACCTGCCCTCCATCTACGAGGAGATCGAGGCACTGGGTCTGACCCCAATCACCCAGGGGGAGGACGACCCTTTACCGGCAGCCCTCGATCTCAATGACCTCACCCCGGTGCCCCTTTCCCCCCTTTCCCCATGCTCCCTCCCCTTGACCACCGGTTCTGCTCCCACCTCCGAGGATCCCCTGGGCTCTTCCACCTGCCCGGTCGCAAGTGACACCTCGCTGATGGCCGCCGAGCCTCCTGAAGCGATGGCCGGTGCCCTGCGGCCGGGACCCGAATCCCAGGGGGTACCCCTCATTGGGGTGGGACAACAGTTCTCCTTCCCAGGCGGGAACCCCGCAAATATCTGTCCACCTCCCGATGCCGTGGCTGTAACACAAACCATCATGCTAGAGCCCGGCATCGTGGGGGGTCCCCTTCCCAATTCCCAGATCCCTCAGCCACACCAAGAGAGGCCACCTCCCAGTGGCCCAGCTCCTGCGGCTCAGGATCCTCTACCCGTTCCTCAGCCCGCCCTGCTCATGTCCCCCTCCCTGCCCCTACTTCTGATCCCTGCCCCGCCCCTGATGCCATCCCAATCTCCCACACCTCCCATGATGACACTGCCGCCTCTGGGCCTGTCTCCCTCCCCTTCTCGGAGGATGGCCCCCAGGGAGCGGCCCCAGTATTTCCTCGTCCCGACCCACCAGAGGCTGCTCTTCTCCCTCCGCCGCCTCCCCCAATTAAGCCGATTTTCGGATTGGGCCCTAAGGTGCCGGCCCAGCAGGAGCTGCGTCGAGGGTCCGCCCCTTGCCTGTCTGTTTCGGTGGGCCATAGGGCTGTGTCCGGGGCCCCTTCTTTCGATAGCCGGGAGCCAGTAACCCCGGCCCCCAATACGCTGCGAGAGGAGCTGCGGGAGTTCCTGGAGGACGTCCGGGGCTCCCGCAACAAAGTACAGCTCGCTCTCCAGCGATGGGGGGATTTCCACCAAATCCTCCGGGCCGCGAGGGCCCTCATGGGGGAGGGCAAAGGGACTGGGAAGCAGGCCGCTACGGCCTACCAACGGGTCCGCCTTTTCCGTGACTCACTACTCGCCTACGGGGTGGGTCACGGATTGTTACGCGGCCCGATGGGGGCTGTGAGTGACTCTGCCAGCAAGGATCCCCTCCAGCCCTCCTCATGGCATCTCTCCTCTTCGCAACATTGAACACCCGGGGCTGTAGGATGGGTCTCCGCAGGAGCCAGGTGCTCTCCTTCCTTCGGGAGGGGGGGTACTCTGTAGTATTCCTGCAGGAGACCCATACGGATCCAGCCGCTGAAGACAGCTGGCGGCTGGAATGGGGGGACAGAGTCTACTTCAGCCATCTCTCTGTTCGCCAGGCTGGAGTGGCGACCTTGTTCTCCCCCGACCTACGGCCTGAGGTGCTGGAGGTTGCCGAGGCTGTGCCGGGCCGCCTGCTGCACCTACGGGTCCGTATGGAGGGGCTCGTGGTCAATCTCGTCAACATCTATGCCCCGACACCGGGCCCGGAACAACTTCGTTTCTATCAGCAGGCGTCCACCTTCCTCGGCACCTTGGATCCTCGCGAGTGCCTGGTCCTGGGCGGGGACTTTAACAACACCCTTGAAAAACGGGACCGCTCGGGGATCGAGCAGTGCCCGGCCGCAGCGGACATCCTCAGGGAGATTGTCGAACATCACTCCCTGGTGGACGTCTGGCGCGACCACCACCCGGACGACAGCTCAACCTTCACCTTTGTCCGGGTGGAGGCCCATCGTTCGCACCACTCCCGGTTGGACCGCATCTATTTATCACGTTTTCACCTTTCGCGGGCCCACTCCTCCAGTGTCCGGCCGGCCCCGTTCTCTGATCATCATCTCGCTACCGTGACGGCCTCTCTCTGCGCGGAGAGGCCGGGGCCGGCCTATTGGCATTTTAATAACAGTTTGCTGGAGGATGTGGGTTTCGTGGCGTCCTTCCGGGAGTTCTGGCTGGCCTGGCGAGGGCAGCGGCACGCCTTTCCCTCGGCGCGGCGATGGTGGGATCTAGGGAAGGTACGCGCCCGGCTCTTCTGCCGTGACTTCACCCTGGGCGCCAGCCGACGGAGGGATGCGACGATAGGGCAGTTGGAACGGGAGGTCTTAGAGCTGGAGAGGCGTCTGGCCGCCAGCCCTGAGGATCCATCCCTCTGTGGGGCGTGCCGGGAGAAGCGGGAGGAGCTCCGGGAACTCGAAGATCATTGGGCCCGGGGCGCCTTCGTTCGATCCTGCATCCGTCTCCTTCGGGAGATGGATCGCGGCTCCCGCTTCTTCTACGCCCTGGAGAAAAAGAGGGTGGCTAAGAAACACGTCACCTGTCTCCTCGCAGAAGATGGCACCCCCCTCACGGATCCGGTGGAGATGTGCGGGAGGGCCAAGGCCTTCTACGCGAGCCTTTTCTCCCCGGATCCGACCGATCCTAACGCTTGCAGAGTGCTCTGGGATGAACTCCCTACGGTCAGCACGGGTGACCGAGACCAGCTAGAGCTGCCTCTCACTCTGGCCGAGTTCTCGGAAGCCCTCCGTCGCATGCCAACTAATAAATCTCCGGGACTGGACGGGCTGACCGTGGAGTTCTACCACGTGTTCTGGGATGTCCTCGGCCCAGACCTTGTCACCGTCTGGGCCGAGTCCTTGCAGGGCGGGGTCCTCCCTCTTTCGTGCAGGCGAGCCATGATCGCCTTATTGCCGAAGAAGGGGGACCTCCGCGATTTACGGAACTGGCGTCCCGTCTCGCTCCTCAGCACGGACTATAAAGTCGTAGCAAAGGCCTTCTCGCTGTGGCTTGGTTCTGTGCTGGCGGACGTGGTCCACCCAGACCAGACCTACACCGTCCCGGGCCGCACCATTCTCGACAACCTGTATCTGGTCCGGGATCTCTTGGAGCTTGGGTGTAGGGATGGTCTGTCGTTCGCCCTTCTGTCTCTGGATCAGGAGAAGGCGTTCGACAGGGTGGATCACGGGTACCTCCTGAGCACTCTGCGAGCGTTTGGCTTTGGGCCCCAGTTTGTGGGTTTTCTCCAGGCACTGTATGCCTCCGCAAAGTGTCTGGTCAGGCTCAACTGGACCCTGACCGAGCCGGTCAGCTTCGGGCGAGGAGTACGGCAGGGGTGCCCCCTCTCGGGCCAGCTGTACGCTCTGGCGATCGAGCCCTTCCTTTGTCTCCTCCGCAGGAGGTTGACGGGGTTGGTGCTCCGAGAGCCGGAGCTGCGGCTGGTCCTGTCGGCATACGCCGACGATGTGCTCCTCGTGGTCCAGGACCCGGGCGACTTGGTGCGGGTGGAGGCTTGCCAGACGATCTACTCGGCGGCCTCCTCTGCCCGGGTCAACTGGGTCAAGAGCTCTGGCCTGGTGGTAGGGGACGGGTGGCAGGCGAGCTCTCTCCCACCCGCGCTTCAGGCCATCAGGTGGAGCGCGGGTCCGCTGCTCTATCTCGGCGTTTACCTTTCTGCCACGCATCCATCCCCGCCGGAGAACTGGCAAGGTTTAGAGGGCAGGGTGATAGAGCGGATCCGGAAATGGACAGGACTGCTCCCGTGCCTCTCCTTTCGAGGGAGAGCACTGGTAATCAATCAATTAGTCCTGTCCATGGTCTGGCACCGGCTCAACACCCTGGTCCCGGCCCCGGGTTTCCTGGCCAACCTCCGGACGTCGATTCTGGAGTTCTTTTGGTCAGGACTGCACTGGGTCTCTGCAGGGGTTCTCCATCTTCCTCTGGAGGAGGGTGGGCAGGGCCTGAAGTGTCCACACACTCAGGTCCATGTCTTCCGTCTCCAGGCCCTGCAGAGGCTCCTTTATGGTGCAGGTAGTCCGGCGTGGAGCGTATTGGCGCACGCCTTCCTGCACCGAGGGCTCCGATATGACCGGGAGCTCCTTTATCTCCATCCGAGAAGTCTTCCGCGAGACCTCTCCGGGCTGCCGGTCTTCTACCAGGACCTCCTCCGGACCTGGAAGCTATTCTCAGCGACCAGGTCCGTGGCGGCCACCGAGGGGGCAGATCTCCTCGCGGAGCCCCTGCTACACAACCCCCAGCTCCGTGTGCAGGTGGCGGAGTCCCCCTCGGTGCGCCAGAGGTTGGTCCTGGCAGAAGTCACTAGGGTCGGAGACCTCCTGGACTACGACCGGGGAGATTGGCTGGATCCCCTGACGCTTGCTCAGCGCATGGGGCTCTCCAGACCTCGTACTCCTCGGCGCGTACTTCAGGAGGTGAAGGCTGCTTTGCCGCCCGCTGCTCGGGTCTACCTCGACCGGGTCCTGCGAGAGGGTACGCCCCGCCCTCCCTTCACCCCAAGCCCTCCGGACCTTTTTATTGGGCCCCTGCCCCGTGGACCCAACCAGGTCCCCTGTCCCTTCACGGTGAGCCGGCTGCACAAACTGCAGCCGGTCCGCTTCCAGACCGCGCCAAGGCAACATCTATACACGCTCGTGCTCCACACCCTTCATCTCCTCACCCTCACGTCCCGCCCCCATACGAAATGGCGGGACCTCCTGCCACCTCTAGAGGGTGAGAAGCCCCGGTGGGCCAGCCTTTACTCCTCCTTAGTCCCAAGGCCCGCCGGGGATGTCAGTTGGCGGCTCCTTCACGGAGCCGTAAGCACGGGCATGTACTTGGCGCGGTTCACCCCTATCCCCGACACATGTCCCTTTTGCGGTGTGAGGGAGACCCTGGCGCACATTTATCTAGAGTGCGCCAGGCTTCAGCCCCTGTTCCGGCTCCTCTTAGACATTTTGTTGAGGTTTTGGTTGCACTTTTCCCCTCACCTTTTTATTTATGCACTTCCAATCCGCGGCCCCACGAAGTCACGGGACCTCCTGGTCAACCTCCTCCTGGCCCTAGCTAAACTGGCCATCTACAAAACCAGGTTGAGGAGGTTGACCGATGGAGGCTCCTGTGACTGTGGGGCCTATTTTCGATCCTCTGTTCGTTCACGCATCCGGGCAGAGTTCCTCTGGGCAGCATCCACTGGCTCCCTTGACACCTTTGAGGAGCAGTGGGCGCTGTCCGGGGTTCTCTGCTCGGTGTCCCCATCTGGTTCGCTTTGTTTGACCCTTTGACCACACTCCCGTTCCTGTTTTTTCATTTTTTGTCCCCCGGACTCACTTGGTATCCAGGTCCTGTGGATCCCTCCCCTTAGGCTGAAGGGGGGGATCCTTTAGCAGTGGGCGGGCTTTGCCCGCCCACTTCCCGGATCCCAATAAGAACCTACTGGTTCCTTACCACTTTCCTATAGCCCTCTGGCCAAGAAGGAGGTAGAGGACTGCTGCTGCTCCTCCTGCTCATCCTGCTGGGGCTGCTGCTAGGCCCTGGGCCCTCCCAGCTGCTGTTTGCTGCTACTACTGCTGCTCCAGCTTCTCCCCTGGCTGGGCCAGACACCCCTCCCACTACTCTACTCTCTGGTTGCTGGCTGCTTGGCAGCTGAACACCCCCCCACCCCCAACGCCTTGGTTGCTGCTACTCCTGCTGCTGCAGCAACCCCTTGGGGGGGAGGGGGCCTGCTGGCCCTCTCCCTAGAGGAGGGGTGTGAGGAGCCCCTACTCTAACCGCTGCTGTAACCACCACCACCACCACCATCTGTGAGGGGTCCTGCCTGACCACTGGACCACCACCTGGGGTTTCTGGAGCTGCTGCTGCTGCCCTGTTTGCTGCCAGGAAGCTGCTGGTACCCAGAGGAGGAAGACCCGGAAGACCGTCGGCGGAGACTCTGCAGACCACCGTGGAGGGGGCCTCCAAGAACTGAGTAATCTTTCTAACTGTGCTCTAGTGGTGGGGGTATTGACTGTGTTTGTAGCTCCTTCTGCCCCTTCTGCCCCGTTTGTTGACCCTGCGCGGCCCGACCGGAGCATCGCTTCAGGTGCCGGCGGGGAGAACCCCGGGGTGGCAGAAGGTGACCTGTCCTCCATCTACGAGGAGATCGAGGCCCTGGGTCTGACCCCAATCACCCAGGGGGAGGATGACCCTTTACCAGCAGGTCTCGATCTCAATGACCTCACCCCGGTGCCCCTTTCCCCCCTCTGCCCATGCTCCCTGCCCTTGACCGTCGGTTCCGCTCCCACCTCCGAGGATCCCCTGGGCTCTTCCACCTGCCCGGTCGCAAGTGACACCTCGCTGACGGCCGCCAAGCCTCCTGAAGCGACGGCCGGTGCCCTGCAGCCGGGACCCGAATCCCAGAGGGTCCCCCTTGTTGGGGTGTGTGGCGGGCTTTGCACCTTGTCACCCCTTTGTTTCCAGGGGGGGACGAGGTTAACCCCGCCTCCCTGCGCTTATGGCAGTTCGACTACCTCCCCGGTAGCCAGGGCCGTCTGGCCCAATGGTCAAAGTCCTTCTAAATCCCCTCCCCGGGGGATCACGGGGCCTAGCGGCCGGAGTCCATCTATCTCCTTCGAGTTGCGAAGGGGGTGGGTGAAGTACGTCTCCACACTGATGGAGACTGGGGTTCAGAGACCCCCGGTAGGGGAGCCCGGGGCCCACCCGCCTCCACCGGGCTCCGACCCAGGGCCCTGTCTTTAACAGCGTGGTCCTCCCCGGGTCAGCGGGGAATCCTACCGCAACACGCTGCCCTTAGAGTGGTGGGAGATACCACTCCCTTCCCTTCCCTGGGTCACTTCCTACCCCTTCTCCGGATGTAGCAGTCCCTGGGTCCTCAGGGTCTTCAGATTCTTCAGCCCCCAATGCTCCCTGGGGTTCTGACAGCTGCCAGTCTCTGGTCCTACTTCCCGGTCTCTCAGTTCCCTCCTGAACGAGGTACTGCTGCTCCTGGGCTGGAGCTTCTGCTGGGCTTCCTCCTCCCTCGGCCGCCAGCCCTGACTGAGCAGCTCTGCAGGCTTTTATACTTGGCTCCCGGTTGGAGCATGCCCAGCAGAGCCTCAGGGGCGGGACTTCCTCTACCAGCAGGGAAGGGTTAATCCTCTCAATACCAGTGCGGGGCCAGCCTGCCCCGTCACACACCCTCCCCCTTAGAATGGTGGTAGGGGTTTCCACTGCCCTGTCCTCTTCTTCGTCCTTCTCTTCTCCCATCCGGGAAAAAAAGTCCGCATTTCCGTGGGCCTTACCTGGCCTGTGAAGCACTTGAAAGGAATAGGGCTGGAGGCACAAATACCACCTCATAATTCGGTCATTCGTTTCTTTCATGCTGTTGATCCAGCGGAGGGGGGCGTGATCAGTCACTAAAAAGAAGTGGTTCCCCAACAAGTAGTATCGCAGTGTGTCGATGGACCACTTAACTGCGAGGGCCTCCCGCTCTATGGTAGAGTAGTGCGTCTCGCGTGGAAAGAGTTTTCGGCTGAGGTACAAAATGGGGTGATCTTCCCCCTCTACCTCTTGTGATAGTACAGCTCCTATACCTACTCCAGATGCGTCTGTCTGGAGAAGGAAGGGCTTCGTAAAGTCGGGTTGGGTTAACACAGGCTTCCGGGTCAGGTGTTCTCGGAGTGCGTGAAAAGCATTCTCACATTCCTCCGTCCATTGGACCTTCTGGGGCTGTGTCTTCTTTGTTAGGTCAGTTAAGGGGGTGGCCAGCGTCGAGAAATTGGGGACAAACCGCCGATAATACCCTGCCAACCCTAAGAACTGTCGTACCTGCTTTTTGGATTTTGGGGTGGGGTAGTCCCTTAAGGCCCGTACCTTATCTACCATGGGGCGTAATTTTCCTCGCCCTACCGTATAGCCTAAATAAGTCACTTCCCGCTGTCCTAAATGACACTTGGCCGGATTTGCCGTGAGGCCTGCGTCGCCCAAGGCTTGCAGTACCTTGGTTAGGTGCTGAATATGGTCTCCCCAGCTGGAGCTATAAATGACAATGTCATCAATGTATGCCGCAGCGTACGAACTGTGGGGGCTCAGTACCTGGTTTACAAGCCGCTGGAAGGTAGCCGCTGCTCCATGTAACCCGAAGGGCATCACCGTAAATTGGAAAAGGCCAAAAGGTGTGGGAAAGGCTGTCTTTGCTCGTGAGGTAGGTGTCAGAGGGATCTGCCAGTACCCCTTTGTTAGGTCCAGGGTGGAGATAAATTCTGCCTGTCCCAGTCTCTCCAGTAACTCGTCCACTCGTGGCATGGGGTAGGCGTCAAAGCGAGAGATGGCATTCACTTTGCGAAAATCGATACAAAACCTCACTGAACCGTCGGGCTTGGGGACCAGTACTATGGGACTTCTCCACTCACTCCTTGATTCCTCCACTACTCCCAGGGTTAACATCAGTTCCAACTCCTTCCGCACGGTCTCCCACATTTTCTTGGGGAGCGGACGGTGGTTCTCTCTCACCTTTTGGCCAGGGATAGTGGTGATGTGGTGGCTGGTCACCGTTGTTTTCCCCGGTCGAGCGGACAGTACCATGGGGAACGCGGCTACTACCTGCCGTACCTCTTCTTGCTGCGTAGGGTCGAGCTCTCGGCCAATGGCTACCGGGCCCGGCTCCTCGAACTCGCCGGCTAGGGGCCCGAGTTCCGGTTCTGGGGGGTACGGGGCAATCATAAAACCCTCGCGGTCCTTCCATGCCTTCAGCAGGTTAACATGGTATATTTGGGTGTCCCTTCGTCGCCCAGACAGCCGGATTTCGTAATCGACGGGCCCCACCCGTCGAACCACCTCAAATGGCCCCTGCCACTTGGCTAATAATTTAGACTCCGAGGAGGGCAGTAACAGCAGAACACGGTCTCCTGGTTTGAAGTTCCTCATCTTCGTCCCTCGATTATACTGGGTCTCCTGATTGTGTTGTGCTTGTAACAGGTTCTCCCTGGCTCGGGTGCCCAGTGCACGAAGCCGTTCCCTCAAATGGAGGATATACTGGACCGAACTTTTGACCCGGGTTTCTTGCTCCTCCCAGGTTTCTTTCAAGAGGTCCAAAATCCCCCGGGGTTGTCTCCCGTAGAGGAGCTCGAATGGGGAGAACCCGGTAGAAGCTTGGGGCACCTCGCGTATGGCGAAAAGGAGTGCTGGCAGGTACTTGTCCCACTGGCGGGGATCATCCCCCACGAACTTCCGCAGCATGGACTTCAGGGTTCCATTAAAGCGTTCCACCAATCCATCCGTCTGAGGGTGGTAGACGGAGGTCTTAAGGGCTCGGATGTTCAGTAGTCTGCAGAGTTCTGCCATCAGTTTGGAGGTTACATTAGTCCCCTGGTCCGTCAATATCTCCCGTGGCAACCCCACCCGGGAAAAAATCTGTAATAGCTCATTGGCGATAACTGGGGCCGTAGTTGTTCGTAAGGGTACTGCCTCTGGATACCTAGTCGCATAGTCTACTACTACCAAGATGTATTTATGTCCCGAGCTACTTTTCTCCAGGGGCCCTACCAGATCGAGGCCTATCCGTTCAAAAGGAGTGCCGATTACGGGTAGAGGCACCAGGGGAGCCCTGGGTACTCCCTTCGGGCCGGCCTTCTGGCACTCCGGGCAAGAGGCACAGTAATCGCGGACCTCTTGGTGTATGCCCGGCCAGAAAAACCGTTGGGCTATTCTGAGGAAGGTCTTTTCTCGCCCCAAATGTCCTGCCCAGGGGACCGCGTGGGCCAAGCGGAGCAGTCCTCTTCGGAACCTTCGGGGGACCAATAATTGCCGTACCTCGACTCGTGTCTCTGGCTCCTGGGCCACCCGATAAAGTAAGTCCTTGTGGATCTCAAAATGGGGGCCTTGGGGCCGATATTGCCGGGGATGGGCCTCGCCATCTTGGCTAACTGCTTGTTCCCAGGCCCGGCTAAGGCTGGAGTCCCCTCTCTGTTCCTCCAGGAAATCTCCATCGATCTCCAGCCACCTCGTTTCTTCTTCTGTCGAACCGTCGGTTGGGGCTTGGCTCCCCCTGGCTGCCTCGGGCCCTCTTGATGTCCCCTCCAAAGGGTCTTGTGGCCCGGATTGGCCCAACAAGCCCTGCCTCCGATAGGGGGCTCTCTTCCTCTTCTCGGGCTGTCGGCTCCACCCCTGCATAAGACCGGCAAAACCCGGCCAGTCACGGCCCAACACCACGGGGTACGCTAATCTAGGAGCCACTCCCACTAAGCAGCGCGCAGCCTGTTGGGCGACCTCCAGTTGCACCCAGACGGTGGGGTAAGACTTCACGTCCCCGTGTATACATTGTAAGTGTATCGGGGCCCCGGTGGGGAGGGTGTCCTCTACCAGTCCCGAGCGAATGATGGTCTGGCTGCACCCTGAGTCCACCAATGCTAGGGTTGAGGTCCCCTCCACTCGCACCGGGATTACCATCTTTGATGGCCCGTCCTTCCGGGCTCGTCGGTCCGCCGTCAGGACCTCTCCATAACTACAGTCCATGTAGGGGCACGCTCTCCTGAAGTGCCCCCTTTGTCCACATTGGTAGCATCTATCGTGATTCCCCTCCGTAGATAAGGTGCCTTGCAGTGGGCTTGGGTCCCCAGCCGGTCCCTCTCGGTCCCGGGGCAGGTGCGCCCCCAGGGGGCCCCGGGTCTTGGGGTTTGACGGAGACCCCGCCTGTCGGGAGGGCAAATGGGGACCTCCCCCGCTGGTTTTATGCACCACTCCTTCTGGGGGTCGGTCCCCCCTTCCTGAAGTCCTTGTCTTAAGACCCAGTCGCTCTTCCGGTTCCCCCGCCATGAAGTCCTCGACGAGGGACGTGGCCTCTGCGAGAGTTTTCGGCCGATGTCGTTGCACCCACTCCTTCCCCCCAGTAGGCAGGATCCGGAGGAACTGTTCCAGCGCCACCGCCTCGGCCACCTGGCAACTAGTACGGCGCTCCGGCTCTAGCCACCTCCAGCAGAGGTCGCGGACCTTCTGGGCCACTGCCCGCGGCCTGGCTCCTGGCGAATATTTCTCCCGACGCAGCCTCTGTCGGTATGTCTCCGGACTGATGCCTGTCTGATCTAGGATGGCGGCCTTCACCTTCTCATATTGCAGTGCCTCCTGGGGGTCAAGATTGTGGTAAGCAGCCTGCGCGGGTCCCGTTAGATACGGAGCGAGGATAGTGGCCCAATGCTCGAGGGGCCACTGAGTGGCCGTAGCTACTCGTTCAAAAGTTACTAGGAAGGCTTCGGGGTCATCCCCGGGCCCCATCTTTGTCAGCCGTATCGGTAGTCCCCCGCAGCCCTCCCCGGGCCCTCCTCCGGTGGGGTTGGGGGAAGGAGTGACGGCTGTCTTCAACAGGGTCGCTACCTGTTGGAAGAGCCGATCTTGGCTTACTTGCTGCTGGGCAGCTAACTCCCGCACTAGCTGTTGCTGGGCTTCTTGTTGCTGTGCAGCCTGCAGTTGCTGCTGTGCCGCCAGTTGCTGCAACAGCTGCGTCTGCTGTTGTTGCTGTTGTGCAGCCTGTTGTTGCTGATTCTCCAGTAGCCATTTTAGGAGCTTGTCAGCCTCCATCTTGTACATGCGGGTCCTTCTAGCAGGCCCTGATCAATACCCGCATTCTCCACCACTTGTGGCGGGCTTTGCACCTTGTCACCCCTTTGTTTCCAGGGGGGGACGAGGTTAACCCCGCCTCCCTGCGCTTATGGCAGTTCGACTACCTCCCCGGTAGCCAGGGCCGTCTGGCCCAATGGTCAAAGTCCTTCTAAATCCCCTCCCCGGGGGATCACGGGGCCTAGCGGCCGGAGTCCATCTATCTCCTTCGAGTTGCGAAGGGGGTGGGTGAAGTACGTCTCCACACTGATGGAGACTGGGGTTCAGAGACCCCCGGTAGGGGAGCCCGGGGCCCACCCGCCTCCACCGGGCTCCGACCCAGGGCCCTGTCTTTAACAGCGTGGTCCTCCCCGGGTCAGCGGGGAATCCTACCGCAACACGCTGCCCTTAGAGTGGTGGGAGATACCACTCCCTTCCCTTCCCTGGGTCACTTCCTACCCCTTCTCCGGATGTAGCAGTCCCTGGGTCCTCAGGGTCTTCAGATTCTTCAGCCCCCAATGCTCCCTGGGGTTCTGACAGCTGCCAGTCTCTGGTCCTACTTCCCGGTCTCTCAGTTCCCTCCTGAACGAGGTACTGCTGCTCCTGGGCTGGAGCTTCTGCTGGGCTTCCTCCTCCCTCGGCCGCCAGCCCTGACTGAGCAGCTCTGCAGGCTTTTATACTTGGCTCCCGGTTGGAGCATGCCCAGCAGAGCCTCAGGGGCGGGACTTCCTCTACCAGCAGGGAAGGGTTAATCCTCTCAATACCAGTGCGGGGCCAGCCTGCCCCGTCACAGGGTGGGACAACAGTTCTCCTTCCCAGGCGGGGACCCCGCAAATATCTGTCCACCTCCCGATGCCGTGGCTGTAACACAAGCCATCATACTAGAGCCCGGCATCGTGGGGGGTCCCCTTCCCAATTCCCAGATCCCTCAGCCACACCAAGAGAGGCCACCTCCCAGTGGCCCAGCTCCTGCGGCTCAGGATCCTCTACCCATTCCTCAGCCCGGCCCTGCTCATGTCCCCCTCCCTGCCCCTACTTCTGATCCCTGCCCCACCCCCGATGCCATCCCAATCTCCCACACCTCCCCTGATGACACTGCCGCCTCTGGGGCTGTCTCCCTCCCCTTCTCGGAGGATGACCCCCAGGGAGCGGCTCCAGTATTTCCTCGTCCCGACCCACCAGAGGCTGCTCTTCTCCCTCCACCGCCTCTCCCAACTAAGCCGAATTTCGGGTTGGGCCCTAAGGTGCCGGCCCAGCAGGAGCTGCGTCGAGGGTCCGCCCCTTGCCTGTCTGTTTCGGTGGGCTATGGGGCTGTGTCAGGGGCCCCTTCTTTCGATAGCCGTGAGCCAGTAACCCCGGCCCCCCATACGTTGAGAGAGGAGCTGCGGGAGTTCCTGGAGGACATACTGGTTCCTTACCACTTTCCTATAGCCCTCTGGCCTTGCCCCGTCACACCACTTACCTCCGAGGTGAGTAGAACTATGTGACTGTCCTGTTTAAGAGTACAAATGAGTATTAACTGATGTACTGCCACAGCTGTGGTCAGTGTTTGCATTTGGGCTTCTTGTTAGAAAGGAGAGGGTGCTGCCAGTAGGGCATTCTTAGTGAGGGGGCTGGAACTTTGGAACTGGTTCCCCACTTTGATCTGATATAGCCTGAACTTGGTGACATTCAAGGCACACTGCAAAAGCCATTTATCTGACAGAGTTTTGGGGGAAGGAAAAGGGTAAGTTCTGGGTTAGGCTGGGATTTCTTTTTACTTGGCCGGTTTAGATAAATACAGTTGGCAGCAGGAGCTAATTTGTATACTAGTATTTAATGTTGCTGGTGGTTATTGTTTTTGGATGTTTAATTTATTGTTAGGGTGTGCAGAATACTTGTAAATCTAAGCTTTTTATGGTTGTTAAATCCAAATAATTTATTTAAGTAAGATTAATGCTCACTTTGGACTGAGCATTGAGGTCCTGATGAAGCAAAGCACTTAAGCACATGCTTAATATTAATTGTGTGCATAGTCCTATTAACTTCACCAACTGATTAAATGAAACAATGGGAACATTTTAGGTGCCCCAGAATAATTCCTGGGATGTTGTCTGAAAAATCAGGACAGTTCCAGTAAACCTACAACATATGGTCCTTTAATATAGGGCCACATCAAGGAGTGGCAAAATATTCAATATTTGTGAAGTAGGAAGATATAACATCTAGGGAGGGGTGCCTCGGAAATACGTATAGTGATAATTTTACAGTTCATCTATCACAGCGCAGCAACAACTCTAGAGTCAGTGTTTGATATACATTTAGGATGTATATTTTCATGTACACAAAATATTATTTACATGTACAATTTTCCCCCAGTTCTAACTGCTGGCATTGCTAGGCTGGAAGGAAATAAACTCATAGATCTATCTTTTTCTAGTCTCTTAATTCCCAGCGCTCAATCACCAGTCTTGAATGCTCCAGGCCTCTCTGATTTTGCTTTTCCTTTCAGTTCCTCAAGGCTTCTTAAATCTTCCATTGGTTATTCCAATGACTGTGCTCCCTGATTCTCTTTCTTCGCTCTCCCCCTCTCCCCTTTCAGATCTTTTGCATTTGTCCCCATCACCATTTTACCTAGTGGTGGAAAATATTAATTAATTTCAGACCTTTACAACAGTCCTGGGGGCTTAGTGAATCAAAGTCCCATTTAAAAATGTAATTCTATAGGTCCACTGAAGAATTTTTAAGTTAAACACAGATTGCCTGATTTAAAAGAATAATCATGAATCAGGCAAGTCAATTTCGGCAAAACAATTTGCAAGCTGACACAGCTTTGATAAATGCCACCCTTTATTACTTGTTCAAGGACAGTTAGTTTGTTGCCTGCTAATACTACTGACTTCTTAAGTTGTCACACATACAATATGTAAAGTTACTATGCCATTTGAAAGGATGGGTGAGCTGTCCTGTGCTGGAAATGAATGTCTCTCAATACTACAAAAAGGCAAATGGACATGAACAAGCACATCATAAAGATTTTTAAACAAGCTTGGGTAACCAAGGTTCTTTCTGACTATCTCCAACACATAAATGCAACTAATGTTAATATTACATTGTATTATCACAGCTATGCATGTTAAATAGTCTGAGTTTTGCTCAGCTTTATAACATCAAAGGCTGAATTTTCTGGTCACCAGTACCAAAGCATTGTCAAAAATGGTTATATGTATTCAAAAGAAACTATGTCCTGTCTGTTGCCTCTTTGAAAATCAGTTCTCCAGGTTTAACTGGGGTAAATTCATCTGAACATATTCCATGTGAGCTTATTTGTGGTTTGTCTCTAAGTTTTAATTTGACTACATTATAGTATACAGTTACAGGATACATGTACCACATTATGACAGCATATTAACCTCCATAATCTGAATATTGCCAAATATATTTTAAGAGGTTGGTTTTTTTTTAAGTACACCAACTACATTCATCCCTCTTTTTGAACAACAATGAAATAAAATAATTACAGTGGAAAATCTGCATCAAGATAAGGGCAGGCAGAAGCCCAGATCCACAAAGGGATTTAGGTGTCTGAATCCCAGATTTAGGCACCATTGTGATCCACAAACCCCCCACCTGACTGCCTCCTAACCTGTAGGCACCTAAAGTCACTTGGCGGCTACATTTTGCCTTTGGGCATGCACAGTGCTGCCTAACCCTAGATGTCTGGTTGCCTCTCTCACACTTACGCCCCAGAGTGATCCTCAAACTACGTGAAGATGCCTACTTTGCCTCTGGGGCCTCATTTGGTAGGGGTGTTCAAAGCATGCCTATCAAATTGGGCCCCATTCAAAATTCAGCCAGAGGAGGAAGTGATGCTGCTGCCTCCCTTATAAGATTTTGCCCATTGGTTATGTGCGAAGTAGGAGATCCAAATTCTGTTTCCCCCTCTGCTTGATGGGGAGCAAGGATTTGAACAGGAGTCTCCCACCTTTCAGGGAAGTGGCCTAACCACTGGGTTATGGGATATTCTGTGGGTGTCTCTTGATTTCTCCTGTTGCAGCTTTCACTTTGTATAGATACGTACATAGTCATTGGACCTCAGAGAGCAAGAGAATGACTCTATAGGCTGGTCGTTAGGGCACCAATATAAAAGGTTGTAGACCAGCATCCAGTTCCCCTGCTCTAATGACTGTTTAAGAATTTATCCACAGTGGAATGGCTTCACATCTTCCACATTCTGAGTGAGTCCTCTAATCACTTGGCAAAAGGCTACATGGGAGACTTCTCTTCTTGCAAGAACAGCTTAGGTTCCTAAGCCATCTGTCTCCAGGAAAGTCTGTGGATCTCAAGCAGAGATAGCCGCATCCCTGCAGACTAAATTTAAGCCTCTTCCCTGTCACGGAATTACATGCCTAGGATTCATTTTCTTGTTGTCATCTTCCATTGGCTAGCTTAGGTGGCTCCCCACCTAGCATGCTGGCTTTTGTATACCCCATTCTTAAGGCACCTATCTCTCCCCATATATTGCATAAGGAGCCATCCTCATCAAACATGCATATTTTTGTTTCCCTTCTCTGAACCCCTTCTACTTCTGCTACGTCTTTTTTTAGATTTAGTGACCAGAACTAAAGAGTATCCATAAGAAGGTGTAGCCCCATTTTATGTAAGGGCATTATGATACATTGGATGTTATTTTCTATCTTAGCTTTTACACACACACACACACACACACACACTTTATTTGCTTCTTTGGACCACTGCTGTACACTGAGCAGAGGTTTTCATTGAGCTGTCCACATTGATGCCTGCATCTTTCCAGTTAATTTGGAACCTGCCTGTATTTGATTGCACCCACAGTGTTGCTTAACATCAAAGTGTTATAAGATGTACCTATTATTTTTTCCATCTGGAAAACTGCGTATGTTTATTTGAGGGCTCAACACTATGGTGCAAATTCAAAAGCTGAGTTACGACTTTTTCCACAATCCAAACCACTGCACATATACTTTCATCCTGGCAGCCAGGGCACGAGAAATCAAGCATAAAAAAGTAAAGCTTTTGACACAGTTCCACATGATATTCTCATAAGCAAACTACGGAAATGCAGTCTAGATGAAATTACTATAAAATGGATGCACAATTGGCTGAAAGACCGTACTCAGAGAGTAGATATCAATCGTTTGCTGTCAAACTGAGGACCGATTCTAATTGGGTTCAGCAGGGGTCACTCCTGGTCTGGTACTATTCAACATTTTCATTAGTGACTTGGATAATGGAGTGGAGAGTACACCTATAAGATCTGAGGATGACACCATGCTGGGAGGAGTAGCAAGAACTTTTGAGAACAGGATTAAAATTCAAAGCAGCCTTGACAAACTGAAGAAATGAACACAATGAAATTCAATATAAACAAGTGCAAGTACTACACTTAGGAAGGAAAAATAAGATGCACAGCTGCAGAATGGGGTATAACTGGTTAGCGGTAGTACTGCTGAAAAGCATCTGGGGGTTATAATGATCAGAAACTGAATAAGAGTCAACAATGTGATGCAGATGTGAACAAGGCTAACATTTTGGAAAGACATGGATAAATTGTCCAGAGGAGAGGAACAAAAATAAATAAAATAAAAGGTTTAGAAAAATTGACTTATGAAGAAAGGTTAAGAAAACTGATCGTATTTAGTCTTGCGAAAAGTAAATTGAGTGGGGAACCTGATATGTAATGTTGTTGTAGCCATGTTGGTCCCAGGATATTAGAAAGACAAGGTAGGTGAGGTAATATCTTTTATTGGACCAACATCTGTTGGTGAGAGAGACAAGCTTTCAAGCTTACAGAGAGCTCTTGTTCAGGTCTGATAAATTATGTCCTTGTTGACACTACACAGTTTTGACAGCAAAAAAGCAGCTTTTGCCGACAAACTAGTGGAGGTGTACACACTACAATGCTACTTTTGGCAGGCAACACTCTCCTGTTTTGCCAAAAAAATAAAACCACTTTGAAGGGAGGCACAGAGTTTTTTGCGACAAAGCGTCAGTGTAGACACTGCCATTCATTATGTCACTGGCCTCCCCCAGTATCCCATGATGACTGCCGTGACTGCTCTGCTCACTGTTTGAACTTTGCTGCCCTGCAGGCATGCATCCCTCCCCTTTCCAGACTCCAGGAAGCTTTGGCATTCCTCAGCATGGAGAGCTCATATAGCTGCTGCCCAGCTGAGCATGCGGGCTCCCGGCAGCAAAACAGAAAATTGTCTCCTGACTAGACTACAGGGGAGGGGTGGATCATTGGTCTGTGGGCTGAGGAGGATGTGGGAATCACAGAACCATTAACGTGGAATCCTGCTGGCCCTGGCCCTAGGAATGCAGGGGCAGGCAGAACAGGCTGCTGCTGCAGGGCAGGGGGGAATAGAGGGGAGAGACGGCTGTGCTGAGCAGAGCCAGGGAGGGAGGCAGGGGCTGATGTGTGATGTGTCTCCCCCTCCCCCTGCCTCAGGATTGTTTGGTTCCAGCTGCTGTCTGAATTTAGAGACAGCATGCTAACACACTCACTCTCCCTCAACACACACACACTCCCCCCACACTCTCTCTCCCAACAAATACTCTGTCTCTCCCCCATGAACTCCCCACTCCCCCACCCTGTCCAACATGAACTCCCTGTCACACACTCCCCCACTCATCCTCCCACACACACTTCAGTTGAAAAGCAGCTGGCAATCTAGTTGGATGGCCATAGAGCTATGGGATTGTGAAACCTGCCTCATGTGGGCTTAATCAGAAGCAAGGGAGATTTAGATTAGATATTAGGAAAATTTTCTAACTATAAGGGTAGTTAAATTCTGGAATATATTTCCAAGTGTTGTGGAATCCTCATCACTGGAGGTTTTTAAAAACAGATTGGACAAACACCTGTCAGAAATGGTCAAGATTTACTTTGTCCTGGTTCAGCTCTTGGGACTGGACTTGATGACCTCCTGAGGTCCCTTCTAGCCCTATATTTCATAGAATCATAGAATCGTATGACTGGAAGGGACCTCAAGAGGTCATCCTGCACTCATAGCAGGACTAAGTATTATCTAGACTAGTGATTCTCAACATATTTACTATTGTGGGCTGCATCAAATACTACCTGTATGGCTCTGAGGATGTCACATGGGCCGCAGATGTGTGTTGATTGGGCCGCAAGTGGCCCACAGGCTACAGGTTGAGAACCACTGACCAAGACCATCCCTAACAGATATTTGTCTTACCTGCTCTTAAAAATCTCCAGTGATGAAGATTCCACAACTTCCCTTGGAAATGTATTCCAGAACTTAACTACCCTGAAAGGAAGTTTTTCCTATTGTCCAACTTAAACCTCTCTTGCTGCAATTTAAGCCCACTGGTTCTTGTCCTGTCCTCAGAGGTTAAGGAGAACAATATTTCTCCCTTCTCCTTGTAACAATCTTTTATGTACTTGATTCTATGATTTCTTATGCATTATACTTAAAATTCCAGCTCTGAGGTAAGTCATTGATCTAAGAGTGTTGGCTGGTTTACCTTGGAGAGACGTTTGAACTTCACTCATGCTTAGGGAAGAGATTAAGCAGAGCTGCAGATTAATTTTCTTGGTATAAATGGTAAGCAGTGCATCAGGAGATTAGTCATTACTAAGATTGCAGTACTTTACTTGTGAGAGAATGTCACTGCATGGTAATTCATACGACAGTGACCTATGTGCATTGCTTTCTCGATACAGGAACATTTTGAAGAATTGAAGAGGATGTTACAAATAATTAATCTGCCAGTGTTAAATTAGAATAATTATACAGATTAAGAAGAAAATGAGGAATAGGAATAAAACTGAAGAACAGATACATGAATCACCCTACTGTGTTAACCTCCTCAGCAGTGTAAAAAGGAAGATGATGAAACAAAGAAAACCATATTGTATTTATAACCTCTATTGTCTGAGAGTTGATAAGTTAAATATGGAGAAGTGGTTCTACATCTAAATGGCTTCCTACAGCTCTAGATTAAAAAAAAGACATACAAAAAACACACAGTCAAGGGATAGTCTCACTATCAGGCTAATGAGAGCCACACTGAGTGGAAGATAGAGCACTAACAAGTCTGAGTTACTTTTACCTTTGTCTACTGGATGTTACTTCAAAGGCTGTGTGCTCATTTGTTTTGGCAGTTTGTGTGTTCTAGTAGAAGCATGCACTGAGAAACTGTAGCCTACTCTGAGCTTCAGGAACTTGATTGTACAAAACCTGAAGACAGATGCTCTACGGGGGCAAACGGCAAATGAGAAATTTGCAGGAGGAGCTCATTACCTTGTGGGCTTCGGGCTTTATGTTCTAGTTAAGAATATTAGCTGTATTAGATTTGACAGAGGCATATAAGATATTATACTAATAAGAATCAATAGGACATTAATTTGGCTTTATTACTCTTCCTTGTCCCATGCTAACAACAGAAGCATGAGAGGACTAGTATGTGGTGCCAGTTACTTTGTAAAGAAGCCTCCATTTCATTACACAGAGTCTGGTCCTCCATGTTCTTGACACTCCATCTTCTTGCAGCACTTTGAGAGCTCCTCATATGGAAAATTGGGGCCGCATTTCCTAAGCTCACAGCTGGAAAGCCTGAATCTTTTCCCACCTCTGCTCCTCTTTTCCCATTGATCCCAT
Organism: Macrochelys suwanniensis; assembly: GCA_033296515.1. NCBI lineage: Eukaryota > Metazoa > Chordata > Testudines > Chelydridae > Macrochelys > Macrochelys suwanniensis. The sequence continues at coordinate 293,574,603 of CM065775.1, forward strand.
TTTAGAAAATTCCCAAGGATCACACTCCTTTGGTGCACTTTTTCAAATTTTGTTGTGAACTGATTTTACAAATGAGCAGTTGGAGAATTGTTTGCAGCAGTAACTCTCCCAAATGAAAAATTTCAATGTCGTAATTTCTTCAGTTTTTTCCTCCTCTCTCTCCTTGTATCCATGTTATTTCTGTCTGTAGAGATTCTCCCATCATCTCATTGGTTACTTGCCTCCTTTTATGCTTTCCTCCATCTTTATCCTGCTTACTCCCTCCTTTTCCTATTGTCTTGTAGGTCTTCTCCTTCCTGTCTCTCTTCTTCCTTTATCAGCACTCTCCACCTCCTTCTACTTCTCTGCTTTTTTCCCCCCCTACCAGGGATGGCCTTACCATGAGGTGAACTGAGGCAGCCGCTTCAGGTGCCAGACTGTGGGGGAGTGCCACTAGGACCCAGAGTGTAGAAAATTGTGTCTGCCGCTGGTGCATATGTATTCTCTCTGCTCTAGATGCACAGAGATGGTGGAGTGCTGTGCTGGAGGAAGGAGGGCACAAGAGACATAACAGGCAAGCAGGAGAAAAGGTGAGAGGGAATAACAGAAAGCAGCAGGAGCTGCAGGGAGAGAGAGGAGGAGGAGCCTCTTATGTAAGGCATTTGATACAGTACCACATGGGGAATTATTAGTTAAATTGCAAAAGATGGGGATCAATATGAAAATTGAGAGGTGGATAAGGAACTGGTTAAGGGGAGACTACAGCAGGTCATACTGAAAGGTAAACTGTGAGGCTGGAGGGAGGTTACTAGTGGAGTTCCTTAGGGATCAGTTTTGGGACCAATCTTATTTAATCTTTTATTACTGACCACGGCACCAAAAGTGGGAGTGTGCTAATAAAGTTTGCAGATGACACAGTTGGGAGGTATTGCCAATTCAGAAAAGGATTGGGATATCATACAGGAAGATCTGGATGACCTTGTAAACTGGAGTAATAGTAATAGGATGAAATTTAATAGTGAGAAGTGTAAGGTTATGCATTTGGGGATTAATAACAAGAATTTTAGTTATAAGCTGGGGACGCATCAGTTGGAAGTAACGGAAGAGGAGAAGGACCTCGGAGTCCTGGTTGATCACAGGATGACTATGAGCTGCCAATGTGATATGGCCGTGAAAAAAGCTAACGCAGTCTTGGGATGCATTAGGCAAGGTATTTCCAGTGGAGATAAGGAGGTGTTAGTACTGTTATACAAGGCATTGGTGAGACCTCATTTGGAATACTGTGTGCAGTTCTGGTCTCCCATGTTCAAGAAGGATAAATTCAAACTGGAACAGGTACAAAGAAGGGCCACTAGGATGATCCGAGGAATGGAAAACCTGTCTTATGAAAGGAGACTCAAGGAGCTTGGTTTGTTTACCTTAACCAAAAGAAGGCTGAGGGGAGATATGATTGCTCTCTTTAAATATATCAGAGGGATAAATACCAGGAAGGAAGAGGAATTATTTAAGCTCAGTACCAATGTGGAAACAAGAACAAATGGATATAAACTGGCCATCAGGAAGTTTAGACTTGAAATTAGACGAAGGTTTCTAACCATCAGAGGAGTGAAGTTCTGGAACAGCCTTCCAAGGGAAGCAGTGGGGGCAAAAGACCTATCTGGCTTCAAGATTAAGCTAGATAAGTTTATGGAGGGGATGGTTTGATGGGATAACATGATCTTGGCAATTATTGACCCTTGACTATCAGTGGTAAGTAGGCCCAATGGCCAGTGATGGGATGTTAGAAGTTACTGCTCATTTGTCCCCTTCAATTGAGTGTTGAGAGCCACTATAGTTGGCACAGAACAGCAGTAATGTGTGAAAGAAGAAAACGCTCTTCTGGGGCAGCATTCAGAAAAAAAAAGAAAAAAAGAAAGCAAAGGAAGCTTTTCTATCTAAGCAGGAAGGAGCTCTCCTGAGATACATAGACACAAATGTTCATGGTGAGCCTTCCGGCCCCAGGGAGGATGTGAGTGCTGAGGAGATGCCTGATCTTCCAGGTAGTCAGAGTGCAGGTGACCTAGCAGCTACTGCAGCATCCATATCTCCATCTCAAATGGATGTAACCATGCACATTCCTGAAGAAAAGTGTAGATCAGAGAAGAGTGTGGTGGAGGCGCAGGAAACAGCTGCTGCTGAGTTTAGTTCCTTAAGTCTAGATGATCCAGGACTGTGAACCCACTTGAGCAGTAGCCTGAGGGACTTCCTTGTACTGCATGGGCCACAGCAAGTGAAAAATTTCATGCTCCTCAAAGACAATGAAAATAGAAGTTTTCATCCAACACATTCCTGGCATGAAATCCCCAATGGTGACAAAATGGAGAGGCCATGGCTTATGTACTCAAAAACCCAGAATGCTGCATACTGTTTTTGTTGCAAACTCTTCCAGTCTAGTGTTCCAGCCACATTGGGTTTTACAGGAACAAAAGGACTGGAAAAATCTGGCTAGAAATCTGGCATACCATGAGAAGGCAGCAAATCACCAGATAGCATTCCATAGGTGGAAAGAGCTTGAGATGAGACTGAAGTTAAAGGCCACCACAGATGATCAGTATCAAGAGAAGATTGCATCAGAGTCTCTTTACTGGCAAAATGTTCTGAAAAGGATCATTGCCATTGTGAGAATGCTTGCTACCTAAAACCTAGCACTGCGTAGCACTTCAGGTCAGCTGTATGTGCCAAACAATGGAAACTTCCTTAAAATTGTGGCGCTGATGGCTGAGTTTGATGCTGTACTCCAGGAGCATCTAAGAAGAGTCACCACCCAAGAAATGTACCCACACCACTATCTTGGAAAAACAATTAAAAATGAGATCATACAGTTACTGGCAACAAAAGTCAAACAGAAGATTGTTGCAGATCTGAAGTCAGCAAGATATTACTCTCTTGTTCTGGACTGCACACCTGACACCAGCCATACGGAACAAATGACTTTAAAGGTGCGTTTTGTAATAACAGAACCTAGTGAAAATGTCCCTGCAATGGTGACTGTCAGAGAGCATTTTCTAGAATTTATTGACATTGATGATACTACAGGAGTTGGCATGACAAATGTAATTCTTAAAAATCTGGAAGATACGGGAATTGAGATAGCTGACATGAGAGGTCAGAGCTACAATAATGGTGCCAACATGAGAGGAAAGAATAGAGGAGTGCAGACTCGGATCCGAGAGTTAAACCCTCGAGCTTTTTTTTGTCCCATGTAGTTCTCATTCATTGAACTTGGTGGTCAGTGATGCAGCATCAGCTTCTAGTGAGGCTGCTGAATTTTTTAATGTAATTCAAAGCATCTATGCATTTTTCTCTGCATCAACGGCAAATTTTGAAGCAACATCTGGGAACATCCTCTCTGACACTGAAACCACTGAGTGCCACATGATGGGAAAGTCGAGTGGAGGTGATAAAGCCTATCAAACACCAAATTGGGAAGATAGATGATGCCATAGCATTATCCTTCATAATGGCAACTATGACAGGAACTGTTCATGGGAGAACAGTGGCAGAGGGAAATGGAATCACCAGAAACATACATAAATTCAAATTTCTGTGTGGCTTAGTGTTGTGGCATAACATACTGTTTGAAATAAATGTTATAAGCAAGAGACTTCAAGGTGTTGACCTTGATATATCTGGAGCAATTGAACAACTGGACAAAGCAAAGTCATACCTATAGTCTTACCAGTCAGATGAGGGATTTCAAAACATTCTGAAGAGTGCACAGAAGTTGGCAGAGGAACTTCACACTGAAGCTATTTTCCCGCCCATTCAAGAATACAAGAGTCACCGAAGAAGATATTTTGATTACGATGCACGGGATAATCCCATAAGAGACCCCAAACAACAATTCAAAGTTGAATTCTTTAACCAGGTGCTAGATTGTGCAATACAGTCAGTTGAAGAACGTTTCATGCAGCTCAAGGAATACAGCAGTATATTTGGGATGTTGTATGATATTCCAAAACTCCTCACTATACCTGAAGAAGACCCACACCAGCAATGCAGGGCACTAGAGACAGTGTTGACACATGATGACATGTGCGATATTGATGTGAGTGATTTAGGTGATGAGCTTTCAAGATACATTTCAGCAGAATCAACTCCAAGGGCTGTTCTGGAATATATGTGCACAAATCAGATGACCACCCTCTTTCCAAATGCTTTTGTTGCTCTGCGCATACTTCTAACACTTCCTGTAACAGTTGCCAGTGGAGAACGCAACTTCTCCAAGCTGAAGTTAATAAAAACACATCTACGCTCCACAATGACACAGGAGGGGCTGGTTGGCCTTGCAACCATCTCAATAGAGCATGAGCTGGCCCAGACTGTGGACCTTCAGGAAGCAGTTCAAATCTTTGCAACCAAGAAGGCACAGAAAGCACCACATTGATTATTCAAACAGATAAAAACGCCAGTGTTTACTATGCACACAAGAAAAGTTTGAAATTTGCTGTTCAGGCGTTCAAAAATTTTAAGTAACACTTAACTTTCAAACAATGCATTTTAAGTTGTTAGTTCCCCTTTATTGGGGTAGGTAGCAGAGCAGTACCATGAGAGGAGTAGAACAAGAAGGCAGAATTGAGACCTTTCAAAGTTTTGGCCCAAACGAGGGAGCATGGGGGCGTCATTTGAGCTCCCCGCCTCAGGTGCCAAAATGTTGTGGGCCAGCCCTGCCCCCTGCATTTCTATTTCTTGCTGAATGAACTTGCCCTGCCACCTGGTCTCCTTGGAATTTAGCAATCATTCAGTATATAAAGCCTAGCTCCTAATAGACAGGGCTTCCACAATACACATATCAACAACATACTTTGGGGAGCCAGAAAATGTTGAGATAGCTGAAATTTCCTCATGACTTTGCTTTTTCTAGTGGCTGTAAACAAACATTAATATTGTTTTGGATAATGTGTTCTAAATAGTGAAGTTTAGACCAGGTCATTCTACTACTTAGTATGTAGGATTGATTTACAATTTAGTGTTACTGATTATGCATATTTTGATAGTTATGGGGAAACTAAAATATATTAGTCACCGAAGTCTACTTTCACCCTATAGTGATACACGTATAGTTTTAGAGCAGAAATTTGTCTGTATCCCCTTTGTCAAATGAACTTGCATCATAGTGTAAAATTAATCTTCTAAACTAGCATATTTTAAAATAATAAAATATATCTCTACCCCTTGTTCTTTAATTATTCAAACCAGGTATAAATGTCAATTTACTGTGTACAGCAGTGAAACAGCCTTTTGCATCATACATTGTAAAAGGTTGGTTATAGCTCCATGACACATTTTTAACAATCTCACTGTAAAGAACAGACTACCTAGACTTTGTGCTAATTGCGCTGTACAACTGAGAACAGATAAAATGAATTGATGTTCTTTTGTGATCAAAAGCTATCATAAAGGATCAATTTTTAATAGCATTATCAAGCATTTAACTAGGCAAGAGGCTTAAACACAACAGAGATTCATTCCCGGGAATGATTTCTTCTCAATGAATGAATGTTATCAATTATCAGCTTAAAACAGTAACATTACTTGGATGAAGTCCCCGTGTGTGTCAGAAAGGCTGTTGAAAGCTCTCCTGTGACATAAAGTTGCTGTGATCTGGCTCCTGATTTAAGCAATATTGTAAATACCATTTTTTCAACATGCATCCTTTTTGAAGCAGAAAGTAGATTGTTAGTGGAAGCCAAGACCTAGGGAAAAGGGAGGTTCTGAAATGTTTAGTTTTTACTCTTTTAGATTCAGAACAACCTTTAATTGTATAACACAATCTATGGTGCATTAGTTTACCAGGAAGCAACTTAAGTTATCATTTGTATTGTCAACATGGCATGTATATAGAGGGAGAGATTCAATAGCCCCATCAGTTCCTTTGATTTAATGGGAAGTGCTGTACACATTTATCTTCAGCATTGGACAAAAACCGATGAGAAATTTAAGATAACAGATGTGCCAAATTGGAACTTTAGTTTCAGCTCTCACATTCAAGAGACATTGACTGGGTCACAGTTGCAAACCCGTGATTGCAGTCTACTCTCTTCAATTTCTAATATCTGAAGTGATAAATTGCAAACTTGTATGAACATGAATGTTACTCAGGCTACTTACAACTTTAATAATTTCCCTGGGATTTATATGGAGCTCAACTGGCACTGTCAAAATTTCTTTGATTTGTGCCTTTATAGTGAAAATAATTTACTACTGTAATTCTATTCTTTACCATTTTATTTTATGCCTTTCAATATCCACTCCTCCTTCATATGAATAAATGTAATGAAGGTTAAGAGGTGAGAATTAATGGACAATAACTATGGATGGGATTTTCAAAAGAACCTCGGTGACTTCAGAGTACAAGTCCCATTGACTTTCAATGACTGAATTTCAGCAGGACTTGTGCTCCTGTGTCACTTAGGTGCTTTTGAACATATATAGAATGGGATTTTCAAGTAGAGGTTCAGGATAACATGCTGGTAGCTGGGAGAAATTCTTCATTCTATCCTGTTGATAATGTCTTTTCCTTGATCATCTAATTCAAAAAAATAGGTATTGATGATGTTTTACTGAGTCCTTACTCTGAGCTAAACAAAGATTGTCTTTCATATATCGTGGGTCACCTTCAAAAAGTCAATATCTCCTGTTACCACCGGTTAGTATCTCACAATAGAAATAACTTATTCTAAGCACGAGAAAGTTATGAGGACGTTGGAATGGACACTGAGGTTCAGACTTAACAGCTGTACAATATGCATTCCGTATACACAAGATTTTCAGAAATAGGATCCTCAAGTGTGACTCTTCTACTTAAGATCCTAAATAAGTGGCCTGACTTTCAAAAGTTCTGAACACACAGCAGATGGATGGTCAGTCCTTCTGAAAAACAGGCCACTTATTTTAAAACCTAACTTTAGGCTCCTTTTTTGAAAATATTGGCCTATCTTGACTAGCAATAGTCAAGTGTGTGGTTGTTTCACTTCCCACCACTCCATCCTGTTAGCTCTATTGAATTATCCTCCATCTAAATGGGGCTTTTGAATAACTTCTGAAGCCAGGTTAGACTACCACATGGTCAGCTAAGGGCTTCCCTATTATTGATAGGTTTGTATGATAATGGAGGCAGGATTAGCCCATAAATACCCATAACTATAAATAATTCAGTAAAGGCAGATCCAACACAAAATCATTTATTCAGCATACTCAAATATTCTTTTTTTAAAAGAACAGTGAATAGCTTTCAAAGGACGTTGGAAAACAAAGATTAAGTGACACAGAAAACAATGTGATCCAGCATGAAGACCTGATGACAACTAATTGCTAAGAAAAAGCATGAAGATTTAACCAATTATTTGAAATTCTAGCCAGGAGGCAATTGTTATAAGTGATTTGTTTTTAAATTTTGAAAAGTTTGAGTAAGAAATTCTAGTTTTGAAGTTATACATATCCACAATCCTTCTGGTTTTCAAACGTTCTATTAAGTAGACAATGTATAAGTCAGACTATGTCTAAAGGCAACATATAAAGAATAAATGAGTTGGGTCAGTTCTCCTAGGTACTGAGCATGCTCACTTTTTGTTGTAGTCAGTGGGAACTGAGGGCACTCAAGAATTCACAGGAGTGGCTCAGCACTTTGCAGGATCAGGCCTTTAGTTTGTAACATCATATATCATCATGCCATCTACAATGTCAATCATGTGCATGGCACCTTCTTTGAAGCAGATCTGATCCTACTTTATTTGCTCCCAGATCAGTCATTAATATCTTGTTCCAGTATAAAACAGATCTCTGGATTATACCTCCTGATTTACACAACGGCCAGTGTGAGCTTGTAAACCTTTCACACAAAGCAAAAGGAAAAATAAACGAATTCCATTTGGATTCCAGAGTCATAAATTAAATAGTTGGTACAAGCCACTGTTATGAAACTTACCTGACAAATAAATGTTGGTGTGACAAGTCTGATTCACTTCTGAAAAGTTCTGCTATTATTTTAAGACAATGTAGGGTTTGGTTTGTTTTTTTTGGTCACTTTGAAAATTGCAAGTTTAGGCTTAGCTTAATCTTCAATTAGATAGAGTATTGGGAAATGAATTAACATTTTACAATGCAGTTCTTGCATCTGACAAGGAAAAGATATTTAATTTCATTTGCCCATTGCTGACTTTTTCAGATATAATTCTTTAACAAAGAGCTGTGTAATGTATTTGCATTATTTCTCAGTAGTCACCAGCTTGGGTGTGGGGAAAGAACCCTGATATATTTTGGGGGCTTCACTATCACTTATCATTGTGATGACCCACCTTTAGTGGGAGCCACTGGTTTTCCATGGAAAAGAAACAGTGAACTGGGAGCCTTTGAAGTGAAGCATGACATGTTTTTTAGACTTTGCAAGCAAAAAGACTTTTCACTTTCTTTGTTTTGTGTACATCTAAATTAAGAACAGCTACTGCAAAGAGCACTAGTTTTCAGCTCTTATGGAAGAGGATAGATACATCACTGAAAGATGTTACACAGTGGTTTAATGTTAAACCATTAAAGGTATTGCAGTGGGTAGTGTAACAATGCCCATCAAATTCCAGCTCATAAAACTGACTACATAGCTGAGTGTTAGAGAGATTAGCAGAGATACAGAGTTGAGTAAAAAATGTGTCAATTCTGCAAACACTAATGGTATTTTGCACAGACCATTTCCAGCATTGGACCCTAAGGCCTGACATGAGAAGTCACACAGGAAAGTTGCCTCCTTGCAGATTGAGCTTCACCCAGATCAAAGATTTGAACCAGGGAAGATTTGAATCAGGATCTTAGCCTGTGTTCTGGTGAGCTCATTTGGAGGACCATCCTAGAACAAATACAAGGACATAACATAATGTTACCTCTTGATCTGAGTAGTTAACCAATATTCAGGGACTTGTGGGCTGTTTCCATTAGGAGGAGAAAGTGATGGTGGATTTTCTTTGATGTAATCCTGTTTGTTTAGAAAGTGTGTACACAAAGTTGTGTTTTCCTGAACACTGTAGGACTCAAAAAGGAGACAGGAGTACTTGTGGCACTGTAGAGACTAACAAATTTTTTACAGATACAGACTAACATGGCTGCCACTCTGAAACCTGTCAAAAAGGAGACAGTTTCCTTGCTCAGTATCCCAAGCCTCTTTTTCCAGCCAGCACTCTATCCAAAAAGCTCTCTCTCAGGGACATGCTACCAGAATTTCTCTAGCTGTCCTTGGCTTTTCTGCTCCTTTCTCTGTCTGCTTCGGTGGTGCTCTCACACATGCACCAAAACAAAAACCAATGGAAAAATCATGGAACAGGTCCTCAAGGAATCAATTCTGAACCACTTAAAGGAGGGGAAAGTGATCAGGAACAGTCAGCATGGATTCACCAAGGGCAAGTCATGCCTGACTAACCTAATTGCCTTCTATGATGAGATAACTGGCTCTGTGGATGAGGGGAAAGCAGTGGATGTGCTATTTCTTGACTTTAGCAAAGCTTTTGATACAGTCTCCCACAGTATTCTTGCCAGCAAGTTAAGGAAGTATGGGCTGGATGAATGGACGGTAAGGTGGATAGAAAACTGGCTGGATGGTCGTGCTCAATGGGTAGTGATCAATGGCTCCATGTCTAGTTGGCAGCTGGTATCAAGTGGAGTGCCCCAAGGGTCGGTGCTGGGGCCGGTTTTGTTCAATATCTTCATCAACGATCTGGAGGATGGTGTGGACTGCACCCTTAGCAAGTTTGCAGATGACACTAAACTGGGAGGAGTGGTTGATACGCTGGAGGGTAGGGACAGGATACAGAGGGACCTAGACAAATTAGAGGATTGGGCCAAAAGAAATCTGATGAGGTTCAACAAGGACAAGTGCAGAGTCCTGCACTTAGGACGGAAGAATCCCATGCACTGCTACAGACTAGGGACCGAATGGCTGGGCAGCAGTTCTGCAGAAAAGGACCTAGGGGTTACGGTGGACGAAAAGCTGAATATGAGTCAACAGTGTGCCCTTCTTGCCAAGAAGGCTAACGGCATTTTGGGCTGTATAAGTAGGGGCATTTCCAGCAGATCGAGGGACGTGATTATTCCCCTCTATTCGGCACTGGTGAGGCCTCATTTGGAGTACTGTGTCCAGTTTTGGGCCCCACACTACAAGAAGGATGTGGATAAATTGGAAAGGGTCCAACGGAGGGCAACAAAAATGATGAGGGGGCTGGAGCACATGACTTATGAGGAGAGGCTGAGGGAACTGGGATTGTTTAGCCTGCGGAAGAGAAGAATGAGGGGGGATTTGATAGCTGTTTTCAACTACCTAAAAGGGGGTTCCAAAGAGGATGGATCTAGACTGTTCTCAGTGGTAGAAGATGACAGAACAAGGAGTAATGGTCTCAAGTTGCAGAGGGGGAGGTTTAGGTTGGATATTAGGAAAAACTTTTTCACTAGTAGGGGGGTGAAGCACTGGAACGGGTTACCTAGGGAGGTGGTGGAATCTCCTTCCTTAGAGGTTTTTAAGGTCAGTCTTGACAAAGCCCTGGCTGGGATGATCTAATTGGGGTTGGTCCTGCTTTGAGCAGGGGGTTGGACTAGATGACCTCCTGAGGTCCCTTCCAACCCTGAGATTCTATGATTCTATGCTTCTACTCACGTAGATCTGTTCCTGATTGACCTTGTATGTGGCCTGCGTTTTGGGTAGTGGATCCTTTAGTTTCAGATATCTTACTTCAAAAGCAATTTAACTGCTTCTTACATTTATCCGGAATGAAGGGTGGCTACTATGTCCACCAGCATCAATGAAGTTTCAGTCGGCTCCCGGCAGAAGGCTCTATTCCCAGTCTCAGCTCCTTTCATCATCCCACTGAAATCTAAATGGTTATGGTTTTTCTGACAGGACATTTTCACATCTCCAACTCAAATTGATTTTATTCATTACAGTGATAACTCTCCCAGACTCAGCTTCCATAGTTACATTCTCAGTTTCATGGGCAGCCATGAGAAAACCCCATCCCCCCAATGCCTCCTCCTGTGGTCCTTATGGAGTCTGACCTCCCACTTGGTAAGGCAACTCCCATCCTTTCATGTGCTGTATATTTATACCTGCTACCGTATTTTCCACTCCATGCATCTGATGAAGTGGGTTCTAGCCCATGAAAGCTAATGCCCAAATAAATTTGTTAGTCTCTAAGGTGCCACAAGGACCCCTCGTTATTTCTTCTTTGCAATGCAAGTATAGTATTTCCTGCATCAGTTTTCTACATCCTGCTTGCATTTCTCTCAGCTCCGCTAAGGATTTTGCAACCCCAAAATATCCAGCAGTTTGAAAATGATATAACCATGGAATATCCATCTCCAGGGTACCTGGTACAACTAGCTGATACTTGTAACTTTTGGCTTTTTCCATCTATACAATATTTCATCTTTAAATTTCAAGTTTTTCTGCTGTGGCCTTCTGAGGGGATATGACATTTCAAGATAGCTGCATTTGCCAATTGATTTTCCAGTCACACACTATTGTGATAGCAGGATCCTCTCATTGAGAAGCTTTTAGCTGGTCTGGAGTCCATTCTTGCAACCCCACATCCACTGTTCCAGTGGGTGAATGAGGAACATTTGCACTTCTACAAATTAAGGGCAGAGAGGAGATGGCCATCTCTTCCTGAGCGCACACATTCCCTTGAGCAACTGATTTGTTGCTGTCCTGCAGAGGGCAGTTTTTGCGATTAGCCTCCCAACAAGGTCATCTGGACAAGGCATCAGCATTACCATGCCTATGTCCAGGCCTGTGTTCCCTGTTTTTCCAACCAGCTGGCAAGCTTCCCCTTAGGATTCCTGAATCTAAGGAGCCATTGCAGGGAATGCATGGTTTGTCCTGACCACAGAGTTTCTCCCATATAAATAATGGTGAAAATGGCCTACAGATTTAACCACTGCCAGGAGTGCCTTTTAAATGGTGCAATAATTTCTCTCCAGAGAACTGAGCTGTTTTCTGTAATAAGCCACCACCCTCTCGGGTCCTTTGTGTTCTTGTGTCAATACTTCCTCCAAACTGTAAGCACTAGCATCAGTATCCGGTATGAAGGGGTTTCGAGACACACATAGGCTAAGACAGGATCAGTCACAACTCCCAGCATAAAAATAGATAAAACCAAAACAATCAAAATCATCATACACACCATTAGACATTTAAAATCCCATTACAAGGGGGAAGAAGCAGAAATGTCTGATAAAATGACAGCTGGGGGTTAATTTATTTGAAAAAATTACTAGCCATACGTCTAATAGTTTTGACCTAGAGCAGTCTTAACTAAAGGAAGAATGAGGAAACCATTATACTGATGCTTCAAACGGTAACAGAAACTGCCGAAGACAGCTCTTCAGACAAATTATACAGTTCTCATAAAAACATTAATAGGTCTATGGTAACAAATGACATTCATACCAGTGCATCTCTCACTCCTCATTTTCTGTGAGATAACCACAGGCTCCTTTAAACTATCTGGCCCACTATTCTGCACATACAAACCATTGTGTACCAGATAAGTATAGCTGTTCAAATGCCTTTGCTGATCCATCAGTCCAAGCAACCCAGTATTTATTTGGAATAGGTTGGGAAGGAACTCCATTAGAAAGAGAAAATTCAGACTGCAATTCAAGAAACTTACTTTATCATCTATACATTGTGCCATATGAAACAGCGGCCGTGTGGTCTAATGGTTATTGAAGGGGACTAGGAATCAAAACTCCTGAATTACAGTCTCGGCTGTGTCACTGAATCATTTTTGTCACCAAGTTCTGGGACCTTGAGCAAATCAATCAGGCCCAAATTTTCAAAGCTTTCCCCTAACTTTAGGTCTCTGTTTTCTGGGGGCCAGCTGAGGCACATAAAATTGACAGTTTCTGAAACTATTGTCCTTAACCTCTGTGTCTGTTTTCTCATCTTTATAATGCAAATAATACATTCAGTGGGGATGTCAGGAGACTTAATTATGTTTGTAAAACACTTTGCTATCTTCAGATTAAAGGTGCTATAGAAGTGGAAAATTGTATTGTCAAAAGGATTGTTGCCTTGTTTTAAAATACATGCAGTACTTTGCATATTCACTTAAAAATGCTCACTTGCGCATCTATGAACACATGCTCACTTGGGCCCAATCCTAACCTTTTTCAGTTTTGCTTGAATGAGGACTGCGGCAATGGGACCATACTCAACTGCAGTAACTGGATCACTGACAACTCTGCTAGCTATAACAAAAGGTTATTCTCCTCAATCCCTGTTAAGAAATGTAAGGTTTTTATCTGCTCTTTTCCCCTCTCACTTTTCAAGATCATGTGTATGTCTTCTCCTTCATGCTATCGCCATGATACTGACAAACACAACCCACAGATTAAACCCAGTAGTCATTTTTCAGATTCCTTCTAGCAGCAAACTCCTGCCTACCTTATGTACTGGGCTGGGATAATCAGTCTATCTGATTGCCAATGCAAATTTTGCAACACACCGTAATTACCTGGGTGTTTTAATCATAGTCCATGTTTACTGTGGCATTATCACACAGTTTATGAACTTCAGTCTTGATTGTCACCTGTCATTTCATCAGTAATGAGATTCCAAAAGGCTGGCAATGAGATTCCAAAAGGAGACTTTGATAAAATAGTTATGTAGATTTGTCAGACTATGTAAAGTAAATGGAAGGCTTAATCCTCCCATTGCAGTTGATAGTAAAATTCTCATTGATTTCAATGGGAGTGTAGTGGGGCGGCTGCCCCACTCCCTGAGAGTGAGGGCTGCAGCAGGCCAGTGAACCTGCGCAGATGGACAGTCAGTCAATGTGAGGAGGGCTTATTGGGAGCCAATCAGAGCCAGGCTCAGCCCTATAAAAAGGCTGCCCAGGAGAGAAGCAGTCAGTCTCTCCCAGGCCTTTGGAGGGGAAGGTCTGTCTTCTGGGCTAGGAGACCAGCACCCAGAACAGCGCAGTGCTGGGCAGATGAAGGGGGGCATAGGAAAGCTCCAGCCTGTTACCTGCTAGGCTGCGGGCCCTGACCAGAAGGGCCTAGAGGGTTCAAAGGGGTCAGCAGAGAAGTGACCCAGGGAGAGCGGACAGACGAGGGGAGAGAGGGAGGGCAGGGAGGCTACCGCTAGAGGGAGAGCAGGAGGGGTGTCAGGGCAGAAGGGGAAGTAGGGCAAGTGCTTTGCATATGGAGCTACTGAGATGGAGTGGGGAAAAAGGAGCACAGAGAGCAGCTGGCTCCAGGCTGGGAAGGGGGATCCTGACTGTTCATATCTCTCTCATCATGGGTAGCTGCTCCTGGCCTGATCAAACTGGTTTCTACCCACTGCACAGCCCAATTGTGGTTGTCTCAGTGGCTGCTCCAGCCCCTCTGGATCCCATTCTTGCCTCTGCCCCCAGCAGCCCTGGAGCCCCACCTGGCTTGACACACTAGCCTGATCCAAGTTACTGGCCTGGACTTCCTAGCAACCGCCCCGGGGACAGAGGAAGTTGTGAGCTGCACAGTTTGTTACATGCACCGCATGGCCAAGTAAGGGGGGCCAAAACCTGCATCCCCCACGAGTACCTTTGCTTAAGACAGAAATGAGGTAACCTGTAACTCCTTTTGGTGCATGGGTAAGGATCGAATGAAAACTAAGTAAGGAAGTAAGAAAAAATAATGGTAAAGGAGCAAAACTTTCATTTCTCTTACATAATGAGATATAGAAATGAGTCACTTCCAGAAAGATTAAGATTATACTTTAACAATCCAAGGCAACTCAGCGTGGAAGTGAAATGCAAGAGACAAATGCAGTTTGGGTAAAAGGTAATGTATTATGTGAGTAATGGGATCATTTTTATGAGATTCTTTAACAGCCTAATTAAATAATGGAACCTGGGGAAGTACACATCACTGAGCTAAAGTAATCAAACTTCACGTGTCTTGTCTGAAAGATGTAGCAGTAAGGCAAATTAAGTTTCCAAGTTGAAGACAAACTTTATTTTTTTATCCTGACAAGACTAGAATTTCAGGAAACTTTGAATGATTACCAATGCTCTTCCCAAAATCCAAGTCAGTTGCAATCACAAAGAGAAATGAGAGTGTTCTCTGTAAGCAGCCTTCAGTTATTCAGAATCCGGAGTAAAACACTGGTTATGAAAGTCAGTAATACATTAATGAAGATTAACAATAGAGCCCTGAGGATCCTGAGTAACTGAACTGGAAACATGAGAATGATTGATGCAGCCATGGTAACAAAAGCCCTACTGAGAAATGATAGTTCCCAATGTTATTATCGTGAGAGAGGAGAGCAGTGAACCAAATATGGAACCCCAGAGCCTCCATGTCATTTGTTAAGAAGCAGTTGGAAGCAGCTGATTCAATACAAAGACAAGTTCTTGCTTGGCAAAACAAGATGTAATGGTGACTGGGACTGGGTGACTGTCCAGAAAGCTATAGGAAGAATGCATTCTTTATCGTGCCAAACAGTAGCGTAGCTGGGGGGGGGGGGGGAGCAGGGGGAGCGGCCGCTCCCCCTGAGCACATTTTCCAAAAGTGGCACCTTTTTAATTTTTGAAAGGGTGGAGACGAGTGGACGGAGGTGGAGCGACAAAATAATGCAGGGGTCCCGCTGCTGGCCCCACCAAGAGCCCGCTGCTGGCACGGGTGAAAGAACCCAGACTGGCAGCAGGCTGAGAGACCCCTGCTGGCAGGAGACCACGGGGGGAATCCTAGAGTGGCGGCTGACTGAGCCGCTCAGCCCGCCCCGCTCTGGGATTCCCCCCGCAGGCTCCTGCCAGCAGAGGTCCCACGGCTGGCCTGGGTTCTTTCACCCAGGTCAGGTTGGGTGGCGCCTTTTTTTGTGTGTTCGCTCCCCCTGGTGTTAGAACCTGGCTACACCACTGGTCCCAAAATGCTATTTTCTGCTTGTTCCAAAGTCACATCAGTGCCACAAAACACCCCCACAGCAGTATGGGGGGGGGGGGAATTAAGAACACTAGTATTGTTGCTATTAAAATAAACTGAGAAAACAGAGATACTCTATTTCAGTATTGAACTGCACACCTAAACAAAAGCCGGTGCATAATAGATTAGAATCTCTCTGAATAAAAAAAAATATCTAAGCATACTCACAGTACTTGCTCCATAAATAAAGTCACTTAATTCATGAAGCAACTTCTCCATACAAGGTCATTCAACTAAAAACACGTTTGTAATTCACTGAACAATTTTGGGATGGTCATTCATTCTATCTCATTTTAAAACACATTTCACTAATTCTGTGTCTTGCTGTAATATATTAAAGCTTTTTTAGTGTGATTAAAGAAGGTAGAAAGTGTTCAGGTGTAATTTGTTCGGGTGTAAGGAGTTATGTTTGTATTGCGAGAACCTTCATGCCTACGTTCATCATGCTAGAGGAGTGTAATGCAGTAATTAGAACTGCAGACTAGGGGCCAGGACCTTTCAAACTGTAATCCTGAGACACTGACTCCCTCTATGGCCTTGGCCAAATCACTCTCCACCTCCATTTCCCCCTCATGTAAAATGGTGCAATACTCAGCTGCATCCCGAGATTCTTGTGAAACTTAACTAGGTAGTGCTAAATAGTGGCAGGAAGCTACAGCTTTGCACTGGAGCTGGAGAAGAGCCACCTGCTTAGCAGAGCTCCAGAAGGAATTGTTCCTCAGAAATGCACAATTCTTACTGGACTTGCCAAGGAACACGCCTCTGCACTTTCCTTAAAGAAGTTGTTGTTGTGGTCCCCACCACCCTCAGTTGGATCTGCAGGCTGATATAGATCCCAGTCATGGCCAGGCTTCCTCCATGTCCCAGCTGTGCAAAGATCAGGGCTATCAACCGTTAGCCTTGCTGAGCACTTGCATTCCCTGAATCGAAGAATTCCCATTGTGTCCTGGGCAAGTTGCACAAATGAGAGTGGGAGTGAGGACAGGCCTTCTTGTGCATCTTCTTACGGGTCAGGCACTATCTGTCTGTAATGCTTTGTAAAGCTCTTTGAAGGGTTCTACATTAGTGCTGAGTTATACTTTGAGATTTCTGATTAACTGTTTGAGTACAAGACAAACATACAGCTCATAGCTTATCTAGAAATTGTTACGAACTAAAACTAGAAAACTATATCAGGACTTGCAGAACACCATGGCAAAGTCCTCCTGTTCTGGTAAAAGTTACATTTTCAAAACTGAGTTGATAGTTTAGTGGGAGAAATTAGTTCTATTGAAATCAAAACTACTGTATGATTACATAAATGTCACAAAATCCCAAGTGCTAGAGAAACATCCAGTTTTGGAGATGTGCAAAAAAACCCAACTGTAACTGAACTATATCTTGTTCAGAAAGCTGAAGCACAGGCTTTGAAAATTATCTGACAGGATGCCATAATTTCATAGCATCAAGGAAAATCAAATAGTTAATATTTTTAAATAAACTTATCTGACAATACAGCAGAAAAATGTTAAATTCCTTTTTACATTACATGCCTACCTTTCTTCTCAAAAGAATAATTTCTCACTGTGGGAAATTTAGTTGCTTTAGCTATACCATATACTTTAGTGACACTTGCCTTTTGAAATACTGTCATAGGAATGCTGGCAATATATGGCAAGCTGAAATAGAATATTTTTCTTCTGAAATTAAAAACCGTGAAGTTTATTCCTTCACTATACTCTTTCTTTGATTCTGTTTTGATAAGATGTTTCTATTTTTGATAATGTCCTTATGTTTGCTGTTTAAAACGTGTTTTGACTAACTACTGCATAGGTCGTAGATTTTTTCTTGTTGCTAAGCCTAGGGTTTGCTTAATAACATTTACAGTTAGTCAACTGGATATTAACCTCTCTAGACATCCATAAAACAGACCATAGGCACCAATCTATACAAAATTTTAACTCCAAATCAACTAGTCCTGTTAATCTTGCTGTGCTTTGCATCCTCTGTTTCAAACCAGAACCTAGTTTCAAGCAAACTTGGGTCAGGTGATATCCAGGTGGAACTCTAGTAAAAGTTTAGTGACTCCAAATCAGGCAAAAGCCAATAGCTATGTTTTAGCTTCATTTTGAATTTTGCATTTTTCCATTACAAAACCGAAAACAAACCATGAAGTGAAATGCCTGCATTTTATGCTGTATCTACAGGTACATCTATACCACAAATTAAGGTGTTATTGTAGTGTGGGTAGGTATGCTAGCTGTAATCTGTCTAGGTAACAATAGAAGCAAAGATTTGGTGAAACAGACCCTTGCATCGGCCAACAACGTGAGGGTGTACCCAGGATCCCCAGGGGACTTGTACTGATAGTTAGCTCTTAATGAAGCCTGTACCACCACCTCTTCACTACTATTGTTATCCACATTAGCTAGACTGAACCCAACATGGGTATACCTACACCTCAAACTGGAGTGTAGACATCAACTATGTTAGAGCTGCATGGATGATAGTCACTAGTTACAACCATAAGCAGTTAGACCTTTACAGGAAGAGAGACAGAAGGGCCTATCATGTCAACCCTGCCCTCTGCAACCAATATATGTGTAACAGGGTGGTAGGTTCTGGGACCCTGAGTATAATGTAGGGTTCGTGTGGTGAGTCATCACCAATATTGCCAGTCCTAAGTGTTCAAAAATCACGAGCCAGACTTCCCAAAATCATGAGAACAGCTTAAAAATCATGAGATTTAAAAATAAAAAATGTTTTTTTTGTCTTCTGGTTTTTGAGTGTTATGGGTGCACTAAAGATATGTTTTTGAGCTTTCCTCTACAACCTTATGGGCTAGAAACTGTTTTTTGAAAGACAGTTGAAATTATCATGCAATCATCTGAATCCTGGAGTTGGGACTTTAAGAAAAATGTCAACTATTGCAACATTTGCAATAAAATCATGAGTTGTCCACACTGCAACCCAAAGGAAACTAGGGATTGCAACACAGGAAGTCCTGCATGGAAAGTCTTAGGAACAGCAAAACTTGGAAGAAAGCTTTGGTTGAAATATATTTGGTTGTTCAAATTAACAATAAAACAAACCCCAGTAGTGGGTAAGTTTGGACTATATCCAGCTGCATATACTCTATTCAAAGCAGGGTGGGGACTCCATCTGCATAATGCAGGATTGTTTCCAACTGGCCATGATCTAGTGTCCAGTATTGCCAGCCCCCAAAGTTCAAAAGTCAGGAGTCAGAACTCCAAATTTCATGAGATTGGCCCCAAAGTCATTGATTTTAGAAAAAAAAATATTTAAAATTATCTTCTCATTTTTGAGCTCCCCCTGCCAACCCCAATAATGTGTGACAATGAACAGTTTTGTGCTAGCTCATTGTCACACACATTGATTCTAGCTCAATTTTGCTTCTCCAAAATCCATGCCTGCCAATATCTTGAGAAAAAACCTCAGTAGATCTTTATGCAAATGTGCATAGTTTATACAAGTTAAAATTCTTCCTGTTGGTGTGGAGGGCTTCCAATTTCATCCAATTCTTCCCCCCTCCCCCCACAAAAAGGCCAATTTATTAGTTCTGGGCTCCCAGCCTCTCATCTTCCCAACTCCTAGCCCTACAACTATTAATTAGGCACCTGTCAGTCCCACATCAAGTAATTTTATGCCCTTCAGAATCCCCAGGTCACATCTGCTCCTACTGCAGCTCCGGTGTCTCTTCCCATCCTCCCAGCCTTCTCTCAGGCCTGGGAGATGGCCACCAAGTTTCCTCACCCCACACCTCCAGTTCTGGGCCAGAGGGCAGTTCCCGGGAAGTCCTCTTTTCCCCCCCACTTCCTGGCCCTGGTGTTGCAGGAATAGAGAGGATTATGTAGGCAGAGCAGAGAGGCGCTGATCCATTTTTTACCAGAGGAGAGGGGGAGGATAGAACATAGACAACCTGAGAAGCTGTGCTCTTTCTGCTTCCTTCTTTCCCTGTCTCTTATGGAAATGATGTCTACCGCTCTGTCTCCTATGTACCCCACTCCTACCAAAAACTTCCTTCAGTTCCTGCGTGGAGCAGGAGAGCTTGATCTGCAACAGAGGCCAAGTTCACATTATTCATGATAAATTTGCATGAGCTGGAAACAAATGTCTTGTCCAGCTTAGTTTGAAAAGCTTTGAACAAAAGCGTTTCAACTAGTTTCCTTAAAAGATTATCTCAACCTACATCAGGAAGTTTTACTGATATTAAACCTAAATTTTTCATCTTCTAACTTGATTCCATTACTTTTAAGTTATATTCCCACGTATAAGCTAAATATTGCTCTCCTTCCATGGTGTGTATGTCCTTCAGATGTGTTGACTCCATGTATAGTTAAACTACACATATTTTGCTCTTTTAGTTTTTCCTCTGAAGACAATCTCTTCAGCCCTTCACCATTTTTGTTGCTCTTCTCTGAACTTCCTTCAAATTGTCAGACTGCAATGTGCTCAGAACTCCAGGTTTGGTTGTACCTTGCTCACGGTTTGGTGTCAGTGGTTAGAGTAATCCTAGAGTCCAGATGTGTACTTGGGCAGGCCTTTGTCCCATTCCCTGGGAAGTGCTACCTGATCCTGTCCTGAAGCTCGATCACTTAACCCTGCTATAGTGATTTTAGCTTTATTTAATGACTAGGCAGGAGGGTCCTCAACAGAGTTCCCTCAACTCTGCTGCTATCCTCTGTGGCTTTAGTGAAGAGCCCTCTCTGCATTACACACCATCGAGGAACTGCCTCTGTATCATCTCCCATTGTAAAGTCCTCAGTCTGTGTTGTCTCTTGCCATAAATCCTTTCACCAGCTCAGGACCCTCAGGGCAAGGGAACTAGTGGCTCATAGATCCCTTGAGCAGAATCCTTGCCACCAAGGATGCGGTGCTGATCACAAGGTAGAAGCATTTTTCCACTTTGTCCTTCAGTTCTACTGCCCAGCCAATTCTGAGTCTATGTTATGGTGGCTCCAACGTGTCACTAGAGGAATTCTGGGTAAATAACTTATGTAAATAAAATTATTTCTGTAGTTGCACATCCCCCTGTACATTAACAGATGGGGCAGAGAGCTCTTTCTCCTCTGGAACTTCTATCTTGAGTGGTGGAAAAATAGCTTATGCAGATGAAACAGCTCTGTGGCTGTTCTTTCCCCTGATCACAACACATAGGAGCAGGGAGCTCCTTACCCTCTAGAGCTTTCAGGCCGCAGGACTTAGATTAGATTAGAAATGTATCTAGTGCAAAATAATGTGAAGAAAAGGCATAAACTTGGACTGTATCATAAGCAGGGCCTGACAGAGGACCCATTCAGCAAAGTTAAGTGACCGAAGGTAGATTCCATCTCTTTGCAGAGAGATGTGATGAAAAATTAGATTGGTACCTTGCTTGACTACTGAGCTTCCAGAGAGAGAGCCAAGAAAAGATAGTAAAAGAGATGCATGATTTTAGTTGCTTTTTGGATTCCAAAAGCAATAGCTCTCTGTTTTGATTGCATTAAAATTACAGAACATTTCTAGACAGCCAAACAGTAAGATAAGGTAGGAGAGGGCACAACAGAAATGTAAAATAAAAAGCCTGGGAGCTATGAACCAAAGCTGACAGCATGTATTGAATGGAATAGACATGTTGAGCACTGACCAGAAAAGGAATCCTCAGAGTTAGATAAGGGCTTAGAAATCCACTTGAAGTTACAAAGCTCAGTGCTGTAAGAAAGACAGGGGGTTCCATCACCATGATGGACTGAATATAAATCAGAAGCATTTTGAAAATATGATCCAGTATACACGCAAGAATCTGAGAGCTGCATGCCAAAACTGTGCCTAGAATTGTGCATCTATCTATCCAAATATGTACCATAGTTGTACATGCAAATGAACAGTTGGATATATGGGCAGCCATTTGCGTAAGCAAATCCCTGTACTCTGGCTAATCATGGCTCTCATCCATTCTGGGTGCAAAGATTTGCACAATATATGTTCATCATTTAACAAGATTGTTAAGACTAAATATAAAATGAATATAGAGATCATTGGCATAACTCAGGTGGTGGTGGAAGGACTTGGAGCTGTATGGTTGTTCACAGCATCTCTGTCCTTCAGCTGAGACTATTCCATTTACTATAATATGGGATAAGTAACATCTTAGCCTGCAATTTAATAATCCAAAAAGGCAATAGACCCATCTCAAGCTATGGAAGAGGTATTAATATGAGTATTTAGTAATTATTCAATCAAAATTACATAAGGGCTAGATTTTGCCACCTTATGCTGAGTGGAACCTTATTCCCTGAACAGGTCATTGAAATCAATTAACCTATTTATGGAATAAGATCCTACTGACATTCAGAAGTAATGGTAGAATCTGACTCCATATAATTGGAAAATATTCTAGTTCAGTCAGAATAAATCAGTAACTTAAATGTTCACAGGTGAAATCAGAATTAGGTTTTTACTGACTCAGGAGTCCTGAGTCAGAACAAGGATGCAGCCTTCCTTACCAAAATTAGCATGACTGTTACTTGTTAAACCATATTTTTGTCTTGAGCAGACTTATCAGTGAGGGCTGCCTACTTTGTTCATATTGACATTTCTTTAAGTCACAGTATGCAGGGGATGCAGTCTTTGAAGGGACATGGAAACAATGCCATAATATCAAATGCAGAGGTTTCAACTCAATTCAGACTGTTAGCCAGTAGGGAACTAATCCCCAAATTACCTGGCAGAGTTTTTCCAGTGCAAATTTCAACTGGGTACCAGTGGTCTCAGGTCCTACAAACCTGAGGGTGGGTATGAGGGCAAAGCCCCCTACCCCCTCCCACCTTGTGGCCTGCCCAGAGACATTCATGGAATCCAGAATCCCAACCCACTCCTCTCCTCCACGCAGGAGCTAGGAGAGACTGTAGTTTCACTATAAAATGCTATGTAGTACAGTGTGGTATTAATAACTACGTAGATAATATGATTTAGGTTATAATAATCAATGCTAAACTACAATTGAAAAAAATAAATGAACAAAGTGCATTTGGGATGCATTATCTTTGCAGACATTAATTAATTATTATTTATTTTATTGTGTTCATTCACTTACATCACTAATTCACAACATTCAGCATGGGAGTCTCAATCTGTAGTGAGAGTCAAGCAGGAGTCTACTATCCATATACAATATGTCACTAAGTCTTGCTTTAAAATGAAGTTAATACTTCTCTTGATGAGTCAAAAGTGAAAACTTAAAATTGTGTATTCTATCAAATATAATACAGTTTTAAGAAGCATTATAATTATCTACACTGATCTTGTTAGGCTATTCCATGCGAAGTGCCACGTCTAATCTTATAGAAAACAGAAAAATAATTAATCTTTTGATTTTATCAGTAGAGCATGAGTCTATCCAATATGAATATATAATTATACTTGAGAGGTAGAAAGAGAAATAAAATTAACAGTGTCTGTAAAATGATTAATTTTGTGTCCTAGAGTCAATTAAGCACAGAATAACTGCAATTTTCTGAAATTAAATGTAATGCCATAATACATTGTAATGAAGGAGTTGGTAGAGATGTAAAAAGAAATGTTAAATATGAAAAGCTGGTAAAATTTGTACTTCACCATTACAGAGCTTTAAAAAAACCCGATTACACTTTAACTTCCTAATTAATAGTAATGCTGGCTTATGGCTTTTCATTTGTGGGTCTCAGAGTACAATATGACAAGAAAAGGCAAGGTGACCAAGGTCACGGATGTTAGTGGCATAAACAAGAAGAGGGAACCCATGTTCTCTAATTCTCACACCAGGGTTTGATCCATTAAGTCACAGCTGTCCCATTGTATAATGCAATGCTTCAGCCAAACTTCCTTCCAGTAAGATGGCTCAATAATGAATCAGCCAGCTGTCTAGCTACCAAAAAGTTGTCTATGGGTGATCAGAGATCTCATCTTCTCCTTTATATCCACCTCTGCCAATCCCTATTCTGTAAGAATAGTGCTCAAATTTAACGTTGCAAATCAGATGATGAAATGATATCGAGTGGCTATGCCAACACCTAAGTTGAGTGTGTTCAGACTCTTAATATGAACTTGACATTTCCAGAAGCTTGAGCAGACTAGCTGAGCAGAGCACATGTGCAGCCAATAATAAGAGCAGTGCTGCCTCTCCCAACAGAGCTGTGGTGATGTAGGAGTAGTCAGGTAATTGCAAAGAAGGATGTAAAGAAGTCACTAAATCCCCATTTTTTGAGGGTAAAGGATCTGGTTGAAAGAGCCTCAGGTATACCAAATTGGAGCCTGGTGCTTGAAACAGCAATATCTTTTTTTCACCCTTTGTATATTATGATTTTATTATAAAAATTGAGATACAGTTCATTATCCATGGCCTCTTGTATTTGGTGTACCAGCACCACATCACAACTACTACTCAATATGTGCCAGAGGTTCTAGTTTTCTTGCGGGAGATGAAATGTGTACTGAATAGGGCTAGAGGGACATCTTTTATCCTATTCAGGAGGCCCCTACAGCCTGAACACTACTAGCTACCAAGGCTGCTGCACCTCAAAAGGGAAAGCATTCTAGTTGTATATTAATGTTTTAGTAATATTGTCATGTTTAAGTCAAGTTTGACATGAATTTTACTTTGCATTTTGTTTAGTCTCTTTAAGCTGGAACAGTAATTACCAAATTTGAGCTCATCTTGCCTTGGGAAAAGCTGCAGCTGAAGGTTTGAAAGCAAGCAAATTTAAATTAGCTGCAAACAAATGCCCTCAGCTAGTAGTTAGACAATGACTTGGTATTAGAAGGCTAAATTGTGCTTCTTTTTAGGAAACTTGCTATTACTGCCATCTCCCCAAAATAGGTATTCTCTAGTTGACAGAGAATTCATCATGAAGAAGGACAGAGAGAGCATGCACAGTTACTCATTTATCCAAATATGTTGATTACATCTGTTGGAGATACCAGAACAATTCTGTTCCTTCACATAGTTACACTTTATTTGTACAATAAATAATTGCTGGAGATAATGTCAAATTATCAGAAATTATCCTGCAGTGAGTGTATGCAGGGAGGTAGAAATAGTCATCGACTATTTCTAGGTTCATAAATTTTGGTGCCAGTTCCTGCCGAGTCAGCTGATGAGATGGTAGCTCAAAGGAATTTTAAGTTTCGCTCATCTTACAACTCTGTTTCTATGATTAGGGGAAAGGGACCTGAAAAATTCAGCAAGTCCAGCCACCTGCACTGGGGAAGGACCAAGTAAACCTATACCACCACAAGTATTTGTCCAACCTGTTTTTCAAAATGTCCAGTGATGAGGATTCCATGGCCTCTCTTGGAAACCTTAATTACCCTTTATAATAAGAAAGTTTTTCCCAGTATCTAACCTAAACCTCCCTTGCTGCAGATTAAGCCCATTACTTCTTTTCCCACCTTCACTGGACATGGAGAACAATTGATCACCATCCTCTTTATAACGGCCTGTAACATATTTGACAACTGTTATGAGGTCCCCTCTCAGTTTTCTTTTCTCAAAACTAAACATCCCTAATTTTTTTAACCTTTTCTCATAGGTCAGGTGTCCTACATGTTTAATCATTTTTATTTCTTGCTCTGGACTTTCTCCAATTTATCCACTGTGGCAAATTGCCAGCACTACTATGATGGGTCCCGCACTTTCTCTTCTTGTGGGGGGTTTCAGGGTGCTATTTCTTGCCCCTGAACTGGGGTAACAGCTATCCTACTAGTATTCCAGGGACAGGGAGAGGAGAGGGAGGGACCCAGGCCCGCCCTCTACTCCGGGTCCTAGCCCAGGGGCCCTATGATAGCAGGTG
Organism: Macrochelys suwanniensis; assembly: GCA_033296515.1. Lineage (NCBI taxonomy): Eukaryota > Metazoa > Chordata > Testudines > Chelydridae > Macrochelys > Macrochelys suwanniensis. The sequence continues at coordinate 293,600,369 of CM065775.1, forward strand.
AACCACTTGTACCAGTGATTCTTTCCCCTGGGCTACTTCCCTCTCCTGACCTTCAGCTTGTGGGGCTTCCTGCCTTCCCTCTGCACAAGCCAGGTGTCCCTTTACCTAAGATCTTGGTCTTCTTAGCCCACCGCAGCACTTCTCAAACTCTCCTCCACTTTCCTTCAAACTGCTCTTTGTTCCACCACCAATCCTCTCTGCTTCACTCCTCCAAACTGCTCTCTGCTCCACCACCAAACCACTCTGCTCCAGCTCCTCCTCACTCTGCTCCTCTTCTGGCTGATTGAAGCAGGGGGATTTTATCAGGTGACTGGTTTCAGGTGCTCTAATTGGTTTCAGGTGCTCTAATTGGTTTCAGGTGCTTTTAATTAATCTACAGGGAATAAGGCTTCTCCTCATCCTAGATCACTCTCCTGCTGCCTTCTGGCCATGCTGTATCACACCACATATTTCTTAACGTGTGGCACCCAGAACTGATCCCAGTATGCCAGCTGAGGCCTCAGCAGTACCAGGTAGGGAAGGACAGTTACCTCCCTTGTCTTACATACGACACTCCTGTTAATATACCTCTAACTGATATTAGCCTTTTTCTCAACTGCATCAAAGTGTTGACTCATTCAGTTTGTGATCCACTATGATCCCCAGATCTTTTTCAGCAGTACCACCACCTAGCCAGTTATTCCCCATTTTGTAGTCATGTATTTGATTTTTCCTTCCTAAGTGAAGTACTTTGCGCTTGTCTTTATTGAATTTCATCTTGTTGATTACTGACCAATTCTCCAGTTTTTCAAGGTCATTTTGAATTCTAATCTTTTTCTCCAAAGTGCTTGCAACCCCTCCCAGCTTGTGTCATCTGCAGATTTTAAAAGCATACTCTCCACTCCATTATCCAAGTCATTAAATGAAAATATTGAATAGCACGGGACTCAGGACTGACCTCCGTAGGACCCCACTGGGTACATCTTGTCAGTTTGACAATAAACCATTGATAACTACTCTTTGAGTACATTCTATCAACCAGATATGCACCCACCTTATAGTAATTTCATCTAGACCACATTTCCATGCCTACAGGAAGGACTAAGACCCAGATTTGTAAATGTAATGAGGTGTTGTAGTGCCTAACTGACTTAGAATCCTAAGTCCCATTGGCTTTCAGTGAGACTTAGGAGTTTAAGGACTGGCTGCACAAAGACATTTAGGCACCTAACTGCCTCTTTAGGTGCCTAAATCCAAATTTAGATTTTTAGACTCCCTGTTCAGCTGCCACCTAACCCTGTAGGTCAGGGGTCAGCAACCTTCAGCCCGCGGCCCATCAGGATAATCTGCTGGCGGGCTGTGAGACATTTTGTTTACATTGCCCATCCGCAGGGACTTGCTGACTGCCACTTCCAGCAGCTCCCATTGGCCGGGAATGGTTCCTGCGGACGGTCAATGTAAACAAAATGTCTCGCAGCCCACCAGCGATTACCCTGAAGGGACTCATGTTGAAGATTGCTGACCCCTGCTGTAGGTGCTTAAATTCCCTAGGTGCCTAAGGTTCCACTGATAAAGTCGCCAAGGCACCTCAGTTTCTGCTGGTGGGCATAGATAAAGCCACCTCAGTCCTGACACTCATCTCATAGTTTGTGCCTAAACCCCAGCAGAATTCATAAACTTGGCATTCCCATCTCACCTGCAGGGTCCAATCTGGCAGGCATGCTCAAAGCACGCCGATGGATTGGGGCTCAAATGAAAAACTTCTGCTAAAGGAGAAGGGGTGGTGCCTCCCTTTTGCATACTAGCCAGAGCCTCATCCAAGAAGTGGGAGAGATGAGTTCAAATTCCCGCTCTGCTTGAGTACTGAGAACTGAACTGAGATTTCCCATGGGTCAGGTGAATATTCTAATCACAGAGGTATTGGCTATACTGGAGTAGCTCTTTCTCAGGCAATCCTATTGAAGCTAATTTGCTTTGTATTAAAAAAATAATTGGGCCAAAGAGAAAGGGGAAAATGACCAGGGCCAGATTAACTCCTGTGGGTCCAGGGCTATTAGATTTTGTGGGGTCCCTGTATACAAGTCTTTTTCCTAATTTAAAACAAAATGATCACCATTATGGCATCAAGACTATTAACACTATACTAAACTTGCCTTTTAATTAACAAAGCCATTCTGTGGTTACATTTCAGTCTTAAAATATGTAGAATATAGTTAAGTTAATTCAAAATAGCCTACTTCTTACTTTAGAACAGCTGTTACATTAGTTCTTTCTGAGAGGGAGTTTGGGTGCAGGAGGTGGCTCCAGGCTGGGGTGGAGTTTTGGGGTACGGGCTCTGGGAGGGAGTTTGGTGTAGGAGGGAATTCTTACTTGGGGCAGGGGATTGGGGTGCAGAATAGGGCATGGGGTCAGGGAGGGAATTTGGGTGCAGGTGGGGATTCTGACCTGGGGCAGGAGTTTGGGGTGCAGGAGGGGGTGCTAGGTGCAGGCTCCTGCTGGGAGGCACAGCAGGGCTCAGGCAGGCTGTCTGCATGCCGTGGCCCCACGCCGCTCCCGGAAGCGACCAGCTGCCGGCATGTCTCTGTGTGCCTCTAAGGTGAGGGGGACAGTGTGTCTCCGTGTGCTGCCTGCACCCACAAGAACCACCCCTGCAGCTCCCATTGGCCGGGAACTGGTGCTGGGGATGGGGACAGCGCAAGGAGCCACCTCCCCTCCCCCCCGCCAGGCGCCGCAGAGACATGCCAGCAGCTGGCCGCCTCTGGGAGTGGTGTGGGGCCACGGCATGCAGGCAGCCTGCCTGAACCCTGCTTCACCAAGGCTTCCCTTAGCCTGGGGCCCTGTGCTGCAGCCCCTAAATCTCTTGTGTTAATCCGGCCCTGAAAATAACTCTATAGTCTGATCATTAGGCACTCTCATGGGTGGGAGGGAGATCTAGGCCACTGAAGAATAAAGTCAAGGAAAGGGTTCACAGGTGTGACTCCCAAGCAGAGGAAGGTCTAAATCCTACCCTAGCCTCAGCATTTCCTATTGGCTATCTCAGGGACCAGCAACCTTTGGCATGCAGCCCATCAGGGAAAGCCACTGGCAGGCCGGGATGGTTTGTTTACCTGCAGCGTCTGCAGGTTCGGCCAATCGCAGCTCCCACTGGCTGCGGTTCGCCGTTTCAGGCCAATGGGGGCTGCTGGAAGTGGTGTGGGCCGAGGGATGTGCTGGCCACCACTTCCCACAGCCCCATTGGCCTGGAACGGTGAACCATGGCCAGTGGGCGCCGCGATCGGCTGAATCTGCGGACGCTGCAGGTAAACAAACCATCCCGGCTCACTAGCAGCTTTCCCTGACGGGCCGCATGTCAAAGGTTGCCAATCCCTAGGCTATCTTAAATGGCTCCCTTCTCAGCTTACTGGCTTTTGTGAGTCCCCTTATTAGGTGTCAAACTGTTCTCATGCACTGTACAGGGAGCCTGGGTTCCTAACTCAGGGCTGTGGACTGCGGTAAGCAGCAGGGCACTTAAAAGTCAGGCTTTGTAACATTGAGTCTGCCCTGTTTGTGGATGTAATCCTCAGTAATTAGGATGCTTTTGAGAATGATATTTAGGCTCCTAAATCGATTAGATGTTGCAATAGACGTCTAAATACCTTTAAAAATCTGGGCCTAAGCCAATAAGTTGACAGTATCTCTGTTTATCACTATGATTTGTGATTTTGCATGTAAGATATGTTTAGAACTTCAGAAGCATACAGATGGTATTTCACAGACAGCATTTTATTTATTTGTACATTTGGATATCTTAGTAGACAATGCAACATTTTAATTTTAATTTTTTGGTTTTAAGATTTGAAGTTGACCTTGTGAAAGGAGATGGCAAACATTTTTCCCCTCTAGGTTCAGTCCTCTACACTGCTGCGCTGAGATGTGTATGTATTTCTTATGTGACTCCATCCTCCTAACTCAAAACTAATAAACTGCAGATTAAAGGGAAATAAATCAGTTCATAAACTAGAGGATTTTCTGATTAGCTTTACGAATCCCCCTTACTTATTTCATCCTTAAATACTGCATACTCTGCAAAAAAGCAATGACTTTTGCATTACAATAGATGATACTAGAGAACATACTGTGACTTGAGTTTGTAAAAATAGCTGATAATATTTTAAAAACTCAATAGTAATAGTAACTAAAAATATTTTCCTTTAGATGATCTCAGTTATCACTGGCTTCCCAGTATGAGTTCCCAGTATTCATTAGTTTGAACAAATAATTTGTGTCAAAGACAAATGGCAATCTCCACTGTAAATATAGAAACTTAGAATAAAGGCAATTATTCACGTTTTGTGTCCAGTCCTTCAATCACAAAGAGTGTTCAGCAAATTCATTCCATTTATTTCCCAGGCAGATTAAGTATTTAGGTGAAATGCTGTGTACATGGAATGTCCTAACTATTTGCATTTTGATTTTTCCCATTTACTGCAGTATTTTTAGTTCAGAGATAAATCTTAAGGCAGTCAATGAACTAGAATTTTGGTAAAGTTATTTTGGAAATATTATTTTAATGTTCCAGATATAAGGGCCCAGATCATTCTCTCCTACTCTAGAGGCCGCCTTGGAGAGGAATTATCCATGAAGATCCCCTCAGAATTCCACCCCTGTCCTCCGGGGATGAGTTTTACTTCCTTCTGCCTCTTTTCCCCCCATCCAAAAACCTGTCATGTCCCTCCTCACTTTGGCAGCACTGGGGATCCCTATTGCAGAAGTGGAAAAGTTGATACAGCTCCAGGCTGTCTTATGTTTTCTGGGTAATCCCCTAAGGAGTGGGAATTTTTTTTTCCTTCAACCACTCTTACCATGACACACCCAATCTCTGTCCTCTTCCCTTATGTGGACTCTGGAATGGTATCACAGAAGCCACTCACCCTGCCCTTCCTGCAAGAGGTGGGCAAGATCTATACTTGGTCATCTAGAAATGAACAACTGTGTATAATTGTTCCATTCCCCTGAGCCTTCTCTTTGGCTCCATCTTATTAGATTTTTCTCTGCCATTTCTTAAACAAAATTGTGCGTTTTCAATATGGTAAATAGCGCCATTCTTGTCACTTTGTAATGTCAGTCACTAGTCTCTCACACTATTTGGTTGATGGAAACTTTAATTTTAACAGAATTGGGTCCATTTGATCAAAGGGTGCATATGTTGTCTATTATATATTTTAATCAATATGTTGGATTCCTATTTATTTAACTATTTTAACAGAATGATCACCGCAACATTTCCATATTTAGAAAGAACATACATAGGGCAAATACTTTACAGTAACTCACGCTATATCTCCAGGTGTGCATGGTTCATATCATCACAATGAGAGCATAATGCAGCCCATATGAAAATGTGACCTGACAGTAACTAACCCAAAAAATGGCAGATGGTACAAACTGAAGTTTGTGGTGATGGACAATAAGCACCAAAGACCCTGCTTGGAGAATACAGCCATACAAACAATGGATCTGATCAGGCGGCAGTATCAGACATTCATAGCTGCAGTGCAAGAAGCAAAAGGGGGAGTCCCAAGGACAATGGAGATAATATTAAAAGCATACAGGCATGTTTTCAAAGGCCAGGGATACCCTGAAGGAAAACTACGACTAGAAGTACACCCCACAGTGGAATGTGTGTGCTTACCATGAAGGAAAATTCTCATAGTACTAAATAATCCAGTACTCAAGGAACTGAAAAATCTGTAGCGCAGTGTATCATCGCTCATATAGAGGCCATTGGTAAGCAGCATGGTGATGGTAAAAAAGCTATTAGGCAAATTATGTGTCTGTGCAGACCCAATGCCATTGAACTGAGCATTAAAAGGATGCCACTATATACTGCCTATAATTTATGACATTTTGCCAGAACTCTCCAAAAATAAAATCTTTACAGGCCTATAAGGTGAGGAACAGGCTTGGCACATAATCCTGGATAAAGAATTCAGGATGCTGACAACCTTTGCAATACCATTTCTTCGCTACGAAGGACTGTGCGTGCTGATGGGCATAAGCCCAGTACTATATGTGCTCCAGATAAGACTCACCCAACCGTTAGAAGGACTGCCTGAGGTGCAAATAACTGCAGATGGTATCCTCAGTGTAGGTGAGGGGAGAAATGATACAGAAGCTCACAAGACCATGTCAGAAAACTACACGTTTTTCTACAGGGATTCAAGGACAAGAACATAAAGCTCAGCCCAGAAAAGACATGACTCAAATAGCATGAGGTGACATACATTGGACATCTGCTCACAGCAGAGGGACCGAAAGGAGATCCCAGCAAGATCAAGGCAGTCAGAGATATGCCATCTCCAGTTGATGTGAAAGGAGTACAGCGCTTCATAGGAATTTTCTATCCATGTCTGTCCACGCCTGTCTGCAGTAGTGAAATTCATACATCAGCTCACAAGGCAGGATGTTGAGTGGGACCAGACAGATCCCCAACACCACGCATTTGACACCCTGAAACAAATGATAATGGGTGGCCCTGCTCTGCAGTTCCACGAGCCAGAAGAGCCACTGACACTCCCATGTGATGCATCAGAGAAAAGACTGAGGGTAGTGGTTTTGCTACAGCAGCTGGTTGCTTATGCCAGCAGAACCCTGCTAGAGGCTAATAGAAAACGAGTTTCTGGCTGTGGTATTTGGAATGGAGAAGTTCAATCAGTACATCTGGTAATAGTGACCACAAATCAGACCACAAAATCAGATCAGAAAATCCTTACAAAACTGCTAATTAATGCTCCAGAGAGATTGCAGTGCATGTTGATGCACCTCTAGGTAAAGACTGGATATTGCTCAGGATGATTACTGGTGGTGTTAGCTGACACCCTGAACAGGGCAGATATGCCCATCACCAGTGAGTTAGGGGAAGGGGATAAGGATATTGAATCCATTTACACATGCTGCACTATCTCCCAGTTTTAACAGCAAAGCTGAAGGAAATCAGTGCCTATGGAAAAAGACATACAACTGCAGGCAGTCAAGAGAGTGATACTGTCAGACAAGACAAAAGCCAAGGACTGGTAGGAGCAGAACCATATTTTCAAATTAAAGATGAGCTGAGTGTGCAGGATGGAATCATATTTCAAGGACAGAGAGCTGTTGTCCCTGCCTCATCACATAAGGATGTCATGCAAAAAATGTATGCCTCATACCTAGGCATTGACAATTATCTTAGAGGGGCTTGAGAGTGTTTTCCTGGACAAGAACTGTGCTCCTTGATAGAAGGGTGTGACAGTTGCCAGTCCTGTGATAACCACCAGCAGAAAGAAATTCTGTCACCACATGAACTGCCAATCTGACCATGGGAAAAGGTGGGAGCTGACTTAATTGCCTTTAATGAATAGCAGCACTTGATTACAGTGGACTACTATGCAAATTTTTGGGAGGTTAATGCCCTGTGTGATACAAGAAGCAAATCAGCAATTGGCAAACTGAAGACCCACTTTGCAAGATATGGCATCCTGGAGACTGTATTCACTGACAATGGACCCCAGTTTTCCTTGGAAGAATTCAAGGAATTTGCACACAAATGGGAATTTGACCACACCTCTTCCCCAACATGCCCACAGAGTAAGGTGGAATCAGCTGTGAAAACAGCTAAGAGACTGTTTCTTCTGCTTCAGACCCCCAGTTAGCATTTTTGGCACAGAGGATGAGGAGTACCTCATCACAGGGGTGGACAAGCAGTCCAGAACAGGCACTGATGGGACAAAGGACTAAAACCTGCTACCAATGAAGGAAGACCAGTTGCAACGAGAAGAATGGAGATACTGCCAAGAAGATTTGGCCAACAATCAGAGAAAACAGACACTAGAATACAAGAGGTTAGTCAAGGACCTACCAGCCCTGGAGACATGCTTTCCTGTGAGGATCCAGCCCTTAGAGAGACACCAGAAGGAGTTATTAAATTAGTTGTGAGGGGTGCAGTGGTACACCAGAGGGTCAAGTGATCCGAAGGAACAGGGGCACTTATGAGCCAGCAGACACAACACCCAGAAAAATTCTACAGCATCACAGAGATCATAACAGGACAGAGAGACAGAACACCATCCAAAGATCAACCCCATAGGGAAGGAGGAGACTCCACAGATAGATAGTTTGGTACACGCAGACAAAGGTGACAGGGAAACAGAGAGGTCACTCTTAGTGTGATCGCCTGTTGAGGAGACCAAACTACCTCAAAGACTATTTAAACATCTGCATCAGTAAGAAAGATGAGACTTTATCTCAGCTATGGGTTAGCTACCTCTGGTTGAAGGGACACGAGGTGGGGATCTGGGCATCAATTATTTGTTTTTAATGTGTATATTAAAATGTTTTGTAAAACAGCACAGATGTATCACAATGAGTGGAACTGGAGTCAGAGGGCCCATGTTTCCCAGATGTTGTTATTAATAGGGCACCAATGGAACAGGGAATGTGGGGAGTTAGGCTGGAAGCAACTCAGCCACATACACACCGCACCATAACTCTAACTCAGGAACCAAGCCATGCAACAAACCTCGATGCCAACTCTGCCCACATATCTACACCAGGGACACCATCACAGGACCTAACCAGATCAGCCACACCATCACCGGTTCATTCACCTGCACATCCACCAATGTTATATATGCCATCATGTGCCAGCAATGCCCCTCTGCTATGTACATCGGCCAAACTGGACAGTCCTTACGCAAAAGGATAAATGGACACAAATCAGATATTAGGAATGGCAATATACAAAAACCTGTAGGAGAACACTTCAATCTCCCTGGACACACAATAGCAGATTTGAAGGTAGCCATCCTGCAGCAAAAAAACTTCAGGACCAGACTTCAAAGAGAAACTGCCGAGCTTCAGTTCATTTGCAAATTTGACACCATCAGCTCAGGATTAAACAAAGACTATGAATGGCTAGCAAACTACAAAAGCAGTTTTTCCTCCCTTGGTGTTCACACCTCAACTGCTAAAAGAAGGCCTCATCCTCCCTGATTGAACTAACCTCGTTATCTCTAGCCTGGCTCTTCCCTGCTTATTTATACCTGCCCCTGGACATTTCCACTGCATGCATCCGAAGAAGTGGGTATTCACCCCCGAAAGCTTATGCTCCAATACGTCTGTTAGTCTATAAGGTGCCACAGAACTCTTTGTCGCTTCAGCCACATAGACAGAGCAGTGCACAGTATTTAATAAACTTTAACTTGTTCAACTTAAACTGCATTCAGCTTCACACTTTGTAAATGAAGAGACATCGCCATGCCAGAGAGCTAAACCCGAAGGAACAATGACGAGGCCAGGGGGACTGAGGGATGCTTTCCAGGCGAGGATGATCTTCCAGCAGAGAGACTGTGAAGGTTCCCGTTGGTAAAAGCAGAGTTGTGCTCAAGCAGAAAGGGTTGGAATGGCTATCCTGATAGAGGCACCGAAAAGGACCATAGAAGAGTCTGGGTGTGGTGGAAGATGCTGGAATATGGTATATGTTACATCAATGGATGAGATGTCTTGGGATTTTAAGGGCTATTTGCACTGGGGTGATAAATGCACTATGCTTTGGGACTTATGTTTTGGACTATTTGCACAAAGTTTTTGTATTAAACTAGCCTCAGTATGGGTATCATTAAGGCAAGAGAGTTACTGGGGACTCTGAAAAGGGAAACTGAGGCAAGCGCCCCTGTCGGGCCTTGACCTGTTGCAGGAGGGCACCCGAGGAGAGGCCATCCTATGACATGGTCTGATTAATCACCAATAGGAGAGAGAGAATTTGATGCCAATTCGCTTCACATGGCATACATCTATTCCTGTGGGAATGGTCCAACTAGTTCTCATGAATGAAGTAATGAAAAGAATGATTTAAAATTTGACTAATAAACATATGCATATTTCTATAGCATCAACAATAACCCACGTGTGGATTTTTTCAATTAAATAGGTTACAGTAATTTGTTGTATTTTAAAATAAGTTAATAAAAAAGACTTCTTAATAGAGTAGCAATATTTTACCTACCAGGACAAACAGCATGAAATGTTCAGATTCTTGCTGATTTGTCATAGGTAGTATTATGGTCTGCACTGCACTAACAATAGGACAAAGCCAAATAAATCTCTGTGGCCAAAATCTATTACAGTGACTTAGCTCTTGGGCCCAGGCAAGACAGAATGAATTATTTGTAACTAATAGAGATAATAGAAGACACATATGGACATGACTACTGGTGAGCAAACCTTTTTTGGGGCATGTAAGCTGATAGAGCAACTGACTACAGTTCACTAGCCAAGTCTTGCATAGATAAGGCTCTCTCATGAACTTGTGTTGCCAGAAGACTTGAAATTACATTGAAATGAAATAATTGTATAGAAGAAAAAGGATCCAATTTGGTTAAACAAAACCAGTCTCAGAAACTTCGTTTCTAACTTTACTTTCTGTTGAGTTCCTTGATCAACCTTCATGCTGCCAACTTCCTTCCTTTTCTACCTTTAACAGGGAACATGTTTCTTACTAATTCTCCAGCTTCACAGCACTTAGCATCCATTAATTTTAAATTTTTACACTTTGATTTTCAGTCAGTGCACAGCAGTCTAACTTTGTAATTATTTATAATTTACAGTGGCATCAGTTGTCTCTAATCATGATTGGAACATGCACAAACACAGAAACATATATTATTTGAGATCTAGACACACAAGAAAAGAAATAATGGTGATAAGATCAAGACTAGTTATTCCCTGTCTTTATTTAATTCCCTCCACCCGCCCATTTTAAAATACAGTCTCTTATTGTCTTGACAGGCAGATTTGTTTTCCTATTATTTTGCTACACAATAATATTAAGAATCCACTCTCTGAGCTGTGCTGGCAGTTATTCATCATACCAAATGTATTTTCTTTACTATAATAAATGCATCTGACCTAGCAGACAAAGGGAGGACATCCGAGTACAAAGCACCATTTCCTCAGTCACTTTTTAGGGAGTAACACTTTAATGGAGGGGTATTTCTCAGAGCAAAATTATTGAAATCTAGACATTCAACCATCAATAGTAAATGTCAACCATAATTCATAAATGTTGTGACTTTGTCTGCTGTGAACTACCCTTGTGGTTATTCCATGACTGTTATTCAAATACTGAACACCAACAGTCAAAATAAACTTACTGTGAGTCTTTTGAACTCTCTTAACTGGAAGACTTATGTGCAGTGTGCAAATGATATTCATCTCACTTCTCCATTATTGGCTTGATTTTTATTGCTGATTACAAGAAAATATATGTATTAAAATCACACCGCGAATCACTTGCAAACTGAAAGCTATTAGAACTCCATCACATGGTTATGGGTAAGATACTGATTATACTGAGTCATCATTTACACTCTGATAATTTTTTAAAAAAATGCTTAACCACTTCATTTTTAGTACCTAGTGATAATGATCTTGGTTTGGTGCATTAGAAAATGAAATGAAGTACATTAGTAAATTTCACTTAACATCTTGGCTTTCTGATGAGATACAATTAGCAAGTAACTGCTTAATTATGCACCAGTGCTCTAGTTAATTGCAAAGCCAAACTTCAGAAACTGCATTTCTAATTGTGAAAATGTGTGCAAAATTTGAAATCTTTTCTATCCATGCCCCCTTTCTCTTAATAGTCACCATTAATGTAAAAAAAATTAACAGGAGGCATGGTTCTAATGAAGTATCTAGTCTTTTTACTGAATAAAACAGGATTTCAGCAAGTCATTTATTACAAGATATCCCTGTTTGTAACTTATTTGCAGGTATTTTAGAAAGGTCCTCCACCGTAAATATTTGAAGCAATTCTACCTACGCAAGAAAGTGTATTTTTGCTCACTTTATGAAGCATCTTGGTTAATGGGATTATTCAATTATTTGATACATTCAAATAAAATGCTCCATTCCTTCTGGCAAAAGATTGTTACAGATAAAAGACTACCCACGTTGCCCTCAAACGATTGGCTAGGCTAGGACAATTGCCTGACTACTCTCATTAGCTCTGTGTAATTTGGCATAGTTGCTTCCTGGTATGATTTAATCAAATTTAGAGTCTTTAGCAAGATATCTTTTAAATAACAAATCAGTTAATTAAGGTCTTTATGTAAAACGCCCAGAAATTAATATGACCAAGAATAATACTGGCATCTGGCACTGTAGGTCGCTTCGTGGATGTAATTTTATTATGTCACTGAACTGGCTCTACTTCTAGTCTGAGTAGTTGTGTAATCATAGGGGAGACTGATGCAAAGTCCTCCTTAGATGATTTCCTAATGTTGAGATAAAAAATATTGTTGGAAAGATGTATGTCCCTCTGGGCAGTGAGAATGTCTTCAGTGAGACTACTCATGTAACTGGCCACCTGTTCAAGTAAGGGGTTCAGCCTGTCTCTTCTGTAAAGTAACACACATGCACTAAATGCAAATGTGAGAGAATGAATAATAATCGGATACTGATGATGGCTAAATCTAACACTTTATAGGAGAATGAAAGGCAGGACTCTAATTTATCATTCTCTCTGACGATGTGTGGCCAGCCTTGTTAGGATCTGTGATTTTGTTGTTTTGTTCTTTTTGAGTGGATTACTATGACTGGGTATATGCACCCTTTGTGCCCCCTCCCCTCCACCCAGGAGGCCCTGCTGCTCTGCTGCACTGTGCCCCAGGAAACAGTTTGCTGTGAGGAAAAGAGCAGCTATTTTGGGAAGCAGTGAGATCTAGTCCTCCAGTGAGATCTAGTCCCCCTAGCAAGAAGGGCTAGGGATCAGCAACAGCCAATCAAGGCCCACCAAGCTGAAACAAAAGTCACCCCTTCCTGTCATCATGTGAGTGTCTAGCTGGAGCCAGAAGAATAAAGAGGGATGTTACCTAGGCTGCAGCCAGAGGTACCAGGGCAGGCCATAGCCCATTACTGGCCGCAATCAGTGGCAAGAGCTAAGAAGAATCCCTGACGATTCAATCACAGAGAGGGAATTTGACTCAGCAAGGGTAAGAAATTATTGTGTTTATAATTGGCCCAGATGGGCAAGGAACCATTGCTATTTTTGAGTGTTATACCCCGGAAGGGGTTTTGAACTGTGAGAGCTGGTTGGAGGACCAAGCCACAGAAGACCCACAGAGGCAGGGTGACAGCCTGCAGGGGGCACTGGTAGTAGACAGCCAGGGAGTGCTCAAGAGGGGAGTGCAACCCACCCACTTACTCTGACAGAATAGTGTTTTGTAACTGATATATTTGGTGGCAATCCTAAACCATTTCTATATATTAAAGACGGGTTCATTGGGCAGAATAAAGAATGCTAACATCACTGAACAGGATGTATTTGGTAACTGCAGCCTGTTAATCAAGAAAACCTTCAGTCGTTGTAGAGTGAATTCCATTGTTACCCCAAAAATGGATTTTAGTTACCCCCAGAATAGCTAAACTATTGCCCCTTTAGTGTTTCAGTTCTCTGCTGTTGCTCATCACAAGTGTGCTGCAGCTGTTTAATTCGCAGCACATCCTTTAATGCATTTGCTTGCAATATAAAGTTTTTGGCTTCAAGCCTAGCCTTTTCCTTGAGGCTGGACTTCAGCTGCCAATCCAGCTGGAAGGGCTGGGGTGGCTGGCCTGGAAAAAGGACAGGATATGAAGAGCCCAAGTAAGGTGGAAGATGCCACAGTGTGGTAGTATGTGATATGTTGCAGGACTGTTGTGTGATTTTTAAGGACTGTATGCACAGGTGTTGATAGATAGATGATGTTTTGGGACTTTTGTTATGGATTATTTTGTACTATGTTGTTGTAATAAACTGGCCCGAAAGAGGGATATTATTGAGGCAAAAAAGCCTGGGTGGAGTTACTGGGGAGTCTGAAGAAAGGAAACTGAAATACCTGCACTTGTTTGCTGCAGCCTGCCACTGGAGGACATTCTAGGAGGCACCACCCTAGGAGTCCTCCTTATTTCTATCTGTAATGTCAGTTAATAGTTGGATGTATCTAATTGATCCACACCCCACTGACGTCAATGGAAGAACTCCTATTGATTTTCAATGGACTTTGAATGATAGCCTAAAAGAGTAGAAGGATGAAAGTCAGGAGTCTCTGTTCCTGGATCAGTCAAGCCACTTGAGCACTATGTTTGTCAATTACTCCATTCCTCCATTTGGAAAATGGGGATCTCTCTTATATCAGCGGTGTTTGTGAGATTGTAACAGGGTCGGACTCACCCCTGCGGCGCCTCCTGCTGGTCCTCATTGGGAATTAGCTCATCCAGCTCCAGAATGCCCTCTTCAGGCCAGTGATCTGCCTTACTGCTGGCCCCCATGTCCCTCCCAGGACCCAGTGCCCCTTTCTTTCGGGTGCCGCCCCCTGGCAGTACCCCACCAATCTGGATCTCCCCTCCCTGGGGAACCCCCAACCCACTATCCCCACCTTGCCTCAGTCATAGGCTACTGCCAGTCACCAGCTAGCCCCCGCACCCTGGGGCAGACTGCAGTATAAGCCACTCATCACAGGCAAGGTTGGGTTGGACCTACTGCCTATGCCTACCTGTGGGCTGCCACTGCAACTCCAGTACCTTGTCTGGCCTTACCAGGCCTGCAGCTTTCCTAGGACAAAGCTCCCTGGCTCCCTTAGTTTTTCCCCTAGCCCTACTCCACTTCAGGTCCCTGCTTAGCTCCTGGCAGTCAAGCCCTTCTCCCTCTACAGACAGAAGAAAACTGCTTGATTCCCTGGCCTTTATAAGGCCAGGCTTGTCTGTTTGGGGCGTGGCCCCCAACTGAGGCTACTTCTCCACTCAGCCTACTTTACCTCAGTCCTTCCCCCAGAGCTGACTCCGACCCTGTCAGGGCTGGAGCAGGTGGCCACCCTGGTCTAATTAATTGCTCTGGATGGAAGGCACTATAGGAGCACAAAGTATTATTATTTTTTAAATGACAAAATCATCCAAAGCACAGGATTTGGTGGTGACGGGGGACTTCAAATGCCCAGACATCTCTGGGGGAAATAATTCAGCAGGGCACAGATTATCCAACAAATTCCTGGAACACATTAGAGATTATTGCAGATGGTGGAGAAAGTGACTAGGGGAGAGGCTGTTCTAGATTTAATTCTGACAAATAGGAAGGAACTGGTTGAGAATTTGAAGGTGGAAGGCAGCTTGGGTGAAAGTGATCATGAAATGGTAGAATTAATGATTCTAAGGAATGGTAGGAGGGAGAACAGCAGAATAAAGGGAATGGATTTCAAGAAGGCAGACACAGAGAATTGGTAGTTAAGATCCCCTGAGAAGCAAGTCTAAGGGGAAAAAGAGTTCAGGAGAGTTGGCAGTTTTTCAAAGAGACACTATTAAGGGCAGAAGAACAAATTATCCCAATATAGAGGAAAGATAGGAGCTATAGTAAAAAATGGCTTAAGTGGGAGATGTTCAATGACCTGAAACTCAAAAAAGAATCATACAAAATGTAGAAACTAGGCCAAATTAGGAAGGATGAATATTTATATAATATATAAAAACCACAAGTATATAGGGACAAAATTAGAAAGGTCAAAGCACAAAATGAGATTAAACTAGCTTGGAATATAAAGGCTAACAAGAAAATACTTTATAAATACATTAGAAGCAAGAGGAAGACTAAGAAAAGGGCAGGCTCATTACTCAGAGGAGAGAAAGACAATAACTGAAAATGCAGCAATGGCCGAAGTGTTAAATGCCTTTTTGTTTCTGTTAGCAGTGATTGGACGACTAACATAGTGAATATCAGTGTAAATGGGGAAGGATCTGAGGCTAAAATAGAGAAAGAACAAGTTAAAAATTACTTAGACAAATTAGATATCTTCAAGTTGGCAGGGCCTGACAAAGTACATCCTAGAATACTTAAAGAGCTAGCTGAAGAGATCTCTGAGCCATTAGCAATTATCTCTGAGAACTCATGGAGGACGGGAGAGATCTCAGAGGACTGGAAAAGGGCAAAGATAGCGCCTATCTATAAAAATAAGGAATAAGGACAACCCAGGGAATTATAGATCTGTCAGCTTAACTTTGGTACCTGGAAAGATAATGGAGGAAATAATCAAACAATCAATTTTTAAGCCCCTAGAAGATAATAAGGGGATAAGTAACAGTCAACATGGCTTTGTCAAGAACAAATCATGTCAAACCAATCTAATATCCTTCGTTGACAGTTTAACAAGCCTTGTAGATGGGGGAAATCAGTAAATGTGATATATTTCAAATTTAGTAAGGCTTTTGATACTGTCTTACATGACTTTCTCATAAACAAATGAGGGAAATATAGCATAGACAAATCTACTATAAGGTAGGTGGACAACTGGCTCGAAGACCATATTCAAAGTAGTTATCGATGGTTCACAGTCAAGCTGGAAGGGCATATCGAGTGGCATCCCACAGGGATCTGTGCTGGGTCCAGTTCTGTTCAATATCTTCATCAATGATTTGGATAATGGCATAACGAGTACATTTATTAAGTTTGTGGATGATAGCAAGCTGGGATGGGTAGTAAGCACTTTGGAGGACAGGATTAGAATTTAAAATGATCTTGACAAACTGGAGAAATGGTCTGAAATAAAGAGGATGAAATTCAATAAGGATAAATGCAAAGTAGTATGCTTAGGAAGGAATAATCAACTGCAGAAATACAAAATGGGAAATGACCACCTAGGAAGGAGTACTGCAGAAAAGGAACTGGGGGCTATAGTGGATCACACACGAAATGAGTCAACAATGTAATACTGTTGTGAAAATGTGAACAGCAATATGGGATGTGTTAGGAGGAGTGTTGTAAGCAAGACAAGAAGTAATTCTTCGCTCTACTCAGAACTGATAGGTCCTCAAATGGAATACTGTGTCCAGTTCTGAGCACCACACTCTGGGAAAGATGTGAACAAATTGTAGAAAGTCCAGAGGAGAGCAACAACAATTATTAAAGTTCCATAAAACAAGACCTACAAAGAAAGATTGGGGGAAAAAAACACACCCTGGGTTTGTTTAGTCTGGGGAAGAGAAGTCTGAGGGCAGACATGATCAGTCTTCAAGTACCTAAAAGTTTGTTATAAAGAAGAGGGTGATAAATTATTCTCCTTAACCACTGAGGACAGGGCAAGAAGTAATGAAGAATAAACTTACACTGAAGCAAGGGAGATTTAGGTTAGACATTAGGAAAAAACTGCTTAAATGTAAGGATAGTTAAGCACTGGAACGAATTACCTAGGGAATTTGTGGAATCGCCGTCATTGGAGGTTTTTAAGAACAGGTTAGGCAAACATCTATCAGCGATGGTCTAGATAGTACCTAATCCTGCCTCAGTGCAGGGGACTGAACTAGATGACCTATCAGGCCCCTTCCAGTGCTACATTACTATGATTTCTATTATTATAACTCCTACTTTATTTTAAATATTGTAGACACTCTTGTAATGCAGAAGAATGTGTGATGGGTGCACTGTTAGGAAGTATAGAGATTGTGCCTCTCCATTTGACTGCTGGTGCATAACAGGCCCTGACAGAGCAGACTAAGGGTACGTCTATACTACAGAATTAGGTCGAATTTATAGAAGTCGATATTTTAAAACCCGAATTTATGGAATCGATTGTGTGTGTCCCCACACACAAGCGTTAAGACCATTAGGTCGATTGACTGTGTCCACAGTAGCGGGGCTAGCATCGACTTTCGGAGCATTGCATTGCGGGTAGCTATCCCACAGTTCCCGCAGTCTCCGCCGCCCATTGGGATTCTGGGTTGCGATCCCAAAGCCTGATGGGGCAGAAAACATTGTCGCTGGTGGTTCTGGGTACATGTCATCCCTCCCTCCGTGAAAGCAATATTTTTCGCACCTTTTTTCCGGGGTTTCCGTGTTTGCTACGGAAGCCTGCTCAGCTCACAATTACCGTACATCTCCAGCGTACGCCTGGACATTAGGTCTAGTGGGGATTCAGTCACACTATAATATGGGCAGAGGGATAGCTCAGCGTTCTGAGCGTTGGCCCGCTAAACCCGGGGTTGCGAGTTCAATCCTTGAGGGGGCCATTCCGCCTGAGGCTGGTAGTCGCGGGACTACACAGCAGAAGCTCCTTGCCTTCTAGCTGCAGATGGTGCAATATGCCATAAGTGGTCGTGGTCGCGGGACCATACAGCAGAAGCTCCTTTCCTTCTCGCAGCAGATTGTACAATATGATTTGTATTCGTGTGCTCCTGGCCGGCGGCCTATGGTGTGGCTGGCCGGGGGCGCTTGGACATAAATGGGAGTGACCAGAGTGACTCTGGTCATTCTCTTTTTTACGTTTTGTTTAAGGGAGATTCAGTACTGCCTGGAACACGGGCGGAGGGATAGCTCAGCGGTCTGAGCGTTGGCCCGCTAAACCCGGGGTTGCGAGTTCAATCCTTGAGGGGGCCAGGAGCTGATGATGGATATCAAGCATATTGTACCATCTGCTGCTAGAAGGGAAGGCGCCTCCTTGCTCACCGCATATTGTACCATCTGCAGCTAGAAGGAAATGAGCCTAACCCTTGCTCCCCCCTCCCTCCGTGAAAGCAACTGAGGGGGGAGCAAAAAATCCTTTCGCGCCTTTTTTCATATGGGCGCCATATTGCTGACTCCATTGTTATCCACCCGCTGCTTCTGCTGCCACTCTGCTGTCCTGCAAACAGCATACCAGGGAAAGCATGGAGCACGATCAGATCACCGCGGCTGTTCTCGCCGTTATGAACACCACGCGCATTGTCCAGGAGTATATGCAGAACGAGAACCAGGAGCTGCTACAGCTACAGCAGGCGAGGAGGCGACAGCAGCACCCTGAGGACAGTGATGAGGACATGGACACAGACCTCTCTCAAAAAAGGCCCCCCCGCAAGGTGGACATCATGGTGTTAATGGGGCTTGTTGATACAGTGGAACGCCGATTCTGGGCCCGGGAAACAAGCACAGACTGGTGGGACCACATAGTGCTGCAGGTCTGGGATGAATCCCAGTGGCTGCGAAACTTTCGCATGCGTAAGGGCACTTTCATGGAACTTTGAGTTGCTTTCCCCTGCCCTGAAGCGCCAGAACACCAAGATGAGAGCAGCCCTCACAGTACAGAAGCGACTGGCGATAGCCCTGTGGAAGCTTGCAACGCCAGACAGCTACCGGTCAGTCGCGAATCAATTCGGAGTGGGAAAATCTACAGTGGGGGCTGTTGTGATGGAAGTAGCCAGGGCGATCACCAAGCTGCTGGTACCAAGGGTTGTGAGTCTGGGAAATGTGCAGCTCATACTGGATGGCTTTGCAGCAATGGGGTTCCCGAACTGCGGTGGGGCGATAGACGGAACCCATATCCCTATCTTGGCACCGGACCACCAAGCCAGCGAGTACATAAACCGAAAGGGTTACTTTTCAATAGTGCTGCAAGCACTGGTGGATCACAAGGGACGTTTCACCAACATCAACGTGGGATGGCTGGGAAAGGTACATGACGCTCGCATCTTCAGGAACTCTGGTCTGTTTCGGCTGCTGCAGCAAGGGACTTTCTTCCCAGACCAGAAAATAACCGTTGGGGATGTTGAGATGCCTATAGTTATCCTTGGGGACCCAGCCTACCCCTTAATGCCATGGCTCATGAAGCCATACACAGGTAGCCTGGACAGTAGTCAGGACCTTTTCAACTATAGGCTGAGCAAGTGCAGAATGGTGGTGGAATGTGCATTTGGTCGTTTAAAAGCTCGCTGGCGAAGTTTATTGACTAGGTTAGATCTCAGCGAAAACAATATTCCCATTATTATTACTGCTTGCTGTGCGCTCCACAATATCTGTGAGAGTAAGGGGGAGACGTTTATGGCGGGGTGGGAGGTTGAGGCAAATCGCCTGGCCACTGGTTATGCTCAGCCAGACACCAGGGCTATTACAAGAGTACAGCAGGGTGCGTTGCGCATCAGGGAAGCTTTGAAAACCAGTTTCATGAATGGCCAGGATGCTGTGTGAAAGTTCTGTTTTTCCCCTGTAATGAAAAGCCCCGCCCCTTCATTCACTCTACTTCCCTTTACCCAAACCGCCCTGCCCTCCCCCCCTCGATCACCGCTCGCAGAGGAAATAAAGTCATTGTTGCTTAAAAATCATGCATTCTTTATTAATTCGTAAAACAAAGAGGGGGAACTATGGGGCTAACTGCCACAGTCTCCCGGGATAGCTGGTGGAGGAAGGGAAGCACCAGGATGGGTGGTGGAGGAGGGGATGAGGGAAGGACAAGGACACACAGCACTTTAAAACTTATTGAATGCCAGCCCTTTCTTGCTTGGACTGTTCTCTTGACTTGAGTGGTTGGGTGCACGGAGGCCGCCCAAACGCGTTCTTGGGCGTCTCGGGGATGAGGTTATGGGACTCGGGAAGGAGGGCTGTTGGTTACACAGGGGCTGTAGCGGCGGTCTGGGCTCAGGCGGCCTTTCCTGAACCCTACGCCTTTCCTCAGCCATAAGCCGGAGGATTTCCGTTTGATCCTCCAGTAGCCTCAGAATTGCATCCTGCCTTCTCTCTGCACGCTGACGCCACCTACTCTCTTCATCCCGCCAGTCATTCTCTTCAGCACGCCACCTGTCCGCACGATCAAATTCTGCCTTCCTGGACTCCGACAGTGTCTGCCTCCACGCATTCTGCTGGGCAGCTTCAGTGTGGGAGGATTCCATGAGTTCTGAGAACATATCGTCTCGATTCCTTTTTTTTTTACTTCTAATCTTCGCTAGCCTCTGGGACGGTGATGAAAGGGGTGGCGTTGAAACATTTGCAGCTGCGGGAGGAAACAAACGGGAGAGGAGTAGTTTAAAAGACACATATTAGAGAACAATGCTCCAAACATTACATATCACATATGCATTTGGTCCAAGGTTGCACTTTGCCTGTTATATTGAGGGTCTGCCGGTTTGGTGTGAGAGATCACACAAGCAGGTCTGGCGGGCAACAGAATTCGGCTTGCAGGCAGCCATGGTAAGCCACAGTCTATAGGCTTCTTTAACCTTCATAACAGGTGGGAATGTTTTCAAACAGCAACCCCCTCATTTCCCATAACAAACAGCCTTTGGGCTGGCAATTTAAAACTGGTTGGCAATTGAAAAGGGAGGGGCGGCGGTTTTCGGGTTAACGTGCAGCGCGAACCTAATCGACACCCCCCCCCACACACAGACACACATCCAAGATGTTCGCTGTTCCCCCTCCCCCCACCGCGTGGGTCACAGCGGGGAAGATTTCCGTTCAGCCACAGGCAAACAGCCCAGCAGGGATGGAGCCCCTCTGAATACCCCCTTAATAAAATTCCCCTATTTCAACCAGGTGACCATGAATGATATCACTCTTCTGAGGATAACACAGACAGATAAAGAACGGATGTTGCTTGAATGCCAGCAAACACCGGGACCATACGCCGCCATGCTTTGCAAAGCAATGATTCCAGACTACGTGCTACTGGCCTGGCGTGGTAGAGTGTGTTACCACGGAGCACAGGATAAGGCTGCCCTCCCCAGAAACCTTTTGCACAGGCTTTGGGAGTACATCCAGGAGATCTTTCTGGAGATGTC
Source organism: Macrochelys suwanniensis (assembly GCA_033296515.1). Taxonomy (NCBI): domain Eukaryota; kingdom Metazoa; phylum Chordata; order Testudines; family Chelydridae; genus Macrochelys; species Macrochelys suwanniensis. Next base: position 293,621,903 of record CM065775.1, read on the forward strand.
CCCGGAGGATTTCTGCTCCATCCCCGAACATGTTAACAGAGTTTTCCAGTAGCTGTAGCTGTACTGGCCGCGAATTGATCATTAAACATGCTTGCTTATAAAACATGTATTAATTAACAGAGGTACACTCACCAGAGGCACCAGAGGTCCCTTCTCCTGCATCGAGCACGCCTTGGGTGGGTTCGTAGGGTACTGGCTCCAGGGTGACAAAGAGTTCCTGGCTGTCGGGGAAAAGGGCTTCTCCACTTCCTTGCTGTGTCTGGGCACTATTTTCAGCATCATTATCATCATCATGCTCCTCTGTGGTTTCTGATGATCCACATACGGAGTCATACCACATGGGTGGGTCAGTGCTGGCTGCACCTCCTAGAATGGCATGCAGCTCATCATAGAAGCGGCATGTCTGGGGCTCTGACCCAGAGCGTTTGTTTGCATCTCTGGTTTTTTGGTAGGCTTGCCTGAGCTCCTTAATTTTCACGCGGCACTGTTGCGCGTCCCTGTTGTAGCCTCTGTCCTGCATGCCCTTGGAGACTTTGGCATATGTATTGGCGTTTCTTCTTTTGGACCGTAGCTCTGCTAGCACGGTTTCGTCTCCCCATACAGCGATCAGATCGCGTACTTCAACATCGGTCCATGCTGGAGCTCGTCTTCGGTTCTGGGACTCCATCATGGTCACCTCTGCTGATGAGATCTGCGCTCACCTGCAGCTCACCACGCTGGCCAAACAGGAAATGAAATTCAAAAGTTCGCGGGGCTTTTCCTGTCTACCTGGGCGGAGCATTGGAGCTCAGACTGCTGTCCAGAGCGGTCAAATGTTGCACTGTGGGATAGATCCAGGAGGCCAATACTGTCGAATTGCGTCCTCACTAGCCTACATCGATTCGGCAATATCGATTTAAGCGCTAATCCCCTCGTTGGGGGTGGAGTGGCGAGATCGATTTTAAGAGCCCTAGAAGTCGATGTTAAGGGCTTCGTCGTGTGGACGGGTGCACGGATCAATCGAAATAACGCTAATACATTCGACCTAAACTCGTAGTGTAGACCAGGGCTAAGACAGAACAGAATAATTATAGCTATTTGTTTTGAGGAAAATATCTAGAACAATGTAGGACAGTGTAAGAATTAGTTATATATTCCCCCATCAGTGTGCATGGCATTATATTTATTATAGTGATATGGATGTTATGGTGAAGAATGTGAATGCAATAAGGAACTGCAGAGTGCGCCTCTTGGTAGTTTATTTATATAATTTATTCATGATTGAAATTTCACCGCTGAATAGTGAAGAAAGGGAGAATGGCTGTTTTGTGCCACATCTTGCAAGACTGAAAAATGTGGTATAGGTGGAATGATGGAAATACTCACCTCACTAGCCTGGGTTTGGCTTTGAGGCTGGAAGTAATGCAGCTGCTTTCTGGAGACAGATGGAGCGATCTCAACTGGGAGCAGCTGAGCCAATGTGCTGCATACCACCTCTCCTTCACTTTCTCTTTCTGCCCTGTTTTGCTTTCAGCATGTGAGGGCTGCTGCTTCATTCTTTCTGATTCACCCCCCCACACACACACTTTTCAGGCCCCATGTTCATGGCTGTGGTAGGGGGAGTAACATGCTACATCTATTCCTGGGCTCACAGACCTGTCTGGCCTATCACTGCTGCCATGGCTGTGGGGGAGGGCAAGTGTCGTGGTTCTGGGTGATTGGCTCCTGTTGCGTGGTGTTGAAGAATGAGGGGGTTTGATACAATTTGCTGTCTAGATGGTGTAGCCATTGTTAGTTCCCTGTTTCAGTCCTCCCCCTCCGCAACCACGCCCTGCCCTTTCCCACCCTTCATCTAGTTGCTGGATCTCTGGTGAGGCTGGGGCTTGGCTGAACACCAGTTTTGGGATCTGGAAGGGATTTTTTCCATGTGGTAAAATCAGGAGAACTGCTGTGTGGGTTTTTTCCCCTTCCATGTATCTGTTTTGGGTGATTTTTAAATTACAACTGCCACCAATTTAGTAGATTCCACTGAGGTTGGTGAATTGGAAAGTGTCCAAGTGAGATTATCTAGGCATTGGTCCTAGTCACAGCTTTTCATTGAAGGGGATGTTCCTCTGTGTGTCATACAGCTTTTGTCACAACCTCATCTTATCTCCCCTACCCTCTGTGTGGTGGAGGGGAGTGGGTCAGGACTTTTGCTTCCACTCAGGCTACCTGAGCTGCCTGAGAGGGTACAAGGGTTATGGTGTTCACACTCACCCTCAGGGTGAGAGTACACCGGGGCCATTGATACCCACTGAGAATAGCATGGGATCAACTCTTGCAGGTAGTGTGCAGTAGTTACCCATTTGGAATAGTTGTGAGCTTTGCATTTAACCATGCTATGGTGTTTGTGTCTTATTTTTTCCATGTTCACATCAAATGTAGATGATGCAACTCCATCTCTTGAAGTCTTCAGATCAAGACTTGCATGCCTTTTTGGAAGACTTGCTTTAGTCAGACCTAAGTAAATGGCGTAAATGAAGGAGACACGGGTGAAAAATCTGTAGCCTGTCAGGAGGTCAGATTAGGAGTAAGTTTACATGGCATTTTTGAGTGAGCGACCCGGCCAGGTTCAACTGACTTGGGCTAGTGGGGCTGGGGCTAGTGCTCTAAAAATAGCTGTATTGACAGAACTTTTATGTTGCGACTTGGGCTTTGAGGGAGGGCAGTGGGCTTTGGAGCCTGAGCCTCAACTTCAAAGCACTGTCCATTCAGCTATTTTTAGAGCACTAGCATCAGCCTTGCTAGTGTGAATTTGTCAACCAGGGCTAGAAGGCTCACTCCTAAATGCAATATAGACAGAGATCATCTAATGGCCTATGAAAAGCTCAGCAATCAACAACCGTTAATCATGATATTTTCCAAAGGACAGGTTGCGTGGCTGGTTTATTGCTAGTCTATTTGGAATAAGAAGGGTGTTTTTGAAAGCATCATGGGAATTAGTTGCTTTTCCATCTCTAAGGCAGAGTGTTTGTTGGCCAGTAATAGCAGTGCCTGATAACCAGGTAGAAGATGCTACGGTACTGTGAAGTTGCAATCAGCAGCTGTGAAGAGGCTTCGAGCATGCAACGAAAGTGAAACCATAACAGTAGCTTATTGCAAAAGTAAATTTCTACCAAAATTACCTAAACAAACCAAAATCAGCTATCAGTGGCATGTGGGAGCTACAGTGAAGTCCTATTTGCCCTTTTGTCCCCCAATCAGAGAGTCTGCTGAAACTGTTTAAACTGAGAAAATGCACCCATTTAAAAACAAGTTGCATGAGTTGGTGGAGCCTGCTGGTCCCTTATCTGGCTTGTGCTGACCTTCCACCTTTTACTTTAAAAGCTGTTTCTTCTTCTGTGCTTGAATGATGGAGCTCATTTTAAGGTGTTATTCACAAATCAGTATTTGCCATCAATATAGTGATATCTGAGAAATTATACTTATTTTCCTGTACTTGGAATAGGCAATTCCATAACTTTGTGGTCATTCGGATTCCACATGGGCACAGGGGTCCATCTGCATACCACTGGTTATAGGATCAAAGCCTAAATTGCTTGTCTACCATTTTCAGGCAAAGGTAACCTGGATACAGAAAGTTGCTATCTACAAAGTTATAGAGATGGAAAGGCAAAAGATAGGACTCCTCCTGTATTGCAGACAGTCTGCCGTAACTGCATGTTAAAGAGCTGGTAACCGTACTTGAGCATGGTTTTTCAAAATTTTTATAATAATTGCAGGGTCACTGAAAAGAAGGTTCCCACGGTGCATAATTTTCCTGTATCTGCAAATCACTTAGCAATGCATATTTCTGTATGGAAATAATATGCAGTTAATAATAATACATTTCTGGTATCTGTCCACAGTGGTGTTATAAATGCCTCATAAAACACAACATAATTAAAGCTATAATTTAATGATTGAGATCAACTCATTCAAATAAACATATCTAAAATATAATTCTAGACATGTGCCCAAAGGTTTGCCACATAGAAAAGTCTTCAAGCGCCATTTGAAAGAGGCTAATCCCATGATGTTGTGAGGATCTAGAAGCAAAGCATGCCAAAGATGTGATGCTACAAAATAAATGAATGGGTAGTATCTATTCTTATCCTATATACTCCTTTAGATCAAAAGCCCCATTTCTTCCTATCTGTGATGATTAAGATTCCTAGCTTGTAATGATACTCAGGAACCCAGTTATTTAGGGTTTTCAACATTAAAACTAAAACCTTATACTCAAGCCACATGAAAAACAGATACTGCAGACAATTAAGCAGCAGGTAGGCAGCATTCTCTCTGCTTGTTCCTAACTCCTGGTAATTCCGCTGTCATATTACACAATAACTATATTCGCCTCTTGTGTAGGACGCTTTGTCGTTTCCTTAGCCTCTTGTGTAGCCCAATTTAAAGCCCATTTCTCAGAGGTGCACATTACTATTATGATATCAGAGTGTGAGAGAAGTTCAATCTGATGATATAAACTAATAAAAAAACCTTGACAATGGTAGGTACCTTATTATTTTATTAATATCATTAGCTAGTAAAGGATCACGCTCAATCTGCATCTGTATTGGCCCTCCTGAATACTGGAGATGCCCCCACTCAGGGGCACTAGGACTCAGATGGTACCTCCTGTCTCACCTTCTCCCCTCCATCATATGGCCTTTTGCAGGGCAGGGAACTGCAGAGAGGAGCCAGACAGGGACTTCAGCTGGTAGCTGCAGAAACAGCCAAAGCAGGGGCCTTCGGGCATTCAGATAACTTTCTACAATTTTGACTGCGCTTTCTCTGTCCTGCGCTGATTGGCTGTTTGCTCCAACATCCTTGCCCCATCCCTCAGTCTCTTTACCTTAGTTTCACTCCCCACCTGCTCTTCTTACCCTCTCCTCCTCTGCCTTCTCCCCCTTCCTTTCCCTTTTCTTTCCATTTAGCATATCCCCTCCTAAGTAAACTCACTTGTGACAGGGTTAGGCTACCCCTTAGCTCACCCCGGCCTGTACTCATGGCCCTTTAAGACTTGGGAGGTATGATGTAGGCAAGAATCTGGGAAATAGGAAATATGGGTAGAAAGGAAGCAGGCCCGGGGGAAGATGTACTTGGGAGGTGAGGGTGGGGAGAAATAACACCATTACTGTTCTTTTAAAAGCCCAGCTCAGGAGCCTTGCACAGTGGTCAGAACAGGGCTCCTCTCTCATGCAACTAATGGGAAAGAGCTGGGAAAATGGACAAGCTTCTATGATGTCTTCTACCTCAGAGTGAGGCTATAGCAGAGCAGGAAAAAGTCTGCCTGGAGAATTCTGAAGCGTAAAGGCGAAAAGGCTGTTTGGAGAAAAAGGGCCAAGTGAAGAAGAAATTGGCTAAGAGTTTGCAGCTGGCCTTTATGAGAACCCATCTCCAAGGAGGAGCAGGGGCAACACTTGATTTAAGGAGAATAGAATAAGATGCTGCCCAGCTCCAGGAGAAGGGGTTGAGGACTCCTGTCTGAAGGAGAGATGGGGTAACTCCATGAAGCACAACCCAGTGGCCAGAATGACTGGGAGTTGATTTGAAGAAGCTCCTTGATAGCCATCTGAGTAGGAGCCATATAAGAGGAATCACAGAGCAGGAACAAAGGAATTTGCAGTCTGGAGAGAGATGCTGATGAACAAGGAAAGGCCGAGGGTAGCAGCAAGGGATTGGAAGGAGCAGTCCTTAACTGCCTAACACAGGGCGGAGAGGGTGGGTCTGGGCTTCCCTAACTCTTCCCCAGCACAGGAGATGGTATAAGCCTCAGGACTGAGAGAGGCAAAGACTGACAAAGTCTCAGAAGGGGACTGAGGGCTTGACATAAAGGCCCATAGACTTTTGGACTTGTCCAGTTTGGACTTTCCTGTTACCCTGGAAGGGGACTGGGTTTGAAAGGCAACTTGGCCAAAGGACTGGGATGCAGAAGCCACAGATTGTGATAAAGCTAGAACACTAGACAACAGAAGGTGCTAGCGTGGAAGAATGCCTGCAACACCACATGCTAGCATGAAAGGATGCTCCAGTGGTGAGCATGCTCCAAGGCACCACAAAAAACAATTGTGAAACTAATAATGTTTGCTGTTATCACATTGTTAACACTTCTTATGTATTATACCTCTTCCCCAATCCTGCATCTGTCTTGTGTATACAGATAGTAAGCTGTTTAGGTCAGGGACAATCTATCACTCTCTGTGTTTTCACAGTGCATAGAACAATGGTTTTATTCTTAGTGGGCTCTTAGGTTTTACTGTAATAAAAATGATTATTAATAATATATATCCCTATCAAAGACTGAGTGGAATAGGGAAATGTCACTCGTTTCACAAAAACAGTCTGAAACCAATATACTTTCAATATTGCTAGGATTTAATTCTAGTTAGTTTCCTCCCCTCTCCCCCGTGCATCTCAAATTTCAGGAATACGTTTCTTCAGGCACCATGTATCCTCCCACAATCTGGAGATAAAGAAATATATCACCTTCACAATATCCTCTGCATAGCTGTAATTTCCCAAACCGGATAGCTCAAAAATAGCTTCAAAAGGAAGCATAGATTGTACTTAAGTCAAAACAAATCACTGGAGAACACCACAGGAAATCACAGTGGAAGCTGACGGGAATTCACTCACCATTATCAGCTGAAACTGCTTTGTTGAGTATAACCAGAACTATGATCCTAATTACAGCCAAATAGCCAACAGTTCTCTAGGTAATTTAGCAGAACCCAATGATCCATTGTATTAAATACTACAGAGATCTTGAATCAACCTCTGAGATTCATGGTGGTGAGCAGATCACTGAGTCTGATCAGGATGGCCTCTGTAGAGGACTTTATCAGAGAAAAATGAGGGCCTGGATGTTTGGCAGTTTTTATCCCCAACAGTAATTTTGGTAATTTTAAATCAGTGCAAAGAAGAATATTTTATTTAACAATGTCAGAGCATCTTTTAACCCTACAGTATAACCACCATTTAGAAAATGATGTTTCCACACAGCTCAGAAACTGATAAGGCTTATAGAATGTGAGATGAAGAATTAACAGCAAGAACAAGATTATCTATAATTAACAGTGCTATTAGGGGTCAGTCCTTGAAAAGGCTATATGCTAGATCCTCAGCTGGTGTAAATTGGCTTCATTGGTGCTACATGGCCTCACACCAGCTGAAGCTCTGGTTCTAAATTAGGCAAAAAACTCAAGTTGAATACAGTAGAGCAAATTAACTAAGGCAAAATCTACTGCCTCTGCTTCTGTATACTGAACAGATAGTTACAAGATAACAAGATCCAAGAAAAGATCCTTTAGTTTAGTGGGAAATGCAAAGGCAACCTTTTCTGCACTTAATCAAACCCTGCTGCTCCATCTTTGGCTACATGCCATTAAATTTTCACTCTCAGCACATTTATTGTGCTGCATTTTGAGCTATAGATGGCTTTGTTAATGACAAAGGAAGCCTACTCACTGCAAGAAATACGGAGCTATAAATTTCTTTACTGTTCTTAATTTCCTCTAATAATGTAAATCTTAAAATATCCTGATGAACAATCATATTATTAATAGCATACTAAGCCATCACTAATTGAGATGTGCACATAATCAAATATCCACTGACTGCCACCAGCAAATATCTTTCACTTGACTGAAATTCAAGGCACAAATAACTGACTTTGTGAGGGGCACTAAGCAGGGGTAGAAGAGATGGAATTCACCTACACAATTTGCTACTATACCAATACATGCCCCCTGTGGGTGCTACACCAGCCCTGAGGTTGGAATGGCAACTGCTGCCACTCGTTACCCCCTACATGGTACATCATCCCATGACATTTTTGCTGCCCTACTCAGCATCAGGGTTCATATTGCCGTATTGCGGAATGTATTTCTTAGCAGCAAGCTGTATTCTTACAGCATAATACACAGTAACTGTCTGTCTACAGACAGCAAAAGATAACCACGCCATCCTTAAAAAAAAAAATCATGTAGAACTGGTTATTTTGCTTGGTCCTTTTTTCCCTTCCCAAACATTTGGCTGCATTCATGTGATGCTGCTTGGTTGTTGATGGAAACAATTGCTTTGAATTAACTTTGCTTTTTATTTTCTTCACATGGCCGAATGGAGAATTAATTTACAGCAAATATTTCCATCGCCACTATAAATCATCTGATTCTATCCACTTTTTTTGCATTTTACAATCCTTATTTGGCTTCATTTAAAGAGACTGTACTTAAGTAGCAAACTAAGTAACCATGGTTACCAAAACACCTATGGGAAGGCAGCTGGGAAAACCCACCTGATGAGCATGATGGCTGCTGCTTTTAATCTTTTTTTTTTTTTTTTTTTTTTTTTAGCATTTCAATAGTGGTTTGCTTTTTATTCACGTATGTAACTATCGTGTCCTCATGGCCAAAATGGAGACTCCTCTGCAGGTGGCTCGGGCCAAGAAAAGGAGCGCAGCAGGGAAACTCCCTTCCAGGGGCACCCGTTCCAACCCTCTCCCCCACCGGCATAAACATACACACATACATACATTGGACTAGTACAACCTATATAGGAAAGGAAAATATTTATTCAGAGAGGGATGAATGGAGGAAAAACAACAGGGGGAGAATCTGGAGCGAGCAGTAAAACATGGTTACATACACGAGGATCCACAGGCCAAGAAGTACCACAATGTAAAAGGGCAGACACAGAACACTGTGTCTAGACTCAGAGCTTAGGAAACCTGGGCAGAGTTCCAGTCCGGCAGTGAGTCTTGGGTGCTCCTAGTCATCTTTGGCACCAGTAAACTTTCCCCAACAAACTCCTCTGATACTCTTCGCCGCCGCTTTCTGCAAACCCACACAGTGTGACAACCTCCCACTTAACTAGCTACAGCCTCCCTCCATATTTCCAATGCAAAGTCACAAGCCCCAGTACCCACATCCCCAGACAACTCTGGGTGACACTGATTCCTCCCTGGCATGGAACTCCTCCTGGCTCCCGTTCCGGGATGTCCCTGGTTGGCCGTTCTGTCCCTGCCAGGCTTCAGGCTGGTTCTCGGCTGCTTTGCTACATGAGGGTCTGAGTGCTGTAGGCACTTGTCTGGAGTGCCAGACACACACACCCATAGGTGCTGAAACTAGGGGTGCTGGGGATGCTGTGGCACCCACTGGCTTGAAGTGGTTGTCATTATAAACATGGTTTACCGTTTGCTTCAATGGCTCTCAGCACCCTCACTATAAAAATAGTTCCAGTGCCCCTGGTCTCCACTCTCCTTCCCCCTGGAACAACCAGCACTTCCTTTGCCTCAGGATGAGGCTTTAAAGGGCCATGCTCTCTTAAACCAAGGGGGGGTTTTATGTACATAAGTTTAATCTAGAAAGCTACATGGAAATGCTGCTTTGTTTTATTTCCTGTAACAGTTCAATATCTTTAAAGGTGAAAAAAGCATTTGTGCTCACTCTTTTCTGTTTACTACTCTGAGGACGTGTACACATCAGCACTTACTTCAGTATAAATTAAGTGGCTCCGGGGTGTGGAAAAGCCACCCCCTAGAGCGATGTAACGTACACCAATCTAAGCACCTTTGTGGACAGTGGTGTCAGGAGGAGAAGCTTTCCTGCGGACATAGCTACTGCCGCTTGGGGAGGTGGAGTAATTATGCTGATGGGAGAGATCTTCCCCCATTGGCATAGAGCATCTGCACTAGTAGTGCTACAGTGGTGCAGCTACATCAGTACAGCTGCACCACTGTAGCGATTCTAGTGTACACTAGCCCTGAGTCTTGACACTTTTGGGATATAGTGGGGAATGCAAATTGATTGCTTAATTATTTGCTCCAAAATCTTTCTGGGTACTGAAATTAAGCTGACTGGTCTGTAATTCCCTCGGTTGTCCTTATTCCCCTTTTTATAGATTGACGCTATATTTATGTGTGTGTGTGTGTGTGTGTGTGTGTATGTGTGTGTATATATATATATATATATATATATATATATATATATACACACACATACACACACACACACACACACACATATAAATATAGCGTCAATCTATAAAAAGGAGAATAAGGACAACTAATATATATGGAAAAATCATGGAGCAGGTCCTCAAGGAATCCATTTTGAAGCACTGAACAGTCAGCATGGATTCACCAAGGGCAAGTCATGTCTGACTAACTTAATTGCCTTCTATGATGAGATAACTGGCTCTATGGATGAGGGAAAAGCAGTGGACGTGTTATTCCTTGACTTTAGTAAACCTTTTGATACGGTCTCCCACAGTATTCTTGCCAGCAAGTTAAAGAAGTATGGGCTGGATGAATGGTGGATAGAAATCTGGCTAGATTGTTGGGCTCAACGGGTAGTGATCAATGGCTCCATGTCTAGTTGGCAGCCGATATCAAGCGGAGTGCCCCAACGGTTGTCCTGGGGCTGGTTTTGTTCAATATCTTCATTAATGATCTGGAGGATGGCGTGGATTGCACCCTCAGAAAGTTTGCAGACGACACTAAACTGGGAGGAGTCGTAGATACGCTGGAGGGTAGGGATAGGATACAGAGAGACCTAGACAAATTAGAGGATTGGGCCAAAAGAAATCTGATGAGGTTCAACAAGGACAAGTGCAGAGTCCTGCACTTAGGACGGAAGAATCCCATGCACTGCTACAGACTAGGGACCAAGCGACTAGACAGCAGTTCTGCAGAAAAGGACCTAGGGGATACAGTGGACGAGAAACTGGATCGGAGTCAACAGTGTGCCCTTGTTGCCAAGAAGGCTAATGGCATTTTGGGCTGTATAAGTAGGAGCATTGCCAGCAGATCGAGGGACGTGATCATTCCCCTCTATTTGGCATTGGTGAGGCCTCATCTGGAGTACTGTGTCCAGTTTTGGGCCCCACACTACACGAAGGATGTGGAAAAGAGTCCAGCAGAAGGCAACAAAAATGATTAGGGGGCTGGAAGACATGACTTATGAGGAGAACTGGGAACTGAGTTGAGGGAACTGGGATTATTTAGTCTGCAGAAGAGAAGAATGAGGAGGGATTTGATAGCTGCTTTCAACTACCTGAAAGGGGGTTCCAAAGATGATGGATCTTGACTGTTTTCAGAGATACCAGATGACAGAACAAGGGGTAATGGTCTCGAGTTGCAGTGCGGGAGGTTTAGGTTGGATATTAGGAAAAACTTTTTCACTAGGAGGGTGGTAAAGCACTGGAATGGGTTACCTATAGAGGTGGTGTTATCTCCATCCTTAGAGGTTTTTAAGGCCCGCTTGACAAAGCTCTGGCTGGGATGATTTTGTTGGGGTTGGTCCTGCTTTGAGCAGGGGGTTGGACTAGATGACCTCCTGTAGTCTCTTCCAACCACAATCTTCTATGATTTGCCCTTTCCCAGAACTCTGGAATCTCACCCATTTTCCATGATTTTTTGAAGATAATCGGTAATAGCTCAGATATCTCCTCCTTAGGCCCTTAATTCCTTATTTAAGCACCTAAACATGGTGCAGGAGCAGTGGCGTAGCCAGGTTTAGAGCACAGGGGGAGCAGCGGTGCTATAAAAAGGCGCCGCTCCCCCTGTACTCACCCCGGCGGCGCTTTAAAGGGCCCCGGGCTCCAGCCGCTGCGGAGCCCCCGGGCCTTTTAAATCCCCGCCCGAGCCCGGCTCCGGCAGCGGGGCTGGGCACTTTAAAAGGCCCGTGGCTCCCGCAGCGGCAGGAGCCGCGGGCCTTTTAAAGCGCGCCCCCCCAGCCCGGGTCCGGCAGCAGGGCTGGGGGGGCTCTTTAAAGGGCCCGTGTCTCCCACAGCGGCGGGAGCCACCGGCCTTTTAAAGCGCCCCCGAGTCGGCTCCAGCAGCGGGGCTCGGGCGGCACCTTAGCGCAGCTTCTCTTCACAGGGGGAGCAGCCGCTCCCCCTGCTCCCCCCTGGCTACGCTTCTGTTCAGGAGATTAGGGTTGTTCATCTTAGAAAAGAGACAATTAAAGGGTGATATGAAAGATATCTATAAAATCATGAATAATGTGGACAAAAAATGTTATTTACCCTTTTCCACAATACAAAGACCAGGGGTCACTTGATTAAATTAATAGGCAGCAGGTTTAATACAAACAAAAGGAAGTGCGTTTTCAGACACACAACTGCCCTGTGGAACTCATTTAAATGGGATGTTTTGATGGCGAAAAATCTAACTGGGTTCAAAGAAGAACTAGATACATTCATGGAGAATAGGTCCATCAATGACTATTAGCCAAGATGGTCAGGGATTTAACCCTATGCTCAGGGTGACCTTAAACCTTTGACAGACAGAAACCAGGAGGGAAAGACGGGTGTATCTCTTCAAAATTGCCCTGTTCTGTACACTCCCTCTGAAGCTCTGGTACTGGCCACTGTCAGAGAAAGGATTCTGGACCAGAAGGGCGATTGGTCTGACCCAGCATGTCAGTTCTTATGTTCTTAATTATATAATACAATCTAGAATGTCTTTTACAACTTACAAACAGAGAATATTCAGACTTGCCTTAATTTGAGTATGAATCAATCTACAAAACAAGCCATGTTTGAGGAAAATCAGTTTGAAAGATTTAAAGTTGTGAACATTTAAAAATGTTCACAGTTTTAGACAGTCTAAGTTTGAGATCAACAAGAAGTAAAATCTTTATTGTTTGTAGTACCAGTATTTTGGTGACTGCTTAATCTTGAAAACAAATTCTAAATGATTAACTATCTTACCATGTTTCATGGACAATTTCTTTCCTTGGAATAATTTATTGTCCAGATATGTGTCCGGGTCATATCTTTTGAACTGTACAATAAAGGTTAGATCAAACAGAAAGCTGAACCATATTTTCTTAGAATATCTGTTGGAAAGAGTGTCACAATTTTCCATTAAAAAGTTGTCTGGTTATCTCTAAAAAGAGTTCCAACTGTCTGAAGTTAGGATGAGAGTTATAAATGTGGCAGTCCTAATTAAAAATAGTCTAATTAAAAATAGTCTGTCTTTTAGATAATGTGAATATTGACTGACAGATAGAACCGTGGCTTCATGTAAAGGAATAGTGTCTCTGAAGCTCTGCTAGCACGTACTGAAAGCATCTGTCTGTAACAATAATAGTGCTTTTATGTATGGTAATAATGAAAACTTAAATGTACGGTACTGTAGTGACAGAATATGTTCCTTCTATTCCCTCGTTTTTGTCGAGTGAAAATGAGTCATATTTCCAGGTATCTTAGAATAACTTGCTGAAAAATCTTCATTACATGGGATGCATTATCCCACTGCAAGATACAACAGTACTGTATACTTCTGCACATTAATTATAAATAAATGAAGAACAAAAGAAGAAATAACTGCTTGATTTTGCTCCAGTGTAGATAGTAAAGCACTGCCAAGAACAAAATTACAGCACATTTACCAGTAAGATTCTTTTTGGGGAGCTACATGGAACTACCTGAGCTCCTTTGATCACTAGAATTGAAGCAAACCCTAAGGCCACTTTTTACCTTGAATCGTGGGATTTCTCATAGTGAGTTCAAGATGCTAAATTGCCTTGCAGAGCAAGGAATCTTGAGAAACGCACATAGAAACTGGAGGCTGGGCAGACAAACCATGCAGTAACCAAACAAAAAATAAAACGCTGCAGATCCAGAAATGGTTAGATAGGTGCAGGAAGAACATTGCTGAATAACACCTTAGTGTGCATCAGCACTAATAATAATATGCCTCCCATTTAATAGAGCATCCTGGAGACCTTAAAATGTTTAAACAGCCAAGTCAGTAGTGCTCCATAATCCATTTTGGATGAGACGCTATCTGTACAATATATAAAATCTGCTTTTCAGTCTGTGCAGTGCAAAACTACTGGAGCAAGAGCTGAGGATCTGGTTTCCTACCTTTTTCATGTGGTTCTCAGTCAGGGGCACAGGTGACCAAGTGATCACATCACTATTTATTTGGGTTAAGTGGAGTGTCCCTTCCTTTCCTCCCATCCTCTCTGTGTAAGGACAGTAGCTTGGGCGAAAACACCAGGGACTCATAATTCTGTCTTGTGGGGGAAAGACAGACAAAATATTGGATATAAAGCCACAGGCATAGAAGAGAGGCCAGCATTGGATTTTTTTTTTTTTAAATGAGGGATGAATTTTGAATAATTCATTAATTTTGCAAACAGGATGACTTGGATCTTGAGTACTGGGCAGATGGAGAGGGCATCATATTTTGGAGCGAGCAAATAAAGCAGTGGCTATTTTGAAACGAAGTTCAACTGTCGGTGACTTTGCGATACTCAAAGGTCCTTGATTAGTCAGCCCCCAGTCAGAGTAGCATTTCAGTGCTGAAAGTCTGAAGGTGAAACTAAAGCTGCAGAAAGATCTGAACTCTGTTGAAATAATATGCAGACTTGCTGTCTTTGCACCCAGTCGGCTCAGGATGAAAAGGCAAAGCTGATAGCTATGGGTAGGTATACATCTCCAGAGGGAGAGTCAGTTGTTTTGAGACCATGTCAAAGAAAAAAAGTCTTTGTGAACCCAGGACAAAGATACTTTTATAAAAGCAGTTATTTTCCTTTGAGATTCCTTCACTGACTTCAATTAAACTTTTCCTAGGCTCACAAATTTGGAGAGCTTTTTAAACCAAAAGAAGTTCTATGCCTGTTTTTCCCAAGATCTTGTAAATTCTGCCTAGGTGAAGACATTGTTAAAAGGAGACTGTAGTACAACTCATGCTCTGAGTTTTAAATTTTGTTTCCATGTTTTGGAAGATTTTTTTTCTTGCCTTATGTTTGTGTTAAGATCTCCTATGGGTCTTTCTTGATTCTCTAAATATTGTGCATTATTTAGTAATGTTATTAATTTTAGACTAGCTGAGTCACAGAATCTGTTATTTAACATCTGTACTACAGTAGAATCAGGATTGTTCTAGGCACCATATTAAGATATGGTCTTTGTCTGGGTGTGATCTTACACTCTAAGATGAGAATTAAAATATGAAGTGGGAATATATTCAATTTGTATGTATTGTGTTTTGTTTGAATGTAAACAAAATAGATAAAGCAAGTGTTGACCACCCTTATTTGCCCTTCAACCAAGCCATTGTTACTTTGCTGATTCCTGACATAGGTTGTGGCTGTGTCAGTCGTGAGGAGGGATATAATGAAGGAGGGTAGTAGTTTTATGGATTAGCTAGTGAGCTGGGTTGCATAGTAACACCCCAACTAAGGTTCTACAGGTATAGGTTTAATCCCTTATCTAAAGAAGCGTATCTGCTGAAGCTGCTAGTATTACAGTAGAATGGAACTATCAGAAAACGTAGACATCTCTAATTGTCTAATAAGGATTAGTGGAACAGCATGCTTTCCTTTCAGGAATGAGAAATAAAAACACCTCCTTGTCCTAAAGATTATAAACCAGAACAGGATGTTCAGAGTTATTTGGATGAGAATTATGTATTAGTTACTCCTGTTCTCTGGACTACTAGGTCTAAAACTAACAAAGCTAATATTCTCCAAGCTTTGAGTTTGGATTTCGGTTAGCACAAGCCTTAACTCTTTTATGTTGGACTATAGCTGAGAAATGCCTTTTGCATTGGGTACTTTGGGCAGAGAAGCAGGATACCTGTTTTATCATATATACGGTCACTTCCCAGTGCCTGGACTCCACCCTATCATGCAAAATCCTTTATTTAACCATAATGACTCTAGTCGGCCTGTCACTGTGAGTCTGAGGGCAAAACACCTAGATACAGCATTATGATTTCAATTCACACGTATGAATTACAATTTTGACAGAATGCATCCAAAGGAACATTTTCATATTCCCACAAATAACAGAAATAATTCCATAAATAACAGTGGATTGAAATTGCTGCTTTTATTCATTCTTTTTTGCAGTATTTTACAGCTGTAATATTTGCCTAGCTGAAACATATATTGTGAGGTTTCACTCATTAATGCTGGTAAATCACATGCAGAGCCTCGAATCAGAGGAGCTATATCAGTACAAAGTATTATTAATTAGTGTGCTTAATATACACAGATTGTGAATAATGCCTGCAAACCCACTGCCGGAGTTGCTAATAGCCATTGGAAGCTGGAAAGGGTTCATAAGGTTGCAGAATGTCACTTAAATAGCTTTCTTTTAAATGTTGGTCTTGCCAGATTTTCTTCACTGATATTTTTACATGTACTTTTTGTGTTTGCTTGATTACTTTTTAAATTATGAAATGTTGATAACACTTCATCTTATGTATTTTATCGAAAGCAGAAAGGCATATGAAACTAATTACAGCCGCTGACAATTGGCTTATTAGTGTATTATTTCTAGAGTGCTAGCACCCAAAAGCCCCAGTGAGGATTAGTGCCCCATTTTACAAGGAGCTATTCAAACTTATAGGAAGAAATGGCCCCTGCCTTAGACAGCTTACAAATAAAGGGAAGAAACTAAATGTATACTTTCTAACAGTCAAAGTTGTTTTGCTTTTCAAATACAAAACAAACATTACAAGGAAGTAAATCTAGAAATAAACTATAGAACAAGTGATAGCCAGCTAAGAATTTCAGCTGAGATATTTTTAAGCTACTTTGGCTATCAAGGCTAGTACTGACAATTACAGTGTGTGTTTGTGGGGAAATACTCTTAATTCATGGGTGTGAGGCTTTATATTCCCTTGAAAAGTCACCTCCTTAGATGCTGAAGCCTAAAGTTGAAATCATGTGTTGGGGGATTCATTACATTTTTTTATTTCGTCTTTAAGCCTGGCAATTAGACTACTATAAATGATATTTCAAAGGCACTCTTTACGTGGACAATTAAAAATGCATTGCAAATGAGAGCACAGTTTAAAAGTCAGTTCAGATAAATATGTCTTAAGTGCATTTCAATTCTAGTAATGGTCTCTGAGGACCAAATTGTTTGATGCCTCACAGTACACCCAAATCCATCTGCACCAAAGTCTGTTTTTGCATGCAAATTGGATAACTGCACATGAAAGTGGATACTTAGGTGTCTTTATTTACACATGCAGTTTCCTGATTTTCCCTCTTTGATGTGTGTTGTATATGCACCAATAGATGCATCTATTATTATCTATCATTTGTATTACTGTAGTACCTAGAAACCCTAACTATGGGCCTTTATGAATGAAAGTCCAGTCAAAATTTGTACTAGGGAACCTAATCCTTTTAAGACAAGAATTCCAGAATTTGGAAAGAATGCAAAAAGAGTGTTCTCAAAATGACAGTTCTATCTTCTGGAATGATACAGAAGCTCTTAGGAATAGAGCAGAGTCTATGGGCTTGTCTACACAGTGTTGCAATGTGTGCTATAAGGTTGTGATTTCTAAAGTACACTAATATGTTGCACACTAATTGATCCATGTGGATTCTTCACGTGTGCACCAAAGGTTGCTATGTGAAAGTGCACTAGGGAACTTTTAGTGCACACCTGCAGGGTCAGTGTGGACCAATTCGTGTGCAACACATTAGTGTACTTTAGAAATCACACCCACATAGTGCGCATTGCAGCACTCTGTAGACAAGCCCTATGTAGTGTAACCATAGTGTGATAGACAAGTCATAAAGTGAAAAAGATCAAGACAGTAAGAAAAACAATATCATGCTCATAGGAAAGGAAAATTACCTCATATACCACATATTTCTAGTGGGTCTGAGAAGTTTAAAAATTTGTGATTTGAATATTATTGGCGGGGTGGCATTCATATCTGAACCTCTAGAACCTCTTGTTTGCAGAGTTAAAGAAGACCGTCTTATCAAGCAATTATGGAGCTATGCGAAACTGAATAGCATGTTAAATTTTCTGCAATCTCTTCAGTTCAAGAGGTAAAAGCTGATCAGACCCTACTGGAGTGCCTTATGCTTTAAGAAGAAACATGAAAACTTGCTGCCTAATTGCTCAATGGGTCCATGCATGTAGAGCTTACAGTAAGATCCTTCCCACCAGTGACTCACTTACAAAGGGCATATAAATTGATAGCTACAGGAGGCTTTCTATTAGCTCAAGTATAAGAGACCTGTGTTTGCTGGTGCAAGTTTGAGTTCTATTCCCTGTGCTCATTAACTAGCAAATGCAGTGACTGTTTCTGAACTGTACTAAATTTGGCCATGAATTCATTACATGGAAAGAAGCAATGTATTACAGAAGTATATAAAGCTGATAACTGTCAGGGGCACATGCTGGGAGTGCGATAGGAGCGATACTTGGATACTATCTGATTTGCTGTATACCTACCAAGAGTGGAAGTTGTTCATTGTGGTTTTTTTATTGACCTCAGCAATACAAATTGTATGCTAAGTATTCTGCTACTATTTGTTAACCAATAGAACAACCTTTGTTCTATTGGTTAACAAATATAATTTTTTCTTCATTAATGTAATTGAAAGGTGAATCCAGCATACAGGGTACTGTGGCACTTCTTCCTCGGTGTTTTTCAGTCCTTTAGTTCTATATTTGTTTTCTCCGTTTTCTTTTAGTGTGTACTACCTTGAGGTGCAGAAGAAAGGGGCTGTCTAAAGTTAGTTATACCCCGATATAACACGATCCGATATAACATTAATTCTGATATAACGCGGTAAAGCAGCGCTCTGGGAGGCGGGGCTGCATGCTCTGGTGGATCAGCACAAGTTCGATATAACACGGTTTCACCTATAATGCGGTAAGATTTTTTGGCTCCCGAGGACAGCGTTATATCGAGGTAGAGGTGTATTTTATGTACCCATGGCCAAATCCTCAGATGCTGTAAATTGTCATCGTTTCACTGGCTTAAATGAAGGTATGCCACCTTACAGTAGTTAAGGATCTGTCCCACAGAATGCACACCCCTGTATGAGAATGTTTTTGTATATTTCAAAGGATTTCACAATCCCTGAAAACTTTTTGCACAAAAAAAAAAGGACAATTTTTAGCTCTCTCACTCGCCTTAAAAGGTGAAGGGGAGGTTGTAATGCTGGCAGATAATGGGCCAGCTCATGCCAAGGCCCCAGACCTCACTAAACACTTATAAATGCATAGCTGGAAGCCAGTCTTGCTTACCTGTGTGTTAGCACCATCAAAATAGATATTAGATGTTAAGCTGATTAGCATGAATTTGGTGTTTAGACTTTCTAAAATGCTTGCAGGATGCTGCATGTATTGCTCTCACATAAAATCTCTGTAACCCATGGTATAAAGTTATATTGAGTGTTTTCTTCATACACCTCTAATTGTGTAACTCAACAAACAGGAAAAGAAGCATTGAGTAAGGTAAGGTGTTACAAAAGGTTCTTACAAAACTGGATGACTGGGCAACAACATGGAAGACGAAATTCAGTTGCTGATAAGTGCAAAGTAACACATATTGGAAAATATAATTCCAACTATACATACAAAATGATGGGGGCTAATTTAGCTGTTACTGCTCAAGAAAGATCTTGGAGTCATTATGGATAGTTCTCTGAAAACATCTGCTCAATGTGCACTGGCAGTGAAAAAAGCTAACCGAATGTTAGCAACCATTAGGGAAGGGATAGATAAGACAAAAAATATCATAATGCCACTATATAAATCCATGGTATGCCCACACCTGGTGCTGCTCTGGTTACCCTACCTCAAAAATATATATATTAGAATTGGAAAAGATACAGAGAAGGGCAACGAAAATGATTAAGGGTATGGAACAGCTTCCGTATGAGGAGAAATTAAGAAGACTTGGGCTTTTCATGTTGGAAAAGAGACAACTAAGAGGGGATATGCTAGAGGTCTATAAAATCATGACTGGTGTGTAGAAAGTGATTAAGGAAGTGGTATTTACTCCTTCACATAACACAAGAACCAGGAGTCAACCAATGAAATGAATAGGCAGCAGGTTTTAAACAAACAAAAGTAAGTACTTCTTCACACAACACAACTTATAGAACTCGTTGCCAGGGGATGTTGTGAAAGCAAAAACTATATCAGGGTTCAAAATTTAGCATGAATAAATCTAACTTTTCTTTAAATATTATTTCTCATTTCTTAGTTTCCCTTTCCCCCGCTTCTTCTTCCTCTCCCCCCCTCCCCGCCGCTCTCTCTGGTATTTTCTCTCCTTGCTTCCCTCCCACCCCTTTCCTTGACATGGACATATCTGAGAAAAGAAGTGTTAGTAAATATAACTAGAATATAAACCTCTCCTGGGGTTTTCACAAGATCCTAAAAGCCTTAAGTACACAAATCCCACTGGGATTCAATAGGGCTTGGGCACTTAACTGTCCTTTGAAAATCCCAGCCTCAGTTAATGGGAATTTCAAGTTTTGACATGTCCAAATTAAAATGCATATAATTTTTTTACATCAGTTGGTGTCTCCATAACTAATGTAATGTAAAAGAGAGACTTTTAAAGCTCTGCTTAATGAGCAACATCAATGATGTTTTCTTAATACACGTAATTAAAATTGATATTAGCCAAGATGGTCAGGGATGCACCTCCCCATGCTCTGGGTGTCCCTAGCCTCTGATTGCCAGAAACTGGGAGTGGACAAAAGGACGGATTACTCGATGATTGCATTTTCTATTCATTTCCTCTGAAGCACCTGGCATCGGAAGACAGGATACTGGACTAGATGGACCATTGGTCTGATTCACTATGGACATTCTCATATTCTTAAGGGTTTTTTCCATTTAAAAAGCTTGTGTACATGTCTTTATGATTCTGTATGTTTGTGTAATGGCTGAGAAATTAAAGCTGGAGACCCCTTGTTCAGGAGAGAGCTTGATGAAAAGGTAATTTTTGGATATTTGAATGTGAATGATGTAATTTGGATTTCAAAACAGGAGCAGACTGGTTTTCTAATGGTAGTTTGGGGCAAGTTGTGCTGCATTGTTTTTAAAAAAAATTTGAGCACTGACTCACTAGCCTAGAAGGGAAACTAGGTTCAAAGGGGGCAGGTGACAAAAGCAGACTGTAGCAGAGGGCTGGATGTTGGGGAGGGACACAGAAATTTACAGTAGGGCCATAGGAACAACAAGAGGGAAACCTGCTCAGTGTCTTATATGTCTATACATGGATGCAGGGAGTATGGGGAATAAATATGAAGAACTGCAAGTATTAGTCCATAAGCAAATTATGACCTAATTGGCATCGCAGAGACTTGGTGGAATAAGCGTCATGACTGAAATATTGGTATAGAGGGCTATAACTTGTTCAGGAAGGACAGGCAGGATAAAAAGAGAGGAGGTGTTGCATTATATATCAAGAATATGCACACTATATTCAGAGGCCCAGAAGGAAGTCAGAAGCAGACCAGTTGAAAGTCTCAGAGTAATAATAAAAGGCGTAAAAAAAAATAAAAAAATAGGGGCAACATCCTGGTATGGGTGTACTATAGACTGCCAAATCAGGAAGATGAAGTGGATGAGGCATTTCTAGAACAAATAATAGAAATATCCAAAACACAAGACCAGGTAGTAATGGGAGTCTTTAATCAGACATCTGTTAGAAAAGTAATATGGCAAAACTCAAAATTTCTAATAAGTTCTTGGAATTTTTGGGGGACAACTTTTGTTTCAAAAAGTAGAGAAAGTAACCAGTGGGACAGCCATTTTACACTTAATTCTGACCAATGGGGAAGAATTGGTTGTGAATTTGAAGGCAATTTGTGTGATAATTTTCATGATTCTAAGGAAAGGAAGGAGTGAGAGAAGCAGAATAAAGACAATGGGTAATCAACTCAGAGAACTAGTAAGTGTTGTCCTATGAGAAGAAAATCTAAGAGAAAAAGGTGTTCAGGAAAGCTGGCAGTTTTTCAAAGAGATCATATTAATAGCAAAACTGCAAACTATCCCAATGAGAAGGAAAGATAGGAAGAATAGAAGGAAGTCAATATGGTTCCATCAGGAGCTAATTAATTAACTGGGTGCCACACTTTAAGAAATATGTGGATAAACTGGAGAAAGTCCAGAGAAAGAAACAAAAAAGATAAACATTTAGGAAACCTGACCTATGGAAAAAGGTTAAAAATATTAGGCATGTTTAGACTTGAGAAAAGAAGACTGGAAGTGGGGGGGATCTGATGATAGTCTTCAAATATGTTAAGGGCTATTATAAAGAAGATTGTGATAAAATTGTTCTCGATGTCCATTGAAGGTAAGACAATAAAGAATGGGTTTAATATGCAGCAAGGGAGACTTAGGTTAGATATTGGGGGGGGGAAAAAGCTTTCTAATTAAAAGGGTAGTTTAGCACTGGAATAGGCTTTCGAGGGAGATTGTGGAAATCCCTTCACTGGAGGTTTTTAAGAACAAGTTAGGCAAACACCTATCAGGGATTGTGACAGAGCTCTGTTGGTCCACCGGCCCGCTAGGGGCGGTAGGGAGCCCCTGTCTCCATAGGTGCCGACTCCGTGGGTGCTCTGGGGCTGGAGCACCCACGGGGAAAAATTTGTGGGTGCTCAGCACCCACCGGCAGCTCCCTGCCAACCCCGGGGCCCGCGCCCAGCTCCCCGCCAGCCCCGGGACCCACGGCAAGCTCACCTCAGCACCGAGTGACATTGCGGGGCCCCGCCCCCGATGCTGGGTGATATTGCGTCGGTGTCAGGGCCCCGCAACGTCACCCGGTGTCGGGGGCGGGGCCCGGCGTCAGGGGCAGAGCCCCGCAACATCACCCAGCATCGGGGCCCCGGTGTCAGCCCCCACCAGCACCACCGGAAGTTGGCGCCTGTGCCTGTCTTACGTACAGGTCTGGGTCACACCCTCTGGTAGTGGGGAATTAGCATAAGGAGGGGTGTGGGCCTGAGTCCATGATGCGCCCCTCAGGCAGGGGAGCGCTGGCAAGAGGCTGGGGCGCTCCCCTCAGGCAGGGGAGCGCTGGCAAGAGGCTGCGTTGCTGTCGGGGTTTGCCTACCCGAGGCGGGTTGGCCAGGGTAGGGGAACGCAGGCCCACTCACCTTCTCTGCATCCCAGCCCAGGGCCCTGTCAGTGGTGGGGGGAGAGGGCCCCGCCACTGGGTCAGCAGGGATCCGTCCACAACACACTGACCCCCTAGACTCCCCACACTCCAGTTCTGCCCTGAGCTACTTCCTACCCAAACCCTTGGTTGGGTTCCTCCAGCTCTCCGGGATACTCGGCCGTTGGCAGGTGCAGCTCACCCTCAGCATCAGGCTCTCCCCAACTCAGGTTACTGCCAGGCTCCTCCCATTCCTCGGGGTATTCCGCTGCTGGCAGCTCTGGTAACCCCGGTCCTTCCTCCAGGGCCAGCTCCGCCTGGTCCAGGGCTTCCCCCGGCTTGGCAGTAGGGTCTGAAGGGAGCAGCCAGCAGTCTATGTTTGCCTCCCTTCCTGGTGCTGCCCTGACTGGGCTAAGGGCCCCGCCCTTTATACTTCCTGTCGCACCCTCCCCTTCCGGGGAGTGGAGCTGGCTTGACCTGGCCCCGCCCACTCCAGCTGAGAGAGTGGTTCGTTACCCTCTGGCTCAGAGAGAAGCCACCCTGGCCCCCTACAGGGATGCTCTAGGTTTACTTGGTCCCATCCCTGCACAGGAGGCTGGACTTGGTGACTTTTTGAGGTCCCTTCCAGCCATCAATTTCTATGAGTCTATCAATTTTAATTAAATGTCTTAAGAAGTCATTGATGGTGTTCATTAAGCAGAGCTTCTGAAGATGCATCTCTGTGTGTGTGTCTATATTACATTAATTCTGGAGACACCAACTGATGTAAAAATATGTATTTTAATTTGGACATGTCAAGACTTGGAATTCCTGTTAACTGAGGCTAGGCTTTTCAAAGGACAGTTAAGTGTCCAACTCCTATTAAAACTCAATAGGATTTGTGAACTTAAGTCGTTCAGGATCTTGTGAAAAACCCAGGGTGGGTTTTCTAAAAAAAAGATTATATTCTAGTTATATACACTAACTTTTTTTCTCAGATATGTCAACATCAAGGAAAAGTGTGGGAGAGAAGCAAGAAGAGAAAATGCCTGAGAGTGGGGGGAAAATAGGAAGAAAAAAATAGAGGAAACTATTAAATGGGAAATAACATTTAAAGAAAAGATATATTTATTCATGGTAAATTTGTATTGTACTTTATTTAAAAAATTGCATAGGAAAATGTTAATGTTCAATGGTTCTTCACTAGAAGTGACTGTATATGCAACCTTAACTCTACTCCTGTGTGTGTGTGACTGCGCATATGCATTCTGGAAGTCTTTATTACATGATCACACACTAGTTCCCTAATTGTACAGTGAAACATACAGTGGGTAACCTCAAAAGAGTGGCCATCTTGAATTTTGTACCCATTACAGAGATACTGAATAAATACTGGAAACCGTAGAACCTTTCAATAGGTAGAATTCTTAAAATGTGCTCAATGTAACATCATACACATCTTTCAGTGCATGATGCTTAAAAGTTATGCACAAGGTACAACATTTCCCTTGAGATTTTCTTTTTAAGTGGCTCTCCTGGCACCCAAGCTCCTTGGGATAAATAAAAGAAGATCCTGCACCTGTGTAGCATGCAATTTTAAAAAGTTAATAGGTCAGTCAAATAAAAGTCATTTTCACCAAAACACTCAAAGGTTCTATTCAGCAAAATCTATTTTGATGTCTACGTTTTAACATCCTACCCTCCATGCTGTTCGACCCTAGAGATGTTCAAAAACTATTGCAAGTATTACTTTTTTAAACCTGGAGGGCTATACATTTTTCACTCTTCCACTGAATAGCTGAATCATTTTGGATCAAACTTTCTGAAACAAAATACCTTTTGGAAGAGTGTTACCTAGGGTTTTCAGAACCCAAAGCAGTGGTAACTTAACTGTTTCACTCCAGGTGGTGTCAGGAATTAATCAATGGGAACACATTGCTCCACCTGATGAAAGACTAATACAAATAAGCATGCCCTTATCTAAAACTACAATTTATTAGATTTAAGCACACATAGACATAAGCAATAGGTTTAAAACATCCCAAATAATTACCTAGAATCTGAGATGGTATTGAGTAATCACCAGCAAATCAGCGATGGCTGGTTGCTTCACCTACAGGGAGGATGGTGTCAAGAAAACGTTTCTCAGGATAGCTTCAGAGAACTGTCCTCAAGTACACTCTATTGTCTAGTCTTTTGATAACTAACTTGTACAAAAGACACAGCTCACAGCAACCTGTACTGTGTCATCACCTCTCCTAACTTCAAGACACTACTGATCAGCCATGCATCTGAAGAAGTTGGTTTTTTACCCACAAAAGCTTATACCCAAATAAATCTGTTAGTCTTTAAGGTGCCACTGAACTCCTTGTTGTACTTATTAGCAAACATTCCTAACAATCTTAGCCATAATAAGATTCTGTATCAAAGGCTCCCAAACTCAAGATCTCCATCCCCTTATTTTCTTTCAGTCTCAATTTGTTGACTCTTTTCTCCCCTCCTCCCAGTCTAATTAGCAGAAACTGCAGGCCTGCAGCTAATTTTACCCCGCCTCCAGAAGCTGTGAATGTTCAAATTGACCCTTCACTAGTTAGTGTTCTATTTTATTCATTCATGGTGGCTGAATGCACACAATATGGTTACAATTAGCTTGATCAAAATCTGGGGTACACACACACATGTCAACTCCAAGGCAACAAGAGAACTTCTTTTAGGGGGGAAGCATAGCTCAGTGGTTTGAGCACTGGCCTGCTAAACCCAGGGTTGTGAGTTCAATCCTTGAGGGGCCATTTAGGGATCTGGGGCAAAAATCTGTCAGGGGATAGTACTTGGTCCTGCTAGTGAAGGCAGGTGACTGGACTCGATGACCTTTCAAGGTTCTTCCAGTTCTAGGAGATTGGCATATCTCCATTTAAAAAACAAAACAAAACACCTGCAAGTGAAAAATTCTGTGAATTCCTGAAAACAAGGGGTTGGAATGAAGATGGTTACCCAATCTTAACAATAGCTGTAACTCTGGCTTCTGTTTGAATTTTTCTTAAAAATATGCCACAGTGTTGTTACATTCTGGAGAGAAAAAAGGAGAGGATGTCAGAATGTCATTGCTAATGATTGGTCTGGGGTACGATTTTTGATATCTGTTAGACATTTAACTGAGTAACATGGCAAGTATTAAAAAATCTAACATTTTGGCAAAAAATGTCTGTATAGGCCATAATTACAAATCTTACACTGCTCAGAGAAAAAGCAAATATATTCAAACTCATATAACAAAAATCACATGTTTCATCACAACAGCCTTAGCTTTGCTCCCCTCTCTGGTCCTGCATTTAGCACAGACCTGAAAATCTGGCCCTCAAAATGTAAAACTAGTGGAGCAGTTTTTGTTTTGGGACAATAACTTCCAGGGCCTGTGTTATGCAGGAAGTCACAATGGTCCTTTCTAGCCATACAATTTATGGATGGAGTTACTTCAAATTTAGGCCATAATCCCAAAGTCCTTGAAATCAGTGGAAAGACTCCTATTAAGTGACTTCAATGAGCTTTGAATTTGGAGCTTAGCGTGGTATAAATGAGAGCAGAATTAGGCTCTGTACATCTAATAATTATCTGTAGAGCATTATTTGATGTACAGTCATCCTTTTCATGGACTCTTCTGGAATTAGGTACCATTCGATTTTTAAATTCCTTTTGAACAATTTTCCATTTTATTCACTATTGAATTTCTCTTCTGAGGTTTTAATTTTGGCATTTCTGGGAGGACCTGGAAATGGGCCACATGGACATCCTGGAAATATCAAAATAGAGCCACTTCTCAATTCTTCAGGGAAAATGCATTTAAAGGGATACTTTGTCAAATGTTTATGTACTGTTATTGCAGGCAGCCAGAATCCATTAAATGAAATATGTCTGAGATTTTTTTTTTTAATTTGTTTTATATATTTGAAAAATACTTTGGGGATAGTCACTTTCATTATTTCCCCTGTAAATTTCACACATTGCTGGGGTAGGTCTTTCACACAAACAGAGAGAAACAGTCTAAAAAATATATACTCCTAAGAGGAAAACATGACTATAAAATCACAAAGATTCATAGGAGACTCCAGGGCAGTTTTAGTCCCTGCATTTACTTTGAATTAATTTTTTTGAAGCTGACTAGATTTCTGGTGCCTGGTGTCTCTTTAACCTCTCTTTCTAAAGAATAAATCTCATCCAAGGAGCTACAAGTGTCTAGACATGGTCTTGCTTGAAATTATATATATGAGTATCATTTCTCCAAGTCCTAAAATGTTTTCTGTGTTCCCAACTGAATCCAAGATGCAATGTTCCCTATTGCCCTCACTTCCTCTCCCCACTCCAAAAAAAGAGCAAGTCTTCAGACAAATAAATCTAACTAAACAAGTTTTGTCCAGGAGTCAGTTTATATGGAATCTTAAGCTGCTCATGTACCCTCTTGGCTTCAATAGTATCTGCACTCTCCTATCTGACATGGGGGGTCCAGCTGGCGGATCCATGAAGTCAAAGATATTCAGATCCCAGCTGCCCTTCAACATGTGTGATGACACAGAGTATAAATGCTCTGTGTAGTTTTCCCATATCTTGCTCCTCACTCGCACAACCACACCTGTTCCACTGTACTTCTGAGCCCATGAGTGTTGGCCATGACTTGTCCCATAATGTATACCATACTTTGGTCCATGAAGAAATTTATTTTGCCTTTCCTGGCATCAAACAGTTGAAGAAACCACAGGAGATTATAAAAAAAACATGGATAAACTGAGGACTTTGTTCTGATTCTATCTAGTTATCCTTGTGTAAATAGAACTCCACGAAGGTTCTACTGGCCTAACACTAGCATGAGACTGAAATGAGACTTCAATCCAACTCTCACTGAAGCCAACAGAAAAGATATTTATTGAACTCAGTGGGAGTTGGCTCAGTCCTTTTGTCTGTTGTGTGTAATATGTTATGAAGAAATTGCTTAGTCTAAAATCTGAGTAGCTAAGGATTGCTTAACTGAATTTAAACATTTAACTCAAACAATTTTTTCTTAAAAATGGAATTTTCTGGGCAGTCTCAAGCAGTATTGTTGTTAATACTACATAATAAAGTCACTGTGATACATTTTCCACAGAAATGACTATTTTACTTATTAAAAAATTATATGGAATGTTCAATATATGGAATTGGTATGATGGAACTCGGAGAAGCAAACTGTTTTAATGTATTCTGATTCCTGAATGTCTGTGCACAACTGGAGGACAGTCAGAGCTATCCATATTTATCATTTTGTCATCACTTGAGCCTGAAGAAAGTGTTCCTATTGCTTGTGGCTGAAGAAGACTCTCCTTTGGATCAAGTGGCTTTGGATCCGAAGATGATGATCTAAAGATCTATAGGAGTGGAAATTCTTAGCTCAGGGATTCCTGGTATTATTATCCAATAGCACCTACAATCTGCTAAACCCTATCCTCATAAATGAGGAGACACATCTGATCCCTGAGAGAGCCTACAACCCAAGAAGACAATGAAATAAAGAGAATGATCATGCAAAAACTATGCACAATTTTTGTATACATTTTAAAATTTATTTTTGAAGTTGTGTCTATGATCTCACTAATGGTAATCATTGTACCAGAAACATCTGATATAAGAATGCAGGCAGATGCACATGTGATATCCTGACACTTCATTTATTGGAAAAGATGCTTCATAGCAATAAGGCTTGGAAAATGCAAACAGCTGAGCATTCTTCCAGTTTGTCTAGTTTACATACTTTCTGTTTGTAAAAACTAAGGTAAAATGTGCATTTATAACGTCAGAAACATAGTGCCGGATTCCCACGATACAGTTTGTGGATATTTTATAAAAACGTGCCTAGCAGCAATAAAAGAAGTTGAATTTAAAAGGTAATGATAATTTTTAATGCTCTTGCCTAACATCTGGTATTAAACTGTAAGAATGAAGCCAAGTAGAACAGATGGAGCTGGGATTATAGACGAAGCAGGAGAAAGGGAGGTGGGGTTTGGACAGGTATAAGGCTGTCAAGGTTGGATCTTGCTAGAGAAGGAAAAAAACATCTTAACTACTAAGGTGACTTCCCTCATTCCTTGGCCAGATCGTAGAAAGTTTGGAAGGCAACTCCTCCCCAAGGGTCCTCACATAAAGAATCCACAAAGATCCATTTTTTCCTCTCTCTTTTTAAAAAAATGTATGAGATACTAATTTGGAATTTTGTCAGATCCCTCCGGCTCCATTGCCACCAATGTGCTGACAATGAGCTTCAAGTTTTTTTCCCAGAGAGAGAGAGAGAGTTGTAAAGCAAGTGGTTCAGATTCAATCTAGGCAAAATAGAGACAATACTAGTAATCAGACAAATATTTGTAGTAGTAACATATATATATATAAAGGTACAGATGTGAAGGGTAAGCCTGGATCAGAGGAGGTATTATCAGAGGCGAGAAGGAAGCAAAGAATGAGAAGAACTTTTGCAAGACTGGGGCAATAGAGCTGAGGTAGTGGTACTAGCAGATTGTATTAAAGCTTATCAGAAGGACAGGAAGGAGGATGAATGTGATCAAATAAAATCACAGGATTGGATGACAAACTGTGTGTGTGATTCTTTGATTGCTAAGAATGTGGCTTCCATTGTTCCAGATTAAGTGTCTTTGGGTTGCTCAAATATTTGTCGAATATTCGCCCAGCTTAGCTCATTTTAGCTCTTCTCTTTCATTTATAAAAGGGGCAGGTGCCTTAGAGCTTAATCAGTATTAACAGAAGTATGACAGGCTATTTACTTGCTTGACACTTCAACTAATTCTTAGACCTGATAATATCTTTCCTCCTCATGACACAGAACACTTTTTAAATGATTGACACTAAATGTTATTATACTGTTAGTGGACTCAGAATTAATTTTAATCAAATGCTGCAGAAAGGCTTTAATTATATTTCTAGAATGTTACCTAAATGTTGTAACATATTTCAGTGACCGAACAAACTAGTAATTTAAGACTTACTGTATATGATCATTGGCACATTCTATTCTAGTTCTAGTTTTTATAACTAAGTAAAAAAATTAAGATCTCATTGCATGTGAAATTATAGTTCCTAGTAATGTTAAATAAATATATTTAAGGACTCTAGAAATCTTAATATCTTAATATATATCAAAATAAAATATATTTGAAGTGTTATGGATTAGAAAAATGACAGTTAAATAATCTTTTGATTTTATAGGGCCAGATTATTTAGTCCAGCCAAACTGTTTTCCATGCAGCACCAGAAAGCAGCGAGGGAAAAGTTGGCTTTTGGTGCCTTAGGGCTTTACCAACCCTGAGGCAGCTAGGATTGGGCCAGTTCCTGCTGTAACTTAGACCAGCCTTCATAGGACTATTCCAGCAGCTGGGGATCAACTGGATGCAGCATAATACTGACCACACCCCATGTTTTCTGGCCACATTCCTTGTGCTGGGGCTTAGCACCAGTAAAGGATTTCCACTGCCCTGCCCAGATCTGTCACATTTAAGTTTGCTTTACTCAGGTGACCAGCTTGGCTCTCTGAATCTGGCCCAAGGGGTATAGTGCCCTCCAGCCAAAAGGTCTCAAACTGCTTTCCAGACATTAATGGTGTGCCTTGCAAAAAATGCTGTGAGGTAGGCAAGTAAGACCATATCACCTCCATCTTCCATTAGCTTCTCTGGTCCCTATTAATCTTCGGATCAAATTCAAAACTGCCCTCTTGGTTTCTGAAATACTTCATTGATTCATTCCAACTTCTCAGGCCCCTCGTTTCTGGAAGTGGAACACTCTCTCTGGGCTCAGTTTCATGTACCCAGCAGCCCCTGCCAGGATGTACAATTGCAGGGCAAGTCCTGTACTGATGGAATCTTCGGAGAATTCAGCTGCTCTAACAAACCTCTATGGAGCATGTGCCACTTTGTGGTGCATAGGGGATAGAAGGATGCTCTAAATAGACAGGTGAGGATTCATCCAGCAGCTAATCCACTGCTATCTGTCCCTTCAATCAAGGGAGCATGACTGGTGCACACTGTGCTCCTGTGATCCTATGTAGCATAACAGCCCCGTGGTGGATGTTACAAGCCTGTGTAATTTAGAACAGCTCTATGGCTTTTCTAAAGTGGACTGGGGACAGGGACAGTAGAAAATTGGCCCTAGGATTATATAACTTAAAACTGTTACTTTGTGGCTCTCCTTTCAGCACTATACACAGCTTAGAATTCAGGACTATATAAAAGCCTGCTTTATAGTTTTTCTTAAGATGCTCGGAGTCAAAACTCTGGATCCAAACAACCCCTATTGTTGCAGAAGTTCACATCTGACTCTGAATGTCATTCTTAGAGCCCAAATAAAATAAACAAGGGTATCAAAACCATATCAGTTAAGGATTTCTCATCATCTGCAGTTGTTTTGTCAAAGATTGCTGCCCCGTGAAATACAGTCTTTATCTACTCCCAACTGCCTGCTTGAAATTCATCAATTTGAAAATATTAGCAGCAAACATTGTAGTTTAAACAAAAAAGAGTTGCAATACAATGCCCGATTTTTCTGTCTCCAAAGCAATTCATTTGAGGATCTTTAGGCAGTAAAATCTCTTTATAGGGAAATCTCAACAGACCCTTTCAAATGAAACTAAGGGACAGACACCATATGCCTATTCATTTTTATCTAAATAATAAGCTTTCTGGAGGGAAGTGTCTAAGCAACAGGTCTGAAAGTTAATTAGATAATTCTGTGGCAAAGCATTTGGCAAATTTTAAAAAATCCTTTTCTCTGGCATTTAGAAGGCAGAAAAAGAGCAAAGGGAATTGGTGAAATGTTGTGAAACCTTCAAAATGGCATATTAGAACACATAAAAGCCTTTTGACATTTGGAACTTTTAAGACCAATCCTCCAGAGTTACTCATTGTTGTAAGGAATATATTAACCACAATAATCCTTAAAATAAGTTACGGAAGTCAGTTGAATTGAGTTGTAGTGACTGAACTACAGTAATTAATTCAAAAGGAAATTACACTCCAGAACAGCAACAAAAAAAGGCCCAGTTTGACTAAATTACGTGCAACAAAACTGAGTTTGCATGAATATAACTTGGCTTTACATAAGTAGAATGTGGGTTTACACAGGGAGTAATACTGTAGTTGAAATCCATTCATAAAATGCCTGATGAGTTAATGGATAAGAGAACTGATGACGTGTCATTCACAGAGGATGTGGGCATACCAGAGGTAGTTCAGGTATTGTACTGCTAAACATGGGGATATTTATATGATTCAGATCCACAAATAAGCAGGATTTTTGCCTGAGCTTCACTCTGAATAATACAAACAGAACATGTTTCCCTGACCTCTTGTCCTCCCACTGCATCCTGTCTTTCATGTGTTTTTCTTTTAGACTGTACTCTTCCTGGGGCAGGAGCTGTCTTAGATGTCTGCACCATCTAGAGCACTGAATACTTAAAATATTTTTGGCAATCAAATTGCTTAGATTGTCTCATAAACCTGAGACAGTGAGAGTTGTTCACTGAGGAACAGAGGAGCAGTCAGAGAGTATTGGAAATATACAAGTTAAGACTATAAATACATTTGAGAATTAATCTGTTTTACAAACCTAGGATGACTTCATAAAATCCAATTGAGTTTTGTCTCCTTAGTACAGAAGCAATTGATTTTGCATCCAGTGCAATTCTTATGAGTGAAAATATTGCCTAGAAATCTTAATATTGCAATATTATCTCATGAAATTAATAGTTTGTGAAATTTTGGGGCCTTTCTGCTTCCATTTGGGCTGGAAATACCAAGAGAACATCACTCCTAACATGGCTAGGCATAGGCAGTGCATAACAACATAAATAAAAAATATGAGTGTGTGTGGGGGGGGAGGAGGATATTTAGTTGAACCTGCAGAAAGGTTTTGTTCAGGTTGCTTCCTATTTCATCTGAAATAAATTGCCTCTTACTAATTGTGTCAAGTTATACAGGCTCTTTGAAGTTTACATGTGGAACTCTCCTGGGCCGATGCTATGCTGGGTCAGGTTTGTCTTTAAATATGACAGGGAGGAGGAGATACTCTGACTAAGAAAGTGGCGTTAGGAAAGCAGAGTGGGATTTGAAAAGAAGCCCATCCATCTGACACTGGCTTTAGTGGCTAAGGCCAGAGTTCCTTGAGTACAGTTGGCTAGAACTCCCCTCTGCCCTAAGTAGTAAGTGAGGGACAAGACTGGCTCCATGTATATCACAGATGGTTTCCTTTGAGGTATAGAAAAACAGGGATATGTGGTGTATGGGGGCCATGTCTGTAGTTCTTGATTTTGGCCAGGCCTGCTGGGAAATTGGACTGTATATTAAGAGCATTCAGAGATAGCTGCAAAGAGCCAGACTATCTGAGCAGTGTCTTCTTGAATGCAAGGGCAAGTAATCCACTTTTCTGATATTGAATTTGGTAATCATTTATTTGTGGCATCTGGAACAAATCCATATACTCTGTGTAGTTTTTCCTGTTTCTATTTGGAGCCATTTAAAAATAAAGATACCTGACAAAGGTAGCTTTCTGTTTAAACTGTTTAGAGGTGATTCAAAGGACTGCACAGAGGAATCATTTGCAGAGTACAACAACAAATGTTATTAGTACCACAAAGCTTCAGAACTATGCTACATATTTTTGAATACTATCTATGTGCTCTTTACCTATTAACTCTTTACATATATACATTTCAAGGAGTTGAACTTCTGTTGATCAGTCTATGCCACTAACTATAACAAACCAAGAAAGTAAAGTCAGGAATCCTTATAATAATAATCTCTCAAACTATAGAACATCTTTGTCCTGTAGATTTCATCACAAATCTTAGTTTATTAAATTTCATTGAAACACCAATCCATTCTAAAATAAATAAATACAGCATTCATTTTTTGTTTTCAGATCCTTTTCCAGATTTCCTAAAAAAGCTAACTGCTTGGTGTATAAAGTTTCCCTGCAGCAGCAATGGGACAGACTTGGCCAATATTTTTTTAAAAAATAAAACCCTATTTTATTTTTGAAGGCTTTCAAGTTGTTATATAAAGTGGTTGAAAGACTACATGACTCAATTCCTATCCTGAGAGCAAAATGCTTTTCTCATGGCTGCTGTGTTATAAATTGATCTGACCAGCTATACTGTCATGTTCTCCTAAAATTCAAAACTTACTATTAGAAAGAGACAAAGTGTGTCAACCTTAGCAACACCCACCCAAAGTTGAGGATGGACAATTCCAAAATAATGAACATTTATTGCACTCAGTCTTCAGAGCAGACCAGCACTCTTGTTGACTCCCCAAGTAGTTACTCCAACATTGACCATACTCTGGGGAATACATATTGACTGTTAGAGAGGTGACAGCACCTATTTTATTCTTGACTGTTCTTCTTTGGCCATTTGTTCTTCACGAATTGCAGAGTAGTAGCAGCTCAAAAAGCTACAGGTAAATGTAGCTGTTACAGTTGTCCATAGGTAGGATTTGGTAGACATTCATCCCTCTTTCAGAGACTGAAGTGAATGCAGGTGTTTTAGGAAACATTTGATATTTGATCACTATAAATACTATTGAGTGTGTGATGTTCAGGGAAAACAAACAGGGGACTGAAAGGAGTTGGGGGGATTAGGTCCGAGATACATTTTCTCTGACACCTTATGGAAATAGAGCTGGTCAGGAATTTTTCAACAAACCATTTTTAATGAAAAAATGCAGTATGTTGATTCCAAAATTGTTTGTGAAAGAGGGTCTGGCTTGACGAATTTCCCAACTTGGAAAAAAAAAACGTAGAGAAAATTTTGAAATTCTCAGAACATTGTGTTTTGACATTCTCTGCATGAAGAAATCTGTTTAGCGTCACTATTTGTTTAGAAATGTAAGCTAATTTAAAAAAAAAAAAGCTTGAAAAGTGAAAACAAGGCCTATGAAAATGAGATACTTTAATTCCATTGACCCAAAATGGGAAAAAAATATTTTTTGATTCATGAATATTTTCAAGATTGACTTTTATTTCCGATTTTATAAAGGAAAAAACTCCAAACTTTCAGGGCAGCACTGCAGGTGCACCACTATAGCGCTTCAGTGAAGACGCTACTATGGGAGACGCTCTCCTGTCAGCGTAGTTAATCCACTTCCACAAGAAGCCCTCGCGTCAGCATTGATCTGTCTACACTGGCGGCTGGGTGGATTTAACTACGTCACCCGGGAGGTGGATTTTTCACACCCCAGAGTGATGTAGTTTTCCAGTGTAAATTTTTAGTGTAAGTCTGGCCTCAAATATTCCTGGGACAGGAAAAATGTTTGTGCCCAACTCAAAGTGGATACTCTGCTGAAAAAGTAGTAGACATCAAGACATTACACTTTCTGCAACAGAAACCACTTCAATGGGGACATTCCTCATGGTAGCTACTAGAGGGGTTCCTGGGCAAGGTTGGATTTTAGCAGTCTGCAGCCATAGGCACACCACAACCTGGGACCCCCCAATGGCTCAACCCTGTACTCTGGCCAAGCCCCTTTTCTTGGAGTATTGGAGGCAGGGGTTTCCCCCCTCCTTCCCAGAAAGGTTGGGGCAGCTGCATAAGGCCTTCATGCACCCCATGAGTGGGAGAATTGACCCCTCTGACACCTCCTAGACAGGCAGGGATGACACCCCACTGAGATGGACGTGGTAGCTCACACCTCTCAGGTTGTTTCCAGACTCAGGTAGTCATCACTGCATCAGTTACACTAAAGTCACATTTTCAAGATTTACTTCACAGCCACAAGAGCTAGAAACCTGTGTGGTTAAAAGAAAAAGATTGAGATTTTGATATCACATAATTCAAGGAGCTGAGGCCCTAGACATGGAGCTATAGTGCCTGTCCTCAATCCAGACCTGTTCCTAGGGGACAGTCTCTTCCATGAGAAGAACCTGTGGCACTAAGCTGCCATGGAACAGAGGACAGCCACAGAATGGCGTTGTGCCATCAGGATGGCACAGGCTTTTTGGCAACCTGTCCAAAATGCACATGGACCTTGGAGGCTCCAAATCCTGCTCCTGATCCACCTAGCTCCAACCTACAAACACCAGCAGAAACTCTGCAACGGGGACATTCCTTGCCCTTCAATAGGTTTGCCACAAGAGCACATAATCTGACCCAATGCTGTCATCAGAGCTGGATGGGAAACAGTTTCCCCATCCTGAGTAAAAGTGGGAGATTTCAAAAGTTTTTACTGTCCCAAACTGGGCCTCCAAGCCAAAAAACTCAGTTTTGTGTGGAACTGAAATCCCGCTATATTTGATTTTGGAAACACTGAAAGAGATTGCTTCTGAAATGAAGTATGCTTCATGATCTCCCCAGTTACCCAGTGGGTGGGCTGCCTGCTGTGGAGCTGTTGCTCTGGATTTGAAGGGTTTGTGTATTCCAGATTTTGATTAAGCAAATTGCAACAATATTGTGTGTATTCAGCCACCACAAATTAATAAAATAGAATGTCTAGTTAAGAGTTCATTTAAACAAGCAGGAATTCTGGAGGCAAGGTCAAAACTAGCTGTAGGCTTGCAGTTTCTAATAATCCAGAATGGGAGAAGGGGACAAAAACCACAAATTAAAAAAATAAGTAATAAAAACCTTAAGTTTGGGAGCCTTTAATACAAAAGCTTATTATAATTAAAATTATTAAAAATGTTGTTAATAAATAATTTATTACAATTTTTAAAAACTCTATAAATGTCACTATAAGCTGTATGTTTTTTAAAACATAATTATAACAAAACTAAATAATAAAATATGCTTTAAAACCGTTCTCTAAAGCTATCCTAAAAAAACTTTCCTAATACCAGATTCCCTGGTGGGGAAGAGACCAACCATCGTGGACCTGCTGTTAATTACTCATTATCTCTAATTCTAGGTAATTTCTAAAAATGTTCTAAACCTATTGCTTATGTCTGAGTAGGCTTAAATGTAATAAATTGTAATTTTAATACAAGCACACTTACTTGTATTAGTCTTTAATCAGCTGAAAGCGCTGTGTTCCCATTAATTTATTCCTAACACCACCTAAAGTAAAATAGTTAAGTTGCCACTGCTTTAAGTTCTAAAAACCCTGGGTAATAGAGCCAGGGACTCTGAAAGCCCTGCCCTCTTTTGGCTGAAATAGATATGTTTCCTGTCCATTTCATAGCTGCCTACCACTGAATAGTAGCGGTGACACTGACCAGACTCTTGTTGTCAAAGACTATGTCAATTTCAATCTGCACTTGCCAGGACTGCCAGGGACCTGGGGAGCCTGAAAGCCCAGGAAGCACTGGGTCCTCAGTAGCCTGCCTGTCAGGCTCAAGGATAATTGAGAGCCTGAAGTCCTGGGTGTGCCAGCTCCCAGCTTAGCAGCTTTAGGCAGGTGAGCTGGCAGGAATCCAGGCAGAGTTCCATCAAAACCCTGCCTGGAGTCTCCAAGAAGTTCATTGAAATCAAACTGTTCCCCCTTAACTTTAACTTAGATGAATCAGCAAATTCCCATGGCGGGGAGGGGCGAAATGTTTTGCCAGAGTTTTTCCAACCAGTTCTACTGTTCATACTGAAGCATTTGCAGTTTCCTGTTTTGCATGATTTAATTCGGTTGAGCACTTTGGGGTAACTTTGCATGAAAGACACTGTACTCCAAAAAAAGTTGCATTGTCAGCTTATAGTTTTGTTACACAATGAAACATTTTATTTACAATTGTCCTTTTTGTCTTTCTATATTTCTGCTTCCTGCTGGTTTTCAAATAGCTTTCATGTCCCTGCAATTGCCAACTGCAAATTGAAAATATATGTATATTGATATCACAGAAATAAGAAAACAATTACATTAAAAAGCCAAGATATTTTCATTGCACATTACATTTTCCCCGATGTACAGCTGAAAGGGAAATATTTATATTTTCAGTGCTTGAAAAATCCAGGCACCATTCCAAAAGGAACTAAATCACCAAGATGCGATGTTTTCCATTTATTTGATGGCATTAGTACAATTTCTGCTTGAATAAAAAAAATGGGCTTTTTTCATCACATGTAGGTTGCATAAAAATTCCCTATTTTTTTCCCATTGAATTACTACCCAAGGCTTATTATGAAACTGACAGGAACACTACTTGCAATATAATAGCAGTATATAAAAATGAAATATAACTACTGTTCCTGCCTATTCCTTCTGTGGTCAGAAACAAGCAATATTATTTAGGGTTATCGTGAGCTGTTTGCTACAGCTCTAGCCATGACCCCTTTTTTGTATCTGCATGATAAACCATGGGTTTACCTTTCCTTTCACCTACTAGGCTCACTTCTACAGTAGCTCATTTTATTTGCTTGTTACTCAGCAATGAGGCCAGTCTGAATCTAATGCTATGCCCAGGATTCCACTCTCAAAGCACATGAGAAGATATCGCTTTTCCTGAAAGAAGATTTTGGCACTAACACAGAATTATTGGATTGCAGTGTTAGCCTCAGTCCTCCAAAGAATTTAATTTTGAACACTGGGCCAGATTTGACCCTGCTTTATATCAGCTTCTGCCACCATAAAGGAGGAGTCCTGGTGTCTGAAAGTCTGGTGGAGCTAGACAGCAGAGCCACTTCAGGACCGAACGTGGGCAGTGCTATCTGGGTAGAGAGCAGGGCTAGTGCAGTCAGGTGAGGCATTAATTCTAGCTCTCCTTAATGCAGCTTCCATTAGCTGGGTACCTATGAGGTAGGTTCCAGGTGGAATTAAAGCTGCTGTCCCCTAGAATGATACCTTAAGGTACAGTAGGGATGGAAACTTTATCTGCTCTTCCCCACTGGTAAATCCTTGCCGAGCAAGGTGGACCTTATTGGCACAAGAGGAAACTTCACCACAGACTGCACTAGCTGGGCTGAATTTAAAAACTCAGTCTTTTAAAACTGCCTGATTTTCTAACCTCCAATAGCACCCCTAAAAAAACAGTGATCAAAGTGAATTACTATGAGAGAGATAAGCTGTAGCCCCTAGAATCCAATAAGTAATAACACACATTAAACTGATGAAAAGAGAGGTTGGGAGTTCTGTATAACTCCAAAGATGTTATAAGCCTGTCTTAACAGAGTGTGGGAGTGGCCTACAAGATGGACAGCAATTCACTCTATTCTGAGCAATGTCGGAGGATCAATGGATATTTCTACCTTCAGCCTGCTCTCAGAGCTGACACACACTTAAAGACATCCACTTTGCAGAGCAAAAGGGCCAGGAAGAATCACAGCCTTAGTTATAAAGGTGTGACTAGACGTAATTCCTGTTTTTTCTCAAATCAAAATTTCACCTTCACCCTGCTGAAAGCTCTCTACAGTGATAACAGTGACTTGGGTGTATTGAATTAAGATAGCATGAACATTATAATACAAACACCTGCCACTGATAAAGTCAGTCTCCTTCAGGTAAACAAGCTGCCTTTTTGCAACAATGCTATTAAAGGCTTTCCTGAGAAAGGAAAATGGGTCTTGCTTAGGACTATGGGTCATAAAGAACCACACTTTCTTTCTTTGGGTTAAATCTTGCAGTTATTACAGCCATTGACAAAATACAAGTCCTTCTCAATGGGACCAGAATTTGGCCCTTTACCATTTGATAGAAGAGCATTCCAGGCCTCTAGCTTTTCTTGTGGGAGTAAACTGGTAACCTGAAACATTTAACATGATTACTCAATTGACCCAGAGGATGATTAAAATCTGCCCAAACCCCATCTCACTAACATATCTTCTTTAGTTATATACTAAGTGTAATTTCCATTATTTCAGCAGGGAAACACAAAGAATTCAAGGAAGACTATTCCTCAATAACAGTGATTTAAGAGATAAAAGGCTAAGAGATTATGTTCTGGGGAAGACTTAACACCCCCACAAAATAGGTGTAAATAGCAGAATTGGAATAAGAACGGCCATACTGGGTCAGACCAAAGGACCATCTAGCCCAGTATTCTGTTTTCTGACAGTGGTCAATGCCAGGTGCCCCAGAGGGAATGAACAGAACAGGTAATCATCAAGTGAGCCATCCTCTGTCACCCATTCCCAGCTTCTGGCAAACAGAGGCTAGGCACTCCATCCCTCCCCACCCTAGCTAATAGCCATTGATGGACCTATCCTCCATGACTTATCTAGTTCTTTTTTGAACCCTGTTATAGTCTTAGCCTTCACAACATCCTCTGGCAAGGAGTTCCATAGGTTGACTGTGTGCTAAGTGAAAAAATACTTCCTTTTGTTTAATCTTATGGTGATTTCCATGTCTGATACCAAGGCAGTTTAGGATAGCAATTATATTAGCTGTTCCAGGAGTCATGCCCAGCCCACCACCTTCAGTTAATCAACATGAGCAAAACTGATTATCAGCAATATCATTTTTGGCTATCTTGCCTATGACAATGATACGGAGCAGAGACTCTAGGAGAGACATTCCTTCTAGTAAAAGAGTAAGACCAAATCTTGAGAACAGAGACTCTTCAGCTCCCATAGATGTCAGTGGGAGTTCTAGGTTCTCAGCACCTTTCAGGTTTTGGTCTTTAGAGTGGCTAGGAAAACAAAACCCAGTCATGAGAATGAATAAATCTTCTGGCATCAATCTCATGAAAGGCTGAATGGCTAAATTTCATCTTCCCATTATTGTTTTTTCCTATGGATTTGGGTTTGAAGGCTTTGTAAGAGATAATAGCTCTCCATGCTCTAGACATTGTTGTTAGGAGCCCAACAGAGCCATTTGAAAAATGGCTAGCTAAAATCTAGAACACACTGGGAAAATGAATGGTAAAATTGTGAAAAAGACTGAAGCAGAATAATACTTAGTACATTCCTTGGTTAGCACTACAGCAGTGTTCAAATGAATGCTAGGACAAAAATAGCAACTAATCACCAAAGAGTTGTGTCACATCATTTGTGAATCTAAAAATCACACAGCCTTCTCAAATAGCTTTATCAGATAGCAGCGAATCAATTCTTAGGGGAAGAAAAAAATGGAAGCTGGTCTTCAGGCCAAATGGGCATTGGAATGCTACTTGGAGAGGCCTAGCCCCCAGCACCCAGGATCCTCAACAGGTTATGAGAGACCCCAATGAGCCATCATCTACCTGCTGAGTTCCATATTAGAACAAACAAGTTCCAACAATGCTATATTTGGATGCCTGATGAGTCTACATAGGGTAATCAGGAGAATGGCAATCATATTTAGCTTTTGAGCTGGCTGATTATCCAATTTTAATATCATCTAACATGTTTTTAGGGGCTCGTTGGCTCCTGAAGTGTTTCCTATGGATCCCTGAGATGGAGAAGTTTCCTTATGGTTTTCTAAACCTTGTGGGGCATCCCCATGAACCTCCCCCTATTTGTGGGTGTTTTTCCAAGAAACCGCTTTATAGTAGAGCCCTACCCCCATGCATCTTCTAAAAACTGCAGGAGTGGAACTTCCCCCATATTGATCTCCAGAGATCTACCTGGAAAAGGATGGAAAAATGTATTGCAGAATGCCCTTGTTTTCCCCATTCTCCTACTCTCCTGTAGACTTCATACGGACCCCAGGATGGGATCTCCTTTCCTGTGAAACTCTTAGAAGTCTGTAGGAAAATAGGCTACCCTCCTACTGTTCTTAGGAAGTATATAGGACTGGGGAATCCACTCCTCTAAACACAGATAAGTCATCAGGAAGGAGGAAAATGTCTCCCAAGTCATCTGCATTCCACATTTTCATGTTAGGCCGGTTTAAAAAACGAAACAAAACTAAGGTAATTCACACCCAAACTTTAAGATGAAGTTAAGGTCATCAGTGTGCATTAGTGATTTTCACACACATTATCTTTCAACATTTGTTTACATTGAAAAC
The DNA here is from genome assembly GCA_033296515.1 of Macrochelys suwanniensis. NCBI lineage: Eukaryota > Metazoa > Chordata > Testudines > Chelydridae > Macrochelys > Macrochelys suwanniensis. The sequence goes on from CM065775.1 coordinate 293,663,642, forward strand.
AAAACCAACCATGTTACATACACAGGAAACTGAACATGAAGGTTGCACTTTCCCAACAAGCGAAGCCAACCCAAACAGAACCTTTGATTGGCTAAGAACTGTGCACATTTTATTAATTTTGTAGCCTGGACTTCCCTGCCCCTCACCCCAACATGCTTTTGTGTCTCATCTACCTTTTACATCTTGACTTTTAGACTAAGTTCTCTGGTGCAATGACTGTCATTTTCTATATTACACAGTGTTTAGCACAATGGGGTCTTGGCCTCTTTGGCTTCTAGGTGCTTCCACAATACAAATGTTAATAATAGTAATAATTCTGCCCTGATACAGTTGTGACAATATATCATTGTCTTATTGATTTAGAAATTATTGCACAAAGCTGCTTTTATAGTTTGAATGAAGGAAGTTCGCATGTTCATTTGGATACATTTAAGGGAAAGAAAATCAGTTCAGAGTATCTGCTCAAGAGGTTATTTGAAGTTGTTCTCTTGAATTGTTTTGCCAGTCACACTAGTGGGAGTAAAATCGAGCGCAAGACTAACAGGAGCAATTCTCATGAAATGTGTCAACATTCCTGCTAGTTATCTTTGTAAGCATATATCATCTTAAAAGAATCCTTAATTGTATCACTTACATGCTCCCCTCCAGTCATATAGTATTAGTATGTGTATTTTAACTATCCCAGTACAGTAATTACATTCTAACCTTTCAAAAAGTATTTTCAGCTTCATGTGTTGCATTTGTGGTACATATTCTTGTTTCAATCCCTTGAACGTAAATGTTCCTCATGACCCTAGACAGTACAATTTGCACATAGCAAAACTGCAAGATTCAGATGGTTTCCAGTTCTACTTCCCTTTTCCTCAAGAAAATTCTTTTTCTACTGAAGTTTTCTGGTTTGGGTGATTTTATTTTTTAATCTTGATCAAAAATCATATTAAGTTTGGGGTGCATGAAAAAATGGTACTTTTTTTGAATGGTCCAGTGGAAAAGGTCACTCTTTCATAATTCAAAAAGAGCTAGAGCTAGAGCCTTCAAACTTAAATCCCAAGTGTGATTGGATCAGCTAGTGTGGACCATTGTGTGGAACCTCACTGAAGTCAGCCATGGCATATTACAAGATCAAGGCCCTATGTTTGCTTTATAAAGATCAATGAGGAAGTACATTTCAGTATGTAAGTTAAGTATTTAAGTTTATCGATTTATAAATGCACCATTTTTCATGCATGCATGTTAGAAAGGTCTATTCATTCTCTCCCACTCCCTCAGTATAATTAACATTAAGGAAGTGTTTGTCAAGGAAGCAATTTTAAGGATACCTTCAGTAAAGGATGCCTCATTAAGAGCTCCTGAGATACAGAGAGCTAATAAAAGCCTCTTGTGTTAGATATTTTGTTAAGGACTCCCTCAGTTAAGGATATCTCAGTTTAATACACTTGAACTAAAGAAGTAGGCAGCTTCATTTGGGGAATTATGAGTGAAATGTGCACTGCTAAAGTGATTTAGCAATGCTGAGGTGACTCTGAAGTTGAGGCTCATCCAAACCACTCAATCCCAATTAAATACATTTTCAGAATAATTTTACAATGTGTTTCTTGTTCTGAAAATAACAGAGATTAAATGACAGCGAGAACACTGTTATATTAAACGTTCATAACTCAGGAAATTCAAAACATTTAAAGGGCCTGATTCAGATTCTCATTTACCCTTGTGTCAATCAGATGTAACTCAGCTGAAGCTGATAGTTCTACACCAGTGTAATTCAATCTGCTAGCACTGCCTGTTGAACGCCTTGGATGCCTTTAGGACCTGCTGGACATGGTATGGGTGTGGCAGCACTAGCGGGCTGACGCAGAGCAGCACTGAAGGACGTACCTGTGTAGTAGGTGTTGCATTTTTTTGTATTTAAAGTTATAAGTATTGGCTCTATACTGTCTGTATTTCAAACTTATGCTATGCTTCTGGGTGACACCCCAGACAAGTTGGTGTCAGCTCTGCCTAGCCTGCTTAATGGCCCATTAAGGACCATCAGCTATACAACTGACCCATTGAGAGAAGGCAGATGCACTTTGTGACTCAGCAAGGCATGTTGCAGGTAAGTGTATTCTTCCCAGCAACCCTGGAGGCATTATATGCATTCTTTATCTCCAGAGGCATTAAGTCTCTAGGGTCCCCATGAATGGGCTCCTTTTCCCCCTTCTCAGTACAGCTCAGGTTCTTAGAGCCCTATATGTACAATGGCTGCCATTAAAAACTCAATTGTCAAAAATAGTTATCTGAGATACAGTCATATCTTCCTATACTCTGAATATTGCAGTGTGCCAGATACCATTATGATGTCACTATTAGTGAATACTGATTAGCAGTGAACACAGTGTAAATGCCCACATTCTCCCTGCTGTGCAGTACTTATTTCTTTTATAACACTACAGTATGTAAAGAATGTTTGCTAATATACTAATTGATGTTCTATCTAGATATTTCTAATGCACTTTAGTCTCTGGGCGCCAACCAAATTACACAGAGAAACAGTCTGCAAAGTATACTCACCACCATTAAATTGGAAATTCTTCTCTGTTGGTGGGGCGGTAAAGGGAGCAAAGTCAGAGGGGGACCTGGAATATTTTATTCCAGTATGTCTTGGATAACAAAGTTGGTCCATTCTTTAAGGAATGTATTGGTTAAAACCTTTTGCAAAGGGGGATTTTGCAAAAAAGATCGTATATACATGCATCACAGAACTATGTCTCTAATGACACCACTCAGCAAATATCATTATGCTGAAGTTGCAACTTTATCTAGTGCTTTTTGTCTTACTGGACCAAAGAGATAGCATAGCATTAACTGTCTATGCTCACTTTTAAGATGTAAAATGGCAGAAAGTTTTTTAACGAGGACAAAACTAGATCCGTGCAGTAGGTTATTCTCTATTAGAAAAAAATCAATGCAATATTTACATATCCTCTTACTGATGAGAACAACATAGCCTCACTTGTGATAAAATGTCATGTTGTGGTTAACTGGCATGTTCCCTGCCCTTTGCCTCTTTCAGGATTTTGGTATTATGAATAAAAAAAATGAGATCCAGTCATACAATGAATAATTTAGGTAGTAAGAGAGAATAGAGGAGGGTTGAGAGACAAGTGTACTCTTAAAATGCATGAAGGGCTGTTAATCCATGTACAAATACTTTTCTGAAATGTAATAGTTCCCAATTTCTAACATTTCTTTGACTCAGTAGGTTAGGGCTCTTCAAGGAGCCAAGAGTCCTACTGCCACTCATGATCAACCTGCAGGGCTCCAATTAAAGCTAACTCTTATCCTGGGAGCTGAATATACAGGCTCCTGCTGCATCCCACATCTTTTCTAAGGTGTCAGAAGATGTTGGAGATTTCCCACAAGACAATATATCATACTGCCCTACACCAGCCAATAAATAGGCCTCTTGATTTTTATTAGAAAATTCAAAAAGGTTCCCAGATTAAAACTCAGTTTCATAAATCTGTACATCCAAAGTTTAGAGCTGTGGGAGTTTGTTGATACAGGCTTGGCTTCTAGCCCTGGAAACAAGCATTAAACACATCTGGGGTTCTTTCATCCCTAACGTTCACAGAGAATTTGTGAGTTAGGTATGTATATCCTTGTTCTATTGTAGTCTCATGTAAATGGCAGTTATCTTCAATTTCACAGAATTAGGTGTCTATTTACAGCCAAACATATTAGTCTGTTTTATAGTGTTAATAAATATAGAAACCCCATTATCTTCTGATTTATCATGGTGCTCAACATTGTTGTTGTATAGTTTATGACAGTTCACTTAGCAAATAAAGCATGCATATTGTTTTCAATTTCTTTGCATTCCCAGGAGAGTAGTAAAACTATTTTAGATAGTAGATTAGTAACAATAATAGAGTAAAAGCTAGAGGGTTTCTGAAATATCTGGAGAAATGTATTTCAACTTGTACTGCAACAGTCACCCAAGGCATAAATTTGTTAATGTGACATTTATAGACTACATGGGTCATTTAAAATGTTATCTGAAACAATAAAGCATTGATATTTGAATAAACTAGGAAAAGAACTCACAAATATACATCCCTGGGCATTTAAATTTGGAACCTAAAGTGTTTGAGTTTTCTGTCCTTTCTATAGAACGTGGGTCATTAGAACGAAGTCAAACTAAATGGCTAATAATAAAAAAGCCTTTTACTTTTCTATAATTCATATTGTAAAATTTACATGAGTATATTACATTTTTCATCATTTATTTTTGTAACTATCTCTAGCATGTTCTTAGTCCCGTGGGCTTGCAAAAAAACAACAAAAAACAAAACCCAAACACTTATCTACTCTGTATATTGTTGAGTTATTACTATCATTCTTAAACACATGCAAGGAAATACGTTTCTTACTTTTTTTATTGTAGAACTCCTGGAGTGCTACAGTACTTTGATCAGAGCAGGCCACCTTAGCTCCTACTCTAAGCCCCATCTCCCTGCTTCCTGGCTACTTTAAATCCTCCTTTAAGCCATTTTTTGTCAGGCCTTCAAAATATTTTGCCACCAACATCCTCCCTCTCATTTCCTCAATAGCTGACCCCTATATCACTCCCCTTCCACTACCTCCAAGCCATGTTGTCCAAGGCTTGTTCCCTATGATCACACTACTATGCACTAATGAGAATGAACAACTGGATCTCACCAGGCACATGGTCAGCCAGAGAGTTTTGCGAAGGGTAACGAGAGGTCTGTCAAACTCTGAAGTTTAGGCTGTAAAGGCAGAAGAGACCGCCAGATCATGTAGTCTCACCTCCTGTATATCACAGGCAATCAACACCATCCAGCACTCGCACACTAAACCCAACAACTGAAATTAGACTATAGTATTACAGCCCACAGGAGACTAGACAAGTATGCTCCTCAGGCTTAAGAGGGGTTGAGGTACACCAGTGCGTGAGGTTCCCACTATGGCAGGGAAGTAATTAAATGAAAAATTCCTAATGATTCAATGAAAAATCTACATGTTGCAGAGGAAGGTGAAAAGTACCCCAGTTCACTGCCAATCTGACCCAAGGGAAAATTTCTTCCCAAACCCACAAATGGCCATCATTTAGACCCTAAGCTTGTGAGCAAGAACCAGTCAGCCAAACACCTGAGACACAAAATACTTGGTGCCACCTCTGACCCCTTGTCCTCCCTGTTCAATGTCCCTTCTTCAGCCATGGCCATCCTGGATGCTTAAGAGGAAGGAGATTAAAACAAACAAACAAACAACCTAGAATATGTTGTTGGTGGTGAAGGGATAATATCCCTTCCTGACTCCTGCTGGTCATTGGCTAAAACTCTGAAGCATGAGGGGTTCAGCATGACCCTCATTTGCATTGAACCATGACTTTTTCAAGGCATGAACTGTCTGTTGATCTGTCTGTACAGCGCATAGCTCAATGTGGGCACTCCCGTTATATAAATACATCATAGTAATATAATGAATGGAAAATATATGAGTTGTAATCTTTAGGTCCTAAAGCTAGAAAGTCTCTCTTTTTAAAAACACATGAAAGTTAAGTTTCTCCTATACATTTTGTGTTCCTCCAAACTAGGGAGCAGGGGCAACAGGCTTTGTAAGAAAAGAAAAATCATCTCTCAGTCTCCACTTCTCCTCCCTCCCTCCCTCCACTTGGTTTGCTCTGCAGCTGATCCCATCTAGTTGTATCAGTGTGGGAAGTATCAAATGTTTAGTTTAAAATAAAAATATTACTTGGCTGTGAATTTTAAATAAGCAAAAATCAATGGTAAATGTCATGTTTGTTGTTATGCATGAATGGAGCAGCATAGGGTGCTATTTTCCCATCAACTTTGATATCATATGCTTGTGGCTTAAAGATTGATTTTTTTCCCCTCTCATTTCATAACAAGCCAAAATGTTTGCTCTTATTTCTTAGTTATAATAAATATGATTTTAGTTTATTTAAAATACATTGCCTAGTGTATAGAAATGAAATAAGATGGGCTTATGTCAAGCAGCCTGAAAATATCTGTAAATACATTCCAATTGCTTATGAAGAGCAGCAGAAACTTGTATCTGAGGCAAAAAAAACCCCATGACTGACCCGTGCCAACCAACTCGGACTACAGGGCTGTTTCATTTGTAGACATCTATGCTTGGCCTGGAGACCAAGCTCTGTGACCCTCCCCCTCTCAGGGTTCCAGGCCCCCAACTCCAGTCCAAGCCTGGAAGTCTACACAGCAGTGAAACAGTTCCGCAGCGGGTGAAGCTGAGTCAGCTGGCATGGGGCAGTTGCGGGTTTTTCTTTGCTGTGTAGACATACTCTGAGTTACTGGGCACCCGAAGAACAAAATTACATAACGCACATTGCTACTTATATGTAAAACAACTTTTGTCTTTCTCTCATTGGAAGGCTAAGTTAAAAGTTGATGAATTTTAAGACTTTGATGTAGGAGGAAAATGATAATTGCATCTCTCTCAAGGTTTTCATTCTATTGATTTAGACCCTGAGCCTGCAATGAATGCCACTTGGGCACAGGGCTCTGCTCATGTATTGATTAATGTAAGGTGCTACACTTAAGGAAGAAAAACCAAATGCCCAAATACAGAATGGAGGATAACTGGCTTGGCAGCTGAGAAGGATCTGGGAGTTGTGGTGGATCACAATCTTAACATGAGTCAACAATGCGATGCTGTTGCAAAAAAAGCAAATGCAATTTTAGGTTGCATTAACAAAGGCATAGCATGCAAATCACAGGAGGTGATGGCACTGCTCTGGTTAGGTCTCAGCTGGAGTATTGTGTCCAATTTTGGTCACTGAAGTACAGAAAGGATGTAAAGAAACTGGAAAGGATCCAGAGGCAAGTGATAAAGATGATCAAAGGGATGGAATGCAAGCCATGTGAGCAAAGGCTGAAGGAACTGGGTATGTTTAGTTTGGAAATAGGAGATTAAAGGGGGGATATGATAATGATCTTCAAATACTTGAAAAACTTCCATAAAATATGGAGAAAAATTGTTCTCTCTTGCCACCAAGGGCAGAACAAGAGGCAATGGGTTCAGACTACAGCAGACAGATTAAATCTCAGGAAAAACTTCCTAAGTGTGAAAACAGTAGGACAATGGAACATACTGCCTTGGGAGGTTGCGGTTGCTCCTTCACTGAAGGTTTTCAAAAGAAGGCTGAATAGCCATCTGTCTTGGAGAGTTTAGGAACAGCAAATCCTGCACCTTGACAGGGAGTTGACTAAATGATTTTGGAGTCCCTTCTAACCATATGGTTCTATGATTCTAAGTTTCCAGATGACACAAACATTGTGGGAGTGGTAAATAATGGAGATGACAGGCCATTGATACAGAGAGATTTGAATTGCTTGGTAAGAAGGACACTAGCAAACAATATGAGTTTCAATATGACCAAATGTAAATATCTAGGATCAAAGAATGTAGGCCCTACTTACGGGATTGGAGACGCTATTCTGGGAAACAGTGACTCTGAAAAAGACTTGTAGGTCATGGTGGATAATCAGCTGAACATAAGTTCCCAGTGTGACGCTGTGGCCAAAAGAGCTACCATCACTGTTGGCTATATAAACAGGGACTATCAAGTAGAAGTAGAGGTTATTTTACCTCTGTATTTAGCACTGGTGTGTCCAGTTCTAGTGCCCACAATTCAGGAAGTTTGTTGATAAATTGGAGAGGGTTCAGAGAAAAGACTTTAGAATAATTAAAGGATTGAAAAACAGGTCTTATAGTGACTGAGCAATTTGAGTCTATCTATTAACCTTAACAAAGAAATGGTTAAGGGGTGACTGGATTGCAGTTTATAAATAGCTACATGGGGAATAGAAATTTACTAATGGGTTCTTCAGTCTAGCAGCCAAAGTTATAACAATTTCCAATAGCTGGAAGTTGAAACTAGATACATTCATACCGAACCTAAGAAGCAACTTATCAAGGTTTGTTGTGGGTTCTCCATCAGTGGAATTAAAAAAAAAATCAAGATTGGATGTCTTTCTAAAAGATATACTCTAGTTCAAACACAGCTATTGGACTTGAATCCAGAATTAGTTCAGGGAAGCCCTATGGCATGTGTTACACAGGAGTTTCAGAGAAGATGTTCACAATTGTCCTTTCTGGCATTAAAAATCTATGAATTACTCATGCTTTATCTTGAGACAAGACTGTTGTACTGCATGCCATGTGCAGCAGCAGATTAGAACAAATTGGAGACTCAACCTAGTCTAGAAATGCAGCTGGCTTCTCATTGAAAGGCAGATCCCACAGGTAGCTGTGACACCAATACTACAAGAATTGCACAGATGTAATTTTTCAGTGAAATTCAAGGTGCTGATTTTACCCTATTAAGCCCTAACTCATTTAGGTTATCTGAGTGACCACCATTCTCCCCAGGCCATACTGCTACCGTTGAGATCTGCAGAAGTGGAAATCATACTTTGGAAATCATACTTTGGATCATTCACCTGCACATCTACCAATGTGATATATGCCATCATGTGCCAGCAATGCCCCTCTGCCATGTACATTGACCAAACAGGACAGTCTCAACGCAAAAGAATAAACGGACATAAATCTGACATCAGGAATCATAACATTCAAAAACCAGTAGGAGAACATTTCAACCTCCCTAACCACTCAGTGACAGACTTGAGGGTCGTAACTTTGCAACAAATAAACTCCAAAAACAGACTACAATGAGAAGCTGTTGAACTTGAATTGATATGCAAACTAGATACCATCAACTCAGGATTAAATAGAGACTTGGAATGGCTTGGCCATTACGTTAATTGAATCTATTTCCCTTAAGTTAACGATCCTCATTCACACCTGTGTGTCAACTGTCCATTATGGCCATCTTGTTTATCACTTCAAAGGTTTTTCTTCCCCTGCTGTTATGGTTCCTCTCAATTAATTAGCCTCTTAGGGTTGGTATACGCACTTCCACCGTATCATGTTTCTCTGACTGTATAAATATCTGTCTACTGTATGTTTCATTCCATGCATCCGATGAAGTGGGTTCTAACCCACGAAAGCTTATGCTGAAATAAATTTGTTAGTCTCTAAGGTGCCACAAGTATTTCTTTCTTTCTTATTTTCTTTATACTTTGGAAAGGCAGTGATAGAAGTGGAACTGACTCTGGTAACTACAGCTCCCTCAACTCCATCTCTGCTATGGCTCTTCCCGTGGTAAGTGTTCACACACCTGCTACAGGTGTTTGGGGAAGAAAGGGCTCCTTATATCCTTTACACTTCCTAGTGCATCCATATAGTACTAGCCAAGATTTGGATTTGAATTTGCATTATCCAACTAGGCACTAGCTAAATTTATATTAATACTGTTCCAGTCAAGGGTCAGTTGTTACCATTGACTATCATTAGGCTAAATTAGCTTCTCTGGAGATATCCCAGTAAAACAGCTGTCCCAGTACACAATGTCCCAATGTACTAAAATATATTGTTGTTAAAATTTACATTTATATAGCACCTTTTATGCACAATTCAAAAGGGCAGCGATAAATCAACACACAGGATGTTGCAGAATAGTTGGGACAGGAGCTGGTACAATGACATTGGGGAAGCCTCAGGTCCTGTAAAACACATCATGAGCTCTTCAACATCCACACACACAGACAACAGAAGTCTGGTCTGGAAAATCCAGATGAACTCAGTGGCCCTGAGTTACCTCAGTTGTCTAAACATCATGCTTGAACTGCTGACCTACTACCAGTTCACAACTGTTTCATCCTGCTGGGTGAACTTCTCCTCTCACTTACCATATAGCGGGGTGGCCAAACTTACTGGCCCTCCAAGCCACATACGACAGTCTTCAAAAGTTGGAGAGCAGGAGCACACCTGCCGGGAGCCAGGGCCCAGGGCCTCAGCCCCTCTCCTTCTGAAGCCCCGTCAGGTGTGCCCTGTAGGGCTGAAGCCCCAAGACACCTCCTCTGTGCTGAACAGAAGCTCCTACCTCATCACCCCTATGCAAGGTAGAGGTCTTGAGCTCCCCAGCCCCCGCCCCCCAGTCTGGTAGGCGGGGAATGGGGGAATACTGGAGGCTTGCAAGCCACACTTTAATGGTAAAAGAGCCGTATGTGGCTCTCAAGCCACAGTTTGGCCACCTCTGCCATATAGCATTATAAATCAGTAGTAATGCAACATAATTCCACTGAATTCAACCAGTGTAAAACTGGTATAAATAATGGAGAAATATTCCCAGAAGGAAGGAGTCTGAGCCAAACCTGACCTCTAGGGGGAGTACATGGATCAAAATCAGAGCTAATGTAAGCAGGTGCAATACCACATTGAATATCATAAGTATTAGTCCAAATTCAGACCCAGACTACTAAATTATCTGCTTCAAGCATCTTCTTTCTTTTTCTTTCTTAAATCAGTTTGTTTTTCTGTAGAGTTTTTGACAAACATTGCCCCAAATTCCTTCCACTTCCTTCTCTACTTTTCATTCATCAGAATTGTAGTGAATACCACAGTGGGGGTGTGGCTTTGGCATTTTCAAGCTTTAAAGGAGCAGGAATCAAAATATCCAGCCTGCTTATATTTAGAAGGGGGACTGTAAGCTCATTGTCAAGTTACATCATGCAGTTGGCTGGCTGTGTTTTTAGAAATCATGTGGCACCAATTATTCCATGTATACAATTTTTATACTAATAACCTTGGAAAAGCCTGAAAAATTGACAATTGTATTCTGGTGTCATGGTGACAAGCAAAACAAACAGTTCCCCATTGTCTTCATTGTAAGGAATAATTAATCCTTTTACTTTGGGACAAAGGTAAAATCTTCACCAGCTCAGTCCAGTAACCTCCTTTCATCTTGACTGAATGTATGATCATCTATCGCTCTTGCTTCTTCCTGCTGTGCTGGGCCCTGGGGATAATCAACTACACCTGGCAACTTGCCTCTGTTTCTAGCCTCAGACCATCAATATAAAGTGTGCTCCATTCTACATCCTTAGTACAACAAAGGAATTTAACCTCTTTGCCACCACGCTTTGTGTAAGTACACACACCCATTCCTAGGAAGCAATGCCAATGATTCCTAAATGACTGCCTCCAGATGGCATGTCTAGAAATAGTGTTACAATTGTGGTAATGTTAACAATGACGGTGCCTACAGGTAAGAATTATGTTATTGCCCTGTAGTATAAGAAATTCGGGATTGATCTCCAATCACAGTGTCTTAGATGTCCACTAGAACCATACTGACCTAGCTTTAGAAACACTGTTCAGTATGTATATTTCTATATATCAGTTTGAAATACTGTGTTGTCCCTAATTAGAATATGTAGGGGTTTACATAAGCAAATTATTCTGTTCTATGACTGCCATTTGTTAATGTATAGCATGAGATCACTTTACAGTCCATGGCAATTGCTTATGAGTTCTTGTCATGTTCTCTGCTGAATCCCATTTAGCTTAATGAAACAGTATCACCCATATTAGAATGCACCTAGGAAAGTGTCAGTGTGGTCAGGGCTTCCAAAATGGTTGAGACAAATTAATATTGTCAAACCCAAGAGAGAGATTATAAATTCCCCTTTATGCTGCGTTTATGTCTTTCAAGGACAATTTACCTGCTGCAGATTCATCTGATGTTTCAAGTGCCTTCCTTGGTGATCCCAAAAAATGCTTAATGCACTGTTTAAACTTAGATGCTCTCAATTGTTTAATAATTCCTGACACCCACCGACAATAATGGAATCTCCGTTTGTAAGGTGTTGGAATAGAAAAGACATATACACACTTTAATTAATGTGGGTCTTATGTTGCAGAGAACAGTAAGTAATTTCGTGACATACATGCCATTGTTTAAATTACTCTACACACAGGCTCAGCTTCATTTCAAAGAAAAATGTTTGAAGCATTGAATGACCACTGAGTGTAAATATTTATTTCACTTAAACATTCATTTCAAGTTCAACATATGAAACATAAAAGAATATGCATCTAAGGTTCAAGGTTAAAAATGCAGTCCAAGAAGATGCCGAATAGCAGTAGCAAACCAACAACCTTTCTCGGCACAAAAGGAGCCAGTCTGCAAAACTGTAACTTCCTCTCTTCAGTTCATAACAAACTCTGAAGATATGTCTACAAAGCCCACAGTAGCAAGTCTCCCAGAGCAGGTCAACGGACTTAGGCTCCCAGGGCTCCTGCTAGTGTTCTAAAAATAGTTATCAGTATCTAGAAAATGCTTAGAAGTTGCGGCTCAGGCTCTGAAGCCCACATCCTGCCAAAGCTCAGCTCCTCTCATACGTCCACCCAAACCGGGGGCTCTGTCACATGCTGAAAGGTCAGCAGTTCTTCCCTGGGTTACCTGGCCTTGTGAATTAGGGCGTGACCTCTGCAATGTTGTTGCTCACCTCTTCCAGCAGGACCTCCATCTCTCAGCATCTGTAAGCCAGCCTACTCCATTTTGGCTCTTCCTAATTGTAGCTGTGACACCTGCCTGGTACACCCTACTTCTGTTTGTTGGTATGAGTTTGTTTTACAGTGTTGCCAACCCCAACAGTTCAAAAGTAATGTCAGGCCCAAATAACCATGTGATTGGTTTATAAAAAATAAAAGATTTTCTGTGTTAGAATGGAAATTTGATTTTTGAAGTGTTTTTGCTTCAAAATTTATTTTATAAATTATAATATAACATTTTAAAAAGTCAAAATCTGAATAAAACATTTAGACTGACCCAAACCAATTTGTTTTTAAAAATTTCATTTCGTGGGAGTTTTTGAATTTTTTTGGTTTGTTCCAATTAAAAGGAAAAAATCAAAGTATCAGAATTTCCCACAGAACAAGAGTTTTAACTAGCTCTACTTGTGATAAAGTGGTAAGAGTTGGGAACATCTGGTTTCACTACTATTCCATTATTCTGACACCAGCATAACATCAGGGATATGGAATGAGGAGAGACCACATTGTCTGAAAAGTAAAAAACAAACAAAACCCTAAACCCCTTTAATGTAGCTAGAGCCACTCACAGCGCAATGCCCTGCTCCCACAAGCGCTAGTGAGAGATGGCACCATCCACTGCAAGAATACTTTGTTTCAATACCCATTGTCCCAGCCTCTATCATAAAGCACACTTGCTTGCAGACCAACCCATTACAATATATACTTGCTTAAAGGTGGGTGAATTTATAATAGAGGATAATGAAATGAAGAACCCAGTAGAATAATCCCACACAAAACGTAACCTTAAAGTGAGGGAGCACTTTCATCTAGTTGCAGTGTTGCCCCATTGCTGTTCTTTATATTCATAAACAACCTCAACATATTTAAATCCGGGTGTCAAGATGACATTTTTTGCTTCTGTGGCTTAATAGTCTCTGATTTCATAGATGAAATATAGTTCTCTAACTTTGACCTTCATCTGTCTCTGCCTCCCCTGCTACTTGAGCCATTACCATTAAGATTATTTCAAAATATTTTTGATTAGTGTTTACCTTTGTTTCCAAGGAGACGTTCAACTAATTTTACTGTCATCCTAATCTTCAAGTGGAGTAGTTCTAATGCACTTTGCATTAATGTGTTTAAATCCAAAATTAAAACCAGACTGACAAGCTCAGTAGAAAGAGAAAATATCTTTAGCGTCAGAAATTCTTCTTCTGTAGAGAAAGATTCTGTACTATTGAAGTATTAATAATATCAAAGGAGTAGTTTGTGTAAGAGCAGTGACATTTTTGATAACAGGTATTAAAAATAAGGTACAATGATATTAGTGGAGGTGTAATATTTTGGGCCATATTAGGTTTCACATAAACATTATGGCATAAATTATCCTTTCTGTTCCAGATGCATATTTGTGCTTCATGAAGATTCAGTGATCCCATATATCACATAGTATATAAGTTTGTAACTGTAGTTGACAGAAGAATCAGATTAGTGGAACAAAACACCTTTTATTATTTTTTTTAAAAGAGTAAAAGAAAACAAAGAAACGTATATGGGTAATATGTTTAACATGTAAGAAGTCTGTTGTAGTTACAAATGAGACATCTGATCCATGTAGCCATTCAAGCCAATGAGAGTCCTTTAATGGACATAGAATTGACCCTAGAAACACCAAAGACCAGATTTAGATAACAAAACCTGTTTTGTTTATGTATAAGAAAAACAGTGGGAGAAATTCCCTGTGTTTTTCTTCTGGGTAGCCATGAACCTGTCTGGCCTCTTACAGATCCAGACGGAGGTAAAAAAAGAGAGTCTCTAAAAGAGACTGGTATCTTAAACAGTATATATGTTAGATAATCACTACATTTAGACATTTATATTGAAGGAAGTTCTAAATTAAGAATGCAGGAATAATGATCCATATTGTATCATTGATCTCAATGGAGAGTTGTGATTAAAAATGGATAATACAGTATGTCCCATTGTGTGTGATATCCCCACCCATTTAATCTGCAGTAATAATGGTAATTGTGATTAGATGCGTGCTGCAGAAACCCAAACTTGCTCCCATCCCGAGGTTCGGTTTAGTAACAGAGCCCAAACTGAGCCTAAATTTTGTCCCCAAACTTGACTTTTCCTCAAGATTCCAGCCAGACCTCTCTGTCAGTTGCTCATGTCGTCTATCCTAAATAAGGCCCTAGACTGGAAGGATGGTCCTGTGGTTAGGGACTTATGAACTGGGAGAACTTGGCTTGAATTCTGCTGTTCCACAAACTTCTTGTGAGACCTCAGATAAATCACTGAATCTCAGTTCATAAATTCTAACACCAGAAAGAACCACTGAATAACATAGGCCATAGAACTTCTGAGTTAATTCCTGTTTGAAACAGAACATACATTTTAGAAAAACATTCAGTCTTGATTTGAAAATTGATAGTGATGGAGAATCCACCACAACCCTTATTAGGTTGTTTCAATGGTTAATTACCCTGACTGTGAAAAATGTGTACGTTTATAGCCAGTTGAATTTGTCTAGCTTCAACTTCCAGCCATTGCATCGTGTTATACCTTCCTCTGCTCGACTGAAGACCCATTATCAATTTTTGTTCCCCAAGTAGGTGCTTATGGACTTTAATCAAGTCACCTCTTAATCTTCTCTTTGAGTCTATCATGAGAAGACATGTTTTCTAATTCTTCATTCATTCTCATGGCTCTTCTTTGAATCCCCTCTAATTTGTCAACATCCTACTTGAATTATGGAGACCAGAATTGGACACAGTATTCCAGCAATGGTCACACCAGTGCCAAATACAGAGATAAAATAACCTCCCGATTCCTACTCGCGATTACCCTGTTCGTGCAGCCAAGGACCACATAAGCACTTTTGACCACAGCATTGCATGGAAAGTTCATATTCAGCTGTTTATCTGCCATAATCCTCAAATCTTTTTCAGAGTCACTGCTTCCCAGGATAGAATCTGGCCTACATTGTTTTTACTAGATGTATAATTTTACACTTGGTCTCATTCATATTGAATATGCATATTAAATGCATATTTTTGCTTGCATCCAGCTTACCAAGCAAATGAGATTGCTCTGTATCAGTGACTTGTTGTCTTCATTATTTACCACCTCTCCAATCTCTGTCAGCTGCAAAGTTTATCACTGATGATTTTATGTTTCTTCGAGGTAATTGATAATTTTAAATAGACATAGGGACAAGAAACAGTCCCTAGAGGACCCTGCTAGAAACACACAAGACCAATGATGATTCTACATTTACCATTATATTCCCCATCTGTAAAATGGGGATGGCAGTACTTTACTTTCTAGGTGTGTTTTGAGACTAGATACATTAAAGATTATAAATTGTTCAGATACCATAGTAATGGGAGCCATTTTAAAATCTCAGCGTTAACATAATGCACCTGGCAAAATGAGAGAGCAGAATTTGGTCAGTAACTTTATAGAGTGTTCTAACTCCTGTCAATAGAATAGGTTAACAGAAGAGCCCTGCATTCCTATGCAGAGACATAGTTCCTGCCACTCTGGTAAACTAATAGTTAACACTTCTTTTGCATCTTCAAAGGGCTTTGCCAACATTAATCTAAAGTCATTATACAATGGCATAATATAATATGCCTTTAGAAAATGAGATAAAGTTTGAGAATGGATGATCAGATCTGATTTCCCTCCTCCAAATGAGTTGATAACCAATGTGGTCTATTCTAATGTAACGAGAACACATTCTCAAGACAATATGATGCATAATACAGCTAAAAATAGTAAATCGGTCAGGTGTATGTGTGGTAGTTTGATAGTCTGAATATTTAAAAGGCAAAATAAATCATACACACACCTTGATTAATGTGGATGTGTATAATCTTTTGTACAATACAAATGGAGCCATTGCTACAATTTGAGAAGTATGGAGGGGTGTCACTTTCCCAAAGGTGGGTGTGGATAAGATGGGGTGGAAGCCCCTGGGAGCTCTCTCCTGATTGGCGCTGTAGTGGCTTCACTTGAGGGCCAGCAGGCCTAGTGGTCAGGCCTGCTGGCCCTCAGCCACACAGTATATCCAAGCCTTGAGGCAACTCTTCCAGGCAGTACAGGGGCTCATCAGCCTAGCCACAGTCTCTTCTTCCCCGCCCCCAGGTCCTCTGGGATCTCTCAGGAGGCCAGGGGAAGAAGGAAGGCTAGGGGGACCCAGGCTCTCCCTCTCTACCAGGTCCTTAAGGGCTTAAGGGGGGAAAGGTGGGTGGGGGTGGCTCAATCCCTTCTGGCTGCCACTCCAGATCAGCCTCCCCTGGGCTGTTTCCTATCTTTCCTGTTTTCCCTTGAGTTTGGAGCATGGCCCTAGCCTTCTGACACAGTCTTGGTAGTACAGCGCTTCAGCTGAGGACAGGGATGCTTCCCAGCTCACCCTCAGAGTTCATTTGTCACTCCTTATTCGGGGGGATCACAGCCAAGTCTTACTCACAGTCCTGGTCCTCCCCCTGTAGATTGCGCTACCTCAGCAGCAGTTTGTTTGCCCACTTTCAGCCTGTCTCTTCTCCACTCTCCTACCTGCCAGAGCTCCCTTTTTAGCAAATCCTCCATAGAGAACATGCCTGACAGCTGCTGAGGGGTGGGGCCTTCTTGGCCCAATGGTGTTCCACCACGCCTTTAATGTGGGGTCTGTAAATTCCATCCGTAGCTAGCTTTACAGATTTGCTATGCCAATGCACCTCATTTCTGAATTGACAGAAACCATAATTGCAATCAGAGTTTGGTGACTGACTGGTGCTGCCAATGGAAGTGATGATTTTTATGTGGAAAATGTCCATTATCAAGTTGTTGGAGCAAAACAAGCTTATTATTTGACACTTCGGCATCCTCATTAGAGGAGATTTATCCTAAGTACAGAGGCAACATTGCCAAATCTGTAAATCCAAAATAATAAAAGGCAATGATGTTTTTTACATGTGGTGGTGTAATTTGGCTGAATAACTATTTCTATCAGAAAAATACCTGCTCTGTGTCTGATTCCTAATAATCATGGACACATTTCAATTATTTTCCCTCATTCACTTCACCTGAATCACCAAAATTTATAAAATTGAGTTAATCTATTTAAAGATCTCTCAAGTATTGAAGGAGAACTACAAGCTCTTCTTTGAAAAATAAACTTATACCCACAGACTTTAAAATGACTAATAATTGTATTTTAAAATAATATTTGAATATCCACTATTCCTCCCTAAAGACAAATATTGTGAATGCATTTTAAAAAGGCTGGATAATTTTATGACCATTAATGACATTTGTAGTTATGCAAGTTAGATATTTAACTAGGAGTAGTGGAATGAAACGGAGCATAAAAAATTAGACTGAATATCAAGAGAAACTTTCTAGCAGTGAAAACTATTATAGGGCAATAGGCTCTATGAGCCAATGATTTTCACACCTATTTTAAACATAGTGCCCTATTCCTGTATAGGGTCAAAACCCAACCCCTTCCTGGGATTTGACTTTAATAATAACCAATGAAAAATAAGACAACATGAAGTCCAGTCCAAACCTTGCCCCCGTGACTGGCTGTTTCTATGCATCCTAATTCAGGGCTGCACAGTTCACCCACTAGGCACCTCTGGCTCTGAACCAAAACCCCTCTATCAAACCAGCTCTGAAGACTCCATATTCTCTTTTTATTCCTCCAGCTCGAAGGCCTTCCCTCCAGGTTTGGTATTATTGGCAGGTGTTATAGAGACTGTTGAGATCAGCAGAAGGTCTCACCTGGAGCTTCCTCAGTAGAAATGTGGAGTTGTTGACAGGGCATTCTCTATGAGGGGTCCTTGATTTTGGAATTTGCTCTCCTACATTGGTTTGCCAGAGGCCAGATTTGTTAACTTAAGCACACTGAAAAGCCCTACCTTTTCTCCTTTCATCAGCTCTTGAGGAGCTCATGGGCTGACATTGATATACTTATAGGCAGTTTTCTGTTCATGTTCATGTTGTGTTTTTTAATTTACAGGATAGCTACTCACAGTACTGAATGGCTGCCTATAGTTGTATTTTAAAAAATCTGAAGAAAACTTTCTGTCAGTGAGGACTCCTTTAATCTTCTCCCATATTCTTCATTGTTGCCTTCAGGACCCCTTTTTAAACTGAGTTAGAACTTTTCTCCTTATAACACTGCTCTACAGCCAAAATGCTTCTGAAATAAATGTAGTCAAACTTTACTAATTCTGGGCCACCGAATTTCGCATTTCGCATGAGAACGAAAATGATGCTTAAAATTGTTGATTGGCTCTAGTTTTCAAGACATGCTATTGGGTCAGTATATACGACCCTTGACTTGGGAATGGCGGAGGATAAGTGAGTTATAAAGGGAAGGGATCTCAATTTAAACCAGAAATGACTAAAATACATCTTTGACTGGATCTCTGAATAAATCTGACTGGGTTTGGACAGTTTTGCTTTTTAGGCAAAACAATGAATGATGCAATCTGAAGCTGGTATTGCGTCATACATGATATGAATTGCATCATGTTATTCCTAGAAGTCATGGATGATGCAATCATAACGAAGCTTACATCACACTGCTGAACAAATTGCCCTATATCAGCTCTAGAAATCATACAGTGTCGTGCTCTCTTCTTTGTCAGTGTTTGATTTTGCAAAGGGACACATTTCTGTTTAGCCAAAGTGAGCAGAGATGCCTCGTACTTGTGTGAACAGTGCCGATAACTTCTGCTATGTTTGTGGTGAAGTGACTTTTGCATCACAAAAGCGCAGTAGAACCACTATGGTTAAGAAAGCCTATCACCTTTCTTTTGGCTGCAAAATTAGAGATCAGGACAAGAGGTGGGCCCCACACATATGCTGCAACACTTGTGCAACAAATCTTCGCCAGTGGTTGAACAGGAAAAGGAAATCTATGCCTTTTGCAGTGCCAATGCTTTGGAGAGAGCCAACAGATCTTACCAGCAATTGTTACTTCTGCATGGTGCCTCCAGTTGGGAAAGTTGTGTCAAAGAAGAAAAAGTGGACTGTGCATTATCCAAACATTCCATCAGCTATACGCCCAGTACCCCACGGAGAAGGACTGCTGGTTCCTGATGCATCAGAATCATTCTCACTTGAGTCAGACGAGGAAGAGGATAAAACTTCTGGTCCTGAACCATCAATGTCGCAGGACCCACATTTTCTCCCATCCTCCTCCTCTGAACCACACCTCATAACACAAAGTGAACTGAATGACCTTGTCAGGGATTTGGAACTACCCAAGAGTAAGGCAGAGCTTTTGGGCTCCAGACTACAGCAGTGGAATCTCCTGGCAGGTGATGTTAGGGTTTCCATGTTCCGTGACCGTCAAAAGGATCTTGTCCCATTCTTCTTCATGGAAGGTGATCTTGTAGCCTGCAACAGCATCGATGGTGTGATGGCAGCCCTCAACATCGTTCACGATCCAGATGAGTGGAGACTGTTCATTGATTCATTGAAGACGAGTCTTAAAGCTGTTTTACTGCATAATGGCAATGTTTTGCCATCAATTCCAGTTGGTCATGCAGTCCATATGAAGGAAACCTATGACAACATGAAACAACTTTTGAGGTGCATAAACTATGACCAACATCAGTGACAGCTTTGTGGCTATTTGAAGGTTGTTGCTCTCTTGCTTGGTCTGCAGACTGGATACACAAAGTACTGCTGTTTTCTCTGCGAATGGGATAGTTGTGCAAGAGATTCCCACTACATCAAGAAAGATTGGCCACTCCGACAGTCATTGGAGCCTGGGAGGAAAAGTGTTCAGCATCCACCACTTGTTGAATCAAGGAAGATTTTGTTACCACCCTTACACATCAAGCTGGGTCTGATGAAGAACTTTGTCAAGGCCATTGACAACAAAACACAAGCAGCTTTCAAGTACCTCCGTGGAAAATTTCCAAGGTTAAGTGAAGCTAAGATAAAGGAAGGTGTCTTTGTTGGTCCTCAGATTCGTGAACTTCTTCGAGATGATGCATTTGACCATGCACTGCATGGCAAGGAAAAAAAGGCACGGAAAGCCTTCCAGTTAGTGGCAATAAATTTTCTCGGAAACAACAAGGCAGACAACTACAGGTTGTTGGTGGAAAACCTCCTCAAGGCATACAAAAGCCTTGGTTGCAACCTGTCACTAAAGATACATTTTTTGCACTCTCATCTAGATTTTTTTCCACCGAACTGCGGAGCAGTGAGCGACGAGCACGGCGAGCAATTTCACCGGGACATTGCAACAATGGAGAAACGCTATCAGGTCAAATGGAGCCCATCAATGCTTGCAGACTATTGCTGGACAGTGACAAGAGATGCTCCATTTAATGAATACAAGAGACAAGCCAAGAAGTGCCGAGTAGACACTGAATACGACTAAACTATGGACATAATAGTTTTTTGCCTTTTGTTTCATAATACATTTTATTTATATAACCCCTTTGCTGATTTTTAAAGTGTTACATAAACAGGACAGGTGAAATAGTATCATGTAAAGCAACCATAAACACATGAAAAGACCTAGGTTTACAATTTATGATTAAAACTCTACTATCTACACAATATACATAGACATAAAATGTAAAAACTTAAATATCTTAGAAATAGTAGCCAATCAGTTGTTTTAATTGTCATATTTGTATTCAGCACATCAAAATACATACTAAATAACACATTTTATCTCTGAAGCAGATGACTTCTCAAAAATTGTAGACCAGTGTAATCAAGCACTTCCAGTTAGTTCCCTGTTTGACTCCAGGAGGTCTATGTCTGGAAAACTCCCGTAAACTGTAGGCCTCTTACCCATTACTCATCCTGTTTAGTTCATATTCCTTGACCTTCAAGTATCTAAGCTCCCATGAGTTCACTTGACTATAACCACATGAGCACAGAGTTCCTGATTCAAAAACTCCTTAAATCTATCAGCAGTCACTCATAGGCTTGTTTTTAATCTAGGAGTCCTCAGACAAGCACAGCGTGTTACAGTCCTTTTTATCATGCTAATCACAACCCAAACACCAAGATTGAGTACATACATCAGTGTGTTATTTCTCTCCTTGTAAAAACATTGGGAAAGCATTAGAGATGATTTACTTTCTAAAGCAAACCTGTTACTATATGTTAATAGTTTTGCTGGGTTCAGCAGTAACGAGAGGTGTGATTTTAATATAGCGTGCACCATGTATTTTAGTTTGCAGTCAGGCATACATGAAGTGTTTAGTATTAATGCATCAAATAGTAGCTATGGATGGTATATTTTCTGATGTTGTTTTTAAAGTTAAATTATCTTAGCCAATAATAGATAAAAATAGTTTGTTATGAACAGTTCTCGTGGCTCGTAAGCCCACTATTATTTTGCAATGGCATTGCATATGAACTAAAGATTGAAGGATTTTAAATACAAAATCTTTACTGTACTCTCTCCCTAAAAAACACAGGCTGCATGTTCAGTATACAGCTGTAAACCACTCATTTAAGCGAATGGTTGCATTAGCTTCAGTGGGATGGAAAAGGTAAACACATACTGTATTGAGTGAGAGGGCCAAACTGTGTTCTGTTTCACCCCAGTGGAAGGACTCTATACTGCAAACCACTCCAAATCTTGGTATGAAATGTTGAGGACCTCCTCGTGCATTCAGCATGTTACAAGAGGTGTTCAGTTTCTCTCTTTATTTAAAGTTTAATTAAGACTGAAGTTACCTCTTTCAGTTGTCAGGAATTTTAGTCAGTTCTGTTCTGGGCAGACCATCAGAAGGATTTTTGCTTGACATGCCACTGGTCTACCAGGAACGAACCCAGATTTTGAAACCAGTTGGCCCCTTACTAAAACTTTGGGGATTTGTTTAGTTGGTTTCTCCCCATACCAGGAGAGAGGGGAAGGGTCAAGGGGTTGGGATCCTGGGACTGACAGGGCCTCCGGCCAATCAAAGAGCTCCAGACCAGGGTCCGTGGGAAGTAGCCAGCTCCCCAAGTCAGTCTGATTGACCAGGAAACCTAGCAAATTAGGGAGCCCAAGCTCAGGTCCAGGCCTTCATGTGCATTGGGAGAAGGCAAGACAGAGGGAGCAACTCCAGTGGGGTGATGAGTGGGGCCGGAAGCAGTGATGGGAAGAGCAGCATGAAAGGCTGGAGGGAGCAAACAAAGACAGTGACACGTATGAGGGGCCGGCACATGGGGCGAGGGTCAGTGCGGGGAGCAGGAACCCACCATGCAGCAGTGACAGAGCAGCCCCTCCCAAGTGGAGTCCCCAAACATTGGAAGCCCCACAACTTCCTGTATGTCACAATTTCCTCAAGACCTCATGTAAGTGATCTGCTCAGCTACACTCTCCCAAGCCAGGGTCAATACCAGATCCAGGATGGCTTGCTCTATATCCAGGGCTGCTTGTATGTTCCACTGGGACCCCACAGTCAACAGTCCAATCAGGTGAACAACCAAGTCAGCAAACTAATCTTAGTGTTAAATGGAAAAGTTTATACAATATAAAATGAATAACTTTGTAACAATGTATTTAAGACAAGCACCTGAACGTGGGTGTGTGCTTGCATTTCACCCTATGCTGTGCCCTGTTTTGGAGGACTGATCACTCACTGAAGCAACGGATAAATGATATACTTCTTCAGCTCAAGAGTCTGTCTGTGAACGTGTGCTCCCTCTGGTACCTTGTGGACTGGGAGGGCTATGGCCTAGAAGAGCAATCCTGGGAGCTTTGCATCCCAATACCATGCCACTCACTTTGTGGCAGCCTTCTATACAGCCCATCCAAATAAGCCCAGGCCAGCATGGGATATGGGGGATAATGTAAAGCTATACAGATCTAAAACCAAGGCCTGCAGAGTCGTTAGGCAGCTAACATCTCCATGCTGCCACCCAACAGCAGCTATAACGAGCTTGTGCTTGGCAGCCATGACCCACTGTGGACATAGACCATGAGAAATCCCACCTTAAGGGGTCTGACAGGCAGCAGCCTCATGACTTGTGATTGGCTTCCAGCCCTATATAATCCTAAGGGGCATTCCAGGAAGTGTCCAGGTAATGGTATGGCTCTCCTGCAGCTGCCATGACCATCCTGCTCCTTGCTTCTGCACTCCTGGCATCTACCTCTGCTTTGATTTGGACTTAATCTGCCCCTTAAGCCCTTTTTGCCACTTCCTTTCTGTATCATTGTGAACAATACCACTACCCTGCCTGTCACTTAGGCCTGTAACCTGGGCGTCATCTTTGACTCAGCCCTATCTCTACATCCTCACCTCCAGATTATGTCTAAATCTTATCTATTTCTTTCTCCATAAGACGTCTCAGATATACCTTCTGTTATCCATCTACACAGCTAAAACTCTCATTATTTCATGTCTCAATTACTGCAACATCCTTCTCTCTGGTCTTGAAAAATGTAAGCTTGTCCTGCTCTGATCCATTCAAAATGCTGTTGCCCATTACCCATTTACTTAGCTCATTGCTTTGACTATATTACTCTTGTCTTTGAATCCCTCCCCTGGCTCCTCCCCTCTCTATTCCATCAAACATAAGCTCATTGTATTCCCTTTCAAGGCCCTTCACAGACAATACCCACTGTACCTATAATTTCACATTTACTATCAAGCTATTGATTGTTGACTCCAGTTGGCTGATAATGCCAGCCTCCACTGCTTACTTATTAAATATTCACACAAGTCCCTCCATGATTTCTCCAATACTTCCTCACATGCATGCAAGGCACTCCCCATAAACTTCCATCTCATTCTTCACCTTCAAATCCCTCCTCAAAATCCTCCTTTGCTGTGATACCAACAAAAAATTTTAACAATGGTTAGGATGCTGGCATGCAAAGACCACTGCATATCATACTGAACAATATTGTCTCGTAGTTTACTTGTACTCCCCTATCTGTCTGTATCCATCTGTTTATCTTTTATGTTATAAGCTCTTTGGGGCAAAAACAATCTTTTGGTTCTGTGTCTGTACAGCACCTAGCATAGTGGTGTTCTGGTACATGCAAGAGCTCTTAGGTGATATGATAATACTAATAATTAAGAACAGAGAAGGAATGTGTGCAAAGGCAGAATGTCCTTAATGCTGGGGCTTCTGTTCAGGGTGTAAGTTACAGCTCTCTCTTGGTATATGTTTGGAAATATTAACTATTCTGCCCAAATCTTTATGGTATTACCAAAGAGTGTACTTGAATAGTAAGGCCAGAGTGTTGGTCCATAATCTGTTAGTATTTTATATTCAGGAATTTCTTATGATTATTAGATTATAATCCATTATGGCTGGTACCTCCAAGTTTGTGGGAAAACAGAGGTCCGGGAAAGAGACCTCCCTCGAACTACCAAAAGTGACTACAGAGATATAAGTAGGATTGTTTGATTAGTAAGGAACAATTATTATTTCAGATGCTTTCTGTAATAATGAAATGGGGATACTTTAAAAGATGTTGTTGGGGGACAGTTGTTCTAGTGTTGGGAATTACCATTTTTACTTATCAATTATGTAACCTAAAGAGGCCATAACGGAAATTGCATAAGCAATTAGGTAAACAATAACGTTAAAACATAACATGGCAAAATAGATCATGGGAAAGTATTCTTCCATCCACCAAAGGGGTTTCTTTTTCTCACAACCTATAAGACAGAGGGCTTGAAATCTAGGTTGGGGAGTAAAACCTGCCATCATCCCACTTGTTACAGACGGAAGAGACAGAAAGGCCAGCTCTTTACCTTACAACAAGTGTAGTAATGTATCTATTATTTCTCTATAATGCTGTACTAATCTCTGATTAATAATCTTTGGTTAACTAATTCTATTTGAGCCTGCTATTTGACAAGCTTGAATTGTTATTAAATTCATACATGCAACACCCCCAAGGATGCCCACTAAAGTCTCAAGGGGGCAATATGCAGCTGATTGGTGCAGAATTTCAGGCTCTTAGTCATGTTTTCTTCCTTCTGGTCATATCCCCTACACCAACAGAATTAGTGGGAGGGGGATAGTATAGGGCCTTTGCACTAGACACAACTGGAGGATCCACCTTGCTCTTAGGAGATTTTCCATGGCAGGATAGGCTGTCTTTGTCGCTGCCAGTAGAGTTGGTTGGAAGTTTTCTGACTGAAGAGTTCCACTGGCAAATGCAAGCTCTTTCACACCTGAAATGTCTGATGAAAGCAAGTTGAGTTTAGTTAACTTTTGTCAAACCCAGGCAGTGTTCTGACAGAATCCTGTCTTCCGGGCTAGTTTCCTGCCTGGTTCTCTGCCACCTCACATGGTGGGATGCTGGAGAGCCTAGACATTTTGGTTCCAGGGCAGCCTTGCCATGTGGAGTGCCTCAGGACCAGGGTCCCCAGGTCTGGGGTAGCCCCACCATGCCAGGGCTTTCAGAGGTTCCAGGCTCCCTACTATGGAGCTAAGAGTGTGAAAGATACATGTGGTTAGATGTTCGGTTGCATGCCTGTGTTTTCCTTGTGTACTGTCTGGCACAGCAGACTTCGAGCAAACCGCCCAATGACCACAAGATCCATTAAGGTACGAAGGCACCCAGCCAGGTTTATTGTCGACAACGCATGGTACTAGTATCCTGCAGACGCTACCGGACCACTAATACATGTATGCCTGTAACAATGGACCAGCTCAGTGAACAGTAGGACTTTCTGTTTCTCCCTAAGCTAGACAGAGATACTCCCTTTGAGGTTCCATTTTATACATCAATACAAACAAGTTACGTACTGCCACTCTGACATAGTTATCTGACACCCTCTGACATTGCTGGTTACTACCTATCATCTTATACTTCTCTATCCATCACACTGTCATCCTGACATTATCTTTAGGATGGGTCAGTGTGTTCCTGTTATCTTTAGGGAATGTGTTGGTATGGAGGTGTTCTATTACCACCCTTCTGGAATGTGTTTGCGTGAGTTCTCTTTGTCTAGTACCTCTTAGGAATGTGTGTTTTTGCAATAGCAGCCCTGTTCTTGCCAGATTCTGTGAGCAGGGCCTGCCTCTAGCTCACAGCCTGATTTTGCTTTATATCAGCAAAGTTTTGACAGCTACTTTAGCCCAGGCCTCAGGCTTCATACCAGGCCTCTGATACAAGGGCTTATGTTTCAGGCCATTTTCCTACTAAACTGCATCTCTAGCTGGTGTTCTCAGGCCATGGTAAGAGCTGCTCAGGGACCCTGGGCTCCTGTGGGGAGCCCTGGACCCTCCACCTGTCCTCGATGGTGCTCCCTGGGGGGCAGAGACATGGGTTCTCAGGCACCCCGGCTCCTCACCGGGTAGGTCCGGGGCTCCCCATAGCTGCCTGGGCTCCCTGGGTGGCTCTTACTACAGTCTAGGGCAGTGGTTCCCAAACTGGGGTCCATGAAGCCCTGGGGGTTCGCAAAATGTTACAGGGGGTTCTCAGGGAAAAAATTCCCTAATGGAGGACAGAGCTGTCCCTAGGGACCCTGGGCAGCACAGGGCCAGCAGCCCGGAGCCCCTGGACTTCCAAGAGCTAAGCAGATTAAAGAAAGCATATGCACACTGAGGAGATTTAAACTTCAAGACTCCTTCCAAGAAATGGAAAGGGAGGTGGATATTTTTCGCTGTTTTTAAAATTAAATAGGCAGCTAGTATTGTTTTTAAAATTATTATGAAGAACAAGTTTAAGCTTTATTGTAATGTGCGTTGTTTGCCTGGACTGCTCAAGACCTGAATGCTTGTGTAGGAGGAACTCTTTGAGTTGGCTTCTTAAATACCTTCATGCTGTTTCACATCTGATACTCCTTGATGAAACATAGGAGCCTTGTCTTATAACTGGCTTATTCAAAGTGATACAAGCTACGAAAGTGAGATCTTGGAAGAGTGTTGCCGTTTTCATAATGTAATAAAAATACTGTAATGATAAATAATAATTAATAATAAATAGCCTGTAATAAGCATGTCATAACAATAAATGTTATATTTCCAAGATCACTGCTTTTATCATTTATACTCAGGTAAAGGAGAAAATCCCTGGAAATATTCATTTTTAGGAGGGGGTTCGCGAGACTTGACATTTTAGTGGAAAGGGTTCACAGGTTGTTAAAGTTTGGGAACCACTGGTCTAGGGTGACCATGCATCTTGTTTTGGCCAGGACAGTCCCTTTTTTAAACCCTGCTCCCAACATTTTTTCGCAAAACTGGGCATTTGTCCATCATCAGTTGGCAAGAGCAAATGGGACAAATGCCCAATTTTGCCAAAAAGGGATTTGGGGCGGGGGAAGCTCCATGCAGGGGAGTGGAGATGGGGGGATTCGAGGGGCCCCTAGAAGAGAAGGTCTGTTTACAAATACAGGGAGGAAAAGGAGCAGTGTGTATATATATTTAAGAGATG
The DNA here is from genome assembly GCA_033296515.1 of Macrochelys suwanniensis. Taxonomy (NCBI): domain Eukaryota; kingdom Metazoa; phylum Chordata; order Testudines; family Chelydridae; genus Macrochelys; species Macrochelys suwanniensis. The sequence continues at coordinate 293,691,435 of CM065775.1, forward strand.
GGAAATTTTGGCTGTCTAAAAGGCCCATTCAAATAGGGAAGGAATGAATCTGAGTAAGCGTGAGATGGGAGCAGAGAAAAGCCTAGACAGCTTATATATAATGTACTGGGCTGACTGGAAAAGTCTTTTTTTTTAAAACAGCTATGGGGGGAAACCAGCTATTTTTGAAGACAACCAAATTATGTACAATTGCTGTGCTTTATTTTGCTGCCTTTATTGTTTTAAATGAGTTAGAACTGCCTATCTTATTGCAAATGGTTTAATAAAGAAAAACAAGTAACAATTTAAAATACTTCAGTTATTCCTGTTTAACTTAGATACTATATGTAAATTTTTCTTTTTAAGTGGTTTGAGAAGCTGATATAGTCAGTCTCTGAGCACAGACTGTGGAGCCAGAAAAATGAGTTCTCTTCATTGCTAGGTGATCTTTGCTTGTTGCATAACTTTGCTTTGTATGAGTTTCCACATCATAAAGTGATTTTTACTTACCTTCCAGCAGGGAGTGAGGATTAATTATTTAGCTTTTATAAAGCAGCTTGAAGTTTAAAAATACTAAATATAAGCCACATACTTACTGGAAAAATACTAGATTGTAAGATACCTTGTCTCTTTACATGTCAAAGAATCTAAAACACTAATATAACATAGGCCACATAGAAATAAATATGAATGAAAATAAATGGTTCAATGCACTAAAAATGTGGCTATCTTAAAGTTGTCATTTTGTCAATAAATTGGTTGGCTTTGAATTAATAACCGTGCTGATACTTGTGGCAGTAGTTTTGGAGCCTGTAGTTCAGGTGAGTGAGAGTGAACAGCTGCAGCTGTCTGTACACATAATACAGCATTATGCCAGAGAACTCTGCCTAAGTGCCAAATATTGTAATAGCTGAGACATGAGGTTTTCTGTTAAAACAGTATTGTCTAGTGGTAGTGTTGGAGACTGGAAGTCAGGACTGTTGAGTTCTCTAACTAGCAGTGATACTTGATTTACTTTGTGCTTGACTGTAGGAAATTCACTTAACCACTGTGTGTTTCACTATACCCATGTGTAAAATGCGGGGAGGAAGGAGAAGAGCTGGGGAGGCAGCTCCATGCGGGAGGGAGTGGGGAAGGAGAGGGGGACTCTGGGGGCTGCTCTGTGCTGGAAGGAGAGGGGCTTGGGGGCAGCTCTGCATATGAGGGAGGGGGAAGAGGAGGAGCTTGGAGAGGAAGCACCACATGTGAGGGAGGAAGGAGAGGGACTCTGGGGGCAGCTCCGTGAAGGAGAGAGGGTGGAAAGAGGGGGGGCAGATCCACATGGGAGGGAGGGGGAAGGAGAGGGGCTGGGGGGTAGATCTGCACAGGAGGAAGGAGGGAAAGAGAGGATCTCGGGGCTCCACGCAGGGGCAGGGGGGGAATATGGTCACCCTACAGCTCCTGCGTCTGGTCTAGCCAAGGGGTGGGGCCTCAGGAGGAAGAGGAGGAGCAGGGTGGCAGGGCCCCCAGGGGGTGGGGGAGAGAGGAGGAGCAGGTAAGGGGGGCGGAGTTCCGGTGATCCTGTGGGGAACCCCCAGTTAGGGTTGCCAGGCATCTGGTTTTCGACCGGAACACCCGGTCGAAAAGGGATGCTGGTGGCTCTGGTTAGCATTGCTGAACGGGCCATTAAGAGTCCGATTGGCCTCCCACAGCGGGGTAGGCAGGGTGCCTGCCTGGCTCCACATGACTCCTGGGAAGTGGCCAGCATCTCCTTCTGGTTCCTATGCATAGAGGCAGCCATGGGGGCTGCGCTTGCTGCCCCCCACCCCGAGCTCTGGCTCCACAGCTCCCATTGGCCAATGAGAGCTGTGAGGGCCCCTGTGGGAAGAGTCAGTGTGCAGAGCCCCCTGGCCATGCCTCTGCCTAGGGGGATGCAGGGACATACCAGCCGTTTCCAGGAGCCACCTGAGGGAAGCGCCACCCGGAGCCTTCAACCCGAACCCCCGCCCGCACCCCGACCCCTTGTCCCACCCTGAGTCCTCTCCTGCACCCAAACGCAAGCCCAGAGCCTCCCTCCTGCACTCTGAACCCCTCGGCCCCAGCCCAGAGACCCTCCTGCACCCCAAACTCCTCATCCCCAGCTCCAGCCCAGATCCTGCACCCCCAGCCAGAGTCCTCCCAAACCCCAACTCCCTGCCCCATCCTGGAGCCCCCTTCCACTCTCCAAACCCCAGGGCCCCAGACTGGAGCTCCCTTCTGCACCCCAAACCCCTCATCCCTGGCCCCAGATGGAGCCCTCACCCCTCCCACACCCCAACCCCCTGCACCAGCCTAGAGCCCCCTCCTGAACCCCTCATTTCTAGCTGCATCCTGAAGTTCGCACTCCCAGCCCAGAGATCATACCCCCTCCCACACCCCAACCTCCTGCCCCAAGTCGGAGCCCCCTCCTGCACTCTGAACCCTCATTTCGGGCCCCACCATGGAGCCTGCACCCCCAGACTGGCGCCCATACGCCTTTCCACACCCCAACCCCCTGCCCCAGCCCAGTGAAAATGAACAAGTGAGTGAGGGTGTGGGAAAGCGAGCAACGGAGGGAGGGGAAATGGAGTGAGCGGGGGAGACCTCGGAGATCTCAGGGCGGGGCAGGGGCGGGGCCTCGGGGCAGGGCCATGGGGTAGGGGGCAGGGCAAGAGTGTTCAGTTTTGTGCAAATAGAAAGTTGGCAACCCTACCCCAATTGGCCAGGGCCCCCTGGGCATGGGCCCCGTAGGCCCATACAGTAATCCACCCTGGTTGCAGGGAGCATATTGTGTTCTGGAAACATGTTGGTGTTGCTGAAACAGAACTTTTTCAGGATTTTTGGTTTGAGGATTTTTTAAAATATCAGAATTTCTTGGTGAACTGGAGATCCCAGGTTTCAGCCAGCTCTACTTCTAGTGGTTTGTTGTGACATGTCTTCACTGCACCACAGGATCCAGCCCTTTGTTTCTAAAAACTGTTGTTTTAGGGTCCTTGTGTCATTTCATGTCAACCATTTATATCATAAAGTTATAAAAAGTGATGTGATGTAATGATGCAATTTAGTGTGACGGGTCACTTTAAAATTTTACTTGAGAACCAAAGAATGATACAAGCTTCTGAAATATCACCATTATGGAACCAATGGCTTTCAGAGATAACACCACCTTTACATTTAAGCTGTAAAATACCCTACTTTCACCTCCTGTCAAACTTCACAAAATCTAGCGGTTCAATGTTCCATTTAGCTGCCATTCATTTTTCCTTTTTATTTCCTTTCCCATCATTATTGATTACCAAGATGTGATGAATTGTTATATCATAAAAACATAAGTACTGGCTACTTGAATCAACTTTCTTTTCAGTAAAAAGCAGCTCAGCAATGGCTTTCATTCCTTCTTAAAGAGATTTCTCTTCATGCCATCTCGAATGCATTATTTTATAAACTAATACCTTACAGCTTTACAGCACAATTTTGCAGAACCTCTAGAAAGGGACTGAGATTCTTAGCAGCTGGAGGTTCTTGGCACCCCTCTGGAGGCATTCAGCATATACAGAATTGGGCATTAGTTACAGTACTTTGCATATGAAAAATATTCATTTGATGCACTGTGGGGTTAATCTGTATGATGTTTTCTATTGATTACATCTGTTCCAAGTACCATATCTTCCAATATCGTAATTAGAGGTGTTTCACCCTTGCTTTGTAAACAATATAGAAGAGGTACTTTTGCTTAATCTAGTGAAAAGTAACACGAAAAGATGTCTCAGCATGAGATTTCTGGAAAAAAGTTTTGTTCTTAGTTTTATTGAAAAGTCTCTGTGTGACAATGAGTCAACACAGCTTATTTATCTATCCACTGGTATTTCTATAGTGCTTGTCATAATATCAGCTGCTTCTGCCTCACTGCAGCTAGCAGCATGGTCCACTCTGCCGCTTCCAGCAGTGTCTGCTTCCAGGGTGATGGGGAGGTATAGAGAGAGGCAGAGAAGGGGGAGGGGTGCCGGGGACATGGGTGCACAGAAGAGGCAGTAGGTATATAAGGACACCCTTTCTGTGAGGGAGTAAGTACAGATTGGCTGTTGGGGACACAGGGGTGCTGAGATATTGAGCTACAGAGAGAATGCTCCGGACATGGGGAGCACAGTAGGGGTACTAGATGTGGAGTAAAGGGACAAAGGAGAGCAGAAGGGGTGCTGTGGGCATAGAGAGGCCAAAGGTATACCAAAGTCTGGGGTGAAGGTAAAGAGTGGTGCAGGAAGTGCAAGGAGTAGGTTTGGCCAAAAAAACAAGAATTGCATTTTGAAAAAAACCCACAAGGTTTTGGGCTTTGTTTTTGTTCGACATCAGGACAAAACCGAGACCTAGCAAAAACTATTGTAGAAAAAGAACAAGAAGGAGCGCATGACCTACCCTAGAATAATCCAGTAGTCAGGGCACTCATCTGGGATGGAGGAGACCCAGGTTCAAATCCCTGCCCTCCCTGATTCAAATCAGGGACTTTGAACCTGGGTCACCTACAACCTGGCTCATAGAATCAGTCTCTCTTTCTCTCTCTGGTCTCATGAATATTTAATGGTTTATACACAGTGTGACAGCTCTGAAAGGAGAGATTAAGAGAGGTATCCCCTACAGTCTTTCTCTCTCAAACTCTCCTGTTAGGGCTGTTCCACTTTGTATAAAGATTTATTTATCAGATCAGAGAGAATCAGGAAGTTAAATCAGGGTCTCCCACATTCCATATGAGTGCCCTAACCGCTGGGCTATTGGCTATTCTGGGGAGGTGTCATAGGGTGCCCTTGTCTTCAGCACCCTCCTGAAGCAGGCCATGGAATGACAGGCACACCTGCCTCCATTTCCCCTCCCATAGTCCCCTGGAACTTCAAGGTCAAGTCTATTGCTTAAATAATACCCTTCTTGGGAGCTGGTTTATTACCAAAACAATGTGAAAATGGTCCAAAAGATAAGTCCCTACACATAGTCCATTTATCATCCTAGTCCTTAAAACTCTGCTCTTCCCAGGGGGAACTCTTCCATGTCTTCCATCACACCTAGGCTGCTTGTCAGTTCTCTCCTGTCCTTTTGCTAGAACAGCCATCCCAGCCCTTCCAGCTAGAGTGGACCCCGTTCTTCCTGGAAACACCCCCACCACCACCACCACCAGCTTCTCTGCTAGGAGAACTCCCTCATTCCCCCTGGCCCTCTCACTGTTCCCTTGGGTCCAGTTTCCCATTGTGGAGATGTCAGCAGGTGAGCCGTTCTGCTGCTCCCCTGTCTTCAGCCCTCTCCAGTCCTCAGCTTTGGTACACTCCTGTTTAGAAGTCTGCAGCGAACTCCGTCTGCTGCTCTCTGGCCTTCAGCCCTCCAGCCCTGGCTCTCTGGTTTGCGGAGGTCAATCAGCAGACCACTCTTGCTGCTCTCCTGCCTTCAGCCTTCCTCCAGGAACCATCTACAGCTCCTGAAGAGAACTCTTCCAGCCCCTGTCAATCTATGGACTCCCAGGCAGCTCTCATCTGCACTTTTCCTGACTGACTCAGTCTGTGCTCTAAGGCAACCCCCACACAACGGGTCTATCCTCTTCTAGGGGCCAGGTACCCTCTTTTGAGCCCAACTGGGAAGAAGCTGATGTGTCACAGCTACGCTGGCCCTGCTCTCTCTCAAAGGGCCAGTGTCACCCAGTGACAGGAGGGTCTTTCTTGCTTTGACCAGAAATTTCAACCTGGATCTGAGATACCTTCCTGATGAACATTTTGTCAATACAGATACATTTCCTTAAAGTTTTGCTTTTGAGAAATTGGAAATTGGAAGCCATGACTGGAAGTTGCTAGATTTGTTATAAATGGCAATGAATTCTGAGGGAGCTGGAAGGTATGAAAGGGGCTATTGTGCAGAATCCCTAGTATTACTTTCCACAGCCACTATCCACCAGATAGAGGCTTTTTAATTTTTGTTTACTAAATCATGGTATTGTTTCCATGGAGGTTCTGTGGGCTAGAAGCTGTAGAAACGTATTACTTCTTGAATAAAGCCCATAAATAATAATGGGTCAGAAAATCATTCTATAAATTGAGCATGACTTTCTAAGTTGAAAATAGTATGAAGGGCTTTCAATGTTTATTACCCCATATATATTCATCCTTTATAGCCACAGTGTTAATGTGGGGGCAGGGGCTCCCTCAACCCCCTCCACACCCTGCTGTTCATTATTTATACTGTCTTTCTTTCCACTTTGCATCTCATGAGGGGTTCTCTGAGTCAAACAGGCAAAAGAAAGGTCTAATCCCCTCTCTTTCCCTTATGAGAGAGGGGGGGATCAGGGTGAAAACAAACAAAGAAAGGCAAAAGTGGCCTGTCTCTCAGGCAGTCTTCCTGGATTCATCTCTATGAGCCTGGTCTTGTAAGAGTCTATTGCCCCTTATTGGGACCTACTTTCATCTCCTCCTCTTGGGGCATACTGTTTTGCAGGTGGTATGATGGGAAAAAAGGAGTCTGTACTTTCCCAAACTACTTTTTCTCCCCACTTTCCTAAATTGCCAACTGAACCATTAAACATATAAGATATCTCCTATGAGACTCGCACAGTTTGATTTCAAGTAGAGAGGACAAGAAAGAGGGATACCTCATTATGTAACAGTGCACTGGCATATGCTATATTCTCATTATTCCTATTAGTGCTCAAGTACCCAATGGCACTATCTTCAATAACATTCTGTCTCTAAAGAGGTCATTTCTGCAGTATAATCATTGCTTTATTTCTTCAGTATCTACTCGTTTTCATGCTCCCAATTGTGAAATCTAGAAATCTATTGCCGTGGCTTTGTGTTAGAGCAGCATGGAGGCAGTAGCATATTTGAAATTATCGTTATGGCCACTGGGAAAACTTCACAGTTCACAGTTTGATTCTAGTTTGTATAAGCTTTTCTGCTTTTCCATTGCTCATTTAAACTTCCCAAAAGCCCCGATTCGGCAAAATTAGTCTGGAAATGTAACAGGACGAGGGTTTTTTTCTTTTTCCAATGAGAGTTCTGGCAATTCTACCTCCAGTCACAGATGAGAACTGTTTTCAGTGGTATTCTGGCATTCCTGGATCCAACCTAGGCCTGAAACTGGATGTGAAAAAGACTATCTAAACATTTACAACCTTTAAAAACATCACACTGTGAGGCCTTTCTAGAAATGGGTGACGGTTCAGTGGTTTTATTTTTTTCCAAGTCATCCATAACCAAACATTTGTTCCCATCTGCCATGGGGAATGATGATAATAAAAACTATCGAAATCACCTCTTCTGACTACAATACAGATAGTACCTGTCAGATTACTCAAATCACTTGATTCAAACCTTATAGACCCCTAGTCCACATCAATTCACCTACAGCATTTTAAACAAAAAAGTTGTTGTTTTACAAAGGAAGTGGGATGTACATTTTATGAGGAGGGTATGTATACTTAATCACTCCCAAGTTATTGATTCAAAATGTTGATGGGGAAATGTAGGTGTAACATAAAAAATAAAATGATATAGCACGATAGCCTAGACATCACCACAACATGTGAATGCAGGTCCCCAGTGCTCTTGTAGAATTTCATCATGTTCCTTAAGCCATAATTTTTCTATTCTTTTCAGCACAACACACGCAGTGTACCAATATCGAAGACTTTGAAATGTGCAAGCTTGCATTTGAGCACTCCAGAGCTATGGAGTTTATTCCTGCTATTGACCAGCAGTCACCCAGGTTCCAATCTCATGCTGAGAAGATGCTCTACAAGGTCTTTGCACATTGGATAATCAAATATTTATACAGCACATACAGGAAGTACACTTACATTTCACTGAAGATGATTTAATAAGTTCTATATCATTTCCCCAATGACCCAGAGCCACTTCCAAATGCTCTCAATTATTCATGCCCTAATTTGCAAATACTTCAAGGAATCCTTATCTGGCAATGCATACTGTACTGTAGCTGCTAGGAAGGAATGAAATAATTCCCTTTCTATATACTAGATATATGATAATAAGTGATTCCCTAATCTCAAAATTACATGTTCAATGGCAGCTCCTGACTAATCTAGAAAGCAATGTTAATCCATACATATGTATAATTGTCCTCTGCACGATCCTCCCAATTAAAAGACTCATATTTTATTTAATGTTAAATTTGAGGCAAGGATGATAACAAATTCAATTGAGACTCTATCCTAAAGGAATATGGGACATATGATGAAAATACATTGCACTATATGTTTAACATTTCAGTATTTTTAAATACTCTCCAAAGGTGGACTGAAAACGTTTTTGGGGACAGACTGACCCGTCACCCCCAAAAGACCGATCCTACACCAGTTGCTTACGTAATCCTTATAGATACAAGTAATGGGCGCATATAACATTTGCTGAATTAGGCTCCAATATGTAATTCAGGACCCACCATTTTCCTGTTGCGTTCTTGTTGCTCTGACAGCCAGAATGGCTGATCATTGCCTAGGCACTACATTAAACACTAATTGGAGCGGTGTACACAATTAAGATGCATTTGCAAATAGCTCCCACCCAGCGCAAGTCTGGAGTATTGTGGGTATCAGCAGAATGTAATAAAAGGAAAAAGAAAAGGGAAAGAATCTTAACTCAGTGAGTGCTGGTGCAGAGCCTCCAAGGGTCTATCTACACTGCAATAAAAGACCTGTGGCACTGAGTCTGAGAGCCTGGATCAATTGACTCTGGCTTTGGCTGCAGGATTAAAAATAGCAGGGTAGACATTTGAGGTTTCAGAGCCTGGGCTCCAGTCCGGGCCTGAACATCTACTCTGCTACTTTTAGCCCCACAGCCTGAGCCCTGCAGTGCTGCAGGTTTTTTATTGCAGTGTAGACATATCCCAAGTGACTTTTGCTTATTAACAGGAGCAAGGTCAAAGAGGAGTGCCTCACTTCCATTTGCTGATACTACTGAGGGGTCAAGGTGAGTCATTTTACCCATGGTGCTGGCTACTTGATGCACCAGCTCCTCTACTCGGCTGCTCCTCTACTCAGCTTCTGATCAACCAATGACCCTGTGACTAGACTCATTGGCTGATCAAAAGTGAAGGCAGCACCAAGTGGCTGGTAGATGAAGAGGCTCATGGCAGCTCTTGCCCTGTTTCAGAAATTTTATGGCCAGAAGGGACCATTAAAATAACCTGGTTGGACCTTCTGTATATCACACGCCATAACTCTTGGTTGAGCTACAGCATATCTTTTAGAACAAGATCCAATCTTGAATTAAAGGCTTCAAGTGATGGAGAATCCTCCACATCTCTTTACTTTACTGTTAAAATATACACCTTATTTCCAGTTTTAATTTGTCTAACTTCAACTTCCAGCCATTGGATCTTATGCTTTGTTAGCTAGATTACAGAGCTCTTTTCTCATGCAGGTACTTCTAGACCATGATTGATTCATTGATTCAACCTTCTCTGCGATAAATTAAGTAGATTGAATTTCTTAATTCTCTACTGCAAAGCAGACTACCAGCCTTTGTGGCTCTTTTCTGAACCCTCTCCATTTTTTCAAAGTCTATTTGCAAGTACAGTATTGGCACCAGAAAGAACATAGCGTTCAATAATGGTCTCACTAATCCCATTGGTAGTAGCCTGGCTGGCCTCTTCCATCCTCAGAGTCAAATATCTGTCCACAACCAACCCAAAAATAACAGGATCTACAGCCAAAGTATTCCCAGGACCCATAAATTAGCCATTGGCGAGTGTACTGCAAACTGTGAATAACGTGACTTTCAGGAAAAATGTCCATGATAAATTGTCAAATTTAATAAGTGGCTTACGTTTTGAAGGATATCTTTTCAATGAAAAAAGTGAATTTCTAGCCCACATTAAAAATGAAAAGATTGGTTACGCTCAACTTTGAAAGATAAAAAAAATATCTGGGGACTCTCTATCAGAGACCCCTCAAATCATCATTGTCTCTCTGTGGAGAATCCACAAATGCAAGATTCATAATCAACACTGTTAAACTAAATGTTAGAAAAAAATCTTGTAAAATGTTCTGATAGGATTAGGCCCCATATTTAAGCAATGATAGTGCTTCTCTACAGTGCATAAGCAGACAAATAGCATTTAACTCAGTAAATGATGAGGTTGTACATTGAGTCACTTATTGATTTATTCACCATTTATCCCTGGTTTTTCCTTGCAGAACATATGATTATAATTATTACCTCTCCATTAAAAATGTGTTTCTATGGCTGGGAACGCTGCCATCCATTTAAAGAACTCCTTTCACTGTAAACACTTGTTGCTTATCACAAATTTAAGGTGAAGGAAAATTCATTGATTCATAGATTCCAAGGCCAGAAGGGGCCATTGTGATCATCTCGTCTGACCTCCTGCACAATAGAGGCCATAGCACTTCCTCAAAGTAATTCCTAAAGTATACCTTTTAGAAAAATACCCTGCCTTGATTTAAAAATTGCCAATGAGGGTCCAGGAGAATCCACCATGACCCCTGAAAATTGTGCCAGTGGTTAATTACTCTCCTTGTTAAAAACATATGTCTTATTTCCAGTCTGAATTTGTCTAGCTTCAACTTCCTGTAATTGGATTGTCTTGTATCTTTCTCTGCTAGATTTAAGAGGCCATTATTAAATATTTGTTCTCCATGTAGGTACTTATAGACTGAAATCAAGTCACCCTTTAACCTTCTTTTAGTTAAGCTAAAGAGACAGAAAGAGCTCAATCACCAGATGGCATGTTTTCTAATGCTTTAATCATTCTTGTGGCTCTTATCTGAACCCTCTCCAATTTGTCAACATCCTTCTTGAATTGTCGAGACCAGAACTGGACATAGTATTCCAGCAGTGGTCACACCAGTGCCAACTACAAAGGTAATATAACCTCTCCACTCCTAATCAAAATTCCCTTGTTAATGCATCTAACAATCACATTAGCTTTTTTTGCCACAGCATAGCACTGGGAGCTCATGTTCAGCTGATTACCCACCATGACCCCAAAATCTTTAACAAAATCACAGAGTACCAGGATAGAATCCCCGATTCTGCAAGTATGGCCTACATTCTTTGTTCCTAGAGTTATACATTAGTCATATTAAAATGCATATTGTTTGATTGTACCCAACTTACCAAGCAATCCAGATCATTCGGTATTACTATTCTGTCCTCTTCATTATTTACCACTCCTCTAAGTTTTGTGTCATCTGCAAACTATGAATGGTTATTTTATGTTTTCATCCAGGCCATTGATAAAAATGTTAAATAGCATAGGGCCAAAAATTGATCCCTCTGAGTTCCCACTAGAAACACACCTGCTTGATGATGATTCCTTGTTTACAGTTACATTTTGAAGCCTATTTGATAACCAGCCACATCCATGTAATGGGTTACTTATTAATTTTATATTGTTCTAGCTCTTTAATTAAAATGCTGTGAGTACTAAGTCAAATGCCTGACAGAAATCTAAGTATATTTTATAAGCACTATTACCTTTTTCAACTAAACTTGTAATCTCATCAAAAAAGATATTCAGTTATTTTGACAGGATCTCTTTTGTATAAAACCATGCTGATTGGCATTCATTACATTGCTGTCCTTTAATTTTTTTAATAATAAAGTCCCATTGTTAGATATCTACATTGCTAATGCCTAGTTTAGCCCATTCTTGATATTTTGATAATACCATTATTTTTGTCTTTTCTTCATTCAATTTTAATCCCCACCCTCTGGCTGTTGTGTACAAGTTGGTGCTGCTTCTTGGTTGTATTCTTGCATATGTATTATCATTACAATATTGCCTGCAAAGTCAAGATGATTGATAATTTGCCCTGATTATCATACAGCTTCCACAAATGTTAGGAGGTTGGACAAGATGTTTTCTAAGTGGAAAACACTCTGTCAGCTCACCATTGACTCTTACTGCATGCCAAGCTATGTTACACAGACTGTGCAGTATTTGAATGAGCTTGCTGCTAAAAATTCAGTACTTGAGTACTTTCTACACAGCCTCTCTGTTAATGGAGTCAAATGCTTTCTTATAGTCAATGAATGTGCAAAACATTGAAATCTGTGTCTCTCCAACAACTGATGAAAAACAAATATCTGATCTACAGTATCCAGTCAAAAGCCCCAGGCAGGATTTCATCTGTTCTTCTTTTCACGCTACAGAATACCTTGCTAGGAATTCTTATAAGACTTATTACTTGGTAGGTATTGCAATCCATTGGATCACCTTTGTTAAAGAGTGGCACAATAAGAGTATTATAGACTTATAGACTTTAAGACCAGAAGGGACCATCATGATCCTCTAGTCTGACCTCCTTCACATTGCAGGCCACAGAACCTGACCCATCCACTTCTGCAACAGATCCATAATCTGTGGCTGAGTTACTGGAGTCCTCAGGCCATGAATTAAATATTTCAAGTTATAGAGAATCCACTATTTACTCTAGTTCAAATCAGCAAGTGACCTGTGCCCCATGCTGCAGAGGAAGGTCTGAGCATTGCTAGTTTTCAGGGACTTAATCCTTTTTCCAAATCAGGTAAAATAGTGTTCAAAGGAATATGACCGTGCCTCTTCCTCTCAATTTTAACATGTCAGGCCCTATACTGTCTGGATCAGGTGCCTTGTTGCTTTTCAGGGACCTGATTGCGGCTTCAGTTTCCACATATGTATTCTTCATTATTGCCTTCACAATTGATGGCCTCAAGGACAGCTGCAACAACTTGACTATTCATCTTCAAAATATTCTTTCCATCTTTTGGGCTTTTGATCTTTATTTACTGTATAGATCTAATGAGCATTTTGTAGCTGACTTGTTCAGCTGTTAACTTCTTTGCATGAAAGAAGTTTCTACAAAAGTTTTCATGCATTGCATTTTTAAAGTGTTTTTCAAGCTCTGCCTTTTCTGTCAAACCAGTTTTAACCTTTTTGACCATTCTTTTTCGTTCTTTGCGAGCTGTCTGTTTTTTTCACTCAAGGCAATCTTTCAGATATTCTCGATACACTTCTTTTGTTTTTGATAGATTTTCAATCTCTGATGTCAACCATTTTTCATTTTTAGATATGACCTCATCCCTAGAACCTCCTTGCTTGGGGCATGAATGATGTCTCTCACCTCTGCCCAGAGTTGTTCTATTGTTGTCTTCTAGGTCTAAGAGAGGACAAAGCAGCCACGGATGGTATTCTGAAAGGTTACTGTAGTGTCTGTATTAGTCAAAACTTTGATACTATAGACTCTCTTGTCTTTTTTGTAAAATTTGAAGCATTAAGTCTGATCCTGGCCATTCCAAATACTGCCCAATGGTCTAGGTCTGCATTTACACATTTGTAGATCACACAATCTAGTACACTTGTTTTCCAGCATTGTCTCACTAAAATGAAGTCAGTCATGTTTTTAGTAGTACGATTGTTAGACATCAGTGTTTCTTTATGGACTTGCCTGGGCTGAAATTTTGTGTTTTTTATGAACAAGTCGTTGATAGCAGAGAACTGAAGCAGTCTATGGCCTTTCTCACTTCTTGATCCTATTCCTTCTTTTTCCCATGATGTTCTTCCAGTCTGTGTTATCATGATGGAATTAAATTATTATGGAGATGTTTGTACATAAATTAATGAATAAATATAATGTGCTATAAACCATTGACTTTGTCTGTCTGGTGAGGAGACAATTATTTCATAAAGCATTCTTAATCCAAAGAACAAACAAAATATTATATACAAAGATACCTACCATTAGAACTTTGGTAACAGGACCCAATTTTTTACTTCATGACATTTTATGTGAAAAATGTCTCCATTCTGTTTCTGGTGATTTTGCTCACTGAAATACTATTTTTTCTAGGAACCTTCAAGACAATTTATGTGTTTTGCAATTTTGAGCAAAATGTCCAAACTAGAAATTAGGAAAAGTTAGTGACCATCATTGAACCCCAGTGTTCAGTTTATTGACATAAATGTTCAAGGCTAACATCACAAGAAAAGGGGCTAGACGTGCACTTTTAAAATGATCAGTTGAGGTTTCTATCTAGCCAAGCATTTATATGACTTCCATCACTTGAGATTGGAGTGCTTGGCAATCATTCAGGAATGTATCCTCACAAAACTCCTATGAGTTAGGGGAGTGTTATCCCGATTTTGAAGAGACGGAACCAAGGCATGAGAAGGTTATGACAAAGCTGGAAACTGAACCCCATTCTTTTGAGCTCTAATTCAGCATCTTAACCATAAGAGCTTCCTTCCTCCTCACTTTACATTTTTATCTTCCCCAAATCAAGTGCATAGAGGAACGGAGGCCAAGGGCTTCATGGGCCTCAAAAAGCCGTTCTGCTAGGAATGTGGCTGTTCAGTTCTTGGTCTTTCTGTCTCCACTGACTGTCTCCTTCTTTTACCTTTTCCTTCTGCTCTACACTTTCCAGATGGAGGCTTCAGGGTTAGCTTGGGAACTGTTTCCCTTCTTTTCCATGTTTTAAATGTACCTGCCTCATAGGGAGACAATGTCATTCTTCTAGAAAAACATCCAATCCTAACAATAGCTGCAGCAGTAATTTTCAAATCACATTGGATCACATTCTGCCAGCTTAATTTTCATTGAGTAGTCCATTCTGTCAGTAGTCCCACTGAAATAGAGGGAACTCCTCATGGAGCAAGGTATGGTATTATTCCATTTAAGTGCTGGAGAATTTGGCTAAGTGATTTTCAGCTTTTGTCCATCTACACCAAAGCACTTCTGAAGACTACAAATTTTCCATTGTCGGGCTATATTTAAGACTCAGCTGGGCACACTAAATATAATGCAGAACAGAGAAAGAAACAGAAGACTAGTTAGTCCATGACATTGTCATTCATTTGTGCCTTTTTTGTTTTCTTGTTTCTTTGCCAAGCAAAAGAGCTTTTAGGGCATGAGATGTAGGTGTATGAAGTATAATGAATGGGATGCAAGTTTAATAAACTGTTAAATAACTGAAATAAATAAGGGTAGACAGACTTCACCAATCAGCTAGTGCTTGTTAAAATATACAGTATTGTTAATTATACAAAAAACAGTATCTTTAATATTTTGAAAATCTTGTGGCGACTATATGGGATACATTTTCATCCTTTCAAAGTTCTTTTGAATAGTGTAGGAAAATATAAAGACATTTAAAAAAAACCCATGCGACATCTCTAGTTAAACCAATGACAGGACTTGCTCAGTCAGCACTTCATCCATTCCCTTGCAGTGGACCAAGTTGGGAAGGGCTGGATGTGGAGGTCCATACTCTTACTACAAGCCACCTTTTCTTGTGCTGCTTTCTGTAGTTTCCCTGGCCTGTGGTTGTGTTTGTTCTTTGACCATTCTCAGGTGAAACCCCTGAAGTCAACAGCAGTACCCCCATTTATTTCTATAGGGCCTGGATTTTTCTTTGGTGTTTATCTTACCATGTCTGTGTCCCCTACTCTCACAGTATCTCCCCCTCCAATGAGCCCTGAAACTAGAGCACATAAACTGAGAACTCCATGTACTAAAGACTGAACTGAGCACAAGAAACTGTAGAATCCTAAGTGTGACCAAAATGCCTGGACCAGCCACATGGAAAGAATTCTTCTCCATCTTAGGGTTAAGAGGATAAGAAGAAGTGGTGAGATTTCATCTCAAAGATTGTATTTCTCCTTCTATTCTTTAATGTAAATATCTATAGGTTATCTTCCTGAGTTTGCACTCTCCAGTGAGACTTCTAGTAACCATATTTTACATTTTAACTCCTTTACAAGTCCAATCAAATTGGCCTGAGAGATACTGAAAATTATTGTTTTTAAGCAATTTCTTTTAATATTCTAACCTAGTCCCTTTTGGACCAATCTACTCAAAGAGATGTAACCACACTTTTCAGAGTGCTTTAATGACAAGTGCACTCTGGAAAGTGTGATAAATGTGTAAGGTACTAAAGAACTGAGAATTGTTGATCATAAGTAAATGTAATAAGAAATGTTGGTAATTTGCATTGTTCTTTGATATAACTACTGAGCCTCAACTCTAGTCTGTGAGAATTGCTTCCATGACCATATTTGTATGTACTTCACACATCATTGGTTGCATCTACATGTAAGTGGTGAATTGGTGATTACATAGTAATGTGGTTTTGGGTGAATTAATACATTCTTAGTCAGTTAAGAATAAGCAAGTGTCCTGATGTAAGAAATAATATTCAATTTAAAAGCTGACCCAAATAGAACCCAGATCTAGTAAATTCACACTCCCAGGACTCAATAAAAGGGTTTATCCCATTGGATTATAATATACTGGCAAATCTAGTTGGCTAGATTTCAGCTTGAAAATCTAACTGGCACCCTAGAAAACTGGCCCCTTTCATGCTTACACTATTCTACAAATACGTGTACGCTTACAGCATTATTTTAGCACAGGCATGGGTAGGGCCTGTAAAAGGTAAAGTGAAGATCTTCTTTCTTTTCCAAAGTCCTCTCTCTTTTCCCCTCTCCCCTTTGTAAAATCCTCCTTAATTTGGGGCTGAAGTGTTCCATGTTTATTCTCAGGCCATATATGAATTATCTCTGAAAGTTAGAGCAAAATCAGTCAAAATCATTCTTGGATTATGTGACGGTGGGGAATAATATTTATTTTCCCATGCATTCCCTTCAGAAATGTTGCACTCACAACTAACTAACTAACTAACTAAATGTCGCAGTCACAACTAACTAACTAACTAAATGTCGCAGTCACAACTAACTAAATAAAAAGCTGAAGCTAGAAACTTGAAATTGGGCTTGATTTTTTTTTTTAAAGCTAACACTAAACCTAAAAGAAAGCCAAGTTGGAAAATGAAGTATATTATAAATATTTAAAGTTGGCAATTTTTCACATTTATGTTACAATTTTTCTTTTATTTTCTTTTAGACAGTTTCAGAATGCAATTATTAAGGATGCTGTACTTCAGTGCAAAAGCTCCACAAGTAAAATATCTCCATTTCTAGGAACTTACACGCTCAGTTAAGAATGGCTTTGGAAAGGGCACCTCTGCCAGAGTCATCCTCTAATGAAGCGTCTTTAAATCATCCATCCTTAAGAGAGCTGCACTTGTTAAGCATGACAGAAATGAGGACACACTACTTAGAGACTTGTACTAGAGTCAATAGGGCCAGGATCTTGTGGAGATTTTAAGTTCTGTGGAGAAAAGTGTTGCCAAGCAGAGAAACCTTTGGCATATGCATAATATTAAATCACTTTTAAAAGATCAGTGTAGTTAAAGTGTGGAGCTGGGCAAAAAAAATGGTTAGGATGTTTCTTGAACATTTTTCATTTTCCAAAAATAATTTTGAACAAAAAATGTGACCAGAAGTACTAAAGTAGCTGAACACTGGCTCGTTGCTAGTGGGAATCCCTCTCAGCCTTCTTTTCTCCTTTCCATCATTGGGCCCAGCTGGGATTCATCTTCTACTGCTAGTCCTGGGGCAATGCCCCCACACTGCTTGAGTTTTTCTACCTGCTGTCCTGCTTATTATGCCAAGGCATGGGTTTGGGGGTTGGTTGTTTCAGCTAGTCAACTCTGCTGCTGCCTGAACTGAGCCAGAGAAGTGAGCAGGGAAGCAAGCAAATCTGTACTCCGCTCATGCTGCCTGTTCTGAGGCGAGAGCAGGTGAGCTCTGGAGCAGAGGGAGTTTTGTGTGAGTGCTGAATTGTGACTCTACATTGTTTTGAACTAGTTTGAAATCTGGCAAATGAGTTTTCCCCTCCTCTGTTCTAAGCTGTGTTTGAGAAATGTGCTTATTAGTCATTCAAAAAATGGAGGGATAATGATCTTGAAGATTATAGGCCTACTTTGTTTTGCAAAAATATATGCCAAGAATTTAGCGACAAGGCCTGAACGATTTATTGGCAAATTAATGCATGGGACCAACTTCTATTCATGCAGTATAGAATACTTGCAGACTGTGTATGGAAGGTTTTTATTTGAATGCAAATAGCTGGTGACATTGAGGCCCCAGTGTTTGTAAATTCTGTCAACCCCCAAAATGTCTAACACAAGTGAGGAGGAATATCTAAGTAAATGTTAACTCCAGTTGCTTTTTAAGGAAGTTTATTTGACAGAACTTTTCTTTCTTCTGTCTCCTAAAAGCAGTAGCTTGTACCAGAGAGTATATCTCTCTGGTACAAGCTGTACAGAGAATGTGTGTGTGCATGCAAATGGGAGTGCCATCTTTCTTTTCTCTTGGTACACTCTAGTAATTAAACTCCCAAATTTGGGAGGATGCAAAAGTCCAATCTTGCAAACTACTGAGCACCTCCTGAAACCATGCTGAGCATCCTCTATTCCCATTGGCTTCACCGGAAATGAAGGACATTCGGCAACTTGCATGGTTTGGCCCATACTCAACTAAGAGATCTGTGTTGCTCCCATGCCATGCAGCTAACTTTGGGAGTGATGACCATCTTACACAACACAATAAAGAACTGAATAGATTTTTGCCTACAAAATTGGAACTATTAATTACAAATTCTCAGTCTGTGCCTGAAGGATTTGGGGTGGTCTTAAGAGATGGTGGTGTCATATCTAGTGTACATAACTACCTTTACTGCAAGGAATCAAATTTAAAAATGCTTTACTTAGAATCTTCCTGAGACTCAATGGGGAGGAGGGAGAAATAAACGGATATGACGAAAAATTTTATCTGCACTTTGTTTATACTTATGACCTGTTTGTAGCACAGTCATACAGTAAAAATATGCAGTTTATTTAAATCTGTTGCTACTCCTTTTCTGAGATTTGTGATTCACCCTACACTATGTACAAGTTTCCTCTTCTATTCCATACAAAAGGCAGTGTCTTCAAAGTAACTCCCTCATCACATTGCATTGCTGTTAACCTGTCCTTAACTAGTGAATTATCTTCAGAAAACACATCTCATGATACAAATAATTCCTTTTATTCATGTTTCCATTCTTTTGATTTTCAAGGGACTTTCTGTTGTTAAAAGAAGAAGAGATATATATATATTCCTTTCTTAACAGTCAGTTTATAGCAAAAATGTGTTTAATTTACACTAACCATTTACTGTGTGTTCTCAGTGTGTCTGCAGAACTGTTAGCACTATGCTGAATTGTGGGGTTAGGGGAAGCTTTTCTTTCATATTTTCAGAACTATGGGCCTGATAATGTAAATGATCTTACTCGTGTCAGTACATGATCCTTACTAACTTCAACTTCCAGTCATTGGATCTTGTCAGACCTTTGTCAGTAAGGTTGAACTCCCCGCTAAACCCCTAATCAAATAATTTTTCCATGTGTAGGTAACCAGACTTAGTGATAAATCTTCTCTTTTATAAGCTGAAAAGGTTGAGCCGCTTAAGCCTGTTTGTAAGGCTTGTTTTCCAGCCACTGGGTCTTTTTTGTGGCCCTCCCTTGAATTTCCTCTAGTATTACCTCATCCTTCTTGAAGTGTAGACACCAGAATTGGACACAGTATTCTAGACGTGGTCTCAACAATGCTGTTTACAAAGGCAAGGCCTATTCCCTACTTCTATTTGATATTCTCCTTTTTATACATCCAAGGATCTCATTTTTGCCACAGCATTGCACTGAAAGCTCATGTTGAGGTGGCTATCTGTGATGACCCCCAAGCCCTTCTTTGAGTCACTGGTTTCCAAGACAGTCTCTCATCCTGTAAGGATAACCTGAATGCTTGGTTGCCAGATGTATTACTTTGCATCTGGCTGTATTAAAATACATTTTGTTGGATTGTGACCATCTAACCTGCTGACTCAGAGATCACTCCGTGACAGTAATTTGTCCTCCTCATTATTTACTATTCCAGCAATCTTAGTGTCATCTGAAAACGTAACCAGAAAAGATTTTATACAATCTTGATAATTGAATAGCTATAAACAAAGAACTGATCCCAGTAGATCCCACTGGAAATGTCCCCACTCATTGATGTCTCCTCATTGCCTACTACATTTTGAGATCTGTCAGTAAGCCAGTTTTTAATACCTCTTATGTGTGCCCTGTTAATTACATATAATGCAAGGGTTTTTTTTAAAGAAAAAATGCAAATGTCATGTGGTATTAAGTCAAATTCCTTGGAGAACTCCAAATGTACTATACACAGTTGCCATTATCAACCAGACCTGTAATCCTGTCTTAAAAATTATAAAAAAGAGCTTTGTTTGACATGATCTACCTTTCATGAAACCATGCTGATAGGGCACTCACCTATAATGTAGGAGACCCAAGTTAAAATCCCTACTTTGACTATTTAGTTATGTATACACAGTATGCTTGAACAGTAGAGGCTGGGAAAGTCCCATCCCAGAATATTCCATAACCTGTGGTCTAGGACACTCTTCTGTAATATGGGAGACCCAAATACAAATCCCTTCTCTACATTAGGCAGAGGGAGGAATTGAAACTGGTGGCTTCTCCTTCTCCAGCCATTTTCTGACTCTAGTCTTCCTTGGCTTTTGTCAAAAGGCCTGAAATTGAAACAAAATGTGAGCCAGGTCAAAATGAAATGTTTCATTCTGACATTACTAAAACATTTCAATGTTTTCAGTTCAGTCAAAACTATTCCGTGAACTCAATCAGAATTTATGAATAGTTTTGGTTGACCTGAAACTGCAATACCAAAAACACTTCATCCAGCACTACGCACCACTTCCACCTCCTCTGCCTCCTCTGGTTGTGAATCTAGTCATTTAAAAACATCCAGAAACAAAGTGATTTAGGTGGAATGAAATGTTTGGTTCAACCTGAAACAGCCTTGTTCAATTCATTGAAATTTTTCAGAATTTTCATATTTGGTTTCACCCAAATAGATGTTTTTATTCTTTTTTCCATGGAACTGCCAATGAACTAAAAAAAATGATTATTCACCAGTTCTACTCTTGGGTGTAATCTTGGCCTATTGATCTGAAAACATTTAACTTTAGCAGATGTTGTCAGACATCCTCCTTGGTTATGATACAAGAGGCTTTTAGCTGGTCTATCCTATGTGAGAAAAACAGCATCCAGGAGAGCACTCTGCCACACAACTAAAGCAGGAGCAGGGAGGGAGGAAAAAGATCCTGAATCTAATCTGCCCAGATTAACATAATCAGAGTGGTGGCAGTAATACGTAATGTTGGGATATACATACAAATGTAATTAGATATAAATTTAAGGGTTTTAATAAACATTAAATAGGTGATAGTTTGAAGCGGGGTAGAAATCCAAAATGTTTTACTTCTGAAAAACAAAATGGAGGTCTTAGAATAAATTGACCAATAGGGGACAGGTAGACTGGACTGAAATTAAGGTCACTTCAAATACCTGAAGGGAGGGGTCAGCCAGGTAAAAGTACAGGTCCTCAAACAGGTCCAGCTTGATTTACAGCTAAGTTTAGCAACTAGGATTGGTCCATACACACAACCAATCAGAAAAGACTAAAACTGATTGGCTGAACTAGTATGCTAATAGTTAGAATTGAAAGAGCAACCAATCAGGGCCAAAAGTTGTATATAAAGCAGAGAGCTGACAGGCTTCACTCAGTGTGAGTGGAAGACGTTGGTGTGAGTGAACAGTGAGAAGGTCATTAGAAAAAAAATTATCTAAAAGAGCTGAAAAATCACAAGAAGTTCATAAGAAGGCAGAGCAGTGAGGACAAGGGAGCAACATCAGGTCAGAACAAAAGAATGATAACAGAGGCAGTGAAGACTGCAGGAGAAAGTAGGCATGATTTTACTCTAAAAACTATTAAATGCATGTATGGGTGTGAATGAGTTAATAAAGCTGGATGTCTGTGTATGTCTGTTTATATGTGCATAGTTTAAATGTTTAAGACCTTGCTGTCGGCATTCTGCATGTAACTGTCGATTGCATGCAGAATGTAATCACTTGAAACTAGTTGCAGCTGTAGAATGTTACAATTCTGGACAAGTTAATATGTATCAAATATATCTGTGTTAATAGAGTTTATACCTTTGAATTGATGTTGTGTACTCTTTTAATATATGCTTTTGAGATTTATTGGATTGTTAGTGGTTTTATTATGATTTAGATTTGTTGTACTAGGGAATATTACATTTCAATAAATTAGGGCTGTTAAGCGATTAAAAAAATTTATTGCACTGTTAAACAACAATAGAATAGCATTTATTTTAAATATTTTTGGATGTTTACAACCTGTTCAAATATATTAATTTCAGTTACAACACAGAATACAAAGTGTACAGTGCTCACTTTATACTTATTTTTAATTACAAATATTTGCACTGTAAAAAACAAATCGTATTTTTCAATTCACATCATACAAGTACTGTAGTGCAATCTCTTTATCATGAAAGTTGAACATACAAATGTAGAATTATGTACAAAAAACTGCATTCAAAAATAAAACAATGTAAAACTTTAGAGCCTACAAGTCCACTCAGTCCTACTTCTTGGTCAGCCAATCACGCAGGCAAACAAGGTTGATTACAATTTGCAGGAGATAATGCTGCCTGCTTCTTGTTTACAATGTCACCTGAAAGTGAGAACAGGCATTTGCATGGCACTGTTGTAGCTGGTGTTATAAGATATTTACATGTCAGATGCACTAAAGATTCATATGTCCTTTCATGCTTTAACCACCATTCCAGAGGACATGGGTCTTTAATTCTGCTATATAACCAACCAGGCAAAAAGCAAATTTTTCTTCTGAATCTGTTTTTGGCTCTGTAGCGAATTCAACCCCCGTTACTGAAAACCCAAAATGCTTTGTCTCAAAGAATTAGTGTGATGTGCCTTTGAAAGTAATGTATTAGCGAATGAAAGGCTCCGAAGGCCGTAATTTGTAAGGCAGGATTTCTCATGCTTATAGCCATGAAGAAGTCAAAGTAAATAGTACAGGTTTTTAGCAGATACTGCATATTTATCAATAAAATGTAGATTTTACTCCTCTTGAAAGAGAAATATCTATCTTCTAGACACATGCATCCATCAACATGGCACAGTTTAGTTGTTATAATTGCTGAACTTTGAAACTTTTTTTCTTTCTCCTTTTTAATATGCTTAAATTCCTTGGATGACTGCAAAATATTATCTACAGTTGTCAAATATCAAAAGCTTAAAATCTCTCAAATGATAAATGTTAAAGTTATGATATAATCTACAGCACAACCTGGGCCACTCCTCTCTTAATGGTTGGCAAAATATTAAAATCATTTTTTTATGAGTCATTTGTTCCAGTGGAAAGTTTACATTAGCAGCAGTTCTATGAACTAGGAGAGCCAGGGAAATCAGAGATTGACACAAAATGGCAAATAAATCACAGCATTAAAGGTCATTTTGAAAATTTCTGACAGGTTTGAACGCTAGAAGGTCAGAAATCAACAGCACATTGTCCTGTATGGGTATACTGCACCACTACACTCTTTCCCTCTCTGCAGACTTTTATCATCTAAAATAATTGTGTGTTCTTTTGAAATCAGACAGCCATTTTAAAATGTATTCACCATTTCAGTAAGATGAAGATAGTGAAAGGTTTATTTTTATTCCAGTTATCCTGTTGAAGCAAACACTACATCCTGACAACCTGCATGCTTCTATCTATGCCCTTTAAGATAATGGAGGCATAATTGATGATCCTTTGATAAGTTGATAAAATTCGTGTCAAAATCTAATACATTTTGAGTAAAACAGCCTATAAATTCAAGGCTAACATGAGTGTATTGTGTGATTGGAAACAACACTTACTCATATGTTCCCATTGACAGAAGGACTGCAGTGATTGGCATCACAAGAAATGCTAGGGACCTATACTCTGCTACCATTAATGGAAGCACAATAAATACTGATCCTCATTGGGATGTAGGGTCAGGAGGCTTCAGCCTACATAAGGACCCAAATTTCCTGTGCAGTGATAGGCAAGATGTAGCTGGTAGACTTCTGGTCAGATAAAGAAGCGTTGGTCCTGAGGATATAGTGATACTGGAGTCTGGGATGTTCATCCAACTATTCGGTGAATAGATAGTCTCTTGTGCTGTGAGGACTAACATCTTGAGAGTAATGCTTTTGTATTGTATGTTAATAAGCTGAAAGGTAGTGGATTAATACCAGGAGGCTGAAGTCCTCTTCCCACAGCAGGAGGAAACTGTGACCAACAGCAGTTAAAAATTGCCCCCGCTGCTCCATTACTGTGTCTCACTCTTGCTATGGAGGTACCACCTCTAAAGGTGATGGGAGTTCAGTTACCATAAACACTCAGCCCTGGACTTCTCTGCTGAGCCTACCAACAAGGGTGCTAGTAAGTGCAAAAAGTAGTGGTGATAGGGAAAACGGCCTGTTTAACATAGGTCAATGCACTGCCACCAGAGGGTACCTATCAACTTATTCTAGACTTGAATTGGTAACTTAAAGGTTCTTTATTTCATAACCAAATACAATAACTGCAGCAATTTACAGACATGAATTATACTTCAGGCTTTTGATACAGGACTAATTTTCGTCAAACTATCTATGGTTCTGGGATATTTCCACAATTCACAGTTTTGATCAAAGCTGATGAGGGAGTGTTTGGCAGTCATCCAACTTGGGAGGAAAAAGTCTGCATTTTGGTGAGCATTCCCAGTACTATGCTGGACATGGAACAAGAAGGGCTGGAAGGACAGGTACTGCTGCATGAGTCAGGGATTGGTGTCCATCATGGCATAGAACCATTGTAGAGAGTTATGATCCCTGACTAGGGTGAACTGATTGCCGAGAAGGTAACGTCTGATGCCTCATAGCTAAGCTCTCTTTCTCTATTATGGAGTAAGCCTTTTCTCTTGGGAACAATTTTTACCTTAGGCAGAGGACAGGATGTTCCTCATCATCAACCACCTGGGACAAGACTGCACTGAACCCAACTTCAGAGGCATCAGTCTGCAGAAGAGATTCCTTGGTGAAGTCCGGGTACATAAGATGATTCCCTGGTCTCACTGGTGTGATGTCATGTGATTGGCTCATACTGTTCCCTCTTCTTGTCATCTCAGCCATGAGAATACCCTGGCCAGGATCCTAGGCTGCTTATACTAGCCTGGGATTCACCAGGAGGACAAAGACTTCTACAGCTCCTGTCCTGAGTGCCAGCTCATTGGCCCTGAAGGAGTGGCCAAAGTCCCTCTAGTCCCTCTCCCAGTGGTGGAAATGCCTTTTTAAAGAATAGGGATGGATCTGATCAGACCGTTAAAAAAAGAGTGCAACTGGATATGTATTGGACATACTTGATTATGCCACCCGATATCTGGAGGCAATCCCACCCTACCCCCTGCTAAGAAGACTCTTGCAGCAGAACTGCTAAAAGTCTCTTCCAGTGTGCCTAAAGAGATTCTAACTGACCAAGGCACATATTTTACATCCCATCTATTGAAGGAGATATTGATCTATTCAAAATGAAGACCATACAAACATCTATCACCCACAGACTATTAAGGGCTATAGCACAGGCAGGAGCCTCTGCCCAACCACACCTGTATGAGATGTCAGACTTGGAGGGAGGAGCTTAAAAAGGGGAAACCTAGAGCAGTTGCTGGCAGACCAAAGAGGAGAGCAGACCTCAAGTCTTCATCTGCCAGAGAGAGGATTGGCTGAAGGCAAGAGCTCCTCAGATGAGTGCTGCCTGGTGACACCTCCTGAAGGAAGGAAGGGCTTCTGAGGGGACTATTTCTCCATATTAGCCCATGAGCCTAGCTGGCGCCACTGCTTACCAGGAGCACTCTGCAGAAGGGGAGCCTTACCACACCCATGAGACAATTCATTTGTGTTAATTTTATTTAACAAGCCTGAAAGGAGTAAATTATCCAGGCCTGAGCCAGGGGGCTGAGCCACTTATGACTGAACTGGGGTGGTGGAACATCCCACCTTCACGGAACAGAGGCCTGAGTGAGTGTGGGGGCCCATCCTAAGGCCTGAGTGTGCCCCAGGGGAAGGAATGTGGTGAGACTAGTGCACGGAAATTATTCCAACAAATGACCAGAAGCTTACAAATAATCCCTATATGGAAGAGTTTAATATAATACTTAGAACTGATTTTTTTTTTTATACGCCAGACCTGGATGTAGTTGGAAGACAAGACAGGCTTTCTGAAGGCCTCTCAAAAGAACTAATGAACACTTAATCCTGGATTAAGAGAGTACTACATTGAACTGTAGTGTTTATCTTCAAAACTTGTATGCCCTTACTTGACCTTTTACTGTCTTGGATATTACACTTATCTTTGTGCTAGGTTTGTAAGGAAAAATGAGACTGAACTGCAAACAATCAATGCTCTAGAAAATGAAATGTGGGAACAAACCAGCAGTGTGCTAGGAGGGCAAATATAATTATCTGTTATTTTAGGTATTTTTATTTTTCATATATATGATTCTGTTAAGGATATTATAGTGTTATCCCTTTTGCAACAATATTCTTGGGTACATGAGTGTAAATGGAACGAGAATTTGGTTTTATATTCTTATGCTCAAGGTTTTGTTGAAGTCATTAAAACCAAAAACAAAACAAAAAATCCAAAAAAGTTCTGTCTGACCCAAGGAAAGGTTGAATTCGTTTTGCATTTCATCTCAAGTGCAACAGGCCAGCATATGGGCATCCCACCATGGCATAGTCATCTTAGGCTATGTCTCCACTACCGCGGTAAGTCGATCTACGCCACGCAACTCCAGCTACGTGAATAACATAGCTGGAATTAGGTCGAGTTACCGCAGGGTCTATACCATGGGGGCTCGATGGGAGAAACTTTCCCCTCGACTTACCTTACTCTTCTCATCGGGGGTAGAGTACAGGGGTTCACTGGAGAGCGATCTGCTGTCGATTTGGTGAGTCTTCACTAGACCTGCTAAATCAACCACTGGTGGATCGATCTCAGAGTGTTGATGCTGTCTGTAGTGTAGATGTAGACTTAGTGTCTCTTATGCCAACCCCTGACAGCTGCTGTTGGCATGAGGGAAATGGCCAGAGTAAAGTATACACCCACTGATCCTTATGCCTTAAATGGAGTCTGGAGTAACACTATGTCAAAGTTGGACTGATCTCTTCTTAGTCACTATTACATGCAGCCTTTGCAAGCATTACATCCTTAGCAATACTGTTTAAAAAACAGTGATTTTTTGTCTTGGACTGTATGGTTTTGATATATGTTTTGCTCTGTGATTTGCACGTTCTGAAGAGAATTAAATAAAAACATCCTAGCACATCTCTAGGATTTTTTTTTTGACATTTGAATGACTAACCTATGTCCTGCTACAGACTAAAAACAAACAAACAAAAACAAGCACTTTATTTTCTCAACAGAAAGTTTATGCAGAAAATTAATCCTAACCTTCTGTTCTCATTCCTGTGACAGTAGCCTAAAGTCTCTGTACAAATAGAATTAAGTTTGCTAGTAAATTGCTCAGATGTCAGGAGTCAAGGTATAAATATTAGTGAAAGTGAGTTTGTTGTGGACAGTAAGATAATAATTTTTGTAACCCTTTAATTAAGTCCTTCATAAAATGTTATTTGTTTGCCATTAGTCTCAGCTTCTTTTATCTGTGACAACTTGGGATATGTCTCATTAAGAAAAAGGTCATATAAAACTGTTATATAAAATTGTTTTTATTTTAAAAAGGAGAGAGGGAAATGCCCAATATAAAAATAAAGTATTCACTTATCTGCTATTTTATAGAATTAACAGTTATTGCAACTTCTGCCCTAGGGTTTACTTCTAGAAGCAAGCTACCACATTTGCAGTCTCCTAAACTCTAACAGAATTATCATTTAGTAGTTCAGCATAGCTTTTAAGGATATGTCTGCACAGCAAAGAAAAACCGCTGGGTGGCTTGTGCCAGCCAACTTGAGCTTGCAGGGCTCGGGCTATGAGACTGATTCACTGCTGGGTAGACTTCCGGGCTCGGTGTGGAGCCCAGGTTCTAGGACCCTTCAGGTTTTTCTTTACTATGTAGACGTACCCTAAATGAGCCACAATCCCTTCTCAAAAGGAATTTAAGAAATCTTTTCCATTAAAATTATAATGTAAAAATGCTCGACAAATAATATTTTATAATTTACTGCAAATGATGTCTGCAATGAAATGGCCAATCAGGTACTGACCTAAATTCCCCCAAAGACCTCAGGCCTAAGGTCAAAGTACCTTCTCAATATAAGATCACCAAGACAGAAGCTGTGCTTGCTTTTCTAGGAAGGGGACACTCAAGGTAAGCAGCAGTATCTTCCCAGTTCTTGCGTTATGTTTTAACAACTGATGTTCTCAAACAGTTTAATTATACTTTGTCTTGTGGAATGTACAGTTTCCCATGGTTAGTAGTATCCTTCTGAGGAAGGTTTTAGCCGTATTATAGAGGAAACAACTTTCTTTTCTACACTGTTATGTCATGATCTGTTCACACTGGAACAATCACTAGCCTAGCAAAGGGTCTCTTCAATAAAGGACATTTACATGAAAAATGTGGAGGGTTTTTTTTCCAGCTGTTTGAGTTACTGATGAGTATAAAGGGTTTTAAATGCTAAAAATGTATGTATTTTTCATTCTTCGGTAACTCAAAAACCTCTCTGACTTTTCTTCAAGCTTTCCAGAAAAAATTACCTCCAGACTGACATACAGCATACAAAGTTTCAACCCCAAAGGAGGAAATTTCAGAAAGTTATGAGCAACTGAAAACAGAGGTTATGATGGAAGCCCCATGGTAACCTTAACTATATCTTTTGCTATTGAAAAGCTATAATGAAAATGCAGAACACATGCACATATAGACACATCACTCACTGCTGTAGTAAACCAGTGCTTGGGGGGCAAAAACAGGGTACACAAAGAGTATCATGTAAATGCTCTCTCCATGCACAATGGTTGCTGAGTTTTTATTACATAGAGCTATGAAGGAGCAAAGTGTTTATCTGATACTTTATAAGTGCTGTAATTTGAAACAAATCTATTTGCTCTTGTTAAATACAGGATTTATTTACTTCTTGGGGTCAATTTTTACTGTCAGATACATATGTGAAATTCCCATTGACATCAGTGTCAGCTGTATGTTTGGGCAGAATTTGGCCCTTTTGTCCCATTGAAGAATAGACATAGAGTGAATTATGCAAGCATTCCCCAAGCATATATATGAGCATGATGGTATTGTGAGATGATTGGTTTCAGTGTCAATGCATTTTACATACTGCTTGTACCTCAAAGTATACAGCCTTTGGCAGGGTGTGGACATTGTAAAGATTATTAAAACTTTAACTTGCCTTACATTAGTAACATGCTGAATGTACTAGTAAAATAACCTGTATCAATCACAGCTGCATCAAGTACCACACTTAAATGTTAGGAAAAAGCGTGGGCTGGATGTCTCAGAGGAGTTGGCAATAGGATGTAGAACTTCTCACTTCTAGGCCACTAGCTTGAATCCATCCCAGTTAAGAAAAAAGCTCCCCAAACCCCAGTTTTCTTCATTATGGATCATGTGGACAGTATTTTCTGTAAGAGGAAGATTGTTAATGCCAGTGTTCTAGCTATATTCTAATTTGTTTAAATCATAATCTGCCAAACTCGATTTATTTTGGAGTTTGGACTGGCAATGGTGTACGTGTCCTACAAAATATGCTGGGGCGGGTTAAAGGCTGGGTGTATATGTGTGTGCGCACCATGTTCCATCCCAGAAGTGGCCATATTTCATTGTTGGTTGAAATGATCTTTGCTCTGAAAAACATCTTGGAGCATGAAAACTAGCAGCAGTGGTGAAAACAAGCCCTTGGTTCTGGATCCAGATGCAGCATGTGATACCCATTCTTCCTCTAGGTCGGTGGTCACCAACCCATAAATTGCAATTGACTGGACGATACTGGAGCCTCTGCCAATTGATTGCAATCTCCAGCCACTAGAAGTCTGGTGCCACAATGGGGCTAAGGCAGGCTCCCTGCTTGCCCCAGTCCCATGCCATTCCCAGAAGTGGCCAGCATGCCCCCACGGCCCCTGGTGGTGGACAGAGGTCTCCACGCGCTGCTCCAGCCTGCAAGCACCGCCCCCGCAGATCCCATTGGCCGGGAATGGGGAACTGCGTCCAATGGAATTGCGGGGGAGCCTGCACCCCACCCCCTAGCCCTGAGCCCCCTCCCAGAGCCAGCATGCCATACCCCCTCCTTCACCCCAAATCCCCTCCTGCACCGCAAGGCCCTGCTCCAGCCCTGATCCCCCTCCGGGAGCCATCACCTCATACCCCCTCCTGAACCTCAACATTCTGCCTGAGTCCGGAGCCCCCTCCCACACTCCAAACCCCTCAGCCCCAGCCTGTTGAAAGTGAGTGAGGGTGGGAGAGAGTGAACGATGGCAGGGAGGAATGGAGTGAGTGGGGCAGGGCTTTGGGGAAGGGACAGGGCCTCGGGGAAGGGAGGGATTAGATTCTGGGTTGCCCTTAAATTAAAAAAGTGATCTTGTGCTTAAAAAGGTTGGAGACCACTGCCCTAGGTAATGCAGCATAAAGAAAAAGTAAGGAAGGGCAAGAGTAAACAGCAGCTCCCACCTCCTGAAGGAGAGGGCACATGGAGCACTGCCTCAGCTGAGCCGCCTCCTCTAAAGTGTGTCTTCACTGCTCCCACCAAAGCACCACTGTTACTAACATTTTTTGGACAGGCTGAAGCAGTAAATATTAGGATCTGTGGCCTTCCTTCCCCTTTCACCACCACATCAATTCCCTCCTCTGCTCAAGGTTTTTCTGTGGTGCCTAGTCTGTATCTAAGACTGCATCTGTATCACAGTGGTATCTAAGGGTACGTCCACACTACCTGCCCGATTCGGCGGGTAGCGATTGATTTTCTGGGATCGATTTATCACGTCTCATGTAGACGCGATAAATCGATCCCAGAAGCGCTCCCCGTTGACTCCGGAACTCCAGCTCAGAGCAAGGAGTAAGCGGAGTCGACGGGGGAGCCAGCCTGCACCGCATAGATACACAGTAAGTAATTTTAATTTGATCTAAGATACGTCGACTTCAGCTACGCTATTCTTGTAGCTGAAGTTGTGTATCTTAGATCAACACCCCCCCGCCCCCCGCAGTGTGGACCAAGCCTAAGCGATGTACAAAGTTCCTCCAAGACACAAGCGAGTTTGTGTGCAAATAGCATACAGTACTATTCTCATTAATAGTTCAGTACTATTTCTCATTATCAACTGCTTCCCATTCTCTGTGGCAGTACCTTTGGAAACTGAGAAGTTAGTGCTCTGAATATCCAGTTCTGGCAACCACATTCTGACTGTCTGTACTTTGTAGTCTCAGATGAAAAAAATATTCTCTGCTAGGTTTCTTGAGACTCTTAGACACAATGGAAGTGCTGAGTTTTAAACTGTCCAAACACTTCAAGATGCAAAATAAATAAATTATAGTTTTTTTAAAAAATACAAAAAATGGTGACTGGAAGCTCTGGGAATTGGTAACAACTTGGAGTCTTTCACCTCTGGAACATCTGTCCAGATTCATACTGTCCCTCGGAGTACGCCACCCTGCTTTTGAGTGACCTCTCCGAGTGAAATGTGGCACAACATTGATTAGTTTCTGGATGGAGCCATATTCAGCCCTTTCTACTGTTGGGAAGCCATAATGTAGAATTGCTCATTTTAGTGGATGAAATAGTGTTGGGAAGTGGAGCTTTCCAGAGGAACTCCCAAAGGAAAAAAACAAAATGCTATTTTCTCTTTATCAACTTATGACAGATACATATTTCATCAGCCTGGTGATATAGTAGGTATATGTGAGTCCTGCACAACAGGAGTTCACCCGTTGACTTCAGTGGAACTAGGAGTTTACCCCAACACTCTTCCCTTATCCATCTGAACAGGAGCTGCTAACAGGGAGTTTTGAGAGGGAGTTTGGAAGGGGAGTGGGAAGGGGCAAGCTATACTTGCCATTCCTAAAGCCTTTAACCCAAACTAAAGCCAGAGGCAGAGCGACCAGGGGAGTGGAGCGGACAGGGGGCTGCAGACAGGGGAGTTTGAGAGGGAGAGCAAGAGATCCTGTGGCTGAACAGTCTACCATGTGAGAGTGAGTACTAGCTGTTGGTGGGAGTGTGTGTGTTTGACTATTTGAATTTAAATTTTGATTCTGATTTCAGGTGATTTCAGTTTCAGCTGTTGTGGCAGTTGGGACCGAGTGCCTGACCCTGTTCCCTTGAGTGTTTGAGAGGGAGTTTGACAGAGGGAGGCCTACGATGGTTAGGAAGGCCCGCAACACCTGTGCCAGCACTGCTTCTGTCTCCTTCACCTGCGCCTGAAGCCAGACAGAGCGCCTGAACATGGATGCTTCTACCCAGATCCTGGTGTGGTTTTGCAGGGACTGTAACTTGCAATTTCCACTTACAGATATCCAGGCTGGAGGGACCATCCAATGTGACAGGTGCCTGCTGGTGGAATCTCTCAGGCAGCAGGTGGGAGAGCTACAGGAGGAGGTGGCTAGATTGAGGAGCATCCAAGTCCATGAACAATTCCTGGACAGTGTCCATGTGGAGACAGCTGAGGTAGCTGTCCCAGTACACAGGACTGCCGACACACCACTGGTGGAGGAGGAAATGGCTCAGGGTGGACACTGGCAGCTGGTTACTTCTGGCAGCAGGCAGTGCTCCACCCCTGCTCCAAACCCTGCCGCCGTGGTAATAGGAAACTGTTATGCTCTTCTTGATACAGGAGAGAAGGAATCTCCCCCTACAGCAGAGGAGGAGAAGCCTCGTACCCCTAAGGCTGGGAAGTCTGCTGCCACCACTGCGAATAGGATACCTAGGGTAGTGGTGGTCGGAGACTCTCTGCTGAGGGGGACGGAGGTGCCCATCTGTCGCCCTGACATTTCATCTCGGGAGGTATGCTGCCTGCCGGGGGCCCATATCTGAGACGTTACGGAGGCATTGTCAAGGATTATCCGGCCCTCTGACTACTACCGCATGCTACTCATCCATGTGGGCACAAATGATACTGCGAGGGGTGACACTGAGCAGATCAAGAGTGACTACAGGGCTCTGGGAGTACGGGTGAAGGAGTTTGGAGCGCAGGTGGTATTCTCTTTGATCCTTCCTGTCAAAGGTAGGGGCCCGGGCAGAGACAGGTGCATTGTGGAGGTGAATGCCTGGCTGAAAAGATGGTGTCGCCAGGAGGGCTTTGGCTTCCTCGACCACGGGATGCTAATCCAGGAAGAACTGCTAGGCAGAGATGGCGTTCACCTTTCGAGGAGGGGAAAGACCCTATTTGGATACAGACTGGCTAACCTAGTGAGGAGGGCTTTAAACTAGGTTCGACGGGGACAGGTGAGCAAATCCCACAGGTAAGTGGAGAACATGGGGACCTGGGAGATGGGTCGGAAATAGGAGGGAGCGTGGACTCTAATGACAAAGAGATAGGAGGGTCAGGGCAAAACTGGGAGGCAAGATCAAATCAGTATCTTAGATGCCTGTATACAAATGTGAGAAGTATGGGTAATAAGCAGGAAGAACTGGAAGTGCTAATAAGTAAATTCAACTATGACATTGTTGGCATCACCGAAACTTGGTGGGATAATACACATGATTGGAATGTTGGTATGGATGGGTACAGCTTGCTCAGGAAGGACAGACAGGGGAAAAAGGGAGGAGGTATATTGCCTTATATATTAAAAATGTACACACTTGGACTGAGGTGGAGATGGACATAGGGGACAGAAGTGTTGAGAGTCTCTGGGTTAGGCTAAAAGGGGTAAAAAACAAGGGTGATGTCATGCTAGGAGTCTACTACAGGCCACCTAACCAGGTGGAAGAGGTGGATGAGGCTTTTTTTAAACAACTAACAAAATCATCCAAAGCCCAAGATTTGGTGGTGATGGGGGACTTCAACTATCCAGATATATGTTGGGAAAATAACACAGCGGGGCACAGACTATCCAATAAGTTCTTGGACTGCATTGCAGACAACTTTTTATTTCAGAAGGTTGAGAAAGCTACTAGGGGGGAAGCTGTTCTAGATTTGATTTTAACAAATAGGGAGGAACTCGTTGAGAACTTGAAAGTAGAAGGCAGCTTGGGCGAAAGTAATCATGAAATCCTAGAGTTCACAATTCTAAGGAAGGGGTAGAAGGGAGTACAGCAAAATAGAGACAATGGATTTCAGGAAAGCGGATTTTGGTAAGCTCAGAGAGCTGATAGGTAAGGTCCCATGGGAATCAAGACTGAGGGGAAAAACAACTGAGGAGAGCTGGCAGTATTTCAAAGGGACACTATTAAGGGCCCAAAAGCAAACTATTCCGCTGGGTAGGAAAGATAGAAAATGTGGCAAAAGACCACCTTGGCTTAACCACGAGATCTTGCAAGATCTAAAAAATAAAAAGGAGTCATATAAAAAATGGAAACTAGGACAAATTACAAAGGATGAATATAGGCAAACAACATGGGAATGCAGGGGCAAGATTAGAAAGGCAAAGGCACAAAATGAGCTCAAACTAGCTGCAGGAATAAAGGGAAACAAGAAAACTTTTTATCAATACATTAGAAGCAAGAGGAAGACCAAGGACAGGGTCGGCCCACTACTCAGTGAGGAGGGAGAAACACTAACAGGACACTTGGAAATGGCAGAGATGCTTAATGACTTCTTTGTTTCGGTCTTCACCGAGAAGTCTGAGGGAATGCCTAACATAGTGAATGCAAATGGGAAGGGGGGCGGTTTAGAAAATAAAATAAAAAAAGAACAAGTTAAAAATCACTTAGATAAGTTAGATGCCTGCAAGTCACCAGGACCTGATGAAATGCATCCTAGAATACTCAAGGAGCTAATAGAGGAGGTATCTGAGCCTCTAGCTATTATCTTTGGTAAATCATGGGAGACAGGAGAGATTCCAGAAGACTGGAAAAGGGCAAATATAGTGCCCATCTATAAAGAGGGAAATAAAAACAACCCAGGAAACTACAGACCAGTTAGTTTAACTTCTGTGCCAGGGAAAATAATGGAGCAAGTAATTAAGGAAATCATCTGCAAACACTTGGAAGGTGGTAAGGTGATAGGGAATAACCAGCATGGATTTGTAAAGAACAAATCATGTCAAACCAATCTGATAGCTTTCTTTGATAGGATAACGAGTCTTGTGGATAAGGGAGAAGCGGTGGATGTGGTATACCTAGACTTTAGTAAGGCATTTGATATGGTCTCGCATGATATTCTTATCAATAAACTAGGGAAATACAACTTAGATGGGGCTACTATAAGGTGGGTGCGCAACTGGCTGGATAACCGTACTCAGAGAGTAGTTATAAATGGTTCCCAATCCTGCTGGAAAGGTATAATGAGTGGGGTTCCGCAAGGGTCTGTTTTGGGACCGGCTCTGTTCAATATCTTCATCAACGACTTGGATATTGGCATAGAAAGTATGCTTATTAAGTTTGCAGATGATACCAAACTGGGAGGGATTGCAACTGCTTTGGAGGATAGGGTCATAATTCAAAATGATCTGGACAAATTGGAGAAATGGTCAGAGGTAAACAGGATGAAGTTTAATAAGGACAAATGCAAAGTGCTCCACTTAGGTAGGAACAATCAGTTTCACACACACAGAATGGGAGGAGACTGTCTAGGAAGGAGTACGGCAGAAAGGGATCTAGGGGTTATAGTGGACCACAAGCTAAATATGAGTCAACAGTGTGATGCTGTTGCAAAAAAAGCAAACATGATTCTGGGCTGCATTAACAGGTGTGTGGTGAGCAAGACACGAGAAGTCATTCTTCCGCTCTACTCTGCGCTGGTTAGGCCTCAACTGGAGTATTGTGTCCAGTTCTGGGCACCGCATGTCAAGAAAGGTGGAGAAATTGGAGAGGGTCCAGAGAAAAGCAACAAGAATGATTAAGGATCTAGAGAACATGACCTATGAAGGAAGGCTGAAGGAATTGGGTTTGTTTAGTTTGGAAAAGAGAAGACAGAGGGGGGACATGATAGCGGTCTTCAGGTATCTAAAAGGGTGTCATAAGGAGGAGGGAGCAAACTTGTTCATCTTAGCATCTGAGGATAGAACAAGAAGCAATGGGCTTAAACTGCAGCAAGGGAGGTTTAGGTTGGACATTAGGAAAAAGTTCCTAACTGTCAGGGTGGTTAAACACTGGAATAAACTGCCCAGGGAGGTTGTGGAATCTCCATTTCTGGAGATATTTAAGAGTAGGTTAGATAAATGTCTATCAGGGATGGTCTAGACAGTAATTGGTCCTGCCATGAGGGCAGGGGGCGGGACTCGATGACCTCTCGAGGTCCCTTCCATCCCTAGAATCTATGAATCTATGAATCCCTGTGCAATCAGACAACGTCTGACAAAATCAGGGAAAAATTGGCCACTGCCTTCAGTTGTCCTACATCCACTCCATTAGCACTGTCCTTATCTAGACTTGCATTCCTAGTGACATGAATTCAGTGTGAACAGTGATTCCCATGACGTTGGGAGGAAACAAAATGTTGTCGTAATTCTATGGTATGTTAGTTCAATATTTTAAAAGTCAGTAATGGAATCAGTGACAGAGTATTGAAAAAGAAAGACAAAAGAAGCTGTGAGGTAAGGAGTTAAAAACACTGAGAAGACTGAAGGAGACATAACACTACAGAATAGAGGGAGATATACACTGCTCCTGTCAGATAATGGAAACAGAAAGGCAAAGACTAAATGAAGTGTAAACAAAAAAACAAAAGACACACAAGGAAGAGAATGATTAAATAATGTTATACAAAAATAGCATGTACAAAGACGGAAATTAGGGCTAATCCTGCTTATTTTGGAGTCAATGATAAAATTCCAGAAGAAGGCAGGATCAGACCTTATGTTCACAGGAGAAACATTTTCTGTGTATATAGTGGAGAGAGTTGAAAAAAGAGGAGTTTAACTGTGAGAGGCACTGTAAAAAGAGATATAGAATAACAAGATTTCTGAAGAATAAATAAGACCTTGAAATAAAGTTCCGCAGAATTAAAGTTTTATGCCAGCCAACTGTCCTACCTTATGCATTTATTCTTAGTTCCAGATCTTGATGTAACAAATTCTGAAATGTGAACTAGATTTCCACTCTCCTTTGCCCAGTTCCTTTTCCAAGATGCGTTAATAAGGGGACCTGACTTTCCGTTATCTGCAGTAGCGGCGCCAGGGTTTTTACTGCCCTAGGCCGCAGCGCTCCTCCACTGTAATCGGTGGCACTTCAGCGGCAGCTCCTCTGAAGCTGCGTTCTTGGCGGCGTTTCGGCGGCCGCTTTTCTTGCCTCCGAATCACCCCTGGGAAATGAGTCGCCACCGAAATGCCGCCGAGGGCGGCGAAATCCCACTCCCCAAAATACTGCCGCCCTATGTGACCGCCTAGTGGAAGCGCCGGCCCTGGTTATCTGACAAGAGCAGTGTATATCTGACTAAATGATTTGTCCTGAAATGTGAACCTTTAATTTCATTTGGAGACAACAGGTATTTGTTTCTGAAGGGCTTATGTAAAGGGACATGACCAAAAGTTTATAAGCTTTTCCTAACAAGACTAGAGGGTCTTGTTTGTCAATGTGAATTGCTAGCAAATAGCTCATTATAGCTTTAAATTCTGCACTACAGTTTGCCTTGAATGATGCAGTGCAGCACTGCCCTTTTTCCCCAGGAGACTGAGCCTATCACCTCTGCAGGACTTCAAGTCTTCAGTCACCTGATGTGTGCAAAATTAACCTCAAACTGAGGACTCCAATGTGCCAGCCAGTGTGCCTTCTGTCAAGCCACAGGGCCAGATGAAAAGACTGGCGTTATTAGTAAAAAACTCGGGCAGTCAGGGAACATTGCCATTGCAAGGGTACCTGTATTATTGCACCTAATGGGTGAAATTAAATGTGCTCTTAGAAAGGATTCAATTTAACCAGAATGGCTCTAAAGCAGTATTCCTTCTGAGCAGCTTTTAAAAGTAGCTTAGGTGAAAAATCATGTTCTGTTTTCTCAGCATGTGAGTCATCTGGATTGTTTTGAAATGTTTCATTTCTACAATATATTGGATGAGTGCATTGATCAACACTGTCAGAATATTGTGTTGCGAGAAGCCTGCATCCGGACAAAAAAAATGTCATTTTGGGGGGAACTAGCAACTCATTTATAATATTTGGGTGCAAAAGGTCATTGAAGTATTATAGCATTATAAACTGATAGCAACAACATCTTACAAAAAATGGTACACATAGTGTATTGTGTAACTCTAATTGCAGCCAACAAAGAGTAAAATTTAATCTAGTCATACGAACCACTTCAGTGTTGATTTTTTTGCTTTTGCAGTCCCTGATGTTTTCCTGTCCCACTGAGATCGCTGTTATGTTTGTACACTTCAAAAAGATGACAAAATAGATTTTTCTTTCTACAAATGAAGCTTCACTGTTTGTCTGCAATGTGTTCTTTGGGTAGAAATAGAAATAGACAATAGAACAAATTCATCTTTGGTGTAACTCTTTTTAAATCTATCACACCAGGACTGAATCTGTCTTAATATGAGTTCAAGGTACACTGAAACTGAAAATAATAATACAAAATGTGTGGCAAAGTTTGATTTGCAGAGAAAGTTTTATAAACTACAATTTCCTGAATAAGGAATAACTTAGGCCTTCTCTCCTTCCCATTCCTGCTGTCCAGGGCTCACTTGAACCATCATCCAGCTGAAGTAAATAATATATAATGAACCTGTTTCTCCAATAAATATTTCTGCAATAACACTATACAGTGACTTTAAGTAGGAGTTGCTTATAAGAATGCTATCAGTATAAGGCCCTAATGATGCATGTTCATTTCAGAAGTACTAAAAAGGGCTAAAATAAATTACCTGAAAAAGCAAGAACAGATTGAGGAGAATCTCCATTTGGTGAAGAAGGAAAAAAGACTGAGGAAAAAACAATCCATAACTCAGTCCTAAGATAAATTCCTAAATCTCATTGAAAGTCAATGGGACTTAGGTGCCTAAGTTATTTAGGGCAAGATATCCCAGGATATTTAGGGACCTAAAGATGCGGAGTTATCTAGCAGGACTTTCAAAAGTAACTAAGTAGGTTAAGCATCCAACACAGGGATCAGCAACCTTTGGCACACAGCCCATCAGTGAAATCCGCTGGCGGGCCGGGACGGTTTGTTTACCTGCAGCGTCCGCAGGTTCGGCCGATCACAGCTCCCACTGGCCACGGTTCGCCGTTCCAGGCCAATGGGGGCTGCGGGAAGCAGCAGCCAGCAAATCCCTCGGCCTGCTCCGCTTGCTGCAGCTCCCATTGGCCTGGAACGACAAACCGTGGCCAGTGGGAGCCGCTATCGGCCGAACCTGCAGACGTTGCAGGTAAACAAACCATCCCGGCCCGCCAGTGGCTTTCTCTGATGGGCCGCGTGCCAAAGATTGCCGATTACTGATCTAACACCTATTGAAATCAATGGGAGTTAGGCACCTAGCCAACTCCCATTGATTTCAATAGGAGTTAGGTATTTAACCTGCTTAGGAACTTTTGAAAAGCCTACTAGCTACCTCTCTGCATCATTAGGTGCTTCAGTAGTTTTGAAAATGTGACCTTTCGTTGCTCTTGTGTTACATTTAGTCATATGAGCTAACAGGTCTTGTTTTTTATATATAAAAACAAGGTGAAATTTCCAAGGTGTTTTGTGTGTTTGGTGAAATTTATAAACAAATGGTTTCATTTGTTTTCTCTTCTCTACTTACTGCTTTCCACTTGCATAGGAAAATACCATGTTCAGGTATTTTCTTCTTTCTAGTATTCAGTAAGAAATGTAATGTCTATACTCTCTATTTTATATAAAGGCAAAAGCAGTGGAAATGTCTTGAAGGATAGGTGTTGCTAGTACTACAGGTGGTTGAACTCTACATTGGAAACAATTTGACAAAGCTGGCACTTCTTCCTGCATGCAAACTATTTACAAAAAGATCATGATTATTAAAATATGTGGCTTCTGAAAACGTATGACAAATAGATTTTTACCAATATATTAGAACTACAAGTGAAGTTTCCACTTAATAAACATAATCCCAAATGAAACACAGATATCTTGATATCTTTACAGTGGATATGCTCTAGGAATTATTTTGGGGAAGTTTAGGAGGTCAAACTATATCACCACAATAGTCCCTTCTGGCCTTGGAATCTCCAATTTGCCTTTTCATGCACATATAGCATAGAACTAGACTTTTCCGAAAGCTGACCTCCATTTTTGCTTTCCAAAACTGTGAGCACAAGTGGATGCAGTTTTGAACCTGCCACTGCTTGAGGGTCATCACACTGAAGTTAAAATATGTTAGTACCTGGTTGTGCCTGAAACTCAAAATCTAAATGACATTAACTGTATCTGCAGTTTTGTGAGCTGGTCTCAAAATCATAGTTAATTGATACTTTTACCGGTGTTTAAGTCATAGAACCACTGCAGTAAATTCTGCCTCCTGGCTACTAAAGGACACGTAGTACAAGAGTGATGGAGTTGGCAATAGATTTATGAGAACAAACTTGAGGTAGATCACAGCAAAATGATCAATGAAGTATTATATTATTATGAAAACTGAAAATGTAACTACATGGAAATGTGCCCCACTTCTTCCAATACTGTTTCTTTTAAATCTTGAAGACCAGAGAAAGAAAGCTCTAGCCCAATGATGGGGAGGGAAAAGGTTGTTATTCATGTGCAGAAAGTAGAGTAGAGAGCATAGATACAAGTGCGCCAAAATCTAGTAGGAGGAGGGCAGCTTGAAGTGAGTTTAGAAGCTATAGTTACAGGTGGACATTCTGCTTGTTTTGCACATCAGCCCAGAACACCGATGAACTGAGCCAACAGGACTGATAAAGTCATATGTTGATTTGCTGATCAGACACAATCACCAGACTGAACATAAAAGCAGATATTTTGCAAGAGAGAAAAGCCAAAGGGACATTGCTATATATACAGCTAGAGCTCAGTAACCTATATTATTCAGACTAAAGGTTATCGTGTACATTAGCTTTACCCATCAGAGAAACCCTTATTAAAATAAACCTGTGTGATTCGCTGAGGTGTATTTTATGGACCTACCAGGCACAGTACTGAAAGGTATTTTCCTTACTCCTCATGGCTGCAAGTCTCATGCAAGTTACACTTGGATGGTAGCTACTTATTTTAAATTAGAATTGCTTGAATATTAGTCAAATAACTTGAACAAGTTTCACAATACTTTTACCATTCTGTGAAATTTTTATTACTATCCTCTATAAGGTGGGTGAATAATTCAGAAATGCATTAACCACCCGGGGGAGTTAAAATATTTTATTAACATAAATTTGTGAATTTGTTTTGTCCTGCATCATTTACCCTGCTCTCCATACCTGGGGATTTTGTAATTATCTCATCTGGTTCACCCAAACCTATTGAGAAATAATGGCTTCCTATACCTTATAAGTGAATGACTAATGGAAAAATGGAATAGTTTCATATGCTGAACCTTAGTACCTCATATTGTTTTGATTACAGGTAAGATTTCCTCATCAAATTAGACCTAATAGCAGAGTATGTAATAAACCCTAAATTTTTCCTCTGAATTTTTTATGGCATCAATTTTATTTTTTATAGGCATCAAGAAGAGTCTTGAATTCTGTAGTAGAGCTGGTCAATAGTGGGGGGATTGTATTTGCAAACACGTTATTCAACAATTGAGAGAAAAAGGGTCAAACTATTTATCAATATTTGAGCAGCTAGCTCTACCCTATGCAGAAAGCATACCCTAGAAGTCTAACTTCTAATAGCTCTTGTCTAAATTATTAGTGTCTTTAGTTTAGCTTAACATTCCCATGTATATAGATGTATGTAGTAACTGTAAATAGCTGTATACTAAATTGTGCAGAATTATGCTTTGAAGGTTACTTGGCGCTCTCAATTACATTTAAATTTGGGGGTTTAATTGCAATTATCCTGGGCTCTGACTCTATCATACTTTTGGAAAAGTCCTGAAAAGACAACTGATCTCTGGACAGTGCTTTCATAAAGGAATAGGTTGAAGTCCTGTAAGAGACGAGTAATAGTAGAGTGTTTACATAATTTACCAGCTAGCCCAGTTTCCAAAAGGCATAGCAGGTGAGAGTTTGAATCTGAAATATTCAGAGAATGTTAATTTCCCCAGGATGCTTTAAAAAAGCAAGAAAAAAATAATATCCTTTTAAAGTGACGGTTTCTGTGCTAAAAATAAATAAATTAAATCACATTCTCTTTTCACTTTGCCCCTTAAAGAAGGGAATGTATTATGTACATTTTCACTTCTCATTTGAATTTCCAAGATATAAATTTATTTTTCTGTTGATCTTTTATATAATGATGGCCCTACCTGGCCTTGAAATCTAGGAATCAATGAAAACATGGTCACATTAAATCTACTGGTCCCTTCTCTTCTGGCCTTAAACTATGAACCTATGAACATAAATACCTTCATTCATGCTGAATTAAGTGTTGCTTAATGAACTTATTTAAAACAATTCTCAGTATTTGAAAACTTTGTAGCTATAGTCTTCTAGCAACGGGACTTCTTCAGACTTAGCCTTGTCATTTCAAGGGACCTTGTCTTGAGAATACATTGAAGGTCCTTAATTCTCTATATAGTTTCTCAATTAATCCTCTAATTACATGTACAATTTTATTTCTTAAGAAAGTTTTTTATTTTATATAATGTCTATAGGTACATTCTATTAAATGTAAACTAGATCACAGAAAAGAAAAGTTCCTCTTTTATGCAAATTTAATAGGAGTCTCTATTGACTAGGTTAGCTGTTTCTCAGCCTGTAAATTAGCTTCTGAGAATCACAGAAAACAACTTCTGTTAGCTGTATTAGAATCAGGCCTACAATACTTTGAGATGAAGAACACTGTTAATAAAATATATAAATTTATGGGTGTTATCACCCACAAGCATCTCTTCCTTGAAGAGCTTACCATCTAAAAAAACAAATTGACAAAAGGAGTGGGCAAAATATAGAAGTAGAGTGGCAATTGGTATGTCTTGACAGTACAAAGTCTGTTCAGAAACAGATTATCCCCAATTACCCTTGCTATTGTTCAAAATGTACTGATATGAAATTACTGTGTGATGTAGGTTTTACAAAAATATTAAATTAGCATGAATTAATTCAACTGTAATTTTCACAAGCATGGTAATTCACGATGATTATGGAAACATTATCATCCCAGTCAAATTGGGAAATAGTTCATAGCACCTTCAAGACAATGATTACTATGGAAATTGAGAAGAATGCAACAACAATTTGGCATCACAACATGCTTTGAGTCCCTATTTTCCATTGTTAAATTTCAGCGGTAGATCAAGCTGATAGTTTTGTTCCTAAAACTTAAAAATTG
This sequence comes from Macrochelys suwanniensis, assembly GCA_033296515.1. Taxonomy (NCBI): domain Eukaryota; kingdom Metazoa; phylum Chordata; order Testudines; family Chelydridae; genus Macrochelys; species Macrochelys suwanniensis. The sequence goes on from CM065775.1 coordinate 293,734,724, forward strand.
TCAAGTGTTTAAAAGTAGACTGTGTGGCGATAAGGGAAGCTATAGAATGGTAAAAGAACAGTAAAAATTCCTATATAAACTCTGCCAGTGACTTTTAGTTCTGACTTAAAATAACCCTGTGATCAGAATCCTTGGGGCCTTCTTGAACAGAGTAACAATTGTGTTGCAATATCTGAAATTGTGTGACTACTTTTTGCAATTTGCATTGTGAATTCTTTTTCTCTTGTACTCCTACACAATGTGTTGTACAGCTTGCCATTTTCCTTCATTGTGTGTATATATCTTATGTATTAGCATCTTTATCCTGACATGCAAATTTTACATAACTATGCAGCAATTAGGAACTCACTCTGAATTACTGCTGATTTTCCCAGAATTAATAACTTAATTATCTGCATTTTACAGGTATGCTATTTAGTTATCTCCTAACCTGGAATGGCCCTGAACCAAATGCCATCTAAGATCTTGAACACTGGGGAAATTCTGGATTTAGATTTCAGGTTTGAGGCTCAGGCTTATTTCTATCACTAACAAAATATTACTATCTCATTATAAATGTATATGAGGTTGCTGAGAGAGAAAGAGAGAGAGAGCGCGCAATTTTGTAACTAAAAATAAAATTAAAAGAATGGAACGACTAAATTAACTTTTACCTGTCATCACATTCAAGATGGCAGCTATGTAAAAATGTCACACCGTCACCCTAAATTAACAGGGCGCTATGTATCGAGTGGAAGGGGTGAGTGTAGAAATAGGTTTTATTCTTTTGACTACAGCAATACATCCAATACTTTAAGAACAAATAAAACAGTGCCTGCCCCAAGAAGCTTACAGTCTAGTTCAGATAAAACAACTGAGAAACACCTTGCTATGTGGTGTGTCAATATATAGTTGTAAGAAAGCTGTCCAGAAGAGAGCTTGAGGAAGGCACTTTAGATTGATGAGTGACTCAAGTAACCCATCACATGCGCAGGTCTGATCTCTCTCAGTAGGGCTTCCTGAAAACACTTTTTCTGTAAACAGTTTGGAAACCTAGAAATTGTGTTTCAATTCATCCTGTTTATACTTCTCTGTATGCTGTTCATGAACATTTATACAACCTAACTTTTGTTTGTAAGTATGTTCAGAAACAATAAATTTAAGGCCCACCACTGGAATCCACTTAATCAAGAAATGTGATTTATAGTGAAACTAAATATACTTCGGGTGAGTAGAAGTAGTTTATTAACTCTAGGCTATCCAATCAGGAGGCAGAAATGATACCATGTAATTTTTAGGTAACCAGTCACAGCTCAAAATTCAGAATATCAAAAGTCAAGTGAATACTCACTACAATGAGCTGCTGAACATTTTATAGACAAATATGGTTATAAACAACTGGTTGAACTATTTTGAATGGTAAATTTGTTAAAATTTTGATCAGCTCATGTGAACTGAAGAGGGCTATGTTTGACAAATGGTTTGTATGAAATAGTTTGACCAGATCTGGGTCTCCTTTATTCTCTGCCCAGCATTAAGTACTAACTTACATTAATCAAAGAGTGAACTTTTTATTCAAACTTAATTTATAACTCAGTTAAATAAAGTAAGATGAAAGATATTTTATCTATATCCATCTATAGATAGATAGATATTTCTCTCTCTCTGTGTGTGTATATATATATATACACATATATACATCTGATTTTACATATATATACATATATACATATACATATATACACATATATACACACACACATATATATATATATATATACACACATATATATATATATATATATACACACATATATATATATATATATACACACATATATATATATATATATACACACATATATATATATATATATACACACATATATATATATATATATATATATATATATATATATATATATATATATATATATATATATATATATATATATATATAAAATCAGATTTCCCCCCCCACACACACATTTAGTTTACTCTTTCTTTTCTTAAATGTGTGATCTGATTTAAATGAATCCATCTTTTTTATGGGTTTGACTTTTTATGGGTACCCTCTGCATATCATTTTCTGCTTAAAAATGAAATTTTAACATATTTGATATTCCATGACCAATGTGCAGAGTCTAAATGTTCATTGAGGAAATAAAATATAGAAAAGAGAAGACATGATGAATAACACTGAATCGAAGGTCAGACTGAAGGTTCTCAGAGCTAATGGAAAATATCATTCTAAGCTATAGCAAATGAGCCTTATGAGCATTAAGAACTGCTGATATAAGTCTGGAAACCATCCTGAATGTCAAGGGATAGGCTTTTCATTTTCAATATTTGATTGTTCATATAAATATTTAATGAAAATATTATTAGACTGTTCAGTTGATGAAATAAACTGATGGATGTAGCAGCAAAAGAAGCTTACTTAATATTCACTAAATGATGGCAAAATTTATTTTGCATATTATACAAGTCTTTAAAGAGATTTTGTATTTTAAACTTTTTAGCACTATTTAAAGCATCAGTACTACTAATAGTTATGACTTTTTAATGAAACTTTAGGGCTAAATAGGATATTAGAATATTTGTTTGGGAAAGAAATACCCAGGGATATATGTCCAAAACAAGAAGGATTTGAATGTAAGACTGGCTTACTTTGCTTCTGCCTCACTGAAGTCACCATAAATATTACCTTCGTGGTAGATAAAAATATAATTGTTTTTGAAAAGCATGAAACTTCAGTAATGAAAAGGACAACTTGGGAAAATTACAAAGGACAGCTTAGCCGATAATGGTGGCTTTCTTATTTTAATTTAAGGATTGGACTAGTGGCAGTGACCAAAACCAACCAACCAAAAAACATATAATGCCAGACTCCATTATAAAAGCTTTTTCAGACACAGGTGTCCAATGTACCTCTCTTCTGTGACCTAAAATACCCCAAGCTATTTGAGAACAGACAGGTAAAGTATTTTGGAAAGAAAGCTCCATCTGTTATGTGTTAGGTGTGTGTGTTTCTGAAGTTTTTAAAGGAAAGCTAATGGATGTGGGGAAGAGAGTTGAAGGGAATCAGAAAATGTAGGTTTCAAAGTGATGACTCAGACATCATTTTGAGTGTTACCTTTCCAGGTGCTTTAATTTATGCATATTACTTAATGCTTGGCAGCAGCAATATTGCTTACTGCTGTGTTGCAGTTGCTGGGTGATTTTGCCATCACCATAACAATGTCCAGATATAAATGCATTGTCATCTACCTTACATGAGGCAAATACTATATTACAGGGTTAGCCACACTCCAATATGCCACTGCCAATACGGATGTTATGGAGACAGACAGACAAAATCAGAATTATGCTAGCCAATAGACATTAAATAGCCAAATCTAAAAGTCCACTATTATATACAATTTTATAAACTAAAAAATGCTACCCCGTATGACTGGGCATTGTCTGGTACACACGTTTATACTTAGATTATCTCCTCTATACTTCCCATTACTTAAAATCCTATAAAGTATGATAATAACTAAGGATTAGATTGTGATTCATTGTGCCCATGCAAGGCAGTGATTTAGAATAAGATCCCCCTCCCCCCCCCGCACCACACACACACACACATAGGTGAACTATCTGGACTATGGGCACACAGGAGTAAACAGAGACTCTGCTTTATCCACTCCCTCCTCTTCCCCCATTCACATAGCTGAGCCAACTTGGAGCATTAACTTATTGCTCTTGCAGTAAATTGCTACTCTCCTTTCCGCATGCCAAGGAACAAGCGATAGGAAGAGGAGGAATTGCACCTCAGAAGGGTGTGTGAGAATAGATGTCTGAGTGTAGCCATGCCAATGCATATTCCGTAATGTAGACGCAGCCTACACTGATGGAAGGGTTTTTTCCATTGGTGTAGGAACACCACCTACCAGGTAGGCTAATGAAGGCATGCATCTGTCTACATGGCTGCATCTACACTGGGCGTTAGGTTGGCAAAGCTATGTCATTCAGGGGCTTTTGCATACCCCTGACTGATGTAGCTATGTCAATCTAACTTTCCCAGATACCCGCCCACCTCTCCCTCCCCCCCCACCCCCGTCCAGCTGTAGGATTGCCAACTTTCTAATCACACAAACCTGAACAACCTTGCCCCACCCCTGGCCCCTTTTCCAAAGCCCCACTCCTGCCCTGCCCCGTCTCTGAGGCCCCATCCCCACTCATTCCATCCCCCCTCCCTCTGTTGCTTGCTCTCCCCCACGCTCACTCATATTCACCAGGCTGGGGCAGGGGGCTGGGGGGCTGGAGGGGGTTAGGGTTCTGGCCGGGTGTGTGAGCGTCAGGATGGGACCAGAAATTAGGGGTTCAGGATGCAGGAGTGGATGCACGCTCTGGGATGGAGTTTTGGTGTAGAATGGTCCTCAGGGCTGGGGCAGGAGGTTGGAATATGGGAGGAGTTGTGGGGTGCGGGCTCCGGGAAGGGGCTCAGGGCTGCAGCATGGGTGAGGGTTGTGGGCTCTGGGAGGGAGTTAGGGTGCAGGAGTGGGTTCCGACCTGGAGCAGGGGATTGAGGGGGGGCAGGAGGGTGTTCGGAGTGTAGGCTCCACCCAGGCAGCCTGTAACACAGGTGGCTACTGGTCAGTGGTGCAGCGGAACTGAGGCAGGCTCCCTGCCCACCCTGGCTCTGTGCGGCTCCCAGAAGTTGCCGGCATGTCCACCTCCTAGGTAGAGGAGCCTGGGGGCTCTGCACACTGCCCGCAGATGCCGCCCCAGCAGCTCCCATTGGCCATGGTTCCCATCCAATGGCAGATGCGGAGCCAGCGCTCGGGGCAGGGGCAGAATGCAGAGCCCCCGTGGCCACCCCTGCACCTAGGAGCTGACCGGAGCTGCCAGGGTCCCTTTTCAACCGGGCATTCTGTTCAAAAAACGGATGCCTGGCAACCCTACCCAGCTGCAGAGGCCCTCTTGCCCAGACCCCCTTCCCCCTCCCCCCAGAGGGGATCCCCAGCCCATATACCCACACCCCTCCTTCTCAGAGCCCAGCCATGCCCCCACAGCCCAGACACCCACCCCCTACCCGTCAGAGCCCAGGGATCCAGAGGAAGAAACAGCCTGATGCTCAGTCCCAGACTTGCACAGAGTTTTCTGCGTGCTACCCTCTCCTTCTCCTAGGGCGTTCTGGGAACTGCAACTGTCAGGAACCCTTTAGCTCTCTCTCCCTTCCTCCAGAAGTGTCTTCTAAGGGCTGGTCCACACTACCCCCCAAGTTCGAACTAAGATACGCGACTTCAGCTATGTGAATAACGTAGCTGAAGTCGAAGTATCTTATTTCGAACTTAAAAGTACTTACCGCTGGTCCACACGGCGGCGCGCAGGCTCCCCCGTCGACTCCGCCTGCTCCGTTTGTGGAGCAGGATTACCGGCGTCAATGGGGAGCACTTCCTGGTTCAATTTATCGCATCTAGACAAGACACGATAAATCGAACCCAGAAGATCGATTGGACGCCTCCGATGCAGCGGGTAAGTGTAGACCTACCCTAAGTGAAAGCTGGGCTCTGCCACATCCAGCTGCTCCTAGGGTGGCCAGCAGCACTGCAGCCTATTTCTGTGGGGGAAAGGAAATTCTGTGCAAAAAAAATTAATTTCTGCAAAATTCTGCATTGCGCAGTGGTGCAGAATTTCCCCAGGAGTAATAGAATTTATCACAGACACTCTCGTCTTTACCAGACTTGGTTGTTGTTAGCTCACGACCCCACTCACCCGCAGTCCCAAACCTTTCCAGATCCATGTGCTCTGCAATATCCAGCCCTCTCCTGCAACATTTAAAGGAATAACAAGATCCATTTGATCCTTTAAATAGACGAAACCCAACAACTTGCCACATTAACTGGTGTTAATATTGACTTTAATTCAGACACAGCACTATTGGTTTAGATGAATAGTAAAACAAGTATATTAACAAAAGAAGATAGGATTTCAAGTATAAAAGATAAAATTAGAAAGGGTCACAATCAAATAATGGTGAAAACATCCAACTTAATCTAGTAAGGTACAGCCTTTGTTCAAGATGGCTTTTCTCACACAGTCTTCCAGCAAGATGATGGCTTACCTCCCAGTCAGGATCTCCTCCAGAAGACTTACAGTGCTGTTCCTTTGTCTTCCTAGGTGAGGGAGATACCATGGGGTTTTCTGTCCCTTTCTTTTATAGCCCAGTGAACATTTCAAATGGATTCTTCTGAAGGTAGCCCCTCAAAGTAAAGCTTATTCAAGCTGTGAGGAAGACAAAATAGAGTCTGGTGGTGAAGGAAGCCCCATGCTCTTTCTTCTTTTCTGGTGTTTGTTAAAATGCAAATTGTTCTGTTTTCCTGCCCTGCCCCCTTGTTAGTTTGATGCTGTTTACTGCTTATATGAAATTGTGGTAAACCCACATTCCTTTGTTTAGGAAAGACCTGTTTAACAACTACCCCTGACATGCCTGGTTTAAACACATTTAATCCCAATTCCAGCATATACCCATACCTATTGTGATACAGCATGGCCAGAAGGCAGTAGGAGAGTGATCTAGGATGAGGAGAAGCCTTATTCCCTGTAGATTAATTAAAAGCATCTGAAACCAATTAGAGCACCTGAAACCAATTAGAGCACCTGAAACCAGTCACCTGATAAAATCCCCCTGCTTCAATCAGCCAGAGGAGGAGCTGGAGCAGAGTGGTTTGGTGGTGGAGCAGAGAGCAGTTTGGAGGAGTGAAGCAGAGTGGATTGGTGGTGGAACAAAGAGCAGTTCGAAGGAAAGTGGAGGAGAGTTTTGAGAAGTGCTGCAGTGGGCTAAGAAGACCAAGATCCTAGGTAAAGGGACACCTGGCTTGTGCAGAGGGAAGGCAGGAAGCCCCACAAGCTGAAGGTCAGGAGAGGGAAGTAGCCCAGGGGAAAGCATCACTGGTACAAGTGGTTCACCTGCTATCATAGGGCCCCTGGGCTGGGACCTGGAGTAGAGGGTGGGCCTGGGTCCCTCCCTCTCCACTCCCCTTCCCTGGGATACTAGTAGAATAGCTGTTACCCCAGTTCAGGGGCAAGAAATGGCACCCTGAAACCCCCCCACAAGAAGAGAAAGTGCGGGACCCATCATAGTAGTGCCGGCAATTTGCCACACTATTAATACACATAGATCATGAAAGAATATTCATGATCTGTGAATTACTAGTTTCAAATGATACCTAAATAGTATACAAAGGGTAGGAATACATGGTCAGTTTTCACAGTGAAGAGAGGTGAATAGAAGGGTCCCTCAAGGATCTATACTGAGAGCAGTACTATTCAACATGTTCATAAATTATTTGAAAAGCGGGGTAAACAGTGAGATGGCAAAGTTTAAGTTAGTTTAAGTTCAAAGGTGACAGCGAAGAGTTACAAAGGGATCTTATAAAAATGGGTGACTGGGCAACAATATGGCAGATGAAATTCAGTCATAAGTACAAGTCAGACCGCTGAGTGCGTCAGGGGCAGGGCCCCGCAACGTCGGCCGGCATCTGGGGCGGGGCCCCGCAACGTCGCCCGGCGTCCGGGGCAAAGATAAGTGCTCCGGTAACGGGCGCGGGGCTGGCAGGGAGCTGCCGGTGGGTGCTGAGCACCCACCAATTTTTCCCCGTGGGTGCTCCAGCCCCGGAGCACCCACGGAGTCGGCGCCTATGACCATAATGCCAAATATATATCCAGGGCTAGCCCATATCTTGATTACTGCATGCAACTCTGGTTGCCCCATCCCAAAAAAGATATATTGGAATTGGAAAAAGTACAGCGAAGGGCAACAAAAATGATTAGGAGTATGGGACAACTTCCCTCTGAGGAAAGATTAAAAAGATTGGAACTGTTCAGCTTAGAAAAGAGACTAATGGGGGAGATGATAGAGGTCTATAAAATCATGAATGGTGTGGAGAAAGTGAACAAGGAAGTGTTATTTACCCCTTCACATAACACAAGGCTCAGGGGTCACTCCATGAAATTAATGAGCAGGAGTTTTAAAACAAACATAGGGAAGTATTCCTTCACACAACACACAGTCAACCTGTGGAACTAATTGCCAAGGGGTACTGTGAAGGCCAAAACTATAACTGGGTTGAAAAAAGATTAAGATAATTTCATGGAGGACAGGTCCGTCATTGGCTATTAGCCAAGATAGTCAGAGATACAACCCCATGCTTTGGGTGTCCCTAAACCTTTGACTGCCAGAAGCTGGCACTGGGCAACAGAGGATGGATCACAGGATAATTGCCTTGTTCTGTTCATTCCCTCTGAAGCATCTGAAACTGGCCACTGTCAGAAGACAGGATACAGGGCTAGATGGACCACTGGTCTAACCCAGTATGGCCATTCTATTGATGATCGCATAAAACTAATACTTTAGAATAAGTCATTTGACAAGTTCTTAGATCTCTATGGCTATTTCTCATTTGTTTATACATTTAAAGGCCAATGATGATTCATTATTCCTTCCCAACAGAAACTGTATAACTAATTCATAAATATCAAAGTAGTAATCTGTTTTAGGGATTTGCTTTAATCTCTGTGATAGAAGTTTATCCAAATAAGAATTATCTACCCAACCCAAACTGGAATCAGAATCTTCCTATAGTTTTAACAAATGTATCCTAACTGTATCAACATACACTTACACTCTCTGTATTGTGTTTTGCAGAACACAATCAATAATATACAATATAATCAATTATTGACATTTTTAACTTTGAAATAAGCAATGAGGTATTTTGAAAGGCCAGACAGCAAAGAATTATCTGTATAAGTGCCCCTACATAAACTGAGGTGATGAATGCACATTTTGGTATCACCAATGATGGTGGATGCCTATTTTGTTAGAAAGCAGTTTTCTAATAGTCTGTGCTGTTACCATTTATTCTCATGTAACCTGATTCTGCTTTTTAGATTTATATAACAGCAGCATCATACTGAGTCTGACTTGTAAAGAAACATTATTTTAAAAATGAGAAACTAGGGTGAAATGCAAGGTAGATAATTACCAGTCTACAATGAATATTTTACTACTGAGAATAGATACATAGGAATGTGACATTTATAAGTGCTTTTCATTCCAGGCTCTTGTAGTGCTTTACAAATACCCTGCACAACTTAGCCAGCCACTGAAACATAGCCACCTTTGGAGTGCAATGTGGCAGCTATCTTGCTCCCACATGACAGCTGTTGATTACTATGACCTGCTTCTTTTCTACAGTTATTTTTTTTCTGGAAAGTAGAAGGGGAGAAATCCTCCCACCAGGAGAGTCAGAGACCATCTGTCATGACTAATTTCACATTTATTCCGGGCAGCAATTTCACCAAGGTTCCAAAGATGAAAACCCAGTTGCAGTTTTAACTTAAGTCAGTCTTTGTGAAATGAAGCAATGTATTCGGTACTTCTTCACTGTATTTTCAGCAGAATGTTTCTCATTTGAAATAATGAATATTTCTGAGTGCTTTCAAATTTCAAGCTGAGTTACTTTGAACTGCTTACATGAACATTGGTTCTTGCTCCTGGACTGGCGTAGTATACTGAGGAAGGCCAGGAAGCTGGGTCTTGTTACAGGGGTTCATGTAAAACCACGAAGAATAGAAAGGGAGGAATTAGTTCTGGGGGAAAGTGAAATAGGACCACTTTCTATTCAACTATCTAATAGTTTAAGTATACAGTTGTTGTAGCCATGTTGGTCGCACGATATTAGAGAGAAAAGGTGGGTGAGGTAATATCTTTTATTGGCTCAACTTCTGTTGGTCTCATGCTCCAACAGAAGCTGGTCCAATAAAAGATATTACCTCACCTACCTTGTCTCACCTAGTTTAAGGTCATACTGGATGACAGCTTCATGGGCTGGAACTCAGAGGAGGAGGGGTGAGCTTTCCCCTTCCCACTCACCTCTGAGGAACTATCAAGGCTTCTGGCTGTTATACCCTGATGTGAGGTGAAAATTCAGCTTCTTGATAGGATCTGAGATCCAGGGACATGACTGGATGACCAAGCAGCCAAGGGCAGAAATGCCTCATGGATCCTGGGGTGGGCAAAGGGCTGTTTTGTTTTGGATTTTTCATTACCCCAGAAAAGGCCCTTATATTTGCCTGGAGGGTTAAACTTTCCAGGGCTGAGAGGGAAGCTCTGTGAAGAGTAAGGTAAACTATCAAGAAGAAGTGACAGAAACTGAAGCAGCTCAAACCAGAGAAGAGACCCCCCATAGCCCCGATAGTGCTGACTTTGTTTTACTGATGCCAGGCTGAGATTTTGGGTTGGAATAGGGCAATCTGATGGATTTCTAGTACAAGGCAGACATGATACAGCCTGATAGGAGATGCATTTAGAGAGAATGATAGGGATGATGCCAGCCAATTTAACTGAGGAGGCTTATCAACCATTTGTCAATGAGTTCCAAAATTAGGTTACTCTGATATCCCTGATTGATCCTGTAATCCCATTTGGCACTGCTATGTAAAAATGCCTTTTTTTTATTCTCTGTTTGGTACAATCGTTGCTATTGTTCCCCACTATGGACATTATCACAGTTATCTATGCTTTTGTGCACTCTAAACTATTACTGTAATGCACTCTACATGAGGTATCATTGAAAACCCACTTAGAAGACACAGTTGCAGCAGACTACAATAGTCCAGCTGCTTAATGGTGGTGTCAGTGGGGAGCATTGTTCTCTGTTAATTTTTTGGTGCAATTCAACGTGTCAGCTATTTGGAAGTGCATTGTCTCTCTCCATGTACTATTATGACAGTTAAAATCAATGGACATGTTCTTAGCATCTAGGACAGGCCTGCACAACTCGTAAAGTGGTGAGGGCCATATTGCTCTGAAGAAAACAGCTGAGGGCCGAAACTCTTCTCCCGCCGCCAAAGTTGTTGAGCAAAAAAAAAAAAAACCCTCACCAAAGTTGTTGTGTTGTGCAGGCCTGATCTAGGATATAATCCTGTAATTGGATCCTTATGGTCAGACCCTTTAACCTAATGTAGCCCATTGGCTTCAACATGACTTTGCCTGGGTGTGAGCATTAACCTTTGTGAATATGAATATAGTTCCTGGGCCTTAGGTACTTAGGGTGAAATCCTGGCCCCATTGAAATCAGTGGGAGTTCTGCCATCAATTTCAGTGGGGCTGGGACTTTGCCTTCGACTCTTTGTTTGCAGGCTGAGGATGGGTTATGATCAGTATTAAATGTATACTTAAGAAGCATACTCCTCTCTGAAATATAATGCTGTGACTCTTTGTTGGGCAAATGATTAGTTAGTTCTTACTCCGTCTGGTTTGCCCATTGCTACTTAAGAGAGAGCCATACTAGAAGTTTCTGAAGAGTTTGGATTAGCTACTAAGCAATTCCAAACTTTCTTAACATGTTTTTTTCTGCTTTGAGGCAATGCCTATCGTCATATATGTTTGCAAAGCATCTACCTGATTGTGGATATTACTGGAATACAAATGATACATTTTAAATATTTTCTTTTAACAAGTTCTGTTAATGTCATTTTATATTGTAGTTGCTTATTATAGTCTAATACAAAACTTAAATTCCAGGCAGAATCCTTTTCAATTCTCCAACCCAGGGAAAGTATTTTAAGAAACAATCTATATTTTATATGGCAAAATGAGAATTGTTATATTTGATGTCCAACACATCCTGCATGAAGTAAATCAATTTGAGCCAAATCATAATCCTTTCTAAATGCAATAGCTCAGCAACTCAGAAGCTCTAAGACCAAATCAATAAGAACAAGACAAAAATGTAAGTAAGGTTGAAAGGTTTGAAAACAATGGATTAGTGACTGATCTTGTTAAGAAAAAAAAAGTAAGAAACAAACAGATTTTAAAATGTTGTTTTCCTTCCACGCTGCTATTTAAGCAAAGATCAGAACAACAAAAATGAAGAAAACACACATTAATGGTATTGGCATATTATCCTACTTTGTAACCATCCTATGCTAAAGTTCCCTTAACTACATCTGAACATTGGGGTTAGAATCCAGTTGAGTTGGATATTGCCACACCACTACAGAAGCACGTGAGTGCCAAGAAGCTATTTGTGGGGTACAAGTGACAAGAAAAGGCCAGTTTTCAAGTAATCTTCATTTCTGAAGTCTTCCCCCAGTGTTGAGAGAAAGTCAGTCAGCTGTTTCCCCATGTATCAAGGCCTCTCCTGCCTTCCAGTAACAGCTGAAAGAAATCAAGGGGTCAGCCAAACCTTAGAGCATTTGCCATTCCTTGAAGTATATTTTGGGTTTGTTCAAGATCATAGCTATACAAAAGAATTACAGAACGGCCAATGCCTCCTCTATGTACTATTTACTGCAAGAAATTGCAGCTTCTTCTGAAATTCAAACGTAAGTTTTAATTTTTGGACAGTGGAAAATTTCACACCAGTTCTAAGTATTTGCATGAAACTTGTAGTTGCTGTCACAATTTTTTAAAGAAATCATTAGTTTAAATTTCACCAGAGCCATTTCCATCAGTGAGAAGTAAATGGGACATTCATGAAGATGAATGGCAATTTTATTCCCCTATGAATGAAACTAACATGATGTAAGACACTCAGTTCCAACATATCAAATGTTGATGAATCTAATTAAAAATACAAAACCAGTTCCTCAGCAGATATAAATCGACAAAGATCCATTCACTTCAGATAAGTTACAAGAATTTACATAAATTGAGAATCTGGCCCTTAATTTTTCTTACAGATTTCAGGATACTTTTATTTTTTCTGCACTCACAACTATTTGCCTTGGTGGTAGTTTGCCATCAAATTTAGGAGCATTAATTGGTCCTATTATTAATAGCAATGGCTGTCTAGTTTGACAGAATTGGGGGTGAGTTTCTAAATGGAGGGTGAGAGGTAATCCGTACGTTGGCACCAGAGTTTGAGAGGCATGAAAACTGGAAATTTAAATCAGACCTCAAATCATAACTCACAGCGATATATCACTAGTAGATGTAAAATGGGTGTAGAGCATAACAACATTTTATTAACTTTAAATGCATAAAGGTTTCTGATTGAATAATGGAAGAAAGCAGAGCCATGGGCCCCACGAGTGTGAAAAGGAAGATCAGGTTGACAGGGGAGGTATTGTACCAATGAAACTGTCATCTATCAAATGATAGAAAACAAACAAGTTAAAGCAAATTTCAGCTCCCTAGGATACAGTTAATCAAGGTCATTAGATCTAAGAATATTCCCTAAGCATCCATTAACTCAAATTTATTCTTCTTTGCTATAATGGGAAAGTGCTGACCTGCCTAATTGTGCATGCAAGGTGAGCAATACTATTAAAAGAGACTTTCCAAGTGCCTTCTGTAGGCATGGATTTAAAGGAAGAATATTTTTGGTTTAAAACAATCACAAGGGTTGAATCCTGCACTGAGTTACTTGGGAGTTTTTTCCTGTGTAAGGACTGCAGAGTAGAACCCACAAGCATAACACAGACCATTAATACAGCTCAGAATGCTCCTGTGTGTTTAATAAAACAAACCCTTCTCACAAAGTTTCTTCTGAACATCACAAACCAATCATAAGAACATACGAGTGGTTGTACTGAGTCAGACCATGCTCCATTTTGCCCAGTATCCTCAGTGGCTCATACCAGACCTTCAGGGGAGCGTATAGAACATGGCAATTAGGGTTGCCTGGAGCACAGGGTTGCATCCCTGACAATCTTGCTAATAGCCCTGATGGACTTATCATCCATGAACTTATCCAATTCTTTTTTGAACCAGCTTATACTTTTGGCCATCACAACATGCCGTGGCAATGAGTTCCACATGTCAGTTGTGGGTTGTGTGAAAAAGTACTTCCTCTTGTTTGTATTAAACCTCCTGATTATTAATTGTATTGGGTGATCACTGGTTTTTCTATTGTAGGAATGGATAAATAACACTTCTCTGTTCACTTATGCAACACCATTCGTGATTTTATAGACCTGTATCATATCCTCCTTTAGTCATCTCTTTTTCTAAGATGAACAGCCCTACTCTTTTTAGTCTCTCCTTGTATGGAAGTCAAGTATCAGAGGGGTAGCCGTGTTAGTCTGGATCTACAGAAGCGACAAAGAGTCCTGTGGCACCTTATAGACTAACAGACGTATTGGAGCATAAGCTTTCGTGGGTGAATACCCACTTTATCGGATGCATGCAGTGGAAATATCCAGAGGCAGGTATACCTCTTGTATGGAAGTGTTTCCCTGAGACTTTTTCTTTTGCATTATATCCTTTTTGAGATAGGGCAATCAGAATTGGACATAATATTCAAGATGAGGGCATACCATGGATTTATATAGTGGCATTATGACATTTTTTGTCTTATTTTCCATCCCTTTCCTAATAGTTTCAACATAATGTTAGCCTTTTTGACCATTGCCACACATTGAGCGAACGTATTCTGAGAACTATCCATGATGACTCCAAGATCTCTTTCTTAAGTTGTAATAAATAGTTTAGAACATATCATTGTATACGTATAGTTGAGATTACTTTTTCCAAGTGTCTTTGCACTTATCATCATTGAATTTCATCTGCCATTTTGTTGCCTGGTTTCCCAGTTTTGTGAGATCTCTCTGTAATTCTTTGCAGTCTGCTTTGGATTTACCTATCTTCAATAATTTTGTATCATCTGCAAACTTTGTCACTTCACTGTTCACCCCTTTTCCAGATCATTGATTAATGCTGAACAGCACAGGTCCCAGTACAGATCCTTGCGAGAATCCAATCTTCATCTTTCTCCATTGTGAAAACTGACCATTTATGCCTGCCCTTTTTTTACCTATGTTTTAATCAGTTACTGATCCATGAGAGGACTTTCTCTCTTATCCCATAGGTAATGAGTTACCTTAAGAGCCTTTGATGAGAGACCTTGTCAAAGGCTTTTTGAAAATCCACATACACAATATCAGTTGGATCATGCTTGCCCACATGCTTGCTGACTTCTTCAAAGAATTCTAATACATAGCTGTGGCATGATTTCCCTTTACAATAGCCATGTTGACTCTTCCCAAACAAAACATGTTTATCTATGTGTCTGATAATTCTATTCTTTTCTATAGTTTCTACCAATTTGCCTGATACTGAAGTTAGGCTCTGTTAGGCTGTCTAGAGTGGCTCACAACCATGAGTGCCAACTTCAGAGCACACTGTTAAGAAGCAGGGTGCAGTAGCGTAGCCAGGGGGGAGCAGGGGGAGCGGCCGCTCCCCCACTGAGCAGAAGCGGCACCTTTTTTTTGCTCCCGATGCCTTTTGCTCCTATGCTGCAGCCAGAGCGGAGCATTTTTTTTTGCTCCAAGCGCCTTTTTTTGTTCCTGACGCTTTTTGCTCCCGGCGCCTTTTTTTAGCTCCACTCCCCCTGTGCTCTAAACCTGTCTACGCCACTGGCAGGGTGCAAACCCAAATTGGTTGTGTGTTCTATACTTAGATTTCACCAACCAAGTACTAAGTGTGAACTTCTCAATCACTATAACAGCCCTACCATGGAGTCACAGACAATCTCCTTGGACACTTTGGTTTATCTGGCTGCCCCGGCAAATTTGCCTTTGTGATAGATGGTCCCTTACAGCAAAAATCACAATAATATACATGTTATTGCCAGTCCCAAAGGACCAATCACTTACCCCAGGTCATCTGTACCTCACATCTCACCCCAGAGACAATGCTTGTAGCCAAGCCTATGATAAACTAACTAAAGGTATATTAATTAGGAAAAATAAATAAGAGTTATTTACAAGATCAAAACTGGTAAACACACACACACACAAATGAGTTACAGTCTTGGTTCCAAAAAGTAATAGAAGCTGCTGTAATGTGAAAGCTCTATATGTCCTTTAGGGCTAACCCAGGATAAACAGACAGATATCCCATGCATATGTTTAGAAATCTTGCCCTCTTCCTAAAGTCCAAGCAGCATAGGGATAACAATTTCTTCTTGACTTGGATTTTTATTACCTTCCCCCACCACTCAAGTTGATGGGATGAGTGTCTGTGCATGTCTCCTCTTCATGGATTTAGTGGGAGCAATCAACAGTATTTTGTCCATGGATATTCCATAATGGTTTGTCTCTTGTCTCTGGGCCTTCTTTTGTTGAAGAGAAGATGACACCTCTTGTGGTAAACTTGGTAAACTTCTCTCCTGTTTGATGATTTACACAATTACAGAGCAAACACTTAAATAATATCTTATAACATGGGATACAAATATTGTAAGTGAGATTAATGCATGCATCAACTTGAAAGCATTTAATAAAGTCTAAACACTAAACACATTTATAAATCTAATACCTATTTTAATAATACTAACACAGAAGTGAGTCAGACAGGTTTCCAGCTATCCTTTCGTCAGTGTTCAAATGAGGCCTAAGGCATAGGCACTAACTTCTGCAGTTCCGGGACGGGGGGGCGCTTGACCCCCTGTTCTGCCCCAGACCCTTGCCCCCACTCCACCCCTTCCCCCAAGTCCCCGCCCCACCTTTTCCCACCCCTGGTCCTCCTCCTCTCCCACAGCACCTCCTGCACGCTGCTGAACAGCTGATCTGTGGCACGTGGGAGGTGCTGGAAGGGGGAGGAGTTGATCTGCGGAGCCTGCCAGTTGGTGCGAGATGCTGCGGGGGGTGGGGAGGAGCTGATCCACAGGGCTACCAGTGGGTGCTGTGCACCCACTATTTTTGGAGCACCCATGGAGTCAGCGCCTATGGCCTAAGGGACTTGGCATGAACTGGCATCTGTCTGATAATCCTGTTCTTTACTATAATTTCTGTACCAATTTGCTTGGTATTGAAATTAACTCACTGGCCTGTAGTTGTCAGAATCTTCTCTGGAGACCCTTTAAAAAGTAGGTGTTACATTAGCTACCCTCCAGTCATCTGGTAAAAAGGCTGATTTCCGTGATAGGTTGCATATTATAATTAGTAGTTCTACAATTTCATATCCGAGTTCCTTCAGAACTCTTAGGTGAATACCATCTGGTTCTGGTGACTTATTAATGTTTAGTTTATCAGTTTGTCCTAAAACCTCTTCAACTGACACATCAATTTGGGACAGTACTTTAGATTTGTTGCCAAAAAAAGAATAGCTCTGAGCATCCTCTGAAGTGAAGATCAGTGCAAAGAATTCATTTAGTATCTCTGCAATGGCCTTGTCTTCCTCAAGTGCTCCTTTAACATCTTTGTCACTTAGTGATCCTACTGCCTGTTTGGCAGACTTTCTGCTTCTCATGTACTTAAAAAAATTACTGTTAGTTTTCGTGTCTTTAGCAAATTGCTTCTCAAGTTCATTCTTGACCTGCCTTATTATACTTTTACATTTTGCTTGCCGGAGTTTGTTCGCCTTCCTATTTTCCTCATTAGGATTTGACTTCCAAATTTTAAAGGATGTCTTTTTGCCTATAAGAGCCTCAATTTCTCTACTGTTTAGCCATAGTCACGTTCCTTTTGATTTGGGGTACACATTTAGTCAGAGTTTCTATTGTGGTGTTTTTAAGTAGTCTCCAGGCTGCTTGCCGCCAATTTCCCCTTGTGACAGCTTTTTTTAATTTTTGTCTAAATTGCATCCTCATGGTTGTGCAGTTCCCCCTTTTAAGGTTAAATGTTACAGTAGGGGGTTTTTTTTGGTATTTTTCCCTGTGTAAGGATGCTTTATTTAATTACATTATGGTCACTATCACCGATTCGACTGTAGTTACCTCTCAGACCAGATCTGTGCTCCACTTAGGAGTAAACAAAGAATTGCCCTTCCCCTTATGCTCTAGTGTTTAGAAATTTTATCTCTGCATCACACCCTGAGATGACATTTACCCCGTCAATATGAGGATAACTGAAATCACTCATTATTATTGCATTTCCCTGTAGCTTCTCTAACTTCCCTTAGCATTTCACAGTCACTATCACCATTCTGGTGAGGCAATTGGTAGTATATTCCTACTGCTATACTCTCATTATTCAAGCATGGAATTTCTATCCATAGCGATTCTGTGGTACAGTTTGATTCATTTAACGTTTTCACCTTATTTGATTCTATGCTTTTTTTTAACATATAGTGCCTGGCCCCCACCAATGTCACCTACTTTGTCGTTCCTATATATTTTCTACCCTGGTATTACTGTGTCCCATTGATTATCCTTGTCACAGTTCAGGGCAACTGCATCTGTGTTTCCCCTCAGTGATGCAGCAAGGGCATCCACTCTCAGGCTTGCAGCTCCCCAGCTATTGGTCCCCTTGGAGACACACATCTCTCTCCCTTGTGACTGGGGTATTTCCAGGCTGTTCAGGTCCCTGCCTATGCTATGTATTTCCCTGCAAAGACAGTCTGCCTAAACATACTTGCTTGCTTTTTCTTCAGAGGGTGATTAGAGTGCTTGCTACAGATACAAGTTACCACAGCTTTCTAAGCAAGCCAACTTTTATTCTTAAGGTAAAAAGCATTACAGAGAAAACCTATTAAAAAAATAAAAGAACCTACACACCTCCTAATATGCTAGAGATCACCCAACCCTAACAGAGGTTCTGGCAGGAGAAATCCTTCAACCTCCCACGGAAGGAGTCATCACTGCTTCAGTTCAAAACAAGCACACTCATCGCAAGTTTAGCTACCCTTTTATACAGATCAGGGGTCTTTGAACTGGAGTTTTCAGAAGCAGGTAATTAGTTCACAATAGGTCTCCCTCCCCAGGAGGGAGAGTATCTTCAAATGTTTGATTTCCAAGAGGGAGAATTTGCATTCCCCTCACCTCAGGGTATTTCACCAAATTGTTCCAAAAAGACCTTTGAGCTTCCTCATACCTTCTAGAAACTGCATTAATCTTGTCTTCCTGCTAAAGAAGTTCCAGACAATCTCACAATAGTGCACAAACACTTTCATTTCGAATACAATGTGCCACCAAAGGTATTAACCTTAATTCAGTAAAATTTAACTTAAATCAGTAAAGTTCATTCAGGATATTACAGGATATTGTTAGTCTGTCACAATCCTCATTCCACCAAGTTTATGCAATGCCTATCATATCGCTATCCTCTTTTTATGCCAGACATTCTAGTTCAGCCATCTTAGTATTTAGACTTCTAGCATTTGTATATAAGCACTTGTACATTTTGCCAATGTTTAATTGCTTTCCTTCATGTGTTATGTTTAAATGGGGCTCTTTTACATTTGACTAGCTTTTATCTGTGCTTTCCCAACATTTTCCTATCTTCTGTACTAGGATATAGTACAGAGAATAGGAAAGAACAAATATAGAGTACAGATATAGAGTTCCCCCTTTAATAAATTCATCCTAAGGGATGTCTGCACCTAAACTGTGTGCTCTTCTGCACTAGTTGGCTTTCCCCCAGGCCTTAGTTTAAAAATCCTCTACAACCTTATACAGATCAGGTTCTTTGAACTGGAGTTTTCAGAAGCAGGTAATTAGTACTCAGTGACTCTCTCTTCCCGGGCATAATTTTAATAATTTTAATTTTATGTGCCAGCTGTCTGGTTCCATTTTGGTTAAGGTGGAGCCCATCCCTCTCAGAGATTATGTCTGAGATAAGACATATTTTCTTAATGAATGTAAAACAATGAATATTATTCAATATTAACATAATTATTTTCAAATAATTTTTAAAAGAATAGAAAGCATGTTAAGGGTTTTTCATTTTCTGTGTATATTTTATTTTTAAAGTTTCCAAGTGCAGCTACCAGGAGAAGTACTCCAGATTCTGCCATTGACTTCTTGTGTGATATTACATAAGTCACTGAAACCTCTTTGGGTATTTCCACACTGCATTTAAAAACCCACAGCTGGCCCATGTCAGCTGACTGGGGCTCATGAGGCTTGGGCTAGGGGTTGTTTAATTGCGGTGTAGATGTTCAGGCTCAGGCTGGAGCTTGGGCTCTGGAATCCCATGAGGGGAGAGGGTCCTAGAGCTCGGGCTTCAATCCAAACCCAAACGTCTGCGCTGCAATTAAAAAGCCCCTTAGCCCAAGTCGTGTGAGCCCAAGTCAAATGACATGGGCCACCCATGGGTTTTTAATTGAAGTTTAGACATACCCTCTGTGCCAAGTTACACTTATCCTTAGTTCATATATGGGGTAAATCTCAGATAGAATGACTTTTAATAGGGATATATTGAGGCAAGAAATTCTTTTCTTTCTAAATACTTTTCTAGAAAACTTGGTACACAAATGACTGGCTGAAAACATCCAGAGGAGGCTTATTTGTATAATGAATCCAGGCCAACCTGCCATTTCCCACTCATTCTTGGATTCCCTATGGTATGTAACTTTCATAGGAGTAGTTTGTCCTAAGTACTTGCTTTCTAACAGTATCCCTGGATTTTGGAGCTGAATTCTGGTGAGAAGTAGCTCATCATGAGACAGTCAGTTCTTGGAATGTCATATTGGGCTGTGTGGCACATTGGCCACTTACTACGCATGGGTGGAGATTGTGGGGAGGGGACGTGGGGGCATTTCCCCCCCAAACTGGATATGAGGCAGAGGTGACACTGTGGGGGAGGAGGGGTGCCCAGGTTTCTCCCTTAGCCCTGCTTCCTCCCCACAGAGGAAAGTTGGGGTAGGGGGAGTGGTGACACCAGGCACTCTGTGCCTGCTGGTCAGTTTGCCTATGTGAGCTGCCTAAGGGGAGGGCAGGAGAGGAACTCTTGATAACTCGCAGCACAGCCCACATGGGGAAACTGACCAGCAGGCACAAAGCCCCTGGAATTACTGCTTGCTGCCTCCCCCGCAGCACCATGGGGGGACCAGAGCAGTGATGCAAAGCACTCTGTACCTGCTAGCCAGGGGGGTGGATTTGTCATGCTCTTGAGTGACATAATTATATTGCAGTAAGTGTGTGTAGTGTAGACCTTGCCAAAGAGGCCAATTGATTTCAATGGGAATTAGATCAAGCACCTTGAGAAATTACTCTAAAAACCTATAGCAGGGATATAATTTTCTATTAGATTATATAGGATGATGCAAAACACCTATGTAAAAGTGACTCTGTGAGCTTTAAAAGTTTTAACTTGCATAACATATTACTCTGTTTTAGCATAGGTTCATCAAATTATTTTATTCTATCTAAAAGCGAAAAAAGCTAACTGAAGGGAAAGGTGATTGCTTCTACACTAAGATAAATACAGCATTTCTATATTCAGACAATGTTTATGTAACTCTAAAACCAGGGAGACGTTATTCATAATTACATGAAAGTGCTCGGTTCTGTTTATTCAATAATTTACTTTTATGCTAATGTTGATTTTTAAGTGGTCGCTGGTAAACACGGCAAATAATTAAGTTAAAATAAAAAACTAAGAGTGATTTAATAACGAATGTAAACTCTAGTTGTGATTTCAAATACATTGAAATTTAACTACCGCTAACAATTGGTAAATCCAGAAATTAGACCTATACGTATTATTAAGCCCCTTGCCCCCCGAAATATAGAAGTCAACCTACACCTATGTTACTGCCGTGCATCTACAGTGCCCCACCCTTGTTTTCTCCTTCAGAGGGTTACTTAAACTCCATGCACTCCAAAGGAAAATTGGGGTACAATTTATTCAGTCCTCAGGTGCACACTGGCCCTCCAGGCCCCAACCCCAGTTCAGTGTCTCTTCCTCTTAGTTGGGAGTTTCCCAACCCTCTTTCTCAGAGCTGTGTCACAGTTCAATGTCTCTGCTGGAACCAGTCTTGCTTCCTCAAGTCAGCAGCTTCTCAGGCTTCTGTTTCCTGAGCATCCCCCAGCTTACTCCCAGGCTGCTTGCCTCTGACAGGCTCACCATCATTCAGGGCAGGTATGCTCTTGGTCTGTAGGTTCAATTTGGATTAGAATGAGATCAGGAATATTCTCATTCAAGGTTTCTCGGTTATGAACATCTTTTTTCTCTCTTATAGAGTCCCCTTTTCTAGCTGCTTGTAAGGCAGGGACCAAATCCAATTGATTTTTGGCAAGCTTTTCTGTGACCATCTTTTCTGGTTCATCTCCCTGTTTTGTTTTTCATTTAATTTCCCACCAAGTTTTATTGTTACACAAGTAATTGAAAATTGATTCCTTTCCCCTGGTATAGGGACCTACCTAAGAGCTTTGGGGTTTTTCTTTGTGACAGTTTCTTTGGTTCTTCTTGGCTGTATATTTGGTGGCTTCTTCTTTTTGATGTTGTGAATTACGTTATGGAATCACATATGCATGCAATCCATAGGCACCTTTATAAATGTTCAAATAAACAAAATGGATTCAGATTCAGAGCTATGGGTCTCTCATGCCTTGAAGGCTATTAAATCAAGATTGTCTGTCTTTATAAAAATATGCTTCAGCTCAGAAGAAGCATAATAGAAGTATGGACTTGATGCAGGAATCTCTTGGTGAAATTCTATGGCCAATGTTATGCAGGAGGTACGAGCAGATTACCCTAATGGTCCCTTCTGGCCAGAGCGGACAGATGATGCAGTGGTTCATGTGCTAGCCAGGGATGTGGGTTTAATTCCCTGTCTCCCACAGTCTTTGGGTAAATTACAGAGGGTACATCTACATTGCAATAAAAGACCCATGGCACAGCCATGGTGGGCTCAGGTGACTTAGGCTTGCAGTGCTTGGGCTGTGGGGCTAAAAATTGCAGTGTAGGCATTTGGGCTTGATCAGGGAAGGGTCTCAGAGCCTGGGCTCCAGACTAAGCCCAAACATCTACACTGCAACTTTTAGCCCTGCAGCCCAAGCCCCATGAGCTGAGTCAATTGACTTGGGCTCTGAGACTCAGCGCTGCAGGGTTTTTTATTGCAGTGTAGATGTATCCTTAGGGACAGATTTTTAAAGTCAGTTAAGAGTAAGATGCAGATAGGTGATTAAATCCTATTGATATCCATGGAAGTTGCCACCTAGCTGTGTTGTAAGGCACCCTTAATCTTTCGGTGCCTTAGTACCTTGTGACAGGGTGTACTCACCCCGCACTGGATGGGAAAGGGTTAACTCCTCACTGTGGGCCGAGGAAGCTATGCCCCCATGTCCCTACTGGGCATGCTCAAAGTGTAGCACCAGTATAAGAAGGAGCAGCCCAGCTCAGTCTTGGCTAGCTCCTGGAGAGGAAGGATGCATGCTGCAAGCCCCAGACTGTGGGAGCTGGAGACACCGAGACTCAAGCAGATGTCCAGACACCTGAGGATGCTACTCGGAGGTTGGAGCCCCCTGGATCAGCACAACCTGAGGAGACCAGAGACCCCAAAGATGCCTAGGCCAGGACTGCAGGAGTCACAGTAGGAAGTAGCCCAGGGAGGGACTAGCCAATGTCCCTACAGCAGTCAGCATGTTTTGGTTGGATCCCTATTGACTAAGTGGTGAGCCTACTTGGCACTACCAGGGACCTGGGCTGAGACCCGGTGGAGCAGGGAGGGCCTGGTTCTCCCTACCCTGGCTGCCACCCCTGTGGAAGGTGCCCAACCCTATTGACTCTGGCCATTATACCTAACCATTCTGTGGACCATACGTTTGCCAGGCATCTGGTTTTTGACTGGAACGCCTGTTTGAAAAGGGGCTCTGGTTGGCACTGCTGACTGGGCCGTTAAAAGTCCTTCCGGTGGTGCAGTGGGACTCTGGGGCTAAGGAAGGCTCCCTGCCTGCCCTATCTCTGAGTGGCTCCCAGAAGTAGCCTCCAGGTCTTTCTGGCCCCTAGGCGCATGGGTGGCCAGGGAGGCTCAGTGTGCTGCCCCTAGTGCTGGCTCTGCAGCTCCCATTGGCTGGGAACTGTGACCAATGGGAGCTGTGAGGACAGCATGCAGAGCCTCCCTGGCCGCTCATGCACCTAGGGGTTGCAGAGACCTGGCAGACGCTTCCTGGGAGCGGTGGTAAGCACCACTGGGACCCCAAATCTCCTCTTGCAGCCCAACCCTCTGCCCCACCTGCATCCAGTCTCCCTCCTCGAGCCTGCACCCACACACCCCCAATACCCCCATCCTCTGCCTCAGCCCTAAGCCCCACCCAGCACCCCAAATCCCTTATCCCTGGCCCCACCCCAGAGCCCACACCCCCATCTGGAGCCCTCACCCCCTGCATCCTAACCCTCTGCCCCAGCCCAGAGCCCCCTCCTGCACCCTAAACTCCTCATTCCTTGCCACACCCCAGAGCCCACACCCATGGCCCATACCTCCCCTGCACCCCAACACCCTGCCCCGGCCTGGAGCCCCCTCCTTCACTCTGAACCCCTCATTTCTGATCTGGCCTCACCTGGAGCCTGCACCCCCAGCCCAGAGCCTATACCCCTCCTGCACTGCAACCCCCAGCCCAGAGACCTCTCCTGCACCCCAAGTCCCTCATCCCTGGCCCCACCCCAGAGCCTGCACCCCCAGCAGGAGTCCTCACCCCCCTGCACCCCAAACTCCTGCCCCAGCCTGGTGAATGTGAGTGAGGGTGGGGGAGAGTGAGTGGGGGCGGGACTTAGGGCAGGGCAGAGGTGTTTGGTTTTGTGCGATTAGAATGTTGGCAACCCTAGTGGACCAGGGCGAATCTATTGACTCTAGCCGCTAGGCCTCACAGCCCTGAGAGTCAGGGTTTTACTAGGGACTTGGGTCAGGGACTTGGGCTCCACTGCCCTGGGAGTCAGGATATTGCTATTGACTCCGGCCTCTAGGCCTTACAGCCTGGGAAGTCAGGGGACTGCTATAGACCCTGACTCCTAGGCCACACAACCCCACAGCAAAGAGCCAATCCGTGGACTTAAACTCTTAGGCCTAGAGGCAGAAGGTGGCTTGAGAGACAGGGTGCACTCACCCTGCACTGGACAGGGACCCACTCCGTCACATACCCTAATGGTAAAATGGAGTTAATAGCACTTTCCCACCTCCCAGGAGGATAAATGCATAAAAGGATTGAGATGCTCAGACTACAGAGCCATATACATGAGGACCATTTAAATACCTACAACAGAACTGACGTGACAGGAAAGCTGCAGTTTGGTTTTCATGCCCATTCACTCTATTAGAAAGAAACAAAGATATGTCAGCACTTCTCTTTAATCTGATAATCAACATTCACTGTATTTCAACTGGAGACCTAAAAAACCACATTGTTCCAAGTGAGTTAATTTAATCAATTAATCATGTCAAAACATACCCAATTTAGTAAAATATTTTTGATAGAGTTATGATCTGTTTAAGTAGTGTCATCTAAATGTCATTACATTTTTAACCCTCATTAATTTCTAATTTTCAGGTTTCAAATGCTTTTCTACACTGCTGTGACATTTTGGAATTGTACTTGTTGTCACATGCTTCCTAGACAGGGACACTAAATGAAACAAAATATATCTCTGTTCTCATCGAGTGTAAAGTTAGCTGAATTAAGCTTAAAAGGTATCTTACTTTCACCTACTCTGGTTTGTTTTAAGGCCCTATTTGAGCCTGTAGGTACGACCAGTATGACACCCCCAACACACAAATATACACACTAATAATGGATTCTGTGGGAATGAATGTGGCTGTTCCTTCTTTTGCTGGAATAAGCACCTGTGGTGTTAGGAGTGGTGTTTTCCTGGGGCACCTGTTAATGTGGGCTTGCCATCTTCATGCTCTTTAAGGAGCGGTAAATGAATCTGCCATCCCCTTCTCTCCTATTTTTGTATTTTTCTTTATCCCAAAAGAAAGGAAACTCATTCAACCTGTCTTTGGTGATCAAAAGAGAAACGATTCAATTAAATGTTTTAAACATCAGAATAAATACATGGTGCTTGTATGTTTAGTGTGAGCACTGCTGTTCACCAAGGAAGTAATGTACTATATAATGAATTGGCTTCTTCACCTTTATCTCCACCAGACCCTCAAGTGTGGCTTTCACAAAGCAAATTCACTAGAGAGACAACAGCTCTTCAGTTATTGTGGAGAATGTTCCGGTGTGTCCTTGGTGGAGACTGAGCTGCTGATGTTGAGTCCAGAAGCCTTTCAAGCAATAATCACCTGTTCTTCCCTCAGGCTTACAGTTAACACCAAGTGCTGAAAAGGAAAGTTAGTATTCGCTTCATTGGCCACATAACAATTATATAATATCCTTGCTCCTGGGCAACCCAGGAATGTCTCTTACTTGGAGTATCATAAATAAGAGAGATGGGAATAGTGAAGTATCTTCTGCATGAAAGGGAATAATATACTTCAATATATACTTCAAGAGCCTTTGGTAACAAATGTACTCTAAAATACAGTTAATAGGCTACAGTGAATTATGGTCAATCATTTCAACAGCTTTCTTGTTTATGCACTGTAGTTGGAAGATTTCTTTAAAGTGTCTGGTAGTTTTAATACTTTTCAAGAAATAAATGGCCTTGGTAATCTCTTGGTTTGAGCTAATGTATAGGTTGGTGTGGTATTCTCACATGTAGCATGCTGATACAGCTGTCTGATACCATTGAACTAGTAGATAATTCTGAACTGCAACAATATTTAAGTCCTTACTCAGCCCTCAAGTACAGGGAGTTTCAAATGATTAAAGACTTTCGGGTTTGGCTGTAGGTGTGAATAGAAGAAGAGGCAGTGTCTGGAAATTCTAAAAGCCCCGCTGCTACTCAATGGAGTGATCCTCAGCTAGGTTTGGGGGTTTTCGTGTGTTTTTTGAAGGAGTCTAATTCTCAACAAACCCAGCAGAAATAATTGATTTATCAGGAGAAAGAGAAAACTCTGAGCATTCAAAAAGAATATTCCTATGATTGGAATGCACATGCAAACAAATATTTGGACATCCCCCACACCCACCAGCCCTTTAAATGGTCTCAGGCTCCAGGGGTGAAAGACTGGAGGGAGGACATGAGCTAAATTGTGGGCTGGTGCAGTGAAATGTGTGAGAAGGAAAACTTGGATCTTTTATCCACATAATGTCCTTAATCTTTTTATTGTGTTATATAATACAATCACATTTTATAAGCCTTTATTAATGGTACATAGCATTGAGTTTTAACATCTTCAGAAAGCTGCCTGTTAAATCTAAGTGTGGATAAATTTTGTTTTGTTCTGAAACAATTTAACTCAGCATAGCATGAAGTTGCATAGGAATCCAAGGATGCTGGCAAAATCCCATCTACATATGAAAGAACAATTCTAATCCCACTGACAGATGGCAACACTTCCCTTGTACCTTACAGAGTGGAACTGAAACACAGAAAATGAGTTTGGCACACCGGCCTATGTATGTACCTATTTGTCATGTTACCTTTAAATTTTTCACTGAATTTCCTCAACCTGATCAATAGGTAAATATCAAAATTCATCTTGTACAACAAGCATCTGCAGAGTTCCCATCTGACTCTGCAGCAAACCTGGCTCACTGGAGATATGACTGTCTGCCCTGTATCTGTGCAGCTTAGCTTTTCAGCTACATCCGCTCTCCAAATTATTCCGCTTCACAGATGAATATGATGCTCTCAGCTGGTCACAGACAGAGTGGGACTAATCTGTCCCCTTTGGTAGCTTTCCTGTAGTAAGACCATTTCCTCTTCTCGTCTTAAGGAAAAAATCCCATTTTGAACTCCTGTTGGAGTGTTACAGAAGTGTTGTAGTGTCACTAACTCTAGGCTAAAAACTCTACCCTAACCCATATGGGCTAACAAGTTGGAAATATTTCTGTCAATAAAAAACATGTGGATTTTAATCTTGCAAGTGCCAAATATTCCTGCCTGCCCTCTGTGTCTTGTATTTATTAGCTGTGTTTGGTGTTTCAGGTTCGAGTTGTTTGGTGCCACAGTCTCGCCCATTGGTCTTCTCTAGAGGACTTTACAAAGTGCTGTGGGAGATGGGAGCATCTGGCTATTAATGGCTGAACTCCCTAGCATGCTCAGTTACTGTGGAAGCTCAAATCAAATGAGAAAGTAAAGTAAAAACTGAACTCACTGATGCTGACTGGAAAATGTTTCATTTTTGTATAAAACAAAACAGAAATATGGCAATTACCTGTGTGTATCAGAGAGAGAGAGAATGCTTGATTGTCTCAGTAAACAAGGCACAGCAATTACTAGTGCTGCCAAAAGCTCTTGGACCTGCTGTCCAAAATCTATCCTTTTTCTTTTTTTTTTAATCTAAGGATTTGGATTTTTACAATAATTTGAGCAAAGATTTTTATATCATCTGCCCTCTCTCTCACACATCCACTGTTAAAATTGTTATCTTCAATCACCATCTCATTACCTGTTTTTAATACTAATTCTAAATTCTCATGTTTTTAGAGTTAAAACTGGAGGGGAATATAAAATTAATTGAAGGGAATGTTGGGGTCCCATAAAGCAGCTGCTATATTTCACCACAGAGGTGACTGCATTTCATTAGTCAGGGAAGACAATCTCTGAAGGTGGTCAGGTGCAGCCTGGGTGTAGCTTCCTATAATCTGAAATTCCAAATGCATGACCTCTCCACTGATAATACCCCTTTTTCAATCCACTCTTGGCAGTTTTTTCATGACCTGTGATAGCCCCATGTCCCCACTGAGTTCTGTTGTCTTTGTCAGTTGCAGATCATAGAATCATAGAATCTCAGGGTTGGAAGGGACCTCAGGAGGTCATCTAGTCCAACCCCCTGCTCAAAGCAGGACCAACCCCAACTAAATCATCCCAGCCGGGGCTTTGTCAAGCCTGACCTTAAAAACCTCTTAGGAAGGAGATTCCACCACCTCCCTAGGTAACCCATTCCAGTGCTTCACCACCCTACTAGTGAAAAAGTTTTTCCTAATATCCAACCTAAACCTCCTGCTCTGCAACTTGAAACCATTACTCCTTGTTCTGTCATCTTCTACCACTGAGAACAGTCTAGATCCATCCTCTTTGGAACCCCCTTTTAGGTAGTTGAAAGCAGCTATCAAATCCCCCCTCATTCTTCTCTTCTGCAGGCTAAACAATCCCAGTTCCCTCAGCCTCTCTTCATAAGTCATGTGCTCCAGCCCCCTAATCATTTTTGTTGCCCTGTAGGGATATTAAAGAAGGTACTGGCAGTGATTCCCCAAGTGAAAGTAACTCCCCATAATTTGTCCCCCACAATTTAAACCTCATAGCATTACCAAGTAAAAAGATCTCTTGGGTCTCCTGTTAAAACTTATAAGCTACTGTCTGTGTAAACCATTGATTGTATCTGTTCTCAGAAAGATACTGTATTGCTATGAGAAACTTGCAAACAAGTTATTTGACTATGTTCTTTATGCATGCTTTGTACCTAGAAACAGCATAGAAAGACCCCCACCCTCAAAGGGCAGGGAGTCTCAAATAAATTAGTACACACCCCGAAAGTGGTGGAGACAGTATGTCTGCTGATGAATGCTTGGTGTACATGAATGAATGAGCAGGGAGGTGCCAGCCTAGGAATTCAGTGACCATCTGCTGAAGACGGCATCAAGTGGGAACGACCAGACAACATCCCCCGGAGGATAAACTTGGATCCACCCGACCATCTCAAAGGATGGGAAAAACAAGATAACATCTGACAGCACAAACATCAGAAATGTGCCATCTGCTGATTGAGTTAGCAACAGCAAGATGAAACAGTTCCCATAGACTAACATAGGAAATAATTCCTATAAGAATGGCTTCTACACACTGAGGACTTTGAGTCTGGTTCTGCAACCAACCTCCAGGAGCATCAGATGAATCTGACAAGGACTCGGCTCCACCCTCATGCCCAGGTTACCTGGCCAGTAACTTGGCATGAGCAACTTCTAGGCTGGTAACTATGACATCTATACAGAACCTCTGTGTGTGTGTATGAATGAATGAATGTGAAACTGAAGGAAATGTTATAGCTATAACTGACTGCTTACTATGATTCTTTTTGTATTCACAATAAATGTGACATTTTGTCTTATCCCCTTTAAAAAGATCCTGCTGGTTTTTATTTTATTGGTATAACAGCTCTCCACTGGACTCTGTCCAATTTATCCACATCCTTCTTGTAGTGTGGGGCCCAAAACTGGACACAGTACTCCAAATGAGGCCTCACCAGTGCCGAATAAAGGGGAATAATCACGTCCCTCGATCTGCTGGAAATGCCCCTACTTATACAGCCCAAAATGCCATTAGCCTTCTTGGCAACAAGGGCACACTGTTGACTCATATTCAGCTTTTTGTCCACTGTAACCCCTAGGTCCTTTTCTGCAGAACCACTGCCCAGCCATTCGGTCCCTAGTCTGTAGCAGTGCATGGGATTCTTCCGTCCTAAGTGCAGGACTCTGCACTTGTCCTTGTTGAACCTCATATTTCTTTTGGCCCAATCCTCTAATTTGTCTAGGTCCTTCTGTATCCTATCCCTACCCTCCAGCGTATCAACCACTCCTCCCAGTTTAGTGTCATCTGCAAACTTGCTAAGGGTGCAGTCCACACCATCCTCCAGATCGTTGATGAAGATATTGAACAAAACCGGCCCCAGCACCGACCCTTGGGGCACTCCACTTGATACCGGCTGCCAACTAGACATGGAACCATTGATCACTACCCGTTGAGCGCGACCATCCAGCCAGTTTTCTATCCACCTTACCGTCCATTCATCCAGCCCATACTTCTTTAACTTGCTGGAAAGAATACTGTGGGAGACTGTATCAAAAGCTTTCCTAAGGTCAAGAAATAGCACATCCACTGCTTTCCCCTCATCCACAGAGCCAGTTATCTCATCATAGAAGGCAATTAGGTTAGTCAGGCATGACTTGCCCTTGGTGAATCCATGCTGACTGTTCCTGATCACTTTCCCCTCCTTTAAGTGGTTCAGAATTGATTCCTTGAGGACCTGTTCCATGATTTTTCCAGGGACTGAGGTGAGACTGACTGGCCTGTAGTTCCCTGGATCTTCCTTCTTCCCTTTTTTAAAGATTGGCACTACATTAGCTTTTTTCCAGTCATCCGGGACCTCCCCCGATTGCCATGATTTTTCAAAGATAATGGCCAATGGCTCTGCAATCACATCAGCCAACTCCTTTAGCACCCTCAGATGCAGTGCATCCGGCCCCATGGACTTGTGCTCGTCCAGCTTTTCTAAATAGTCCCGAACTACTTCTTTCTCCACAGAGGGCTGGTCACCTCCTCCCCATACCGTGCTGCGGAGTGCAGCCGCCTGGGAGCTGACCTTGTCTGTGAAGACAGAGGCAAAAAAAGCATTGAGTACACTAGCTTTCTCCACATCCTCTGTCACTAGGTTCCCTCCCTCATTCAGCAAGGGGCCCACACTTTCCTTGACTTTCTTCTTGTTGCTCACATACCTGAAGAAACCCTTCTTGTTACTCCTAACATCTACGGCTAGCTGCAACTCCAAGTGTGATTTGGCCTTCCTAATTTCACTCCTGCATGCCTGAACAATATTTTTATACTCCTCCCTAGTCATTTGTCCAATCTTCCACTTCTTGTAAGCTGCTTTTTTGTGTTTAAGACGAGCAAGGATTTCACTGTTAAGCCAAGCTGGTCGCCTGCCATATTTACTTTTCTTCCTACACATCGGGATGGTTTGTTCCTGCAACCTCAATAAGGATTCTTTAAAATACAGCCAGCTTTCCTCGACTCCTTTCCCCGTCATGTTATTCTCCCAGGGGACCTTGCCCATCAGTTCCCTGAGGGAGTCAAAGTCTGCTTTTCTGAAGTCCAGGGTCTCTGTTCTACTGCTCTCCTTTCTTCCTTGTGTCAGGATCCTGAACTCGACCATCTCATGGTCACTGCCTCCCAGGTTCCCATCCACTATTGCTTCCTCTACTATTTCTTCCCTGTTTGTGAGCAGCAGGTCAAGAAGAGCTTTTCCCCTAGTTGGTTCCTCCAGCACTTGCACCAGGAAATTGTCCCCTACACTTTCCAAAAACTTCCTGGATTGTCTGTGCACCGCTGTATTGCTCTCCCAGCAGATATCGGGGTGATTAAAGTCACCCATGAGAACCAGGGCCTGTGATCTAGTAACTTCTGTTAGTTGCTGGAAGAAAGCCTCGTCCACAAAAGCCTCGTTAGATAGGCTCTAACATTCTATCTCTACCTCATGGACTAACCTAAAGATCAGGAAAGAGCATTTCACCTGGTATGTAGTGGAACAACTGCAGTGTATCAAGTATTGGTGTGAAAAATTCTGTATGGCAACTGCATGCTGTACAGGTCATAGTTTATGTGATCTTCACCTTCATCTTGAGTAGAATGAACTGTAGTACCTGTTACAGATACTATGGATAGAGGTATTCTCAGCCTACTGACAGGCTCCTTCTGCTGTCTGGGTGCAAAATAAATAAGGTGCCCCTGTCTGCATATACAGGAGTCTCTGCAATACAAATTTGAGCTAAATAGTCTGACTGTTTGAAGGTGATGGGGGCTCCTACTCCCACGTCCTTTCAATATAGTCCCAAATTCCTTCACCCTGAAAGGGGTAGGGGATAGCAGTACCAACCGCTTAACAGCTCAACTTGGAGCTTGCCAAACAAATCCTGCTTGGCATGG
Source organism: Macrochelys suwanniensis (assembly GCA_033296515.1). Taxonomy (NCBI): domain Eukaryota; kingdom Metazoa; phylum Chordata; order Testudines; family Chelydridae; genus Macrochelys; species Macrochelys suwanniensis. Next base: position 293,767,118 of record CM065775.1, read on the forward strand.
ATACTGGAGTCTACTGTCCCTTTGTAAGCAAGGAGATGGGGTTGGGAGAAGGATTTGTGGGTGACCTTCTTGGGGGAAGTTTTCCTGAAGCTTTCCAGAAGTCCCTCTTGGGAGCTGCGTAATAACTGTTCAGAACTTCCTGACTTTAAACCCTTATTCCACCCCTGACATGATTGACAGGGATGGAGGGGTATGGCCAGTCTTGCCCACAGGAGCTCCTTAACCTATTTGTCACCAGTGTGGGGATTATACACCCCGTCACAAGAGCTGACCAAAAAAACCCCAAAAACTTTGTATTCTTTTTTGTTGCTGTTGTAGCAAAATTGAATTGACAAGAATGTCTGATAATTTTCACTGAAAAGCTGGTAGGAATTTTTCAGAAGCTGAAATCTAGTCTAAATTTTAAAAAATACAACAAAACAAAAAAGCCCTTGTGAAAATGTTTACGATTTATCCCCCAAGCAGCTATAAAGCCATACAACCAATTTGTGTTGTGAAATCACTTCAGTGTGCTGAGAAGCCCTCTTCTGTGATGTAGAGCTGATAAGCATATACTGAAAATTGGCTGCGTGTAGAAATATGGCATCATAGAAATCAAATGCCCATCTAATGGCACGATCTTGACTCAGAAGTATAGTCCCATGAAGTCAACTTCAGGATGAGTAAGACATGGAAAACTTGGCCATTAGTTACTCATTCACCATTTTGCTAATGCTAAAATTGTTCTTATAATGCATTTTCTAGTGCTAGAATTGCTAATGTACAATAAACTGCCTAAAGACAATTATTGCACCAATAGCTTCATATCCCCATTAATGATATGTTAATTGTTTTGATTCCATAAAGGAAAAACATAAAACTGACATATTTCTGCTCTTACACCATGTGTTTCAAGATAACTACCTACTTGCCTTATACCAGTACTGTGAGATAACTAACTGACATAATATGTTATAGTCTTTAATCATAAGTGAAAGAATAAAATAGAATATATATATTTGCATAGCTGGCCAATTTTTTTCTTTTTGAAACATTCATTGTGATGCCTGGTCTCTGAGAAGAAACATTAGCGTGCACCAGTTATTAGCTTTCTAACTTAGGAAACTGATCTTTTAAAATGTCAGGTACTGACTGGTTTGATTTGAAGAGCTGAAGAAGACCTCTGTGTAGCTCAAAAGCTTGTCTCTTTCACCAACAGAAGTTGGTCCAATAAAAGATATTAGCTCACCCACTCATCTCTCTAAGGTACTAATGTGACTCATTTTGTTTTCATATATAAGAATGGTCCTCTTTGAGCCACCAAAACACATTGTGATGGAGCATCCTAATCAGGAGAAGGTTAATGAGCTCCTTTGGGCTTAACAAATATTAAACAAGCACATATACAGAGCCTGCTCCTCTTTGAGAAAGCAAACTTAAAAGGGTGAACTTGTCACAAGAAGACGTGGAAAGCTGCTGTAGCTCAGAATTTGCTCACCCTTGCAACAAACCTCTGCTACTTACAAGACTCATCAGACTAGGTACAAGCTGATCGCCACAGGGAAGTGTCAAACTCTGACATGGGGTTTAGACATATCTAACCACTACAAACTAGCTAGATAGCTACTCTTGAATGAAAACTCAGGCCTGGTCTACACTATAGAGTTAGGTCGACGTAAGCTGCCTTACTTCGACCTATCTCCAGTAGCGTCTACAGTAAAATGTCCCTCCTGCAGATGTAAATTGTCCACTACACTGACTTAATTACTCCACCTCCATGAGAGGTGTAGCACTTAAGCTGATATAGTTAGGTTGACGCAGTGTCTGTGTAGACTTTGCATTGCTTACATTGCCCCCTGCAGCTGACAGCTGGAGCCCCGCCTGCAGCTGTCAGTCAGGGGTGGCAGGACTCTGGGTATCAGCTGTCAGCTGGAGGGTAGTGGAGCTCCCGCTGTCAAATCTGGGGCAGTGGCGCTCCAGAGGTAAGCCCCAGGATGGTGGGGCTCTGTCTGTCTGTCAGCCCTGGGGCAGCAGGGCTTCAGCTGTCAGCCCCGAGGCAGTGGAGCTCCAGCTGTCAGCTCTGGGGTGGTGGAGCTCCAGCTGTTATCCCAGAGGGGCTCCAGCTGTCAGCCCTGGGGTGTTGGGGCTTAAGTTGTTGCAAGCGCTCCTGGTGAGGACACACACCACCATAGCGTGAACATGAAGAGTCAATTTAATTAGTGCAGTGGCTGCAGATTGACCTATCTTAAGTCAACTTAATTTTGTAGTGTAGACATGCCCTTTGAGACTGAACATCCCCTTAACTGGAAGATGCTCATATCTGTGAAACTGGAAAGACTAGAATATGATTCCCAAAGGAGTAAAGGACTTTGGAAGGGGAAGAGACTCTGACAACCCTGAAGTGGGACCTGATAAAGGCCTAGCCTATTGCAACAGGAATTTCCAGAATTGATTGAACCAAGATCTATCCAGTGTAGTATCTTTTCTCCAATAATAGCCAACACCAGATGCTTCAGAGAAAGGTTTAAGAACCCCACAGTATGCAGCTGTGCAATAGTTTGCCCCCCCCGCCCCCCATTAGCTCTCATCTAGAGCTGGCCAAAATGGGGAATCGCTTTTCACACAAAAAATTGCAGTTCTGAGAAAATTTCCTGAATTTGTTACTAGAAGGCAATGAAAACCTGGAGTGAATGTGGTCCATTATTTGTACATAACCCCCACTGCAAGAAAAGAATCTGGAAGTACCCCTAAAATGCTTTTGGCAAGCACTAAACCCAGCTGTAAGCATGCAGATCTCTTGCTGAATGGTTTCACCTTTGAAATATAAATTTAACAGAACAGCCGAACTGAGAAGAGAAATTGATATGAGCTGCTTATTCTAGTCAAAACTTTAACTGATGTAATTTACAATCACTGTCTATGTTGCAGTGTGCCAAGAAAAGAAAGAACTCAGAAATTAAAACCGCTTTACTCTGCTTTTTCTGAATGCTTTTGTACATCCTAGAATTAGTTGTCTGGTCTCACCAGCACCCAGAAGTGGAGCTGAAATTGAGCTGACTGAATAGAATCAAGAGCAGGGAAGAGTCCTATTGCTATAGTGCAAAATAAAATGACACTGCAGTTTGCCTGGTGTCTAAGTAATGGCGCATGTCTCTCTTCCATGCAACTGTAATGAATCTGTGGTCACACAGAGGTGGCTTGGTGGTGAGGCACTATGGAGGAGGGAGAGGAGAAAATATCAGCATCAAAAGCACTTTGAATTAAAAGAGTAAATGCTTTAGCTGTGAGTAGCTACAGTAGAAGGCTCTTAAGCCCATTGGGACCAATCATTAAAGGCAAACATAATCAACCACTCAAAGCCAGTGTATTAAACATTGATGTTACCATCAGCCCTGCGTTATGTGAAGAAACACAAAGGGTTTTTTCCCCCTTTAATTTATCCTGTTTGTTGAGAGCTATTATTGATTGCACAATTTCTCTTTGTTTGTATAGATCCTGATATATCCCCCATCCCAATAATATCAGAGTGTCTCCAAAGTAATCAAAAATAAATGGGAAAAATATAATTCTCTTTCTTACCAGCTTTTAGGACACTCAGATGAGACTCAACTGATTTATATGCCATGTGAACACAACACACGGGCACACTCAGGGCCCTGTCGTCTCTGACAGCTCTTATCCTTGACAGTTTACACCACCTTCATTTGGAGAAATTATTTCCTGATTGATTCCCTGCTCTGTTCCCCTATGACACCCTCTTCAGCCATACCCCAACAGTATGACCTCCCCTCAGCACTGCAGACCACAAATGCTCCTATCCCCTTACAGGTCTGCTGGTCCTCACCCACCGATTCATCTATGAATAATGAGCTAAGATTCAACCCTTTGGCCATGCCTTCCCCCCCTAGAATCCTCCTACTCTGGAACCATGCTTCTCTTGCACCCCACACCCCAACCTTCTCAGCAGTCTTACTACTAGTGGAACTTGCAGCTGGTGAAACAGTAGTGGCTTGCTGGAGAATGGGGAAAGCATGACTGGGAAGAAGGGGATACTGTGGGGAGGTGGCAGAAGATGAGAGAGCATTCTTAGATGGATCACCAGGGGAGCTGGATTGTGGATCAATTTCTTGGAGGGTGAAGAGGCTATAATATGAAGATCATAGCTGGATTACAGCAACTCTCTCTACCTGAAGTTGAATGTGAAAAAAATGCACAGATTCTTCTGGGAATGGAATGTGTCTGCCTGCCTAATCTGTGGTCTAGATCAGTGTGAGTTTTAGGCCTATATTCAAGTCCTTCCATTGGCTACCAGTCAGTTTCAGGTGTCACCTCAAGGTCTTGGTCCTAATCCTCAAAGAAGTTAATGGAGGAAGGTCCAGGTATATTAAAGACTGAATTTCAATCTATGAACTGCTGACATAGCTGAGCTCCTTGGAATAATACAGATCACAAATCCCAGGATGAGACACATGAGAGATGGTGAGAAAACATCCTTGCTTGTTCTGAAGCTGGATCTCCTCAAACTTCCAGAGGAAATCAGGCAAATTCTGAATGTGACCACTCTTGGGAAATTCTGCAAAATCTTCTGCTTTAAAAAAAGCCTTTTCATCACATCAAGAATAACACAATACTGATAGCCCCTCTCCTACCCATGCATCAATACTACCCCCAAAATAAAAGTCTATAACTAACACATCACCCAACCAAAAATACTGCAAGAAGAATTTTACTCTAAAAAGGGAGACAAATGCAAAGTACTCCACTTAGGAAGAAACAATCAGTTGCACACATGGAAAATGGGAAATGACTGCCTAGGAAGGAGTACTGCAAAAAGGGATCTGGGGGTCATAGTGGATCACAAGCTAAATATGGGTCAACAGTGTAACACTGTTGCAAAAAAAATGCAAACATCGTTCTGGGATGTATTAGCACGATCGTTGTAAGCAAGACATAAGAAGTAATTATTCTGCTGTACTCTGCATTGATTAGGCCTCAAGTGGAGTATTGTGTCCAGTTCTGGGCACTACATTTCAGGAAAGATAAGGACAAACTGGAGAAATTCCAGAGAAGAGCAACAAAAATGATTAAAGGTCTAGAAAACATGAGCTATAAGGGAAGACTGAAAACATTGGGTTTATTTAGTCTGGAAAAGAGAAGACAGAGGGGCCATGATAACAGTTTTCAAGTACATAAAAGGTTGTTACAAGGAGGAGGGAGAAGAATTGTTCTCCTTAACCTCAAAGGATCAGACAAGAAGCAATGGGCTTAAATTGCAGCAAGGGCAATTTAGGTTGGACGTTAGAAAAAACTTCCTATCTGTCAGGGTAGTTGAGCACTGGAATAAACTGCCTTGGGAGGTTATGGAATCTGTCATTGGAGATTTTTAAGAGCAGGTAAGACAAACACCTGTCAGGGATGGTCTACATAATACTTAGTCCTGCCATGAATGCAGTGGACTGGACTAGATGACCTCTTATGGTCCCTTCCAATCCCACAATTCTATGCTTCAATGATTCTATGATGCCAGAGTATCTATGAGGTACACTGTCATAAAAATAAAGGGAAGGGGGAGAGGATCTGATGCAGTGCTATAAAATCCTCTTACCAGTAAAGGGTTAAGAAATGCAGGTAGCCAGACTGACACCTGATCTGGCTGGCATCTGACCAATGGGGGAACAAGATACTTTCAAATCTTGGGAGGGGGAAAGCTTTGTGTGTGGCTTTGTCTGACTCAGAGTGATCTTGGAAGACAGAAAGAACCTACAGAAAACCAGTCTCCTCACCAAACCTCACTTTTCTAAAGTAAGTGTAGTCAGCACTGCGAGTAGATTTCTGTTTATTTTGCTTGGTGGTACATTCCCTGTGTGAGAGGGAAGGGTTATTCCTGTTTTTCTGTAACTTTAAGGTTTTGTCCAGAGGGGGGAATCTCTCTGAGTTTGGAAATTGAGTGCCCTGTAAAATAGTTACCATCCTGATTTTACAGAGATGATTTTACCTTCTTTATTTTTAATAAAATCCTTCTTTTAAGAAGCTGACTGTTTTCTATGGTGTTAAAACCCCGGGGGTGGGTTTTTTTAGATCACTGTGTAACCAATTGGTTAAGGGATTATTCTCAAGCTTCCCAGGAAAGGGGGCTCCGAGCTTGAGGGGTATTTGGGAGGAAAGGAAGTTCAAGTGATTCCTTTCCTGGATTCCTGCTTAGACCCACTTGATGGTGGCAGCGAAAAAAGCATTTCTCAGGGTGCAGGGAATTTTGTACCTTGGAGGTTTTAACCTAAGCTGGTAAAACTAAGCTTAGGGGGTCTTCATGTGGGTCCCCACGTCTTTATCCTAGAGTTTAGAGTGGGGAGGGAACCCTGACATACACTAAAGACTTCTCTATTGCTATTGATTTCACCTGGAAGATGCTCAGATAACACTGTGATAGGCAGCAGTATTGAGTCTTCAGAATTCTGAAAAGGGAACATCGCAGGGGGACACTTCTGGTAAGGGGGGTATATTTGGGGAAAGTGTTCGTAACAGTGGAGACAGAGAGGAGACTGTCAGCCAGAAAACTAGGGAAGCTTGCTTACTGAAAAGTTGATCATCAAAGATGACAGCTACCCCACCAGAATCAGTGTAAGGCAGCTCTAGTGTGGTCATAAAGACAAACTCTACATGACTATGGTTGGGTAATTTGGTGGCATTATATGTATTTTAATTGTTGAGAAATAACTGCCTAAAGCACAGACCATTGATTACTCTAGTGCAAGAAAAGCCTCGGGGCCAGATGTCTAAAGGTCTTTAGGCTCCTAACTTTGACCAGATCCATCAAAATTAGGAGCCTAAATATCTTTGAGGCTCTGGGCCTAAATTAAAGAGATGAGTTGTTATTTTATTTCTGAACACTGAAGACTGTGGTCACTAACCCTTGAAGGAGTGAGTCCAGTAGTCCACATCTACCAGCTGCAAAAGTTTTCTCCCCCAGAAACCTAAGGCTTCCCCTATTGGTCAACAGTTTCACTGTTACAGTGGAACACTGTAGTTATGGGAGGTCAAAGTCATGAAAAGAATACTAATCACTTGGGTAGATGGGCCAATCCCACAATAGAGAGATCTTGAAATACACTTGTTATTCAATGGGAAGCCTGTGCTGAGAACAGAACACTAGGGCGATACATCAACCTGATGCTAATACATCAACCTGGTTTCAGTGTATTTTGTACCACCTCGAGCTCATTCCTGACATGTAGCTTCATTCCTAAATAAAATTATTTGCAATAATAAAGAATGGAGGTTAAAAATGTATGGATGACTGTGGCCAGGTATATCTCTGATAGGATGACCTGCAGTCCTCTGGTTGCTTTCAGATCGAAGTAAGTAGTTTGCTGCCCTGGCCAGCTGAACATTGAATAGCACTGAGAATATCAAAAGAACTCCAATCCTGCAGACTGGATTAACACAACAGCAGATGCCCTCAGTGGTGTGAGATATGAGAAAGTGAACTCTTTTCAGGTATTTCCCTCTCTCTGCCAACATTACCTTAGACTTGTCTGGCTTCAACTTTAGTCAACTGCTCTTCATGCCGGTGTTGACCTTGACTAGGCATTCAGAAAGCTGGGTGATGATGTCAGGAAGGTGTAGAGCTGGATATCATTTGAGTACTTCAGCTCATATTGTTACAGCAGCTTCATTCAGATGTTGAATAATAGGGGACAGAGCGTTTGAGCCTAGTTGAAATCTGCAGGTGACATTTTGCTCAAGTGAAATGCCGAGCAAAAATGAAATGGGCTACAAAGATTTGCATTTTACTTTAGAGCTGTAATAAAGTGCATTTGAAAGCCTGGAAAGACAAAGAAGCTAAAATTGTCAAAATGTTTAATGTTTCAATATGCTCTTGCAAGGTCACATTTGCTGAGTTTCAATACACAGATGCCTAGTCAGTCATTATTCATCCATGGAGGACATCCCTTGCCACCTAGAATTATACACAGAAAAACAAAATTTATTTTAACAGGCTTTCTGGTCTTACATGAAAAATGTTGTTTGTCACCCTTTTATTCAAGTTCTCAAAATAACAACAACAACAAAAAAACAAATAAACCAAACCCCAAAACAAATAAACAAAACTGACCCTGGGTTTGGCCAGAAAAGTATAAGGAAATCTTGACTGATTTCAGTGTTTTCAGCAGAATATATAATTTAAAAATTATTAATTTTGTCTAAGAAAAAAGCAGAAGACATTGCAAAAATACAATTTTAGTAAAATTCTTTGGTAAACTGCATGGCAGTAATGCCTTGGGATCTGAAATCTTTCTGAAAATTGCTAACTTTCTTTAGGCGGTAATGAATATCAGTATTTTATATGGAATTGCAAATGGTTCTGCGATTTCTAATGGTATCTTCAAATCTTTAGAGCATAGTAAATGGTCCTAAACGTATATGTTATTCAAGGGATTCAGAAATGCACAACATTTGCATAGCTGTCATATCCTCTGGAATTCACTGTCACATCAGCAAATTCAGAGCATCTTTCAGTTGGCTTGAAAACATTTGCTACTATGGAGAAATATGCAAGTGTTTATACAGTAAACTTTTGTTAATTCTAAAATTGTTTTTTAGTTTCTTGCTTTTAGGGAAATAGGCACAATGTCTTCTTCATCTGAAGATGAAAAATGGTAATTTGTATGTTTAATGACTAGTTCATTGCCTTCAATTTTTTTAAAAGTTGTAATACTTTGAGTTATTATTTTGTCTTCGATATAAAGGGGAAATTCTGATAGTTTTTCAGTTTTAATTCTACATCGAGTGCTATTCCCTCCTGCTAAGGAAATAAACCATAAGAAGGTGAAGATTTGCATAATACCAATTGTTCTTTGTTATCATACAGATATTCCAGGGGGCAGTGGTTTGTGTTTACATTAGCGTTTAATAGAGAGGTCACATGGCAAGGATGTGGACACCAGAAAAAGTAGAATGCCCAGGTATAAAGAAGCACAAGTATACTCTGCCATTCTAACTCTGCTAGCTCCATGATCTAGCTCATGGGTGGTCACTTTCTCCCAGCACCATAGAGCCTCAGGACTGCCACGTGTCAAGTGTTTCTCCCTAATCCATTCAGGATCTTCAGCAAGCAGGAAATGCCCCTTAGGCCTTGGCTACACTTGCACTTTATACCGCAATAAAGCCTCCTAGAGTGCTGTACCTCACTCCCCATCCACACTGGCAAGACACGTACAGGGCTGTGTCTCCGCAGCTACAGTGCTGCTGGTACTCCACCTCCCTGAGAGGAATAACAGCTGTTGCGTATTGGCTGAGATGCTCCAGCTCCAGTGTAGTCAGGGAGTAACGTTATTACACACTGATTGACCTCCGGAAACTCCCATAATCCTTTTAACTGAAGTGTCCTCTCTTGTTTTGAAAGGGCCCTTCCGCATCTGGAGTTCAGAGCTCCGTTTCAGGGGCTGCTTATAAAAAAAACCAACAACACAGCTACTGTTTGCTTTGAATGAGTGAGAGGCAGGCAGGGGGGCTCCGTTTGGAGTGCCGACAGGTAATGTTTGCTTGAAGAGAGAGGCGGCGGGGGGTGGGGGAGGGAAGGGGGTTGGGGTCCATTTCGGCAAGCGGCTGCTTATCTGGTCCATGAGAAAAAAACAAACAGCTGCTGTTTGCTTTCAGTGAGGGAGAGAGAGGTGGGGGAGGGAGGGGGTTCTGAACTTAGAAGATAGCGAGCTGACAGTGTGTAAGCACACCAAAAACCCTCTCTCTCCCCCCCCCACACTCCCTATCACACTCCACCCCACCCCACCCCACCCCCCCACCCCATTTGAAAAGCACATTGCAGCCACTTGAATGCTGGGATAGCTGCCCATAATTCACTGCTCCCAATGCCGCTGCTAGTGTTGCAAATATGGCCATGCCAGTGTGCTTTCAGCTCTCAGTGTGGACAGATTGCAGTGCTTTCCCTACTCAGCTGTACGAAGGCGGGTTTAACTCACAGTGCTGTACAGCTTCAGGTGTAGCCATAGCCTCACCCTCACAGTATGTTTATGCTTATGGTGGTATGTAGAGTGCAGAAACTGCACACCCAGCTAGCACAGGAACAATAACAGTGTAGCTACTGATGCGTAGATTAGGCGAGTAGAGTAGAGTGAGCTACATACCTGAGCCCCCAAAGTACAGAATCATAGAAAGGTCAGGTTGGAAGAGACCTGAAGAGGTGGTCAAGTCCAGCCCTCTGTTCTGACACAGGACCAAATAAACCTAGACCATCCTAGGAAGAAAGCTAACGTTTGGTAATATTTAAAAAGAGTAAATGGGATGACTTGGTTAATTATAGCTCTCTCAGTCTGACATTGATCTCAGGCAAGATATTGGAGTGGCTGATAGGGGACTCAATTACTTAACAATTAAAGGAAGGTGAGATAATTAATGCCAATCAACATGGGTTTATGAAAAAAGATCCTGTCAGACTAACTGGATATCTTTTTTTTTCCCATTTTTTCTTTAAGGCATTTGACTTGGTACCATGTGACATTATGATTAAAAAAAAACTAGAACAGTGTAAAATTAACATGGCACACATTAAATGGATTAAAAGTTGGATAACTGGTAGATCTTAAAATGTAACTGTAAACAGGGAATCATTATTGAGTGGATGTGTTTCAAGTGAGGTTCCATAGGGATCGATTCTTGGCCCTATGCTATTTAACATTTTTATTAATGACCTGAAAGGAAATATAAAATAATCACTGATAAAGTTTGCAGATGATACAAAAGTTGGGGGAGTGGTGAATAATGAAGAGATCATTGATTCAAAGTGATCTGGATCCCTTGGTAAGCTAGGCACAAGCAAACTATATGCTTTTTAATATGGCTAAATGTAACTGTATAAATTGAGGTTCAAAAAATGTATTCCATACTTACATGATAGATAACTCTATCCTGAGAAACAGTGACTCTGAAAAAGATTTGGGGTTGTGGTGGATAATCAACTGAACATGAGCTCCCACAGCAAAGCTGTGAACAAATCCTTGGAATCTTGAGGAGAAGTAGAGAAGTTATTTTACCTCTGTATTTGGCACTGGTGTGACCGGTCTGCAATACTGTGTCCAGTTCTGGTGTCTACAATTCAAGAAGGATGTTGATAAATTATGGTGGGTTCAGAGAAGAACCAGGACAATGATTAAAGGATTAGAAAACATGCCTTATAAACAGTGATCGCCTCAGGGAGCTTAGCAAAGAGAAGGTTACACGGTAACTTGATTAGTCTATAAGTACCTGTATGGGAAACAAACATTTAATAGTGGGCTCTTCAATCTATCAGAGAAAGATATAACAGGATCCAATGTCTAGACAAATTAAGACTGGAAATAAGGCATACATTTTGAACAAGGAGGGTGATTAGCCACTGGAACAATTTACCAATCACTAACACTTTTTAAACCAAGATTGGATGTTTTTCTAAAAGATATGCTCTAGGAATTATTTTGGGGGAAATTCTATTACCTGTGTTGTACAGCAGGTCAGACTAGAGGATCATAATGGTCCTTTCTGGCCTTGGACTCTATGAATACTTTTCTTTTCCTGTCTATTTCTAATTTCTATGATATTTTCAAAATCCTTTCAAATAGTAGAAAGCTCCCTGATCAAACTGTCTACAGGACTGTAAGATGTGTTATAGTGTGACGCAACCCCGCTGGCAGACAGGCAGTTATCTGAGTCTCGTGGCTTCTGTAGTTTAGTCATAGTGGGGCTCCTTATTACAGACTCTTTCAGAATAACTGAAAAAGGGGCATGAAAACAGCTAGAGAGGCACTGAAGAAAATGAACTTATTAAAAGTTCTGCAAAGGACTGAAAATGATAATTCTTGGGGGTTATTTTTGCTGTGTTTGTGTTCTCAAGTGATTTTTATCATCCAGTTTTTAAAAAATTGTGTGTTTACCTCTGCTACACTTTAATTTTAGAATGATCATTTATCACTATCTGCAGCACTAGTTTGTGACTTACTGTCTAACTGTATATGCCCAATGATTTTATCATTGGGAAATGTTTAATTTCATTACCAATAAATAAAGACATAAAATAAAAACTCACTAACTGAGCCAGGTACTTAAGCACAAACCTTTCTATCAGAAGCCTTGACTTAGTGAGGTTTGTTTTATTGAATACCTTCTAGCATGTACTCTGACACATCTTTATTGGAGTATTTTTCTATCCTCTCTCAATGAATATACAGCTGAAATTTACACTGCCGAATCCAGTCACTTTGATCAAGTTTAGCAAGATACATGAAAGCTGTTGCATCAATTTTCATAAATAGACAGATAAATAGGATTCTGCCCTTTTGGGAGCCTCTTTAGAATTATATGTGGTGCTTGCAGCGTTCTTCATTATATTTCAATCATCAGTGAATCTTTTTCTTTCAGCTAGGTTGATTTATTTTTTGAGTGTATTGCCAGATCCCCTGAACTAGTCTCTTTCCTCTCTTGGCTCATCTTTCTTTTCTGTACTTCTCCTCTACCTTAGAACAAGAAAGGGAGAAAGAAGCAGAGTTAGGGAACAGGGCAAGAGGACTGCGGCTAAAGAACTGGAGGCAAGAGGGCAAACTGTGGTCTTTATATATAGGGCTTAGCTGCCTCCTTGTTTTTGTTTGCTGGGGCCATAATGTATTGTTACTGAATGTCTCAGTCCATAGCATGGGAAATGAGGAGTATACCACAAGGCTAACTGTGCCTGATGCTTCCCTCTGAGTATCCAGGCACTACAAGTGGGTCCAAGGAGAGGCCAAAGCAGGCACAGGGAAGCACAGAATGGGAGAGTAATGCCTCAACTATATGTTCCCCTTACCAGTTGTGAGAAGCTCACAGAAACTCTTCCATTCTGACTTTTGAGATTGGACTTTTGCGAATCAGCCTTTCTTTGCAGCTCCCAACATAAGACGGTGGATATCTCCAAAAAGAATGCAGGTCCTAGATGGAATTTAGGAATTTCCTTTTCCATAAAATCTCATTCCCAGGGGAGCATTAATTCATGGATGTGAAGAAGGAGGTGAATAATGAAATATCTCACTGCTAGAAATTTCAGAAGCAGAAAAAAGAGGCTGCAGCTAAACAATGGCAAAGCTCCTGATGACTATAAGATTATTGCTGAAATGCTTAAAGCTGGGGAAGAGGTGGTAGTACATGAAATACATAAACATTGTAATATTGTTTGGGCGAAAGAACTTTGTCTAGAGGAGTGGAGGGAAGGTGTGATCTGTAAATTACTGAAGAAAGGAAACTATCAGGGGTGTGACAATTGGTGAGGAATAACACTACAGAAAGTACATTGAAAAGTATTATGTCGTGTATTATTGAACAGAATCAAACTGGTCATAGGTGAAAAACTACAGACTGAGCAAGTAGACTTTAGACCAAAAAGATTGTGTATAGATCACACTTCTACCCTGAGATGATTGAGAAAGGGCTTGCTTACTAGAGAAGATTAGTCTTGAATTTTATAGATTTCACCAAAGCTTTCGACTGAGAGAGTCGATATGGAAGATCTTGTGAAAATATGGGCTTCCTAGAAAGATAGTGTCACTGTGCAAGATGCTGTATAAAAGTTCAAAATACTGTCTAAGTACAAAGTGGTGAGATTGATTGGTTTGATATTGTCACTGGAGTGTGACAGGGATGTGTTAGTAAATGAACCAAACTACCATAACCATTTCATTCTCTCTCGGTGAGCCAAAGTCTCAGTAAGCCATGTGTTTATAATTCTTTATATTTAAGCAGAACCTAAGATGAACAGTAGATGATCCCAGTGCTTTGTGTTAAACTAATGATCAGGAAAATGTCTATAATCAATCAGTAGGACTGCACTTAATAACCTACTTTACTTTAACTCTGATTTAGCTGACCTAGCCTAAAAAGGGACCACTTGTAACTGATACAGGGAAGGCATTATAAAATAATCTATTGAAAGATGCTTTTAACTTACCAGTTATGGAAATCAGATACCATGAAAAGAGCTGCCCGGTCAACGGGTCATTTTCCCTTGGTCTCTATTCTGCAAACACCTATAATATTTAAAGGCTGCCTATTATTACATATGTGAATTGTAACTGACAAAATGATGTGATTGATAAGGGATACACATAAATACACTGTAATTGATAAAAATTAGTAATTGACGAGCATTTGGTATAGCAGATGTGTTCTGTAATCAATGTAACAGCAAACCATTAAGCGATGTGTTGATTAATGTTTAAGTCATTAAGAGCTAAATATGATTACAGATGTCATTAGTTTATTGATTAGGTTACGTTGAGAATATTCAAACTAAGCAAAATGTCAGCAAAAACAATGCTGGGGAAAAAAGCATGAGAAAGGATTTTCTTGTTGCTAACACTCATGATTTTGTCATGAGTCTCATGATGGTCATTATTGTTTTCCTTAAAGCCCCAGCTCCTGGCGTTATGAGGATATGTGATGATTTCAACCTTCATTTTTAATGAAAAAGTAAGTTTCTAGCCCTTGTGGCTGTGGAGAAAGCTTCAAAATGTGACCCCAGGGCACCCTACAGGCTCAAAAAGCAGAAGGCAAATATGAACACCAAATCTATTATTTTTACATAGTCTCCTGATTTTAAAGCCAATCTCATGATTTTTGGTGAGCCTGACTCATGATTTTTGAGCATATGGGGTTGGTAATACTGTAAACTAATATATAAAAGGTAAATTTTGGGAAGATAGACGTGAGCTGAAGCAGGCTGCTTTACTTCTCCAGTCTCAGATTTGCTATATACGTTTCATTTTCTTTATTCTGTATACAGCTGTATTAAGTATTGCTTAATTTTCTTAAAACTTCAACTGAGTTAGTTATTTGTCATTGTGATGTTTTATGTGACCATCACTTAGTTGCACTGTAGTGTCTAGGAAGTGGATCTCTTGTGTGGACTGGTCCAGGCTGAGGTAGATGGTGGAATGGAAATTGTTGAAATCCAGGTGGAATTCCTCAAGATCCTCTTTCCCGTGGGTCCAGATGATGAAGATGTCATCAATGTAGCGCAAGTAGAGGAGAGGCATTAGCGGGCGAGAGCTGAGGAAGCGTTGTTCTAAGTCAGCCATAAAAATGTTGGCATACTGTGGGGCCATGCAGGCATCCATAGCGATCCTGCTGACTTGAAGATATAAATTGTCCCCAAATCTGAAATAGTTGTTGGTGAGGACAAAGTCACAAAGTTCAACCACCAGGTTTGGAGTGACATTATCGGGGAGCCCCCCAACCTGAAGCAACTACTCACTAGCAACTACACACCACACAACAAAAACACTAACACAGGAACCAATCCCTGAAACAGACCCCGTTACCAACTCTGTCCGCATATCTATTCAAGGGACACCATCATAGGACCTAACCACATCAGCCACACCATCAGGGGCTTGTTCAACTGCACAGCTACCAATGTGATATATGCCATCATGTGCTAGCAATGCCCCTCTGCTATGTACATTGGCCAGACCGGACAGTCTCTATGCAAAAGAATAAATGGACACAAATCAGACATCAAGAATTATAACATTCAAAAACCAGTAGGAGAGCACTTCAATCTCCATGGACACTCATTAACAGAGTTAAAAGTGGCAAATCTTCAACAAAAAAACTTCAAAAACAGACTCCAATGAGAAACTGCAGAACTGTAATTAATTTGCAAACTGGACACCATCAAATTAGGCCTGAATAAAGACTGGGAGTGTATGGGTCACTACAAAAACTAATTTTCCCCTGCTGATACTCACACCTTCTTGTCAACTGTTTGAAATGGTGGGGGAGGAATAGCTCAGTGGTTTGAGCATTGGCCTGCTAAACCCAGGGTTGTGAGTTCAGTCCTTAAGGGGGCCATTTAGGGATCTGGGGCAAAAATTGGGGATTGGTCAGGGGGTTAGACTAGATGACCTCCTAACATCCCTTCCAACCCTGATATTCTATGAAATGGACCTCTTTGATTATATTGGCCTCATTAGCACTACAAAAGTGATTTTTCTCCTTTGCTATTCACCCCTTCTTCTTGTCAACTGTTGAGAATAGCCCACTTCCACCTTAATTGAATTGGCTCGTTAGCACTGACCCCACCCCCCACACTTGGTAAGGCACCTCCTATCTTTTCATGTGCTGTGTATTTATACCTGCCTCTGTATTTTCCACTCCATGCATCTGATGAAGTGGGTTCTAGCCCACAAAAGCTTATTCCCAAATAAATTTGTTAGTCCCTAAGGTGCCACAAGGACTCCTTGTTGTTTTTGCTGGTAGGATAAAGTACCCAGTGCTGACGTGTTAGAAAGCCTCAGCAGACTGTAGAGACAAAGATTCGAGAAAGAAGGCTGAAGTGGTTTGGACATGTTGTGCAGATATCAAAAAACTGTATTCCTAGACAATCCCTTGATTGGATACCATCTGATTGAAGACAGAAAAGAGGAGATCAACAGGTGACATAGGAAAACCACAGGGTAAGATGTTGCTGTCATGAAAGCAGACTATAACGAAGCAAGAAACATGGTATTCAATAGATGGAGGTGGAAAGTCTGGGTTACCTCATGTCATAAGGCAGGAGAGCATCTAACAAAAAAAAATTTATAGGAATATCTGTGATGTGACCCTCACAGAGTGTCCTGGGCCTTTTGTTCCCTTTTGTGAATTATGCATTAGGGAACTAAGTGGAATATAACAGTTCAGGTGTATCTTCAAATGTGAAGTGGCATTTTGTTATTATGACAGGTATCAGAGTAGCAGCCGTGTTAGTCTGTGTCAGCAAAAAGAAAAGGAGTACTTGTGGCACCTTAGAGACTAACACATTTATTTATTAAATTAAGTTTATGCTGAAATAAATGTGTTAGTCTCTAAGGTGCCACAAGTACTCCTTTTCATGTTGTTATTAATGATTCCTACCCAGATTAGGACTGCTCCTGAGATAACACACTTATCTGATACAACACACCAACAGTTGTTAAATGTTGTATTTACTCTCATGCAGTAAATATACAAATGCAGCTGGAATATAGTAAATAATTATAATAACAAAGCTGTACCCAGTCCCTGGATAAAAATGGGATCTCCAGTCTCCAGGGCTGTCAGTCCAGCATGTTAAAATATTTCATTCCACTCTAAACAGGCTCCACTGTGCTAATCCCTTTGGAATGCAGCATTTATTACCTACCTGGCAGGTGTGAAGTGCTGCATTCTAAAGGGATTATCTCCTCCCCCTCCTCCTTTGTGCAATCAGAGCAGAAGAGGAGAGGAAGGAGATAATCCTCTTTAAATGGAGCATCTATTACCTACCTTGCAGGCGTGAAGTGCTGCATTCCAATGGGATTTAGCACAACAGAGCCTGTTTAGAGTGGTGTTAAACTTCATTGTAAACAGACTGAAACGTCACTCCAACCCGAATGGAGGTTTCTTGAAACAGTTTTGATGACTTCTCACTGTTCTTCACAATAGCTGAGGTTTTCCTATATCCATGTTTGGCGATAAGTGGGTCATTTGTATTATTACCGGCACTCTTATGCTGCAAGATACAACTAAGTGAAGAAGCAGCAAACATTATTTTTGTATTTATTTTTATAATGTTACTGAGCCTCTGTAAAGATCTGATTCAGTCTGAGATCTGTTGAAGACTTGGGTTAAACTGGTTTGCTGATTCCTGTGGGGTCCATCCATCAATTGGTTTCTCTGACAATTGCCTTTGTAACTCCTTCCATATGGTCCTGTATGTATGGTGTGACCTCCTGGAGCTCCCTACTATGTCCACTCTTGAGTCCCTCTTTAAACCCCACTTCTGCCATGCTATCTATAGTGAATATTGTTCAGGGTTACCATACTTCGGGATTGTCCTGGACATAGCCTCTTTTTTCTGTGCCTCCGTCCTCTATCCTGGTGGGGTTTTAAATCACAGGAAATGTCCGGGGGTTTGCAGAGCAGACAAATTGGAGCTCAGAAAGAGCTCCGATTGGTCTGCTTCCTGACTGGTCCCTCCCCGCATCAGTAGCTGATTGGTCCACTCCCCTGCAAGCCATAGCTGCTGGATGCCCCACACCCAGGCCCCAGCTCCCAGCCCTGGGGAGGGACTCTTGTAGGGAGGTGCTGACTGATGCCTCTCGCTGCATCCTGGGCTTGCATCAGCTGTCCTACCACTGTGACAGGGAGTGACACTGTCCCCGTCCAGTGAGTACTCCTGCCTCAGGTACCCCTCGAGCACCCCAAACTGTACACCCCCTCCAGCTTCCCCCCAGATCCCCTCCCTCTGGCAGTTCCTCTTTTGGGGAACCTGAAATATGGTAACTCTAGTCTTGTTGATCTGCAAAGAAAATACCCTTTGTTCCCCTTTGTCGGTCCATCATTACACAGTGTGTTCCTGAGGGCAGGGACTGCTGAAAAACGTCTAATACATTTTGGTCTACTGCAAACAAATTAATCGTCTTCCGACAGATATAAGTGATGAAGTCAAACCTTAAAGAGAGAAAAATGTGATTTAATTCAAGCTACCTTATTTTTTGAACCAGCTCTGTGAGTTGGTAGCTTTACAGTATGTTGGGACAGCATAAAAATAAATAAATAAATAAATGGAGATATGCCAATCTCCTAGAACTGGAAGGACCTTGAAAGGTCATTGAGTCCAGTCCCCTGCCTTCACTAGCAGGACCAAGTACTGCCCCCTGACAGAGTTTTGTCCCAGATCCCTAAGTGGCCCCCTCAAGGATTTAACGCACAACCCTGGGTTTAGGAGGCCACTGCTCAAACCACTGAGCTATCCCTCCCCCCAGCATGTTATGGTATGTTGCATGGCTATATGAGAAACATATTCTAGATGCAAAGAATGATCCAGCACTTTTGGTTGTCAGGACATGGAAGCTTAGATATGCTAGCAAAGTGATACATTCATACTCTAAAGTGTATGTATGGGCTTCATCGATCTCACTAACCAATAACATTGAATGGCATTCAAAACAGTCTTGAAAATTTCCCATCTAGTCTAACAATATAACAAAACTCGCAGCTTTCTTCAGCCAGAGCAGAGGAGAAACGAAGGAGATCACAAAATTTGGAAACAACTGTTGAAGACTTAGCACAGATTGACAGATAGGATACTAAATTTATGCCAGCACAAATGGGTCTCAAGAAGCCCTATTCACCATTTAACCTGCTAATGTGTGTCTGGGCATGTGTGTTGGGGGGTGGGAAGAAAGAGGCAAATACAAAAATGCCTCTCTTCTTCAGCATCTTGACCAGGGCAAGTAATTAAGAAATTATTCTTATAAAAATTTATTTACTGAAAGGAAGAGATTAAAAATATTGAGGAAGTGACTAGGGCCTTCACCCTGGCTGTGCCCTTGCAGCCACATGCAATTGCATTCAAAGTGCTATAATTTCCCATACGGAGCTGACTGGATCTATATCACCAAATGAATTCTACATGGATAGCAATTCCGTTCTCCATCTTCTCAGGCAAATTGAACTTCAAGAGCAGGTTTGCCAATTAAGAAATCAGCAGAGACTTTGATATACTTAACCTAGACTTCATTACACAGCACTTTAAGGATAAAGTCCTAAGGCATCTACTCCTGCTTCTAACTGGTCATTCAAATATATAAAATGCAAACAGCTCAGCGGGAGTTTCCTAAGAAGGAAGTAACACAGATAACAAAATTGCCACATTGACAATATTTCCTTGTGTTTATGCCAGTTGGCACAGTAGATGCACGGTAAGACTGATGTTGATTAAATCACTCCCTTATGCAGAACCTCTGATATGTTGCACTTTTCGTATATCTCTTAACTCTGTGACAACTTTAATGTGTGAGTTGCTTCCATTAGTCTTTCTTTTGAGGGAATTTCTAATTTTCTTGCTGCACTACCAGGTTTTGAGACTTTTGTAAAGGTTCAGTGACTAAGCTTGCCTTTATTTTCAGCCACTGATGACATGTTTCCATGCCAAGTTTTGCTGACTCTAAAACACACACCTTGTTCTAGGGTTGTTGTGTGATCCTCACTTCATTCAGTCTTTTTATATAATTTTGAGAAAAATCTCAATGAATAAAGTTCTTGTTTGCACCTATCTGTTTTGTCTAATACTGTGATGTCATTGAGGGAAATATCCCTCTTAAAGGTTAAGAACGAGAACATTCAAGGTGGTAGCACCTGGATAAAGAATTACATTTGGTTACAGTTAAGCATATCCACCTTACCAATATGCATCTAAATGGTCTCAGTTTGGGAATATGCTATCCATGCTGTGCTTGTTTACCACATCTCTTCCCAAACAAGAGAAGGAAAAAAACTACTCAAATTCAATTCACTGCTATTCCAGGGGCTATAGTATATGTTTGAGACTATTGGATGATTCTAAATAGTTATGGATAGTTATGCTCTGAGTGGCAATGCCTGGGTATCCTGAAATTTCAATAATTTTATTCTGGCTGTGTATTATTTGCTACTTGCCATTCATTATTCTTCTGCTAATAAGTTTGTCATGCGATGAGGGAGCAGAAATACTAAGAGACCACTTAGAGTGAACAGCCAAACTTAACAATCCATCATCTGTTCATAATACATCCAAGCTATTCAGCAAATGCTCTGAATCCTGAATAGGTTCTCAGCCAGTGGAACTAGTTCAGATTTTTTTCTCAAATTAATGAAAAAGCAGCATATATTAAAACCCGGTTTATACCCATTTCTCCAGCAAACCTATAATCTTTTCCTTCCAGCCAAGAGACAAAAACCACAAAAGAATATGATACACAAATTGAGAGAAAATTCCTGCTGTAAGACCATATTTATAATGCTGTTCCTAGGCAACTTTATGTTGCCCATTTCTATTATTCATCTGGAACTGACTTGTGATATTTGGTTGGAGCAAATACATTTTTGGAGTTTTAACACTGTTCCTACCATATGGAGATTTTTCTGACCTGCAGGGTGAATTCCTTTGGTTAACCCTGAGTACCTGGAAGGTGAGTGGACTTGTATGGCTCCTAGGGCTATCAGAATAAAAAAATATATGCTATTCGGTTGTGTAAAAAAACCCAACCACCACCATCAAAAGTAGAATGTGTGTACCTACTCCATTCACCTCCAAATATCTTAGTTCTCTGTTGCTGAGATGCCAATACAACACTGTGCATAATGCAGTGCTAGGGTAAGTTTTCTCCCCAGTTTTCATGTTAGATTACTAACCCAGCAGCAGCAGCAGCTGTCCTGGACAATGTTCCTTCTCCCCTTACAGAGGATGTTATTCAGTCACTAGAAACACAAAGGGATTCACCGAGACTTGTTTTTGTGAACAAAAGTGAGGGATTGTGCAGACAGGGGGTGTACTCTGGAGGAAGGTGGTATGAACATGTGATGATCAAAGGTTCATGAATCTGAGCCAAAGAGTTATTTTGGCCATTCTTTCTATCAGTTTTCCCAGGTTGTCAGTACCTATTGTCTGTTGGGAAGAAGAAGACGGGGAGAGAAGTGGGCAAACAATCTCAAATTATGAGTGAAATGAAGATTAGAGAGAGAGAGACAAGGTGGATCAGGTAATATCTTTTATTGGACCAACTTCAGTTAGTGGAATGGACAAGTTCTCAAGCTTCACAGAGCTCTTCTTCAGGTCTGAAGAAGGAAACTAAACTGTCCATGCTAAATATAAGGTGGGACAGATTGTTAAGCGTAAGTGGTTCACACATATTGTAGGGGACCACTTAAAATGAAGTGGGCAATTAACACCTCTGTAGGACAATGAAGGGTTAGTAGGCAACAGGATGTGTTACAAGTTGCAATGGGATATAAAAACCAATGTCTCTATTAACACCATGGTTTTCAGTGTCTAGAAGACTTCCGAATTTAAGTTCCCAGAGTCATCTTTTGAAGGTATTGTGCAGGATTCCTTTGAGGATGAGAACTAGGAGGTCAGATATGGAGTGATCACTTTGTAAAAAGTGTTCACCCGTGAGTGATAGGTTATTACAAATCACTTAGTCTTTTGAAATATTGCGTCCAACAAAGGCAAAAGAGAGTGAATGCCCAGGATGTATCTAGTTACTATTTTGTTTTTTGGAACATTTTAATGAAAAATATGATCTGCGAGCTCAGATCAGCATTTTGCATATTTCTCATATACAAAAACCTTGAACCAATAGTCACTGAGCAGATGCTCAGTGTGCTTTTTGCACTGTTGTTCTTTGTCATTCATCGTCATTATGTCAATATAGAAAAAAGCTCTCTGCATTTGAGAGGGGAGGATTTAATTCTGTTATCAAGTATAGTTTTATAAACTGAAAACTGGGAAATTAACAGTTGTCCCACCGTGACAATGAAAAAAAAAGTGTCATAATGTAAAATGTGTTCAGAGATGTGAAAAATAAAATCTGCTGCTGCCCTCATTGCCCCATTTACCATTGGATATTACAACTCTCTTTCCTCCGCCAATAGATGAAAACAACTTGCTGCTAGTACTAAGTGGTGGTGTCATTCTTCAGAGTCAGGGTGTGATCTAAAACTGATTTTTAACCTATAGTGCCATTGTGGGGCAATAAATGAATGTTTACGGCAGCAGCAGTTGGCTTTCAGCATTGGAGTTATATTTGGTACACTGGAAGACCTGCATATGTCAGTGGGATGTACCAGAATCTTTCATACCGAAAAAGGAGTCATGTAGGATGAAAAACGGATGCTCCTAAACCCCCTCCCAAACAGAGCATTATGAAATGCTCCTTCTAATCATATCATATCAAAGCAAATTTTCAAAGTAAGCCGAAAGCAATGAATATAGTTAGAAAGCAAATAAGTAACAACCAATATACAATAAAAAGCATTTTTTCTCCTGGAGACCCACACGAGATCCATTCAGGAAAGATATAGTTCAAAACTACATAATACGTACAGCAACAGGAAGCACACAGACAATACACGTGTGTAAGAATATGGAGAAGGGAGTATTTGCATGTATTTTAGAAAGTATAAACTCAAATAATAGCAGTCAATGACACATTAAGGTCAGCTCACTTTAGTTTACATGTATAAAGAAATTGAATTAGATTCAGTGGGCCAAATGCTGTTCTCTGTTATAGTGGTATAACTCAATCTTACTGGAGTAAACAATGGAGTTACTGGTGTAGCTAAAAGGAGAATTTAACCCAATATTTCTAAGTGGATGAGAATCTAGCCATCCCCATAATGACCTATTGCAATCTACTGAGCCTAGTTGGTGTATTTCTTCTGAAATGTATAATGTTCACCTCATTCAGGTTGTCAGTTCCTTTGCGAGTATTCCCTTCTGTCCTGTAGAGAGGATCATGCATATTGACTAATATCAGGAGGAGAATCACGGGAGACAATGCTTTAACATGTAGAAAGTCAAAATTAACCCCAAATGTCTTACCTGCAAATACAAACCATTTCAGAGTTGTATTGTCACTCTGTACTAGTCCTCCAATATGCATTGTCTACAAAAGATCAGTGATTCTATCATGTCACCTCTAATGGCTGAAAGCTAAATCCTCTCCCGCTCCGGAAAACCCACAGCAGGGGAACACTTAGAAAACACCATACTGTTCAAAGCATGTAGTACCAGACACATCATCGCTCTGGGTGAGCAGGAGTTGTAAGTCCATAGAGGTAGGGGTAGAATCATAGAATCATAGAATCTCAGGGTTGGAAGGGACCTCAGGAGGTCATCTAGTCCAACCCCCTGCTCAAAGCAGGATCAACCCCAATTAGATCATCCCAGCCAGGGCTTTGTCAAGCCTGACCTTAAAAACCTCTAAGGAAGGAGATTCCACCACCTCCCTAGGTAACCCGTTCCAGTGCTTCACCACCCTACTAGTGAAAAAGTTTTTCCTAATATCCAAACTAAACCTCCCCCTCTGCAACTTGAGACCATTACTCCTTGTTCTGTCATCTTCTACCACTGAGAACAGTCTATATCCATCCTCTTTGGAACCCCCTTTTAGGTAGTTGAAAACAGCTATCAAATCCCCCCTCATTCTTCTCTTCTGCAGGCTAAACAATCCCAGTTCCCTCAGCCTCTCCTCATAAGTCATGTGCTCCAGCCCCCTAATCATTTTTGTTGCCCTCCGTTGGACCCTTTCCAATTTATCCACATCCTTCTTGTAGTGTGGGGCCCAAAACTGGACACAGTACTCCAAATGAGGCCTCACCAGTGCCGAATAGAGGGGAATAATCACGTCCCTCGATCTGATGGAAATGCCCCTACTTATACAGCCCAAAATGCCGTTAGCCTTCTTGGCAACAAGGGCACACTGTTGACTCATATTCAGCTTTTCGTCCACCGTAACCCCTAGGTCCTTTTCTGCAGAACTGCTGCCCAGCCATTCGGTCCCTAGTCTGTAGCAGTGCATGGGATTCTTCCGTCCTAAGTGCAGGACTCTGCACTTGTCCTTGTTGAACCTCATCCTATTTCTTTTGGCCCAATCCTCTAATTTGTCTAGGTCCCTCTGTATCCTGTCCCTACCCTCCAGCGTATCAACCACTCCTCCCAGTTTAGTGTCATCTGCAAACTTGCTAAGGGTGCAGTCCACACCATCCTCCAGATCGTTGATGAAGATATTGAACAAAACCCACCCCAGCACCGACCCTTGGGGCACTCCACTTGATACCGGCTGCCAACTAGACATGGAGCCATTGATCACTACCCGTTGAGCATGACCATCCAGCCAGTTTTCTATCCACCTTACCGTCCATTCATCCAGCCCATACTTCCTTAACTTGCTGGCAAGAATACTGTGGGAGACTGTATCAAAAGCTTTGCTAAAGTCAAGAAATAGCACATCCACTGCTTTCCCCTCATCCACAGAGCCAGTTATCTCATCCTAGAAGGCAATTAGGTTAGTCAGGCATGACTTGCCCTTGGTGAATCCATGCTGACTGTTCCTGATCACTTTCCCCTCCTTTAAGTGGTTCAGAATTGATTCCTTGAGGACCTGTTCCATGATTTTTCCAGGGACTGAGGTGAGACTGACTGGCCTGTAGTTCCCCGGATCTTCCTTCCTCCCTTTTTTAAAGATGGGCACTACATTAGCTTTTTTCCAGTCATCCGGGACCTCCCCCGATTGCCATGATTTTTCAAAGATAATGGCCAATGGCTCTGCAATCACATCGGCCAACTCCTTTAGCACCCTCGGATGCAGTGCATCCGGCCCCATGGACTTGTGCTCGTCCAGCTTTTCTAAATAGTCCCGAACTACTTCTTTCTCCACAGAGGGCTGGTCACCTCCTCCCCATACCGTGCTGCGGAGTGCAGCCGCCTGGGAGCTGACCTTGTCTGTGAAGACAGAGGCAAAAAAAGCATTGAGTACACTAGCTTTCTCCACATCCTCTGTCACTAGGTTCCCTCCCTCATTCAGCAAGGGGCCCACACTTTCCTTGACTTTCTTCTTGTTGCTCACATACCTGAAGAAACCCTTCTTGTTACTCCTAACATCTACGGCTAGCTGCAACTCCAAGTGTGATTTGGCCTTCCTAATTTCACTCCTGCATGCCTGAGCAATACTTTTATACTCCTCCCTGGTCATTTGTCCAATCTTCCACTTCTTGTAAGCTGCTTTTTTGTGTTTAAGACGAGCAAGGATTTCACTGTTAAGCCAAGCTGGTCGCCTGCCATATTTACTTTTCTTTCTACACATCGGGATGGTTTGTTCCTGCAACCTCAATAAGGATTCTTTAAAATACAGCCAGCTTTCCTCAACTCCTTTCCCCGTCATGTTATTCTCCCAGGGGACCTTGCCCATCAGTTCCCTGAGGGAGTCGAAGTCTGCTTTTCTGAAGTCCAGGGTCTCTGTTCTACTGCTCTCCTTTCTTCCTTGTGTCAGGATCCTGAACTCGACCATCTCATGGTCACTGCCTCCCAGGTTCCCATCCACTATTGCTTCCTCTACTATTTCCTCCCTGTTTGTGAGCAGCAGGTCAAGAAGAGCTTTTCCCCTAGTTGGTTCCTCCAGCACTTGCACCAGGAAATTGTCCCCTACACTTTCCAAAAACTTCCTGGATTGTCTGTGGACCGCTGTATTGCTCTCCCAGCAGATACCGGGGTGATTAAAGTCACCCATGAGAACCAGGGCCTGTGATCTAGTAACTTCTGTTAGTTGCTGGAAGAAAGCCTCGTCCACCTCATCCCCCTGGTCTGGTGGTCTGTAGCAGACTCCCACCACGACATTACCCTTGTTGCTCACACTTCTAAATTTAATCCAGAGACTCTCAGGTTTTTCTGCAGTTTCATACTGGAGCTCTGAGCAGTCATACTGCTCTCTTACATTCAACGCAACTCCCCCACCTTTTCTGCCCTGCCTATCCTTCCCGAACAGTTTATTTCCATCCATGACAGTACTCCAATCATGTGAGTTATCCCACCAAGTCTCTGTTATTCCAATTACATCATAATTCCTTGACTGTGCCAGGACTTCCAGTTCTCCCTGCTTGTTCCCCAGGCTTCTTGCATTTGTGTACAGGCATTTAAGATAACTCACCGACTGTCCTGCTGTCCCAGTATGGGGCAGGAGCTAAAGAGAACGACAGCCCTGCAACTGGATGGTAAGGGGACACTCAAGAGGTGAGTGCAACCTACTATGACTTGGTGTAAATCTAACCTAGACTTTATAGGGGAAAACTATCTCACATTACAATGAATACAGTCTTTCTTTAATACAATCGTAGAAATGTAGGACCGGAAGGGATTTGAGAGGTCACTTAGTCCAGTCCCCTACAATGAGGCAGGGCCAAGTATACCTAGACCATCCCTGACAAGCGTTTCTCTAATCTGTTCTTAAAAACCTTCAGTGATGGAGATTCCACAACCTCCCTTGGAAGTCATCTCCAATGCTTAACTTTTCTTATAATTAGAATTTTTCCCCTAATATCTAACCTAAATCTCCTTGCTGTAGATTAAACTGATTACTTCTTGTCCTATCTTCAGTGGACATAGAGAGCAATAGATCACGATCCTCCTTATAACAGACCTTGACATATTTGAAAACTATCAGATCTCCACTCAGTCTTCTTTTCTCAAGACTAAACATGCCCACTTTTTTAACCTTTCCTCACAGGTCAGTTTTTGTAAACCTTTTATTACATTTGTAGCTATCCTCTGGATTTTCTCCAGTTTTTCCACATCTTTCCTAAAGAGTGGTGCCCAGAACTGGACACAGTAGAGCAGGACAATTACCTCCAGTGTCTTACATATGATTCTCCTGTTAATATACCCCTGAATTATATTAGCCTTTTTTGCAACCACATCACATTGTTGACTCATATTCACTTTGTAATTCACTATAAGCCGCAGATCCTTTTCAGCAGTATTATTGACTAGCCAGTTATTCTCCATTTTGTAGTTGTGCATTTGAATTTTCCTTCCTAAGTGTATTACATTTCTCTTATTGATTTCAGACCAATTCTCCATTTTATCAAGGTCATTTTGAATTCTAATCCTATCCTTCAAAGTGCTTGCAACCCCTCCCCCACCAGCTTGGTGTCATTGGCAAATTTTAAAAATACGCCTTCATCCAAGGCACTAATGAAAATGTTGACTAGTACCAGATTCCTGATAGACCCCTGAAGGGCCCAACTAGATAAGCCCTTCCAGTGTGAGAGCAAGCTGTTGATAACTACTAATTGAGTATGGATTCTCAACCTGTTGCATACTCACGTTACAGTAATTTCATCTAGCTCACATTTCCCTAGTTTGCTTATGAAAATGTCATGTGGGACTGTGTCAAAGCCTTACTAAAATCAAAATATATCGTGTTACAGCTTCCCCCATCCACTAAGCCAGTAACCCTGTCAAAAAAGGAAATTAAGCAGTTTGGCATGATTTGTTCTTGACAAATCCGTGTTGGCTATTACTTATAGCCTTATTACCCTCCATTGTATTTATATAATACCTTTCATTCCAGAGAATCCTGAAATGCTTTGTGAACTAAGATACACAGAGATGAGTTTATCCACCCACCACTGAAATAGATTTCGGCTAGAAGGTGAAAAGTGTTAGTGAAAGGTGATGGCAGCTATTGAGCAGCTTACCTCAACAGTACCAAAAAATGAAAACCTGTAGGGAACATTGAAAGAGGAAATGCATTTGGGAATGTGACCAGGGCACTGGAGGTTGACAATCCTATTCTTTTAAAAAGTGCCATTCAGTCTTTAATAACCACAATTAGTCAGAGCCTCAGTGTATCATTTCATCTCAAAGCCGTTATCTCCAGCAACACGGAGCCCTATAAAAGCAGGTTTATGATTCAATACTGACTAAGGGCTGGTCCACACTAACCCCCCGGTTCGAACTAAGATACGCAACTTCAGCTACGTGAATAACGTAGCTGAAGTTGAAGTATCTTAGTTTGAACTAAAAGGTACTTACCGCGGGTCCAGACGCAGCAGGCAGGCTCCCCTGTCGACTCCGCGTACTCCTCTCGCGGAGCAGGAGTACCAGTGTCGACAGCGAGCACTTCCGGGATCAATTTATCACGTCTAGACAAGACGCGATAAATCGATCCCAGAAGATCGATTGCTTCCCGCCGAACCAGGAAGTAAGTATAGACGTACCCTAAGAAAGTAGAGAGTCACCCACTGAATCACCAACACCACTTCCTGCAACATCTTGCTGTTCCTTTCAGGTTTCTCATATAAGTACTGGCCCATTCAGACCCTTATCAGTTTATGAAATCTGACTGAATTACTGCACTTGGGGAAATTCTCTCCTCCACTATCATCCATTTATAAAAGGGCAGTTAAAGGCTCAAGGGAGAATTCCCACTGGTACAGGCTTTGCATAGAATCTCAGGGTTGGAAGGGACCTCAGGAGGTCATCTAGTCTAACCCCCTACTCAAAGCAGGACCAATCCCCAATTTTTGCCCCAGATCCCCAAGTGGCCCCCTTAAGGATTGAACTCACAACCCTGGGTTTAGCAGGCCAATGCTCAAACCACTGAGCTATCCCTCCCCCCGAAGTCATACAACAAGGCACCACTGGGAGCTGAACCCAGGATCTCCTGTTTACTAGGCACGTGCTTTAGCCAGCTAAGCCATGGTGCCTGCTGTTACCTTATGAGGCTTTTGCCACAAGGCCCAGTGAAGGGCACATATCAGAGGTAGGAAGTCAATGGGCTGCATTGAGTAGTAGTGGGGTGGGATTTCCAGGAGCCATTGCTGCTCAAAGGGATTCCTGCCATACTTAGGCATCACTGGCTCCTCCAGCAGCCCAGAATGCATTAGGAAAGTGGAAAATGGCATAGATACCTTGCCCCCACCTTCCTGGGCTGTGATATTGTGTGTGTGTGTGTGTGTGTGTGTGTGTGTGTGTGTGTGTGTGTGTGTGTGTGTGTGTGTGTGTGTGTGTGTGTGCGCACATGCTGTGTAGCACAGAATCACAGAATCTCACCCATGGAGAGTAATGCAGAGCAATTCCATTAGGCATTCACACTGAATTGTACAAGTAATGTTTGAATAATAAGGGGTAGCCTAAGATCCAGGTTGTCAAAAGTATTTAGTTGCCAGATTCCCATGGGAATTTTTGGCACATAAACACCTTTGCGAATTGGGGCCTAAGTCACTTAGGCACATGTGAAAATTCCACTCAGCTGTAACACCATAAGTGTGTATATTGTTCCTGAAAATGCAATGGAACAACCATGCAAAGGGTATGCAGATTACTTTACAGTAACCTTTATCAGTGCCTCAAAGGGCTTATAAACTCTAACTTATTGTCCCAGACCTCTGCCCTTAGTAGCAATCCCTGAAGCAAGAGAGGGGCAACTGACAGTTTTGAAGTTTTCACCAATTTGCAATAATATCAATGTGAGCAGTAACTGACTCTTGGCTTATCACTTTACAACCTGCCCGAAGTGGGGGGTACATGTAGTTGTGACACTCAAAATGCAGTGTAGAGAATGTTCCATTCTTTTTTGTGCAGCTTCTTATTCTCCCGTGTGCCTGGACAAATACTGTAGCTGAAAGGGGTGGAAGAATAGAGCCCAGGCTCCTCCCACTCTTTTCTCACTTGCTCAGAATGAGGACTACTGGATGAATAGCTCCTGCTCTTTCCACCATGTCCAGACTTGCAAACAGTAGGGCTGAGTTGGGAGTAAGAGGCCTTGAGTAAGGGCTTTTAAATCCAGCTGTTTGTGAGTAGTTCCATTTAGCTCAACAGAACCACTTAAGAAGGAAGAAACTACTCAACGTGAGTAAGGGTGGCCCAAATGAACTCAAAATTAGGAAGGTTTCCAGAAACCCACTACTCTAACTTTCAGTGTTGTATATATGTTTCAGATTTGAAGGGAGTGGTAGGTTTACATTGTGACTATACAGCATTCCTGAAATAATAGTACATGGGTTTCATATATTTTAATTGTTCACAATTCTGTGAATGCATTGTTTAGGTCAGGGGTCTCAAACACATGGCCCGTGGGCCAAATGCGGCCCGCGGAGTTATTTCCTGCGGCTCGCCATAGGTGCCGACTCCACTGGCAGCCAAGCTCCAAACATTACTGAGTGTTTATATTTTATTAAAACCCCTTTTTGCATTACAGTTTTAAAAAGTTAATATATTGACTTTTAATAGAATACTATATTACTCTTCATTTTTTTTCATTTTTGACTATACTTTTGTATCATTGTATGAAAAGGTTTCAGTGATGCGGCCCTCAGGCCAATTTACTAGTTCTCATGTGGCCCTCGTGGTGATTTGAGTTTGAGATCCCTGGTCTAGGTGCTGTCAAATGCAATGATGAATAGTTTGGACCACCTCTATACTGTGCTCATTGGCAAGAAAAATTGTAAATAGGCACCCTTTGTTCATTCTTCTCCATTTGATATGGTGGCAGCTGCAGCTTTTATTGAATGGCTCTGTCAATTTTCAGACCGATAAAGTAAAAATCCAACTGGCTAAAGATATGCATTTCAACAGGAGCTATTCTCTGATCAGGGAGTATGCTATGGAAAGATTGAAAATCTTGATGTTCTGAAGCAGAAATCAAAAGCAGCCTTCAAAGCTGGTGAGATAAAGAAGCCAGAAGCAGACATAGGGTAGGCAGTGGGTGAAATTTATGAAAGTTTAATGACTCTGTATTTGTTTTCAAATGATAATAAGTTGGGGAGCAAAGTTTGGATTGGTAATGGTTCTAGAAGCCCCGGAGCAGTACTTCACAAATGTTGACATTTTCTATCTTGGAAATGCAACTATTTTAATTTTAGAAATTTTTCACAGAATGGATTTTTATAGCATAAGAAATGGTATAAACGACTAAATGGTCAACTGGTAAAGTGAGAAATATGATACACATACACATCAATTCAGATTTGACTTCAGTGGACCCACATATTAAATAGTACCTTAATTTCACATGAGTGAGAGTATAAGAAATCAACCCCATTGTTATCTTTAAATATAAGTGATGATTAACCTTTAAGTAATAACTCAGAATCGTCCTGATTCCCAGTTGGGTATATCAGGTACACAAGGAAGACCTAACATGGGCCATTGTAACAAAGTACAAGGGCACTCCCTAACCAAGACCCTACAGAGTTAATGCAGCAGCTAATTAACTCTCCGAAAATGCAAAAGACTGTGTGGGAGGCAGCAGGGGAAAAACAGCTGGGTATGAGGGGCCCAGAGGCCTGTAGGGCTGTGGAGACAGTTTCTGCCTTTGTTTTGCTGCTTTGTTTTGTTCTGTTTGAACTCTTTATAAATTCCCACAAAGATTTCCCTAAAGAAAAGAAACAACTGATGGCTGGTTGATGGTTATATTTTTGGCTAGGAAATTAGCGAACCAGCCCATAGCCTTATTTATAGGTGATGTAAATTATGTTATCAGTTACTTATTGGTAAATTGATCTAAGTCTATGTCTGTACTGCAATCGAAGATGTGGTTTGCAGCTTGAGTAAGTGTCCCTGTGCTTATTTTAGTCTAGTGAGGTCACTCAAAATAACAGTGAAGATGTGTCGGTGTAGGCTTCAGTACAGGCTGTGCAAGCCCCCCTGGTCTCCCTGGATACATACTCTCATTGCTAGCCTGTGCCACTCTGTCCTCACTGCGTTTGAGGCATATGACCATTGTATAGAATGTGTTGCTGTATTACATTTATTCAAGGATTTAGCTACTAATATTCTACTTTTCTGTCCTTTTCTAACCTCTTGGCAGACTAGCTGTTGGGGTCTCCTTCTTATGGTTGTCTCCACAAGAAGATAATAGCCTGCTGGCTAATTGATGTACTCCTTTAGCTCCCGATAGTAGATATCTGTACTGTGGTTCTGAAGGTCCTGTGTCCAAATCCTGATGTTGACTTAGTGAAGCTCTGACACTTCCACAGTATAATTTTAGATTTTCAAGCTTGCTAACTGATTTATATTAAAAAAGAAAATTAAATGATTAGGAAAGCAATTTCTGTCCTTTTAGTGTAATACAGAATTCTTTTGTGCTATATTTCTAAATTATCCATGGAATCCTTAAAGGTTTTACAGGAAACATTATATTTATAACTTCACTATGAGTGGTTGAGTATTAAAAAACAGAATAGCTATGTATCAATATGTTAAGAGTTATGCAAGACAATACAGTGTTTCTGTTATTTTCCTTTAGCATCCTGGTGTTCTAAAACCACTCTATGTTGCCATTGCCTTACAATATTAATATGATTGTGCTAAGTTTCGAGAAGAAAGCAACATTGATTGAGCTGAGAATCGATGAGAAGAATAAAAAGGTGAGATGCACCAATCAAATTTTCTATGACTGCAAAATACAGCCGCTGGCATTCCTAGTCATATATGAACCTGTTTTTCTTTTTTATTCACTCTAAACCATTATTCTATGCCTTTGAAGCACTAGACTTCTTAACTGATAGAACAATCTATTTAAACATGTAGCTGTCACGCTTAGCCAAACTGTCGGTATATTAGAACTCAGTGAACTGTATGTTGTTGATTGTCTATTTAATGTTACCATGGAAGCAACAGAAAAAAATCACCGGGAGAAAACCTTTCATGGAAAGGAGTTCAGTTCTGAACCTTACATAATACCCATCTCTTATATAATTTTTCATCCGTGGATCTCAAAGCGCTTTATAAAGGAGGTCAGTGTCATTATCTCCATTTTGAAGGCAAACTCATTTGTAACATCTCTTCCTTAGAACTGCTCTCTGTACAACATATTGTTTACAACAAATACATTTATTTTTAACATATGTATCACCTCATCTTATTTTATTCATCTAACATCCCTTACTCTAGGTGCAACAGGAGTTTTCTTGTGAGAGTGCCAGTAAAAGTCTTTAAAGTGTATAAATATTCTGGACTCAGTCGGGACTAGGAAGGCTGCACATCTTTGCAGGGGAATAAAGGGGTATAAGGAGCCCCTAACTTTTTGCAGAGTGTGCTGCTTGTATTGCTAGACCATGGTGGGGCAAAAGGACCTGCTGCCAATTTTGCTACCTCCCCCTGCCTGATAGGTAGGCAAGCAGGAACATGCCAACTGAACTTACATTGCCCATGAACAAAGAGGAAGTAGGGACTGAATTGTGACTGACAGTTCTGTCCCTGTCTTGCTCCTACGACAGTTCACCTAAACGCCAGTCCAGCTTAAGTAAGTAAATGTGAGACCTTAATAGCTCAAGTATAAGGTATGGCATTCATAACTTGGATGAGATGTAAAAGCAAGGTCCTAATTACTTCTAGTCATGAAAGATCCTAGGACAGTCTTGCAAAATGAAGAGGGGTAGCCCAGATAACCTTGAGAAACTTAGTAATTGTCCTACCAAATTTAATTCATTTTCACTTGCAGTTTCAGGTGGATTCCTGTAAAATGTTGAATAGCTTTTTTGTGTGCTGTCAAACACCCTGAACTGGATCCTGTAGATTTTTATAGTTAAATATTAAATAGCTAGATTAGAGTCCCTGGTTGGAAGTGGGACTTCATTGCAAACACAAAGATAGACATGGTCCATGCACTAATACTCTGAGTCTAGGAAAATAAGTAACATATGAAGGAAGGGAAAGATGAGATAGTCAGATACATACATATGTACAATTTTTATTTATGCACACAAGCCCCAGTTCATGAAGGTACTTAAGTGGGTGTGTAATTTTAAGCTCATAAGTAGCCCCATTGATTTCAGTGGAACTCTTGTTTTGGTAAATTATCAATTTCTCCAATTACTCTTCATCCTCACCATTAGGGACTGAATGATTTCTTATGGTGTCACAGCAGAATTGAGTTTTGAGAGGAGATTCAAAGGAGGAGAGGGTGGTAGCCTTATGGATCAGTTTAGGGTGGGGATGTTTTGGGCATAGTGGGGACTCACAAAGGAAGTGTAATGACACTTAAGGGAGAAGTAGACAAGTGGTCTTGTAGAGGCTAGCTTGACAACAGAGCCGAGCAGAGTTATGGGGCGGATATGCGATAAAGAGTATTTTATGTGACAGCACAGACACTGCAAACTCCTATACGCTTTTTGAACACAATGTTCAAACATTTTGTAGTTTACTAGTCGAGAGATAATGTGACAAACATTTGATTTGTGAAAGCTGAAATATACAACATTACTGATTCTGGCTTGCTAAACTTGCCTTACAATGTGTTTCCATAAAAATACACAGAATACACACTTCTATTTGCACATACAGTGAAATGTTGTTTATCTGCAAAATGTGACCTTGGCATATACATTTTTTTTAGCACTAATGCTCTGATGTTCATGCCATAGTGAGATTATAGCAATTTTTCTAAAGACAGGTAACAGCTAGTGATGAGCATAAATGAATTAGTGCCTGGTTAATGCAGAGAAATACGTGTCTGAGATGATAGAGCCTAAACTGAGGATAAGACCATACATTCAGGCACCATCTCACCCGGTAAATCCTTTCGGTACAAACCAACCAGCCTGAGAATGCTCATCTTATTTTTAACCTCAAAATGTATTTTGCAATAATATTGCCTTCTTTTCCAAAAATATACTCAGATCCCTCTAGAGTTAATGTAGGCTACTTCCCATTATTTTTATATGTTTGTTTTCATATCACAAACATCTTTTGTATAAAGAGAAACTCCCTTCATTGCTTTGCTTCCAAGCCCGGACTCTCATGATTAGGTCCATGAACAATATATTTCAAAATAGCTACTTTCTTTAATTGCTGACTTTGGCCCTAGTTCAGCAAGGTACTTAAGCATGTGCCTATCTTTAAGCACACAAATAATCCCATTGACGTCATCTTGTTTAAAATTAAGCATGTGCTTAAGTATCTTGCTGAATTGGAGTCTTATTCCTTTTACGTTCAGAATCCCAGATAATGTCACCCAGTTTTTGTCAAGCTGTGAGTGGAAACAAATACTTTGTCCAGTTTTAAGGTTCAAGTCAAATAACCAGTGTGTGATGTTGTGAGCAGAGCTGTTAACTATTAAAACTTGCATCTTTGTTTGTTCAACAGACATAATACTGGAATTTTTTAAAGAAGATGTGCAACATGTAGCTGAAATTATGATCTCATAGAGAGGAACATTACCTATTTTTGAAAGACAGGAACATTACCTATTTTTCACTGGGATTTCAATCCAGCCTCTGTAACCTTGTGTCCAAAACCACATGTCAAAACTGGGATATGAACATTCAAATTGTTCTGATTTAACTGACTGACTGCTCATTTAAACCTGATTTAAATGACTGCTTCAGGAAATAAAAATCTGTTGCTTAAAAATGATTGTTTCTAATAAAGGCGGGACAGGATTGAATTTAGTATATTTGAAGATTCTCTGAGTCAGTCCCTTAGGACAGAAGCTTGTCTACAAGTGGTACTCATGTACAAGTTTTACTGTAGCTTTACTGTAGAAAGCTCTTGTACAGGTTCAGTCTACTTAATGTACGGGTTTCACAGCTAATATTCAACTACCTGATTCGCAAGCACAAATGCTAGTAGGGATGGCATTTCAAGTTTGGGAATTCATTCAAGAATTTGAGTGTACAATTTGATGTGTACAAATTTAGATGTTGTGCTTAAAATTCTGGCCCCATATTGAGTACTGCTGTTTAAGATGACCTTTTGTTTTATTATATTATCAAATATCCAAATTACAATATAAAATCAAAACAGCCTACCAAACAAGCTCTTTACTGTGCAATAAATATAACATACATTTAATAATCATAAGCAGCTAATTTACACAGCCTTTGCAATAATGCATTATGGCACACTGCATGTTTCAGAGATACTACAAGTTTCATTTTGAGACTGATGGGACTTAGGGCAGCTGGGTTTTATCTTTAGAATTGTCAGTTTTATGTATCTGCAATCAAATTCACAAAGTGACTTTGCAGTAAAATAGAAATTTGAACTCTGAACTCTGGTTTTCAGTGTTTATAAATGGATTCTTAAGTAAAAGAAGTTTGCTGGAGGCTCCACAGAAGAAGGAATTTGCTCTCTAAAGAAATTCTTCAATACACTAACAAAACTTTAAAAAATATTAATCTGACACTCATGAAATTCAGAGATTAAGAATGTACCTTCATCTTAAAAGAAATTCTGCATTCATCCATGTCTTATCGCTGTAGCCAGCAGACCTCTATACCATGAGTTACATAAGAGCGCTTTCATCAAAGGAATGGGATGATTTTAAAATACTTTTTCAGTCTCTAATATTAACTCATTAGTCTGAAAACGCCATTTAACTTAGATTGTTGTGGCCCAAGCACCAAATTTATATTTGGAGAGTAGATGTAATATTATGCAATGTCTACATTAGATATCGATTGACACAAAAATATATCATGAATCTAAAATCAGAGAAAGTATTATATTAAAAAATCTGTAATAGAATTCAGGTAGTTATATGCATCCTGTATACAATTTATATATTTAATAAATGTGTGTGTGTATAGTGTGACAAAGTTCCTCCTCTACCTCGGTGGGTCCTGCGCTTATTGGCGGATTTTGCTTGCCTCAGAGATCTTCCCCTCTAGTAGAATCCACAGTCCAGGTTAACTCCTCCTGTGTCTGATCAGGAGTTGGGAGTTTTGGGGGGAACCCGGGCCCGCCCTCTACTCCGGGTTCCAGCCCAGGGCCCTGTAGATTGCAGCTGTTTAGAGTACCTCCTGGAACAACTGCACGACAGCTACAACTCCCTGGGCTACTTCCCCATGGACTCCTCCCAACACCTTCTTTATCCTCACCACAGGATCTTCCAGCAGTACGCCCTCTTACTCTCAGCTCCTAGTGCCTCTTGCTCCCAGCTCCTCACACACAACCTCCTTCCACAGCTCCTGACATGCGCACCTCACTGCCTCACTGGGAGGCTTTTGACTAGTTTCAGCCAGCCCCTGATTGGCTGCAGGTGTCTCAATCAACCTCCCTGCCTTCTGGAAAGTTCTTAATTGGCCCCAGGTGTCTTAATTAACCTGGAGCAACTGCCATAAGGTATCAGGGATTTGTTTAGCCTGGGGCTAACATACTGGTTCCTTACCACTTTCCTATAGCCCTCTGGCCTTGCCCTGTCACAATAGAGAGAATTTAGGAGAGATGTAGATATTGTTTGTCATGAGATTAAAAATCCTTAAGTACTTCCAAATACCATTCAGCATGTACTTTTTCAGTATTTTGAAAGGAACTTTGGTTGAATATAAATTCTCTTTACCAGTTCATTTGAAATTTATACAATGATTAGTGGGATTTAGGTTATGAACACTATGGTAAGGAGATATGTTCCAATCAGTAATTATTCTATAAACAGTAGAGAAAGGCCACCCTTTGATTATGATCATAGAATCATAGAATATCAGGGTTGGAAGGGACCTCAGGAGGTCATCTAGTCCAACCCCCTGCTCAAAGCAGGGCCAACACCAACTAAATCATCCCAGCCAGAGCTTTGTCAAGCCTGACCTTAAAAACCTCTAAAGAAGGAAATTCCACCACCTACCTAGGTAATCCATTTCAGTGCTTCACCACCCTCCTAGTGAAAAAGGTTTTCCTAATATCCAACCTAAACCTCCCCCTCTGCAACTTGAGACCATTACTCCTTGTTCTGTCATCTTCTACCACTGAGAACAGTCTAGATCCATCCTCTTTGGAACCCCCTTTCAGGTAGTTGAAAGCAGCTATCAACTCCCCTCTCATTCTTCTCTTCTGCAGACTAAATAATCCCAGTTCCTTCAGCCTCTCCTCATAAATCATATGCTCCAGCCCCCTAATCATTTTTGTTGCCCTCCGCTGCACTCTTTCCAATTTTTCCACATCCTTCTTGTAGTGTGGGGCCCAAAACTGGACACAGTACTCCAAATGAGGCCTCACCAATGCCGAATAGAGGGGAATGATCACATCCCTCGATCTGCTGGCAATGCTCTTACTTATACAGCCCAAAATGTGTGGCAACAAGGGCACACTGTTGACTCATATCCAGCTTCTCGTCCACTGTAACCCCTAGGTCCTTTTCTGCAGAACTGCTGCCTAGCCACTTGGTCCCTAGTCTGTAGCAGTGCATGGGATTCTTCTAACTTAAGTGCAGAACTCTGCACTTGTCCTTGTTGAACCTCATCAGAATTCTTTTGGCCTAATCCTCTAATTTGTCTAGGTCCCTCTGTATCCTATCCCTACCCTCCAGCATATCTACCACGCCTCCCAGTTTAGTGTCATCTGCAAACTTGCTGAGGGTGCAATCCACACCATCCTCCAGATCATTAATGAAGATATTGAACAAAACCAGCCCCAGCACCGACCCTTGGGGCACTCCACTTGATACCGGCTGCCAACTAGAAATGGAGCCATTGATCACTACCCGTTGAGCCCGATGATCTAGCCAGCTTTCTATCCACCTTATAGTCCATTAATCCAGCCCATACTTCTTTAACTTGCTGGCAAGACTACTATGGGAGACCGTATCAAAAGCTTTGCTAAAGTCAAGGAATAACACGTCCACTGCTTTCCCCTCATCCACAGCGCCTGTTATTTCATCTTAGAAGGCAATTAGGTTAGTCGGGCATGACTTGCCCTTGGTGAATCCATGCTGACTGTTCCTGATCGCTTTCCTCTCCTCAAAGTGCTTCAAAATGGATTCCTTGAGGACCTGCTCCATGATTTTTCCAGGGATTGAGGTGAGGCTGACTGGGCTGTAGTTCCCCGGATCCTCCTTCTTCCCTTTTTTAAAGATAGGCACTACATTAGCCTTTTTCCAGGCATCTGGGACCTCCCCCATTGCCATGAGTTTTCAAAGATAATGGCCAATGGCTCTGCAATCACATCAGCCAATCCCAACCCGTTGGACTTGTGCTCATCCAACTTTTCTAAATAGTCCTGAACCACTTCTTTCTCCACAGAGGGCTGGTTACCTTCTCCCCATACTGTGATGCCCAGTGCAGTAGTCTAGGAGTTGACCTTGTTCGTGAAGAGAGAGGCAAAAAAAAAAGCATTGAGTACATCAGCTTTTTCCACATCTTTTGTCACTAGGTTGCCTCCGCCATTCAGTAAGGGGCCCACACTTTCCCTGACGTTCTTCTTGTTGCTAACAGAAACAAGTAGAAACCCTTCTTGTTACTCTTAACATCCCTTGCTAGCTGCAACTCCAATTGTGATTTGGCCTTCCTGATTTCACTCCTGCATGCCTGAGCAATATTTTTTACTCCTCCCTGGTCATTTGTCCAAGCTTCCACTTCTTGTAAGCTTCTTTTTTGTGTTTAAGAACAGCAAGGATTTCATTGTTAAGCCAAGCTGGTTGCCTGCCATATTTGCCATTATTTCTACCGTCGGGATGGTTTGTTCTTGCAACCTCAATAAGGATTCTTTAAAAACAACCAACTCTCCTGGACTCATAGACTCTAAGGTCAGAAGGGACCATTATGATCATCTAGTCTAACCTCCTGCACAATGCAGGCCACAGAATCTCACCCACCCACCCCTGCAATAATCCTCTCACCTATGTCTCAGCTACTGAAGTCCTCAAATCATGGTTTTAAGACTTCAAGATGCAGAGAATCCTCCAGCAAGTGACCCGTGCCCCATGCTGCAGAGGAAGGTGAAAAACCTCCAGGGCCTCTGCCAATCTACCCTGGAGGAAAATTCCTCCCCAACCCCAAATATGGCGATCAGCTGAACCCTGAGCATGTGGGCAAGACTCACCAGCCAGACACCCA
This sequence comes from Macrochelys suwanniensis, assembly GCA_033296515.1. Taxonomy (NCBI): domain Eukaryota; kingdom Metazoa; phylum Chordata; order Testudines; family Chelydridae; genus Macrochelys; species Macrochelys suwanniensis. Next base: position 293,807,210 of record CM065775.1, read on the forward strand.
GGAAAAGCTTCTCTGTAGTAACTTCTAACATCCCATCACCGGCCATTGGTCCTACTTACCACTGATAGTCCTGGGTCAATAATTGCCAAGATCATGTTATCCCATCAAACCATCTCCTCCATAAACCTATCTAGCTTAATCTTGAAGCTAGATAGGTCTTTAGCCCCCACTGCTTCCCTTGGAAGGCTGTTCCAGAACTTCACTCCTCTGATGGTTAGAAACCTTTGTCTAATTTCAAATCTAAACTTCCTGATGTCCAGTTATATACATTTGTCCACACTGGTACTGAGCTTAAATAATTCCTCTCCCTTCCTAGTATTTATCCCTCTGATATATTTAAAGAGAGCAATCATATCTCCCCTCAGCCTTCTTTTCGTCAAGGTAAACAAACCAAGCTCCTTGAGTCTCCTTTCATAAGACAGGTTTTCCATTCCTCGGATCATCCTAGTGGCCCTTCTTTGTACCTGTTCCAGTTTGAATTCATCCTTCTTAAGCATGCGAGACCAGAACTGCACACAGTATTCCAAATGAGGTCTCACCAATGCCTTGTATAATGGTACTAACATCTCCTTATCGCTACTGGAAATACCTCGCCTAATGCATCCCAAGACTGCATTAGCTTTTTTCACGGCCATATCAAATTGGCGGCTCATAGTCATCCTGTGATCAACCAGTACTGCGAGGTCCTTCTCCTCTTCCGTTACTTCCAACTGATGCGACTCCTTTCTCCCTCATGTTATTCTCCCATAGGATCCTGCCCATCAGTTCCCCGAGGGAGTCAAAGTCTGTTTTTCTGAAGTCCAGGGTCTGTATTCTGCTATTTCCTTTCTTCCTTTTGTCAGGATCCTGAATTCGACCATCTCATGGTCACTGCCTCCCAGGTTCCCATCCACTTTTGCTTCCCCTATTAATTCTTCCTGTTTGTGAACAGTAGGTCAAGAAGACCTAGTTCGTTCCTCCAGCACTTGCACCAGGAAATTGTCCCCTACACTTTCCAAAAACTTCCTGGATTGTCTGTGCACTGCTATATTGATCTCCCAGCAGATATTGAGGTGATTGAAGTCCCCCATGAGAACCAGGGCGTGTGATCTAGTAACTTCTGTTAGTTGCCTGAAGAAAGCCTTATCCACCTCATCCCCCTGGTCTGGAGGTCTATAGCAGACTCCCACTATGATATCACCCTTGTTGCTCACCCTTCTAAACATAATCCAGAGACTCTCAGGTTTTTCTGCAGTTTCATACTTGAGCTCTGAGCAGTCATACTGCTCTCTTAAATATAATGCCACTCCCCCACCTTTTCTGCCCTGCCTGATTACTGCAGATATTTACCTACAAGATTGCAGTTTGGCTTTTTTAAAAAACAAACAAACAGACTTTTTTTTCCAGATAGCAAGGTGTATCCATATAATCTATTTAATTTTTCTTTTGGGAACAAGAACCCCAAAATTTTGGGAATAGTGGGGTTTAGATTGGCCAAAAATCTCCCTAGAAACAAAATCTACTTTTAAATACAGTGAAATGGTTCCTTAGATTCATCTCTGATGGGCCCAGTGCAGCTCAGGTGAAGGATTTAAAGTGTTTTTAACCACCTTTTGTTCTCTTGATCCTGGGATTAATTTGCATTAGGCCAGATCCTGGATGCAAGTTAGAATAGCCTTCAGGTTGCTCAAACTTGCCTAAATTACCAGCATACCCCAGGGAAGTTTCCATCAGCTAGGGGTTGCTAAGGAGGGATGCTCATATATCTCACCCCATCCCTTTTCCACCAGAGGCCAGGTGGGAGCCCCCATGAAAGTTGTGTACCACTTGAGTATCTGCAAAAAGTTCTTGGAATATATCAGGGACAATTTTTTGTTCCAGAAAATGGAGGAAGTAAGCAGGGTGACAGCCATTTCAGACTTGATTCTGACCAACAGGGAGGAATTGGTAGCAAATCTGAAGGTGAAAGGCAGTTTGGATGACAGTGATGATGAAATGATAGATTTAATGATTCTAAGGCCTGGTCTCCACTAGGGGCGGGGATCAATGTAAGGTACGCAACTTCAGTTACGTGAATAACGTAGCTGAAGTCGATGTACCTCTATCGACTTACCACGCCGTGAGGACGTCGCAAGGTCTATTGCCGCCACTCTCCTGTCGACTCCACTTCCGCCTCTCGCCGGGGTGGATTACCAGAGTCGACAGCAGAGTAATCGGGGATCGATTTATCGCGTCTACACTAAACGCGAAAAATTGATCCCTAAAAGATTGATCGCTACCCGCCGATTCAGCGGGTAGTATCGACCTGCCCTAAGGAAAGGAAGGAGTGAAAGTAGTAGAATAAGGATAATGAATTTCAAAAACAAGCAGACTTTAACAAACTCAGACAACTGATAGATAAGTTGCCATGGGAAGAAAATCTAAGGGAAAAAATAGTTTGGGAGAGCTGGCAGTTCTTCAATAAGACAATATTAAAGGCACATGTGCAAACTATTCTGGTGCAAAGGAAAGATAGGAAGAGTAGTAAGGGTCCAATATGACTCCATCAGGAGCTCTTTAATGACCTGAAAATCAAAAAGGAATTCCACAAAAAGTGGAACGTGGTCTAATTGCTAAGGAGTAGTATAAAAGAATAGCATGAGTATGTAGGGACAAAATCAGAAAGGCTAAAGCACAGAATGAGTTACCCTGGCAGGCGACATAAAAGGCAATAAGAAGAGGTTCTTTAAATACATTAGGAACACGAGAAAGACGAAGGAAAGTGTAAGTCCTCCACTTAGTGGGGAAGGAGGGCTACTAACTGATGACTGAGATGCTTAATGCATATTTTGCATCAGACTTCACTAAAAAGCTACCAGATACTCAACACAATTAATATTGACAACCAGGGGGAAGAAATGCAAGCTAAAATAGGGAAAGAACAGGTTAAAGAATATTTAGATAAATTAGATGTATTCAAGTCAGCAGAGCCTGATGAAATTCATCCTAGGGTACTTAAGGAACTAGCTGAAGCAATCTCAGAGCTATTAGCAATTATCTTTGAGAACTCCTGGAGGATGGGAGAGGTCCCAGAAGACTGGAGATGGGCAAACATAGTACCTGTCTGTAAAAAGGGAAACAAAGAAGACTAGGGAAATTATAATCAGTTATCCTAACTTCAATACATGGAAAGCTACTGGAGCAAATTATTAAACAATCAGTTTGTAAGCCCCTGGGGGATAATAGGGTTATAAGGAATAGACAGCACGGATTTGTCAGGAACAAATCATGCCAATTGAACTTATTTCCTTCTTTGATAGGATTACTGACCTATTGGATGGGGGAAGATGTAGACGTGATATACCTTGAATTTAGTAAGGCTTTCGACATAGTTCCAAATGACATTCTCACAAGTAAACTAGAGAAATGCGTCTAGATGAAATTACTATAAGGTGGGTGCACGACTGGTTGAAAGACCATATTCAAAAAGTAGCTATCAATGTTTTTCTATCAAATTGGGAGGGAATATCTAGTGGGGTCCAGCAGGGGTCAGTCTTGGGTTTGATATTAGTCAATATTTTCATTAATGACTTGGATAATGGAGTAGAGAAAACCAGACCTATGAGGAATGGTTGAAAAAACTGGGTATGTTTAGTCTTGAGAAAAGAAGTCTGAGGGGCGACCTGATAACAGTCTTCCAATATGTTATGGGCTATTATAAAAAGAATGGTGATCAATTGTTTTCTCCATGTCTACTGAAGGTAGGATAAGAAGTAATGTGCTTAACCTCTACCAAGGCAGATTTAGGTTAGGTATCAGGAAAAACTTTCAAATTGTAAGGGTGGTTAAGCTCTAGTAAATGCTTCCAAGGGAGGTCACGGAGTCCCCATCATTGGAAGCACTTAAAAACAAGTTGAACAAACACCTGTCAGGGATGGTCTATGTTTACATGGTCCTGCCACAGCACAGAGGGCTGGACTTGATGATTTAGTGAGGTCCCTTCCAGCCCTACATTTCTATGATTTTATGATTGTGTGGTGTGTACATATATAATTCCTCTTTTCGTGCTGCATGGGGTTCACAATAAACATTATTTATCTTAAATTCTCCTTATTTCCCCCCCCCCCACACACACACACTCTTTCCTGGTATCTTAATCACCATATCAACAAAGGAATTACTGTAACTACACTGTGCTACGTTTTGATCCCTTCCAACATATGAAAATCACTTTATTCATGAGATTTTCTTCGTATCACGGTGAAATTTGGCCATTAGATATTATTATGCTAGTGGGACAAAAGGGATTAATTCCAGTATGATGCATATTTGCTGCCTACATAACATCTCAGGCCAGCTGCAATAAATAATTTACAGGATTTTTTAACTGTGCATATGCTGCAGGACCAAAGCCAAATTCTAACTTTAGATTTACTGTAAGTACAATAAAAGTAATGACTTTAATCAGGGCATTGTTAATTATAATTCTACTAATAAGGCCCCGTTCTGCAATCTTTTCTCTGGAAAATCCTCCATTGATATTCATGATGCAAATGAAGCCAAAGAATACTGGAAATGATTCATGTTCTTGCAGAGAGATATAAAATACTCGCAGTCGCACGGATGTAATTTGTAAAGTCATGTTGAGGTTGAAGGGGGAAGAGGTCACAACAAACTGCAAATGCCAGTCATGATTGAACCTGGTCATATTCTAAACAAAAAGAGCTCTCAGTGATGCTAGGTAGTGGTTTCTATTGCTTCACCAACAGACTTAACCAATAGTCTAGATTTCATAGTGATGTTCGGGGTTATTGTGCATGCTGGCTGTGTTGCTCTGTTGTGTTGACTTGCATCTGGGGTGTTGTGCTGGGAGATTTGTGTTGATTTGTGCGGGTGGCAATTGAGGCATATGTTGCAGCAATAAGGGGCTCTGTGATCTTGGGATTATTGCGTATGCTGGTGATGTTATGTGGGTGGCTGTGTTTGGGTATGTGTCTGGGGGGTGTTGTGTGCTGCTATGGTACAGTAGAGGAGCAACACTGCACCTTCTGTTATTGTGTGTGCTGGATGTGTTGTCTGTGGGTTGTGTTGCACTGGGAGAGTTGTATGGATTTGTGCAGTTTGTGAATGAGGGGTGTGTACTGCCATGAGTGGCTATGTATGTTTGGGATTATTGTATATGCTAGTTGTGTTGTGTGGCTGGTTATGTTTGTTTATGTTGGGGATTGTCTTGGGAGATTTGTGCAGGTGGCAGTTGGGCACATGGGTGCAGCAGTTGGGCCAAGTAATCCACTATCGGTGCAGCCTCCCTCATACAACCAACAGAATTGTTGCATGCAAATTATCTGTAAAGTAAGTGATGATTGGTTCAGTTACCTCTGATATCACAATGGTCTAGGAGTCTTGGTATGGCATAGATACAAGCCTTAGTGTAGTTGTACACCACATACAGGTGTAATTTATAAAGTTAAAATGACTGAGAACTTCAGATTTGGATAGTAACACCCGGTGAAACCCAGTGATGATTAAACATGGAAATATTCTGAACAAAAAGAGCTCTCAACTAGGCTTTAAGGTGTTTTCATAACTTCACACTGACTCCACAGACATCCTAGGCTTCAGAATGACACACAGAGTGACAATCTCTGGATTCTTATTGTATAGATCACCTTAAACATAAATCTGAAAAGAATGCGTTCAGGGTATAATTCTGTCATGCCTGGTATATTTTGTAGACCAGTGAGTGTTGTTAATGCTATTCTATCTCTGCTTATCTGCTTTGATTCCCTATTGGTACTCCTCCCCATTTCCCTTCATCAGTTATGCTTTCATACTCTGCTTCTCCCACAGTGCTCTTTGAGCTCTCTTTTACGCCCCTAACTCATTTAGGACCTGCTCCAAAGCCCATGGAACTCCACTGACTTCAATGGACTTTGGATCAAAACTTTAAATCTTTCTAGAAGACCCACTGCTTCCGTGATACCTACAAGAAACTGCCAAATAAATCTATGTACACTGGGTGTAATCCTGTCTCCATTGCAGTCAATGGGAGTTTTACCATTGACTTCAGTGGATTCAGGGTTTTACACAACAGGTGTATCCCTTATTTACAAAGTTGTGTAGTTCTAAACGTTGTGGAATTGCAGCAATTCACAAGTGCATAGTTCTAGAGGTCACACATTTCACTCTAATACTTTTAGGGACCAGACTAGATATGGGCAAAGAGATTCCAAACTAATGACAAGGAATCTCCAAATAATGATATTTTTCTATTTCAGACAAGTAGAGAATCCAGAGAAATAGAGGGCCTGATTCAAATAACTCAATAAAGAAAAGAAAATGGAGAATTACACACACAAAGGATTTGTCTCAGCTGTATATGAAAAACATTATGATTTCTACACTACTCCAATATAGTTAAGATTCTTATCTGGAAATGTGATCTGGGAGGAAATATGTATAATAAGGAAAAGTCTGAAGCATTATATAGGTCTATATATGTAAATATTATATTTGTACAGTTTTGTCTCACCAAAAATCTAGGACAATATATGGGGTTTTTTAAAGGTATTTTTGATTTGTTAAAAATGAACAACCAGAAGCATCTTTTGCCCATATCCTATGGTTCTGTACAAATCTTTTGTAATGAAAGAGGAGAAAACTATTTTTTTCATGCTAAGCTATGCAACATTATGCAAAAAGTATATCATTCTCAATTTTGTAACAGACTTTACTGTTCTTAATGTTACTGGAGAAAAAATGCATTCTGATGGTATTGGAGAAACTGGATGAAACAAGTCAAAGAACTTGATGTTACAGCAAAAACTGATACATAAATGTAGATGCTGATCTCACCTAGTTTCACCGTTTCTGATGGTGAGAATTTAGAGTAACTTCTTTACAGTCAGGGTAATTATTCAATTCATTGCATCTTAACTGGTGGAGGAATCAGTCACAATTTCAGGACACAGATTTGTTTAAAGAAAAATGGGCAAGGAGGGGTACATTTTCAAAGGCACAAATGGCAGTCGTATGCTTATTTCTCATTGACTTTCAATGGGAGCTAGGAACCCAACTGTTATTTATGCCTTTGAAAATCTACCCTACAACCTGTTAATTTCTTTACTCCAAACATATAACTGCATCTTCTCTATATCTGTTGAACATTGAATACTGCATAAATGCATTAATGAAAAACACCCTGCTCTGACAATTGAATAATTTGTTAAATTATTATTGTACTCTTCTAAATATGCTAATTTGATACAAATATTTTCTACCTTCGAAAAAATAAACTTCATATATAAGTTTAACACTTGATAAAAAGAATGAACTTTTAGACTCCACGTAAAAATGGCATTCTGTTTTGAATCCAGAAGCCAGCAATATAAAACTATACATGAATTAACCACAGGAATTCTGAACAAGGGATACTTGATCAAATGATGCATGTAGCAATATGCCAACAGCATGTAGAAGTAGAATATTAAAAGCACACAATAAAAAGCAAGCTGATGTTGCAAACTTGGCAGGAAAAGCTCTACAGACCATTCAGTTTTCAGACAATTTCAGCTGAGTGTTGGTTAGTCAAAAGAAAATTAAGAGAATCAACTGCTAGAAAGAATATTATAGTTTTGGTGCTGCTATGGTGTACTTCAATGCACTAAAAAGATAGTCTGTCTTGTCAGAGTTAATGCCAGAAATGGCAGCAGCCCTCTAGTCACACTAATGAGGCTGTACAAAAAGCCAGCTATGAGCACTGATGCAGATATGGAGGAAGTGCTGTGTTTTCACAGGGAAGGTGAGACACAATGACTCCGCAGCACCGCGTTTCTGCTCCTTGGTCCCATACAGATGCCTTTTTACTGGTGCTTCATGTGGAAGAGACTAAAATTTCTGAGGGTGGTGAGGGCAGGATAGGGTTAATCAGAGAAGCTTCCACTCTCTTTGGCAGCATCCCATACTCTGTGCCTGATTTTTTTAGCACAAGGTGATACAATAGGGAGCCATACTGTCAGAAAGAAAAAGCCCATCAGGCAGAGGGCCCCTTAAGGCAATCTCAAGCAAGAGGCTGAAGATGTCATGTGTATAGGTAACCCTTTCACATTTAGATATGGGCCCCCCCATCCTGGGCTGAGGCATAATATTGGGGGGATGTGATGAAGTATGTGATGTACTTATTCACTGGACAGTTGACCTCAGACTTCAAGCGATGAGTCTGGCATAAGTAGCTATATAGAATAGAGGATCTTTCTCACACACTAAAATTCACTCCTTGTACAACTAAGATGCCTTTTTAATCTACATATGCCACAGCAATTAACAAAAATGTCTTTTTTAAAAACAAAACTATATTGAGCCATAAAAAGAAGAAATAGAAAAAAGAATATGTTTGGATAATTAGGAAGTGAGAAAGGTCTTATAAAAATAGCAATTGATAAAGAGCAGGTAAGGGAATACCTGGAATAAGTAAACCTAAAGAAGAAGGTATCTTAAGGCATAAGAGAAACAAATGGATTTACTGAATTCATGACAATTTTTTTAAGAGTCACAAAAACCAAGATTGGTACTTGAATACAGAGGGAAGCAAATGCAGGTATGCTATCCAAATAAGGATACAACCTTATGCACCTTTGGGTCCATCTGAGCTCTGCCCAGGACATAACCTGAGTGAGAGGAGCAGGTAAAACACCACATTTACCCCTTCTTGATCCTGGGGCTGGCTGGGAGTTCCAGTTTGCTCTAATTTATGCTTGGTTACAGTGACACTTAAGGAGTTGTTATGACAGTTGGGAATCACCATAGCAGAGCAATGCTCTGGCCATCCTCCTTGTTTCTCCAGGCTTCCTGACATACTCCCAATGCATGGAACTGCAGGGGATGTGGATGTAGAGCTAGTTATGCTTCTGGAGGATTTCCCCACATAGAGGGAGTCCTCAGATGATATTTAAACCAGCTTTAAGTCTGCTTGTGCTGTTGGGATTGAGGATCTTTCCTCACACATATAATTTCTATCCTTACTGAAATATGGTATGAAGAGGTGAAAAATCACCATCTGTAGAACATAATGGAACGATGAACCACAACAGCATTAAATTACGAAGAATAGACCTAAGTGGACAATGTGACTATTAGTGTGTGAGTGGATGGAGGCAGGGGATTGAAAGAATTAGAAAACAAGGGTTCTAGAAGTGCTGGGCAAATTTTTTGTAAAGCTACAATAGCAAATATTCCTGCACTGGCATGGGAGAGAGCTGACTATAGTCCCCTTCCTCACCTAACTTGTCTGGAAAACTCTTATACTTTCTTGGATTCTAATTCTTTACATTGGTTTTGAAGTCACGAAGCAAAGTAAATTCAAACTTCATTCACTGAGTTAGCAATATCAGAAATAGACCAGGAACAAAAGGTCATTTAGGTCCCGGACATAGCAGGGTTACTTTTTCTCTTGGTATGTTTTGATATTTATCTTCAGATACTGATCATATCTCATGATATGTTTTTATATTTGTCTTTGGATACTAGCCAAACTTTTTCTTAAGTGAAAGCATAGTGCTAAAATTAAAGTGACCAATATGCTTAAATTTTCAGATAGCACAAAGCATTTTTCTAAACTATCAAGGAAAGAAACTACAATAAAGTCATAACAAACAGTTACTATTATTATTTTATTGTCATTCATTTATTGTTGAGCATTTATATAATGCTTAAATGGAAAAATCACATCACAACACAAGGTTGAGGTTGTGAAGCCTCCATCCATCAATCAATCATTTGATTCCTATGGTGATGAGTGGTTGTTCAGGAAATGAAGTGAAAGCCAAACTCAAATGCTGTCTTATTTACTGGCAGACTACAATACTGACACATACTGAATAGCACCATTGAAATCAATAAGCCTGCATGTGGAATAAAGGGCTATTCATTGTGATTATGGGTATCAAAATATGGCTAGGCAAGCAGGTAATGTAATGCCTGCCTTAGTTACATGCATTTCTTTATTCTGTGGGCTTGGTTCACTTGCTGGGGCCAGCATAAAGTAGGGTCTGGTCTAGAGCTGGTGAACATCATCCTTCTCCTTTTTTCCCCCTTCCAAAAAACTACTAAGGGTAGTGAATGAAAAACCATTTTCATCTCTCTCTCTCTCTCTCTCTCTCTCTCTCTCTCTCTCAAAATATTTGACATGAAAGTAATTGGCATTTTTCATCCTCCTCTAGTCTGGGCCACCAGAGGTGGTAGGTCTAACTGGAAAGGGCTTGTGCATTGCAATATGCGTACGTCCTCCACTCTAGTGGGGAACCCAGAGCCAGCTTCCATAGCAACTGCAGTGGGTGAGAGCAGACTGGGAGGGCTTGGGGCCTACCCAGGAAGAGATGCCTTTTCTGCGTGGACTCCTACACAGAACAGAGTGCCCCATCCGGTTAACTTCCGTAGGGGGTGTATCTCGCTTCATGATGAAAGGATTAATATTTTTTTCCGAGCTATGCATACAGGGGCTACGGTCACTACAGCAGTACATGGGTTGTAGCAGTGGCAATAAAATGGGTTTGTGATCCACATCTAACTGCCAGGTTGGGGGGAAGAATTCCTGTGCCACAACTCCTCTTAGATTGCCTGTGCCAAGTCTGCTTGTTTAAGTTATGCCTTAGGTAGAAAATGGGTAGCATTTGTCCATTAGTTATTCAAATTGTTGTCTTTTCTAAAGACCTGTGCCTTGTATTAAATTGCAGTCGTGTAACTGGAAACATACCAAACAGTTTCCTATTATTTAAAATATTGATTTCCATTAGTGAGCATATGTTTCTATTGAACAGAAATTTCCACTGGCGAACATGTATTTATATAAACTAGAAATAGAACAGGCATAGTTTACAGGCTGCATTTTTTCAATATGCTTTCAGTGTACCAATTTCTGCCTGTTTAAATCCTAAAAAAAATATAAATTATCTCACACCTGGGCTTTAATGGAAAATAATACATGATTTTTACATTCAAAGGCTTTAAAAATGGCAGTGTGTCCTCCCACTATGCAATTTTTGCAAAATGATGGAAAAGTAATGACTTCATTGCCTTTTATAGCACCTAGTTATTAAGTCTGGAGGGAAAGCATCTCCATCAAAACAATAGTAAAGGGATAATGTATTTTCTTTGCCATGACATTTTGGTTAAAAATGAACCAAAGAAATCTGGAAGCAATGCTAATTTCATTTCAGACCCAGAAAATACTCAATTAATGATTATAGTAAGTAAATGTAAATAAAATTTTAATCTGAACTACTAGATATTTTTCTAAGTCACAGGTCACAGAGGATCTCCATCAAAATTGCTAGTGGAGTTAGTATATACTTCATAACGTATAATGACATTTTAACATGTTTTAAAACACAAAGACATTAGTAATTTCAAGGAGAGTGAAGGAGAGAGAGAAAGGTGCTTTTATAATGAAAATGAAACAGTATCAACATCTTTGGACTAAACTCAAATCTGCTTGAAACACTTAGTCAATGAATATGTAAATTTAAGAAAAAATTATGAATTCTTTTCAAGCATGAGCTTTCATGGAATCACAAAATACTCTATTATCATTATCTCTATTCCCTTTTTTTCACAAGGACTAACCCAAGTCTTTGTCAGTTATTTCACCTCCTCAGTGATAATCTTTCAGAGACTGGTGATATGCCTTTAAGAATATTTCTGTTTTATCCCCCTTTCTTTTCTACTTTTTCTCTTCCATCCACCCCCGTCCCCTTTTCCTTTTAGTGTAGCATATATATCAGTGGTTTGAGAGGATTATTTTGATATACAAATTTTGGGATGAATACATATCATTTGACTTCTGTTGTAATTAGTATATTAAAGCAATACAGCACAGCAGGAGGTTTGTTGTTATCATGCTATAATAATATCCCTAGGGTATTGTGAGGCAAAAGGCACAGATGTTACCAAATAAATAAATAAAAACACAAAAGCAACAACCTTAATGCTGTGCACTTATATGAAGACTGTATTGTGAGAGAAAGTGGGAAAATTAATGTTTTGTTTTGTTTTCTTTGAGATGATAAAGATGGTTATTTAGAATGTGTTGATCAGCATCCTTGGATGAACTATGGGATTTGCATACATTTAATCTATGGCTTGGGGAAGCTGTGAACCCAATGAGAAGGCATTTTCAGCTTAGACAGTTGTAGAATTTGATTGAAAAGCACACTTTAAAATGTCATAAAGCAGCACCCAAATTGCATATTTCATTTTTCTTGCAAAGTTTTAGCTTTGTGGCTCTAACAACTCTTTGCATAATGAAGCTGTGGTCATTCTTGTCGTTAGTCACTGTTATTAATCCGATCAGTGCAAGGCCTGCATATTTCAAATGGATCATGCAGTTATTGATTAAAAACTCCCTTTGCCTTGGAGAAATTTTTTTACTTTTCCTTGACTAAATCAGCATTAACTTGATTATTCTAATAAGTTTAACTTCTTTTTGTATGTGTATGCATGCAGTGAAAACCCCCTTGAACTTCCCCATTAGAGATTTGGATTTGTTATTATTAAAGTTGCAATTAAAGTTCAACACCATGTATATGCTCTATGCCTATGGTTGAATACAGGAAAGCTACACAACGGGAAAAATCCTGAATCTGTGAACAAAGCCCAAGAAAAAGGGCTTTGCCTACAAAACTTCAGATGTTGTTAACGGCAACAGGTGAAAGAGGATGGAAGAAGTGTGGCCCTTGTACTGCTGGGCACAGGGACAAAGGGATTTAAGTATCTAACTGCCCATGGCTACGTCTACGCTACAGACCTTACAGCGGCACAGCTGTACTGCTACTGCTGCACTGCTGTAAGATCTCCGGTGTACCACTCTATGCCGACAGCAGATAGCTTTGCCATCAGCACAATTAAGCCACCCCCAACGAGCAGCAGTAGGTATGTCAGCAGGAGAGCATCTCTTGCTGACATAGCGCTGTCCACACTGGTGTTTGTCGGTGAAACGTGTGTCAGTAGGGGTATGTTTTTTCACACCCCTGACCAACAGAAGTTTTACCGACAAAAGTGCCAGTATAGACATACCCTAATTCCAAAATTTAGATCTTCAAAACTACCACTCAGATGCCTCCTTATCCTGTAGGCACTTAATTTTCTCCCAATAAAGTACAGTAACTCCTCACTTAACGTCATCCCAGTTAGCATCATTTCGTTGTTAAGTTGCTGATCAATTAGAAAACATGCTCGTTTAGAGTTGTGCAATGCTCCCTTATAACGTTGTTGGGCAGCCACCTGCTTTGTCCACTGCTTGCTGAAAGAGGGTGGACCAGCAGCCCCCCTATCAGCTCCCTTAAGTTCCCTGTATGGCAGCCGCCCAGCAGGCTACCAATTGCTGGGCAGTTCAGCTGTCCCTCCCCCCACTGCTGTGTGTTACTCCTGCCCTCTGCCTTGGAGCCTCCTGCTTGCTGTGCCGGGGAGAGAGGGGAAAGAGGGATGCTAATGTCAGGGTGCTATCATCCCCCCATTTAGGCACCTATCTTCCTTTGAGGGGCAGGGCTTATGCCGTGCCCCTCTTTTCAGGGCTAGTCTAAAAAAAAACCGCTCTCCCAGCGCTCTGAAAAAACCACCTCAACCAGGGGCGTAGCTCCCAGTGCTGGGAGTGTGGTTCCCAGTGCTGTGGCACTGTTTACACTGTTGCTTTACAGCGCTGCAACTTGCTGTGCTCAGGAGGGTGTTTTTTCACCCCCCTGAGCAAGAAAGTTGCAGCGCTGTTAATTGCCAGTGTAGACAAGCCCTCAGCATCTCCTATTGGTTAGCTTAGAAAGCTCCCCACTCAGCATGTTGGCTTTTGTAGATTCCATTCTTAAAGTATGTCTACACTGCAATTAAACACCCATGGCTTAAAAATAAACATCGGTGTTATCTGTTGAAAAAAAAATAATATATATATATATATATATATATATATATATATATATATATATATATATATATATATTAAAAAAGATTGAATTCTGCTAAACCTAACTGTAGACCACTGGTCAGAAATGTTATGCCCACCCCTTTGTGCCTGAAACATATTGGATATGAGTCTGTTACAACCCCCAACTTCAGAAGCGGTCTCCTTTACTCAGGTTTGCTTTTAGTTCTGAAGGTCCCAATTCAATTCCTGGTGTTTCAGCCAAGGGGGTGGCCATCTTCTAAGAAGAGGTTAGACGGAATAGTCTATAGCTATGACACTTTGAATGCACCTGATCTTGTCTTCCACTTATGTGACAGATGCCATCTTGGCTCACAGAATTTGGGATCTCCAGAGCTAAAAGCCTGAAGACCTACAGCTTGAGCTAAAGAGCCAGGCTCACAAGTGTATCTGTAACAGACCCATCTCTATAGCTCAGGCTTGGCAGCGGGAAGTGGGGGCATGTAACACATTGTACTTCACAGCCATTTGAATCCATATTGGGCACTTAATTCACCCACGATCTGCAGTCGCAATTATCACTTCAAAGATCACTTTAAGAATGGGGGGATGGATTCTACTTAGAACCCTCTTGGACCCCTGCCACGGAAGCACACAACTTCTTTAAGACTCTGTTAATTGCTGTAAGGTTCCTTAGTACTGACCTCAGTGAGACTGCTTTGTGCTCTGGCTATTCTATGCTTTTGCACTGGCCCATAAGCTGCCCCTGAATAGGAGATGCACAAGTCAACTCCTCTGGTTCCTGTATGATTTATTGTCCCTGTGAAAAGAGAAGAAAGGACTGTCCAGGTGCAGTGGGGGAATATGATGGGCCCTATAAAGAGATGTACCAAGAAGTCCTCCTGGAGCAAGAAGAAAGCAGTTCTGCCTCTCTGAGGCAGGATTCCCTCCTGGGTCAACGGAGTTGCTCATCATCACTCCTTACACAGGGCTTATTAGCCCGAAGGCTCACTTTAGTCTGTACTGAGCATCAAATCTCTGAAAAATAACTACCTAATAATAAATTGATTTCTGTAGCAAGGCTTTATGTTGTTCTACAAAAGGAAGTGAGAAAATAATTAAATTGGAGGGACCAAGAGAATGTAATGGAGGCGATGATTATGCTCTTACTTGGAAATTACTGTCGTTGCTTACATGTTAGTGCAAAAGTGACCTTACTCTGCAACATCCCACATGTAATGATATTAATCCATAATTACAGAAATGACATCTTATAATTAATGTTTCCTTGCCCTTGAAGGTATAATGGAAATGCCTTATTGTAAGTGTCACCAAGCTCATGTTTTGTACAATGTAACAGAACAAGTAAATGCACTGGAAATCTTTTACAGTGAAACCTGTTAGCTGAACCACCTGATACAGAATAGACTAGGTCTTGCAAGTCGCTCAGTGTGGGTGGATCCCTGTCACTCTGGGGAGCTGCATTGACTTCAGTGATGTTTCCAGGAGGGGTAGAGAGGTCTACCAGCACAGAGCAGCTTGCAGGATAGGCGCCACAGGGTTCTGTTGAAGTGAATGGAAGTTTCACCTTTGAGTTCATTCAGATCAGGATCTGATCCATGCTCTGGAGTAGTCCAGCAAGTCCCAACAGTCAAGCACGAGTGAACCTGACTCAGAGGAAGAAACCTCTAGTAAGAATCCCGTTTGCTTTGAAATTACAGGTATGGCACCCCCAAAATAGCAGGACACATCTGTTAATTTACTCTTTTTTATTAAAAAATGAATGAGGAGTACTTGTGGCACCTTAGAGACTAACAAATTTATTTGAGCATAAGCTTTTGTGGGCTACAGCTCACTTAATCAGATGAATAGAATGGAACATACAGTAGGAAGATATATATACACACAGAGAACATGAAAAGGTGGAAGTTGCCATACCAACTCTAACAGACAAATTAATTAAGATGAGCTATTATCATCAGGAGAAAAAAACTTTTGTAGTGACAATCAAGATGGCCCATATCAGACAATTGACAAGAAGGTGTGAGGATACTTAACATGGGGAAATAGATTCAATTTGTGAAATGACCCAGCCACTCCCAGTCTCTACTCAAGCCCAAGTTAATGCTATCTGCTTTCCATTCCCCTCTAGAGTTAGGCAGAAGGGGCCACGTGGAACAGTTTGTTTGTGGGCACTGGGACTTCCCGTGAATCTCCCATAGCGATCTTGAAGAAACTTTCATGGAGGTACAGTCCAATCCTCTGCTGAAGGTTTCTGGGGCTGCCTTATTTTTCTGCCGTGGTCAGACACTTTCCCATGCCACTTAGCAATTCAGCAGGCACCATTGCAATACACAGGCTAGCAGTGTACAGGCCTAGGTAGCATCGGGGCGTTTGCTGGCTGAATGCATTGTCGAGTTGTTTTTTCTTGTATATGGTGTTGGGTATGTGATAGGAGAGAGACATGATCTGCGAAGTCCAAGTCTTCAACTGATGAGAAGAGTGTCCATATAATGACTCTTGGCATGTCTTCTGTTGTACACCGCCTTACCCAGTCAATGGCAGTGTTGAAGAGGATTGCAAATATGGCATACCCCTGACATACTCCTGTTTTGACTTCAAAACTGAGCTCACTGTGATCAACACTGCATGTAAAGTTGAAATAGAAGCTTTGGATGACATTGATTACATGGAAAGGAATTCCATATGCCCGCAGAATGTACCAGAGGCTGGTTCTGTGAATGCTATCAAAAGCTGTTACGTTCTTGGGAGGCTGAGGGCCTACCCAGGGTGCTTTGCAAGAACGAGGCCCACACACACTGTGTGTTATTGGCTTTATTGAAAGCAAAGTGACACATCCGCAACGGGGACTCCTGGCGTTGCTGTTACGGAGACGGGAAACCCAGCTCACCGAAGTTTGGCCTGGTACGGAGTCCCCGTTGCGGATGTGTCACTTTGCCTTCAATAAAGCCAATAACACACAGTGTGTGTAGGCCTCGTTCTTGCAAAGCACCCTGGGTAGGCCCGCAGCCTCCCAAGAACGTAACATTTGGCGCAGCGAGCAGGGTGCTCTGGGAGACGATGCCATTTTGGCCGAAGGTAGGGGAAGTAGGCAAGCCACCGCTGTCCCTACAGCGCATACCTGAGTGGCCCCAGACAGAGCTCTGGGGGCCGGTAGCGCGGGTTCTGGCTGGGTGGGCTGCCCCGGCCGATTGGCCGGAATTCCAGCAGGTGGCTGGGGTTACCCCCGCACAGGTGACTGAGGGTTTACAGCGGGTGCCGGCGAACCGGCGTTCTGGGACAGAACGGCGAGTGATGGGGGGGCTAAGGGGGCTCCTCCTAACCGCCCTCTGGACCCAGGATGGGGAGGTGCTCTGCTTACAGCGGGCACTGGAGGAAAAGACGCAGGAGATTGTACAGACGTTTCGTCAGGAGCCCGGGGAGGGCGTCCTGCAGTGGCTGGTCCGAGCCTGGGACAACGCTGGCAATACGGTCATGCTCCTCCGGTATGAGCTACAACAGTTGGGTGTCCTGTCACAAGATTCCCAGGTACGTGCGCAGCTGGCTAACCCCCCGCAACCTGGGGGGGATACTGAGTTGCCCTCCCTTTACCGCTGGTTAGCGGTAGCAGTAAGCGTGGCTTACCCATCGGTTGGGGAACTGGAGGCACTGGCAGGCCCCTGGAAGACTATTGCCGAGGGAGGGCAGATACTTCGGCAGTTGGGGATGGCCTGGGCCCTAGAGATGGGTGGCACGGAAGGGCCAAATAATATACTGGTCACAAAAATCCATTAAAGCCACCCTATTGCGCTTGGCCACAGGTGAGCTGAAGCCCTCACTCCTCGCAGTAGTTATGGCCGCGGATGGGCGTGTCGGGGACCTGGCTGCCAGTCTTATGCAATTGGAGACTGCTCTGGCCGGGGCACGGCCCAGGGCCATCCGAGCCACAAAAGGGCAGCAGGGCAGGGGACAGGCCGGCAGGGGACAAGAGAAGGGAGAGCTGCGGGTGCCCCGGAAGACCCTGTGGTTAGATCTTTTGCAGGCCGGTGTCCCTCGAAAGGAGATCAACGGGAAACCGACAGTGGACCTGTATAAGCGGTGGATGCAACTACCCGCCTCAAAACGGAGTACCGGAGGCGAGGGAGAGAGAGGCGTGGAACAAAGCAAGCCTGCAGTGCCCGCTGCTCCACCCGCTCAGTGGCAACTGCCGTGCCCCTATTGAGGGCGTGGCGGGTCCTCCGTTCCGTGCGTGGCAGCAGCCACAGGCGGGAGGGAAACGGGGGACCGACGCCCCTACGTGCCCCTGGTGATCCGTTGGCCGAGGGGAGGAGTTCAACATGTCTTGGTGCTACTCAATACAGGTGCTAAAGTCACGATTTTACACTCTGCGCAGGCTCAGGGCCGAGCTACTCTGGTAAACGGCCTCGGAGGAGCCGAGACCCCGGCGTATAAGGTCATGGTCACCCTGGCCCGGCTGGCGTGCACCAACGTGGGCACTGAGCCGGTGCCGTGGGAGCAAGGGGAGGCCCTATGTAAATTTATTCCCTTACCTCCTGCAGGTTTGGTGCCCCATGTCCCCAGTGAAATGGGGTGGCGCATGCTAGCCAACGTCTGGTAAACGGTGCCGCAGCAAGAACTGCAAGCCGCCGTGGTTCTGGCCACTGGAGAAGGATGGGCATATGTGCTACCGGAAGGAGAGAACCATCCTCGTATGGCCTCGCTCTCCCACTTATCGCTGCGCTCCTTATGAGGGGAGGTACTGCCCAGGGAGCTGCCGCCTCCCCGGTTAATGCATAAATAATACTCGCCCGGACTGCCATGAGTGCAATATCTTTTTGCCTTCCCCGTGTGTATGCTGTGGGTGCCCTTATAAAAATCTGTTTTATTGGCGTGTGTGCAGCCTCGTTACAAAAATATTCCCTATTTAAAATAATTGCAAAAGCCATTATATATAAAAATTTATATGCTTTGGGCCCCGCCCAATATATTTTAAGTACAGCCATATATTTTTTTTGTTCTGCTACTGTTTTTAATGTTACTAATGCCGGGCCCTTTGTAGCAATTGCTTTAAAGCACCTCCACCACCTAGCGGAGGGCCTTTGTTAATAGCAGGGGGATTCCTGGCTCTGGTCCTGGCTCACCTCCTCACGGGAATGGGTGGCGTACTTAGTGCAGGGACTCTGCCTTGGCCTCCTTTGCTTTTTGAGCCTTTTTGTGTGTGGCCTATGTGGCCGTTGCTGTTGTTTTTGCTGTCCCGTACCAGCCCCCTCGGGGTCTATATGGCCACTGACGTCGCTCGAGAAAGCGAAAAAAAAATTGTAGGGTACCACAAAAAATTGTGTTACGGCATAGCAAGGGTGTTTTCGCTTTCTCACTCTTCCTCAGCGGCCGGTCACTGCAGGTCAAAGCCTGCCAGCTGCAGCTTATTATAAATTAATTAAAACTGCTTTATATAGCCTTAAGCCAAAAAGCGGCCGCGGCCTATAAAAGCCCCTACTTACTTATGTATAAAATGTTTATATATAATTGCATAAGCCCGGCACCTCTTCAAACTCCGTACCAAGCCAAACGTCAATAAGCTGGGTTCCCCGTCTCCATAACAGCAACGCCAGGAGTCCCCGTTGCAAATATATCACTTTGCCTTCAATAAAGCCAATAACACACTGTGTGTATGGGCCTCGTTCTTGCAAAACACCCTGGGTAGGCCCGCAGCCTCCCACAAGCGTAACAAAAGCCTTCTCAAAGTCTGTGAAATGTATGTAGAGTTGCGATTGCCATTCTAAGCACTGTTCTATTATGTTTCGTAGAATGAAGATCTGGTCTGTGCATCCACGTCCTTTCTGAAAACCAGCTTTCTCTTTTCTCAGAATGCTATCAACTGTTTCTGATATACGTTGGACTATGATCTTACACAATATTTTGCTTGGCACAGATAAAACTGTGATACCACACCAGATATTACAATTACTGAGAGTTCCTTTCTTTAGTATCTTCACTATAACCCCATTGGTCCACTCATCTGGCACTTTTTCCCTTTCCCAGACTGATGTAAATAGAGAGATCAGGATAGATGCTAGTAATTTAGAATTTACCTTGAACAATTCTGCATTCAAGTTACCCTTGCCAGGAGCTTTCCCCTTTTTAAGGCTTTGATGGCTTGAATGATCTCTTCCTTAGTTGGGATGTCTTTGTTGATATCAAGATCCTCTTCTGCCTCCTGGATGTTTGGTTCCTCTTTAGGTGGCTCCCTGTTCAGCAATTCTTTGAAATGCTCTGTCCAGCGCATTTCCTATTATTTTTTAATTGTTAGTAGGTGTCCTTGTTTGTTCCTGATGAGAATGTTTGGTGGTGTCTGCCGTTCCCCCCTGATAAGCTGTGTCATTTTGTGGACAGTTCCTTGTTCACCATGACCAGCTGCATCCTCTGTTTGTGTTGCCAGATTATCAATATAATGCCGTTTGTCCGCTCTCACGAGGCATTTGACCTCCCAGTGTGCCTGGCTATACTGCTTGTTGTATTTGTCCTTTAGCTTCTGGAATTGTGTGTCTAAAACTTTTTTCTTCAGGGCTCATCTGGTTTCTATGGCATTCCATGTGCTGGATGTAATCCACTCCTTCCGTCTCTTCTGCCTGTAGCCTAGACAGGCTCCACTGCTCTGTTTATAAATTGCTGTTACTTTGTCCCACTTCTTGTTGATCTCCTCTTCTGCATTTCCCATCTCTTCATCAAGGTCTGCAAGTGCTTGAAATCTGTTATTTAACTGCAGAATGAAGGCTTTCTGTATTTCAAGGGACTTTAGCTTGTCAATATCATAACGACTATGTCCCTTGTTTGGTGGACCCACATTTCCCAGTTTTAGCTTGAAGGAGGCTGTCACAAGGTGGTGGTCACTGTTTTTTGCCTGGTTCATGTTACACAATAGAATTCTATTTTTGGAACATAATTCATCTTTATTAGTTCACAACATATGCTAGCTGGTGTGGAGCTGATCTGACATCCACCAACTTCCTGTTATTCCATTTTGTCCCAGCACCCATAACATCATTTTCAGACTATATCAATAGGTGCATTGGCAATGTTACATTCCTACACACACAGCACTCACTACAAGATTCATACTGGGCTACAAAGAGCAAGGCCAGATAGAGCACACTACAGTAACACACACTAATCTGGCTCACTATTAAAATGGCTTTTCAAAGCTTCCCTGAGCCGTATAGCTCTGTGTTGAGCTTGTCTTATAGCCTTGGTATCTGGGTGTCAAATTCAGCAGACAACTGCTCCATTTCCACCCCAGCGGAAACTTTTTCCTCTTTGCTTCACAGATATTATGCAGCACACAGGAGGCAGCTATAATCATAGGGATTTTTTTTTCACTGAGGTCCACATAAGTAGACAATGCCAGCGATCCTTCAAACGAGCAAAGGCACATTCAGCTGTCATTCTACACCTGCTAAGCCTGTAGTTGAACTACTTCTTGGTCCTGTCAAGGTGGCTGGCTTCATGAGTCACGGGAGTAAAGTGTAGGCTGGGACTCCCAGGATCACCATTGACATTTCAACATCCCCAATAGTAATCTGCCAGTTGGGAAAGGAAGTCCCTGCTTGCAGCTTTCGGAACACGCCTGTGTTCTTAACGATGAGCGTGTCATACACCTTCCCTGACCAGCCTACACTGATATCAGTAAAGCATCCCTGGTAATCCACCAGCACTTGCATTGCCATAGAAAATAAGCCCTTTCTGTTGATGTACCATGTGGCAAGGTGGTCTGGTGCTAAAATAGGGATATGCATGCCATCTATCTCCCCACCGCAGGTCAGGAACCCCATTGCTGCAAAACCATCCACTATGTCCTGCACATTTCCCAGAGTCACAGTCCTGTGTAGCAGGAGGTGATTAATGACCCTACACGCTTGTATGAAAAACACCCCTCTGGTGGATTCCGTGACTCCAAATTGATTCCTGACTGACTGGTAGCAATCTGGCGTTGCAAGTTTCCACAGTGCAGTCACTACTTGCTTCTCACCTGTCAGTGTGACTCTCATTTTGGTGTCGCTGTGCAGAAGGGCTGGGGTGAACTCTGCACACACATCCAGAAATGTGGCCTTGCACATCCAAAAGTTCTGCAGCCACTGCTTGTTATCTCAAAGCTGTATTACAATTGTTTCATTGGCCCAGAGCCAATGTTCCACTGTCCGGAGCTGCTCCGTGAATGCCATCAGCAACATTGAATTGTTTCTTTCTATGTCCCACAGCAATCTAGCCTTCAAGGGAATCGTCATGTTCCCTGCAGCCCCTCTTGTGGCTCTGCAAATAGCCACAAGCAGGATCAGGCTTCCCATGCTGGCAAAGCTCATGACAATAGTGCAGAGCTGTGCAGACTCCCTGCTTTTGTCAGAGATGGTGGACAATGAGGAAGGAGGCACAGATTTTCAGGAATTTTGAAAAGAGGAACAAAATATTATGGGCTGCAGATTAAATTATGAAATGGAGAACACTGCATAATGGGAAGTTGAACCCATGCTCCCTGTCACCCCTGTGTGACTCATTTAGCCCCATGAGGCATTGCAAAAACTTCCCAAAACACCTGTACTGGATGCTGGCAAGTTGCACAGTGGAATAGCTACCCACGATGCACTACTCTCTGCATCGATACAAGCATTCCTGGTGAGGACGCGCACTGCCGACACAAAGAACGTAGTGTGCACACGCACAAGCGATCTAATAACTGCCTGGAAAAGTTATGAATTTAAGCTCCATGGCTTCTCTTTGGAGGAGTGTTTTTATCCATTTGTAATCGTTTTTCTTGTAAATGTAAAGATGAGCTTTTTTTTTACTCTGGCACTTCATATCACAAGTTATGGGAGGTAGCATAATAAAAGACAAGACTTTACTGCATGGAGATATAATGCTCCTTATTCAAACAGGTATCATGAGACATAAACTTTAAATTAAGAGGTTGTGTTGCATATCCTTGAAATTCTTTTTTAGATATAGAAATACATAAAAGTTCCTTGCTTCTGTTCTGCTATTTGATCAGATCTTTGCAGGGGGAGCTGCTGGCTGCAATATGAAACATAAGTATTGGACCAACTTTCTGCCTGTGTAAATTAATGTAGCTCTATTGATTTCAATGGAGCTATGCTGCTTTACACAGCTGAGGATCTGACCTATTATTTACAGTGCTCTTGCTGACTATATCGGCTATGAACTAGAACACTGTTCCTAGCCTATCCAAAGTCCATGGAAAAGCTTTTGGAGAGTGATTTCAGAAATATGTATGTCTCACGGTGCTGTGCAGAACCGCTTTGTCATGTTTATATTGGCCTGAATGCATTACATTTATCTAAAAACAGCATTTTGTATATACGTTTGCAAAAGCACTGGCAAATTACCTGGTACAGTGGGGGGAAAAATCAGTAAAAAGTTTCCCTAGGCAATATTAAATGAAACATCTGACAAACCAAAACCATACCATTTTATCAGCACAAGGTGGGGTTGCAAGTACCCTTAGCAGTAGACGGTAAATACTGAATAAAGCTAGGTGAGCTAAGGACTATACTACTGTAATTGAAGATTCCATTAGGTCATACAAAACACATTGTCTGAAGCTTACAGCACATTTTTGTCACCAGGAGCTGTGGGTGTTTGAAAATGTTCTACTGCTGGTTTTTCTAAATAAATGAATTACATGAGCAGGGGTGAAGTGTAACCTACTGTGACATGATTACATCATTTTGTGAGCTTTTCTTTTGATAATCATGGGGGCGTAAATAGTGTTAGTTTGATGATATCTCAGTGATAGGGCGGAAGTTACTAAAAATGTTAAATAGCATAGGGCCAAGATGATCCTTGTGGAACCTCACTAGAAACATACCTATTCAATGAGGATTCCCATTACAGTTACATTTTAGACCTATCAGTTAGCTATCCTTTAATTGGTTTAATATGTGCAATGTTAATTTTAGATCTTTTTAGTTTTTAATCAAAAGGTCACATGCTACCAAGTCTTTATCAACCAAATTTGTAATCTCATAAAAATCATTAGTTTTTATAGGATCTGTCTTCCATAACCCATGTGGAGGATTGCCCTCATTTAATTATTAAATGAGTCCCATATCAGCCACTGTATTATCTTGCCCAATATCAATGTCAGACTGACAGGCATATAATTATCCCATTTACTCTTTTTAAATATTGGCATCCTTCCAATCTTCTGGAACTTCTCAAGTATTCCAACACTTATTGAAAATCAACATTAATGGTCCAATGAGATTTTCGGCCAGCTCTTTTAAAACTCTTGAATGAAAGGTATCGGGCCCTGCTCATTTAAAAATGTCTAACTTTAGTACCTGCTGTTTAACATCCTCCTGAGACACTAGTGAGATGGAAAGAGTTTTATCATATGATATAACTTCCAAATATAGAACAGAAATATTAATGGAATCTTTTTTCCTTTTCTGCATTATTTTTGATAATTCTACTGTTTCCCTCAGTAATGGACATAATGTGACCTTGCAGGGTGGGGAGAAGCTCCACCTCCATCCTCTAGCATGGCTGACTTTGGGACACTAGCATTTAATCCTATGCAGAATGAAGCCCCAGGGCTGGAGCTACTATCTCTTTCAAACACACGGATAGGGAGGATCTGAACCAAAGCTCCTCCTCCCCATCCTCCAGAAAATTTGGCCAGAAAAGCTGGTCTCAAATTCAAGCCATTTCATGGCTACAGTAAATTATTTCCTCTAACCTTCCATCCATCCCTCCTCAAACATCAGAGCGGGGAAGGAATTGTGACTCTCCGAGCTACAATTCTTTCAAAGGTTTCTGCTTTGGTGACATCCCTTATTGAAGGATGTGGTAAGACTTCGTCCTTGATATGCTGGAATATTAGATTGGTTTTCCTTGGTTTGTATCTTTTAATCAAGCAACATAATGCTGTCCCCTTCTGCTGTGTTTTGTATCAGTTACTAGAGCTGAATGAAGGAAGTCACCCTTTGATTTTCTCTAAATTGTCCTGGTAAAAATATTATTTCTTCATAATGAGGGTGGATAGTATGGATCTGATCCTGTGTCCTTGCTTTTGGGGTATTTGAATTTGTTTTCCTCTGCATTTTATTCACTGGCCAATAGTGAAGCAAGATAAATAAATAAACTCCAAAAGATTGACTTCAAAAGGATATTTAAAGGGATAAAGATGAAAGGCTGCCAGTGAATATGGATATATGTAAAGAACAAACAAACAGACAAAACCTCTCTACCAATTCTAGGTTTTTAATGGTGGCATTGAATGGTTTAGGATTCTTATGTTAAAACTATTTGAAAGCAGCCTTGACAGAATTTCTTAAAGCTTCCTCCCCACCCCCATGAAGAGAGATGACATCAGGAAAGATGAGGATAAGTGCAACAATTTTAGGAGCACGATCATACAACCCTGGGTCAATCCTGCCCATATTGCTGACCTACAAAACAGCTCTTCATCACAAATACTGATGTATGTAGATCTTCACTGAGTAAGGACAGTAGGATCATGCTAACAGAGTGTTGAGAACTGTTCATGTGGCTTGTAGATCAGGTAGAAAAAAGAAGAGGGCATCTTCTTACTACACAAAGGATAACTCAATCTGCAGATACCGTGCTTATTTCCCACATAAATCTCAGTAAAATTCAACTTAGAATTCTACTCCTACTCTCAATGTAAAGCACAAGAATTAAAGCTACTGCTCACCTTGAACCTCAACATTAAAATTTCATATGATAAAATAGATGCAAACAGGATGTTCTAGAATTTCAGATCTATTTACTTATGAGTCTTTCCCTGCTGGGTACCTTTCCAGCACTTTATTACAATTTGTTTTCTTCCTCTGCCCTTTCTGGCCTCATGAATAGATAAGTGAATAGATAATTTGTAGGATCAGACAAATGGGAACGTTGGTTGCAAAAATATTTTAGAAGACTGGAAAGAAAGTTAGATAAAAAGGAGAAAATATGTAGTACTGAAGACACTGATTAGAGGAAAATAAAATACTGTTCCAGTGAATAGCTAGCGGATATATAGAGTAACATACATAACTGCTCTAATTCAAAGATATGCTTGAGAATCAGGCTTATTTATGTTGGCCGCCTTTTTCATGCTATAATACTGAGGGAAGACATTTTCTGAATTATTTCACTGATAAAAATAATTATAATCTATTATACATAGTTGCTAATGCCTTCTTGCACTTTCTTTTTTTCTCTCTTGATAAATATTAGAAAGTAGAAAAGAATCTTAAAACTCAGGTGTGCTTCTCTTATTCCCCATTGACATCAATGGAACTACTCCTACAGCAAGATGCTAGTCCACTTGAACAACAGTTTTTAACTACTATATCTACAGTAAATTGATTCCTGCCACCTATAAAAAGCATGTGTCTGATACTAGTTTTGTGGGGGTGTCAGTAGTATTTAAAGATGGGACTGAGCTGTGAAGTTTGGATCTGCATCTGAATTTTTTCAGACTGCAGGAATGTTTGAATGATTTGCTTTGAGTCAACCCCATTTCTTGTAATAATCCACTGTAATTTGTATTTATAATATCTTATTTTTGACATCTTGGCAAGCTGTACAAAAAAAGTCAATAATCAGTACATGTAAAATGTCAGTTTCCGTCATAACAATGTGACATTGAAGCATGTTTAATTTTGGGTTTAAATGTGCAGATGGAAGTAATATTCCTAATCTCAAAAGGCAAAGAGAGAGGCAAGTGATTTTGATGACATTTATCCATAGTAAAGTATGAAACAATCATTAGCCTTCTGTTTAAGTAATGCATAGTGCAGGGAGAAGCATATCACTCACTGTGACCCAATCCTGCTGATCTGATATGTTGTCATCAATGGTGGTGTTTCCTGCATAAAGATGGCCGGATCAGGCCCTTTTCAGCAACTTAAGTCTTATCTTGACCTAAGAGCAGCCATAAAATCTGAGTCTATTCTCAAACTGAAGCATAGATACAATTTACTGAAGCGTAATGAGTAGTGTGTAGATATCCAAGCCCCAATTCAACAAAGCCCTTCAGTGTGTGCTCAATTTTAAGCACGTACTTAGGGAATTCACTGAATCAGGAACCAAGCAGAGAAAGAAGCCTCTGTGTTTGGCAAGTGGCAGTCAATAGCATGAGGTAAGATGGTATAATGTCAGTACTAGAAAAATTTGTTTGTGGGCAATGGCTGTGAGCATTTCAACATCAGCATTTGGAATGTTTTGAAATCTTTGAGGACAGGGAGGTGCTAGAATATTGTGCAGCAGACTAATCAGGAAATTACAAAAGCATGAATTACGTTTGTGTCTCCTAGTCCTAACTGCCCATTAGCTTACACGTCTCTAACACCGGGTGCAATTTTTAGAGGGTATACTGAACACATGATTTTCACTTGATCTTGAAAAAACTAATTAAGATTAAAATTAGTCTTTTAAAAAACGAATTAGATTAAAAATAACCTCTTAAATTTTAACAAGTGTTGAAAAAGTAAACATAACTACACCGAGAAAGTGGGAGAAAACACAGGTGAAATGAAAAGAAGTCTTGCGGGCATGTTAAAAATTGCTTCAATTTTATCAAAGGTTAGCGGCCAAACATTGGGTATGTCTACACTGCAGCCAGAGATATGACTGAAGCGTGTGTAAACATACCTGAGATAGCATCACCAAAGCAGTGAAGCTGTAGCAGTGTAGGCTGTACAAGCCCACCCAGGACCCTGGGTACTTAATCAGGCAGGTAGCCTGTGCTGAAATCCACGCTGTCATGGCTTCACTCAAACTAGCTAGATTAAAGCATATGCCCATATCACACCCCAACTGCAGTGTAGAGATACCCACTGAGATGGCACAGAGAATGCTTCCTGTATATGGTAAGAGAAAGCAAAACTTGTTATAATGAGAACGTGTCATAATAATTTTTTAATTTAAGTCTGTGGATACATATGGATGCTGCAATGCATATTACCAAGGACCAAACCCTGAAGAACAGCCCACTGCTAATAAATGCATTTAATATGTAGATTTCTAAATAGTGTAGTTGCACTTCATGGAGAAAGGTCTGAGCTATAATGAAGCTGCCTTTGACAACTATCCAGGATTCTTGCCAGCCCAATAGGATTCCATGATTGATAGTGGTGAATGCAGGTAAAAAATCCAACAATATTAGCAAAAGAAGTCAGAAGAACCACACAAATCATTGTAAGGAGTAGTTAGTGAAACCAGTACATCATCCCAAGAGGACGAATATTTTAAATAGTGGTGCAATTTTAGGCATGTAAGGTGAATCTTCACAGACAATTGGTATCTTCTCAACTCACGGCATAATTATGTTCCATTTCCTCATAAGTGGTTGATTTATATACTATTATTACAGTAGGTATCCTGATAGCAATTGCTGTTCTCTAAGCATCTTTTGTAAATTAGAAATGAGAACAATTCTGAATCTGAAGAACTTCTTGTCAGAAACATAAGTGGATTGCACAGAGAAGAGAAAGAGCAGGCAAAGGAGGGCATAGGAAATGGCTGTTTTTGTTTACAGGAACATCTTCCCATCAAGTGTCTGTGGAAATATAATTTAAATTTTGCCTTAAAGATCAGTCAGACAATGTTGCTTAACACACATTCTTCCTTGTCAAACATTTCACTTATTCTGCATGCCGCAGACAGCTTAATAAGAGGTATTTCACCCTTAGAATGTTGCTGAAGTTGTGTGTCATTTTCTTTCCATTTCAGATGACATTTGTTGAAGCAAGAGGACCAGACACCTCATAAGTAGTATCACCCTCAGTAACTTTAACTCTTTTCATGCTGCTGGCCTGACAACACACATGAAGATCAAATTGCATACATTTTTCATTTACGAAGATCCATTGGTGATTGCTTAAGGGTTCTTAACAGTAATAGATGCTTTAAAAAAGAAAAAAGAAAAAGCATAACCATTTGTTCTCTTGTCTCATTGAATAACTGAAACCAAAGGGCTCTAAGATTGCAACACATGGCTGTAAGAACAATATCAAACAGAGTTGTCTTATCCTTTGCAACATATATTATAATGAGCTTTCCAACAGATTCACATGCA
The DNA here is from genome assembly GCA_033296515.1 of Macrochelys suwanniensis. Lineage (NCBI taxonomy): Eukaryota > Metazoa > Chordata > Testudines > Chelydridae > Macrochelys > Macrochelys suwanniensis. The sequence continues at coordinate 293,836,171 of CM065775.1, forward strand.
ATACTGTATCCTGAGTTGCCAATAATAGTACCTTACTCTTATATAGCGCTTTTCATCAGTAGATCTCAAAGTACTTTACATATTATAGATGGGGAAACGGAGGTAGAGAGAGGTGAAGTGAATTACCCAAGGCCATCTAGCCAGCCAGTGGCAAAGTTAGGAACAGAAGGTGAATCTTATTTCAATGCTCTAACCACTACACAAGACTACATATTTGATGTAACCTTCTAATCTTATACATTGTCATGGTATGCTTGAGGTTGTTCAAATTATAGTTTTCCTGCTGCAAATGTATTTTCTAGTTTTAACAACCTAATTTTCGTGTATGGATTTTATATACCATTCCTATGTATTGTCATCATTTTAGCTACTCCATAGCTCAGAGACTAGCAAGTGTTAAATTGCTCCCTTTTAACAGTGCTGAGGTTTCTCATTTATTTTTCTTCTGTAACTGCTTCATATTTCCCAATGACCCTCTTAACCTTCCTTACCAGGCTTTCACCCTCCACTTTAATATCCTCTGCTCTGCTGGTCTTTCCCCTTTAAAAGACAAAAAAGCACCTTTGGTGCCACCTGCCTCTCCTGCATCTGTTTTCTTTCCTTCACCACTAATCACATCAAATGTGCTGTCTGTAACCATTGATTCAAGTTCTTCTCCTGTGTCTCATCCAGCATGCCTTCCATCCTTCCCACTCCACTGAAATGGTTCTCACCCAGGGATTTAATGAGCTCAGCTCATGGCTTCTCTTCCATGCTTATCCTCCTTGACCTTTCCACTGCCTTCCACATCACTGATCATGCTTTTCTTGCTGATATCTTCTCTTCTCTTCGCTTTCATGACAGTCTCTTCCTGGTTCTCCTCTGTGACTGTTTAATGTCTCTTTAGACTGCTTCCTTTGCACTCATACATTTTCCATCTCCAGTTCTGCAGAGAAAATCTAGGGCAATATCTAAACTTGCATGCTTCCGCGGGTTTTTGTCCGTGTACTGCTAGCACATGTACCCCATGTACCCTGGAACGCATCAGACTACAAGGCTCATGACCTTCGGGATGTGATTAGGAAGAGTGCTTTGTCAAAGATGGAGTATGTGCAGCCCATATGCCTCCCACATTGTGGTGGTCTGTAAGAAGAATGGGAGAATCACTGTAGTTGACCAGTACATCAGATTCTGAGTACAAGATGTCTTGGAATGTTTGATGTGGTGAGCCAGTGGTTCTCAGTGGTGAATCTTTGAAGTGGATACTACCGGATCCCTTGTGGAGAAGAAGATAAGGAGAAGACAGCCTTCATCTGTCAATTAGATTTTCATCAGCTTTAATGCATTCCCCAAGGAATTTCTGGAGCACTTGCCACATTTAAAAGTCTTATGGAGAAAGTAGTGGGAGACATGAATTTACTGCAAGTCTTAGTTTATTTGGATTACCTGATTGTGTTTGGAAGAACCTTGTAAGAACATGAAGAAGGACTTCTTAAAGTGCTAGACTGGTTGGAAGCCTATGGACTGATGCTTTCAACTGATAAATGCCAATTCTGTAGAACATTGGTAAAGTACATGTGTCACATTGTTTCCCAAGAGGGTGTGAGTACCAATCTGGATAAAATAGAAGCACTCACTACATGTCTACACCCAAGTAATTACAGAGAGCTGAAGACCTTTCTCAGATTATTGGGTGGGTGCTCGAGCTAGTTCTGTTTTGTATTGTTAAAAGGAACATCTAGATGTTGAACCTGGCCCTTGTTGCTGCTGACTCCACCTGGTAGAAGGGCTACATATGGAAAATGCATGAAATAATATTCAGCAACATCAACAAAACCACCTATTATTGTAAGAATTTCCCATATGCGGTCATGGTATTTGCATTTCTAACTATTTGTTTGTCATGCGCAAACATCAGTCACTAAGGTGTCAACCACATCCTCTGTAGAATAAAAGAATGAAAAATGGGAGCTAGCAACAGGGAGATGTTTCTTATATGAGGGAAGATCCAGTCAGGTCAATCAGTTATTGATTATTATTTATTTGCATTCCAGTAATGCTTAGAGGCCTCAACCAAAATCAGGAGTCTGGGCACTCCAGCTTGCCATGTAGACAAGCCTATGGCATATGGCTGCTTGTGTGCTGTTGATTCACACTCTGGCTTGTTGTGTATTGTTTCATTGTGTAAAAAAGCCCTAAAAGAAAGTCTCTGCCCTCAAAGAGGTTACAATCTTAATAGACAAGTAGATAAAGGCAGAATTGTTTTTTATCCCTCTTTTACAGATGAAGAACTGAGACATTAAGTGACTTGTTCAATGTCATACAGAAAGTCTGTATCAGAACTGGATATTGAATTTATATCTCCTAAATCCCAGTTCAGTGCCTTAGCCACAAGACTACCTTCCACACTTTATTTAGCACCACCATACAAATCTGTGTGCCAAGTTTCATGGTTTGTTTTAAAATCGACACCAGTCCAGTGGACAGTGCCCTAACTATAGATGGCAGCAGATAATAGTTCTTATCTTTCCATTGGGAATTAAAGTAGCATCTAGGAATGTTAGAATTACTAGAATGCTATTGGCCAGTATGTAATATCTTGTGACTGCTGAAGTTCATTGCAGTCAAGTGGGCCTATATTGGATTTCATAATAGTGTGCCTTTATTGCTGCTATATATAAGACAAAGGCCTTCACTGAGTCAGAAATCCTAAACAATTCTATGAACAGCATTGATATAATTGAATTAGTGGAGTTACATATGAGATACATTTATTTTGTTCAAATTTGTTCACTGTGCCTATCCGAAGCTTTAACTAAGGAAACACTCAAAAAAACATTTAGAAACGTATGTAAAACAGTTTATTTAATCCTGTTTTTCTCTTCTGTAATCTGGGTTTCTCATAATTAAAGTGGTCAATGGCAGTGTTCAGTTGTTTTAAAATTGTATTAACTTGTTGGAGCAGCCTAGTTTGGCATGTGTGCTCATCCGGAAAATAGAGAACATAAAATTCAATGACTTCTTCCCACAGACTCAAACAAATTTAAGTTACTCGTAACATTAATTTGCAGATAAGTGGCAGACATATACATTACTTTAACTTTATAGATAACATGAGGTAAACATATGGATGGTGGAAAGTATTTGGAAGAAGTTTGTATCTGTAAAACTACAATAATCAAACTCTACACAGGTTATGCCAGGAGAACCTCTTCAATGCTGCTACTAGGTATGTCTAGGTCTTGGCACCACTTTCCAACATAATATCCATTAATATGAATGGGACTTGTTACAATATCCTAGGTTCCATGGATCCTATCTGAGTAGTGCATATCCTCTATTATAGGCACAGTACAGGAATTTTTATGCCATTCCATATTCAAGTGATTTATGGGAACCTACTTTTAAAATAAAATAAAGTTCAAGGAGCTTATTGCTATTATCAAGAGCAAAATAACAGATCAATAACCTTAATGAAACATTACTTAAGGCACTATATAAAGAGCCTGCCTTTTATGGGATACTTATTGTAGATGTAAACAAAACATTAAAAGGCAACTATCCAGGATTTTGTATCTAGCTACAATCAAATAAATGCAAACAAAAATGTGAATTTCTTTCTTGGCGAAGATACAGATGATGTGATAAGCACTAAAATATATCCTCTTGTTAGTGGGAAATATTGCAGCATGCATGTTTTGGGTTTCAAAAGTTTTGATACCTAAATAGAAATACTATTACTACTAAGTTCATGGATTTTATGGCCAGAAGAAACCACTATGATTGTCTAGTCTGACCTCCTGCATAACATAGGTGAAATAACTTCACCCACAGTAATTTCTGTATGAAGCCCGTAACTTCTGTTTGTGCTATAGGATATCTTTTAGAAAGACATTCAGGCTTGATTTAAAGACTGCAAGTGATGAAGAATCCATCACATACCTCGGTGTGTTGTTCCGTCCCTCACTATTCAAACTGTGCATCTGACTTCTAGTTTGAATTTTTCTAGTTTCAGCTTCCAATCATTGGATCCCATTATGCCTAAGAAGCAGGAATCTTTTAGCAAAGGAGGCCTGTAATAGGAAAAAATAATTGCGTTTTAACCCTTTTTGCTTTTTTATTTTTGTCTTTTAGTAAAGAAGGTCTGAAAGGGTTTTTATAAGAAATATTAGGAAAACCAAATCTTGTCTTCCCTGATTTTTTTTTTTGGAGGGCTTCTTGTATGATTTAGCGCCCTTATTTCAGGATTGGAGCAGGACCGGAGAATCTTTAATAAAGAAAGTTTTCCTCAAAAGTGTTTAAATTAATTAGATGTTAACAAAAACAAACAAACAAACAAACCCAAGGAAAAAAACAGGGGGCTTTAAACACTCTGATTGAAAATACTTCCTGTTTCAAAGAATTGGGTTTTGCTTACAGTGTCTTTGTGACAAAGACAATTGTTCTCCAGTTGTCTGTAGAAGGAAAAAAACAGGATAGACAAGATCTGAACTTCCAATGTAAAAAAATAAGTAGGAAAAATTCTTCATGCCTCCTTTAAATGTCATAAAGGTGTATACACAATTTTTGTATCAATTTAACTATATTGCTTTAGAAACAGATACAGTTAAAGCTTATTTTAAGCTATACCTACATAAGTACATTTCTTGTATAACTGCGTCCATGCTACTGGACTTTAATTGTATTGACTTCTAAGCTATTATAGTTATAGTGGTATGAAAACTGCACGTAGATAATCCCAAGGAAGCAAAACTGGATCCAAACCCAAGGTTTTTATCCTCTGAAAGTCTCCTTTGTATAAACATATATATGGATATTTCAAAAACTTGAAAGTGATGTATGAACGTAAGTCTCATTTTAAAGAGTGATTAAGTTCTTATGAACTTAGGGGCTTGTCTACACTACTGCTTAAATTGATGTAATTTACGTCACTTGGGGATGTGAAAATGACACCCTCCTGGGCGATGTAAGTTGCATCAACATAAAGCGGTGTCCACACCATGCTATGTCATGGGAGAGCGTCTCCCACCAACATAGCTTCCGTCTCTCGCAGAGATGGAGTAATTATGCCAACAGCACAATGCGTCTTCGCCAGACACAGCTGTGTCTCTGTAGCGCGGTAGTGTAGACTTGTCCTAGGTCTTAGTGAAAGTCAATGGGACTTAGATACCTAAATCATTTAGGCACTTTTACCTGTAGACTAAAGGATGAAAGGGTATAACAGAAATAACAGCTTTTGAATAGAAACTTACAAAAATTACTGGATCATCGCTTAATAGTTTACCCCAACCTTCAATTTCTTGCTTTCTTTGCAGCAGAGACAAATTCCAGTTAGCACAAACTGTACTATATTTGTATTAATATGTATAACTTTATTTGCAAAATTTATGTATTTTTATATGCAAAAATATAATGGTTAACAATACAACTCTGCAGTAAAAATCAAAAAGGTAAGCTAGAGTCAGGAGTATATATTCAACGTTCTGAGAACCTCTTGAGCTGCATACTGTTCCCACTAGCATTAGTGGGCCAAGTCTAGCACTAATGTAAAAGGCTGTCACTGACTTTAGTGGGAATTACACTTGTGTATGCCTGCACGGAGTTTGTTGCACTGAGTGGTGCTCATCAAACTGTGCAAATCATATGCAAGATGCAAAAGATGGAGAATGAATTATTCCTTTACCTTTGGTGGTGGTCTTTCCATCTCACATTGCAGAGAATTATGGGAAAGCTTTTGTTCCCATCTTTGGAACAGAATGGCTGGTGGACCCAAGAAGCTGTGAGAAGAGCTCTACAATGCTCAGTGGGTGCAGCTATCCTGTGAAAGTTCCCCAAATTCTTCTCCACTTTCTGCAGCAGAACCACACCAGTTCTTCTGGGTCAGGACTCTCCATGGCCATGGTGAAAGGGGAGCAGGATTTGGCCCTAAGTATCAAACGTCTGCACAAAAATCAAACAGAATTAGAAATATAGATTTTGGTGTCTTGAGGATATACTGCCCATTGTGAATTCAAGGGCTTCACAAATGCTAATGGCACCTCTGTAATTCCACGCAGCACCCTAACTGCATGCTACGCTGTTTGGCACATGTGGAAGTAAAAAATTTCCTTGTTAAAGAACAGCTAGGGCAGAGGTTCTCAAATTGTGGTCTGTGGACCACCAGTGGTCCGCGAGCTCCATTCAGGTGATCTGCAGATGGTTCCTTCTAAGGTGAGCGCCTGGGCTGCCACACATGAAAGAATGAAGGACCACCCACCTAATTAGTGGAGCCACACAGGTGGGGCTCCACTAATTAGGTGCCTGGACCCTGGAGAAGACACATATGTAAGGTGAGGTGGTGGCCTTGGGGGGGAATAGGGGGTAGGTGGGAGAGGGCAGTGAGGTGAGAAGAGGGGGTGGAGGGAATTTGCAGGGCTGCGGTGGCCAGAGAAAGAGGCTACTTTCCTCAGCTCCAGGTCTGCAGCTGCTGGGGCTGCCGTGGCGGGGGAGAAAGGGAGAGAGCCCCCTCCTTCCCAGCCCCAGCTCGGGAGCTGCCGCGGCAGACGAGATCCATCACATCCATCACATTAGAAAGGTAAGACTACTGATATTAAAATATGAGTTGTGTGCTTTTATTTGTAGACAAAAAAAAGTTATTATTGGGGGTTTTTTTATATAGCGCTTTTATCCAAAGCACCTTACAATAGTTAGGTAAGGGTACAAACAACATTTGGAAAGATCATTAAGTGGTCCGCCGAGACCCTCAGCAATTTTCAAGTGGTCCATGAAAAAAAAAGTTTGAGAACCACTGAGCTAGAGCACTGACGGCTATAAAATGTTATCATTTTAATGCTACATGTAACAATGGAGAAGAATCTGTGGTTTATATGACATATAATCCTCTAGAGGCCCTAGGCTTCCAAACAAGCTGAAATGTGATTTTACACAGCATGTGCTCCTACCACTAATGCAAACGACTGAAAAAGTGTTAATATATTACCTCTCCTCCAGACTCTTCTTACTTTAAATCGTATATATTCTGTCTGTAAACTTTTGTCAGCTACCGTATCTACTGCCCAAATAGATAACCAGTATCGAACCTTTAAAATGGATTTTTTAAAAAAAGACTGGCTTCTGGTTCAGATTTTCAAACCAGGTTTAAATATACCACTCCCATTGAGATTAATGGGAGTCATGTCAATGGGAGTTTTGTGGCTGAATCCCTTAATCCTCTTTGAAAATCTCCATGTCTAATTTTCTGTGCAACTTTAAATAGGGGATGCCATCCAAATAAGAGCTTCTTCTCTTAACTATAATTACTGTTCTCCTGAGATTTGCCTGATTAAACTGGATTGCTTAATGAAGGTGGTCACTAATTAAGGGTGATTAATAAATGAAGGACTGGAGTGTGATTTTCCCCTTTTGTAGATGGGAATGGCAGAGGCAGGAAGGGAAAAGAACAATATCCATCTCAGTATCGATGTAATCCCAGGCGTTAGCTCACAGGGTCTGTAATAGTATAAGGGAAATAAATGAGCAAATCAGTCTTAATTCAGTAGAAATAATTCATTAACTAACCATTGTCCCTTGGCCTATCTAAGGTAAATCCCAGACTAACTATTTTTTTGTTCCTTCCTCCTTAATAGACTCTGGCAAGCCCCTAGAGAAAACCTGCCTTAATGGAATATCAAGCTGAATACTTTGCCTAGAGATTTAGCCTGGCTTCTTATTTCATTCCTGTTCCTGTGTTCATTTACAAGTTACCATTGCTTTACAAGATTCAGTACAGAGAGAAGTTACTCTTGTAGATAAGGAATAAAAAAAATTGGAAAATATATTTTACTGGACAAATGCCAAAACCAAACCAAAAAAAACTAAGTAAAACAGCTAAGCTGTGTGGAATCATAGGACCAGACTCTAAACTGCACTGCAAAGAAGGTGAAGATAAAGGTGTCTGAGCCACCTTTACACCTCCCAAAGCCTGGGCATAGTTGGGAGCCAGGCAGGTTCCTGGAGGCCAGCTTTGAACAACTCTCTGTGGATCACTGTGCTAAGCCGGAACACAGAGTACTCTGGCAATACCCCTTTCTTCCCCAGCATGTCCTTACCCTATCTATGCTAACTAACCTTTTGGCAAATATTTATACATGCAGAGGAACATGAAAAGGTGGAAGTAACCATACCAACTGTAAAAGGCTAATTAATTGAAAGGAACTATTATCAGTGGGGGAAATAAACTTTTGAAGTGATAATCAAGATGGCCCATTACGGATAGTTGACACAGAGGTGTAAGAGTACTTACTAAGATACTGAATTAGGGGAAATAGATTCAGTTAACGTAATGACTGAGCCATTCCCAGTCTCTGTTCAAACCTGAGTTAATGATATCTGGTTTGCATATTAATTCAAGTTCGGCAGCTTCTCGTTGGACTCTGTTTTTGAAGCTTTTTTGTTGCAAAATTGCCACCTTTAAGTCTGTCACTGAGTGATTAGAGAGGTTGAAGTGTTCTCCTACTGGCTTTTGAATGTTATGATTCCTGATGTCAGATTTGTGTCCATTTATTCTTTTGCGTAGAGACTGTCCAGTTTGGCTAATGTACATGGCAGAGGGGCATTTCTGGCACATGATGGCATATATCACATTGGTAGATGTGCAGGTGAACGGGCCCCTGATGGTGCGGCTGATGTGATTAGGTCCTATGATGGTGTCACTTGAATAGATATGCGGAGAAAGTTGGCGTCGGGCTTTGTTGCAAGGATTGGTTCCTGGGTTAGTGTTTTTGTTGTATGGTGTGTGGTTGCTGGTGAGTATTTGCTTCAGGTTGGGGGGCTGTCTGTAAGCGAAGACTGGTCTGTCTCCCAAGATCTGTGTGAGTGAGGGATCATCTTTCAGGATAGGTTGTAGATCTTTGATGTTGCGCTGGAGAGGTTTTAGTTGGGGGCTGAAGGTGACGGCTAGTGGTGTTCTGTTATTTTCTTTGTTGGGCCTGTTCAGGTTTGAACAGAGACTGGGAATGGCTCGGTCATTACATTAACTGAATCTATTTCCTCTAATTGAGTATCTTAGTAAGTACCCTTACACCTCTATGTCAGCTATCCGTAATGGGCCATCTTGATTATCACTTCTAAAGTTTCTTTCCCCTGCTGATAATAGTTCCTTTCAATTAATTAGCCTTTTACAGTTGGTATGGTTACTTCCACCTTTTTATGTGGAAGGGGGGGAGGGATAGCTCAGTGGTTTGAGCATTGGCCTGCTAAACCTGGGGTTGTGAGTTCAATCCTTGAGGGGGCCATTTAGGGATCTGGGGCAAAAATTGGGGATTGGTCCTGCTTTGAGCAGGGGGTTAGACTAGATGATCTCCTAAAGTCCCTTCCAACTTTGATATTCTATGTTTCTCTGTATGTATAAATATTTGCTTACTATGTGATGCATTCCATGCATCTGATGAAGTGAGCTGTTGCCCACAAAAGCTTACGTTGAAATAAATTTGTTAGTCTCTAAGGTGCCACAAATATTCCTTTTCTTTTTGCTGACACAGACTAACACGGCTACTTCTCTGAAACCTAACCTTTTGGCAGAGGCTCTGCAGGGAATATCAGCTAGATAAGCCACCCTGCTGGGAATAATTCCCAGGGGGCATCTCCACCGACATTTCCATTCCCTTTATGGTGCTGATGTGGCATAAGGGCAGGGGTGGGGACAGGTAGATCATAATGGAGAACTAAAGACACAATCTCTTTATGAGGGGAATTTTGTGCCTTAAAGACCTTTCTGGATCACAGTGGCAGGATCAGTGGCGTAGACAGGTTTAGAGCACAGGGGGAGCGGCGGCGCTATACAAAGGCGCCGCTCCCCCTGTACTTACCCTGGCGGCGCTTTAAAGGTCGCTGCGGAGCCCCCAGGCCTTTTAAATCCCCGCCCGAGCCTGGCTCCGGCAGCGGGGCTGGGCACTTTAAAAGGCCCACAGCTCCCCGCAGCGGCAGGAGCCGTGGGCCTTTTAAAGCGCCCCCCCCACCCCAGCCCGGGTCTGGTAGCAGGGCTGGAGGGGGTGCTTTAAAGGGCTGGCAGCTCCCCACAGCAGCAGGAGCCGCCGGCCTTTTAAAGCGTGCCCCCCCCCAGCCCGGGTCTGGAAGCGGGGCTGGGGGGGCGCTTTAAAGGGCCGGTGGCTCCCCGCAGCGGCGGGAGCCACCGGCCTTTTAAAGCGCCCCTGAGCCGGCTCCCGCAGTGGGGCTCGGGCGGCGCCTTAGCGCTGCTTCTCTTCACAGGGGGAGCGGCCGCTCCCCCTGCTCCCCCCTGGCTATGCTACTGGGCAGGATGTCCTATCAATTAGTGAAAACCCTAGAGTGAGGCTATAAAATCAAAGATAAATATACAAACCAGAGGAAGGAGAGAGGGGGTCTCAGTGGAGACATCTGGTTTCCTAACTCTACTTTCTATACTTTCTAATCACCACAGAAATGGTCCTGTTTAATCTCTGCTGCATACTTTTTACCCTCATCATATTTGTATTTTTATTGAAACAGCATGGCCTCTGTTGTGGTAAATTTGAGGAGTCAAACATGGCTAATACTACTTTCACCGCTCAACAGCCAGAACTGTGAAAATGCTACCATGTAGCCTCTAGACATACATTTTAAAATAAATTTACTTAAATAAAATGTTCACTGATGAAGAATTTGAGAGAGATAGGAAATGGTCTCCTTGTGACACAGTGTAATGGCTAGAGGGCAGAGGATAAGAGAGACTAAATGAAAGGTACCAAAGTAAATGACATTTACTTTTACAACACTGAATGCCAAGCATTTAGTTTTTTTAAAAATCACCCTAACAGTGTATTCTTGAGAATGAGTCGACATTTTTATAATGTATTGTAAGTAAAACATGGATATGACATTGTGTTAGGTAAAAGTTATCTGTTGAAAATATACAGTATGTTTCTGTACTGAAGACATTATCTATCCATCTATCTATCATTCTTTGGTGACATAAGAGAAGATAGGTTAGGAATTCTATTCTCCTTATCTCATAAAACAAAAACAAGGGGACATTCAATGAAATTGAAAGGTGGCTAATTCAAAACTGACAGGAAATATTTTTTCACATTATGCTTAATGGACTACGGAACTCACTGCCACATGATGTTATTGAGGACTAAAATTCAGCAAGGTTCATAGAAGGATTGAATGATTATATTCATATAAAAGAAAATCAAAGTTATAATGGTTAATGCTAACAAAAGTAGTACTGGAAAAGAGAGAACCTCATATTTCAGCATTATGCCCAATCTCTACTTTTTAGGAATTATGATGAGACCTTCATAGAAGAGAGATTATACCACAGCTGCCTACTGGGAAGGTTTCTTGCATATTCTTCTAAAACATCTGGTGCTGGCCACTTGAAGTGACAGTATATTGGACTAGATGAACTGCAAGTCGGATACATTCTGACAATTCCCGTTTTGCTATCTTCTTTAGCCAAAAGATACTAGAGTATTTAAACGGAGGAAAAATCAAGCAGAATTATTACATTTGTAAAAACAAAAGGCTATAGTGTTGAACTGAACTGTTCAAGTAGGATAAAATTCATATTTGTGCAGAAGGCATGCTCAAAGTGTGTAGTCCTTGTACAGGCTCTCTGCACAAGGGTGAATTTCACCCTTAGAGATTTAATTGAAGATGGTTTATATTTGAAACCAAGGGACTGAGCCAGGTTAAGTGTTGTACACAATGCCACAGGCCTCCTTTTACTTTCACTTCAGTCCAATCTCTTTCCACACATAGATTGTAGCCATTATATAGGAGCTTCTTTTTGATTTGGAGAAAGAAAGATTGATGCACCAGAGCCCTGCACAGTATTGCACATTTTTCATCGCCTCCTCTTACTCAGACATAGGGGATGATTTGTCTCCAAGAAATCAAGTGAACCTTATGACATGCCCATGGATATCCTGCATTTGAAAAGGAAATCTGAAGTGTGTCCAGTGTTCACCTGGGCACTAAGAAACATCAGTGGGTCATCCCATTACCACACTAATTCTTTTGTAAGTATTTGTACTTAGTACATATCTGTTATTCTGTGAATTCCATTAGCATTACCTGTGCAGACCTGACATTCATCCAGCCAGGTCTTCTAACTACTAAGATTTAAGTACCTTGTTTATTAGATGGTCCACCTTTTCAGGAATTCTCTCAGCATTTAGACCTGGCAGGTCCAGATGACATGGTGTACAAAGGTGTTACAGAATGGAATTTGGGATCTGTCACAGATATGCTTATGTGACAAGAGCTGCAAACATAAATACATAAACTTTTTAAAGACTATATGATCTGCCTTTAAGTCCACTAAATTAAATGGAAAAAATCTTATTGATCTGAGTAGGCCTTGGATCAGATACTTGGAAAGCAAGTTTTGTATGCTCTTACCTCTGAACACTTAGTTTCTGTAAGTATAGTATGGGACAAAGTTAAGAAACATCTATTTTATAATACTTAGCTCTTATTAGAACACCTTTCATAAAACTATCTTAAAATCTTTTTAAAGATGGGTAAAATTTTACAGTGGGAGTAGCATTATATAAAAAGACTAATGTGTAATTTGGCCAAGTTTACAAAGCGAGTCAGCACCAGAGTCTGAGACTAAATCCTAGCTCCCCTGACTTCTAGTCCCCTGCCTTCACCACTAAACTACACTGTCTTCTGTTGTTTGCTGTGATAAACAATGTTTATTACTGATGTTTTTCAGTGGAATTCATATTTTTTGCATCCTGATGTGACATACCAACTCATCAGCATATAACTGTTCCATTCGTTTAGACTAAGTTATGAACTAAATCATGTTGGCGAATGGTAAATCTAAAACTTTCAATGATTGTGAACTAAGTAGTCAAAAACAAATGGCTGTTTATTCCCATGGTGATAGTAGAATGCTGAATTGGAGAGAATGGACATTCTATTCAAGTCCAATTTTATCGTTGCATCCAATAATTTTTTTCTTCAATGATTGGGTGGTGGCAAATGGGATGGGTGACAGGAAATGTGGGTATCATTATATGAATTTTAGTGTGATAATGGTTGATAACAAAAGACAGCAAGAAACATTAGCTCATTTCAATATAGTACCGTGGGTCCCCCGGTCTAAGTTTTTATTTCTAACGACTGGATGCTAAGAATTATTTTTGGGACTCATCTCTTTCCTTAGCATGAACCATTATTACATATAGAAACAATCACCAGCAATAAAAAAACTAAATGTTTTCTCTTGAGAAAGACCTGATGTCACTCCCCTTTAGGCTCTATACCTTCTTAATTGTTCAGGGGCCTGTGCTACTCCTTCTCCAATGAGTGTATACAATGCATTCATGCAATACAGAACTGACGTTACTCTCCAGTGCCATTCAGTTCCCTGCAGGTTTGAAGGTCACAGATCTGACAGAAGGAAAAAATACTGTTCTGCCCTTTCCATCCAATTACTTCCCTTCCTGTTATGGAGACTTGATGCAACCATATATGGTGATTCCACGTAGGTGGCCAGGCATAGGGAAGAACATCCTATTGAATGTCCTTCTATGACTTCTGGAACCTTTGTCCCTGCCATTTCCTGTTTTTTTAAACTTCCCTTTGCATCTCCCGGCATAGTGTAACATATGATACTAAAGTATCAAATCAAAGGCCATCAAAGTCAATGGCACTCCTTCCATTCATTTCAGTTGGCTTGTTCAGGTCATGTGTATCGTACATCACATGCTGGAAAAGAACTTATTGAAGACCGCTTTTCTATTACACAATCTTCACCAATCCAAAGAAGAGATGTTTTATTTATTTTTTTTATTTACTGCTTAAAGCCCCACAAATGTAAGAAAGAAAAAGGGGCCACATTCTAACCATTGACATGCAGAAACCTAGAAACATAGAAATGTAGGGCTGGAAGGGACTGCAAGATGTCATCAAGTCCTGTCCCCTGTGCTGAGGCAGCACCAGAGTGACCAGATATGCAACACAATTAATATCAACAACAAAATGGTGTAGGCCTGACTTGACATGAGTACTTGAACATACAGGAGGCCTCATTTCACAAACAAAAGAACACACAAAACTGTCCTTGGAAACAGGAAGCCAAAGCATAACGTGGAATTCATTATCTTTCTCCTGGGTCCAGCAATGTTAATGTATCTGTCAATCATCTGAAAGCTCTGACCACTGTACAACCTCCCTGGATGATGTTTTAATTTATGTGCAATTATATTATAGGTGTACTTTCCACATCTTACATAAATAAGCTGCTAACACCTCCCAAGATTTTTAACAACTTGCAGAAAGGCACTTTTGTTAATAAATCTGTTATAATTTAATGGTTCTGTTTGTCATCAGAGCACTCTGATTGCTACATTCCCTTAGGGAAAAACAATACTGTGCAAATTCTAAATGAATTAGTTTAAATAAAATGAATCATCAGTGTATCTGCCCGCTGACCTTTTATCTGTTAATTGTAATGCAAGATTGTTAGGTACAAGTCAGTAAATACTAGAGTACAAATAGTTAATTTAAGTTTTTATCACATAACGGGTAAAAGCAATGTAGTACAGTACAATAAAATAAATTAACTACCTTCCTTGTTGGCATCATGAGAATAATATCCTTAAATACAGTACTCAGAGACATTTTCAGTATCAAGGTGGTGAGATGCATTAATAAGATGTAGGACTACAAAAATTGGTTGTAATAATGTTGGCATTGGATGAACATTTTCCTTGCTGGCCAAAGATATGGAATTTAATGTTGATCTTCTCTGGGCTGTTAGACTTCTTCATTAATAGTCAATTTTCTTGCAATTCCTGTGTCTGAAAGAGTATGTTTTATCTCTAGTGAAGTTGCTTAATTAAACAAAAAATACAGATATCTGTGCTCTGGCCTTATTGGTTGCTCTAACCAATAGCTATTAAATATTATTTTATGTGTTATTATAGCTGCTGGGCAGACATGGCGTCTCTGTCTCTCCCTACCTGTTGTACATTCCTCCTCCTTTTAGCCCATCAAAACAAAAACACTTTATTTAATAATCAGTAGAGTAGGCCTAAGCTGCACATTTCAGATACAAATTACTCCCTAGCTCTAGGAGCTGGAATCTCTGATCAGCAAGTTAACTCTGCACTGCTTACATTGTCGAAGTGAACTGAAAGCTGCTGGAGAATTTTCCCGTGGTTAGAGAGAATCTCTGTCAGAGAAGAACTGGCAGCTGCATCTTCTGATGCACTGGAACATCCATCCTGGTGTCAGGGGAGTGAGAGGGATATTGAGAGCAGGTGGGGGGCATGTCAGAAGCAGGGAAGGGAAGAGGCATATAATGGAGGGCAGGGGACAAGGCAGAGCATGGCTCTGATGTGCCCAATTCTGCCCTGGTGTGAGGGCCTTAAGGGGACCAACACACATTTATGCCACCATTTTCAGTTTGTGGGCTATATTACTATAGATAGAATAAACAGAAATACTATTAAAACTACAAACCATCATTGAATTAGCTACCTGACCGGGAAAACCGAGAGGTGTGCTGCTTGCCAGGGGCTAGAATTCATGATGTGACAGAGAGACTGCCGAGACTCATCAAGCCCTCAGATCGCTACCCCTTCCTGCTTCTCCACGTGGGCACCAATGATACTGCCAAGAATGACCTTGAGTGTATCACTGCAGACTACGTGGCTCTGGGAAGAAGGATAAAGGAGTTTGAGGCGCAAGTGGTGTTCTCGTCTATCCTCCCTGTGGCAGGAAAAGGCCAGGGTAGAGACCGTCGAATCGTGGAAGTCAACGAATGGCTACGCAGATGGTGTCAGAGAGAAGGGTTTGGATTCTTTGACCATGGGATGCTGTTCCAAGAAGAAGGAGTGCTAGGCAGAGACGGGCTCCACCTGACGACGAGAGGGAAGAGCATCTTTGGAAGCAGGCTGGCTAACCTAGTGAGGAGGGCTTTAAACTAGGTTCACCGGGGGAAGGAGACCAAAGCCCCGAGGTAAGTGGGGAAGTGGGATATCGGGAGGAAGCACAAGTAGGTGAGTGCAAGAAGGGAGGGCTCCTGCCCCATACTGGGACAGCAGGACGATCAGTGAGTTATCTTAAATGCCTATACACAATGCAAGAAGCCTGGGGAACAAGCAGGGAGAACTGGAAGTCCTGGCACAGGCAAGGAATTATGATGTAATTGGAATAACAGAGACTTGGTGGGATAACTCACATGATTGGAGTACTGTCATGGATGGATATAAACTGTTCAGGAAGGATAGGCAGGGCAGAAAAGGTGGGGGAGTTGCGTTGTATGTAAGAGAGCAGTATGACTGCTCAGAGCTCCAGTATGAAACTGCAGAAAAACCTGAGAGTCTCTGGATTAAATTTAGAAGTGTGAGCAACAAGGGTAATGTCGTGGTGGGAGTCTGCTACAGACCACCAGACCAGGGGGATGAGGTGGACAAGGCTTTCTTCCAGCAACTAACAGAAGTTGCTAGATCACAGGCCCTGGTTCTCATGGGTGACTTTAATCACCCCAATATCTGCTGGAAGAGCAATACAGCAGTGCACAGACAATCCAGGAAGTTTCTGGAAAGTGTAGGGGACAATTTCCTGGTGCAAGTGCTGGAGGAACCAACTAGGGGAAAAGCTCTTCTTGACCTGCTGCTCACAAACAGGGAAGAAATAGTAGAGGAAGCAATAGTGGATGGGAACCTGGGAGGCAGTGACCATGAGATGGTCGAGTTCAGGATCCTGACACAAGGAAGAAAGGAGAGCAGTAGAACAGAGACCCTGGACTTCAGAAAAGCAGACTTTGACTCCCTCAGGGAACTGATGGGCAAGGTCCCCTGGGAGAATAACATGACGGGGAAAGGAGTCGAGGAAAGCTGGCTGTATTTTAAAGAATCCTTATTGAGATTGCAGGAACAAACCATCCCGATGTATAGAAAGAAAAGTAAATATGGCAGGCGACCAGCTTGGCTTAACAGTGAAATCCTTGCTCGTCTTAAACACAAAAAAGCAGCTTACAAGAAGTGGAAGACTGGACAAATAACCAGGGAGGAGTATAAAAGTATTGCTCAGGCATGCAGGAGTGAAATTAGGAAGGCCAAATCACACTTGGAGTTGCAGCTAGCCGTAGATGTTAGGAGTAACAAGAAGGGTTTCTTCAGGTATGTGAGCAACAAGAAGAAAGTCAAGGAAAGTGTGGGCCTCTTGCTGAATGAGGGAGGAAACCTAGTGACAGAGGATGTGGAGAAAGCTAGTGTACTCAATGCTTTTTTTGCCTCTGTCTTCACAGACAAGGTCAGCTCCCAGAAAGGTGCACTCCGCAGCACGGTAAGAGGAGGAGGTGACCAGCCCTCTGTGGAGAAAGAAGTAGTTCGGGACTATTTAGAAAAGCTGGACGAGCACAAGTCCATGGGGCCGGATGCACTGCATCCGAGGGTGCTAAAGGAGTTGGCCGATGAGATTGCAGAGTCATTGGCCATTATCTTTGAAAAATCATGGCAATCGGGGGAGGTCCCGGATGACTGGAAAAAAGCTAATGTAGTGCCAATCTTTAAAAAAGGGAAGAAGGAAGATCCAGGGAACTACAGGCCAGTCAGTCTCACCTCAGTCCCTGGGAAAATCATGGAACAGGTCCTCAAGGAATCAATTCTGAACCACTTAAAGGAGGGGAAAGTGATCAGGAACAGTCAGCATGGATTCACCAAGGGCAAGTCATGCCTGACTAACCTAATTGCCTTCTATGATGAGATAACCGGCTCTGTGGATGAGGGGAAAGCAGTGGATGTGCTATTTCTTGACTTTAGCAAAGCTTTTGATACAGTCTCCCACAGTATTCTTGCCAGCAAGTTAAAGAAGTATGGGCTGGATGAATGGACGGTAAGGTGGATAGAAAACTGGCTAGATGGTCAGGCTCAACGGGTAGTGATCAATGTCTCCATGTCTAGTTGGCAGCCGGTATCAAGTGGAGTGCCCCAAGGGTTGGTGCGGGGGCTGGTTTTGTTCAATATCTTCATCAACGATCTGGAGGATGGTGTGGACTGCACCCTTAGCAAGTTTGCAGATGACACTAAACTGGGAGGAGTGGTTGATACGCTGGAGGGTAGGGATAGGATACAGAGGGACCTAGACAAATTAGAGGGTTGGGCCAAAAGAAATCTGATGAGGTTCAACAAGGACAAGTGCAGAGTCCTGCACTTAGGACGGAAGAATCCCATGCACTGCTACAGACTAGGGACCGAATGGCTGGGCAGCAGTTCTGCAGAAAAGGACCTAGGGGTTACAGTGGACGAAAAGCTGAATATGAGTCAACAGTGTGCCCTTGTTGCCAAGAAGGCTAATGGCATTTTGGGTTGTATAAGTAGGGGCATTTCCAGCAGATCGAGGGACGTGATCATTCCCCTCTATTTGGCACTGGTGAGGCCTCATTTGGAGTACTGTGTCCAGTTTTGGGCCCCACACTACAAGAAGGATGTGGATAAATTGGAAAGAGTCCAGCGGAGGGCAACAAAAATGATTAGGGGGCTGGAGCACATGACTTATGAGGAGAGGCTGAGGGAACTGGGATTGTTTAACCTGCAGAAGAGAAGAATAAGGGGGGATTTGATAGCTGCTTTCAACTAGCTGAAAGGGGGTTCCAAAGAGGATGGATCTAGACTGTTCTCAGTAGTAGAAGATGACAGAACAAGGCGTAATGGTCTCAAGTTGCAGAGGGGGAGGTTTAGGTTGGACATTAGGAAAAACTTTTTCACTAGTAGGGTGGTGAAGCACTGGAATGGGTTACCTAGGGAGGTGGTGGAATCTCCTTCCTTAGAGGTTTTTAAGGTCAGGCTTGACAAAGCCCTGGCTGGGATGATTTAGTTGGGTTTGGTCTTGCTTTGAGCAGGGGGTTGGACTAGATGACCTCCTGAGGTCCCTTCCAACCCTGAGATTCTATGATTCTATGACCTCATATTGTAATAGGATACTGTAATGGGAGACTCATATTCAGGATGTGACAGCAAGATTGATCAAGCCCTCGGACTGTTACTCCTTCCTACTTCTCCATGTGGGCACCAATGATACTTGCCAAGAATGACGAAGTTGTGTTCTTGTCCATCCTTCCTGTTGAAGAAAAAAAGCCCAGGTAGGCACCGTCGAATTGTGGAGGTAAATGCGTGGTTATGCAGGTGGTGTCGAAGAGAGGACTTTGGATTCTTTGATCATGGGATGTTGTTCCAGGAAAAAGGATTGCTAAGAAAAGATGGGATCCACCTAACAAAGAGAGGGAAGAATAACCTCAGAGGCAGGCTGGCTAACTTAGTGAGGAGGGCTTTAAACTAGGTTCACCAGGGGATGGTGACCTAAGCCCTAAGGTAAGTGGGGATGTGGGATACCGGGAGGAAACACAAGGAGGAGGGTGCAATGGGGGGAGCCTCCTGCTTCATACTGAGAAAGCAGAGCAATCGGCTAGTTATCTTAGGTGCATGAACACAAATGCCAGAAGCCTGGGAAACAAGCAAGAATTGGAAGTCCCGGCACAGTCAAAGAACTATGATGTGATCGGAATAACAGAGACTTGATGGGGTAGCTCACATGACTGGAGCACTCTTATGGATGGGTATAAGCTGTTCAGGAAGGACAGGCAGGGGAGGAAAGGTGGAGGAGTTGCACTATGTAAGAGAGCAGTATGATTGCTCAGAGCTCCAGTATGAAATTGGAGAAAAGCCTGTCAAGAGTCTTTGGATTAAGTTTAGAGATGAGAGCAACAAGGGTGATGTCATCATCGGCATTTGCTAGAGACCACCAGACCAGGAGGATGAGGTAGACGAGGCTTTAGTCGGACAACTAACAGAAGTTTCCAGATCACAGGTCCTGGTTCTCATGGGGGACTTCAATCACCCTGACATCTGCTGGGAGAGCAATACAGCAGTGCACAGACACTCCAGGAAGCTTTTGGAGAGTGTTGGGGACAACTTCCTGGTGCAAGAGCTGAAGGAACCAACTAGGGGCCATGCTCCTCTTGACCTGCTGCTCACAAACAGGAAACAATTAGTAGGGGAAGTAGAAGTGGGTGGCAACCTGGGCAGCAGTGACCATGAGATGATCAAGTTCAGGATCCTGACAAAAGGAAGAAAGGAGAGCAGCAGAATACGGACCCTGGACTTCAGAAAAACAGACTTAGACTCCCTCAGGGAACTTATGGGGAGGAATCCCTAGGGGACTAAAATGAGGGGGAAAGGAGTCTAGATGCACTTAGGAAGTGATTATTCCCCTCTATTCAGCACTGGTGAGGCCACATCTGGAGTACTGCATAGTTTTGGGCCCCCCACTACAGAAAGGATGTGGAAAAATTGGAGAGAGTCCAGCGGAGAGCAATGAAAATGATCAGGGGGCAGGGGCACATGACTTACGAGAAGAGGCTGAGGGACCTGGGCTTGGTTAGTCTGCAGAAGAAAAGAGTGAGGGGGGATTTGATATCAGCCTTCAATTACCTGAAGTGGGGAGTGTTTCAAAGAGGATGGAGCTCGGCTGTTCTCAGTGGTGGCAGATGACAGAACAAGGAGCAATGGTCTGAAGTTGCAGTGGGGGAGGTTTAGGTTGTTTGGCAAATTGCTGGCACTACTATGATGGGTCCCGCACTTTCTCTTCTTGTGGGGGGTTTCAGGGTGCCATTTCTTGCCCCTGAACTGGGGTAACAGCTATCCTACTAGTATCCCAGGGAAGGGGAGTGGAGAGGGAGGGACCCAGGCCCACCCTCTCCTCCGGGTCCCAGCCCAGGGGCCCTATGATAGTAGGTGAACCACTTGTACCAGTGATTCTTTCCCCTGGGCTACTTCCCTCTCCTGACCTTCAGCTTGTGGGGCTTCCTGCCTTCCCTCTGCACAAGCCAGGTGTCCCTTTACCTAGGATCTTGGTCTTCTTAGCCCGCTGCAGCACTTCTCAAAACTCTCCTCCACTTTCCTTCAAACTGCTCTTTGTTCCACCACCAATCCACTCTGCTTCACTCATCCAAACTGCTCTCTGCTCCACCACCAAACCACTCTGCTCCAGCTCCTCCTCACTCTGCTCCAGCTCCTCCTCTGGATGATTGAAGCAGGGGGATTTTATCAGGTGACTGGTTTCAGGTGCTCTAATTGGTTTCAGGTGCTCTAATTGGTTTCAGGTGCTTTTAATTAATCTACAGGGAATAAGGCTTCTCCTTACCTTAGATCACTCTCCTGCTGCCTTCTGGCCATGCTGTATCACAGCTGGATATTAGGAAACACTATTTCACTAGGAGGGTGGTGAAGCACTGGAATGGGTTACCTAGGGAAGTGGTGAAATCTCCATCCTTAGAGGCTTTTAAGGCCCAAATTGACAAAGCCCAGGCTGGGATGATTTAGTTGGTGTTGGTCCTGCTTTGAGCAGGGGTTTGGACTAGATGATCTCCTGAGGTCTCTTCAGACCCTGATCTTCTATGATTCTACTGTGGCTTCTCTGTCAAAGGTGGTAAAAGTCTAGAAAACATGGGCCTTCTGACATTGAAATACATCCTTTAAAAGACTAATGTTGCTTGATCTGCAAGTCCTAGATGAATAGATAGATAATGCCACTGAGTGCTTTTTTGGCTATCTGCCACACACTGCATTGCGGATAATAATAGTCATTGATGGAACATGACAAATACAAGAAAATTTTAGATGTTGGACGCATGTCCTTTTGAAAAGAAAATAATTAAATTCTATGAATGTAGGGGAAAGAGCATGGAGTACGACAAGTGAGAAAAGTGAAAGACTCAGAAAGTGAGAACTGCAAACGCTATTCAACAGAAGGGTTAAGTGCTGTATTTCTGCAAGATAACTGTCAGTGCAAACCAATGGGATTGGAATGAAGTCAGAGGGACAAGCCAGGGTTCAACTTGGGAAATGAAGGTGGAGCCCAACAGTTTTGTTCAAGAGCAGTTGGAATCGGCCTTGCAAGCTGTGCAGTTATGTATTGTCCCTGTAATCTTCAGTGATTTGAAGAGATTTATTTTTGCTCAACACAGAGATGGAGACTCAGTGTTTCTTTATGGTGACTGTAATGTATTTTCAACAAGAATTTTTAACCTTGCTCCAGCAGCAGCTAATCAAGCAGTACCAGTTTTATATCTGCAGCAGTGATAAAAGATGGCTTCCTCCCACTTTCATGGAGTTGGGAAGCAGCCAATTCTATGGGACCACTGGTTTGATGATTTTTTTATGTTTCTACTTTCTACCAACAGGAGCTTTTGCTTTAGGATTTTAAGGAAAATTGTGTCCTTGCATCTGTTAGCAGAGACTGCTTTTCCCAATGAGTTACAGCTCTGGTGAGCTCCTTTGAATCCAATGGCAATGTCACAATGCCCTAGGTCAAAATTCACTTCTGTACCCACAACAAGGTTAGTGAATCCACACCAGTCAAGCTGTTTTCTGTGAATTGGCAATTCCATGTAAACTTGAGGCAGTTCAGGGAGAAAGGATTTGGTTATCAAACTGATTTCATTGGAGTGACCCTGAGAACACTAAATCTTCCCACCAATCCAGCAGGCTACATTATTTCAGAGAGAGTGCTAGGAGGGAAATTTGCCCCATTCTGTATGGGTATACTAGGAGGAGGTCTCTCCCTTCCTCCCCCCCCCCCCCCCCCCGGGTGTATCCTTTCAACACTATTTTCTTAGTCTATTTTTAAAATTCCCCAAACACTGTTTTCACCACTTTCTGGGGAGACTATTCCAGTCTATTTCATTTCAAGGAGAAGGCTTTTCCACCATTCATCTTACATTATTGCATTTAAATTTCATCCATAGTTAAACCCTCTTCTAAATATAAATATGTCCTATCACTGTTATCTAAAACTTTCAATAACTTAGGGCACATCTACACTACAGACTTAAGTCAGCCTATGTTAGGTAGACTTACCGCCACTTCAATAATTACTTCGGTGGCTAATGTCCACACTAGCCTCCTTCTGTTGGTGGTGCGCGTCCTCACTGACTGAAGAGGAGCTGTGTGGGGGTCTGGGAGCTGGTCTCTCAGTTCCCCACTGGGAGCTGAGCTCCTCCCTGTGCTCTCGTCTCCCCATTCCCCACTGGGAGGGGATGGGGAGCAGCTGCCCAGGCTTCTTGCCTCCCAGCTGGGAGCAGCAGACAGCCATCTAGGCTTCTCAGCTCCCTGAGCAGGGAGCCAGGCGGGCACAGCTTGGCTGAAAGCAGGAAGCCAGGGGCAGCTGGGCTCTAGCTGCCTGACATCCTTGTTAATTTCACAGCTCCAGCATGGAGCCCTAAACTTGACAAGACAGCCAACATCTGCTGTAAATAATGAAGTGTCTACACAAACCCTGCCTCATCCCAACTACACTCTCATAAACCTCCTGTGGAGGTGGAGTTATTATGTCAATGTAGTAGGACACTTACATCAGTGGGACCAGGCATAATATATCTTAGCAGTGTTCCTTCCCAGTCAGATTTCAGCCAACCTCTACATATTTAAAGTGTCTTAATCCTTCCTCATATGTAATTCCAGCTGTGATCTCTTGAAAGCCATACAGAGGACTCCACTCTTCATTTCATTTGGGACAGACCCCAAGGAGCAGGGACTGCAGCAGGAGCAGATGGGGCCAGAAGACAGTAACCATCTGAATTCTTTTGTTTAGAAAAAGCTACTTCCTTGAGCCCACCCTATCCTAGTGACATACATTTCCTTATCTGTGTGCCAGTTCAGAGAGAACCTTACCATCAGATCAATGAAGTGAGGTTCCATGGTTATTATGGGACTTCAATGCCCTGACTGTGGCTGAGACTTTCACTGTTAGAAAGTCAACATTTGTCCTGCTCAGGCACACATGTCCCAGAATGATGTATAACACTGACAGACCCCAGTGGGTGGGATTGAACCTAGGCCTTCTGGAGCTTAGTGTATGAGCTTCTACTGTGTGAGCTACAAGCCACATGGTTCTTAGTTATGGCTGTAGCAGACTCATTAATCTCTAAGTGGTCTCGGTGCCACTAGATGGGACAGAACGCCACACCCAAGAGGTGTGTGCATTATATACTTCCCCTAGCTGAGGAAGCATGTCCCGAGCTTCAGAGACTTCCCAGTTGATATCCCAGATGAGCTCCCGCTTGTAACACCAATGGACTCTGGTCATTGGCAGGCAAGATTGAACCTGGGAACCTCAATGCTAAGGCTGTGACAGACTCATTAATTTCTAAGTGGTCTTGCTGCCTCTAGAGAGGACAGAACACCACACCCAGGAGGTGTGTGGGTTACAGATGCGCTAAACTCATTGCTACCATTTCCCCTGGGTATTTTATATGCAGTCTCTTCAGTCATAGAAGGACAACATCATCAGTAGCGTAGCCTTGGGGGGAGCAGGGGGAGCGGTCGCTCCCCCTTGAGCAGAAGCGGCGGAAGCGGCGCCTTTTTTTAGCAGCACTAAAAAAAGGCGCCGCTTCTTTTTAAGCGCCGCTTCTTGCACTCACCCGGCGGCGCTCCGGGTCTTCGGCGGCATTTTGGTGCGGGGTACCACCAAAGACCCGGAGTGAGCCACCGAAGTGCCGCCAAAGACCCGGAGCGCCGCCGGGTGAGTACAGGGGAGGCGCCTTTTATAGCGCCGCTCCCCCTGCACTCCGGACCTGGCTGCGCTACTGAACATCAAGTGTCTACAGACTCCAGAGAAGGTTACTTAGTGTATAATATATGAACCCTGGCTCGGAAGCATTAAGTCTCTCTTAAGATGAGTATGACATACCAGCTGATGAACACAGGGACCCCGCTGTCCTCTCAAATGCAGCAGTGTTCCAGGAATGTTTTGAGCATTATGAACTTTGCCCTATACAGAATTCTGGCAGGCTATCACAATAGTCTACTCTTGGTCTTATGTATATTGATGAACTCTTGAACTAGAGCTCTGGATAGATTCACTCATTCTTGAGTTTTGGTTTTTGAGGTGCAAAGGGGAGACTACCTGATCTGACTTCTTCACATGAACTTTACAAGCTCACAGGACTAATGTCTGAGATGTTTAACAGTTTACCTTCTTTACCGATCATGGGTCCCTTCAAAACTGTTTCATAAGATGACCCTTATGACCATCCAGTTTTTCACTCTTTTTTTCTTGTTGCAAGTCTCCTTTTCAATCATCTTCCATCATCTCTTGAGTGCCTAATGCCAAACAAAGCTGGTAAAAGCACGAAACTATTTTCAATAATACTTAGAACTTGTCTATGTAAGATATAACAGATGGCAGCATGAGGCTGCCATGAGATAAGAGCAAGCCTCTGAGAAGGAGCAAGACAAGACTGAAGTCCAAATGCTTCTAAACCTCATCTCAAATACAACAAAGTAAACAAACAAACCAAAAGCAACCCTGCCTCCCAAATTCAAACAAAAACACAACCTGCCACACGTGGTCTTGTTAAGTGATTGCATGTAGAAATTGGTGCAACTGATTTCTTTTTTTACTGAAAAAGTAGCCAGGGTGTCACAGAGTGACTGGCCCCTTTAAGAGATAAAGGTGTGGCTGATATGACGCTTGATTAATACAGAATTTAAGAGGGGCAATATAATTAATGCCAATCAATATAGGTTTATGGGAAATAAATTCTGTCAAACAAACTTGGTATCTTTTTTTGATGAGTATACAAGTTTGGTTGATAAAGGTAATAGTGTTGATGTAACATACTTAGACTTCTGTAAGGCATTTGACTTGTTACCACACAACTTTTTGATTAAAAATCTAGAACAATATAAAGTTAACATGGCACACTTTTAGAATATGTCTAACTGATAAGTTTGAAAATGTAACAATAAATGGGGAATCATTGCTAAGTGATATGTTTCTAGTGGGGTCTCACAGGGTTTCGTTCTTGGCCCCATGCTAGTTAACATTTTTATCTTTGATATGGAAGAGAACATAAAATCGTCACTGATCAAGTTTGCAGATGACACAAAAATTGAGGGAGTGGTAAATAATCAACAGGACAGAGGGATCTGGATAATGTGGTAAAATGGGCTCTTCAATCTAGCATACAAAGGTAAAACAAGTTCCAATGGCTGGAAGTGGAAGCTAGACAAATCCAGACTGGTATTAAGGTGTACATTTTTAACAATGAGGGTAATTAACGATTGGAACAATCTATCAAGAGTCATGGTGGCTTCTCCATCACTGGCAATTTTAAAATCAAGATCAGATTACTATTTTTTAAATATATGCTCAAATTCAAAATGAATTGTGTGCTAAAGATTTTAAAATGTTGGAAACACAATACAGAAAACAGTGACAATACATAAAGTTCAAAAAATTTAAAAGGATTCCCTAAAATTAAATTCCTAAATCCACATCTACGTGTTTAAAATGAGTAGCCTTATTCTGAGGGATAGGGGGTGATCAGCACTTTTGAAAATCAGGCCACGTATTTAAGGCCTAGATTTGGATTTGGGAGCGTAACTTTAGACTCTCACTTTTAAAATCTTGGCCATCTCATGGAATTACATTACTGGAAAATCATACACCAGGAGTGAATGAACAGGAAGAATATTTTCGATTGGCTTCTAGGCTGGTTCTTTTGGATATCCCTCCAGGAGATTACTCTACTTAGAACTTGTCTATGTAAGAAATAACAGATGGCAGCATGCATGTGCTTGTACCAGTTCGTGTATCACATTGAAATGGAAATCAGAAAAACTCTAGACTGTGGGTGAATATACTTTAGAAGTTTCATAGTGTATCACCAATGAAAGATGATTCATAGACTAAGGAAAAAATAAGACTTCTAAATCCTGAGCTAGATAGAGTTGCCTGAAATAGATTTCTTTAACAGTATTCCCTATGTGCCTATTCTTTTCTATGGTATGTAGATTCACATACTGTGCTCATCACTGTAATATCTGAGCTGCCTCCAGTAGTGTTTTAAATGATATGATTAACATCTGTCATCTATTGTTTGTTTGCTGTGTGGTAGCTTTGTTGGTCCCAGGATATTAAAGAGACAAGGTGGGTGAGATAATATGTTTCATTGAACCAATTTGTGTTGGTGAAAAAGACAAGCTTTCAAGCTACACAGAACTGCTCCTCAGGTCTAGAGAAGTCACTCAGTGTCACAGTTAAATACAAGGTGGAACAGATTGTTTAGCATAAGTAGTTAATACATATTCTAATTGACCATTCAAGGTGAAGTGGCCCATTAAAACCCCTGCAGTCATAGGACAAAAAACGGGGGGGGGGGGGGGGGAGGTTAGTGGGTTACAGATTGTTGTAATAAGCAATAAATCCAGTGTTCTTATTAAGACCATGATTTTTAGTGTCTAGCAAAGTTATGAATTTAAGCTTGCAGGCACTCATATACCACAGAATATGCTCTGAGGATAAAGTCCGGGATACACATCTTAACACACTTGAAACCACCTTCACCCATGCAGGGCATCAATAAACAATTACAACCATACTCAGTGGGGACCACATACTGAAAGAAATCTTTTCCAAACCCTCTCTTCTGGCAATCAAACAACTCCCCAGCCTTGCCAAGCTCAGAAGAAGAAGAAAACTCCACACAGATCAGGACCCACCAACTCAAAGTGGCACAAGACCCTCCCAGAACAACAGATGCAAAATATGCAGACATATCTCCACTGCTGCAATGATCAATACCTTCCACAACACACCTTTCAAGATCCCTGGGTTCTAAACATACCTATCACAGCCTGTAGTGTACCTCATCCAGTGCATTAAATGCCCCAATAACAACTATGTGGGTGAAACCAGATAACCACTGTGCTGTTGAATGAACTCAGATAGAAAAATGATGAAAGACAAAAACATCATGTCACCCATGGGTGAACACTTTTCATAAAATGATCACTCCATATCTCATCTCTCAATCCTCATCCTCAAAGGAAACCTGCAGAACACCTTCAAAAGATGAACCTGGGAACTTAGATTCATAACTTTGCTAGACACTAAAAATCATGGTCTTAATAAAGAGATTGGATTTATGGCTTATTACAACAATCTGTTACCCACTAATCCCTTTTTTGGCCTATGACTTCAGGGGTGTTAACAGGCCACTTCACCTTGAATGGTTCCTTATAATACATGCTCCAAACTGGCGGGAGAGAGCTCTCCTGTCAGCTTAATAACTCCACTTCTGCAAGAGGTGGTAACTATATCGGCAGAAGAAGTTCTTCTGCTGGCATAGCGCTGTCTATGCAGGGGTTTAAGGTCAGTATAACTAAATTGCCCGGGGTGTGGATTTTTCACATCCCAGAGCAGCGTAGTTATACTGAAGAAAGTATGGAGTGTAGACCTTTCCCAGACCTGAAGAAGAGCTCAGTGTAGCTTGAAACCTTCTCTCTTTCACCAACAGAAGTTGATCCTATAAAGTATATTACCTCACCCACCTTGTCTCTCATCTATTGTTTATTCTCTCATCCTTTCCGCAGGGGGAAGAGTGTTTTTGTTTTGGTAGGATTTTTAAAGAATATGTATACATATGTTGCTATGTGCTTATAAGTAAAGAGAGATTAAAGAAATGAGCCCTGCATTTGGAATGGACAGAGGTGAGATTCCTGATTGTTCTTAATTCCTGTGTGAGTTCATTCCACAGTCTCCAAATCGATCCACCAAGAAAGTTCTGTCTCCTGCACAGACAAGCTTTACCTATGGCAAGAAGTTCCACTGTGCCCAAGGAGCAAAGTTGTCAATAAGGGTCTTTGTTCTGGAGCCTTACATGACCTTTTACATATAGGGGCTATTGAGTGCCTAGAAGACAAGGACAAACACCTTGAACTTGATTTAATAGTGTTGTGAGTTGGATGAAACATCATTGAAAAGGGTGAGTCTAACTGCAGCCCTTCATATAATATGGCTGTAAGATATATACATAAGGCTCTTTTATGAAACATCTGAAACAAAAGCACATGTGAGTCTGCTCAGGAATAAGAACTCGGTGGACAGAATGTTTTTCACTGGGCATTATTTGGTAGAAGTATGTGTGTCTGTGTATGAGAGGAGAGGGAAAGAGAGAAAAATGGTCAGAAAGCCAAACTGACACTTATGGTAACGGAAGCCCTGAGAGAAAACTAAGAAAGAAAATATTTGGGGCACAGAGTGGTGGCTGGAAAGGCAGGCTTGGAACAGGGAGCAAATGAACTGTGTCCTTCCATAAAGGGACTTCATGTACAATCTTTGTAAATAAGCAAGATTGCTTCAAAGAAAATTCCTTCCTCTATCATCATTTTCTCCTCCTAAAATAAACAACCCACAGGGCCCTGAACTTTGGCTCTCTGCTTGGGTCAAAAAGGGTAATGGTATTCTATGGTGAATGATCACAGAGAGACGAGGACAGGTTTGATGTGCTTGTGGAACCAGTGTGACCGAGGAGATGTGCTACAGCATTCTGTACTAGCTGGAGTTACCTAAGAGTTGAAGGGTTCAAGCCTCGGTATATTGCATTGCTTGATCTTGCAACATGTTTGTGACATTGCACTCCATACGATTTTATGAAAAAATGCTAATGAGTGTGAATATAATGTAACTGGAATATGCTTCATGCAAAAGGTCTCTTGTAAGGTATCATTACAAGCTTATAATCTATTGAGTGTGGTCATCCAATTTGTAAAACTGTATCATTCTTGTATCTGAAACTAGAAATATGAACTATAACTCTGAGGTCCTATTGTAATTATGCAAAGTGTGGGCCATTAATGGTGGTTTGGAATCTTGATGGCTCCCATCAACTAGGACAATTGGTTGTAAATGACTATGTTTACTTGCAAGCCTTCCTGTGAGTCAGGCCAGGAAGAATGAAGGCTTGGGGTCTCCCAGGACATGTGACCATGTCACCTGGTACTTGAATCCATCTTAAACCTGGTGCTTTTCCATTTAGAAGAAGGGGTGGGGACCCAGAGAGACAGAAGATTCCTTCCTTGTTCCAAAGTTATATTAGGGGATGGAACAGAACAAAATGTCTGCCGTCATAAAAAATCCCCTAGCTACCACCTGAGCTGGAACAAGGACTATATCGGGGAAAGGATTGGGTCCAGACTAGAAAGGAGTCTAGTATGTGAAAGAAGCTTATTGGAACATCTCTGAGGGTGAGATTTATCTATAATCAGTTTCTTAATGTATTAGGCTTAGACTTGCATGTTTTTGTTTCATTTTGCTTGGGTACTTACTTTGTTCTGTCTGTTATTACTTGGAACCACTTAAATCCTACTTTTTATATTTAATAAAATCACTTTTGCTTATAAATTAACCCAGAGTAAGTAATTAATTCTTGGGGGAGCAAACAGCTGTGCATATCTCTCTATCAGTGTTATAGAGGGTGGACAATTTATGAGTTTACCCTGTATAAGCTTTATTCAGCGTAAAACAGATTTATTTGGGGTTTGGATCCCATTGGGAGCTGGGTGTCTGGATGCTAGAGACAGGAGCACTTCTTAAGCTGTTTTCAGTTAAGTCTGCAGCTTTTGGGGGACATGGTTCAGACCTGGGTCTGTGTTTGCAGCAGGCTAGCGTGTCTGGCTCAATAAGACAGGATACTTAAGTCCCAAGCTGGTAGGGAAAACAGGCTCAGAGGTAGTCTCAGCACATCAGGTGGCAGCCTCAAGGGCGTCTCTGTGACCGAACCCGTCACAGTGTTGATTGCCTCTTGTGAGAGGCAGTGCACCCTGACTCCCATTATGTGGAGCAGGAGCAGGTTTTAAATGGACTATGTACTGGAATACTCTGAAAAGCTCAAGAGAAAGGAATCCTTCACTCTGGGTTTCAGACCAGTTCCCTTGATGATTTTTGATCATCAAAGATGCAGTAACCCTTATTAAGGACTGGGGTCAGAAAGCCATTTGCAGTGCATGACAGTTTTACTGAACTATCTAATTTATGGACAATGCTATATATTTTTATGTGCAAGTAGATGGTGCTCTTCATAATAACAAACTATCTTTTGTACAGGCATATATACAGATATCTTTGATGTATCACTCCATAATAACCCTGTGGCTGCTTTGCCCCACCTCTATAGGGAACAGTAAGAGCAGGATTCATTCATTAATATATCAAGTATACCCACATGCCCAGCTTCACCAATTGTCCAAACTTTAGGTATCCTTGAAATTCAAATTTACCCTGTCCCACTACAAATGCTGACATCAGGGAGGGTGAGGCTCAAACTCTTCCCCCCACCCCTCCACCAGAGAAGCACCTTTGGAGACATTTATATTTTGGTTTGTGGGTTTATAGATGAATTTTTAGTTTTTCACATTGCACTTATCTGAGCCTTAAGATTGTTTGCTGTTTGGAGTCAAAGCTGAGGCCTCTGGGCTTTAATTTATTGTTGCAGGGTCTCTAAGTGGATAGAGACCCCACATTGGGTATTTAATTTTATGTATTTCTCAAATATTGTTCTATATTTTGGGGGTTGAGTGGGCTGAGGTTAAAAGAGAATCTTAGTTTTCCTTACTCATCCAAAAACATTCCCACAGAAAAGGTGCAGTTTGCGTCTGCAACAATCAAAAGAGATGGAGAAAGGTAAAGGGAGCCCCTTGTTGTTTCATCACCACTGCAATCCTGAACATTTAGGTAGTCAAGATTAAACTTTCTTTAGTCTTAGAAATAATTTTAGGGGGATCATTTGAACCACCTTTGACAGTTATTAAAACACACTACAGTTCATTTAAAAGTTCTTCTCTGGCTTCTGCTTCTTTGTGTGAACATTGATAGTTATTTTCTCCTCAGTAATTGATATAGGGTCATGTCTATATGGAGAAATGAGGGAAATTTATCATATTAATCTTTTTTAAAAAAACACTTGTTTTTCCTATTATACTTAGAGATATAAAGATGCACAGAAAAAATTGCCAAAGCCTCAATCTGATTGTTAATCCACTGGGATAACTGCATGTACAGTTTCCTCTAAAGCTTACATTTATAGTGGATGGGGAAAAAATTGTCTTTTTAAAATTCTGATGAACGTAAAGCTTTTCCTATATTATGTCCAAATAATGTCAATGGAGGGTAGAGTAATGAAGGGCTCTAGATGGTTCAAAAGACAATTTCGTAGCATAATTTTTCCTTTTCTTTCTAACTTTCAGTTAAATATTTTCATGTGTATGTTTTTCCACTGAATATTAACATAAATACATTTTAGAGCCTCCCCGTATTGCAATTAACTTCTTGTATTTTCTTATTTTTAGGGATTCTTGGTAGCCCTCTGATTTTAGTAAGACCCAGTTCCTGCAAAAGACTGTAAGGTTGGACCACTGAATTCATGTTTATCCCCACTGGCTTCAGTCCAATAAATCACTTGCAAGATTAGGATTTAATACATGTTCTAAAATAATTTGAGGTCTTGCACTTGGCAAACAGCGTTTTTGCCCCCAGTGGTTAGCTTTTATTTTTATTATTTACATTGCGATAGCACCCAGGAACCCTAAATTTCAGCCAGGACTTCATTATGCTACATACAAAAAGACAGTCCCTGCTCTAAAGAGTTTACAACCTATATTTATAGTAATTATAATCTATATTATGGAATTTTGTCTTTGTTCTTTGTCAATAATCTGCAAGATGTCCCTGCCGATTTTAACTGAAAACTATAACTTTTAAAAAGTTTATGCTTATTTGTTTATTTTTTTCCTCGCAGCACAGTATGATGTTGGGGGTGAGGGTGGGGGGGAATGAAGCGGCATGAGAGATCCAGCCTGCTCTGCTAACTCAATTTTCTAGTGTGTTGTGGTAAAAAGTCCCAAACAGATGTTACATTACTATAATGATTTATTTGACATTCTGGAAAAACAGTTGGATAATATTTTTTTACTGAAAATATTTTTTTTTAAAGTTCCACAGTAAGGCAAGAAGGTTAATATTTCTACAGATTTATTACTCTTCTTACCATAACAAATTATTATTTTAATTAAAAATCAATAGTGTGCTTGTAATCCACACTAGAGCCAGGTGCTGGTTTCAGTTTTCTCTTTGCAAATTGTTTGTATTAAATCTGACATTCAGAGTAGTTCACAGATTTTAATGTTGGGGTCCTAAACCTAAATATTTTTGCAAAAATGGGCCTGTAGTCAAAGTATCTGTGGGAGAGAAGGATGCGTAAATATATACTGGGGCATGGGAAGGGGAGTGGAACTAGAACAGAAAATGTGGTGAAGGAAGATGTGTGTTCAGGAGCGTACACACATGCAGTATTACTGCTTGGTAAATGGTATTAATAGAGTGATTGTAAGTATCTCTTACGACGTCTAAATTGGTATAGACAAATTTAATTTACACATCACATCTGAATTTGGCCATCTGAGTCTAAGGGAGTCTAACTTCAGCTGGAGGTGCAGATGAAGATGAAGTGGCTGGCCCATTTCCCACTGAAGCTCAATGGGTATTGGAGCAGGCCCCAAATTAATGTCCCATACACATTGAGGGGACTGAAACAAAGTATAACTTACACCATCTTAGACTCCCTCTAGACTCATTTAGTCTCATCTCAGAATTTAACAATAACATTGATAATCATTAGAAGGTTGGTTCTTCTAGGTTGCTGAACAGAGGAGCAGGCTGGGCTGTTTGTCCTAGTCCTTCAGGGCTGAACTCTACCTCCTTTTACACAGTGCCTTACAGAATGAGACCTTGACCCTGATCTGTGCCTCTGAGTGCTTCTGTAACACAAATAGTAAATGTCTGTGCAAGTTTAATTTGGCTCCTTGTGCATATGCATCATGATGCACTTCTAATTACATGATCACATACTATTTTTTCCACAGAACCCTTGCCTTATTCAGTGCTCAGAATGGATTGTGTTCAGTGAATGAGCAACTACTCAACATTTTCTTTTATCCTCCTTGATCAGTGAGTGGTTCCATGCCTTACTTTTTTTGCAAATATACAAATCCTGCTTTGAATACAAAATTATTAATTTCCTCATAGGCTTTTCTATGGTGCTTATCACTATACTATCTGAGTGATTCACAAACATTAATGAATTTATCTTCACAACACCACTGTGAAGTAATGGTGGTACTATTATCCCCATTTTACAGATGGGGAAGTGAGGCACAGAGTAATTAAAGTAAAAAATTGTCCACTAATTTTGGGTGCTGAATTTGAGATGACAAGGGCCTGATTTTTTCAGAGTATTTACCACTTTATATGTTCAAAGCATAGCTCCCATTGTCTGCAATTGCATCTGTGAGAGCTCAACAGCTTTGCAAATCAGACCCCAGAGTTTCAAGTCAGAAAATGAGGAATACACAAATAGTGGCCACCTGTGAAAAGTTTGTTTGAAATGACGTGCCTAGCACCACATAGGAACTCTGTGGCTTTGGCAGTGGCAGGGGTAGAATGAGTCGGAGTCTTACAGACAACAGTCTTCACTACACAACCCTGATTCATTCCCAGAATAGATCTGTCCTCTGCATCAAATGAGGCAGGGATCCTGTGAAAAAAGTAGTGTGTGAGTATATAATTAAAGAGTGTATTAGCACAAGGAATTTCATCTTGGAAAAGCGGAGACTAAGGGGGGACATGATAGAGGTATATAAAATCATGAGTGGTGTGGAGAAAATGAATAAGGAAAAGTTATTTACTTGTTCCCATAATAGAAGAACTAGGGGCCACCAAATGAAATTAATGGGCAACAGGTTTAAAAAAATAAAAGGAAGTTCTTCTTCACACAGTGCACAGTCAACCTGTGGAACTCCTTGCCTGAGGAGGTTGTGAAGGCTAGGACTATAACAGGGTTTAAAAGAGAACTGGATAAATTCATGGAGATTAAGTCCATTAATGGCTATTAGCCAGGATGGGTAAGGAATGGTGTCCCTAGCCTCTGTTTGTCAGAGGGTGGTGATGGATAGCAGGAGAGAGCTCACTTGATCATTACCTGTTAGGTTCACTCACTCTGGGACACCTGGCATTGGCCACCATCAGTAGACAGGATACTGGGCTGGATGGACCTTTTTGGTCTAACCCAGTAAGGCCATTCTTATGTTCTTATGTTCTTAAGGGGGCCAAATTAAGGTTGCACAGGCAACCTTAATTCTGGTATTTCCTATCTGTTGAGTGCCTGACTTTGCAACCTTATATTCTTTAACATAGGAAATTAAACAAAAAAGGTTTTAAAAAAAACAAATTGAAAAAACAGAACCTTTAGAAACACAATATAGACCTCTGCCACTTGCTCTAATGGAATAATTGACAGCAGTACTAGGTTTTCATCATCTATGTGTACCTGCACTATACAGGGATGAGATACAATTTGCTAGTTCACAGATATTTGCTGAGAGAAAAGGAAGGTTGAGAGTCATGTAATTTTGGGTTCCATTCTAGGCTCCGCAGGGGGATGTGTTCTAGTGGACACAGACTCTTCTGCCACCTTCCCCGCCAAGCCTGACTCCATCTGCCCCTGTCCTATTCATCCTGTCTCTGTCCCAGTTGTATCTCTTCAGCACACGTACGCCCTCCAATTCCTTATTCCAGTCTCCTTGGCTAGCCAGTCCCAATCTATCCTCTACCCTCCTGGCTCTTCATCTGATTTCCATCTCTTCCCCTAGCCCAGACCCTCCCCATCAGCCATTTCATCCTGGCTCCCATACCCAGTCTCCTTGCCCAGCCTTCTACAATCATCCTTCTCCAGCTTCAAGTACCAATCTCTTCCTTCACCCAGTCCTAGTCTACTACCTCTGTCACCCCACTCCCATGGTCTGAATCTTGTATCCTCTGCATTTCATCCAGGCCATTCTTACTCCATGCTGCCTGGGTGCTAGCATGGAGAACACTGAGGTCACAAGAGATATAAAAGCAATCATTTCAGTTTTGACAAAAAAGCCATTTTTGTCAAAAACTTTTGATTTAACAAGTTCAACCAGCTCTAGTAAGCACATACCTCACTTTAAACCCATGAGTAGTTCCACTGACTTAATGAGACTACATACATGCTCAAAGCTAGGCATGTGCTCCCTTTGACGGATTCAGAAAACTAGGATGCAGGAGTATGTTGAACCGCTTATGGCATCTAGCAACTTCTTTATTGTACTATGGGGCATAAATCATCTAACTCTTGGTGCTAGACAATTATTAGTTTTAATGGTCCAGTATGATACAATATTTTCTTTAGTGTAATAGTTTAGCTTTCTATATTTTAATATAATTTTAATTGTTCTAATTAATTTATTTATTTTCAATTGATCTTTATTGTGGGTGCGGGGAGAATTGGTTTACAGTCTCCTTGGACCAGAGCATTTGATTCAACATTAAAAGCAGGTCACATCTGGACTTTTCCAAAAGTAATAAGGTTTGCCTTATTTGAAAGTATTTCTGGCTCTTATCCCTGTTCCAGCCTTATTATGAAATGTGTAATATTTTGTGAATGTATTTTCTAACAAAAGCAGGTGCAAAGTGGAGGTGTCTGTCTGATAGATATGATTGTACCATTTCGGACCAACAGATGGAAACTGCTGATTAACATAGTCACTTTTCAATGTTAATTGGACTGAGATCACTCTGTATAATAAACTTCACTTTTAAAAAAGACTTCATAATGAAGTGTTTTTGAACACTGCATTTTTCATTAGCGTATAATTGAATCTACAAACTGCTGTCTCAGAATGCACAACAGGGTCCAAAAGAACATCACAAAGTGCCTTATTCTCACAACTTCTGAGGGTAAAAGAAGCTTGTACAGCTGGTTATCACATTTTTCTAAAACTTTGTTGAGATTTCTTTGTATTCCTTCCCAGGTCTCATATGGAGAGTCAGCAAAGGATGTGCAGAGTAGACGTTAATAACTCCCACTATGTCTCTGAATTTAGCCCTCATTTAAGACTCATTTTTACCCCTGTCTCCCTCAAAACTTGCTGTTGCACCACTTTTTCTGCAAAATGATTGCAGGAATACTGAACCATGAAACTGAGGTTATGGAAAAGTGTAAGCACAGTGCCAGAATTTAAAAATGTAAAAGGCCTGTGGAGCTGAGTATAGGATTTTTCAAGGCCCCGAGGGAATCTCTGAATCCTAGCCATCAACATGGTATTGTTTCTTCTGGAAAAGAGACCTCAAGCCTGTAAAACTTTGTTTTACTACTTTTAAAAGAAAGATTGTTGTGTGGTTAAGAAAAACACTGAATGGGAACTGAAGATATATGGGTTCAGTTCCGGGTTACGCTATAGACCTCCTAGCTGAACTTTTTGTGCAATGGGTAGACAAATTCCTTGAATCATGGGGTGAGCAATTATGCCTTCCACCCTCTCCAGATTCTACCTTCCAAATATTGCCCTAATGAATCCAGAAGATTCATCACTGCCAGCAATAATAACTAGCTAAAGGCCTGAAAGCAGATTCATTGTTACTAGGGAACACTGCCTTCCAAAATCATAAAGTAGTTGTATGTTTTGCCTCCATTATACATTTTTCTGCCTCCATTATTACTGATCAGGTTGGAGGAAGCTAGGATGCCCTCTCTCAAGATGGCCCTCAAAGTGATCAACTCAAACACTTTGCTGAGAACGTAATATGCATATTCAGTAATGCCTCACTTAAAGTCGTCCCGGTTAACACTGTTTTGTTATTAGGTTGTGGATCTATTAGAGAACATACTCATTTAAAGTCGCCCAGTGTTCCTTTATAAGGTTGTTTGGCTTACTCTGCTCTGCCCGCCCGGTGCACCTGCCGGGGAGCGGAGTCGGAATGCGGGGGCTTGCCCCATTCCACCCTCCCGGCATTCCAGCCAAGGAGCGGGCAAGCCAGAGCGCTGGGCAGGTGGAATGGGGCAAACCCCCATGTCCTAAACCCGGCTGGAACGCTGAGCGGGTGGAACGGGGCAAGCCCCCACAACCCGATCCCACTCTCCGGCAAGAATGCCGATGGGCAGAGCGGAGAAAGCCCCACGCCCCGACCCTGCTAGGCCCCTGCCTCAACCAAGCTTCACAATAATCATTGGTGAGTACAGTATTACATTGTTTGTTTAAAATTATTTAAAACTTATACTGTATATGTATAGAATGTCTTTTGTCTGGTGGAAAAAATTTCTCTGGAACCTAATCCACCCTATTTACATTAATTCTTATGGGGAAATTGGTTTCACTTAACATCATTTCACTTAAAGTAGCATTTTTCAGGAACATAACTACAACGTTAAGCGAGGAGTTACTGTATCTGTAAAGAGAATAATCTAAGAAGACCTCCCAATTGTAGATATGTCTACTAGTCGGCTTTGAATGTTAGCATTCTGAACCACCTTGCACATATGGGTTCCAGGGAAGGCATATCAAAAGGATGCTGAAAAAAGTGGAGCTCTATGGCAACTGTACATGAGTCAGATACCCTGAAGTCAATGGAGCTATGTCAATCTACACCAGTAGAAGATCTGGCCCTACAACACTTATTAATAGAGTTAAGATTAGCCTCCTTAGGAACTAAGAAGTCAGTCCTAACTTCAGTAGTGTCTGAGGATGCTCATCACCGTCCAAAATATGCCCAGTGCAGCAAAAATAAAATGCCTTAAAGAAAAATAAAATATGGAGGGTCTAAATAATCATGATTATTCCTAAGTGTTAATCAATGCTCTCAATGGGATCAATCAGAATGTTTTCTTTATTTTGTCCTAATTGCAAATAATTGCTAATAGCGCTCTTAAAAATGACATTTTTATCACCTACAATATTATGCTTCACATCTGAAAAGATTTTTAAACTGTATTTCACTAAAGTGTTTATGAAAAATGAGAAAAGGGGAATTGCCATAGTAATCTTGAATAATTTTATATGTAGAGCTCCAGTGCTTCTTATCTGAAAGAGAATATCATCTAGTGAGCAAGTTGCCTGAGAGAACTGCAAAGTTGAATGGTTCCAGTGCTCATACTGAAAATGAGATGAGGCTCTTATCAGATAAAGGGCACCTGTAACTCTGCTTATAAATGTATTACACATCACTTTAAGTTTATAAAAAGAGAATTTAGGTTTGAAAAGTTCTGAGTGCCTCTCTGAACCTAGCAGGAATAGGTCCTTACTCATTTACTACATAATTCTGCATTATTTGCCAATCTAAAATTCCCACTGAATCCAATGAGAGTTTTGAATCAGCAAAGGGCACCGAACCTGCACATCCATGCGACCCAGTGTGTCTGCTATGTTCCTTGGGAGCTTTAAAAATAGGAGCTATTGTTGTAGGGCACATCCTTGCTTTTAGCCATGAACTTTACAACTACAGCTCAGTTTTAAAGGCCCAAGGACCATAACGGGTACATTGGGAGGCACATACTCATCCCCAAAGGCCCAGTGCCCTGTTACACGTCTTTACTATAGGTAAGATTGGTAACAATATGGGAAACAGAGTAGAGTGACTAAAATTAAGTGATGCTTATTCAAGGCATATGTGGCACAGAATAGAAAAAAATCAAGTACATTCACATAACCTGCCCAAGTGTTTGATTGATTAATTGATTGCTCAAATCAGAGTAGAATTATTTAAATTAACCTATAATTCCTGTCCATTAATCCAACAATTTTATATAATGTTTATATAATCAGGACCGGCCTTAGGTAAAATGGAGTCCTGGGCAAACTTGTATTTTGGCGCCCCTGACCCCCGCTGCCTCCCCAGGCTATCCACCTATCCTCCCATCACCGCTGGCTCCTGCTGCCTCCTTTGGCCCCATTCCCCCCTCCATCCCTATTTCCCTCACCC
This sequence comes from Macrochelys suwanniensis, assembly GCA_033296515.1. NCBI lineage: Eukaryota > Metazoa > Chordata > Testudines > Chelydridae > Macrochelys > Macrochelys suwanniensis. Next base: position 293,875,789 of record CM065775.1, read on the forward strand.
TCACCCTCATCCTGGGCCTCGCTGCCTCCCCACAACATTGCACCATGGTCCCTTACAAGGCCTTACACTACAGGCCCGCCTAGCTCCTTTCCTCTTGACCACGGTACCCCCCTGACCATGGCACCCTGAGTGGCTGCCCACATCACCTACCCATAAAGCCAGCCCTTATATACAATTAAAAATAATGGGTCAAATCCTTAAGTCTTTATTCAGCCCTTGCTCAGGCAGAAATGCCATTGAAGTCTAGCTGGAATAACAGTAGGATTTGTTCCAATTAAGATATTAAATGTAAACGGGAAGCATTAAGATTTGGAAAACATCCAATACCTTATTGTCCTCTAATACCTTATTCAGTTAGAACCCCTTAAAGTCAATTTGAACATAAATCATCTCACTGCAGGGGAGGAGGTTGAGGTGGGTGCATGTAGGGGTGGGAAGCTAGTATGTGAACCTTTTGGAAAATACAGCTTGTTTATTCTTCATATAATACAGACCAATTAATATTTTAATTTATTAAACAGCCTCTCCCATCAATATTCTTGGGGTGCTAAACTGGAAATACCAATAATGAAACCATCATAAAATAAGCAGTATAATTGTATTTCACATAGATTTGCTATAAGTCTTTGATAGATAAAGTTGAGAGACTTAAATTAGCCATGGATTTTATTGTTGAGAATTGTCCCAAAGATTTAAATTGTCTTAAATACCTGGTGTAATAAAGTCTACAACATAATTAGCTTATTATTAATACTGTAGTACTATTTATTAAATGCTCCACCCTGATTCCACAGATTTAAATATGGATATGTGGAATGGCAGAGTGGGCTGGCCTGGGAAAGGGAATTACCTTTATTGATTTATGCTCAAATACTAAAAATAACTGCACCACAACTAACTACCAGATTTCCTCCAAGATCTAACTGCCTATTAATCCAGTTAAATAGAACTTGTAAAGTGCCATCAAGTGTCTCCCAATAACATTACATAATATCCTTGATATGTTCCTGTTGTCCATTAGACACTTTACATTGTAAAATTGGAGATGAATGTGTAGTAAAAAGGCAGGGACATGATGTGATTATTAAGGTAAATTTAAAGAAAAACATAACATGGATGATCAACTTGAGGGAAATGAAGAAATTATGATGCTGTAATTCATGCTTGTACATAGAGTAGGATTATAGTTGTTGAGTTTCATTGTGGAGATAACCCAATGCCCACTGAAGCAAGTGGAAAGAATCCCAGTGACTTGAATGTGCTCTGGACTAGGCACTAGAAGAATTTCACTATATTATTCAAATAAATTATTCACCAAATATTTATCATTTATTCATTTTCTAGACTGTGGTGAAAAACTTGTGAATATGTATGATTTCTTTAGTTTTAGGATAAAGTATTACTGAATTTTTCTTCATTATTCACATAACTCTACTAGTACAGCTTGAAATCTATCATGCTGATGGCATATAATACTTCTGCACAACTTGTCTGATTTCAAGAGTCAATAAAGGAATGATTTATATATCTTTGGAAAGAAATAACCCAGAAGTACACTGGATTTCTACTATGCAGCTGAAAGGAGAAAAATTAAGCAATCTAGAATATTTCATAAGTTAAAATGACAGTTTTAGGGAAAGTAGGATTTTAAAGAAGAACAACACTGAAGAAAACACACCACTTTTTAAAAGAAGAATAATGTAAAACAGGGGTTCCCAAAATTAGATAACATCACTTGACTGTGTTATGATGAGAAAGTGAAAAAATTGCCATTTCATATAGACCACAGGTCAGGGTTGGCAGAAATTGGCTCTTTTCTCCAGTTAAATTGACAGAGGGTTAAATCTGTATATATGAAGATGAACTTGACAAGCTATGTGTAAATAATAGGAGTGACTATAAACTGTATACTATAGCAGGAATTCAAGATTTTAACATTTTAAGTCTATATCCATGGTTTGCACTCAAAAGACTAATCAATCAGAAGAGCTGAGAAGACTGAGAAGTTTGAATTATTTAAAAAAACAAACAAAAAACAAAAACCAGCAGCATTTATTAGTCCATGTACATCTTGGGTCTTACATCTCTGTGTATGCATTGCAAGAGAATAGTTGCCCCTGTATTGCCCTCTCAAACTAATGGGTCTCTGACCAGAGTCTGGCTATGCCCTGAGTATGTCAGGCCAATGACTTATCTCCCTTTGATCCATATTGGCACAATCTGCTTGGCAGGGCTCTTTTCCATGCCTGGGTCTTTGCGTTCAGACTTGACCATAATTACAGTCTATAAATGGGCATTCTTGACAGAGATGTCCTGGTTGTCCACACAAAAAGCAGACCCCTGGAGCTGGATGGGAGTTCCGCCCTATGTTGTGGGTAGAGCTTTCCTGATGGGACAGCTCCTTCGTTACAGCCGGTGGGTCCCCTCAATGGGGTTGACTATGCTCTCAATCTGCCTGCATGGATTTGGCCCTAGGTTTCCCTATCTGCCAGGGTGCCTCCATCTAAGGCCCCAAGCCTCTACCCATTCCTCTCACAGCCTCTGGAGAGGCCGTCGTAGAGGGCTGTTTCACTTTTCAGGCCCTTGGTTCAGGTCACACCAGCCCTATAGCTCCTGCCCGGTTACTCCCTGGCATACCTGGGGTCATCATCTGAGTTCATTTTAGTGAGCTTCACTGATGTCAGTGAGGCCAGTGGCGGGGGGCGGGGAGGAGGAAGGTTCAGGGCCTCTGCTGTCAGATGACTCTGAAGACTAAAAAAAGGCCAACATCTGCTGCACAAGGTGTTGTTGCTGATTTTGTTGTTGGTCTCCTAGATCTCTTATCAGCTGCTGATACTTCTGTGGTTCCTATTGCTGTTTTGGGGTGACTAACTGTTGCAGCAGCTGTTGATTTTCCTTTACACATTTTAGCAATCTCTCCAGATCCATCTTGCAGCTGTACCTCCACTGGATAACCTCATATGTGAGAGAGAACTTAGCCTTTTTCCCCCCCTCTTACTTTTGTAGCATTCTGACTGGGCTCAGTCTTCCCTATTCCAGGGATGATTCATACATCTGTGTTCGCCACCAGTTGTCAATGATCTGATCCTTACACAGCATCCTCTTGAGGTTCGCAATTATGAGTTCTCATGGTTGAGTCTTCTGGAAGCTTTCTCCTTTTCAGAATCCCAGGGCACCAACAGACAACTCTGCAGCAGCAAAAGAAAATAAATAAAAGAGAAACAAATATACAAACAGTCCCAGCTGGGACACTGTCGTTTCTGTCCATAAGGCCCCTGGATGGCTCATAGTTCAAATTAAAGTCTGCTGGTTGTCCAGCAAAAGTTATAGGATACATCCCCACTATTGTCAGGGGAGTTGGGTTCATTTTTAGGCACAGGCACAGGCTCTACTCACTACCAGGAAAGGGCATAGATTCTACTCACTACCAGGCCTCTGCATCCTGCTCCCCTCAAAGAGCTGCCCCTTGCTGAACTGAGTTTCCTCCCTTTAAATTCCTCCTCCATTGGTAGGACTTCCAATCCCAGCATGGTGAGGCTACTCCAGCTCAAAGTATCTCCTGAACCCCTTTCAGACTGGTACAGGGTTTGTACATTCATCACATGAACTTTCATAGGTGTTCCAGAAGTTAATAACAGATGAAAAATCCAGAGATTAGATCACATAAATAGGAACACTCATTTAGGTTTGTATCAGTATAAGGGCCTTCCATGTAGCATGGCTTTGGCACCAACTGTTTTCCAGTCATAGATGGATATAACAATATGGATTCTACCAATGGTGCAATCAGCTTTCCAGTGAACTAAGGGAAGGAGTATGTCCCGAGGTACTGTCCCTATTGGTGCGCTCCATAGAACCAAACTGTTCCCAACACAGGGTCGTGAATAAATCACACAGTCTAGCACTAAGTTTATAATCATGCCCTGCTCCTTCAAACCGGAACAGGGGTTCCTTGTACCTGCTTCCACGATTAGCCACTCCAGGTGATGAGGGTCATTCTTAGCAAACAGTTGGGGTCCAAGCCACTGGTAATTATTGGGATGGACAATCAATTATCTTGCTTATTGCATTTAGTAGGCCTCTGCAGGAAGTTAGCATAACTAAGGCAAGGATGGGAAGGAGGTGGTAAGCTTCTGTGAAAAACAGGAAGTCTGAATATATTTTAAGACTGTTGTTATGGGGAAATATAGCTGCCAGACTGATGGCTCAAAACTTCTTGCTTAGCAATTTTTTGTATTACTGGCATGTTTTTGTAACATCTGCTTTTTGCCCAATGGTTGATTTTGTTTGGTCAACTATGAAACACTTTGGATTGGCATGTCTCTGTAACTTTTTTTAATATAAGAGGGGAATTGTGGGTTTGGGTCAAGCGGATCACTTTGTGGACACATTGGAAAGACCTCCAGCAGCAGATGGAAGTCTGATCACCAGAAATCTGTGGCTGAATCACCTGAAGATCACTGCACTGTGGGGTAAGTATTAGTTTGGATTGTTCTATAACCTATTGTGTTTGTATGTGCTTGAGACAAAATAAAGCAGAGACTTTAAGTGAAGGCAACCTTGTGAGAGTGCTGGAAGGCTTAAAGTAAAATCACTTGATTCTGTGTGATTTGTGCCATCCAAATCAAGGTGCTGCATCTCCCTTGGTTTATTTCCTGATACTGCCTTGCAAAGAGTAAAGTTACCAAAAGCTTTGAGTTTAAGGAACCCCAGGTAACACAGGCACCAAAGTGCAGGGCTTTTTCTTATGCACATTCAATCTGTCCTCTCAGGGAGAGAATCTTTCTTTTTACTTTGCAAATTGTTCAGAAGGTGATGCAGTATTTTCTGAACAAGTCACTTCACATTTATGATTTGTCACATCACATTAAGCCATTATGCCACAGTGAGGCATCTTATTGGGATGTGTTGTCATATGACATGATGCAATGTAACCAAATATGACATGATGCAGTACCAAGAGGCGGCTAGAATTACTCTCATTTTCAGATCAGGAAACTGTTGTCAGTGTGGACATCCATTCATGGCACATGTTGCTGACATGCAATAGACACCCACCATCGTGTTCTTTGTTTCTGGTTTTACAAGGGTAAAGAACCCACAGAAAAAATGAGGACACACAAGTGTTATCCTCAGGCTGCTATTTTATACAATATTACCTCACGCTGTTATAATTTTTCTGTACTTTGTATGATTCAGACTGCTCACTGAATCAAGTTCAGTAAGGAGTGACCCAGACTCATACATGACAGTCATTTTTTGGCCTATGGAGAGTTGGTGGTCTCAGACATGGCATTAGTTTTGAAAGGAAGGATGGTCTAATGGTAAGGGTGCTAACGGGAGACCTGGGTTCTATTTCATGCTCTACTATAGACTTCCTATGTGACCTTTGGCAAGTCACTTGAACTTTCTGAGCCTCAGTTCCTCATCTGTAAAATGGAGGTAATATTGCTTCCTACCTTATAGGAGTGTTGTGGGGATAAATGCATTAGAAAAGATTGTGAGAAGCTCAGACCCTATGGTAATGGTGAACTTAAGGACCTATGCTAGTGATAGTGGACATATGTTCACATTATTCATGCCACCAAGTGTTTACAAATGTTTGAGGTTGGTGGAGAATCATAAGAAAACAGATTTCCAAGTTTGGTGAGGTATGTGCATGTACGGGGTCTGTTGGCTCCTTACTAAAACTTTGCGGGTTTGTTTGTTTGACTCGCTACCCATGCCAGGAAATGGGGGAGAGGCAAACAGGAGTCAGGATCCTGGGATTGACAGGGCCTCTTACCAACCAGAGAGCTCCAAATGAGTAACAGTAGGAAGTAGCCAGAAACCCCATGTCAGTCTGATAGACCAGGCAGCCAGGCCAATCAGGGAGCCCCCGCTCAGGTCCTGGCCTCTGACTCACCACCGCAGCGCTTCCTGCTGACTGTCCTGGGAATTAGTTCGGCATTGCCAGTGTGCCTTTCTCAGGTGGTGTCTCGCACATCGTCACTCCTGTCTCCACACCCAGGACCCGTGTCGCTCCCCAGACTGCGCAGTCCTCTTCTGGACACAGTCCTCTGCCTGTGCCCCACGTGGTTCTTTCTCCCTTTCTGGGGTACCAACAGTCCTCAGTCCAACCCCTTGCCTCAGTGGCAATCTGAAGTCCCAGTAGTAGCCACTCCTCTCAGTGGCAGACTGCAGTCCGTGCACTGGCCACTTACCTCAGTGCCCAGTGGGGGAAAAGGAGGGGGAAGCCTGGGTCTGCCCGTTACTCCAGGCCCTAACCCAGGGACCCTATAGCCGGCAGCCATATACTGCCCCTGCTCCAACTCCACCATGTCCTTCCCTGGGCCACTTCCCTTGCAGCCCCAACACCTCCTCTTTTCTTGGGTCAGGGCTTCAGTTTGGCAGCCCATCAACCCAGAGCTTTCTCATACGCCACTGATCCTGCCCAGCACTGCTCTGTCCATGGTGCTCCAGGCCTCTGAGAAGCTAGTCCTCTTTCCTCAAACTCCAAGGAGTGACTGCCTCTGCTTTGTTTAGCAGACCCTTCTTATATGGGCCAGCCGGGCCCTGACTAGCTCCTCCAATAAACCTTCCCCTAATGGGCTGGCACTAGGACAGGGGTGAAAGTGAGCCAGTTCAGGCCGGTACGGTGTACCGGTAAGAACCTGCACCAGCCCATACGCAGCCCACATGAGAGCACTGCCGCGACTGGTAGGGTCCGTACCAGCAGGGCTGCTTATGGGGGAGGGGGGAAGGGGCAGTGTTAAAGCTCTGCCCCTTCCACTCGAGGCCCTGCCCCTTCTGGGGGCCGGAGCCGGCCTCAGCCCCAGCCCCGTACCGGTAAGTGTCTGGAGTTACATTCACCGCTGCACTAGGGGAAGGCGAGACAGAGGAAGCAGTCCTAGCCAGGGTGAGGAACTAGGCCTGGAAGCCATGATGGGAAGAGCAGTGTGAGAGGCTGGAGGGAGCTGCCCAAAGACAGCAACATGTGTGAGGAGACAGCGCATGGGGCAAGGGTCAGTGTGGAGAGCGAGAATCCACCATGCAAGGATGACAGACCTTGCTGGGTAGGGCCCCATGGAAGGGAGTGAACAACAGCCAGAAAGATGGGGGGCCTGTGGGGAGTGGCCTGGGGAATCTGAGACAGGCTATAAGGAACAAGTCATAGAGATCAAACTAAGGACAGTGAGTGGCGCAGCAGGGAGGGGACAAGCTATGGGAGCCCAGTAACCTCCTACCCACATTCTGCCCTGAGATCAGCCGTTCAGGGAGCTGTAACTAGCACAGGCTGGGAAAGTTCCTGGCAGCCCCTGAATCCATTGAGAAGGTGGCAAGTCTTACAGAGGATCTGCAGCCAGTTCTGTGGAGGCTTTTCCAATCTAGACCCGAGGCAAAGACCTGTGTGAGCCATGTATAGCCCTGGGCAGTGGCTGTCGCACCAGGGTCTCTGTTGTAGGGGAAGATTTTGGCCTTGCAAAAAAAAAGAAAAACAGAGGGGTCCAGACACTGCTGTGAGAATTTGTGTGGAACTCCAAGTGTGACAAAGCTCTGTCCTTGTCTCTGTGGGTCCCGTGCTTCCTGTCGGATTTCGCTAGCCTCAGAGGCTCACTGTGACACTCCACGTAGCCCTTCTCTCTCTAGAGGCAAGGGTCACAGCCTACTGACCCATTTTCATCATAAGCCAGCAAGGGAGGTGAGGCGAAGCTACTCTCCCTTGCACAGTCTCTGTTGTCTCCCGGTCTCAGTGATTAATTCAGGGGGAGTAAGGGGGGGGAGCCCAGGCCCGACCTGTACTCCAGGCTCTAGCCTAGGGACCCTAATAGTATCAGCCATGGTTGCAGTCCTTTTGGAAACAGGATGCGAACAATTCCCCACAGCATCCCCCCACTTCCTCAATATCAACTTCACCCTTATCTCAGGGCCTTCTTCCTTGTGCCTGATATGGTTTGTACTGCTCAGTTTTTCCCACAGCGCAGCTTCCTCCTACAGCTCCTGACATGCATGCTCACCTGACTAACTGGGAGGTTTTTAACTAGTTTCAGCCAGCCCCTGATTGGCTTCAGGTGTCCCAATCAACCTAGTGGTCTTCCCTGCCTTCTGGAAAGATCTTAATTGGCCCCAGATGTCTTAATTGACCTGGAGCAGCTGCCATTTGCTTATCCTGGTAACAGGGATTTGTTTAGCCTGTGGCTAATATATCTGTCTCCCACTCCTTTCCTATAGCCATCTGGCCAGGAGGGAGGTAGAGGGCTGCTCCTCCTGCTCCCGCTGCTGGGGCTGCTGCTAGGCCCTGGGCCCTCCCAGCTGCTGTTTTCTGCTGCTGCTCCAGCTACTCCCCTGGCTGAGCCAGACACCCCTCCCACTACTCTACTCCCTGGTTGCTGGCTGGCTGGCAACTGACCCCCCCCACCCCCCGCAACACCTTGGTTGCTGCTACTTCTGCTGCTGCAGCAGCCCCTTGGGGGGGAGGGGGCCTACTGGCCCTCTCCCCAGAGGAGGGGTGTGAGGGGCCCCTGCTCCAGCTGCTGCTGTGACCACCACCACCACCATCCGTGAAGGGTCCTGCCTGACCACCAGACCACCGCCTGGAGTTGCTGGAGCTGCCCTATTTGCTGCCAGGAAGCTGCTGGAACCCAGAGGAGGAAGAACCAGGAAGACCGTCGTCTGCTGAGGGAGCACAGAGATTCTGCAGTCCACCATGGAGGGGGCCTCCAAGAACTGAGTATGTTTCGAACTGTGCTCTCGTGGTGGGGGTATTGACTGTGTTTGTAGGGGCACAGGGGGTGTGGCGTAGAGCCTGCTACCTGGTTCATCTGTGCCCCCCCCAACCCCCACCACCACCGCTGCCCCCTCCACCACTACCACCACCTCTGCTGGCTGCTCACCGTCTGCCCTGGTTCCTGCCCCTGGACTCAGACGCTTGCCTGGCTAGCCGAGCCCGTTTCCACCTTTTGGGCCTGAAGCAGCAGCCAGCCCACCTATGGACTTTGCACGAGCCAACGTGGGTGCACGTGCCCCCTCCCCATACCCCTTGGACTGACCCTCCCCCTCCATCAGCACGCCCCTTGCTTTGTCCCTTGCCACCCACCCCAGTTCCCCTTGCAGCTATCTGGGCCCCTCTCTTTTTTTGGTCCCAGTCCCTTGCTAGTTTCAGTTTTGCCTGCCCCGCCCCTCTCCCTCTGCAGCCTTGTTTGTTTGCCCTGCCCTAGCCCTGAAACTAGTCCCTTGGTTTTCTGCCCCATTCCCAGTTGGTTGTCTCCCTCCCCCTGAAGCTCCATTTGCCCTGATTAGCCCCCCGCTTTCGTGAACCCACGCCCCCACCATGTGCTTGTGCCCCTCCCCTGTTTAATTTTGACCCTATCTCACTGCACCCCCATGCTGTTATATCATCCCCTCCCCTAGTGCAACAAGAGGAACCAGATTTCCCATCTTGAGTTGGTGACTGAACCCTACCCCCGCACTAGTCCGAGATAACCCTGAACCCAGTCCCCTCTTTTAGTGCCCTCCTCCCCTGCCTGCAGCCTAGCAGGGAGGAGTGGTCACCCCAATTCCTCTCCCCACCCCCACCCCCTCTTAAGAATTTTCCCTTCCTCCCTTGCTCATCATGGCAGGCGACATGGAGGGAGGACCCCCTCCAGACAGCACGGCCGCCCCTCCTCCGCCTGTTCCCCTGTCACCCTCCCAAGCCTCTACCTTAACCGCCGCTGCCGAACCACCTGCTCTTGCCCCCGCTGGGGCACCGGCAGCAGCGGACACTGAAGAGACCTCCGCTGCTGCCACGTCCCTCGCCCCCCCGATTCTGGGGGAGTCCCCCCAGCCGGCAGCAAGGGCCAGGGTAAAAAGAAGGGTAAGGGCCCCGCGACAAAGGCCAGGCCCTCCATGGCAGAGGCTGCCACTACTGCTGCGGCCCCACCACTGGCCGCAGCGTCCTTCCCTGCTGTTCCCTCTACCAGCTCTGCGGGGGTTCCACCCCCAACCCCTAGAGCGTACGCCCAGGTGGCAGCAGCCCCCCCCACCTGCCGCAACATCACCTAACCCGCCCACCGCCTCAGCTACCACCTATAGCGGCCGGGGTCCCTTTCCCACCTTGACCAGGAGGCATGGCGTCCGTTGCCTCCTGGTACCCGCCTCGCCCCACGTAGAAACCTATGTGCGGGCATTGGTGAGAGTGGTGGGACCCACAGCCATCATAGCGGCCTCCAAAATGTATGGGAAGGTAGTCTTCTTCCTAGCATTGGAGGCCGCGGCCCAAGAGGCGGTGGAGAAGGGCCTGGCGGTGGGGGGCGTGTTCGTCCCATTAGAGCCGCTGGAGGACTTGGGCGTCCACCTAGTCCTCACTTCCGTCCCTCCCTTCCTCCCCAATGCCGCCCTGTTACCTGCCCTCTCCACCCTGGGGAGACCCATCTCTGTAGTCAGCCCTCTCCCACTGGGCTGCAAAGACCCCGCCCTCCGTCACATCCTCTCGTTCCGCCGGCAGGTGCAGCTCCAAATGCCGCCGGCGGCACGTGACGGGGAGGCGTTCAAGGGGTCCTTTATGGTCCCCTATCAAGGGGCCCGTTACCGAGTGTACTATTCTATGGGGGAGACCCAGTGATACCTCTGCCGGGCGATGGGACACGTTCGGAGGGACTGTCCCTTGGCCCGGCAAGGAGGAGCATCCGAGACCCCCGAGCCCTGGCAGGGCGTCGGCCCCGTCATCGCCGGCGCCCCTGAATGCCCGGTGCCCAGAGCCGCCCCTCCTCCTTCCCAGTCCACCGCTACTCCCGCTCGGGCCCTGGGAGTACCTACCCCAGTGTGCCTAGACGAGCGGGAGAGGCCCGTTGCGAACAGTCTGACGAGGCCTGTGGAGGAGGGTGAGGCAGGGATACCGCCGGGCGTGGGAGAGGGCCTGCCCCAGAGGGACTTTTCTCTCCCTTATGCTGCCCCACCACTACCTCCCTGACTCCCTAAGACATCCCCCCCGCCCCCCCACCCAACCCCTGCTAGCCAGCCCCCAGATGATGCCATGGAGGGCTGGGCCTTAGCACAGGGGAAGCGAGGCAAGTGGAAGGCTCGAGCTCCACCTCTTACCACCGATGCGGAAGCCCCCCGGAAGACCAGGAAGGGGGGCACTGATGCCGAGCATTCTGCTTTGCCCCTGAGCGGCTTTTGTCCGCCAGAACCGTCCGGGAAAGACGTGGCAGCACCGGAAGGTATTACCGCCCCACCCTCGGAAGCCCCCGATAGAGCCCCTTCTGCCCCTTTTGTCGACCCTGCGGGCCCCGACCCAAGCATCGCTTCAGGTGCCGGCGGGGAGAACCCCGGGGTGGCAGAAGGTGACCTGCCCTCCATCTACGAGGAGATCGAGGCCCTGGGTCTGACCCCAATCACCCAGGGGGAGGACGACCCTTTACCAGCAGGCCTCGATCTCAATGACCTCACCCCGGTGCCCCTTTCCCCGCTCTCCCCATGCTCCCTCCCCCTGACCGCCGGTTCCGCTCCCACCTCCGAGGATTCCCTGGGCTCTTCCACCTGCCCGGTCGCAAGTGGCACCTCGCTGATGGCTGCCAAGCCTCCTAAAGCGACGGCCAGTGCCCTGCGGCCGGGACCCGAATCCCAGGGGGTACCCCTCATTGGGGTGGGACAACAGTTCTCCTTCCCAGGCGGGGACCCCGCAAATATCTGTCCACCTCCTGATGCCGTGGCTGTTACACAAGCCATCACACTAAAGCCCGGCATCACGGGGGGTCCCCTTCCCAATTCCCAGATCCCTGAGCCACACCAAGACAGGCCACCTCCCAGTGGCCCAGCCCCTGCGGCTCAGGATCCTCTACCCGTTCCTCAGCCCGGCCCTGCTCATGTCCCCCTCCCTGCCCCTACTTCTGATCCCTGCCCCACCCCATATGCCGTCCCAATCTCCTCCACCTCCCACGATGACACTGCCGCCCCTGGGGCTGTCTCCCTCCCCTTCTCAGAGGATGAACCCCAGGGAGCGGCTCCAGTATTTCCTCGTCCCGACCCACCAGGGGCTGCTCTTCTCCCTCCGCCACCTCCCCCCACTAAGCCGAATTTCAGGGTGGGCCCTAAAGCGCCAGCCCGGCAGGAGCTGCGTCGAGGGTCTGCCCCTTGCCTGTCCGTTTCGGTGGGCCACGGGGCTGTGTCAGGGGCCCCTTCTTTAGATAGCCGGGAGCCAGTAACCCCGGCCCCTCATACGCTGCGAGAGGAGCTGCGGGAGTTCCTGGAGGACGTCCGGGGCTCCCGCAACAAAGTACAGCTCGCTCTCCAGCGATGGGGGGATTTCCACCAAATCCTCCGGGCCGCGAGGGCCCTCATGGGGGAGGGTAAAAGGACCGGGAAGCAGGCCGCCGCGGCCTACCAACGGGTCCACCTTTTCTGTGACTCACTACTCACCTACGGGGTGGGTCACGGATTGTTACGCGGCCCGACGGGGGCCGTGAGCGACCCTGCCGGTGAGGATCCCCCCCAGCCCTCCTCATGGCATCTCTCTTCTTCGCAACATTGAACACCCGGGGCTGTAGGATGGGTATCCGCAGGAGCCAGGTGCTCTCCTTCCTTCGGGAGGGGGAGTACTCTGTAGTATTCTTGCAGGAGACCCATACGGATCCAGCCGCCGAAGACAGCTGGCGGCTGGAATGGGGGGACAGAGTCTACTTCAGCCATCTCTCTGTTCGCCAGACTGGAGTGGCGACCCTGTTCTCCCCCGACCTACGGCCTGAGGTGCTGGGGGTTGCCGAGGCTGTGCCGGGCCGCCTGCTGCACCTACGGGTCCGTATGGAGGGGCTCGTGGTCAATCTCATCAACATCTATGCCCCGACATCGGGCCCGGAACAGCTTCGTTTCTATCAGCAGGCGTCCAACTTCCTCGGCACCTTGGATCCTCGCGAGTGCCTGGTCCTGGGCGGGGACTTTAATAACACCCTTGAGGAACGGGACCACTTGGGGATCGAGCAGTGCCCGGCCGCCGCGGATGTCCTCAGGGAGATTGTCGAACATCACTCCCCGGTGGACGTCTGGCGCGACCACCACCCGGACGATATCTCGATCTTCACCTTTGTCCGGGTGGAGGCCCATCGGTCGCGCCACTCCCAGTTAGACCGCATCTATTTATCACGTTTTCACCTTTCGCAGGCCCACTCCTCCAGCGTCCGGCCGGCTCCATTCTCTGATCATCATCTCGCTACCGTGACGGCCTCTCTCTGCGCGGAGAGGCCGGGGCCGGCCTATTTGCATTTTAATAACAGTTTGCTGGAGGACGTGGGTTTCGTAGCATCCTTCCAGGAGTTCTGGCTGGCCTGGCGAGGGCAGCGGCGCGCCTTTCCCTCGGCGCAGCAATGGTGGGATCTAGGGAAGGTGCGCGCCCAGCTCTTCTGCCGTGACTACACCCGGGGCGCCAGCCGACGGAGGGATGCGACGATAGAGCAGTTGGAACGGGAGGTCTTAGAGCTGGAGAGGCGTCTGGCTGCCAGCCCTGAGGATCCATCCCTCTGTGGGGCGTGCCGGGAGAAGCGGGAGGAGCTCCGGGAACTCGAAGACCATCGGGCCCGGGGCGCCTTCATTCGATCCCGCATCCGTCTCCTTCGGGAGATGGATCGCGGCTCCCTCTTCTTCTATGCCCTGGAGAAAAAGAGGGGGGCTAAGAAACATGTCACCTGCCTCCTCGCAGAAGATGGCACCCCCCTCACGAATCCAGCGGAGATGTGCGAGAGGGCCAGGGCCTTCTACGCGAGCCTTTTCTCCCTGGATCCGACCGATCCTAACGCTTGCAGAGTGCTCTGGGACAAACTCCCTATGGTCAGCATGGGCGACCGAGACCAGCTAGAGCTGCCTCTCACTCTGGCCGAGTTCTCGGAAGCCCTCCGTCGCATGGCCACCAACAAATCTCCGGGACTGGACGGGCCGACCGTGGAGTTCTACCGCGTGTTCTGGGACGTCCTCAGCCCGGACCTTGTGACCGTCTGGGCTGAGTCCTTGCAGGGCAGGGTCCTCCCTCTTTCGTGCAGGCGAGCCGTGCTCGCCTTATTGCCGAAGAAGGGGGACCTCCGCGATTTATGGAATTGGCGTCCCGTCTCGCTGCTCAGCACGGACTATAAAGTCGTAGCAAAGGCCATCTCGCTGCGGCTGGGGTCCATGCTGGCGGACATGGTCCACCCAGACCAGACCTATACCGTCCCGGGCCGCACCATCCTCGACAACCTGTATCTGGTCCGGGATCTCTTGGAGCTTGGGTGTAGGGATGGTCTGTCGTTCGCCCTCCTGTCTCTGGATCAGGAGAAGGCATTCGACAGGGTGGATCATGGGTACCTCCTGAGCACTCTGCGAGCGTTTGGCTTTGGGCCCCAGTTTGTGGGTTTTCTCCAGGTGCTGTACGCCTCCGCAGAGTGTCTGGTCAGGCTCAACTGGACCCTGACCGAGGCAGTCAGCTTCGGGCGAGGAGTACGGCAGGGGTCCCCCCTCTCGGGCCAGCTGTATGCTCTGGCGATCGAGCCCTTCCTCTGTCTCCTCCACAGAAGGTTGACGGGGTTGGTGCTCCGAGAGCCGGAGCTGCGGCTGGTCCTGTCGGCATACGCCGACGATGTGCTCCTTGTGGTCCAGGACCTGGGCGACTTGGTGCGGGTGGAGGCTTGCCAGGCGATCTACTAGGCGGCCTCCTCTGCCCGGGTCAACTGGGTCAAGAGCTCTGGCCTGGTGGTAGGGGACGGGTGGCAGGCAAGCTCCCTCCCACCCGCACTTCAGGCCATCAGGTGGAGCACGGGTCCGCTGCTCTATCTCGGCGTTTACCTTTCTGCCACGCATCCATCCCTGCCGGAGAACTGGCAAGGTTTAGAGGGCAGGGTGACAGAGCGGATCCGGAGATGGACAGGACTACTCCGGTGCCTCTCCTTTCGAGGGAGGGCACTGGTAATCAATCAATTAGTCCTGTCCATGCTCTGGTACCGGCTCAACACCCTGGTCCCGGCCCCGGGTTTCCTGGCCAACCTCCGGACGTCGATTCTGGAGTTCTTTTGGTCAGGACTACACTGGGTCTCTGCAGGGGTTCTCCATCTTCCTCTGGAGGAAGGTGGGCAGGGCCTGAAGTGTCCACACACTCAGGTCCATGTCTTCCATCTCCAGGCCCTGCAGAGGCTCCTTTATGGTGCAGGTAGTCCGGCGTGGAGCGTATTGGCGCACGCCTTCCTACGCCGCTTCCGAGGGCTCCGATACGACCGGCAGCTCCTTTATCTCCATCCGAGAGGTCTTCCGCGAGACCTCTCCGGGCTGCCGGTCTTCTACCAGGACCTCCTCTGGACCTGGAAGCTATTCTCAGCGACCAGGTCCGTGGCGGCCACCGAGGGGGCAGATCTCCTCGCAGAGCCCCTGCTACACAACCCCCAGCTCCGTGTGCAGGCGGCGAAGTCCCTCTCGGTGCACCAGAGGTTGGTCCTGGCAGAAGTTACTAGGGTCGGAGACCTCCTGGACTACGACCGGGGAGACTGGCTGGATCCCCTGACGCTCGCTCAGCGCATGGGGCTCTCCAGACCTCGTACTCCCCGGCACGTACTTCAGGAGGTGAAGGCCGCTTTGCCGTCCACTGCTCGGGCTTACCTCGACCGGGTCCTGCGAGAGGGTACGCCCCGCCCTCCCTTCACCCCAAGCCCTCCAGACCTTTTTATTGGGCCCCTGCCCCGTGGACCCAACCGAGTCCCCTGTCCCTTCACCACGAGCCGGCTGCACGAACTGCAGCCGGTCCGCTTCCAGACCGCGCCAAGGAAACATCTATACATGCTCGTGCTCCACACCCTTCATCTCCTCACCCTCACGTCCCGCCCCGATATGAAATGTCGGGACCTCCTGCCACCTCTAGAGGGTGAGAAGCCCCGGTGGGCCAGCCTTTACTCCTCCTTAGTCCCAAGGCCCGCCGGGGATGTCAGTTGGCGGCTCCTTCATGGAGCCGTGAGCACGGGCGTGTACTTGGCGCAGTTCACCCCTATCCCCGACACCTGCCCCTTTTGCGGCGTGAGGGAGACCCTGGCGCACATTTATCTGGAGTGCGCCAGGCTGCAGCCCCTGTTCTAGCTCCTCTTAGACATTTTGTTGAGGTTTTGGTTGCACTTTTCCCCTCACCTTTTTATTTATGCACTTCCAATCCGCGGCCCCATGAAGTCGCAGGACCTCCTGGTCAGCCTCCTCCTGGCCCTAGCTAAACTGGCCATCTACAAAACCAGGGTGAGGAGGTTGGCCGATGGAGGCTCCTGTGACTGTGGGGCCTATTTTCGATCCTCTGTTCGTTCACGCATCCGGGCAGAGTTCCTCTGGGCAGCGTCCACTGGCTCCCTTGATGCCTTTGAGGAGAAGTGGGCGCTGTCCGGGGTTCTCTGCTCGGTGTCCCCATCTGGTTCACTTCGTTTGACCCTTTGACCGCACTCCCGTTCCTGTTTTTTCATTTTTTGTCCCCCGGAATCACTTGGTATCCAGGTCCTGTGGATCCCTCCCCTTAGGCTGAAGGGGGGGATCCTTTAGCAGTGGGCGGGCAACCGCCCACTTCCCGGATCCCAATAGGACTACTTTACTATAGCCATCTGGCCTTTCCCCATCACACAAGTGATGCCATAACCTGGTGGGCAAGGCATTGCCCTCATCACACTTCTGGAACTATCACTCCATAGAGCCAAGTTTCACCACTCCACAAAACAGACTGTTACTGTTTAAAGTGAGGAAGTTTTTGTATATATACATATAGAGTGAATAGTTTAGTATGTCTTTTCATTTGGGTGTAGAAGTAGTGTAAGGATTGCTTTAATATATCTTAAAACGTTTCAACTGCTTAGTATATTTTGAAACCCGCTAACAAGTTATGTTTCTTCATTTGTACATTGTTTCTGAGAAAGATAAATCTCGTTTATTTGATTTGGTGTTTTGTGTGTGTGTCCTCTTTAACAATTTAGTTCAAAATAAAGCTACTACACCATAAGGAGAATATTACTTATAGGGAATCTATCTAGTAACCAGGTGGGAGCACTCCATCTCACAGTCGGATCTGACACAGATAAGAGCAGCAACTGGAAAGGAGGTACCATGACGTGAGTGTAAGGTGATTTGGAAGCTCCCTTGCCGTAGTCTCCTGTCTTCAAGCTCAGTCCTGGGATCTCACAAGCAGCCGTGATGTCTCTCAATAGGTAGGATAATTGGGTTGCATTCTTAAACTCAATCCCAGAGTATCCTGGGAACCCCAGTAGCCAAGGCCCTGCTGTGTAGCCTCACTGGGTAGATCATGGGAAGGAAATCCCCTGGAGTTACTAGTGTCCCACTCCTTCTCACAGGTGTGGAACCACACCCAGCCTTTTACCTGTTTCTGGGTAATGCTGGGGCAGTGAGAGACAGGCTGATTCTCATCCCACCGAGATAATTTAGGGCAAGTCTACATTTAAAAAGCTACATCACTGCAGCTGCACTGCTGTGGTGCTTTACTGGAGACACTCTAAGCTGATGGGAGAGTAGGCTCCCCAGTAGGCCTCCAGTAGGCTTAGTTAATCCACCTCTGCGAGAGATGGTAGCTACGTTGGCACTTAGGTCAGCATAACTATGTTGCTCATTATATCTCCATTATATTCATGTGGCTTTCTCTTTAAATTCTGCTTGATCAATTTATTAGGTTGTGTGATGGGGTTAATATAATCAGGTTTCTTTTCGTTGCATGGTTTTTAATGGGTGTATACTTTACTCATGTGCAGGTACCCAGAGAGCACTTTGACAGATGCTTTGGTTAAATAAATAAATAAAGAAAGAAATACATTGGTGTTAATTGCTACCTCCTTGGCAGGCACAGAAGGGTGACCATGGTTTAAATGGTGTACAGACTGCAGTAATTCCTCACTCATAGGCCTTGATTACACTCAGAATGTTTAGGTAATTGCACACAATTGCTCTAATACTGGGTATTAGCAGTGGTGAGATTGGCTACCAGCATTTGTATCACCCTGTCCATCGAGATCTGTTCTGAGCAGGATTAGATGACGTGGTGGCAGCTGGTCCACACTAATGATTCCACTATAGTTAACACCAGTCCAGCTGAATCATTGTGAAGAAATGGTTGGAGAGATCCCTAAAAATCTTTGTCTCCACGCTAGCCCTAGCATTTGTTAAGATAGACATATATTGATAGAACAGAGAGGGAAAGCTTGCACTTCCATTGTCTATGGTTCCTAGAGTGTAAATAAATAAAGGACTCTATTTTACAGTGCAGTTTACAATGCTTTCATAAGTATTAAATCCATTTTTAAAAGGTTTCAAAGTCATGAGCAGGGGGCTAGGGATGTCTAGCAGATACCACAGTTTTCTGAAAACGCTGGTGTGAAATAATCTCTTTCCCAATTTGTCAGTACATTTATTTGACTAACGGGACCATTAGTGTGAAAAGTAATCTGTAATTTTAGATGGTTACATATAATGTAATATTGTCTGTGTGTTAACAGTAATACTTGCATATATGTTTAAAAGATAGCCATACTGAGGTTGCATGGTATAATTATCGCCCATAATTCCTAGAAATACCTTTATTAAAAATCATCTTGAACTGAATTTCTCATTCTCAATCAAATCAGAAGGGAAAGTCACACATACTCTAGTCTGGGACTATTACTATTAAAGTTCCACTTTGAAACCTCAAGGCAAATAAACCACCAACTAAAAAGCTTAGCATTATGCAAAGTGACACTTATGGCATGGTTACTCAAATGTTAAAGCCCTTGTCAGGAAAGGCACCTAATCTAATTATTTCTGACAAAAAATGTGAGCTACCTACAAAAAACCTCAACATTTGTAACAGGTTGATCAAATTTCGTTAACAAAGCATGAATACTAACAAGATTATAAAATACAGTTCAGTTTAATACTTTGCCTATAAGTGAACGTACAATTACATTTAATAGGTGAAAGATCAGGTTAAAAACACAGGTTAAAAACGTTAACAAACATTATTGCTCATCAATGTATTTAAAGGTTAATTACAATGAGGACACTAGATGGACAATTTATTAACCATTCATATTCAAATACTAGATATGATAGTAATGTTATAAAATAATGTAGTCACTGTGAGGCTAAGCCAAATCTACCTGCCTTTAGTTTCTGCCGATCTGGGTTCAAATATGAATGTGGAATACAAATAAACATGGATTTTACAATATGTTTCATAGAATTTTTCAACAATGTAAAACCACTACACACTCTGAATAAATTGCCAGTCCCTGCTCAGATATGCAAGCCTACAACAGAAGGGTTGTTTTAGGACATGGAAGAGATGCATTGACATGACTATGCAGGAATGTTTACATAGCAATTATTCATTGTATCCTTCATTCTAGCCCATTCTATCAATCCTTCACTTCTCCGAACACTAAAATACATTACATCCTCTTCATCGTAAAGAATAAATAAATAAAACACCTCTTCTTATAAATCCTTAAAATTACAACCCTGAGAAAGTGTTTCTGCCATACACATACATGATATATAGTAAAGGCAAAATACTTGTCTTCACCAGCAATGTGATAAAATCTAAAATGTGCTTCTAGTTCTAGGAAAAATTCTAACTGAAAATCTAACATTATAAACAACCTACTTCACTAATGTTGGAGGATTAGGGAAGGAAAATTCTTTCAAAATATTTGACCAAATAGTTTTAATACATAAGTATAAAGACCTATTTAACATTTTGAGAAATGTACAATACTTTAGAACACTTACAGTACCAGAACATTTATTTCATCCTTTAGATGCTAGTACAACAGAAAATAGAGAGATTCAATATGAATTTTACATATATTTTATATAGAGAGAGAAAATATATGTACAGTCAACATTTGTCTACTGTTGCCATTAATTTTAGGTAACATATACACTTGTTTATACAAGCACAGCTTTCTTTTTGTACTGCCTTACGTTTTAACACCATAACAAAAACCTAAAATTCATGCTAATAGATTAACTGAAAAGAGTTATTGTGTCAACAAGTATTAGATTCTCAGAATGATATAGCTTGGCTCTATCATGGAGCTGGTCTATACTTGCCTGATGATCCTAAATCAATGAGTACACAAAAATGAAGTCTCGCTGAGAATATACTATGTCATGGTGCAGTGAGATCCTGATCCAAAACTCACCAAAGTCAATGAGAATACTTTTTATTGACTTCAACGGGTTTTGGCTCAGACCCTAAGGGTTTATCTACAATGAACACTTAGGGCTAGTCTACACTGAAAAGTTACACTGGCACAGCTACATCTCTCAGAAGTGTGAAAAATCCGCCCCCCTGACAGACAAAATTAAGCTGATATAACCTGCGGTGTAGATAGCACAAAAACACTAGAATTCTTCCATTGGCCTAGCTACTGCCTCTCAAGGAGACAGATTACGTATGCCGGCAGGAGAATGCCTCCTGTCACTGTAGTAAGTGTCTACACTGAAGAACCCCAGCAGCATAGTTGCAGTTGTGCAGCTGTAATGTTTTAAGTGTAGATATCTCCTAGTTTGTGGCAAGCCAGGGTGTGAATGTACCCTGCACTAGCCTGCCACACACTAAGGGCTGGTCTACACCGAAACCCTATATCGTCATAGCTTTCTCAGGGGTGTGGTGTAGACAGCACTAGGCTGAAGAATTCTTCCATAGACCTAGATACTACCTTTGGGGAAGGTGGATTAACTAAAGTGATGGGGTAAGCCCTCCCATCTCTGTAGAGGGTGTCTACACTGACACAATATATTGGCACAGCAGCTGGACCGCTATAGCATTTTAACTGTAGACATACCCTAAATGTTGTGCATACCCTGCTGCCATGCTAAAAGGTCTGTAATGCACTTTGATCTCCGTTCTTCTGAAACACAAGTAGATTAAAGCTCTAGGCGACTGTTTAATGCATGTCAGCAGGATCCACATAGTAGTGCATGGAAGATTAGTGCAGGGTAGACTCACACCCTGGCTTGCTGCAAACTGTGTTTGTTTAGACAAGTCCTAAATGAGGCTTCCTCTCAGAAAGAGTTATTGCATACTCAGCTTGAGGTATCTTAAAGGAACCTGTCTTCAGAAAGTGCTGAGGCCCCATACTCTGGAAATCAGGTTCCTTTAAAGTGTCTCAAGTTGAGCCCCCAAAACCACTAGTAATTTTTGAGAATCTTGGCTGTGAGGTTTCTAGAAACCAATGAAATTACCAAGACTATGTGCACCCTGATGAATGAGTAGAGAGTAGGAATAAGGTGTGTGACACTGAGCCAGAAAGGACTAAGCAACTAGCAGGCTACATGACCCAGATTAAACCTTTAGAGACATATTACAATTTATATAAATGGTAATTAAGGCCATTCCATCTTAGATAAACTAGAGCTTTGCAATGTAGACTTGTATTGCTACAGAATTAGAAGAAGATAGTGATTATATTTCTTTATGCTTACCCATATCTTGTTAGAGGTTAACAATGTAACCAGACGGTTCCTGTCTGTCACTATGTTTTATTGATTTCAAGATCAAAAGGGAACATTAACATTTTGACAAAGCTTGGGTGTAACAATATCATTGTCTTTATTTCTCTTTGAAGTTTGTAGTAAACTACTTGTAAATGACGGGAGATGGATAATTACCTTATGCTGATGAATACAACTATGTATACATAGAAAATGGGAGATTTTACTTCAAAGCCACAATGCTTCACCCAAGGACTGCATGCTGTCAAGAGGCTGCCAAAGAACTATAAGAAGAACTCCGTGGCCCTGATCCTGTTATCTCAGATCTGTTTAAGCTTGATCAGGGGAAGTTTGTGTCGTAAGTCTGAGGTCTCCAACTCCAATCTGGATCACCCTAATATTGGACATTGGACTATAACCTATGGAGCTAATTATTAAATAACTTTTTGCAACTATAAAGCTCACCATCTCTACTATGAAACTGACCTAGGAACTTTAGTCATATCTGTATGTATAATGATCTTTTAACCTATGTTTATGTTTTATGTTTTTAATACATTTTAGTTTAGTTAATAAGAATTGGCTACAGGCGTGTATTTGGTTAAGATCTGAAATATTCATTGCCCTGGTGGGTAATGTGTCCAATCCTTTGGTATTGGTGGAACTGTTTATATGATGAACGAGATTTCCAGTAATCCTCACCATATTTGACTTTGCTGTCTGGATGGGTGATCAAGGCAGGGTTGCTTTAAGGGAACTGTGTTTTTCACTTCTTGGTAACCAGGAAGGTATTGTTGAAGCTGTTTTGTTGCTGTCTTGGTAAATCTAAGTATCAGAATAACCACCAGTTTTGGGGATCCTCTGACCCATTCTTTGCAGTTTGCCATGATTGAGCAATCTCAGTGTGGCCCCCCCAGGGATCCCTCTCACAGGGTGATTGGCATTTTGGCCAAGTTTCCTGAATGCTTGTGTCCCTTGTATTTTGTAGTAAAGGGATGTTTTTTAAAGGCAGGAGTGTACATATGAAAATCCACAATGAGTTCATGCAGTTCAGGTATTTGTGGTTAGTCAGGTGCCTGGACCTGATTTGTGTATGCAAATTGGGTAACTGCATGCATATGTTAGGTTGTGCAAATGTATGTGCACAACTGTGCATGCCTGTCTTTAAGAATCTGACTCTAAGTGTTCTTTAGCACCAGTACTGATCCTTAACAACTTTTCATTCAGTGAATAGTGAGCAGGCAAGTAGAGAATGTTGACAGTTGCAGATGCTTGTCCGACATCAGTACTGCCTATGGCAAACTCCCAGACAAATTCAAAATATTGTATCAGTCTTTTGGCTGAACTTGTTTATAGGAGTAATATTTTTTAAAATTCTGTGATTACGAGTGTTAATCTCCCTGATGAACAAGTGATCATTTGTTACTGAGAAATATCAGGCACAAATGATAATTTAACTCTATTGTATTCTGCGACATTGTAGCCACCAGTATTTCACTAATAATATTTCAGAATAAAGCTAGAAGTGTAGGAGACAAAATAAATTACAGTGTAATGGGAGTTCTAAGTGGGGGACTAATAACCTGAGTCAATGTGGAAGAGGAGGATCAGTCCTAGCCAACAGCAGTGCAGGTCTAGTTGATTACATATGAAGAAAGATCATCCTAGCCTTGGTAGATGAAATACTGCAACTGACAGGCAATTAGTGCCTTTATAGTCTAATTCGTCATAGATATATTCTGCAGTTAAAATGTTATATTACTTATTGACAAGGTACAGTATTATAAAAGGAGATTTTTACTCTATTCTCTACTGAACTTGACTGGATTTTGGAGATAGAGTATAACAGCCTTCCATCAAGATTTCTTTTGAATATGGAGCAGTGATTCCAGCAAGGTTAATCCCAACTTCAATCTGCCCCCTTCTGTTCATGTTAGACACTGTCATCATAAAGACTATCTACAAAACATAAAAAGCTGTCAAATTTACCCTCAGAGGATCTCACACATCCTGTATGTATCAGAGAAAATCCATCTGCCATTTTTCTAGTAGAAATGAAATTTTAATGCTCATTGTTCTTTATATCCATAGAAAACACTGAATGTTTAATCTGATTGTTTTTCTTTAATCTTTACTGTACTGTGGACAAGTTAACTCTTTTTCACTTCAGTGCACTGATATACTGAGTACAGCTAACCTTGATTTTCCTGTTCCTCAGCTCTGATTTTGTTTAAAGTCACGCCTCCATTTGTGATCGCTCCTACCAACAGAAAGGAGCCACCCCGATCCTGCAAACTGTTTTTCAATACACTCTCCTGCACAGAGATAACCTGAACCCAATTCCCCCCACACCCCATGACACCTTCACCTTCCTTGCTTCTCCCAACCGGTCTCATTTATTGGCTTCCAGTCTATCTATCCCACTTCACCTGCTTTCTTTTTCTTACCTGAACATCCCCTATCCTCAGCCAATCCATCTCTTCTCTGCTGGTCTTGAACTAATGGGTCAAGAAGTTGTATTGATAAGGAAAATTTAGTACATAGAGGAGAGCAGGCTGGATATCAATGAGGATTTCTAAAATCAAGAAGCAGGGGCAGGCATTGCTCCTAGCTATCCGAACTGGTGCCCCTTAGCTGAGCTATAAAACCCCAAGAAAATAGACAATACATATGTATTATCTTCCTAGAAAGTAGCCAAATTGCTGAGTGCTGAGAGAGATTTTCCTGGCACCAGCACATTTCCTGAAAGAACTTCTTCAACACCATATTATGCTCTAGATATTTTAAAATAGATATTAAAAATAAGTCAATAATGAACAACTCGTGGATTGTCAATATAGGCCATAGGCTAGAACCTACAAGTAGTCAAATAGTTAAAAAAATAAAATAATAAATACCTCATTTTGCAAATGAAAGTGCTGAATTCAATTTGCCATGATTCACAGTGGCGTATTATTCATTATTTGCAAATATGTAGCCAAATGCCAGGTATTGGTGTAAATGTTCAAAAATCCAAAATGTTTCATGGATTTTAGCATCAATAATTATTTGTGAAAAAAATTATATTAGAAATGCATTGGTTGCTATTCATCATTATTTTCTTTAAAATATTAGGAAGTGGGAGCAATACCACGTGATTTCAGTGGCTGGTCACAGAACATGAATTACAAACCCCAAACTGCTGAAGTGAAAAGTTCATGAATAATCCATTGTGTGAAAATTATTCTTTTAAACTACTTGGCAAATCATTAAAATAATAAATGCATCTGAGGTAAATCAAGCTGCTCTATGACCAATTAGGAGATTATGATTGGGACACAAATAGAAGTTCTGATAATCATGACACACGAGATAGAAGTCGTCACATCAGAGAAGGAAAAAGACGTATTGAAGAGAGAAGGTTAGCTGCTGCAACAGAGAAAGTGTGAGAGCTAAAAGAGCTTGGAGCTCACTAGTAGGAAGTTTTTCTTAACATTCATCCTAATTCTTCCCTGTCTTGAATTTATCCAATTTATTCCAGTTATACCAACCTCTACTGCACTAAATAATTTCTCTTGCCCTTAGTATTTATAACCTTCATATACCACATCATTGCTGCACAAACCAGCCATAAACCTAGCATCAGGATGAATCACCTTACCTGGAAGAATCTTCAGTTTGTGAAGGGCCACTGTAGCAACTACTACATAAAAAAACCCAACCTCACCTTCATGTGGGAACCATGGGTAAAGGAAAGGGACAGAGTCAGGTTGTCCTTAATCCTGGCAATCCTGTTGTTGGAATGGTTCCTTTAGAATGTAGGCAGCTAGTATAGAAAGACACAAGGTTCAGGGAGCCAGCCAGTTGACTTAAAGCCACTTTTGCATGAACACACCCCTTGAGCTGCTCTGAGCACAATGTAGATGTAGAGCAGATTCTAGACCAGCATATTTTCCTCTGCCCCAATAATATTAATATTCCCTCCCTCAAAGCTTTGCTCAGTAAAGACCAGATTGTGCATTCAAAAGCCACTTATTTCAACAGTAGTTTGGTGTGTAAGGAATGCACATCTAGCTTCCAAATTTCATCTGGATATGTAAATAGAGCAGAAATGAAAAACACCTTTAAAAGAATTGGTAAGGTCAGAGGACCTACAAAGTAATCATGTACACAGACAGAATACCTTTAGCCTATCAAGGATGGAAGTTCTCTTGCACCAAGAATTATCCAGGAAAAAGTTCTATCTGTCAGAGTTTCTTTTACATGGGTTTTACATAGTGCAACTACATTTACTTGGTAAATCAAGTTTTAGTTGCCTCTCGGGGACTAATTTCTTATTAAAACTACTGTTTTCCTCCAGGAAGTTCTACATATATTTTTAAAATCTAGATGTTTCTGAAAAGTTCTAATATAATTGGTTTCCCTCACCCCTGTTGCTAACTTATTATTTTTATTAAGTGAGTTTCACTATTTTCTGATACATAACAGCTGTTTGCTTCAGACAGAGAATCCAGGATGAAAAATCACTTAATCCAGCTTCCAAGGTATTTTGAACGCCTCAGCAGATAAAACAAAAGATGCTTAGGACATATCATTCAAGACACTGCCAGATTAGTAGTATTTTTTTCAGAGATCAGAATTATCATAATCATCTTTAAGAATCTGATCTTGAGCCTTGCTGTCAAGAGAAATAATGATGTTTTAGCATTATATAAAGTGAGAGCGACAGGGGTTTGAACTACCAAACAGTCATGAAAACCAATGAATCATGGAAAAGCACTTATGGGGAAAATATCAACCCTCTCATGGATATAATAATATACTTAGCCAGTGTGAGAAACATAAGTGAATTCAACTGAATTCTGCTTGAAGGGGCTTCCCCGAGGCAAAATAAAAAAGTGGAAAAAAATTAAAAGAAATAAGAAAAGAGAGACTACACCATTAATGTTAAAAGGAAAGAAACCCTGATGGTTGTGGTTCATGTGTCCTACACAAACCAGCCCCTGCAGGGTCCATTCACTCAGAAACTCACACCTGTGTCTATATGTGTGTTCTGTAGCTAATTTATGCATCAAGTAGGGCTCCCCAATGCTAACATCACGAGCTCTGTTTACCTTTATATCTATTACTTAGCTTTTTCAGTTCTGTAGACACCAAAACTTCAAGAACATTATTTTCCTTCATGGCACCATTCTCATCCTCAAATGTTCCCCCTTCCCCACAGGAATTCCCACACTTTTTCTTCAGGGGTAGTGAGATGGCCTTCCATCCTAACTCCCTTTTACGGGCTCTCCTGGAAGCACCACTTAGTTGTGCTCCATAATTTGCAGCTAAGGGAAAAGATGTCCCCGAACCTGACATCTTTTGGGAGCAGCAGAAGGTAGCCTGACTCATTTTCTGGATGGCGGGGAAAGAGGAGAAGCACCCCCTTTCTTACTGCCATCATCTGCTGCACTGAGTGAGAGGTCGCTAGTGCCCCATAATCTGTAGTTTGGTAGCTAGGCAATCTACTGTGCTCCATCAGAGTTGAAGCCTGACAATCCCTATCTGGATGGTCCTGTGGAACTCTGGGGTTTATCCAGTTACTTCACAAGGAGTTTTAGGTCACTGAGAGCTGTTGGTGCCTGTAGCAAAGGGTTTGCTTTATCTCTTCAGCTTCCCTATAGGCTGGAGAACATCGGGGTGGTTTCTCCCCCTCGAGACCCTTTGTAGATGGGGAGAGCAGTGCCCCTTAGTTTGCAGTCCATCATCCCCAAAGCATTAGAATGTGGAAATGCTACCTCCTGTC
The DNA here is from genome assembly GCA_033296515.1 of Macrochelys suwanniensis. Lineage (NCBI taxonomy): Eukaryota > Metazoa > Chordata > Testudines > Chelydridae > Macrochelys > Macrochelys suwanniensis. Next base: position 293,902,976 of record CM065775.1, read on the forward strand.
ATCTGAAGACCCAAGGGAGGGAGCCCCTGATGGGGAAAATAATCAGACTCTTAAGAGTCCTTAAAATAACAAAGATAAGTAAAGGGATCCCTAGGTCCTACAATATGGGGAGGACAGGTAAAGCCATCTTTAGGGGAGAACCTGTGCAGGAAGAGGGGGTGGACTATGTGAACTACATAAGCACAGGTCTGCTGAATATACATGGACCTGAGCTGACATTCATGGTTGTACTAGAATCCTGAACCAACCCTGATTCCGAGCGGGTTTTAAATGCCAAATGAATTTTTCACATGCTTAGTCATATGTACTATGCTGGCCTTGGATGTACAGTATCTCTTCCTCTGTCGTTTATTTCATAGACTTAGATCTACTCAAATAGTCTTGGGTATCTTCTTTACCTTATTCTGTCTAGTTTCCAGAGAGCCTACCAAATTTAATATTACTGACAACCAATAGAGATTCTCCTTTGCCTTGAGTGGTAGAGGGCCCTTGTTTTCAGACTAGATGACCATGAGTTCTTTTCCACATGCATGCAGCTATCTGATTATCATGACATCTGTGTACTATATGTATATGCCAACAGATCTTTACACAGGGGTGAAAGTAGAAATAGGAACTTACCGGTACGGGGCTGGGTTGGGGCTGGCTCTGGCCCCCAGAAGGGGCGGGGCCTCGGGTGGAAGGGACGGGGATGGGGGGGTTCAGAGCAAGCCCTGGCCTGCCCTGTACTGGTAAGTGCCCTCCCCCTTCCCCGCCGGGGTATCAGCGGCAGCCGGGGGCTCTGGCAGCAGTTTAAAGGCCCCAGGGGTCGGCAGCCGCTACCGCCCTGGGCCTTTTAAACCTCTGCTGGAGCCCCGGGCTGCTGCTGCTACCCCAGGGCTCCAGAAGCGGGGCTCTGGCGGCAATTTAAAGGGCCTGGGGCTCTAGCCGCTTCTGGGAGCCCCAGGCCCTTTAAATTGCTGCCTGGGGAAGCCGGGATGCCCCGTTACGGCGCACCGGCTCTTGCTGGTATGCCGTACCGGGGCATACCGGCTTACTTTCACTCTGTCTTTACGTGGGATTTAATTGTTAAGTTATGATTGGTGTGTTCTTTTTCCTCCCTTTGTCTATGTTCCCTATCTTTCCTAACTTCTTATTTATTTGTATTACAATCGTTCCTAGAGGCCTGAACTGAGACTGGGGTCTCATTGTACTATGCACTGCATAAACACTAAGGCTATGTATACAATGGCACTACTACATGAGTACTGGACAGTGTACAGTATGCTTCCCATACCCATACCATGTCCATATTATGTTGTGTTGGATACAGGTATAACATGCTTATATCCGTGTTCACACTGCCACTGTTGTTATGTGACGTTAGTGCTACCATTTCAGTGGTGGTATCCCACAGTTCTGTGCGTCATGGGGAGATACTCTAGGAACTACCTTGCTGTGTGCTGTTGGTATGGTCCTCTGCCTTCACATATTGGCCTATGGCAGTTCCTGATCACATCCCTCCTAACTGTTATTCACTGCCAAACTGTTATTCACTGCCAGGAGCTCCTGGTCTTTGTTGTGGGGCGAAGGTTCTGGAGTAGGTGATCGGCAAGATGCTGAATGGAATTTAGGCAGAATTTTCTGACATGTTAAAGATGCCTGACCTTGAGAGTCAATGACAACTAATTCAGTTTACATGGTATGGATATAATGAATGCTGGTGTTGCCACAGTATGCTCTTGAGTGGACCATTGCTTCTGGTGCAGAATAACCAGCACAGTGGGGTGGGATGACATTATTTTGGAAACCTGAGATGGCCAGCAGTGGCTTCAGAACTTTCAAATGAAGAAAAAGATGTTCCTAGTGCTATGTGAGGAACTTGCACCAAACCTCCAACACTAGAACACTCAATTCAGGGAAACCATGCTGGTTCAGAACCAGGTGGCTATTGCCCTGTGGAAGCTGGTAATGTTAGACAGCTGTGTCTGTTGCAAACCACTCTGGAGTTTGAAAATCCACTGTTGGTGTCATGGTTATGCAGATTTGTGAGGCAATTATCACCATGATCTATCTATGGGTAGTGGGAATAAGAAAAGTTCCAGAACTAATAGCTGGATTGGAGAGGATGGAGACATTGATTGGCACCAGTATTTCAATACTTTGCCCACCACAAGGGGCAAGTGAGTATGTGAACCGAAAAGGTTACTGTTTGCTCGTTCTGCAAAGCTTGGTGCCACAGAAGCAAATTAATGAATACAAATGTGGGAAACACTGGAAAGGTTCATGACACCAGGCTGCGTAGGAGATCAGGACTGTATTTAATGGAGGAAGAAGGGACTTTAGTCCCCAAAAACAATATTGTTCTGTACTGTGTGTCCGTGTCCACTATTATTTTGGGGGACCCCACGTAAATGCTTTTAATTTGGTGCATGAAATCATACCTCAGCATCAATGACCCTGGAAAATGGGAATTCACTTACAAGCTCAGTAGCTGCTGAATGGTCATGGAGTGCACATTTGGTAGAAAGCTTGTTGGCACTGCCTACACTCCCATCTGGATGCCAGTGTGGCCAATGCTATTAGCGTAATCATGGTCTGTTGTGCATTCCTTAACATTTGTGAGGGTAAAAGGGAGTGCTTCTATCGTGAGTAGGCTCAGGAGAAGTCTGCTTTACCAAATCTGATCAGGAAGCCAAATTCCACTCATGTGCATGCTGGTGTTGATCCCCAGTGGTCAAAGAAAACGAGGGATGCTATATGGGCACACATCTTGGAAAAAGCAGAGTGCAAGAGGATGACATTTCCTGGAACACCTCCACAACCTGTGCAGATGTTGGAAATGCACAGGAGGGAACACAGACACATACCTGAGGGTCTGCATATCTTTGTGAGGATTTTGTTTCCCTGTAGCCAAACGTCATTAGTCGTTCATTCCTGTGACGTTGCACATATTAAAGACAATTATAACAGGGCACCTCCACTGGGTTATCACTTTCTGGGAGCAGCTCCCTGCCAAGACCTGCTCACCCTCATACTCTCAGACTTGGCCCACAGGATCCTTCCTGATGAGCAAGAAGTCATGACATCTGCTGTGGGATAACCTAAATGAAAGGACCTATATATAGGGATAACCTAAATGAAAGGACCTATATGCCCCACCCACCCTCGGGGCTCTGAGGACTCCAATCCTACAAGTATGTCATGACTCCCCCCTGGCAGGACATTTTGGTCACTTTAAAACTCAACATATTTTGTCTTTCATCTCTTCTGGTGGCTTCGCATGCAGGCCATAATGCAGGCCTATGTGGTCTCTTGCAATGTATGTGTCTGCTCCAAGGTATATCACCACAAAATCCTCAGACTCCTGCAACCCCTTGAGACTCCTCTCAGAGCCCAGAGAGTCATTGCCCTAGATTTTGTAGTAGAACTAACCAAGTCCAAAGGGTTCATGGCCATTCAGGCAGTCGTGGGCCACCTCACTCAGATGACGCACTTCATTCCCTGCATTGGCCTACCCTCCTCCCAGGAAATTGTTCGATTCTGTGAGGATCGAGTCGTCCTCCTCTATGGCCGCCTGGAGCAAATAATCTCTGACCACGATGCACAATTTATGTGCTGCTTCTGGCAAGAAGCTCTCCTCACTAGGGGTATCCACTCCTGTCTCTCCTTCACCTATCATCCCCAGACAAATAGTCAAGTAGAGAAGACCAGATGCTTGAGCAGTATCTTTGATGCTACATAAACTTCCACCAGAATGACAGTTCCTCACTGATACCTCAGGCAGAGTTCATATATAATAATGCAGAACATGCCATGATGGGGCAAAGCCCTTTTCCACCGCCAAACTATGGGTTCCACCCTCAGTTTTATCTCAAGGTACCCACAGCTTCCCATAACCCGGCAGCCCTGTACTGGATGCAACAGATATGCCAAACCCAAGTTGACATAAAAGTTCATCTGGAGGACACCAAGCAGAGCTACAAACAGTATACAGACTGCCAACAACGGTAGAGGTCCAACTGAAACATCTACACCCAGACAGGCCATCTTGTAAATTGGACTACCAGTTCCTTGACCCCTACTGAATTTGCTGCCAAATTAACCTAGTCACTCAACTTACCTTGTTCCCTCTGAATACACTTGGTTTTCCATATATCACTCCTGAACCCTCATATTTAGGACCCATTCTTTCACCTCTCCCAACCACCCTACCCCCCCGCACCTGCCGCTACACATTCAAGACTATGATTAATATATTGTCTACAAGATCCTTGACACCAGAATCAGATGGGATAGTCTCTGGTATCTCAGGGATTAGGAAGGTTACAGTTCTGAAAAGCGCTCCTGGGACTCAACAGAGAATGTCCACACTCTTAATCTGGTAAACATCTTCCACAGAAACTGCCCCCAGAAAACCCAATCCAATAGTTCCCGGGTGTCACAATCAGGATGTGGATGGTCTTATCTAGTGGTCAGAGCAGGAGGCAGGAGTCATACCAAGTCAGACACCAGGAGGTCAGGGTCCGAGATGAGCCAGAATGCAAACTGAAAGGCAGGTGTCAGGAGTCAGGCAGTGCAAGGGAAGCAGTCCTCAGCAGGGGGGAACAATTGAATGGACAACTTCCTATTTTAAATGAGAGCTGGGAACCAGTCAGGAACCTCAGCATTCCACCAGTCATATCCCCGAACTTGCATTCTCTGTCAGAGTTTAGTTTCTATTCTGGAAGCTGTTAGCAGGTGGGAATTGCCTCATTCCTAGGAGCCTTGTGGACCAGGGTTTAAGACCCAAAGTCCCTGTCGGGAGGGAAGGAAAAAGGGGGTTTCAAACTTGGGCCTGTGGCTATCTATGCAACACTCAGACCATGGCTGCCACCCAGCAGTTTACTAGAGCTAGCTCTCCAAGGGTTCTGCCCACTAGCTTAAGCTCACCAAGGGCTCTGCCAACAAAGCTTCTGACTGGGGGAGATGTCTGGCCCTGCTGATTGGCTCGGATGCATGACTTAAGCCAGAAGGAGGCACAGGAAGTTGTCTGAGCAACTAGACAGATCCCTTGCTGGCTGCCACCTTGGACCCTGCCTCGTTGCCTGACTCCAGAACCCTGTCTTCCCACCAGTTCCTGCCCTCCATATCCAAGATCCTCCTCCACTCCTGGTCTCATCAACAAGGAAGGAGTACTTCAAGCATTACATCCATATGCTACAAATATGCAATACCACTGATTAGGGTAGCAAAAGAATTACTGCTACCTCAATTACTAAATGTAAATTGGTACAATCTCTAAGAGTAAAATGACAAGGGTCATCTTCTAAATGCTATGTTTTACTCTATTAAACAAGATGAAATAATTTCATACCATCTGCAGAATGCATTAAAACATGTGAACAGTAGTACATTTGCCATCTGGTTTAGTGACTTTTTATGATACTTAAAAGCTGTTATCCATTGGCTGCTCCTCGTTTACCATCCGAGGTTAAGACTGAAACTATGATCAATGTCCTACTCAGTATCTACACCACAGAAATAAAGCTGGTCAGCATATCAAAGATGGTCAGTAATTCTGTTAACACAGTAGCAGAAGCAGTTAATATCTGAGCAAAAGTTAAGAAAAGAATACTGCTGGAATGCATAACACATGCCCAGTCTGGTTTGCTTCTTCACAAAAGCTGAAATTCAGAGCCAGCATAGGGTTTTCCACTAATTAAATCCCACAGACAAACTCAGAATAGAACTAAATAGTACATCGGCCTTTGTATAGGAGGGAAGTTCACCCTATTATATTAAAAAAATGTCACCCAAAGTTAGTAAAGATCAGCTCTTTCAGATTAATGTGAATACATGTTTGTCTGATATATTGCTTGCTATTACTCTTGGAGATATTTGCCTTGATGATTCAGTGGACTCAATCAAGTTAACATCACACAGTCTGTACATTTCTATTAAGACTCCCAATTAGTGGAATATTTCATGCTTTGTGCTGTGGACAGGGCATGCCCCGTGTTTGTGTTTTACACAATGCCTAAATTTCATGATAAATCCCATGTCTTCTGGGAACTTATTCATAATTAGAGCAGTTTGAATGCCAGCAAAATTATTTATAGAATACACTATTTGATTAATATTCCTGTTAATTGTCAATTATTTTTGTCCAAGTGTATCTGACAGTTTTAGAGATGATCAATAAAATTACTCGTCTATTAAATTATTCAATAAAAATAGCATTTGCTGAACAATATATTCATCAGAATATATTTGACCAGCAAATAAGATTGACCATATATATTCAGGAATGATAGTAATGCTGACAGATATTGCCTCGTTATTTACCTATACTCCCCTATCTGTCTGTATCCATCTGTTGTCTCTTGTCTTATACTTAGATTGTAAGCTCCTTCGGGCAGGGCCATCTTTTTGTCTGTGTTGTACAGTGCCTAGTGCAGTGGGTTCCTGGTCTATGACTAGGGCTTTTGGGTGCTACAGTAATATAGATGATACTAATCTTAGCCCTTTGACGTCTTCTTTTCTCTGCCTGAGGCAAACGGTTTAGTCTTCTAAGAACTGAAATGCTTTGGTCTAGCAGAATGCTTTGGCCATAATATATGAGTATTTGGATGAAATTTAATGGCCTGTGATATACAGGTAAACAGGGTCTGAATGAGCTCTCCCTGACATCTAGTGAGCTATGGGGAAAAGACTTCAGGACCAGACTGTACTTGCATAAAAACACCTACTCTGCCTCTAGCAGACGGATCTGAGTTGCCAAAATGATCAATGTTGGCTGATTTAGGGCTACAAATCACTTTAGTATTGAACACAGGGGTAATGAAATGTTGTTATCCTTATTGTACAAGTAAAGGGCAGCAGAACTGTGCTTAGCTTGCCCTGATAGAGGGGGTCACCCTCAAATGAACTCCACTCGATAAGCAGGGGGTAGGGATGACAAACCTCGGTGAAAAAGGAGAGAGGGTGGGAACAGGTCTTTGTACCTGGTTGGGAGGGGGGGATTGGCTCAAGGAGTCATAGACACCACTTGACCCTCTCCCTCTCCACTGTTTAAAGACAGCTGGTTAGTCTCAACTGAGAATCTTTTGGTTTGTTGAGTGATCACTAGAGATGAAATCACTGATTACTAAGACTAAGTGCTAAGCCTTAAATGCTCTGTGGGACAATGTTTCAGTGAAAGAGACTGCACAGCCTGCACTAGCAGTGAGGTTCAGCACTAACTGCTGAAATCACTGAGAGCTGGGTAAAGTAATAACTAAGAAAGTTACAGACAGTAAGGGGGAAGGAATGCAGATCAGGATAAGTAAAGAACATGTCAGAGATCTGCTGATTAATTTGAATGACTCCAAGTCAGCAAGACCTGATGCTATTCACCCTAGGGTTCTGAAGGAATTAGCTGAAGAAATCTCAGAGCAGCTAATAATATTTGCAAACTCATGGACTGCAGGAGAAGTCCCAGAAGACTGGAGAAGGGCTAATGTGGTGCCCATCTTCAAAAAGGGGGAAAAGGAGGAGCCAGGAACTACAGACCAGGCAGCCTGACCTTGATACCTAGGAAGCTGCTAGGGCAATGTATAAAACATTCCATTTGCGAATACCTGGAGGATGAAGGGGTGATCACAACCAGCAGTCAGACATGCACACAGCAAAAAGATAAGGGTGCAACAGCAGGGCACCAGCCTTATGCAGCATTGAAAAAAATAGCATGTGACACAGACACAGAGAGTTTTCTACAGATGTGGATGTGGATTGCATCATGCAAAGCAAGAGGAATGACCAGCACTTGGGAAGATACACATGAAATGCCACAAAGCAAACCATTTTGCACAAGTATGCCATGCAAGCACAGAAAAATACAGAGGATACAGTACATGCAACTGGAAAAGGAGAGGAGCTTCACAACAAAGACATGGCATTCTTTTATGCTATAATACAGAATAAGGAAAAGGATAGTGATGAAGCATATGTAACTATCTTAATCGGTCTATGAAATTAAAAATTGACACTGGGGCACAAGTAAGCTGCATCCCTGAGACAGAATGTAGGAAAAATCCAACCCAAACCATAACACTAACATCATCTGTATCAGTGAGACTGGAAGGATATGAAAAAGAAAACAAGAAAAATTCCTGTGGCACCTTAGAGACTAACAAATTTATTTCAGCATAAGCTTTTGTGGGTTAAGAGCCCACTTCATCGGGTGCATGGAATGGAACATGCAGTGAACAGACATTTATACATTCAAAGATACATGAGAAGGTGGAGATGTCTATACCAATGTTAAGAGGCTAATTAATTGAAAGGAACTGTTATCAGTAGAAACTTTTGAAGTGATAATCAACAGGGGCTATTCCAGACAGTTGACACAAAGGTGTTAAGGGGGAAATAAATTCAATTAACATAATGAATCTTAACCCACGAAAGCTTATGCTGAAATAAATGTGTTAGTCTCTAAGGTGCCACAGGTATTTTTCTTGTTTTCTTTTTGCTGACACAGACTAACATGGCTACTACACTGGAAGGATATGGAGACTCTATACTCATAGTGGGGACATGCAATGTTAAATGCATGTAGAAGAGAAAATGTTAAAATCTAGGTTTCTATGTATTAAATATGCCAGCAAAAGCAATATTAAGACTGACAGTTTTAAAATCATTAAACTTGATAAAAATCCTAAGGGCAGTGGAATCCATAAAAGGACCTCGCACAGAAAAGGAAATTAAGAAAACATTTCCTGACGTGTTTGAAGGCATGGGATGTCTACTGGGATATTGCAAAATCAAGCTGTCTACAAATGCAATGCCAAAAGTGCATGCACTGTGACATTAACAATAAAGCCCAACATGGAGAAGGAACTCTAGGATATGGAACAATTGGGTATAATTGTAAAGGCAGAGGCACCATCAGAATGGATTAGCTTCATGGTCACAGTAGAAAAGAAAAACGCTGGTGCAATCCGGATATGCAAGACCCTCAAGACCTAAACAAAGCAATAATGAGTAACACTATAGTCAACGCATCCTAGATGACATCACTCACAAGCTATCTCAAGTAAGTGTATTCAGTGTACTAGACGTTCAGTTTGGATATTGACTGATGAGACTGTTAATTACAAGTTAATTACTTTCAACACTCTGATTGCAAAATGGTGCTTCAGAAGAATGTCCCAAAGGACATCTGCATAAGAGATATTCCACAAAAAGGTACAAGAAATACTACAAGGACTGAAAGGAGTCTAAGTCATTGTTGATGACATTCTAGTACATAGTAGCACCAAAGAGCAACAAAAACCTAATAGCACTACTCACAAGATACAGAAAGTGCAACATAAAAATGAATCACAGGAAGATGCAAATCAGTGTAGAGCAAGTGAGTTTCTTCGGTCATATCTTAGAAAAAGGAGGCCTCAGACCTGATCCAGATAAAGTGAAAACGCTAAAACATTAAAAGCACCGATCTCCCAAAAGGAACTGGAAATGATACTAGGGATAGTGATCTACCTACCAGATTAGCAGTAATCAGAGCGTGTCTATAAGAATTGTGAAAAGGGAGGGACAACAGGATAGCAATCTGGACAAGACCTTCCAGAACATGAAGGATGACATCAGCATCAAAACAAAAGAAAAATGCTACATTGAAAACAAGGAAATAACACTACAAGTAGCTGCTTCACAAGAAGCAATTGGAGCAGTTTTGTTACAGGAAGGATCTCCAGTGGCATACACATCAATTGATGCCAATGCACCATAATTATGCTTGAATAGAAAAATAATTATTTGCCATTGTCACGGGATGGCAGAAATTTAATCAGTAGCTATGGCTGCACAGTAACAGTCAGAAATGATCACAAATTCCTAGAAAACATTCTAGACAAACCTCTAGGTTCAGATTTCAGTGCATGATCTTAAAGCTGCAAAGCTGTGATTTGAAAATGAAATATAAACTGCGAGGACAAATTCCTGTAGCATATCTTCTCTCCTGCAATCTTGTGAGCACAAGATACAAAAGAGGAGTTAGACTTGGAGGAACAGGTGAACATAATATACAGCACTTACAAGTGTCTACAAATAAGCTATCTTTAAAAATGAGAGAAACAAAGAGTGATGATGTGATGAATCCTTTAAAAGACGCAATAAGATCAGGATGGGCTGCACAAAAACTACAAGTTCCTTTGGCTATCAGAGTCTTTTTTCATTCCAAAAGAGAGTTTTCTTTGGTGAATAAACTAGTTCTGAAAGGGAAGAAAATAGTAATTACAAAGAAATGGTGTCTAGAGATACTGAAAAAGATTCATGAAGGACACTTTGGTATGGTACTATGCAAAAGATGGGCAAGAGACACAGTTTATTATTTTTTTAAATTGCTTGACAGCACTAATCTAAACCATCCAAGACAGATGGCTATCCAGCCTCTTTTTGAAAATCTCCAGTGAAGGAAATTCCATGACTTCCCTGGGCAATTTGTTCCATTGTCCTACTGTTGTCCAACTGTCCTACAGTTAGGAAGTTTTTCCTGAGATTTAATCTAAATCTGCAATCCTGTAGTTTAAAACCCCTTGCCTCTTGTCCTGCCCTCTGTGGCAAGAGATAACAATTTTCTCCATCTTTTTATGGCAGCCTTTCAAGTATTTGAAGGACACTACCATGCCCCACCAAATGTACCCAGGTCCTTCAGCCTTTGCTCATCTGGTTTGCATTCCATCTCTTTGATCATCTTTGTTGCTGACCTTTGGATCCTTTCCAGTTTCTCTGCATCCTTTCTATACAGTGGTGACCAAAATTGGACACTGTACTCCAGCTGAGGCCTAACCAGCACAGAGTAGAGCGGTACTATCATTATTTGCATGCTATGCCTCTGTTAATATAACCCCAAACTGCATTTTTTTTGGCAACAGCATCACATTGTTGACTCATGTTGAAGCTGTGATCCACCACAACTCTCAGATTCTTCTCAGCAGTGCTGCTACCAAACCCATTATCCCCTATTCTGTATTTGTGCATTTGGTTTTTCTTCCCTAAGTGTAGCACCTTACATGTATCTTTGCTGAATTTCATTTTGTTGTAGCCCAGTTCTCCGATTTATCAAAATCCCTTTTCATTTTAGCTCTGTGCTCTAAAGTGTTTGCAACCCCCAGCTTTTTGTTATCTGCAAATTTGATCAGTATGCTCTCTATTCTACATGCAGATAATTAATAAAGATGTTAAATAACACCAGACCCAGAACAGATCCCTGCGGAACCTCACTAATTAATAGAATGATGTCAAAGACCGCCTTGCAATCTGACATCACTCCATTAATAGTTACTCTTTGTTTGAGGATTATGTATCCACTTAATGGCAATTCTATTGAGCTTGTATTTCTCCAGTTTACTTGTAAGAATGTCATGTGGGACTGTGTCAAAAGCCTTGCTAAAGTCCAGGTATATTATGTCCACCGCATTCCCCCATCCACCATACCAGTTACTCTGTCAAAGAAGGAAATCAAGCTGGTTTGGCATGATTTGTTCTTAGTAAATCCATGCTAGCTGCTGGTAGAAAACTGTAGAAAACTCGCTGTGTCTGTGTCACATGCAATTTTTTTCAATGCTGCATAAGGCTGGTGCCCTGCTGTTGCACCCTTATCTTTTTGCTGTGTGCATGTCTGACTGCTGGTTGTACCTCTCTGCACATTGTGACAGATGTTAGGAAGTCCTTTCATTTGTTCTTTTAATGCCTGTAGTGCTCAGCCTAATCTAATGGTTTTTGCTAATGTTAAAGTGTCCTCCATTAGTAATTTTTTTGGTATTTCTTTTGTGTTTGATCCCATTAAGATCCTATCCTTCAGCATATTAGCACTATCTGTGAAAGCACAGTCTTCTGTTATCAAGTGTAGCTGGGTTAAGCACTAATAAATTTGTTCAGTAGGTCTCAGATTTCTCTTGTAGAAAATTTTCCTTTGTCTGAAAGGCAATAGGCCTCATCTAGGAGAAATCCAGACAGGCTGTTTGAGCTGTCTGCTTCAGAGTGCTTGCTATTAGAGCAGAGGTTTTCAAACTGTAGGGCATGCCCCTTTAGGCGGGCATGAAGGAACGTTTGGGGGAGTGAGCAGTGATGCAAGGTGGCTTGTGCCAACCCTGTGTGGCATGACCCAGGCTAACCCCCACAGAGGGCTGGGAGGGAGCGCCAACTCCACTCCTGACTGTCCTCAGCAGGCCATCCAGCCTGTGGGTCAGTGTCAACATCTGCTGAGGCCGTGCCTATTTCTACTCCTGGCAGCCTCTGTGTCCAGCACTGGCTCTGCCCCCTGAGACTGTCATACGTGCCTTCCCCTACCCTGGAAACCCAAGTGGGGAGGGGCAGAGCGGCATGTACTGGCCCTGGCAGTGCAGCCTGGCGGCAAGGTAGAAGCAGCCTGCTGCTGAGGAAGCCTTGGCTGTGCCATTGATAAGAATCTATGTATTTGAAACTTACAGGTGTAGGTAAGGTAATTAACGTTGTGTTAAGGTCTCTGTTAGGTTTATGAGTAGACTGTCAAGCATACTTTTGCATGTGTCTATTTTTGTCTGGATTGGGGGAGGGGGTGGAAACAAAAATTGCGAGCTCAGCTCAAAAACTTTGCGAACTGCTGCATTAGAAACTCATGCTCTGCAGATATACCTGCCTTTTGCCCAATATATGTTAGAAAGTTAGCAGCTTTCTGGGCTGAAGACCACTTGACTGCCTCAGATCCTATGAAGATCAGCTCCAGTAACTCCTTCAATCTAGCCCAATTCTCTGCAGTGCTTCCAGTTTCAAAGCCCATAGGCTGCACATTTCTTATATTATTCTGTATGAAAGCCATAGTTAACTTGCTTTTAATTCTGAAACCATATACTACCTTCATTTAGACTGCTCACAGGAATGAGATCCACACAGGATAGGGTACACTAACCAGGTTTTATTTACAAGGCTTTCAGATACACAATCTTGTCTCAGCAGCACAGCAAAAGCACACAAACACTCAGAGCCCTGGTCTACACTACGAGGTTAGGTTGAATTTAGCCACGTTAGGTCAATTTTATAATCAATGCAGCTACACAACCAACTCTGTTCCGTCGACCTAAAGGGCTTTTAAAATCGACTGCTGTACTTCTCCCCGGCGAGGGGAGTAGCGCTAAAATTGACCTTGCTGGGTCGAATTTGGGGTAGTGTAGATGCAATTTGATGGTATTAGCCTCCCAGGAGCTATCCCAGAGTGCTCCAATGTGACGGCTCAGCACAGCATTTTTAAATCAGATGCACTAGCCAGGTACACAGGAAAAGCCACAGGAAATTTTGAATTTCATTTCCTGTTTGGTCAGCCTGGCGAGCTCAGCAGCCCAGGTGACCATGCAGTCCCAGAATTGCAAACGAGCTCGAGCATGGACCAAACAGGAGACACTCGATCTGATTGCTGTATGGGGAGAAGAATCTGTGCAGGCCGAACTCCAATCAAAAAGAAGAAATGCTAAGCTATATATGCCAAAATCGCACAGGGCATGTTGGACAGAGGCTACAACAGGGACACACAGCAGTGTCATATGAAAGTTAAGGAGCTCAGGCAAGCCTACCAAAAGACAAAGGAAGCAAATGGTCACTCCAGGTCAGATCCCCATACATGCCGCTTCTATGATCAGCTGCATGGCACCCTGGGGGGGACCCTACCACTACCCCACCACTGTCTGTGGACACCTGCAAGGGGGGAGTCTCACGCAACAGGAAGGAGGATTTTGTTGATGAGGAAGAGGAAGAGGAGGAGGAGAATGTGCAGCAGGCAAGCGGAGAATCCATTCTCCCCGGCAGCCAGGACCTTTTCATCACCCTGGAGCCAATACCCTTCCAAGGCGGGTTCCCGGACCCTGGAGCCGGAGAAGGCGCCTCTGGTGAGTGCACCTTTGTAAATACACTACAGGGTTTTAAAGCAATTGTGTTTAATGTTTGATTTGCCCCGAAGACTTGGGATGCATTCGTGGCCAGTACAGCTACTGGAAAAGTCTGTTACCGTGTCTGGGGATGGAGTGGGAATCCTCCAGGGACATCTCAATGAAGCTCTCCTGGAGGTACTCTGAAAGCCTTTGCAGAAGGTTTCTGGGGAGGGCTGCCTTATTCCATCCTCCATGGTAGGACACTTTACTACGCCAAGCCAGTAGCAAGTAGTCTGCAAATTTTGCAGCGCAAAGCATGGCAGCGAATGGTCCTGGGTTTTGGTCGCATTCAAGCAACATTCGGTTTTTATCTCTCTGTGTTAGCCTCGGGAGAGTGATATTATTCATGGTCACGTGGTTGAAATAGGGTAATTTTTGTAAGGGGACTGTCAAAGGACCTCGTTCTGTTTGCATTTGGCTAAAAGGGATCATCCCTGATAATAACCACGAGGTGTGGAGAGGGGTGAAGGGATCATCCCAGAGAATTGCCACATGGTGGGGTGGGGGGAGGTTTGTGCTGCACATCCAAAAACTTCAAACCCTCCTTTTAAATGGCCAACCCAACCGACATTGCTTGCTATGGGAAAGGAGGGCGCTGCAGTTTGAAACCATTCCCACATGTTATGAAGGCGGAAGAAGCCAACCCCACGTACCCTTTCACTTACCATGGCTGCCTGGAAACCAAATTCTGCCTGGAAACCAAATTGCCCAGCCATGTGTGATGTGTCACCATACCAGCAGGCACTCAATATAAAAGGCAAAATGTGACCTTGTACCTAAAGCACACGTGCTGTCTGCTGTGAATTACTTGATTCACTGTGAAAGAGTCTTCCTTTTGTTCTCAGAAATGTATCTTCTTAAATTCTACTCTCCCTTTTTATCCCCCTGCAGGTGCAAATGTTTCTACACTCCCCCTATCATCTCTGTCCCAGAGGTTATCACAGATTAGAAGGCGAAAAAAACGCACTCACTATGACATGTTTTCCGAGCTCATGCAGTCCTCCTGCACTGATAGGGCACAGCTGAATGCATGGAGGCATTCAGTGACAGAATCCAGGAAAGCATTAAGTGAGCTGCAGGAAAGGCAACAAGAACACAGACCGCCACTGCATCCTCTGTATAACTGCCTGCTCTTCTCCCCAAGTTCCATATCCTCCTCACCCAGACACCCAAGAACCCGGAGGGGGAGGCTCTGGGCACCCAGTCACTCCACTCCAGAGGATGGCTCAAGCAACAGAAGGCTGTCATTTAATAAGTTTTGATTGGTAGTGTGGCTACAATAAGCAATGTGGCCTTGTCCTTCCCTCCTCCCTCTCCCCACCCAGGCTACCTTGTCAGTTATCTCACTTTTAAAACAATAGTGACTTTATTTTCTTTGCCAGCTGTGATCAAAGGAGGTAGGATGGTTGGCTTACAAAGAATTAAAAATCAACAAATGGGGCGGGTTTGCAAGTAGAAACAAACAGTACTATCACACCGTAGCCTGACCAGCCATGAAACTGATTTTCAAAGCTTCTCTGATGCGCAGCACGCCTAGCTGTGCTCTTCTAATCACCCTGGGGTCTGGCTGCTCAAAATCAGCTGCCTGGCGATTTGCCTAAACCTCCCACCCCTACATAAACGTCTCCCCTTACTCTCACAGATATTATGGAGCACACAGCAAGCAGCAATAACAATGGGAATATTGGTTTTGCTGAGGTCTAACCTAGTTATCAAACAGCGCCAGCAAGCTTTTAAACGTCCAAAGGCACATTCTACCACCATTCTGCACTTGCTCAGCCTATAGTTGAACTGCTCCTTATTACTGTCCAGGCTGCCTGTGTATGGCTTCTTGAGCCACGGCAGTAAGGGGTAGGCTGGGTCTCCAAGGATAACTATCGGCATTTCAACATTCCCAGCAGTAATTTTCTGGTATGGGAAGTAAGTCCCTTCTTGCAGCTGTTCAAACAGCCCAGAGTTCCTAAAGATGTGAGTGTCATGCACTGTTCCCAGCCATCCCACGTTGATGTTGGTGAAACGTCCTTTGTGATCCACCAGTGCTTGCAGCACCATTGAGAAGCACCCCTTGCAGTTTACGTACTGGTTGGAAAGGTGGTCTGGTCCCAAGATAGGGATATGCTTTCTGTCTATCACCCCACCACAGTTAGGGAACCCCATTGCAGCAAAGCCACCCACTATGACCTGCACATTTCCCAGAGTCACTACCCTTGCTCGCAGAAGGTTAGTGATTGCATTGGCTGCTTGGATCACAGCAGCCCCCACAGTAGATTTTCCCACTCCAAATTGATTCCCGACTAACCGGTAGCAATCAGGCATTGCAAGCTTCCAGAGGGCTATCACCACTCGCTTCTCAACTGTCAGGGCAGTTCTCATCTTGGTATTCCTGAGCTTCAGGATGTGGGAAAGCAACTCACAAAGTTCCAGGAAAGTGGCCTTATGCATGCGAAAGTTTCGCAGCCACTGGGAATCATCCCATACCTGCAACACTATGTGGTCCCACCAAACTGTGCTTGTTTGTGGGGCCCAGAATCGGTGTTCCACTGTATTGACCTGCCACGCTGCCGCCATGATGTCCCAATGTCTACATCCCGCGCTTTCAGCAAAGTCTGTGTCCATGTCCTCCTCACAGTCGTCCTCATGCTGGCATCTCCTAGCCAGGTTCTGCACATACTGCAGGATAATGCGCAAGGTGTTTACAATGCTCACAACAGCAGCGGTGAGCTGAGGGGGCTCCATGCTTGCCATGCTATGACGTCTGCACGGGTAACCCAGGAAGAAAGGCGCAAAATGATTGTCTGCCGTTGCTTTTACGGAGAGAGGGAGGGGAGACTGATGTACCCAAAACCACCCATGACAATGTTTTTGCCCCCTCAGGCATTGGGAGCTTAACCCAGAATTCCAATGGGCAGAGTGGAATGTGGCGTCTGTGGGATAGCTACCCACAGTGCACCGCTCCGTGAGTCGATGCTAGCCATGGTATTGAGGACTCACTCTGCTGACTTAATGTGCTTAGTGAGGACACACACAATCGACTGTATAAAATCGCTTCCTAAAAATCAACTTCTATAAATTCGACATAATTTCATAGTGTAGACATACCCAGAGAAAGCCAGTCTCAGAATCACTTCCTGGGCATAAATATAGTACAAAGCCTACTTGATTGTCACTTAGAATAAGATTGAATTTAGAATTTTAATCAATTGCCAAGGTCACAGACAGTCCACAGAACTTTCTACTTTGTAGTTGATCCATCTTATCTGATTTATGTAAGATGCACAGTTCAGTAAAATGTCCTTTATTGTGCCATTGTTTGTAATTCTCCTTTTTAAAGGGAATTTTGGAAAGTCAGCCATAAAATTGACATCACTTCATCTAAAAAAATATTTCTTTTTGTAATATTACTTCATTTTCCCCCCATGTCCTAATTTGAGCGCTTTCCCTTAACATCAGTGCAGTTTACTACATTGACATTAAGACTCTGGAGTGTCACTTGATTGTATATCAGATAAGGAGTTAGCACCTTTAATAACTGTTTCAATTCTTGAAACATCTGTAACTCAATATTTTAAATAAGAAATAAATTGACTACTATTAGTAGGCCTCCTGTAATCAGGAATTATTTGCTTTTTCATTTGTTTGATTTCAAATAATTTAATCACTTAGATCACAAAAGCTTGCTTATAGAGAATAATTCACAGTAATATTCCAAATCCTTATCCTAGTGAAGTCACTGGCCAAATCCCCATTGGCTTCAATGGAATCAAGAATAGGCCTGTTCTGCAGTCTCATACTTATCAGTTGGTTCTCTGGGGTTTTGCATTCTCCAAAACAATACTAGTGACCCTCTGACTATAAATTACACTGATTGAACCATATTTAAGATCAAGCAACATATTAAATTCTGCTCACTTACTTTGTGTATTTTCTTTCTTTTTAATATTCTGTCCTGACAAGGACATTTAAATTTTTCTTCAATTTTTCATTATTTATACATTGACTGATTTTTAAACTTGACACATAAAAGGAAAAAAAACAGTAACTACATGATGACTCCATTGAAAGCAATGATAATTCATAGTAACATTGTGAGATGAATTCATGATGATGCATCTACTAACTTGTGTCAGCACTGTACCTATTTTATTTCCACTGAGACACCCAAGGTTATTTTCTTAAATAAAAGCTTTCTGACTGTAAGGAAGACCCCAAATTGCAGACTATCCTGTTTTTCCATTCTGGCTCTGATTCCATACTAATTACGCATGTGCACAACATTTCATGTGATGTGACTTGCTATTTTGTTTGTTCCCCTGTAGGATAGCCCACAGTGAAATGTGCAGTCAGTCACTACTAATCATAAGATGTGGAAAGGTTTTTCTTATGAATTTTTCTAGCTTCTCTTAACTTTCCTCTAAACCTTATTGCCCAATTTTAAGTGCTTTTGTTTTCCAGTGTTTTGTTGTTGTTGTTATCTGCTGCAAAATGGCCATGTCAATATCTCTATTTTTATTGTAATTTCCTTATGAAGAACTTCACCCAATACTATTTTACATTTCATATCTATATTTATAAGGAGATTAGTTGCCTTTGTGATGAATTTGTTTTTACCTGAGGGACAATGGGGTGCATTTTATGGATATACTCTAGTAGACTTTAAGTTGTAGCTAACATTCTTTGCATTAGGCTTTTATTGGCACAAAGGGCCAACACTGAATTTTATGAAGCGACAAAGGGTCCTGTGGCACCTTATAGACTAACAGAGGTATTGAAGCATAAGCTTTCGTGGGTGAATACCCACTTCTTCAGATGCAAGCAGTGAATTTCCACTGCTTGCATCCGAAGAAGTGGGTATTCACCCACGAAAGCTTATGCTTCAATACCTCTGTTAGTCTATAAGGTGCCACAGGACCCTTTGTCGCTTCTACAGATCCAGACTAACACGGCTACCCCTCTGATACTGAATTTTATGATGATGTAAAGTATCTCCTTGCACCTACATTAGATGTGTAAAGTTTTTCATGCAATCTGATTAGAAGCTCCTCTGCATTCTTATTTCAAATGCATTTTGAAATACATTCATATACAAAATGTCATCTCATTTGTGTCTCCTTGAAAGTTTTTCCCCAGCATGTTTTAGACACTAAAGCTCATGCTGAAGATCCAGGCACATACGCATTTGACAACCAGAGACAATGCATACATTTTCTACAGGTTTCACAGAGAGGGAGAAAACAATTTGCTAAAGACAGTAAAATTATTCTAAGCATATAGTACATTTAATTAATTACATCATTAAACCATCTGCTGTGGAGGAAGGGAGGAAACAAAGTTTACAACCTGATTTCTTTCAGAACCTAATATTCAGAAATGAAGGTGGAAATAAAATAAGAAAAAGTAACAAAATGTAGGTCAGTAGCAATATATATATATATGTTTTGTAAAATACCCAATAAAAACACATTTTGTGTTTGTACACCTTGGTATGTGCAATCATTTTTACATACATTTATTGCACACACATTGAATCCAAATAAGTTACAAATGGGTTTGTGTGTGTACGTTCCATAATTTTTGTTCATTAGTGATACTGTGCAAAAAATGAGTACATGTAATTTGCATGCACAACAATGTACACCAAAAATAACTGGGAAGGACGGATGTAGGGTGACCAGATGTCCCAATTTTATAGGGACAGTCCCGATATTTGGGTTGTTTTCTTATATAGACGCCTATCACCCCTCACCCCCGTCCCGATTTTTCACACTTGCTACCTTGTCACCCTAGACAGATGCCATTTGGAAAATGTGGTCCAAATGCAGTCAGATACTTCTGCTTGCCCAGGACATGCATGCTTGCAAACTTCAGTGCATGTATGTAAACCCTGATTTGCTTGTGGATATGTCAATATGTGCAGGCAAAACTGTGCACACATATTGGAAAGTGTATGCGTAAACAAAACAGGGCACACCTTAGCACTTGCATTTGAAAATGCCCTAAGCTATTCTAAAGGTGGTGTTGAAAGAACGTAATGAAAAGCACAGTGCAGAAAAAACTGTCTCTAAGGGCTAGAATGTGGCCTTAGCAAGTCGTTACTTGCATGAGCAGGCCCCATGTGATTGATTAACTGCTCACAATCTAGCTCTAAAAGTTGTCCTGGACTCCTCAACCGGAATTCAGTTTAGCCTCCTTTTAAAGGGAATTATTGTGTGACATTTTTCTCTATTACAGATACATGTTCTTGGAAAACATTAGCTTTTATAACACTGAATGCTATAAAACCCAAAGAAAGACAATAGATTAAAAATAGTATCAGGCATTGGGTAAGAAATAAGAAATACACTGCAAAGTACTGTGAAGGGCTACAATCTTATTGGGTAACTAGTGTGTGGCGGCTGTTTCATTACTTTCCAGTGTCCATGAAATAGAGCCCTCTTCTGAGTTGAGCTCCAGAGAGAGCTATGTTTGTACAGTCTAATACGTCTATACCTCATGTCGGGTCAAGTGTACTTACCACATCTGAACATGACTCTGCATATTTTGTGCCCTTGTCCTTGAAATCCTTACCAGTGTGAAAAATGCATCCAATCAATTTTATTAAACCCTTTTATGTTTTAGAAAGTTTCTACCAGGTTATCTTAAGTTGTTCTCTCTTCCCATTGAAAGTAAATCCAACTCCTTAATTTTCTTCTCATAACTTAGATCTTGGCTGAACAATTCTTATTCAAGCGCATAAAAAGTCATAGTACTTTTAAACACTAGCCAGTTCACTGCAGCACACTTAAGGCCAATTAGTATCACAGAATAGCTGGGAACAGAACTCAGAAGGGCCTTCTGGCTCCCAGCCTTGTCCTTTATCAGTTGGATTATATGCTTTTAGTAGCCAGTTGCTCAGAAATGTTATTTTTGTAGCTATTTGTGCCCATCTTGGGGGCATTTCATATTAAAACCAAATTTTGTTGTTTTTTCACTTTTATGTGTGATCTTTTTATTTTCCTTACTTTCCAACATATTTTCTTTTTATCTTAGAGAACATATAGTTAAATTTAACATTCAACATAGTTTTATTTAGAACAGGGATCTGCAACCTTTGACACGCGACCCATCAGGGAAAGCCCCTGGCGGGCTGGGCCCATTTGTTTACCTGCAGCATCCACAGGTTCGGCCATCGCAGCTCCCAGTGGCCGCGGTTCGCCACTCCAGGCCAATGAGGGCTGCGGGAAGTGGTGACTGGCATGTCCCTCAGCCCGCGCCGCTTCCCACAGCCCCCATTGGCCTGAAACAGCTAACCGTGCCCAGTGGGAGCTGCGATCAGCCGAACCTGCAGATGCTGCAGGTAAACAAACTGGCCAGGCTCACCAGGGACTTTCCCTGAAGGGCTGCGTGCCAAAGGTTGCCGATCCCTGATTTAGAATATCTCACCAGCCTGTGAACAAATTAAATTGTAATGCTCTTCTTTCAGAAAACTACACTAGAAGGCGCCAATGAGCACTGAGAGATCCCTGTTACCCTCCCAAGAAATGGAGGGTATTGTACTGTTGAGTATGTGAGCATAATCTTCATAAAAAGTTACGAACAGTTGCACAAAACCTTCATTATTAAACATATTGTGCCAGAGTAATCCCTAAAATAACTCTACTGAAATCAATTAAATTACTCTAGGGATGCATCGGGTCCATTGTGTATGCTTTAGGTTGTTTCCATTTAGTTAAAAGATAACCTTTATTGTAATTTGACTGAATTTCATTGAACATCTAGGACTAAATTATGCTGAGGCATGAACAGATGTGGCAGGAGGTGAGGGGTGCATGGCAACAAGAATCCTTCCTTGCTGTCTCTTTGCCCCTCAGCACATCAGATTAGCCTATGTGAACTCTTTGCTTTACTTGGCTGGGATTTTCAAAAGAGCCTAAGGAAGCTAGGTACCCAGCACCTATTGCGAGTCAATGGGAATTGGGCACTCAACTCCCTCAGGCTCCTTTAAAGTCCCAGAATACTGCCACTTGCATTGCTAACCCTTCCTAAATTGGGAGATGAGAATGTAGATTGCAGACATCCTACATGAAAGCAGATGGTGGAGATAACCTACATTTTATATTTAGTTAATTGAAATCAGAAACAATTATATGATCGTCTATAGTAGTGTACATTTTATATCCAGTCTTTATACGTTAGGGGTCAATTGCAAGCTGCAATAGAGTCATGGAACTCTGCTTTTTTTTTCCTCTAGGAGGACCTGTGCCTGCCTGAGGAAAAATGGCTCTTAGGGAAGAGTAGCAGTCTGCACTGACCCTACCATGGGCTGCAATAGAGCTCCTACTGTGCACTTGCTGATTTGGTTTAAAATGTGCAGTACCACAAAACACTCTACAAGGTTATGGGATTTCATTTAATTGAAAACAAAGTAATGACATACTATACTTAATGAGGCAAGCACCCTGCTGGGGTAAACAGAAGAAGACTCACTGAAGTCACCAGAGCTCCAGAGTTTACATTAGCAGAGATTTTTTCCCATTGCTTTTATTTTACAGAACAGCAACTCCAACAACTGAAATTGCTGGTAGAGGATTATTCCTGTTTTCTTCCAGTCCATTGTGTGCTCTGTTTTTCAATCATGCAGTTATCTACAGGTCCTAAATATGGGAAGCTGAACAACACATTTGCTTTACAGGTAGACACTGTGAATTAACCAGAAGGAGCTCAGGGTTCAAATTCTCTCACCTACATTGGTGCAACTCCAATGACCTCATGGATGCCCAATACATCAACGTAATTTGAGAATATGTCCCCAATTCTATAATGTAAGCAATATGCTTAGTAAATTAGTTATACAAGATTTCTTATTTTCGATCTGAAAGTACTTTAATGCAATAATGACCTTGGCATAGGACATTAATTTCCCGAGGATTAATGGGCTCCAGCTGAATCATTGGATTTCCCAAGATGTTACTAATTATCCAGGAAATGCTTTTAGCTAGTATAGGTTTTATAAACTGTTTTTAATATAAAGAAAGTAAATATTCTACATTTCTCCTATGGTCCAGGGACTTCTTATTGCCAACTGGCAGATGGCACAGGGATTGCATAGGGTTTTACAGAGATCCCATGGGTCAGATATATGCATAATAATTCATTGAAGCATGGCATGCAAGGTCTTTACCAAGATCCAGTACCCCACCGGTCATCATAACAATTGTGATATGTATGTACAGATAATATTTAAGGAGTTATATATCTATATTGAAAATTATGTTCTTAAGGTCTTGGTGTTAAGGCAGGTCACCAGGACGTGACATGCCTCAGACATGTTCCCTTCAGACAGGAGGTAACAGACGCTTATCTCCCTGTCTGGTCATATCTATATTATGTATTGTCTGCCTCACAATGGAAGCCTATTTGCATAGTGAGGCAGGGAACAGTCCACAGGTTGCAAAATCTACAAGAGAGAAAATCTACAGGAAGAAACAAAACATCAGGATGTGTATCCTGATGGGACTTTTGTGTAGCTTGGGAGGCAAAGGAACACACTCCTTTACCTAGGAGACAAGCTGGCAGCCTGTTTGTCTCATGAATGAAGAATCACAGCCAAGCCTGCTTGTAAAATGCTGCAGGGATTTTGTGTGAGCATTATTCTACAAGAATGAGAACATCTAGTTACTTAAGTCTAGGTTCTAGAATGGGTTATGATTTTATTTTATATGTTTCCAATACATTAACTTGCTATTACTTGAATCTTTGTTAAATAACCGTATATCTGATTTTACTATAAACGTATCTAAGTACTGTGTGTTAAGCAGAGCAGTGATTTGAGGTGGAACTAGTACGGTGAGCTGTACTGGTTCTTTGGACACAGTTAATCTGTGAATACTGTATGTATCCAGTGGATCAGGAGCTGGACACTCAGGGAGATGCTTGGAGGGCTCAAGGGTTGCAGTGTGCCTATCGTAAACTTGTAGAGAGCCTGCGGGGCCTGCACAAGCCTATAGAGGAATGCTTGTATTGTCTGTGGCTGGTGGAGTCAGGGGGATGGTTTCTGGTTGTTGGTAGGCACAGACAAGGCTTTCTCACACTAAGGGCAGGTGGTAGCAAGGTGCCTTACAACCCTGAGTATGTAACCCCAGAACTTGACATTACTGAAGTCAGCGATTTTGTTTTTTCCAGCCACTGCTAGCTGAAAACCAAATACCACATAGCTAACAATATTCTTAGGACTCTGAGAGGCAAGGCCAAACAGCTGCATGATTTCAGTTTTGCTAATCAGAATGGGAGGCTGGGACAGAGAGTTAATGTACTATGAGAATGGAAGGAATGTTTGGACAGCCGACCTTGGTTTTAAGAGCCCTGACATATAAGTTTTATTCTGGTTATGACTAGAAATATCAGAAATGTTTTGGTAATGAGTAATTTGCTGAAATTAGGAGAATTGGTGACCTATTAGGGGTTACTATGGTGATCCTTTAGGAGTCACTATGAGTTATGTGCTTTGTTTAAGTTAGCTATAAAAGATTAAGCAAAAGAATACACTTTGGAGCAGTCCAAGGAAGCTTTTCTTCAGGCAAGGAGCTGACACCAAAACTCCCCAGTAGCTGGGTGGAAGGAGGGCCACTAGAAGCCTGGCTGTCGATTACTCAAAACCATCTCAGATTTCTGATAACTATAAATGTTTGGGGTGTTCTGAACCTACTGCTACAGCATATATGTGTGTATGTGCTTCAGACCTAATAAAAGAGTACTTTTAGGTAAAAGTACTCTTGTTTGTACCAATCATTTATCAGACAGAGGAGCTGTGTCCCCATTGATTTATTCCTGACACCACCTGGAAAGAAACAATTAAGTTACCCCTTCTTTACCCTTGTTTACAGGTACCCTCCAGATGTGTCACATCTCCTCACTAAGATGTAGTTTCAGCTGCTTTGGGCAGTATGAGATTGAACAGCAGTAGAACAGCATAAAGCTTTGCTAGTGAAATGAAGACATTTTTAGCAATGTGAAAAGGCCATTTGGCTGACATAGATTCATAGTGTCCAAAGTCAGAAGGGACCATTGTGATCATCCAGTCTGACCTCCTGTATAACACAGGCCACAGGACTTCCCTGAATTAATTCCTGAAACCCTTTTGTATTTATTTATTACTGAGTCCGAATCCTTCTTTCCTGTACATGTATCATATTTTTACTGAACGCACTGAGAGCCAAGCACCCATCTGAAGAGAGAATTTGGCCTTAGTTCAGTATCTCTTTCAAGAACTAATTCTGCTTGAATTCTCTATTTACTCCTAGCTTTCTGATGTTTTCATTAGGCCCATTTCTGAACACCTTGCCAGAAGGAACAAGAATCTCTAATTTCATCTGTCCCTTTCTTCATCTGAAAATGTCTACAGTGAACCCTGTCTTAAGTGACCACTAAAAGGACTGTCAAAAATCAATTGCTTAGAATGGAAGGCTAGGTTTATGGTTGAAGCCCTGACTCAAGAGATCTGAATTTATTTCCTAACTCTGGTACATGTTCTCAGTGTGAAGTTGGGAAAGTCACTTAATGTCTCTGAGCCTCAGTCTCCCCACTACAGAAAGGAAATAGGAAGTGTTATTATCTCCTTCCTTTTGTCTGTCTTGACTATAAAGCTCTTCATGATAGTGACTCTTTATATGTACAGTGCCTAGCACAATGAAGCCCCAACTCTGTAATATATATAATGATTAATTAACAGAGGTGGGTTTTGTTTAAAGGGGGATCTAAGTTGCATTATTCTGGGCTATTTTGTGGCAGTAACATCAAACAAGAGGGTGGTCTCATGTGTAGGCTTCACTGTACTTCAGACTCTCCTCTTTTCCCATCAGAACTCCTTTAACCTTTCCTCATAACTGAGTCATAAAATCATCTTTGTTCTCTACTTTAGAAAGTACCCCAGAGACAGATTACAGTGACTGGGTCACCTCTTTGTTTGGTATCTCATCCCTCTGCTGGTTGGCTGTTGCCTTTTCCCTTTAAATACACATTCCAGTATTTATTTCTATTTGTGGTACAGCCGCCAATTTAAACAGTTATTCAAGACTGTAACTGAACCTCCAATCCAGGGTTCCTTCCTTCCCCCAAATACTCAACCTACCTCTGAGTTTGGTCTAGATGTTTTTTGGCCAGGAGGTTACAATGCTTTTATGTCATGTCCTAAAGTGCTGGTCTATAATGCCGTTGAGAATGCTGACACTTCTGGCTATCTCATTACAAAGCTGATCAACAGTGAGATGTTAGTTATGAAGACTCACACTAGGGCTTTCAGTTTTGAAAATAACAATCCAACTTGTCCGTAGCCACCTGTCAGGTAGGCAAAGTACCTAATTTATCCCCAGTGCATCATTAGGCCTTATTTTCAGAGGTGTCTGACTTTTCAAGTGAATTCAGCCCATCATTGTTTCTTACATTGACCTGTGAGACAGATGTTTTATTAAATAGCAAGAGTTGTAGCTATAATAGCTTTTGAGAGACTAAATGAATTTTAATTAGAAAAAATCTATTTTAAACAGAAAGACTTGATTCTGCAGTCTTATGAAAGTAAAACTCCCATTAGCATCAATAGGAATTTTGCATATAGGAGGACTGTAGGTTTTTTTCTTTCAAATGTTGTTTTTTACTAAAAAGCAAGCCAACAAATATACCAGCAATCAGTAAGAAATCAGCGATGCATAAAACCTTAAGAAAAACCCTATGCACCCCGCCCCCTCTTTTTTTTTTACTAAGCCTTGTTTTGGGGGGAAATAAAACCAAAACAGTATTTAAGGATCTATATTAAATGAATATATATTTAAATACATGCTTTCAGCCATAACTAAACCTTTATATTTCACATATTGCTAATAATAATTTAAAATGAGCTATAATGATGATTTAGAAATGTGTGTAACAATAATAATGGGCCAAATACTCAGTCCTTGCTTAGGCTGCATTCACATTGAAGTCAATGGGCACTCTGGTCCAACAACAACAAAAATAAAATAATAATAATAATAATACATAGATTCATACGCCAGAAGGGACCATTATGATATCTAGTCTGACCTTTGGTATAACACAGGCCTGAGAACTTTCCCAAAATAATTCCTCGATTATATCTTTCACAAAAACAAACAATCTTGATTTTAAAATAGTCATTGATGGAGAATGTACCACTACATTGGGTAAATTTTTTCAAAGGTTAATTACTCTCACCATTAAAAATTTATGCATTTCCACTCTGAATTTGTCTAACTTCAACTTCCAGCAATTGGATCGTGTTAACCTTTCTCTGCTAGATTGAAGAACCTCTTATTAAATATTTGTTCCCCCGTAGGTACTTTTTAGCTAAATAGATTGAGCTCCTTGAAGCTATCTCTAGAAGGCATGTTTCCTAATCCTTTACTCATTCTCTTAGCTCTTCTCTGAACCCCCTCCAATTTATCAACATCCTTCTTGAATTGTGGGCACCAGAACTGGCACAGTATATCAACAGTGGTCACCCCAGTGCTAAATACAGAGGTAAAATAACCTCTCTACTTCTGTTTGAGATTACCTTGTTTATGCATCCATGGATTTTATTAGTTGTTTTGGCTGCAGCGTCACTCTGGGAGCTCATGTTCAGCATGATTATCCTTCATGATCCCCAAATCTTTTTCAGAGTTATTGCTTCCTAGGAGAGAGTCCCCCATCCTATAAGTATGGCCTACATCAGGGGTCGGCAACCTTGGCACCCGGTCTGTCAGGGTAAAGCCGCTGGCGGGCCACGCTGGTTTGTTTATCTGGAGCATCTGCAAGCATGGAGCCCCGCAGCTCCCACTGGCTGTGGTTCGCCGCTCCTGGCTAATGGGAGCTGCGGGAAGCGGTGATTAGCATGTCCCTCAGCCCGAACTGCTTCCCGCAGCTCCCATTAGCTGGGAATGGCGAACCACAGCCAGTGGGAGCTGTGGGGCTCCAGATAAACAAACTGGCCCGGCCTGCCAGTGGCTTTACCCTGACGTGCCCGGTGCCAAAGGTTGCCGACCCCTGGCCTACATTTTTTATTTCTAGATGTATACATTTACATTTAGCTGCAATAAAATGTATGTTATTTGCTTGTGCCCAGTTTTCCAAGTGATACAGATTGCTCTTCATCATTTACCGCTCCCTCAATGTTTGGGTCATCTGCAAACTTTATCAGTATTTTTCATTAACCCATGTTGATGTGCATTAATTACATTACCCTCCTTTAGTTCTTTATTAATCAAGTCCCATATCAACCGCTCCATTATCTTGCCCAGGAGATGTCAGCCTGGCAGGCCTAGAGTTACGCAGGTCATCTTTCTGGCACAACATTAGCTTTCTTCCAGTCTTCTGGAACTTCCCCAATGCTCCAAGACTTATTGACAATCAACACTAACTGTCCAACAAGTTCCTCAGCCTACTCCTTTAAAACTCTTAGATGCACGTTATCTGGACTTACTGAGTTAAACATGTCTGACTTCAGTAGCTTCTGTTTAACAACCCCCTGAGGTACTAGTGGAATGGAAAGAATGTCATCACCAAATGATGAGACTATGTCATCTGTTTTTTCCGCAAATACAGAACAGAAATATTTATTGAATACTTCTGCCTTTTTTGTATTATTACTGTTAACTTTACCATTTCCATCTAGTAATGTACCAATACCATTTTCAGGATTCTTTTTGCTCCGAATATATGTTAAAAAAGCTCCTTCTTATTGTCCTTAATTGCTGACCATTGATTTTGTCCTTGTGTCTCTTGGGTTCCCTTATGAATTTTCTACAATTCTTAACTTCTGATTAATATTCCTTGCTATCAACGTCCTGTTTCTTCCATTTGTTTTATATTTATTTATTTTCAACAGCTGCCTGTATAATGAATAGTATCTTACTGTACCAGGAGAAAAAATCACTTGGAGAAGTTATGAATCATTATTCAGACTTTTCATTTGAAAACATGAAGCACTATTTTAAGTACCAAAGTCCATCTATGAAATTACCTTAGCTGACTCTTCCGCTTGGGACAGTACATGTTCAATATATTATCTGTTAAGGAATGTCATCTTGGTACTGGATCTGTGATTCAAAATAGTGGTAGTTTAAGAGGAAAAACATATGGCAATAGGAAATGTAAAGGAAAGAGGCTAAAATGCATATTAAGATTTTTCCCACCTGTTGGCTTACCAGTCGAATAACTACTGTAATAAACAAGATTTTTCCGCAGATGTATTTACTGTAGAACTGTTTCTGCTTATTGAGAAATATAACTTATATGCAGGACCGATACACGTATATTAATCTTAGGTATGTAATGACTGATAGTTTTACAACATGTTTTTGTTAGCTTTTATAACCCCAAGTACTGTTTTTCCCTGTACAATTTTCATTTAAAATGTTGTCCCTGGCTAAGACTCTGTTGAGTGAGTTTTTAACTCAGAGCAAATGTTGACTGTCAAGTTATAACCCTTTAACTCTATAAAACACAGTTAATACTGGAAACACTACCAGACTTATAATTTTAAATATATACTGGACCTAGACATCTACCCTGTCCACAGTGCTGTATTCGTATATGCTGTTCTATGTGCTGTTAGCCTTATTTTAAATTTAATTTGCTATTTAGATGAAGGGAAAACACGTTTTAGGAATGCATAATCATATCCATTTTCCTTTTGATAAATAATTTATCTTATGTTGCCATAAGAGGAATAGTTATCATTGCCTATCAGCATCCTGTGTGCTTTTGTGGCACCTACAGTTGGGAGACATGTTTCACTGCAGAAAATATTACAAGAATATTTATGATGTTTTGTACTGTCAGTGTCCTTGGTGAGCAAAGTTGTGAGAAAATTTCACATTCATAATGACTGCAGTATAAAAGAAGAGCCAATAAATCACTTTACATAAGCTAAATTACATTTTCATTTGATTTACCAGTACTATACTTAATTACCTAAAAATCTTTTTTAATGACTTGTTTCCAAGAGTTAGCTGCCTAGATTTAATGGCCAATTGTGTGAAAGTGAGTGACTGACCTGGTCTGCTAGTAAAGAGTTCTGCTAGTAAAATTGCTGTGGCCCATATGTCCCCGTCCCAGAAAGCAGAAAGCCACGGAAAGGGAAAACTTACCCAGAAATCTAAATGAATTTGATTGTCCCACAGATTTACTGGATATTCCATGTGAAAAGGATAGCCCAATGGATTGGCACAGTGGACACAGTGTGCTATCTCTATAACATGAACAGTATAGGACCATTTTGTCTGAGAATATACATTGCATATACCATGGAACTATGCTACAGTCGGGAGATCCCCTTCACCTTTATTCTCATTCAAGGGCTGCCTCAAGCACTAACAGAACAGTTGCTTAGTGGCCATGTTGCCTTTAGTTGCTTACAGTTTGTGGCTCCTCTGATGGGGGGGTCTCACAGCATAGAACATTAATTTCCCCTGTTATATTGGTAGAGAGTTCATAATGTTGAAGATTGAGACATGATATGTCGAGCAGCTGTTACTTGACTTTTCCTACTGTAACCAACACCCATTTCCTTGCTACTTCTCCTTTATCAAATGAGGCTAATGAATCACATGTGGGTTTTTTTAAGGACGGGCAAGTGAAGACTGCATAAAGAGAAGAATATTTTGTGTAGACTTTTGACCTTCAGCATAGACCATCTAGGGCATTTCTGTGATTTTGCTTCCCTCCACACAATGTAGGAAGGATGGGGGAGAATATGGACCTAGATGATTTACTGTTTAACACAGAACCAAAGAAAAACAAGTTTTCTAATAATAATACCACATTGTTTTCTATTAGAGATATTGACCCCGACCCTCTCCTCTGTCTAGGGGCACTTGGGCATCTCAAGTTGTGGGGGGGATATATGTGCAAAAGTAGTTTCAAGCTACCTTTGTATTCTCCTCAACCTGGGCCCACCCAATACCAGCTTATTTCCCCAGTGTTTGCAAGTGCTGTAATGGCAAGCAGGGACTGATAGGCATAGGAACACCACAACCATCCACCTTTTTTCCTGGCTATGTCCACTGTGCCACCAAGGGGGTATATGGCAAAGGAGCTGTTACGCCAAGGTTCCCCCTAAACCATGGCCAGCTCAGACAGCTTTAGGACAGCTGGTGGGTTGATGCAAAGCTGTCCTAACGCAGGGCCGGGAGGTGTGTGTGTGTGTGTGTGTGTGTGTGTGTGTGTGTGTGTGTGTGTGTGTGGGGGGGGGGGGGGGGGGGGGGGGGGGGGGGGGGGGGGGGGGATTGATCCTCTATATCTTTTTGGTGAAACATAAGATTTCACTAAACCCCACACTGGCCAGAAAAGGGTTAACCAGTTGCTGTGAGCTCAATCAGCCCTGCCCCAACACACCTGGAAGAGGTGTCAGGCTTTGAGGGAGGGGATAACTGTGAGAGCCCAGCTCAGTTGAGAGGTGGCTGGGAGAGAGGCCTGAGTGGGGCCAGGCTCTGACTAAAGGCTGCTGGCAGTATCAGTTGTTCACTATTGTCATTTTCCTATTACTCTTTGCCTTTATAAATGCACAATTCAGTGTATCGCTGTTTAAATGATAAAATATACAGGATTTGCAACACAGAAAAGTTAACTTTCCTGTGGGACCCTTGAGTCAACACCTTGGCTGATGCAACTGTCAAAGTCAATGGAGCTACACCCATTTACACCAGTTGAGGCTCTGGTCCCTTAGCTTTTGAATATTGTTATTGCTTTTAATTATGCATCTCAATGTTACATTAATTGTAGCATTTTTTTACTTCAATTAATCTCCTTGGAATTTTTAGAAGAGAAAAAGAGAACAGAAATTTCCTGTGCTTAAGGATGTTAGCATTTTAACTGTTCTATTTAGCTTTGGATTGATAGGTGACAGGATTTTCCCCTTATTAAATTATATGTCAGTACCCATTTCTACTACTCAATGGAATCACCAACTAAACAGCCAAACCCAGGCCCCTTGAAATCAACAGGATTTCATTCTACTTCAGATCAGGAGTTAAAGCCTAATCCTGCAAATGGATCTGCAAGCTCAGATCCTTATTCCTGCCTGCAGTCTGATTAACTTTAGGGTCTCTGGCTGCTTCAGTGAGTTGTTGTGCTAAATTTGCTGTAGTAGGTTGGACTGAAACCTCCATTACAACACATTGCTTCTACTGCAGGTACTGCAGCAAAGGCAACTCCATTTAACAAGCTTTTGAGGTAAACAAAAGGGCTAGTCCTATACTGGAAGGGACCTCAGGAGGTCATCTAGTCCAACCCCCTGCTCAAAGCAGGACCAACCCCAATTAGATCATCCCAGCCAGGGCTTTGTCAAGCCTGACCTTAAAAACATCTAAGGAAGGAGATTCCACCACCTCCCTAGGTAACCCATTCCAGTGCTTCACCACCCTACTAGTGAAAAAGTTTTTCCTAATATCCAACCTAAACCTCCCCCTCTGCAACTTGAGACCATTACTCCTTGTTCTGTCATCTTCTACCACTGAGAACAGTCTAGATCCATCCTCTTTGGAACCCCCTTTCAGGTAGTTGAAAGCAGCTATCAAATCCCCCCTCATTCTTCTCTTCTGCAGGCTAAACAATCCCAGTTCCCTCAGCCTCTCCTCATAAGTCATGTGCTCCAGCCCCCTAATCATTTTTGTTGCCCTCCGTTGGACTCTTTCCAATTTATCCACATCCTTCTTGTAGCGTGGGGCCCAAAACTGGACACAGTACTCCAAATGAGGCCTCACCAGTGCCGAATAGAGGGGAATAATCACGTCCCTCGATCTGCTGGAAATGCCCCTACTTATACAGCCCAAAATGCCGTTAGCCTTCTTGGCAACAAGGGCACACTGTTGACTCATATTCAGCTTTTCGTCCACCGTAACCCCTAGGTCCTTTTCTGCAGAACTGCTGCCCAGCCATTCGGTCCCTAGTCTGTAGCAGTGCATGGGATTCTTCCGTCCTAAGTGCAGGACTCTGCACTTGTCCTTGTTGAACCTCATCAGATTTCTTTTGGCCCAATCCTCTAATTTGGCTAGGTCCCTCTGTATCCTGTCCCTACCCTCCAGCGTATCAACCACTCCTCCCAGTTTAGTGTCATCTGCAAACTTGCTAAGGGTGCAGTCCACACCATCCTCCAGATCGTTGATGAAGATATTGAACAAAACCCGCCCCAGCACCGACCCTTGGGGCACTCCACTTGATACCGGCTGCCAACTAGACATGGAGCCATTGATCACTACCCGTTGAGCACGACCATCCAGCCAGTTTTCTATCCACCTTACCGTGCATTCATCCAGCCCATACTTCCTTAACTTGCTGGCAAGAACACTGTGGGAGACTGTATCAAAAGCTTTGCTAAAGTCAAGAAATAGCACATCCACTGCTTTCCCCTCATCCACAGAGCCAGTTATCTCATCCTAGAAGGCAATTAGGTTAGTCAGGCATGACTTGCCCTTGGTGAATCCATGCTGACTGTTCCTGATCACTTTCCCCTCCTTTAAGTGGTTCAGAATTGATTCCTTGAGGACCTGTTCCATGATTTTTCCAGGGACTGAGGTGAGACTGACTGGCCTGTAGTTCCCCGGATCTTCCTTCTTCCCTTTTTTAAAGATGGGCACTACATTAGCTTTTTTCCAGTCATCCGGGACCTCCCCCGATTGCCATGATTTGTCAAAGATAATGGCCAATGGCTCTGCAATCACATCGGCCAACTCCTTTAGCACCCTCGGATGCAGTGCATCCGGCCCCATGGACTTGTGTTCGTCCAGCTTTTCTAAATAGTCCCGAACTACTTCTTTCTCCACAGAGGGCTGGTCACCTCCTCCCCATACCGTGCTGCGGAGTGCAGCCGCCTGGGAGCTGACCTTGTCTTTGACCCTCCCTCTGCTCAACACCATAGAGTTGGGCAACTTGGGACGCCAGGCAGGGTGCTCTTGACAGACCATCAGCATTGCCCTGTGCCGTATGTGGAACTGGAACGGTTGAAGGGATAAGAACCACCTGGTGACCCTGGTATTCTTTTCCTTATTCCGCTGCATCCACTGGAGGGGTGCATGGTCCGTCACAAGATTAAATTGCCGGCCCAAGAGGTAATAACGCAGTGTCTCCATGGCCCATTTGACAGCAAGTCATTCTCTCTCAACTGCTGCGTATTTCTGTTCTCTTGGGAGCAGCTTTCTGCTTAGGTAGAGGATTGGGTGTTCTTCTCCAACCATTTGCGAACAGAACCGCCCCCAACCCCACCTCAGAAGCATCTGTTTGCAAAATAAATTCGTTAAAGTCTGGGGCTATAAGTATGGGGTTATTACAGAGGGCCATCCAAAGGTCTATGAATGCCCTCTCCGCTGCATCAGTCCACTTCACCATGTCTGGACCTCGGGTCTTCACCAGGTCCGTTAGGGGACTTGCCCTAGTGGCGAAGTGGAGAATAAAACATCGGTAATAGCCTGCCATGCCTAAGAACGCACGGACCTGCTTCTTTCGGGTCGGCCGGGGCCAGTTTTGAATCGCCTCTAGCTTATTCGTTTGGGGCTTCACTATGCCCTCTCCTACATAGCCCAGGTACTTAGCCTCTGCTAGCCCTATGGCGCATTTAGCGGGATTAGTGGTGAGGCCAGCCCGCCTTAAGGTGCGCAGTACTGCCTCAACTTTCTCCAACTGGGTTCCCCAGTCTGGCGTATGGATAATGACATCATCTAGGTACACAGCTGCATAACTAGTATGGGAACGCAGCAGTTTATCCATGAGGTGCTGGAATGTGGCCGGGGCCCCATGTAACCCGAAAGGAAGGACTGTATACTGGAATAGCCCATCCGGGGTGGAAAACGCTGTTTTTTCTTTAGGTTCTTTGGTCAGGGGAATCTGCCAATATCCTTTTGTCAGATCCAGTGTAGTCAAGAATCGGGCACTACCCAGTCGGTCAACCAGTTAGTTGATGCGTGGTATGGGGTATACATCAAATTGGGATACTTCATTCAGTCGGCGGAAGTCATTACAGAATCTTGTAGTACCGTCAGGTTTAGGCACTAGAACGATTGGACTGGACCACTGACTGTAAGATTCTTCAATAACCCCTAATTCTAACATTTTCTTTACTTCAGCCTTGATTTCTTCTCTTTTGGCTGCTGGGATTCGGTAGGGTCTCAATGTTACCTTGGCTCCGGGGATCGTGCGGATATGGTGATAGGTCTCAGTTGTCCGCCCCGGTTTTATAGAGAACACATCTTGGTTGCGATTAATCATGTCGTTTGCCTATATCTTTTGGGTCGGTGTCAAATCAGCTGATATCCTTACTTGCTCGTGTAAGTTTTCCTCCTGGGGAAGGGTCTCCTGGGTGACTAAGCATGCCTCTCGATCATGCCAAGGTTTTAAAAGATTGATGTGATAAATTTGCTCTGGTTTCCTGTGGCCTGGCTGCCGCACCTTATAGTTCACCTCTCCCACGGCTTCGATCACTTCGTAGGGTCCCTGCCACTGGGCCAACAGTTTACTTTCTGCTGTGGGCACCAGGACCATCACTCAATCCCCTGGTTGGAACCGTCGAAGCTTTGCTTGGTGGTTATACTGGGTTTGTTGGGTCTCCTGTGCTTTCTCCAAGTGTTCTCGTACAATAGGCCTAACTTGAGCTATCCGATTCCTCTTCTGCAGCACATGCTTGACTATGTTCCTTCCTGGATTTGGCTCCTCTTCCCAGGCTTCTCTAGCTATATCCAATATGCCCCGGGGGTGGCGCCCGTATAATAGTTCGAATGGTGAGAAACCTGTGGAGGCTTGCGGAACCTCCCGGATGGTGAA
This sequence comes from Macrochelys suwanniensis, assembly GCA_033296515.1. Classification (NCBI taxonomy): domain Eukaryota; kingdom Metazoa; phylum Chordata; order Testudines; family Chelydridae; genus Macrochelys; species Macrochelys suwanniensis. The sequence goes on from CM065775.1 coordinate 293,938,657, forward strand.
CATGAGGTAAGGCAATAGGGTATCCCAATCTTTCCCATCCCGGCTCACCACTTTCCTGATCATGGCCTTGACGGTCCTATTGAAACTTTCCACAAGGCCATCTGTTTGCGGGTGGTATACAGAGGTCCGTAGGGCTTGTACATGGAGTAATGAACAGAGATCTTTCATCAACTTGGATATGAAAGGTGTCCCTTGATCAGTCAATATCTCCTTGGGTAGCCCAACTCGGGCAAAGATCTGTACTAGCTCCTTAGCTATGGTTTTGGAAGCCGTGTTGCATAGGGGAACGGCTTCCGGGTACCACGTTGCATAATCCAATACAACAAGCACATGTTGGTGGCCCCGAGCTGTCTTCTCAAGGGGCCCTATCAAATCCATGGCTATGCGTTCGAAAGGAACCTCTATTATTGGAAGAGGTATCAAAGGAGCCCGGAAGTGCGGGCGAGGACTATGTAACTGACACTCCGGACAAGAGGTGCAGTATCGCCGGACATCTTCATGTACTCCTGGCCAGAAGACCCTCCGCAGGATCCGTGCCTGGGTTTTCTCTATCCCTAGGTGTCCTCCAAATAGGTGACTGTGGGCGAGGCTCAATATGGCTTTTTGATGTTTTCGTGGCACCAGAAGTTGTTGTGTCTCTTGCTCCTGCATTTGCACCACACGGTACAGGAGATCTTTCTTCACTATAAAGTAAGGTCCTGGACCCCGGACCTTCCCATCCATGGGTATCCCATCTATCTCAGCCACCTCTTTCCTGGCATTATCATATCTGGGGTCCTCTGCCTGGTCCCGCCCAAAAGTCTCTCTCCTGGGACTATCCTGCTTGAGCTCCCTGGGGCTGGCTTCTGTTGCTTCCAATGGCTCATTTTCATCACGGCTGGGACCAGCCTCCGGCTCACCTTCCGTGGTGGTAGTTTCTCTGGCTGCTCATGTCCGTCTGCCTACTAGGGCGATCTTCTGGCCCTGGGTCAGGATCTGGGTTCCCAAAGCTTTTGCAGCCTTCCTCTCTTTTTTTGTCTTCTGGGTCTTTTGGGGGGCTGAGAACAGATCCTGAGAAAACTCAGTGAACATCGGGGGTTGACTTTCCCCTGGTGACGAGTCGCTGCCCTCAGGGTTCCCCACCTCCCTCCAACCTCTCCGGGGGGAGTAAATTATCAAACCCTGGATAGTCCCTCCCAATGACTACAGGATACGGGAGTTTAGGAACTACACCCACTGTCACCTCAATGGGGGTCCCCCGACCTTCTATCTCCACTGGGATGGTGGGGTAATGGCTCACGGCCCCATGCACGCATGTCACTGATACGTGTTTGGCTTGTAGCAACTGGCTACTTTTTACCAGCTTACCCGATATGAGGGTGATTGCACTCCCGGAGTCCACAAGCGCTATTAGTCTCTACTCCGTTTATCTTCCCCGGTCTGGTGTAGTTATGCGGGGCTAATGTGACACCTGCAAGGTGGATAAGAGAGCACGGGACCTCCCAATCCCCCAAGTTACATTGCATAGGCTCCTCGGTGCTGGGACACTGTGCAGCTATGTGTCCCCACTCCCTGCAGGCATAACATCTGTATGGAACCCTAGGCATTCCCCGGTCTCTTGGTTTGGGAAGTCTAACATCACAGTCTTCTTCCCCCTCAGTGCTCCAACTCTTTATGGCCTCTGGTGGGCCTTCAGCCCCTCTCTTTTTCCACCTGGGCCCTCCTGGTGGCCCAGTCACTCGAACTGTAGGGCTTGGTGCTGCTAGTTTAACCTGGGGTTCCGTTTCCTTAACTGGTCGGGTCAGCTCCCTTGCCGTCCTTCGCCTCTCTACCATTGCCACAATCTCATCATAGGTGGAGGGTTCGTTCTGGCTTACCCATGTGCGAAGGTCTGGCGGTAATCCCCTCATGTATCGGTCGATGACCAGAACCTCTAGTATCTCTTCTGGACTCCGGGACTCAGTTTGCAACCACTTTCATGCAAGATGGATGAGGTCATACAATTGGGACCGCAGGGTTTTGTCTTCCTGGTACCTCCACTCATGATACCACTGGGCCCGCACTGCAGTTGTTACCCCAGATCTGGCCAGAATCTCTGCTTTCAGCTGTGGGTAGTCTGCTGCAGCCTCTTCAGGCAGATCATAGTAGACCTTCTGGGCCTCCCCACACAGGAATGGGGCGAGGATGCCAGACCACTGATCTCGAGGCCAGGCCTCCCATAGGGCTGTCCTCTCAAAGGCCAGGAAATATGCCTCTATGTCATCGTTCCCCGTCATTTTCTGCAGGCAATTGCTGGCCCGTATGTGCCGTGTCCCATCATGGCCATGGTTCATCTCCGTACGGGCCTTCACTTGGTTTACCAGTTCCCGCAACATAGTACGGTCTTGAGCGGCCTGGTCCATCAACAGGTGATTGGTCTCCTGCTGCAGCCACACTGCCTCCTGTTGGGCAGCTGCCTGGTGACTTGATTAACCTGGAGCAACTGCCATTTGGTTAACAAGGTATCAGGGATTTGTTTAGCCCGGGGCTAACATACTGGTTCCTCACCACTTTCCTATAGCCATCTGGCCTTGCCCCGTCACAGTATGTACTTAAAAAATTCCAAGAAATATGTTTTTAAAAGCATAATATTTTTACTTATTCAATAAGATTTTAAAAATGTTTTAGATATTTGTTGATTAGAAACAGGATCCCCAGTTTCAAATAATAGGAATCTATCTCATCACAATTCCTGCAGCATATTTCTATCCCAATGTACCCACCGTAAAATATGCACACAATTTGTCAGCCTTTCTTCAGTTACGAAGTAAATCCAATGTTTATAAGAACTTCTTTAATACAAGAGCATTACACAAAACTGGATTTTCCCATGAAAAATTTAAAACATAATATCTGTTTAAAATTTTTCAATTGAAAAAATTTGGTTCTCACAGAAAATTTTGAACTGATTCAAAACAAATGTTTGTTTTGAACTGACACTTCATTTGGAGTTATTAAACTAAGAAACTGTGACAAAATTTTAAGTTGAAACACAATGAAAAATTGTGTTTTGTTTCAAATTTTCATTTTGACATTTCCTGTGGAAATTTTTTTTTTGCCATTAACACCTCCCCTTGAACAATATTAGTTTTTACATAACTGTATTTTTCACCAAGAAATCTTTTCATACAAAAACATTTGAACAAGGGTGTGGCGGGCTTTGCACTTCGTCACCCCTTTGTTTCCGGGGGGGACGAGGTTAACCCCGCCTCCCTGCGCTTATGGCAGTTCTACTACCTCCCCGGTAGTCAGGGCCGTCTGGCCCAATGGTCAAAGTCCTTCTAAATCCCCTCCCCGGGCGATCACGGGGCCTAGCGGCCGGGGTCCATCTATCTCCTTCGAGTTACGAGGGGGGTGGGTGACGTACGTCTCCACACTGATGGAGCCTGGGGTTCAGAGACCCCCGGTAGGGGAGCCCGGGGCCCACCCGCCTCCACCGGGCTCCGACCCAGGGCCCTGTCTTTAACAGCGTGGTCCTCCCCGGGTCAGCGGGGAATCCTACCGCAACACGCTGCCCTTAGAGTGGTGGGAGATACCACTCCCTTCCCTTCCCTGGGTCACTTCCTACCCCTTCTCCGGATGTAGCAGTCCCTGGGTCCTCAGGGTCTTCAGATTCTTCAGCCCCCAATGCTCCCTGGGGTTCTGACAGCTGCCAGTCTCTGGTCCTACTTCCCGGTCTCTCAGTTCCCTCCTGAACGAGGTACTGCTGCTCCTGGGCTGGAGCTTCCGCTGGGCTTCCTCCTCCCTCAGCCGCCAGCCCTGACTGAGCAGCTCTGCAGGCTTTTATACTTGGCTCCCGGTTGGAGCATGCCCAGCAGAGCCTCAGGGGCGGGACTTCCTCTACCAGCAGGGAAGGGTTAACCCTCTCAATACCAGTGCAGGGCCAGCCTGCCCCGTCACAAAGGGCTATTTAATTATTTGCTGATTATCATAGTTCATTGGGGTCCTCTTGCCCTTTTCCTCTGTTAAGCAGGTTTGAGGAAAGTGGAGGCCCAACTAACACCAATTATCTAATGCTTGTGTGACATTTTTCCAACCTTCAGAAGATAATTGTTTCTGTACAAAGTAATTAAAATTGGAAGAGTTAACTTCTGCAATGTTGAGAGAATGTGATTTTATTAGCTGCTGGCAGGAAGATATTTTTAAGCAACATAAAATCAGCTGTATGACTGACATTTTATAACAAAGCATTTATAAAATAAAATCAATGGAAGCAAAACTCAAAATAGGGCAAGCTATTATATTCTGGGCAAGCTGAGAAAATGTTAGTGATTAACTAACAGGGATACAGGTGAATGGCAAGATAAAGAACAAGCAAAAATTGGAAAAAAAATACAATGGAATATATTTTAATGGGAAATTTTTATATTGTCATTTTTTTCTTGCCATCCTCTTCATTCAGTGGAACTGTTATCCCTTAAGTCTCAAGTCTTCAGAAGCAGTACCCAGGAGAGAAGGAGTGAAAGTATCTGTGGTTCTGTTATACCTAGAGGACTCTCATGTCTGCCTCAGAGAAAATGCTGTAAGAGAACTAATTCAAATGCTTTGTTTCATAAGCTGTTTGCACTGTTGTTGTAGCTGTATTGGTCCCAGGATATAAGCCAGACAAGGTAGGTGAGCTAATATGTTTAATTGGGCCCACTTCTGTTGGTGAAAAGGACCAGTTTTTTAGCTTCACAGAGCTCTTTCTCAGATATGCAGAAGGAAACTAGAGTGTCCAAGCTAAATGCAAGGTGGGACAAATTGCATAAGAGGTTCAAACATGTTAAGAGACCACTTAAAATGAAGTGGGCAATTTAAAAAGTATAAGCTTCTATGCAGTCCTGTAATATCTTTCTGGTATAGTTACATTATTGCTCACCCTCGAGTATTCCAAAACCCCGAGACAGGTCCCCAAAATCATGAGATTGGTTTAGAAATCATGAGATTTAGAAAAAAAAGTTGTGTGTTTTTTATTTCTAGTTTTGGAGCTTTTGGAGCAACATTTTGAACATTTTCTCCACAACTGAGAGCTATCAACTTACTTAAAAAATGAAAGCTGAGATTCTTTTGTAATCACAAGGCTCCTGGACTTAAGACTTTAATAAAAACACCAAATATCACAAGACTCGCGATAAAATTGCAAGAGTTGGCAGCACTGTATTATCAGTAATCACAGGGACAATGTCCACTATTTTCAGCCAGACGGATTTGCCCTTCAAAGGCTTCCTCCAATGATTTCCTGCACACCTAGCCCAAAGGCCATTTATAATCCCCCTGTGCTTAGGGGAATACTGGAACTGTCTCCTCAGTGCAGTCTCCTCATAGAGGGGGAGGGGTGAGGAGGTGGGGCTAGTCAGCGTGACTAATTTAACAGACCTGTGTAGCAGCCTCCGCAGGGACAGTAAAGCCTGTGCATTCCCTCTGCTCACCAGACCTGGTTTTGTGCAGCTTCCCTGGAGTAGCAGTTTCACATCTCCCTTACACAGGCAGGTGGCTAGATGACACAAATTGTCCCTCAATCAACCATTTCCCTAGTAGTATTCCAGTATGGTTCCATTTTGGCACAGCTCCACCTAATGCGAATAGCCTTGTTTCTATTTATGTATCTCCCACATCTATCTTTTGCTCCCTTTTAAAAATAACAAAAGTAAGATATTTAATGAGGGGGAGAAAAAAGGAAAAAGGAAATGTCCTCATGCCAGAAGAATGCTTTACATCATTGTGTAGTATGTGGTGGAAGATATGGTAATTGGTCCTGGCTAAACCCTGCTTTATGTGCCAAGGCTGAGGAGCCATGCTTTCCACAGGGCAAGGGAAAAGGAATCCTTCATTCCCATTGTCTGCAGAGATAATCCATGTCTGGTACTTCACTCCTGAGGATGCAGTATCTGAGTCTGCTCTGCACTCCTCCTCCATGAGAGGCAATGCTTGGTGGATACTTGTAGCGGTGGATCTACTAATCTAACCCCGGTTCTCTCTCGTTCCACAAAGCTTGTGTCACAGGGACACACATCTAGCTGCTGCAGAGCTGTGCTCTGCTGTCTGTAAAGGGTCCATAACCCCCATGTGGGCTTTCCAGATTCTTTCTCTTGTGTATCAGAACTATATCTGTTCCACTGTACCTAGAGCCTCTGCAGCCATGGAAGAAGGGCAGGATTTGCTCAGACTGGAGCATACAGCATGTTAGTACTCATTCCATTGTGAAGTAAACTCAGTTTTCATAGGATCTCCTTTAAAGAGATACTACTAATTTGGTAAAAAGCAGGGTTTAGTAGATTATACTAAGCCATTGAATCCTTCCTGACACTTTTCCTTTTTTAAGCAGCATCAAGGAAAGTGCATGCTAAATTAAAACCAGTTTTATAGATTCTTGATTGTGTGACACTTCATGACAATAAATGGAAAAATGGGATTAGAATGGTGTTTCCATACTGCGTCAGCTTTAAGTAAATGGGAACATATTTACAAATTGATTTTACTTTGCCAATGCTATTTTTGCAGCTATATGTGTTTGAATACGAGCTTGCCCAACACAGCATTTCTTTTTGCTTTATCCTCCTTGATCCTTCTGCACACTGTACTGTTTAACTTGGATTTCTCAGCCTTTGCTTTGTCCTGCAGCTTTTGTGCATTTTACTACTTTAGCATACATCCAAAGTATTTGAGTCTAGTTTGTTCCCTAGTACATTAACATTGCATCCAGAATGCCATCATTTGTAAAACTATAAAAATAAGAAGGTTTTTTTGGTTCATTGGCAATTCTGAAAAATCAAAAACAAAATCATTTTTGGTCATACTAAACATTTAATTTGTCCCATTTCATTTTGATTTTGAGCATTTCTTAATTTTTAAAAAAATCAAATAAATAAAATTAAAGACAATTTTGGAATTAAAAGTCATTTTGAATTGAAAAATCAAAACATTTTGTTTCAAAAAATGTCAAAACAAAAAGTTTAACATTTGGGGGATTTTTGGGGTAGTTGGGGGAGCAGGATTCAACCACAACAATTAAGTGAAAATGGCATAAACATTTTGTGAATTCAGGTGTCATTGAATCTCAGGTGTTGGCTGAAAAAATGTTTCAATTGAAAAATTTCACCCAGACCTACTTGTTTATTCCAGCATGGATTTAGACACACTTTGTACAGGAATACACTGACCAAATATGTATAACTGATAACTAGAAACTAGTGGGGTTTTCAAACTCTGCACATATGTATATATTCTGTTACTTTGAGGTACAGTAATGAACCTTTTATTGTTCAGATATTCTCAGATTCTAAAGCAGTTGATATCTAGTTTCTGGGGGCAGAGACAGTCTTCCTTTTACTTATTCATACAGCTCCCAGAACAGTAAAGACGTGATCATTTGAGTCCTGTATGATGTACTATAATACAAATAACTAAGAACAACACTCCTATATAATGTATGTGTAATGTATCCTAGATGGCAAACAACTATGAAGATATTGAATTTAGCTATGTGAAATGGAAACTTCAAACATGAAGGAGGACAACCAACAGAACACCACCCGCAGGAGAAAGCACAACTCCAGGACCCACCGCCTGGACACTACATGACACCACAACATTATCAACCTGTCAAGACTCCCCTAGCTGGATCTGAAAGATCTTTACTCTCCAAGACACTAAATTTCTGCCCTACCACCTCCATACTAACATGTGGAGAACTAGAAGAATTCTCCCACCACCTTTGCCTCGAATTCTTTCACAACAAAGATGAGCTACCACATACCCATCAACTGTCATAAGAAAATAGAATAATCTGACTGGACACACACACCCAGTAGATGAAACCACACATTGTATCATTACGTTGATTGCTTCCTGAAAAAAACCACTGTGAAATCCTCAGCAAATGTTACATTCACCACAATCTCTCTATCACTGAAAAAATAGCTATATGGTCCTTGAAATCCAACCACCAGATAGTGATTGAATGAGCAGGCAAAGAGGGTGTCATTGTAGTCCTTAATCATGATGACTACATCAATGAGGCCAACAGACAGCTCTCTGACACAACCTACTATAAAGAACTCAAAGAAGACTCCACACCACAATTCACACAATAATTTAAAGATACAGTCAAATTCTTCCACAAACAACTCCAAGAAAAACTATACAACTTCATTTCCCATGAGCCAACCCTAAGGACCATCTACATGAAGATATACAAACAAGGGAACCCAGGCAGATCCATCATATCTGGCTATGCCATTCTTACTGAAGGAATATCAGGACTCATAAAATCTATGTTCAAACCACTCACCACACAAAGGGCCAGTGTGATGGGATGTTCACCTCACACAAGCCTGAAAAGGGTTAATGCGGCTCAGTGGGGGCTTAAGCAACCTTATAAGACATACCTGAAAGAGAGTTAGGCTTGATAGGCAATCCCTTATTGAGGATGGAGTCTTGTTGAGCAGGAACAGGTGGACCTGGAATAAGGGCAGAAAGAGAGGTAAGAAAAGGTTGCAGAATGGAAACCTGCAGTCATTCTCTGGGCTTGGAGAGGGAAAGAAGGTAAACCCAGAGGAGAGTAGAAGCCCTGGGATCCTGGCCCGGAAGGAATGGTTTACCCAGAGCGGTGGTGGAGCAGACATCTGATAGAGATAGACAAGGAAAAGGCCCAGGGAAACATCAACAATGTTTGGGACAGCACAGAGCTTGGCTGCTGGTTGTTGCATCCCTGGGCTGGAACCCAGAGTAGTGGGTGGGCCAGGGTTCTCTTACCAGCCACTGGGGAAGTGGCATGGCCTTGAATTGGAAGACTGGGAATTATACACAGTCAGCCAGTGCAGATGAGACTATGGTACTCTGGATGGAGAAAGCTATAGCGACCTGGACAGATTCCTAGGTCATGAAGAGGGAGCATCCAGACTTATAAATAGGCAGTACTGTAACTCCAGGAGCATGTATGGGGATGCAGGGCAAATGAGAGATAGGAGGGGGCATCAGACCAGGCAGAACTATTCCCCAGATACAGCCATGAAGAGGCATCCCATTGGGATGTAGAGAATCCCATGTCAGCCAGCTTCCTCCAAGAACTATTGACTTCCTCCAGAAACTGCAATATTGACCTCCCCCAGAACACCATCCTTGCCACCATGGATGTCACTTCCCTATACACCAACATTCCTAGCAATGATGGATCTCTGCCTGCTTCAAATATCTCCAAGATAATGTTCAACACTTGGAAATCCACCCTAAAGGCATCATCAAACTCATCCATTGCATTCTTACCCACAACAACTTCACATTTAACAACAAACACTGTGTCCAAACCCTATCAACAGCTTTGAGCACTAGGATGGATCCCCAATATGCCAACTTCTTCATGTGCCACCTTGTGGAAGTATTTCTTGAAAAATGCACCACAAAACCAATGATACATATCTGAGATATTTCAATGATATCTTCATTCTCTGAACAGACAACATAAACTTCCTCACAGATTTCCATCACAACTTCAACAGCCACCACCCATTCATCAAAGTCTCTCTAGAACACTCCCAGACCAGTATCAAATTCCTGGACATCACAATCAGTTTCAACAATGAAACCCTATCAATGACTATCTACAAGAAACCCATGGTTTCCACACTTACCTCCACAGATCCAGAAACCACACCTGACACACCAAAAAATCTGTTAGCTATAGCCAGGCATTCAGATAATACAGAATTTTCTCAAGAGAGAAAGTCTGGGATACACAGCTAAGCGCACTTAAAACTACTTTCACTAAGCAAGGACACACCACCAGAAATGTAGATCACATAATGGGTGGGTTACCCAAATATCTGTGGAGAATTTGCTTCCATACAGAAAAAAGAGAGAGAGAGAGAGAGAAGAAAAACCCCACTGATTGCACACCCCTAGTTGTCACTAGCACACCACACTGGGACACATATGGAGTATTTTCAAACTGTTAAAACCCATACTTGATGGGGACCACATCTTGAAAGACACCTTTCCTGAACCCCTTCTTTTGGCCTTCAAACAACTCCCTCAATCTCATCATCTGAAGCAAGTATCCTGCAGTCCAGGACACACCAACTCAAAATGGCACAAGACCCTGCCAGAATAGCAGATGCAAACCCCAAGGACAATGGTAAACACACGAAACCTGCACAACACCTTCAACAGTTGAGGTGGGAAACTTAAATTCATAACTCTGCAAGATGCTAAAAACCATGGATTTAACAGAGACAGTTTGTTTTTTTGGCTTATTACAACTATTTGTAATTCCCCTCCCCCATTGCCTGCTAACTCTTAATTACCCACTTCATTTTAAGTGGTATCCTACAGCATGTGTGAACTCCTTATGATAAACAATCTGTCCCAATTTGTATTTAGCTTAGACACTCTGATTACCTGTCCCAGATCTAAAGAAGAGCTCTGTGAACCTTGAACGTTTTCATGAACAGAAGTATTATCTTCCCTACCTTAACTCAGGCAACCTTAATAGGCAGTTCTAGCAGCTCCTCCTATAATGAAGCTACAAAAAAGTTGTAGATTTGAAAATTACTGTGCACTATAAATGCATAGTCTCAGTACAGGATAATAAAACCAACAGGTAATATTTACTTTATCCTCTGTTATTTCTTTCATTTTAGAGAAGTCTGTTGCAATGGTATCATTGTATCATTTCCCATACTCTCTGTAATGCAGTTTAATCCTGTGTTCTTTCTTTTTTTTTTTTTTTACCTGTAGAAATTGTATTCAAGTTCTGGTGCATTACTACTTCAATGTACCTTCTTACATACTTTATGGGTGAGACTTTCCCACACACATCTATTCATTGTAACTCTTACAAGTGCTACTGTTTTTAAGTATCAATATAATATATAGGTTCAACCACATTTGACTGGGCATAGAATTGATAATAATAATACCCTCCATGGATTTCCTCCAGCCTACTCCTTACCTCTCTCTACCCACTCTTATCTGTCACTGCCTTCATTTTTATACCTCCGCAGGTTCTCTCCATTGCTCCTCTGAGTGCCTTCTTCTCTGCAACTCCTACCATCTGGAATAAGCTTTCCAGTATTTCTGTACTTTATTTACTCTTATTTTATTTCAAGTGTGAACTGGAAAAATACCCTTTTCCCTTGTCTATACTTGATTTTTCACTTCCTCTGATACTTTCTATTTCTGTAATTATGTTATTTCACTGAGTAAAGCTTTTTATGATAATTTATATGAAATACATGATGGAAAAAAGAGTGGTTCTGTAATAATATTAAAATTTAAAATCCCTCATCTACAGGAAAATTAGACTATTTTTTGCTAATAATGTGCTACTAGAGCCTGCCTTTTTGATTTACACTTCACTTAATTAATTCATCTGCCTCCACATTTCAGAGAATTAGTCTGCAAGTGTCTGTTGACTCTGTCCATACTGTCTGTGAACATTCTGTCCATCAGCTTGCTTTTCAGCTCTGTTTTCTTTTATCCCTCAGAAGCACAACTTGATACACAAAAGAGTGGCAGAGCATGTGGCAGAGAAGCTGATGATTCAGAATGACAGACCCATAAACAAGCTATTGAGTGCTGGGATGTGGTTTTGTTTGTTTTGTTGATTTTTTTTTGCAAGACTCTGCCAGAGAAGTGCCCACGTTGTCCTATTTGCCCATGTTGTTATTTGTCAATAACATATATACAAAGTGAGGGGAAAGGGCCGCTTTTAAAATATTTCATGTTTGTAATTTGTCCCCTGTATCTAGACTAACAAGTTCCCTGTCAAACAGATTGGCAACAGTTTGGTCAAGAAAACAAAATGCACGTGTGGAGGTGTAAAGCTCCATTCCACAGAACAGCAGCAATGCTGTGAAAGCTGGTCTTCCCCCAAGGAAGGGCAACAGGGGATGGATCACTTGATGATTACCTGTTCTGTTCATTCCCTCTGGGGCACCTGGCACTGGCCACTGTCAGAAGACAGGATACTGGGGTAGATGGACCATTGGTTTGACCCAGTGTGACCGTTCTTATGTTCAGGGCTCTGGCTGGTAAGGGGATGAGCAAAGAGGAGAAACTGGCCTCCCCACATGTGCAGAGCCATGGATGGGTAGAGAGATTAAAAGAAATCCCACCCCAATTTACTGTTGCAATACTCCTCAGAAGGAGGGTCAGGGTGTAGCACCGAGAGCACCAGGTGGTTGCTGTAGGGGGACATGACAAGTTGAGAATAAGCTCTCGGTTGGGGCATGGGCCCAGAGAATAGCCAGAGCATGTGACCCCAAGGGATCTGTATAGTGCTGCATGTGAGGGTCAGCCAGGGGCCAAAGAGAAGGAGGCCGCTGATTGGTGACTGAGGGCACTGGGAGTATTGGTTTCTGAACAAGGTAACCATTGCTCAGTGTTTGTTACTAATAATGGCGTTGGAGAAATTTCTGGGTGAATTCTGCCTCCCCAAAGGCAGTAGGAGGGAGGGAGCAAGCAAGGGGTGGGAGTTTGGAACTCACTGCTAGCAAGGGGACTCCCCTACAACACTGGTAAGTCTGATACTTCCCTGTAAATTGTAGAAGTTATGAGAAGGGCTGTAAAAAAGCAGTGGTACAATGTGGTGAATAGAACTAGATGACATGGTGGGTTAATGTAATGGCTCACATGTGTCTTTTTGCCTCTTTAGATATAAGCTAACATTGTACAATACTTGGTAGTCTCAACCTCCCAAATCCTTTATGGGTCCTTCTTTGCATCACAGAAAAAAACACCAGCTTGATTATCTGCTCTGTACAAACTCCATGTGTAATAGGATCTGAAGAGTAATGAGGAAAGATGGCTTTACACCGGCTTTGTTTGTCTTATTTTTGGGGAGATGCAAGGGGCCAAGCCCCCAGAAAAAAGCAGAGCAGTCCACTTGAGTGCCTATGGCTACAAAGTGCTGGTTTAGTAGCCAAGAAAATTTGGAGCATAACAGAGCACTCTGTCCCCACCTCCCTCCCGTAAGCCCCAGGCATGCCCCCAGCAGCCCATATACCTTAGGCTTTGCACAAGAACCTGGATAGTAGTTCAGGTGTTTTGCACTGATCTTGTTAGACCTCCATGCATGGATCCCCCATTGTCTTCAATGGGAGTTTCAGAAAAAGGGTTTCAACTGTTACCCTAAAAACAGAATTAACATACCCCACAGAATAGCTCACCTATTTCCTCCTCCTGATCTTACCACGGGTTCCCTTAAAAACAGCCCACTTGTCCACCAATCTGTTCTCCTAAGGGATGGGTCTCCAGGGTGACTGAGGAATATTTTGGGCTTGCCAGGAGTTCCATATTTTAGAAACTCCTAAGAACAGCTCAGACTTGTTACTCCCAGAGGACATGATTACCACCTTCTGATAAATGATTGACACAAGCATTACCCTTTTCATTGGTGCAAATAATAATCCCTAATACAATAGTAATCTAAAAAACAAATAACATAAATCCCTAACACAAATCCCTAACACAAATCCCTCATTGATGTTATAAAACACAGACCTCTTATAACAAGCTAAAGAGCACCCTATACTTTATTGCCTTAAAGGTTAAAAGGATACTAATTGGATGCTCCCTGCTTACAGTGATCAGTTGTTCACAGGTAGCTGAGAGCAATTTTTAAATGATAAAATGTTCTTTCCCCCTACAATCCACACACATACATACGTCTTTATTAACCCAGGTGCACACATACACACACTAACACTATACTATACTATACTATACTATACGGCCATGATTTCATCCAACATTTAAAAAAGATAATGAAAATCATGTATGGGGGAATACAGTATCTATGGGGTAAGATGCCACTTCCAGGAAAAGGTTGTGAGTTGGGAACTGCAATAGAACCATGTTAGCAAGTTACTGCAGAAATAAGGTGTGGTTAAGGTGAACAGATGGCTAACTGGCATGATGCTATATTTTCTTAAATCTGTTCATGTTTCAATTTAAGCTATAGTATACTATGAAATAAAGCTGTTCCTAACTTGTGATGAGTAAAGAACAGAGAGACATATGCAGCTTTCATGTATCAAACACTTTCATCCACACATCTCACAAAGAAAATTAAAAACAATGGATGAAATTCTGGCCCTAGTGAAGACAATGGGGCAAGGATTTCACCCAGGAAGATTAATCATAGTATCACGTTATTGCTGGTGTTAAGTTAGCCATGAGATCAAATGCAAAGGAACAGAGTAGAAAAATATATTATAAACATACTCAAAACTGCCTCATTCCTTTAAAAAAAGAGGCATGAAAAGCTGTAGGCATAATGGCCCTAAGCATATGTCCCCAGTGGGTAGTGGCAAATGTGTGACCCACGCACAAGAGACATGAATGCATATGCAGTAGGGCCACAAATAATAAAGCAGCATTCTCAGCGAATCACATGGCCACAGCATTCTACTATTACACAACTCATAACACAAATGGAAAGTTTCATTTTTTAAAGTGTCCTGAATACCTATGACAGCTTCTATTCCTCTCCTTCTGACATGTTGCTTTCATAACTTAAAAAGGCCAATATGGGAGTCAATAAGTACAATAAGACATCTGTGATGGACAGATTTTTTTTCTTAGTGTCACTTTGAATTTATAGAAGAATGGGTGACATTAGGCATCGGATGACTTTTTCTTTAAAAGGAAAAATTATGCACTTTAGAAAGATATTTTAAAACATCGCACATTTGAACTCCCATCTGTGTTTTGAAGTAGGTATGTGCAATCTTCACTGTCTTCCTTTTTCACACCCTGTTCCTTACTGCTCCATCATATTAACATTTAACAATGTACATTGACATTTTAAAAATCCTGCTTTCATGCTGCTCTTTAACATAAATGGAGTACACTAGGACAGGGATTAGAGAGCAATATGCAAACTCACACACATCCTTCGCTCCTATGCACCAGAGTCCATAATTGCTGCAAAAGAAAATCTTTGAGTTTGCAGTTGCATGCTTGCCCAACACTCATTTGGTAATGTAAATATACAAGTAATTAGAGCCCGTACTTTAAAAAAAAAGTGAATGGGGAGGCAGATCCTTGCTGATGTAAATCAGTGTAACTCTAGCCCATATTGTTTACAAATCAAGACAGTGTAAGAGGAAAGAGCATGATTCTGCATGGCCTTGCAGTCTGTGTAGTCATTTAAAACCAGGCTAGTGTGTACAAGGGGAGTGTAATATAGTATCATTTTGATCTGATACCTGCTTTGCACAGTTGCTAAGCAAGGTCCAAGGCAGTGGAGAATCAGATACAGGTAACATATCTCAGTCTCACAAGGCTCCTGCTTTACTTTTAAAGGCAGAGGGTCAGAATCAATGATATTACAATGACTGATACGCAGAGAATCTAGCCCAGAATTTGTACACGCACAACTGGAGCCACCATTTTTGCACCCACCAAGGATAGACATTCAATATTAAAAAAAGATAATAAAAAATTGCAGTCTTGTGTCTCAATTTGTGCCTGCAGTCAGTAAGCAGAGGTACAAGTACTTCGACGTACTGTTGTAATTTAGCTAAAAGGTGCTTGCTTCACAAGTGCTCATTGTGCCTGCAGAAGGGACATGAAGCTTCTGAACATTTACCCCACAATGTTCAGCTGCTAAGGTAAGTACAATATTTGACCACGCCAACAATCACAACAGTGTCCTATGGGGAAAGCTCAGCAGAATTTTTTCCAAGTGTACTTATGACATTCTGGAACTACTTTATGAGATTAATTGCTCATTCAGAACAGGACCAAATTTTGACACCACTCACATTTCAGGATGTTCTGCTGTGGCCTCCTAGAAAGAGCTTTGTTAAATACATGCCAGATTTGTGATATTACATGCAAGGCAGGTGCAGTAGCCCAAGGCAGGCAACGGCACCGGCTTGCTTTGTTTTGTTATCCTCTGATGTAGGGTGTTCCATTATTATTTGTTATATTGTGGTAGTACCAACGATCCCCATTGTCCTTCACACACTGTATGCATGCACATAGCAAAGATATTGTCTCTGCCCCAGTGAGCATAAACAGAGCAAAAAGTTGCATTTAAATTTTCAAATGCCTTCAGACAGTGCAATTAAGTTGGGGGCCCACTGATGCTCCCATTGAAGTCAATGGCAAAACACTTGCTACCTTCAATGGACTCGGGACCACAAATTTTGTTTTTGGGGGTTATGTCTGATTCCATCTCTGTCCATCCTCAACAGAGGTGTCTTTTAGGTTCAGCAAGCTGCTTAGACTCTGGTGGATGGGTTTCTCTGATCCACATTTGTTGGACTTCTTTTGTGCAGATTGCCAATACGCAGGGCCAGATTCTGCCCACATAATTACCATTACATTTAAAAAATGCTGTATTCAGAGAATTCAAAAATATGTATGAATGTTTTATTTGGAGGCATTATACAAATTAAATACAATCCTTTAGTATGACATTAAAATTAGACAGTCTTCTAATTGCATACTATTTCAGATTTTTTAAACAAATATTTGGACCTATTTCCAGGTGCAGAATAAATAAAGAGTAATCATAGTTAACTACCCACTGTACTGAAACCAAGGGAGTACATGCTTTTGCAGTGCTGCTTGATCTCTCTGTATATATATTCACATTGTCATGTAAAAGGTGACTGTAAGCACATCACAGAAGACAGTTGAAAATGAAAAACAGAAGGCAGAAATTGTAAAAAATGGTGTGAAAGATGTTTCAAGAAACACAGGCCAAGATACAGCAAAATATAGGGTTTTTCTGTAAACAGTTTTATGGGAATAAGAAGACAAGGGTGCATAGATTTAATTTTAGCCCATTTTTATAAAGCTCTGTGGAAAACAAATATCTGCTGTGCTGCCTTCCACCTGACAATAATATATTGTTGCTTTACTGATCCTTTCTTGACAATTGGCCTACTGATTGTACCACTTCATAAACTATAGATTTAATTAAGGTGTGTGAAGTGTTAATACAGTGTAACTGTACTTTTCACGGCAAAAAATATAGAAAATAAGATTGGTAGGAAGTTACTGTTTATTGTTGAATTGCATTGTAATTGCTGCAGCATGCAGTTATTTAGAGCTAAGCATATTCATTAATTCTGGCCCAATCTTGCTAGCATTACTCTCTTAATAGTATCTTACAATTGATTTGCATGTGCGAAAAGGTGGCAAAATTGGGCTCTCAATTTGTGCCCTATGTAACTATTTAGGGGCAGTCACAATCATAGTAGGGAAAGTGAAACTCATGGACTGCTTCCTCCATGCATGCAGGGGTGTCTATTACCATAAAAAGGTAGAGAGGAACAGGACCTAACCTGTGCATTTCCCCCACTGCACACGGGGTGACCAAATGAAATTAATAGGAAGCAGGTTTAAAACAAACAAAAGGAAGTATTTCTTCACACAATGCACAGCCAACCTGTGGAACTCTTTGCCAGAGGATGTTGTAAAGGCCAAGACTATAACAGGGTTCAAAAAAGAACTAGATACATTCATGGAGAATAGGTCCATCAGTGGCTATTAGCCAGGATGGGCAGGGATCACGTCCCTAGCCTCTGTTTGCCATAAGCTGGGAATGGGCTTGATGATTACCTGTTCTGTTCATGCCCTTTGGAGCACCTGGCATTGGCCACTATCAGAAGACAGGATACTGGGCTAGATGGACCTTTGTTCTCACCCAGTATGGCTGTTCTTATGTTCTTATGGTGGTGGGGGTAGAAAGGGTATTAAGTGTCTTATGTGGCATAACTGTGAACCAGTTGGGATAGTAGCTCCTGGAGGATATTGGTAAAAAAAGTTGGAGATTCAGGCTCTGTAGTCCTTGAGTTTCCTAGTGAATTAGAAGTTACTGACTCACTGTCTATTTCTGTGAATGGCCCTGCAGAGTCTGTTTTACAAATTGCAGTCTTCAGTGTTTGCTTAGCCATATCTGGTAGTGAGCAAAAGTTAGCTTTGATATCTGTCCTGAGGCCTATGTGAAATGAGTTGTTGGTTTCAGTCCAGTTCCTAGTGGAGACATGTCCACTTCACCAAAATATTCCATGACAATTAGCACTAAGCAGCAACTTTAGAAGAGAAGCAAAGGATTCAATGGGCCTAGAGTGTGAACTATACTTTCCTCCTTTGAGATGGTTCCCTTCTAGTCAGAGCTGAGTCCCTCTGCGCTGGCACAGAAAGGAAGCAGCTGCTTGTTCCTACTCTGTGGATGAGCAACCTTATCCAAAACCCATTGGAGGCAGTAGGAGACTTTCCACTGACGATAGTGGGCTTTGGATCAGGACCAAATAGAGAATTTAATTCTCCATGCCTGTTGATCTGACATCTTTCGCCAGCACTAAATTCAATTAAAAAAGAGAAAAAGCTAAGCTCAGACAACATCATTAAGGAATCCAGCTTGGAGATTGACACCAGCCAATACATTCCTCTCTTCCTCCCCATTCTACCATCTGTCTTGGTTTTATAGCTGCTACTCTTTTTCATCATCAAACTGGCAATGAATTTCTATAGTCCATTTGCAGAAGGATTTGTTTATATTTCCACCTATCATTAAAAACCAAAATCAGGATCTATTATAATAAGATATAATACTCTAGTGAAGAGGATCTGGTAATGAGTAAAACTCACATGAAAGCTACAGTCATGTGAACAATTCAATTTTAAAGCAGGTGATTTTATCCTCGCAGCTGTACTGTGTAGTTCAGGATTTCAGTAGTGCGTCACCATAGTCCTGGACACCAAAATCTTTACTTAAAAAGTAAGCCACAAGTTATGTAATGTTCTTGATTTGGTTTTATAACAAAAGAAATAATTCTAAAGCCCGCTTGGGGGTTTTATGGGTATTTCACCTATACAATAGATGTATCAAAGTTAGGATTGGAACAGACTTCAGAGGTCATCAAGTCCAAACCCTTGCACCTAGAGCAGATTATCCCATACCCTGTTCCCCATAGTGTTAACTGAATCTTTTGATGAACACTTCTATTAACTGTACCTCAGAAACCTCTCTTGGCAACTCTTCCATTGTCATATTGCTCTTGCTGTCAGTAACCTCCTATCTAATTTAAACTTGCCTTCCTCCACTTTAAAGACATACTTCCTGCCAGACATCATTGATCATCCTGGAATATCTCTTCCCTTCTTATATTAGTTTCCCTCAAGGACAAATCAAGGGTACTACGTATTCCCTCTTTCTTTATTTTAGTATAGAATATTTTACATTTTTAGCCTTTCCAAACCTTTCCACTCTCATCAGACTTGTTACTCTTCCTTCTCTTTACTTTATCACTATCCTTTTAATTGTGAATTGGCCAGGACTGTACATAGTATTCCAATGATGCCTTAACTATGCCATGCATAGGTGAGTTAAAATGTCTCTAACCTTTCATGCAGTACCTCACATTATTTTCTTTTGTAATCATTTCATAGTATAACCCAATGGGCTACATTCTCAGCTGATACAAACTGGAATAGTTCCACTGAAGTCAATGGTACAATGATTATTAACCTGGACTGTATGAAGGTAAGTGTAACAGTTAAAAATCTCCAGAGCTCTAAGAGAGAAGATATATGAATACGATGACTCAAAGGCACATTCTGTTCAGTGGGGAAAGTGATAGAGGAAAGGAGAAAAGAATGTTGGCAGATTTTGTGCGTGAAATGGGCTGCAAGCTACTGCAGTCGCAGAAACTGAATGCTGCTTCAGGATAAAATATAGTTTGTACTAATAAAGTCTTTTCCTACACATTGTGACCTTTCTAAGGTGCAGGAGTTAAATGGAGCAGAGGTTGAGAACATCCATTTTCTTCATTACAAATGCAGCAATATTATAGAACACATTGTTAGTGAGATGGAAAAGAAATTAGCAGCACATTTGCACAATGTGGACTTTCTCACTTTCTGTCTCTTATGCACTCTCTCTCTCTCTCTCTCTCTCATACTCTCATTCTTGATGAGAACACTCTCGTCAGTAAATCAACCATTAAACTTTATAGCCATGCACAAATTGACAGTAAAAATGTCAACAACAGTTTCCTGGGTCTTCCAGAAGCAATCAAGGTAAATATAGCAAGGAATTTGCTCCCATTCTTTCCTTGAGTTTCTAGCGCATGGAAAGTTAACAGAGGATGCTCTAGCCATAAAATTAAATGTCTGGCATTGCAAAAACATGAAACAGCTATAAAGCCTGGTAAAGAGAGTGGATTATGCATGTTATGACAGATAAGGTCCCTTTGGCATATGCCATTCAATGTGTTGCCTCTTGTACTTGAAGTAGTAATTGGTAATGTGTTGACAAAATGTGCAAAGAATAATTTCAAAATGTTCTTGTGGAAATTATGTGTAATTTTTAACCATTTAATAACACAAGAGTTAATGCCAACTACCTGAACTTGTCAGTATAAGCCCGTCATTCTATGTAAGATGGAGATTCAACTGTCCTAAAATTGCTATATCTTTTCTTTTCCAAGGAGAGCTAAATCTTTTCTTAGCATAAATACTTCAAATTTGTATGAGATACTATCGAAATATGAGTGATCAATAGCTAAAAACAACTAGAGGTAAAGAAACTTTTAAGACAAAATCTTCCTGTCCTTCAAAGGGTTTCCCAGACCCAATGGGAATGGTAGGGTTCTGCTTCAGGTAAACACGGGATATCTGGAATTCATCATGGGCATTCCTTCCTGTGGAGCATCATGGAGCACAGTGCTCTTATAACTCCCTTACATCCCAATAAAGTGTAATCAGAGTGGTGAGAAAATTCAGAGAAGCTGGGATGGGATGAGTGGGCCCACCACTCCACTACTCTACAGACATTATTCTCAAGTTGCAGTGATAACCAGACATTACTGCAGCTTCCAGGCTACATTAGCCATGGCTTCAATCACCCTGACATCTGCTGGGAGAGCAATACAGCAGTGCACAGACAATCCAGGAAGTTTTTGGAGAGTGTTGGGGACAACTTCCTGGTGCAAGTGCTGGCGAAACCAACCAGAGACTGTTCTCCTCTTGACCTGCTGCTCAGAAATAGGGAAGAATTGGTAGGGAAAGAAGAAGTGGGTGGCAACCTGGGCAGCAGTGACCATGAGATGGTTGAGTTCAGGATCCTCACAAAAGGAAGAAAGGAGAGTAGCAAAATACGGACCCTGTACTTCAGAAAAGCAGACTTAGACTCCCGTAGGGAACTGATGGGCAGGATCCCCTGGGAGGCTAATATGAGGGGGAAAGGAGTCCGGGAAAGCTGGCTGTATTTTAAAGAAGCCTTACTGAGGGCGCAGGAACAAACCATCCTGATGTGCAGAAAGAATAGCAAATATGGTAGGTGTCCAGGTTGGCTTAACAGTGAAATCTTCAGTGATCTTAAACACAAAAAGGGAGCTTACAAGAAGTGGAAACTTGGTCAGATGACTAGGGAGGAGTATAAAAATATTGCTCAAGCATGCAGGGGTGTAATCAGGAAGGCTCAAACACAACTGGAGTTGCAGCTAGCAAGGGACAAGAAAAATGTCAGGGAAAGTGTGGGACCCTTACTGAATGGGGGAGGCAACCTAGTGACAGATGATGTGGAAAAAGCTGACGTACTCAATGCTTTTTTTGCCTTGGTCTTCACAGACAAGGTCAGCTCCCACCCTGCTGACCTGGGCAACACATTATGGGGAGGAGGTGAGCAGCGCTCTGTGGTGAAAGAACAGGTTAAGGACTATTTAGAAAAGCTTGACATGTACAAGTCCATGGGTCCAGATGTAATGCTAAGGGAATTGGCTGATGTGATTGCAGAGCCATTGGCCATTATCTTTGAAAACTCGTGGCGATCGGGGGGAGGTCCCAGACGGTTGGAAAAAGGGAAATATAGTGCCCATCTTTAAGAAAGGGAAGAAGGATAACCCATGGAACTACATACCAGTCAGCCTCACCTCAGTCCCTGGAAAAATCATAGAGCAGGTTCTCAAGGAAACCATTTTGAAGCACTTGGAGGAGAGGAAGGTGATCAGGAACAGTCAACCTGGATTCAACAAGGGCAAGTCATGCCTGACCAACCTGATTGCCTTCTAGGATGAGATAACTGGCTCTGTGGATATGGGGAAAGCAGTGGATGTGATATATCTTGATTGTAGCAAAGCTTTTGATATAGTCTCCCACATTATGCTTGCCAGCAAGTTAAAAAAGTATGGATTGGATGAATGGACTATAAGGTGGACAGAAAGCTGGCTAGATTGTCAGGCTCAATGGGTAGTGATCAACAGCTCTATGTCTAGTTGGCAGCTGGTGTCAAGCGGAGTGCCCCAGGGGTCGGTCCTGGGGCCGGTTTTGTTCAACATCTTTATTAATGATCTGGATGATGGGATAGATTGCACCCTCAGCAAGTTCACGGATTACACTAAAATGGGGGGACAGGTAGCTATGCTGGAGGGTAGGGATAGGGTCCAGAGTGACCTAGAGAAATTGGAGGATTGGCTGGAAAGAAATCTGATGAGGTTCAACAAAGACAAGTGCAGAGTCCTGCACTTAGGACAAAAGAATCCCATGCACTGCTACAGGCAGGGGCACCGACTGGCTAAGCAGCAGTTCTGCAGAAAAGGACCTGGGGATTACAGTGGATGAGAAGCTGGATATGAGTCAGCAGCATGCCCTTGTTGCCAAGAAGACTAACGGCATATTGGGCTGCAATAGTAGGAGCATTGCCAGCAGATCCAGGGAAGTGATTATTCCCCTCTATTCAGCACTTGTGAGGCCAAATCTGGAGTATTGCGTCCAGTTTTGGGCCTCCCAGTACAGAAAGGATATGGACAAATTGGAGAGAGTCCAGCGGAGGGCAACAAAAATGATCAGGGGGCTGGGGCACGTGACTTCAGGAGGGGCTGAGGTAGGGTGACCAGATCGCAAGAGTGAAATATCAGGACACATTGGCCGAGCCGGGGGAGGGGGGGGAACGACAGACACACATGCACAACCCCAACCGGAGCCATGAGAGGGGGCACACAGCCCTAGGAAGCTGCAAGAGGGGTTGTACGGCCTGCCCTGGGTAGGCTCAGCATGTGCAGAGGCAGGTGCCTCCTTTCCTTGGCTCTGCCATGACCAAGGTGGACCGGTCTGCACACGCTCTGCTGGGGAGGAGAATGCAGCCTCTGATACTTACCTGCCGGCCGCTTCCTGGGAGGAGGTGAGCAGCAGGAAGGGCGGGGCCAGCCAGGGGCAATGGGGCATGCATGGCATGGCATGGCATGGCCAGAGGCACACTGGTCCGCCTGACCCTGTGCTACCAGCATGCCCCTTCCTGTTGGGGGTGGGCCTATGCTGCGGGACACAGCTCCCCTGCCCAGTGCCCCCTGGATCCACTATGTCTTGCACCCCCTGAACCCACTATGCCCAGAGCCCCCCACAACAAATGCACAGTGCTGTGCACACCACCATCGCTACCCAGCACCCCCCACCCACAGCCCCACCACAGCTGCCCAGCACCCCACACAGAACCCCCCCCCCACTCACTAGTTTCCCAATACACACAGATTTCCCCTCCCTCCCTTCCTCCCTCCCAGTGCCCTTCCCCACAGCCCCACCACCACAACTGCACACTGCCCCACACAGACCCCCCACTGCCCAGTGCCCTGACGCACACAGATCTCCCCCACTGCCCAGCACCCCCCAACAGGCCCCCACTGCCTGGAACCCCAAAACACAAACCTCCCCCACTGCCCAGCACCCTCCACACACCTCCCAGACACTCACCATCACACCCTGCCCCCTTCCCTGGCCACACTTACCAGCTCTGCTGGGAGGTCTCTGGCTCCTAGGGTCAGAGCTGGGAGGGGAGTCTCCAGACTCTCCACGTGCTGCGCCCGCCACGAGCACGAGCTCCGAGGCTCCCATTGGCCGGGGAAAGCGCCAATGGGAGCTGCCGTGGAGCGGGGCTTGGGGGTACCAGCAGCACCCAGAGAGCCCCCCCCTCCAAGAGCCAGAGGGACCTGGGGGCGAGGTGGGGAGTCCCGGCCGGCGGTGCTTACCTGGGGCGGCTCCCCACCCGGGAAGCATCCGCAGGAGGTCTCTGCGGCTGCCGCGTGCTGCGCCTGCAGGGGCTGGGGGGCTTGCAGGCGCTGGCCACCAGGAGCGGGCAGATAGCCCCTCCCTTCCCCTCCCCTCGACCCACAGCCGCCCGGCAGGCACAGAGGCAGCAGGCAGCCCTGGCCAGGCGCTCTCCACGTGCTGGGGGGGGGCTATCTGCCCACTCCCGGCGGCCGGCGCCTGAAAGCCCCCCTGCCCCGCCCCTGCAGCACGTGGAGAGTTCCTGGCCAGGGCTGCTTGCTGCCTCTGTGCCTGCCGGGCGGCTGTGGGTCGAGGGGGGGTGGGGCTATCTGCCTGCTCCCGGTGGCCGGCGCCTGCAAGCCCCCCAGTCCCTGCAGGCGCAGCCGCGGAGACCTACTTGCCGGCGGCGCTGCCTGCTGCCTCTGTGCCTGCCAGCTGCCCTGCATGCAGCGCCGGCGACTGCGGACGTCCCGATATCGAGACAAAGGGCATCCCGACCGATGGAAGGTTGGGACGCGGGACAAGTCCCCTAAAATCGGGACTGTCCCGATAAAATCGGGACGTCTGGTCACCCTAGGCAGAGGGAACCGGGCTTGTTTAGTCTGCAGAAGAGAAGAGTGAGGGGGGATTTGATAGCTGCTTTCAACTACCTGAAAGGGGGTTCCAAAGAGGATGGATCTAGGCTGTTCTCAGTGGTTGCAGATGACAGAACAAGAAGCAATGGTCTCAAGTTGCAGTGGGGGAGGTATAGGTTGGATATTAGGAAACACTACTTGACTAGGAGGGTGGTGAAGCACTGGAATGGGTTACCTAGGGAGGTGGTGGAATCTCCATCCTTAGAGGTTTTTAAGGCCCGGCTTGACAAAGCCCTGGCTGGGATTATTTAGTTGGTGTTGGTCCTGCTTTGAGTAGGGGGTTGGACTAGACCTCCTAAGGTCTCTTTCAACCCTAATCTTCTATGATTCTATGATGGAGTGGCTCTCCTGCCAATGTCTGTGAACTCTCTCAAGACAAGCCTGGCTACATGCAGGGACGAGCATTTGCCCTTTAGTAACAAGTACTAACATGGGATCCAGCAGTGCAGGCTTCTCTGGGGCTGCAGTGCCTCAGGTTCCTGGGGCATTTGGGGAGGATGACAAGGAGGAGGAACTGAGAACAGGGAACTGAGGCATGGAAACAGTAAAAGATTTGTCCAAGATGACATAAGAAGCAGTTGATCCAGTGGCCCCCTCAAGTGCCAGGCTGTTGCCATGACCATCTTCTTCCACGTACATAGGGGATGGAGCTAAGGTTGTACATGAAACATTAACTTTCTTAACATGGTTTTTCTATGGATTTTCTACATTACTTTAAAAGTAAAAGATGGGAGAAATGAAAAACCATAAAAGGGAGAGTTTCACTCTCCAGGATTCTGAAGCTTTGCTGCTTTTCATAGCTCCTCAGGTCTATGGTAGGGAGCCATTCTTTGAAGCCCCTTACAAACTACACAGTAGCCCACCCACAACCTTCACACGGTACAAGGTTCCCTTTACTCTTTTTGATTCAAATCTAAGGAAACCCACACAGCAGGCACACCACAGCTTATCTACACTATTATTTTTAAACTAATGTTACTACACCAGTGCACCCCCCTAGTGTAGATGTTATGCACTGGTATAAAAAGTGACTTGCACCTCTTATCCCGATGTACCCTTTTCTTATCTGGGGTAGATTGCAGTGGTGCAACTTACTTTTTACACCAGTATAGCATGTCCACACAAGAGGGTTGCAAAGATCCCCAATGAAGACATGCACTTAGTGGCAAACTTTACAGACTTAGTGGAAACACATGTACAGGGTAATCAAATATATTGTTACACACACCTTGGACATTTTAATTTTTATGAAAAACTATAAAACAAAATGGGTTTGATTTTTAACAACCAACCTTCTTTCAGTTTTCAACCTTTCTCTCCATTCTCCCTCTCTTCTCCTCACTTACCAGTTAAAGAAAACTTGGAGGGTTCTTTTGGCATGAAAATATAAAAATAAAACCCAAACCAAAAGATATTTCAAAAATTTTCATAAAAAATTATATATTGGCTTAAACTCTAAAACAAAATCATTTTGGGCAGAGACAACATTAGAAAATTTTAGACCAAAATATCAATATTTGAACACGTTATAAGCAATTAAAACTGCTTGCTTAAATTGGAAACCATTATGCAACCTGAACTTTAGAGATGTATGCTTATACATCCTTCTGAGTTATAGTAAGTATTAGCCCCATTTTTATAGATGGGAAAACTGTGGTTAAGTGACCTGTGCAACCTTACAGAAAAGTCTGTATCTGAGGCAGTAATAGCACTGCCATGTTCTAAGCTCACGCCCAGGTTTTAGCTGCAGACTATCTTCATGCAAGGTAGTTTGTAGCATCAGTATTATCCGCTCATTCTATTTGACATCCCTCTGATATGAAAATAGGGAGCTGGCACAGAATCCAGAGCGCCAAAGGGAGCTGTGCTGCCAGGGGAGAGGTTGGGCCAGACACTCACAGTGGAGGGAATTGTCCTTTGTGGAGAGAGGCTGGGTTCCAGCTGCTTTTGTTTGGACTCCTCAGTTGAAACATATTGTACCAGATGGGTTTTACCAATGACACACTTCTTCCCACTCTGTGCTGGCCTAAACAGTTCAGGGACAAATACAACTTTAACTCTTTTAGTTCTAATCCCCAGGGTTCAACTCTTCCATGTTGTTATTCCCCAGCGGGGATGCCATGTGTCCTTGTACTTTACATGGATTTTGAATTCCAGAATGGTAGTAACCTGGTTGTCTGACTGAGATTCACACTTATTTTACACTACACTAGCCTTAGATACAAATTGATGAATTTTGAAATATAAAAATGTGTCTAAAGGACAAGCTTAGCCCTTCTGCTTTCACTTTATCTGATTATATGTTGAATGATCCTACCTATAAGTGACATTTCAGCAACATTTACTGGAAAATCTGTCTTTACTGTCTGTTGTTGGAATCTGTGATTTGCTTGTCCTAATGAGTTCTACTACTTCCAGTGCGTGCTAGCCCATTAGGGGACCCTAAGCAGGAATATTTTTGCCCTACTTCCACAAAACACATACTAATAATTAATGGTGGGCGGGGAGGGCTGGAGCTGCTCAGGGTTGTAAGCAATTACTTAGTCTGCTTATGCCTAGAGCCGGATCTGCCTACATCCCATGGCAGTTAAACTTGTTTGGACTGTCTTATTGGTTTGGTATCCATCATTACGAATCATTACTTGTATTGGGCCTGACTCTTGTCTCCCTAATAGCAGTGTAAACCCGGAACAATTACATTTAAATCAATAGGTTTCAGTGTAGTAGCCGTGTTAGTCTGTGTCAGCAAAACAAAAATAAGAAAGAAAAACTTGTAGCACCTTAGAGACTAACAAATTTATTTCAGCATAAGCTTTCGTGGGTTGTTACCCACTTCATCGGATGCATGGAATGAAACATACAGTACACAGATATTTATACAGTCAGAGAAACATGATAAGGTCGAGGTGCATAGACCAACCTTAAGAGGCGAATTAGTTGAGAGGAACCATAACAGCAGGGGAAGAAAAACCTTTGAAGTGATAAACATGATGGTCACACAGGTGTGAATGAGGATCGTTAACTTAAGGGAAATAGATTCAATTGACGTAATGGCTGAGCCATTCCAAATCTCTATTTAATCCGGACGCAATGCAACCTAGTTTGCATATCAATTCGAGTTCAATAGTTTCTCTTTGAAGTCTGCTTTTGGAGTTAATCTGTCGCAACACTGCTACCCTCAAGTCTGTCACTGAGTGATCAGGGAGTTTTGAAGTGTTCTCCTACTGGTTTTTGAATGTTATGATTTCTGATGTCAGATTTATGTCCATTTATTCTTTTGCGTAGAGACTGTCCGGTTTGGCCAATGTACATGGCAGAGGGGCATTGCTGGCACATGATGGCATATATCACATTGGTAGATGTGCAGGTGAATGAGCCCCTGATGGCGTGGCGGATGTGATTAGGCCCTGTGATGGTATCACTTGAATCGATATGTTGACAGAGTTGGCATCGGGCTTTGTTGCAAGGATAGGTTCCTGGGTTGGTGTTTTTGTTGTATGGTGTGTGGTTGCTGGTGAGTATTTGCTTCAGGTTGGGGGGCTGTCTGTAAGCAAGGATTGGTCTGTCCTCCAAGATCTGTGAGAGTGAGGGATCATCTTTTAGGATAGGTTGTAGATCTTTGATGATGCGCTGGAGAGGTTTTAGTTGGGGGCTAAAGGTGACGGCTAGTGGTGTTCTGTTATTTTCTTTTTTGGGCCTGTCTTGTAGTAGGTGACTCCTGGGTACTCTTTTGGCCCTGTCAATCTGTTTTTTCACTTCAGCAGGTGGGTATTGTAGTTGTAAGAATGCTTGATAGAGATCTTGTAGGTGTTTGTCTCTGTCTGAGGGATTGGAGCAAATGCGGTTGTATCTTAGAGCTTGGCTGTAAACAATGGATCGTGTGGTGTGTAAGTAGGTAAGTATAGCGGTCAGAGAAACTATTGAACTCGAATTGATATGCAAACTAGGTTGCATTGCGTCCGGATTAAATAGAGATTTGGAATGGCTCAGCCATTACGTCAATTGAATCTATTTCCCTTAAGTTAACGATCCTCATTCACACCTGTGTGACCATCATGTTTATCACTTCAAAGGTTTTTCTTCCCCTGCTGTTATGGTTCCTCTCAACTAATTCGCCTCTTAAGGTTGGTCTATGCACCTCGACCTTATCATGTTTCTCTGACTGTATAAATATCTGTGTACTGTATGTTTCATTCCATGCATCCGATGAAGTGGGTAACAACCCACGAAAGCTTATGCTGAAATAAATTTGTTAGTCTCTAAGGTGCTACAAGTTTTTCTTTCTTATTTAAATCAATGGAGTTACAGAAATGTAAAACCCATGCAAGAGAAAGAGAATCAGGTTCAACATTTTCCTCCTTGCATGTTCAAGTGGTTCCTTTTGTCTTGGAAAAATCTGTTTTATACATGAGTTGACTAAAGACCATTCCTTTTGGGTTCTACAGCACCCTGTGGCTGCTCAGTCATTGGTTCATTTGTCTCAAATGATTAATCTGTCTAATTTACTGATCCCAAATCTAAATGGATCATCACTTTGCTGATAAGCTTTATCATGTTCCAAATGATATGACTTAGACAAGTTAGATGTCTTCAAGTCACCATGGCCTGATGAAATACATCCTAGAATACTCAAGGAACTGACTGAGGAGATATCTGAGCCATTAGGAATTATCTTTGAAAAGTCATGGAAGACTGGAAATATTCCAAAGGACTGAAAAAGGGCTAATATAGTACCAATTTATAAAAAGGGGAATAAAGACAACCCAGGGAATTACAGACCTACAGCTGAATTTGAAGTACCTGGAAAGATAATGGTGCAAATAATTAAGCAATCAATCTGGAAATACCTAGAGGATAATAAGGTGATAAGAAGAATTTGTGTCAAACCAATCTAATAGCTTTCTTTGACTAAGTAACAAGCATTGTGGATGGGGGGAAGTGGTAGATGTGGTATATTTTGACTTTAGTAAGGCTTTTGATGCTGTCTTGCATGACCTTCTCATAAACAAACTAGGGAAATACAACCTAGATGGAGCTACTATAAGGTGGGTGCATAACTGATTGGAAAACCATTCTCAGAGAGTAGTTTTAAGTGATTCACAGTCAAGCTGGAAGGGCATATCAAGTGGGGTTCTGCAGGGATCAGTTGTGGGTCTGGTTCTGTTCAATATCTTCATCAATGATTTAGATAATGGCATAGAGAGTCACTTATAAAGTTTGCAGATGATACTAACCTGGCAGTTGCAAGTGCTTTGAAGGATAAGATAAAAATTCAAAATGATCTGGACAAACCGGAGAAATGGTCTGAAGTAAATAGGATGAAATTCAGTAAGGACAAATGCAAAGTACTCCACTTAGGAAGGAACAATCTGTTGCAAACATACAAAATGGGAAATGACTGCCTAGGAAGGAGTACTGCAGAAAAGGGTCTGGGGATCATAGTGGATCACAAGCTAAATATGAGTCAACAATGTAACACTGTTTCAAAAAAAGCAAACATAATTATGGGATGTATTAACAGGAATGTTGTGAACAAGACACGAGAAGTAATTCTTCTGCTCTACTCCGATCTGATTAGGCCTCAAGTGGAGTATTGTGTCCAGTCCTGGGCATCACATTTCTGGAAAGATGTGGACAAATTGGAGAAAGTCCAGAGAAAAGCAACAAGTATGATTAAAGATCTAGAAAACATGACCTATGAGGGAAGATTGAAAAATTGAGTTTTTTAGTCTGTACAAGAATAGACTGAGGGGTCATCATGATAACCATTTTCAAGTACATAAAAGGTTGTTACAAGGACAAGGAAGGTAATTTTTTCTTGTTAACCTGTGAGGAAAGGACAAGCAGCAATGGGCTTAAACTGCAGCAAGGGCAGTTTAGGTTGAACATTAGGAAAAACTTCCTATCAGGGTGGTTAAGCACTGGAATAAATTGCCTAGGGAGGTTGTGGAATCTCCATCATTGAAGTTTTTTAAGAGCTGGTTAGACAAACACCTGCCAGGGATGGACTAGATAATATTTAGTCCTGCCATGAGTGCAGGGGACTGGAGTAGATGACCTCTCGAGGCCCCTTCCAGGCCTATGATTCTATGATCAGGTTTTATACCTTTGCTTTAAAAATCAATAAACTGACATCCTGACAGACAGCATATCGGTTTTTAAACTTGAATTGCTTGTTCTGATGTATGAAGTTGCCTTTGCCTCAGTAATCTAACAGAACTATTGATTCCCTATGAACCCCACTTCTCTTTGCACTCCTCAGATTGTTAGCTGCCCCATATCTTAGATCAAGAACTTTAAGACAGCTTGTCTTTGGAGGGAGGAAGATTGCACACCTCTTGTATTGAATTTTCTGTCTTTGTACGTTACAGAGGCTCTGATCTACTAGCTGTTTCCAGACCACTTTAAAGATCTATTGACTAAGTTGTATGGGTTCCTGTTTTAAAAATATCCTTTGTTATACTACAAAAATTACAGCCTACAATTTTTTTATTATTATTACTGCATTGCTGAGTGCCTGATTCTGCATCCTTAACCAAAGTCATTCTGAATCTTGCCTCTCAACACATACGCCCCCCAATACAGGACTTGCCCCTGTCAGGGTCACTACAGTAGGGCTACCCAGGTGGAAGGCAGTGTAGATTCCAAGTGAATCTGGCCTGCTATTGTTTATTAGCAAATACCATGCACTATCTTAAATGTGCACTGTGGCTGAGTTAATGCACTTACACCAATAGTGGAACTATTTGAATTTGCTGGCTTCTTTTATGTGCTTGATTTCTCACTCTTAATGTTGTTTTAATACAGCGAGTTTCCAACTGTTCTATCTAATAGTTTCCAACTGTTCTATCAATCTAAAATGTCCTCCAAATTGTTTGACATAAATATATTATTGTATAATTCTGTAAAACTATGATATGATATTATATACTCAGTTACTACGACAAAGAGTGTTTGTTTTCCATGTTTCCACTCTTGTGATTTTGACTATTCCACCTGCTGATTGAATGGGATTCTTGAATGTCAAGGTTGTTTATTGAAACTGAAGCATCATACAATTGCCAGGATCTCACCTGAATATTGAAAATATACATATGCTGCATACCCCTGTTCAAGTAGTATGTGTATTCCTGATTATTGATAGTAGTCTATATGAATCTTAATTTTAATACTTTCTTTGACATGGCAATTTATAATATTGATCTTAGCAAAGCCGACTAACATCTCTGTACTTATTGCTACATGACTGTCATTTTAGACAGGAGGAAGGAGGAAACCTGGAGAATTTGGTCTAAAAATGCCACTTAACAGGAAGCTATTTTCTTCATGTGAAAAGGTTATAAATATATTTAACAGAAAAGGATAAGTATGAAAGTGAGGAACAACTGGAAATGCTGGAATTTATTCCCCCACTGTCCATTATCTCTTATTTCTACACAGTACTGTTTATACTTTGCTAGAATCAAATATAATTTATTCTCTTCTAGTTTCCCTTCTTGAGCTGAGATTTTCCACATGGCTAAACTTAGTTTACAGAACAATATAGTTAGTAATAGTTAATAAAAAGGCTATAAAATATGTCGGAAAGCTAAGGAGACCAATTCCGATCATAGTTACACCAGTGAAAATCCCAAGCAACGCCACTGAACTTGATGGCATTAATCAGGGTTTACGCCAGTGGAAATGAGACTGGAATCTGGCCAGTTGTTTTACACTTCTGTGATCCTTGAGTTGACTCCTTCATCCCTTTATTGACTGACCTGATGCAAAGCACAACAGTTCGAATAACTTAAAGGAAGAGAGTAAAAACTCTTTAGCTTTTGTATTCACTTAGGCAAGACTAGAGAATTCCAATGACCAGCATGAAAAGAACAATATGCAAATTTTAGTTATTTATGTGTTTGAGTTTGAATTGTAGAAAAAGAGAATATTACTGAAATATTCATTTTAATTGTAACTGGCTTGACAATACCTAATTTGTTAGCTAATTAGGCTTCCATGACCATTTCTTGTACTGTCACTTTGTATTTGGATTATGCACACTTCATATTGGAAGTCCCCTGGTGCATTCAGCAATCTGAATGCAGCATATACTGAAATTTGGAATACTTGTCTGCATATTAAAACTAGTGTAAAGTGCTTGCTAAGTGCCATTATGTGTAAGGGGCCATGTCATTATGATAATAGGGCACATTGGTATGTCATGTGAAATTGGGAATGAGTGTAACAGTGAGGGGACTGGCAAAGGGTTAAGGTATAGTAGGGGAGCAAATATTTCCTGATCGCTGGCTGGAAACTTTGTGCAGGAAGACTGGGAAAATGAAAAAAAGTGGATGTAAATAGTGATGCTGCTAGATATCAGAAAACAGATATTCCTGTGCCTTAAAGGGCTTACGTAAAAGAAGGAATATTAGTTTTTGTACTTACCAGAGCAACAGCTACTGAAAGACCACTGGGAACATCGACAATCAAAGGAGCTGTTAGAAGGGAAGAGAATATGTGTTGTGGTGTTGTGGTATGAGTAGAGCTGTGCAATATGCACAGGACCAGATCCTGAGCTGCTATAAACTGAGCTATGCTGATTTATCCAATCTGAGAGTATGGCCCACGATTTTCATGTTTCCATTCTCATGAGAGTGTCCACTGCTTCATATCACATGATTCTATGACTCCTCTAATTCTGGTTTGTTCCCAGTTTGCAACAATGTATATTTTTACACTAAAAACATACAAAAATGAAATGTACTGAATTTTTTTAATTTTGAAGCCCATTGGCATAGGAGCCCATTTTTACTTGGAATAAAGAATTGTTTCACTTGAACAATAAGAGCCCCAGAGCAGAACTTTCCACAAAAATTGACCTATTTTTGAGTGTGTAGTGAGAGGCAAATTAAACCCTGCATTACGTTATGAATATTTTGCTTTTTAGGTAAGTGAATCTGTTTCTCTGTGATTAAGATTTTAAACTAACGGGTATGATAATAAAGGAACATATCAGTTATGAAAAGCTTTAATTGTGAAAAATATAATGGATGTTACCAGTGCTGAAAGTTCTGCTATTCCTTTAGGCCTGGTTTGGATACTGTATTTTGCTTTATATTCACAAATAAAATTAAGAATGAAAGATTGAATTTAACTTCAGAAAATATGGGCCTTTTTTTTTACTAAAAGAGGTAATGAAGAGGGTTGACAGCTTTGTGGTTTAGACACCAGCCTGAGACTGAGGTTAAAACTGAGCAAATAATTGCATTTTTTTCTGATCAGAGCTGAGGTGAAACATCTGTGGGGAAATGGTTCAGTTTGATCCAAAACTGATTTTTAAAAAAATTTCTCACTGAAACAAAACAAAACAAAACAAAAGAGTCATATCAGGTTGAACAAAATGTTTCAGTCATTTTGAAATGAAAAGTGTTGACTTTTCATTTTGGAACTTTTCATTCAAACCAAAACTTTGTTTTTTCTTCATGTCCCATCACTTTGGGATGTTTTTCATCTTTTTGTTTTTAATTGCTAAATTTCAGAACAAACATTTTGAAATCAAAAGGTGAAACATTTCATTCTGAAATGATCAAAATAAAATGTTTCTAAATGGCCAAATTGTGTTGTCCGTTTTAAATATTTTTTTCCTTTGGCCAAAATCATTCACTGAATATGACCAAAATTCATAAATAGTTTCAGTGTCTCCCACTTTCTGCTGAATTTATTATTTGCTGAAAATTTTTCACCCAGCTCTACTCTGATCTTAGGTCGGTGCGCACCTGGACCACAGAATTCCTGTGTGAGCTTAGACAAGTCATTTAAACGGCTGTGTTTTAGTTCCCCATCTGTAAAATGGGCATACTGCTACAATCCACTTGATGAGTGTGGTTAGGAGAAATTAATCAGTGCTTGTGAGGTGTTCAGATGCAACAAAGATGGGAACTATATAAGTAATTAGAAATAGTTGACTGATTATTTAATGAACTACTTTTGGTATTTCTGTTTGAATATTTG
The DNA here is from genome assembly GCA_033296515.1 of Macrochelys suwanniensis. Taxonomy (NCBI): domain Eukaryota; kingdom Metazoa; phylum Chordata; order Testudines; family Chelydridae; genus Macrochelys; species Macrochelys suwanniensis. The sequence goes on from CM065775.1 coordinate 293,973,285, forward strand.
GATTACTACTATATGTGATCCAGACACACACCTGTGTGCCCCTAGTAATGTTGCCTGCCTAAAGGACTCTAGGATACTAAGCAATAATTGCCAGTTAAAGAGAAGCTGGTGGAGAGGGTGACCATCTACATTTAGAGAAAAAAAAGGACATTTCACCCTTCGCATGCTTACTGATTGACAATATACCTTCCATCTCATCAAATACCTCTCTTTCTGAGGTGGATGGCAGGAGATCCTACCAGCCTGTCATGGGGTATAATGATAGTAAAGAGGAAACACATTTAAGTCTTCAGCCTGTTCCCATGGAAGTTAAAAGCAAAACTCATATATTTCAGTGGTGCAGGATCAAGCCCCTGTTGATCAACTTGATATTAGTTATTTTTTCAGCCATGTGTAGAGTTTTTAAAAATGTCTTGCCCATCTGAGACTGGAAACAAAAAAGATGCCTGTGACAAACTCAGACAGAACGAGGTGTTAGTGGACAGAAGTGTTGTCAATGTTATCTAAAACAAAAGTAATTTAGGTCATGTCATTCTTCCGTTTCTCTTCTTCCAGGGGAAGGTCACCTAACACTATGCCTCAGGAAAGAGTTTCTGTCTCCTTTCATTTGTACTGCAGATTAAAGGACTGCTAAAAAGAGAAGCTGATGAGATGATGCTGCATGCAAAGGCATAATAGAAAGGGAACTTGAGGGACAAAAGGTGATCTTGAGAAGGCAGTAGAGGGGTGTTGGGAGGGGCAGTTGCCCATACTCTGTGCCCCAGATTGGGGTTCCTAGGTGCAGGGAAGGTAGGAACTCCTTCTCCCTCTGGCAGCAAGGGACAACCAGGGGATGTCTCTTGGATAAGATAAGAGGGCTATTTTAATCTACAAAAATGAATAACTGTAGCAAGATGAGCGGAGCTGGAGACAGCCCATGAAATCCTGGCCTCAGCGAAGTGGATAACAAAAATCCCATTGACTCTAATGGAGGCAGGATTCACCAAGTGGCACGTTGCTCAGGTATTAACAGGGGCTCCCTCACAAATGCTGTGTCAATCAGAGGCATATATCCCCTGTACTGGTGGCTGGGTGGTTCTTTAGGGAATGGGTCATACTTTCTCTGGGATAGAGCATACTTTGCTGGGATACATACTTTGCTGGGATAGAGGTCAAGTGGGGGAGCAACTGATGTGAGATAACACAGCTTCAGGCTTCTTTCCACACTCTTAAAAATCTGGGCTATTCCAGGCAGGCAGACTGGCATCAACAGAGAGAGAAGCAGGCTCCAGTACCTACAGGATTCCTCCTCAGCCTAGCAACTTGGAGGACAGGGTTGGTCTTGGAGATAAGCTGTAGCCCTGAATAATGGGTCAGATTACAGCTTGTCTTATGTCCAGCTTGGTTTATGTCTGTATTATGTCCAAAATACAGAAAAATTCACTGGATTTTATTCAAGTATCAGCATTTTCCATTGGAGATTTACAGGAGTCATCATCCTTTCATTCTTCAACCTTCCAGCTACTCCAAGACACTGGTAGGTAATACAACTGGTGGTCCAAATAATCAAGCCAGATTATCAGCGAGAAGAAATAATTTTAGGTACCCACAGATAGAAGTGGGCATTTTACTGCCAAGCCCTCCTTATCGCATGCTCATTTACCTTTGTAGCATAATAATGTTTTGAGAAACATGAAATTAGAGTAGCATTTTTTAAGTAAGGCACTTTTAAGATGAGAGAAAACAAAACTCAACATCAAAAAAGCAAATGAGAAATAGAAGAGAGGTAATGGAGAAAACAATGACATATTGTATGAAACATATTTGGATAGAAAGGTTTGAGAAATAGGCACTAAGAAATAAGTTGAGAAATATAAAAATAAAAGGAGATACCACAGAGAACTCATCTGTATTTCATATTTACTGATTGATTGCATGTCAATAAGAGATATGGTCTGAATTTTACACTTTCATTCCAGGCAATCCTATTTCACACAACCCACAGCTGCTCAATCTGCACCACCACACAGCTCAGCAAATATTTTTTTTAATTAAATACATTATTTTTAAGGTGTTCTCCATTTTCTCCCATAACCTCAGCCCCATGGTCTCTATTTTCATAGTTTTTTTTTCATTTTCTTTAAAAAGTAATGCTTTTGAAAATAATAATGCTACCCTTGTACATAATGTCTTTCATCTAAAATGGAACTAATATTCTCTACACACTGCATACAGGACTAAAGCCTGGAACTACAGCATAGTCCAAGTGGCAGAGGAGTGTTATGGGGATTTACTCATGGGTTTGGCGACAGGGAAGGAGATGTATTGCAGTATCCTCCACAGCTAATGTATCCCTCCACCAAAAGGGGAAATGCCAAATGGACCTATCTAATAATGGATACATTGGACCTGTACTGCTCCTGTTCCCAAGCCCATCTATGAATGATGTAGCTAGTAGCAAAATCCTACCTATCCTCTCTCTGCAGGAAAACAGTGACAGTTCTGCTGTGTCAATGTCCTTCTGTGGACATAGAGGAACGGTCAAGGATTGGCCAATGAGGATACCTTCAGTTTACACTGAGATATAACAGCCCTGCATTTGAAACGCTACAAAGAAGTGATTGTAAGAGAGAAAGCAAAGAAAAATTTCGCCAACTGAAATGATTAGAGGAACATTTGCGCATATACAATGTAATTACCCAAGTTGTAATTGTGCCAGGATATTGAGTTAAAATCTCCAAAAGCTCTTGCAAAGAGGGCAAATAATCTTAAAAGTATAGACATCAGACATGGGAAAGCCTGTGCAACGCTGACAGACCCCAGTCCCCCTGGATCAAACGGGGGACCTCTGGAGCTTAGTGCATGAGCCTCTAAAGTATGAGCTAAAAGCTAACTACCTGTTAACTAAGACTGTAGAGCAGACTCATTTAACTCTCTCTCTAAGTGGTCTCGGTGCCACTACATGGGACAGAACACCACACCTAGGAGGTGTGTGTGTTACACCCACTTAGATCATCCAATCCATCTTTCTGCTAGTGTACAATTTATTACTACAATAAAATGTTCAATACATTTAGGTGATAAGTGCCTTAAATATATACAAGACCAGGGAAGTACATAGTTTATTGTCTTGTCCAATATTCTTATCAAAGTCACAAGCAAGGGGACTTTCTCCACTCACTTAGTGAGACTGTTCCCTAGCCTAATGCATTACAAATCAGGAGGATTTTTCATGAGGTTTTTTTCAGCCCATAATTTCGTACCATTACTCCCATATGTATCAGTGTACCACATTAAATAATTAATCTTCAAATATTTTAAGAGTATTATACTATGTTCCACATTAGCCATTTCTTATACAAGCAATATGTACTTGCCTCATAATTTATTCTTTTCAATCCACTGGTAATTTTTATTGTCTTTTACTGAATAGACTCCACTTCGTTAGTACACAGTGAGATTCTGTGCTGTGCCCACAGAAGGTTTGGTTGACCTCCAAGTCCATCAGTCTTTGCCATCAAATCTCCTGTTAACATCAGTTAATGAAATCAATGTCTGTTTGAATAAGAGATGCAGGATCAGGCTCCATGGTGAAATAATGTTGAGCTCTTTCTGAAATCATAAATTAGTTGTACGATAAACTGCATGAAATGGAAGATTTGTTTTTGGTTTGAATCTTAAAAGAATAAATTTAAAATATCCGAAACGTGCAGACAAAATTGGAGACTTTTCACTGCTGAAAAGTTGTGGCTTTTCCTCTGAAATCTAAATGTCTCCAGTGTATTGGACATAAAAGTTTAAACTGAATCAGTAAATGGGCCAAATTCAGAATGGGGTGCACAAAGTTGTGTAAATTAGCCCCTCTTACATTCACAAGACTCTCTTTAGAATTCCTTAAGCATGCTTTACATAAGTGAAAGAGTGCATAAATGGATGTAATACAATGAGAAACCTGAAGGAGCTGTAAATTAAAGTAACCCCGCCCTACTGTAATCTGCCCCTTCTTCCACATCCTCAACGTGTAATATGTGCTGAGTCCTTTGCATATGTGTAGACCAGGTCTAAAGGAGTGTACTTTGACAGTAGCAGATCTCCTGACGTATCATTTCTGAATTTCTCTCCATGGTTATAAAGGTAATTAATAACCTAAATAGAATACTAAGAGCCAGATTCTACCCTCAGCTACATCTGTGTGACTCTACAACTCCAGTGGGGTTTTATTAATGGTAGTGAGGGCAGAATTAGGCCAAATAGCTCTCAAATATATCTGTCAAGTGTAGAAAGTACTTATTAAAAAACTGAAGAAAGGTAACAAAAAAAGATATCCCTACTTACCAACACCATCCTTTTGATTCCATCAATGATGCTGTGCCATAATTTCCCCCCCAAATAAAAACATATTAATTATGATTATTATTAATGTATTTGTAGGGACAAAGGCTGTAGTACTTACCTGGACAAAACGCCTGGCCCATTGTGATTACATAATAGTAATTTATTAAAGCATTATTTTCCTGTAGCTGTGTAGCATATTATAATATTAATATAAATCTTATAGATTTACAAATGATAATCTAAAAAGAAATCATAAATCTAGTCCAGAAGAAAGGTTAGTGGAGATAGTGTAAACACCTATAAATCCATGTAGAATCCTATTAAAATCTTTCTCAACATTTTATGATGTCATCTCGAAATATGCAACCCTAAGTTAATTATAACAATAAAGAATTCATATTAATATAGTACCATTTATCTTGAAGGATCCCAAAGAACTTTGCACATTGTATTTTATATAGGGATCATTCACACATAATGAAATGTGGTTACCTCTGGGTGCAAAATAACAGCCTTTCTATCCCAGCAATGCTACATGACCATTATTAAGAGATGAGAAGAATAACTTCTCCAACTGAAACTACAAGGGAAAATTTGGGTAGTGAGGAATTAGTTATCTAGCTTGGAATTTGGCCAGGATGTAGTGAGCAACCCCTTTTCACTTAAGTTATGACCTTACCTAGCTAATTAACTGTCCAAAAAAGTTGATTATATTTGAAGTTTAAAGTTTTCCAATGTAAAATCCAATATACAACATATTAACAATTACTGATCTCATTCCTGTTACTGCAATCTTTACTTAGTCCCTAATCCTGTATATTGTTGACTTTGATAGAAGACAGAGTGGGCCTAATAGTCCTTATTCAGGCAGCATTCCCACTGAAATCAATGGATGATTTGCCTGTATAAAGTGTGAAGGATTTGGCTCCTAACCTTTAAAGAAGCAGCAGCCCTGTATATTCATGGGATCAATTCCATGCAAGGCACCATTCTTATGGATTTAAACTTTTTCTTCCTTTTACAGGATGGAATTCGCTAGGACTAGATCCACAAAGGGATTTAGGTGTCTGTCAGCCACCTTAGGCACCTAAGTCCAAAATGTATATCCTCAAAACACCTGCTCAACTACTGCCTAACCCTGTAGGCTCCTAAATTTCCACCAGTATAAGTTCCCTAGGCAGCTATATTTCTTCCAGTGGGCATGTGAAAATCTTCTTAAATCCTAATGCCATTGAGCTGCTCAGTGCCAGAACCCAGGCATGATTGTCCAGCTCTACTGAAAGAACAGGAGACATTTGATATGGGTTTAATCAGGCCACAACTTTATTATTTGATGTCTGGGACTACCTGGCAGATAAAAGTGTACAGTGCAGGTAACCCCACATTTATTCCATAATTACCTGGGAGGATTCCACCAGCTCCCCCTCTTTTTCCATCCAGGTCTCCCCAACCAATACATTGCTAGGACCTTACCATCCACCCCTCATCGTAGGAGGGATAAGGTGGACTATAAGAAAGGGGGTTTGTCTCCCTTATGTACCATTCATAGAAGCCCCCAAATCCTCCCTACCACCACCACCATTCATTCCTTTAACAAACAACTCCTTTTTAAGTCCTTTTCCAAGCCGTTTATCCGGTCACTGTATACCTTCCCTATGGAGTCCCTACACTGGACATCCGCCTTAAACTTACAAAATGAGTAGCGACATATAGCCTACTGCCCTTCATGCCACACCTCAACAAAGCCCTACCCTAGCCCGCTGTGGGGAAGGCAAAATACCCCAACTCCACCTAGGCCAATCTGGTAGTAAGGGAAAAATTCTTTCCCAGCCCCACTAAAAAAGGGGCGGCCAGTATAATGCCCACAGCAGGTCTTGACCATAGCTGGCATTTCATCACCAAAAGCAGTGGTTCCCAAACTGGGGTCCCCTGGGGGTTCACGAAATGTTACAGGGATTTTTCGGGGGGGGGGGGGGGGGGCTTCTTAAATACCTTCATTCTGTTTCACATCTGATACTCCTTGATGAAACATAGGAGCCAGAGGCACCAGTATGGGGGAGGGCGACGGGGGTCATGTGCCACCCCTGCGCCAGCGCACCCCCCTATGGATTCCTCCCCTTCTTTTCTGTGGGCCCCCCACTTTTCCAGCGGTGCCCCCCCCGACCCCTGCACCCCTTTTTTCTACTGCCACCTCTGATAGGAGCCTTGTCTTATAACAGGCTTAATCAAAAGTGATACAAGCTACAAAAGTGAGATCTTGGAAGAGTGTTGCCGTTTTCATAATATAATAAAAATACTGTAATGATAAAGAATAATAGTGTGCAATAAACATGTCCTAAAAACAAATTTTATATTTCCAAGATCACTCCTTTTATCATTTTTGCTGAGGTAAGGGAGACAATCCATGGAAATATTCATTTTTAGGAGGGGCTTCACGAGACTTGACATTTTAGTGAAAGGGGTTTGCGGGTTGTTAAAGTTTGGGAACCACTGACCTAAAGGGAATGGATGATGGGTGCTGCCTCATCCTGCTCCATGTAAAAGGGGGCTTCAGGCACAGAGCTGCCCCTTTTAAACTCTCCCGCCCATCCGGTTTCTAGGGGATGGGTCAATGTCACCATGCTGGCCCCTTGTCTTCTTTTGCAGCAGTTTTCCTCTCATCCTCCCACCCCCCAGCCATAAAGCACTGTTCCTTTCATTCGCCCAGCCAGACAAATCCCCCTCCAGCCCGCTTAAAGGTATGGTGCAGTCTTACTCAAACTAGCTGTTCTCCCACTTATCTTCCCTGTGGGGACCAATCCAGCAGGTATGTTCGGAGGCAGCTAAGAACATGCCTACCAGATCAGGTTCTACATAAATCACGGGAGGAGGTAGCAGGGCCGTACCCACCAATCCCATACTGCACTAGTTAGTGCATTAACTCATGATGGGGGAGACCTTGGTTCAACTCTTCACCCTGCCTGATTCACAGGAGGAGTTGAAGCCCCCTATCTTCTAGGTGAGTGCAGTAGCGTAGCCAGGGGGGGAGCAGGGGGAGCGGCCTCTCCCCCTGTGAGAAGAAGCGGCGCTAAGGCGCCGCCCGAGCCCCGCTGCGGCAGCTGGGCTCGGGGGCGCTTTAAAAGGCCCGCGGCTCCTGCCGCTGCGGGGAGCTGCGGGCCTTTTAAAGTGCCCCCCCAGCCCCACTTCCGGAGCCCGACAGCGGCTGGAGCCCCGGGCCCTTTAAAGCGCCGCTGGGTGAGTGCAGGGGGAGCAGGGAGGCGCCTTTTTATAGCGCCGCTCCCCCTGTGCTCTAAACCTGGCTACGCCACTGGTTGAGTGCCTTGACCACTAGCCTATAGGGTATTCTAGGACAGCTCTCTTAATCTCTCCTGTTCATGCTGTTCCACTTTTTAATAAATTACGGTACTTAAATATTCAGTGAAGCAGGACGTGAAATCTAGGTCTCTCAGGAGAATGTGCTAATCAGTAGGCTATTGAGTCATTCTCAATCTCTCTCTGACCCAATGACGATTTTAAAGTATTCAAGACAGCAAGTAAAGAAAGAAAAACCAAGAACTCTAGGAAGTGTGTGGACTGCTTGCTAGTAAAAAAGGGAGACAGAAGAAAGCACACATATCTTTCTTCCTTTTATGTGCTTTTTAATAGTGATGGGAAAGTAATTTGAAATGAATAATTTGACATTTTTTCCACTTTTTCTTTTTGAGAAGCATTTCTGAATAGACTGAATTATTCTCAAATGTATTCTTTATTAGAAATCATTGACCAAATAATTCTTAGGCTATAGATTGTTCATAAGCATTTCTTTACAAGAATTTGACAGTCAAAATCAGACTTTGGAAGTTGGTTTTAATTGGACACGCAGGTCATGTGGGTATATTTCTCTGCCCTGTCTGGATGAGTGTAATTCAGGTTTGGTAATTTTCACACTCTGCAAATATTCTATAATATTTGCTTAAAATTGGCTATTTTGACAAATATTCCTTCCATCAAATGTATCTGCTAGAATATGTGCACAATTGTGGAATCACAATCTAAGCAACTTTATTTAAAAATATGGATGAATATTTTCATAATGTGTTTGCATCATTTACCTAGTGAACTTTAAAGACTTTTTTTTCCCACAATGCGCTAATTAGTTTTTTTTAAAATAGCAAACAGTAAACCTGAACATAATTATTTATCCTTTAATAGCAAAAGATGATCTTCAGCAGCCTTTCTGTACTTTTAAAGAATATTTCCACAAACAGTGGAGGAAAAATCATTTGGTTTTGATAACACTTTCCATACAGCCCTATTTAGCTTTCACAAGACACCTCCGGACAGATGTAATAATTACACTATTGAGGAGAGATGTAAAACTGCAACAGTACTCTAGAAATAAATGCAATGGTTACAAAATTCCATGTATTTATATTGACTTAGGGCCAAGAGAGTTTTGTGCTTACAGATAATTCTTGTAATCCCGTGGAATCAAATACGGAGCAGGTGAGTGTCTGAGCACACTGTACATCATAATGGGCCTGATTCATATACTCAAGTGGGTGCTATGGACTTCTGCTCTGCAACTTTTCAAAGTGATTTAATTAAAATGAAAGATTACTCAGCTGCTGAACAGGAGCAGATTTTAGATAAGTACACAGTTCTGCACACAGCAATTAAATACAGGCAAAGAGAAGTAACTTTTTTGCCACTGATCATATATTCACATATTTTTTTCAGATGCTCTCATCCACTAAAATAATGTGGTTGCATTAATGTAATCATTTGGTAGTCTGAATGCCATAACAATTATGCATATATTAAAAACAAATATCACTATAATACATTTATTTTTACCTCTGTATTGTTTTTCACACAAAAAATCAGTATAAAGATCAAGCAAGATAATATATACACTGCAGTTAGTCTAATGTACATTGCAAATAAATTTGGCTATAAGGTTTCTTAATGGGGCATCTTAAGACAGATGCTTTATTGTATACTGCATTATATGCTTATATTTGGAAAGATAGTATAAATTAAATTTGTGCTTACATTAGTGGTAGTATAAATAAAAACATGAGATGAGAATGTGAGGGAAGGAATGAGTACAGAGCATATAGTTAGATTGCTACAACAAGGCATATATGGGGCCAGATATTACTGTATTTTGTCCAACTGTATCTGTTAGATATTATTGTAATTGTAATTGTCACAGTAGATAAGCCAGTTGAAACAGGAAGGACAATTGTCCAACTTTCAGTGTTAGAATGATCCTTATGGACACTAGTACAGGTGATATAAACCATTTCTTAATGTTGACTGAGTACCAGCTCATCCAGTATTCCCACCACACACAAACTGGCTGAATGCAGAATGCTAATGGTTTGTATATGAACAAATGCTTTAAATGTGTGGCTGGAAAAAAATGGTAGGGGGAGGAGGTTAGTCTGGGAGGTCACAAAACAATGATACATTTCTAATATTCAGAAAAAGAATCAAAATGAGGTAAAGAGCATTACAACTGAACCTGATTGATGGACAGTCATGAAATATGCTTTGGGCTGGCAGGTTGTCCACACAACTGTTTCTCTGGACCCCAGTTCACCTCCCTGGTTAGGGATATCATCTGGTTGGTCTGTCCATGTTCCTCTTATTCACTGGTCCTTCTCCAGCTGTGCAGAGCTGGACGGGTCATCTCATTTCACTGTGCTGGTGTTGTGCAGTACAGTTGATTTCGGGGACAGGTGAAAAGTCAAGAGAAAGAGAGCAAGAGGAAGAGATGCAGCAGAAATGAGCACCCGGGGAGAGGGAAAGATCTCACATGTATCATTTTGGGGTCCCAGACAATTCACTGATGATGGTTAAGCATCTACGCCCCGACAAGGTCTGGTGTCATGGCAACAATCCTTCCTACAGCCATGGTGATGGTAATAGTTCTTAATCTGTTTTCCCCAAAGTCTCTTTTTAAGGGCCCAACCAGGTGATGGGTGGAATAATCCATCTTCTTGTTGTTTTGTCTACCAATTAGGCCTAATTTCTAACACACCAATTATGGTTGCTTGATTTCCAATCCTCTGCTCCTCTTGTTTACCAGTCATAATCTTAACACAGTCCTTGAGTGGTATCAGTAGACCACTAATTCCATTAAGTCCATTAATTTGGACTTTCTGTCTCCTTCTGGCATTTTTTCTTAAACAGTTTTATATAACAGATTATCATGACCATTCATGAACCTTTAGCCACTTTTCACCAATTGAGTTTACAATTAGTGTAAATTTGTAGGCCCAATTATCACAACAGTGGCCCTCCGCACAGGGGAGAATTACACCTCAAGTGGATTTTGTATAGTAGTGCCATACTGCTGAAATGCAAGAAATCAGAACCAGAATATTTGCTTAGTTTTGTTTAGCAGAGTTGTAACTAATAATGTCTGTCTTACCTAAGCAAAGCCAGGCCCCCTACCCATCTAAAGTGCCTGATATATCAGAGTTTCAACCCATTCTAGTTCTACCACTCTCTCTCTCTCTCTCTAGCTGACCAATATGCATGAGAATTCTTGTGCTTAAAGAAAACAAAGCTATAAGACTCTTGTATTATTTAAGTGATAAGCAGGAACTGTAAATCATCCCCATTTTAATGTAAAATGAGTAACATACCAACTATGTGCCCCATTAAACCATGGCATTTCACAGGTATAATTTAAGAAACACAAAGATATATAATGTGCTGTGCTAATGCTTTTCTATTCATGAGGCTTATATTTCTGGAATCCAGCTCCCACTGGAAAGTGACCAGGCCTGTACCAACATAGGACTCTCGAGGAAGAAGAAAGTAGAAAGAGGAAAATCCCTTTTTACATCAATGGCTCAGCCCTTCTGTCCTCACCCAGATGCAATTCCCATTGATGTCAATGAAAACTTTGCCTGGGTAAGTAATGCACTACTGGGCCCAGCATTATTAACTGCTCGAGGCCCACAGCTGGCACTCTCAAGGTTTGTCCACACTGCAGTAAAACACCTGCAGCTGGCCCACGTCAGCCGACTTGGGCTTGCAGGGTTCAGGCTGCGGAACTTTATATTTGCAATGTAAACGTTTGGGCTTGGGCTGGAGCCTGGGCACTGGCACCGTTCCCACTCATGGGTCTGGGCTCCAGCCCAAGCCTGAACGTCCACACTGCAGTTTTATAGCCCCACAGCCTAACAACTGTGAACCTGAGTCAGCTAACATGGGTCAGCAATGGGTATTTTATTGCAGTGTAGCTATACCCACAGATGCTAGCCACTGTTGCTAACTGTAGGCATTTAGGATGTGATCCTGCAATTGGCTAAAGGAATGCACAGCCACGCAGTTAATTGCAGGATTGAGTCTGTATTTATTCTTAGGTTGATGTAACTACAAACAACTGTAACATACTTAATATTAGCTGACTATGCAATGTTTAGTAGCTTTTTTTCATTGATAAAGCTTGCCTTATTTCCATATATACTGAATGATATCTTCTGTATTATTTCTTGAACTTATTTAACAGATTCTTTTACTGCAATGGAGAATCTTTGAATGAAGGCTTTATTTGATGTATTCTTATCAGATTAATTTACTCACAATAAACTTCCCAGTTTCTCAATCTCTGTTTTGTTTCTTGTGATAAATTATTTAGTTCAAGCAAATCATTGACACCACTCATGCCTGAAATCAAGGCAACAACTACACCTAGAGATCTTATATGGCACCATAATAAATCATCATATTATCTGTATAAATCGCTACTAATGATCTGATTCACAGAGATGGCAGCTCATTCATATAGATTAGACATGAAGTTGAAGGCTCATAAAAGCCATAATCATTATTTAGAGGATCAAAACCATTAGATCTTACAGTATTTTGTCTATATAAATTTAAACTGCAGTGGTACTCCTTACCATATAATATAATGAATTAAATGAACCTTGTACACAGTGGGCCCAATTCAGTATTTTTCACTCTTCATTATTCGTTGTTTATTATTCATTATTTCCCTGATTTAAAAGGAAACGTGGAATGAATTGTTTACAGATACACTACTTTGGAGGTGGTTATGTGGCTGGGCAATATCTGACAGAACCGCAAAAGCAGTGATTTCTGTAAGAGTGGCTGAGAAAATGAAAGGTATCACAAGACAAGGACAAGGAAGCATAAGGACCATCTCTGGATCAAATTCCACCCTCATTTCCACTCCTTGCAAACGTACCTGGCCAATGCTCAGCTGGTGTCAATTAGTCACTGTCCTTTGAAGTGAATGGAGCAATTCCTATTTACACCAAGTGATGATCTGATCCATTTTGGCCCTGTCTGTTTTGTGCCTTCCACAAAACAACACCTAAAGTATCAGCTGCCGGCTGTCTGGGTTTTGGGGGGGGCACAAGGGGGGTTGCCACCCTTTTGGATGTTAGTTACAGATGGTGAGTGGGAAGGGCCCACAATTTTTGTTCCAGTCAGTTAATGTTACTTTGTTTGCAACCTCTGGCACAGCTACAGGTTGTGGAGATATAAGATTAATTGTTTAATTCCATTTGCTCATTGGCCATGCCTGAGGACCACTTTTTTCAATTCCATTTGGTAATTTGTCTCTTTTTCCCAGTGCCTGACACCTGCCTTTCTAGAATGTCATGTCTCTGTTTAAAAGTTTTATGTGATTAAAAATAAAGGAAGAAACCACCTACTTCATGACTGCAGGGTGGTGGTTCAAGGCTCACCCCTGCAGTAAAAATCTGTGTTTCTTAGAGATGCCGCTGTTCGCCATCCTCTTTTCTATTACACTGAGATCAGGAACACGCAACCACTTGCTGTCTCACCATTAAAGACAGGAAAAGTTTCCTTTCTTTGCCTTCTTTTTCACTTGATTGAAAAACTGATTGCAAACCTGGAAAAATAACAGATTTTCCAGATTTGATTAAATAGGATGGAATTTTACTATGGAAATCTTTCGGGCAAGTTTGCAAACTAAAAAAAGAAAAATTGAAACTTTTGTTAGTTATATGACTATTTGGTGCTCCATGGAAGGGACCCTCAAGCTTTGACCACACTTTAATCCAGGAGGAGGAGGTGTCCCCAGGAAGACGCCCTGCCAAATCTTGCCCTAAGGAGTTATCTGGGGTGATGAACCACTTCATCAATCCTGAGTATCTACAGCCTGCAACTGAACTAAGTACCAAATGCTGTGAAGATCAATTATCTTCGCTATAAAGATCATGCATATTCATGAAAGTTTCTCAAATAGCATAGATCTGTTTCCCCTACACCGGCCAACAAACAGACTTCTTGTATTCCCAGAGTTCAGTACCTTCACTCTTCAGGAAGCACTGGATACCCCACAGGAGTGTCCACTCAAGACCTGTAAATCTAACCCATGTCCTTCCTCACTGATGAATGATGGTCATGAACAATTGGTGCCACTCATGACTGAAATAGCCAGTGCTTCATTCAGGAAGGAATCTTCCCTACCTCCTTTAAACACAAAGTAGTCCTACCAACATTGAAGAATACATTGGCATGGACATGTTTGTTCTAGCCAGCTGCCACACAGAATCAAAGCTTCTGTTCCTTAGCAAACTCATAGAGAAGCTAGCCATGTTATCCCCCAAAACAGACCCACGGTACCCCCACAATAGCTCACCTATTCACCTTCCTGCGTTTACCAGAGGTTCCCTTCAGTTGTTTCATTTATCTGCTCCCCCTGAGAAATTGCCAGGGCTTTGCATGAAACACTTTTAGGAAAAACGTCACAGTACAACTTAGACCTGCTACCCTTGGGAGGACCCCGGATACAGCCCTCCGACATAATTGATTGACATCCAGGCAGTATTCTTCCAAAACTAAGTATTTTCTTTAGTGTAACTAATCTTCCCTGATACAATTAATTTTAACATAGATGAAAACATAAACATAAATCCCTTAGCACAATTCTTGAGTACAGGTTAAAAGTACCCAAACCATAAATATATAGTTCGAGCAATACTAAGCGGCTGCATTCTATATGTGGTGATCAGTCACTTGCAGTCGCTGACAGCAATCTTAAATCTTAAACTTTATACATATGAAGCAATGTAACATTCACAACCCAAACATACATCTTTATTAACCCAAACATACATACACATACTCATTAATACAGAGACATACTCCTATTTCTATCTATATTTTGAACTATAGCTAGCATGCTTACTCTCCGCAGTCTTCTCTCCCTCTGCTTTAACAGGGTCCCTTTCTGCTTTGTCCCAGCAGTACCGCTGCTGCTAATACTGTGACGCTGCAGTTGCTTCTTATGATTCTGTCTTGTAACTTCTTCTTCTCCTGCTTCTAATTTTCTTGACTGACTGACTGACTGACTGATCTTTCCCTGCTAACTGTCTGGCTTTTATTCATCCTCCTGGATCTCTCTGCAGTATTAAACATTGTTGCACATGATATACTGCTGTCCTGTCTGAAAAGGTGGCAGGTGTCTAGGGAAATGTGCTAAAATGGTTTATGTCCTTCCTGCAAGGATGCACCCACAGATCAGTGATGAAAAACTGAATCTCCTCCATCAGGATCAATTCTCTCTCTGGTCCTATTCAACATCAGCATGCAGCCACTAAGTAAAATAGTAAGATGACATGGACTCAGATGCCAGAAATATCTATCTATTTATCTATTTCAGGATTTTATACTACTGCCTACCACCATAGTATCTGGGCATCTTCCATGTAAAATCAATAGCAATAGTGAAGTCACAAATAGATTTCATAGAGTCTCTGACACTTCCCCCTTTTAGAAATAAAATCTCTGCTGGGTACAGTTTTGGGTTTTGATTTTTAAAATTCTATTAATTCTCTCTCTCTGGGTTATTTGGTAGGGGCTTATTGGATTGAAGGGAATGTCAACATTGAGAGTCCCATTCTTATGGTGGAAAGGCTTTTTCAAAGAGGAAGGTTTTGCAGTGTTTACTAAAGATGGTTCAACTCTGGATTTACATAATCTCTTCGAAGTTACTTCTACAGCTGGATTCCCTTGATCAAGAATGCTTTATTCCCAGAACTCATATACTTTACCTTGGGTTTTCAAATCTGTGTTGTCCCAGAGGAGCACAGATGGTGCTTGATAGATCAAAATTCAGTCTTGAACATATATGGGGCTTGATCCAATCATTGCTTTGAAAATGAGGATGAAAGCCTTACATTGGCATCAGAAACTGACTGACAGCCAGTGGGTGGACTTGAGGATGAGCCTATTGTGCTCATGCTGGCCTACGCCATAGAGAAGGTGGGCGTCCACATTCTGAACCAGCTGGGGCTTGTGCATTGTCTTCAGATATACTTAGACACAGTGATGTAGAGTAGTCATCCAGGAAAAGAAAATGGATGGATAACGCTGGCCAGATCTTGGTCCAGGAGGAAGGGACAAAGTTTCCTAGCAAGCTGGATTTGAAAGAAGGTATTTTTTAGATATTGATCCTACCTGGTCCTCCAAGCTTAGTAAAGAGTCCAAGAGGACCCTGAGGCTTCACACCAATCTGACAAATGGGGACAGTATGCTTTCAATGGAAGATGGAGCTAACATTGCAGCTACTACTTCAAAGTGTTTCCCTTTTCCAACCACCATACCTTCTTTCTTGCCTTGAGCAAGCTGCTCTTCATCCTCAAGCTGATTTCCTGTAGGTGTTCTGACATTTTAGTAAGTGACAGTGATTGCATCAGTTGAGAATGAGATATACAGTTGAATGTTGTGTCAATATGCAGATGACACACAGTTCTACCTATCCTTCATTACATAAAACCATATCACCACCATCAGGTAACCCAGTGCTTGCAAAAGATCAGATCATAGATGAAAAATGGCTGTTTGATGCTTAATCCAAGCTATATAGAGGTTATGTTGATGAACAGAGGAAATCACTTTGAAAAATTTGCAGCCACAGTGTATTCTCTTTCAGTTGAAGGTACACACCCACAAGTGGTTAATTCTGTCTGTAATTTAGAAGTGCTCTTGGGTTCCTTGCTGACACTAAGCTCTTACACAGCAGCATCTGTGTGTAATACTTTCTACTATCTCTGGTTTGCTTGCAAACTCTCTCCCATCCTGGTGGCCAATGACATGGTCTTAGTTATATACACCTTTGTCATCTCCCAGCTGGACTACAGCAATACAATATATCTAGACATGAATCCAAGCCTTTAGGAAACTCTAACTCATAAAGAATGTTGCAGTGCTTCTTCTCAGAAGTGCAGGCTACCCCAAGCCTATCAGACCTGCCCTATCCTCTCTGCACTGGCTTCCTATTGAATATTGAGTTAAATTCAAGGTCTCATTCCTAATCTTAATGGTGCTCAATGTCCTGGACCAAGGATATCTAAAAGATCAACTAAAGCTTTGGGATGAAGTTAGTGATCAACATTTCCAGTCCTCTGGCACAATAGAACCTTCTACCATCAGTATAAAACTCGTCTGTGCAGAAAAAAGAGACATTGAGGGGCTGGCCCAAGACAGTGAAATTCCCACAAGAATGCAAAACTATCACAGACCTCACCACCTTCCACTCCAAGTGCAAAGTGCAATTCTTCAGTTTTGCCTTCTCTAACATAAACATACAGCAGTGTATACATTTGCCAAGCAAATAAAACAAGACATAACAAAATAAAACAAAAAATCTCTACAAAAACCAAACACTCCACTACACAGACGATTCTCTCCCTAGGGAAAGGGTGAGAGAAATATATGACAGATGTTAGCCATATTGCTTAATGCACTGTTGGAAAGTGCTCATATACTATGGTGATGAGGATGGTATAAGAACCTCTGTAGAATAGAATAGAATAGAATAGAATAGAATAGAATAGAAAGCTGAGCCCCGGGTGAATTCTTCTGTCTTAATGGTCTACCCTTGGCCCGGTGATCAAGAACAATTTCCACTTTTATTAAAGTGGCTTTCCACAATTCTCTTTCAGCATGGGTGTTGCCTTTCATTCCACGGGCTGAATTCTTCTCTCAGATCTACACAGTATATTTCAGTTTCAGTACTCTAAGCACCCTAACATAAATGTGCAACATGTCGGGTTCTACAAATGTATGTTAGAAAGAGCATGTATAGGAGGGTTGTAGAATAGAGTTGGGTAAACACAAGAAGAGAATTTTGCCCCATATCTGTTTTGTTTTTATCAACATGCTCTCCTCCTTACTGCTCTAAAGGGTTAATATGCCTTGCTGCCAAACATCTGATAAACTTAAAAAGTGAACAACAACAAAAGGAGTAGTTCTAGTGATAACTACCGAATTGCAATAAGGATATGACACTGGCACCAAATCAACTTGACATTAATAAATAGTCAACACATACTTTTTGCTCATCTGCCTTTTACCTTTAATGATTAGAAATACCATTTACTGATTCACAATCTTCTAATTGAGCCTGTTTCTCTTCTCACTACCACTATTTTTACACTTGTTTCAATAGAGTTACTCTCAATTCTTAGCAGTATAATTTAGAGAGAATCAGGCCCATTGTTTTTGCTCATGCAAATCTCCATGGTTCAAAGAGGAGAATACAGAGAAAAGGCCTAGCTAGGGGGCCTAAGTGTTGGAATCCTACAGTTTAGGCTGGGGTGGGTGAGGCGAAAAGTTGAGTGTTATTTTTTTTAACCTATCACTTTAAAATATGCTGGTTCCCACTTTGACATACTGTGCATATAAAAAGGCTGAGTATATTTTAGATTAACAACATGTATCTTTAATTATACTCTCTTTAGTTAATAGCTTTGAGAATTTTATTTTATTAAAGAGCTTTTGCTCACCAGGCAGGTTTTTTTCTAAGATCCTACAGCTCTGCTTCATAGCAGATATCAATGTCACACCAATCCCTACGGGATTCTTGGATGCAGCTATACTACATTCCCTCCCACAGAGATTTGCAATATTATAGCTTAGTGCTTATATTCAAGTTTTCTTCTCAGTGTAAAATGTTCAGCTCTTTACTACTCTGCATTACTGTACATCAGTTGATGGCCAGCTGGGCTATTTTTCAGATGAAATAGACTTAGCTCCAATGTAAAATACTGAATCCAAAAAGTCATAATCCCCAGTAAAGTTGAGCTTCAAACAAACGTTTTCATATGGCTAATTATTGTTAATATGATGATGTTCTTGTTCTAGGGTGCTACAGCTCTCAGTAAGTTATCAAGTGGCAATAAACTTAAAAGCCATCAAAACTCATGAAAGATGATCCTTGATGTTGCACATCAGACTGCAACAAAGATAGCTAGAATAATTTATCTTTATTTCCATAACAGTGCTGGGCTTGTCTGAGGTCAGAAATCACATAGAACATGGTCATTGAGAGCGTTCTGTTCTCATCAGTGCACCCTATCCCAATCACAGTCAGAGACCTTCTTTCAAGTTTTCAAACTTTTACCTTTCAGAATTCAATATTCCTTTTTTTTTTTCATTTTGGACTTCATTTAAAAAGTATTGTGATGAAATCATTCAGCTCAGCAGACAAAAAATCAAACTGATACCCAAAGCCCTTTTCATCATTTGACATCATTATACAAGTGAAAATGGTTGAACAACCAAAGGCGGCATGCTTTATTCCACCATTATTGGCCCAGTCTGCTGAAAATATGCAGAGCTTTCTGAGGCATACAAGTCCCAGGAGACCACATAGGGGCTGTGCTGTGAGCTAACTCCCATGAGACAAGCTCTCTGTGTGAAAATGCCAGGGTTGCTCAAGGAAAAGGGAATACACAGAAATTGTTCCAGATGTGCAGGACGAATTACAAGACACAAGGGATGTGGTCTGATTAGGCCACAACTGTATTAACTTAATTCATGAGGGAACCATCTGACAATAATTTGTATGATTCATTTATCCTTCTTTCCATAATCTGTTTAGCCTGATGGACAGCTGCTTTCAGCCCCTTCTGTTGCGTGGAAACCAATGGGCTTCCATACAAGTCTTGGCTCCTCCTTCTTCTAAACCATGAGAAGCTGGCTCTTCTGATGGGCAAAACAGGGTGGGGAAGGGGAAACTCCTCTAAAAGGAGCAGCAGAAGTTGATGAAAACGTTATGCAATAACATGCCTGTAATTATATACTGTCCCTTTAAGACCAAGGGGTAAAGTCTCCAGATACTTCACTGCAAATGTGAATATGGAGAACAAATGAAACAACTGCTGAGACAGTGGAAGTAGTTGCAAAGTAGCAGATGGTGGACTGAGGCTGCTAATTCTAGCTAGGATTAGAAAGTAGAGCCCTGAAGAGGGAGCAAGGACAGGCTCCCCTGTCTCTCTCATTCATCCAGAAGGAATCCTGGGAAAGAGGGCAGAATATAAACTGCCTTCAGTAGAGGAAATACTGTGGAGGGAGTTAGAGGGTCTTGGGTAGGTTTTTCTAAAATGATGGAAAACTTTGGCATAAGTTGTGAGATTCACTACCAGTTTGGGGAAGAAGTTGCATTCTTTGCAGGCAGACTTGAGAGGACAAAACCTTGAGGAAGAGGGGTTTGGTTTTTTTAAGAATTCCAAGGTCAAGGCCTTTTTGTATATGTTGGCCTGCTGTGAAACATGCTGAAAAAGCTCTTTATTAATCCAGCCAGTAAATATTTGCTTAATGTCTAGAAGTGTCAGGGTTTATATTCCTGGGCCTTTTTATCTTGGCTTTGCGTAACTGTGAATAGTCTTAGCCCTCTAAATAACTAGTAATTTTTTTTAAAGTCTCGCTACAATCTTTGCCTCTATCTTGATGCAGTGAGGTCTGCTGATTAATTTTGACCTGTGTACAAGTATTTTGTTTGGTTAAATATGTTGTCTTTTAACTTCTACTTCCCCTTATTCTCACATCATGTCTCAATGTTTCTCTTGCATCATGTTGTGTGGGTGTCTTTGGATCTGCCTCCCATCTCTCTTCCTGCTAGAGTTTCCAGTCTAATAGGTGGTATAACCTCCACAGATGGCTCCACTAGAGAGACCAAGAGAAACAAGTGTAAACTGTGGTCTGCATCTTGACCTGTGGATCTGTAAAACTGAGTCAAAATCTGTAGATCTCTCTTATACACACAGGAAGTGATTCTGCTGTAGGAACTCATTTCCTTAAAACAGTCACAGTGTAGAGGAGAGATTTAGTTTTATACTTAAAATGATGACGGGTTACCATAAAAATTGCTAACACGGCGGCTATAAGATTTCCTATTACCACTAGCAGATGTTAGGTAAGGACTTCCACAACCATCCTCGTTAACTGCACACTATAAAGATGGAAAATTCAGAGGTCAGCCATTTAGAAACTACCATTTCTAAAACACTGTACAACAATGTAATGAAGCACTTATTCCTAAATAAGAATGAATACATTATAATGAGCTGCAGAACCAAGACATGCAATATGCCGGTATAACAGGATCTTTTCTTATTAATTTGGGATACAGTTCTAGCAACTAAAATCAGCAATTGCCTGTGGTTGAGTGGTGTGCTGAAGAAAAGAGTTGTCACACTACTGGAACAGACAGTTCCCTTTGATAGGACAACCTACATACTGTAGGGAAGGGGGAGCCTAGATGTTAAGATTCTGAATGTATCTTACAGTGGCAGTTTCATGCTGCAGTAGTTAAACCCTCCTTTCCTACTTGTATTCATCAGAGATGGTGCTATAGGGTGGTTGTTATAAGCTAGTCAACATCTGGGGTCTGGGGATGTTCCATGTAGAAGTAGAAAATGTTGGAGTTTGGTATCTCCTTTGATACAGTCTGGTTTACTTATAAGGAACATACATTCTCCAAATGTAGAAAGAACCGTGATCAAAAGGAGCAGCTGTGACATTCTGTACCGTGGGGGAGCACCCTGTAATTCTCCATATTCCCCATCTGTATATAATTGTGATATTACATATAGAGCCTGCCTTGTAAGGTATCAGGGAAAGGTTACGATTTGCTGAAAGTCATTTCTCTATCCATATATGTATATCATTAATGCATGTGAAGTTATGAGAATTGTGTTGTATGGTTGTCGCTAAAACATGCTGTAAATTGGGGAATCAGCCAGATATTAGCTCCCAGAAGGTAAAGCAAGGAAAGTAATCAATGCCCGGGTGGGCTGTGAAACAACCCATCAACAGCCATTGTCCAGCAAGGGAGCTACACTGCAATGACTCACCTGAATGAGGCCACACTAGGAGGATTGCTCAACTTTGCCTGGAGACTCAGCAATGCCTCCCAAGCATGCCTGGACTTCTGTTCTACAAGCACATGGACTGAGGGTATAAAACTGAATACAGGGGGCCCAGGCTTGGCCTTTTCTTCTGCCCCCCACCTACGCTGCCTGCAAGTAATTAAGACACTGAGAAGACAAGACTCCAACAGAGGATATTGACCCAGGTTTAAGGAACAAACCTGTATATTAAGGACTGCAATATCCAGTGGGGTGATAAAAACTGCTTAATCTAGACATTGCCCAGTCTAATATGGTTGAGAGTTTAGATTTCTTTTAATTCAAGAATGACTGAATTTAAAAATGTGGTTGGTAAATAGTTAAGTGTAAGAAATATGGGCCTGATCCAAGCCCTGTTAATGTCAGTAGAGAGACTTCAGCTGACTTAACAGAGCATTTGATCAGGCCCCATGTCTCTACCAAGTCTGAAATGTAATTGAACAATAAAGTTATAAGCAACTGAAAAAGATTGCTGAGCATGCTCAGTAGGCATTCCTGATTATTATTTTAAGCAGAGGTGAATGAAGCTCTCTGACACCAGCTTGGTTTAGCCAGGTGTCAGCAAACACAGGAAATGCAGCTGTTGGGATGACTCTGCATGTAGGAGAGTGTAACTTTCGCACCGCATAATCTTCCAACAATGTACTGTTTTAATATCACAAAGAGGAGAAAATTGAGAAAGGGAAAAAATTCAGTCCTCATTTTGGATCCACAGGTTTCATTGGATGCAGCAAGTTCTGAGCATTCACTAAAAGATGTACTAGCCTGATTTTTTACTGTCTTGCAACTTACGTATTCACACCTGTGTAAAATGCTACCACTGGTTAATTCACTTTATATGGGTGTAAGTAATTACCCACTCAGTGCAAGAACTGGGTCCAGTCTTTGTTAGTTACTTGATGCAGAATGATAATGTCTGACATTCAGCAGTATCTATTTATAACCGTTGGAATGCTGCATTTGGTCAATTCCAAAATTCCAGGGAATGTTCTAGCCATCGATGGGCACAACTGTATTGATTTTTGGTGCAAAATGAAACACCAGAAAATCCTGATTCATAGGAGAATCAGAACCATAGACTGCCTAAGGCTGCAGACAGAGGAATCTCTGCCTGCTACTGATATGTGAACATATATGAGGCAGTGGCTAAACTTGCTCTGTGAGGATAGTATCTGTAGGCTGGACTCTGTTCGAAATAAGAAATGTATAGGGGGTGGCAGGAAGCAGAGTGGGGCAAGAATGAGGGTAGGGAGAATCAGCAGGGACTGGAGGGATAGAGCAGTAGTGCTGGGGGAAGAAAGAAGTTGGGGGGAGGGAGAAAGATGGCAGAGGAAGCAGGGACGTGCAAGGGATTGGAAGTGACGGTGATAAGGTAAACAGGAACCCAGAGGGGAAAACTGGGTGTATGGGTATAGTTGAAGGGACATGGAATGGAGAGGGGGAAAGGAATAATGGGCCCCTGGGGGAGGGAATTGAGATGTGGAGGAGGGAATGGGAGGCATAGAGACCCTGGCATGGGGGGAAGGGCAAATGGGAGGCACACAGACTGGTAAAACGGCAAATGGTGATGCACACAGAGCCCTTGCTATGCTGGAGTGAATGGGGACAGGAGTATAAGGGTGTACCCAGAATCTGTGGCATAAGGGACAAGGTGGGGGGTTGCAGAGTGTCCCTGAAAGAGAGGGGGTAGGAGGGTGACTCACAGATACTTGTGGGGGAAATGGAGGAATTCAAGGAGTCTCTGGTGTGACCCAGGGTGATGGGGTAGTCCTGACATAAAATGCCAAGGTGAGGGCAGGCTGCAAAAAGGAGAGCAGCATCTGCCAAAAATTGGTGGTTAACACTCAAGTTAGACTCACTAACCCAGTGGTGGGCAACCTGCAGGCCGCGTGCTACGAGGCAGTTTGTTTACATTGACCGTCCACAGGCATGGCCACCTTCAGCTCCCAGTAGCTGCGGGTTGCCGTTCCCAGCCAATGGGAGCTGTGGGAAGTGGCGGCCAGCACTTCTCTGCAGCCCGCGCCACTTCCCGCAGCTCCCATTGGCCGGGAATGGTGAACCACGGCCAGTGGGAGCTGCAGGCTGCTGTGCATGTGGATGGTCAATGTAAACAAACTGTCTCGCTGCCTGCCAGTGGATTACCACTGCACCAACCAGTCACAAACTGTGCTCCTGATCCCCCACACTGATTATCAAGAAGCTAAAATTGAAATCACACAGCCCCCTTTATTGCATTCAAGTTCTCTGGCTCCCAATCAGCACAAAGGTCCAGTATAGTGAGAAGTTATTTAAAAACTCTGCTCACTATACATAATGTTCTTCTGACCCCAAAGGCCAGCCACATTGCCAGCTCAATATTAGTTTGGATCTTACCCAAAATACCATGCTGGCAGCCAATCCTTTAGTATCTTAAACTAACGGTTTATTACAAAAGAAAAGAAAGAGCAAGAAGAGAGTTTCTAAATGGTACAGCAATCAGATACATACATAAGACTTCAAAGTCCATATATCAGGTTCTTAGCAGTATTGGTGAGTTTGCTGGCTTGAAAGTCCCTCTGGAACACACCCACGCCTTGAATGGATCATGCAGTCCTTTGTTCAGTGCTTCAGTGTGTAGAGAAGTTGCTCTAGAGATAGGAAGCAGGATTGAAGACAAAATGGAGATGATGCAGCTACCTTTTCATATCCTTTGTTATGTGGCTTGTACTTTCTTTGTCCCAAACACAAGCTTCACAGCACATGGCTTGGAAAAGCCTTAGAGTTCTATCCATAGGCATGCCCACACATTTCTTGCTGACTCATAAGGTGTAGCCCCAGGCTTTTCTCAATGGATTCCTTGTACAACTGATGTCCCTTGATGGGCCATCAAGAAGCTTAATGCGGATGCCACTCTGTCTGGGGGTGTCACCCAGAAACACAGCACAAGTTTTGAAATACAGATATACCATATATATCTATAACTCACAATCCAAAGGTCATACAAACATATAAACAAGATTACCATACTTGGCAAATCATAGCATTTTCACTGACACCTTACATTGCATATCTGGCATGATTAATTGTAATTTTATAATATTGATATTAATAATAATATAAATGTCTCACAATTCCATACAGTGTTACACTCAGACTACAGAAGCTAAGAAGTGTGCGATCCCCTGGGTAATTTAATTTATTTTTAGGGTTAGTCAGCTGTTACTCTAATACTAATAGCTAATTATACTATGGCTTTAAAATCCCTCACCTCAATGGATTGAGAGGAGCAACTTTTTCCTAGCAAATTAAAATCCCCAGGGGACATCTCAGATGACTATTTACATAAAGGTTAATCAAAGTTTGGAACTCAAACAAATCCTTCTTCTTGGTCTCTGCTGAGGCTCCTAGAAAGGGAGTTAAATACTACTATTTGTAGTAATTTTTGTTGTGATATGGGCACTTATTCCAATTGCTATTGAACAAGACCAACTGTTCACTTCATATAGTGAAGCATCTGGTAGGGTTACCTTTATCAAGCTGAGCCATTCTTTAACTGGTGGACTGAAGATGAAAGCCTCTGTCACTTCCATTCCCTGAAGCATCCCAGTGATAGTCTGGAGTAGGCCCATGGGAATCCTTTGTTTAAAATTCCTGACTCATGCCTCTGAAGTTCATCCTGTCTGGATGCTGCTAACACATCCAGCAAGTCTTATAAATACTTGTTGAAGAGCA
Source organism: Macrochelys suwanniensis (assembly GCA_033296515.1). Taxonomy (NCBI): domain Eukaryota; kingdom Metazoa; phylum Chordata; order Testudines; family Chelydridae; genus Macrochelys; species Macrochelys suwanniensis. The sequence goes on from CM065775.1 coordinate 293,998,502, forward strand.
AGTTGTTTGGCTCTTGGTGCAGTCTGAAGATAGGCACTTTCAATACTGTCCCCAAGTGAAGGTGTCTTAATGAGGTCCTGATCCAACGTTTACCACTTCAGCCGTTGAAGTATTGCGTGTGGGTGTGTATGTGCATAAACACACACATACCATTATATATGTGAATGTGTATAACTATACACAAACACTCTATAATTTTTATGAGGAAGCTATAAACAGATTTAGTGTACACATTTAAATGTTTGTTTGCAAAGTAATTATTCTGCTTTTCTTGACTGAGTGTTCTGGTTAAACAGGGAAAACAAATTAATAGGTTCTGAAGTCCCTCACTCCCCTTCACAAACACATGCACCTGGTACACAGCCATTATCACAGATGGAGAGATTATTTTTGGGGAGCCCCTAACACTCTGTTTGGCAGCTTGTATAGGAAAAGAGAATAGAATTTCAAACCTACTTCATTTAACTACTTGACACTAGCTGAAATTTACCTCATTGAGCAGAATTTATGTTGTTGCAATTAAACAAGCCATTACCAGTCATTAAACAAATTGGATTAAACCAATTTTTTGGGTAGACACCAATTAAAGCTGCACTCCTGATTGTGGGAATCCATATTAAGATTACAAACGTGTAGAGTATGAGTACAATATTAACTTTTTTTTTTCAAAAACTCTTCAAAAATGATATACATTTAGCATAATTGAGGTTAAGCAGTCTCTGGGATAGAGAAAATAGTCAGTTGAAGGCCAGGATATTACCCTCCGGTGGGAGAAGAAAATTATGTGCAGGGATGCTGGGGCTAAACCTGACTCTTAGAATGTTCACATGGGGTGATATCTTGGCTCCACTGAAGTCAACAGGACCTTTGCGCAGACTTCCAACCCTACTAGGCTGGAAGATGTGATGCCTAACAGACTAAATATTTAAAACCTGGTATTTAGACCGCTTCATGCAGAAGAATCAAAAATGCTTCACTGCTACTCTATGTTTCCTCTTTTTAAAGCAATTCTATCACTGCTAAAAATGTTTCTGCCAAACCCTCACTCTTCCTGACACACTCTCCCACTGCATTTCAGCTTATATATTTTGAGAATTTCACACCACTTGCTACAGGCTCAGCAATGGAGGCAGGATACAGGATTGGCTGTTTGCTTTTTCCTCTAAAATGCTGTTCTCTGAGTCTCGAATGTGCAGAGGGCTCTTAATTACAGATCTGCATTGCCTTATATTTCCAAAGCACTGCATAGACAGTAAATGACCGATTGTTTCCCCTGGTTTTGGCCACTTTGTGTTGCTCAGGTGTAGAGCTGTGTACATAACATTTTTTTTCCAGTTCACTAGTGAAACTGTTAAATAAATAAATTGTTTTGGATCGATCTGCAACTAATGTTCAGCAGAACAAAAAAATTCATTCTGATCTGACAAAGTATTGTTTCCATTTCAGGCATTTTTACCTGCTTTTTTATTAAAGCAAAGGAAATTTGGAAACCCATTCACAAAACTAGTGGTATCACTGCCCCCCTTAAACCCTATAGCCCTGCAATTAGAACACATGCCTGGGTGCAAGTCCCCCACTCTCCCCCTCCCCAGCATGATTCAAAAAAGGGACTTGAATTTAGGGTTCTCACCTGGGAGGTGAGTGATCTAAGTACTGGGCTATAGGGTATTCTGGGGTGGGTCTTTCTAAATCTTTCCTATTGATTCTGCTCTATTTTGTGTACACTGCTTAAATAATCTTTGGGCCACAGAGAGCGTAACTGTGACTCTATAGCCTCACTCGGCACACTCACTCAGAATGGGGACTTCAACCCAGGACTCCCACATCCCAGGTGAGTATTCCAGCCATGAGGCAACAGGGCATAAGGAAGGGAGGAAGCAGTAGCAACTAAATCTCCCTGTGAATTTATCTAAAATAATTTTGTTTTCTGAAACTATTCAGCAAATTTGTGTTGAATTTGAAAAAAGTTTTGGTTGACTACAAACTGCATTTTCCAGTGAATAACTCCTCATCCGAAAACTGTTGCCTGGTCTATTCAGATGGTGCAAAGCCTGGGACTTATTTTTAACCAGTCACTTCCCCATCTTGGGACACTTCTCACCTGATGTGAGCCCAGTGTAGCCATCTACTGTACCACATGCCCTCTTATCCTCTGCATCCCATCAAAGGGGGTCGGGTATGCCTATACTTTGCCAACTCTCAAATGATGTATGGTGCTTTGTGGGCCATAATTAACTAGTGTAAGTTAGAGCAGCCTATACGCAACTGGCTCTCTTAATTCCCCCACACTGGGCCAAGTGCACTTTGGGACACGAGAAAATCTGGGCATACTTAACTAATTCTTACAGTTCCCATGTGAAGTAGTCAGCTAAATCAGTATTATCTCTACTTTACAGATGTTAACTGTGACATGGAGAGCTTAAGCAGTAAATCAGTGTCTGGACCAGAACTAGAATGTAGGCTTTCAGAGTTGGTGAAAGTCCAGTTCCTTGACTGCAGGACCTCCAAGGCTAATCACTTAACCTTTCCCTTCCATCTGTAAAATGGAGATAGAACTCCATGCTATTACCCCTGCCCCAACACACACACACTTTCCAGGTTGGTTAAGAATTTTTTTTAGCCTCATTACACAGCTAACAAGGCCTTTCTCTCTATGTTCTGATCTTGCCTGCAGAGTCCTGATGAAGTCATGTAGGCTTCATGTTGGGACATAGATCTACATGCATGGAATAACTTGCAGAATTAGGGCCCTAGATGTTATTTCTGAGTAATCTGGCAACTGATCAGCAGTGCTTTCATTAATACAGAATCAGGTTTTCCTGCATGCCTTGTCCTGGGTCACTGCACATTTAAGCATATGGTAAAATGCAGTACTTTGCACCTGCATCATACAAGAGCAAACCCTGTTAGTTTGCTCTTACGCTGCAAGAGGAAAGGCTGTGAAGTTTGACATTCTTGTGCCCAGTTTGTCTTTCACAATTAAATACATTTTTTTAATATTTTACAAAGCTTTAACGGGATTTCATGAATTTTTGTTATGCCAAATTTCATATCACTTTTCAGTTTAGCAAAGGGAAGCCACTCTATTCTGTAACTCTCAGCAGTTAGCATGGCAAAATAAGGGCGCTTCCATGGAAATAACTTCATTGCTGGTTGTTTGGGGAACTTCTAACATGCAAGTAAATTCTGTTTCCAAGTAATAGGTTGTGTAGCATGAGGAGCTGCAGGAGCAGGAAGTGTGGAAAGGGCAAGAATCCTTACCAGCAAGCTGTGTGGTATCAGTGGACCCACTCTGTAACAGTTTTGCTGTCTTGGTGTAAAGGATGGCAATGAGTTGTGGTTTCTCCAGCTATACATCTTTCTTCACCAGCTTTCCCTTGAATACTCCTCTTCCCTGCCCCCTCTTGCCCCTTACTGTCCATGTATGTCATGAGTGCTCATAGAACTGTGCTTGGTTGTTCTGGTAGTGTAGTCTCCCTGTATAGGTTTGCCAAATCCTCCAAAATCCTCATGAAGCAGGAGAACCATGCCAATTCCATCATATGTGGGTCCTCATGCCCGTGCAGAGAGGCAGAATTTGCTCTCAGGTTAGGAGACTTTCTTGAACAGAGCTGGGAACATTTTTTCAGGCAATTTTTTTTTCTCCAAATAAATGAACATTTGGGTCAGCTGAAACACTTTGTGAATTCATGTCAAATTGCTGAATTTTTCTGTCAACCTGCAACTGAAATTCCAAAACTAAAAATGTTTTGCTTCAGCTTTTCAATTTGAAAAGACTCTTCATTTGGAATTTTTCTTCAATTTTATTAAAATGCAAAAAGTTTTTTTAAAAAACCTGTCACACTAAATGAACCGTTTCTTTCATCTGATCCAAAATCATATTTATTCTTTTACTTTTGTTGGCTTGCCAAAAAAATGTAAGTCTTTTGGGGTCAGTACAAAATGATTTTTTTTCTTTGGGTGCTGAACCAAAAAGCTCCATAAATAACTAACTTTGAAAAAGGAAAAGTCCAGTTGTTTGAATCCCATTCCCATGTCACAAATGCTTATGAGATTGCAATCTTTGTATAAAGACTTAAGAAACTTGTGATTAAAAGGACAAATCAACAATAACTTAAGAAGTTGAGACCTTTAATCTTCAAATGGCTATTAGTAGAGCTTGCCAAGACTCATCTGAAAAGGATAAAGCTGAAGAATTTAATTGTCAGAAAAAGCCATCTTGGGTCTAATGTATCACTAATAGACAAGCTAAGACTGAACAATTTTACCAACCAGACTGAACAAGAGGGAATTTTGGATCAGCTGATGTAACATACAAGGACAACTGGGTTATATACAAAGCCCAGTTTTAAAGCATGGCCTCCTTAAAACAGGGCATTCAAATACCACATTTGGATATTTATACTACAGTTTAAGGACAGGATTTTAAAAAATATACAAGTGTCTACAGTTAGCTCCCAAATTCACAATTAGGCAACTAAATTAACGATCAGCATTTCCAATATGTTGAATGCCTAGCATTTCAACAGTGGGAGTTAATGAATGCTCAACATTTTGAAAAGTCAGGCCACTATTTAGGTACCCAAATGTCGACTTCAGAGCAGCTTTGGGGCAAGGTGTATACATGTCCATTCTACAGGCTGAAACAAATATCCAAATGTGGGATATGTATACCCTGTAATGAAAGCCTCACATTAGAAAACTGGGTGCATACTAACTGGCTATAAAAAAAAAAATCACAGTGAACAATGCTACTGTCAAGGTGGGTGTGGTGAATAATCAATCTTAAAAGAAACCAATAGCTATGGGAGAGTTACTCTGTGTTCTCAATGGCCTGATTTAATGCATATCTAAGAGTTCTCTAAAACTTAGCAATGCAGTTATGCAGAGACATTTATGAATGACTGCCCTTGTATCGCAAGAAAGTTATATTCACTTTTATAAGCACAGCATCAACAAGCAATCAGGGCAAGCAATCTCAACCAAACTACTTTTCAATAATGACCTCTATGATGATGATTACTATCAGTGATGTGACATGCACATTGTAATGAGGATGAGAATAAGTCCTCACAGAAGCATTAGCCTGAGTGATCAGCAGCTAGTTTAGCCTAGCCTGGGTTAGCCAAAGCCCTACAGTGACTGTGCCCTCACTGGTGCTGCACTCTCAATGTGTGCTGCTAGTACTTCCAGGAGCATATCCCATAATTCTTTGTGCTGCAGTAAGATGAGTCACTCTGATTCTTTCCTAGTGAATTGAGGGAGAACTTGTCTGTCTTTTTTGGCATACAGGAGGAGTTATGGGAAGGCACTGGAGGTACTTTATTAGCACTCAGGTAATTTAGCCTGAATCCTCACTGCAAAGTGAATGGCTTCCAGCCCGAACGAAAGCAGCAGCCAGGTTTTACCGTACAATCCCAAATAGGTCAGCCCGCCTGTGTTGGAAGCACCACTAAATTTGGGTGAGACAGTTTTATGTGCTCACAGGAGGGAGATGGGGCAACACCCAAGTAAGATCCTGAATTAACTCTGAGGTGAAGCCATACCCTGAGACACACAGGCAGTCTGGTAAGAGATTGAACTTCATTTACTGGCTACAGCCAACTGACAAGGATCAGAGTTAGGTTATGTCTACACTACAAAGTTAAATCCACTTAAGTTACGTTTCTGATCATCCACTGTTGTAATTAAACCGCTCTTGCACAGCCACACAATGATCCTTGTGATGACAGAGTGCATCTGCAGGTGGTGCTCTTGCATTGACAGAGAGAGCAGTGCACCATGGGTAACTCTCCTACTGTGCAACTCACCACCATCTGCCTCTGGGTGCTCTGGAAAGGGATCGCAGGGCCATGGCTGACCATCCCATGATGCGGTTTTCTCCATCCCATCATTCTATGGACTTCCAACTACATTTTGCACCACTTTTCAACAGCCCCTGTAAACTGAGCGTCCACCATCTCTGTCTAAAAGCATGGATCCTGCACTGCTCTCCACTCTTGTGATGAGCGTTATGATGAAGGCTACGTTTTAGTCATGGGTATTTTTAGTGAAAGTCAGAGACAGAGAAATTCACAGCCTGTGACCTATCCATAACATTTACTATATACCCCTAACTAAAACATGGGCGGGGGGCCATGGGTGCTCTGGGAGGGGGGGTGGTCCAGGGGCTCTGCAGGTGCTGGGGGAGGTGGCCCAGGACCCCGCTTGTGCTGGAGGGGGGAGGGAAGCAGTGCATGGCCCAGGACCCCTGCTGATGCTGTGGGGGAGGGTTGGCAGGCCTGGCAGGGGCTTCTTACCCAGCTCCGCATGTCCCTGCAGCTCATAGGCAGCGGAGGGGCCAGGGGGCTCCGCACACTGCTTCTACCACAAATGCCAGCTGCGGGCATTGCCAATGGGAACTGCTGGCACGGGGCCTGAGGGTGTTAGTAGCACACAGTGCCCCCTGGCCTCTCCGTCTAGGAGGAGCTGCAGGGACATGCCACTGGGAGCCAGGGAGGCCTCCCCGCAACTCTCTGCCCCTAGCCCTGAGCCCCCCCCGCACTCCACACAAACACCCAAACTGCTGCTGCTAGCTCAGGGGCTGCTTAGCTGCCTGAGCTAGCACCCGTGGCTGCAGACCAGCCGTGATTTCTGTGACCTCCGTGACAGACTCGCAGCCTTAGTTATGAACACAACACAGCTGGTCCTACAATATTTCATGAGCTGTGCATCCAATAATGACACCGTGGGGCCTGCCCTGCTGCATGCCATGGAAAGAAAAAATTCAAGACTGCTGCTGGTATTCACGGACCAGCTGCTCACAGTGGACCGTCAGTACTGGGCTCGGAAAACAAGCACTGAGTGGTGGGATCACATCGTTATGCAGGCCTGGGATCATGAGCAGTGACTGCATAACATTCATCTGCGCAAAGCCACCTTCCTGGAACTGTGTGCGGAGCATTCTGCGCACTGCCCTGCAGCGCAAGGACACCAGCATGAGAGCTGCCCTCACAGTGTAGAAGTGAGTGACGATTGCCATGTAGAAGCTGGCAACTCCAGACGGCTACCGATCAATCACAAATCAGTTTGGCGTTGTGAAGTCCACCATAGAGGTTGCAGTGATTCACGTGTTCAGGGCTATTAATCACCTCCTGATATGAAGGACTGTGACCTGAGCAATGTGTGAGAAACAGTGGATGGCTTTGCAGCAATGGGATTCCCTAACTGCGGTGGGGCGATAGATGTCATGCATATCCCCATTTTGGCCCCACACCACCTTGTGATGGAGTACATCAACAGAAAGGGCGAATTCCCTATGGTATTGCAAGCGCTTGTGGATCACTGGGGTCATTTCACTGTCATCAATGTGGGGTGGTAAGGGATGGTGCATGATACATGCATCTTCAGGAACACTGGGCCGTACAGAAAGCTGCAAGCAGGGACTTCCTTTCCAGACCAGAAGATTCCAGTTGGGGATGTAGAAATGCCAACAGTGCTCCTGGGAGACCCAGCCTACCCAGTGCTCCCAGGGTGCATGAAGCCTTACGCTGGAAACCTTGGCTGCAGCAAGGAGCACATCAACAACAGGCTCAGCAGGTGCAGCTTGACCGTTGAATGTGCCTTTGGCAGCTTAAAGGGCTACTAGTGCTACCTTTTTGGCAGGTTAGACCTTAATATGGAAAATATTCCCATGGTCACAGCAGCCTGCTGTGCTCTACATAACATTTATGAAGCTCAGGGGGAAAGGTTTCTGCAGGGGTGGAGCATTGAGGTGGATCAGCTGATGGCTGCTTTTGATCAGCCAGATACCAGGGCAGTTAGAAGGGCTCAATGGGGGGTTATTCAAATCAGGGACGCTTTGAAAGAGCATTTTCACAATGAGCCCCAGTAATGTATTTTTCTGTAATGCAGTAAGCCAAGTATTGCTGTTTTGCACCGTATTATGACCCTTGTAATGATTGCTGTGTGTGCATTAATTTTACTCTGCAAATGCACCAGTTGCCACTGTATGAATTTCAGCAGCAACCACCATGTGTTGGAGACAAATAAAGATGCATTTTCTTTCTATACATACCTTTTTTTTAGACAGCTATACAAACATTTCTATTTTCTACAAGGAACGTGACAATGAAGAGAACATTTTGATATGAGGCTCTCAGAGCTGGATGTATGTCCTGCTATCATTGGGAAACATGATAGGGGTGCAGCACGTGGGGTACGGCGAAGGCCTGGGAACATGCGAGGAATGTGGGGGTAGGGGAGTTTGGGGAGGGCCTAGAACAGGGGTGGGGAAACTATGGCCCATGGGCCACATCCGGCCTGTCAGACCTTTTAATCCGGCCCTTGAACTGCCACCGGGGAGCTGGGATGAGAGCTTTCCCCGCTCCAGTGCCCCAGCCGGGGAGCAGGGTCGGGGGCTTGCCTTGCTCCGCTCCGCGCATGCAGCAGCTCCACATGGCTCCTGGAAGCAGGAGCGGCTCTGCACTCCCATTGGCCAGGAACCATGGCCAATGGGCGCTGCGGGGGAGGTGCCTGTGGACAGGGCAGCGTGCAGAGTGGCATGGCCCCGCCTCCAGAGGGGGAATGGGATGCTGTTTCCAGGAGCCATTTCAAGTAAGCGCCACCTGGATCCTGCACCCCTGATCCTGCCCGGCCCCCCATACACCCCAACCTCCTGCTCCAGCTCTGATCGTCCTCCAAACCCTTTGATCCCAGCCCAAAGCACCATCCTGCACCCCAAACCCCTCATCCCCAGCCCCACCCCAGAGTCTGCACCCCCAGCCGGAGCCCTCATCCTCTCCGTGCACCCCAATCCCCTGCCCCAGCTGGCCCTCCATACAATTTCCATACTGAGATGTGGCCCTCAGGCCAAAAATTTTGCCCACCCCTGGCCTAGAAGGCAATTCTGTATGGGGTGCAGGGGGAGGAGTGCATGGATGTGTTCTGACTGTAGTGCAGTCAGGGACCTCAGCATGTCTGGTTGGTCCTTGAGCAGCTGTATCATCTGCTTCTGCCCGTTTCCTCTCCTGGCTAACCATTCTCAGTTTTTCATTGCTAGCCTCTCTCCATGCTCTCTGCTCACTATCAGCAGCATCAGACAATCGCAGCACCTCCCTGAACATGTCTTTCTTACTCCTCCTTGTTCACCTCCTTATCAGACGGAACTGCTCAGCCAGTGCGCAGTGGAGACTGTCAAAGGCACATCTGCAGAAGCTAAAGAAACAATAGAGAAAGACACTATTGTGAGTGCACTTACAGCTGTGATTCACACAAGTTAGATACACCACTTTCTCACTTTCCCTTGGCAGACACACAGCACAGTGAGAGACCTAACCAGGGTGAGTTCTGCCTGTGGGGGAAGGGGCAAGATGGGACAAAGGGGGGGGGGTTCAGAGGGGTATCACTACAAGTGCCTAGCGACATTATTCTGAATAATGACACCAATTTCCACCTCCTCTGCCTAGCTGCACAGGGGAATGAGAAGCAAAGAGTCCTAGTATTGGTTATTTTAATCCCTCTTTGTCCTTGTGGGGAGGAGAGGGAAGCAGAGCTCTACTTCATGTCTCCCTGCAGCATCTAAGCACAATGAGTACTTACAGGAACTCTCCGCTCCTGCATCAGCCAGAGCCAGAGTGCTGGGACTGGCAAGACCCCTCCAGACTTAAAAAGAGGTCCTGGCTTGCCATGCCAACAGAGAACCCTGTCACCTGTCCCCTAATCCTCCTCAAACTCTACTTTCTCATCCACCACTTAGTCCTCAGAGTTTACTCTGCTTGCCTTTACCGCCAGCCCCTGCCATCAGCCCCTCCTCCACAGGGATTTTGCAGGGGAAATGGGGTTGCTACTGAGGATGGCATGCAGCTCCTTGTAGAAGTGGCATGTCTTTGGCATCACACCAGACCGACGATTGACCTCTCTTGCTTTCTGGTGTGCCTGCCTCAGCTCCTTGATCTTAGCATGGCACTGCCGCATGTCCCTGTTGTGCTCCTTCTCTATGCCGCAAGCAATCTGCCCATAGATATCAAAGTTCCTATGGCTGGAGTCAAGCTGTGACTGCACAGCCTCCTCTCCCCATAGTGCCAGAAGATCCAACGACTCTGGTGTGCTCCAGACAGGAGTGTGTTTGCTGTGGGGAGCTGGCATGGTCAGCTGGGAAGATGTAACGTGAGCTGTCCATGCTGAGCAAACAGGAAGAGGAATTTCAAAAATCCCTGGGGTTTTAAAGCAGGAAGGTGCATGCCTGTGTACCTGGCTTCAGGGCAGCGGAGTTCAAACTGATGACCAGAGTGGTCACAATGAGCATTGCGGGACACCTCCTGGACACCCACTTTAGGGCGACATAAGCAATGCACTGACAATGACTCACTCTAACTTCGTCGCAAAAAAGCTCTATGCCTCTTATCCAGGTGGTGTTATCAGTGTAGCAGGAGAGTTAAATTGCCGGGAGAAGCATCACAGTGTGTACACCTCCACTGTTTTTTTGATAAAAGCTGACTTTCATCAACAAAACTGGGTAGTGTAGATATGGTCTTACTAAAAACCATTACGCCGTCACATGGCAGTGTCAATAGTTAGTTCAGTGGCTACTGATGTGTAAATGTGAAGTGCTAAAACAGATTTCTAAAACAGTCTCAGAAATTATGACTGTAAGTACAGATGGACACATTATTTGTAACAGAAATTCTAGAAACATAAAGCTAGTTATGAATGTTTGAATAGAACAATAGAATGTTTGCTATTGATACTTCACAGGCACAAGTAGCATTGAAAACATGAGAGGAAGAAATTTGGCTTTCACAATTTTTGCGGCACCAAATTTTCAAAACAGGATACCAAACTTGGACTCATAATTGTTCATGTGCATTCATTTTTGCACAAATAATGAAATGTTCAGGCACAAATGGAATGTACACTCAATTTCACCAAACTATGTGTTTTTAAATGCTATTAATTGCCCACAAATTCAATTTACATGCACAGTTTTATAGGTTGGATTGAGGTCTTTGTGAGCTCCTTTGTCATTTTAATTATTTCTAAAAAGAGTCATTGTAACTCACTGAGCCATGTGTTTCTTTGCCTTTTCATGTTGAATATATTCTCAAAAAGGACAAATTTGATCATTTCATGTGATCTCTTAAACAAGAAAGAAAATAATATTTTAAAAAATAACTACAGTCCTAGTCCTGCAATTTGATGTGCTAGAAAGTCCCATTGAACTCAAAGTGGCTCCAGAAAGGTAAAGAGGTCTGCCCAATGCATCAGTTTGCAGGACTGAGGCCAAGTTACGAATCCTGTCATGAGGAGGGGAAAGGAAAAACTGGGAATAGCAGTGACTTTACCAAGTATCTGGAATCTTCTCTTACTTAAACAAGCAGCTCTGGGAATTATAGTGTTGCAGTTCTACCTTAGGACCATATTTAGAATCGTAAGTGATTTTCAAAATACAGCCATTATTCCTGCTGGGGAAAATCAGGAAGACATCTTCTATAAACATACATGTAAAGAAGACAGAATGAGGAAGCGCTTGAGTACAAAAATAATAATTACTGTTTTGCCATTTATTGGCATTAGAACTACATGCATATAATTTATGCCTTTTGCCATGACTGTAAAATTAATACACATAAGTAAACAGTGTTAAAGAGTTTTAAATATTAAAAATTATTCAGTCTTATCCATATTAGCCTTTGCTGCAGGCTTTCAATTAGGAGAAGATGACATAGGACATGACCCTTTAATGATATCTGCTCAGGCAGACCCCATGTGCTCAGCTGCAAGATCAAGGCCATAGTTATGATCTGGTCTTCTGTCAGGGATGCAATTCAAGTTATGGATATTACCTCCCAGTAGAGTTGCAATGGTGGAAGTATCAGATAAAATATATATTGGGTGAATTTTCTTGTAATGGTAAAAAGAGGTAATGCCCCCTTAAAAAAAAGGCAACCAAAAAAAACATTTTAATTTAAGTCTCTGTGTTCACTTGTAAGTTGTTAAAAAATTACATGATACGATGTTCTTGTATGTTTCTTATATTAAATTCAATTTTCAGGCTGCTCTTGAAGGAATATAGATTTAGTGTTGTTGATCCAGGAGCTATATAATACAGAGGACAACTCAGAGGTTTGGAGTGGGTCCCATTTTCCAGGCCTATTGATTCAATTTTTGAAACTTAAATGAACTGATTGTGTGTTGCAATATACATTTTATAACCGGTGCTGATGGTAACTATTGTGGTCAAAGTTGCTAAACGCTTTCCATTATAACCCTTTTTCACACCCTGAAATTAATGGTGAAATTTAGTCTTTCCAGAGATGGATATTATGACATGGGCCACTAGAGGATGATATTACATACTGTCTCAGCAGGCTCTTTTTTGTTTTGTCGTGTTTAGTTTTTTAGCATGCAAGCAAGTTTTTAGCCTTAAAAGAAAATGCTGAGGGTTTGGGGTTTTGTTTTCTGATTCAGTTTATTTGGATGGGAACTGCTGCAAGCAGCAACGGAGTTTGCTCTCTGCTGTAATATCTCTAAGTACAGTAGTCAAATCTTGAGGCAAAGTTGCTCCTTTGGAACTAGGGATTTGTGTTTGGGCTGAGATCCTGGAAAGAGGGGTTTGCCTGAGTATTTTGTTTGTGACTAACTCTGTTTCAGGAGTGATGTATGTTTATAAATAAAGTTATTCTGGAAATATGCAGACTCCATGTTGTTGCTTTCTCCTCCAATGAAAAGCTGATGTGCAAGGCCAAGTCATCTGTTGCCGCCTGATATAAAAATAGGGCTGCAGAAAAACATCTGATGTCTGAATTTATGCTCTTTCCTAAGTTTGATTTCCACCCACCTGTACTACTTACAAGCAAAGATTTTGTGCATTGGGGAAGAGTAAATGAGATTGAAAGAGACTTATTTTATTATCTCCCAATCTCAGACTAGCTGAAGGTACCGTAGGTGTTTTCATTCAGTACTTCCTACTCTCCCCTTTTCAACACACACTGATGCTGTCATGAAGGACAGCTAGGCTCCTTCTCAGATATCATTAACATTGGGCAGGGCTTATGGGGGTTGCATGTTGATTCTTATAGTGACTTTATTTTGCTGGCGGTGGGGAAAGAACCTACTGTCTCACAGGATGACATTTGTATTTTCAATATCCTTTACTTTCTCACTTTTGAAGAACCCTACTTCATTGAAACCATTTACCACTATTACAAATAAAGCTAGATGAACATTTTCTTTCTATGTAAATATCTGACTGCGGAAATTCACTGTTCTGTGGGCTGTGTTCAATGTGGTAGTAATTCTGATGTAACAATTAAGAGGTGCTTATTGAAACTGATCCTTAGAACTAGAGATGGACCAAACTGGGACCAAGAATCCAAGCCCTGTTACTGCAGTGAAGAATATCATTCATGTTATCATGAGCTATCATGGGAGAGAAGGGAACAACCTGTAATAAATGGCCCATTTTCTCAAATGGCTAAAAAAAAAAGTTCTGTTTTTCTTCTAAGTAGGGTCCTTCAGCTTTGATGGAGGCATTGCTTCCATTCCTCAGTGGGACAACTGCCTCTATGGGGGCCTCATGTGAGCAGAGTAGACCCTGATAAAGCACTGGAAGCAAAGGAAAAACTCTCTATTAAAATAACCTTACAAAATTGATTTTGGTGTTATTCCAACTATAGCACCACATCATCAAAATATAAAATAGCCTAGACCCAATAGCACAAAAGTACTGGACTCAAAGGAGTTAAAACCTGTCAGTAAACTCACATTACCCAAACATCATCAGAGCTGAATCAATAATATTACACTTTCTTCCAAGAAATGCTATTCAATTGATACTACAGGTTCCGAAAAATGCCCCCACCAACTCATTATACGCCAGCCGTTTATTACAGGTTGTTCTCTTCTCTCCCAGGCAGAGATAGTGCATGTCTTTAATCTTTGAATAGATTATAAACAGCTTGTTTTTCAGCTACTGCAAACACAATTAAAACTTCCCTGGAACACAAACTTGTAGTTGTTGACACTAGTGATCATAGATTGTCTGCTGGGCTTGGCACACTGCCATGCAAAAAAAACCTCTCCACCACTTGTGTAGCCCCTAACTCGTTGAGCCTTCAAAAAAGAAGGGTTTTTAAAAAATATACATGGGTTAGGAGCTATGAAGCATAAGCCAATGATAGAATAATACTAAGAGAATTCACTTATCCAGGTTGCTGTAATTACCTGTAGAGAACAAGCCAGACCTCCTTATAAAACATAGATGTGACTGAGAGCTGTGGAACTGCTCTGACTCCCTTTGTAGAGCCAATATCTGTGTTAAGCCCTGATCCTCAATGAGCTTCTTCTGGGAGATGCAACACACTTCAAAACACAGATTCTGTCCTTTGAAAACACAGGATTTTTCATTGTCTCACTCAGTACAAATGTACAGCACATGCCTGCAGCACAGATCAGAGTGTCAGGGGTCTGGGGGAAAAAGAGGGCTCCGGAAAATATGTCCACCCCCATATCACAGCAACCCCAGCCAGCAAAGGCAGGGAGTGTCTAAAAACTTCCACCTCTGAGGAACACGGGGGGGGGGGGGGGGGGGGGGGGCGGTGTCCAGAAAGTTCAACCACTGTGCACGCCTTTTTGTATCATTTGTGCAATCCCTGTTGTTTATGCCTTACACAGACCTCACTGAGGAAGTCCCTGGGGCCCCAACAAGTGCAGGGGCCTGCCTGTGCAGATTTCATTGTAGACTTGGGGCATAGGTATTTCTAGGATGCTTGTTGCAATGGTATATCATCACCGCTCAGTTACCTAAAAGGCTGCTGGATTTGAGATGATTACAATCTCCAAAGCGAATGGAACTATAAGTGAATGTAGGTGCCACTGGCTCTCCATATGAGAGTCTGACCTGATTAGTAGATGTGCCAAACCAAAAATGAATGTGTGACAGACTAGCCCTAGGGCAATCATGGGGTACCTGGGACTGGTGGGGATCTTTCAGGATGGCCTGACAGGAATACCTATTCTAAATGTAAATTGCTTTTTTGAAGGAAGTAATATTAATCACTTCAACAAAATTGGAAAATGACTTTGTAGAGTTTGATTTAGTTAGACTTGATTGCAAATGTGACAAGTTTAAAAGTCTACTGTATTTTATTTGGCCTTATGATATAGGAAACTATCCATTAATTGATATAAGCAACTGCTTTTCTGGAGACTGTTTTAATTTTGAAGGTTACATTCACATTGAGTGAAAAAAATAAATTCAGTTTTCTAATTTCATTTCTACTCTGGTCTTATATCTTGTGCTATGTGAAATGTCTTAATTGAACTCTGTTCTATTTTGTGTGTAAAATGTTAAAATTAACTAAACATCCCCCAATACAAATTCCAAGCATTATGCATTCATAGTATTTTCCCGTCCCTTATTTGGATGCCTTACAATGACAGAAGGCATACACTTGCTGATACCATAACCATCCAGATATGCTAATGTGTGGTGAAATCCTCACAGTGAGGTTTAATAGAGGTAGGAGCCAAATATTTCATATAATACTATGAGCTATATTATTTACAGAAACTCTCTGGGTTACCTGCTGGTATTATTTGTGTTCTCTTCCAATATCAAATATTTGTGGACCAAAAAAACTTTTGTTTTTTCATCTTGTTTTTATTTCAGGTCAATCAAAACCACTTGTTTCAACTTGGACCTTTGTCAGTCTAATTAGCATACATTTTGAACTGAAAAGACATTTTGACTAGAAAACCAGAATTTTTAATTTAGAAAAGTCAAAATGAAACTTTCTGACCATTTCAACAGTTTTTCCTTCTCATTTTTTCATGTTGGAAAATTTGTCAAACCTAACCTTTTTCCACAAACAGTTTCAATTTAGATGAATTGGCATTTTTGGATTAATGATTTGTTGGAAAATTACCAATCAGCTCTAATTATGACAGTCTTTCATCACATTATCACATGTTATTTTGTTTCCAACCGGACTGCTGCCTCCTTTGGTGCACTGGAGGGACCTGCTTTGTGGATGAATCAGGGTGAATAAGGCTGTTGACTGTAGGATCTTGGCTTCATTCACAGGAGTGTTTGTAGTGAATGAGGCTGAGTACTGCAGGAAGACAAAAGAGAGTCTCATGGTTTGGACAGCTGAATACTGCCCTGGAGAATTGGATTGTATCCCTGCCTCTGCCAGAGTTCCTACGGAATGTGAGGCAAGCCAATTAAATCAAACTTTTCAGCAGTGGTTACTAATTATGTGCTTATTTTCTGGGTATCTCACTTGAGACCCTGGGGTCTGTTTTGTAAAAGTCAGCAATGAGGAGAAAACAAAACCTTGAACAGCTACTCATTCAGTGAGCATAGTCCATTCCATGCCATGTGGGAAAAACAGTAGGTGACCATATAACCAAAGACTGTATCAAAATGCATACATACAAAGAACTAAATTAAGGGTAAAGGTGGAACCTAAATTCTGCATCCCCTTCTGTGATGAAATATGTCAGGGTCATGGGTAGGTCCCCAGCTGGTCCTGAACACAATGTATTTTTCCCCATAGTACCTCTGCCTCAATCAGTACACAGGATGAACATGTCTCAGTAAATAAAGCAACTGTGCAATGCCAGGGATCAAACTGAATAAACTAGAATGTATGACCTCAGGCCCAACTTACTGGCAACAACATGAAACTTGCACTGATTGTTGAAGTTTGACAGCCTTCAATTGCATGTACAAATAAATACATGTATGGAGGTGGCCACGATCTGCTAGCTAGCTAGCAACCATTAACTATAAAAGGTGAAACTGTATGTTCTGTGTACTTGGATAATTGTTTGCTAAATATCTGTAATGTTTTAATAAAGTTTTCACCTCTAGAATTCCAAGACATATATCTCCCAGCTTGTGTATGACTGGGAATTTTTGGAGCAAGGATCAGAAGAAAGTGACCTGATTCAGATGACTGTTCTGAACTCTTCATGAAGCTCAAAACAAAAAAAACTCACAAAACCTTTACCATTGTATTTTCATTTACCTCTGCCTTTTTGGGCTCCAGTTGGAACCCAGAGCAGAAGTGTTGAAATACTACACAAAAGTATTTCTGGCACAACTGAAATCAGGAAGCAACAACATTCTGTTCATACAAGATTCAGACAAGACATTTTCATAGCTCAGATAAACTTCAGACAATCATCTGAAACTAAGCACTTAATTGAACCAAACTTCCTTTTGTGTTCCCAACATAGTTGTCAGTGCTGTTTATAAATAGATATCTCTGCTGCACAAAACACAAACGTGGGATTCATTGTGTGTGACAAAGATCCAGAATGACAGGGGGGAAAATTACCAGGCAGAAAACTTAAAATGGTGTGGCATTCAGTTCTGTGATTGTCATTCCTATAGTGAAAATGACTCTTTATTTACATCACCAATAAGAGTGACATGACCCCAAACTTCTGCGGAATGCCAGTAACTTTGGGACTAAAATGGGTGATTACCCTTCACATAGGGAATATTTGAGAATGAGGCATATTTTAAGTGCATGATTGATAGTACAAATGGCACCAAATTCTTTCCAAAATTCTCTATATATAACATCTTTCATATAGACTCTTCATTAAAGATATACCTTTGAGACCCTGAAGCTTGTTACTAACCTCAAGGTTTTTTTTCATATATAAACTGGTTTTTTTTTATTCGTAATTTGGTTTCTGTCTGAGAAAATGAACTTCTTAACAAGGAAATATTGCAATCATTAATCTAGTATAATTGAAAACTGATTTCCCTTAAAAGCTACAGAGTTGGTTAAGGTGACCTACATAATTGTGAAATAAACTAAGGCAGAGTAAATGTTGTACATTAGGTTGTAGTTAGTTTTGACTAGATTGCCTTGATAATTCTGATTAAAAAGTACTGGAACTAGTAGCCACTACAGTTTGTTTCTGAGCACAAGCCTAATGGAGAGACAGATAGGTCAATTCCATGGTTCCTGTGGGAGCTCCTGTGGAATAATAGTACATCTGCCCTCTGGACCTTAATCCTGAACTGAGGACCATGATTCTGGCCTGCATTATTGTCAGAAGTATGTGATTAAGAGGTAAGTGACAAAGGCTCCTATATCACTTTTGAAAGTGGGAGTTAGGCTGCTAAGTAATTGAGATGCTTTAAAAATGTTATCTGGGGTGTCTACGGCATGGTACTGTTGTGCTACTGCAATTAGAGCTTCTGTGTTCAGAAGCAGCTGGAGATGGAGGTTGTGTGGATGCTGCTTGTGTCGATTTCAGTACAATGCAGCAGGGAACTATTTTCATCACTGGCAAAGACACAAAAGAGGTCTCTGTCTGCTCTGTAGAGCATGTAAGGGGGTGGAGACCCTTGATGCGGTCCCTGGGTTTTCCAGTTGAGGAAACTGTTCCACCTCTTCTCCTTTCCCATGCACAAGCCAGCTGTGGTAGCCTCCTTCCCGTTAGTGTTGTGGTGGGGAGTGTAATGCTTTTCTGAGCTGCTGCTTACCAAAGAGGTTCCTTTCTGGATCAGCTGCAACCCCTATTTCTCCTGAACTACATTCAAAATGCACCTGTAAATGACAAGATTTTGGTCTTGATTGTAATCTGAGGTCTGTGTGAGCAAACAAAGCAGCCAGGTACCTTGAAAAATCTCTGGCTGTGCATATGTGTGGGCTGTATCAGATGCAGGAGATACTGTGAATTACAGTATTTACCATTCATATTTTACATGGATATTACCTTAAATTATAATGTTTCAATAGTCATATATATTTATTGTTAAGCATTTCTGCTTTCTGCCACAGAAATATAGTAGTAAAGAAACATATAAGAACCAAATTAATTTTATCTAGAAGTGTCAGCTTCCATTTGCCATGTATGTTGCAGAAAATGGAATTTGTTCCGATGGCATTATCAGCCACAAGCAGTATAAATAGGTATGTTTCCTTAGAAATCCAACATACGGCATATCAGCATTGAAACAATAAAAATACTTGTATGAAGTGGTGTTGTTGACATGTGGGTCCCAGGGTATTAGAGAGACACTGTGGGTGAGGTGACATCTTTTTATTGAACCAACTTCTGTTGGTGAGGAACACACGCTTTCAGCTTACACAGAGCTCTTCTTCACATCTGGAATATGTACTCAGAGTGTCACAGCTAAATACAAGGTGGAACAGATTATTCAGCATAAGTAGTTAACATATTTCAAGGGACCATTCAAGATGAAGTGGCCCATTAGCACCTCTCCAGTCACAGGGTGGGGAGGGTTAAGTGGATTATAGATTTTGTAATAAACCATAAATCCACTGTCTCCATTCCATCTGTGATTTTTAGTAATTAGCAAAGTTATGAATTTAAGCTCCAAGGCTCATATTTTGAAGGTGTTGTGGTGTTTTTGTCTTTTACCATTTTCCTGTGTGAGTTCATTTGAAAATATAGTGATTGTCTGGTTTCACCTCCTTAGTTGTTGTTGAGGCATTTAGTGCACTAGATGAAGTACACCACATGTTGTGATAGGCGTGTGTAGGATCCATTAATCTTGATAGTGTGTTGTGGGGGGTGTTGATCATTGTAGCAGTGGAGAGATAGCTACAGGTTTTGTATCTGTTGTTCTGGCAGGGTCTGGTGCCGTTTCGAGTTAGTATGCCCCGGTCTGTGGGGAGCTTGTTTCTGATTAGGTTGGTGAGGCTGGAGTTGTTTGAAGGCCAAAGGAGGGGGTTCAGAAAAGATTTCACTCAGGATGTTAGTCCCCATTGAGTGTGGGTTGTAGCTGTTTGATGACACCCCATATAGGTTTCAGTATGGTAGGTGACAACTGTATGTGGTCAGAGGGTTTTTTCCCCCTCTATATTGAAGCAAGTCCTCTCAGGGTATTTGGGTGGCTCATTCAGCTATGAGATCTCTTTCTCTGGTGGAGTGTCCTTGTTTGGTGAAGGCAGTTTTGAGTGTATTCAGGTGTATATCCCAGACTTTGTCCTTGGAGCATATTCTGTGATATCTGAGTGCCTGGCTGTAGATAACAGATTTGTTGGTGTGTTTGGGATGGTTATTGGCTCTATGAAGGTAGGTGTGGTGATCCCTAGGTTTCTTATATATAGTTATCTGTAGGATTCCATTGTTGAAGGGGATCGTGGTATCATTAAGTTGATTCTAGTGTAAGCGTGTCCTCGAGAGAATTTAATGGATGGGTGTTAGTTGTTGAAGTTGTGATGAAAATCCATGAGGGAGTTTAGGTTGTTTATTCAGAGAATGAAAAAATCATTGATGCATCTCAGGTATATCATTGGCTCTGTGGTGCATTTGTTCAGAAATTCTTCTTCCAGGTGGCTCATAAACAGGTTGGAATATTGGGGAGCCATTGCAGTAACTATGGGTTTTGAACAGTGTTTTTTGTTGAATGTAAAACTGTTATGGATCAGGATGAAATGGATGAGTTTGATGGTGTATTTGTGGGGTATATCTGAGGGTTCTCCATTATCTTGTAAATATAAAATAAATGCCCCAATAACAACTATGTGGGTAAAATGAGACTCTCACTATGCTCTCAAATGAACTCACACAGAAAAATGATAAAAGACAAAAACACCACATCACTTGTGGGTGTCGCTTTTCACAAAGTAATCACTCTATATCTGACTTTTCTCAACCTCAAAGGAAACCTGCACTACACCTTCAAAACACAAGCTTAGGAGCTTAAATTCATAACTTTGCTAGATACTAAAATCATGGACTGAATAGAGATGCTGGATTTATGGCTTATTATAACAATCTCCCCCCATCTCTTCCCTGCCCTCCTCCCACCCCTCGATTGGAGAGATGTTAACTGACCACTTCATCAACGGTCTGTTGAAGTATGTGTTGACCACTTTTGCTAAACAATCTGTTCCACCTTGCATTTACCTGTGACACTGAGCACATCTCTGAAGAAGAGCTTTGTGTAAGCTCGAAAGCTTGTCATTCTCATTAACAGAAGTTGGTCCAATAAAATATATTACTTCACCCACCTTGTCTCTATAAAAGTACTTTCATAACAGGACATTATTTTATGCCTTCAGGCATGTAGAAACCTTGCAAAGAACGATCTAAAAACAGGTCTTATTTTGAAATGTCAGTTTCATAAGTGTAAATAAAAAGTATTTGTCATAATGGCATTTGTAGATGCTACAAAAGCAAAACTAATCTGTGCTCAATGTTTTAATCATTAAGTAGCGATTTAAAACACAAACTGTACATTATAGGCCTGATTTTCAGAGATGCCTCATTAACTTCAGCTGGAGTTGTGGGAGCTCAACACCTCTGCAAATTAGGCCCTATGTGAAAATTGCTCAATGTTACAGTTACAACAGAGTGTATCTGTATCATTTTGGACAAGCACCCATAATTTTAATATCTGAGTCACGCAGGTTAATAGACTGGCATAGCAAGGTCTTTAGTGGACTTTATGAAGTCTTCCACTCTTCTCCTTTCCCTGCCTATGGGAAGTTCTTCTTGCTTGTCTTTAATGGGGCAGACGCAGATGCAGTTGTTTATAAATTTCATTTTATATTATGATGGAAAAGCTTTCTCAGAGATGAAGGCCTTGCAGCATGACCTAAAGGTGGTCAGACTATAGTATAGTCTAATCATTTCTGGAAGCTTGATCCACACCCAGAGCTCCTTGATTGTATCTTAACATAGCTGTTGCTTGAGTCAGTAGAAACTGAGATATACAAGTGGGTATCACTGGCATATTGTTGACAGTGGGGAGCCACAGTGTCTCACAATCTCTCCAAGAGATCTCATGTTGACTTTGAAGAGAAGGGGAGGTGGTATGCATCCCTGCAGAACCTTGCAGGTGAAAGCCTTTGGAGAAGAAGAGCACTTTTCCATCACCACTCTCTGGGTTCTGCTGGAACTAAATGAGTTAAGCCGTTGTAGTTTTGTGCTGCCTACTCCTGCTACATGATGTAGGTAGGGTAACAGTGTCTTATGGTCCATGTCAAAAGCTGCAGAGATTAAATAGATTAGAAAGTTTCTTAGTCTCTTGAATACATATTTCTATGTCATTATTTCACTGATGTTTGGTAGGGTTCCTGAACAACCCTCATGCTTCTCATTTATTTATTGAGATGAACTATTAAAACTGAGCAGGTTAGTGATTTCAGTTGAAGCCCACCTCTTCTCAGTAAGAAACTTTATTTTTTGAATCAGAAAACAAATAGTAAAATAACCAAGGATAACTTTTTTTCGCACTGCCCCATGTGAAAAAAGAAATGGGGTAACTGATAGCTTTTCATAACCAACATAGCAAATCTGGGAAAATGAGAGTTTGGAAACTATGTGGATTGGGTCAGGCTGTGTGGATACTTGTAATTTAAGAAGATATAGGAGGTTTTTAGAAGTCCCCTCTTCAGGAAGATGTCAGAACATGGAAAATTTCAGGAACAGCTGTGATAATCTTTCAAAAGTAAGAAAATAGGCAGGTGGAGATATAGATATTTTTAAAACCAGAATGGAACATTATGATTATCCAGCCAAATTTCCTGCATAATACAGGCCATAGAATTTCATCAAGTCATTCCTGCATTTAGCTCAAGAACTTGTAGTTGAACTAGAACGTATTTCTCGGGAAGTCATCCAAGCTTGATTTTTAAAGGCTCTAAGTAATGGAGAATTTTCCAGACCCCTTGGAAGTTGCTGTTCCAGTACTTAATTACCTCACAGTTAAATTTGCATCTTATTTCCAATTTGAACTTTTTTGACTTCAGTTTCTAGCCACTGGCTCTTGTAATGCCCCCCTTGTGAGCATACTGGGTAAAGGATGGTATTAGACTGATATCCCCCAGACCCTGTCTACACTCATACTTGGCACATACTTATGACCAGCTTTGACCATGATATTCAGCACAACTTTACAATAATATTTATAGGCTTTTTCTTATTTCATCCTTCAAAACAAGTTTTGGTCTCTAATTTTCTAAACAAGTGAGGAAAAGGATAGAGTAGATACTCCACTTTCATTTGCTTTTTGAACTTGGGGAATGCAACATTAATGTTTATTCTTCAAGAGGTTTTTAGATGACTGGCAGCAACCCAATAGTTACATCATTCCTTCTTCAGCTGTGGACACTTGAGACATGTTGGTCAAAGTTAAGTGCACCCAATTGGGTGCACGCTTTTTGCAGGCCTAACTTAGACTCACAAATGGCCTATGTACATACACAGTCTGGGCCTCCACCTGTTTGCATTATTCAATGAATGTAAAATATATTGGTGTGGCTTATAGTTTCAAACTATGGAGAAGAAGCAGAACCATCTTTATTAATATGGTCATATTATTTCAACTGTTATTGAGTTGTACCTCATACTTCTGGCATAAGGCAGCCCACTATAAATACACCATTATAAGATGTTGTAGCATGAATGAGGCACTTATGGGTTATAAATGAATAGGATTTGATGTATAACCAGTGTTGCTTGTTGGTAATAATCTAGTCATGAACAATGATCGTTTGTCATTATCATTCTACAATACATACACAGTGTGCTTCTTCAAAAGAATTTTCTCTCATCTCTCATGTGAAACTTTTATCACATAGATTACAGCACAACATAATTCTACCAGGGCAGAGATGATATTAAAGTAAGGCCATTTCAACAGTTTACCTTCTGGATTTACAATCTTTTATTTTCAAAAAGGAATCCGTTTTCTGTATTTATCTGGTGCCTCTTTTACTGGTAACACATTTAAATACTTGCTTTTTGCTGTTCACTTTCTAAGGCTATTCGGGTACACTTTCTATCATAAGGTGACAGCCCTACAGTGAAACCAAACCCACCTTCCTTTGTGGTGGAATTAAAACATTTAAAAATGACTATAAAGTAGTTTCCTTTAAAAAGTTAGTAAATCTTTACAATAAATGTTTCATTTATACAGAGAGGGCCAAATCATACAAACCTTACTCCAGCTAAACCTGTGAATAAAGGTCTGTAAGATTTGACATAACGAGAGCATAATTCTGTTATGTAGAACTCTTTGGCCAAAATTTTGCTGGTATCATTACTCCACTGGTACTGCTACATTTTGTTCAGGTCAGGATTTTCTTTATAGGTTCACTGGATCAAGTTTTACATTGAAATGTGCCCCACATTTTCCCACGTACATTGCAAAAGACAGCACTTTTCTTTGTGTTGGCGTATCCTTCCCATCCATTCACTTTTACACAGCAGTTGTGGCATTTGCAATGTGAAGACAGAAGGTGTTCATGTCCCTTGGCTATCCCAAGGATCTATCACTGTTTAAAAAAAATAGTTTGATCTCCCATGGTTTCAGGTTCCCTAGTGTGCTATAATGTAGTGCTGTTTCAAACAGCACTACATTAAAGCACATCAACAGTGTTTACACAGATCAATTAAAGCACAACATGGTAGTGCGCTTTAGAAATCATACCCCTGTAGAGCGCATTGCCCCACTGTGTAGACAAGCCCTTACATATATGCAGTGTACATTCAAAATAATGGCCAACAGAAGGCTTCTTCACAAAGGGGCAAGTGATGGTGAAGAAGGGAAGTCACTTTATTTTGCAATAATGGAAAAGTGAAACTGTGCATTTCATGAATACAGTCCATGATTTTGTTTTAGGACACCATGGTGCATGGGTGTTTTATAAATATAAAATATTTAGTGTACTTGGGCACTATGCATTAAGACTGATTAGAGGATAAACTCCTTTAAATTCTAAATAGTCATATCAACGTAGATATGAATGAATAATTACCTTCTGAATCACATAATCCATTATTTAAATATTTTGGCCAAAATATTGCTATCATTGTTTCACTGCTACATTTTGGTTTGGTCGGTACTTTCCTTATAGGCACGCAGTATCAAGCTCTGCATTGACACATTTCCCATGCAGTGCTAAATACATCAGTGAGATTGGAAAGTTAGCGATTCAGAACAGCATTTCTCCTACTTTAAATAAATATCTGCAAATATCCATTGGGATTTATTTATGTAATGATACTGGACCATTTCCACTTCCCTCAGTCAATGTTTTCATGTTATGTCAGTGACAGTGCTGTCAACATTTTAACAATTTCCCTCTTCATGTGTGATAAACCTTTCTTAGTGGGGTAGGTGGGTCTGTCTACTCGCTGACCAACTGAGAAATTTATTAAGCTATTTTCCCATATAAAGAAATCCTTTTCTATAACCAAAGAAGGAAATGTCACTTGCAGACAAACCTTTATTTAGTGTGTGATGGGTTGGTATCACAGAAACTCCCTTGGGGCTGCCACCTGGTGTGCCAAGACTACTCCTGCCCCTGCTTTCCTGCCTTTTCCAGCTTGGGACTCCAGAATCCTGTCTGGTTTGAGCCAGACCCGCTAGCCTGCTGCAAACCCAGACCCAGGTCTGAGCCACATCCCCTAACAGCTGTAGGCTTGCCTGGAAGCAGCTTAGGAAGTGTTCTTGCCTTTGACACCCAGGTGCCCAACTCCCAATGGGGTTCAAACCCTGAATAAATCCATTTTACCCTGTATAAAGCTTACACAGGGTAAACTCATAAACTGTTCGCCCTCTATATCACACATCAAGAGATATGCACAGCTGTTTGCCCCTGTCCAGGTACTAACATGTACTCCAGGTTAATTAATAAGTCAAAAATTATTTTAATAAGTACAGAAAGTAGTATTTAAGTGGTTCTAAGTAGTAACAGACTGAACAAATTTAATTACCAAGTAAAATAAAATAAAACACGCAAGTCTATGTCTAATCAAACTAAACACAGATAAAAACCTCACCAGTTCCAGTAAACTTCCTTTTACAGGCTATGGTCCTCCTAGCCTGGGTCCAGCAATCACTCACTCCCCCTATAGTCATTCTCCTTTGTTCCAGTTTCTTTCAGATATATCCTTGGGGGGTGGAGAGGCTCTCTCTTTAGCCAGCTGAAGACAAAATGGAGGGGTCTCCCAGGGGTTTAAATAGACTTTATCCTCTGGGTGGACACCCCTCCCTCTCCCTGTGTAGCATCCAGTTACAAAATGGAGTTTTGGGGTCACATGGGCAAGTCACATGTCCAGGGCCGGCTCCAGGCACCAGCTTTCCAAGCTGGTGCTTGGGGCGGCATCGAGAATGGGGTGGCAGTCTGAGTCCCACGGCAGCAATTCAGCGGCAGGTCCGCTCTTCCCGCCGTCGAATTTCTGCCGCGGGACTTGGACTGCCGCCCCATTCTCGCCTGCCGCGGCGGCAATGGGGTGGCAGGTCCGCCGTTCTCCCCTTGCCACCGCGGACTGGGGCTGCCTGCGTCGCAAGCAGATGTAGCAGGGCCCTGCCCCCAATGCAGGCAGGCATTGGGGGCGGGGCCCCGCTACATCTGCCTGAGTCAGGGGCGGGGCCGCCGCCCCTGCTTGGGGCGGCAAAATTGTGAGAGCCGCCCCTGCACATGTCCATGCACAAGCACAACTCAGTTCCTTACCAGCCAAGCCACATTCCTGGCAAAGCTCAGATGTGGATTGGTGTCTCCAAGTTCTGTTGTCTGTTAAGTGTTTCTTGATTGGGCACTTAACCTGCACATTCCTTTCTCAAGACACTGATTAAATGCTCTTACTAAGGCTATGTAGACAACAAGCAAATATACAACCAATATTCGTAACTTCAACTACAAAAATGATACATGCATACAAACAGGAGGAATAGATTCAGTAGATCATAACTTTTACAGAGATATGTTACATAGCACATGTAGCATTAAACATATTCCAGTTATATCATATATACATTTATAAGCATCTCCCCATAAAGCCTTATGGGGTACACCGTCACATAGTGCCTTGCTGAAAATGTTTATATTTTGGTCCTGAAAACTGTACTGAGTGTTTGTAATATAGCATGGTGTATAATTTGAAGCCATGTGTGAGGGATAGAGACCGACGACAACCCAGACCTATTCAGTTTGATGGCAAATTTGAACTAATAGACTAAAGAACCTCCTTTAGCAAGTGGCAGTGTCCATAACATTGCTTTCATGTCAGCAATGAGGGAGGCTGTTGCCTGGGAGATAATATAGTTCAGAACAAATGAACACTCTTGATAATTTTGTTGTTGTTGGTAAGGCTTCTTTTTCTTCAGCTTTAAATTCCTTTGGTTATCCTTTAGCCCACTCTTTAAAATGCACTAAATATGAAGCAATAAAGAAATGACCAAGTATATTATGATCAAGCAATAGCCTCCACATAATTAAGGTTACAATAGCCTTTCAAATATAAAGAGAAATGTTGAGGAAAAGTTCTCTGCCCACATTCTAACATTTTGTAATTGATGTAATCAAAAGAGAGCTCTGATATTGAAATTGGAATGAATGGACCAAGCTACTCTGAAAACAGAAGATAACATTGTCACTGTTTTCCTTCTCCGGGGTATATTTATAATTAGGCAAAATAAATTATTTTTTATAATTTTGATGGATAATATCAATTAAGCAGATTTTTAGATTTTAATCCATTTAAATTTTCACATTTATGAAAATTGGGGAGAGAGGATCAGACAACAATTATTTAGAAACAGTAAATGATGAGGTTCAAAAAGCTAAAGCTTTACAGCCATTAAAACACAAATTGTCAACATCACATGTCTAAATATACTGTTTGAGACCTTTTCCACTTAGCTTATCCAGTTCTGGGAGAACACTTCATCCAATTCTCTGGGGTCCAAAAAGCTCAATTCAACTCCAGATTTCGTTACTCAGGTTCCTTTATTCGGCGCACAGCAAAGCTACACTGAGTTAATCAGACTCAAGCGTAAGGGGGTGGGTACAGGGCATATCACACATCCAAAGTCACCCAGAAACTCTCTCCCTTCATATATATCTATAAATCTCATTACATCACACATTTTTTTGGATTGCCTTTGCAGGAAGCAATCCCTGTGCAGCATGCATTGTCCATGCTCGAACTCCTCTTTACATTTCTAACTTAGCTTGTCCTCTGTTAGTAAATGGCTCCTTAGCTGTTCTCCCTCTTATCTTAGCTGGTTCAGACGTTCTGTTTTTTAACCTAAAAGCTGCAGTGTCTAATTTTGCAATTACTTGCTACAGAATTTAGAACATCTGAATTCTGCAAACTTTCACAGGTGCTAAGCCAAGTGCAGAGGCCTGCAGAGCGCCTAAGCAAAAGTGTCTAGGTTAAAGAACACTAGGAAATTGGCAAATGTAGCTTTGAAGATATTTTGGTACCATTCTAGGAAGCAGGGGAACAATGTTGGTTAATAATCGTGGCTGTCATTTAGGATGAAATTTACATACTTCGAGAAGGAAAAAAAATCATTCCATTTGTCTGGGCTATTAGTTGCCTTGGCAACTTGATCGAAAACCCAAGAATTTCTAGAGTAACCCGTAAGCTGGAGTTAAGGCTGTTAATATATATCCATAATTTTAGGAGGGAAGAAGCATTAAAAATATTGAAATGGGGGTTGTTTTTCCTGCCAAGCTTTGTCCTAAGTTATACCAGAATGCAAAGGCCACAAGGGAACAAACTGCAGCCAAGTACTGGTGCAGAGTCTGAGTACACTAACCACTACCCCTCCACTCTGCTTGCCACCAACAAAGAGGGTGAGTGGTGTAAGAGCCTGTACATCAGATCTACACTACCAGAGGATCACCCTTCCAGGACCAGATTATGCTGTTGGCATAGTGCAATGTGGCCAAGCGGAATGAAAGAATCTGGCCTACAAGACTGTTTGACAATGAAGAGAGTTCATGTAATGTTAAATATCTAGGTTTTTAATATGGAACTGAGCATATAAATGTGGTGTAAGGCATTACTGGGATAGGAACAGGCTAGAGGAAATGGAATGGAAGGGGTCAGGCTTGGGTGGGGGAAAACGGGTAGAAGCGTCTATGCTTGCTAGAGGATACTTCTCTTGAATTGCCATATACCTCTGCTATCCGCATTCAGCTGTGACATTCACTGATAAAGTGAATCCTCTAGTGCTGGTCCACATAGAGGATGACAACCTACTACTGCTATCAGTTAGTCCACTAATTCAAGTGGCAGAGGTCTGTGCAGTGGATCTAAAGGTTCTGATGACCTATGTCACTTCAGTGTGATGCCATGTGATGGAATTTCCATCTATTCAGTTTTCTTCCATAAAAATCTAGGAAACTGCACACAAACACTATATAAAAAGAACATTATTAAGGTGTCAAAGCAAATAGTCAGAATTTAGGAAATGCCAGCATTAAGATTGCTTGTGCAACCTATGATACTGTGATCATGTAATCAGAGATTGTATTATAATATATATGCACATGGGTGTATTCAGGTTGCATGGGCAGCCTTAATTCTAGCATTTCCTAACTTTTGAGTGCTTGACTTTGCAATCTTAACATTCTTTTAATGTAGTTTTTTGGTGTAATATTGGCTATGTTGGGTTTGATATTTCATTTAGATATTTCAAAATATCTACTTTCACATTTCATAGGAAAACACTACTTTTATCTTTAAGAGACCCTTTTATTACAGCTTGAAACTGTTGAATCTGATAACTAAATGTTAAGGATTTTTCCTGAACCATTTTGTGCATTACTATTTCTCCCCTTTTTTAGATCAAACTCATATTGAATAATTCATCTGTAACTCACCTACTGGTGCATGACATTCCATTTCCGTTTACATTGTGCTGAAGTTTTAATATCAAATTGGCAGTAACCTGCCCTTGAAGTTGAAGTGACACTGACACTATCTCTTTTGTGTTCACTGACAGTGCCAGGTTAAAAATAGCAAATATGTTTCTTTCCTTAACAATCTTTGTCTGTAAACTTTATGTTAAAGACCCCATTGGCCTAATAACCTTGTTAACACACAGCTGACTTCTGGGTTTACTTGGGAAAACAGACTTATTTTTTCACATGCAGAACTGAATGCTCTTTTAGACACGATTATTATACACAGAGAAAAATCTCAGGCCAGCTCCTACCATAGCTTACTGCTGAACAGCTGAGGAGAGCAGGGAGAAAAGTGTCTCTAAGCCAGGGGTCTCGAACTCAAATTACCACGAGGGCCACATGAGGACTAGTGCATTGGCCCGAGGGCCGCATCACTGACCCCGCCCCCTCGCTGCCCCCGGCCCCGCCCCCACTCCACCCCTTCCATTAGGCCCCACCCATTCTCCGCCTCCTCCCCTGAGCGCGCGGCTCCCCGCCCCTCCCCCCTCCCTCCCTCCCAGAAACCGTGAAGCCACCAGACAGCTGTTCTGGCGGCGGGAACTGCCTGGGGGTAAAAATAGAACCTTGGAGCAGCGCGGAGGGAACGGGGATCTTAGTGGCCACAGAACTTAACTGTGGGGGGGGGGCGGGGGAGTTGGCGGCCATAGGACGTAACTGGGAGGGAGGGCGGGGAGAGCCCGGCAGCCCGCCTCTTCTCCCCCCTCCTCCCCTGTGTACGCGCTACCCGCTCCTCCCCCCTCCCTCCCAGAAACCGTGAAGCTGCCAGACCACTGTTCTGGCGGCAGAACTTCAGAACGTAACTCGGGAGGGGGAATGGGGGGGGGTGGTGAGGGGATCCCGGCAGGCCACAGGGAAGTGCTCCGCGGGCCGCGTGTTTGAGACCCCTGCTCTAAGCCATTCTTCCACTCCCCCAATGTTGGTTCAGGCCCAACATCAGCCCCAGCATATCATAGAGTAGCACTGGCTCAACACACCCCTGTGCAGAGGTGGCGAGACAGCAGTTGGTGGCATAGAACCATCTTACCCTAGATTTATATCACCCAAGGTGTCCCCTTTCATGCTCCTTTCTAATCATTTTGAGCTGCTGAGAGCAGCTGATAATTGAGCTGCTAATATACAGTGGGGCAAAAAGGGGAAGGATTTTTTTTTCACAGAAACATCAGAAAGCGAATGTGGTATTTAATTCAACTATTTGCACTAGAAAATGATTCTCAGAATTAACGTCATCCATTCTAGGGACAGAAATGTACCATCTGATCTGTGCCCTAGCTAAATAGTACAGTGTTGAATAGTGAATATTTTCAATGAACTGCTCATGTACAGGCTACAGAGCAAGGATTATTCTCAAAGTATTCTGGGACTAATTTGGAATAAACAAATTCAATAAAACAACAATCTGTTCACAGACAATTCACAAACAGAAAAAAAGCCAGAATTCATTGGATATGTTATTCATTATTAATTATTTGCCCCTCTCTACACTTTTGCTAGCTGTATTTCACACACTACCAGAATGCATTTTATAGATACAGGCATATAATTCAAAGTGTAAATGAACTCAGTGAAGCCTTGAATATTCTTGTATCCCATGATTGCCTCATGTCTCAGGCTCGCTAAGTTTTCATGGCATCCAATTATTTTCTGTGAGACTGTAGACGTAACAAGTCATGCAAAATATGCATTGTGTTGCTTTGATTCAACTGCTACAAAAACCTCTTACATTAACAGAATTAACAATACAAACACTAGCTACTTGTTGACCCTATTTATAGACAAAGAGAGCATGAGCTTTACAGCATGAGTTTCAAAAGCTCACCTGTGTTATCTCAACTCTACTGTATTCCATTACCTTTGGTATTTGTCATCCACTGTTTTAATACTCATGTAAGAATAATCTGAATTGTCAACAATTCTATTAATCTTTAATAAAAAAGTTAATAACTAAAATGACAGGCAATAAATAATGTAATATGCCATTATTAATCTCAAACAGAATGTTGTAAACATAAAAAGAGGCTTCAGCAGCAAAGTTTGCATAAAGACTCAAATTCCCACCCGAGGGTAACCTGCTTTACTCCCTTTACTCCTATTTTAGTTCAAGTGCTTCCCTGATTTCTTGACTTTCTTGCTCTACAGTACCGCATCGTTGTCAATTGCCTGCAACACTGTGAATATTTAGTACCTATCAACAATGTGAGTTATTCTCAGAAAGCTTTAATTAGAATACAGTCTCCTAGTAAAGCTGTTTTTGTTTAAATGAAGAGGTGAGGTGGTGGTTGTCAGGATGGAAACATGTCGTGTTTCTCTGCTCCAGCACATCAGCTGCCTTCCCTCTGTGTTGTGTTTTCTGAAAGCTAGTGCTGTCTTCTTTGTGCCTGGCACGTTACTGAAACATAGCTGGAGCCAAGTTTAAAAAAATCATGGGTTGTTGTGAGAAAAATGGAGTTGGAGAAGCTGCTTCGATTAGTGGCTCTGTCTGTTTGCAATGAAAGAATTGAAGCAAAAGTGTTTCAAAGGTTTCTCTGACCCCAGCCCTCTCTTACCCTATCCATCCCTCACACTTTCCTCAAGAATTAGTTTTCAAACATGGGTGTGTGACTTTAGTGTTTGAACCTTAATGCAATTCTTAATCTTGAATGACATGCAGCTGCGTCATCTGAAGATACTATGTATTTAAGAAACACTGGGCCATATTCATCCATGGTACAACTGTTTACTTCTGAGGAGTTACATCAGGGATACATTTGGTCCATTATGTTTTTCTTCTGCTGAAGATGAAGGTTATGGTTTTAATAGAATTCAACAGAGTAATGAATCAAGGTAAGGCAGCTCAGAACTGCCTTGTAACAACAAGTCTTGTAATGAGAATGGAGTGTATTTTGCAGTGATAAAAAATGACAGACCAATTACAGTCAGCCTTAACTGTTATCGGTAAATTAGACACAACAGATTTTATTAGTTCTAATCTAATGGTTATCATCCTGTCCTTTTATCATCTAGTGTCTTCTATCCTAGCTTTCTTCCATTGATTAACACCTCCCAACTTTCAAAGACAACTATAATATAAAACTTAACAATGACAGTCACAACTATATTGGAAACTCAAAGCTAACAGTGCAGGATGGCAAATTCCAGATCTTTGTACTTTATTTCAGCATTGGTGGGAGGTGTTAAAACACAAATCCATTCCATACAATATTGTAAATTATTGTTGAGGTAATAACAGAAATGAAAGTTAAGAAAAGATTAGTTAAGTCATCTAGTCCAACCCCAGCCAGAGAAAGATGGTTCACTACAGCACCCTAGGAAGTCTTGTGTGTTTGTCCTGTCCATTTTTAAATAAATCAATGAATGGAGTTTCATTAGTTCCTTTGGAAGCTATTCCACAATGTATAAATGTGTGGTCCAGTAGCGCAGCCTGGTCCGGAGTGCAGGGGGAGCAGCCCTATAAAAAGGCGCTTCCCCCTGCACAGGCGCCAGCTTCCGGTGGTGCCGGTGGGGGCTGATGCCGGGCCCCGCCCCCGATGCCGGGTGACGTGGCGGGGCCCCGCCCCCGACGCAGATGCAACATCACCCAGCGTCAGGGGCAGGGCCCCGCAACATCTCCCAGAAGCGGCGCTTAAAAAGAAGCGGCGCCTTTTTTTAGTGCTGCTAAAAAAAGGCGCCGCTTCCGCTCAAGGGGGAGCGGTCGCTCCCCCTGCTCCCCTCCTGGCTACGCTACTGGTCTGGTCCAAATCAGAGATATTGGAAGAAGTGCATTGCCTAATCCACTGCAGGAGGACATTAAAAAAATCCTCATTTTCCACTAAGGGTAAATTTGGCTCAATACATAAAAATAAACCCTGAATCCATTTTTAAGCACCTAAATAAGTTGCTTGTTTCTTGAAACATGTTGAGCATCTAGCAGCTCCCATTGATTTAACAGGGAGCTGTAGGTGCTCAGGATATTGAAAAATCAGGCTACCTATTCATGTTTCTAAATGAAGGCTTAGAGCCTAACCTAAGCTACCCATTTCTGAAAATCTTGATCCAACACAGTCATCCTTAAGGATTCAAAATCCTGCTTGTTTGGCATAATGCTGACCATAAATGTGTGCAAACCCACCAAAAGTAATGGAATTTTGTTAGCATGGGAAAAGAAATGTTGAATCAATGGGTAAGTGAGATCATTCATATGATACACGCTTGGACTTTGCTCATAAAGGACAACAAATTACCTATTGATTGGCACGGGGAAAAAAAAACCATATGTGAAGACAAAGGAGCCCAGTGTTATAATCTTTTACAGGCTTAGGTACTCTGTTCATATGGGGCTGTTCTTCCCTGTACTTTGAAGGCTGTTGAATGTGGACTGTAATATTTATCATATGAATTAACAATAAAAATGTTTGTTATTAAGGCTAACCACAAAGTGATTGTGTGAAGCCTAGATGGAGCACTATTTAGATGTTTCCTTTTATTACTTGGAGTGCACTCACTGCAAAATGAATGAAACTGCAAAACCATCTGCATGCTGTTGATACTCAGTAAAACAGCAGCATGAAAAGACTTCACACTTGCATTTCAGCTGTAATAGTCTCAATGTAATTCTGTTAACCTTCCTGTATTTCAGGAAAACTGAAGTAGAAGTTAATTTGAATGCATAATAAATATAGTTATATTTGAATCTTGTATACTGTATATATTTGAATACTGTCACATTGTATATTAATATGAAATGCTAAGTGAAGAAACAGCTGAAGGACTTTGCCCAGTGTATATTTTTTATTCACAACCAAAAAATTGCCTTCTTAATAACATATTTAATAGGGCCAAACATATGGGTTTGGCAGAAATTCAGTCCTAGTAGGTTTAAGATGCTTGAAGCATACCGTGTTTGAGTGGTACATTTCCAAGCAATATGCTTAAAACTGCTTATGCAACTACAGCTAGGTGAATATTGAAAAAATTGTTCTGTAAGTATTTGTTTGAATTTTAAAATGAAGTTGTTTACATTGTTTTGTGCCTCTTTTCTGTTCTCTCTGAACATTACAACAATATATCTAACTTACATAAGTAGCTATGGAAAGTGAATTGAAGTTTTTGCCCTTTGTAAATGGGGCTGCCATGTAACATGCACCCTCTTGTGATCTGGGGTGGCTCTGCAGACCTCTGCTTCAGTTTCCCTTTTTTCAGTGCTTCGTCAACACTCCACATCACATTCCAACAATATTTAATACACTCCCCATCTAGAGTCCAATTTGTTACCTCCTGCCAGTGAGGTGGCATAAAACAAATGAAAATCAAAACAAAACAGAGTCTTGACCCCAGTCTCAGGCCAGGCCCAACCTCTCCTCCCTGAGAGGTTGTCTTCCATTCACAGTTTGTGCACTGTTCTTCTGGGCACAGCCTGTCTTTCTTGAAAGTGTCTTCCTGTTCTCCTCCCAGTAACTCCCAGGCCTTCCTGCCCTGGAATTTGGCCTTCTTGTCCAGCAAAGGACCCAAGGCCTTCTCCACTGGCCTGTTTTTATATATACCCCAGGCCTGTCTGGTTACATGGCCTTCTCCGTTTTTCCCACCTGGAGAGGTGAGCGGATCTTGTCACAGGTAGGACTGAGACCCATCTCCCCATAAGGGGCCAAGTACCCTGTGACATCTTTGTATTCAAAATGAATGAATTTTAAACCAAACTTGTATTGGTACCAGAAATGTTAAATTTATGGGATGGAACACTATTTTCCACAAGAGATGACCCAAATTCCCCAAACCAGTCACCAGAGTCCTCTCATAGAGACAAGCTAGACAAGAATCTGACTGCAAACTATACAGCTAATGGCACCTGTGCAATTACTTTGGTAGTGTTTGTGATGATGACAGAAAATTACACACCAGTAAATGAAATACAATTGGTCTATTTTCTTGGGATGGGAGAATGCTTGGAAAAGCAGTTGGCCATAACCTCCCAAGTCCCATACCATGGCACTGCAAAGCAGCAATTAAATGACCCAAACAGGGATCTGAATGCCCCCTTCACAATTAAGACTTCACATGCACCCACAATTACATTGTGTGAACATGGAAAGAAAAAATTAAATGCAATATCTGCATCCATATAATCCTGAAGTAGTCTTATTTTCCTAGGAACAGGACTTTGGCCAGACTAGTGCATCCCAAAAAGGAAAAGTTTTAACATTTTTTTAAAAAATTCCTTATCCTGTGTATTGGATCCATCTCCCTGAGAGATTCAAACCCCAGCAGTTCTTTCAAGTTTCTTCTCAATTATAAGATACACAAACATTTGTTTAGAGGGATCAGTGTGTGCCTTGGAATCTGGGCATTATTTAAAAGGTTCAAGAGAATACCAGCAAGATCCGCTGTATTCAGGGCCCTGTGTATTCTGAGACTGCAGAATTTGCCACAGAATTTCTCCCTTGCTTCAGGAGCATGTTCCATTTTTATTTGAAAAAAAATATCTAATTTTTATGCTTGTGAATCGTGATTTTCAACAATGGATTTTTTCCCCCTATGTTTTCCAAATGGACCAACTGTGTAAGATTCAGCAGTTATACTGTTTTCTGGATAATCCAGCTCAAAATCTCTTTCAGGAAAGGAAGAGGAGAGTTTTATCATCTTTCAGTTCCTTAGGTCTTGGCTATTGCCCTCTTTTCTAGGCAGCCTACCTGCCCAGCCTACACTTCTAGCTCCCTCCATTCCCTGGCTTCAAGCTGGTCTCTAGCTTTGCCTCCCTGACTCCCACCTGCCTCATTCTGCACAGCATTGAAGAGAGCATGTACTGTACTGTACTCTTGTGAGGAAAGACACAAAGAAACAAGTAACTACGGGAGGGTGGTTGTGTGTGTGTGTGTGTGTGGGGGGGTCCTAATGAGGCAGGGAGACAGAAAACAAAATGCTGGCTGCCTGGCTGCAGCACAATAATGAATTATGCAGTAAAAATGCTGAAGTCTGTGGTAACTTGGGAAAATGGCAAATTCTACAGCTGCAGAATCAGAGTCCCTGGGGCCCTGAGTTAGATTATTGAAGCAATTCACACTTTTCAGAGCTATTGCTTCAGGCCCTTTGCAAACTCAGGCATCAGTAATACTCCATTCACGCTTTCAAGGTTATCTTGACAAATTGTACATCAACGAGTATTTTCAGCTAGGAGCCTTTGGTGAGGGATGACTGTGTTTGGATGTGAGCAGGATGGGAATGAAGGATATTGCATGGAGATACAATAAACTAACACTGCTGCAGAATTTAGGAGATCTTACCATAAAATAAGGGCAGGGGTGGGGAGCTGAGAAGGTACTTGATCCCATGGATTATATTGGGGGGCCTGGCTATTTGGTTCTGATTTGAACTTTTCAGAAGCTCATGCATATCCTAAACATTAAGGAACCAATATCCAGCAGGTGTAAATCCTGCATATCTCCCCTGACTTCTCACTCTTTCTCACTATTCCATCTTTGAGGAATGTATGAAAGCAGAAAATAATTGTAGTATTTCTTCAATAGATATAACAGAAATGTCTCCATTTACTCTTATTTACGTACTATCTCTGTAACAGAAGACAATTAACCCCTAATGGATTACTTATAAAGAAACATTTGTGACTTGAGATACTAATTTTTGAAGTTATAAATGTAATAGAATCAACCCATTTGATGGATGCTGCTGGAAAATAAAATATGCTAATTTATCAGAATTTAATTGAAAAACATTTCAATGACTATAGAGGGAAGGTAGATTGTTTTATACATCTAGTCTTTCAAGTACGATACAAAACAGAGGCCCTGACCACTTTCAGTATTAAAAATGCCACATTATTCTTTGCTGGAGTCTATATATACGTCTTGCTGCCTCATCAAAATCAAATTTGGGTAACATTATACCCACCTTAATTTCCCCTACAGTTTCAATTGTGTACAATGTGGAGGGCGGGGGTGAGGGGGTGCAGAGAAGGTTCCACTTCTTAATCTAAATTATCATTTAGCAATTATGTGGGTGCTCTTGAACAGCAACTATATTTCACCCTAGAAGTGGCTGCACTTCTGTGATGAGAGAAAGCAATTACATTTTCCCACACGTAGTACAGTAACTCATGTTGAAGCCATCACAAGGCATGCAGGCAAGCAGCAGACAGTGATCAGGCTCTGGAGTGCCCTGTGATGGAGGATTCAAACAATTTGATACAACTAACACCTGCACATTTTAGATTAAAGCTTCTCATTTGGCAAACCTTTTAAACAGGTTCTCCTGAATAAAATTTGCTATTAATCTATTATGAAGAGCCATAGAAATATATTAGGCTAAATTACTTCCCGTTTTATCATTCTATTTAAATGAGAACATTGATTAAACTACATGGCAGGTACATAGCACCTTAAATACAAAAAACCTCTGTGAATACGACAGGTTTCAGTGTAGTAGCTGTGTTAGTCTGTGTCAGCAAAAAGAAAAAGGTATTTTTCTTGTTTTCTTTTTGTGAATACAATGTTAAGGTTATGAATTTACAAACAGAAAGAATTGAAACTGGGGTTGATCATGCCTACATAAGAATGAGACACAAGCAGTGGGATGGATTCAAGGTAGAAAGCCATAACTCTATGAAATCAACTTTAATGGGGGTGAAGGCTAAACCCCACCTCCAAAATACTAGGCATCTACTTGGGTCCAGTACAGTGTTAAATGGCCTCATGCAAAATAACTAGTATTCAAAGTTAGATCCCTAACACCTAACCTCTAGGATTTGGCTCACCTCTTAATCTTATCAACTTCTCCCCTGCAAGGAGGATTGAGGGTACACAGGAAATCTGTGAAAACTTCAGGGCTCGCCTTCTCCCTATAGACTAACAAGGTCCACCAGCTCTCTTTCTTAACTTTACTTCTGGAAGCTGGCCCCTTTGAGCCTCATATTGATACTGGGTGCAATCTGTATTACAAACCAAACATATTAAACTTACTCTGCTTACTCCTCATTAAAATATCCACCCAGGAGATCCTGCACACATTTCCACAAGGAAATATCCATGCATACAAAACATAAGGTAAAGCATGAGCAAAAGGCTAGTTAGCCACCTAACTAGCAGTCTGCAGATATAATCACCCAAATCCCCCCACACTATTATAATTGTGCAATCTTGGGTACATTTTTGTGTACATAATGTTCTGAGGATGGACCTTTAGCCTGCATTTTTGAAAATTTAGTACATGGAGAGCAGGTTGACCCTAATTCTTATCTAGATTAGAGGGGTTGGAATGGGGGAATGGTTCAGTCATATTTAGTGCAATGTTTGTACTATAAATGTGATATATAAAATTCATGTGATTTCATGCCTCAAATAATATGTTCTGTTCTGAAATTAAATATATTTTAAAGGTGTATATAAACTTTAAATTAATCAAGGATTAACTCATACATTGAAAAGTCGCATGAATATTTAAATTTGTAAATGAATTTGCTTAAGCTGTGTTCACACTAGTTGTGTTCACTTTTTGTGAATACTCTAACAATTGGGCGTACAGCTGGGAATGTTTGCTAACACCATATATTTTCTGCAAACACTGCAGAAAACTCACAGAAGGTGAATTTCAAACAGATACTTGCAAATATTTGCGGTGCAAATTATGCTAATCTAATCAGAAACAGAAACATATCCAACATGAACTGCTTCTTCAATTGAAACAGCTCTAACTTTGACTATCCAATACTGGAAATAAACTACTCATGAGAGGAAAGATGGTGGATACAGCACTGGCTTGGGAATTAAAAGACCCGAGTTCAGTCCCTGGCTTGCAATATTGTAACAAACTTCCACTGTGACTTTGGGCAAGATGTTTGAGTTCTCTGTGCCTCAGCTCTCCATCTAGGAAAAGGAAATAATACTTCCTTTTTCCCAGCTCTTATCTACACAGGTTGCAATCTTGCAGTTGAAGTGCTCCTGACAGAGCCCCTGTCAAAGCTGATTCCTCACTCTGGCACTTCAAGTGCAGAAGGTGGGGCCTGCAAGGATTCTAAAAATTAACACTAGCCACTCCAGGCTTGTATTAAACTTCCAAGGTTACAGCTTCTTTCTGATCTTGGATGGGTAGATCCTGCCACCACCCAAATGCAAAAAAACCCAACACAACTTTAAACCCAGGAAGGTGCACTTGGTTATTCCTCCCTGTGGGGTACTCTCAAGCCCTTTCACACACCCCTTTGGGGAAGAGCTTCATTTATCACAGCCCGATTGATAGTATCTTTTATTGTAAGCTCTTTGTAGCACAGACTCTCTCTCTATGTGTTTGTGAAAGTAATAGGCATTAATTTGGGGCAAAACCTACTAATGTCGCATTTAAGTTACCTTTTCCTGCAGGTTCGTGACCCTTTGTTACAGTCTTGAAAGAAACACCAGCTCTGTTAGATTGATATGGATTTTGTTACAAGTTAATAAACAAATTTAAAATTAAACTTCTAGCTCAGGCTAATTACTATAAATTATACTATCCTAATTAATATTGAACAACAGTTATCAAATCAAAGTTGTAATTGGAATTGAGTAAATAAATCACCAAATTAGCAATTGTATGGAATGAACAATTGATTAAATCATTGGCTGAATGCAGTCGAGATTCAAATCATGACGTTATTGCAACACCTGCTTAATTTTTTCGAATGTTAACCTCAGAAACTTAAGGAGGCGAAGTTTACTTCTCAGCCTTTTGAAGCAGTACATAAACGCCTTCAAAGTTGCAGTTCACTGAATGAATTTTATTGTTGAATCACCTCCTACCTACTTTACCCTCTGTGACATAGAGTGGTTAGCAACTCAGAGGAAAAAGTGGCTTACTTTTACAACCCAGGGTGACACAAAGTGATCTGAGGTAGGACTTACTTACAAATTGGATACACATGTACTACTTCTATGTATGCGTGGACACACACACACACTCGCTCTTTCTCATTCACACCTTAAAAAGTGTTAGAAAATAATTAAAAATACAGTGAGCATCCCCACAGGTAAAAATATAATAAGAGAAAAGTTTAACTCTTCTACTTGTGTGGCCTTTGGAGCATCAAAGTCAGGACTGCAGTTCAGAAGGTCAGATGATATAATCTCTGGTTGGTATTTGCCAGCTAGTAAGTTTCCTCTGAGCACTTGGCCTTTCATAAACTATGACAGTCTTGGTCTTCTCTTTCCTTCAGACTAGCCTTAGGAAAGCAAGGACATCAGTCTCTCTTGGTATTGTGGTGACCCAAGAAAATACACCATCTTCCGCGTTTATCTTGATGGTTAAGATTGATTATGAGTCTAGCTTCCTCCACCCCATGGTAGCTCCCCAGAGATCTTCTGAGCAAATCAGCACATCACAGGTGTCATACACTGATAACATGGTCCAATCTAGGTTGAGGGTGGACAAGCTTGACCTTTTGGTCACTCTATAAAGTTTGCCTTTTACTGGCAATTCTTCAGCTAAAACCACAGGCCAACTGTAGTTTTTAAAAAATAAAAATCATGGGATTAACAGGAGATGACTTCACAGATGTATTTTCAACAATTCTTCCTTTGAGTTCAGTTGGAGGGAGCAACTGGCACCCAGTTCCTCAGGGCCCACACACTTTCTGGATATGACTATCACCTAGTAAGAATTGTCACTATCCCTCATCCACACATACTTCTTATACATTTAATCCTCTCAGCATTTCTTCAAATATTCCTAGGGGCCATTTACCAGCAAGGAACAGGGGAACCAGCAGTTTGTTTCTTGACTGGGTAAAGGGTCACCTTGCTCTCAACAACAAAGCTAGGAGACAGAGCTGCTTGTGTTTCTATTAACTTAAATCCCACTTAAGATAAAGGGAATTATAGTTTATACATTCTAAATTGAACTGAAGTTTATAGCAGGCCTCATTCACATAGGTCAATTTCCCTTACATATTTACAGTGTCTAGTGTAATGGGGCCTCAATCTTGGTTGGGATCAGAACAGGCCAGAAAATGGAAATCCCTAACCATGAAAAATTACAAGATTTTGAATTTTTTTTTAAATCAACAATGTGAAACTTGTGGGTCTCCCAGTAGTATTCCAGGTGGGTTGCTGAAGATCCCAGAACCTGGAAGCTCACAATGCCCAGACAGCCTAACAGGTGGACTGCCAAGGAGCTAGAAAGCCTGGGAAGGGGGTCAGGCATGTAGACTGGTGAGCTGGCAAGAAATCAGGCAGGTTTCTGTCTAAAATGCCAATGAACAAGCGTGTTTTGGATGAAAAATTATTACATCATAAAATGTCTAACATGCTCTTGTTGGTTCCTCTCTGTGCTATTGGAATAATAATAATAATAATAATAATAATAATAATAATTAATAATTAATAATATAATGAAATTATGGATCAAGAGTCATTTGCAGAAATGTGGTGAATAATTTCACATACATTTGAGAAAATTATGATCTGTTTGTGGACAGTAGAAAGGACAATTTTGTCATACTTTTCTCAATACAAAGCACCTATTAAGAACAACACATTGAAAGTGGCAACTTGCAAAGATTTCCTAGGCATTTGTTTTGTGAATCAGATTTTTCATCTGGTAATTCACTTTTTTGGGCTGT
Source organism: Macrochelys suwanniensis (assembly GCA_033296515.1). NCBI lineage: Eukaryota > Metazoa > Chordata > Testudines > Chelydridae > Macrochelys > Macrochelys suwanniensis. The sequence goes on from CM065775.1 coordinate 294,040,763, forward strand.
TCTACCAGTCACTGCCACTGGTAATCCTATTGGCCCAGGGCTGTCTGGCTTGAGGTGGGTGAACTTCCAATCTAGGGCTAACCAGCCCTCCTACCCACTATTTACAAGAATTCCTGGTGAGTCAACATGTAGGCTGGATAGCTACCCCTTAAAATCAGTAACTACTCCCCACCCTTTAAGTGCAAAGTGAAAAAGAACAAAGATCCAGCGTGTCACCAAGCACCATGATTAGGTGTTTAGCTGGAAAGCCTGACAAGACTCATGGCCTGGCAGCAACTTCTCACTTTCGTGGGGCACTACACAATCCAGTAGGTTCTCTGGAGTGTATATGCAGTTACTACTTGTGTCTTCAGAGCTCCATAAGAGTACTGCTGCTGCCCAGTACTGGAAAAGAACATTTCTCCCATCCCCAGAGGGTTTAAAAATCAGAGATTTGCTTCTCCTAAGTGAGTTGTCTGCCACAACTAAAGAGCCCCACCTGTCCTGAGCAGCCTTCTTTTAAGGTGACAGACACTCACCTTTCACACCTCCACTTTTTCTTTGAAACACTTCTGCCATGAGAAGGCAAGTGGTAGGAGTTTAGTTGTCACAGGCTATGTGTTACATTGGCCATCTGGATCATTTTTATAGGGACTTATTGCTCATCCTCATACCCACGCCAGGCCATAGCAAGCCTTTAGAAGACAATGTCAAGGGCCAGCACCTAAATCAGGTTTCTGCATTTAAGTACCTTGAGGACTGGTTAGCAGCAAATGGAGAAAACAGCAAAGAAATGCAAGTAATGCTGCTAAATGTGGGGGAAGTCTGTTGCAAGATAAATGGAGTGATTTATGATAAGTGGTGTCTGGACTATTTAAGAGACAACCACACAAAACCGTGGGTAAAGCTACATCTTTGGTATGGATCAGAGAGATGGGCAACCAAAGAGAGGCACTTGAGAAGATTGGAAGCCATTGAAATGACATGTTTTAGGGAAGTGAGGGGGTGACATTGCTGGGCCACATGTGGATAATATCATCAGTAGTGAGACCAAGGTCTGCAGTATCAGAGAGAAGCTGCAAGAGAAGGCTCAGATGGCATAGGCATGTATGAAGGATGGAGGAAGAGAATTCTATTCAGGAGGCATTTGAGACTACAGTTGGTTGGCAGAGAACAAGAGAATGGCCAAGAAAACAATGGCTAGACCATGTAGCAGGAGATGAAGTGGATATGGAGTGATCATTGGAGCAGCAAGCCTGGAAAAGATTGATCCGGTGACCTGACACCAGCCAGCTGGGAACAGGGGATGAAGAAGGGTAAGGGGGCAGTTACATTCTGAACAGGGATATAGACCTTTAAACCTCCAATACTGTACATTCAGAGATGGTGGTGAGTAAGTGGAAAAGACTTACATGAACTTTTCAGTACAGTTTGACAGGGAATTAAATAACTTTATATTAGCACATCTATCATGGGTTCACCTTTAGCTCATGGCATGCCCTTAGTAAATGGTGACATTTACAAACACTTCAATTAAGGACAGTATGTTCAGGGTAATGGTGCATTTGGTGTATATGAAATAATAAATAACAATAGAATTACAGTAGAGGAACACTTGCTCTTTCATATAGAAAATTAGCTCATAACAATTTATATTGTTAGGAAGTGAAATGAAGACATACTGATTAGCTATTTTACAATTTTATTCTGGAAAAAGACATTTTAAACATGTGGAAACATGCAAGATTATAAAGGCAGCTAAGGTCTGCATGGAAAACTAAAAATGAAAAATGAATTAATGTTAACCTTCTGGCTTAAAGAAAGATGACTTTTTAACAGGCATGTCCTAAACAAGAAGACAGTTTTTCTTGCAAGGCATTGCAAGAAGAACCGGTGGAACCCACTGCCACATAATGTTATTCATGTCAAAATTGGGGAAAAAAGTTTATATATTTGTATGGATAATAAGTAGTGCTGGGTGAAATGTTTATGTCAAAACTGTCTTTTAACAAAAATTGGATTTACAAATAAGTCTGCTTTTCCTGGAAAAAAATTGTTTTCATTTAAAACCTTAAGTAGGTTTCAGCTGAAAACCAAAATATATTGCTGAAAACTGAAATGTTTAGAAACAACTTTGTCACTGTGGTGTTTCATGAGAGTTATAATTCAATTGCCTCCTGTCCCCATTCTCTCTATGGGTCATGCTGTCAATCAGACTTCATCTCCCATGATGCACCACAGCCATGATACTTCCATAATGCATTGAGAAGGGGGATGATGATGTAGTCCAACTAGGAACATGGCCCATAGAAGACTTATGAGGCACCCAAACTACAGTTCCCATGAAGCATCACAGTGGCATTTCCAAACGGAACTATTTTGGTTTTTAATTTTTCAGTGAAAAGTAAAAAATTTGGGGGGAAGATTTCACTGAAAGCAATTCTGTTGTTGTTTTCATTTAAATTTTCTAAAAGTGAGAAAAAAACATTTTCTGACCAGTTCTAAGAACATCCACAGTTACAGGATTTATAAAAAATGAGCAATAAACTCTCATGCTTCAGTACATACAGAAACCACTAACTGACAGGGGTTAGTGAAGATCTGTTTATGGACAGATTAGTACATTCTTCTCTATTATGTCTCTATACCAACTCCCTAAATGCTTGGTGATTGCCATTGCCAGAAGCAGGATACTGGGATAGATGGGCTGTTAGCCTGATTTGGGACACAAATTCAGGAGAGACCTTGAGCCAAATTCTGTAGTCAGTGAGGAAACAGTACCAAGAGTAAAGGTGACGCTAAAAGAAATGAGCTGCTGCATTTTGTGCCAGTTTTTTTCAAGGTGTGTGGCTTCATTCCTAGTTCTGGGTTACTGTGATCAGATTTGTGCCTCATAGGAAGGGATAATCCTGTGGTAAGTCACACTTAGAAACAAGTATGTTTTGCTGCCAAGGCTCTTAGGGCAACCAGTAGTATTGAAGAGTCTAAAAAGACTCAAAGATAGTGTCCTAACCTAACAATCTGAGGGCTACAGATGCTTATGTCTGACAAGGAGAGGAAGGTCCTACCTAACTCACTTTCATTTCTTGCCCTATTGGCAAAAGATGTAAAGATTATCCGTGTTAGTGTTTGGTTAAGGGTTAGTAACGACTGGGTTCTTACTATCAGACAAGTCAAGGAGAAGCAAAAGAAGCTCAATGGGTAAAAATCTAAGTCAGCTATCATCATCACAATGAGTTATGAAAATCATTTTGTAGAAATAGGAAAAATATTGATCTCTCTTTTTTGTGGTGCCTTGGTGGGTTCTAACACAGAATAGTACTAGAATGCCTCTTTCTTCTCTATTCTACAGAGTTTCAAAAAAGAAACCTGTATCTCAGACAAACCTATAGCTGTGATTCTGCATGTGTGCTATGGGCGGGGCATCTGCAGGGGCCACACATTTCATTTTAATATGCTGTGTGTCTCACAACTGGAAAATCTTTTTCGGTGCCTCAAAAACACAGGGAAAAAAATTGCACCCAAAAGTGCTGTTGCTTTTATTTCAGTTGCCCAATGGTCACAGCAAACCTTTAAGCAGTTACTGAATTTTAAAACAAATATACTTTTTATAAAATGTTTTATTTCTCTGTTCTCTTAGACTCATAGACTTTAAGGTCAGAAGGAACCATTATGATCATCTAGTCTGACCTCCTGCACAATGCAGGCCACAGAATCTCACCCACCCACTCCTGTAATAAACCCCTAACCTATGTCTGAGCTATTGAAGTCCTCAAATCATGGTTTAAAGACTTCAAGGTGCAGAGAATTCTCCAGCAAGTGAACCGTGCCCCATGCTGCAGAGGAAGGCGAAAAAACCCCAGGGCCTCTGCCAATCTGCCCTGGAGGAAAATTCCTTCCCGATCCCAAATATGGCGATCAGCTGAACCCTGAGCATGTGGGCAAGACTCACCAGCCAGACACCCAGGAAAGAATTCTTTGTAGTAACTCAGATCCCACCCCATCTAACATGCCATCACAGGCCATTGGGCATATTTACCGCTAATAGTCAAAGATCAATAAATTGCCAAAATTAGCCAATCCCATCATACCATCCCCTCCATAAATTTATCAAGCTTAATCTGGAAGCTAGATATGTCTTTTGCCCCCACTGCTTCCACTGGAAGGCTGTTCCAGAACTTCACTCCTCTGATGGTTAGAAACCTTCATCTAATTTTAAGTCTAAACTTCCCGATGGCCAGTTTATATCCATTTGTTCTTGTGTCTACATTGGTACTGAGTTTAAATAATTCCTCTTCTTCCCGGGTATTTATCCCTCTGATATATTTATAGAGAGCAATCATTTCTCCCCTCAGCCTTCTTTTGGTTAGGCTAAACAAGCCAAGCTCTTTGAGTCTCCTTTCATAAAACAGGATTTCCATTCCTCGGATCATCCTAGTAGCCGTTCTCTGTACCTGTTCCAGTTTGAATTTATCCTTCTTGAACATGGGAGACCAGAACTGCACACAGTATTCCAGATGAGGTCTCACCAGTGCCTTGTATAACGGTACTAACACCTCCTTTTCTCTACTGGAAATATCTCGGCTGATACAACGCAAGACCGCATTAGCTTTTTTCATGGCCATATCACATTGGTGGCTCATAGTCATCCTGTGATCAACCAATACTCCAAGGTCCTTCTCCTCTGTTACTTCCAACTGATGCGTCCCCAGCTTATAACAAAAATTCTTGTTATTAATCCCTAAATGCATGACCTTGCACTTTTTACTATTAAATTTCATCCTATTACTATTACTCCAGTTTACAAGGTCGTCCAGCTCTTCCTGTATGATATCCCGGCCCTTCTCTGTATTGGCAATACCTCCCAGCTTTGTGTCATCCGCAAACTTTATTAGCACACTCCCACTTTTTGTGCTGAGGTCAGAAATAAAAAGATTAAATAAGATTGGTCCCAAAACTGATCCCTGAGGAACTCTACTAGTAACCTCCCTCCAGCCAGACAGTTCACCTTTTAGTCTCACCTGTTGTAGTCTCCCCTTTAACCAGTTCCTTATCCACCTTTCAAAACTAGTTCCTTATCCACCTTTCAATTTTCATATTCATCACCATCTTTTCCAATTTAACTAATAATTCCCCATGTGGAACCCTATCAAATGCCTTACTGAAATTGAGGTAAATTAGATCCACTGTGTTTCCTTTGTCTAAAAAGTCTGTTACCTTCTCAAAGAAGGAGATCAGGTTGGTTTGGCATGATCTACCTTTTGTAAAACCATGTTGTATTTTGTCCCAATTACCATTGACCTCAATGTCCTTAACTACTTTCTCCTTTACATTTTTTTCCAAGACCTACAGATGTCAAACTAACAGGCCTATAGTTATCCGGATCTCCATTTTTTCTCTTTCTTAAAAATAGGAACTATGTTAGCAATTCTCCTGTCTTATGGTACAACCCCTGAGTTTACAGATTCATTAAAAATTCTTGCTAATGGGCTTGCAATTTCATGTGCCAGTTCCTTTAATATTCTTGGATGAAGATTATCTGGGGCCCCCGATTTAGTCCCACTAAGCTGTAGAGTTTGGCTTCTACCTCAGATGTGGTAATATCTACCTCCATATCCTCATTCTCATTTGTCATCCTGCCATTATCCCTAAGCTCCTCATTAAAGACTGAGGCAAAGTATTTATTTAGATATTGGGCCATGCCTAGATTATCCTTAACCTCATAAAAACATAACATAAGAACATAAGAAAGGTCATACTGGGTCAGACCAAAGGTCCATCCAGCCCAGTATCCTGTCCACCAACAGTGGCCAATGCCAGGTGCCCCGGAGTGAGTGGACCTAACAGGTAATGATCAAGTGATCTCTCTCCTGCCACTCATCACCCCCCTCTGACAAACAGAGGCTAAGGACACCATTCCTTACCCATCCTTACCCAACCTCCACTCCATCCTCGTGTTTAGTGGTCCCACTTCTTCTTTCTTTGTTTTCTTCTTATTTATATGGCTATAGAACCTTTTACTATTGGTTTTAATTCCCTTTGCAAGGTCCAATTCGACATGGCTTTTAGCCTTTCTCACTTTATCCCTACATATTCTGACCTCAATAAGGTAGCTTTCCTTGCTGATCCCTCCCATCTTCCACTCCTTGTAGGCTTTCTGATTTTTCTTAATCACCTCTCTGAGATGCTTGCTCATCCAGCTCATCCAGCTTGGTCTACAACTCCTGCCTATGAATTTTGTCCCCTTTCTTGGGATGCAGGCTTCTGATAGTTTCTGCAACTTTGACTTGAAGTAATTCCAGGCCTCCCCCACTTTTAGATCCATAAGTTATTCAGTCCAATCCACTTCCCTAACTAATTTCCTTAATTTTTTAAAGTTAGCCCTTTTGAAATAAAAAACCCTAGACACAGATCTATTTTTTTATCCTTCCATTCAGTTTGAACTGAATTAGCTCATGATCGCTCGAACCAAGGTTGTCCCCTACAACCATTTCTTCTATGAGGGTCTCACTACTCACCAAAACCAAATCTAAAATGGTAACTCATCTTCTTGGTTCAGCAACTACTTGGTGAAGGAATCCATCAGCTATCGCATCTAGGCAAATCTGAGCCCTGTTATTATTACTAGCACTTGTCCTCCAGTCTATATCTGGGAAGTTAAAGTCTCCCGTGATCACACAATTCCGATTAGTATTTACTTCATTACAAACATTAAAGAGGTCTCTATCCATATCCAAATCAAATCCTGGTGGTCTATAGTCTTAGTCACTCTTGTCTTAGTCCAGAGGTGGGCAAACTATGGCCCACAGGCCACATCCGGCCCACGGGAACATCCGGCCCGACCCCTGAGCTCCCGGAAAGGGAGGCTAGCCCCCGGCCCCTCCCCTATTGTTCCCCCTCCCCCGCAGCCTCAGCATGCCGCACCACCAGTGCTCTGGCCCGCCATTCCTGTCAGGCAGCGTGGCTGACTCCAGCCGAGCAGCGGGGCTGAGCGCTCCTCCTGCTCTGAGCAGCATGGTAAGGGGGCAGGGAGCGGGGGGCTTGGATAAGGGCAGGGAGTCCCGGGGGCAGTCAGTGGGTGTGGGTATGGATAGGGGTCGAGTAGTCAGGGGACAGGGAGCGGGGGGGTTGGATAGGGGGTGAGGTCCCGGGGGGTGGTTAGGGGTGTGGGTGTGGATAGGAGTTGGGGCAGTCAGGGGACAGGGAGCAGGAGAGGTTGGATGGGGTGGAGGTTCTGCGGTGGGGGGGTGTCAGGGGATGGGGAACAGGGGTGTGTGGATAGGCATGGGAGTCCCTGGGGACCTGGGGATGGGGATGTGGACAGGGGTTGGGGAAGTCAGGGGACAGGGTGCAGGGGGGGTTGGATAGGGGGTGGAGTCCCGGGGGGGCTGTTAGGGATGGGGGTCCCAGGAGGGAGCAGTCAGGAGACAAGGAGCAGGGGGGGTTGGATGGGTCAGGAATTATGAGGGGGGCAGGAAGTGGGAGGGGTGGATAGGGGGCAGGGGCCAGGCTGTTTGGGGAGCAAAAAACAAACAAATAAAAAAAACCTCCAGCCGCCGACACTCGGCGGAGAAAAAAAACAACAAACCGCCGGAGCAGGGACCCCCAAAGTGGGGCGCCCTAGGACGCAGGGCCCGATTCCAGGGAATCGGAGGAATCGGCTTAAAGCCAGCCCTGGGCACAACCTTCCCTACCCGGCCCTCCATACAATTTCGCTGATGTGGCACTCGGGCCAAAACGTTTGTCTACCCCGTCTTAGTCACTTGGTACATAATGGAGTTAAAGTAGGAGATAAAATATGAGGTTTGTTCTTTTTTTATTTCACAACCATTCATTACTCTCCCTTTTGCAGTATACAATTAAGAGGAGAAATAACCATTTCTGCTTTTCTTTGTTTCACATGTGGGCAAATTTGAGAAACACCTGTTAATTTTATCTTATCATAAAGATTCCCCATAGTTTATATTAGGAACATAGATTTGCCATAGTAGATCAGACCATTAGGTCATCACTCAACTATCTTCCTTTCAGCAAAGGCTGATGCTTAATGCTTCTGGGAAAGGTGAAGAGAAATTATAATGCACTCATGTAGTTGTGCAATGTTGTATGTGAGGCATAAAATTCCTACTTGACCCCTCCAATGACTTGAGACCTGATTATGCCTATCTTACCATGGTAATTACAAATGGTATATTATAATTTAAACTGATAACAGGAACCAAGCATACATTCAAGCTTCCTCAGTAGAGCTGGTTAAACAGTAAATAAATGGATTCTTATGAATCTTTGAATGCACCCAGTTTAGTTCACCATGATTTGAAGGCTGATATTATTCATTAGTATTCAGACAGCTGCCAGGTAATGTAAAAAGCTTCTCAAATCCTATAAGTTTCTCAAATCATAACACAAAGTTTATTCATTCTAGAGTTCTGCTGGAAGTGCATTCTTCACAGCTTGAAGTCAATGGTGGTGTACAAGGGTGCTGGGGCTTGCCTTCATTTACTATATATTGTCATTTAAAAACATAGTTAAATGTAAAATGAACTAAATTAGTTTCAGATAATCTGGGCCATAATGTTCCATTAACCTTTCAGTGGAACTCAGCAAAGGTCTCACAAGGTGATTGCAAAGTGTAGATGAGGATCCTGCAGCTTTTTAACCAGCAAGTCATCTAACCCATAGAGCAGGTTTAGATGTGGTGGTTAAAGGCTGGAGGTCACCAGTCCTTTGTCTACAGTAGCCCTCCTCCTGCTGCTACCACTGTTGGAGGAGCTGTGGTTTAGCAACAGTGTGAAAACTGTCAGGCAAAGCTGTGTGAGTGTGGTGTGATGGGATATGCTTTTTTCCAGGACAGTCTATGTTTTAGCTCATTCTCATAGAAAAAGAACAAACAAACAAAAAAACCAGCACTCAGTAGTATAGGAGGAAAGTAAAGGGACACTGACAACAAATCTATTCAATTAAAAATGTTTAGTTGTATTGGATATTATACCTGCTTCAGAGTCCCCCGTGCTAATTTTCCTGCTAATTTTCCAGTGGCTTTGTGAAAGATTCCCAAACAGGAGAAGATGTCTGAATCAGTGGAAGGAAAGGATGAAACTGGCTACACACAAAGGACCTGATCCAAAGCCCACTGAAATCAATTAAAGGCTTTCCATTGGCTTCAAGGGACTATGGATCAGGCCCAGAGCGCTATTAAATACACAGGGTAAAATAAAAATTTGTTGGGGAGGGGGAGGACTTAAGGGGCAATATTTTATTTTTCTCTCTCTTTCGGTTATAATAATATTAGATGTTACTTGTAGACATAGAAGATAAAAAGCTTTCAGAAAGAAGTATGATTCTTAAGTTGACAGTGTCCCTTTAAGCACAACCTCTTCTCTGTTTTCATTCATTATAGATCTATGGATATTAATAAAATATGTGGGGAAAATGTATGCAAGTTGTGAAAAAGAAAATAGGATTCTGAGTAGAGAGCATTTTTAACCCAAAGATCCTTTTATGAGCTATTATACATTTCAATAATTCTCATAAATATTGGAATTCAAGCGTGACATATTCAGTTCAGATAAGTTCCACATGTGAATAGCTAATTTTTAAGCAAGTATCATTTATATTGCAATTTCAATAAACCCAGTTATTATCAGCCAAGTGAGACAATATTCAGTATTTTATTAAGCTACTGTCACTGTTTCTTCCCTTTAATATCCATGTAAATATTGAAAGGTATCTGATTAACAGATTGGATACATAAGACCAAACTTTATACGGTCTTAAAACTTGTGCAGTCCCATTGATATCAGTGGTATTTCATGAGGTTGTAAATCAGATCAGAATTTGGCCCATACTTTCTAGTCTATCACTACATTCCATAGTTTCCTATCAAACCAAGGTAGAAAAGTCCTGACCTGAAGAGCTTTTGGCAATTAACAGAACTCATTCTCAATAAAGTGCTCAGCAGAATCAGTAAGAACTTTCTTTTAAGACACTAAGGGCTTGTCTTCACTACCCGCCGGATCGGCGGGTAACAATCGATCTATCGGGGATCGATTTTTCGCGTCTCGTTTAGACACGATTAATCGATCCCCGAAAGCGCTCCCCGTCGGCTCCGGAAATCCACCTCATCGAAAGGCGGAAGCGGAGTCGACGTGGGAGCGGCAGCGATCGACTCGCCGCCGTCCTCACGGCCAGGTAAGTCGATTACGATACGCCGACTTCAGCTACGTTATTCACGTAGCTGAAGCTGCGTCTCATAGATCGACCCACCCCCCCACCCCCCAGTGTAGCCCTGGGCTTAGTTGCAAGTTATTCCTTAACACCAAAGGAATACATTAACTGCATCAGAAATCCTGTTTGAGAGTTTCTTGCCAGTATGATACCATTAATATGAAGGTTGCTTTCTCAAGCCATTTGGCATGAAAAGCTACTGTAGGTTTACTTTTCTTCACTATGAATGTTTTTGCAATTAAAGTTATCCTGATGTGTGCTCAAGAGCATGAGTGTCTAAAGACACATGCTGAAGTGAAAGAGGATTCACATCACAGAAAGGATATGAACTCTTGGGACTGTAAAGAGTTAGTGCAGCCCATGACAGCAGGCCAGGGATGGGTAATCTTAAAGGAATTGTATTAATTTGAGTTGTCAAATCCTCAAATTTAGAAAGACCAAAAAAAATCCCAAAGTTAGTCCAGGTAGAGTAGAAAAAATGATGAGCGATGACAGCATTTCATACTGAGATTTTTCATGTCACTTTTCACAAACAACAATTTTTCGTGTCTATACAATTCTGCTAGCAGCCTCTTTTTTCCCCCAACTTAGTCATACCCTTCGTCCTCATATAAACTTGGTCAGGTACAAATCAAGAAAACATTTATACCAGCACTGAACAGGTTTGAAGACAAAAAGGCATACTGTAGCACCAATTTAAATGTCTTAACAATAATCAGGCTGTCAGTGTAAATAAGAGCCTAAGTGCAGAGTTTTAGAGCATGAAAATAAAGCCAAAAATAGTAGATTTATTTTAAAGGCACACTGTCAATGCAAAAATGTACTTTTTAAAATCCTTATCTTTGCTTGCACCTCCTGATTTTCAGTTAGAATCCCAGCTAGAATGAACCCAAAAATTCAAAGAGAAACTTAGCCAAGACTGCTGAGTCATGCCTGATTTGAGGAAAAAACTGCTCCTTTCACAGAATTTAAGGTTTGATCCAGAAATTATGTCTTTTGCAAAGACATGTTTATCTGAAACTTTGTCACAGGTTTGTCAAAACATTTGTGGGTGAAATCCTAACCCCACTGACTTCAGTACAGGGTAGGATTTCATCCTGCAGCTCTTAGTGAACCTGGGCCAAGTTTTGGGCTCTGAATGCAAACCTAAACAGGGTTTTGTTATGAATGTTTTGCAGAGCTCTAATCTTGTCTGCTTTTCTAACAACAGGTTTAGTTCACTGATAGTTTTTGCATAAACTAAAAAAATAATGAGTGGGGAAAAATAGGTAACAGAAAATGACTAAAACCTCATTTTCAGAAATGTTCAGAATGTATAAAGAAGTTTTTCTCAGAAGGGCTAAGGAGCATCAAGCCACACAATAGACCTGTACACACAACTCTGGAAAACATTTCTCATTTCTTTATACCAGCCTTCACTTTGGAACAAATCACATCTGCTTCTAAAGCTAGGAGATACCTGGGAAATTACTGTCTTTCTTGAGTAGTATAAAAATAATTCTAGTGGATTAAGCATGATTAAGAAGCATGGCAGCTAAGTCTGAGTGTTTTGTCTGGTCGAAGATATAATTGTTTGTTAGGAAGGTAGGTAGGAGTGAATGAGAAAGAGATCTAGGCTTTTACATTGAAGCTCAGTTTCCCATGGACTGCAGTATCATGGCATCAGCTCTCACAAGGATCATTAGGTATATCTAGGGATATTTTCACTACAGCATCTCATAGAATGCCCATCGGGCTACCTACATATTGGTTTTGTACCAATCATCATCATAACTAACTATTCACATGATGTCAGGAGTGATGGAGCTATATGGACAAAAAGGAAAAGGATATCCCTAAGATTAAGTTTAAAACAAAGATAGAAACCAAGAAAGATGGACTATGGGATCTTATTAGATCCATTTCTTAGTGAGTATGTTCGGCCCTTTCTGGTATAGTGTGCATTACGGGATACCACACAACAGGAAGGATGGGCCAAATCCGTTACCCCTCTGAAGGGACCCTCTGTGTGCAGCTCTCATCCCAGACTGCATGGAAGGTGGTAGGAGGAAGGTGCTGGCTGAATTTGTGGTCCTTTTCCCCTGACCCTCCCCACCAGGACTGAGACCTCTGCCAGGTTGTGATCTCCTACGGGGAGAGGATGGGCATTGGTTAGAGACAAGAGCAGACAGTGGGTGTGGCTTACATTGATTTCAGAGTGAGTGGCGGGTGCATATTGTCCCCCATCTCTCACTGGCACCTCAGCTTCCCAGGAAAGATAATACTGTTCCAAACAGCACTACTTATCCCACTGACCTTTGTGCTGGGAACCCCTCTCAAGGAAGATGCTGGACAGTCAGGATCCTGGGAGACCCTGATACCAGGTCTGAATTAGAGCATTACTGTCAGAGGACCTGCAGTGAGTCCAGAGGCAAAGAGTCTCTTCTTGGACTTCTCTGGCCTTTTGTAGATCCCCCAGAATCCACTGAGTGATGGGGCAGATCCATGGTCTGTTTTGTGGAAGGAAAAATCCCACTTATGTGACAAAACTATGGAAGGGAAATGCTACCAAAATAAAACTTTTGGTTTTTCTTCCCTTATCAGTAGAGAGTGTCAAAATTTTCAATTCACAATGTTTGACCGACAAAAATTGCTTCCTGTTTTTTATATATTTGTTTATTTTCATTATTTAGGTCTCGGTGAATTCTATAGAAAAAGTTTACCTTTTTGTGCAATAATAATTTATGGGCAAAAAAAAATCACACACACACACACGCACACCATGCCAGAGATGGGGGTTTGTATCTGTGGCAGGTGCTAAGCGCCTTGGGAGCCTAAATTTGCATCTGGCTGCCGTGTGTGTGTGTATGTGTGTGCATGTGCGCATGTGCGTGCACTCCAGGGGACTCTGTACTGAAATGAGAAAAAATAACAAGACCAGTCAACTCTTGTAGAACCTTTTATTTGATCATCTGAGAACCCACTATCAAGGTGATACACCATCATGCTGAGAACACTGGGTTGATGGCCCTCCTACACCCACAAAGGTGCTATGTGCGAGAAAGCTCGTCCTGTCAGATTGAATTCTGAAAGAAGGAAATAAAGATAGCTGACATGAAAACTCTTCATCTCTTTGCTGTTTGGACTCTCACAGAGCTGGAACTAGGAAACTAAAGCAGAGCTCCCCAGGGTCAAGATGGATTAGCCCTAAAAGACATTCAGTGTTGACAGAATACTACAATTCTGTCACCTTTTGGAACTATACACTATAATTCATTTGTGTGTGTATGTCGCCTGCTTTAACCTGTAAATAACTCTTTCATTTATTTTTCCTAGTTAATAAATCCTTAGTTTACTTTAGGATTGGCTACAAGCATTCTCTTTGGTGTGAAATCTAAGGTACAAACTGACTGGTCCCTTAAGACTGGGAGCAAGCTGAATATTTTGTGATCTTTAGTGTAAATGATCATTTATTACTCAGTCAAGCTTGCCTGGGTGGGCAGATAGATTGGAGTGCCCCAGGGGACTATCTGTGACTCCATGGTAAGACTGTTATAGTGCTCCAGGAGTTCACATTTATTACTGAAGTGGTTAAATCTAATTATAGAACATACCACCAGTTTGGAGTCTCTGCCCTGCTTTTTGACAGTCTGCCTTGAGGTTGGCACTCATGGTCGTGAACAACTCCAGTCAGCATGACAGTATCAGGTGGACATTCACTATGTCTGATTCCTCCTCTGTTTCTACTACTGTTTTATCAAATGCTTTGGACAACGTGTCTGCTGCCAATAACTCTTTTCTGGGTTTATATATTATTGATAAATCATACAACTGGAGCTGAGAAACAGTCATTGTAGCCTCCATGGAGTGTGTGCCACCCTCTTCTTTGCAAATGGTATCAGAGGCTTATAATCTGTTTCTGACTGCTCTGTTTCAATTTGGGCAGAGTGGCTGTGACGGGTTGGGGTCACAGAGACCTGCTTGGTGCTGCCACCTGGTGTGCCAAGGCTACTTCTGCCCCTGCTTCCAGGCCTTTTCCAGCTTGGGACTCCCGAATCCTGTCTGTTTTGAGCCAGATTCCACCGACCTGCTGCAAACACAGACCCAGGTCTGAACCAAGTCCACTCACAACTGTAAGGCTCCTGGAAGCGCTCTTGCCTTTGACACCCAGGTGTCCAACTCCCAAGGAGGTTCAAACCCTTAATAAATCCGTTTTACCCTGTATAAAGCTTATACAGGGCAAACTCATAAATAGTTTGCCTTCTATTTCAAAGATAGAAAGATATGCACAGCTGTTTGCCCCCCCTCCGGGTACCAACTCGTACACCAGGAAACTTAATGAGTAAAAAGTGATTTTAATAAGTACAGAAAGTAGGATTTAGGTGATTCCAAGTAGTGACAGACCGAACAAAGTGAATTACTAAATAAAATAAAATAGAACACGCAGTTCTAGGTCTAATCACCCTGTGTACAGATAAAAATCTCACTAGGTCCAGTAAACAGGCTATCTTCCTTCTAGCCTGGGTCCAGCAATCACTCACCCCCCTAATGTCTTTGTCCTTTGTTCAGTCTCTTTCAGGTGTCCTTGGGGGGTGGAGAGTCTCTCTCTTTAGCCAGCTGAAGACAAAAGAGAGGGGTTTCCTAGGGGTTTAAATAAATTTTCTCCTCTGGGTGGACACCCCTCCCTCTCCCTGTGTAGCATCCAGTTACCAAATGGAGTTGGGGTCACATGGACAAGTCACCTGTCCATGCACAACTCAGTTCCTTCTCAGACCAGCCACATTCCTGGCAAAGCTCAGATGTGGATTGGTGTCTGCAAGTTCTATTGTCTGTTAAGTGCTTCTTGATTGGGCACTTAACCTGCACATTCCTTTCTCAAGAAATACAACCAATATTCATAACTTCAACTACAACAATGCTACATGCATATAAACGGGAGGAATAAATTCAGTAGGTCATAACTTTCACAGAGATATGTTACATGGCACATGTAGCATAAAACATAGTCCAGTTACATCATGTATACATTTATAAGCATCTCCCCATAAAGTTTTATGGGGTACACCGTCACAGTGGCATTCTGTTTTTGTAAGAGCCCTGGATGCATACATTGCTGGTCTCCAAGGGCGGTCATATTTTTATAGCAATGCAGCCCCTGTGCCTCCTTTGGAGGCATCAGTGGACAATTTGGTCTGCTTCTTCTTGTCAAAATACCTTGGGACAGGAGCATTCTGAATCAATTGTTTCTTTGAGGTTAGCAACCCATGTCCATTGACTATTCTTTTGCATGAATGCACAGAGGTTGCTGGTTTGTGCAGCCAGATCAGGCATAAATTTACCAACAAAATTAACCACTACTATGAACCTCTGTACTCCCTCTTTATTTTCTCTGTGTGGCATATTTCTTATAGCTTGTGTTCTGCTAAGATCAATACATTCAGTTAACTTTTTCTTCAGTTAACTTTTCTCCTAAACAGGGAATTTCTCTGAGCCTGAATTTACATTTTTATTTATTTAGCTTCAGACCAACTGCTCTAGCTCTGTCCACTGCTCTCTTTAACCTGTAATTATGTTCCTCTATTGTGTTGCCCCAGATGAATATGTCCTTCAAAATATGAATTTTGTGCCTTCAGTTCCCTCAAAGATTTGCTGCACAGTTCGATGAAAGATTTCCGAGTGGATTTGAGACCAAACAGTAATCCAAGAAAGCAATATCTTCTATATGGTGTAATAAAAGTACATAATTTGTCTCATCTAAGGGAATCTGCCAGAATCCAGACGTTGCATCTAAAATAGTAAAATACTTTGCACTATCACCAAAAATGTCTTCCTTGTTAAGGTAACTGAACATGTTCCCTTTTGATATATTTGTTAAACACCTCAGGATCTAGGCATAAGCTCAGTGTGCTATCCCTTTTTTTTTACTATTACTAATGAGAGCAAACATTCTGTAGGCTCTTTTAATAATAATTGTTCTTACTAAATGATCCAGTTATTCTTTGAGCTTTTTTTCTCATACCTAGATTAATAATTCTAGGGGCATGTAGGGAAGGACAATTTGGCTCTCTTAGTTCAATTCTCTATTCAGTTACTAATTTTCCTATGCTCTCAATTTCCTGATATTGCTCCTCTATGTCTGTGTCCCATGTCTCCTCTAACATGTTCACCCTCGGAATCAGCCCAAGGGCTTGGCATGTTTTTAAATCCAATACGTGTGCTTTATTCCCTTTAACTAACACAAAGGTTATCAGCCGGCACACGTGTACCTCTAGTAGAAATGAACTTCCCATTATATGCTTTCAATTTAACCAGTTTGCTCAACCATTTTGTTTTCTTCAACCTTTTAACACCAACATCCAAAACAACATTTACATGGGCCCCAGTCAGTGGCGTAGCCAGGTTTAGAGCACAGGGGGAGCGGAGCTAAAAAAAGGCACCGGGAGCAAAATGCGTCGGGAGCAAAAAATGGCGCCGGCAGCAAAAAAAATGCTCCACTCCGCCTGCAGCGCAGGAGCAAAAGGTGCCGGAGCACAAAAAGAGTGCCGCTTCTGCTCAGTGGGGGAGCGGCCGCTCCCCCTGCTCCCCACCCCCCCGGCTACACTACAGGCCCCAGTATCCAATTTGTAGGTTATAAGAGTCCCATTGGTACCTAAGGGAATTGTCCATTCCTCTGCTCCTTCCTCTTCAGATACAGCTCCTAGGTAGAACTCCTCTTCTGTATTGCTGTCTGTGCTCTCTTTCTGGATTGCTGCATCAGCATGCCTGCTTTGCTTTGCTTTCTCTTCTGCAGTTGTTGATCCTGGTTATAGACTTTGGCAAAGTGATTGTATTTCTTGCAAATACTGCAGTGCTCACCAAAAGCAGGGCATTGTAGAGATCTGTATTTGTGTCCACATCTTGTGAAATACTTGAAGCTATTCCTTGCAAACTCACATGCTTTGTTTTTTTCAAGCTTCTCTGTTTTTTGTTCTGTACTAATTTACTGCTTGCCAGTTTTTTTCTCTCATGTCACTCTATCCAGAGTACCAGTGTTCTGTTTTCCTTCCATTATTTTTATTCTGGTCAGAGTGATTTCTGCTGCCTGACACAGTATTACCGCTTTATCCAAAGTGAGATCCATATCTCCCAATAGTTTTTTTTTTTTTTTGCAGCATTGGATCTTTGATTCCAGTTACAATTTGATCCCTTATAACTGAATCTGTTAAGTGTCCGTAGGTGCAAGTTTGGCTCATTAACTTCAGCTGTGTTAGGAATTCTTCCAAGGATTCTTCTTCCTTTTGCCTTCTAAGATGAAGCTTATACCTTTCAAACATTTCAGTCTTTTAAAATATGCAATACTCTTCCAATTCCTGCAAAATTGCATCGTAACTTGCTCTCTCTGCGTGATATAGTTGCATGCTATTAAAGACATTCACTGCCTCCAGTCCTGCAATGTTAAAGAAGATTGCTATTTTCTGCTGATCTTTTTTCTCACCAAAGCCAGCTGCTTGCATCTATCTATCTATCTAATCTATGAAAACTCTCTTTTGCATCGCTTCCAGGAGTCTGCTGCATTACCTGAGTATTCCAGCTCCTTGGGGGACTTTTACTTGCTTCATCTGCACAATGATTCCTTTATTTCTTCATTACCGTCCTCTTTTCTCTGTGCTCTCTTCTATCTCACTCTGGTACCATGTGTTGTCTTGTGAATTCATAAGAAGGGGAAACAGTCTGGGATCTAAGAAGTAAGCTTTATTAGAACAAAGCCAGAGTTACCTAAGCTAAAGGAGCGCCATGAGATCTAGCTGAGTCAAGCTGCCATGAGACCACCTCCAGCTGGTTCTCACTAGCCCCAGTCTAGTTTCCTCTAACATGTGCTCTGTTCTTAAAGGCACAGTGCATACTGCTAGCAAAAGACATCTGGTAAAGGAGGAATACTTGGGCATTTGATTCTGCCTCAGGATTCACTTGTCCAGATCTCTGTACCCTGGTGGAGTCCCATTGACTTTAGTGAGCCTCGTTAAGGTTTGTACAGGTTTGGACTAGTTGATCCTGAAGCAGGCTCGGAACCTTACTCAGGGCTGAGTGAGCTCTAACCAACCCAATGCAGCATATGGAATAGCCTTAGATCTGCTGGGTGTTTGAGCCTGTTTGCACACACTAAGCAGTGAACAAGAGGCCTGCTACAAGTGATATCCCCATCCATAAGTAAAACCATTGCTGTCTGCCATATTTATTACTTTTTTAATTAAATACTTGTACATTAGCAAGTGCAATGGAATCACTAGGCAAGAGTATTTGCCCTCTACTATTACTTGATCAGCCACTGACCACTGGAGGGAGTAAAGGATAAAGGGTTGTTTGTTAGTTAACAGACTACCCCTGTATGATCTTTTCTCGTTAACGTAGGAGAATAGGGATGTTGCATCCCTCATGACTGGAAAGGCAGTTTTGGGGTATTCCCAATGTTTGAGAAGCTGTGGTAACCAAGGCTGTAGTGTTGTGCAGCACACATGATCTCATGGGTGTGGGGATAAGTCCATCACAGCGGCAGTACTAGCTCAGTGTGTGTTCATCGAGTTCCATGGCGGTAGCAGCCGCCAGCGTAGCTATCCTAGAACTACTGTAACAACAGTCACCGACTAATGCATAATCCTCACACCACCAATGTGAACTATCTACTTTACAGCTAGAAAAGGTGAAGCATAGAGAGGTTGTGTGACTTGTCCTAGTTCTCACAGCATGCCTTTGCAATACTGGGACTAGGGTTCATCTGACTCCCAGTCCTGTGCTTTAACCGTTAGATTTTTATGAAATATAGAACAATTATGTTAAAAACTGCCTATATGGATAGTCTGAAACTCCTTCTTTTCCCAATAACACTATTTATTAGGGGATTTCAGGCTTTCCTTTCAATTAGTCCAGAAATTGACATATTTAGATTTTAATATGTTCTTTGAATTTGCTCACCTTTTTAACTGCCTCCCCCTTTAATTAATAGCATTAAAGCCTATCTGTGCAAGTGGAGTATTTTTCACCTTTCTCCTTTAGTGAGGGCATATTGTACTGTACCTAATTAAATTGATTGATCTCTACCCTATGCAAATGCTGTCTGATTATTCCAAGCAAGAATATAAGAGAACTGGATAAACTCTTTGTTGATTTTATTTGGGTAGGCAGAAATCCCAGACTTTGTTTAAGGAAATTACAATTACCTGAAAAGAAATAGGGATTGTCTTTCTCCCTTCCAAGACTTTAGAATATTGGTTGCTAACTATGACACAAGAGGGATTTTACCAGCCACAGATGGAAATTTCTGTCCTATTGTATAGGGATTTCTCACTTATTAAATTATCTCTCGTTAATTTAAAAACTTGAAGCACAATTTACTCCATTTTAAACCCTGGAAGTGTTAAATAGCTCCAGCATTTGAATGCAGAGTTTTTAATATAAAGATACACTGTTTGTGTGGATAGAGACAACTAAAGTCCATGTAGTCCTCTCCTTGCATTACCTATGTATCTTCGACAAAGAGTCCTGTGGCACCTTATAGAGTAACAGACGTATTGGAGCATAAACTTTCGTGGGTGAATACCCACTTCTTCAGATGCAAGCTTCTATGTAGCTTGTCACTTTCAAGCTATAGAGAGCTTTTGATTTGTTCCAAGAATTTATACAGCTTTGTCTTGAACTCATTATATAGTATCTACCCTCCAAATATGGGCTAGTCTTTAGTCTGACAGTCCATGTAATTGTGCTGCCTTAGGAGAAGAACAGGAACAAACTTGTGACTCACATGCTTTTCCTGTCATGTCTTACTTCTCTTTCTACATTGGCTCAGCTGCACTGGCTGTGTGCTGTGGAGAGTAGCCAAGGCTCTGATCAATATCCACCCACAAGCCCTGCCATATGGATAGTGAGTGGGGCAGGAGGCTCTCTGCACCCCTACACAAGAGACATCAAGGGTCATGATCTAACCCCATATGGATAACAACAGCACTGCAAGAAATTTTCTTCCTTCATGTATGGAACTTTTCCTACGTAGATGTTGATGGCGACCCTGTATCATGAGGACATAATTCTTCAGTTTCTTAACACCCCACAGTTTTGGACCCAGACGGCTGGTAAATCAGGAAGGAGGTTTTTTTCTACAGCTAGTTACAATGCTAATATTATTGTTTGCAGTAACAGTTAATAAAGGGTTCCAAAACTAATTAGGGAAAATAAGCAAATTACTTTGCTAAAAGCAAGAGATGAATTCATCTTATCTTAATGGAAATGAATAACAAAGGAAATGAGAGTTTATTTCATTCCTGTCTGAATCCATAGAAATTCTACTCCCATCTAAACTTGGCAGCAAAATGCAAGATACAGATATTGCATCATCGGAGCACATTCTTATAAGCTGATTACTGAAGGCAATGTCATTCCCACAGAGAATAGGATAAAATCATGGATGAATTTGCCCCTTGGTTCCAGAAGTGCTGCCTCTCTGCCCTTGAAATAAAGATTCACTGGCATTGTAATTTCATGAATGGAGATTTGGGGGTACCTGGAAAGAAGGCAAGGCAGAAGATATTATTAATAGAAGACCTGATCCTGCACTGATTTGGGGGCAAAGCTTCCAGTAAAAGCTTCACTGATGCAGAATGAGGCCTAAGTCTCTAATAAAATCTGCTGCCCGTTTCATGGTTATCTTGTGAGATACGACCTTGTCTCATTAGGGATTCGGCTTTCTTTCAGACACAATGAAGAGGGGTAACCTCATGTCTTTGATAAATGTTATCTAACTTTAACCTCCCTAAATCTAATTCATATTCCTTCCTTGAGATCAAACATAATCAAACAATCCTTGGACATAAAGCCAAGGCTGGATTTAGTCACCTTTATACTGTTCTGAAAAGGTTTACTATTTTAAAACTTCTGCTTCTGTCTTTCATGAATGACTAGCTTGTCCTCCGCCTGCTCTACATGGAATACTCAAAAGAAAGTAGAGTATGAGAGAAGTGCAAAAGCAACTTGGGTTGTGCTTCTGAAGCAGAGATTTACAAATCTTAGGGCTGGTCTATACTGAAAACGTACACTGGGATAGCTATGTCTCTCAGGAGTGTGAAAACTCCCAGTGTAGACAGTGCTACGTCCATGGAAGAATTCTTACTAGCTACTGCCTCTCAGGAAGGTGGATTAACTACAGTGACTGGAGAGTCCTCCTGTCACTATGGTGAGTGTCTATTCAGTGGTTCTCAACCTATTTACCATTGTGGGCCACATATGAAGCTCTTTATGTATTATGTGGGCTGTATCCACATAATATATACACTACCTGTATGGCCCAGAGGATGTAACATGGGTCGCCGCTATGTGCTGATTGGGCCGCAAGTGACCTGCAGGCCACAGGTTGAGAACTACTCAGGTCTACACTGAAGCTCTACAGAGGTGCAGCTGCAGCGCTGCAGCCGTGCTGTTGTAGCATTTTAAATGTAGACATAGCCTGTGTGTTGAATAGCAATTACATTTTCTAATGTGCAATAGAAACTAACTACATTAACATTATTCAATATTTATATTATGGTAATGATCAGAGGCTTCATCAGGATCAGTTCCCCATTGTGCAAAGTGCTGTGCAAACATAAATGTAGGCATAATCCCTGAATTTTAGCCTAATCTGCACTACAGAAAAAAAAAAAGTATGTTCTTTATTTAATTAACTTGAGGTAAATCCTAGTGAAAGAAGCCTCACACAAGTTAGCAGAGAGGCTTTTAACAAACAACTATTTTGTCTTCTCTAGGATTTACCTTGAATTTACAAATTAAGGAACCATTTTCTCAAAAAAGCTGAGTAACTGGTTGCAGCAGGTTCAGGGCCTCAGAAACCATAAAGCGTAAGTAGTTTTTTCAACTAACTCCTTCTGTTTCTCTACCGTCACTTAATCCTTCAGCAGACAGACAGCAAAGTATTAGTGCTAGTATTTGCATTATGGTAGCTCCCAGGAACCCTAATCAAGGCTCAGGGCCACGCTGTGCTGGATACTGTTCAGACATGTGATATGGGCAGTTGTTCCCCTAGAGAGCTCACACTCTACAAGACATACAGGATGCAACACAGAAGGACAAAATAGACAAACAGGGAGTGAAGATGACTAGCAGAATGAACAGAGTGGAGAAGGAAAGCAAAAGTCAAAGGCTGAAAGATTGTGTGCACAGCTTTCTTCAGGGGGTTAGAAATTTTATGGCATCATTCCACGAAGAGTGCCAAGTATGGGGGATTATGTTTTTGTTGTATCTTGTGAGATACTTCCTTGCTACATAGTACATAATACTTGCCATGGTAGTAGATTGCCTTACATGTTATCAGAGCACTCTGTCTTTACATCTGTAAATAGTTAATAGAAAATACGGCTGTGGAGTACTCAAGAACACATAACAAAATTTATGGGTTTTGCAGGATCAATGCCTTTGGTTGCTGTGTGCTGCAAATGGATTCCTCTGTGCCACTCCTTAACGCTAGGTAAATATTTTGCTAACACACAATAATTAACAGCATGTTAAAGGTAAATATTTGATAAGGGACATGGCAAAAATGTCATGCAATATTAAGAATTATAATGATTAATTTGGAAGGATTTTTGCAAACGTTGACTATAGAATTTTTGCTGATCATTTTCTCCAGTCCTTCCAGCAAGAAACTTGTGTCAATATAACATGGCCAAACACCATACAAATAGCTGAGCTGCCAGTCCCTTCTCACTGCATTCCTGACTCTTCCTATTCAGAACATTACACCTGGGAGGTATCTTGAGGTACCAAGCCATTTCAAAGCGGATACATGATGTCTCTCTCATGTAAATGGATTTTTCTGCTGCTGTAATTTTCACACCTAGTCTGGGACTCCCAACTGTGCTTCTTGCTTTTTCTCAGAAGAGCATTATAAATTTTTTAAAAGCTATTTTTGTGGGTATTTTTTTTGTTCATGCTCACTTTTATCAATGCCAAATTGCACATAATTACTTATTCTACCAGGAATGTAAAATAAATGATAAACAAATGTCCTTTTGAATCATTCCTCATTTACCCTTAAATCTCTTTGCCATTAGTAATGTGCATGTATTGGTGTCTGTCCCATTATCATATTCTTTATGTTTACCCTTAATCTTGTGGCACATCATTCTCATCACTGTATTTTTTCTATTTACACTGTGTGATTTGGTCTTAGGATCTGACACAGGCATATTTGTGACAATCTTTTTTTAACCCTCTGATTTCCAGAAACAACTGAGACACAAACATATATGGTTGCTTATAAAATATCAATAAATTAGAGCTGCAAGGCTTGATAGAGATGACTTTTTAGCTCTACTAAAAACTCCCCAGTTTTAGCAAGCCAGATTACAAGTCATACTGTCATAATCATAAAGATTCACAATCATTGTTACAAGGTTCTTCACCTTAGAACAGACACAGGTATAGTGGCAGGTTGTAATAGAACTATTAAAGACAGAAGAAAATAGGGATTGCATAAAAGTAAAAGTGCTCTTAGGAAAAGAAGAATTAAGTCAATTTATTTGGGAAATGTATTCTGATTAGTGCTTGGTGAATTGTTTTCGACCAAACTTTTTTTCAGTGAAAAATGAAGATTCAGCAACACCAAAATGATTTGCAAATTTGTGTTAGTGTTGGGGGGAAAAAATTGGAAAAAGTCAAAACTTTGACATTTTTGAAATTAAACATTTTTGATTTTTCAGTTCAATGTGACTTTTCATTTCAAAATTCCCCTCAATTTTATTTTAAAAAGTAAAAAGCCTTTAAAAATGAGCTATTTTCAATTTTGACAACTTTTGAATCTGCATCTTTGCTCCCAGGGCCGGCTCCAGGCACCAGCAAAGGAAGCAGGTGCTTGGGGCGGCACATCTGAAGGGGCGGCATTCTGGCCATTCCTGGGGTGGCACTTTTCAAGGGCCGTTTTTTGTTTGTTTGTTTTTGCCGCTTGGGACGGCAAAAAAGCTAGAGCCGGCCCTGTTTGCTCCCATCAACTCTTACAAGTTAAATAGCATCAGTCATTGTTTGTTTCTTAATGGGAAGCTTTGAAGGAAAACCTAAATATTAGGTAGCATTCTTTCCTCAAGGTGCTAGGTATTCCCCACCTTGGTGTTAGAGTGTACCGTGTTGCTGGAGGAGCCATCTTTCAGTTAAGATGCAACACAGAAGGCCTGATTATGTTAACATATTAAAGATTCCCAATGAACTTTCCACATGATTAGGAGTGATGGGTGGGATTCTCGAAAGTATCTAAAGTCACTAGCCACTTTTGAAAATCCCACTCATAAATTTGAGTCTCCTGGGCAGATTCCCAGTTTGGATCATCATATTCTGCCTATGTAAATTTTACCTGCAACTTTGATTTGACATGGTACTGTCCAGTTCCCATAGAGTATTTTTGCTTTGCTGCATCAAAGAGCTCATATGGGATAGCTCAAATATTACTATATGTCATGTTTTTGTGTGTGTGTAGAGTGAGACAGACAGGCAGGCAGGCAGGCATGTAGACAGAGAGTGTACCCCATTCCCTAGCCATTCTGTAGCTCCCTTTTAGGGGAGTTTTCAAAAACTTCATCTCTGGATGCATTAACTTTCCTTTGTGATCACCACTGGACATAGGGTGACCAGATGTCCCGATATTTAGTTGTTTGTCCCGATATTGTGGATTCGGCAGCTCCAGCCGGCTTTTTTTTTTTTTTGCTCCGGCAGCTCTGGGCGGCCCTGACCCCGCCATGTGTCCCAATATTTTTTTCTTTTCATCTGGTCATCCTAACTGGACACAACAGGGAATTCATGATATGCATCCCCCCATGACCTCCTAACTACATGTAGATCCATTGCCCACAAATGTCAACTTCTGGGTTGTGGAGTAAGGGGAAAACTGCTATGGAAATGTCTGATCTCTCCTCTTTTCTATGTAAGAAAGCGGAGATTTGTACACAGAAAGGAATCTCTGCATGTGGAGATTCTGGCCCTGTGTTAATATGTAACTAGTTAGAGCAAGGAACTCAGAGCACTAACTGATAATGGACAGTGTGTGGACAAGCACAGTGCATGGCAAATTTTGGACCCAGCCCTTTTGAGGTTAAAGAAACTCTATTGCAATCACTTTTTATGCCACATAGCCTTTACCAGGAGGGCTTTGTTAAGTTCTGTAATAAACAAACAAACATAACAATAGTAGGTAAGCAGAGAAAATGGAAAGCTACATCATCTGTTCAAAATCAATCCAATTATCATTATTCCATTATGCTTTTCTGTATTAAAGTTCCATTGATTTTCTTCCAGGTTTTAGAATTAAAGACATTTAAAAAGTTGACATATATGGCAATTATAATGTCGCAACATATACTTGTTTCAATATTTTAAAATCCTATAAAGACCACTAGGTAATTGAAAATAATTTAAGAATGTTTAACTATGGCTTTCTATAATAAAGCTTGTGAATTGTTTTTACTCAACTTACTTTTTAATCTTAGTTATCGGAAATGTTACAATAGTTTCTCTTCAGATGTCTAGATTCTACATACATCAATAATTTAATATTTACCAACCTGAATACAAGAACATTCCAAATAAAAATGAAATTAGAATTTCATTACCATGTCCATTTTAGGAAGGCACAATTATTTCTCAAAATACAGATGTACTTTTCCTCTAAACAGCCCTTAAATAACTTACTTTAAGACAGCTACAGCACAGTTGCGTAGTGGACATTTTGTGTATTTGTTCTTTTACATTGTTAGTGTATTCAAGATTCAGGGCTCAATTCACGAAAGTATCCTGATTCAGTAGAAGGACTTAAGCATGTGCTTAACTCCTTTCCTGAGACGGGATGGACTTAGTATGTGCTTAAGTGCTTTCTTGAACCATAGCCTCAAATTCTGAGCTTTCCAACCTCTGCTCATCTTCTTTCAAAAAATTCTCTTGATGGCTCCATTTGTCTCTTGCCCACTCTGTACTCTAGTACTCTTTTTATTCCCTATATTACATTTAGAGTGCCTTCTCAATATACATCAAGCCCTATCCCTTCCTTCCTTAAAAATATATATATATAAAAATGCTATTAATTAATATGCAAACTAGATACCATTAACTTAGGTTTGAACAGAGACTGGGAGTGGCTCGGTCATTACGTTAATTGAATCTATTTCCCCTAGTTAAAGTATCCTAGTTAAGTATCCTCACACCTTTGTGTCAACGGTCCATAATGGGCCATCTTGATTATCACTTCAAAAGTTTTTTTCCCCTGCTGATAATAGTTCCTCTTAATTAATTAGCCTCTTACAGTTGGTATGGGTACTTCCACCTTTTCATGTTTCTCTGAATGTATAAATTTCTTCTTTCTGTATGTTCCATTCTATGCATCCGATGAAGTGGACTGTAGTCCATGAAAGCTTATGCTGAAATAAATTTGTTAGTCTCTAAGGTGCCACAAGTACTCCTGTTCTTTTCACAAAAAGTCCTGTTCTGACTTTCCTTGGACAGCCAAGCAGTTCCCTCTTCCCTTCCCATACCTAGGCAGGCCCACACACAAGCCACCAACTGCCCAACCCTGCTTTGCATGGCTCCTGTTCATAAAGGGAGGGAATGATGGAGATAGGGGAGAGAGAGGAGCAGCATTGGATATTTACATAAAGTATCATGCGACTCTGCTTTCCCTACTCAGGCTTTTTTAAAAACACCCCCCTCCTTTCCTCCTTCATCCAGTCCTCCATTCCCCCCCCCCACCACCTATTTTTGTGGTCCAAGAATTATTACTGACAGTGGTGGCCAAGAAATGCACAGACACGGGGCACAGTGATTGCTCATTAATAGCTTGTCATAGCTTTGGCTAAACGCTTTACAGTGTTTCATGGGATTTCAATAAGCCGTGTGTTGCTCCAGGACCATGTCAGGGTGAAGCAGGGGTGTGGTGTAGTGGTGGCGGGGAGGACTGGCTGATCCATGTAGCACCAGAGCAAGAAGGCCTATTGTTGGGGAGGGTGGGGGTCCATTGTAAAACTTCCCAGCATTGGATTCTGGTTCCAGCAGTGGCTCTGTCTCCTCAGGCTCTTTAGGGGCATTCCTCAAACTGGTCCTCTGCATAGAGATGCAGAATCACATTTTCCTCTTCCTCCATGTTTCCCAGGGCTTCCTCCAGGAATTTCTCCGAGGTCCCCACTGCCTTCTCACCCTGCTCCTTATCAGCGTCCCTTTGTATGATAAGGCCAGCAGGGTTGAGCAGGGGTTTGTGACTTCAAACTCCATACTCACTGGCCTAAAGAGTCCAGCTCATCATAGCATGGGGATGTGCTAGGTCTCCTCCTGGAGTGATGGTTGGAGTCCTTCACTGTACGGTACAGGAGCCTGAGATACTTCCTGTGCTCGCAGCACTGGGATGGAGTCTGGTGAATGACCACTTCCTCCAGCCTCTGTGAAATCGCCTGGTACAGGTGAATGTTCCTGCCAACTCAGGTAAAGCGATGGAGGATGGTGTACACTGACTACACATTGATCAGCACTCCTGGGTGCTCCGTCAAATATGCTCAATGATTACCTGTACTGATCAATAGACTTTCGCAGAAAACTGTTCTGAAGTGCTCAGCACTGGTTTCTACTACCTCTGGCAAGGAGGATGGTCAGGAAACTTTATACCTTGAGTTAGGGTCAGGCATTAAGGGCTTAATGCATTGTAGGAATGGCCCTGGAGAACGATCAATATTGTGAGCTGGTACTCATCCCTTCCTCCCATCCACACTGCACTGTAAAATTGGTATCAGGCCATGCCACAGAAAAGGTGTGTACATATCAACATCCCTCCTGCATGCTAGCTTTTGTGCACTGCACTGTCCTTCAGGAATGTGCTTCAGGGCTTTAAATGTGGACAATAGGGGGTTATGGAACTAGCACACACGTAGCCATGTACACTCACAAGTTTAGACACACACTAATGGGCATATATTTCACTAGATGCTGCACTTTTGATAACCATAGGACTAATACTCTCCAATTTATCATTATCCTTCTTGTAATGAGGTGCCCAGAAATGACTTCATTGTTCCAAGTATGGTCACACCACTCTGGATAGAGAAGTATTATTACCTTTCTGCTCTGTGACATGATGCCCTTGCTTATGGAGACCAACATTGCACTAGCTTGATGTTGTTGTTGTGGTTGACATACCACATTGCAAACTAAAGTCTAATTAAATGTTCACTTAAATGCTAAATCTCTTTTGGCATGATCGCTCTCTGGGTTTCTCTTTCCAACTGAACATTTGTGTTTCCAATTTTTTTTCATCTGTATCAACTTTCATTCTTTTCCAAACTCACTTTGTTTACCTTATGCCCGTGTTTCTCATCTCTCCCTTTGTAATATTTTTCTGTTCTCCCTGGTATTTACAACTCCTCCCACTTCAATATTATATGTCAATTTCATTGATGGGCTGTTTAATCCCTCTCTTCATGTTATTAATGAAGATATTTAATAAGGTCAGACCTAATGCTAGAGCTATACAGGAAAACGGAGAAGACATGATGTGCGCGTACTTTCCGTCATCTCCCATACTGGAGTCTGCTGTTCATTACAGTATGTGTATTAATTGGCTGGGTCCTGGGCACACTGTGTATCCCACAGACCATGCCTCCACAAGGCATGTAGCACAACCATAGTAGATCATCTATTCTGGTGTTTTGTTGATTCTGCTCTGCTTCTTATGCGGGAGCAGATTTGGTACAGTCTTCCACCATCCTCTTACACAACAGTACAACATGAAGTGGGCTTCAGCTTCATTAATGAGAATCACTGCCATTCACAAGGGGAAAATATAGTAAAAGGCATCTCTTCGTGTCAACAACAGGAAAAGGCATTCATACAGACTCACCCCTGATTTTCAAACTTGGGCACCTCACTTAAGATAGTAGGGTGCCTGAATTACCACATAGGCATCCATAATGCCAACTGTAGACATACTGGCTGCTCTGAATACCCAGATATGGAATTAACTTCTGATATGTGCCCATGTTTAATAATTGTACTCCCTATATTCATAAAACAAAAAAAATTAATATGACATATCAAATAATGTGAAATAATGGGCATATGCTCAAACAGTTCAACGCTATGCATGCAATTCATATTGAAACACTGGCTAGAAATATATATTTTGTAGATGTGTGTGAACTTGAAGACATTTGGGTTTGAGCTAAAGGTTGGTTGTGAAATGTTGTTCATTGGGACATGGAGCTCATATAATCTGCATTTGAATACACAAATAGACACTTGCATACACAGATTTTGATTGTACAAATAGTGAGACAGCTGCACATTGGTGGGACTATGCAGGTGTATCAAAAAGTTTGTCAACTAATTGTGGGTGTGATTTAGGAAGCTATTTATGAAAATTTGACCCCAGTATGTCAATTCCCAGTATATGTCTCCCTAGCAATTTCACATGAGGGGTTCTTCTATATACCTGTATTTTTACCTAAAAAGTAGAAGACCTTTTTCCAATTGAATGAGCCTTAATTTCAGCCAATATCAGAAATGAAAGATTTGAAGTAGGAATGCCTCCATTTGAGGCCAAACTGCTTCTTTTGTGGAGAGCAGTTTCTGTTACAGCAGACGTTGCAAATTCCTCTTTGGACCATGGAAATCTTCTGAGAAGAAGCACTACCATGTTGCAGCTGATGCAAGCCTTCATTTCTGTCCTACCTGACTTCATTGAAAGATTTAAACCTATGCATGTGTCTTCTTACTGAAATTTGTTTTGCAAGGGATCAAGAGAATACATTAGAATGATTATTTGTGAAGTATTTCCATAGCAGTAGATTTACAAGTGAAAAAAGGAGGGTGGGAGACGTCCACAGAATAATTAATCTTTGTGCTGAATAACAATCTTGGGGTTGAAATTGTAACAGGAAAAATAAATGGTATAAAAAAGTGCCGCCTACAGAACAATTTTTAAAATAATTTGAACAGTCCTAATCAGATGCTATATGCTTTAAGTCAGCAATAAGCAGCAGCAGAGCTGCAGAGGATGAACACTCATGCTGTACTAGTTTCTGTTGAGTGCTGCCATGCATGCATCTGACAGGAATTCACAGCAAATCAAATATGTTAAAATATAACAGAGTCAATATATTAAAGGCAGACAAGCAAGTCAAAACCAAACAGTTGACCGTCCAAATTACTCCTAATAAAACGTTAACATACTACATCGTACATTACTTATTACTTATTCAGGATCAGAGAACCTAGCTAAAGATTGTGGCTTGCTGGCTGGGGAACCATCTTCCTCTGAGTATGCTAAAAAGGGTGGCCAAATTTCTAAATACCTATCCTCCTTTTGGCTCTTCTCTTGCGTATGTACTCGGTGTGAAAATTTTTCCATTACAAGGACTGTCCGTATTTTGCTATACCACAATTCCATAGGCGAAATCAGATTTTGCCAATAATATACTATACAAAGTCTTGCTGCTAACAATAACAAAGAAATGAATTTGTTATTCTGTTTAAAATGTAGGTCCTTTATTGGAGCATTCATAGAATCATAGAATCTCAGGGTTGGAAGGGACCTCAGGAGGTCATCTAGTCCAACCCCCTGCTCAAAGCAGGACCAACCCCAACTGAATCATCCCAGCCAGGACTTTAGTAAGTGTTAAGGGTTAAGGCAATCTCTAGGAAGCGAGCATATGGTCGTAAAATTAATCTCTGTAATAATTTCCTCACAAAACTATCTAATTCCTGGACACAATCACCACATATGCAAATATATTTCCTGTTCCCCACCACCCTTCCAACAGTGTCTCCCTAGTAGCAAAAACATGATCTATCTTAACTGGAGTCAGATGCCATCGATACAGCAATTTATAAAAAAATTCTTCATGAGCTACACATGCTGACAATGTTTATCCCCTTTCCCACATTGAGAGCTACTCATCCAGATCAGTGTCTTTGTCCAAATCCCTCTCCCACCATTTCATCTGGGTTGTTTTCTTATCAACATGTTTGTCAGTCAAAATTGTATATATATTAGTAATTAAACCTTTGTTCCAGCTTGCTAATGGGTCAACTCCTCAAATGTGGTTAAACGTATAGACAGAGCCGTCTTATATCCAGATTTCACAGTACGTTTGCCTCGTAAATATTGTTTGCAGTTCTGTTGTAGCCATGTTGGTCCCAAGATGTGAGACAGACAAGGTGGGTGAGGTAGTATCTTTTACTGCAAACAGATGACAAGCTCTGTGAAGTGTGAAAGCTTGTCTCTTCCAACAGTAATTAGTTCAACAAAAGATATTGCCTCACCCACCTTGTCTCTCTTGTAAATATTGAACACACAGAATCTTGACATTATTTACATATCTTTATACTATTCCTGTGGAATCATGGAAGAATTATAGATGTTAAAGATGGAAAACATCTATTAGATCATCCAGTCCACCTCTGTCAATGCAAGACTGTTCCTTCTAGGAAAACTAAAAGTATTCTCCAACCTTAGAGCTTCCTTCCTATAACTTTTCCCTTCTCTGTTAAAAAATAAATAAAAATCACCTCTTTTTCAGAGAAAGGAGATTATTTTTTATATTTGATTTGTTTTTAAACACTCAAAATTCTGCTGGTGACAAATGTTCTATCTGATGTTCCAGAAGGAAGAAATCATTACAAAATTATTATTCAATTCTCAGATCAGTCAAATACCAGAGATGAGACTCTCACCACTAACAGATTGTATTTTCTGAGTACATCATTAATTGAGATGACTGAATAAAAAAAAAAAAAAAAATTGGTTCCTGCCTAGTGACTAAAGATGCAGGGCCAGCCCTAGCCCCCATTCCACCTGCTTTGTGCTGATTCTGATATACAAAGACAAGAGTCCTATTCCTTCTCTTCAGGCTCATTTGTCTGTGTATTGTGGCTGGAGGTGACTGACACATGGTTAAATAGCCTTCCCACCACGGCAGAGTGGATGTTGTTGCAGGAGGGGAGCTATCAGCCCTGGTACTTTAACAGCTGTTCACTCAACAGCTGCCTCTCCCACCCTTACCATGCCCACTTAAGAGCTGGCTGAATAAATGCCCACTCCATGACCATGCCCCCCTTCCCTGACTACCAAGAAATGCCTTCTGACTTTCCAATAATGCCCCTCTGCTCACGTTCTTGGCCACAGGACCACAGTTTGCAACCTGAGAGTAGTGGAGGATAGTGTGTAACCTCTCCTCCTCCTAATAATAATTTCGCTCCTGAGTTTTTTGCCTAAAAATGCCCCCTTCAGAGCCAGTCCACCTTTGACCATTGCAATTCTGCTCCATTAGAGTTGCTCAGCTCTGGGGGAGCAAAGGGATCATAAAGCCTACATAACTCACTTCCTGAGCATTCCCCCAGTGGTGCAACAATTCCTTGCTGATGCAATGATTCTATGCCACTCCTCCCCCCGCCCCCCAGCCATCAGCATAGGGAATGTGGTCGGAAATAGGGGGCATGGTCAGAGCATGCACTCTTGTGATAACAGACTCCCAAAATGGCTCTCGGGGCAAGCAGTAGCTGGATATTACTCTAATTTGAGCTTTGTGATTCAACTGGCTCCTGGCCATCCTCAGACTCAGAGAGTGACAAATGTGGCAAAGCCCTATCACTTTAGTCCTGTGTTAAGTGTATCTTGGCCAGAGGATCTAACCCAATAGGGCTTGTTTGGTAAACCTAAAACAGCCTTGATCTCCAGGACTTCACGCTCAGAGAGCAGATCAAAGGAGAAGTTAATTAGAGATCCCCACAGCCCAAACCAATGCAGGTTTCTCCATTCCTGCTTCAGGGAGATGTCTAGATGGCTACTTTGGGATAGTCTTTTATTTTAAGTATTTTTTATTTCAGAGGAAGGTTAATGTAGAATCATAGAACTGGAAGGGACCTCAAGAGGTCATCTAGTCCAGTCCGCTGCACTCAAGGCAGGACTAAGTATTATCTAGACCATCCCTGACAGGTGTTTGTCTGACCTGCTCTTAAAAATCCCCAATGATGGAGATTCTACCACCTCCCTAGGCAATTTAGTCCACAGTGCTTAATCACTCTGACAGGAAGTTTTTCCGAATGTCCAACCTAAACCACCCTTGCTGCAATTTAAGACCGTTGCTTCTTGTCCTATCCTCAGAGGTTAAAAAGAACAATTTTTCTCCCTCCTCCTTGTAACAACCTTTTATGTACTTTAAAACTGTTATGTCCCCTCTCAGTCTTCTCTTCTCCAGACTAAACAAACCCATTTTTTTCAGTCTTTCCTCATAGGTCATCTGTTGATGTCAGATGTTTTCTAGACCTTTAATATTTTTTGTTGCTCTTCTCTGGACTTTCTCCAATTTTTCCACATCTTTCCTGAAATGTGGTGCCCAGAACTGGACAGAGTACTCCAGTTGATGCCTAATCAGCGCAGTGTAGAGTGGAAGAATTACTTCTCGTGTCTTGCTTACAATACTCCTGCTAATCAATCATACAATGATTTTTGCTTTTTTTGCAACAGCGTTACACTGTTGACTCATATTTAGCTTGTGATCTACTATGGACCCCCACCCCCCCAGATCCCTTTCCGCAGTACTCCTTTCCAGGCAGTCATTTCCCATTTTGTATGTGTGCAACTGATTGCTCCTTCCTAAGTGGATTACTTTGCATTTGTCCTTATTGAATTTCATTCTATTTACTTCAGACCATTTCTCCAGTTTGTCCAGATCATTTTGAATTTTAATCCTACGCTCCAAAGCACTTGCAACCCCTCCCAGCTTTGTATCGTCCACAAAATTTATATAAGTGTACTCTCAATGCCATTATCTAAATCATTAATGAAGATATTGAACAGAACCGGACCCAAAACCGATCCCTGCGGGGCCCCACTCGTTATGCCCTTCCAGCATGACCGTGAACCACTGATAGCTTCTCTCTGGGAATGATTTTCCAACCAGTTATGCACTCACCTTATAGTAACTCCATCTAGGTTGTATTTCCCTAGTTTGTTTATGAAAAGATTATGCAAGACAGTATCAAAAGCCTTACTAAAGTCAAGATATACCACATCTACTGCTTCCCCCCATCCACAAGGCTTGTTACCCTGTCAAAGAAAGCCATCTGGTTGGTTTGTCATGATTTGCTCTTAACAAATCCATGCTGACTGTTATTTATCACATTATTATCTTCTAGGTGTTTGCAAATTGCTTGCTTAATTATTTGCTCCATTATCTTTCCAGGTACAGAAGTTAAGCTGACTGGTCTGTAATCCCCTACATACATGTAGTAATGAAGGGACAAAATGAGTACCTCAGTGGTGACACAAGCCCCACTTCAGCAAAGTATTTAAGCATGTGCTTGGGAGCTCTTCTGGGTAAAGATGAACTGGGGCCTCTGAGAGAACAGGATAAAGGAAGGAATAGTTGGAAAACATGAGACTAACAGAGAGAAACTGTTTAAACATCTCAACTCATTGGCAGTTCTGAAAATTACTGAAAAATCCCTTGCTTTAGCCAAGTCTACAGTGCAGTGTGAAAAGCAATAAAAGCTATATAATGGTCTAACTCTAACCTTCTGTTAAAGCCATCCTCCCACTCCAAGATACCCAGAGATGTTGGGTGGTAAGCCTCCCCACATTGAATAAATCTGACATCAACAGATTTATCTTCTTAATTTTTAGCTTAATAAGCAAGCCATACAGCAGCTGTGAAGTTACTGATAATGAATGTTTGGAAATAGGATTACTCAAGTGAGTTAAATCCTTCTGCCTTTTCATTACATGCCATATAATACTCCAAACTCATGTCCTGAATAGACAGAACAAGTATCCAGAACATATATATTTGATCCTTGTGCCTCTGGCTGAGTAACCAAACAACAGTCATACAGTAGGTGCTTCACATGGGCCACTTTCATCTGAAAAAACTGTAATAACTATATCTAATATGCACTTTTAATGAGAGAAGGGTGATCTTCAAAAACTCTTCCGAATTCTTTTGGTAGTTATTTTACTAATAGTAGGCTGATGTTGTTTTCCCTTGATTCACACTGTTTTTTTAGCATTCAGTCATCAATACATAGTTATTACATTGAGTAAGTCCACAAGACACTGTCTGCAGCCTGGTAGAATCCTGGATTTCCTGTGCCACTTCCTATCATCCCTGCACTGTTTATCCTCTTCCCTTGCAGCATGTCTGCTAAAGAGCTATGCTGACATTGGCTGTCTCTTTAAAAGGCTGTGCAGTAACAATGTGCAGAAACAATGCTTCTTACTATCCCTTTAAAATACACCTAGTATTTTCCAGTAATCACACTAAGGCAAAGGAGAAACATACATGGTTTAAAGTAATAAATATTATTTATATACTTTCAATGGTGGATTTCAGTACAGTGGAGGGCTGCCCATCTTATCTCATGTATTTCACCAGCATCATAGAATATCAAGGTTGGAAGGAACCTTAGGAGATCATCTAGTCCAACCCCCTGCTCAAAGGGGAAACCAATCCCCAATTTTTGCCCCAGATCCCTAAATGGCCCCCTGAAGGATTAAACTCACAACACTGGGTTTAGCAGGCCAATGCTCAAACCACTGAGCTATCCTTTCCCACATATCCCGTCCATCTGCACATTGAGCTATAAGAACTCAGATATATTTTTTAAATCTCCCAAACATGAATTGAATTCAAAGTGGTGCTGTGCGTGGTCTGTTGCAGAGAGAACCTGCAATAACAGTGATGATATCTCACAGGGGTATTCACTCTGAGAGGGCTGTCTCTAAAGGACAATTTAAATGTTCCCCTTGTTAACAGTGTATTTTACAGACAGGGGCTTGAGGGGGAGGGGAGAACATGAGCCTGCCTCTTCAAACGGAGACATCAGTATAGGACACCCATGTGAACTGCAGAGATCCAGGGGCCTTGTCTATACTAGGGCTTTTGATCCTGTTGTAATTTGAGTTCGTTGATTTAATTCAAGTTAACTGACACACAACTGTAAATACTAACCTAGACACTAAACAAATGTTTGTTCCAGGTCATGGTTCACTGTAGGCTCAGGTGACCCACAACCAGGGAGAAACATTTGTGTTTTGGAACAAATGTATGTGGCATGTCCATGAAATGAATGCACAGCCCATCTGATCTCCTGTGGCCTTAACTAATGCTCTGACAGAGTCAATACACAGAACTGAACAGTAGAAGAAAGGCAGACGCAAGGGGGACAAAAGGGGAGGAAGGATTAGAAGAAATGGAAAAGGAGCAAGGAATTAATTTTTGAGGGTTAGGGAACAAAGGAGGGCAGGAGGCAGGGGAATAATAGGAGTCTGGAGTGCTGGACATCTCCACAGCTTTTGATACTGTAGACCACAAGGTACTGTTAACCCTCCTATATGACATAGCAAGAACAGATGACCCAGCACTACAGTGGCTCCAGTTGCTCCTCTCCAACAGAACTCAGAGTGGTGATGGGTCACTGCTCCTCCTCTCTGAAGGACCTCACCTGCTGGGTCCAGCAGGTATCCATATTATCCCTGCTTCTCTTCAGTGTGTACACGAGACCACCGGGAGAAAGCGTGAGATGCCAAGGGCTCAGCTGCAAACAATATGACAGTGACACCCAACTATATATCTGTTGATGCAACCACCACCACTACCAACAAGTGAGAATGCCTACAGGCAATCAGCTGTTGGATGAAGTGTTAAACCCAGGCACAACTGAAGTGATACTGGTTGGGAGGGTAAACATTTTGAAGAACTAGCTGAGACATTGTCTTCATCTTCCACTGAAGGCATACAGCCCTATTTGTCAGAATGGGGCAAAGCCACATAATCCTGACCAGACAACACTGGTACCTAAAAATGCCTTCTTTCAGTTCCAACACACAGGAAACTATGTTCCTTCCTCCTGGAAAAGAACCTAGTGAAAGTGATTCATGTATTTGTCACCCCCCAGGCTGGATTGCTGTAGTTCACTGAATCTGAAGCTAAATGTGAAGATGATACACAGGCTTATGCTGCTCCAGAATGTGGCTACACACCTTCTCCGTGGCTTAAGCTACTATGAGCACATCGGTCCTGGCCTCAAGTCCCTCCACAGACTTCTTATGCCACTTCAAGGTCTTGGAACCAGATTTTGGATCCAGCTATGGAACAACTTCTAGAGAGCTCAGGCAAATATGGAGTCTGACCATCTTAAGGAAACTACAAAACCCACCTCTGCATAAAAGTGTTTCTGTGATAAGAACGGTGCTCACAACGCTGACACCCCTTCTACACACTAAACCCGTTCCCACCAAAATAGAGATAATATCTAAAAGATTAAAACCAAAAACCTTCCCGCTAAACAGATTTTTTATCCCAAAAGCAAAGAAGTGCAAGAAACTCCATTAAGTCCACTATGGACTTCATTATTGCTATTAATTTGTGTGCAAGGCACTGAGATACTAGAGTGTTGGGCACAGTATAAAACCTAGGATAGATGGATAATCATCCTCCTCCTCCTTGTCATTCTGGAAAGCTGACAGGTTGTGTGAGAAAACACACTTCCTTTTTTAGGGAATTGCTTTCTCTTTTCCCCAACCAAGATTTACTAGAGACTTCATTATTTCTTCCATTTGTGGAAGGTTTACTCATGCAGACATATGACAGATTTGAAGCTTACAATAAAATTGCCCCAGTTTTATTTCCGTGCAGACTGTATTTCAGCCAGTTCAAATCCTGTGAGCTTCAACAATTAGTTACCCTCTATTTACCATATTTACTTGATGATAAACACCAGGTATCTATTGACTATCTGCAACAGAGAAAATACTGGCTAGGAAAGGAAGCCATAACCTACACCATTACTGAAACTATG
Organism: Macrochelys suwanniensis; assembly: GCA_033296515.1. Classification (NCBI taxonomy): domain Eukaryota; kingdom Metazoa; phylum Chordata; order Testudines; family Chelydridae; genus Macrochelys; species Macrochelys suwanniensis. The sequence goes on from CM065775.1 coordinate 294,078,785, forward strand.
GATCACTGTTGCTTAGTTAAAAGCTTATTGATGCAATACCTTGACTAAGGACCATTTGAATGAACTAGTGTTAAAGTTTATTGATTCAGAGTTAACCTAAAACACTGACAGACTCATAGAAAAGACAAGGGGCTGCTTTGCAAGACAGCTAGCATCTCAGAAATTATTGACTATGTGAAGCATAAAAATTGAGCATTTCACTGTTTTTCTAAAAGATGGAGCTGATTTGCATAATGAACCTTTGCGTAATATCACTTGCTTACATCCTGATTGTCCACACTCCCTCTGTCACAACTGCAAGATCCTACTGTTACTGAATACTTTAGATTCTGACCTTTCATGCTCCTGTTTGCTAACTGCTTGTTTCTGCCAATTGCTATTCATTATTTGTGTTGTGTGGTTAGTCACTGAAGTCACTTTGTATTGTTTCTGACTGGAGACAGAATGACTGCTAAACAGCACAACAGTGAATAACACACTTTCAGTACAAAGTGTCATTGGAGTAGCCATGAAACTTTCAGGATTCATGAATGTTGTCACAAATACCCATAAATCCTTATGAATTTAACTTTTATTCACAAAAAATATATTTTTTCTATTTGATTAGTTTACTCACAGACCTGCAAGCTTAATGAAATGAGCATTGATGGTTCAATAAAAATTGAAGTGAAGTCAGTTACTGAATTTTTTAAAAAATATTCACACAGCTCTAGATACAGGCCCTACATATTTGACATGCAAAAGCAGTGAATTCATCTCTGAGATCCACACATTCCTCATTGCAGGGGGGTAAGGAAAAGTTACACTGGTCTACAATTTTTGAGAAGTCGTCTGCTTCAGAGATAAAATGTGCTATTTAGTATGTATTTTGATGTGCTGAATTCAAATATGACAATTAAAACAACTGATTGGCTACTGTTTCTAAGATATTTAAGTTTTTACATTTTATGTCTATATATATTGTGTAGATAGTAGAGTTTTAATCATAAATTGTAAACCTAGGTCTTTTCATGTGTTTATGGTTGCTTTACATGATACTATTTCACCTGTCCTGTTTATGTAACACTTTAAAAATCAGCAAAGGGGTTATATAAATAAAATTTATTATGAAACAAAAGGCAAAAAACTATTATGTCCATAGTTTAGTCCTATTCAGTGTCTACTCGGCGCTTCTTGGCTTGTCTCTTGTATTCATTAAATGGAGCATCTCTTGTCACTGTCCAGCAATAGTCTGCAAGCATTGATGGGCTCCATTTGCCCTGACAGCGTTTCTCCATTGTTGCAATGTCCTGGTGAAATCGCTCGCCGTGCTCGTTGCTCACTGCTCCGCAGTTCGGTGGAAAAAAATCTAGATGAGAGTGCAAAAAATGTATCTTTAGTGACAGGTTGCAACCAAGGCTTTTGTATGCCTTGAGGAGGTTTTCCACCAACAACCTGTAGTTGTCTGCCTTGTTTCCGAGAAAATGTATTGCCACTAACTGGAAGGCTTTCATGCCTTTTTTTCCTTGCCACGCAGTGCATGGTCAAATGCATCATCTCGAAGAAGTTCACGAATCTGAGGACCAACAAAGACACCTTCCTTTATCTTAGCTTCACTTAACCTTGGAAATTTTCCACGGAGGTACTTGAGAGCTGCTTGTGTTTTGTCAAAGGCCTTGACAAAGTTCTTCATCAGACCCAGCTTGATGTGTAAGGGTGGTAACAAAATCTTCCTTGATTCAACAAGTGGTGGATGCTGAACACTTTTCCTCCCAGGCTCCAATGACTGTCGGAGTGGCCAATCTTTCTTAATGTAGTGGGAATCTCTTGCACGACTATCCCATTCGCAGAGAAAACAGCAGTACTTTGTGTATCCAGTCTGCAGACCAAGCAAGAGAGCAACAACCTTCAAATAGCCACAAAGCTGCCACTGATGTTGGTCATAGTTTATGCACCTCAAAAGTTGTTTCATGTTGTCATAGGTTTCCTTCATATGGACTGCATGACCAACTGGAATTGATGGCAAAACATTGCCATTATGCAGTAAAACAGCTTTAAGACTCGTCTTCGATGAATCAATGAACAGTCTCCACTCATCTGGATCGTGAACGATGTTGAGGGCTGCCATCACACCATCGATGTTGTTGCAGGCTACAAGATCACCTTCCATGAAGAAGAATGGGACAAGATCCTTTGGACGGTCACGGAACATGGAAACCCTACCATCACCTGCCAGGAGATTCCACTGCTGTAGTCTGGAGCCCAAAAGCTCTGCCTTACTCTTGGGTAGTTCCAAATCCCTGACAAGGTCATTCAGTTCACTTTGTGTTATGAGGTGTGGTTCAGAGGAGGAGGATGGGAGAAAATGTGGGTCCTGCGACATTGATGGTTCAGGACCAGAAGTTTCATCCTCTTCCTCGTCTGACTCAAGTGAGAATGATTCTGGTGCATCAGGAACCGGCAGTCCTTCTCCGTGGGGTACTGGGCGTATAGCTGATGGAATGTTTGGATAATGCACAGTCCACTTTTTCTTCTTTGACACACCTTTCCCAACTGGAGGCACCATGCAGAAGTAACAATTGCTGGTATGATCTGTTGGCTCTCTCCAAATCACTGGCACTGCTAAAGGCATAGATTTCCTTTTCCTGTTCAACCACTGGTGAAGATTTGTTGCACAAGTGTTGCAGCATGTGTGTGGGGCCCACCTCTTGTCCTGATCTCCAATTTTGCAGCCAAAAGAAAGGTGATAGGCTTTCTTAACCATAGTGGTTATACTGCGCTTTTGTGATGCAAAAGTCACTTCACCACAAACATAGCAGAAGTTATCGGCACTGTTCACACAAGTACGAGGCATCTCTGCTCACTTTGGCTAAACAGAAATGTGTCCCTTTGCAAAATCAAACACTGACAAATAAGCGAGCACGACACTGTATGATTTCTAGAGCTGATATAGGGCAATTTGTTCAGCAGAATGATGTAAGCTTCGTTATGATTGCATCATCCATGACTTCTAGGAATAACATGATGCAATTCATATCATGTATGATGCAATGCCAGCTTCAGATTGCATCATTCATTGTTTTGCCTAAAAAGCAAGTACTGTCCAAACCCAGTCATAGATTATTCATAGATCCAGTCAAAGATGTATTTTAGTCATTTCTGGTTTAAACTGAGATCCCTTCCCTTTATAACTCACTTATCCTCCGCCATTCCCAAGTCAAGGGTCGTATATACTGACCCAATAGCATGTCTTGAAAACTAGAGCCAATCAACAATTTTAAGCATCATTTTCGTTCTCAGTGACCCAGAATTAGTAAAGTTTGACTACATCTATTTCAGAAGCATTTTGGCTGTAGAGCAGTGTTATTAAAGACTGATTTCCATTCTATTTCTTATACCAGATTTCCAGCTCATTTATTTTCTCTTACCCTTAGGAAGGAAATTCTGAGTTACAAGTTTTGGAAGCCTTACAGATCTGCAGCAAACTCTGTCAGTGGGTCCAAGTTCTTTAGAGGGACCAGAATGACAATATATACTTTTCTGATTTAAAACATCACTCCGGCTTTCAGTAAAAACAACTATTATGCTAGCATCAACTTTGTACTGTAAGAATTATTCACAAATGAGGCATTATAAAACAGCTCAGAGTGACTGAAGGAAAATGATACATTTACTGGAAAAAAATCAAAGCCAGTTACATACAAAAGAATATGAATAAATATAATGTAGTTTTGTCTTTCTATTATTTTTTTTCCAAATCCTGAACTCTGTAATCGAGTGTTTCTTATAAAATGATGTTGTGATTTTTCTCCATGTAAATATAGGCCTGATTCTCCACTTAATTACACCAATTTTACACCAGAGTTCAACTCTTCTGGTAGCCATGGAAATTGAGTCCTTTGTCAAGATTTGTAAAGTGAAGTTATTTTAGAATATATTGGAATACTTTAAATGTACTGACATTTCTAGCACTTAATAAGATTGATGGAAACTATTGTAGTCCTAGATTTGAAGACATATTTTTACAAAGATTTGTCAAAATGACACTTAAGTCAGTTTCTAAAATGCCCTGCACTCCATATAGTCATTTATATTTGTGCAAAGTATGAGGCAAAATTGGTGTAAAATACTCTGATGTGACAGGATTTTTACACAAGTTTTCTACTTGTGTAAATGACTACATCAGATGCAAGATACTGGTGAATCAGTCCCAGAGTACATTGTAAATTAGGAAATTATCCTGTAAACGCTCTGTGCTTTTTTTTCCATGCATGTGAACAGTTCCAAGGACTTAAGCATGTGCATAAGTGTTTCCAGATCATGACTTTACACTGTGATCTCTTCAGAGCAGGGACTGGGCCTTATTAAATTTTGCACAGGTCCTGGCACAATGAGGCCATGATCTGATTGGGACATCTGGAAGCCATGGTGACACAAATAATAATGATTTCCTGGGAAAAATTCCATGTTTGTATTTAAAAAAATATCTGTGCTAACTTCAAAGTAAGTGTACTATAAGAATTAATTAATAAAGTCAGATTTTGAGCAGCCAAATGGAGACGCAAAAGAACTGAGGGGGAAATACGTTTACTGAGAGACAGAGTATGAATAAAATTACAAAACAATCTACTTTTAAATGTAAATGCTTTTTAAAAATCCTAATTGCATACATGTTGTTTTTCAATTAATGAAGGCCCAATTTGTTTCTGAAATGCAGGAAAGTTATATCCCATAAGCCCTTCCCTCAAACTGTAAGCTAGGGGAGACAATTGTATAGATTTAGAAAAATTCCCTTACAATCGTACTTGTTCTTGAAATCAACAGTAACCTGTTAGCTGTTAGTCGTGACTTAGTATGAGTGAAGAACTGTACACTACAATAATTTCTTTCAAGAATCAATCCAAGCCAAATTATTATATTCTAGGCATGTAAAAGATCCAAAGGACTGAGGAAAGACTTCCCTTAAAGAGAGAGGGCTCCAATTGAGGGAAATTAGATGCTGTAGGCACTTCACAGCAATATGTTTAGGATTATATATTTCATGATAACTATTAACTGCTTGAAAGCAGACTTGCTAGCCAAATATAAAACCATATTTTTCTTTGATTTTGTTAATACTGGTGGAACATGCAGACTTGGCCTGTCTGTGCTGTCATTCAACATTCAGATCTTCCACTGAAGTCATTGAGAGTTTTGCACATGGAATGATTGCAGGAACATATCCTACATTACTTAAACATACACTAAGATAGAACATGTAAAATTATTCATACTATCGATTCCGTAGGAATTTAATTGCAAGTTGATAAGCTTCTGTTTTTAAACATTATTATAGCACGTGCCTGTGAAGAACCAAACACATTGGGACAAATTCAGCTGGGATTTGTTAAAGGGAAACTACAATGAGTCATACTGAATGGTGAACTATCAGGCTGGAGGGAGGTTACTATTGGGAGTTCTTCGGGGTTCAGTCTTGAGACCAATCTTATTTAACATTTTTTTTAATGACCTTGGCACAAAAAGTGGGGGTGTGCTAATAAAATTTGTGAATGACAAAAAGTGTGGAGGTATTGCCAATACAGAAGAGGACTAGAATAAGATACAAGAAAATTTGGATGACCTTGAAAACTAGAATAATAGAAATGGGATGAAATTTAAAAGTGCAAAGAGCAAGGTCATGCACGTAGGGACTAACAACAAGAATTTTTGCTATAAGCTGGGGACTTATCAGTTGGAAGTGACAGAGGAGGAGAAAGACCTGGGAGTATTGGCTGATCACTAGATGGGGAGGGAAAGCCCCTGTGAGTTAATACAGAGAATTCTTTCCCAGATGTCTGGCTTCTGGTTCTTGACCACATGCTCGGGATCTAACTCAGGGGTAGGCAGCCTATGGCACACGTGCCAAAGGCGGCACGCGAGCTGATTTTCAGTGGCACTCACATTGCCCGGGTCCTGGCCACCAGTCCAGGTGGGGGCTCTGCATTTTAATTTAATTTTAAATGAAGCTTCTTAAACTTAAAAACCTTATTTACGTTACATGCAACAATAGTTGTGTGATATATTAAAGACTTATAGAAAGAGACCTTCTAAAAACATTAAAATGTATTACTGGCACGCAAATTAGAGTGAATAAATGAAGACTCGACACACCACTTCTGAAAGGTTGCCAACCCCTGGTCTAACTGATCACCATATTTGGATCAAGAAGGAATTTCCCCCCAGGTCAGATGGCAGAGACCCTGGGGGTTTTTGCCTTCCTCTGCAGCATGGGGCATGGGTAATTTGCAGGGTTAAACTAGTGTAAATGGTGGATTCTCTGTAACTTGAAGTCTTTAGATCATGATTTGAGGACTTCAGTAACTCAGCCAGAGGTTGTGGGTCTATTGCAGGAGTGAGTGGGCAAGGTTCTGTGGCTTGCAATGTATAGATCAGACTGTATGATTATGATGGTCCCTTCTGACCTTAACATCTATGAGCTGTGGTATGAGCAAATGCAACCCCTATTGGAGTCAACAGAAGCTGCAGAACTAAATGTGGAGCTGGAGATCCAAAAGTGTCTAAAGAAGATAGGCCTAATTTCCAGAGGTGATGAGCACCCACAGATGCTGTTGATTTCACTGGCAGTTTTGAGTTCTCCACACCTCTAGAACTCAGGACATCAGTTCGGAGGGACCTCTCTATAGTTCAAACTCAAGTATATCTGACTTTTTTTTTCTGGTTTGGCTTGTGACCTGGGTTGTTTAAGTCCATTTGTTTTTTGCATGAAAGAAAAGGTGAACAAATTTAGGGGTAATCCTGCAAATACTTACCGTAAGTATGTGCATAATTTTAAGCATGTGGGTATGCTTAATTAGTCACACTCAATGTGACTCACTAATGTGCTTAAAGTTAAGCATATGGGGAAAGTTTTGGAGGATTGAGACTTTAGATACTAGTGACAGGTGCTCTAGATATACCTAAAGTAGACGCTTGCAGCAACCTAAAGAAAGCAAGAGGACCAGACAGATGGCCAAAAGAAGTGACATGTTTTACTTAATACAGTATATTGTACTTAGTTGGACATATTTCAAAAATATGCTTAATTGGGATGTCTCCTCTGATCTCCATTTAACCTAATGATAGTGAAAGTCAATGACTTATTATTTAATAGGTGCAATATTAGCATAAATTCTACTAATGGGGTTACATTCAGACAGTGCTCAGGGGGTTAAGTGTTGCTTAACTAGCTGTTAAATATATGTGAAATTATAAACTCCCAGGCGAAATGTGATCTGTTACATCCATGTAAACTGAAGTCAGTGGGGTTTTATAAGAGTAACTCAGGCTGGACAAAGACATATGTACCATAGGCCATGCACATGCCTAAACCCACAGCTCCTGGAGTTATGTGATTACACAGAATCTAAGCTTTCATTTAAATAAAAAAAAGTTTCTAGAAAAGCTTGAAAAGTGAACCAAACATGATGATTAAGTGATGTACGCCAGTGTCTGCAGGAAGCCTGAAGCAATGGTTCTGAGAGATGTCCACTGCCCCATGCATCTCAATGGGTTGTTAACTCCAAGATCCACTGCTCTGCTAGAGTGAGATTGGAGGAATCCTATAGAAGATTGTGTGCGGTCAGTAGAAGAAGTATACAGTGACTTCAGGCCCACACAAACAAATATACCTAGCTGCTGTGGTACATTCTTGGAGCACCTAGATGCCACTCCAGAGAGGTACAGGGGATCCATGTTGCTCCTAGAGGGAGAGAAGGAATCCCCATGCTGCTGCCCTCCCCTGTCTACGAAGGACAGGGCTGGGGGCCCCCAGCCATTACCACTGCAACTATGGGTGAGACCACACTTGTGGAGCCATGAGGAGACCCATGTGATGATGTGCTCAAGCCCCCAGATTTCCTCAATCCAACCCTGTGTGTAACTGGAAGCAGAAGTCAGGCTCCCACATAAACCAGAAGACAACTAAGGATTATGCCCTTGTTTACACTAGAAGCTTTTGGAGAAAAAGTTTCTCACTGAATCTAATACAGGTGTGGCTCTACTGGGCTAGAAGCAATGGAAGCCCCAGTGTAGACAAGGCACTGTGGCTGCCAACACATTCTAAACACCATGTTGTGTGAGTGTCTACTCCTAGTACATCTACCATTGGTATGGCAAACAGAGCTGTGCCACTGTGACCACCACCGGGATTCTTTTTTTTTAAACCACAAATCTCATTGTATTAAAGAAGAAAAAAAGACCAAATTCAGCTGAAATGCAGTGAATGTCATTTTATTATTGCATTATTGTCCATAGAGGATCTCATTTAAAATATTTTCAAACTTTTTTTTTAAAATGACCCTCTGCTGTAATTAGGAGAGCCATGTGTGACTGTATTCACACTGTACACACTATTTAACAATCTTTGTACAAATTACACCTTGTGAGGTATCATTTGAAAATTAACACACTGGTCAATAATGTCATGGTAAAATGTGTGTAGCAACATTATATATAAAGTTATTAATTCCCTCTGTATGATGTTGTTAGCACATGTTCAAACCCACATAGACCTGACTAGGTAGAAGTTGTTTCACAGGTCTATCCTAAACAAAGAAATTTATGTATAAATAGTAAACAGAGTCCTTGAGACAGAAAGATGGGGTAAACTGGTTTCTCAAAGACAAAGGACAAGCTGACACCTCTAGCCAGGTGTCACTGAAGTTCATTGGCAATCACTGGTCAAGTGGTTGTCCTTTGGCAACAAAGTGGGGCAGGAACAAATTGAGCTGTATTTTAGAAAGAAACAACATGGAACCTTTGTCACCATGAGACTCCATGTCTCCATCCTCATAGTGGGAAAGAACTTAATCTAGGAGTAACCCTCAGGAAAATGCATTTCAAATGGTGATTGGGCTATAAAAGTGAGGGGGAAAACCATCCCAGGTTCTCTCTTTTTCTCTCCCTCTTTCTCACTCTTTCATCTGAGAAGACAAAGGAACCAGCCTTTTGACTTTGGGAGGGATCTTGACATGAAAATTTGATTAGCAATGTTTCTGGGAACATGTGGTAAGGGATTTTACCTTGAACCAAGTCTAGTTTGTTAAACTGTAGCTACTAGAAACTGTTTTATCTTTATTTCTCTTGTGCCCATTTCTGATTTTAATACTTTATACTTGTACTCAAAATCTCTCTCTTTGTAGTTAAAGTTGTTTTATTTTTTAATCCAATGTTGTGCTTAAACTGAGCTTTTTTGGTAACTCCATTTAAAGTAGCAACCTGTTGGATATTGATCCCTTACAGGGGCAATGGACCTCTAATATCTGAACTGTCCATGGGAGAGCTGAACACTGCAGAACACATGTTTTGGGGAAAATTCAGCACTGGAAGTATATTGGGGTCACCCTCCAAGTAGTCACCAAGGCTTGTGGAAACCAGTGTGTGACTGCTGGGGTCAAACCAGGCTGCTGGGGTCAAAGTTGCTGGACCAGGACTACAGCTATACACAGACACTCATACTGGATGCTGTTAGGCTGTTTGTGAGTGGCTCAGGTTGGGAGCTAAAACTGAAAAGCATTGTGAGGCACCCAAGGTTGCAGGGTAGAGTGCGACAACCCCTCACTGGTCTGGATGAGATACCCCAGAATGAGATACCATGTAATTGGGGTAATAGGCTGTTCACACGGATACCCAACTAAGATATTTCTACTATATAATAGCTTATTGTGAGCAGGATTAATCTAATCATTCTAATCAATAAACAACATCATCTATCTGAAAATAAAAAGAAATCTGTTTCTATATTTCAGGGAATGATCTTGCTCCATCAGTGGCATTAGCAGGCTCTGGCAATTCTGCTAAGACATGCACATGATCAGCCTCTACCCGCATGAGTAATCCTGTTGACTCCAATGTGACTATTCCCTCACGGCAGGCTAATCCACCACCCTTGCATGGCCCATACTTACAGTCCTTGCTCTTTCAGTAGTAAGCTATTCCCATAGAGCATTGTAGCAGGGAGCATGGTACCTGAGATTTCCTGTGTTGCAATGTGTCCATGCAGCCCCTTGATATAGAATGTGCTTACAAGACACAATCAAGCTCATCATGAATTAATAATCTGAAGACATTGAGGTTGACAGGAAGGCAGCTGTGAAGGAGTAGAGGTATTCCTTGGAAGCCTAAGGAAAATATCGGAGTCTTGAGGAGTATTTCATAGTGGGGGGTTCATAGCTGCAAACCTCTACTTGTCCACATGCGAGGGTCTCCAGGGTTCTCTGAAGGTCTTGTCTTCTGATCAAGTGTGGCTAGCACTGTGGAGATGAGAATGCAGCTGACAGATTAGATTTCTGTAAAGTTTCAATGTATTGTTTTAATCTCAAAGGAATACAAACTCCTGAATCATGCTCATCCATGACCTAATTAAACAGAGTAGAAATACAATCAGTTTGGATTTTAGTGTTCTCTTAAGAAATTCACACACTTTTTTCTGATACTCAAGTGAAAATGGTGGGCAGAGCAGAGGTGAAGCTTATTGTCTTATCCATGTGAAACCTAGGTGATCAGTGATTGCACTGGAGCAGACAGGTCCCTTTCAAAGTGGTTCATGACCTACTGTAGACATTGCACTGAGGAGGGCTCTAGAGTCTCTAGGCTTAGAAGTGCGGTAATACCCATACTCCAGTTATTTGGGGAGTAGAAGGAGGGCCGTAGCAGGTTACTGAGGGGACAAATTCATAGAGTCCTAGATTCTAGGGCTGGAAGGGACCTCGAGAGGTCATTGAGTCCAGCCCCCTGCCCTCATGGCAGGACCAATTACTGTCTAGACCATCCCTGATAGACATTTATCTAACCTACTCTTAAATATCTCCAGAGATGGAGATTCCACAACCTCCCTGGGCAGTTTATTCCAGTGTTTAACCACCCTGACAGTTAGGAACTTTTTTCTAATGTCCAACCTAAACCTCCCTTGCTGCAGTTTAAGCCCATTGCTTCTTCTTCTATCCTTAGAGGCTAAGATGAACAAGTTTTCTCCCTCCTCCTTATGACACCCTTTTAGATACCTGAAGACCGCTATTATGTCCCCTCTCAGTCTTCTCTTTTCCAAACTAAACAAACCCAATTCCTTCAGCCTTCCTTCATAGGTCATGTTCTCTAGACCCTTAATCATTCTTGTTGCTCTTCTCTGGAACCTCTCCAATTTCTCCACATCTTTCTTGAAATGTGGTGCCCAGAACTGGACACAATACTCCAGTTGAGGCCTAACCAGCGCAGAGCAGAGCGGAAGAATGACTTCTCGTGTCTTGTTCACAACACACCTGTTAATGCAGCCCAGAATCAAGTTTGCTTTTTTTGCAACAGCATCACACTGTTGACTCAGTTAGCTTGTGGTCCACTATAACCCCTAGATCCCTTTCTGCCGTACTCCTTCCTAGACAGTCTCTTCCCATTCTGTATGTGTGAAACTGATTGTTCCTACCTAAGTGGAGCACTTTGCATTTGTCCTTATTAAACTTCATCCTGTTTACCTCTGACCATTTCTCCAATTTGTCCAGATCATTTTGAATTATGACCCTATCTTCCAAAGCAGTTGCAATCCCTCCCAGTTTGGTATCATCTGCAAACTTAATAAGCGTACTTTCTATGCCAATATCCAAGTCGTTGATGAAGATATTGAACAGAGCCGGTCCCAAAACAGACCCTTGTGGAACCCCACTCATTATACCTTTCCAGCAGGATTGGGAACCATTAATAACTACTCTCTGAGTACGGTTATCCAGCCAGTTGTGCACTCACCTTATAGTAGCCCCATCTAAGTTGTATTTCCCTAGTTTATTGATAAGAATATCATGCGAGACCATATCAAATGCCTTACTAAAGTCTAGGTATACCACATCCACCGCTTCTCCCTTATCCACAAGACTCGTTATCCTATCAAAGAAAGCTATCAGATTGGTTTGACATGATTTGTTCTTTACAAATCCATGCTGGTTATTCCCTATCACCTTACCACCTTCCAAGTGTTTGCAGATGATTTCCTTAATTACTTGCTCCATTATTTTCCCTGGCACAGAAGTTAAACTAACTGGTCTGTAGTTTCCTGGGTTGTTTTTATTTCCCTTTTTATAGATGGGCACTATATTTGCCCTTTTCCAGTCTTCTGGAATCTCTCCTGTCTCCCATGATTTACCAAAGATAATAGCTAGAGGCTCAGATACCTCCTCTATTAGCTCCTTGAGTATTCTAGGATGCATTTCATCAGGTCCTGGTGACTTGCAGGCATTTAACTTATCTAAGTGATTTTTAACTTGTTCTTTATTTTATCTTCTAAACCTTCCCCCTTCCCATTTGCATTCACTATGTTAGGCATTCCCTCAGACTTCTCGGTGAAGACTGAAACAAAGAAGTCATTAAGCATCTCTGCCATTTCCAAGTGTCCTGTTAGTGTTTCTCCCTCCTCACTGAGTAGTGGGCCTACCCTGTCCTTGGTCTTCCTCTTGCTTCTAATGTATTGATAAAAAGTTTTCTTGTTTCCCTTTATTCCTGCAGCTAGTTTGAGCTCATTTTGTGCCTTTGCCTTTCTAATCTTGCCCCTGCATTCCTGTGTTGTTTGCCTATATTCATCCTTTGTAATTTGTCTTAGTTTCCATTTTTTATATGACTCCTTTTTATTTTTTAGATCTTGCAAGATCTCGTGGTTAAGCCAAGGTGGTCTTTTGCCACATTTTCTATCTTTCCTACCCAGCGGAATAGTTTGCTTTTGGGCCCTTAATAGTGTCCCTTTGAAATACTGCCAGCTCTCCTCAGTTGTTTTTCCCCTCAGTCTTGATTCCCATGGGACCTTACCTATCAGCTCTCTGAGCTTACCAAAATCCGCTTTCCTGAACTCCATTGTCTCTATTTTGCTGTACTCCCTTCTACCCTTCCTTAGAATTGTGAACTCTAGGATTTCATGATCACTTTCACCCAAGCTGCCTTCTCCTTTCAAGTTCTCAAATGAGTTCTTCCCTATTTGTTAAAATCAAATCTAGAACAGCTTCCCCCCTAGTAGCTTTCTCAACCTTCTGAAATAAAAAGTTGTCTGCAATGCAGTCCAAGAACTTATTGGATAGTCTGTGCCCCACTGTGTTATTTTCCCAACATATATCTGGATAGTTGAAGTCCCCCATCACCACCAAATCTTGGGCTTTGGATTATTTTGTTAGTTGTTTAAAAAAAGCCTCATCCACCTCTTCCACCTGGTTAGGTGGCTGGTAGTAGACTCCTAGCATGACATCACCCTTGTTTTTTACCCCTTTTAGCCTAACCCAGAGACTCTCAACACTTCCGTCCCCTATGTCCATCTCCACCTCAGTCCAAGTGTGTACATTTTAGGCAACACCTCCTCCCTTTTTCCAGTCTGTTCTTCCTGAGCAAGCTGTACCCATCCATACCAACATTCCAATCATGTGTATTATCCCACCAAGTTTCAGTGATGCCAAGAATGTCATAGTTCCAGTTCTTCCTGTTTATTACCCATACTTCTTGCATTTGTATACAGGCATCTAAGATACTGATTTGATCTTGCCTCCCAGTTTTGCCCTGACCCTCCTATCGCTTTGTCATTAGAGTCCATGCTCCCTCCTATTTCTGACCCATCTCCCAGGTCCCCATGTTCTCCACTTACCTGTGGGATTTGCTCACCTGTCCCCGTCGAACCTAGTTTAAAGCCCTCCTCACTAGGTTAGCCAGTCTGTATCCAAATAGGGTCTTTCCCCTCCTCGAAAGGTGAACGCCATCTCTGCCTAGCAGTTCTTCCTGGATTAGCATCCCGTGGTCGAGGAAGCCAAAGCCCTCCTGGCGACACCATCTTCGCAGCCAAGCATTCACCTCCACGATGCACCTGTCTCTGCCCATGCCCCTACCTTTGACAGGAAGGATCGAAGAGAATACCACCTGCGCTCCAAACTCCTTCACCCGTATGCCCAGAGCCCTGTAGTCACTCTTGATCTGCTCAGTGTCACACCTCGCAGTATCATTTGTGCCCACATGGATGAGTAGCATGGGGTAGTAGTCAGAGGGCTGGATAATCCTTGACAATGCCTCCATAACGTCTCGGATACGGGCCTCCGGCAGGCAGCATACCTCCCGAGATGAAATGTCAGGGCGACAGATGGGCACCTCCGTCCCCCTCAGCAAAGAGTCTCTGACCACCACTACCCTACGTTTCCTATTCGCAGTGGTGGCAGCAGACCTCCCAGCCTTAGGGGTACGAGGCTTCTCCTCCTCTGCAGTAGGGGGAGATTCCTTCTCTCCTGTATCAAGAAGAGCATAACAGTTTCCTATTACCACGGCAGCAGGGGTGGAGCACTGCCTGCTGCCAGAAGTAACCAGCTGCCAGTGTCCACCCTGAGCCATTTCCTCCTCCACCAGTGGTGTGTCAGCAGTCCTGTGTTCTGGAACAGCTACCTCAGCTGTCTCCACATGGACACTGTCCAGGAATTGTTCATGGACTTGGATGCTCCTCAGTCTAGCCACCTCCTCCTGTAGCTCTCCCACCTGCTGCCTGAGAGATTCCACCAGCAGGCACCTGTCACATTGGATGGTCCCCCCAGCCTGGATATCAGTAAGTGGGAATTGCAAGTTACAGTCCCTGCAAAACCACACCAGGATCTGGGTAGAAGCATCCATGTTCAGGCGCTCTGTCTGGCTACAGGAGCAGGTGGAGGAGACAGAAGCAGTGCTGGCACAGGTGTTGCGGGCCTTCCTAACCATTGTAGGCCTCTCTCTGTCAAACTCCCTCTCAAACAATCAAGGGAACAGGGTCAGGCACTCAGTCCCAACTGCCACAACAGCTGAACCTGAAGTCACCTGAAATCAGAAACAAAATTTAAATTCAGTCAAACACACACTCCCACCAACAGCTAGTATTCACTCTCACCTGGTAGCCTGTTCAGCTGCGGGGTCTCTTGCTCTCACTCTCAAACTCCCGTCTGCAGCCCCTCGTCCGCTCCGCTCCCCTGGTCGCTCTGCCTCTGGCTTTAGTTTGGGTTAAAGGTTTTGGGAATGGCAAGTATACCTCACCCCCTTCCAAACTCCCTCTCAAAACTCCCTGTTAGCAGCCCCTGGTTGCTTGCTCGCTGCTTTATAAAGCCCTGGCCTCCCTGATTAGCCCCGCTCCCTGATTGAGGCTTCTAGGTTTCAAGCCTGGTTTCAATTCCTTTGGGGTTAAATGCAAGAGAGCTCAGGTTCATGGCTGAGCTGCTGAGGGGACAATCTGGGAGTAAGAAATAAACCACCTTAGCCAAGATCTTGAAAATAAGTAGAAGAACTTTGCAGGATGCCAGTATATGGATCTTACAATAGATGTGATGTGCTGAAATAGCTGCCTGCCTATAAAAATATGAGCAGCTGCATCTTGGGAGTTGTATATGGAAATCATTATAGACCTGATCCTACAATCCTCACTCTTGTAATCTCCCACTGAATCTAATACCGAGACTCTGGAAAAGGCATCTCACCCTTAGGGAGGAAAGACCTTTATCAGCAATTTTCAATTTTTCTTGTTGAACAAAGATTTTAGCTTGGAGATATTTCATATCTGCTTAATGGTCATTTAGAGAGAGATTGAATATCCATTGATAGGTCTGATGATAATATATTCCCCAGGCTTTAAAAACCTGATCTTGCTGTAATTGAAATCAATGGCAAGCCACTGAGGATCAGATCTCATATGCCTTATGAGAGAATAAGACACTCATCCTCAAAAGCGATAAAACATGGCTCCCCTGCTGGAAGATACATGAATATCTTTGGCTCCTCCTGAGTTAACGGGCCAGCAAAAAATGAATCACTCACAAAACAAGTAAACACCTGCAAGATAAATGTATACTGGGTTCAGCTTAATTGATTATACTGATTTCAGTGTGACAAAGCAGGCAATAGATTTTCATTACAATTTACAAAAGAACCACTAAGGTTACAAACAGTTCAGAGCAATTATGTACCCTCATTACCAAATTCCTTTTATATCTTTAACCATATTCATTTAGCATTCAGCTAAAAAGAACAGCGGGGTTTTCTTGAATCTGTCACCAAGGATTTATTAAGTTCATTTTCTATTCATTTGTTTACAGATCAAACATGAAAAGTGTTGGTAAATATTAATCTTTTTAGATCTTTCTTGTATATTAAATACATTTGTATATTAACAATTCTCCCAGAATCTTTATGATATTAGCAAATAGTGTGTTTGAATTCTAAGGCTCAGGGCCTTGGTTCTTAACCTGTGAGTGATCTGTACTCAGGAATTTTGTATGTGATTGAGTGTTGACCTGTATCTAATTATCCTCAGCATCTCCAAGTCTGAAGGAATACAGGTGTCCAGGGAGAAGACTTCTCAAACTAATAAAAGCATCTACAAAAGTATGTTATAAACAAAACTGGGTGATTGATAAGGGACACTTGTTATGGCAGATGTTTTGTGTTATGGACTGAGTGATCAATAAGAAAT
Organism: Macrochelys suwanniensis; assembly: GCA_033296515.1. Taxonomy (NCBI): domain Eukaryota; kingdom Metazoa; phylum Chordata; order Testudines; family Chelydridae; genus Macrochelys; species Macrochelys suwanniensis. The sequence goes on from CM065775.1 coordinate 294,095,232, forward strand.
AATTGTTATTACAGATGGTTTCTGTAATGGAGGATATAACTCATTGAAAGATGTTTTTAACTCATTAAGAACTGTCAGTTGTCACAGTTGTAATAATGACTGGGTTAGAGAGTCCTTTTTACTCATCCTTCAGGGAAACTGAGGCCCATAAAAGAAATTCATCAGTAATTAGGAAAGCAGAACACATGGTAAAATTAAACTTGGAAAGGAATTTTCCCTCTAAAAAGAGGTTTCTTTGTCTCACATCCTACAAAAGGAAAAAGGGTTGGAACATTAGAGTGGGAATGAACACTGTAAGCATTCCATCAGGTACAGAGGCTGGGACTGAGCTACTTTCTCTTTATCATCTACAGGGGGTAGTAAAGTGTCTATTCTTTCTGTATAGTGCTGTATTAAGCTTTGATTAATAATCTTTGATTAAATCATTCTATTTGAGCCTGTTATTTGACAATCTTGAATTATTAAATTCAAGTGCAACTAAAGAAAAGCTCAGCAGTAGTGAACACATTTAATAATAAAAAGGATTGGGTATTGAAACTTTGCATTGTGCTAGCTTAGACATTTTGGGAGGAAGACAATAATTGAACTTTGACAATTGCTTTGATTGTGGATAAATGCTTCCTCTAAGATCAATATGCCTATTTAGTGCTGGGTAATGGCTACTGAAGAATTGCACCACTGTATTCTTGTAGCTCTGAGGTTTTAGTGTGCATAGCTCACTGTGGAGAATAGGTTGAGAGAGAATACCAGCAGCTGTGTTTGAAAACTGCTCCCCACATGTAGGTAGCATAAGGGTGGATCAGATATTGTATACATTAAATTCATTCCTTGGCTAAAAGTAGCTTGTTTCACCGCAGACAATGGCTGTATCTTGCAGTCATCACATCTACAGTGGCTAGTAGAAGAATTCCCTTCTTAACAGCAGTGGTTTGAATGACTGCTGTGCTGTTACTTCAACGTGAGTTTAGCAATTCTTGTATTAAGAATTAATCTAATGCCAAGTTCTGATGGGGTGTCCACCCCACACAAGGCAGAGATTGTTAGGATAATTAACTTGACAGGCTGCACCTGGTGGACAGGCAGGGCCTGAAAGACTAGTTGATGATGAAGCCCAGGTGGGCACGGGTGGGCTGAGCTTGTATAAATCCAGCAAGCTGAAACCATAGCAGGGCTCTAGTGTGAAAACCAACACTCACCACTGGGCTTAGAGAGGAAAAGTGGGATAATCCTAGGGGGAAAGTAGAAGCTATGGGATCCTGGGCTTTAGAAAAGGAGTGTACCCAGAGAGGTGGTGGAGTAGGAAAAGGCTTAGGGAAATAACAGTAAGGTTTGGGATGGTGCAGACCTTGGCTGCTGATTCAATGTTTCCTGAGTTGCAACCTGGAGTAGTGGGTGGGCCTGGGTTTCCCTACCAGCTGCAGGGAAAATGGCATAGTTGAAATGAAATCTCACCACTTCTTATTCTCTTAACCCTGGGATAGGGGAGAGTCCTTTTCACTGGCTGGCCTAGGCATTGGTCACAATTAGGATTCTGCAGCTTCATCTGTTGCATTCAGGCAACTCTTTTGAGCACCTAGGTGACTTCAGTTTATATACACTAGTTTCAGGGCTCATAGGACATAGCTACTCTCTTATTTCCATTGGATATATGATGAGTGTTTGTTTAGGTTTTAGCTCCCAGTTTCTTTGCTGCTTCCATTAGTATTCAGTAAACTGTGTTGGCATTTAACAAATTTCTTCAATCCTTTTATCAGAGGCTTTTTAATTTTGATTAATTTCAAGGAGTGCATTTCATTAGTTACCCCCACTAATGATTGGGATTCCCCCCTTCTAAGCAATTTCTCAATATCCCAAAGTTCTAGCCTGGTTTATATCTTTTAACATTTCTTCTTCCATGTGCTAGTTAATTCTTGTTACTTCTAGAGGGCAACATTTATTTACAATAAAAACCAACAAAATCTTTAGTAAGTTTGGAGGTCATACTCCATACATTCTCTGATTATACATAAGCATTTTCCATTATTTAGGACTTGCAGTAGAATAAGCGACACTTTCTGCATGTACAAGGATGTAGATCGGACTCAGAAGGCAGTCAAATGTGCATATTCCTATTAAAGGTGAAAAACAGATTGTTTCCCTGTAAATCAAATGTATAGCTCATGTTTTGGGGTGAAAACATGTGTCTTGGATGTCTTGGGTAACAGGCAATCCACCAAATTTGACCTTCAATCTTAGTCACATTTCTTGTTTTGATTAACTTGTAGTTTCTTAATCCACTCAATGTGCAATGGGTCATTTTGTCTAGGAAAGCATGGTATGACCCTTGCTTGGTAACATGAAGTTCTTTTTAGCTAGATTGGGATGAGGAGAAGAGGTTTTATCCATATGCAAACTACAAAAGAGTCTTGCCTAGGTGATTGATTCTCTCATTTAGCCATTTTAGTTTCTGTTCTTGGAGACAGAAATGCCTGAACCTGGCTGATATGTGGGTCCTTAGGACAAACTGTCTGATGTGATGTGAACCATTTTCTTATTGTCTTCCTAGGTGGATCCCATGTTGGGATAAGCAAAAAAAAAAAGTGGATAGCTTTTCTAATTTTTACTGGTCAGAAGGAAGCAGTAGTTAATCAGTCAAGGCATCTATCTTCCATACGTGCCTTACACAGCAGCAGAGGGAGTTTCCTGCTGGCTCGGAGCCAGAGAGGGGCATACTTACTGACATCTCCTTGCTGGAGAGTTGGACCCAGAGGACAGTGAAAGGAAGACATTCCCAATGGAGAGGCTGTGGGAGTTCCCACTGGGAAAAGCAAGGTTGCACCCCAGTAGAGAGGACTGAGGTTGCTGTCCTGGCAGAAGGACAGAGAATGACTGAGTCTGGGCATGGCAGAAGATGCCAGACTGGGATATGTGTTATGTTAAGGCCCAAGAGAACATATGATTGACTACTTGCACTGAGGTGATATGGACTGTTTTGTGACTGTTAGGGATTACTTGCACGGAGTTTGTTAATAAACTGTTGGAATGGAGGACCAGATCCCATGAAGTTACTAGTGACTCAAAGGGAAACAGAGGTGAGGGGCCATTTGCAGGATTGCCATGAGGGGGTGCCTGGGAGGAGGCCACTTGTTTACAAAAATGTTCTTCCAACTCTGTTTTTAAGCATTCTTTAAAGAGCTTTAATTTTTTTTATATTAACGTTAATACTATGTCTGATACCTTGAGCAAACTACTAGGCACCCTTGCATCATTGATGACATTGAGCCATTTAACATATATGCAAATATTAAAGAGCCTGCTATTGGCCACTTATTTTTAGCACTGATATCATAATTCCTTTGTTCATGTACAGACTACAGATCAAATTCCTCTCTCCTTAATGATACAGTTTTCCCATAAATGACAATGGCACTACTCACATGTAAAGTGAGCAGGTTTTGACATTAAGAGAACATCTTGCCTATTTTATGTATATGTACAACTTAGCATGTGAATTTTCCTCTAGTAGCCCATATGAAAATAGGATGCCAGTAATAACCTTGTCTTTTATAGAACAAACTCCTCTGTTATTAAAAGATAAGTAAATATTCAGATATAAATATGTCAAAATGATAGAACAGCATAATAAACTGGCCCATAAAACTTTTTTTTCATAATAGGCTTAATTAAAATGTGGGCATGTGAAACGAACACTCTTGCTAATAAAATACCCACTAGTTTGACAGGATTTGGGATTATAACAGCCCTTTAACTTCTAAAAGAGCAAGAGCTAAAATCTAATTTAATCTTGTCATGCAGTTTTACAAAGACCTGGAAACTGGCCTGGACTGACCCTATCAAGCTGTTCTAGAAGGCAATTCAGTCACAGCCAGGATCAAACCATGCTTACTTGGGGTTGCTACACAGTGCATTAGACACAACTCTTCTGCCAGGTGCTGATGACAGCAAAAAGGGCTGGGTTCAATTTTCTAGGTCAAAACAAAACTTTATGGGGGGTGGGGGAGAGAACAGAATGAATGTGGGAAAATCAGCAATTCATTCTCAAATTCTGTGAGGTAAGATTTCCACCCCCTTGGGTGCCTTAACCATAGTCCCACCCTCAGTCTTCCTGGCAATTCTGAGTGGCTGGTGCCTTCCAGACACTTTCACCTCCTCTTCCTCAGCTCCCCACTCACAGTCAGCTGTCCTGAGTTGGAGAAGTCCAAGGATGCTGCCTGACCTGCTCTGGGGCGTTACCACCTGACCAACTCGAGTGATTGCAACTTTAATTGCCAGGTAGGGAGGCTGCACCAGAGTCCCTCAGGCAGGCTACTCTATTTGTTGTTGCTTTGGCCCAAACTGCCTCTGATCTGCTTGATCCACCACCACTCTGCACCATCTGTCCCCTCAAAGCTGCTGCTGCCATGCCACAGCATCAGTTGCTTAGAAGCCACCCCCAACTCTGTGCCATCCACTATTCTGCAGCAGCCTCAGATCACGGGTCATTAGTATCTGGGACCCTTTATAGAGATCTCACCACCAGCGAGACACTCCTAGCTGAAGCTCAGAGCCTTTTTCCTCCTTCCTCTCTGTCCAGTCTTTTTTACCCAACTGCGTCCGATGGCAATCTCAGTCAGGCTGAGCCGAGGCACATTCAATGTCAGTGTCTTGTCCTTGTGATTCCCAAGCAGGTCAATAGCATTTCATTGCCCTCCAAGCCAAAATTTAACTGTGCTTTAACAAAACTGTCTCAGAACTAAAATACAAAGGATGCCTGGCCCAATCAGTCAATTCCTTTTGCTCTCCAACACATACTGGCAGAGAGCTCCCTCCCCTATGGAGCCCCTGCCCATCTGCCGTTCTTAAGCATTCTTTTGTCCCATTTCACCACCAGACGGCAATAGAGAGCTCTTTGCTCTCTAAGGGTATGTCTACACAGCAAAGAAAAACTCACAGGTGGCCTTTGCCAGCTGTCTTGGGGCTGCAGGACTGTTTCATTGCTGCATAGACTTCCCGGCTCCAGACCTTACACAGCAATGAAACAGCCCTGCAGCCTGAGCCCTGCAAGCCAGAGTCAGCTGGCATAGGCCAGCTGCTGTTTTTTTCTTTGCTGTGTAAACATACGCTCAGACTTCAGGCCCTGGGGTTTACATATAGTCAGTCCCACATCATCAGTGAATAAGGCACATTCTTACAATATCATAGAATTAGTTTATATTATTCAAGTGAGGCTGGCTATAAATTCCCATCCTAGCTAGGAGCAGAGAGGGAGGCAAGGAGAAGTGCTGCTGCCTCTTTCCTCTTGGCAGTGGGAGCAGATGGAGCATGGCTGGCAAGGGCAGAGAGGGCAGGATTTAGTCACTGTAAACTTATGTTCACAATTTTGATCAATTAAAATAGCAATATATGTTGAACACATTCATCTCTGTGGTATGTTGGGGTTTGGCTCTGTCTGTTTTTGTTGGAGGTGAGGGTTGATGAAGGGATATGGTTATGGCAGATGTTTTGTGTTATGGACTGAGTGATCAATAAGAAATAATTGTTATTACAGATGGTTTCTGTAATGGAGGATATAACTCATTGAAAGATATGGTGGTAGCCTCTTGGATCGGCTGAATAGCTTTGTCCCAGATCTTGCAGGAAGAAAGACAAGACACCAGGAATTTGGCTTCTCGCCAATGGGTAAAATTTCTTGAAATTGGCTCAGCTTTGTTAGCATGGTCTTCAGCAGTGTTCAGAGTCTTAATTTGATGTAATGGTCCTAATTGACACCCAAATGAGATAGTGGGGGCAGAAGCCATAATTCCAGGAATTGCATCACAGTAGTGGGTAATGAGTGTTGGCCATTGCTACTGATCATTCCTGGAACTACTGCTTCTGGGGGCACAAACAGGGTACCTGTGGCTCCCCTAAACTGATGGTGTCTAGTTTTTATGACGTCTGTTTAAAGTAGCCACAGCTACTCAGCTAGGTTCTGCCAATGTGCCTTCAGATCTGTTAGAGGGGGGAGTAGAGAGGCCCAGCAGCCAGATTCCCGAAGAGTAATTCTGCATCACTCAGCCACCGTTCCTCTTGAGAGCACCTGGGTACACATGCTTCTGTGCCTGCTACACCACAACAGCATCTTCCTTCACCTTATCCATGTGGCCAGTGCTGGGATTGGAGTAGATTCATGGCCCTGCCACACCCATCCCCCTCAGACAGCTTGAACTCAAGGGGATGCAAAGAGAAGCTATTCTCCCCGTTGGGATTCCAGGCAACATCCATGCAGGGACACAAGAGGAAAAGATGCCCTTTGTAGCCAGCTTGTGCCCACTGTAATGGGATACTTTAACAAATAACCACAGTCACCATAATGCTGCCTCCATTGTTCACCTTTCATATAATCTTTGGAATTATGCAAATTTAGCCTTGTTTTGAATGTAGGCTTGTGGCTTTTATCCCTTTGTTTCAGTGGAAATCATAACTCAAACTATAGTCATATTTAGTGTAATGTTTTATTAGTGTTATAAATTTTACAAACAGGAAAAAGGCTTCAAAGAGCAACTGCTAACAGCACAGAAATATTTAAAAAAGACTATTGTGCATGCTCGCTGTGTCTTTGTTTGAATTGTACATTGGCAGAAGAGAACCCTCTGTGAAGCATCTGAAAAGGAACGAGCCCCCAGGAGAAATTGTATTTTATTTTTTTGTTCATCCACAGGCAAAATGTTCAAAAAGTGACTTGTGAATGCACATAAAAATGTAAAACTTAGGCTTTTCAAAACAAACAAATATTCAGCGTGATGAAAGCATGAAGTGTATTAAAAAGAGATCAGAAGAATAAATGTTGTCACACTTCATGAAAAATGAACTAGAGCAACATCCTTTCACAAATGGTACATTCTGATATAGCCTCAAGTTCTGTGCAAAATGAAGGGTCTACCATTTTTGTGCAGTCACACCTCAGGATGTTAACAACTGAAAGTCTGGAATTAAGACACTAACTTCAGGGGCAATTCCAGATTACTTGCTCAGATAGCACTAGGTATGGGGATCATATATGAACCTTGATAAGGAAAGGTAAAGACAGACAAGAATAAGAAATACAAAATTAAAATTATGTGGCTGAGTGAGATGCAGGTTTAATTTTGAGCTTGTGTTTACAGAATTTCTGCAGACTAGATCATGTTCTCAGGATATCCCATATGAAAGATTTATAGCACATAAATAGTTAGACCACCTTGTGCCATGTGAGCCTGACACTTCATGTCACCAAGAGAGAGAATCATAACAGAGAGGAGTTATAATCCTATATGAAACATCTCCATTTGTGTTAACAGACTAATATGGGATGGGGCAGCATAGAAGAATTCAGCATCTACCAACCCACCTTTCCCAAACCCATAAGTTCTCTATGGAGTTCAAGTTCTGCAGGAAGGGGGTGATCAAAGGTGAGCACAGGAAATGGCTGCTGTCCATGGCATCCGTATCCCTTCACATCCCTGTGGGGGACCTTTGTCAGTACATAATACCCACTTTCCCCTTCACACTGTAAAACATGCTCTCCTTCCTCTCTCTGCCCTCACTGCAAGATGGTTCTATAGAAGTGGCCATTTAGTGTACATGAAGGGTTATTTTGACATTTGCAATTATTTTTACCACAGAAACAGAAAATGGTTAAGGACTTCTCAAGCACAATATTCTCTGTCTGGTAACGATAAAAATAGTGGTAAAGGGCTGTAGCACCTTCTCATTCAAAATACAGGTTCCCAATATCTGTAAAGCACCTAACTAGTTTAAATAAGGTAAGATTTATTTATGATTGTGGGGTGAGGGGAAGAAAAAAACTATTCAAAATTTATACACAATAAAACAGTTTCATTTCTGGTGACTAGTTTGAAGACTATGGAAGCCTAGCTAGCCAGGCTGAACTTTATAGTTACAAACTATTGATTTAAGCAAAATTAAAAGTTCTATAGTCACAGTAACCATCTTCAATGCTTTTGCCAACAATGTGCAGGGTTGAGTCAATTACACCATCTTTTTCCCCAGTTCATTATGTCCCCTTTGGCTTGTGAGAGTTTATGGATCAAAGTCCTTTTGTCTTGAGGTGTCAATAATCCTCATTAACAGTCCTCAGGCTGCTAACCAAACAGCCTTGTACAATAACCTCTGAGATAGGACTTCATCCCAGTAATTACATTTCTCAGAGTAGACAATCCCCCTTGTATATTTACCAAATATATAATGGTGATCAGTATCCCTTGATACCTAGTCTTTCCAGTACCTTCTGTCTACTCGGTCATTTCAAGGGCTGTATAATTTGTGTATTAACAGCTGGGAGATCTTAGCATTATCTTGGCAAGCCTCCTCAAGATTCTATTCGCATGTTAATTATTTTCCCACCCCACCTGGTCTCCTTGTTTCCTTGACTGCATTGTTGACCAGCCTGGGATCTTATGCTCATAGAATTAAAATCCTTACCACAGTTATGGTAAATACAGTTCCAAATCAAAGGGTAATGAAGCCCTGGTCTAATTAAAGCCTGGCCTTTCCCACTAGGCTTCAGCCCAACCAAGTGCTAGTATGTGTTACAGACCATGTGCCTTGTCTACATTAGACTTTTCAAACGCTTTGGCTACCACTGTTAGCTAATGCATGCTATATCACACATTTTAAAACCCAATCTAGACAAGGGCCTGGGAGCCAAAGCCCTGTCACTTGAGCAGAGGTAGGAAAGGAAATCCTAACCCCTTCCTCCCCGCCTTTCCTGCCAAGGAAAAGATGCCTTAACAACTCTGCAAGGACACGTTTGATTTTTCTGCCCCTTACTTGGGAATAGCCCAGGTAAGGGACCATATGGCCTATAGCTCATATTAAAAAAAAAACATTGAGTCTGTGTTGCCTGCTGTTAACCTGATGCTAGTGGTAGTCAAGAGTTCTAAGTCTAATGAGCACACTTATTTTGAATTCATGCAGATAACATTAGGAAACATTGATTCCTGGTACGAAAGCATTAAGTGAGGTAACACGGGCAGTAACCGATTGGAATGTGTAGGAGAAGAAAAGTGCCGGAATGAACATGTGGGAATCTGTAGGATTCCTGAGCTTGTTGGCGCTCTCAATTGCATTTGGCTTGTTTGGCAAACTTTTTTTTCCTGAATCATGCAAAAAATATATTTTAACTAGCAGCTAATGGCTATTATTCACCTTTGGCAAGGAGAAGCTTCTTTCTAACTTACCATTCAGTTAAACTATCAACCTTGAGATATGTAAAATAGTTGTGCCAAATATTTGACAGAATTGCTTTGGGAAACACAACTTTTTTTTTTATTAAAAAAATAGTTTTAGTTCATGAGGTTTCAATTGTAGGGTTTCTTTTATTGTTTATGCAAGCGACTTGATATTTACATGCTGAATAAATGTACTTTGTGAGTACATCTGAGCCAAAATCTTAACACATAATGACCTAAATCAGCCAAATCTTGTGTGTTTTTTTTTTCACTTCACAAAATTCCAATCCCCTGAAACTTGCCATATGTTCATTTGATTCAGCTTAATGACTGTGGCATCATGCCACAAATTATCCAAACAAAAAAAAAGTTCCAATTGATTGTCTTAATCAAAGTACCTGAAAAATGTGTGGCTTTTTGACAGGACACAAACACCCCTAAAATATCACTCACTGCATTGGATGCTGGTTTGCAATCAAGGAACTACTTCATACCAGCTTGCAAGCTGTTTATTACTGAGATTGTAAACGCGGGGAGTGGAGGGAGAAGCCCTCCGCTCTACATTCCCTTTCTTACTAGCTGGACTGCCAGGCCTATGAAAAATAGGACTTATGGTAGCTTGATCTTTCTTATTGAAGTTTGTCTTAAACTTGGTTCAAAGCACCTACTAGGCTTTTAATTTTCAATGTTTATTTTGTGCTATCAGGTACCTGAGTTATGAATTACATTTGGCAAAGGAAGGGGAAATGGAAATATTAAAATAAAACGGGTTTATTTTGACAGTTTTCAATTATTCTACCATAGAAATGTTTACAAAACTGGTTAATGACTTCTTAAGCACTATATATTCTGTCTGGTAATGATTAAAAAATAGTAAAGGACTGTAGTACCTTTTCATTCAAATACCACATTGCAAACCTCTAAAACATCTGATTTTTCAAAAACGTACATGTGAGCCATACCTTGGAATGAATGTAAAATACAGGTGGCTACAGAACAATCCTTATATCATTAGTTATATTTTTCACAGAAAGAAGAAACCTTAAATTCTTTTCCAAATCCTGATGTGATCTTTTCACCCAGCTACAGTCTCCTTCGCTATCACTCTTAAATTCCCCTTTTATACAGCTTTTGCTCCAAGAGTATAGTAGCAGATCTAAAAGCATTAATTCCCCAAAGCTACTTCCTTAACCCATGTTTGTCCATTCACTGGAACATTGATCTGAGGTCCTTGTGGATTTTGTCATAAAGGTTATTTTTGACAAACCGTTTTATTTAGACTTGGAATTTAAGGTCAGGGCACTATATTCCATTACTTCAACACATGTGCAGAACTGAAGCTGGCAAGTACAAGCAACTGTTCCTACAGTAGGAAGAAATCACTGTTCCATGTAACATTTGAGTGTGCATGTTGTACAGAAACTACCCTTTTTGTGTGTAAAATCAGTGTTTAATGGATATTCTGGATATGGCTACAGCATATTTTAGCAATTTCATAGAAGCATAACAACATCCAAAATATTGGTAATAGAAGTAACAAGGTTTATATCTATCTATCTACCTATCTAGTATTAGATCAATATTTTATTTATTTATATATAGATAGATATAAATAAATAAAATATTGATCTAATACTTTGATCTAATAGTTAAACATTTCTAAGCATTGTATGTTCCACATAGTGGTGATATATACAAACTGCCAACAAGTTCATAAGATCAGGGAGAATAACCCTATATTTTTGCAATAAATCTTGTTACATTTTTTCAAGCTGAAAAGGTAAAGTTGTGGATTCTTTTTCGGTACTGAAGCAGTCCGATGATACAGTTGTTACAAAAGTAGGAGCAAGGGCAGAAATGATATGTTGCATTATTTTCTTATTTACTAAGGTTGATGGACATCCTTTCTTAAGAATACTATTACCCTTTTTCTCTTACTGCTTTGGAGTTATGAAAACAACACCATCAATTATGTTTTAAAATGTTAATAGTAAGGTTAATATACACAACAGGAATATAGGCATCATGGATGATACAGAAAACAGCATTGTTTTTGATGTACTAAAAATGAGTTTTCAGATTGGGAAACAACTAGCTTGATAACCACTAACTCATGGTGCCGTGTGAAAAAGGAGATATGCTTATTGTCCTGGTTTATACTGAAATTTGGAATAAATGTTTCATGTTACATTTTTCACCGTCCTTCTGAAGGAGTGCGGAAACCCTGTGACCCCTTTATTCTTCTCTATTATTATTCTGCAATATAAAGATCACTTAAGTTACCTGCTCAGTCTCTTTGTTCAAGACCAACATGATGAAAATGTTGTATCTTTAACCTCTGCTTCAGCACCTATTTGTCCATTCCTCCGCTATGAGGTAGAACTTCCAGGTAACTCTTCTATTGCAATATAGCAAAATTTATAATATCAACAAAGGATGTGAAGACACTACAGAACAGAACTTCAAACTGATCTTTGCACAGAAGAGAGACAGTAGTATCAGGAAGAGACCAAAGTGTGCAAACTTAACCAAGCAAGTTACATAACCCAATAGAAAGCCCCAAGGAAGTGACCCAAAAAACAGAGTTGTGAATGGCAAATAAAATAACCCAGAAAAGGATTACCTAGGCTTGAACCAAACATTTTTTCCACTTACTTGCAAGGTGCTGATTGTCTCCTAAGATGTGCTGAGTGTCCCCAGCTCCCACTGAAGTTAATGGGTGCTGAGTACACTTAAAAACACCTTCTAATGCTAAGCCAATTCTGAGAAGTATGAGGGTAGAAGTGTCAGAGCTGCTTCTCCCTGTAAGGTTTTTATTTTTATTCATGTCCCATCTTTTTCATGTTCTCGTGGATCTCTTATTTGTCATTGATCCTCTCACTTTATATATAAACATGAAATAAAATTACTTGTCTCGGTCCTAAAAGCTGTTTTGTTCTAGCTTTGAAGAACAAAGTGCTGTTCGTCTTCTCTTTTCTGTTTCACTATTGAACATTCAAGTAAGCTCTCACACCCAAGAAACCTGCTCTTGCATTTTGCTGACACACATACACACACCAAAAAAACATGGAAACCATCAAATATTTCCTATGCAATTCACAGTCCAATCTAACAAATACTTCAGAAAGCTGAGTCACTTCCAGAGAAACTCTATAAACATTAGTGAAGAAAAATACAGAACTGTTGCCAAGCTCAGAAGTTAAGTTTTCCAATTGTTTTTATTGTAATAGTGTTAAAGTGTAGCCAAGTTGCACTAATTAGTAAAGCATTCTGCAAGGTCTATTTATTTTTATTTTTTTTTAAGTTTCTTGCAAAGAACACCAAGCACATGGAGCCAAATTCTCTGTTGCTGTGAATGAACAGAGGTCTATTGAAGTAAATGAAGTTGTGCCAGTTTGCACCAGCAGAGAATTAAGCCTCTTTTTTTCATCTGACTGAACAATGTATTGTACATACAACAGTCAGTATGAAATAGTAAGGATTTACTCACAGTTACCTCATGGTGGAGAGAGTGCAGTTTTTTCCTATTATAAGGAAACGGAAATTTTGTAGTGTCTAGTGAGAGACGCTGGGCTTGATACACTGATGTAGAAGTAGTATGAATTGAGTAACTCCATGACTTCAAGAAAGGTACTCGAGACACACACAGGTGACTTTCAGTAGTGACTGCTGTATGCATCTATGTTGTTCTCACTTTAGTGGAGATATTATGAAGCATAGATATTTAAGGTGAGTACTTATGAAGTCAGATAATCCATGTGTCTAATTCAATTATTTTTTCCTACAATGTATTTCCAGTGCCTTTTCTATTCTTACTTTACTTGTCTCATAAGATAGTGCTTCTCCAATTTCCTTTGAAGGATAATTCCCATCTATCATTGTCAGGTTTCAAACATTCCTATGCACTGACAAATACCCATTTTGCATTAAAAAAATCAAGCATGCAGGATTTAAAACTCTGATTCTATTTTGTGTGGACTTAAGGGTCATATTTCTACCTACTCTAGGAATGACTGTTTCAAGAAGAGGGAATTAAGGTGGGTTTTTTCAATAAAATTTGGTTTGGGGGATTATGAGTGTGGGGGAAATCATGCCCCCTGGGTTTTACCATTGTTGTGACTACTGCTTCTCACTCCTGACTCTGCTCAGTTCTCGTGGTAGGTGTGAGGTGAGAGGAAATAAGGCTATCTTATTTCGGTGTACGTGACTTTTTAACAGTGACTTAGATCCCCACCCCATCCTCTAATGGAAAGCAGAACTTTGAGCCACGCTTCCATCCATCCAAAAAAATAATAATTTTGAACAGTTGTGAAAGTTAATTACAGCTACCAGACTCTTCCCTGAGGCTTTCCAGACCAGCTACTCCATTTGATTTGACCCACTGTACTGGGGAGGAGGGCAGAGATGGGGAAGAGAACCACCAACGATGTCTCTCATTTTGAGGGAAGAATCTGGCTAAACTAGTTAGTGATGTTGACAACAAAAGAACTTGAGCCTTGCTTAGCTTTTGTTGTTTGTCTGCTTTCCCCTGCTTCACGTTGATGTAATACATTATTCCTCTTTGCCTGAAAATCAATAAAATGTTAAAACATAGAAACAAACCCTCTTACACAACTTTGTCCACTCCATTCAACTATATACCTAAAGTACTTTTATTGCTTGAACTCTCCACCCACCCTCCACCAGCAACACTTGGAGCACTGCACAAGCAACTCAATTACAAGGCACTGTAAAATGCTTCCATATATAGACTGTAGTTTTGTGGACAGATTTGTGGGTAGGAATAAATGGTCAGTTTTCAAAATGGGAGGAGCCCACTATTTACGTCTCTCAAGGACCTGAACTGGACCAGTGCTGTTCAACATTCATAAATGATCTGGAAAAAGGGGTGAACAGTGAGGTGTCAAAGTTTGCAGTGGATACAAAATTACTCAAGATAGTTAAGTCTTGAAATTACAAAGGGATCTTGCAACTCGGTGACCAGGCACCAAAATGGCAGATGAAAGTCAGTGTTAATAAATTCAAAGTAATGTACATTGGAAAACATAATCCCAGTTATGCATACAAAATGATGGAGTCTAAGGGCTGGTCTACACTAGCCCACAAGTTCGAAGTAAGATACGCAACTTCAGCTACGTGAATAACGTAGTTGAAGTCGAAGTATCTTATTTCGAACTTAAAAGTACTTACCCCTGGTCCACACGGTGGCGCACAGGCTCCCCCGTCGACTCCGCCTGCTCCGTTCGCAGAGCAGGATTACTGGCGTCGACGGGGAGCACTTCCTGGTTTGATTTATCGCGTCTACACAAGACGCGATAAATCGAACCCAGAAGATCGATCCGACGCCTCCGACGCTGCGGGTAAGTGTAGACTAGCCCTAAGTTAGCTGTTACCACTCAAGAAAGAGACCATGGAGTCATTGTAGATAGTTCTCTGAAAACATCCATTCAGTGTGCAGCAGCAGTCAAAAAAAGCTAACAATGTTAGGAGCCATTAGGAAAGGAATAGATAAGACAGTAAAGATCATAATGCTACTATCTAAATTCATGGTACACCCACACCTTGAATACTGCATGCAGTTCTGGACACAACATCTCAAAAGATATTAGAATTGGAAAAAGTACAGAGAAGGGCAACAAAAATGATTAGGGGTATGGAACAATTTCCATCTGAGGAGAGAGTAAAAAGACTGGGTTTGGTCAGCTTGGAAAAGAAAAACTAATGGGGCATATGACAGAAGGCTATAAAATCATAAATGGAGTGGAGAATCTGAATAAGGAAGTGTCATTTACCCCTTCACGTAACACAATAAGCAGGCAGAAGGTTTCAAACAAACACAACACACAGTCAACCTGTGGAACTTGTTGCTAGAGGATGTTGTGAAAGCCAATATATAACTGGGTTTAAACAAAAGAATAGGTTCGTCAATGGCTATTAGCCAAGATGGTCAAGGATGAAACCCCATGCTGTGTGTGTCCCTACGTCTCTGACTGCCAGATGGTGAGACTTGATGACAGGGGATGGATCATTCAATAATTGCCCTGTTCTGTTCATTCCCTCTGAAGCATCTGACATTGGCCACTGTCAGAAGGCAGGATACTGGGCTAGATGGACTATTGGTCTGACCCAGTATTGGTTTATGTTCCTTAATGGTGTTAAATTTGGGGCTTTATTTTCAAAGGATACTTAGTGTTACTTGGAGAGGCACTTTTTTTTCTATCCAGACATCAAATATCTTGTGTTTGTGGTTTTTCCCATGGCAGCTGAGCTGTAAGGGGGTCCTCTACTCCCAGAGGAAGGAGGCAAGCATGTGTGCACTGACACCCTTTTGGGGAGATCTGCCAGTGAAGGGTAGCTTTGGTCCAGACAGATCACCTGTGGGAACCTTGCACAGCTACCGCCATCACCCTTCTCCAACCAACTCTTCCCACTCTGGCGGTAGTGTTGGCTGGCTGCAAGGCCCCCAGCAGAGCATGTGCTGCAGGTGCCTTGCACTGCTACAACCCACTTTCAAGGCAAATTTGACACTGCCAGGGTTCATGCATTACCTCAATGGAAATTGGTATAGCATAGAGTGAATATAGCCCTTTGAATAACTCTGTCTGGAGAGAGGGGATGTTAATACTATACAATTTAAATATTTTAAGCCTACCTTCAGTCTTAGCTAACACCCAAACAAATTTGCATTGGGAATACAGTAGATGTTTTAGTGTTATCCTGAAATAATACCGAACTGTGAATTTGGCCTAGAGGATTTATCCTCATGAATACAACATGTTTATTTACTAATAAATGTTTCATCAAAGCCAGGCATGAGACTTCTAACAGAAGTACAGTGGCTAGATTTCCACTGGGGCACTGATGAGCTGGAAGGGGAGCCTGGGGCCCCATTGTTAACAGAGCCTGCTTTTCAGCCCTGGAAAGCTTTCAGTATAATAATATGGGTCCAATTCATTAGTGCCCCATGGCTATCTTTGACGAGATGTAAAGCTGTCAGACGGCTCCCTTGTGGAATTCCCCTGATGTTGGTAGAACATCTGGCAGCCATGGTACAGTAGATGTTTCCACACACTGACCATGATTACCTCAGCACAGAGGGCATGTGGAAACATTCCTGAAAGGAAGGGGATACGGCCGCGGTGTTTTGAAACCCTGGCTATTCCCAGACCTGACATTGTCTCATATAGCTAGCTGGCGCAGCTCAAGTGCAGGCATGAATTTACTCTTCACTCAATCCTTTGCAAAGTCAGCCTTGAAAACATATATCCATGCTAACCATTTGCTAAAACCGAAAGGAATATGCAGTGGGTTCCTCTTCTCCAGCCAGGGGTTTTACAGGTTTCCCAACATATATTTGTTGTGGAAATGAGTCAGTTTACACGGGGTGAATATTTCTCCAAATCCTTGGGCTGACGCTGTGTGGAAATTATGGACAGACATTAATGGGGGGAGGAGGTGGCGGTGGCAAAAAATTGTTTCACGACTGTCCCAAACTGCTTGCTAAACAGACCTGCTTGCTAAAGCATGCTGTGCTATCTGAGTGTGTGTCAGTTTTTGTGTCAGGTTAATTGGCTTTCACGAAGGGAGGGAGAGAGGGAAGGAGGGAGAGATGGAGGGAGGGGCGACTGATGACATTTACCCAAAACCACCCGTGACAAATTTTTTGCCCCATCAGGCATTGGGAGCTCACCCCAGAATTCCAATGGGCAGCAGGGACTGCAGGAACTGTGGGATAGCTACCCATAGTGCACCGCCCTGAAAGTCTACGCTAGCTACGGTACTGTGGACGCACTCCGCCGACTTAATGTGCTTAGTGAGGACGCCCACATTCGACTTTATTCAATCTGTTCCCAAAAATTGACTTCTAAGAAATCGACCTAATTTCATAGTGTAGACATACCCTTAGTGATTGGCTGAACAAGAAGTAGGACTGAGTGGACTCGTAGGCTCTAAGGTTTTACATTGTTTTGTTTTTGAGTTCAGTTACATAACAAAAAAAATCTACACTTGTAAGATACACTTTCACGATAAAGAGATTGCACGACAGTACTTGTATGAGGTGAATTGAAAAAATACCATTTCTTTTATCATTTTTACAATGCAAATATTTAAAATAAAAATAATATAATAATAATAATTAATAATAGTGAGCATTGTACACTTTGTATTCTGTGTTATAACTGAAATCAATATATTTAAAAATGTAGAAAAACATCAAAAATATTTAATAGATTTCAATTGATATTCTACTGTTTAACAGTGCAATTAAAACTGCAATTAATCGCAATTAATTTTTTTAATCGCAAATAATTTTTTGACTTAATCAAGTGAGTTAACTGCAATTAATTGACAGCCCTAGAATAGATTAATAAAGAATCGGAGCGCAATACCACTGATGCCAGTCAACGTGGATTTATGGAAAATAGATCCTGTAAAACTAGCCTGATATTTGTTGGTGAGATTACAAGTTTGATAAAGATATTAGTGTTGATGTAACATAATTTAGACTTCTGTAAGGCTTTTGACTTGGTACCACATGCTATTTTGATTTAAAAACTAGAATACAAAATTAATATGGCACACATTAAATGGATAAAAACTGGTTAACTGATACGTCTATTTAACATGTTTTATCAAAGACCTGCAAGAGAACATAAAATCAGTGATAAACTTTGTAGATGACACATACATTGCGGGAGAGTGATAAATAATGAAGAGGACAAGTCATTGATACAGAGCAAACAGGATCACTGGGTAAGATGAGCACAAGCAAACAATGTTTTAATGCAACTAAATGTATACATTCTAGGATCAAAGAATGTAGGCCATACCTAAACGATGGAGGACTATTCTGCAAAGCAGTGACTCTGAAAATGATTTGGGGGGGTCAAGGTGGATAATCAGTTGAACATGAGCTCCCAGTGTGACACTGTGGACAAAAGGGCTAATGTGAACCTGGGGTGCACAAACAAGGCAATCTCAAATAGGAGTACACGACAGGTTTTTACCTCTACATTCGGCATTTTAACAGTGAGAGTAATTAACCATTGAAACAACTTACCAAGAGTCTGGGGGGCTTCAGCAACACCAGCAATTTCTAAATCAAGACAGGATTTTTTGTAAAGATATGCTCTATTTGAAAAGGAATTAGTTTGGGGAAGTTCTGTGGACTGTGTTATACAGGAGGTCAAACTAGATGATCACAGTCATCCCTTCTGCCCTTGGAATCTATGAATTTATGGTCTTTAATCATGTAAAGCCAAGCCACACTGTCTGACTGAGGTGGAATATTTTTAGGTAGACTCATATTTCAATGTTGCCTGCATCAGGAAGGCTGTATTATCTTTCTCTAGGGTTTTTGTTTTTACATTTGCCTGTCCTTAACTTTGCCAGATGAGTCATTGTTTACATCCATGTGTCTGTCAGTGTTCAAAACTACAATACATTTACACTGGGACAGGCTACGCAAATCATGGGGGAGGGCATGGAAACAGTGGTAAGGAAAAAAGACAAAATGTGACTTCACTTACAGAAGATAAAAAACAACACAAAATTGGGCAGCATATTTTGGAATCTGGCGGACAATTTTTCTTCAGATACTCATCATCTGAGACCATATGCTAATTGACCAATTAAGCAAAATCATTTTGAAAGAGGCCAGCGTCAGCCAATAGACATCCCTGACACTAAAGGGCAATAAAGAAACTAATCATAGTTTGAAAAATTACTGTAATTACAAATTCATGTAAAAATTAATTCAGGTCAAATGATATGACACTCAAAAGAATACGGATGAGTGAGGTGTTGTGGTGACAGCTTGATTTTACTGCATAATTCATAAAATCCAGATCGTGGGCTTTGTGTGTGTGTGTGTGGATTATTTCTTTTTTTGTTTTTTTAAATTTGAGCATACTGTTCTGCATGTGAGTGGGGTTTTCATCGAGGTACTTCTGCCAACTATGATCGGTCACTCAGCAATGGTAAACCAAGGACCTAGTTGTCAGTGGAGGAAGCAAAACACCAATTAAAGCCAATGGGAGCAGTTTGTGGTCAGCTCCTTTGAAAACATGCCCTAAAGCTCTTTTGAATCTACCATGTGTTTTTATGCCCACTGCTCAGTTTCCAGTCTCAAGAGGCTGTCGTGTCTTTCTCTCCTGGACATAGCACACACTGTCATAACTGTAACAAGCATTTTGTGATAAATAACTAATGGTTGGCTGGACTGTTAAGGTTGAATCCACTTATCCAACAGATATGTCACGAAAACGCAGAATATAATCGTTTCCCCTATCCTGACTGTGAATGTTACATTCACAGAATACATCGCAGCCCCCAGAAAACAATTGCTTTTGAGATTGCAGAAGCACTCTGGTCTATTAAGGTTTTGTTCTTCAAATTCTTATGTGGTGTGCAGTACAGAGTGAGATGTTATTCTCCAGACTTAATCGATGTGGAAGTGCATGGGAAGGTGAGTATTAATGCTAGGTGCAGTAGTCTTACCACAAAGGTGTGGCCACACAAGGAACTTGGGACTCACTAATGTTCACTGCAATAAACCATGGCTAGTGTTCCTACACCTAGTGAGTTTTTCATTCCTATATTGTTAATCAGCTTGGTGATTTTCTCTTTAAAAATGGTTAGATGGGTAGACTATCATCCATGGCAACTAAACATCTCTGAATGAGACAAAGCAAAGTACAAGAAGAAAGGTATGAAAAACTGGGAGGCAGGGCAGGAGCAGTGCGGGGTCGGGGGAGATATACTGTAGGTTTCTACTCAGTCTTTTCCACCTTTGATGGACTCAGACCAGAAGGATATAAGAGAGTGGTGGAAGGCAGGTATATCAGCCTCAGGATGAGCAGGCCAAACAAAGGCTACTCCAGGCCAATTAAGACACTCGACGCCAATTAACCAGTTAAGGCCATTAGGCTAATGGAGACAGCTGGAACCAATCAAAGTCCCACTCATACTGTTTCAAAGCTCTCCTTCCAGTTCCCTCAGGTAAGCCCAGGTGAAAGGAGCTGAAGGAAAGGAAGCGTTGTTGAAGCCTGAAGTAAGGGTGAAGCTAGAAAAAGGGGACCACGGGGAAGTGTCCCAGGGAATCAAAGCAGCTCCAGTGGTGAAGGGGAAGCCGCCAACAGCTGCTACCATTAGGGTCCCTGGGCTGGAACCCGGAGTAGAGGGTGGGCCCAGGTTCCCCCCCACCCTGCTCTACAGAGACCACCTTGAGAGGGGAAGCAGGCCTCGGTCCAGGCAGGAGGCCGAACTGCATCTACTAAGCTCAACGGAGCAACAGAAACTGTGGGGTATTCCCCCTCCCTGCCTCCCATACTGGCCTGTGATGAAAGTAGCTCGGTAGGCTGTGACTCTTGTTGCTACACTGAGAAAGGGAGGTCACACTTAGGGTCTTAGCAAGCTTCTGAGGCCACTGAATCCGCCTGGAAGTGTGGGGCCCACCAATACAGGCTTGGAGCTTTGTCACAACTGGTGTCAGGGGTGGGATCTTGACTTATCATTCACTGCGCGGCGGAAGAAGGGGAGAGGTTAAAAAAAAAGGTGCACTGGGTTTCGGTGTCCTCACCACAAAGGAAGACATAATAAAAGCACTGATGCACCCCACTGCAGCCCAGCAGGAGGCCACCCGAGTCCATGCAATGGCGCAACAAAAATCCATGTGACTACAACAAGAAACTAACCAATTATTGATAGGGCAGGCCTCCCAGGATCGAGCCTTCTTGCAGGAGGCAGTGGACCAGCTGAAATCCCTCACTGCCAAAAACCAAGGAGCTGAATGGTTGCGAGTATGGAGGGTTGCTGGTTGTCTCCCAAAGATGACAGCCGATGATGACATAGAGGCATAACTCCTCTCCTTTGAGAGGACCGCCTTACAAGAGGCATGGCCCCAGGGCCAGTGGGCCAGCATCCTCGCTTCCTTCTTATGTGGAGAAGCTTAAAAAGCCTATCATGATATTGCCACTGAAGCTGCTGTTGACTACCCCCAGCTAAAGGTGTCAATCCTGGCATGATCAGGGGTAACAACTGCAGTATAGGTCCAGAGATACCATGAGTGGAGATACCAGGAGGGCAAGCCTCCGAGGCCACAATTGTTCAACCTCATCCACCTTGCATGGAAGTGGTTACGACCCGAGGCATGCAACCCAAAGGAAATGTTGGAAACTTTGGTCATAGACCGCGATATGAGGGGACTGCCGCCGGAACAACTCCTCCACCTACGACGGTGTGATCACGTTGGTGGAGAGACATATAGTGGCCCGAGAGCTGTCCCGACTCCTCATAGAAGCCCCCCTCCCGAAACAAGTACCCGGCCCCGACTCCGGAAGGTCAGACAACCAACCGGGGAGCCCCAGGTGGAAGAGGATAGTAGCCACAGAGCAGCTGGGAACCCAGAACGGGGAATAGCCTGAGTGGGGGGAGCCACAGGGCAAAGACTCCTAACCCAGGAGACAGAGGAGCATGTAGAGCCTCTTATAGGTGTTATGAGTGTGGGGAATTGGGACACCTAGCTGCACAATGTTCCAATACTGAGGAGCCCATGTAGTGTAACCTAGGGGACCGGGCAGGCCAATGCACCCTACTCAATCTTGTGGGGGGGTCTCAGTCACCCCACATCAATATACAAAACCGGTAAAACTGAATGGGGTAGAGACCGTGGCACTTGTGGACTCCGGGAGTGCTGTCACCCTGATTTCGGGGAAACTAGTGAAACGCAGCCAGTTACTACAGACCAAGCGTTCGGGAGTAACATGTACATGGGACCATTAGTTATTATCCTGTCATCCCAGTGAGGATCACAATCCAGGGAAACATCACCAAGGTAAAAGCAGGGTGGTCCCTAAACTCCCATACCCTGTGCTCATTGGAAGGGATTTCCCAGGATTTGGAAATTTGCTCAAGCCAGAAGGGCAGGAGAGAGGGGAGGACCCTGAAGTTAAGGGGTCATCCCTAACAGAAAGTCACCCCCGCTTCTTCACTGAAATATCTCAAGAGTTGTTCCCCGCCACCAGGAAGGTCAGAAAAACAAGAGGAAAAGGAGGGTGGCAAAGGCTCTGGGCACCCAGATCCTGCTTCAGGGCCAGAACATTGCCCTGGTAGGCCGACGCACACAGGGAACTGAGGGAGAGACCCCCAAAGGGGAGGAGGAAGCAGATGCTGGTCCCAACCCCAATGCCACCAAACTGATCGAGGAGGCGGAGGCCAGTTCTTCGGAGTTCGGATCGATAGGTCCCGGAAGAGAGACTTTCGGGCAAGACCAGGAAGAAGACCCCAGATATGAGAATGTCAGAAAAGAAGTGGCCGAGATAGGTGGGGTGCCTGTGGAAGGAAAAGCCTGGGGGCCAGTGCCCTATTTTATGATTAAGAAGGACCTCCTGTACCAGGTGGTACAAATGCAGGAACAAATGGTAAACCAGCTCCTGGTACCCAAAAAGCATCAGAGGGCAATATTAAGTCTCGCCCACAGTCACCTCTTTGGAGGACACTTGGGGGTAGAGAAGACCCAGGCACAGATCTTGCGCAGATTCTTCTGGATGGGGGTACATGAGGATGTCCGGTGGTACTGCGCCTCCTGCCCCAAGTGTCAATTGCACAGCCCCCACCTACATTTAAGGGCCCTTTTGGTACCCCTACCAATCATTGAGATTCCCTTTGAATGAGTAGCCATGGACCTGGTGGGGCCTCTAGAAAAGACGACTCCAGGCCACCAATATGTGCTTGTCATCTTGGATTATGCAACCAGGTATCCAGAGGCCATACCCCTTCGAAGCACGACATCCAAGTCCATAGAAAAGGCGCTAGTGGAAATTTTCTTCCGGGTAGGGGTACCAAAAGAGATTCTAACAGACCAAGTAACACCTTTTATGTCTAAGCTGATGAAGGACCTCTGCTCTCTGCTCCATGTCCAGACCCTGTGAACCTCAGTTTACCACCCGCAGACCGATGATCTGGTAGAGAGATTCAACCAGACCCTTAAAGCCAAGATAAAAACGTGGTAAGTAGGGATGGAAAGGACTGGGAACTCTCTTGCCCTATCTTATGTTCGCCATCTGGGAAGTGCCCCAAGCCTCCACTGGATTCTCTCCCTTTGAGCTATTATATGGTCGCCGGGGCATATTAGACATAGCCTGGAAGATTTGGGAAGAGGAGCCAAATATGAATATTTGAAGAATATAGTTGAGCATGTATTGCAAATGAGACCGTATAACCCGGGTCACCCCCATAGTGCGGAGAAGGCCCCAAAAGCCCAACAAACTCACTACAAGCACCAAGAAAAGATTTGGCGGTTCCAACCCGGAGACCAAGTAATGGTGTTAGTACCCATGGCAGAGAGTAAACTCTTGGCCCAGTGGCAGGGGCCCTATGAAATAGTTGAACCTATAGGAGAGGTAAATTACAAGGTACGACAACTGGGACATAGAAAACAAGAACAAGTGTATCATGTCAACCTTCTAAAACCCTGGTGTACCCAAGAAGTGCGTGTAGTTGTCCGAAAGGACCCACTATAGGAGAACAAAACCCATGAGCAGGTGAGGGTGTCTCCTGATTTAACACAGCCCAAAGAGAGGAGATGTCTGAGATGATCAACTGGAACCAAGACGTATTCTCGTCTCAGCCAGGTCGAACAACTGAAATGTACCACCACATCATTACAAACCCCAGAGCCAAGGTAACGATGAGCCCTACTGGGTGCCAGCAGCCAAAAGAGAAAAAATCAGAGCAGAAGTAAAGAAAATGCTTGAGTTAGGGGTAATCAAAGAGTCCTACAGTCAGTGGTCTAGCCAGATCTTGCTAGTACCCAAACCGGATGGCTCCACAAGGTTCTGCAATGACTTCCATCAGCTGAATGACACATATCCTATATCCCACATAGACAAGTTAGTAGACTGACTAGGAAAAGCCCGGTTCCTGACCACTCTAGACTTAACTAAAGGGTATTGGCAGATTCCCCTTGCTGAAGACACAAAGGAAAAGACCACTTTCTCCACACTGGAGGGTCTCGTTCAATATACAGTGCTCCCGTTTGGTCTGCATGGGGCCGCAGCTACCTTTTGGTGCCTCCTGGATAAGCTATTGCACCCCCATGCCAGTTATACGTCCGCCTGTCTGGACAAAGTGGTTATTCATACCTCAGACTGGGAAACCCACCTGGAAAAGGTGGAAGCTGTCCTAGATACCCTAAGGCGCACTGGCCCTACCACAAACCCCACCAAGTGCGCCATAGGTTTAACAGAGGCTAAATATCAAGGCTACATTGTGGGACGAGGCGTAGTAAAACCCCAACTCAGTAAACTAGAGGCCATCCAAAACTGGCCCCAACTGGTTCACAAGAAACAAGTCTGGGCATTTTTTGGGGTAGTGGGGTACTATCAACTCTTTATCCCCCATTTCGCTACCAGGGCAAGTGCCCTGACGGACCTAATAAAAGCTCGGGGACCTGAGATGGTATGATCGACTGACACATCAGAGAGGGCATTTACAGATCTGCGGACAGCCCTCTGCAGTGACCCAGTACTCATAGCCCCAGACTTCACTAATGGGTTCATCCTGCAGACAGATGCACCTGCAGTAGGACTGGGGGCTGTCCTATCCCAGATGGTCAGAGAAGAACAACACCTGATCTTATACCTCAGTAGGAAACTCCTTCCAAGGGAACATAAATATGCGGTGGTCAAGAGGGAATGCCTCACCGTTAAATGTGCCATGGAAACACTGTGCTACTACCTGCCAGGGAGGCAGTTTGTCCTCGTGGCCGACCATGCCCTCTTCAGTGGATGCAGCAGAACACGGAAAAAAATGTGAGGGTGACCAGATGGTTCTCATCCCTCCAACCCTTCCAGTTCCACATACAGCACAGAGCTGGAAGTCACCATGGCAATGCAGACAGCATGTAAAACTTGTTTCTCTTTGTGATTGGCTGAACAAGAAGTAGGGCTGATTGGAATTGTAGGCTCTAAAGTTTTACATTGTTTTATTTCTGAATGCAGGGTGGTTGTTTTTTACATGATTCTATATTTGTAAGTTCATCTTTCATGATAAAGAGATTGCACTACAGTACTTGTATTAGCTGAATTGAAAAATACTATTTCTTTTGTTTTTTAAAGTGCAAATATTTGTAACCAAAAATAAATATAAAGTGAGTGCTGTACCCTATGTATTCTGTGTGTGTCAATATATTTGAAAATGTAGAAAACATCAACAAATATATAAATAAATGGTACTCTATTATTGTTTAACATCACGATTAATTGTAATTAAAATTTTAATTGCGCGATTAATCACGATTAATTTTTTTTATCACGTGACAGCCCTAATTTAAAGATATTCATGTTTTTTGACTTGTGACGATGGCGATTTATGTCTTAATCATTATAAAACTAACTTTTTGAGTCTGAATGTCTGTCATTCAATAATTATTGATTCCCTTCCCCCACTGTTTGACCCACACACACACACTTTCCTGCAAGTGTGAAAATTTAAATGCACAAAAATTGAAAAAGTGCTTTACAGTTACTATCCATTGAAGTTATAAAATACAAATCAGAGGCTGCCAGGCCTATTTATAATGGATGTAATCAAACCTAAA
This sequence comes from Macrochelys suwanniensis, assembly GCA_033296515.1. NCBI lineage: Eukaryota > Metazoa > Chordata > Testudines > Chelydridae > Macrochelys > Macrochelys suwanniensis. Next base: position 294,121,023 of record CM065775.1, read on the forward strand.
TCTAAATGCTCCCAAATGTAGGAATGTTTTAAATCCAGATCCAAATCTGGTGGCTTAATAATTAGGTGTAGCTGGGATCAAATAGGAGCTATTGATCAGTGCTACATTGTCAACAACACTGCATAAAAAAGACCAGATATTAAATATCTCGATGCTATTTTATTTTCAATCCATAAAAACAAAAGAGCTTTATTACATAAATATTTCACTAGGAGGGTGGTTATATTTCATAAATATAACATAACATTTCACTAGGAGGGTGGTGAGGCACTGGAATGGGTTACTTAGCGAGGTGATGGAATCTCCATCCTTAGAGGTTTTTAAGGCCTGGCTTGACAAAGCCTTGGCTGGGATGATTTAGTTGGGGATGGTCCTCCTTTGAGCAGGGGGTTGGACTAGATGACCTCCTGAGGTCTCTTCTAACCCTAATCTTCTATGATTCTACGATAAATGAAAATTACACAAATTATCTTGATCTCAGGTTGGCCACAGAAACCCCTAATGCTCTGCTCATGCATTCACTAGAGCTTGTCTGTTTGTTTCGAAGCCAAGCAGGATAAACAAAAAGGAGAGCTAGAGAAAACTCTTGTCTTCCCTTTAAAGTTCTAGTCCTCTTAAATGATCTCACTGGATTACCACATTGCTAGGCTGTCTCAGTCATCCTAAGTAATCTGCAACAAGGATAGAGGTAAATTGTGCCAGATGACAGAGACAATATTTGACCTAGAGGTATGGTCTACTGATCTCAGCACAGAACTGGGATCCAGGAGCTCCTAAAGTCTAATCCTGGCTATGATCACTTCTTTGACCTTGGGAAGGTCACTTAATCTCTGAGTCTCAGTTTTCCTATCTGTAAAATAGAATTAATAATATTTACTTACCTACATCACCGGGCTGGTGTGAGGAATAAGTCATGCCCTGAGCCAGCAAACCATTTAAGCACATCATAGTTGTAAATATGTTACTTCAGGGGACCTGAAAGTCATGCATATGCTTTAGTGTTTTGCCAAACTGAGACTTCTATGTTTGTAAATATAAATTACAAGTATTAGTCAGGTATAAGTAGTACCCTGGGAGAGGGGAAGGCGAAGGCCCCTCCCTTACTCCAGTGCGGGATTTTACACTACTGACCATTATGTGGCCTTCATACATGCTATCGGACCTACATGATGCTGTAAATGTTTGTCAAGTGCATGAGGTACAGAAGCATTTATTTTGCTGATTGGGAAAAAAATCAGTGTCACACAACTTTTCAAGGATGTTTGTTTATGTATGATGCTGTTGCTCTGAAGCACCCCTCTCTCGCCCAGTCACCAATCTCTAACTATTAGAGATCAGGCTAAAATACCCTGAGGGGTGGGGCGGTGGGGGCAAACAATTCTACATCTGCCTACTGTGGGGTCCTTACACCTTCCTCTGAAGCATCTGGCTGTTGGCCTCACTAGACTAGATGAATGGTGGGTCAGATCCAGTATGGAATTTCCAATGTTCCATCACTATCTCCAATTCCTTCTGTTTATAGAAACACTCAAATTCTTTTAGGTCTTGGCTGCAACTAATATAACTCACTTCTTCTCTGTAGAAGAGCTATTTTTGCTGACTCACTACATCTGTATAGTTGCCAGCAGGGTAAGACTACAAAAGAGTCCTATGTTCTTATGTAAGGTCCTGGAACTTGACACCCTGTTACAAATATCCTCAAACCCAGTGACTTAACCAGTATCTTGTGAACGCAGCTAATAGTCAGGCTTAGGGTGACATTCAGCATATAAGGCCTGATCCAAAGCTCATTGAAGTCAATAGCTAAATTGTCATTAATTTCAATGAGAGCAAACCCAGGTCTGTAGTAATTACTTAAATAGACTAAATATTATAGTATCAGAGGGGTAGCCATGTTAGTCTGTAGCCACAAAAACAACGAGGAGTCTGGTGGCACCTTAAAGACTAACAGATTTATTTGGGCATAAGCTTTCGTGGATAAAAGACATGCATCTGAAGAAGTGGGGTTTTTTACCCATGAAAGTTTATGTCCAAATAAATCTGTTAGTCTTTAAAGTGCCACCAGACTCCTCGTTGTTTCAATATTATAGAACTCAGGTTCTATAATGCCATCTGTGTTGCAGCTGGCCACTTGCTTCAATGTGCTATATAGCATGAATAATTTTGTAGCTACTGGGGAGCAGCAAAAAATATCTGAAAAGGGGTTACATAGATCACTTTGTATGCCCTATTAGATTGCTCTTAAAGTACCCTTGAGCCTTTATCCTGATATACTGTAAATTCCAAGAACAAAATGCCCTAGCATTTGGATCAGATTGGTGCCCAAAGATATTTTTTGGTTTAATGCCCTGGGATCTGGATCGAATTGGTGCCTTTAAGACCTTATAGTCCAATGCCTTAGGATATGTTTTACTCTTATTTCCTTCTGGCTCCTAGGAAGTGTTAATTCCCTTGGGCCTGGACCAGATTGATGCCCCGATAGCCTTATGTGATTTACACACAGAAATTTTTAATTCACATGCTCTTGGGAGAGGAATTGGGGTTTCTAAGAAGAGAGGCTTTTTGAGATACTATTTGACTGTGGAACTCTTTACCATTGGGGTACCTAAGGCAACAAAGACTTCTTCTCATACACTGAAGTCATTTTAATGGAGAAAGTTCTTTGCATACAGTGTTTCTGTAGTATCTTCCATGGTTTCTTGGAGAACCATATGAGTTTTATTTACCTGAAGGCAGACTCCAACTTTTGCAACTTTTCCTTCTTTACTTAACACTGGTTCCCTGTTTTCAAATAGCAGTAATGAAAAGCATGTGTATAGCATAAAGAATGGATCCCGTGATAGAATGTCACTGATAGAATATTTAAGAACTAGTGAAACACTTTTCAGTTGATCTTAATTTACCTTTCACAACACAGAGACTATTTCTGATAACACTGTTTACATCCCCTATGAAAAATAGGATTCTGCAGGAACAATACAAAACACTGTAACTCACAGTAGCAACACTGTAGGAGTTTGGCTAATTACTGCAGAATATTGCATTTTTAAAAAAAAGGAATTACCAATGTTTAGAAGAAAGTGATAGCAAATACATTTAGACAGTAAAAAGTCAGTAAATTGTTAATGAATATATTCCGTTCCCATTGTTTTCCAGTCCATAAATATGCATCTATCAATTTCTGATGCATGAATAAAAGCAAAAAAAGGAATCACAGAGATTAACTGTGATTTTCAAAGCTGCCTATGAAATTTGGATGCCTAGTTTCCATTTAAATTATGGGGATTTTGGCAGCCAAATTCATTAGACAGCTTTAAAATCTCAGCCAATATGAATAGGCACATTGTCATCTGATAATAATGAACAGGATTACTGTGCTCATTATTGCAACAGAAAACACTCAAATCCTTCCACCTAAGAAAAATCCCTCACAAAATTCCTAAGTAAACACACAACTTGTCATGAAAGTCAATTAATTTAGGCTCGTTCAGACCAAAGCAAATTCCAAAGTTGAGCCCCCCCCCCCCCCCCACTGGGTGCATATTGCCTGATCCATAGACATACCTATAAAGGGACTATTAATTTATGAATCTCAACTGATCTGAATTACCACTTTACATCACAAAGAAGAAATGGGTCCTGATTCTGATCTCATGACCATTTATCTCAACTGATTTCACTGGAGTTACTCTTGATGCAGTTTGGTGTAAGTTCAGAATCAGGCTTTATAATGTCTGAGACCTAAACTTGCCATTCCTACTTAGGCAGAGTAACATCTTGCAATACTCTCAATAAGGTTCTACTCAGTGTGAACAAGGACTTGTCTACACGGTGTGGCAATGAGCATCAGATGGATGCAAATTGTAGAGTGTACCAAAATGTTGTACTCTAACTACTCTGTGTAGACCCTGCTGACACTCGCTAGAAGGTTCCTAACTGTTTGAAACGGGGCTACCGCATCGTATACTAGGTACCTTTTGGAGCACACCAGCAGGGTCTACATGGGACAGTTAGGGCACAGCGTGTACACCCCTGTGGTGCACATTGCCACACCATGTAGACCAGCTCTAAGACTGACAGAGTTTAGAGTCCATATAGGACTTTACACATTTAAAAAAAACACCTTATACTGCACTCAGAAGCCAGGTATTAGCCAGTGCAGTATACAAGTTTTGAGGATAAGTACCCTGGGATTGTTGGATAAAACTTGCTATAGAAGTGCAAATTATTAACAACCTTTTATTTATATTTTGCAGCCTTCCAGAAGATACAATGTCAAATCATTGCTACATTTCAAATTACAGTATAGTACTGACAATTTTTTGAGAAAGAGTTGATACAATCTCAGAGTTTGTCAGATTTATAAATTTCATATATTAGTGGTAGAGAGGTTAAAGATTGTAAATGCTTGACACTAAAACAAATTTTCTATATTTCTCACATCTATTTGCTTTTTGTTTTATTTTTTCACATCTGTAAGTGATAGCCTGATCTTTAAGAGACAACACGACAAAGGGTCCTGTGGCACCTTATAGACTAACAGAGGTATTGGAGCATAAGCTTTCATGGGTGAATACCCACTTCATCGGATGCAAACATGTTTGCAGCCGATAAAGTGGGTATTGACCCATGAAAGCTTATGCTCCAATACCTCTGTTAGTCTAAGGTGCCACAGGACCCTTTGTCGCTTCTACAGATCCAGACTAACACGGCTACCCCTCTGATATTTAAGAGACAGTATCCTATCCCCTATGTCTCATGTTGTCCAGGAGTTTATCCTTTACTTTACTAAACCATGACCTATTTGCAAGAGACACGCCAAAATCCTGCAAGAGCACATGTAATTTCACTTTTGTTATATCAGTTATGAAGTTTACAGCCATTAACCTATATTACCATGCTTTGGGACTTTCCCACTACATGTGGATACCTTCAGTTCCACACACTATTCAGCAATGATCCAACACATCTTTGTGTTGAATCAAAGGGTTATTGAATAAAAGGGTGCTAAGTACCTCTGTAGCAGGAAACTGAATTGATCTGTGTATTCTTTAGTCTCTGACATACAGACATGCTCAGATACTTGGCTATGTGATTAAACAATAGCCACTCTACATCAAGCAATAACACAAGGACATTCATTGTGGAAGTGCTTTTGAAGGAGAGGACAGAATTTTTTTTCTGTGTAACCAACATTTAGATACTTAGGAAAGTTCATAACCCCAGCACTTTGTCATTAAAAAGTTATCACCAAAATGATATCTGAGATACTGCAGCTATTTCATGACTTCTCAATGATGACAGTTGTAACTTGCAACAAGACAACTGTTCTTCAAAAGGGCCCCCATGCAATCAGATTTTTAAGCACATGTCTAACGTTAAGCACTTGAACACTCCCGTTGGAGCACTTGGGCTATTCACATGCTTAAAGTTAGGCACATGCTTGCTGAATCAATACCAAGGAGAAGATTTTCCTCATATACACAAGGAAAATATGGAATTTATTGTAGCAAAGTCAAGAATAATAAAGGACTATTTCTGTCCCATTTTTAAAACTAAAAATACAAAATGTAGCTCAACTTTGCGTCTGCATGCATTGCAGCACATGTGTTCTTCATAGTATGGAATAAGGTTCAGCACCTTTTTGTACTTCTCTCATGGAGATGCCTTTCATTCTTAAATCAGCTGGCCATTCTATCTAAAGTCAGAACACTATATGTTCTCACAAAACAAGCATCCATTCCACAGTGAATTCTGCAATCTAACTTTAAAAATGCTAAATTACATTAAATAAAGCTGGTTTTCAGGATCTAGACAGTGATTTAATATCTGCCAATAATCCACTGATAAGTCAGGATTTCAATGGTTGTAAGAAGGAACAAGTTATTGACTCAGTTATGGATCCCCAAACCCTGAATCACAGTAGGAAGAGGCATAGAGCCTGATTCTCAGATGTGCTGAACACACACACCTCTAGCTGAAGTCCGTGAGAAATGCAGGTGCTCAGGAACTCTGAGGGTCAGGGCATAATGCCTCTTGGGAGATGTAGGGAGAAGTGCTATATCTTGGAGAACATGTCGCCAGCACTCCACCCAGCACAGTCAGCCCATAAAAGGCTGAGTTGGCGGTATTGTTTTGCACTGCCATGTGGGAGATTGAAATTGATTCCTCTTTCAGGTCTCTCACTCCCCAGGCTACAAGGAGTTATTCTATGAATCCCTTGAAAAAAGTCCTGAAACATGACCAAGAAAACCCAGAGGAAAGAGAGGGAAAAAGAAAGAATGTGTTATTTTGGAAGAGATGAAAGAAAATAAGCTGAATAGTCCTGATTTCTTTTAAACAAAAGAAAAACAAATATTTGTTTGTTTACTGTGGTGCAGAACTCTAAATGAAACATAATAACATCAAAATTCCATAGAAAATGTATGCGTGTGTACATGCACATACACAAATAGGTAATATGTTTACTTTTTTCTCTTCTTGCATCAAGTTAGTTAAGAGCTAAGGAACTCAGTTGTTAAAATTCCCCCATGAAATAGACTTTAGTGATACCAAAAACTTTATCACAGAAAGAGAACATTTGCTCCTGAGGGAGGCACCTTCATACTACAGAAAAAATTGACTACTTGATTACTTGTATTCCTGGAAATTATAAAGTCAGACTAGAAATTGACACAGATGCAGATATAACAGCTGATCCAGAAACAATATATTAGAAAACTAAGGTTAACTCTCTGAAGAATTCAAGCAGGATAATTTAAAGGTTTTTGCCGAATGCATTTGAGATGTGTGTGCTGTTCATAGATGCTTTTAAAATGGAGATTTTTAATAAAATAGGAAACGTATGCTGTATAAAAACCATGCCAATCTTTATCGGTGCATACTGGCATTGATTAAGGAACCCGTGTCTCAAGGGTGGAAGTGACTGGCTCAAAAGATCAATTATTTTGCTCCAAAAATTCTTCAAGAATTTATGGATAAGAGATGGGGGAATACAATGTTTAAACAGATACCAGATGCCAACCCATATGCCAGATTCACTCCTTGAAAGATTCCAAAGCACTTCTCCACAACATGAGAAAAGTAGAATTTCTCTAGAAGATGTAAAACTGATTTTCTTAAGGAAAAATAAATGAAAGGATGGTCTTAAGTGATGTTACTAATATCAATTAAGAGTGAGAAATAACAGCATCCATACAGAAATGATGTCTCATTCATACCATTTCTTTTCCAAATGGGATCCTACATAAGTGTGCTGTCTACAGAATCCATTTACTGATGACTTTCACTACTCATGTCACCTTCTAATTTAAATACTGTGCCTGTTTAGGAGACCATGAACCAGAAATCAGTGGCAAAGTTCAGCATCACAACTGTATTAGGAAGCCTCAAGAACAAAGTACAATCCATCCAGAGGCTTGTTCTGTTCCCACTGAGTATGAAATTTTGAATGGTAACAGAATCCATTCCTGATTTTTAGCATATCAGAATGTCTTAGGCCAAAATATGATATAGCAAGGTTGTTTTTACTTTCTAGCAGTAAATATTTGAACAATATCATGTTATTGACTTGTACATTTGTAACCGTATACAACACCAGCTCAATCAGAAGTCACATTGACTTCAAATGTTTTGTTTGTGGTGATGAGCCACTGATGTCAGTGGGAGTTTTATCTGAAAAGGACTAAGGGATTAGTTCCTATATTAATAGCGTAGAGAGAGAGGCTTGTATAAACATTTATAATCTGCCCAAGTATTCTGGTTGCAAACCGAACATTTTCATGCCAGTTGGAGCATAGCACACTGAATGACATTTGAGGCACGCAAAATTCCACAGAATGTTTACAGTGGGTTTTTCAAAAGTGCCTACGTGACTTAGGAGCACAAATCCTATAGAAAGTCAATGAGACTTGTGCTTCTATGTCATTTAATAGCTTTTGAAAATTCCATCCTTAATGTAAACTCAGGGTATATAGTGCTTTAGCTTGTAAGATCTCATCTGCACTGTATACCAGGACCTTCAAGCCAAGGTTTTAAAAGTGACTAGTGATTTTAGGTGCCTCCATTTTTGTGTGCCCAACCTGAGACACTTTAAAGGGACCTGATTTTCGGCACATGCTAAGACCCAAGCATCTGAAAATCAGGGCCCTTTAAGGTATGTCTATTTCGACAACCAAAATCACTTTTGAAAACATTGGCTTCTTTTTAGTTCTTTCACTAGCAATGCAGAAGATGCCTGTGCACTGCTCATGAGAGGTTAAGTTTGTAACATTTTCTGAATATACAGAGACACTACTGAAGCTACTTGCTTTTCATTGGCAAGGGCAGAACTGATACTCTGGAATACTACACTACCCAATGTGTCCTCATTTACATGCTACCTACCATGGCCTTGACTGCTGCTTTTCCTATCTGCTATCACAACCTTTAACTTGCTTTATTTAGCACATTTATTTTTATTGCAAGTCTTCAGAGGGCTATGAAGTACTGGGGGATAATGTCTGTGAGCATAGGCAAAGAATTTAACAGTGCGAAATTTTTGCTATTTTCACAATACTGTCTTCTTCAGCTCTTCCCGGAGGGGGGGGGAAGGGCTTGAGGGTACCCCACAGGTAGCATCTACCCATCCAAGGTCAGAGAGAAGCTGTAACCTTGGGAGTTTAATACAAGCCTGGAGTGGCCAGCAGTGGCGTAGCCAGGTTTAGAGCACAGGGGGAGTGGCGGCGCTATAAAAAGGCACCTCCCCGCTCCCCCTGTACTCACCCGGCGGCACTTTAAAGGGCCCGGGGCTCCAGCCGCTGCGAAGCCCCCAGGCCTTTTAAATCCCTGCCGGAGCCCGGCTCCGGCAGCGGGGCTGGGGGGGGCACTTTAAAGGGCCCGCAGCTCCCCGCAGCAGCAGGAGCCCCTGGCCTTTTAAAGCGCCACCCCCCCAGCCCAGCTCCGGCAGCGGGGCTGGGGGGGGCACTTTAAAGGGCCAGTGGCTCCCCGCAGCGGCAGGAGCCACCGGCCTTTGAAAGCGCCCCCCCAGCCCAGCTCAGCTCCGGCAGCGGGGCGGGGGGGGGCGCTTTAAAAGGCCGGCAGCTCCTGCCGCTGCAGGGAGCCGCTGCAGGCAGCTCCTGCAGCCGGGCTCGGGCGGCACCTTAGCACTGCTTCTCGTCACAGGGGGAGTGGCCACTCCCCCTGTTCCCCCCCTGGCTACGCTACTGGTGGCCAGTATTACATTTTAGAATCCATGCGGGCCCCCACCTTCTGCACTCGACTTTAAGGTACCTCTAGAATCAGATCTCTTCTAACTGTTCCTTTCCTTAGGTACATCTACACCTCACACTCCTTTTGGCAGCATGTAGAGTACATACACTGCAAGCCCCCCAGTACAGGAGTAAACAGCAGTGTAAACAGTGAGGCACTGCTAAGGCAAATAGAGCAAAGACACGCCTGAGCGCTGTGGGTATGTACCCAGGTATATACCCTACATAGTTCTCTGTTTGCCCAAGCAGTGCCTCCCCATCTACACAGCTGTTTTTAGCAGTGTAGTGTCCCACTGCCTCCTGTTACTGGAGTTTTTCCACACCACAGAGAAAGGCTCCAGCAGCTCCCTGCAGCAGGGAACCACTCCTGAAAGGGGCAGCTGCCAGAATCTTTCCCTGCTGCAGGGAAAGGCTCCTGAAGGCTCTGGCAGGAGGCAAAGGATCTGGCTGCTGAGCCTTTCCCTGCCTCTTCCCTCTACCAGAGCTGTCTACTGACATGTGCAGCTACCCATCACCGTACGGACACAGCCCGCTTTGCCCTGTGGCTGGCAGCCACACATACCCTATGTACTGCCACAAGTGATGTGCAGTGCACACATACCCGTTGTTTTCCTTTGTCTGGCTACATTGAAAGAAGGCCAGGAGACATCTGATATGCGTTTAATCAGGACATTATTATTAGATGTCTGGGCCTACCTGGCAGGATAAAAGTGTACAGTGTAGGAAACCCCACGTTTATTCTGTAATTACTTGGGGGACTTCCACCAGCTCCCCCTTTCTTTCCATCCAGGTCCCCCAGCCGATCCATTGCTGGGACCTTACCATCCATCCCCACCACCCCGTAGGAGGGTTAAGGTGGGCTATCAGAAAGGGGGGTTAGCTCTCCCTGCCATACCAATGATAGGAGGACTCAACTCTCCCCTCCACCCCCTGTTCTTTCCTTCAACGAACACTTCCTTTTTAAGTCCTTTTCCAAGCCATTTAAACGGTCACTGTATACCTTCCCTATGGAGTCCCTGCACTGGACATCTGCCCTACACTTACATAATGAGTTGCGACATACAGCCTACTGCCCTTCATGCCAGGCATGAACAGAGCCCTTCCTGAACCTTCCATGAGGAAGGCGGAAAAAAAACCAACTGCACCAAGCCAATATGGTAGTAAGGGAAATATTCCTTCCCAGCCCCCCTAAAAAAGGAGTGGCTAATGCAATGCCCACAGCAGGTCTTGACCAAACCTGGTATTTCACCATCTAAAGGGGAGGGAGGGTGGGTCCTGCCTCAGCCTGCTCCGGGTAAAAGGGGGGCTTCAGGCACAGGGCTGCCCCTTTTAAGCCCTTCATTCCCAGGGGATGGGTCAGCGACCACGCTGATCCCTCCTACCTTGTGCAGCAGTTTTTCTTCTCCCCCTCCACCCAGCCATAAAGCACTGTTCCCTTCATTCAGCCAGTCAGCCAAATTCCCCCTGCTTAAAGGTGCTGTGTAGTCATTTGCAGAGTTAATGCTACAGAAACATGTGGTGCAAAAACAATGTAGAGCTTAGTCCAAAACTCAGATATTCTGAGGGGTCTGGTTACTTGCTCCACTAAAATATCTTTGGAAATACACACATGAAAGAACCAACAGAACTATACGCAAATGTTCACTTTATAATCTACTTGAACATGCAAACATATTTTTGTCCAGTCTGAATTAGAGCAAAATTCACAGTAATAAGAGGGAAATTACGTGACGTTTTAATTGATTAAATGAAATTTCAAAGTTTTCCCCAAATAAAGTTCTGTTGCAAACATTTTCCTGACTGACAGCGGGTTTCTGCTCTGCCAAAATTGAAAACACAGTATTCCCTAAGGCAAAAGACAGTTTTCTCCTGCACTCTGGTTTAGTCAAGTACATAGGTAACACTGTCACTATGCTGTTCTTCAAGATGAGTTCCTTTGATAGATGGTACCCCAATGAGACTGGACAGATTACACAGCAGCTGCACAGGCATGTCTAACTCAGGTTTGGTTGATGAACCAGAGGAAACTGCAGAGACTACAAAGAAGGGGTGGATGAAGGATAATGGCTGTGGCCAACTTTATTTTGTGATTTACTATTTTTCATTATATTTCATATTTCTGAAAGACTAAACATATTGTAAACTTGCATTTTATGGCTTTGAGAACTGGAGATGAGATTTTGCTCGGCTTTAGAATTCATGCAAGCAGCCACTCACACAGACAAAAAACTGAAAGGGCACAGTAAAAAGGCAGGATTAGCTTAGTTTTAGAGACATGTATTGTAGCTTGTGATTTAGTAAAATATATGCAAAGCCAGAAGTATATATTAGATCTAAATATATCCTTTTTGCACTTGTGGTATTACACTGAAATGAAATCTATGCCCAGTAGTACTAGAGAGCAAAGAGCTATTTTGTTAATATAAATGCCCTTTTGAAGTCCGGAAAGGGAAATATGTACTCACAGTCGGTGAAATTCTAGCTTCATTGAAGGCAGTAGCAAAACTCCAGTTGTCTTCAATGGAACTGGGATTTCACTCTGTGTGTGGGTGAAATTGCTATATTGCATCAGAGCAGTGGTGTAGCTAGTACAGTATCCTTCCCTAATTGTGCCAGAACCAAATGCTTCATAGTCAACCATTATGAAATAATCCTCCCATAAGGGAAGTTTCTTTCTAGCATCTGTCAGTCAGGGCCCTGAAATTTGAGGGATTATAATCCCTCTCTTTAAAATGTATATCCTGTGTAATTGTCACTGTCCATGTCAGTATGTAATCCTTTTTCAATCTTACTCAGCGCTCTGCCTCAGGGAGGCTTTGGTTATGAACACCACAAATTACTTAAGTGTTGTACAAGAAAAGTTTCTTTGCACCAGCTTTAAATGTGTTTACTTTTGATTTCATTGAATGTCCCCTTGTTCCTATATTATGAGCAGGAGTTAGTAGAAGCACCAAGCTTACCTTTCCTATACTACTCATATTTTGTGTAACTAGATCAAGTCCCTTCTTATTCATCTTTCTAAACTAAAAAGTCACAGCCTTTTCAGCTACTCTTCATATGGAAGTCTTTCCACATCTTTAAGTCATTTTTTCACCTGTCTCCAACTGAATTCTGTGTGAGTCTCCCTTTCAACTGTAGTGGAAGTGGACTGATGTGGACATAGCAGCAAAATGAGGACAGACACATGCATGGAATTAAGTGGCAGACCACAAGTTTTATTCACCTTTAATACAAAGGAGGAGTGCTACCTACCCATCACCCACACCCTCCTATATCAGGCATTTAATTGATTCCAGTGTGGGGGTTACAGGGCTCCTTACCATATCACCTGTAATTAGTGCCAGAGTTGCAGGACTCCTTACCATATAATCCAGGGATCTCAAACTCAAATTACCACAAGGGCCGCATGAGGACTAGTGCATTGGCCCGAGGGCCGCATCACTGACCCCGCCCCCTCGCTGCCCCCGGCCCCGCCCCCACTCCACCACTTCTCCGCCTCCTCCCCCTCCCTCCCAGAAACCGCTAAGTTCTTCCCATGAGGCACGAGGAGCTCTTCCCTGCAGCCCGCCGGGCTCCCCGTGCCCCCCGCCCCCCCCCCGTTTTTTTTCCCCCAGGCAGTTCCCACTGCCAAAACAACTGTCTGGCGGTGGGAACTGCCTGGGGGTAAAAAAAAAATTTAAAACAATTTTTTTTAAAAAAAAGGGGGGGGCGGGGGGGCGGGGAGTCCGGCGGGCCGCGTGTTTGAGACACCTGATATAATCCATAATGTGGGGTAGACTCTCGTCAACCTACACCCCAGGACTCAGCTCTCTCCATGTCCAAGCACCCTACCCCCCACAAAGGGGACCAAGGGTGCACCAGGTTGGGGACCTCATCCCCCAAGGGATGCAAGGTCTCTCCTATCTCTTGAACCCAAGGCCCATCACCAAAATCCCAGGTCTTTTACCTCTGGGAGCCTTTCTTTTTATTCTCTTAACTGTATTGGAAACCAGCAATAAACAAGTAAACAACTCAACCCCAGTACTTCAGTTTGGTACTAAGTGTGTTTGTACTCAACCCCTGTGGCTTGAAGGTGCTGTGAGGAAGGCAAAAAAAGTCCCTGGTCCTCTGCCAATTGTCCCATGCGAGAAAATATTCCTTCCTGACCCCTTAAACAGGTGATCAGCAAGATCTGCAACATCTCTCTATCCAGGTTCCCATTCCTAGTTCTGATGGGTAGGCTGGGGCTGCTGGAACAGAACTAAAAGAGGGTCCACATGGTCTCTGTGCTGGGCTAAATCCTGGGAGTTGGGAAATGCTGGCCAATCAGCATCCCTCTCCCCAAGATGGCCAATGGCTGCCGGAGGCTCCTAGTGGGAGGAGTGACCTATTCTCCCTTGGCAAGTGTCCCCCTCCTTTGCCACTGGGACTGTCCCCCTTTCACTGCCAGCCACATCAATTGCTCCCACTGATTTATATGGGTAGGTGGCATTCTGAATGGGAGTTTGATCAGGTCATAGAATCATAGAATCATAGAATCTCAGGGTTGGAAGGGACCTCAGGAGGTCATCTAGTCCAACCCCCTGCTCAAAGCAGGACCAAACCCAATTAGATCATCCCAGCCAGGGCTTTGTCAAGCCTGACCTTAAAAACATCTAAGGAAGGAGATTCCACCACCTCCCTAGGTAACCCATTCCAGTGCTTCACCACCCTACTAGTGAAAAAGTTTTTCCTAATATCCAACCTAAACCTCCCCCTCTGCAACTTGAGACCATTACTCCTTGTTCTGTCATCTTCTACCACTGAGAACAGTCTAGATCCATCCTCTTTGGAACCCCCTTTCAGGTAGTTGAAAGCAGCTATCAAATCCCCCCTCATTCTTCTCTTCTGCAGGCTAAACAATCCCAGTTCCCTCAGCCTCTCCTCATAAGTCATGTGCTCGAGCCCCCTAATCATTTTTGTTGCCCTCCCCCGTTGGACTCTTTCCAATTTATCCACATCCTTCTTGTAGCGTGGGGCCCAAAACTGGACACAGTACTCCAAATGAGGCCTCACCAGTGCCGAATAGAGGGGAATAATCACGTCCCTCGATCTGCTGGAAATGCCCCTACTTATACAGCCCAAAATGCCGTTAGCCTTCTTGGCAACAAGGGCACACTGTTGACTCATATTCAGCTTTTCGTCCACCGTAACCCCTAGGTCCTTTTCTGCAGAACTGCTGCCCAGCCATTCGGTCCCTAGTCTGTAGCAGTGCATGGGATTCTTCCGTCCTAAGTGCAGGACTCTGCACTTGTCCTTGTTGAACCTCATCAGATTTCTTTTGGCCCAATCCTCTAATTTGGCTAGGTCCCTCTGTATCCTGTCCCTACCCTCCAGCGTATCAACCACTCCTCCCAGTTTAGTGTCATCTGCAAACTTGCTAAGGGTGCAGTCCACACCATCCTCCAGATCGTTGATGAAGATATTGAACAAAACCCGCCCCAGCACCGACCCTTGGGGCACTCCACTTGATACCGGCTGCCAACTAGACATGGAGCCATTGATCACTACCCGTTGAGCACGACCATCCAGCCAGTTTTCTATCCACCTTACCGTGCATTCATCCAGCCCATACTTCCTTAACTTGCTGGCAAGAACACTGTGGGAGACTGTATCAAAAGCTTTGCTAAAGTCAAGAAATAGCACATCCACTGCTTTCCCCTCATCCACAGAGCCAGTTATCTCATCATAGAAGGCAATTAGGTTAGTCAGGCATGACTTGCCCTTGGTGAATCCATGCTGACTGTTCCTGATCACTTTCCCCTCCTTTAAGTGGTTCAGAATTGATTCCTTGAGGACCTGTTCCATGATTTTTCCAGGGACTGAGGTGAGACTGACTGGCCTGTAGTTCCCCGGATCTTCCTTCTTCCCTTTTTTAAAGATGGGCACTACATTAGCTTTTTTCCAGTCATCCGGGACCTCCCCCGATTGCCATGATTTGTCAAAGATAATGGCCAATGGCTCTGCAATCACATCGGCCAACTCCTTTAGCACCCTCGGATGCAGTGCATCCGGCCCCATGAACTTGTGTTCGTCCAGCTTTTCTAAATAGTCCCGAACTACTTCTTTCTCCACAGAGAGCTGGTCACCTCCTCCCCATACCGTGCTGCGGAGTGCAGCCGCCTGGGAGCTGACCTTGTCTGTGAAGACAGAGGCAAAAAAAGCATTGAGTACACTAGCTTTCTCCACATCCTCTGTCACTAGGTTCCCTCCCTCATTCAGCAAGGGGCCCACACTTTCCTTGACTTTCTTCTTGTTGCTCACATACCTGAAGAAACCCTTCTTGTTACTCCTAACATCTCCGGCTAGCTGCAACTCCAAGTGTGATTTGGCCTTCCTAATTTCACTCCTGCATGCCTGAACAATATTTATATACTCCTCCCTGATCATTTGTCCAATCTTCCACTTCTTGTAAGCTGCTTTTTTGTGTTTAAGACGAGCAAGGATTTCACTGTTAAGCCAAGCTGGTCGCCTGCCATATTTACTTTTCTTTCTACACCTCGGGATGGTTTGTTCCTGCAACCTCAATAAGGATTCTTTAAAATACAGCCAGCTTTCCTCGACTCCTTTCCCCGTCATGTTATTCTCCCAGGGGACCTTGCCCATCAGTTCCCTGAGGGAGTCAAAGTCTGCTTTTCTGAAGTCCAGGGTCTCTGTTCTACTGCTCTCCTTTCTTCCTTGTGTCAGGATCCTGAACTCAACCATCTCATGGTCACTGCCTCCCAGGTTCCCATCCACTATTGCTTCCTCTACTATTTCCTCCCTGTTTGTGAGCAGCAGGTCAAGAAGAGCTTTTCCCCTAGTTGGTTCCTCCAGCACTTGCCCCAGGAAATTGTCCCCTACACTTTCCAAAAACTTCCTGGATTGTCTGTGGACCGCTGTATTGCTCTCCCAGCAGATATCGGGGTGATTAAAGTCACCCATGAGAACCAGGGCCTGTGATTTAGTAACTTCTGTTAATTGCTGGAAGAAAGCCTCATCCACCTCATCCCCCTGGTCTGGTGGTCTGTAGCAGACTCCCACCACGACATTACCCATGTTGCTCCCACTTCTAAATTGAATCCAGAGACTCTCAGGTTTTTCTGCAGTTTCATACTGGAGCTCTGAGCAGTCATACTGCTCTCTTACATACAACGCAACTCCCCCACCTTTTCTGCCCTGCCTATCCTTCCTGAACAGTTTATATCCATCCATGACAGTACTCCAATCATGTGAGTTATCCCACCAAGTCTCTGTTATTCCAATTACATCATAATTCCTTGACTGTGCCAGGACTTCCAGTTCTCCCTGCTTGTTCCCCAGGCTTCTTGCATTTGTGTATAGGCATTTAAGATAACTCACTGATCGTCCTGCTGTCCCAGTGTGGGGCAGGAGCCCTCCCCTCTTGCACTCACCTACTTGTGCTTCCTCCCGGTATCCCACTTCCCCACTTACCTCGGGGCTTTGGTCTCCTTCCCCCGGTGAACCTAGTTTAAAGCCCTCCTCACTAGGTTAGCCAGCCTGCTTCCAAAGATGCTCTTCCCTCTCTTCGTCAGGTGGAGCCCATCTCTGCCTAGCACTCCTTCTTGGAACACCATCCCATGGTCAAAGAATCCGAACCCTTCTCTCTGACACCATCTGCGTAGCCATTCGTTGACTTCCACGATTCGACGGTCTCTACCCCGGCCTTTTCCTTCCACAGGGAGAATGGACGAGAACACCACTTGCGCCTCAAACTCCTTTATCCTTCTTCCCAGAGCCACGTAGTCTGCAGTAATACGCTCAAGGTCATTCTTGGCAGTATCATTGGTGCCCACGTGGAGAAGCAGGAAGGGGTAGCGATCTGAGGGCTTGATGAGTCTCGGCAGTCTCTCCGTCACATCACGAATCCTAGCCCCTGGCAAGCAGCACACCTCTCGGTGTTCCTGGTCAGGGCGGCAGATAGATGACTCAGTCCCCCTGAGGAGAGAGTCCCCGACCACCACCACCCTCCTCCTCCTCTTGGGAGTGGTGGTCGTGGAACCCCCATCTCTAGTAACCCCCATCATATGACCCCAAAGAGCTAAACTGTTAACTAGAGTACTCACGAGGATGGAGCTCTGGGAAAGGGTGTGTTTAAGCTACTGTACTGAGGAGGCTTGGGGCCCAGGGCAGCTGGACTACAGAGTCACACTTCTGAGAAGGAGTCTGCACCCTAGAATGCCAGTGACAGAGACAGCACCTGAACACTGCTCCAACTCAGTGGGCTTAGACGCATGAGGGATCCAGTGTTTGGATCCAAACGGACCAGTTCTGTGACCGTAATAGGTATTTTGATTCTAGTTACAATTAGGAACATAAATAGAGCCTTTCTGAGAGGAAATAAAGTACTCTATTCTTATCATCAAAGGTTTGATCTGTTGCAGTCTCAAATTTAGGAAAAATCTAGTTAACCTGCTAAAAACTGCTTGATCTATTTACTCAAGCTATAATTTCATTTTCTCTTGACCTTGGAGAAGGTTGGAGCCTTCTTTAGCTATTTAAATAAATCAGAAAAATATTATGTTACTAATATTTAAATGCATTACAGGGCTCAACCAGAGAACATGCCTAAGTGGGACAACTGAGCCCCTTATTATTATTAATTTCCTATCTGAGTCCTAGAGCCCACTTTGGACTCCTAACTCAGACAGACTTCTCTTTAACGACAGTGGGAGTTTTTCCTGAGAACACTGTGCATAAAACAAGCAGGACTGTTTATAACGCTGCATTCTTGGCATGGCTGTGATAAATATAACAGAAGCAATGACTTTTGGGATTGAAATTATGATTTTGTTATCTGCACTTTAAACTTGCTGCCCCGGGAGTGATCTAGATAGATGGACTAGGAATGAGCTGGAGGAATGAGGCTGTGCTTTTAAGAGGCAAATCTTTCTACCCAAAAGAAAAGTCGCTGGGATTCATCCCTCCTCTGCCCATAGGAATTCCTGTGTGTGGTCTATAGTGGTAACTTTTATGGTCTGTCTGGCACAGCGGGATTGCGGGACTCAAAATAAAGAGTAACAGTGCTCAGTTGTCTGTGTGAAAAGATCATTATATGGAAATGTAGAGCTGTTTTCCTTTACCCATCAGGCCAAACTTCCTCTGGAATAATTTAGCCTGCTGGGCAGCCAAAATACATGGCTTTGTGGAGCACATACACCCCAGAAGGCCACTTGCCTTTTCTGCTAGAATTGGCTCTAAAGTGGAAAAGAAGCAATTTTCCTTCAGCATGTATTTGTCATGGTAATAGAAAATGGACTGCACTAGGTCAGGGAAGATCTGCCTATAGCTGGTATTTTTGAGGGTAACATAAAAACATGAAACATGATAGTCCCCTGATATCCAAAGTACCATAGATAGTTCACATGCTTAAAGGGCCACTGACAGCCAGGCAGACCTGGGTTTTCAGTGTATTTCCCTCTCTAATGGTGAGCTGACATTTCTTTTAATAATGCATGTTTTAGTCTAATTTCTACAAGGCATATTTATGGGAAAAGAAACTGAATAGAATAACTTAACCATTGTATCAAAGAGGTGGAACACATAGAAAGCAAAAATGTTAAACCAAGATAAAAAAAGATGAACAACTCCTATACCTATATTCTAATAAAACTTTAGTATCATAAGGTTTTCTTCCTTTGGCACTGTTATTGCCACCAGATTAGAATATTTCTTAAAATCGTATTAATCAAAACACAGGGAGACTGTGGATGCCTTTAACCCTAATCCATCTTTCTGACAGCATTTATCACATCTGCCAATCAAATATATTCTCCAAAAGTCAGAATGCAATGTTGTAGAAGAAAAATATATAGCAACATAGCAATCATCATGATGCAGGGGGCATTTGCCTCAGCTAACCAGTTTTCATTCATAGTGTATTTTTATAACAAGGAATGTCTATTATTTTTTTAAAATCTTTGTGGCAATTCATTTCATACTTCTTTGTATCAGAAAATCCAGGAAAATTTTGGAAACAGTCTTACCTATCTCTTTGCATGTTCTGCCTGAGTTTCCATTATTATTCAGTCACCGTGTGTTATATCACTACAGTACAAAGTGGTATAGTACAAAGGATAAGGGTGTAAATGCTTACAGCTCTCTAAATTCAAATAGAAGTCGTAGCTAGCAAATGCCTAGAAAGTTATCAAATGCCTACAATTTATTTAACTAACAAATCTAAATCAGTATAATCTGCCTCAATGAAAGACACCTTATCTTCCATACACACGAGAGAGGTGGAATTAATAGAATCTTCTCATCAGCTCAAAGTCTGTACTGGAATCATCCACACTGAGTATAAGAGTCAGGGGCTGATTATTGCTCATAGAATAAAGATTTCTATAAACACAATCCTGGCAAAGGAAAGAGACATGCTGATTGCCTTTTTCATACCTATAGAGCTTGTATTGTGTACAGGTATTTGTAAAGTAAGACATTTGTCCCAAAGTTGCACCTTGGGACAAAAATAAAAATTGGTATTTTAGTATTGTTTTGAGTGAACAGATGGGAAAGGATTATTGGTTCTGTAGCAACATTGCATCTATTTGAGTCCTTAGATACTGTTTATCTTCACTCTCTCTTTTGTTATGCTATCCCCATATATGGAGTTAATATAAAATCCAGTAAGTGTTCCCAAATACATTCCATTTATTTGTTTGAATATACATTTCAAACCCCGTCACCATGAATTTTCTTGTGAAAGCTTTATCTTCAATATGCTGATGATGCCCAAACCTATTATTTCTGTCTCCTCTGATCTCAGTGATATAGCTGAAAATCTCGCCCAGTGTCTAGTTGAATAGGAAGCTTGGTTGAGGTTTAGTCAGCTGAATCTTAATCTTGATAATTCAGAAATTATGCTGGTAGGTTGGGAGAAGGCACTGGAAGATGTGTCCCTTTGATAGTAGGTGTGTGCCTGACTCCTGTTGTTTCAGTTCACATTCTGAGTGCTAGTCTACACTACCCGCCTGATTTGGCGGGTAGTGATCGATGTTCTGGGATCGATTTATCGCGTCTCATCTAGACGCGATAAATCACTCCCAGAACCACTCCCCGTCGACACCGGAACTCCAGCTTCGCGAGCGGAGAAAGTGCTGTCAACGGAGGAGCCTGCCTGCTGCCGTGTGGACCGGGGTAAGTACTTTTAAAAATCGATCTAAGATATTCGACTTCAGCTACGTTATTCACATAGCTGAAGTTGCGTATCTTAGATCGATCTCCCGCCTCTAGTGTGGACCAGCCCTGAGAGTCTGTTAGACATTCAGTTAGCATAGCCAGGATGACATTTTTTCCATATACAGCCTGTCTCCAAGGTTGTGACCATTTCTTCTCAGATGCACATCTTGCAACAGTCATCCATACCTTTTTAATGTCCACATTAGACTATACAACATGCTCCATATGGGGCTACCCCACAGATCCACTGAGAATGAAGTTAGTGCAGAAGGTGGTAGTTCACTCATTTAAGCAGTGTTTGCCACTATGACCAGATTATACCAGTGTGCTGGGATCTGCATTTGTTGTTTGGTTTTCAAACGGGGAGTGTAAGGTGTCCTACATGGCATGGCACGTGACTATTTAAGAGACCACTTTTGCTCCTCCTATGATATTGTTGCATGTGCAATTAATGGTGGCTTTCCAGCCGGAGGCCCTCCGTTTAAAAACGAGGGGGTTGCCAGAAATGTAGTCTCCAGGAAGGTTCCTTGACTTTGGAATTCACTCCCCTTCACCTTTTGGTTCAAACCATTGATTTTCAGGGCATTCGGGAAAACCCATCTATTTTCCCACACCTTGGGGAGGGGTTTGCTGAAGGATGATACAATATTGCTGATAAGGGTGGCCCACTTTTATCCTTAAATGTTTGTTTCCTGACTGGTTATTTCCAGTTTGGGGGGGCAAGGATGTGGTATGGGTTTTACTATTTTTATGATTGTGCTTCATCTATTTGTCTAAGGCAGGGGTTCTCAAACTTCATTGTACCGTGACCCCCTGCTGACAACAAAAATTACTACATGTCCCCAGGAGGAGGGACCAAGTCCTGAGCACACCCGAGTCCTGCAGCCCCAGGTGGGAGGGATAAAGCCAAAGCCTGAGCCCCCTGCCCCAGGCAGGGGGGCCAAATCCAAAGTCCAAGGGCTTCAGCGTCAGGCAGGGGCCTGTAACCTGAGCCATGCTTTGGCTTTGGCCCTGGGCAGTGGGGCTTGGGCTTCAGCCCCAGACCCCAGCAAGTGTAATGCCAGCCCTGGCGACCCCATTAAAAAGGGCTCACAACCCACTTTGGGGTCCCGACCCACAGTTTGAGAACCACTGGTCTAAGGTACCTAGAGATATTTTTAAATTGTGGTTAGGTCTTTACCTGAATCAAAAGAAATATCTTAATTCCATAGATATTGTTTTGCCTTATTTGAGGGAAGAACCTTGTCAATGCAGAATGTAACGAGAGGAAGCCCACCACCTTTTTGGTCCCACTTCTGAGTGTGGGGGGATGTTTTGATTGGAGTTGTGGTGGGATATATACAAAAAACGGTGGTCTTCAATCTAACGGAATTATTTTTGCACTCAGACTTGAAATACATGCTGGTATTGTGACTATAATATCATTAAGATTCATTATAAAATTACCATGACAATTAAAGTCAGCAGTGAAACACCAGTTCAGGAGTACCTCTTCTCATTTCCAAATAATATCATTAGTACTTGTCATGCAGAGAAATGTAATTAATGTAAATTTCATTTGCATATTCTATGCTTCACTTCTTTTCCTTTCTTTAATTCTGTAATCACTGTAAGTTATTTTTCAAAAAAGGTGACCTTGTTAAGTGATTAACATTTTTCTTAAACACAAGATAACAAGTGTCAGTTTATTTGTATTGTTCTCATTGTAAACAAACAAAGGTTGTGCACTAATAAGAGATACTTTGGGAAGTAGAAAACCTGCAGATAATAGTAAAATTTGTATTCTATCCATTGGCAAATTAGCAGATAAACACAAAGACATGTATAAATTTATTATATAAAATATTCATCTAACTAAAACCATCTACATTAGTGACATTAAATACTCATCGTTTGCCAACGCTTACCACTCCATGGTATCTGAGGCACTACAGTTTCTGTATCCTTAGAACAGGGAATAACTAGTACTGAATGAATAATTTGTAACAAATAATTACATTGTTTATTTCACCTCCATTTTTCTTTGTCTGCAAACAGACTTTGATTTTCTCCTAATATATTCATTATTCCCAGAATAATTTCTGTAAATAATTCTTGGTGTCACTTGTTTACAAGAGGTTCATTGTATCAAGTATTTGATATTTAACATTTAAATAACCTAAGTCTGTCATTATTTACATGGGTGCAGAGCAATCCCTTAGAAGTTAATGGACGTTGTACCCATGTCAACCAGGGCAAAACTGGGCCAAAGCTGTTTTGATTAGACACACAGAAAACATAGTACATTTCTGTTCCCTGACTGAATGAGCATAAAATCAGATTTATGGTGTGATTTTTTGAGGTTCTGAAATTTAATATTCATTTTCCATTAATATTCTGATAGCCTCATAAGGTTGGCCGGTTTGGCAAATATTCCAACCAATTTGGTCATTTGCTAGAATGGTCACAAAAAAATGCACACAGAAGTGATGTGAATACAGGCTAAGATAATCCGTTTAAAAGAGAAGATTCATAGAAAATTGTTTGTCCAGCTCTAGAAGTAACAGTGGTAACTGCTGTATCCAAAAGGAAACATTGCACATGGGAGATTTGACATGAGGCCTTCATATTCCTTCAGCTGTAGCTCCATGTGATACACATTCTTGATTGCCAAGCTAAAAGGGAAATCCGTCCAGCACTTTATAGATTCAGTTCTGCTCTCAGATACACAATGGTGAAACTATAAATGAAGTAAAATATGAGAATAATTGAGCCCTTGTGAGTACATTTTCAGTTTACTCCTCCTTGGGTCATATGACATCCAGCTCTGCTCCAGTTACCAACTCCTACTCTGTGTGATGTTCCAGCTGTATCCTATCACTGTGTTGAGTAATGGCTTGCTATTAGCAAGTTACCTCAAACTTAGTAATTGTTCATCACAATGATTCACAAGCCTGGTAGAGGCCTGGAGTTATATACAAATCATCAATGTGCATCCCTAATTCACATGGATGATAAAGTACTCACCAAAGTTTTATAGATGGTATGTCAAACTTTTTCCAGCTCAGTCAAACTGGATTAATTAAGAATGATCTGTCCTGAAACAATAATAGACTAGTTTTTAACATAATCAACTTATTCAAAGACAAGACAGATCCAATAGCAATAATATCTGTAAATGCAGGGAAAGTCTTTGAGTGGATTGGTTGAAAATATTTTATGCTAGAAACATATGTAATTGTCTCTGCATCATGGAGAAGTTAAAATGTAAATGTATTTGTAGCTCAAGCCAACAGATTTCAATAAGTTATATCAGTTCCAGTAATATAATGTATATTAGGAAGCACCTGAGTGCATACTTTTAGCTTCACACATGAAAACCTAATTTCATCCATCACATAGGGGAGGGGACATAGCTAAATTGATTGTCAGTTCTGAGTTATTAAAAATAAAATTTCTGGTAACAATATTGTCAGACAGTGTAGATCAGCAAAAGAGAGGTAAGTCATACTAACCAAAGTGAGTATTAGAGAGCTATTACTTTAATGCAGGCTCACTTATTTAATACTTTGGGTGCAGCAATGCTAGTGTTGTTGACTACTATGGAAATGAAATTTCCCTTAAAATTGGAATAGCTGCAACATGCTGTTCTCTCAAATGAATTAAGTGTAAGAAACTGTCAGTGGTTTCTCATGGGGGGTGGGGCGAGAAAGCACACACAATTTCTAGCTAAGAATCCTGTGAAATTTGCAATTTCTTAGTGTGATGCCATGCTGCGGACTCAGGCTTTAAAGTTCTGCTGTCATATTCTTCTCTTTTATTATTCCTCCCATGTTACATGATTTCACCGGCTAGCACATATCCTGAAAATAGAGCCAGTTAGAAATCGTTCAGTCAAAGCTTGGGAAGTAAGCAAGGTCAATACAAAACTGTTCCTAGCTTAGATAAATGATGACTATCACTTTACACACACTACTGTTGCCTTCTCTGAACTGCTGCATGAATATAAATTAACCTGTCTGTTTTTAGCCAGCAGTAAAATCAGCCCCTTGGATTTTTTTTTCTGTTACATGATAGTTGCAGTAAAATAATTTTGAACAATTAACTAACAATTATTAAATAACCCCACTACTTGGCTTTTGCCTCCAAAAAATAGTTGTCTTTTGAAGTCCATAATCCTGTCAACTGAAATATATCAAAAAGAAATACCTCTAATTAGACAAACAGGCAAAAACTACTTTTTTTTAATTTAAATTAATATGTAACAGAGGTTAAAGGTTAACTCTTAATTACAATGTAAGCATTAAAACACGTATATTGTGACCGTTTCAAATCATGCTTATTTACTTTTGTTTTTCATAACATTATGTCCCTAAAAGGTAATGCTTCAGCTGTTTACCAGCAAGAGTCAGGAAGGCATCCTTTCCCTCTCTCCTTCCCTTTACCCCTCTCCCCCCAGCATGTATTCTGTGATTTGTTTGCTTGTTCGGGGTTGTGTTTGTGGTTTGTTTTTCTTCTTGTCTCCTTCCTCTGAAACATCAGAGATGTCCATGGCAGGAGACTGGACATTGGGCAGGAAACACCAGAGCTCCGTGGTGACACCAAGTATTTGCTATCTCAGGTGCTTGGCTGGCTGGCTCTTGCTCGCTCAGGGTCTAACTGATTACCATAGGCGGGGTCAGGAAGGGATTTTCTCCTAGGTCAGATTGGCAGAGACTTTAGGGGTTTTTTTTTGGGGGGGGGGGCTTCTTCTGCAGCATGTGGGAGAGGGTCACTTGCCAGGATTATCTGGGTATTTTTAATCATTGCTGTACCATTTGAGGGGCCTCAGGCAATGGTGTGCCTTGGTCCTTCTTATTTTCTGCCTATAGCACAAAATAGTCTAATCTCCTGTGAGCTGTAATACTTTGGTCTCATTTTGGTTGCTGGATTTAGTGTGCTGGTGCTGGGTGGTACTGGTGGCCTATAATGTAGAGGAGGTCAGACTAGATGTTCTGGTGGTGCCTTATGGCCTTAGACTCAATGTTCTTAATATTTTCCAATTACCTATAGTACAGGCAAGTTTTTGTACTTTTTGTATTATAATTAGTTTCATAGGGTCATAGTTCCTTTAATTAGTGGTGAGCACATATTTTATGTATTGATCCTGACATATCCTCACTGATGCACCAGTTATCTGACCACAATTTGGCATAATTCCCAGAAGTCCTGCTACTGAAAAACTGGAGGATTTGGTGGTGAGAGGAACAAGCAAGGATGTTCAATTATCAATGAATCGCTGATTACATTCCTGTGCTTGCAGCACTGTTTTGATGTGCATATTCATTTTTTTTAACTTAAAACCCTCTAGGAGCCTGTAACACAGACACACTGGCACAATACCATAAAATTGGTGACTCCCAACAAGCAATATCAAATCAAACTGTAATCCAAATCTGAACAAAAGCCCTTGAACCAGGGTTCTCTAGGTTTGGATAATTTTCTTTTTTCAATCTTATCTGTCGCCGCACTTCTCGGTTCTGTCTGGCAGCAGAAGAAAAAGTGTCAAAATACAGTGACAAAGGAAGTTCCTGTGATATTGATAGCTCAGTTTTGCAGCTCCAAGAAGTCTGAATAGGTGTTTGAACTTTTGGATTCTTATCTGATCCTTTTGAGTCTCATCCATCACTAACAATGAGGGGAATAGCCGGTTACTCTCTTTGTCCCTTTCTTTTCCCTACAGCAATATCTTTCTATTGTCACATTGTAGATGTAGACATAGGTGTTTGCCTGCTGGATATGGCATATGCAGTAGTGTGTCATTTTTGTGCCAATCCATTCTAAGAGAGCAGATTCATGACTCTGCGTGGGGAAGATTTTTCCAAGGGGCTCAGATACCACGCTGATGAACACCATATAAGAACCTAGATAAAATGATAAATTTACAAATTCCATATCAGGAAATCTTTTATCATCTTCCTGCTCTTATATGGAATCTTCTTATTGCATGTCAATGTTTCTCTGTGATCATGTTGCTGAATTCTAATGGCACAGCAATATTTGTTTGCATTTCAGGCAGTTATTTTAAGGTGATT
Source organism: Macrochelys suwanniensis (assembly GCA_033296515.1). Classification (NCBI taxonomy): domain Eukaryota; kingdom Metazoa; phylum Chordata; order Testudines; family Chelydridae; genus Macrochelys; species Macrochelys suwanniensis. The sequence continues at coordinate 294,147,520 of CM065775.1, forward strand.
AATTTAGGTGCCAAACACTCCACCTGCAGTTTTTCAGATAATGTGCTGATCAAGTTAACTGCATCATTATCCCCAGGTAGCAGGTATTTTGAATGCAGCCCATTGCTCAGTCTAGGTAATTAAGTTGTCATTCCTTTAAGCAATTTATTATACTATAATACACAATTTTTATCAGACATGGATGCCTGTAATAGGCAAGTTCCCATCAGTAGCTTGCAACCTTATTACATAGAAGACTGTCAGAAGGTTGGAATAAATACCTGTGACGGGAAAACAAGAAAAAGAAAAAGTTTGAATACAGAAATGATTTGTAGCATTTCTAACTAATTTCAGGGGTTTCTCAGAATTGCTGCATCTTCAGCCAATCCATCTTCCAGCATGCCCATGACTGTATAATTGTGGCTGATAATTAAACACTAAAAAATGAACTACAACCATCTGTGCTGAGGCCATGAGACCTCCTGCCTTCCAGCTGCAGACCTATGAGAAGGGAAAGAACTGCTTCTACTACGGCCCCCACTGAAAGAAGACTTTAGATTTAAAGAATGAGATATTGCCTGCTGAGGCTAACTCAGATCAGTTCTGCATCTGGGGAGGTGAGGATGTGAGGTCAGGAGCAAAAGTATCTCAGTTACTGGCAGAGGTTTCTGTACATGTCCCACCCCTCCAGAGGTGACATTGAAAGGAAGTGGATTGGAGTCTTATCATCCTTAACGGCAACTGGTATTTTTAGAGCCTATGGGGAGATTGTTTTACCCATCCCTGGGGGCAGGTTATCTCATAACTGCCTACTGCAGGGTTTCTTCCTTTGAAGCAGCTGCTACTGGACACTATTGGGTCAGAAGATTGGATGAAATGACTGACTAGTCTGATCCAGTACGGCCATTCCAGTGTCCCGAGTAGAGCTCTGACAATAACTGATTTTTTTGGTGTACTGGCTGTTCTAACAATTGTTTTTACTTTTGAATCGATTTGAAATGATTTTATTTAATTTTGACAAACCAAAAAGTTCCAAAATGACCCATTGTTTTGGGTTAGCAAAACATTTCTTTCAACAGAAAATGGAAAATGTCTCTACATTTTCAACCTCTCCAACATTTTTTGAAAATAAAATTGAAATGAATTTTAAACCAAAAAGACCTTTAGACTTTAAATTTGGTGGGAAATGAATAGGATTATTCTCTCACTGAGTGTTATAGAAAAATCATGGATTCATGACATGCGTGACTCCCCTAATCTGTGTCACTGCACATGTTATAGTGTTGCTTTCCTGGGATGTGATCAAATAGCATGGAACAAAGCAGTTAAACTAAAGAAATGACATGCAAACCACTACATTTGAAGCAGCAGAATATATACAATATAGCTAAGAATTAGCGCTATTTAGAAAACTGATTTTCCATACCGCCTGAAATTCTGAAATTTGATGTCATCCTAAAACAGCAAAAAAAAAAAGTCAAAATATCAAAAAAAATTATGAAACCAAAAAGTCTGAAATATTTTGATTTCAAAAGGTCTAAACAAAAAATGTCAACTTCATTTTAAAATGTTGACATTTTTGACAGTTTGAAATGTCAATTTGAAACATTTCCTTTCTAATTTTCCCATAAAATCAGAAAAAATACCAAAATTCAAATTTTTCATTGCAATTTTTTTATGAAACCCCATATTTCACTGGGAATATATTCTGTTAAAATATTTCAATCAGCTCTGCTAAGCATGACCTAATAAGCAGAGTCATTCTAAAGGACCAACTAAACAAGAAAATAAGTATGTAAAGGATGAACTCCAGACAGGTGAATTTGGAAAATGTTGTTTGCAGCATTCTTTAGCTGTGTTGGTGCCAGAATATTATAGAGACAAGGTGGGTGAGGTAATATCTTTTATTGGACCAATTTCTATTGGTGAAAGAGATGAGATTTCAAGCTTCACAGAGCTCAGCAGACCTGAAGAACAACTCTGGTAGCGCAAAAACTTGTATCTTTCAGCTTGTCTCTCTAATTTGGAAAAATGGCACCCAGTGAACATGTATAGTCTTAATTATTTAACAGGATATATGATACCCTTCAGGTGGAACAAGTTCCTCTTTTCCCTTTCATGTGTTTTCATGGTCTCTTAATATTGAAAGTAGCTTTTCCAGAAGTAGCCAATAGAGATGAGGCCAAATGCTAACTTCATAGTCCATGATAGGAATGGATTTTGAACAGTCTATTGATCATAAGTTGCAGTAATTGCACCCCTCTTCTGTTTCTTTAAAACTACCTTTGATTCTAGAGCAGAGGTAACAGTTTAAGCAAAGAAAAATCGTCTGTCTCCTATCCACAGTTTGCCCCAGAAAGAAATTTATTATCCTAGATATTTATTAACATAATCCAGATTCTGGAAATAGCATTAGCAGTGTTCAGGCAGGTTTAAGGGAGATAAATGTGTTATCTATTTTTCCCTTTAAGACAAAGATCTGCCATGATGATGTCTTTCAGCATGTACTGTATGGATCTTATTGTTCTTTTTGAGTACACCCAGAAGATTTGGGCACATTGGAAATTGTGATTTCTTCCCAGTCGGAGTCCCCCTGGTTATTAGTCATGGAGTGAACCTCATGAGCAGTCCCCATTTTTTATCCTTCATCAGGATTAGGCTGTAGTAAAGGCATTGGAGTAGGGCTAAATTTCAAGCCTCATGAAATTTCAAGCCTCATGAAATTTCTGCAGCCAAAACAAAGGCAGAGAATGAAAACCCCAAAAGGGAAATGTTTGAAGGCATTATGTCTCCTATATTTTAATTTCAGAGATAATACAATATTGCTGACCAGTTTGCTCATATTTCCACAAAAAAAGGAAGAGAAGGAACATTCCTAAAATAAAAAGTCTTGAACCACCTGGAAGCATGAATATAATTTGCACACTCCTTAAAAGATTAAACTTAGGTTTTGTATAAACAAGTAATCAGTAAACTTTACAGACCCTCCAAGTCCCTTAGGGTGAATTTCACACTGTTTCTCATTGGTCTATAGCATTGCTGGTATGTCAGTTTTTTATTTTCACAGAGCCTGTGTGAGAGACACCATAAGGAGAACAGGCTGAGATTAGACTATATAATATCTTGTTTTAATTCTTTTTTATTAGCCTATAATTTCATACTGTTCTTTGTATAGATAATCTCCTAATGAACAGACTATTTCAAAAATACTTAAATTTTTTCATGGCCAAGTACATCATATTCATTAGACTTTCAGTAACACATGCATATTTGCAAGGATATTAACTATATTAAAACTCATTTACTCAGGAGAACCTGTAATAAGAATTATTACTGTTAAACTCTGAGTAATATTTGTGTAGCTATTTTTGTATTTTGTACAACTCTTTTATTCCTATATTATTTAATTTATAGATTTAAGAGTTTATTTTTATTAACAAAAGACATTCCTGCACATTGAGAAAGCAGTTCATTAAAACAATCCTTTGAAGTTTCCTCTCTCACTGTCTTCTTTTCAGGAGGGTCAGTCGGTAACCATGTCTATCTACTATCCATACACCCACTGGAGCAGATTGTGATCTCATTTATACTGAGCAAAGCGTCAGTCATTTACCTGAAATCAACAGAGTCAACTCCAGCTCTACACCACTGTAATTGAGATCAGAATCTGGCCAGTTATCATGGTTTGCCATCAAAAGACTCAAATATCAAGCTGTGTAATATAGCTTTCCAAAAAGTGACATCTGGCCTCTTGGCAGGCTCCACAGGCATCTGTGCTGGTGGCTCAGAAATTGCTGATGGGTCTACCATATGCAATGCCTGCAGTTTGGCGGCTTTAGGCTTGTTCAGATTCTTTGCCCTGCTGAATACGATTTGCTTTGAATTATCTTCTATCTGAAGGCACTGGCATATTATCATCTGTCCAAATTTTTCATCAGTGTTCTGGTAAGAAAAAAAGGATGGTTCTAAGTTATACTACATTACTCCTGAGGGAATTCTGCACCCCAAAATTAAAAATTGTGTGCCAACAAAATAAGAATTCTGTGCATAATATTTTAAAATTCTGCAAAATTTATATTTTATTTGTCAATACATAAATTTGGAGGCTCCAGCATGGCGGTGGGGAGTACAGGCCACTGGCTGCATGGAGATGGGGGATCACCCTGCAGTTCCGCCCTCCTCCCCGGGGACACGGACTGGTGTTGAGGCTGCATCTGACCCTGACACAACACAAGGGATGGGTCTGACCCAGACACGCCCTGTGGCCCTGCCCCTCAGTACCAGGTGCACCAAGATAGCAAGTGAGAGGTTCACTGTCTCGCATGTACGCCCAGCCCTAGCTCCCGATCCAGATGTGGGGCAGGCAGGCTCACCCCAGCAGGATCCAAGTGTGTGTGTGTGTGGGGGGGGGCTTAGTGTGTTGGGGGATCCACATGTGGGGTGAGAGAGTTCTGTGTAGGGCTATCTGGGTGTGAATGTCTTGGTGAGGGTCTGGGTGTGGGGGGATATGGATGCACAGGGGCCCCTTTGGGGAATTCTGGGTGCAGGGGGAATGGGACTATGCAGATGGTCAGGTGAAGGTGGTTGGGGAACAGCAGGGGGGACTGGGTGTGGGAGGATGGGGCTTGGCGGGGGGTCTGGGTGCAGGGGGCTCTGACAATGGTTCTGAAACTAGGGGTGCTTGTTCAAGTCCCTTGGCTTGAAGTAGTTATAACAAACACCAAATACACGGTTTCCATGGTTTCCAGCATCAGCACCCCATATAAAAATTCCTCAAGCACCCCTGCTCAGCAGTGGGGGTTTGGATTCTGGGAAAGTATGGGTTGGTGAGGTGGCAGTTCAGGTGCAGCTGGTTGGGGCTCAGTGGGGTGGGGGTCCAAGTGTGGGGGGCTTAGAGGGGGGTGCTCTGCATACAGGGGCAAGGCTCGGTGGGGGTCCGGATGCAGGGGGTGAGGATTGGCAGGGCGGGGTCTGGGTATGGGGGGTCCAGATACATGGGGGTTGTGCAGATAGGGGAGCAGCTCTCAGCAGAATGACCCCTCTCCCTATGTCTGAGGAGCAACGGGGACATAAATCGTGTGTGTGTGTGTAGCTTCCTGCGACCAGGGAAGGTTTCTGAGGGTGGGTTTGACCCAGCCCTGGCCACTTCTTGCAGGGCAAAAGCAAGTCCTGCCCAGCCCAGCCAGACCATCACTAGCAGTGGAGCCCAGCGCAGGGTTCGAGCCACCAGCCAGGGCATCCCTAACCCCACTCCGGCCCCACTCCTCGCCATAATTTACCTCTTTGTCAGCTACTCCAAGTGCCTGAAACAACACAGCCACACTGCCGGGGAGGGGTGTGTGACTGGTCTTGCAGCTTCCCTTTGTTTCCCCATCAGAACTCATTTTTCTGTGGGGAAACAAATCTGTGGGGGACATTAGTTCTGCATGCATACAGTGGCATAGAATTTACCCAAGAGTACTACGTATGCTAAGCTAAAAAAGATAATTTTATAGTCCAAGACTGCTGAATTGTTAAAAACTAGAACCGCCTTCTTGCTACATCAGCAGGTCTGTATAGATCATAGCCCACCTGCCAGTTGTTGATGATCCATGGTGATTTTTATCTGTGTGCTTGTGACAGAGAAGGGTTTATACAGAATAGTTTTGTCGTATGACAACATCCATCCTACATCTGATGTGCAGAAGTCTATGCAGCACAACATGATGGACTGATTTTATTTTCCTAAATCAGCTGTTCCATCATTTGTTGAAACCTTGAAAATGATGAAATGTTAATATTCCTGCAAGAATTTACAAGCATGTGTAACACTCATTGTAGCTCAAATCTATGCTCTAATGTACTGTTTTATGAATTAATCTTGCCTACAGAGAAATCTCCCACTGGTTGGTATGTTACTCAGATGAAAAATAGGACAGAAGTTTCAAAGACTTCTAGACACGAGTCCTCAGACAGAAGAGTTTTGTGTTCTGTGTCAGGATAATAAACCCAACCATCTTTTCTTCTTTTTTGCTAGACAATTAGAAACAAGGACACATTATTTATTATTTAACATTAGTATTGTGATATTACCTTGAGGTCCCAGTCAGTGACAAGGGACCCATTGTGCTATACACTGTACCCATCTAATTGAATAATATGAGCAAACCCAAAATTTGACTGGTGTTGAGTTCTCTCTTTTCTCACTAAGGAAATTATGTCCTATATCTAGATTGGCACAAAAAACTTGTAGAACTAGAAATTAATTTAAACCTGATTTTTAAATATTTTTGAATATTCCAACATACGCGTTGAAGAAAAGGTTTTGAAAAGTATTTTTATTCACATATCATTGCTATAAAGTTCTTTACTTTACAAATATTTAATATTTGTGGCATATCTGATACTAAACGTTTTATACACATAAAAAGTGTGTAAGTGAGTGAGATTTTTAAAAATCCTTGAAAACCCATGTATATAAAGATAAACACTTTCTATAGATATTCCAACAAAAAAAGGAGTAAGAGGTTGTTAATATGGAGCAGTTAAGCATACAGAAGTTAGGAAATAACAAAATTAAAATGGCATGTAAATCATTAGCTCTTCCCCCTTTGTGTATGGATTTATTGGGGTCCAACCAATTATTTAGGACCTAATAATTAAGCACCAAAATGCAACAAGTAAAATTACTGACAATTATATTGATTAATGATTCACAAGGCTGACAGCATGATGCTAAGCTTTGAGAAAAAGTTCCCTGAAAACCCATGTTTGAAAAAAGTAAAAACATTAAGGGTGCAGTTGTTAGTTTAATGTTGATGTAATGTTGATGTTATGTGAATGATTTCTAAGAAAATAGAATGGAGAGTGAAAAACAAATTATGAAAATTTGGTACATGGATAATTGGTTTCATGTAATATTAAATAACATTGCTTGGAGGAAAGTGAATATTATTATCAATAATAATATTCAAAGGTATAAAATCTAGTGAATAAAGGGGCCCAAGTCAGAGAAATCCCGGATAAGAAACTGAAGGTATGATATTGAAGGACCAGACCAGAGACGGAGATGACCATTATGAAGTGGAGCAAAGCTTCCTAGTACCCTAGAATTCAGTATCTTCGGCCCCTACCTGTTCCTTCTTTTCTGTTTATTGTCTGACATACTTATATGTTCAGAAAAAATGTGACAGTTATTCTGTCTGAAAATTTATAAATAATGGTGAAAATTGATTACACCTAAATTGATTGGGCTTGTGACTCTTTCATTTTATACTCCTGACAGATTGTACAGTCTGTAATCACAAGATCACTTTCTATTTCTAAAATAATATAACTTACAACTATTTCTCTACATCCTTACACAGGTACAGCACCTTGTAATATTTTTCATTCTTGTATACTTACACTATTTTTGTTGTCATAATTATCCAGTATATTTGTCTTACTTGTCACATATTGTCTAAATCCCTCTACATTACGTATTTTAGCATTTTTGTAAGCACCTATGTATTATGCATTTCCTTTTCAGCTGGTAATACAGCCTTCCTTAGGTACAGGAGATGAAGAGATTGACTACAAAGTGACCTGATGCGTGCAGTGCACATGTTTGTGCAACATATCCTTTCTTAGATGCAACCTAGAAGATGAAGCAGTTACTTGTGAGGCTTATTGCTCTACACACACATCCACAGTGCAGTATTCCTTAGGTACACCATCACAGGATGAAGCAACTACAAATGTAACTTATCTGAAAAGTTATGTGATACATATATTTTGTTCTATGTATGTATATTTAATACACAACATATGTTGTGTAACTATGGTTACTGTGTACCTTCCATATAACTGACTTTCCTGTATTGTGTTTGGTATCATGGGGGAGGAGGGATAGCTCAGTGGTTTGAGCATTGGCCTGCTAAACCCAGGGTTGTGAGTTCAGTCCTTGAGGGGGCAACTTAGGGATCTGGGGGAAAAAAATCTGTTAGGGTACAGTACTTGGTCCTGCTAGTGAAGGCAGGGGACTGGACTCAATGACCTTTCAAGGTCCTTCCAGTTTTAGGAGATTGGCATATCTCCATTTATTATTACTAGTACATAATATTTGAAGATGCCACACATGTATCTAAGACTGTGGAAAGAAATGAATAATACTATAATGCAGTATTTAGAAATAATAATGATCATGTAATTCAACACTATATCCTAATGTATATACACATAAAGGTAGAATTTTATGTCTAAAGTTTTTCTGCTGTGTTTAATTGACACCTTCCCTGGCTAGGAATTAAACTTGGGTTTTTGTAGGTGCACTAGTGTCTGTATTTTGTGCCTGGTTCAAAATCAGTAATTATATGATATTAGACCTATTATATATATAGAGAAAATTCATATCTTTAATGCAAGTGATCATCACTCTGTCTCTGTCCTGATGTTAATTTAAAGGTGTAATTTATCCAAATGTGAAAAATAATGTATCTTGTATTTACAGAATTGCTCATTCTTAACACAGTAAATAATCTCTGGTTATGTGAGCAACATCTCAGCAACAAAAATATTAGCGGTTGGAAAGTCAAGTAGCCACTCTGAACCTGGTGTCTCATTATTTTGAAACCATGCTAGCACTATGATAGAGAGAAGTTTCCTTTAAAGCAGATTTTCAGAACAGGAATGAAAAACAAAATTTCAAGATGGAAAAACTTGTTCTTCCTAGGAAAAAATAAAAACATGAGAAGAATGTCTGTGTTGCCCAATGGTTCAGCTAAATGCAGTCGTCAAAGATTAGCGAATACCTTTGTCTGCTTAATTTAGTTTCAATGCATTTGTGACAGAATGGGCCAGATCCTTGGCTGGTATAAACTGGAAGCCAATGGAGCTATGCTGATTTGCACCAGCTGAGGATCTGGCCCAGTGTTTTTAAGTGCTGGATGCAGGGCCGGGTCCAGGCTCGGCAGTCCGGGGATTCTGGGACAGCCATTTTTTTTGTTTTGTTGTTGTTGTTTTTTGCTTCGGCAGGGTTTTGTTTTTGTTTTTGTTTTTTTTTTTGCTTGGGGCGGCTGAAACGCTGGAGCCTATGGCACGTCTCTATTGGCTTTGCTCCCTCCACCCCCAGCACTAACATCATTTGTTTAGCTTTCGATAACTGGTTGAAAAATATACCAGCACTTCATAAAGCTCCTCACATGAGATGTCTGAAGTGGTGATGAAGTTAATCCTTTTCTCTTATCCTGGTCTAAGCAGTCTGTGTTCACTTACCTGCTATTCATCTGAATGGGGAGTTATTTATAGGTATATGAATGTGAGGTACCTGAATCCCAATGTAATCCTATGGGAGTTGGACATCTGAACCCCATCGTCTCCTTTGAATATCCAAACTGTATTGCTTGCCATTCCTGTTCATGTTCAGTACCTCTGCCCTTAGTGTAATTTATTACCATTGCTTTTATATTTCATTCCCAGACCTTAAATTATTCACTATTTTTCATTTTTTTCTTCTTCTAAAGAGGATAATATATATAACAGTCTTAACTCAGCTCTCATGAAAAGCATGGAGCTATCAAACCAGGTGATGCTTATCTAATAACAACATTGGGCTAGGTCCTTACCTGGTGTGAATCTGCATAGTTGTATTAAACTCAATGGAGCTACACAACTGTGAGCCTGTTTCTTTGTTTTCTCAAAACAAGCAACATAAAGATTAACATAAATGTCTGATTTACAATGTATTTCACTTGAAATATAAAACTATCCTATCAAAAGTCACTGGATATGTCAATGTTTCAGACTATAACCTGTTTCTCCAGTTGTGGAGGCAAAAGAAATTTAAAATGGAAAAAGAGAGCATTTTCTATTATGTTTGTGGCTTTAAAAGATTGTATACATTGAGAAAATATTCAAAACATCTCCTTCATAAATACTTCCTACTTTATTCTACTTTGAATTGCAGTAAAGCTAGAATGTAAATATTTTAGATAGAAACATCTTAACGTAACTAACTTGACGTCTATCTTTGAAGAAAGTTGTCATTTGTTGTAATTTTAAAAGAAAATTGAAGTGTAATGATTTTTTTATACATGACGCCCAGTATCTGGAAACCCTTTCAACAACTAAACATATAGAAATCATCAATCTTTTTACAAAGCAGACAAGAAGCCTGCATATTATATCCCATGACCTGCTCCTACTGAAAATAAGAGTTCAGGGTCAATCATAGGTTTGAACAGGCAGACTAGTCTTTATTATTGTAGCACATAGGAATGACAACAAGGATCAGGGACTGTGCTAGATACTGTAACAAAAACAATAATAATAAGACAGTCCCTGCCACAGAGAGTTTATAATTTAGGTACCAGACAGGACACAATAGCTGGATGGAAAATGTTGACACAACAGAAAAATAAGGGTAAAGCTGGGCTTATCATAATGAGGTCACAATAAAACTAACATGAAAGCAGAAGCCCCGGGTGTCTTTTACTGTTCCTTGAAGACACTTAAATGTAATTCTGGCACTCCAACAATTTCAACACGTTTAAGAAGTATGCCCCGTTCACAGAGAATACCTACTTGGGGTCCTGCAGAGTTCTGCTCCTAGAATGGATGGCAAGTATTACCCAGGGGCTTGGAGAGCTGAGCCCCATGCCATTATGGTATTATACTGTATATCATAACCAATACCTTGTGTTTTTAGGTGCAAAGGTGATTGCAAGGAAACTTTACACAGTATATCTCTGAGGTTTGAGAGGCCTGGAATGCTCTGGTTTAGTGCAAAGAAGACATTACATGATACCACTGAAACCTGAGAATTCAGGTGCAGCAATGGATCCAGTATGACCCTGAGACTGTAAGCTGCGTAAAGCAGCTGAGAGAGTATAAATACATGTACCTTCAGTGAAAAGTACAATTATAGCCCAACCCATTCCTCTAGATAGTTTCCCATGCTTATCAATATCACATCACTTATCCAAAATAAGCATAAGTCAGTTTGTGCCTGACTATCTAGACATCTATATGTCTCTTGTCAATGTCCTAGTGCCCTATCTCTGCCAGATTATGGGAAAAGAAGCAATCTCTAGATTTGGTAAAAAGGAGATGTGAATCTGTCTCATCAGAAAACTGCTGACACGGCTGGTCAAAATACCTTGATATCTCTTACAGCCAATGTACATAAACATTGGTGATGAAGGAATAGAAGAGACTAATTTCTTCATATAACCACAAAGAAGAGCAATTTACTAAAACCATTTACATTTTTTAAATATAGTTTGAACAAATTAACATAAAATAAGCATTCATACTGATTATATAAAGTAGATGTTAGGCAAACAAAGATAGGACTTCTGCATGCCAGAGAAAGCGAAGGCTTTCAAAAAATATTATGTGGTCCCTTTATTTTAAAAAATGAAATAAGAGCACTTCAAGTAGGTGGAAAATTCTGCCCTTAAAAGAAAATTTGTAATTAAATTTGTAGGATGTTTTCTACTTCAATAGCTTTGAAGATAGTAAAACAGTGACAGATAATATTAAAAATTGTTTTGAAAAATTAATTATAGAGATGAAGTAGGAATTTCTTAGGTTGTTTTTCATAACTCATTAATATTAGCTCAATTTGCACTCCCCCACATCTTTTCCAAAAAGGCACCACTCCACCAAAACTTTCTCCTATAACTTCCCTATACATGCAAGAATTTTGAGGGGAAATGTGTGGTTAATAAGAAAAGGGTTTTTTTTACTACATAGGACAGGAGGTATTTTTCAAAACCAGTGTGATCTCACAAACTTCAAGCAAGAGCTAGAACACAGGGTTTTCTAACAAATAAATTTCAGCTGCTCAATCGGAAGTAATTTACTACAGGAATCTGAAATTTCAATGAGCAGCATGGGAGTAGGCACTAGTCTGCTTAAAAGGCAATTGGAAAAGCTCTTGTATCAGCCAATCTGTTAAATGAAATACAATGAATGAAAAATAAAATGACTACAATCAATTATTACTATTTATTATTTAGATTGCAGTAATACCTAAAATACGCAAGGACTTTCCGAACACAATTATTAGATACAATACCTTTCGCTAGCGAGTGACCAGTAGAAGACACAAATGGGGTTGCTTCACAGTGCTGTATAGTGACTGACAATGGTATGTTAATATTTCAAAAGCCCTTTAAAATTCCAGGTTTATACTTGCTCTCTTCTGTATTATCTTAGTCTTTGAGTCCATGGATTTCTGGCAGGTGAAAGACAGGTACAGAATATGATTCCAGCTGATGAAAAAAATATTTCATTCATTTTAGTGATTTTTCTAAGGTTTTTAACATTCAGTGTAAGTGCTAAGGTGAGCAAATGACCTATCCAAAAATAAATTGGTGGAAGTGCATACAAACTGGATTTCAGATCCATAAATGTAGTACTTTTCAAACTGTAAAAAGTACAGACAGTTTGTAAAACAGACAGTCAGGGCATAGATACTGTTTAGATAACTCAGCCAGTTAGACAAGAATATTATCCTTGTTGAACTTAATTAAGGCATAGCATGACTCATTCTGAGTTTGGTTTACACTACAGCAAGAAGTGTGTCTTCTGCGTAAACCTCCTGAGTGACTGGAATAACTTTTCTGACCTCATCTGCATATCTCATAAAAAACAATGTTGTATGTTAAACAAGACAAAATCAGTTAAGTATAAAGGATTCTAAAGAATCATACAGCTGAGATGAGATGGCAGAATGACCCACACCAAGTTTCAGACTCAACATCAATAGCCTGAGGAAACAGTTAAATAATTATTATAATAGATACTATTTCACAACACCTGCCTAGCTTGTTGTGTTTACTACTTGTGCTCTTCTTGGCATCTGTAAAGAAAGATTTCTTTGATATATATGCTCATACCTTTAAAAAAAATTTAAAAAGCACAGACTGAAATAGTGTGTTATAAATTTGTTACAGAAACTCTGATTATTCAACCATTTTGACAAGGTACACATTTGTTAAAGGATGTCCAGATCCTACTCTTGCCAAAAGTAAACAAGAAATATTACTTGCAGGCTTGGTTGACATTGAAAATGACCAAACAGGGTGACTAAGTGCTTGTCTACATAGTCAAATAGTGCAGAACAAGCTGGAGTTAAAATTTACATACCAACTGGCCGTATGAACCCTGCTACTCTGCACCAACAGTTCCATAGTGTGCTTTAATCTACTCCACTTTGAAACGTGTCAGGCAGGACTTGTGCTCTGAAATGGGAGTAGATCAAAGTGCACTACGCAGCTTTTAGCAGGATCCATATGGCCAGTTAGTGCACAGCAGGCTAGGGACCTATAGATTTACTCCCAGTTTACCATGCACTAACTGACCATATAGACAAACATTAAACTGGGGGAATATTCTCTAAAAGAGCTGGAAGAAGCTACCCTATTTTAACACCACTAGATTTTTCCCAGGGCATTTCCATTCTGTTCTATTTAGAATAGAATAGAATAGAATAGAATGTGATATAACAATTGATGCACATGATATAAGAATTTGAATGCAATAGGATGCAATAAGAATTAGACTGTATATAAAAAGAGAAATTATCCATGCAATATAATATCTAAATAAAACATATTGTGCCAAATCCTGAAGGCTTTACTCCAGCAAATTCCCACTGAAGAAAAACTAAATCTCACTGAAGTCACTGGGAGTTTTGTCTGACTAGGACTGAATAAGTGTTTTAGGATTCAGCCCATTGAGACAAACTAATGGCTATGTGTTTACGATGTATCATTCTGCTACTGTTACATTGTAAATATAGATGGTGTAGTTACATATTTTTGCATGAAGGTCTTTGTGTTGTTATTTGATCCTGATATGTCACATTTTGTTGAAAATGTGAAGCTTCTCTTTAAAAGAGTAAGTGGGATCTCATAGCGTGGCAGTCAGACCTGTACAGTTATGATAGTTCAGCAAATAGCAAGGTTCTAATGAGATATTTGAAAATCTGGGTCAAGTGAAATACAAGGTCTCTACTTCTCATTTGAGTAAAACAAGCAAACCAAACAACACAGATCTGCCATGTTAGCTAGCTTGGGGGAAAAAGCTTAAGGGAAATAAAATAAATTTGCTCATGTTGCACATGGAGATGGGGTAGAGGGCTAGGACATCTCAGTGCCAATTTGAGCACCTAAATGCAGGATTGAGCCCCCCATTTTAGGAACCCAAATCTGAGTATTAGTCCCACAGTGTGTTAATAATTCTGCTGAAAGGACAACAAATGATATTTTGTGCTTACAGTATCGCAGACCTATTAAAACACTCTCTGGGATTACTGAGAGCAGAACTATACTTTATCATCATGTGGTTCTTAGACCAGTCACTAAGTTAGAAAAAATGAAGTTGCTTAAGGATTCAGTTTTGTGTCTATTATCATAACAACAATACCTCTACTTCCAAGATATTGCCATTTTGGCTGGATGGTTGAATGGTTCAGCTGGTTCTGAATACTTAACTGAATGAATATTTTATACAAATTCTCTATAATACAATAATTTTCCCTGATAGGTACCAAACCTCAAAAAACAAATGCTCTTGATTTTTATAGACTTGCAGATCAGACATGAAATGCCATTGACATGTTTTTTAAAGTATTTATCTAATGGATCTGTCAGGATTTTCTTAATTGTCTTTCATATAAAATGCTTTTAAATAATCTAGTTAGATTTTTATTTTTTATTTTTTTATTGGTATGCTGAGTAATTTTCTATTAAAACACCTTTTTCCATGTAGGAATTTTGCTTTAGAATCATTAAAACTTGAAAAATATTGGAATAGTTTACAACGTCAATCCATTAAATTACTCATACTTATTATATTAATGGAGTTTTTAAATAGAAGTGTATATTAGAGCACAATTTGGCCCATGTATATGTTACATTGGTAAAGTGTGTTCAGATAAGCTTCACTTCTATCAAAAGTTGAAGAATGATGCATATTCTTTCACATAACTCAAACCCTTTGTTGGACTGTCATTGTTTATAACCAGCAACTATTAAACATTGTGGGCATGTGTGCTGAGCATTCTTCCTTTATTCCACATTGTATTTCTAAATCTTATTTAACGTTGTCTGCACAACTTCCTATCTGTCCATCTATTTGTATGCATGTGCATTTGTCTACCTCTGTGTGTGTGTGGTGGGTAGAGGATGGAGATGTATTGAAACCTACCAGTTTATAAAGACTAACTTTACAAGGTTAAAATAAAAACCATCTCATCAATGTACCAGGCTGCACCATTTCAAACTAATCACTCTGTTAAGTCATACACCACAGTTCAGCTTTGTGATTTCAATTATTTTGGCACCAGTAGATGGTGCAATCATTACCATTCATGGCTATCACTGGTATGTTCACATTTACATTAACATGGAGCCAAAATGATTCAGATTTACGGTAAACAGCTTTCAATGTATTCAAAAATGTTTTTCAATTAGTTATAATGTTCCCAAAAGCACAGAAGATGGGTTATGAAGGTAAATCAGAGGGTATGTACAGTAATTAAGATACAATATATGCACTGTTTTCATTGTTTCTTCTCAATACAGTAATTGACAGGCGCTATGCAAAATTTGTATAGGAAGATTCTAGCTCTTGAGGCTGACATAGAAATCAAAAGCTTTGAGTGAAGCAAAAGAAAATAGTTGATTGATTCTGGGAATTCATTCTTGAAAGACAGTGAGTAAGCAGCACTAGCACTTCGACTTCTTTGCTCTTCTGCTTGAACCTTTTGCATGCTGAGTGAGAACTATATTTTTCAACTACATTTTCTTCATGAGGTCCTCTGTCCACCAGAAAAGAAATCATGTGTTTGGGATTTAAACAAATCTGTGCTCCAAAATTACAAAAGAGATGCACTAGCACAATTCCTCTTTCCATGTGTTTTGCATGTTGATGAACCTTTAACAACAAAATAAAGCAAACAGGAAAACACAGAGGTTAGCATCTGTGCTGTAGCTGTTTTTCCTCCCCACCTTTTGTTGTTAGAAAGCACAGGAGAAAGGGAGGAGCTAGGCAGAGTGTGTATATCTGTGCATGCAAATCGGAGAGGCAAGGAACATTCATATCAGTGTTTGAATTCATTTGAACTTAGCCTGAGTTCAAAGGGCATTGTCTGAGCACTTTTCAGCCATTTGAGTAGCCTTACATGCTTTTAGGACATATGAGTCATCCAATTTGGAGACATGAAAGTCATTGGAAGTCACCATTTCTACATATCAGATTTTAGCTTAAATTGGCAAAGGAAAGTGAGTAGGCTGCATTGGCTAATGTTAAAAGCAGTATCTACCCAAAGGATGGACTGCTATCAGTGTCTACCTGTGAAATTGCTTGGTAAGGAACAGAACATAAGTGAAGTACAAGCAGATGAGCTTAGGAGAAGAACTTGTTCCACTCAAGATGATCAATGGAGCAAGAGGAGGAATGGAGATAGGTAAATATAGGGCTACAAAGCTCTATACAGAAAGAAGAAACAGCTTGTTATGAATAGCAGCACATCAGCAGCTGATGTGTAATTAGAAGTTCCCCAGAGTACCAGCTTCCTACCACTGTAAAGTCAGCATTTTGCATGTTGCTCAGTTATTATATCATTCCTGAAACACGTTGCCTTGCTACATGGGCTGGAGAGCCTGGGGCTCAGACAATCCTGATTACAGAATTAACCTTACCTGAGAGGAATCAGGCTATTCCAGTATAAAAGGAGCAGGCCATTTCTCTTGCAGTGAAAGGGGGGACGTTCAGGAAACTGTTGTTATTGTAGGCGCTGCAGGGATTGGATTCAATAAACTGAGCTCCAGGAGGAAATAGTTTGAACTACCTTTGAACTTTAAGGGCCCTGAAGATGGGGAAACAGATGCAAACTGCCTATAGTGTGACCCTAAACCAGGCAGGAGTGCATGGGAGATGGCCGGTCCTGTTACAATTCCATGTTTGCGTTCAGTCTTGCCATATTTTACATCCATGGCTGCTGATGTAGAGAGTACAGTGAGATAGACATATTTGAAATACCAAATGGGTGGATAAATGATGAGTTGAGACTGTCCATGCTGTCTTCACCATAAGGGATTGGTGAGGAACAGATTGGATTGAACTTGGAATCTGCTTCCTCTTTAATTAGCCAATTCCCTCACTAGTCCATATATATTGGAACATTCTACCCCTACAAAAGATGTATTATAATCAAGATCAAATCCCTGTGAGAGTAGGCTTCCTCCCTTCCTCACTTTGTATGTTCTCAGGACATTATCAGCCTGTGACCCTTGGCGTATCAAATTTTGCTTCTATACAATCTATAGTAATAAATACGCATGGTGAATCAAAATGAATCAGCCTTCCACTAACCACTACATATGAAGTTCTACATTGATCTAATTCAAAAGCAACCTTCTTCTAGCTTATTTACAAATACAGAAATCCTTATTCAGGCCCTCCAGAGGTACACTGTATAAAGAATCCATTTGAAAGGTTTCTCCTCTGTGGAGATGCCCCAGCCCTTGCACGATGGTACAAGGGAAGGAGTGAGCCTTGTTCCTTCACTATTGCATTAATTTTGATGGAATCTATGGGCCCAAAGATTCAAAGGTGTTTACATGACCTGTCACTGTCATACATTAAACGGTGTTAAACAAAGTTCAGGGTTTGGTATACAGAAACCTCTGCCTGCTTAGTATCATGGCAAACATACCATTAATAAAAAATGAGAAAATGCAGCTTCTCTGTCTGGTGCTGACTTTCACTTCCAACTTCACTGCTGGAAAAACACAGGCATGGCACAAGGTGTTATTAGTCAGTATGAGTCTTGGAAAGTTTGTACCAGCATTGGATTGTTTAGGGCTTTGCTTTTAACTGCCACTTTAATATCAGGCTTACAGCAGTGTTGCAAAATATACAGTTTGGGCCATCCCAGCCAGACTCTTATCAGACAGAAGGCAAAAGGAGTAGAATAGAAAAGAGGAGAAATAAGGTGAGGAAGGAAAAGGACACATGTTGGGAGGTGACAAAATCTCATCCCAGATGGGGTTTGAGATGTAGCTGAAACTAGTGGAGGTGGCACTGTAATCTAGGTCCCTCCCTCTGGCCCAGTCTGCTCAGGAGATCTTTCACAATCAGAATGATGAAGGTCCAACAGTGTTACAGTAGATCTTGGGTTTTCAGGAGACAGTAGCGGTGGCAACCATGATAGTGAAGCTTGCAGCAGGCAAACAACTTCTTCTAATTTTCCCCTAAAGGTATTTTGTTTTTAAGAACCCTCTATAACAGGGTTAAAAAAAGAACTAGATAAATTCATGGAGGATAGGTCCATCAATGGCTGTTAGCCAGGATGGACAGGGATGCTGTCCCTAGCCTCTGTTTGCCAGAAGCTGGGAATGGTCAACAGGGGATGGATCACTTGATGATTACCTGTTCTGTTCATTCCCTCTGTGGCACCTGGCATTGGCCACTGTTGGAAGACAGGATACTGAGCTTGATGGATCTTTGGTCTGACCCACTATGACTGTTCTTATGTTCAAAGGGAGCGATGGCCAGAATAGCCCATACCCTTGTTATTTTGTCTACCAATTTAGGTCTAATTTCTCACCCCCAACTTTTCTTGTTAACCTGGCATGATTTTAGTACAGTCCTTGAGTTATATCAGTAGGCCTTTTAGTTTTGCACTAATTAAGTCTTTCTGTCTGACATTTGCACCTTTTCCCTTCAACATTTATTGTTATGAGTTATGATGACATTTTATGAACGTTCACCCCCTTCCTACAGCTGATATTACAATTAGGATAAGTGTGTGGACTCAGTTATTACAACAGCATAGGAGCAAGCAATCTCAGTATGTACACTCACCTCAGCGTAGGGACTGCACAGAACTAGCACCTATTGGGGCACTAGTCATTCCAAAGGGATTTATGGTGACACCATATAGCATTGTGGATAAAAGCCACAGTAGAGTCCTCTATACAAGGTTTCTAGTACAGAAACATGTTATACTCACAAATCTAAATCTTGCTACATGTTCTCAGAAATTGACCCTAGTATATGATCACTTCTCAGGATATGCGAGTGTTTTAATGCAATGTATTTTACAGCCTTATGGCATAAACCAGGAACAGAGAAGAGTTTCTCTAATAGAGATTTATGTGTTTTCTCTAATACCTTAATCTTTGCTTCCATGATTTCCCCTCTATCTCATCCTCTTGTTACACACCTGCCAACCTATTTCATTCATTTTATACTCGCATTCCCGATCATTTGCTATGATCCTATGTAGCTTTAATAAACTGGATGTATGGGAGTAAGATCTCTCTTTAACTGGGGTGGAAGAGAGCTTTCATCATACTGAAGATTATTTCTATCTGTCCTTTTTTCTGTATACACTGGTTACAAATTTATCCCCACCATTTTCTTCTAATACGTCCAAGTAATGTATCTGCTTTGAACTAAATGATGCAGTAAATTTGATCAATCTGTATACATGATTCAAATATTCTAGGAAACTTTCCAATTCCACCTGATTCCCTTTCCATCATAAATACTGATGTATCAAATTCAAGGTCTTGTGAGCCACAGACTTATAGTGAGCCAAAAAAATCTCAGGCTATATTACAACCTATTCTGTCCCCTGTATGTGATGATCTCTGTAATAAAATGTATAATTATTTTTGTTAAGTACTGGTTCTGCCCATAATGGAATACAGTGGGGTGTGTGTGTGAAAATCTGTCTTATTCAGAGTTATTTGAGAAGTGTCTGCTTGCTCACAGACCTATATGGACATATGTCAGTTAATGCTGGAGAGGGTGAGTGGGTGTGAGGAGTTGGCATTTTGTATACTGAATTTACACCAGCCAAACTGATAATTTGGTGCTGGACATGTTGGGCTCATTCAGAGTATCAGCTGTGTGCGGTTAATCTGATTGAGCAAAAGTTACACCCATCTTTACTGAAAAACAGTGTCGAGTATATGGGCA
This sequence comes from Macrochelys suwanniensis, assembly GCA_033296515.1. Classification (NCBI taxonomy): domain Eukaryota; kingdom Metazoa; phylum Chordata; order Testudines; family Chelydridae; genus Macrochelys; species Macrochelys suwanniensis. The sequence continues at coordinate 294,167,461 of CM065775.1, forward strand.
AATGTGATCAGAGCAATCTAAAAACCTAGGGAGGTGCACTGGGAAATATCAGTTTTGGAAAAGGAATGATGTGGTTAACTCTATGGGGCAATGACCTTTTGTTTATGTGTTTATACAGTGTCTAATGCCAGGGGGCCCAGATCCAGGAGTAGGACTATACGTGCTACTCCAATACTAATACTAATAATTACTACTGTTGTTGTTGCTAGGAGAAAGACGTTTGATTCCACTCACTCCAGCTGCACCCTCAGCAAGGCAAGCCAAAGAAATAGAATGTAAAGCTACCCAAGACTGCTCTCAAGTAAGCTTTCAACTGTGCACTCAAATATTAGCAGGCTCAGAAGATTAAGCCACAACTACACTGACGTAAAGTTAGTACAAATGAATAGTGATGAAAATAGCTGCTATTTAGCAATGCCTGCAAGCATCACAAAAGAACTACTATGCTGTGGTCACGTCAAACAACAACACTTTAACGTAATTACCAAAGGTACCACTTGAATATTTCCATAATGCATTTTCCTAATGACTTAATTTTTACTATCAATGAATGCCACCTATAGTTGGTCCAGGAATGGCCGATGTGGCACATTTGACCTATGTAATGTCTAGAGGGTGGACACAGATGTGACCTAAGAACTCTGGCTGCCTTCACTCTTACATTGTATGGATCACTCTTGCCCAAATGCACATTCTTATTTTGGGTGCCTCGATTCTCACACTCCTCCCTTGATGGAGAGTCCCTCCATTAACACAGTTTTAAATGACATCTGCGTTTTCTTGCCTTTCAGTGCTCCTGCCTTTTCCTTAATTGAAATCCCAAATTCCCAGATTTTATGGATGTCAGATATGAATTTTCCAACTCTCAACCCTAAAGCTGTAGAGGAAACGATGGCTCTCAAAAAACTCAATATTTTATTTCTCCCTTGCATTGCTGTCCTCCCTTGTACACTGTTTGGGTACACAGTGCACTTTTTGTCTATGGCACTCTGTGACTGTAAATAATACTGCTGGTATTTTGGTAAAGGTAGTAATATAGTTTCAGGATTCTTAAATATAAATCTCCTTGCAAGCTGAGATCACTATACCTGATAAGCTCTTGGTTTTTTATAAGCTCTTAATTACCTAAGAATAAAACTGATAGTGCCAGCTATCACACAAGATAATAAATGACAACTCTTCTGCGCATCCCTTGTTCCAAGATAATGACTCTGCTTTTACTGTGTCTTTCAGTTGTTCAAATAATCTCTATCTTTCCTTTCTGTCAGATGTATCCATTGTTGTTTTCACAATAAATATGTGACTCTGCAATAGCTCTCTCTCTTGTTGCCCTCACATTCAACCAACCCCCAAAATCAACAGAAAATAACTGCAAAACGAAAATAAGAAAGAAAAACTTGTAGCACCTTAGAGACTAACAAATTTATTTCAGCATAGGGGCTGGGACAGGCGGTAGCTCGCCTCGCGGTTGCAAAAAGATGTGTTTCTTGGCTTTTTTTTCTCATTCTAATATTCAAATACAGTGGAATCACATTAATCTATAAATTGTCTTCCCTCATTTCAGTATTTTTCAGCTATAATTCCTCTTCAGCCAAGTCCTTTTCTATGCATTAAGTACATGCACATCTCTAATTTTTAACAAAGGAACTCAATAAAGACCTGGATTTCAATAAAATAAATACATTGATGATAAGGTGGTTACTTGCTAACTCAGCAGAGCAAAATTCAATCATAGATAAGATGCCACACTTTCTCCTAACTGTACCAGTGGCATGCTACATAACTGTTTGTTATAAGGATTATTTATTTATTTAACAAATAGGTAAAGAAATAGGCTTGCTGAACTCCAAAAATGTGCTGCTGAAGTTATTACAAGGTAATATATGCCTCAGGAAGATAATGCCGTTATCTCACTGTCTTCTGAACTCCAGCTTTTTTTAGTAAATCCAGTATTGTAAATGCAGACTTTGCTTCAAACAGGCAACTCATAGCTTTTGTATGGAAATGCAAACCACTAACATCGAAAATAAGCTGATGAGAACAATATATTTAATTACATTTACTCTGAACATTCTAAGTGGGCTGTTAACAGTACTGGAGTTTAAATCCAGATGTCTGTCATGAGCACATTAAAGGAGTCTTTTTTCTTTTTGTTGCATATTTACACACATTGTTCTAAACTGCAGAGCGTTCAAGTCACTTCTTTAGTTGTACCTATGTCTTACAAGTTTCATATTAGATTAGTTAGAAACAACACTTCCGACTACAAGAATGGTACCACAGGTGTGAATACCTGCTTTCTCCAATCTGTTTTAAATAGCTGAAATACAGGAGAATCTGGACCATCAAATTCTTTTACCTATATTTCCTTTTCAGTTTGAATACTTTTCTATCCACAATTTTTCTGAAATCCACAAGATGAAATTCAGTAAAGACAAGTATGAAGTACTACACTTAGAAAGGAAAAATCAAATGCACAAATACAAAATGAGGAATAACTGGCTAGGCATCAGTACAGCTGAAAAGGATCAGGAGATTATAGTGGTTCATAAACTGAATATTGAGTAAACAATGTGATGCACTTTTGAAAAAGGTAAATATAATTCTGGGGTATATTAACAGGAGTGTTATATGTAAGACATGGGAGGAAATTGTTCCACTCTACTCAGCACTGGTGAGGCCTCAGCTGCATTATTGTGTCATAAGAACATAAGAACGACCATACTGGGTCAGATCAATGGTCCATCTAGCCTAGTATACTGTCTTCCGACAGTAGCCAATGCTAGGTGCCTCAGAGGGAATGAACAGAACAGATAATCATCAAGTGATCCATCCCGTTACCCATTCCCAGCTTCTGGCAAACAGAACTTGAAACCAATTTTAGGCGCTATGCTTTAAGAAGTATGTGGACAAATTGGAGAGAATCCAGAGGAGAGAAACAAAAATGATAAAAGTTTTAGAAAACCTGACCTATGAGGACAGACTAAAAAAAACTGGGCATGTTTAGTCATAAGAAAAGAAGACTACCTGATAACAGTTTTCAAATATTTTAAAGGCTATAGAGGATGGTGACTGTTATCCCTGTCCACTGGAGGTAAGAAAAGAAGTAGTCCATTACTTAGGATAGTTAGGTACTGTTATAGATTACCAAGGGAGTTTGGAATCTCTTTCATTAGATATTTTATAGAACAGGTTAGACAAACATCTGTCAGGGATACTCTAGGTATACTTTGTCCCTTCCAGCGCTACATGTCTATGGTCTTATGATTAACATTATCACAAAATAATTCAAAATAGAGCCTGAAGTTGAGAGTTTTGGGTCAGATTATGCTGTTAGCATCTTAACTTCTGAATTTGTGGAGGAAGGATTTAATCAACATGAGTAACTGGGCTTTAATTAGTTAGGCCCTGATTGGGCCACCCGGGCTCCCAGAGTAAACTGCTACACAGCATGAATGAATGTGGCAGAATCAGGCCCATAAGGCTTTGAAGATAAACAACTTAAGCTTTTTCCTTTTGTCAGACTTGTGTAATCCCACTGATGACAAAAGGAGTGCTAAAGTGCAGCCAAAACCAATTATACATCTGTAATATTTATTATTTTGTCACTCTGTAGAGTTGTGTTTTCTAAACAAATACTATAGATTATATTTTCATGTCACATTGTAAAAGAGCTTTCTCTGGTCCACCCTTTATTTGTATAGAAGGAACTTTTAAGTTTGAACTTCTCTCTGGTGATCTGTGACCTTCCCAGAGCCGGCTCTAGGTTTTTTGCATCCCCAAACAAAAAAAATTTTGGCCGCCCCCCCTTTTTTTTCCATGGCCCCCTGGCCCCACCCCAACTCCACCCCTTCCCCGCCCCATTCCAACCCCTTCCCCAAATCCCCGGCCCTGCTTCCTCCCCCGGGTGCACCGCATTTCCCCTCCTACCCCTCCCTCCTGGGCTTGCCGCGAAAAAGCTGTTTCGTGCAGCAAGCCTGGGAGGGAGGGGGGAGAAGCGAAGTGGTGGCACGCTCAGGGGAGCAGGTGAAGCAGAGATGAGCTGGGGGGGCATGGGGAGGGCTGCAGGAAGTAATCCTGGGTGGGGGGCAGAGGAACCACTCCCCGCCCCAGCTCACCTCTGCTCCACCGCTGCCTCCTCCCCCAAGCACGCTGCCGCTCCGCTTCTCCCCCCTCCTTCCTTCCCAGGCTTGCCACGCGAAACAGCTGTGGCAAGGGGAGCAGGGGGAGGCGGGGCAGAGGTAAACTGGGGCGGAGGGGCACGGGGAGCTGCGGGTGGGTGCAGAGCACCCACCAATTTTTCCCCGTGGGTGCTCCAGGGCTGGAGCACCCACGGAGTCAGCACCTATGCCAGCATCGGAATGCCGCCCCCGGAAATGTGCCACCCCAAGCACGTGCTTGCTTTGTTGGTGCCTAGAGCTGGCCCTGGACCTTCTCCCTATCACCCTTCCCAAGTCTCAGATACTTTAATGTACTTATATTTGGCTATTCATTGCCTGCCCTGTTTGACTCATCTCTTTAAGTAGAGGCACATCTGTGACTTCTTTGACTGATTGATAGGTTAATGATAGCCACACCCTTTCTTTCTTCATTGAGATGTTTATAAACAGTTTTACAGGCATGCAAGCAACATATGCACTGGGTGTCTGCCCATACACTGAACTACACAATACAAAACACAGCCTAAAACATGATTATCCCAACTTGCCAAATAAATACATAAAATACATTGTAGGCATATACAGACATGCTATACTGAGGTATTTATTAAAGAGAGCCCTCTTTCCACTAAGAGTATGTCTACACCGCAGAGGAGAGCGTGCTTCCCTAGCTCAAATAGATAGACACATCTCAAGCTAGCATGCTAAAAGTAGCAGCATAGCTGGAGGGAAGCTTGGGTGTACCCTCTGGCAGCTACCCTGAGCCACTGGCTATGCTATCCCAGGCTAAACTGCTATTGTTAACCCACTAACTCAAGCAGAGTTAGCACATTTCTGTTTACCCAAGTGGGGAAGTTTGCTCCCCGCTGTGGTGTAAACATACCCTTAGATAAACACTTCTGCCTTTCACCCTTACCACAGGCCTATCTCAGTGGCTAGAACAAAGATTTAGATTTCTCTTTTAATCTATATGGTGTTTATAATTTTTGCCTTTTAAGGCCTGACTCCAAACCTATTAAAGTGAGTGGAAAGGCTCCTCATTGACTTCAATGGACTTTGGCTCAGGCACATAATAAATAACACAAGATTGAAGAAAATAGCCAATTCAATTTTCTATACTGGTGTTTTTTATTCATTAATTTCTTGTTTTACTTAAAATAGACAAATCAAAAGGAAACCAAAACTCCATTTTACATTTTTCTATATAATTTGAACTTTCCATATACTAACCAGGATTAGTATGTCCTGGGATTCTTGTCCTGGATTAACAAAGTCCAATCACTCTTTTTCGAAAGTCTTGGTCTGTGGCCAAGGCAGTTATAGCAATTTTCAGAGGACCACAAAACCGCTGTTCGATGTTTTGCTTCCTCTTGCCCATGACAATCACACCAATAGGCACAGGGCTAGCCTAAAGATTTTGGGGAGGGTTAGAGAGATGATTCATGAGGGCAGGGGGCTGGACTCGATGACCTCTCGAGGTCCCTTCCAGCCCTAGAATCTATGAATCTATGAATTTAGTATGAGCCTGACACATAACTGACTAATTTAGGGCTCGTCTACATTTGCAACACAGCAGCAGTGAAGATGCATCGATGCAGCTGTGCTACTGTAGTGCTTAGTGCAGATTCTACCTATGCAGATAGGAAAGTTTCTCATGTCGGGGTACTTAATCTACCTCCCCGAGAAAAGTAAAGAAGCCACTTGTTCTTTTCAACCAGGAAGCAGTTAATATTGGTTTATATTTTCTAGGCTACTGTATCTTTGGGGGAAAGAGCTAGAAACTTTATTTTCTTTTTAAAAAACTTAAGTTTCCCCTTTATATTTTTAGTTTCTCCAGATCGGTGGGGCAGGCCTGTGAGAAGTGGAGTTACATAGAGGCTGCATTTCTTTTACATACAGAATTCCTATTAACTGTAAGGAGGGGTTAGTGCGCAGGGAACGTTTGTAGGAGCAGAGCCTGGCAGCTTTCCACTGGTAAATGTACAAACTAGCATCAGGATTTGTTCTGGAAAAAATCATTCGTCCATGTTCCCTGACACAACAATGACAGCCAAATGCTTCAGGAAGGTAGGATTTAAAAAGTTAAAATAAAGAAAGAAAAAAAGAAAAGAAAAGAAAAAGATCTGGCTTCAGGGCCTGACTGAATGTCTATAAGAATCAATAGAAAGCTTCCCATTGATTTCACTGAGCTTTGGATCAGGACCAGTAAAAGAAAAAAGGAAGATTAAAGAGAAACAGGTCTCAATAACAATGTACAGGTTAGTAAACTAAAAATCCTGTGCTTTTCTCTATAACAAGACTACTGCCTCTTATATTCAGATATTTATTAGTAAAATTGGTATGAAACATAATTAAAACAGGGTGTTGATATGTAAAGGGAAATATCAAAATTAGCTTACCACTTATTTAACTGCTTACTAAAAATATCAGAGAGAAGGGTTTTAGACAATTCATCACTAGAAAATTGGCTGTCAGTGAATACAATAATCTCTTTCAGCAGAACAATGTACTTATTAAAGAGTATAAATTGCTGCTACATCACCAATTTTATCCATGTTGGTTTGGAAAAGCTAATCTTTCATGGCTGCTTTTCTAACAATTACAAAATAACTGTACATTATATACTCAGGATGGCAAACACCTTTTCTATTAAAGGGTAACACCATGCAATTGTTTTTAGTTGAAAAACAAGACTTTATTTTTAGAGAACAGTATTTCATGAAAGTAGCAACATTTCACAAAGTCTGGTAAGGTTTCCTTTTTTTATGATATCTAGCTTCTAAACTGCAAGAAATGTATAATCTTATTTAATCATTATTATTTTATGATGTTAACTTCTAGATTAAAATACAAAACCTTATCCTTCGTAATGTAGAAATCCCTTCTATAGTAAAATGACTCTCAGTAGAAAAACAAGGTTTAGTTTAAAAAGGTAGTAGTATATAAAGAAATAAAAACTCCCTAGCACCCTTTCCACCAGCCTTGTGGGGTGGGAGAAACAAAGCAGGGTCTCATGGGGTGAAGCCAGTCCTAAGAAGGAGGAAGAAGTGACCAGCAATAGCTGTGACTAGCAACAGCCATATGGAAAAAAGAGGCCCAGACAGTGTCCTCCGCTCCACAATGTCAAGAGAAAGCAGCAGACTGCCTTTTGCAATTGGAACGTTGTAGGTTCTTTGCTTTCTGCTGATTGCTTGTTTCCTCCACTCCTATCCCAACCCTTTTTCTCACAATCCCTTTTCTGCCAGCCTTCCTCTCCTTGAGATGGGTACTTGGTATTATCTTCTATAAAATGAAATAGATGCATAATTATTGATCTATGCGGCATTCAAAATATATTTTGTTACTCATCTAAGCGCACATCTAGACAAACAGTTGCTGTGCAGCTCACTGGGGTGTGCGGTTACAGCACTCCAGCATGTCATGCACTACCTGTCCCTGTGGTCCCTGATGCTGCACTCTAAAAGATCCCTAATAGTAGGTCAGAGAGCACCAAGGAACTTTTAGTGCACAGTAACAGGGTCCACAGGGACAGTTAGTGTACAGCATGCTAGAGCACTGTAGATTTACACCCCAGCTTCCCATGCACAAACTGTTTGTTTAGACAAGCCCTTAGAGATCACAAGACTATTTCTGCGTTGAGTATAAGATTCTTAACACACCTCATACATAAGAAAAAAAGAAATGGCATTTAACTGCTTTATATTTTGCAGTGTTTCGCCTCCATTTAATACTAATGATTTAAGCTCCCTGGCCCCATTTTTGTCTTTAATGTACAGGCCAAGTTTGTGCTGGGGCTCTGAAGATCCACATGGCTCCATGGACAGCCAAAATCCAAGGGGAGGTATGGTCTCTCACTGAGTTGTCTGCTGTATAGGGAGAAAATCAGCTGTACCATCGTCCATGGTTCATTATGTTGTATTACTGTATCTTTAAGGTGTTTAGTATCCCAAACGGGAAGTCTGGGTGAGGGGTGCTGCAGAAGCCCATGCTCTGTTATGCAGAGGCAGTTAGAGAACTGCACTGAATAAAGATGATCGCTTTTCAGAACCTTGTGACTACAGTGATCACTGAACACCACGTGGGACCAGGAGTAAATAGAAATTTAAAGAAAATAACCTGAATGGAAGAACGGAGCAGCTGAACGTCTCCAGAAATATGGAAGATAACTGAACAGTTTTAAACAGCTTTTCACTCACTCTCTGCAAGCAAGGGGTGCCAGGAAAAAAGAAGATTGCCTTATTTCTGACAATAGCTGGTTCGGATGCACTTGACATGTTTAACAGCTTTCAGTTAACCCAGGTACAGGAAGATAACTATAAAACTATATGATAGAAATTTGAGTATTGCATTCCATGTAAAAATGAAACACTTTAGAAAAATTATTTTAACCTGAGGCTCCAAAAAGAAAGTGAAACCGTAGAAACGTTTGTGACTAATCTAAGGCCATAGAGCCAGTTTCACAGTTATGGGAGCTAAAGAGTCCCTGATAAAAGATCAAGATGTAACTACAGTCTAGAACAAAAAATTCTGAGAGACTACTGGACGATCCAGAATTAACCCTTGATAGAGCAATTAGAATTTGCCAAGCAACAGAAGTCACCCAGTCCAATAGGAAGAGGGTGGACACTATAGACACAATTGAGAATCTATCCAGAATACCACAAGAAATGAAATCTAGGCAGAAAGAGACACAGAACTCAAAGTCAGACTCAAGCTGTACAAGCACAGCACAAGCCAGGTGAATTCCTAGAATATGGGAAAACAGGCAAGAAATGGAATGGATTACCTCATTTTGCAAGAGTTTGCAGGCACCAGCAGTGTGCACAGCATGGTCAAAGAGAACAATAACAGAAACAATAGCTCAGAAGAATTCTTCGTAGAAGCAATGGATATGACTGGAGCAGAAGATAAATGGACTGTCAACCTGAAAGTGAATGGGACATTTATTAATTTTAAGTTGTGCATAGGGACACAAGCCAAAGTGTTGCCAGAAATACCGTTAACACTAAAAGAAAAACCCTAGGCAGTAAAAGGTAAAAAGGTAAAACACAGGGCTTACACAGGTGAATTTATCCCTACTACAGTAGGAACAAATTAAATGTATGAGTAAATAACACATTTGGTAGTTGTACCAGAGAAAAGAGTACTCATTATTAGGTTAAAAGTATGTCACGTCCTTGGTCTCCTCAAGAGGGGGCGGTCATTGGAGGGTCAAGGGACCAAAACAATTGAGGAGAGGTTTGAGGACATCTTCCAAGGCAGAGGTTAACTCTCAACAGAGTGCAGAACAAAGATGACAGAGCCCAATTGCCCCACGATTCACACACCCTAGAAAATTTCCCCGAAGAGTTGGGTTGGCTCATTGCTCTGGGAATCATAGAGCGAGTAAAAGAACCAACAGAATAACAACAGAATAAGTACCCTCATTGATCATGGTAGAAAAAAATGACAGAACCCTTCACTTATCTATAGACCACCCTTCCCACCAAAATTAAATAAATATGTAAAAAGGGAACACTTTCCACTTCTGACAAGGGAGAAAATTTGAGGGAGATGACAGATGGCAAACATTTTTCTACACTGGATGCACCAGCAGGGTTGTGGCAGGTGCCATTAAAAAAACGGTGCACACTTCTGTCCCAAGACATAACACTGCCAGAAAAAAATGGATTTACCACCCGACCATGGTAAAATTGATATTTCAAGGGAAACCCACAAGTCCAAGCAACCGTGCAAGGTACCTCAGCGAGTAATTTAACATTGTTAGTAAGTGTAGTGAGTAGACTGGTTATAAGCACTTACAATAAATGTTTATTACAGGTTGTTATTAAATTTTGGCAGGGAAAGGAAGATGTGGTGTTGGGAATTATGTGTTTAATTTGTTTAGCTTCCCAGACAGGAAGTCCAGGGAAAGGCAGTGCAAAATCCCATGTTCTGATATGCAGACACAGTTAGGGAGCTACCTCACTGAATACAGTCAATCTCTTTCAAGCGTCTTGGGCCTACAGTGATTACTGAACACCACGCACTGGGCCTGCTCCATTGGTCAGTATGCTAGGTGTTTCCAGGGAGAGTGCAGTCTCTATGGATGGTGACTGTTACAGGCCCTTGCATGTGTTTCTCAAAGAAGGAAGGCTCCTTGCACCCTCCTAAGTGCCATCACAGCAGTCAGAATCTGTCACTGTTCTCTCATGCTTCCCCCGGCTGAATCCATATCCACCTGTTGGCTTTTATCATAGTTAGAATGGAAGTACTTTGGAGGTAAAGATGGTCTTTTTGTTGTGTGTCTGTGTGCACAGTGCCTAGCTTAATGAGGTAAGGCTTCTACCACAACAGAAATACTACTACTAATAACAGGACTACTTTCCATTCCTACACAGAAAACTTTACGTTATTTATGTTTAGATTTCAATGTGAGTTGGGTGTCCGACTCCCTTAGGCTCCTTTGAATATCCTAGCCTTAAAGTATTTCTGTGCTTAGGAATTCAAGGAACATTTCTTGCAAGCAGGTAGGTGCATAGTCTAACCAGCCCTTTGATAAGAAGCTGGTAATTAAACAGTACAGGTAAACAAAATGATTATGTGAAGCAGTTAGTGGTTCACTAGACATTCAATGGTTTTAGCTTTAAGGTCCCAGCTCATTTCACCCTAGAAACCTGTCCTCTTTTCTGTTAAGTTAATGAAAAAAGGTGTCAAAAAGGAAGGTGTTTGACATGGCTTTACAGGCTAGTTTAACAGAGGGACTGAGCAAGAGAGCAGATTATATTGCTTCTTCTTTAGAATTACTAAGTAACTTTTCCATTTTGCAAAGTATTTCTGCATGATGTCTGAATTAATGCAATAATTTTAATGAAAAGGAAACTTAAACCTTTCAGAACTTGTGTTGGCAGCTTCCCAGCAGTTCTTATCAAACACTGTTATAATAATTCCTTGATTACGTTGGAAGCTGTATCCTCCAATGACTTGGTAGTCTTAGCCTTAGATATTGTCCTGCTATAAATAAGAGAGCGAATCTATTTCACTGTTTGGGCTATAAAAAGGAAAGAATACCTCCCATCAGTGATGAACTATATGGGGCTCATGTCATCCCCTTGTGAACACAGCCAGCCTCTGGGTCCTATGATGAACAAACCTTGTCTTTAATTTTCTTTTAGAGAAAGTAAGTCTGCTGTCCCTTCCCTTGTGAAGATAGTCTTGAAAATGAAAACGTATGTAAATCATCCACTAGGATTAAGTGGAATGAGCAGGCTCTATTTCTGCAGCAGGAGTATGAGGAGAGTGACCACACACACACTTTTGATGTAAACGAGACAGTTGAGTTTGGAATGGACCCAAAGGATAATCTTGCTAATCCTTCCCAAATCCCTGTCCAAAATTGTGTGAACATGGAAGGTGAGATTTGATAATGCTTTAGAGACTGGGAATGGGCAACAAAACAAATTCTCAAGGCTCTCCCCAAAATGCAAAAATGTGTGGCTCTTGTTACAAAGGTCAGTTGTCTAGGAGGATGGGACCGAGCCAGCTCCTACTCATTCAGGCTGCAGTGCTGTGGATGCATCCACTATTGCAGGGGCTCCACGACCAGAGGAGACCCATTCCCCACTCAGCCACCCATCATATAACCAGGGCCCACCGGATAACTTACCTGCTGTCATTCCAGGACACCAATCTGGTACCTGCTGTGAGGAACAGGTGTCCTGCTAAGTAGTGGGAAACACATAGAAGAGCTTTTGTGCTGTGTTCTGAAGGAGAAGGCATGCGGGTAGAAGCATTGTTGGAGAGTAGATGAGGCAGAGTATGGAACTGATGGAATTTTTGAAAGGAGAAGAGCATTTAATGCTGGTTATATATCACATGTATCACCAAATGAAGAACATTTTGAGGGATATTCTTGTTAAATATTGGTAGCACAAAGTTGTCAGTACATAAACAATAGCCATTACTTATCAGAGTCAGAAGTAGCTCAGCTGACTGATCATTTTGCAGTAGACAAGGAAAAGCAAAAACACTTCCAAAGTGACTTTTATGAAAGCATTTAATGTTGTTTTAAATAAAATGAGGAAAAAATTGAGCTCTGCTAGCAAATCAGCCAATAATTTCAAATTGGAAGCCTGTGCAAACAAGAAAGTCTTCTTCTGAGTTCTAAAAATCACTTGACAAGCAAATATTCCTATCAGATAACAAGGAAGAGTTTTAGCTTTTCACTGGATAAATAGACGGATGAGAGATCCAGATTCCCCACATAACTAAAGGAGGGTGAGGCAGGTCATAAAGCATATGGCCCTCAGCAGGGTAACAGAGGCCCAGACTGTGGAGAGCTCTATAGGTCCATATTAACTGCTTAGAAAGAAGTCATGTGGCTCCTATTTATGGGGAATTGTCACAAAAACACACACAGATTTTCACAGAGTGAAAACAAAATGGGACAGATTTTGTTGTGCTCCACAATGTTGAATCTGGAATAACTTCATTGTCTTCAATAGATACACACCTTTAGGATTTACACCTGCACAGGCTTTTCTATGGTGGAAAGTTACATCATGTCAGAATATGTGGTAATTAGCATGATGTTAAACATGACTTAGTTCCCAGTATAGACATTGATTGTTGAATGTAACATAGTGTCAATTGGTCCTATCTGACGTGAAGGTCCACCATAGGGTTAACCACAACCAACCTTTGACATGATGTTAAAGACAACAGTCCCTGAATACTCTGAGTTACAGATCTTCAGCTGTAAATTAGTGTAATGCTATTGACTTCAGTGGAAATATGCCAGTTAATACAAGGCGAGGAGCTGGCCTGAGTGTTTAAGTCATGTTAGTTAAACACTATATGTAATATACTCAATGTAATTTTCCAGTGTAGACAAGCTCTTTAACTGAGAGAAGAATATAGCCCTGTATGTTTATACAAAATATAATTGTCCGCCCAATTACTGCAGCAAGCTGCATGTGAGTATTATTGAGAGATCAACAGCCTTGAAAATTGCTCTTATATGAATGTTCAAGGAATTTCTTAGATTAATTGTTGGGGATAATTGAAGCACTTAAAAAAAGACTATGCTGAACCAGATTGATCCCCCATTTCCTGGATGTTCAAAAGTATTTAGTTTAGTTCTTTTATGGGTATTTCTACATTTCCAGACTTGTTTTGCATAGGCACAAGGTAGTAGCCTTTAAGAAGTTAACATATGCCTATGTGTGTGTGTCCTTCTGTGTCTTCCCCTTCTTGTAGGCCTCTTAGAGTTTTCCATTTTGCAATGAAGATTCTTTGTTGTAGCATGTCCTTGTGGACATCACTGGATGTGGTTCTCATTTACAGTAAGGCCCCTTGACACAGTTTCAACAAGTACTAAGTTAATGTGCCCTAGGGAACTGATCCTGCTGCCACTGATGTGGTAAAACTATTGTTTTCAATGGTGTAAATCAGATCCTTCCATGTTTATGGTGTTTCAATCTGAAATTCAAACAAACTCAGAGGGTGCAAACCCTCATGAACTAAAACAGATATAAATATTTGCAGAGATCAGCAGGGTAACAGAGGCCTAGACTGAGGAGTTCCACATCATAAAGAGATACCAGCAAGGTTTTCAGCTTTAGCCATTGCCCTAAGCCCAAGCCTGATGATGTTCTCATTTTGTTTGGTAGCTATGGACATTGGGATAATCTGCCAATCAAAACTAAAAGGCCTCCGACTTCCTTAAGAATCAATCCTTTCTTTCCATTCCCATCTTAAAGGAAAAGGTAACCACCACAGGTTGTGAGAGAAACACATTTACAGAATGCACTGAAGAATGAGAAGGCTATGGGCTCAAAACACCTTTAATCTTCAACTTTCAGGGGCTGTTTACCCTGCCATAAGCATTTATTGAAACTTTGAAACAAATCTTTGATTTTTTATTTTCAAAAGTAAGTTCTTGCAGAATTTCTATTTCTGAAGAGAAACGGGATGAGTAAAGTAGTTTAAAATGCATATTAAATAATTACATATCATATGTAAGTCTTTTTAGAATAAGCGTGGGAAGAGGGAATTAAAGGGCAATCCCTGACATACACTGCAATGAAAACAAAACGTACAGCCTTTTTCAAGCTTCAATTTCTCTAACAAGGCAACATAATTAAGTCCTTCAAGACTTCCAGGACTGCAGTCTATTGAGTGTTGCCATCTGCCACTTGCTGAAATATTTCAATAGAAATACTATGAGAAAGCCCTTTCTCTCAGTATTTCATTAATTTGCAACATGATGGTACCAGGAGATATTCCTCTGGGCAGAACTTTTTAATTTATAAAGATTTAAAATAAGTTGCATACATAAAAATTTTCTGTGATGCCTTTAATTTGGGACTGCATCATTGTGGGTTTTCATGCTTGTAAAATCCCTCACTAAGGCTGGGCCAGTCAGATTTATTTCCCCCCACCCAAAACCCAATTATTGAAACATGAACTGTGATTTTCAACATCTCACAGAAACTTTAGACCCAATGACCCTGGCTTTTATCTCCCACCATACAAAGTTCCCTGCTGTTCTTTAGTTCTGCCTTTCCTCTGGGCACTGTTCCCATCTCCCCTTATAGCACTGTCCCCCTGCTTTAGTGAGCTCTGTCCCAGATCTCCTTCCTGACTGCCCCCAGGCCCTGTGGACAGTGGCATTCCTTCCCTTTGGGCACTGGACTGCCTCACCTCCTGCCTTATGTACACTGGGCTCTCTGCTCTACCCCTGCAGTGTGGAGGTGGGGTGACTGTGACATAGACCTCTGGGAAGTGACATAGATCTCTGGGTGGGTGTGACATAGATCTCTAATCCACTCCTAATGCCATTATGGATTATTCATGTAGTTTGTTCACCAGGGTGGGGATGGGGGTGGATGAAACTAATTCTGCTGCCCGATGCCCCTAGTCCAGCTCCCATTCATCTTTTCACCCAGGCCAGCAACTGTTCCCCCCACCCCACCCCGCTCTGCAGCTCTGCATACTCAAGGCAGAGAACACAGAGATGCTGAAGGGGGACACTAGTTTGGGAAGCGAAAGTGAAGCCCGTAGGCAACATTTTAGGCTACCACAGCAGTCTCTGGTGGCTATGGTAGGAACTGCAGCTTCTCAGCAGCCAGAATTTGAGTTGAGAGCAGCTTTCTTCATACATCAAGAAGAGGAGAGAAAGAAAATTGGGCTCTAGGAGTGCAAAGTGGAAAGAAGCTCTCTGGAAATATCAGATTCATTCCTCACAGGGGCCCACATCATATTAAGACTGGATGCAGCAAACTAATATTGTATTAGCGACAAAGGGTCCTGTGGCACCGTATAGACTAACAGAGGTATTGAAGCATAAGCTTTCGTGGGTGAATACCCACTTCTTCGGATGCAAGCGGTGGAAATGTCCAGAGGCAGATATAAAAGTGCAGGGAAGATTCCCTGCACTTTTATATCTGCCTCTGGACATTTCCACCGCTTGCATCCGAAGAAGTGGGTATTCACCCACGAAAGCTTATGCTTCAATACCTCTGTTAGTCTATAAGGTGCCACAGGACCCTTTGTCGCTTCTACAGATCCAGACTAACACGGCTACCCCTCTGATACTTAATATTGTATTATATTTCTCCTTCTATTCAGAATTGCATAACATTGTGCTCAATAAGGGCCATTTACTGTACTTGATTCACAGTCTCATCTCTGTAAATGCCATCAATATACAGCCCTTGAGAAACTTAAAATAGGTGATGCCGTGTATTGGTTAAAGTAACATTATTTATGCTTCTGTGTAAACTTTATCTGTGACCATTGCCTTGCATGTGTGTGGTAGATTTTGAGAGTTTTGTTTTGTTGTTGTTTTTTAATCTTCAGCGGCATTAGGAGGCTTAATGAAGACTTCAGGAACATATTTTTTAAATTCTAATGAATGTGATAGAAGCAAGATATAACATCCAACAGCTTCTTGATAGTCGTCACTTTGTACATTTCAGACAAACAAGTGTAGCTGGACAAAAAAGAAATTGTAAGCTGAAGTTAGCAGAATCATTTTAAAGGTAATGTTATAACACATCAAGTCAATTTACAATGGTGAGGCAGAATGGAAGATGGGAAGCATCTCAGAATTGGGAACAGAGCTAGACAAGTAGTTCACATATATTATCTGTGAATATTAATTTAATTTTAAAAGTCAGTTAAATTTTGAAGCAAAGTCATATGTTTTCATATCTTTTTCATATGCACGTCCCAAGCAACCAAGTTCACTCCACATTCTCTTCATCTGAATATGGCTCCAATTCAAGGTCTGAATAATAAATACTACTTGGAGGTTACTAGCCTGCTTACCTCAAATTTATTAGCATATACGTCAATTATTTACATGGCTCTCTTGTGGTCAGACATCTGCTGATGTTCCTAACTTAAAATATCCCAAACTGGTATAAACTGGCATCTTGTGGTTACCTGTCACCAGTTCAGTCATTACAGCATTCTATCTTGCAATGTCTTATGATCTAGGGTTATTCCTGGTTAGCTGCTACTGCTAAGGCTTTTTGGCGCCTTATGCCGTGATTAGTTTAGCTAAGCTATTGTTTTACAGGTTTTTCATTCCATTTCTTTGCACTACTCCCTTGTCTTATATCTATGCCCTTCCTAGCAAATATCTATACCTATAGGCTACAGGAGGAATGTTCACTGAATGAGTGAAATTGAAGTTTGTACGGCACTTGTAGCCATGTTGGTCCCAGGACATTAGAAAGGCAAGGAGAGTGAGATAGTATCTTTTATTGGACCAACTTCTGCTGGTGAAAGAGGCATGCTTTCAAGTTTCCGAAGAGCTCTGTGTAAGCTTGAAAACTTGTCTTATTCACCAACATAAAGTGGTCCAATAAAATATATTACCTCTCCACCTTGTCTCTCTGAATTTTAAGTGGCTATTACAGAATTTGAATTTGGAATTTGTACTTGTGAGTATTCACAGTGGAAATCTGAATCTAAGAGTTATTGTCATCTAATTAAAGTACCATATGCCCTATATGGCCAATCAAACAGTAGCCAATTGTCAATATTGAATAACTAAAGCAGTATTGTTCAGTAAACAATTCAGGAAATGATTAATATAGAAGCTGAAATATTTTTCTAGCTATGGGCCCAATCCCACAGTCCTTACACAAACAAACTGCTAAATGAACCGCAGAGAACTATTTCAGGAGTGATCAAAGCAGGTGAGGAAAAATGTGTGAGGTGATCTTCACAATCTGCTGTGAGAGATGCCTTTTTTGGTGTCAAAAGCAGCTGGCATGTAGGAGATCATCACCTTTTCTCTAGTCAAGAAACAGCCAAGTCAAAGAAACCTAGCAGGGTACATCTCAGCTGCATTAAAATGCAACCATGCCCAAAGAGACATGCAAGGCACCTGACCCCTACATAAGGAGAGCCAAGCCTAAGTTGTGCAGTGGACCCTAGAGCACATGATCATATTATGAAGATATGCATAATCTACTATATATGGTATTGCATCCTATGCTTTGAGAGCAAGGATGATCTAGTAGTTAGGGTGTCAACCTAGAACTCAAGAGATCTAAGTTCAGTTCCCTGTTCTGCTGCAGACTTTCCTGTATGACCTGGGGGATGTCACTTAATGCCAGATTTTTAAAGGATTTCAGGTTTTGATCAGTTAATCATGCATAACCCATAGGCGGTCTGTTACACAGTAGAATTTTCAATCCAGAGTTAGTTGTCTCCATGCCACAGTGGCTCCCTGTACAGTGCCTGGGGATAGTTAAGCACTTAAGAATGGATTTTCAGATGCTTATCAGTGGAGCGGAGAGCCAACTAAGCTATCCAAGAGTGAAATGCCGAGGAGAGTGGTGAGACGACAAGAGAGATCTAAATGGCTGACCTGAGGTGCGAAGCTTACAGGTCAGAGATAGGTGCCTCTCTATTCAGGATTCTCTTCTGGAGTTAGGCACCTAAGCAGCAGAATTTCAGCTGCATGAGCTACCTAGCATGCAATTGGTGATCCATGCACTCCTGACTTCTGCAACTTACTTCCTCCTGTACAGGCATTAACAGGATGTGACTCTGTGTCATTCCTATTTGGTACTGGGAAAAATATGTGTTTAATGTTGTCCAAACAAAGGGAGCTTACCATTTCAGAGATCATGTCAAATTGTGAGAGAGCAATGGACATACCTCAGTTTCTGCATCAAGAAAATTGGTAGCAGTGCTGTATGACTAGAGCGAGAAAGAAAAGGAGACGTACAGAGACCTGAATTCCTTAATCTAGCCATCAAAAAGGACAAGTTACTGGCCAAACTCCTACTGTGTGAGGACAGTTTTGAAGAACATGTCAAAAAAGCATCTTGGCAAACAAAGATTAGGATGTCTTCTCACATAGGTAAACCAGATATTAGATCACCATTGTAACACGGATGGAAAAATGTGGACAATGAACTACCTCCTGTATTCTTCAACAGCCCAATAGCATCTGAGCTTCTACAAGACCTTATTTGTGCCTGTACCACGAGGGGTCACTGCACAACCAGCTGTGTCAGTAGTCAGAACAATCTTCCCTGCACAGAATTGTGTATATGTCAGGCAATGAAATATGTGGTAATCCCACACACTCTCAGAGATCATAATGATGAACAAGATGATGATAATGAGGCTGACTAGAAATATCACCAGTGCTATTACTTTTCAACAATACCATTCAAAGTTATTATTAGATTTTGTTTTACCCATTGGATTGTTGTTGTGAAGCTTTGAGGTCACAAAGCAATCCAGTTTTATGTCTTGAAATAATACATAGTCATTAAACCAACAGAAACTAATGCAAATGTGTTGATGGTGTCATTGTTTATCTCTGTTTCTATGGTAATAACATCACTTGAAAACTCCATATCATATCTCATCTTAAAGTAGACATAATATGCTTTCAAATGATGTATGATGTACATGTGTGTAGAGAGGGTACATTGAGTTGACCATATAGGTGGTGTATGATTCTCACCAACTTGCAACCAAAACCTCCAAAGGCCCTGGCTTCCTGAAACATAATACCCCCTCTACCAAGGTCCCAGCTCCTCCCTATATATCTTAATATTACACCTTTTGGTTGTGTGTTATTCTGCACCAAATGTTACAGCTATTTGTGTAAATATACTACATTACAGACATCAGACACATTGGCCTTTCTGTGTTTTGAAGTATTTTCCTCTTTTGTAGTGCTTTGAGAATCAAATGTATAAATATTTTTCATGTGTTTCCAAGAGGTTTCCTGGTCCTGACAGAAATAATGGATTGGCCTTATAGGTCAGCCTCATTCTCACCCACCGTTTAGAATCCCTGAAGGCCCAAGATAATAAGAAAAAGAAAAATAGAACTCTTTAATCCTCCAGTATCATAAAGAAATCACAGTCTCATGTTCAGACATAACTAGGTCATTTCCTTCCAAAAGAAAGATAGGTTGACATACTGTACCTTCCAAAATAAGACCACAGCTTTATTCACTAGTAACTGCCCTTTGCCTTGTTATTTCCAAGCGCAAGGCCAAACGGTGACAAAAACAGCATAGCAATGATGTGTTCAGGAGAGTTAAGGAATCATCCAAAAAGGCCCGATAGCCATTTTATCAATTTCAAAAGCAAATAGTTTGTTTTAAGGTCATGTTAAAGTTGTAACATA
Organism: Macrochelys suwanniensis; assembly: GCA_033296515.1. Classification (NCBI taxonomy): domain Eukaryota; kingdom Metazoa; phylum Chordata; order Testudines; family Chelydridae; genus Macrochelys; species Macrochelys suwanniensis. The sequence goes on from CM065775.1 coordinate 294,187,275, forward strand.
ACTTCCCCAATTCAAGAAAATTAAAACTAGGTCTGCAAATTCTGTCCTTAATGTATCAATACCACATATCAAGACTGCAGGGAAAATTCTGCCCTAAATCATACCCATGCAATCTTCCTGAAGTCAGGACCAAAGCCAGCCCACAACACCACTTGGTCCCTCCACAGAGATGTCTTGGTTATTCTAAGAAACCGAAGGCCCTCTGAAAATTTTGTAGAATCCATGCTGAGATCTAGCAGGTCTTTAATCTGATGTGGGGAAAGCAGGTGTATCAGCCATTAGCAGAGACTGCTTCCGTGGATCTTCCATACAGATCTATATAAGTGTCCATCTAACTTAAATCAGTCAAGGCAAGGGCATTCCAGGAAAATTAGCTCTGTCTTTGGTAAGCTCCATTGTTTATGCTGTACATTTCTGTATACTACAGTGAATATTGTGAAGATGCAAGATTATTTACATACCTATATGAAACAGAAAATTGTTATAAGTATTGTATATACAAATAGAGGGAGGGAAAATATTGCAACAATATCTAAAAATACGCTTGTGTATCTCCTATGTCACATGCTGAGCAATCAATCAAACTATAAGTAATTGAGAAACACTGAGTCCAAACTTCAGCTAGTGTTAACTAGCGCCATTGTCCAACAGCTGAAGTTCTGGTCCATTGAATAATAAATATTGCTAATAAATCTCCATACACTAATCTGAAAATATACCAATTCAAGTTTTATGGTATAATGTAAAGGGGCCACTAAAAGCTTACTGAAACTAAAGATTCATATCAAGAGGAGTGAAATAGATAGCGAGCAATGATATGAACAGTGTGACTTGGAGCTTATTGTCACAGAAGAGGCAGCACGGTATGAGCTACTTCTATGTCTACAGCAAACAAAATTCAATTACTGTTTGGATATGATCAATTATTGCCAACCAGCCTGCCAAGTCTATTTGCTCTACTGGCACAAATATAGCAGTTCCTTCAGAAAGGATAACGTGTTTCTGGGGTGACGAGAGAAGAAAAAAAGCAAACAAAACATTGAGAAATGCTATTGAAACGTGATACGTTCATTTTGATCCAGAGAAACCCATAATTTTGCAATGTAAAGCCTCTAACTGTGGCAAGGGAAGTACTGTCACAAAGAATCCCAGATGGAACTGAAAAGCTGATCAGCTGTGCTTCACAGACACTTAACAGCACCAGCTGAAAAAATGACTTGCAGCTGGTCAGTGGAAAAATCTCACCAATATTGCGATCGCTATTGCTGCAATTTACAGAGACAACAAACTTCATCTGAGTCTTTTCAATTAAACCAAAGGATATATGCCAACTGCCTGTAGAAAGAAGGCAATGATGTGTACTGATGCTTGTAGAGTCTGAATAGAGAAGCAGGACAGGGCTGCAAACCTACTTGCTTATGCAAATATCTGTAATCATTTACTGTTAATTGGCATAAAGTAGCAGCTATCTGGTAGGGAAATAGTATTAAAATCATTTAGCAATCTTTCAGTGACTGATTGTCAACTAACTATTGGATAGTGAAAGATTAATTATTGCTGCATAATGATGACCTTGTTAAGGGAAAAATAGACTAAGGAAATATAAGCCATTATAAAGCCCAAATAAGGATGGTCAAATGAAGGTTTCTGTTGTGGTACAATTATATCATTGTGCTGTCTTGAGAACATAGAAGGGAAAGGATGACTATGAGAAGATAAATTCTGGAGCATCTTGGCCAAATGTGCACTGCAATTGCTCACTATGGACCAGATTATGATATCCAAAAGTTTCATTTTAGAGACCTCACGTTACCTCTATCAGCACTCCTTCGTATTTTAAACAGGCATCTTGCTAATGGATCCATAGGAAAATTGCACACTAACCCAAATAGAAAGGTATCTGATGACTCTTCTCCTCCTAAATCAAATCTATGACGTGAATTTCCAAAACAGTTGATAGTGTCAAGGATATAACTTGGAACATGGAAGAAAATTATTATTCACATAATGAATTTCTGCACATAGTGTTGCAAAAGTGAGTTCAGATACCATGAAAGGGTTTGTAGATAAAAGGGATATTTTAGCAAGACCCCTGTAAATTCCTCTCCACAAACTATCCCCCATTTTCTTTTTTATACCACCTCCTTAACTCACTGTTCTTCCAGCCAAGGAGAATAATGAATGGCAATGTATTTGGAGCCCAAACTGAACATCAGATACAGAATCACTTGTGAACTAGTTGTTTTCTGTCTGCACAAGGCAGAGAACACCTATCTAGTGCTCTCAACCTCCTCTAGCATAGGAACAAGTGACAATAGAAGAATCCAAATTTGTATTCCTGCTGGCAAAACTTTTCATTGCCATTAAAATTCTACATTGGCCTTTTGCACCAGTTAAAAAAAAATACAGGCTTGTAAATCTAGAAAGTGCTGTATAAACCAAAATATCAGGGTCAGACAGGGCATAACTTTAATTTTGTCCATTTTATCATTGTTTCAATAGGTTAATTGCACCCATATGAGGCAATAAATTAAAATAATGTTCTAACAGAGCCACTGTTATTGTGAATATACTGTTTCATAGAATCACAGTCCATTATACAATCTTACAAGAGTAAAATAATAAATATATCTCTACTGAACACACACATACATGTAGGTAGTAGTACCTCCCAGGAGAGTTTGCCTACCAACATATCGAGAGGGTTCAAAAGTTGTCACTCTTTCAATTATATCCATGTAATGGCAGTGTCATACTCATTATAATTTGAAGAAAGATAAGTTTTCCAGAAATTATGTTACATGGTAAATACATCAGCCAAAAATGTGAGGAGTAATAGCAACACACTTTAAAAAATGTAGGTAGTGGAGTTTTTCAACCACTACCTTTTTCTATAGCTTGGGCTATAGCAGATCTTTATATTTTCTGAATTTTCATTTGACTAATAACTGATTATAAGTATATAAAGATTCTCAGTCAATGTCATCGATTGGTCTATCAGCCCTCACCGAGAGAGCGCCGAACACAACACGTCAGACATGTTGTTCTAGCCAGTCCTCCAACTACCCGCTGGCCAAGCTGTCAGTAGCACCAGACACCTGATTGACACAGTACGCACAGCAGCCTAGAACTTCTGAGCGATCCGCCAACTGCAGCCTCCCAAGCAGCTGGGATTATAGGCACGCACCACCACATCAGGCCTTCAGTCAATGTATGTTACTAATATAATGCAAAGTAACTTTATTAATACAGCATATGGCTACAGGAACTTTAGCTGTCACTGGAGAAAAAATGAGCTTGATTTCCAAGATATTATTTTTAAAGTGATAGTTATTATTAGTTATTGTTAGTCATAGTAGTGGTAGTACTACAAAATATTTACAGTACTACCCAAAATGTGCTGGGCACTGCATTACCACAAAAGAAGGCATGATCATTGTCCCAAAGAGATCACATTCTAAAAAACCAAACCAGATAAGAAGTATGGCAAGAGAATACCCTAGCTTAACCAAAAGATCTTCAATTATCTAAAGCTCAAAAAAGAATCCTACAAAAAGTGGAAACTAGGTCAAATTACAAATGATGAATATAAACTAATAACACAAGTATGTAGGGACAAAAATAGAAAGGCAAAGTCACAAAACAAAATTAAACTAGCTAGAGACATAAAGGGTAACAAGAAAACATTCTACAAATACATTAGAAGCAAAGGGAAGACTAAGGATGGGGTAGGCCTATTACTCAGTGATGGGGGGGGGGAACAATAACATAAAATGTGGAAAAGGCAGAAGTGTTAAATAACTGTTTTTGTTTCAGTTTTCACCTAAAAGGTAAGTAGTGATTGGGTATCTAATCACATAGTGAATGCCAGTGAAAATGAGGTAGGATCAGAGGCTAAAATAGGGAGAAACAAGTTAAAAATACTTAGACAAGTTAGATGTCTTCAAGTCACCAGGGCCAAATGAAATACATCCTAGAGTACTCAATGAGTTGACTGAGGAGATATCTGAGCCATTAGCAATTATCTTTGAAAAGTCATGGAAGATGAGCGAGAGTCCAGAAGACTGCAAAAGGGCAAATATAGTGCCAATCTATAAAAAGGGGAATAAAGACAATCCAGGGTAATACAGACCAGTCATCTTAACTTCAGTACCTGGAAACATAATGGAGCAAATAATTAAGCAATCAATTTGCAAACACCTAGAAGATAATAAGGTGGTAAGTACCCATCAGCATAGATTTGTCAAGAACAAATAATGTCAAACCAGCCTAATAGCTTTCTTTGACAGGGTAACAAGCGTTGTGGATTGGGGGAAGCAGTAGATCTGGTATATCTTGACTTTAGTAAGGCTTTTGATACTGTGTTGCATGACCTTCTCATAAACAAACTAATGGAAATATAATCTAGATGGAACTACTATAAAATAGATGCATAACTGGTTGTAAAACCATTCTCAGAGAGTAGTTTTAAGTGGTTCACAGTCAAGCTAGAAGGGCATATCAAGTGGGGTCCTGCAGGGATCAGTTGTGGATCCAGTTCTGTTCAATATCTTTATCAATGATTTAGATAATGGCATAGAGAGTACACTTATAAAGTTTGCAGCTGATACTAACCTGGGAGATGTTGCAAGTGCTTTGGAGGATGAGATTTAATTCAAAATGATCTAGACAAACAAGAAAAAATAGGATGGACTGTAATAAGGACAAATGTAAACTACTCCACTTAGCAAGGAACAGTTTCATCAAGCAGTTTCACACATACAAAATGGAAAATGACTGTCTAATAAGGAGTACTGCAGAAAGATTTCTGGGGGTCATAGTGGATCACAAGCTAAATATGAGTCAACAATGTAACACTGTTGCAAAAATAGCAAACATCATTCTGTGATGTATTAGCAGAAGTGTTGTAAGCAAAATACGATAAGTAATTCTTCTGCTCTACTCCGCACTGATTAGGCCTCAACTGGAACATTGTGTCCAGTTCGTACCACATTTCAGGAAAGATGTGGACAAATTGGAGAAATTCCAGAGAAGAGCAACAAAAATGATTGAAAGTCTAGAAAACATGACCTATGAGGGAAGATTGAAAAAAATGGGTTCGTTATTCTGAAGAAGAGAAGACTGAAAGGGGACATGATAACAGTTTTCAAGTACATACAAGTTTGTTAGAAGGAGGAGAAAAATTGTTTTTAACTCTGAGGATTGAACAAGAAGCAACGGACATAAATTGAAGCAAGGGCCGTTTAAGTTGGACATTAGGAAAAACTTCCTAACTCTCAGAGTGGTTAAGCACTGCAATAAATTGTCTAGGGAGGTTGTAGAATCTACATCATTGGAAATTTTTAAGAGCTGGTTAGACAAAAGCCTGTCAGGGATGGTCTAGATCAGTGGTGGGCAACCTGTGGCCTGCGGCCTGCGCCATTTCCCACAGTTCCCATTGTCCAGGCAGGGCCGGCTTTAGGCCGATTCCCCCGATTCGGGCCCCGTGACTAAGGGGGCCCCGCAACGTCCATGTCAGCAGCACTTCGGTGGCAGCTCAAGCGCTGCCACTGCCTTCGGTGGCATTTCGGCGGAGGGTCCTGTCCCTGCCGGGGCCCCTTCAAAACTGTTCCAATCGGGCCCCGCACTTCCTAAAGCTGGCCCTGTGTCCAGGAATAGCAAACTGCGGCCACTGGGAACTGCGGGCGGCCGTGCCTGCAAACAGTCAATGTAAACAAACTGCCTGGCGGCCCGCCAGCAGATTACCCTGACGGGCCGCAGGTTGCCCACCACTGGTCTAGATAATACTTAGTCCTACTGTGAGTGCAGGGGAATGCACCCTTCCAGTCCTATGATTTTATTAAATAAACAGAGACATGAAGGGAATAGGAAAGAGACACAAGTAAATAACGTGGCCATATGATGACTGGACATATCCTGAAAATACAAAGTTCTAATGACATAGTTCAATATATATATAAATTGTCCTTTTCGGCAAAAATAAAAACAGTTATTTGAGATGGGCTGGAGCTTCTGTTGTTAAAATCTGATTCTGCTTCCTCGAAGGCAAAACAAGACAAACACCAAAGGGGAGAGAAAAGAACAGCAAAGATAGAAAATGAAGCTTCTGCTTCTGGTGCTGGCTCTTATTTGCAACCTCGCTGCTGGAGATACACAGGCACAGCAACGTGGTCTTAAATGAAAAATGATTTTGAGGAAGAAGCAGCAAGGTTTGGCTATGGCTTATCTGTGCAGGACAAAGGAGTGAAGTAATCAAAGATTACTCATAAATAAGGCTACATTTTAGTCACAGGTATTTTTAGTAAAAGTCATGGACAGGTCACAGGCCATAAACAAAAATTCACAAGCCCCTGACCTGTCCATGACTTTTACTAAAAATACCTGCCATGACTAAAACTTGGGTGGGGGGCCGCAGGTGCTCAGGGAGGGGGGGCAGTCCAGGGGTGCCATGGGTGCTGGGGGGGAGGGTTAGGGAGGTTGGGGGGCAGGCCGCAGCACGTGGCCCGGGATTCCCACTGGTGCTGGCGGGGAGGGTTGGTGGGGCTGGCAGGGGCTTCCTACCCAGCTCCGCATCCCAGCAGCTCCTAGGCGGTGGAGGAAGGAGCCAGGGCAGGGGCTCTGCTGCTCCCGCCACAAGCGCCGGCTGCCACAGCTCCCACTGGCTGGGAACAGCAGCCAATGGGAGCTGTGGGGCTGGGGCCTGTGGGCACAGGCAGTGCGCGGCACGGAGACACCCCCCCCCACCCGGCGCCTCCACCGCCTAGGAGCTGCAGGGCGCCCATGCCAGTGGGAGCCAGTGATCCCCCCACCCTGAGGTAAGCACCCCCCACCCCACACCCTCCAACCCCCTGCCCCTAGCCCTGAGCCCCTTCCCACACACCCAAACTGCTGCTGCTGACCCAGGGGCTGCCCTGAGCCAGCACCAGCTGCTGCAGAAGTCATGGAGGTCACAGAACGTCATGGAATCCATGACTTCCATGATCTCTGTGACAGACTCGCAGCCTTACTTGTAAGATATGGGCCTGAGTGGTAGAAAATATTTTGGTGATGTCAGTAGTGACACAATGATGGGAGTGGAAAGTACAAAAGTTAATAGCATTAACCTGTGGCCTAATCCTGATTAAAGTTAGACTGCTAAATCCGTAAGCGATCACCTAAATAATAGTGGTCTTGCTGAGCATCTGCCATTCCCATTGCTTTCAGTGGAATGTGCAGATTTTAAGGACTTCTGAAAAATCAGGCCATTCGATTAAGGACACCTGGGTTTGAACATTTTTACCATTGAGTCTGATATTCAGCCACATTAGCTTACAGATAATTATCTGAGGTGTGATATGAAATCACACTACCTAGGAGTCAGCAGGTAGAATGGTCTTTGTTTACCACTGCCAATTTATTTTCAGGCAGCCCTATGTGTACAGTATCTTTATTTATGATGCCCATAACACTGGTAATAACAGGTTCATCAATTATGCTGCCAGAGGGGAGTTAATGGTTCCAGCTGCAGCCTAGTTTGCACCACCACGAGACGTACTTTAAGAATCCCTTGCACAGGCTAATGTAAAGCATGTAACCAGCAGCACCAGAGGAGCTTATAAACCTACCATTTATCATTAAAATGGTCTGTACTACTGAGAGTGTATTCATAGGCAATCCTTGGTGGCTCAATTTGTAGATAATCTGAGGGTTTTCTACTTTGATATCAGTTTTTGAATCTGCTTGTTGTTAATTTTTATTTTGATTGAACAAATCAATGTATTACTTCCATCCCACCCCCATCAGCTCTAAAAGCCACCAGATATGATTGGTTACAATGGATCAATGCATGTTTTTCTGGAAAGGCTTTAGGACAGAAAGAGACTGAAGGGCATTGTATCTCGTATGACAGCATTTTGCACAGCCATTTAATATTCTTGTGATTTAACTTTGAAAAAAAATAGGTCAAATTAGGTGGCAGCCCAAGTCCAACACATTATGTAGGTCGAATGACCATTCACATTTTTTCAAGGTAACTTTACCAGTATGTGCTCCGCACATTACCAGTGGTTCTACTTTGCAACAAAGCGCAGAAATTGTGAGCCTTAGATAACATGAAGACCTCTTCTTTTCTGACCCTTGTTAAAGCTTCTGCTCTTGATGTCACTGAGTGAGAATAATTCATGTTGTACAAGGCCAACACAAGGGTCTTCACACCACTTAGGGTCTGTATTGGTTCTGCATGTGTGTGGGGGAACAGTAGGTGATGTGACTGCAGAGATTTTCCTGGGCACCCCCACCATGCCACAGAAATTGAACCTATAACTTCCCCATGAAGGCTGATGCAAACAGCAGCAGTGGGATGGTTATGGGGATGGACTTCAGTATCCACATTTACAAGGATCCACTGGCCCATCATTGTGTGGAAATAGCAGGGCAAATATAGACAGAAGTGATCATAAGGGTTAGGTGGGTTTGCACTTGTTAAAAGGAAAGGATTTCAGTGGCCCATGGCCTTAAATAGCAGATTGATGTCATCTTCCCAACCAAGCCAAACTTTTCTCTCAAGGACCCCCATTATTCAGGTTTGATACAAGTGATGTAGGTCTGGCTGTGGCAGAAGAGGCTAATAATTGTGTGGGCAGGGGAAATAAAATGCAATTTAGTTTTGTGACACTGGTCTCTCCTTCTTTATTGTGCTCTTATTTTATTTGTTGGCCACTTTATCATTTGATAAATCTTCAGGCCAAATTTTCACTGAGACCTCAACCCAATCTCTATAATTATCCCTACAATATTGTGCTGCCAATTTTTACACCTGCAAATCACTTTTGAATGCAAATAATAGAATCCAGGCATCTAATTACCTGATATTTAGGAGGAACAAGACCAAATCCTATTATTGGCACTCACAGTTGATTACACCTCAAAAACTACAAGTGTCAAATAATTGTAGGTGCAGTTTTAGAGGTTGTTTTGAAAACATGTCCCACAGAGTTTACTTAGTGAGTATTGTGTGAATTCGCATTTTGAGAGTTGTAAGATGCACGGGAGAAATCCGTACTGTTCTCCCCATATTTGTGCCCATTCAGTGTAGACGCTATTGCAATAGACACTTATACCCTATAACCAGTGGTTAGGGTATGCACGCAGAATGTGAGAAATCACCAGTTCAATTCCCCCCTCTGCCTGAGAGGGAAAAAGGGGATTTGAACAGGGATTTACCATATCTCAGGTGAGTGTCCTTGCCACGGGGCTATAGGATAGGCTGATACAGGTGTACTTCAGTCTCTCCTGGTGACACTGTTCCACTTTGAATAAAGAATTAAAGAGTCATTGCAGCAAGGGCACTGGAGTCTCAGTAAGCGCTCTAACCATTAGGCTACAGAGTCATTACTATGCGTGTGTGTGCGCTGTCTCTCTTTCTTTCTCTCTGGCCCTATGAAACAGTAAAACAGCTTCAACAGGATGGATTGAAGGACACCTGCAACAGAATATCCCATAGCTCAGTGGCTATAGCATGCACCTGTCAGATAGCAGAACCCTGTTCAGCTCCCTTCTCCTCATCAGGCAGATGGGGCTAAATTGGTGGTTTCCCACATCTTGAGAGGGTGTCCTAACCACTGGGGTAAAGGTGATAAGGGAGGTGGTCCTCCTCCTGCTCACGTCCTTGCTCTTAGGTGTGCTCTTAACATAGAATCATAGAATATCAGGGTTGGAAGGGACCTTAGTAGGTCATCTAGTCCAACCCCCTGCTCAAAGCAGGACCAATCCCCAATTTTTGCCCCAGATCCCCAAATGGCCCCCTCAAGGATTGAACTCACAACCCTGGGTTTAGCAGGCCAATGCTCAAACCACTGAGCTATCCCTCCCCTCAAACATGATTAGACCCCAGAGACTAGTACAGAGGAGGAGCACCAATCTTCCCCTGGGGTGTGGATTGCACTGGGCTTAAGCGAGAAATAGGCATCTGGGCGCCTACAGCGGGGCAGGAATGGATATGCTCAGAGTCAGGAACATAGACACCTAGGGAACTTTTACTGCAGAAACTTAGGTGCTGAATGAGTTTAGGCATCTGCAGAGTTTTACAGGAGTTTTGTGAATACCAGTACTGCCTAAATCTGGGACATGGAGCCTAAGTCCCTTTGTGAATCTCACCCCCTACTGTGCCATTTTCTGTCCTTGTTAAGTATTTGTCTTTAAAAAATGCATCAGAACTTCATTGCACCCCCATGCTTTGGAACATGAATTGAAAATTTGGCAGGAGCGTAGCTTTTGCGTCAGGGATGTGCTTTTTACCATCCCTGAAAGCATTGCCTCAAATTACGCCAAGTTATAAGCCTACGGAAAATCTCCATTCACACATTTTCAGGAGAGACTTAGAGTTTAGCAGCTAAAATCTCCCAAGATTCCATTCTGACTGAGTATGCTCAAGCTTGTCACAGTGACTAGTGTTGACCAAACTGTAAAGTGCCATCTCTTCACAGCTTCTACATGTGAGAGGACTGCATGTGTGTCATTCCCACAGAGTGACTGAATCTGTGTCCTGCAGCCCAGGGCTACAGGGGCAAAACCAGATTTTCCCTGCAATAGCTGCTTTGGGCCAAGGCACTAGAACTGAGAGATCCTGTCCCTAAGATGCTCTCAATTATTTACATGCTGGCACACTGGCCACATGAAGGAGGAAGTCATCTGATTCAAATGCAGATAGTTCAAGAGGTGGACATGGAGGGTACGGTGGGGAGGGCATGGAGATGGAAATTAAGCCTGGAAGAGAAATAGGGCAGGGATGAGGAGATTGGGCGTCAGTATGTCTTAGGTGGGCATTGAGATAAGATGAGGAACCAGGTGGGAGACTGGAACTGACTGGAAAAGGAGACTAGGATGGGGAAACAGTATGGCCAGGGGGATGTGGAAAAAATAGTATATGATTGTATAAATAAAGACTGTATCATAATTCATATGCACAGGTGAGCCAAATTAAGGTTGCACAGGCAACTTTAATTCTGGCATTTCCTAACTTTTGACAGCTTGACCATGCCATAATGTTCTTTTAACATAGTTTTGTGTGTGTGCATGTAATTTCCTAGTTTTAAAAATAAACAAACAAACCATATGCCATCATGTTGAAATCCACAGGATTGGAACCTTTAGATCCAGAGATCTCTGCCACTTGAGCTAACTGAGTAACTGATAGTAACAGTAGGTTGTCATCCCAGGTGGACCAGCACTAGAGGGGATGAGATACACACTTTGCCAGTGGGTTTCACTGATGTTTGCTGACAGCAAAGGAATGGTGAGACTCAGGAATCTTGGGTTTCATTCCGGGCTCTGTTGGGTGTGCGCTCCAGTGAGCAAACGCTCTTCTGATTATTTCCCTCCCCCAATTTTGTGACTTCCTCCCTGTTGTCCCCCACAGCCTTGAACAACCTGTCTCTGTCTCCCCACTCCTGTCTATTCCCCATCCCTGGCTCCTTGTCTCAGTCCCATTCTCTTTGCCTACCTAGTCCCCGTCTCTAATCCTCAGACTCCTCCTCCAAGTCTCAGTATCCATCTCCTTGCCCAGCTAGTCTCTAGTCTCCTTCTCTGGGCTCACTATGCAAAACCCATTCTCTCTCTTCAGACCCCATCTCCTTCCCACCCTAAGTCCTTCTTCCCAGTTTCCTTGCCCAGCCATTCTCAGTCTCCCCACCTACCCACAGCTCCTCATTGTGTCTGTCTCTCTCCTTCCCTCAACTAGCTCCCAGTCCTAGTTTCCCTCCCCAAAACCATCACCCGCTCTCGATTGCCCTTATTCTTAGTCCCAATCTCTTTGTTCAGAAAGCTCCTTGTCAGATATGTCTCTCTTTTTCCTTCTACCCTTCTTCCTCCAACTGGTTACTAGTCCCAGTCTCCCCATCTCCAACTCCCAGTCACAGTTTCTCTCCCCGACTCTATTCCCGGTCACATCAGTCTCCTTGTTCCAATCTACTCCTTTCCCTCTCTCTTTGTCCAGATTTTGTCCCCTATTCATTCAGTTCAGATGGCTTTTCCCTCTACAGTGCTTAGGTGCTAACAGGGGTGGAGGGCAGTGGCTGAGAGCACAGGAGAGACAGCTTCTCTACTCTCAGTTCCAGTGCCAGGACCCACCCTGGCCAGGAGTAGCTGAGAGCAGCCATTCTTGGAAAAGTTTCTCTGAGCATCCACAGCCCTGGGCTGAAGCATGCTCAGTCATTTTGAGGGGAAGTCATGTGAAGCCCAATCACACATGTAGGAGCTGTAAGGCACATAGAACCATACAAATGTAGGACTGGAGGGACCTCGAGAAGTCATCATGTCCAGTCCCCTGTGCTGCTGAAGGCCCATCTTAGTCTTTCTGTGGGGGTGGCATATGCATAGTCTGGTCATATGTTCAAGCTGTGAGGGGATGAAGCATGGACAGTCAGTCTGTGGAGACAGTGCATGTCCCCTCTGGTCAGTAAAGGTGGAATCTTCAGAGAGTTTATGGGCTGAAATAGAAGAACTCTCTACTGAACATGTGCAAACTGTGATTTTTCAAATGTTTATAAATTGATCAAATTTGAGCAAATGTCACGTGGATGGCAAAAGGCACATCCCTGACACAAAGGCAAAAACACTGCCAAATTTCAAATCCCTGCTCCAAAGCATCAGAGCACTTGAGCTTTTCAAAGAAAATGTCTCAAGGATTTTTAAATATCGTCAAAACAATATATTTCCCCCTTGTCCCGTTCTTGGAAACAGCTCAACTATTTTGCCTGAGATTTTCAAAAACAGAGGCAAAGAAGGATATGTGAAATTTTTGCCTCAATGGTTAAAGTTATAAGCAACTGAAAACAGAGATTTATAACAGGAAGTGTCAAAGCAACTTTAACAATAAGTGGGGCTACCAGCCCCAACAATAATTATATTGTTATGGCAGGCGTCACCAGGTGGTACTGTTATATATAGTTTTCAAAGTTCTTTTTCTTAACATGTGAACAAATAATGACTTTTGGGAAGGCATGCTGTGTTGTAATTAGTTTCGGGTTATATGAGATTTTAGTGTGGAGGCACTTTCAAGAGAGAGGAACAGGGGAGTTTGCTCTCTGTCTTGGGCTCTGATTAGTGTCAATTCTTGAGACGGTTCACTGGTATATATTGGATAACTGGTAAAACTTTTCTGAGAAGGCAATGCCTTAGACATAGAGACTGTGACTTATTATAGAATCATAGGACTGGAAGGGACCTTGAGAGTCATCTAGTCCAGTTATTGTTATTATTTCTAAGAAAATTAGATACTCTGATGTTGGGAAATTTATAAAGCAGATAAATATATATTGTATCAAAAAAGGTCCTTGCAATTTGCGTTAGCAGCTCCCCATGTCACATGCAAAACAGTTTTAGATACCAGTTCAATAACACTAGAACTTACGTGGAGGTTGAATTGAGACGAAAAAATAATTACAGTTTTATTATAAGTGCAGTTAAACTCTTGTGGGTAAATTTTCAAAGCAGTGTGTGTGGGGATTTAGCTACACAACTCCCATAACTGCACTGAAAATTTATCCCTTGGTGTATAATCTTGCAGCATTCAATAAATAACAACCTTGAGGTTTATAGGGTAGTGTATACTATTTGTTGTCAGCTCTGTATCCAGCTTTCTTCAGATGATGGGAATTAATTTATAATGGAAACATTTGGTAGACAACATTTCTTGCGCCCTTTGGAGTGCTTAGATGTTGAAAGAGTCTTTTTCTGAGGATTTCATTGCCTTTGTTTCTTTTTGTTTTTTAACATTCATTAAATGTATTTTTGTTGGCTGAATAATAAGACTATGAAATACTGTAATCAGTGTGAGACACAGAAGGCAAGATCCTCACTATCCTACAAGCCTGAGCAGAGGACTCTGTCTGTTGCATCCCCTGCAGCCACCACATCAGCAGAGCTATGATGGGGTGTAGTGATGATGATCTGCACAACAGAGTCCTCTGTTGGGTTGGCACTAGAAGAGGCACTAGGAGCAGAGCAGCAGGAGCAAAGTCTGTTCTGTTGTTAAGTGTTGGGTAGATAGCTTCCTCCCTAGCTCCATGGTTTGCAGCTCCTCCCTCTGCTTTTGTCTGCCCATACCCTATAGGCACATCTATGACAGCTGGAGCTAAATTCTGTAGCAAGGTCCCTGAATGTTGTGCCCTGGAAGAAGCCCTTCTTCAGAGAAATATGAATAAAATCATCCACACAGCAGCCTCCATGGTATTTGTTTTGATAACAGATTCCATTCATTTTATGCTATTTTCCCACATTTTCAGTTTTCAATACACCACAGATTGTCATTTTTAATTTTCCAGATTAACCACCCACTGAGAAGCCTAAGGCTGTCTGCAGATTCAGGCAGAATGTACTTCATCAGTTTTCCTCAGTTCACATAGTCAAGGTTTTCTTCACAGTGTAATTTTGTTTTAAAATGACAGCTGAGATTTTGATGTCATCGCATCACTCCAGGAACTAGGCCCTAAGCATGTTCTTATTGTGCCAGTGGCATATATGGACCCTGATTGCTTGCTCCCTGTCCCCACCTGCATCCTATTATCCCTCTTTAGGGCTCTAAAGATCTATGAGAAGCGACAAAGGGTCCTGTGGCACCTTACACACTAACAGACGTATTGGAGCATAAGCTTTTGTGAGTGAATACCCACTTCGTCAGATGCAAGCAGTGGATGCATCCGACGAAGTGGGTATTCACCCACGAAAGCTTATGCTCCAATACCTCTGTTAGTCTATAAGGTGCCACAGGACCCTTTGTCGCTTCTACAGATCCAGACTAACACGGCTACTACCCCTCTGATACTAAAGATCTATTACTGTACCAAGCAGCATTAATTACTTAGATTGCAAGTTCTTTGGAGCAGGGACCATCTCTTTGTTCTGTGTTTGTACAGTGCCTAGCACAATGGGACCCTTATCTATAACTGGGGTTTCTAGATGCTACTACAACAAAACATAAATAAACAATCCACTTTTGACAGGAGACAGTGTCTTTTTCCTGACTTCTGCCTCCTGGCCAACCCTCTCCATGTGGCCTGCCTGCTGCACAGAGTTTGTGAGCAGGGCTAGGAAGAAGAAGGGGGACTATTTTGTGTAGCTGCCTTCCCCCTATGCTCACCTGTTCCTTGTTTCCATTTGATTACATTGTTTTCTTCTCCACTCCACACTGGCACTGGAGGAGAACATAGCGGACTGCATCTTTAGTTATCTAACCAGCCGTATGACCTAACAACTGCCAATTTCTTTGAGACTTGTGGCATTTTCTTTCCCCTGTCTCTGTTGTGACCTTTTGGCCACCTTTATGTACTGGAATAGTGAAAGTCTCGTTTACATGTATGTTTCTCGGAAGCTCAATATAATTGTCATGCTTTCCCTAGTTTCGGAAACCCTAATATACACTTCCTTCAACACGAAAGGAAGAAGCATTTAAACCAAATGCAATCTAATTAAATCTATCATACTTCAGGTAACTATATTTCTCATTTTATCCAAGTACATAATACTGTCTTTATTTCTCTAACTCATGCAAATAAATACTTAAGTTGATGCCATTATATGACATTAGTTGTAATACATTTTCTTCAGTTATGTTTAAGAAATACATTTTCCTTGTTTTAGTCAGTTATTTGACTATTTTTACTTCTTTTTCTCAAAGTCAAGGCTCACCTAAGAGTTGAAACTTTAGTCTGTGTTATTATTTCTGCCCATTTCATAATAAATGAAAAGCATATTACCGAATTCATCTTTCAGGACAGCTTCTCAATTTTCCTTAAATCCTATTCTATGCAGTCAAGTTAAAAAAATATCAGAGTTTATGAAACTGTACACTATACAACCACAACAGTTCATAATACCAAATATTAATTTGACAATTATACTACTAAAGATATCTGTATCCTAAGTAATTACACAGGAATGCTTAAAGTATTATTTTTCCAGACAACATAATTATTTTCAGGATTATTACATAGCACAGTACATTTGTCTTTGTCAAATACATTTTTATTTGGCAGCCTTAAGCTGTCTCAGTAGATCCTATTGCTACCATGCAGAAAGAAAAAAAAAGATAACTGAGTGAATTATTGTTTGACCGTAAGCTTTAAAATTCTTCAGGCAAAGCTATTCAAAGCACAGATAAAAATTAAAATGTAATTTACTTTCTTCTTCCACATCAGAAATTAGTGTCTCTGTTCTTTGTTTAAACCCTATTATTCCCACAATGGCAAGTTCTAGGTCACTGCATAGAGGCAGATGACTTTTAGATACTGATCCTAGTGGTCTTAATTGGCTGTCTAGAGAAAAATGCCTGCTTTGTGAATACAGACAACCATACATTTCTGTTAACAAAACCTTGGTTTTCAACAGGACAGTTATTAAACACATTTCTCACAAAAATGGCGTTGATCACTTCCATTATTTCTCATTTTAATTTCACTTGGGGCCTAATCCACTTCTCATTAATGTCAGTGGAAATGCTGCCATGGACTGCAGAGGGAGCTGGATCAGGCCTTTGTTGCTTTTACTTCTAAAACTAATTTACCTACCTTACTTGTTACAAAAAAGTGGGCCAGACCTTCTGTGCAATTTGACCATTTGCAGATTCTGGCCATAAAGCTTCCCCCAGAATCATCTTCCCAGCTCAGGGGGGATTCGCCAATGGCATAATGCCAGCATAGAAACTCCTACGTTTTCACCTTTCCTGATACCAGTGTATGGAACATAGCTAAAAGAGAGTGCATGGCTTGGATGTGCTTATACTGTGTTGATCCCCAGCTGTGATTTTCGCCCCTTGGATTCTTTAGGAGCTATCATAAGCTAAAGTAGCCTGATGGCTTCTCTAATTTACTTTGGGGACTGGCCCTGTTCACAGCAATTCTAGCATTGGATGATTGCAAAAATGAGCTTTACACCACTCATGCTCACTTCCGGGTCCCCAGTTTGCAATGTATGCTCCTCCACCAGAGCCAAAGTGCTGGCCCAATGTCTCCATGGAAATATTTACAAGTTGACAAGAGTCAGACTATGGGCTTTATGCTAGTTTGTCATTTTACTTTTTACCATTTACACTGAAGCTAGTACAAGTATCTACATTATACAGGGACTCTCTCATGAATCACCTTGCTCTTTGTACAGTAATGCCATAGTATGCAGTCTTCTTTGCAACAGTGGATGATGAACTGCAGAAATTTGTATTATAGAACATACTAGATCAAACAATAAATAAGATACACCAGCTGATCATTAAACTGCAAGGAACAAACAAAAGCAACTCTTTTAGGGTGTTGATGGTGTTCTTTCATATGACTCTAAAGTAATTTAAAATGTGCGAATTGTTATCTAAAAATGTGCAGGTGTTATAATGAAGCACTTCTTTGCAAAGTATTATTACATTTACTTATTTTGTAGCCCAAATGCATCTGACTGAATAAAGTAATAACAGAAAAAAATCACTGTTTTTCAGGCTGCCATCTTCGGGATCATCAAGCATAGGACAGAAACAGGTTGTTTAAAAATGGGCAATTGAACTGGCTTAGACAGATTTCAGACATATTATATGTATTATATGTATGTATTTCATGCACAGTACATGCTTAAGCATACAGACACAAGAAACTCCTTTTTCAAAGCTTGATTTTAATGAGATCTACAGTTCAGATGGCTCTCTAGAGTACCTGTGCAATACACTCCAGTTCCTCCTTTGTCTACAAATCTAACAATGGGAGGGGGTTCAAAGATCCACACTGTATGATCAATGTCCCAGCATTACTTCTTCTTAGCATATCCGCAATGTGCCTCAGGCACCATGTGACCAGGATTCATCATCGAATCTGGTCCTCAGGTTGGATCATTAGCTTCCCTGGGCCAGGTACTGATGGGGAGTATGAAGTCAATGCTGATCCATGCCCTCTCCCCCCCACCCCTGCCACCATTACTTAGTCCAACGTTTGCCAGAAGAAAATCCTCTATAATAACCTGACATTTACCAATTTAAAAGGGAATGAGCTAGCCTACTCCAAAATGTCCTGGTCAAGTTCAAGACTACGGTATACATGAAAAATTGCAAAAGACCCCCAAGTTAAAACTAATATAATATAAGCTCCTGGACCAGTTTGAAAGCGTTGGTTTAGGAAAATCTGTAGTGTCACAAACCATCTCATTATAAATATATGTTTCAAAATTGTTCAGCGATAACATTATTTGGGGAACACCAGGGCCAGCTCTAGCTTTTTTGCCACCCCAAGCCATGGCCGGAGAGCTGCCGAAGTTAAAAAAAAAAAAAAAAAAAAAAAAGGGCCCTTGAAATGTGCTGCTCCAAGAATGGCCGGAATGCCACCCCTTCAGATGTGCCGCCCAAGCACCTGCTTCCTTCGCTGGTGCCTGGAGCTGGCCCTGGGGAACATTTATTTGGCAGAAATAGTCACATTGTATTGTGTCCACCTTTGTGTCATAACAGACATTCCTTACAGTATAATGTCCTACATCATGCCCTTAGACTTCAGCTTTTCTGATGGCAAAAACACGCCCCTGAGACACTGAAAAGAATGCAAAGCCAAGTGTGAACGAATTTATTATATTTTTAAAGCTGAAATTGCCTCAGTGAAAATGGCAAGGATAAACTTCTGATCATTAGAAACTATTTCTTCCATATCTCAACAATCAAGAGACATAGCTGGCCAGAGCCTTGGATACTGCCAAGAAGCAATCAGCACAAACCATGTTGGTGGAGGTGCAAATGTAGTGCAATGCTTACCTTTGCACTTCCTCCATTCTGAGGCAGCTCTGTGCTTGAGGGGTGTGCTAACTTATGCTGCCTGCTAATGGCCTCAAGAATCCAAAACCAAAGCCAGGGATGGGGAGGTATCCCTTTCCTCAATCCATGCCCCCCTTCACTAGCAGCAGAGGTGTGGGGATGGCATAAGAAGCTTTCCACTTGCTCAGCACTAGTTGAGGTTCCCCTTTACTTGGAGTGACCTTATAAGGGCCAAATATACTTTGCAATTTGATTTCATCAGCAGTGCAGTGCAAAGCAGACATATCACACCACAGGATCTGGCCCAGTAACTTCCTCCATCCTCACACTTTCCCTCCTGTTGCCTCCTCTAATTTATGTTTGTATTCTTAGGAATAGTAAGGTGACTCATTCATATTCTCTACTAGAAACCTTAATCTTAGGCAAGCACATTGAGGCCTATAAAGTATATTGTTTGCAGAGGTATGTTTTAATGCTTTTCTACCTGCTGCTGCAAGGCCAGATCAATCCCCTTGGTGGGTTACTCACTCCTACATAGAGCAGGGGCATGGAAACTGAGTATGGACTCTTAGTGTTTCTCTGGACTTCTTCCATGGGAGGAGGTGGGGTTGCCTCCTCAGCCCTATGGAGATAGAGCTGAACGTGATCTGAATAGTAAAGATACCACAATTCACACCTCTCCCTTCACTAACCTCCTAAATGTCCCATTTTCCTGTTGAACAGCAGGGGGAATGGACAGAAACTCTACAGGAGGAAGTCTTCAGAACAGAAAAGCAATTGCACAGTATTATGCTCTGGGATCTCTCCAAAATGAGGAATGGGAGCAATCAAGAGGAACTGGGGCAAATGTTGTTCTACAGTATGTGCATAGTAGGTCATTCTAGAGAAATAAAATAGAATAAGAGAAGAAACAGCAAGAGGCAAGTACCTCTAGAAATAGCTAAGGGATAGTGACTGTGGATGTGTGATTGTCTGAGCAGAAGTGAAAATTAAATCCTAGCTAAGTATTCCCCACTAGAGCAAATTTGCAGGTTTTGTCCTCCTACCATAAAATCCTAAGAAAAGCAACTTGTCATAGCATTTCTTTACTGAAGTTTCTCATTCCTCACAGGATAACCAGATTCAAACAAAGTAAAGTTTAGTGGCATGCCGAACTGGGTAACCATGGAATAACTTCATTAATCACTAAGGAAACATTGATTAGGTGATTTTCCAAAGCATTAATTTAAGAGCATGTACTGAACCTGTAGATTGAAAGGTTGCCAAAAAGTAAGTGAGACTCCTTGAAAGGTGACCTCCAAATATATGTTTTTAATTGGTCTCATGTCTTTTTTGGATTCTTTGGAATGTACAAAGAAGGCTCAAATTTAAAAAAAAAATTTTTATTTGATTTATTACCTTAGCTGTATCAACATTGTGAACTCTGGTCTTGCCTGGTTTTGCTGGAGCACTTGTTGGGAGTCTGAATGGATGTATATTAGTTCCCACAATCACACCTTAAGGTTTCTGATTGAAATTTTCCAGATTTTGTCTGAATCATTTGGCACTTCCATATATTTTCCTTAACCATATTGGTCCAATAATTGACAGTGGGCAGGGATCTTTGTCGCTAGTTTTCGATGGAAGGAGACAGATAAACTATGGAAGTGAATTCTGCAATCATTAGTTTGATAGGATTAATGACTGCTATCATCTAGCTTTATCAGCTCATAGCCTGGGCTTTTATTTCACTAGTTCTCCTTTGAATTCTCTGGTGCATAGTAATGCATTTAAATGTGCTTTGTAGTCCAGGGCATCAATATTTTAATTTCTTAAAGACTAAAATTAAGCTCAATTTCTATTCTGGAAGTCCTCAGAGCATGTAACCTCTTGATGAAATTATGGTCAAAGTAAGAGCAATAGCAGTCTTTCCTGAGGGGAGCTGCCTCAAGAATGACATTTTGCTTATGCTCAGAGGAGACCAATATTATGACTAGTTTTCTGAATTTAACAGCAAGGTTATATGAATAGTCTTCACTAAAGGAAATATTTTGACCTTTTATGTTTAAAATTCTTCTCTATTTTCCGTACATCTGTTTACTATACGTAAATGTTCAGCAACACAAAACACACATAGCATCACCCACTGTAAACCAAGACTGGCAACAGCAAATAAATACCGAACACAGATAATTATAGTCATGTTCTCCTACACACACATTTTGCCCACATTTTCAAAAAAGCTCTACCCCCACAATTGGGGCCAGATTTTTAAGAGAGTGCCACTCCCATTTAGGCACCTAAATGATGTGACCTAATTTTAGCTTCCATTAAGAACAATTGGGTGCTGAACAATTTTGACAATATAGTCCCTTATCTCCAGCAAACTGTTTCCTACAGTTTTATGCTAGTAACAACTGACAAGCAATTGTGTGCTACTGCAATATCAGAAAGATTGCTGTAAAAAAACAAACATACACAGCTATTCAGCTTTATGTCTGAACATATGTTTATAGTGTCACTGTTCGTATGAGTCTGCCCCTTTAAAAGTAACCAAAATGATCTATTTTTAATAGTTTTTGACCCTTTTTTGTTTCTGTATTTGCTTCTATGTAGGTTCTTGTACCATGCCTTTCACTATCGTATCTAATGTATAAAAGAGTCCTGAGGTCTTTTTCTATTACAGTTTCCTTTTTCTGCTTGTTTTCACCTTAGAAATTTCAGGAATGTCAAGTCTGGTGTTCCCTGATTTTGCAGTTCAACCAAGTGTGTATTAGGCACTGGAGTTAAATAGATGTTAATCAAAACCAGAGCATTTTAATCATCTGACTAAATATCTTTTCCTTTCTCAGAACTCTTGTCTCTTGTGATGTCATACATTTGCTAGTTCTCCAGTGGATATGAAGTCTTCCAAGTTACAGAACACCTGGATTTCTAATATGAAAACAGGCAAGAAAATACACTCTGCTCTTATTTTTTTTGAAGGCTTTTAAAACTTTTTAGCTGAAGTAAAGTCCAAATGCTTCTTCTTTGCAGGTCATGTATATTAAAGCTGAACCACAGAAAAACTAGATAATATTAAATGTGGATGGAAAGATTCACTCCTAAATGAATTCTATTCAGTAGTTATAGAAATTACCGCAACAGAACAGACAAATACAGCTAATCAGGCGACATTGTGATTCATCTTACCTCTATGGATCCTCTCCAGCTTTACTCAGAGAATACTCCTATTAGGCATAAGACTAAAGACTCTATCTAGGAGGGCCTCTCAGCCCGCCAGGTGTAGCCTTTCTTATGTTTGAGAAATAGAAGGGCTTGTTTTCCAAGGAGAAAAAAATGACTATGGTAAACGTGAAATACTTGATTTTGATCTTACTGAAAACCTACTTTTCACAGTTCTACTGAGTTACACCTGATTTATACAGGTCTACATAGAATCAGAATCAAATACACACAGGGCTTCTCCATGAGTGTGGCTCATCTGTGCAAGGGGACTAGGTCTGGTTTTAAGGAGGGGTTTAAATAAAGTTAGGGCAGTTAATTAACCCAACGAAGAGAGAAATTTTCCAGACATAAGCAGGTGGATGGAAGGAAGCCCAAAGATAAAAGCCTGTGCTCACTTTTAAACGAATTTAATATATTAAAATGTGGAGATACCATCTATAATAAGGGCCATGGTGGATGGCAGTAAAAGAATCAAAAGAAGTAAATTTTCAGGCGGATTCTGAAGTTGCATGGTACTAAGACTCAGGGAAATTAAATCAAATCATGTTGAGAATGGGCTTATAAAAGTCTCTGGAAGGGAGCCCTACAGGAAGCAATGATCTCTATCGACAATTAAAGCTTTACAGATTGCTATACAGAAATATCGCACCATGTCACCAATGCATAGCTGTCCAAAGCTGATCTAGCCAACTACAAGAGGATCACCCCACTGTGGAGGGATCCCTAAGGGGTACATGTGTAACCTATGCCTGCTAGATATGGTGCTCTGTCCTCCTCTAGTGGCACCTAGACCACCTGCCAATTAATGAGTCTTCTACAGCCTTAGCTAAGAGCCAATGTGGCTTTTAGCTCATGCAGTAGAGGCTCATACACTGAGGTCCCATGTTTGATCCTGCCTGCTGACGACTGCGGTCTGTTGACATTACACAGGCACAATTTAATGCCCCTTACATCACCTCACCTCGCTGCAGCTGCCTGAGAAGGCATGGCTGGGGGAAAGAAGGCATGCCTAGGGCTTCCCTGTGCCTCAGTGATACCCAGCAGCCAACATACTTTAGAGCAGTCTGATGTCTGTTTTAGCTTATGTTAGTGGACTGACAAGACACACAGCTTGACCCAACTTTGCACCCTGCTCCCTCTTGAGTTTCACAGTCAGCTCCTTGGCTGCAGATGAGAGTTGAGTCCATGGGTTCTACAGAGCTTCAAAGAGACAGATGAGATCTTTGGGACTGATTAATTTTTTAAAGAAAAAAAATGTATTGAATTTTGTTTGGCCAGTCCCCTGTAAGGGAAAATCCCCCTAAAGTTCCGTAGGGGAAATTGCATATATTTCTATTGTTTCCAATGGAATTCTACAGAAAAGTTTTGTGACGTAAAGCAGTTTATTGCCAAAGCCATGAGTAAAGATAAATACATGCTTAGCTTTCCTGCAAGTTACAATTCCGAAATTATTTCCCAGCATGACAAAAATATCATTTACAAAGCAGAAAAGGGAGAAATAAGATAATTTCCAATCCACAAAATAATAAGGTTATAAAAATGCATAAAAGCATTTGTCTGGGATGACATTTCAATATATAAAATTAACCCATTTTGGAAAATCTATAGACATGGACTTATATGAAACAGGAAAAAATTACACTGTCTTGAACATCAAATTTAACTTCCCATTAGCTTATGTTGATGATTAAATTATGCTGATCTGAGGGTTATTATGCCCTTGAGCCAAAGTTTAACAGTCCACTTACGGTCTTGGGATAGAGACTTTTAAGGAAAGATGATTCTGTCATATTGCAAGTGCTGTAATAGATATACTTGGTTGACTGATCACATACAAATGTATTTAAATGAAATCTGTATTGCATCAATCAACCACTGCGACACATTTAAGTTATTTTGGCTCTTTAAAGGTTGATGTATGTCTAAATTATAAATATTGTAAAGATCAGCATTTAAATCAATATTAGCATAACAACATTTGAGATGGTTGAAACATTTTCTGTTATCTCACAGTAACCTGGAACAGATCAGTCCATGTCATCTGAATTTCTGTACTCTACCTTAGGATTTTCACCGTGTTATACTTTCAGAAACATTCTTAAAATACTATAAGCTCTAGCACACAAGGCTGTCTTTAGAAAGATGTGACATAACAGCAATGGTACGCCACTGTCTCCCAGCTCTCACACAACCCTTTCGTCCTCATGTATTTACTGGATGCTGTCTCTGGAAGGCCCTGAAGTGAATCACCATACATGTTTTAATGGTTAACACACAATATTAGTTATAAATTAATTAGCCTTTTAGCACACTGACCTACACCCCTGCAGTCCCTTCATTTAGGCCCCTTGACCTGCCTATATCCCATCCATGCAGACACGTAGTACTCCCAATGACTTGTTTCCCAAAAGCACATTATCTGGAAGAACTGGAAGTGGCCTGCCCTTCAAAGGGTATTCTGTAGCAAGGCTGTCCCCAGCAGTAAACAGTAATGTAGAAAATGCCTAGAATTTGGCCCATTAATTTACAACAGCAGTAAACAATCATGTAGTACTGACCTAGAATAGGCCCATTAATTTACAGTTATGAGTAAAACAAACCTAACCCGGTTTCCAGGCCTCTGGGCAACAATGCCTAATACCACACAGAGATAGATGCCCCTGCATGGGAAAAAAACATGAAGTTCACAGAAGGCAAGACGTCCCAGTGAGGGAATTTCTTTCTGACACTAAGTATAGCATTCACTACTACCCTGGATGACATGGCAGTGAACAGAATCCAGGGTCAGACCTTGAGGCCTGATCAAACTGCACACAACACAGGTCAAAGTAGTGTAAATCTCACCTTCATGCCCCCACGCCCAATATGGTCAGCCTCCCTGCCCCAAGTTAGAACAGCCTTCTCTCAGTTCGAACTTCCACCAATTGCATACAGTTCCAAAGGGTCAAAACAACCAAACTCCCTATGCCTGTAGCAGGTAAGGGGGGCACTGCACTTGTACTGTAGCAGCCCTCTCTTGGATAGATATGCCAGCTCTGTGGCCAGAATCTGCCAGTTGTGTGACACCAAGCAGTTGCACTGTACTAGAGGACCTAGCCAAACCCCTATCAAATCAAGTGAATTCCGTTGCCATACCAACTGTTAACAGAAGAAATCTTTCCATGGGCAACAAATGTGGCAAGGCAGGAAGATCCTCCTGGCCAGTGAGGGCAGATGGTGTCAAATCCTTCAATAAATGCCTGTCATTTATCTTTAAATGGGTACCTGAGATGATACAAATCAGTCAAACAGGCCAATTAGATGGATAGCCTTAGTGAGCCAAATTAAATGCATGTTCCCAAGTATCACCAAGAGGAGGCCTATGTATCTGGGAGCCTACATTCCCACACCAAGAGGAGGCCTATGTACATCAGGAGCCTACATTCCCATTAGATAGCACAAACCTTCAGCTTTATTATAAAAGCTATTGTTGCTCAGCGTGGTTTAAATAGTTACGGGGACTTTCAAGCTACTAGTCACGCCATACCGTACTTCCATCCTGGTTTGGGACATAGTTATTTTATTGCTCATCTGTTTGTCGCCAACCTAAGCTAAGGTGTTGCCAATATGTGAATGTGGGTGAGTGGGAGGTGAGAGGAGAGGATAAGGATAGCTCCTGTGTTATAGGCATAGATCATTCATGGACTCTGAGCCTCACTCAGTTTTTTTACCTGGAAAGCAAGAAAGGCATTAACAAATTGCAGTCAGAACTATATATTTACACTAAAATAATCCTTACTGGAAATGAGAACATGTTAGCCATGAAATAGGGCTTGTAAATGAAAATATTGTTCTGTTCAGATCATGTAGGTTTTTACTTTGCAAACATATATATTTACAGGAGGAAGGTGGGAGACTATTCTTTTTAACCACAGGGCTTGCTACCATGCACAGCTATACCTCTCTTCCAGCTTCCAAAGTTGCTTGGTTTCTTAGAGTAATGACTGCTGAAATGAGCACATTTCCTTTTTAAGATATGTATTGTCTAGATTGCTATGCTAGAATGTACCTACACAACACTGAGTCCTCTGCTGGGAACCAAAAACCCAGCTGAGTTAAACTAAGAATTATACAGATTTTCCCCCGTGTCTGATAGAAGGAAAGCTTAGCATCTTTCATGAAATTTTGATGACATTCCTTACAGAATTAATTCAAACAATAATCCTTCCACTGATTGCTAGCCATCAATAGTAGTATAAAGAGGAAGAGATTTTGGAATTAGTGTAAAGGATCAGTTGTATATCAACATCTTGCCAGGTAGATGGAGTGAAGTAAAATGGCATGGAAAATTGGCAGAAAAACATCCATATTAACTGAAATTTAAAGCTTTATAGAATAGTCCTTAAAATATAAGTTATTTTCTTCTTATGAAATATTAATGAATATTTAAGCATTAGAATAAATGTAAATATAATGAATTAACATACAAAAAACCCTTCAGATTAAAAACATTTTAGCAGCCAGCAGAGAGACATATAAACAGAGGCAATTAAACTTACTGATATACTGAAGGATGGACATGCATTTTCCACTATTAAGAAAAATCTATAATGATAAACAAACTTGATATATATAGCACCCACAAAGTCTACATACATCCTTCAAATTGGAGCAGGCATTTTGAGGTTGTTCATTATCCTGCTACTCTACTCATCCAAATTCAGCTGATTGCTGTCTAATTCATTCCTACAGGGAAAGGTAACAAACTTTACTTAAATCCACTGGACTAATCATTTGAAAAGGTGAAAATTCTGAAAATGAATTAGCTTATCATGCTTTCATTTCATATTTTATACTTTAATAATTAGTCAACATAGATTATTATTTATTATTATTTAAAATAACTACAAATAGAACAAATAATGCATCCAGGCCAGGGCCACATTGTGCTGGGTGCTGTATAAAGATATGGCCAATGACAGTTACCGGAAGAGTGTGCAATCTATAAAACAAGACAGAACAGGTGGATGTCACAGCAAGTGGCCAGAAAGAAGGTGGGCAAGGCGGGTGTGGGTGGGAGGATGAGGTAAGAAAAGTAATAAGAGGCCCTGAGGCATGGGTGGATCATTTCTAAAGCATTACAAATAATGGGCATGTTTGTGTCTTGGAGGGAAGTTCCCACATCCTCCATACAACCTACCCAACTCTTGGGTCCAGTTGCTCGGGGCTGAGCAGGTGCTGCATGCCTGTTACTATGCTCCTACCCCCAAGTGAGTGGGCAGTGCCTTGGCTCTACCCCCACACTCTGCCAGCCAGCACAGCTAAGCTGGTGCAAGGGAGGATAGAAGGGCATTACTGGTATGAGCCAGTAGCAAATTACTACTTCTCTGGTTCAAGGAAGGAAGCATGGAAATAATGGCATCTGCCTAGGGCACAGTTCCTTCCCTGCACTGCTCCTGGCCTGGGGTGGTGCAGCTATGCAGGGCCTCTCACTCAGGGCAGAGCTCAACGGTACTGAGTAGCTCAGAGCAATGAAAGTGCTTCCCTATCTAGCCTCATGTAACAACAGATATTTCATTCTCCTCCTCTCTACTGCATAAATGGTACAGAAGAAAATCCTGTACCTACGGGTTTAGCAATTGACATCAGATGCATTTCATCCAAGCTCTATGCGCTTCACAGCTTTGCAGCCCCAGTTTTGTCCCAGCACTCTGTCTGTGGTCACTCATATCCAGACCCTCTCTGCCCTTCCAGGTTTCTCTCTCTTGGTAGCATCCCACGATCCCAGGAGTACAGACATGGAGAATACAGCTGGAAAGGGAACAAGAACAAAGGAAGAAAATGAGATTTATACTAAATGTTCAGAGGAACTGATATTTGCCTTCTGCTGGTAGGAGGATAAGATAGATGAAGCTGGTTTGATGTTATAAAGAAGTGAGTGACATTTTAATATTTTAATTAAATGAGGGTAGCAACAAGGAGAGAGTAGGTATGCAAGAGCAGGGAGGACAGGGGTAGAGAGAGGAAATAAAACAACAGCTGGCATGAAAATATGAATGAAAAGGTGACTTTTTAGATTCTTTATTGGTAAGTAGGGAATTATATCAAGATGAGATGGGAATTTGCAGCTAACAGGAAACAGGCAGGGATCTAGCATTATCTATAATAATGTTTAAATGAATTTATGTCTTTTACCAGAGAGTCCAACACCACAAAGTAAAGTAATCTATCCATCAACACAACTATTTATAGAAGCCCATTCTAGGTGCTAATGCTACTTAATGTGCCTTACTAATGTGCTGTATTTTATCATAAGTAATAATACTTTTGGCCAGATTCCATTCCATTACACTTACACATGCCAAGTAGAGCCTTACACATCACATAGTCCCATTGAGTTCAGTGAGACTACTTGCCGACTAAGGTGCTACTTCATATGACTTAGGGCCTGATCCAAACCTCTTAGTCCTCTCTTTGACTTCAATAGGCTTTGGATCAAGTGCTAAGGGTTGCAGAGTGTAGTCCTTAATAATTTATGCTTCACAACACTCCTAGGGGTATGTAAGGAGCATTTTTATAGATAGGGAAATTGAAGCATAGCGAGGTTAAATGACATATCTAAGGTCACAGATATAGGCTGTGGGAGGGCGAAGAAGAGATTTCAGAAATGAAATCCTAGCCCCATTGCTGTCAATGGCAACATTTCCCATTGATTCTAATTGGATCAGGATTTCACACCAGATTTCCTGGTTCCCAGAATTACGCCTCACCGCACAATTATCATGCCTTCTTTTATAAATAATTTATAATAATATTGTTGGGAAAATTATGCAGAAAACATTCATCCATTCATGCTCCATCAGTATGTAACTAAATATTTTCTCAGTGGTAGTTAGTATCTCTCAGTATTGTGGGACCATCTACAATAAAATGAAGACAGGCTGAGTTACAGGACATCAGATTTGTTTGTTTTGTAGATTTGAAATCCAATGCTAATGTAATTGCTTTTTACTTCCTTACACCACTGAAACACCATTATTTTAATGGACTTTTTACAAAAGTAATACATTAATATATTTTAAAGTTTCATATGCATAAAAGAATGGTGTTTCAATAAACAAGCTTTCAGACCTGAAGATGAGCTTTGTGTGGCTTGAAAGCTTGTCTCTTTCACCAACAGAAGTTGGTCCAATAAAAGACATTACCTCACACACCTTGTCTCTCTAATATCCTGGGACCAACACCGCTACAACAACACTGCTTATTACAACATTGTCTTTTTCTCTTGTATTGACTTCATTTTGCTGTTCAGCAGATTGTAAAGTCATCCCCGTGGTTTCACATTTGCATCACTTTGCTTTGCTTCCCTTCATAACAATCCCTTCTTCACAATGAGGTTTCTCCTGATCTGCCTCAGATGGAATGAAGCTCTAATAGCTTTTCCACCTACTGGGCTGCTTTGCAACGAACTTTGGAAATAAAAGATGCAGTCATTCTGTCTTTGTAAAGGTACTTGTTCTAGTACCTTCTGCTGTGTCTTAAATATGTACTTATATAAAAATTTCAATTAGATTGTATGCTTCTTGTGGCAGAGACTGTGCCTCCTATGTTCTGTATAGCTGATAACAAGTAAACAACCATAATTCTTAGTAGGCTGGGTTTTTTTTCCTCCTTACAAAATGAATGCAATTCAGATCAGTACTTGGGACATGGTATAACATACTAATTAGATCAGCAGCATAACGAAGGTGTTATAAGCATTCCTCAGTCTATTCAAATGGGGGACTGTGTACTGTTTTACATCTCTACAGGGAGTATACCAAATGCTTTTAACGTAAGACTGCAGTGAGCTATGTAGCAGCAATCTGAACTTTGGAAAACAATTAAGCTCCTGTAAACTCACCAGAATAAATTCATAACCTAAAGGGAGGTGGGGAAAGTGAGAAACAATTTTGAATCTTTTCTCCAATTACACCTTCTAAATGCTCACCAACTCTGTTTGTGATTAGCAAAATGGTGCACCTTATCCATGCTAATATTCTTCTTAACTTTTTCCCCTTTAGAGCTGGGAGAATAGAGAGAGAAAGTATTTGTGAACATGTTTGCAAAATATGAATTGCAATTTGATCTCGCCATGTTTATACCCTTTGGTAGAAGACGATGGAAAAGTCCTATTACATCATCTAGTTTAACTGCTGGGATGCGCAAAAACGCCACAAAAGAACAATATGAGCTTATTACCCAGGTTTTGCTCCAATTATTTACACAGGGTTTGCTCCAAATGCACACTGGGGAACTTGAGGGACGATTCAACCCCAATGAGTTTTTCTTCTGTGATAAATTTGGCTCAGTATGTATCAATATATGGAAATGAAAATTTCTGCATTACCAGAATAGCCAGAATGAAAGTGACTTGAACCACTGAACTAACTTTTCTGTGCTTTCCAAAATGGTAGAATGATTCTGGTGCAACTATAATAGCAAAATCCTTAACTTTCTATTGATTTTATTTATATTATCATCTATTATTAGATTTATTTATTCATATGCTACTAATGTGATATTGTCAATTATGTCATTAAAAGAAACCAATTAGTTTATTGTGAGTGAAATATTTAAGATATCTAATTGAAAATATTATTTGTAATAATTATAAAACATGCAATTAGCCCTTATGAAGCTGATTAGCAATATGCCAAATAAGATTAATGGGTTTCAGTGTCATGCAGAGAGAATCAGATGTGACATTACTATATTCAGTAAATTTAGTTTAATACTTGAGACCATTTTGGAAACAGCTTATTCCAAGTTTATTGGGTTGTTGCACTTATCTGAGAAGGGGAATTACTTTAGTTTCTCTGAATCGATGGATCAAACAGAATAAGCATTTTAGCTGAATGCTTAATAAACGGTATGCTTACATTCTCCATCATTGAAAATTTTGGTAATAATGTGGTCAACAAGATCAAAACTAAGAGCTGCCACTATATTACCATAAAAAGAGGGATATTTTATAAATAATCTCCTTGCTGAGGTCTCAGAATGGATGTAATGGAGAGTCTGGGAACCTGCCTATAATTCATATTTCTTAGCAAAAGAAAATATTGCCTAGGAGATTTTAACAAGGTGCCTGGCTGGACCTAGGTACAACCAGCCAATACGGTCTGTGAAAGGCAGCGAGTTAGGTGGGTACATCTTTGAAAAATGGCTATTGATCATTATTAAAGGGTCTTTGTAAACTCAAGAGTTCATCTCATAGAGAGCAGTAACTACAACCCTATTGAGCAGTGGTGGGAAACCTGCAGCCCGTGGGCTGCACACGGCCGCGAGACAGTTTGTTTACATTGACTGTCTGCAGGCACGCCCGCCCCCCTCACCCCCGCAGCTCTCAGTGGCCGCGGTTCACTGTTCCCAGCCAATGGGAGCTGTGGGAAGCGTCAGCCAGCACGTCACCAGATGAGAATCTGACCCATTCAATCAACATTTTTTGCCACCAAGTTTATTTTCCAATCGGTGGAAATTTCAGTATCTCAGATACTGTAGTGGAGCAATAAATGCTAAACTTTCAGTGGCGACTGCAATGCTTTGACATCAGGTAATGATTTTGTTTGCTTTGCAGGTGTATAATCTGTGTTGCAACAGCAGCTGCAACAAAGAAATTATCACTAACAATAAGATTTAGGCAGTTAGCCACTTTTCTGGTGTCCACAGTTTTTAAAAATAATTGTACCAAAACTAACCTGCAGCATTTCTCCACCTTCAAAGGGTATGTCCACACTGCAAAGAAACAACCGCAGCGCTGAGTCTCACAGCCTGGGTCAATTGACTCAGGCTCATGGGGTTGGGCTGCAGAGCTAAAAATAGCAGTGAAAACATTCATGCTCAGGCCAGGTCTCAGAGCCCGGGCGCCAGCCTGAGCCCACTGGTATTTTTAGAAACACAGCCCAAACCCCATGAGCCTGAGTCAGTTGACCCAGGCTCTGAGACTCGGTGCTGCAGGTTATTCTATTCATTGTAGACATACCCTGTGCCTACCGAGTCAACTACACAGAACTTGTTAGACTCTCTGCAATAGCTCTATCTGATAGCTTTCAATAACGTTACAGAATCAAAATTCTTTTCATGCATCCCTGCTAGTAAAACATCAAGTATCTCAGTCTCAATTATCTGCAACTCCTGAAACGTATGCAAAATAGGGTCACTTCCTTCTACATTTAGATAATCAAGATTACATTGTATTTATTTCCCATGTAATTCATAGTCTTGGTGTGCAAATGTATCCAGATATCCTAATTCACTGATTACTGCTGTAGTTCAAAACATCTCTTTGCACTGTAAGTATAATAGGGTTTTATTTTAAGTAATTCAAATATAGGATTGGCTCAGGAATGATTTTTAATAATCTCACTTTTTTCCTCTATATCGATTACTTTGTGCTGAAGTTCTGAGAGAGAAATAAGTTCAGTGTATCTTTTTATACATTTATTAAAAGATTAAACAAGCAGTTATAAAACAAATATGAGTTGAAGTGAAATACGTCACTAGTTAATTAATTTATAGTTTTCCTAAACTAATTTACAATGATACAATGCAATAGTTCAATCAAGTTTATAACTGAAATATAATCAATAAGTGAATGGTTCAATCTATCTGGTTACTACAATAAGTAATTAAATCAAGTTATAATGAAGAAGTTAAGGAAAACAATTCTCATGAGCTCACACAGGAAGGTTAAAGGGAGAAAGCTGTTCCCTTTGATTTAAGCTATTTAGTTATATTTCTGGTAAAGGCAGAGGCTAGTCCTTGCCTTGTTTTTAAGGAAATCCATCTCTTAAAATGATTTGCTGGTATCTTCCTCCTTTGGCTGCTCTCTTCCATTAACCTTCACTGTTCACAGAAATCAAATCAAGCTTTTGTTTATCTAGTCTATTTCCCTGCCCTCTTTAACACAATGCCTGCATCTTTCTGGTAGTCTTTTGCAGATACAAAATGATTCCTAGAATCCCACACTTATAGCAGCTTTAAGCCAAAGATCTCTTTCATTTAGATAAGGCTTAGGGGGTTAGTGTCTACTTTGGGGATCAGTTAGTGACACATACACACAAACTGACAGACATTGGAATGATTCAAGTATCCTCAAAGTGGTCTACAGCAGGATTTTCCCATCTTCTTCTCAAAGTCTTCTTTAGCTCACGTGATTGGTCTTAGGAACTAAGTTAATATTTATTATTATCTCGATGGATGATGGGATGGATTTGAAGATTTTTGTATGCAGTGGTGGGACTCTGGTGACTTCTCCCTCAGTTGTAAACTTTAGGCTTGGCTTAGTGGATGAGTCAGAGTCTTTCACCTCTCCTTATTTGCATGACCAATCCAGGGAAGAGAGCAGGATATAATAGGTGTTGTCATTGATGCAGGAGAGACTTACTCCTTCTTTCTTCCTCCCTATTTCTTCCAGGTCTTTTGTAGGGATCAGCGTCTCCTTACTCTGCCTCAGGGGAAACCCAATAGCTTCAAAGGCCAATTAGGTGTTACAGTCTGGAAGCTGTAACTTGATATTAGCCAATAGCCTGGCATCTTGATTTTGGAGTCAAATTGAAGTTTCCAGGTCAGTGTGCATGTCTCTTTCAACAATTCATTAATAACCATAAAGAGATGTATCTCGAAAACAGGATGCAACAAGGTGCCATGTGACAAGAAGCTGGTAGGCAAACTTCTGCTTAAGCCCAATACATAAATATCTTAAATTGTTTAAATATCAATTAATGACAGCATTCCCACGTACACTCATTCCCACACATTCTCATGCCAATGAGTTAATTTTGGCACTGGGAAAGTAACTGTAAGGCTACATCTACACTACAAGTTATGGGCATGATTCTCCAGCTTGTGTGCACATACTGGGGCTAGCTCTCATCGAGCTAATAAGAGTATAAATAGCAGTGCAGATGTGGCAGCCGAGCCTTCTCATGTACAAACCTTCCTGAAACCAGTGGGTATTCAGCACAGCTCAGCCATGCTTTTGCTGCTGCAATAGTGCTATTTAGACTCGTGCCAGCTCAATGAGAGCTAACATGAATACGTGTACGCGAGCAGGGGAATAATACGGGATAGCTCAGTGGTTTGAGCATTGGCCTGCTAAACCCAGGGTTGTGAGTTCAATCCTTGAGGGGGCCATTTGGGGATCTGGGGCAAAAATTGGGGATTGGTCCTGCTTTGAGCAGGGGGTTGGACTAGATGACCTACTAAGGTCCCTTCCAACCCTGATATTCTATGATTCTAAGGAACACCCTAGCTTGTAATGTAGACATAGCCTAAGAGATGGGGCAGAGCCTAGGGCATTACCTTTTGTCTACAGGGCAGAAAGCTGCTTTGATCCTCTTCTAGTAATGTTAACCTTCATTAAACATTTGGCCAATCAAATGTTGTCTAAATCCAAACATGGCCAATGTTTCCTACAGCTTACGTCTCTTATCAAAATAATATTTGTTTTTGCTTCTGCTTTTGGCATTCTCTGAAACATTGATTTTGGTGACAGTTCACAGTGACCCCCAAAATACTAAATAAGTTTAAAGTATATGTCAAAGTTATATAGATTTTGCTCTCAATAGGCTGAGTAATTATTAAACTGTCCCCCGCCCATTATGTTTGCAACCATATAGAATTCCATACCCCTAATTACTTCTCATTATTAACAGCACTTCTTGTTTTTACTTACAATATTGTAACTTTTATACCACACTTTCTGTCGGTTGTTTATTAAATGTACTCTATAGATTAGTTTTAAAATGTGTTCTCTAGAATACCCATGGTATGCATTCTCAAGTGAATCCCCTTTCACCCACCTAGCAATGTGAATTTCTATAAGAGATAGGCTATTTAGTCGCATAGACATTATTTATATGCTCAGCTTGCCTGGGAAGAGGAGGCACAAAGCAATTGTTTGCTTGTTGGGGTAAGGTTGAAAAGGCTAAACAAGTACATCATGTTTCATTGCAATGCAGAAGCCAGCTGTGGCTGTAAACCTGTAGACATTAATGCTAGGACTACTTTTTTGAGAAATTCTGAGAACACTTGAACTTTATGAGCTGGAATTGAACCTAAAGGACTTGAACCTTCAAGTGTCTGAGTGATATCAAAAAGAGTTCCCTTGTAACTCTTCAGCAGTAATCATTCAGTGTGCACCAGAGAGGTTTGAGGTACAGAGCAAGAGAAGGAGAAGCCTATAAACAGAGTAATTTTGAGTTCTCAGATATTGAATTCAGGAGTTGTTGCAGAACTACACAGAGTAACTGTTTACACTACTAACAAGTTGGCTAGTGGTAGCCTCTCAGACCAAAAACTTTCCTCCCTACACTGAAACAATTCTTGAAATGCTGTTGCCTCACACATCTTGAGTGACTGATTTATTGAGAACATGCTATACATAGGACTTCAAGAAATGTCAGGTAATAAATAGCTACACTGAAATTATAGGCAGTTCATAGAATCATAGAATCATAGAATCTCAGGGTTGGAAGGGACCTCAGGAGGTCATCTAGTCCAAGCCCCTGCTCAAAGCAGGACCAACACCAACTAGATCATCCCAGCCAGGGCTTTGTCAAGCCTGACCTTAAAAACCTCTAAGGAAGGAGATTCCACCACCTCCCTAGGTAACCCATTCCAGTGCTTCACCACCCTACTAGTGAAAAAGTTTTTCCTAATATCCAACCTAAACCTCCCCCTCTGCAACTTGAGACCATTACTCCTTGTTCTCTCATCTTCTACCACTGAGAACAGTCTAGATACATCCTCTTTGGAACCCCCTTTTAGGTAGTTGAAAGCAGCTATCAAATCCCCCCTCACTCTTCTCTTCTGCAGGCTAAACAATCCCAGTTCCCTCAGCCTCTCCTCATAAGTCATGTGCTCCAGCCCCCTAATCATTTTTGTTGCCCTCCGTTGGACTCTTTCCAATTTATCCACATCCTTCTTGTAGTGTGGGGCCCAAAACTGGACACAGTACTCCAAATGAGGCCTCACCAGTGCCGAATAGAGGGGAATGATCACGTCCCTCGATCTGCTGGAAATGCCCCTACTTATACAACCCAAAATGCCATTAGCCTTCTTGGCAACAAGGGCACACTGTTGACTCATATTCAGCTTTTCGTCCACCGTAACCCCTAGGTCCTTTTCTGCAGAACTGGTGCCCAGCCATTCGGTCCCTAGTCTGTAGCAGTGCATGGGATTCTTCCGTCCTAAGTGCAGGACTCTGCACTTGTCCTTGTTGAACCTCATCAGATTTCTTTTGGCCTAATCCTCTAATTTGTCTAGGTCCCTCTGTATCCTATCCCTACCCTCCAGTGTATCAACCACTCCTCCCAATTTAGTGTCATCTGCAAACTTGCTAAGGGTGCAGTCCACACCATCCTCCAGATCGTTGATGAAGATATTGAACAAAACCGGCCCCAGCACCGACCCTTGGGGCACTCCACTTGATACCAGCTGCCAACTAGACATGGAGCCATTGATCACTACCCGTTGAGCACGACCATCCAGCCAGTTTTCTATCCACCTTACCATCCAGTCATCCAGCCCATACTTCTTTAACTTGCTGGCAAGAATACTGTGGGAGACTGTACCAAAAGCTTTGCTAAAGTCAAGAAATAGCACATCCACTGCTTTCCCCTCATCCACAGAGCCAGTTATCTCATCCTAGAAGGCAATTAGGTTAGTCAGGCATGACTTGCCCTTGGTGAATCCACGCTGACTGTTCCTGATCACTTTCCCCTCCTTTAAGTGGTTCAGAATTGATTCCTTGAGGATCTGTTCCATGATTTTTCCAGGGACTGAGGTGAGACTGACTGGCCTGTAGTTCCCCGGATCTTCCTTCTTCCCTTTTTTAAAGATGGGCACTACATTAGCTTTTTTCCAGTCATCCGGGACCTCCCCCGATTGCCATGATTTGTCAAAGATAATGGCCAATGGCTCTGCAATCACATCGGCCAACTCCTTTAGCACCCTCGGATGCAGTGCATCCGGCCCCATGGACTTGTGTTCGTCCAGCTTTTCTAAATAGTCCCGAACTACTTCTTTCTCCACAGAGGGCTGGTCACCTCCTCCCCATACCGTGCTGTGGAGTGCAGCCACCTGGGAGCTGACCTTGTCTGTGAAGACAGAGGTAAAAAAAGCATTGAGTACACTAGCTTTCTCCACATCCTCTGTCACTAGGTTCCCTCCCTCATTCAGCAAGGGGCCCACACTTTCCTTGACTTTCTTCTTGTTGCTCACATACCTGAAGAAACCCTTCTTGTTACTCCTAACATCTCCGGCTAGCTGCAACTCCAAGTGTGATTTGGCCTTCCTAATTTCACTCCTGCATGCCTGAACAATATTTATATACTCCTCCCTGGTCATTTGTCCAATCTTCCACTTCTTGTAAGCTGCTTTTTTGTGTTTAAGACGAGCAAGGATTTCACTGTTAAGCCAAGCTGGTCGCCTGCCATATTTACTTTTCTTTCTACACATCGGGATGGTTTGTTCCTGCAACCTCAGTAAGGATTCTTTAAAATACAGCCAGCTTTCCTCGACTCCTTTCCCCGTCATGTTATTCTCCCAGGGGACCTTGCCCATCAGTTCCCTGAGGGAGTCAAAGTCTGCTTTTCTGAAGTCCAGGCTCTGTATTCTACTGCTCTCCTTTCTTCCTTGTGTCAGGATCCTGAACTCGACCATCTCATGGTCACTGCCTCCCAGGTTCCCATCCACTATTGCTTCCTCTACTATTTCTTCCCTGTTTGTGAGCAGCAGGTCAAGAAGAGCTTTTCCCCTAGTTGGTTTCTCCAGCACTTGCCCCAGGAAATTGTCCCCTACACTTTCCAAAAACTTCCTGGATTGTCTGTGGACCGCTGTATTGCTCTCCCAGCAGATATCGGGGTGATTAAAGTCACCCATGAGAACCAGGGCCTGTGATCTAGTAACTTCTGTTAGTTGCTGGAAGAAAGCCTCGTCCACCTCATCTCCCTGGTCTGGTGGTCTGTAGCAGACTCCCACCATGACGTTACCCTTGTTGCTCACACTTCTAAATTTAATCCAGAGACGCTCAGGTTTTTCTGCAGTTTCATACTGGAGTTCTGAGCAGTCATACTGCTCTCTTACATACAACACAACTCCCCGACCTTTTCTGCCCTGCCTATCCTTCCTGAACAGTTTATATCCATCCATGACAGTACTCCAATCATGTGAGTTATCCCACCAAGTCTCTGTTATTCCAATTACATCATAATTCCTTGACTGTGCCAGGACTTCCAGTTCTCCCTGCTTGTTCCCCAGGCTTCTTGCATTTGTGTATAGGCATTTAGGATAACTCACTGATCGTCCTGCTGTCCCAGTATGGGGCAGGAGCCCTCCCCTCTTGCACTCACCTACTTGTGCTTCCTCCCAGTATCCCACTTCCCCACTTACCTCGGGGCTTTGGTCTCCTTTCCCTGGTGAACCTAGTTTAAAGCCCTCCTCACTAGGTTAGCCAGCCTGCTTCCAGAGATGCTCTTCCCTCTCTTCATCAGGTGGAGCCCATCTCTGCCTAGCACTCCTTCTTCTTGGAACACCATCCCATGGTCAGAGAATCCAAACCCTTCTCTTCGTTATTACGTAGCACCACTTATTATTAAGGTTCCCTTCACTTCCCAGGGTAAGACCCTATTTTCAGTTGCTTTTCACTTTGACAAACTTTAACCATTTGGTTAAAAGTTTATGTTGTGTTTCTGTCTCAGGGTGATTTATTTATTTTATTTTATTTTCAGCCAGAATGGTTCGGCCATTTCTGAGAATAAGGCTAGGGGAAAATGCTGTTTTGCCTAAGTTAAAAATTTTTGAGACCATTTATAAAAAATGTTCTAGCGTCCCCATGCTTTGAAGCACAACTTTTTATTACCTTGACACCATCATATTTTATTGGAAATGAGCCACCGCACTAGTAGGTTGCCATCAGAACTGACTATTATTGCACACTGAAATATCACTAGTTCTCTAAGCCTTACAATAGTGTTTGTAGATTTTGAGGGTGGGAATTTGTAGCTGAAGTGCCCCAACTTCTACGTATAATCCTTCACCCCTCTCCCCAGATGGCAAGGAGTATCCCCCATAGGGGACCATAAACCAGCTATGTGGACTTCAGAAAAACTGTTAATGAATCTTGCAGGTGAAAGCTGAATAAATTGAAACCTCTGTTGGACAGGAGAGCAGCATCAGGATAGGATAAGCCAATTGTATTTTATACCCTTATATGTGAAGAAGTACCCTCCAGTCATTCATGGTGCCTGCCTTCTCTCATTATTAACTATCTTTCCAGAGCTACTGACATCATCAGGGTTGTTGATTCTCTGCTAAGCCTATTTGGATAAGAGCTCAAGGATGGTCCAAGGAAATATACCACTCCAGCCTCATCCATCCTTCTTACAACTGGCTGACCTTTAAGGGACTGAGTGAGAGAAAAAGGAGATGATGATTCCCAACCATAAAATCAATACGGGATGGTGGTAGATGTACCTCTGGTTGGCAGGAAAGAGTGGGAGAACCCTGCTTTGGGAGTCCAAAATCTCGCTGAGAGAAGAACTAGAGATAGAACACTACTGAAAATAATTTCCCTAATAAGCTTATTATGGTCTACCATGACTCTGTGTCCATACACACACTCCTTTATTAATCCATAGACCATTTGGTGTTGGTTACATCCAAAATGTTAATATAAGTATATACACCCTTATATTCGAAACCTTAGCATTCCCATGGGAATCAAGACTGAGGGGAAAAACAACTGAGGAGAGCTGGCAGTATTTCAAAGGGACACTATTAAGGGCCCAAAAGCAAACTATTCCGCTGGGTAGGAAAGATAGAAAATGTGGCAAAAGACCACCTTGGCTTAACCACGAGATCTTGCAAGTTCTAAAAAATAAAAAGGAGTCATATAAAAAATGGAAACTAGGACCAATTACAAAGGATGAATATAGGCAAACAACATGGGAATGCAGGGGCAAGATTAGAAAGGCAAAGGCACAAAATGAGCTCAGACTAGCTGCAGGAATAAAGGGAAACAAGAAAACTTTTTATCAATACATTAGAAGCAAGAGGAAGACCAAGGACAGGGTAGGCCCACTACTCAGTGAGGAGGGAGAAACACTAACAGGAAACTTGGAAATGGCAGAGATGCTTAATGACTTCTTTGTTTCGGTCTTCACCAAGAAGTCTGAGGGAATGCCTAACATAGTGAATGCAAATGGGAAAGGGGAAAGTTTAGAAGATAAAATAAAAAAAGAACAAGTTAAAAATCACTTAGATAAGTTAGATGCCTGCAAGTCACCAGGACCTGATGAAATGCATCCTAGAATACTCAAGGAGCTAATAGAGGAGGTATCTGAGCCTCTAGCTATTATCTTTGGTAAATCATGGGAGACAGGAGAGATCCCGGAAGACTGGAAAAGGGCAAATATAGTGCCCATCTATAAAAAGGGAAATAAAAACAACCCAGGAAACTACAGACCAGTTAGTTTGACTTCTGTGCCAGGGAAAATAATGGAGCAAGTAATTAAGGAAATCATCTGCAAACACTTGGAAGGTGGTAAGGTGATAGGGAATAACCAGCATGGATTTGTAAAGAACAAATCATGTCAAACCAATCTGATAGCTTTCTTTAATAGGATAACGAGTCTTGTGGATAAGGGAGAAGCGGTGCACGTGGTATACCTAGACTTTAGTAAGGCATTTGATATGGTCTCGCATGATATTCTTATCAATAAACTAGGGAAATACAACTTAGATGGGGCTACTATAAGGTGGGTGCGCATCTGGCTGGATAACCGTACTCAGAGAGTAGTTATAAATGGTTCCCAATCCTGCTGGAAAGGTACAACGAGTGGGGTTCCGCAAGGGTCTGTTTTGGGACCGGCTCTGTTCAATATCTTCATCAACGACTTGGATATTGGCATAGAAAGTACGCTTATTAAGTTTTCAGATGATACCAAACTGGGAGGGATTGCAACTGCTTTGGAGGATAGGGTCATAATTCAAAATGATCTGGACAAATTGGAGAAATGGTCAGAGGTAAACAGGATGAAGTTTAATAAGGACAAATGCAAAGTGCTCCACTTAGGTAGGAACAATCAGTTTCACACATACAGAATGGGAGGAGACTGTCTAGGAAGGAGTACGGCAGAAAGGGATCTAGGGGTTATAGTGGACCACAAGCTAAATATGAGTCAACAGTGTGATGCTGTTGCAAAAAAAGCAAACATGATTCTGGGCTGCATTAACAGGTGTGTGGTGAGCAAGACACGAGAAGTCATTCTTCCGCTCTACTCTGCGCTGGTTAGGCTTCAACTGGAGTATTGTGTCCAGTTCTGGGCACCGCATTTCAAGAAAGGTGTGGAGAAATTGGAGAGGGTCCAGAGAAGAGCAACAAGAATGATTAAGGATCTAGAGAACATGACCTATGAAGGAAGGCTGAAGGAATTGGGTTTGTTTAGTTTGGAAAAGAGAAGACTGAGAGGGGACATGATAGTGGTCTTCAGGTATCTAAAAGGGTGTCATAAGGAGGAGGGAGAAAATTTGTTCATCTTAGCATCTGAGGATAGAACAAGAAGCAATGGGCTTAAACTGCAGCAAGGGAGGTTTAGGTTGGACATTAGGAAAAAGTTCCTAACTGTCAGGCTGGTTAAACACTGGAATAAACTGCCCAGGGAGGTTGTGGAATCTCCATCTCTGGAGATATTTAAGAGTAGGTTAGATAAATGTCTATCAGGGATGGTCTAGACAGTAATTGGTCCTGCCATGAGGGCAGGGGGCTGGACTCGATGACCTCTCGAGGTCCCTTCCAGCCCTAGAATCTATGAATCTATGAATACAGTTATAAGCATTGGCTGAGAATTCATGACAAGATCAGGCCCAAGAGACACCTTCCTATCATGGCTTAGCTCCAGAGGAGTAAGGAAAAGCTCTAGCAAAGAATCCCTACAACCCTTTTCTTTTTTATACACTGTAACAAACAAGTGATATCATTAATGATTATTGGACCTTAGCTAAAGTTAGCTGAAGTATTTTAGGGTTTCATTCTGCTCTCTTCAAGTTTTTTTCCCCTTTATTCCACTTTGCCATATTTTTTCCCAAGTAGTGGACTAATAATTTTAAACAAATTATTTATTGCACCTGGTGCCCAATTAACCATGTTTTCATTATTTCCCAAACCTTAAATAAAAAGCTCGTAGTTACCCTCTTGAATACCAGCATTATAACACAAACACTCCTCCTTTCTCATTAGTTCATTCCTTTTGGTCACATGCTTTGGGCCTATTGCTTATGCTAATATCCAAACTCAATTTAAAAATATAGTTCACTAAGGCCTAACATGGGCCTATGTTCCTAAAACACCACTCAGGCAAAGGGGAAGAGATTCCTAACAAGTCCAGGCCCCCACATAGGCTTCAGCTTTCTTCCAATAGGCTCTGCTATGCCTTGGTTCTCTTTTCACGAAAGGATTCCTCTGCTTCACTTCCTCAACCCCTCCACAGGTCTCCCCAAACTTTAGCTCTATCCCTTATTTACCTTCAAAGTCTTATGGGAGGTGAGGGCAACTTGATAGTGTTCAATTTGCCCATCCCACCTTGACGTCTTCTGGGGATGACTGGTTGATGTGCTCTTCTGTCTTCATCTTCGGGGAGCTAACAGTAGAGCCCACTTACTGCTACCAGGAAGAAGAATCTTCAGCAAAAGTCAAGAAGACACAGCTTCCCCTCTTTTCCCTGTCCTTTCCTCTACATATTTCCACAGCTTAGTCTTCTAATATCCCACATTTTGCTATATACCCACTGTATAGTGAAGACAGCATAAGGCCACTATTTTATAACATGGAATCCATTTTTTGGGATGTACCTAATTCACATAATGTGCACTGAGATATTGAACATGCAAAATGCACATTTGGGAACAGATTTCTGCTTACACTAACGCTCCATAACACTGTTCCTGCAACACTAAGGAATCCTACAGTTAGCCTCCCTGGCAAGTGGAGGATTCTTCCTGTGTAAGTGAATAGTCCACCAACAGCTCTATATCACCATTACCTCCTGGTTCCTGATTGAGGAGGTATGGCCAGGTCACTGCTATATCAGGCTGGTTCCCAGCTGCCACAATAGCTTGTTGAAGCTATAGGCAGCCAGATTTAAAGTAGAGAAGACCTAAGGATGATTTATGCTGGGGACAAATCACTGGTCTGTCCAAGGATTGGAGTAGGGAAAGGTATGTTAATGCTACTTTTACCTACCATGACTCCTCCTTCCCAACAGTGAATTGCGTTAAGTGCAGCTCAGACCACCCAAAATCTGTCCCACAATACTTTTGATTCCCATTCCCCAATGCACTGTACCAATCATCCCGCTCTCCAGTATCTGTTATCTGCAGTTGTGTACCCATCAATAGACAAACATCAGCAACAACTACAGTGTGGTTCTGTTCATTGTTTGGAATTTTGTATTTCCCTGTTACTCTTATATTTCATCTTTTAATCTATATGATGTATTTAACAGATATGCTACTGGTGTGCAAGTGTGAAAAATCAGGACAGGGGATCAGGGGTAATAGGTGCCTATACAACACAAAGCCCCAAATATCTGGACTGTCCCTATA
Source organism: Macrochelys suwanniensis (assembly GCA_033296515.1). Taxonomy (NCBI): domain Eukaryota; kingdom Metazoa; phylum Chordata; order Testudines; family Chelydridae; genus Macrochelys; species Macrochelys suwanniensis. The sequence continues at coordinate 294,230,857 of CM065775.1, forward strand.
AAATCGGGACATCTGGTCACCCTATACTGGTGTGTTACTGCATACCACAATGATCAATACAAAGATTATTAAGTAAAAAAGGGAAAGTTGACAAACATATATATTTAGATAGAAATATGATGCAAAGAGGGAACTGAGGGTTTGGCAAGTTCAGAAAATCTAGTGGGCAAAATAAATAATATATTGAAAGAGTAAATTCTATGAGCCTGAGAAATATATTCCTCACAGGAGCACTGCACATGAAGGATGTCATTATGATGCAAGAAAAGCGACAATTGGGAGAATGGGATTTGAGAAGCCTACTAATACAAATATAGAACTGATCTAAGGTAAAATGAGAGATATTTAGAAAAATAAAAGATCATAAAAGAGTTCATCTTCTCTTCTGCCTTGTTTATATTCTCTTACAGTGCTTTAGAAGGATTGGGAGACATATCAGGTAATGCTAATGCTATCTAGAGAACTGCTAAAACACTGATCATGGGGGATTTCAGTTATCATCCATGAGCTTGACTGGGACACTAATTGTAGAATCATTAAGTGAGAAGGTTTGTTCCTAGAAGTACTAAAAGTCTGCTCTCTTCCCAGCTGATTGAGCAACTAACAACATTGGGAGTCACGCCGAATGTAGTAATAAAAAGGTTTAAAAAAGGACTTGGTGGACAAAAGGAAAGGAATCAGGTACATTTTAAAAGGGTAGAATGTGATGAACAGCTAGGTAGGAAATAGCAGTCACAATAACATCACATTTGAAAAGCCTCCTGCGAGACAGAATAAAAAAAGATCTTAATAATGCATTAAGTACACAGAAAAAAATCTTTAAATTCACATAATTTAACATCTACCCAAGGTAATTCAAAGTAAATGTTGAGACATTCACATTTTAAGAAGACCTCTTTGAACAAAGACCTCTAGCTATAGTAGAAACACTTATTTTCTATTTAAAGTTGTGGCAGGAAACAGAGGAAGAATTGTGTTTCTTCATTTAGAATGTTATTCCCAGGAGGTTCGAAGCTTAAAGATGAATTGTTTGCTCTAGTGTCCTTGTAATATGTGCTCTATAAAAAATGCTACATGTAGTACACTGCAGTATCATTAGTAGTGTGCCCATCTGTATTATACTATTTTCTCCCAATAACTCTTTAATGTTTGAAAAGAAAAATAAATGTCTTGCAAGTCCCAGAATTTGAGATTTGGTTTACTTTGTGCCAGTGAATATTTTGCTGAATTCGGGAGTATGCCCTTTTTTGTGACATCCAGCAATAAAATTCATTGTGGATGGACAACTACATTAACATTTTACTAACACTAGCATGCTGCATGGACTGCTGCTAGGGAACTATCCTGAAAATATATTCTGAGTGACCTTATTCAGAATTCATATAGTTACAGAGTCTGCCATCAGATTTTATCTGTGAAAGACAGGAGCTAAAAGATATTAAATTTTAAAGGCACATTTTCAGAGAATATATAATGAGTTCAAGAAAGATGATTGCTATCAACTGTTATACAGAACAGGTGGAATGAAAAAAATCAGGAGGTATTACAGGAAGAGATAGAATAAATAAAATCTATATTAATACTCATAAAATCTAAGTGTCAGAAAGGACCATAGAAATAAATGTGATAATGCAAAAGTCAAAAGAGAGATGACAAGTACAGGTAGGCTTGGATAAATATAAAAATTGGGTATATATTTAAGGAAAGCACAGCAAATGTACCAAAAAGGTGTATGAAAACTCAGAGAACAGTTGCCAATTGTAAGTTTTTTAAATATAGCAGAGAATAGAGTTGAATACAATTTTTCCCAAAACAAATTAGAACTCCCATTCCACACATAGAATGTCTGCAGGATAAGGGCCGAAGGGAACATATAGGAAAATTAAATAAACAAACAAATATATTTACATATGAAAATATTTTTAAAAAAAATGGAGATATGCCAATCTCCTAGAACTGGAACAACCTTGAAAGGTCATCGAGTCCAGTCCCCTGCCTTCGCTAGCAAGACCAAGTACTGTCTCCTGACAGATTTTTGCCCCAGATCCCTAAATGGCCCCCTCAAGGATTGAACTCACAACCCCGGGTTTAGCAGGCCAATGCTCAAACCACTGAGCTATCCCTCCCCCCTATATAACATAGTTGTATGTATATACATTCATAGTATATGAATCATAGACTCATTGAATCTCAGGGTTGGAAGGGACCTCAGGAGGTCATCTAGTCCAAGCCCCTACTCAAAGCAGGACCAACCCCAACTAAATCATCCCAGCCAGGGCTTTTTCAAGCCTGACCTTAAAAACCTCTAAGGAAGGAGATTCCACCACCTCCCTAGGTAACCCATTCCAGTTCTTCACCACCCTACTAGTGAAAAAGTTTTTCCTAATATCCAACCTAAACCTCCCCCTCTGCAACTTGAGACCATTACTCCTTGTTCTGTCATCTTCTACCATGAGAACAGTCTAGATCCATCCTCTTTGGAACCCCCTTTCAGGTAGTTGTCTAAACTAAGGAGCAAATATCTAAGGATTCAAGACAATATGTTATTCATATCTACTATATTCCATTAAGATTGAATTATACGGCCTGATACTCAGTTGATTAAAACTTCTTTTTCTTGTGTTCTTCTACCACAATCACAGGTTTTTCCAGTTCTGGGCACATGATATGGCCCTGTCTATAGCCATACGAGATCTTCCATGGTGCTCAGTTCCTCCAGGAGCTGGCAGACCAATAGATGTCCCATGGTTTGTGTTTCACCACAGTCACCATGTGTTTGGGTCATTGGAATAGCCACACTTCCACACGTTGACTTTTGACCTGCCAACTCTTCTTTGGAGGTGATTTAAACATCTTTAGGTCAACCAATCCTTTTCAATACTTACAAATCATTTTGGGGCCCACCAGATTAAAGACCTGTAGAAGTGCAAAGCACTACTGCACCAGATACATAGCTTCAGGCAAGGAGTTCTCCTTAGAATGGTTTGACCACAAGAGGTCATTTTTAGCACACTCTGCCACAAAGTTGGATTCTGACACTGAACTGAATGAAATACAGTTCATCTAGTTATTAAGGGTGACTTCAGCTAATAATGGCCCTGATACTGCAATGCTGACTCATGTAAGTCATCTTTACAGGCAAATAGTCACATTAGCTCCCAAAAGAGAACACACATGAATAAGCATTCCTCAAGACCTTAATCCAAAACCCTGTAAAATCAATAGAAAGACCGTCTGGCTTTGAATCGGGTCCTATATTAGCAAGTATTGCAGACCAGGCTCTCCAGTCCCCATGCCAGCTTGTAAGTATAACTCATATTTTATAAATTAGAGCCCAGATTTACTAGTATTCTCTGGCTACTTCATGCAACCCTGGCAACATAAAATAGCTACCAAACCAGCTTGAGATGGCAAAGCAACCATAAATCTGGTTTAACCACCCACTTCTGGCAGGTTTGCAGCTGTTTTGCACTGCTAGAAAATACTGATGAATCTGGCCCTACATTTAAGTCATTTCAAGTCTAGGAGTTGTCAAAGAACAAAGGTCAAACAGTTAATACATAACGAGGCAAATCAAAGGTTATGGTAATTGTCAGAAACATAACAACTTGAATTTGATGAAACAATCTGGTTTAAACAAGAAGTTTTTAGCAAAATATAAACACACTGTTAACTTGTCCTCTGATGTGAGTACAAGGCTTTCTGCCTTGTATCCATAGTATTATCACCACAAGAATTTAATTGTTTTCTGTTTCTTCAGATGTGTAAACTAAATAATGGGAAAATGTGCCATTTTCAAAATAACAATGCACATTGATTCCTCTTATCTTGATGTCTTTGATAGGATGACATCTAAAACTTAAGAAAAGTTCTACGTATCCGTGCTGCTTCATTAATAAATTACGGTGCTATGCAATGGCAAGGCTGCTTTGGTTACTTATGAAATTCTATTTTCTTCACAGTGGCTCTTTAAAGCACATTTATAAGTATTGAAACAATAATGACTCAAAGAGATAGAGTTTTTGAATGAATTATCTGTATTATAGTGTGTTTTGGAAACAAATTATCTAGAAATACTTCCTCGGTCATGTTGTGTCCACCCTTTACAACGTGTTTTAACAGCTCAATTTTCAAATGGGCTTAATATTGGCCTCATTTTGATCCTGATATTCTTATTCACATTGAGTAGCACCATATTCCACAAATAGGCCCATTGATTTTCAACGGGACAATTTAGACCTTAAGTTGCTGCTCAACATGAGTTGGGGTATAACTGTCTTTTTGTATGTGCAAATAGTCACACCTGCTTTTTTCAGTTACTAACATCTGTTCGTGAAGCTGGTAGGTTCTAAAACCTGCACACACAAACAGTTTTTTGTGTGTGTAAATGTAATAAGTCTGCACATGGATGCTAGTGCTTCAAAAGTGTGCACACAAGTTTTTGTATGTGCACAAAATTATACACTGCAACCCACTACATTACATTTTAAGCCGGTGGTTCTCAACTGTGGTCCACCGATTCTTCAGGGAAAGCCCCTGGTGCGCCGGACCGGTTTGTTAACCTGCCACAGCAGCAGGTTCGGCCGGTCGTGGCTCCCACTGGCCACGGTTCACCGTCTGCTGCCGCTGGAGCCACGACCAGCCGAACCTGCTGCCGCGGCAGGTAAACAAACTAGCCCGTCATGCCAGGGGCTTTCCCTGAAGAATCGGTGGACCACAGTTGAGAACCACCGTTTTAAGCATAATACTTGTGTTATGGAAGCTCATTCTGTGACTCTATAGTTAAGGCTAAATTCCCTTTTGCATTTAAAGCTGGGATGCAAGCTTTTTTGTTATGCATGTATAATTAAGTAGATCTTCCCGAAACTTATAGCACTGATTCTGTGAGCACAAAATGAATTTTCTGTGAATTGACAAATATGTACCATAATTCATTTGAGTTAAAATTAATTAAAATTGCTCAAAATTCATTGAAATCTTATGCTTAGGTTATATTTTAAGACATTAATTTGTAATTAAACTTGTATATACTTGTTGTGATTATACAGGCTGCAGACAGTGTTAGGTCTACAGTTAGGATAACTCTTATGTGAGGCCACTATGACATTAGAGGTAACTCAGCCAATCACTCCACCTTCTTTTACAGTTAATTTTCATGCAACAATCCTACAATTTTTGTCTTGGGAGATATAGAGTAAGAAAATATATTTTCATGTATTATGTTATAACGTGGTAATTTTCATTAATCTGTCATCATCACTTTTATCCATTGTCAACATTGGGTACAGTTAAACATATTATGATTACTTTTTATTAATGTCTCATTTTAGATATGATCTAAATTTAAATTGTTACTAAAAATCCCAGCTAAGACAAAATATTATATTCAACATAATTTTAATAACTGGAAATCTTTTTTTTAATTATACCATTTAATTATATTTTAAATATTCATAGAATCATAGAAGATTAGGGTTGGAAGAGACCTCAGGAGGTCATCTAGTCCAACCCCCTGCTCAAAGCAGGACCAATCCCAACTAAATCATTGCAGCCACGGCTTTGTCAAGCTGAGCCTCAAAAACCTCTAAGGATGGAGATTTCACCACCTCCCTTGGTAACCCATTCCAGAGCTTCACCACTCTTCTAATGAAATAGTTTTTCCTAATATCCAACCTAGACCTCCCCCACTGCAATTTGAGACCATTGTTCCTTGTTCTGTCATCTGCCACCACTGAGAACAGCCTAGCTCCATCCTCTTTGGAACCCCCCTTCAGGTAGTTGAAGGCTGCTATCAAATCTCCCCTCAGTCTTCTCTTCTGCAGACTAAATAAGCCCACTTCCTTCAGCCTCTCCTCATAAGTCATGTGCCCCAGCCCTCTAATAATTTCCATTGCCCTCTCTCCAATTTGTCCACATCCTTTCTGTAGTGGGGACCCCAAAACTGGACACATTACACCAGACGTAGCCTCTCCAGTGCCGAATAGAGGGAAATAGTCACTTCTGTCAATCTGCTGGCAATGCTCTTACTAACGCAACCCAATATGCCGTTAGCCTTCTTGGCAACAGGGGCACACTCTTTACTCATATCCTGCTTCTTCTTCACTGTAATCCCCAGGTCCTTTTCTGCAGAACTGGTGCTTAGCCAGTCGGTCCCCAGCCTGTAGTAGTGCATGGGATTCTTCCATCCTAAGTGCAGGACTCTGCATTTGTCCTTGTTGAACCTCATCAGATTTCTTTTGGCCCAATCCTCCAATTTATCTAGGTCACTCTGGATCCTCTCTCTCCCCACAACTTAGTGTCATCCACGAACTTGCTGAGGGTGCAGTTCATCCCATCATCCAGATCAATAATAAAGATGTTGAACAAAACTGGCGCCAGAACCGACCCCTGGAGCATCTCGCTTGATACTGGCTGCCAACTAAACATCGATCCATTGATCACTACCCATTGAGCCCAACGATATAGGCCGCTTTCTATCCACCTTATAGTTCATTTATCCTATCCATACTTCTTTAACTTGCTGACAAGAATACTGTGGGAGACTGTATCTAAAGCTTTGCTAAAGTCAAGGTATATCACATCCACCGCTTTCTCCATATCCACAGAGCCAGTTATCTCATCATAGAAGGCAATCAGGTTGGTCAGGCATGACTTGCCCTTGGTGAATCCATATTGACTGTTCCTGATCACCTTCCTCACCTTCAAGTGCTTCAAAATGGATTCCTTGACCTGCTCCATGATTTTTCTGGGGACTGAGTTGAGGCTGACTGGTCTGTAGTTCCCCGGATTCTCCTTCTTCCCTTTTTTAAAGATGGACACTACATTTGCCTTTTTCCAATAGTCCGGACCTCCCCTGATCACCATGAGTTTTCAAAGATAATGTCCAATGGCTCTGCAATCGCATCAGCCAACTCCCTCAGCATCCTCGGATGCATTTCATCCAGCCCTATGGACTTGTGTATGTCTGGCTTTTCTAAATAGTCCTTAACCTATTTCACCACTGAGAGCTGCTCATCTCCTCCTCATACTGTGCTGCCCAATGCAGCAGTGTGGGAGCTGATCTTGTCTGTGAAGACAGAGGCAAAAAAAAGCATTGAGTACTTCAGCTTTTTCCACATCATCTGTCACTAAGTTGCCTCCCCCATTCAGTAAGGGGCCCACACTTTCCCTGGCCCTCTTCTTGTTGCTAACATACCTGTAGAAACCCTTCTTGTTACGCTTCACATCCCTTGCTAGCTGCAACTCTAACTGTGCTTTTGTCTTCCTGATTACACCCCTGCATGCTCAAGCAATATTTTTATACTCCTCCCTTGTCATCTGTTCAAGTTTCCACTTCTTGTAAGTTTCCTTTTTGTGTTTAAGTTCACCGAAGATTTCTCTGTTAAGCCAAGCTGGTTGCCTGTCATATTTCTGTACATCGGGATGGTTTGTTCTTTCTGTACATCGGGATGGCTTGTTCCTGCGCCCTCAATAAGGCTTCTTTAAAATACAGCCATCTCTCCTGGACTCCTTTCCCCTTCATATTAGCCTCCCAGGGATCCTGCCCATCAGTTCACTGAGGGAGTCAAAGTCTGATTTTCTGAAGTCCAGGGTCCTTATTCTGCTGCTCTCCTTTCTTCCTTTTGTCAGGATCCTGCTCTCTTGATCACTGCTGCCCAGGTTGCCACCCACTTCTACTTCCCCTACCAATTCTTCCCTATTTGTGAGTTCAAGAGGAGCGTGGACCCTAGTTGGTTCCTCCTGCTCTTGCACCCGGAAATTGTCCCCAACATTCTCCAAAAACTTCCTGGATTGTCTGTGCACTGCTGTATTGCTCTCCCAGCAGATGTTAGGGTGATTGAAGTCTCCCATAAGAACCAGGGCCTGTGATCTGGAAACTTCTGTACGTTGATCAAAGAAAGCCTCACCTACCTCTTCCTCCTGGTCTGGTGGTCTATAGCAAATGCCCACTACGACGTCACCCTTGTTGCTCTCGCATCTAAACTTAACCCAAAGACTCTTAACAGGCTTTTCTCCAGTTTCATACTGGAGCTCTGAGCAATCATTCTGTTCTCTTACATGCAGTGCAACTCCTCCACCTTTTCTTCCCCGCCTGTCCTTCCTGAACAGTTTATACCCATCCATGACAGTTCTCCAGTCATGTGAGTTGCCCCACCAATGCTCTGTTATTCTAATCACATCATATTTCCTTGGCTGTGCCACGATTTCCAATTCTTCCTGCTTGTTTTCCAGGCTTCTTGCATTCGTGTACAGGCACCTAAGATAACTAGCCGATTGTCCTACTTTCTCAGTATGAATCAGGAGGCTTTCCCTGTAGCACCCTCCTCCTTATGTTTCATAGAATCACAGAACCATAGAATCTCAGGGTTGGAAGGGACCTCAGGAAGTCATCTAGTCCAACCCCCTACTCAAAGCAGGACCAACCCCAACTAAATCATCCCAGCCAGGGCTTTTTCAAGCCTGACCTTAAAAACCTCTAAGGAAGGAGATTCCACCACCTCCCTAGGTAACCCATTCCAGTTCTTCTCCACCCTAGTAGTGAAAAAGTTTTTCCTAATATCCAACCTAAACCTCCCCCTCTGCAACTTGAGACCATTACTCCTTGTTCTGTTATCTTCTACCACTGAGAACAGTCTAGATCCATCCTCTTTGGAACCACCTTTCAGATAGTTGAAAGCAGCTATCAAATCCCCCCTCATTCTTCTCTTCTGCAGGCTAAACAATCCCAGTTCCCTCAGCCTCTCCTCATAAGTCATGTGCTCCAGCCCCCTAATCATTTTTGTTGCCCTCTGCTGGACTCTTTCCAATTTTTCCACATCCTTCTTGTAGTGTGGGGCCCAAAACTGGACACAGTACTCCAAATGAGGCCTCACCAGTGCCGAATAGAGGGGAATGATCACATCCCTCAATCTGCTGGAAATGCCCCTACTTATACAACCCAAAATGCCATTAGCCTTCTTGGCAACAAGGGCACACTGTTGACTCATATTCAGCTTTTTGTCCACTGTAACCCCTAGGTCCTTTTCTGCAGAACTGCTGCCCAGCCATTCAGTCCCTAATCTGTAGCAGTGCATGGGATTCTTCCGTCCTAAGTGCAGGACTCTGCACTTGTCCTTGTTGAACCTCATCAGATTTCTTTTGGCCTAATCCTCTAATTTGTCTAGGTCCCTCGTTATCCTATCCCTACCCTCCAGTGTATCAACCACTCCTCCCAGTTTAGTGTCATCTGCAAACTTGCTAAGGGTGCAGTTCACACCATCCTCCAGATTGTTAATGAAGATATTGAACAAAACCGGCCCCAGCACCGACCCTTGGGGCACTCCACTTGATACTGGTTGCCAACTAGACATGGAGCCATTGATCACTACCCGTTGAGCCCGACCATCTAGCCAGTTTTCTATCCACCTTACAGTCCATTCATCCAGCCCATACTTCTTTAACTTGCTGACAAGAATACTGTGGGAGACTGTATCAAAAGCTTTGCTAAAGTCAAGAAATAGCACATCCACTGCTTTCCCCTCATCCACAGAGCCAGTTATCTCATCCTAGAAGGCAATTAGGTTAGTCAGGCATGACTTGCCCTTGGTGAATCCATGCTGACTGTTCCTGATCACTTTCCTCTCCTTTAAGTGGTTCCTTCCATTATCCCACTTCCCCACTTACTTCAGGGCTTAGATCTCCATCCACTGGTGAATCTAGTTTAAAGCCCTCCTCACTAGGTTAGCAATCCTGCCTGCAAAGATGCTCTTCCCTCTCTTCTTTAGGAGGATCACATCTCTTCCTAGCAATCCTTCTTCCTGGAACAACATCCCATGGTCAAAGAATCCAAAGCTCTCTCTTCAAAACCACCTGCACAACCACAACTACCTGGGCCTTTTCCTTCAACAGGGAGGATGGACAAGAACACGATTTGCACCTCAAACTCTTTTATGTTTCTTCCCAGAGCCACATAGTCTGCAGTGACCAGATCAAGGTCATTCTTGGAAGTATCATTGATGCCCACGTGGAGAAGTAGGAAGGGGTAGCAATCTGAGGGCTTGATTAGTCTCAGCAGACACTCCATCACATCCTGAATTCTAGCTCAAGGCAAGCAGCACACATCTTGAGTTTCCCAGTCTCAATGGCAGATAGATGACTCTGTCCCCCTTAGGAAGGAGTCCCCATCCACCACTACCCACAGATCAAGGTCATTCTTGGAAGTATCATTGATGCCCACGTGGAGAAGTAGGAAGTGGTAGCAATCTGAGGGCTTGATTAGTCTCCTCCTCTTGGGAGTAGAGGTCATGGAACCCTTATCCCTAGGAAAATGTATCCCATGGCTTCGGGTCGATAGGGCCTGATCCCTTCCCGCAGATGACTCTTCCAAACCATTCTCCACCATAGTACCTGTGCAGAGAGCCTGAAAACAGTTTCTTACCTCCATTTGCATTGGGGGTACATGGGTTCTCCTCTTTCTTCTTCTGGAGGTCACATGATGACAATATTCTTTCCTGTTCTTCACTGCCCGCTCTGATTCTTCAACATGTAGTGCCTGCAGTACCAAACGCTCACTTCTATCCAGAAAGTTTTTGTTTTCTCTGATGCGATGCAGGGTTGATACTCTAGTCCTTTAACATTCATTTCCAATATGGAGACCAGCTTGCACTTCATATAGTCGCTTCTATCCTCTGGGAGAAAGACAAACATGGCACATCCTGTGCAGGTCACAGTAGCTTATTGCTCACTATCCATATTGTCTTCCTTCTAAGAGCCTCTTCAGATGTTGTATTTACTGCTCACAGATGCCTGAAAAACAAAAAACTCTGTGGGAACTCCCCCCAGGTGAACTCCCAGACAAACTCCCTCTGTTCTTTTCTCCTCTGTTCACCACTATTGCAGTTTATGAAATAATTATCTGCAAATTAAAAGGCTGATGCTTATAGGATTGTTACTACTTAATAGTCCAGATGGTATTATTATTAATCATTTATATAGCTCCATAAATGTAAGTGACATTGTACAAAAATGTATTCCATGTGTTGAAGACCTTGTAATACAAGACAGACAAAAGAAACTAAGACAAAACACGGGACACATGGAAAAGCATGGGTAGAATAGTGGTAACAAGAACAAGGTGGAAGGATTTCTGAGAAAAAGTGAGTTCTGAGAAAGGTTTTGAAGGAACACAGAGAGGGTGTTTAGTCATTAGATCAGAATGATGATATACTAAAACTGGAAAGTTGAAGTAGATGAAGAAGAGTAGTGTTGACCTGATGGGCTAGTTTATATTGGCTCGTCGCTGATCTGATCAGAAGATATTTTAGGCACTTGTCCCAATTCAAGCTACAGGAATAGAGAACACAGAGAGTTCAATACTGTGAGAGGACTCTCAGGGTGTATGACAAGGACACTTATACTGAGGACAATACCAACTTGTTAAGATCTTTATTAAAATAAATGAAAGAAGCATAAATGGTACAAAACACAGAGTCACAAAGAAGTAATACAATTCTATGATCCCTGGTGGTAACATTTCTGTTCTCAAACACTACTTAAGCTAGCATATTCACACCCTTCCCTGAAGACCTGGTAGTAGGAGACAGAGGACAAGTCTTGATGCTGACATGCCCGAGGAACTGATAGTCAAGGCTTCCCAAGTTGGTACGGGTTAGGTTCAAGTGTTGAGTAGCTAGGCTATATTGCGAAGCTGAGCTGATAGCTTGATAGAAGATAGGAAAAAGGGACCCCTTTGCATGGTTGTTTGCCCTCTTATATGGTCCCGGTACTGCCCACTGCCAGAATCTATGCCCAAATTACCATGCCCAAATCTTATTTCCTCACCCACATAAATCTTCGGGTACACTTACTCTATCGGTTAACATATTATGACACATATACGAATTAATATCGATTATCTCATTCCCGAAACCATTACCCTTGGCCTAACTCATGACTTCCATGTTCTGTGGTGTGCACTGCAGTTACCGGTCTGCTCCAGACTCAAGGTAAACAGATTCGGTTCTTTGTTCGGTTCCTCATTCAGTTTCCAAAGTTAAGGGGGACGACCGTTGGCATTTATCTATGCCAAAGTTTACAAACACTTATACTAACTTGCTCTAGCTAATCATACAAGATACAGGTCTGAAGGTTACGTGCATTACCACCAACTATTATGAATAACCATGAATAACATTTCTGAATACCATAAACTGGAATTCCACATAAACAAAACTCAAGAAAATACCCTGATTCACTAATAATATAATATGATAACAAAATAATATGAATTAAACCAAAAGAAAACATATTATGCAATATAGCAAACTAGCAAACCGGCCTTATGGGCTACAGTAGAGAACAAAAGGTAGAGGAGTAATAGAAGACAAGACAAAAGAAGAGGATGGAAGCTAGATTATGCATGGGCTTGAAGGTGAATACAAGTAGCTTGCATTTGAGGAATTCCAGTAAATACTAAAAAGTAAAGGGGTAATAAGAGTTGGATGGCATGGTCTGAGTAGTAGAAGAGGAAAATTATTTTCATTTTAACAATGGAAGGTGTAGAGAAGCAGAGAAACTGGAGAGTTCCTGCAATTAAGCTGAGAGAATGACCAAGATATGGCCAAGGACTTTAGTACTGGAGATGGAGGAGCGAGACCAGATTTTTATGATCGTATATAGGAAAAAACAATGAATACTTGGATGTGGAGAGAGGAGAGTTACATGTTCTCCATGACAAACCAGGTTGATAGTAGAGCAACTGTGACACAGAAATGACAAAATTAAAGTGGATTAAGAGGAAAAATGGTAAATTCTGTTTTGGAGAGTTTGAAACTCAACTGTGATGTGACATCAAGCAAGAGATGTCTGAGAGCACAGATGAAGATGTGACATTGGATAGCTGGAGTGAGTTCAGGAGCAAAGACAGAATGAGACTCCTTCACATGGAGAGAAAAACTGAAACTGTAGTAGCTTGTACATCAATATGGGATATGTCTAGTTAGGAACATAAGAATTGGCATCCTGGATCAGTGATCCATTGAGTCCGGTATCCAGTCTCTGACAATGGTCAGTACCAGATGCTTCAGAGAAGATCAGAGAATTTCTGAAATGGGAAAATAAGGAAAATCAATGCATAAGGAAACGTCTTCCTACCTTTCAGTTAGTGGTTGTCTTGTTCCCTGATGCAGAATTTAATATAGCCCTTCCAAACTGAATATTGTAAATGACATCTATCTATCTATCTATTTATATGGCCCAAACTCTGGAGTATCTGAGCCCCTCACAAACATTAATCAAACTCAATAAAACATCATGTTATCCTCATAACATCCTTGTGAAGTAGGGAGGTATTTTTCCCCATTTGGTAGATACTGAGGCATACAGAGAGTGTGAGTTGCCTACAGTCAACGGAGTTTCTTGAGTCCCAGTCCAGTGCCTTAATCACAAATCCATGTATAAACCAGCTTGGATTATGTAAGAACTGACTCAAACCTTTTGACTACAGTAAAACTGAACTTGCCACTTTGAGGTTTCAAAAGTGTCAGTTAAACATTTGCCTCTTCACTTTCTGGTTTCAGGCAGGGTTAAAAGAAGCACCTAATCCTGCAAGAAATACTATAGTTTTATTCATCATTTGGTTAAAAGAGCTCCTGGACATAGATAAGTATATTGTATTCAGTGGTCTCTATTACAATTTGTTCAGTGAGACTGAATTTAGGAGTCAAACTCTGCCCTTAGATGTATCCATGGCTTACACTGAGCAATCCAAAGAGTATATATATATATACTCTAGCCTCTTTGAGAGCTGTACAGCTGGACTTGCGCTAATTAAGGGAGCCTGGCTTTACAAGGAAAGTGATACCAAAAATAGTCCTATACTTTTTAAAAAGAAAAGCAGATATAACTTTTATGAAAGATTATTTCTATGAGATATTTAGTGTATGTTCTCACTATACATCTCTCTCTCTCCATATTGTACTGCCAAAGCTCAGGACAGTAGAATATTTTAACCTAGAGCACTCTTGATACAGAAGACAGGGGGATACTTGTCATGTGTTATCTCTGGAACTATCCACTTTGGAACTTGCCTGATTCCTTGGTCCAAGAGAGCGTGGGTTTTTTAACCTTCAGGAGAGGATGCAAACCCTATTATTGTTCTTGGGCCTTTGGATTGGGAGCAGGTTGATGAGTTGGGCTATGATATGTCTTATAAGTAGGCTTGTCAGACTTTGATTTATTTTCAATTTTGATGGATAATATTGATATTTATTTTTAAACTTTTTTAGATTTTTATCTATTTAAATTTTCAAATTGCACAAAATTATGGGGGATCAGACAATAAAGAAGTAGATGCTGGGATTCAAAAAGTTAAAGCTTTATAACCATAAAAACACAAATTGTCAACATCACATGGCAAAATGAACAAGTAAATAGCCTTAAATCAAACTCCAATAAGTTCTCAAGGAGCATTTTTCTTATTTTCTCTATCTGTAAATTTCTATGCGTATCAGTGGAAATATTTTAGTTGGTTTGTGTTTGTACAGTGACATTGCCATTTATCAACATTTACCAATAAAAATCAAATCCTTCCAAACCCACTTATAATGGTTTATGGAGTGGGTGGTTGGGGTTTGGTTTTTTTTGGTTTTTTGTTTTTGTGGGGTTGTTTTTTTTTTGTTTTTTTGTTTTTTGCCCTGTCATTGGTAGACCATTGAGGATCAGCCCATGCCTGGCATTTTCACAGCTGTGCAGTGAGCAGGGTTCAAACATTCCTATATCTTGTGTGGCCCATGTAAGGATCAAAGCACAATTGTACTCCCTGCAATCAAGTAAATATAGGATCTGTTTCTTCCATACTTTTCTCTGGGTGTATAGTGCCCCTACGATATTAGGAAGCATCTGGGAAAATGGTCCTTCCACCCTCACTGTGCACAAGCTTGCTGTTACATAAATAAACTGCCAAGAAAACCTTTATACCACACCATCATATACTCTGACATAATTTTACAGAAAAAAATATAATTTGTTTAGAGTTGGTAAAAATGACAGTGACCCTGCAATTCACCTGCCAGGGTGCAACAGCAGAGAAACTTCATAACTGGGCCATTGAAAACACATCCAGTAATGACCTAGATATAAACACTTCACAATGTTTTATAATCTGGGGCCTTCCAGGGCTAAAAGCAAGTGTACTGTGTGTTCCATTGATGGCTGAGAATAAAGTCCCTGCTTTACCACTTGTGAGTACTGTGGCCATCTCAAACGAGGGTAAATAAAATCTTTATACCACATCTTTGATTTTCTCTGTGTAGATAGGCATAGAGTCATACAATTCCAGAACATTTGATCATATAAATGCACACTCAGGGACAGACAGGAAGTGTGATATCACTAACTAATTTTGCTTTTGCTACATGATAACTGATTTATTTTTTCATGGTGATAAAATATGGTATCACAGTCTTGCAACCTCTCACCTATGCTTATGAGACTAACCAGTGCCATCATTGAAAAGTAATTTGCCTTTATGAAAAAAGTGGAGGATTAGAGTTGCATTTTCCTTTCTTTCTAAAAGTAAAATATACTGTTTATTCTTCTTCTCTTCAAACTGAAGAAAGAGGTGTGAGTATCTTTCAGTGGTAGTTTTCTATTCCTTGTATTTCGAATTGTCCTTGCATTGTTTGATATCAAGTCAGTGCATTTCACCTATGTGTCTTTGGAAATAAACTCAACAGTAGAAGTCACATCAAGTAGATTTGTATTAAAATAAACTAACATCAATATCTCTTTGTAACTCAAGAATGAAGGTACAGTCCATGAACTTCACAGTCTGGCAGGGTACTATATGATCATAATAAAAATGTAATTACATCTTCTAGGAATGGTGTGCAGTTATACATTTTTTATACTTAGGATTTGGGAAACAAAATACTGTATCTATTATATAGTACTATTTAGGATAAGAAAGGACACTCTTAAAATTTACAGTCATATTTTACCAAGGGTAGCTAAATCTGAAATAAAAAAAATATTTTCCTCTAAGACTGGAACACAGTGTTTTGCTCTGTTTACTTTATGCTTATGATCATTTTTCACTTAAGAGCTGCCTACTTTTAACTTGTTTCCTAGTATGGTATTCTTTCATTTAGTATAAAAAATGCTTTTCACATACTTTGTGTTTCACATCTTTAAAAGAGAATGAAAACAAGCTAATCTAGCAACACTGGATCTTGTTTTTTGCTTTTTAAATTTAGTCATAATGGACCAAATTACATGTAATTGTCAATTTCTGGTTAGCTTTTCAATATGGTAAATGTAAAACCTCCATCGAAAGCTACATTGCTTGTACTTACAAATCCTATTGAAATCAATGTATGCATGTCTGGGTTCTTTGCATACAAGTGCACGCACAGACTATCACGCATTAATATTATACATGTAACATTTGCAAAATGAATATAAGTATACACACTCATGTTTGATATACTCAAAAATGAATAGAGAATTAGTGGAACTATAAGTATTGTCACACAAAAGTAATTTTCATTAAACTACTGTGTAGATAGCTTCCATTCCACCCAGAAAAAGTAAAAATGAATGGAAACCTTGAATAAAAAATGCTTTAATTTGTATACATAGGGTCTATGAGATGCAGATACCAATTTAAAAAAATAAGGTTACGAGTAACAAACTCTATACATCATAGATGTCTTCAGTCATTCATTTTAAGTTCTAGGATTCTTTTTGCAATTTGGATTTAGAGCAATAATTGCAAAGGCCAGCAAGAAATATGCTTTGTGGGCAAGTTCACATATAAGCCTAAATCTGAATGCACTCTCCCCTACCATATACTAATGAACTGGGGGAAAAGACCTCTGGAGAAGACTGCATTTCCATGAACACACCTATTTTACCTAGGTGCTCATCAAACAGACCTGCTTTGCTAAAGTGATCAGTTTTGGCTGTTTTTGGTTAAAATTCATTTAAATATTCAATGCTAGAGTATTGAAATGCTATTATCCTTACTGTATTATTAAAGAACAGCAGAACTGTACTTTATATTTCCTCACTGTAACCTCACTCATTAAGTAGAACTAAGTGAAAGTCAGAAAGGAGGTAGGTGGTGACTGGTGTTCTGACTGGTGGTCTGGACTCTGTTTAAAGAGGCCTACATGCCATTTGATTCCCCTCTCCCCACCCTTGGTGTTTAAAGCTGGAGCTGATCAAAGTCAATTTAGAATCCTTGTTTCTGCTCAGTGATCACTAGGGCTAAAGATAGTGAGGAGCAGGTGAGGACTGAACCTTAGACCTGGTGTGGGGACAATGTTGCAATGAAACACAACACAGAGGATCCAGCAAGAGTGAGGTTCCACACTATCCAGGAAATCACTGAGAACTGAAATCACTAAGAACTGGGCTAAGTGGTGGCATTGCTGGACCTCCAACCCCTTTCTAAGATGGGAAGGGAATAGAATGAATCTCTGAATTCTGGGACTTGGCTGACTTTTGACAACCAACTGTGGGTGGGGTGCAGTGGAGGGAAAGGAGACGTCATGTTAAAGGGACATTTGTCCATCAGACTTTCACACTGCAGGGTGAAAAACTGAGGGAAAGGAATACTGCCCAAGATACTGCAAATTTACATATTATTTATGGTTTACATATTTTTGAATCATTGATGTGGTGTTTTCTCCAATTAATTCTGACCTCCTTCTCCCTTTTAATAAAGGCTTCATTTTGATATACAGACTCATGCGAATGGGAAAATATTGCCTTCTAGAAATACACAATGGTGGAGTTTAATTTTCTCAGATTTCTGCGTGGGAGCTTGAGCCAGTTCTGTTTTGTAATGTTAGGAGGAACCACAAGATATTGAACTGGGCCCTTCTTGCTGTGGACAGCAGCTGGCAGAAGGGTTACAGATACATTCAGCAGGTATACTATAACATGTCTTTTTAAATCTTATGACATACACAAGAGCTATGCGTCACCGTAAAGGCAAAACTTAGTTACATCAAATATAAACTTTCTGGCAACAGAAATGTTCAGCACAGTATTAACTTAGAGTATATATATTCTATTTTAGAGTTAACTTCTAATATTCTATTCTAGTCAGAGTCCATCACTTTACCCATCTAGGATATTTTCTTCTAAGCCTTATAATCCAAATTCCTGAAAGAATAACAGAAGGTAAAATGAGTGATTAAAGGTATTTCTCCTGAAATATAAGCACTTTGTTATATATGTTCATAATATTTTATCATAGGAAAAACAATTTGTTAACTTCAGTGGAGTTGAATTAGGGGTGATTTTGGTCCTGTGTTGCTTTTCCTTTTGATTATAAACATAATTTAATTCCTTACAAATGGAATGAAAATGTGATTTAAAATGTATTGCTTTGGACATATTAGTAGGATTTCAAAAAACCACTTAACAAAAAGTATTAAAATTTATGCTTCCAGAAGAGATATCACAGTATCATTCAGTCTTGACTGGCACTGTGATATCAGTCACAATACAGTCATAGTAATGCTGTTAGAAAGATATACAGTAGAACCTCAGAGTTATGGACACCTTGGGAATGGAGGTTGTTCGTAACTCTGAAATGTTCATAACTCTGAACAAAACATTATGGTTGTTCTTTAATTAGTTTACAACTGAACATTGACTTAATACAGCTTTGAAACTTTATTATGCAGAAGAAAAATGCTACTTTCCCTTTATTTTTTTAATAGTTTACATCTAACACTGTATTTGGTTGGGTTTTTGTTTTTGTTGTTTTGGTCTCTGTTGCTGCCTGATTGTGTACTTCCAGTTCCAAATGAGATGTGTGGTTAACTGGTCAGTTCGTATCTCTGATGTTCATAACTTTAAGGTTCTACTGTACTCCAGTGGTTTACATTTTTAATCTGTGAAAGTGGCCCATTTTGCAGGCATAAATATCTGTGCATCCAATTCCATAAGTACAATATTGTCATGTGCACTTTAATATTATAATATTCCTCCCCGCACAAATATTTCTCCAAAAAACAATCAGGTTTTAAATAATTACTGTACAAAAATATTATTTAAAATGTGACCATATTTAAAGCGTTTACAAACAAACACACTTATTTGTCTTCTTTTCCTACACGCATCCTTGTGACTTCTCAACTGCTACCATTTGTGACTGGAAAGCTCTCCATATTCTGTTTAGCAAGTCACTTTATTTGCCTCATTCAGATCCTTTCTGAAGATTCACTTCTGCCATCTTGAGAACTGAGAGGGGAGATATAACAACTTATAAAGTTGAGATGAGTACATGCTCACTGAACTGAATTTATCATTGCTCGTTTGTCCCTCTCTCTCTTCTCCATCTATTCTTTGGATGTTTATGATTCTCACTTGTTTCATATGTGAGGAAAGCTTTGCTTAGTCTCCTTCTTAGCTCCTTCCACAGAATTCCCATTGAAGAGGATGTTCAGGCTTCTTGTTAAGCAAAGGAGTGGTTTTGTGGATTATGTGGTACCCGATGAAATTTGATTACAGAGAGTCAATAATTACTAAGGTCTGTTTAATAGTATTTTTATCATCAATTGTTTATTTGTTGAGCACCAACAGTATGCTTGTCATTATGCAGAACACAAAGGAATTTATGAATCCCTTCCCCAGATGACCCTATCATCCCAAATTCATCCATGCTGGATATAACAGGGTGTTTCACCGAAATTCCTATTATACTAAGAATAGAGTATTTATAGAGGGGTTTCCTCCCAATGGTTTCATTGTAGAGCATGGATTTACAATGGGATTTTTAATCATCTCTATCTTCTCTTTTGTCATCAGAATGCTTTTGTTGTCTTAAGTGGCTCTAATCTAGGTGTACTCTATATGATTGTTTCATTCTCTTTCCCCTAAGACACTTCTCATTTTCTTCCTTTCTCCAGAATTTGCCCCTAAATTCTGATCTCTGTTACACTGGTCCAATATTAAAATAAATTAAGCAAATTTTAACCTAGATTTAAGCAGTGTAGCCAAAAGAAGACTTCTGCCCATTTTTCCATCCCAAATTTCTTTCCCCCAAGAATTCACTTTAATGTATAATTGATGAACACAGGACTTTTATATTTAAAAATCCTTCACTCTCTGTGCACGCTGTCATATTTTTCATTGACTCATCCTCTCCCCTTGGGAAGTTGTTAGTGACGGTGTAAATAGGTGAAAAATAATTTTGTTAGTATAAAATGGAAATATATTCTGCTGTAAATACATATGTAAATACTGCCATACCAGAGCAGAGCAATTGTCCATTTTGTCTCGTATCTGTCTCCAAGAGTGACTGATGTTGGATATTTGAGAGGAAGATGTAGATCATACATCTAGTTCTTGTGCAGCAATGCAGCAATTTTTACCCATAGTTGTACCCATGAAACCCCATAGATGTTAAAAGAGTTGCAATGGCGTAACTGAGGGCATTGTTTGTTGGGAAAGAAGGCCGGTTAAGTCCAGTTCATTAAACTCATCTGCTGCTTTCCAGAGCACACAAAAGCTATATCATTAGCATTCTGAACCTATGAAAAGCAGCATTAAACAAAGGCTTGACATACATCCATTTGGCTTTTCTTCTGATATCCTGCCTCGTGACAGCATCTCCTTCATGGGATGGGGCAGTGTGAGGAAATGGAACTGACAAAGGAAGCACAGTTTGATACAGCAGTGGGGTTTCTTCTGTTCTATATTTGAATGAATTTGTCTCTAAAATTGCTGTCTTTTGCTTTGGGTTGCTTAAAAAATATGTGAGGTGTAAATTACTTCTGTTTTGCACTGTGATGTTTTCATTTAGTTCTTTGCTTCAGTGATCTAAGCAGGTCAAATATAATTCTTAATTGATGTTTAAGAAATATCTTTGCTGGAGTTTGCTGTGTAGTTGTCTGTGGTGTTGACCTATCCAATAGAAGAATGTTTACAATACAATGTTGCAGGGCTTATCCAAATTTTTTTCTCTAGTTCCCATTCAAGTTCTGCACAACATGCTCTGCAAACCCTCTGGGTAATACCTCATCTAGTGCAATTTACAGGGTTTTTTTTCTTAAGGAAAATCTGAAATTCCATAGAAACAAATTGTGAACCATTATCCATAAAAACAAACTCTTCAGACAAATGATCTTCCATAATCTGACCAACAAAAGTGTTTCTCGTGCAATAGCGCTCCTGACCACCTAGTCTGAGCACTAACCAGCAGTACATTGGCTCTTCCTTCTCCACAAGACTTTAATATCCTGCTTTTATGAATCGCGCGGTGCAGTCTGTGGCATGTTTTCATGACCTGCGGAGAGTTCATATTGGAATTTTTTCTTCAACATTTCTTCAGAAATTATATATTGTAGCATCAGGGGCATCTGAAGGAATGAGGCAAAACCACATTCTCTAAAATGCAACAAACTTTGATGCAGCCAGAGCCCTCTCACAGCAAGACCTGCTTCTCTTAGTGCTGGTGACAGGCAACCTCACCCCATTTTCCATTCCCCCGGTCTTTCTCTCAAGCCACCCCCACCTGCCACCCAACCACGGGGGAAGGGAAAGTCCATAATACTTTATTGCAGCCCTCTATCAGTTCTTTATATTGACATGATTTCTATTTATTTTCTGTAACAGGCTCTTGCATATTCTGAAAGCTGTTGTGAAGAAAAAATTACAACATTGTCTTGAATGAATTCCTGTTTAGTGATCTCTGACACGCTGCCTGTCCTTCTGTTTGTAAAGGTTTCCAAGAAAACAATTCCATCTTTGTCACCAGTGATTTTCTTGTTATGTCTTCAAATGCAAATAAGCTAATCATGCCTTTTTAATGAACGACAATTAATTTAACTTCCATCAATAACATGGAGAAGCAATTGAGAACAAGAATAAACAAAACAACTCAAGATTAATCAAGTTAGTGGATCGTTATTTACAAGCTACAGCCAGCCCACTTTGTTCTTGGGTACAGTCTCCATCTTTAACTGACCTCACAGATTGTTTTGGACCTTAAAAGAACTATAACAAGACATAGTCACCTCAGTTCTAAAAGCTCCATACACCAAACCAACTCATGGATACATTTAGTGCCCAGGCTAGAGTTGTGCAACTCTTATTAATGCTGTAGATGTATTAAGGCCACCATGGGCTCGTCTACACTCTGATAAAAGACTTTTGGCATGGCTGCATCTGGCCAAGTCAGTTGACTGACGCTCATGGGGTCTGGGCTGTGGGGTATAAAACTGCAATGTATACTCTTGGGCTTGGGATTGGTCTGGAGCCCGAGCTCTGAGACCCTCTGAGAGAAAAGGGTCTCAGTGCCCAGGCTCCAGCCTAAGCCTGAACATCTACACTGAAATTTTCAGCCCTGCAGCCTGAGGCCCGCGAGCCCAAATCAGCCTACTGAGGTGCCACTGTTTTTTTTATCACAGTTAGACATACCCTGAGAGAGATAACGCATTATATTATAATTGTAAAATTGGAAGTTCATCCTGTCTTCCACTTCTTGTCTCTGTAGGAGTCACTTTTAGCTCTACGTGTGTTCCTCTTCTCTATTCCCTCCACAGCCTATCCTTGGGTATCCTTCATCCTCCCATATAAAGTTCAACAATCACCTCTTCACTGATGACTCCCATGTATGCTTCTCTACACTGGACTTATCTCCTGACATTCTGACCCCATCGCATGGCCCTTGGAGCTGAGGCCCCAGCAGCTATCATTGTTTTTCTCAGACATTACACTTTAATATCTTAACTGCAATGTTCATCTCAGTGTCGCCTAAACTGAGCTCATAACTGTTATGTTCATGGCATGGACACAGAGAAGTTAGATAAAAGCATAAAATACTCTTTCTGTAAGGTTGCAATTTATTACTTGGAATCTAGAACCATAACACACAATAACCAAAACCAGAGAGAGACAAAACAGGCTGCTTTCTAAGGAAAAGGGCCTAGCTCAATCCACCGTGATCTAGGCTGGATCTTTGCAGACTGACTACAAAAGATCCAGATGGCACAGTTCCCTACAGATCATCCTAGCCTTCAAGCAGGACTAGGAAATGCCTTACAAATCTACAGTAGGAACTTGTAAATTTAACAGTTTTCAATACACCACACTCCTCCCCTGTAAGTTCCTTAATTAATAAACACAGTAAGTCATACATTTAGCTTTATGGGAAGTCTCTGATGTGGCTGGTGGTGCTTATCAGGAAGAGAAAGTGACACCTGATTTTTGTCCTGCTCTTAATTGATACTTTTTGGATCACCCCCAGCAGGAGCACTCTTGCTTTCCTTGTCTCAGCTGCCATTTTATGGTACCACTTCCTCCTCCTCCTCCTCTTCCAGCCCACAGAACCAGTAACCAATTTTACTAACTTCAGGGGCCTCATACTGAAACTATACTGAGCTTTTATCAGTCAACAATTGATTAATGAGCCTTTTCATTATCTCGTCATTGTCTTCTCCTAACAAATGTAACTGGTCCCAATATTTGCTTGACCACAGCTTTTCCCTACTTCATCCTTTCCCTGTAATTTTGTACTAGTACTTCCTACCTTAGGCAGAAAAACCTGTAGGGCAATGTTATAAGTTGTTTAATTCATTACTGGAAAGCACTCCAATACTACAATGATGAAGGCAATATGAAAAGCAACATAGAATAGAATAGAATTGAATTCACCTGCTTCCTGACCCTTTTGTTAGTAAGATCTCTCTCAAAACTCGGAGACTTCAGGAATTTTTTCTGAATGTGAACTTTTACTATTGAGCAGACATAGCTCTGCAGTTTAAGATGGTAGTCAGAAGGATGCAAATCTATAGGAAAATTGAAAAGTTCTCTGATACTGATGAAAATGATTCAGAGGAAGGAACTATACCAGAGACTGCAGAGTGGAATTAATAAAAGGAAAATGTTCACCTTTAAAAAACAGGCAGTGATTTTTAAGTGCAGGAAGCTTGCATCTCTGAATAACTCAAATGTTTCTGTCATTGAGACCACAGAATGGAAAGAATAAGATTCACTGATGAAACAATGATGTGATGGCTTTTTATAAAACATGTTCTAATAGAATGTCTGGTTTACAGCTTGCCAAAACTCTGGCTTTTCAATTTGCAAGAAATTTTGAAATTTGGTTTAATCCAAATCAGACAAAAAATATTTTTTTTTTACATTTCTCAAGAACTGGAAATCCCTAAAAAATAATTTCAGAAACACAGACACATGGTATTTCTGAAATGAAATATGCTCCCCAGGACTAGCAGCTGCTAACTGAGACTGACATTCACTGCAGGTAATACTAATACAGTGGTGAAATTGAGGATCCCAAGATTTGTGACTCTGAGGCAGCTCCGCCATGCTGTCTTCTCTAGGTCTGGGGACACCAGGGTTTCCAGAATCACAGGCTAGCTGACTCCCAGGGCTGCCCAATTTATGGGACTGCTGGCTTACCAGTCTGCAGTAATTAGGCAGCTCAGGGTGTCAGTTTGCCCAGGAGCCTGGAAGCCCTGGGATCCCAAGTTCTAGGGTAGTCTGAATAGAGGTGGTACCCCGGAGCCACAGACCTTTGAAGCCCATCCCAGGACTTCCTGCCTCCTAGCTCCATGGCAGGTAACCTAGAAGCCCTCAGAGCTCCAGCTTGAGCCAGGGTTCTCAGGTTTCCAAGCTTTCTTCTGAAGAGCTAGGAGTCGAGCCCCAACTAGGGTCACCCGCTCTCAGGGCTTCTAGTGTCTCTGTCATGGAGGGAAACACAGTGAGTGTGGCAGGGCTGTCCCAGAGCAATGGACCCTAGACTCCTTGGTCTCTCTGTCCCAGACCAGTCTGCAATGCAGGGCTGCCCTGGAGCCACAGACTCTGGAAGCCCTAAAGTCCCCAGAATCCTGCCAGGTTCCCTGGCAGGGAACTGGGCAAGTGTTTCAAAAAAAGTTTGTCAACCCTGATTGCTTTCATTGAACTAGCATTTTTTGATGAATCTATTTCAACAGAAAATGTTAACCAACACTAGTCTATAACCTAAAAATCAGTCTTACCTGATTTTACTCTTTATTGTAAGCATAGGGCATGAGTCTCTTCTCCTTAAACTGGTTTTATACAGGGGTAACTCCACAGAGCTTGACAGAATTACTCCTGATTTGAACAATGGGAGCCAATGGGAGTTCAACCCTTTTGAAAACCTGCTACTTATTTAAAGACTTACACGTTTAACTTTAGGCACCCATTTTTTAAAAATTCTTCCCCTATAGGCTTTTAATGTAATATCTATAAAACCATATTAGTTTAACACATATTAAGTGCCAAAGGACCTTTCCATGAGTGTTATATAGAATTACCATCCTTGTCTGCTGTTCAATTGTTTGCATAGGTTTGCTGGAAAAAGAATGTGCAGATTATACTTTCCTTCGCTGAATAATTATGGAAGCATCTTTTTTCTATTGTGCACTTTTTATTTCAAAAGGGATTATCAGGGACCCAGGAGTATTCAGATTAGGGGTTGGTTTGGGGAATATCTTTGTTCAGACTATGTGGTAAGTAAGGGAAGGGTGAGCAAGAGAATTAAAAGGTGGTATTTCTGCTTAGACAGGTCAGAGCTAATGTGCCAGGCCATCAAGACACATTGTCAGGACTATGAAGCAAAACAATGCACCAATCAGGCTCTCCCAGTTCACACTGACCATCTACCTAGATCCACAGAGTGTTGCCTTCAGCCCCAAGCCTGAATAGACAATTACATATGATTTCTTTGCCTGCACAGAACCTGGCTGAAGTCAAAGGGGCTCAGGGGTCTGCCTACATGGTTCCCTGTGCAGGATGAAGCCCTTAGAGTGCAGCAGCAGTGTGAGGCTAAGTGCACAACATAGTTCTCAGGGTTGATGCTACAGATTGCCCATGTGACTAATTAGCTCTATATTTGGATGAAAATTGCTTAGGCTGCACACTCTTTCTGCTCTTAACTCTGTGCCATGGGGTGGATGATCTGGCCCCGTGGTTGAACAAATGACCTGCTTTGACAAAAATATGTCAATAGTTTGGACATTGATGATTGCAGTTATGAACATTTACAACTGGAGACAATGCTTGGGTACAAATGCTTCCAACATTCTTAGAATAATTGCCACATTCAGAATACTAGTGTTCGTAGAAGAGTTTTGCCTACCTTAAACTTATCCATTTCTAAACGTGTATAGCACCCAATGGGTTTCTATTGTTTAACAGCCCCAATTAGATACAGTTCTATGCAGGGATCTCATAGATACTGCTCATAGTACTTACTTGCATGACTTTCATTGAAGACATTGCATTTAAAGTGGGAGGAAGAAGATGAAAAGACAGTTTGAGACTGTTTTCAAGGGGACAGTTCTTCCCAGCTTTTTTTGGGCTGGCTAATTGGAATTATTCTCCACAATCCAGGGGAAAGAGAAACTGAATTAACTTTCTGCAGGTTTTACATTTCTCTGTTAAAGTGATTTTTTCAAGCATGGCTAGTGACTGATATAACTTCTCAGGACTCCCACAGAGCAAAGATGTAGTTGTATGTAAAAAGCAAATATGAAAAAACTTTAGGACATTAGTATGGACTAGAGGAGAGTTCTGCACTAGTGCAGAGGATGTAACTAGGTGCCTTCTCTATCTGCTATGATTTCCAAGGCTGGATTCCAGCAATGGCATAATTTTTCAGATACTCATATCACATGTTCATTCTTTTTTTTCTTAAGGCAGGTCATTCTGTAGATCTGAAGAACTAATAACACCGCCTAGGGTCATTGTACAAGCTTATCTATAAATTTCTATCAACAGCATCCAACAATGATTTGCAATAGCCTTTTTACTCCTGTCCTGAGCTTCTCTGAGCAGTGATAAATAAAACCCACTAACATGTGCCTGATGTTATGTTGATGTTGGATTGTGGGCAGATGTCCACAAGAAACTAAGATGAGGCTTCCGATTTCATTTCCACAGCGGATAAATTTCATTTTCATTGTTTCCCCAGACAAATAGTGCACTATGATATATCACTGAAACAGTCCAATTTATAATGTTTCCTTTACTGTTTTATAAAATATAGGTCTGGACTATGATGCCTATATAGTGAAGTGTAAAATAAATCATCCAAGAGTTGACAGAAAGAGTTTGGTCTGTGATGCACATCAAACATGTGCTAATCTGACAGAGCAGTGTATCACAGTGTTGTAAAAGTGAACTCGCTGTTCCAAGTTTCCTTAAAGCATGCTAAAAAGAGACACCTTCCTAAAGTTACAGCTGGTCTTGAATGTATAGCTTCCACAGATCTACGACATGACATCATGTGCCCTGCTGAGCAGCAATGAAACAATGAAACTGAAATTTATCCTCTGGTGGAAATGAAATGGAACCCATTTCTAAGCTCTAGGGCATTGGTTCTCAAACTGGAGGGGTCATGACCCGGTTATGTGGGGGGGTCGCGAGCCCTGACCCCAGCGCACGACTGCAAGTTGCGAGCCCCGACCCCTGTGCCGGGCTGTCAGCCCCGACCGCGACGCATGGCTGCAAGCCCCGACCCCCGTGTGGAGCTGCGGGGCTACAAGCCCCGATCTGGGCGTGCAGCTGTGAATCCTGACCCTGACCCCTGTGTTGGGCTGCAAGCTCCGACCCTGACAGGGACGCGTGGCTGTGAGCCCCGACCCCTGTGCCGGGCTGTGAGCCCCAACCCCAGCACACGGCTGCGAGCCCTGACCCCAACTCCTGCACCAGACTGTGAGCCCCGACCCTGTCACGCAGCTGGGAACCCCGATCCCGACAGGGAGGCGTGGCTGCAAGCCTCAACCACCATGCAGGGCTGCGAGCCCCGACCCCAACCCTGGCCAGGAGCAGGGGTGCGAGCACCAGGCAGGTGCCAGGCTGCGCTCCCCAGGTCCGACCGCCACGTGGGGATGCAAGTCCTCACCCCAACCAGGAGAGGGGCTGTGACCCCTGAGCTGGGGCATCCAGAACGCTGTGAGCCCCAACCCCTGTACTGGGGTTGTCAGATGGAGCTTGGCCATGTTGAGGGTTATCAGCCAGGAGCACACACAGGGTCGTCATCCCCGAGCCCCGCCACCTGCTGTGAGCCCGGCCAGACGCTTGGTTGTGAGCCACCATCATCACCATGTGCCAACCTCAGAGCTCCAAGCTCCTCCAGCCCAGCTCCACCCACAACTCCACTCCACTCCACCTCCAAAGAAAGGGCACCAAATAGACGTTTACCCAGGGTGCCATTTTTTCTATGGCTGGCCCTGGTACTGAGACAAAATTAGAGGGCTTGATTCGTAGCTGAACAAGTACCTTATTAATTAACAGTCAAACACACAAGTGCAAACTTTCTCCTGAAAATAATGGCCACTTGTACTGCTAAAACCACTAAAAAATGAAAGTATCTTGAGTTTTACATTAAACTTTGCTTTTCCAGTATCATTACCTCTGGTATTAAAAAACTGCAATGTGTCATTTGCTGTGCAGTTTTGTCTGCTGAATCAATGAAACCATGCAAACTGCAGCGACATCTTGAAACTAGACATCCTGAGCATAAAAAGCAAAACGTGGATTTTTTCAAATGCAGAGAAGAAGCAACAAAGAAGGCCAGGCTTGATGCTGCTGGAAGTTTCTGACAGCAAACGTCCTCAGCTGTGGAGGCCTCTTATGTTGTGCCACTACGAATTGCCCATACCAAAACGCCACATACAGTAGGTGAGGAGCTTATTCTGCCAGCATGCAAAGATATTGTGGGACTTATAGTTGGCAATGATACTGCCAAAAAACTGAATATGCTTTCCATGTCTAAAGATACTGTGAACGCAGAATATGTGAGATGTCTGAAGATATCAAAAAACAAGTTGTGCATGAAATTAAACCTACTGCTTTCAGTATGTTCAGCCTGCAACTTGAAACTACTGATGTTACTCACTGTGCACACCTGATAGCATTCGTACGGTATGTTAATGCCGGGGATGTTAAGGATGAGTTCTTATTCTGTGAACAACTTGAAACAACCATAACAGCACAGGACATTTTCGATAAGGTGAATGTCTTTTTTGAAAGCAATGGCATTGAATGGAAAAACCTCTGTGGTATCTGTACCGATGGTGCTCCTGCAATGATGGATGCATGGTCTGGCTTTCAGCAGAAGGTAAAGTGTGTCTCACCTAATGTGATTGTCACTCATTGTGGAATCCATTGTCAAGTCCTAGCTGCAAGGATATTGCCAATATGCCTTAATGCTGTGGTGGATGTTGTTATACGAGCAGTGAACTACATTAAAGCTCATGCTCTGAATAGTCATCTCTTTCGAGAGCTCTGCAATGAAATGGGTGGTGAATATGACATTCTGCTTTTCCACACTCAACTCCGATGGCTTTCTAGGGGATGCACATTAAAGCGTGTTTTTATACTTCATGAAGAGATGGCACAGTTTTTTCTGCAAAAACAGAAACAAGAGCTGAACAAAATATTCAGTGACAAGAAATGGCTTCTCTGCTTGGCATACTTAGTTGATATCTTCGGTAGCCTTAATGATCTCAATCTGTCACTTCAGGGAAAATATTCAACATTAATAGACCTGACTAATAAAACCAAAGCCTTCCAGATGAAGTTGGATCTGTAGTGAGGAATCTAGACACAGACAGATACGGCATGTTTCTTACACTTTCCTCATTCAGCGAGGAGGAGGAGGGAGTTAACATTGATAGTGCTCTCAAGTCAGCGATCAGTGAACATTTGAGAGCCCTTCATGAAGAGTTCTCACACTACTTCCCAAAGCTACCAGAAGCACTTCATTCCCTGGTGAAGAACCCTTTCAGTGTGACAGCTGAACAGTTACCCACTGATGATATTCACACACAGGAACAGTTTGTCGACATGATCAATGTTGATGAAATGAAAGCAAAATTCACACAGCTGCCTCCAAACCAGTTCTGGTGCTCAGTTGCAAGTGAATACCCATTGGTATCTGAAACGGCCCTGAAAGTCCTTCTGCCATTTCCCACTACCTATGAATGCAAGGGTGGATTCTCCAGCCTTCTCACAATAAAGACGAAATCTTGAAACCAGCTTGATGTGAAGGACAACATCAGATGCGCCCTTTCTAAAACAACACCAAGAATAAAACTTCTTGTGTCAAATAAACAGCATCATCCATCTCACTGATTTTTAGCTGTTTCAGGTCATTAATTGCTGTCAAGTATTCAAATAAAATTCTACTTAAAAATAACTTTTCCATTTATATTTAATTAGATAAAAATGTGTTTTAGTCTTAATTTAAAAGCAGTGAGAAAAGGTAAATTCATTTGACGCAATAGGGTTTAAATTTAGTATTTAACATAGTGTTAAATATCAAAAATGTGTTTTAGCAGTACATGTCTAAGGGGGGGTCACACTCAGAGGCTTGGTGTTTGAAAGGGGTCACCAATACAAAAAGTTTGAGAACCACTGCTCTAGGGGGACCTTGTACAAGCCCTTCTGTTCCAGTATTCTAGAAACAAGAGTATAAAAGCCCCCATGCTCCAACTATCCTCTAATATCGCTCTAACTCCTAAAGACTTGAAGAGTTGTTTGGTACCTTGCTACAAGAAAGCTTTTTGAAGGCTCCCAAGTCCCCAAGGCTTCCTCCAGGAAAATGATTTCAGAGGGATATTTAGTCTAGGGTAGAAGTCATGAACCATGACCTCATTTCTCACCTACCAAAGTGAAGGGAACCTAATGGCCAGACAAAGTCTAAACAGAAAATCAAGGGGGAAAAAACTAACTACAAATTTAGTAGAGCCAAAGGGTCTGAGCCTGCTTCTGTTGAAGTCAATAGCAAAGCTCTCATTGATCACCCCAAATACTTTGAACTAAAGCAATAAACTATCCTAACACAAGCCTGGTTGCAGGAACAGAGTTAGGGTTCTGTATCCACTTAGGCTGGCTGGAAGAGAAGGAATGAACGCCAGTTAGCAATAACTCTTGGTTCCAGATTGCACGCACAAAATCTCCTGGTGGCTAGCTGCTTTGAAATGGGTTTCATAGCATGGCAGGACACAAGAGATTTATAAATTATGCAATGAAACACCAATTTTTTTTCTACAGTGAATGACTCGGATAAAGCCTCTGTCTGCTCTCAATCAGCTCACACAAGTCCCATTGATAAAAATGAGACTTCCTGCATGAATCGAAGATGAAATATGGTCACCAGGGTTGCTCTTAACTCCATACAAGGAAACATAGAGGAGAAATGGTCTCTTTAAACAGTGGCAGTTCAAATTAAATACCAGTTGAATGGTGTCCAAGACCAGCCACCAGGAGTGATTTCTCAACAGAAAAGCAGTAATCATATGCAAGCCCTCACAAATGTGTGTGTTCAAAGGCAACAGACAAAGGCAGCCTGTGTCTATGCATTGACAAGCACAAAATGAATCAATCACTCAGTATTTGGCAGAATCAGCTTACAGTAACTGTCAAGCAATGAATTATCGATCATTCAGAATTAATACCCCCCCCCCCCATGCACCAACTCACTTGTGAGCTGAAAAAATGCTATAACAGAGTAAAAGAAAAGGGCCCATGAAATTTCTAGTACTGGCCTTGACTCAGCCAAATATGTTTTTTAAAATTGCTCTTGCCTCTAAGTAGTTTTATTAATTCTAACATCTACATCCTTCTATCTCCTTTCTTTCCCTGTTTCCAGGAAATGTACATGCTGTTTTTCTCCAAGGACACCCATATCATCGTTTCCATGGCACTGTTTGTTCAAATGGATTTGGCACCATTTCAAGCAGCATTTCATGCATTTCATTTTGCAACCATTCAAACAAATGAAGTGTATGAGATCTAGTAATAAGGAGGAAGCTTCTGTATATCACTTATTCGGGTGAAAATAGAAAAGGTGAAATCAAGTGTAGCTTAGTTAGGGTATACTGCAATGTGAAGATGTAGTCAAGCTGAGAACATATCACACATCAAAAATGCTTTCTGGGTCTTTTAGAGCCCTGATGACAGTCCACTTGAAGACACCACCAAAAAATAAAATATAAAATTTGACCAGTTTTGACAGATCTGCAATAGCAAAAGATTAGAAATCAATTTTGCATTATCCACTCTTTTCTTTTTATTTCAATACATTTTGTTCCCCTGCTTCTGCCGTTTAATGCAGGCTTTGTGCCAAAAATCGTCTTAGAAAGTCTGTTATGCCAGATGTCACCCTTTTGCCCTTTTGCTCTATCTGCAGCTTTTCTTTTAACAACAGCTGAAGCCAAAGATAGTGAACATGCATTTTTCAGTAAAAGAGGCATTATGAATAACACCTTTTTTGTTTCTCAATAACACCCACAAAGTGCAGAACACTTAATACATCAACTACATCTTTAAAAAGGATTATTCTTAACTCTGTTAGTTATATAAAGTGTATGATATGGTGTTATTCCCTTAGGTACTTATAACAACTATGAGAGAGGATAATGAGTAGGTTTAGTAAAAGAGTACAGAGATTGATTTTTCCACATTCACCTGACCTTTGCAGGTGAAAGATGGAGATCTACTTTATTTTACATACTATTTCAAAGATATGCATGAGTATAAAAGGGAGAAAGGTCTCTCTCCTATCAGTCCTAAGGGGAGGGATGGGGAGAGGAAAATTCCCCGATTAAACTCCCTGTATATGAGTGGGAGAAGAATCTCTAAGAGTCTGATCCCTGAATCTGCTCTATATTTGAGAGTTGCAGGTACTTAGCAACTGCCAAGATTTGGCCATAAATAATCTTCATTTCAGTCAGCGTCAACAAGGAGGAGAGTAAAAGTGCACTCCACACAAGGCTGTACAAATGGTTTAGGACTCACTTGGACCAGTCATTGCAAACAGCCGAATCACACACAATGTAGCCACGACTTTGCATCACTACATTTATGTCACACATGTGTCATGAGGGCTGCAGAAATCCTCTGGCCAATGTCACCAGTGTGACTCTATTGTGCAAGAGGGGACGTGGGCTGGATTGCCAGGAGGCTCCCAGAGGGTGAATGCCCTTTACAAGGTGTGCAGCAATACTTTGTTTGGGATCAGTTGCATAACAGAAAAAGCTGGGGCAGGGACTAGGTTGAGGAATGAGTTAACCAGGGGAGAAGCAGGCCAGAGAGTCCACTTCTGAGTCCTATTATGTGGTGATCTGTGGAAGCACACAGGACTATTTCTGTAAATAGTGGATGCTGATACTGACGTCCTTTAATAAATTCGTGAGATCTACTGATGAAAAGCACAATATGAGAGGTAGGTATTCTTATTATTCTATTATTGTTGTTATTATTTCAGCAAGGAGATGAAGCCACTTCCACTGAGCACCTGCAAAACCATGCTGTGCACTTGGACAGAAGATGCCTCCCCATTTCCTTTCAGCTTCCGATTACCTAGCCCAGCTATTCTGGATAGGCACTGGGCTCAGGGTTTCCCCCGAGTCAACATCATGCATTCAAGTGAGAAGTCTGTCTGAGTGCCCCTTTTCCCACCCCTGCTGTAACGGGGGGCACCCCACATTTCAGGGAAAACTGCCTGAACTGTTCCTTTCCAGACTTTGTAATACTTGGGCTTTTTAAGAGGGGGAGGACTTTTGTAAGGAAACTGCGCTATTGTTTTCGGGTGCTGACCTCTGTTGAAACATATCTTCAACCTAACTTTTCCTTCTCTTGTTTTCCCTGCAACTAAAATAGGTAATTCATCTTTGAAGTATATGTTCTGAGCTTTGCAAATGAGAAATATCACTTTAAGAAATGTGTCAACTATTACATAACTGATTTCATCTGAGCAATATTTATCTGACACTGTGCTTGAGGGCACTTTGTTCCTAGACAATTCACCCACTGAGAATTTGCCCTAGAGCAACTGTTCCTTTTTTTTCAGTTTTAAGCATGTTAATTGTAAAAAAAAGTAGGTTCAGATCTTCAACTGGTGTAAATCAGCATAGGCCCTTCAGCTGAGGATCTGGCCCATACTCTTTATAGTGATTCAGATATTTTACATTTCACTAGGGACTATTGCCATTTGGTGCAAGTTAGCAAAACCTCATGGCATTTTTAAAAAGGGCCAGGGGGAAAAATCCACAGTCTGACAGTTCCACAGCTGCTTGACTGATCTTAAACCCAGCACAGCAGAGAATTTGACCCTGAATTTCTTCTTCCTATCTCAGCCAACACCATGGACTGCAAGGGTGCATCCTAAAAAATAAAGTTTACCACACTTTTCCAAACTGATCACAGATTCAGGTTCTGGTTGTGTTTTTATTTTCTTCTAACTAACGCATCCCTCGATGTTTTTGACTGGAAACTCTGACACTAGCCGTGATCATATCTTACACTTCCTCTAATAAGAGGTTATTCCAGATTTGGGGCTCAACCCAACAAATCCTGACTAATGCCATGGTCTTTACTAAGGGCTAGTCTACACTACCCGCCCGATTCGGCGGGTAGCAATTGATCTTCTGGAGATCGATTTATCGCATCTCATCTAGACGTGATAAATCGATCCCAGAAGTGCTCCCCGTCGACTCCGGTACTCCAGCCTGATGCAAGGAGGAAGCAGAGTCGACGGGGGAGCGCCAGCCTTCAATTTTGCAGGGTCCACACCGCGAGGTAAGTCGAGCGAGGTACGTCGACTTCAGCTACGTTATTCATGTAGCTGAGGTTGCGTACCTTACTTCGACCCCCCCCTCCGTAGTGTAGAGCAGCCCTAAGAGTCATCCTATTTAAGGCAACAAGACCACTTGCATGTGTATGGCCAATCATTTGAGTAAAGGTTTCCAAGATTGGGAAACGCCAGAATATTATACTTTTAACTTCATTTTTGTCGTTGCCTAAAATATTAATTCATGACTTGTTAGATGTGAAAATTAAGAGTCGTATTCGCTGGTCTGATTGACCTATGTTCTTTGCAATAACGGGGTTAGGGACAAAAGAAGTTAGGTCATCTTTGAAGCTTCCTGATCTTAGGCTAGCTCAGAACTGGAATGGTCTCAAAGTACAGTTTGGAGCAGCTCCAAGTAGCTCTTTTGAGAAATGGAGATCATCAGAGTACAAGGAAGTTACAGCTACCTTTTTACTGGAATATCTGAAGATAGGACAGGGGTGGCTTTAGGCTGCCAGAGGATTTCCTATTTGGGAAGGCTGACAGGCAGCAGCTAGTGGGCTCAGACCAATTGCTATTCAAAATCAAAAGCCTTTTTAGGTTCAGGGCAGACCACACATTCTAGAGTATGTCTGACCTGAAGAAGCCAAGCTATTTCCATTATCTAATGATAGGAACTGAACAGGTGTTCTACAGTATCATTTGTTCTCAAAGAAAATCTAAGAAAACTGATCTGAACATTCAAAATTGTTTGAACTACATTATCTGTAACGTCAATATGCCTTAAAAAAGCTTTGTTTCAAACCTTTAAACTTTCACTAAAGTGTGCCTAATAAATATTTCCAAAGAATAAAGTGAAGATTAAGTAATCAACCATCCCAGGGCCTCCTCAGAATCTCTCTCTTTCTCTCACTCTCTCGCTCTCTCTCTCTTTCACACACACACACACACATTCCTGAAATAGCATCACAAGAAGCCCTTATCAACAGGAATGAGATTATAGCCTCTGCTAATCAGCTACCTTAAATGTTTTTACAATGAGAGAAGAAAGATAGGAAGAATAGTAAGAGGTCAATATGGCTGCATCAGGAGCTCTTTAATGACCTGAACACCAAAAAGGAATCCTACAAAAGTGGAAACATGAACAAATGCCTAAGGATGAGTACGAAAGAATAGCACAAGCATATCGGGGCAAAATCAGAAAGACTAAGGCACAAAATGAGTTATATCTAGCAATAGACATAAAAAGCAATAAGATGTTCCATAAATACATTAGGCGCCAAATGAAGGAAAATGTAGGTCCACTACTTAACAGGGAAGGAGAGCTAATAATGGATGACATCAAGAAGGCTGATATGTTTAATGTCTATTTTGCTTCAGTCTTCTCTAAAAAAGTTAATTGTGACCAGATGCTTAACACAATTTGTATTAAAAGTAAAACAAGATGGAATAGGAAAAGAAGAGGTTAAAGAATATTTAGATTAGTTAGATGTATTCAGATTGGTAGGGCCTAATGCAATTCACCCTAAGGTGCTTAAGGAACTAGCTGAAGTAATCTGGGAACCATTAGTGATTATCTTTTAGAGCTTATGGAGGACAGGTGAGGTACCAGAAGACAGGAGAAGGGCAAACTTAGTACCTATCTTTTAAAAGGGGAACAAAGAGGACCCAAGGATTATAAAGTAGTCAGCCTAACTTCAATAGCTGGAAAGATACTGCAACAAATTATTAAGAAATCATTTTGTAAGTATCTAGAGGATAATTCTGGTATAAGGAATAGCCAGCATGAATTTCTCAAGAACAGATCATGCCAGACCAACTTAATTTCCTTCTTTGATAACATGACTGGCCTACTGGATAGACGGGAAGCAGTAAACATGATTTATCTTCATTTTAGTAAAGCTTTTGACTCTGTCCTACATGACATACTCATAAGAAGACTAGGGAAATGTGGTCTAGATGAAATTACCATCAAGTGGGTACAAAACTGAAAGACCATACTCAAAGAGTAGTTATCAATGCTTCAGTGTCATCTGGAAAGATGTATCTAGTAGGGTAACACAGAAGTCTGTCTTGAGTGAGGTAATATTCAATATTTTCATTAATGATTTGTATAATGGAGTAGAGAGTATGCTCATAAAATCTGCAAGGCTTCTAGAACTGAATAAAAACAACATGCTTCTCAACAAGTCTGGAGATACTGTATCATGACTGGAGCACATCTAATCCAGCTAGTGGCCACTGAACTGCACTTTTTGTCTAGTGAGTTCAGGTCATCTCCATTCAAAATAGAGACGATTTCCCAATTAACCTTTCCTCTTTAATCCAAAAACAAAACAATAAGTATCCCCTTGCTTTTATGAACACCAAGTCACTAATTTGAATAAAAATCCTCTTATTCCCTTTTGGTACCAATAATTTAAATTTGCCTCTGATTTTATGGCATAGTAGAGCTGTTTGTTATTTCACTTATTAAATAATTGCTTATCCTCACAACTTTCTCACACAACAGGAGATAAAGTGTCTCAGTAGCAGGAGTGACTAATATAACTTTTGACTTTGTGGGAGTTGACACTGCATATCAGACACACTTCTTATAATTCTTGAACCTGACTCAGAAATGTTTATCAAAATCTTTCTGGAGTTTTCTATAAATTCTGCTAGGAAACTTGATGTGGTAATAAGCTCCTGGACTTCATATTTTGAAACTTGAAGGCCAGTTTAATAGAGCACCAAGTACTCAAAAATATTTTATAGAAAGGTCAGGTCATATCTGTGTCTGCTTTTTCCTTTTTTCAAATGGATATTGTAAAAAATGAAAGACAGAACACTATTTACCTTGCCAAGAATAAATGCCAAAGTCATATCTAAAGGAAGAATACTGAACGTATTATTGAAGGCCAACTGCAAAAAGCAAATTAACACCGAAAGAGAAATATAAGACAAGACGAATATGAACTTAAAGGTCGATGGCACATTAAATGCTCATTAATATAATATAATTAATATAATATGGTAGGATACACAACTTCCCCTTTGTGTGAAAGAATATTAAAATTGTAACTATTGCTTTTAGTTTGATTCATTATTTCAAGCACTCTGCTAGATTTAACTTCAGTACTCTGTTTTCTGGTGCCCCTTCCTCCTCCAGATATCTACATATCTCTTTTATCCTTTGCTTCTGATTTTGAGTAACAACTAAGAGGTAACACTGCATTTTTGCCTGCTCTTTAAATCTGGACTAAAATTCTATAAAGATATTTTTACCAAGCCCCTTCCCACAGCCCCTTCTCTCTCTGTGCTTGGTTATTAGAGAATGCATATTCTAAGGTCATGTGCCAGTAATTATATCTTAGCAGTGAATATTAGAACTACTGTATAGGACCCTGATCCAGCAAGGCACCTATACATAGATGTAACTCTGAGCACATGAGAATTCTCACTGATGCCAAGATGATTACTCATGTGTTCAGTTATACCCATGCTTAAGTACTTTGCTGTATCAGGGCCTAGGTCTCTATTTGCATCATATAAACGTGGTTCTCTCATACACACATGGTTCACCCTAAGGTTAACAAAGAACAACCACTGAAGAAAAGAGGCTGGAGTTTCTTCCTTCAAAATGTAATGATATAGGTGGACGTGATGAGACAGTGGAATTAAGGAGATTGTAAAAACATATTCAAATTTCTTTTCAGATGTGCCAAACCTATTGAAATCAGGCTGATAGGTTTTTAAAAAAGAAAAAAAAATCTTATTTTATGGCCACACACCAAAGGATTGAGAGCCCAGAACAAACAGGCAATAGGTGTACAAAGCTGTACACCTTTTGGTTATGCCAAGCTGCCTTCTGCCAAAAGGAACTAAATCCTGGATCCGGTAGTCTTTGTTGAGAAATGTATTCATATTTGACTGGACTCCATTACTATGCTAAAAATATGAAAGCTTTGGCCCTGTCATTTCCAAAGGGGGAAGTTTTACAAACTTCTTCTTGTCCTCTACAGTAACATGATTTGATTCCATTTTGGGTTATTTGCATTTACCAACAGGAGAAGCAGATCATCTCTAAACCAATATATCAACATTGTACCTCCAATGTCTTATTTTTTTGGTGTACCCTTAATTACTCCTGAATGGAAGATAGTTTCTTTTGATAGTCAAATTTCTTAATTTGGTAAAGTATTGCATTACCAAGTGAAAAGAAGAGCATAAAGGCGTAAAGATTCAACAGTAGAGTAGCAGTGATTTAGCCATGTGACTTTCATTTACATTTGTGGGGAATCATAAAGCTAAATCCTTCTACGTGCTACTGAATATTGCCTCAAAACATGTCCAATGATGATTGCATGGGATTGCCTAATTGTTTTGATATTTTGATTATTTTTTTTAAATCACTGGGACAAAGTTGCATGTCCTGACCCAGCTAACATTTCTTTTCTGCAGTAATAAAAAAACCCAACTAAAGCAGCATTTATAAAAAGGTCATATCTTGTAAAATTTCCTTATCATTTTGAAGGCCACACAAAGATATTGAATAGATTCTATCATCCTAATGTGGATTATGTTCTTACATCTTTTAAGATAACTATCAGTGTGTGTGAACAATTCTGAATTAGTCTGTAAATGTGCTTTGCATGCCTATCTATATCTCTCTTGTACAGAAAACAAAAGTCTCAAAATATGCAATACTTTCTCATGGATGCTTGCTATATTTTTTAAGTTCTTCATTCCTATAATTATTCGGCAGCTTTAATGTTAAACTGTGCCTAATGTTCATTCATGTTCAATTCACTTAGTTTACACTAGATTTACACCAGTGTAACTGAGAGCAGAATTTGGCTGACTTCAGCTCCTCCTCCAGGGAATATTCTTTTATAATAACTATAGATAAGACAACATCGTTTATAGTATTCTTTATTTCACATTGTGCTATCACCTTTTGTTATAGGATTAATAATTTTAGTACAAAAATAATGTTCCAGCTTTGCTAAACTGTAGCTAAAGTTTAATTACGTTTTCTGCCTCCATGAGAGAAAACAACTTCATTTTTAGAGAAGGTTAAATGGATCTCTATGGCAGTGGTTCTCAAGGAGGTACATCAACTCATACAGATATTTGCCTAGTTTTACAACAGGGTTATAGCGAGGCGGTCTGGTCCCCAGCCGCCCCAGAGGGAGAGGAGCCTCCCCGGACGCCCAAGTGGGCAGAGCCGGAGAATCCTGGACCCGCCCCTCAAGGGTCAAGGGGCAGCACAGGAAGTATAAAAGCCGGCCCTCAGACTGCAGTTGAGCCCCAGCCACCAGAGAGGCCGGACGCCTGTGGTGCGACTCCCCACTGGGAGACCCCGGCGACCAGCAGCCAACCGGAGGACTGGCCGGGCCAGCCAAGCCTGCCGCTAGCCTGCTACCCCGAGGAGCCGCCAGGCCCGCCGCCGGCCTGCTACCCCGAGGAGCCGCCGGGCCCACTGCCGGCCTGCTACTCCGAGGAGCCACCGGGCCCGCCGCCGGCCTGCTACCCCGAGGAGCCGCCGGGCCCGCCGCCGGCCTGCTACCCCGAGGAGCCGCCGGGCCCGCCGCCGGCCTGCTACCCCGAGGAGCCGCCGGGCCCGCCGCCGGCCTGCTACCCCGAGGAGCCGCCGGGCCCACTGCCGGCCTGCTACTCCGAGGAGCCACCGGGCCCGCCGCCGGCCTGCTACCCCGAGGAGCCGCCGGGCCCGCCGCCCGCCTGCTACCCCGAGGATCCACCCGGCCTGCCGCCCGCCTGCTACCCCGAGGAGCTGCCGGGCCCGCCGCCCGCCTGCTACCCCGAGGAGCTGCCGGGCCCGCCGCCCGCCTGCTACCCCGAGGATCCACCCGGCCTGCCGCCCGCCTGCTACCCCGAGGAGCCGCCGGGCCCGCCGCCGGCCTGCTACCCCGAGGATCCACCCGGCCTGCCGCCCGCCTGCTACCCCGAGGATCCGCCAGGCCTGCCGCCCGCCCGCGACGCTGAGGTGCCGATGGTCTGTGACCTCTTGGAGGACGCCTCCCTGATCCAGGTACCCAGAGAGGGGGAAGCTGGAAGTAGCCCGGGGGCAGCCGACTCTAGTCTGGCTGCAGCACGGCCA
Organism: Macrochelys suwanniensis; assembly: GCA_033296515.1. Classification (NCBI taxonomy): domain Eukaryota; kingdom Metazoa; phylum Chordata; order Testudines; family Chelydridae; genus Macrochelys; species Macrochelys suwanniensis. Next base: position 294,271,524 of record CM065775.1, read on the forward strand.
GAGCCAAGGTCAGTGTGTTGCAGCCAGGATCCCCACTGACTCAGCAGCGGGTTTTTCTGCCGCTGCTAGGGCCCCGGGCTGGGACGCAGTGGAGTGGGTGGGCCTGCGTCCCCCCTGCCACCCAACGTGTGGGTGACAGTCTCCCCCTCTCCCAGGTTCTCGAGAGCCAGGACCTGGGCTTGCCACCACCTATATTGATTGCTCAGCCCCTGCTTGAGGGCCTGAGCCCTGAACTACTTATTGCCCACCCTGACCAAGGACCAGGGCTTACTGACTTGTGGATTGCTCAGCCCCTGCCTGAGGGCCTGAGCCCTGACTGTTTGTGCCCGGCCCTGTCCAAGGGCCTGGGCTCACTAGTAACTGTCTGTTTGCCCGGCCCTCTCCAGGAGGGCCTGAACGGCTGACTCTGCAGCACCGGACTGCGCTAATTCCCCAAAACCTGACGGTATAGCAGGGCGGTCTGGTCCCCAGCCGCCCCAGAGAGGGCCTGAAACGCCTACAAGGGTACATAAAAATACTAGTGAAGCCAATCAAACTAACATTTCATACAGACAATGACTTGTTTATACTGCTCACTGTACTACACACTGAAATGTAAGTACAATATTTATACTCCAATTTACTTATTTTATAATTAAATGAAAAAAATGAGAAAGTAAACAATTTTTCAGTACTGTGACACTTCTGTATTTTTATGTCTGATTTTGTAAGCAAGTAGTTTTTAAGTGAAGCGAAACTTTGGGTACGCAAGACAAATCAGACTCCTGAAAGGGATACAGTGTAACGGCACACACCATAATGGGAGCCCCAGTTCTGCAAAAGACAGACACATACTTAACTTCACACACTGTGAGTAGTCTCATTCACTTCAAATGTGATTGTTGGAAGGAGTGTACAGTTAAGCATATACATATGACTATTTTGAAAAATCAGCCTGTTATAGATATTTTCCTCTTTCTTTCCACAAATTGTAAAGTAGCCCCTAAAATTATATTGGCCTGGCCCAGGCCCGCCAGGCAGAGTTCAGCCTTGAACCTCATAACAGCTTTAGACATAAAGTTGTTATGGCTTTAAAAACCCAACTTTAGAAACCTTGGCAGGCTTGGAAATAGGGACTTTATACGACTGGAAAGGGAAGCTTCAAAGCTTTCCAGTGGTGTCCAGCTCTTGTTTCCAGGTCTCTGGGGCTAAGGTGATGGACATTAAATTAGCATTTGTTATTAGGCTATCTCTGAATGCTGTACAATTGGTCTCGTGGTAACTAGGACACCTGATTTTACAGAAAAGGATACAAGAAACAGTCCAAAACTTTTTCTAAACATTCCTAAAATGTTTTTTTCTATATCAGATGTAGTGTATACAAAATGCATGATGACATGGTGTAAAGACTTTATCAGCGCTCATTTGGGATGGACTGAGTAGCACATGTAATGACTTCCTCATTAGTGAGTAATGCAGCCCTCACAAACTCAGGCTGATAAAACTGTTATACCACATTAAAGTAGTCTGCATTCCCTACACACACACACGTGCACGTGAACGTCCTTTTCCCAAACTTGATTTTGCAGGAGTGCGCATTAGTAATAGTAGGTGGGAAAGGCTGGTCTGCTTGTGGTGATAAGGAAGGAGGGGCGTTTGGGGAAGAGGATGCTGGAAGGAGGGCCTCTCTACTGGCTCAGCATTAAGGCTGTGATGGTTGTGCTTGTGGTGAGGGTGGACTAGTGGGAAGGTGGAAGAGTGAAGGCTATGTACTACTGTTGGGTACCTTAACTCTTCATTTCTTTGCTTTTGAGACTTGTATACGGGTATCTTTTCTGTAGGCCAGTCTTAACTAACACAAAACATAGTGTCTTTGTGTATTTTTAGCTATATAAAGTGTTGGAACTTTGTGTGTGTGTGTACATATACGTACATATACACACATATCAAAAAGCCTAAGATACCAGAGACAGCCCCTGTCCAAATAAAAATAACAGCTGAAGTTAACAAAGCTACAGACAGCCTACTGTGTTGTTGTCAGTAGTACAGACACAGTATTTAGAATAAAGCTTGTCGGTGTCCCATCATCAATAGATTACTTTTCGGGAGCTTAATCCATATAAGGCATCATATAGTATAGTGGAAGCAATCTAAATGAGAACACAAGTTATCAGAACATTTTATGACTGGAAGTGTAAAACTACAGTAAACTTGCTCAGCATGAAATATTTTGAAACTTCAAAGACCTTAATGGAAAATTACAAATGTGATGCAGAGTTGAAAACTGATTGTTTTTCCTTTGTTTTTAGGGAAGCAAGCTGTTGAGGCCTGTGTGGTTGTTTTCTTTTTCTTTTTTCCTTTTGTTTTTGTCCCCCCACCCCTCTTTTTTCCTCTCTTCTTTTTTGTAGGCTCTAAGAACGTAGTGGCAAAATGCCAAGTTACAAACTGGGACATAAATACTACTAGTTAGAAGATATGTATTATACAGTGAGTTTTAACTGCAATGCCAAACTTAGTGGTAAGCATATTTCCTAGTATTATCCCAGCTGGAATGACTTTTAAAATGCTAAAACTGAGATGAATAATTTAACACCACACTGGGTATCTTTATTAATTAACTTAAGAACATCTACTAGAGGTGCTATTTCCAACCCACCCACCCCTGAATTATATGCCTATTTGCATAAAACATTGAAAAGAAAAGAATCATGATCTTGAATAAAAACTTTGCATTTGTACAGAGCCTTCCATCTGAGGATTCCTAAGTGCTAATAAACATTAATGAATTAAGTCTCACAACAACCCTGTGAGATAGGTATTATCCTCATTTTATCACTGAAGAAATAAAAGCATCAAGAGCCTGTGGGCAAAATCATGTTGCAGTGTAGCCTGGGTCTCTGATGATTACAATGGGGACCCCTGTTCAGATGCAGGGCTGAACCAACTACATGGAGGTGTGGGGCAGGGTACTTAAAAAGGACTTAAAAGCCTAAACAGTACTGCTGGATGACAGCTAGGAAAGAGCGCTCAGCTGGTTTGAATGGCCATCATGGCTGAAGCTCTCCTCCCAGCTTTGGGCAATCAGCCCACCTAACCCTCTCTTAGAGCCCCTCATTCACACCTGTGTGACCATCTTGTTTATCACTTCAAAGGTTTTTCTTCCCCTGCTGTTATGGTTCCTCTCAATTAATTAGCCTCTTAAGGTTGGTCTATGCACCTCCACCTTATCATGTTTCTCTGACTGTATAAATATCTGTCTACTGTATGTTTCATTCCATGCATCCGATGAAGTGCGTACTAACCCACGAAAGCTTATGCTGAAATAAATTTGTTAGTCTCTAAGGTGCTACAAGTTTTTCTTTCTTATTTTCATTTTGCTGACACAGACTAACACGGCTACTACACTGAAACCTATTTCCCTTTAGTTAACGATCCTCATTCACACCTGTATGGCCATCTTGTTTATCACTTCAAAAGGTTTCTCTTCCCCTGCTGTTATGGTTCCTCTCAATTAACTAGCCTCTTAAGGTTGGTCTATGCACCTCCACCTTATCATGTTTCTCTGACTGTATAAATATCTGTCTACTGTAAGTTTCATTCCATGCATCCGATGAAGTGGGTTCTAACCCACGAAAGCTTATGCTGAAATAAATTTGTTAGTCTCTAAGGTGCTACAAGTTTTTCTTTCTTATTTTCATTTTCCTCTGACAAAGTTCTTTCCCATATTCCTGCTCCTTTGTCTCTGCTTTGTGGCAGATCCATGGGTGTGGGGAAAGTGATGTTGCAACCCCTGCAGGATGGTAGAGGCCAGACTAGATGATCACTGTGGTGCCTTCTGGTTTTATAATCTATAAATTTGTGTGGCCCACAAAGGAAAGAGGGGGCAGTATCCACAAATAAAGTGTTCAGGCTGAGAGGGGAGGTAGGGAGCTCATTCATGGAAACTGCCCTCTGCAGTTCTATGGGTCCTGGTCACAAAGCTGCTGATGAGCTGCTCTGCAACATCTTCCACACAAGCCTCAATCATGTCAGGATAAAATCAGGTTGGTGTGGAGTTTCTGTCTGTCCCGCTCTGACAAAGCCAGGAATAGAACCATATATGTATTGATTAATAAATAATAACCATCAGCTTGCTTTACAAAAGTAAAGGAGAATGAGAAAATAGACCAAATGAAAGCCAAAATTATGTTGGATTAAATGATGTCATAGGTGGACTAAATGGTAGAGGCATAGAAAGTCCCGTCCCTCCAGCACAAAAGACATTCATTGCTAGGATGATATGAGCAGTAGGGGGAAGGCTGGCCAATACTGATTGTAATGTTCCAGGCCTCAGAGGAGGGCATGGGACAGAGTAGACATGTTGGCAGAGGAGAACTGGGATGTTCATGGGCTTAGATTAGAACAGAGTGAATAGTAAAAAAAGAAACATGATGTTATCATTCCATCCCACACAGGCAACTGAAGTACAGAGAGTGATTTGCTCATAGTCTTGCAGGAATCTGTGGCAGAGCCATGAACTGAATGAATATCTGGAGAGGCACAAGCTCAACATTTAGCCACAAGACCATCCTTCCTCTCAAGGATGGCTTAGGGTCCATCCCAAACACATAGTCCATTGTGTCTGAGTTCTTATTTTTGATAAAGGAGGAGTAGTTAAAAATTAAGAATCTGCTTAAATGTTTAGTGTGAAATTCTTCATTTCTTCCCTGTTGTATGTCCCATTTAGACCTTCAGCATTACTTGCATATGATACTGGAGACTTAATAGTGCAGCAGTAGCATTTGTACATATCTGAAGTAAATATCAATGATAGTTCTGGGAGTTATTAACAGAAATTTTAAGAGATATCACAGTATGTTCTATTAGCAAGCAACTCAAAGAACTGCCTTTCTTTCAATATGTGAATTGGTAACTAGTGTCATGGGATATCTCCTGATGTCTGCTGAGAAATGATGTGCCCTTTTAATGTTGAGAATAAATATTTTTTTGGTTTTCACTTAGTGTCAGAATGTATTAGAGTCAGAGTTCTAGTCACTAAAGATAAACTTTTTTCATAAGAAAAGGTATTAACTTGAAAAGCATTAAATACCACTCTTGTATGTTTACAGCATTACTTGTTTATAGTTTTAAAAAATAAAGCATTATTAAATACAAAATTAAGTGTCAAGCCATTAAAAATGGTGTCTTTCTGGAACAGCTCTTCATGTCATCTTTTGCTGAGAAAAGGACTGGAAACTTGAAAGTACAGAGTATGGATTATGCAGTATATAGCTGTCTTTCTGTCATTACAGTTTTCCATCACCCACTAACCAGAACCATACCTAGTCATGCCCATCAACTGAATTCAAAATCATTGAACAAAAATTAATCATCAAAAGAACAGAAGAGAGAATTAAGAACACAAGACTGTAAGGGTCTCCTCCTATGCATCAAGAGCAAAAACAAAAAAAAGTATAAGCTTATTCTGAGATGTTCTCAGGTCTACCTCATTAAATTTCTGCTCTTCCTTTTCTCTGTTTCATCTCCATATGTAATTTTCCATTACACAATATACCCACAATCAACTCATGTCTAAAGTTGAGAAAATACTACAAATATCACAAACATTTTATCTGATTTTTTTTGGTATATTTGGTGAATATTCAAGAATTATTCACATGCCTCTAGTATCTTGAAGTAATCAATCAAGATTATTTTGTGAACAATTTGCAAACAGAATAAAGAAGCCCAAATTCATTTGAATAATTATTTCCAATGAATTGGACACCTTTCTAGAACACTTACAGTAACATTTCATTTTTGGCAGGCAGATAATGAAAAATATTAAGTAAAAAAAGAGTTTCTCGTGATCTAAAAAGAAAAAAAATGTAGGATATGCAATGTTTGCCAGTGTAATGTCCAACTATTTTCACAGCATGTGTTTTGGCTATCTGTTCAGTTACTATATTAGCATAGTTACAGAAATAATGTAATTAATTATTAATTTATTTCTCATGTGTAGAGTATAAAAATACAAATAAACAATGGCCCAAATCCTGTAATCTTTACTTAGATCCTACAAACATTGTAGCACATATAACTTTACTCATTTGTATAGGCTTACTGAAGTAAATGGCACTACACATGAGTAAACTTCTGTATGTTATTAGGTATTTGCAGGATCAGGGCCTTAGCTTATATTCAGTTCTCATTCAAGCAAAGCTCCCATTTACTTAAAGTAAGTACTTCAGGATTTGGTCCCAAAAAAGGGAGCATAAGCAACCATGCACTACAAGGAAACCATTCTATTGAAGCGTTCATAAGATTAGAAGCCACAAAAGAAGAATTCAAATGGCTTATACACCAAGCCCTCCAAGGTGGAGCTCATTGTATTAGAATAACTTATTACATATCTGTTGGGGTTTTTTAGTAAGAGAAATTTAAAATGTTTCAGTCTTGTTGGTTTCTAGTCCACATTCAAAAGAGTCAGGGAGGGAACTGCAGAGTACTGTCATTTGATCAGTATTTGAATCCTGTAGGACCATCCACCTTAGTGACAAAAATTACAGTGACAGCTCTTACAACATTAAAGGTTTTTTTGCTTTAAAAAGAGTTCAAGTGCCTTCTTTTTAGTATTGGGACATTTATAATAATTATTATCAAACACACACAATGATTTGTGACAGTTAAGACTGAAGCAGGACATCTCCCAGCCACCTAAAAGCCAATACAAGCATGGAAAAAAGAAGTTAAGGAGGTATGCATTCCTGTCAACCTTTCTATTGCCCGCAACAAGCCAGAGTTATAAGGTTTTCAGATCTAGCTCCAACAGATATCTAAAGGCAATACATATGCTAGCATGCGTAAACTTGAACTCTATTGCAAAACCATAACTATAGAGCTCAACAAATAATTGATTTTTTTTTTGGTTGGGTGGCAGAACTGAAAAATAAATAATAAATTAATTGATTAGTTTCAAACCAACACTGACTTTTTTGGTGCTGCTTTTTATTGTATTTTATTTTTCACTGAAAAAAATAAAAATTAATGTGGGTCAAACAAAATGATATTTTAAATGTTAACTTGAATCACGAATAGTTTTGGTTGCTCTGAAATTTCATTTTTTGGCAAATATACTATTACTATTCTCTCCCTCTGCCCCCCAAAATTGCCCAGTTCTACTTAACAGTGACCTCCTATGTTTTCATAGCAGTGATATCAATAGATCAGCACATTTGACTGTCCCATATTCCATAAGTTTGGGAAGTTATTATGACTTAATAGCCGAGGTTATTATTACGTTTTTATATTAAAATCAAAGTCTGATGATGTTGAGGTCTCTAGCATTCTGCATGGAACATAGAGGCAGGAATACAGATTTTAGGAAGGAAGACTTTGGAGGAGACACCAGGAAGTCAGCCTGGGTGCACATGGCTAGAACGCTAGATGCAGATTCAGCATCTCTGTAAATGTATTCTTAATAAAGGGTCAGTTTCGTTTTAGAAACATGGAGTCCTCTCATGTTATTACCCAGCATGTGATACACAAACTATGGTGGCAGTAGTCATCCTACTAAGACCCACAGCAAAGAAGAGACTGTGATTAATAGAAAAACAAAGAAGCACCTAGAAAAAGAGAAAAGAGACAGCTTGGAGTGACTCAGGCCACTGGAAAAACTTGATTTCCAGACAAGCGTGGAAGCAGTGGAAGCAATTATTGAATCTGTATAGAGAACTGACCATGGGGGATAAAGATGAGAACATAAAGGCAAAGCCACCAAGCCACTGGATATAAAGAATGAGATGTGAGTGATATATTGATCCCAGGGATGTTGCCCAAAACACTGGATCAGCTGATAAAGGATTGGATAAGTTATGTGATCCCAGAGAGAATGAGAGCATAGAGACTAGAATTTTACCCAAAACCAAGAAACAGAAGAGACAGAGAGTTAAATATAACCCAAGAGAAATGCCTCCAAATAGCAAGGACAGCTGAATTGTCTATGGAAAGGATCAAAACTGTTGGGGGTAAAAGTTGGGGAAATGAGTCACAAATCCACCCAATTTAGGCTTAATCATTTTCACCTTTATTTTCACAATTCCAGACAGAATTATTGTCACTTATAGTGTCTGGACATACATTTATGCAAAACAAATAGTAACAGACAAGCCAGAATTGATAAATGGGCCCAAGTTACCACATTCCAGGCCACCCGGAAGTCCTTCCACTTTCCATGATAGTCATTGCCTTCTCTGATTCCTTGATCTGGTCCTTCAGTCCCATCCTTCAGTTTCTTGCCCATTGTTTTTCCAGTTTGGGCCCATGTTCACTTAGATCTTTTATACATTTCTACATTGCAGCTTACTTAATCTTTATCCAATTGGCTTTTAACACATCAGCCCTTTGGGTTTTAGGTAACCCATACATTACGCTTGTGCAAACTTCAGTTACCCAACTTCTGCATTTTTCCTGCTGGTTTTGCAGTTTCCCAGGTCAAATTGTCCGGGTCACCAAGCTAGGCAGGCAGCCTGCTACAACAAAGAAGCCAATTACCTGAGGCAGCTGTACATAAGTGGTCTGGTCTGGGTCTAACCGTCAAATAGTCACACAAAGCAATAGCAAAAGACAACAGTCCATGCTGCTGTGGGACATGAGTCGTATGAGGTAGCTACAGACTCAGGTCAATGGTGGAAATGAAACTGAAAATAACTGCAGTAGTAGTGACAGACATCTGACACACATAGACAGATGAGGCAAGGCCAGGACCAGGGAAGCTTAGAAACAGCCTCAGCCATCATCTCGCTTGACATAGAGGAAACAGAAGAAACAATGTTAATGAGCCACACAGAGATCCAGCCACCACCCAACAAAATGAAGACAGCAACAGGGTGGAAGCAAGTCCCCCACCAACAAAAAGAACACAAACACAAGTGGCAGACTGGTTCAAATATAAGTATATTTGAAGGACTATGAAGCCTAGCAGACTGCAATGGGATGATCTCTATGGTGAGCTATGTAGTAGTAATCTCTTGCCTCAGCAAGCCAGCAAATGCTGGCACAAAAACAAAACAAACCTTTTTAAAATGAAAGATGTAACAATCCGGGGGAGGGGCGGGGGGAGGGGGAAGGGAGAAGGAGAATAGGTTGCCGGAGGGAAGAGATTGGAGGAGGTATTGGTAAGTCAGTCTGAATGGACATGGCTAAAATGCTAGCTGCAGTTGTAGCACCTTTGTAAACAGTTCTCTTAAGAACCAGCTTCATTTTAGAAACATGGAGTCCTCTCATGTTATTGCCCAGAACATGATACAGGGTACAAACCCTCTTTGGATATTTGTTGGAGATGAAAATGAAAGCCTTATTGAATATTGGAGTGTGTTATCAACAGCACTGTAGGCAATATGAAGATGAACACAGCCTAAATGCATCCTTAATTATGGTAAAACTAACAGGGCACTGTAATAATTATTATTTATATCACAAAGATGCCCAGTGGCTCCAATCAGGATCAGGCTCCATTGTGCTAGGTGCTGTACAAACATATAGAAACAGGTATCTCATGGAACCCAGGATGATGAAATCTTAAGGCACTCCCATATATTTAAGGAAATTAGTATAAAATTACAATGAGCTAATAGTTGTTTTTAGCATTTCCTTTTTAAGCAAGGTTCACTGAAGTCATTCAGAGTGGATAGAAGCAGCAGAAATGATAAAATAAAAATAATTTGAAATCTTGTTGCTTGAAAGAAACAATTCCTGCAATAGTGTGTCATGTCAAATACTCTATCAGCCATAAACCATCCTTCCTGGAATGCAAATTAATGAGGAATGTTGAAGCCAGGAACAATTAAACCTTTCAGCTAAACCTCAAACGATGGACATGAAAGGGTACAATTCTGTCCAACACAAAGCAAACATACTGTAGCTCTTAATGTACTCCCTCCAGATAGATTTGGTCAATTAAACAGGAGAAATGACCAAGAAAATAAAGCTTTCACAAATTCAGCTGGTTCCCAGGCTTCAGTTTCTCCAGAAAGAAGTTCAAATATTCACTATTCTCTATCTGTACAATAGCTAAAAGAGTGCTGTAAAGCCATTGGGCCTCTTCTTGCTTCTGTGGATGGACAACACACACATCTGGCATAAGGGCCTGAGGGAACATGTAGGTGAAGAAGATGACGGCACTGTTGGGATTACCTCCGAGACCACTTTCCATTCAGCTTCCCAAGAACACAATTTGACTTCAGACTTGATCACTCAAGTATCTTTATTTGGCATACAGCAGTGCTACACTGAGTTAATCATACACAGAAATAGAGGGATGGATGCAGGATACATCACAGCTCCACAGTTACACAGAAACACTCTCTGCTTATATACATGTATGACAGGGTGGAGTAGGTCCGGAGGCCCTCTGCAGGAGGCTTCCCTGCAGGGGCCCTGCCCCAGAAAAGAGCAGAGAAGAAATCCTCCAGGCAGCCTAGAGTTTCTGCAGGGCAAACAGCCAATCAGAGGGGCTGCTGGAGTGGCCGGTCAGGGTCAGGATGGCAGTATAAAAGAAGAAGCAGAGCTGGAAGAGAGAGGACCAGGTTCCTGGCTGGCTGGAAGAGCAGCAGAACCATGGATAGCTCAGCGCAGGCAGGGCTGAGCCCAGGGAGGGCTGCTGAAGACCAGGGAAGCTAAGAAGGAGCTCCTGGCTGGCTGCAGGGACCACGGACTGAGCCTTACCTTGACAGACCAAGTGAGGATACCATGATGGACTCTGTTGATCTGGTTAAAGACTGAGACTAGCAGTGAGGGGGCTGCCGAAAAGGGTGCGCCAACGGAGGGTATCGCAATGTGCCCTGTTATAGAGGGAAGTGGCTCCAGGGAGGAAGCTTTGGAGGAAGATAAAGTCTGTATACCCCGGAAGGGGGTTGTTTGTTCTATTCAACCTACAGACAGTGTGTGTGTCTTGGCTGGAGGGCTGAGTCAGTGAAGACCTGCAGAAGAAACCATCGATCATGTGGAGCGTTCTTGCAAGAGGCAGGTGCCACACTGTTACAACATGACACATCTTATTGCATTGAATATATATTGCATCACACATTTTCCCTTGGCTTGGTTACTTTTTAGGAACCAATCCCTATGCAGTATACTCATTGTCCACATTCGACATTCTTTACCTTATCTCTACATTCTTAACTTATTTAGTCCATTGTTATCTTGTTTGTAGTAAATGGTTCCCTGGGTGTTCTCCCTCTTATCTTAGCTGTCTCAGGCATTCTGTCTTTTTAGCCTACTGACCTATTTACTCAACTTATTTAGCACAAATGTTCTATTTTCAATGTGATGATTTGTTTACCTCCCTAATCCAATCTTCCAGAAACAAGGCCTCTTCCCATGTGTTTAATTAATCATGTCAGGCCACCCCTACCTACAAGCACCAGATATAATTTTAAACAGTTATGCTTTGGGGCACAAGCAAAAACACCAAGAGGATGATCAATATCCTATTCAAGTTAATGGAAAGACTAACATTGTCTTTGGTGGGCTTTGGTTCCAGTCCGATACAGGTAAGAAAGAAACTTCCTTTATGGACAGGTTATTCCATAATTGCCCACTTCCTTCAGAAGTATCTGACATTGGCCACTGTTGGACACAGTATGTCAGAGCAAATGAGTGCTCCATCTAGTCCGGTTACCTCATTCCACCCTGCCCCAGACCTTCCAGGATCCTCTCCATGGGAATAATGTGAGATAGGGGCTCTGTGAGACTGCAGCGGCAGGTTGAGGGCAGGGAAATGAACTGCTTTCCATGGCTTTCTCCCCTATCTAGAGAGTGGATGTTCCAAACCAAACTGATGCCTAAATTAAAGCTGTTTGAAACACCACTAGCTTTGGTTCTGCACCTGCAGAGAAGGTTATTTTGCATGGGTATAGCAAGCAGTGCTGGAGGCAGAAAAAGCAAAGAAGGTCTGACCTTCCATGGGGCTGTTCCTTTCCCAGTGCAACCTGGGTTTATATACGGCTGAGAGGCTTCAGCATCTGCTTCCTCTCCTTCCTCCCCTGAGGGAAGAATTAGAAGAAAACTCCTGGCTGCATCTCTACCCTCTCTCATGGGTATCTCTAGGGAAGGGTACAATTTGGTTCTTACTAACTACAGACAGATGAACCATTTTGTGCAATACAGGAACTGACATAAACCTTCACCAGTGCTTTGAACTGAAGCCAAACTGCCCCATTTCAGGGTTTAGAAAGCTTTGTTTAAAACCTCCATTATGTTTTATTTTCACACATCTGCTGGGAGGGAAACTGGAGTGGCAGAGCACCAGGGGAAAGGCATAGTGTACTTCTGATCTTGCCAGGGGAAGGAACTATCAGAAATCTGGCAAAATAAAATAAAATAAAAGCCTATCCCAATGAGGTTTAAAGCTCAGCTTTATTGTGCCACGCAATTCACGTTATCACGTCCCGTGATCGAGACGATGCAGAATTCAGATGAAATAAACACAAAAGGGTTTCCATATTGTGGCAAATTGCTGGAACTACTATGATGGGTCCCATGCTTTCTCTTCTTGTGGTGGGGTTGGTTCCAGGGTGCCGTTTCTTGCCCCTGAACAGGGGTATCAATTGTCCCACTAGTATCCCAGAGAAGGGGAGTGGAGAGGGAGGGACCCGGGCCCTAGGATAGCGGGTAAACCACTTGAACTAGTGATTCCTTCCCCTGGGCTACTTCCCTCTCCTGCCTTTCAGCTTGTGGGGCTTCCTGCCCTCCCTCTGCACAAGCCGGGTGTCCCTTTACCTAGGGTCTTGGTCTTCTTAGCCCGCTGCAGCACTTCTCCAAACTCTCCTCTGCTTTCCTCCAAACTGCTCTCTGTTCCACCACCAATCTACTCTGCTACAACTCCTCTCCCTGTCTGACTGAAGCAGGGGGGTTTTATCAGGTGACTGGCTTCAGGCGCTCTAATTGGCTTAAGGTGCTTTAATTAATCTATAGCAAACTTTCTTCCCTCTACAGGGAATAAGGGCTCTCATCACCCTGGGGCTTACATATCTCCCCTTGCACACTCTCCTGCTTCCCTCTGGCCATGCTGTATCACAGTATTAGGATGCTGGATGTGCAAACATTGTGGCTCTTCCTGCTTTGTGAGCTTCCAGACTGAGGAACACAGCCTGTGCTGCACAGTATCTGCCTTATATCTTCCATTAGATTAAGCAGTCATGGAACAGAGTCCTGGCTATACTATGTGGGTTAGTTTAAATACATGTAAAGGAATCATGTCAGCCTTTGGCTGCCTGCTAGCACTGTGTAAAATACTTGCAACATAAACTAAAGCCATTCAGACCTTGCCTTTTTTTTTGGGTTGTGTTACAAAAGATCAAGTGTGAGAAAAGGTTAGATAAGGTTCACACATTTTGGGGGGTGAACGTAAGACAATTTATGGCAGGGGTCGTCAATAGGCATACGGCAGGAAAAATCCAGACCGCCAGATGCTTTTGAGCAGATCCCAAAACCTTTTAGTTATTTATTATTATAATTATTATGTTTTATTATTTTCTCTGGAGTCTGGACCTTGACTATAACTTGACCAAGAAATTTGGACCTTGACAAAAAATAATTGACAACCCCGGGTTTATGATTTTGAATCAAAATCCTTTGAAATTCATAGCTCAGCATAGTTTACATGAGAAACATGACAATTCGGTCAGAGTTGAGCTTGAAATTTTGCTTCCAATTAAATAAAAAACATTCAGAGGATATGAAGCCATGCAGACTGCAGCGGAAGAAAATGTAAACAAATCCCTGTGAGGCAGAACTGTTGACTTTCACACAGCTGTAGTGCTTAACCAGGCTGAACAGCTCCTCTGAAAATTTTGAGGTTAACACGTTACATTTGGTCAAATTTACAGCATCCAAAATTCATTTAAGAAATAGCATCACTTATGCAAGTTTCAGAAAGCTTGTTTCCATTTGGCTGAATACAGTCAGTATGAGGTATGGCCTGAGAATAGGATTTATGATAAAACTCAGGTGTACTAAAAGGCATTGAGTTATCAAACAGATTACAGATGGATGTTGTATTAGTAGTGATGAAAACAGCATGCAGAGTTTGGCAAGATTAACTTGGTCCTACAGGATGGCTTGTGCAACTGCCAGTAAGAAACAGACAAAAGAAATCTACTCTCGATGTCTTACTGAAAATAAATAAATAAATAGGTATATAAAAAAACTTGCTGAAGACACTCGGTCAGCACACTCAAAAGGAGGACATTATATAGTGGGATAGAGCTGAAGAAAAATAATGGTACTTGGGGAAATTAGCTTCAAATATTTTAATATAGTAACATACTAGAGGTAATCATCTTTATAGAACGCTATACTTAATCATGTTCCAAAATATCTTTTGAAGATGGCCAGAAAGTTTCCACCAAAACAGAACTTCAATGAAAGTCAGGAAAAGGAATTTCTGAGAAACCCCACAGATAGCATATCCTAACTGGCTCTAATATATTTAGTACAGTACAGAGTGAAATTTTAGCTGGTAGGGAATAATACTGGACATTTGCTCTGTGGAGTACATACATATTACTATATCAAACACATACACACTCACACAATGTTCGACCTCACTAACACTGACCTTTCATTCTCATACTATCAATGGATCTGCACAACTATGCCTCATAAAGAGAATGATTCTAGCAGTAAGACAATGTTTTTACTTAAATTTCCCATTTTATCCACTATTGTTCATAAATACGCAGCTTTTTGGTCTCCAACTAACAGATGATTTTTAAACGTTAAAAACTGGCATAAAGCATTTCCAACCTTTAAAACACTGTAAAACTGAGAGACAAATTATATTAATATTACAGCAAATATTATTGCTTATGCTGCTTAGGAGTTGAGTGGGTACTGTATTAGTAGCGTTGGAGAATGTCACTTTCATTGCACCAGCCTTTTGCTATTAATATTGTAAGAACAGCCTCTGATCACACATGGCCTTGTGCAACAGGCAATTACCTATGAGAAAATATATCACTGAGTGAATTCTTGGGCACATTGAAGTCAGTGGCAGTTTTGCCTCTGACTTCCATGGGACCCCATCTTAGACCACATCATAAACTACTGATGTTAATTTAATTGTTTTAATTGTATATCTTTAAACATAGTATAGTAATGTTCTTGCCAATTGGAAATATTATTGGTAACCTTGGATTACCTTAATTTCTCCAAACTAGAGGCCTCATTTCCACCACTAGTGGCTCACGGAAAAACTGAATATAATTTCTGTAAATTGTTGCCTGTAAGGTTCATGTGACAGCGTTCGAACTGTGGATATCTGAAAAAATATTGCTGATGGAAAGGTTACATTTTAAATTTGATATTTATTATTTCTACTCAGTAGATACACTAATGAACGAGTGTATGGAATTTAAAGGGGAACAAGCTCAACAAGAATAAGGGAAGTAGTTTTGCCAATCAGTCACTTGTTATAAATGTCTGTATTATACAGCTATAAGCATCACTTCACTATACAGTTGACATTAAAGAAACCAGACAACTCAAAACAGGTGCATCAATCACAAGGATTATAGATAAACAAGTGACAAAGAAGGCCAATGTAATATAATGTTTCACACAAAAATGTGCACCAGCTGCAAAAGTACTTTATAAACTTCTGATTGCACTTTAAATTGTAATTGTTATTATTTTGATGAGTTATTTCAGTGGATTTTTGTGACTCACCCTACAACTGATGGCATTCCTATTTAATTTTTTAAAAATTGCTTTTAAGCCATAGAGAGAAATGTAGTACAGGGGGCATTTTGACAAGAACTTCAGGAGTTACTGCCTTTGGGAGCGAATAAAAGAACTTCCTGAAGATATTAACATTGCAATTGACAGCATCATTCAGCAATGTGAAAGTTATTAAGAAATCTTTTGAAAGCTTAGATTTCCACTAGAAGCTGCATGAAAATCCCCAAACTAACCTAAGCAAAGAGCTGGCAGAGAGTGAAATGTAGCTTAAGTGGGAATATCTCAATGAAAGCTGAAAGAAATCAGCATGGAGCATCCAAATGTTAATTTTAAAGGTTTACGTCACCTTGACTTTCAACAGAACCATGGCACAAACAACATCAGGGTAGAATAACTCATGTTATCTGTACCCTGGCTTGGAAAGATTTGATTTTTATTGGTAAATATCAGTAAACGCCAATTTCACCAGACAGAAACCATTGGGGAAAAAATACTTCCATTGACACTAATTGAAATGTACAAATAGGTACAAATGCTGCTTGAGAACTTATTAGAGATTAATTTGAAGATATTTACTTAGTATATTTTGACATCTGATGTTGACAGTTTGTGTTTTATCAGCTATAAGGCTTTAACTTTTTGAATATAAACAGCTACTGTCATTACATAATTATTTTCTCAGAGCCCCCCAGAGTTTCCCACAACTGTGAAAATTTGAATCAACAAAAATATTTTAAAATGTTTTAAAATAAACATCAATATTATCCACTGAAATTGCAAACAAACAAAAATCAAATTCTGCCAGACCTATTTATAATGTATTTCTCTGTCCGTGGATCTGCAACCTCTTTATATTACCGAACATTTGGATGGAAAAAACTAGAACCATTTGGTTTTAAGCTTGGATTTGGCCACATTAACCAAATTTGAATGTAAGATATGCTTCCAGTGGACCAGTGACAAGAAAATGTATATTAAGCCCTGTCTAGTGGGTCTCATTTTGTAGAGATAACTGGTGTCAAACATCATAGCTCCATAGCAGGGATCCTATAGGCCATCTCCTGCCCAGGGCTACTCTGATGTTCAGTAATTACTCTAGTCTCCAAGCCAAGGAATCTGACAGATGACTGCTTTCTTCAGTGTCTGATTTCTAACTGGTCAGTATTGAATAACATGAGCCTCTGCATAACATAACCACCACACAGGTTTTTCCAGAGCCTCTTAAAGGTACAGTTTCTCACATCTTCCAGCCCCAGCAAAACATAACAATAACACCACCTGACAATCAACATTAACATAATATGCAATTTCAAATATGTATACCAAACTAGTGATGAAACTAATGATGTTCAATTAGTCTGTGAGGTGCCCTGCACTGTTGCTTGGATGTGGGGTTCCCCTGGGACATCAACGCTACCACTGTCAGAAGGTGGCAAATGCACTTGGTCCTGTTATTCCATGTCCTTTCTTGACCTTCTATGGTTATTGCCTGTAAGGGACCCTGTCATGCAAAACAGCATGTCCCTTAGCTCCCTCTTTTCTGGGATTTGTAGAAGGCGTTGCCTATTCTTCCATAGTATGTGACCACAGGGGTCATGTTTAAAGCCAATAATTTTTGTGACCTGGCTCATGATTTTTGAACACTGGGGGTACTAATTTAGTCTCTTTTGCTAACTGTTTACAAACATGTACAACTGACCAGCAAATCCACTGTGTGCAAATGATAACAAAAGAGCTTTTCAAAATGCCTGTCAGAGTATTCTCTAGTATTTACAATGCTTTTCCTCTCTGAGAGCGTACATTAGCCTACGCACTTACTCACTTGAATGACTCCAAATAAAAGTGATTGTGAACACCAGCAAAGCAAATCAATAACTTGTATTTACAAGAATAATCATGATCACTCTCCTGCTGTACTTGCCCAGCGCTACTCCATTTCCACCTGGAAAGGCATTGCCACTTCTCACTCTTCCAGCAGTAATAAATTATTATAGACTATATACTATAGTGCAAGGAAAGCGAGACTGAGCAAAACTGTTGGAGATCAAAGCTTATCAACAGGCAGCCTCTGGGATTGTGCCGTTTACCTGTCTGCTTTTGAGGTCTGTAAACCTTTTCATTTGAGGGGAAAAGAGAAATCAGGGATTTAGTATCAGGGCTTACTCATATTTCAGGGGGGGAAAGTCAGCAAAGTACATGCTGGTGCCTATACACAGTCTCTCTCTCTCTCTCTCTCTCTATCTCACACACACACACACGCACCGAATTTCTCTTTATTTTGTGCAACTACGATTATGACAGCTTTCAGCTGAAATTTTCCACGGTGTTTTTTCCAGTTCAAGGCTTTTAAAGAAGAATTTGATTCTTGCAATATGAAAACTGGAAGGAAACTACTCTCCCTTGACATACACAGAATTTCAAGAGCTTATTTCATCCATTCTTAAGGCATTATTGTTGGAATAAGTTAGAGGGCTTTGAAATGAAAGATCCCAGCCCGTAAAGTGAGATAGGATGTCCCTGCTCTTTAGTTAGTCATTGATCTCATCCTGTGTTTTCTTTTCAGAAATAAACAATTTTATTAAAAAAGGAAATAGATTTCGTAGCTGACTAGAATCCTTACAGTCAGTAATTTTAATGCACACCTTTATTCTAGGAGTGAGTTTCTTAAATAACATCTATTTGCTCTCTGAAAGCATGCTAACAGTCTCATACAGCACATTCCATTAGCATGGAAATGGATTTTTTGGTGTGTAATTTACTTTTCTGCCACTGTATTATATTATAGCTGCAGTTATCAAAAAGGGATTGGAAAACTCATGCTGTACTTTAAAGTGTATAAGATTCCAACTGTTTTTAATTGTAATTCTAATGTGTCTATGGACTGGCAAGCTATACTGTGTGTGTGTGTGTGTGTGTGTGTGTGTGTGTGTGTGTGTGTGTGTGTGTGTGTGTGTGTGTGTGTGTGTGTGTGTGTGTGTGTGCGCGCACATATAAGCATACAAACACACATCAGAAAGCTACATATTTTAGCAAGATGTAAGCCACCAAAACACAAAGATAAGCTGCCTCATGTGTGAATGTTTCAGAGATTAATTTGCATAATACTGTGAGGTGCTGAATTAGTATTCCAAAAAGACCAGTGGAGTGAAAGCAACATTTGGTGGGAATGAAGAGATTACTGTATTCACCTGGAGCTATTTATTGCTAATATAAAAGAGTCCTTAAAATACGTACTCTGAAGGAAAGAATTGGCAGGAAGCATGCTACTCCTTAATTCAATGGAAAAAATTCTTCAGTGAGGCTGCTGAGCAATCATTCTTAAAACAAATGCAAATTAATAAAATTCAACATGTGGAGAGATCATCGCTGCAGCAAAGGTTCACAATAAATGGGGGAAATGCAAACATTTTAAGCCAAATCCTCAGGACTGGTCCTTCTACACTCACTGCTACCTTTGCAGCTCCCTGATCCTCGTGCCACAGAGCACCACACTGTAAGTTCTGGGAGCTGCAACTGCCCTCAAGGAGATCAGCAGAGCATGGCAATGCCCCAGATATGCCCCCTTCCTCATGATCATGCTCTTATGCTGGGTGTGGCAAACAAGTTTGTATACTGACTCTATGCTACCCAGGGGAATTCCCAGGTCGCCAGTTAAGCTGTTATTAGGCTATTGGTACCTCTGAAGCAACACAAAGCTTCCTTACTAGGGGCTCCCTTACTTCTGGTCCATCAATCATACAGATGGATTGTGCAACTTCAGAAAAATCCAATGCCTACAGGGAACTATGCTATTTAGGCATTTTCAGCTATAGTGGTCATTGAGTCTCTGAACAAAATAGACATTGCTGGGTTTTTAAATGCACAATGGAGTACATCTCAGGAACACATTGGAGCAATAAAAACACCTGTTGGATGATGTTTGTACCTGGTAAGTTGGTTGCAACAATAATTAAAAGTAGACTAATAAAACACCAGGAAGGTCATGATATGAATTGTTGCCTGTATTCTGCAAAAGAAAACTGTGGCTCACTGATCTATTAGAATTTTTTGAGAGTGTCAGTAAAGGAGAACTAGTTGATACATTTTAGTTTGACTTTAAAAAAAAACTTTGAAAAGGTCCCTCACGAGAGGCTATTAATGTAATCATAGGTGAGGGGGAAATATTGTCATAGAAAAAAACTGGCTAAGCGACAGGAAACAAAGGATAGGAATAATTGGTCAATCTTCATCATGGCCAAAGGTGCCTCAAGGTTCCATTTTAAGTATTTCCTTAATACTTGTTGCTTCATATATTTATTAACAATCTGGAAAGGGCGTGAGCAGTGAAGTAACAAAATCTGCAGCTGACACAAAGTTTTCAGGTTAATCAAGTCAAGAGGTCTGTGAGGAACTACAAGGAGACTAACCAAATCTGGTGATTGGCCAATGGAAAATTAAGTTCAGTGGAAAGTAGCACACACTGGAGGAAAACATTTGAACTACTTAAACACCCTACAAGGGTCTAAACTAACTATACTAGCTCAGGAAAGGTAACCAGGCCTGATTGTGAACAAGTTAATGAAGACCCCTGTTTAATGTGCAGCTATGGTCAAAAAAGCAAACAAGATGTTTTGATGCATAAGGAATGGGATGAAGACTAATATGTAAAATAATACCAAAATATTATAATGCCATTATATGGCCTCCCTTAGGCTACTGTGTGCAGTACTGGTCACCCCATATCAAAAGGATACGAAAGAATTCCCTGATGTGGCCCTCAGGCCAAAAAGTTTGCCCACCTCTGTCTTATATGAAGAGAGATTGAATAGATTAGGATTGTTTACTTTAGGAAGTAGGTGAATGAGCAGGAACATAATAATATAAAATAATGAATATCATAGAGAAGATAGAGCAGGAGCTTCTATTCTCCCAATCAAGTAAAAGGGGGCATTCAATGAAATTGAAACATGGCAAATTCCAAATTGAGCAAAGGACATACTTTTTTTTTTGTCTCAACACAATTAGGCTGTGGAACTCATTGCCATAGGACATTTTGAGAGCATTAATGTAGCACAATTCAAATGGGGATGTGTTGTTGGCCATTTATATGGCTAAAAAGACTATCCAGTTGTAATTTTAAAAGGATATAGACTTTTTAGCTGACTAGAATCCTCATAGACAGTAATTTTAATGTACATCCAATTTCAATAGTTAAGAAAATTGCTAAAGATTATGATGAGACCTTCATGGATTAGATTATTCCACAGTTGCATACTACAAGGTTTCTTGCACCTTCTTCTGAAGCATTTCTTGCTGCCCATTGTTGGAAACAGGATGCTGGACTACATGCCCCTTGAGTCAGATCCAGTCTGGCAATTCCTATTCTCCTGTGTTTACTATCAGTCCATAAAGTACTGTTTGCATAGCACAACACTGCTGCATGCCCAAGTAACTCACTGCATCTCTCTCGGTATTAATTATCAATGGGCCAAAATATAAACTTTTACTACCTGCTAGTACCAACAACTCATATTTAGGCAGGTCACTTAGGCCCTGATCCTCAGTGGTATTTAGGTGCCTAATCCCTATTCAAATCAAGTTTCTCTGCCTGTAAATTGGGGATAATAGGTTCCCTACTTCACAGGGATATTGTGATCATAAATACACTACAGATCGTGAGGCATTCCAGTACCATGAAATGGGAGACATAAAGTACCTAAGGCAGATAATACTTCCACACACCTGGGCTAACTGTATGAAAATAGTTTTATTATTGTCTCTCTTGCCCCACACAAGGATTTCTGGGATTTCCCCGGTTTTTACTCTCAGTGGGATCTATACACTCCAAGTATTCACTGGACATTTTTCTAGTACTTAGCAAAAAAGAGTCAGCCTCCATCTTTCTGAAGTGCTCAGCAACTGGTTGGTAACGTTGTCTATGCTGACACTCCTGATGTTCCTATTTCTGTGACATAAGAAGTGGCTGCTTCCACATCATGTTCATGCCACAAGCACTCTGAGGAGATGGAGCCAGTGGCACACTCTGGGGCTTCACATGCCAAGATGAGGAAAATCAGCTCAGTCCCCAAAACCTTGTAAGGCTGCCAAGGTCAGTAAGACCTCAGGTTACATGTTGCCATAAGTGATGTTGCATAAGTTAGATGTTTGTTAGGGCAATGCATGTTTTTCACTTGCTGTTCACAGATAGAGAGGTCTACATCAAAGTGTTGCTGCTATTGATTTATATTTTTATGTGCTATTTTTGCACATTTTCAGTCTATTTGCCTTGGAGCTTGTTCGCTACCACATGTAGGCAAATTAACAACCAAGAGATGCGAAAGGAAACATTTTTGATTGTTAGCCGGTGATGTTGCTGGACATGGTAAGGGAATATTGTACAAATCTACTGCACTCAAGTTTTCAATTTAATTCACTTTGAACCAGCAGGAATTACAATCAATAGTTTATTTCAATGTGTTTCAAAATTGAGATGCAAGACAATCTTTAGCTGCATAAAGGAGCTGGAACTGTGTTGCAAAAGATCAACAGAGCATTCTTCTGACATGGCACAGTGTAGAACTAGTGTAAGAGGCCCTGCACTGCCCACCTCCCAAAGTCCCAGCACAAGGAGTAGCCAGGAGTGGGGGCAGTTTCCATAGCATGTACCAATATATATTGCCCTTAGCAGATGCAGTAATTAAATAACCCCTTAGGTTCCCTAATGCCAGGGGTTGCTATGATCCCCGAATAAGGCCAGAATCCTGAGGGTGCAAAAGTAGCATAAAGACACTTTTTCCCACTGTCCCTCAGCTGTGCCTTCTCTGCTGCAATTTCCAGAGGCATAGCAAAGAATCACACACACAGAGTTTTGCGAGCGCTATTACCCCAAGTTGGATTTGTGTTTGCAAGACAGAGGTTCAGCAGGCACTGGTTTTGAGTGCCCATGCAATGCTGTTGTGGAGTTCTGTATTAATGGTTGAATGCACATGCAATTAAGCAGGCAGTGCTGGCCTTTCTGTGGAGAAACCTGAAAAAGGTCTGTGGCCTCAGAAGAGTGGGATTTGGATGACTGGATTGGGATATTAAGGAAGGAAAATACAGAAGAAAGAGAAAACTGAGTTGCAAGGTGAGGAAATTGGAAGGAAAGGAAGACAATATTAGTGTAAGGCGAGTCTGAATGAATGCTTCCCTGACAGCTAGCTGGGAGGGGGAGAGTCTTTGGGTGGGTTTATGTAAGTACAGTTTGCTCCTGCCCTGCTTAGATATTCAGCAGATGGAGCAGTGCCAAAGCAATCAATCAACTTTGGCTGGTGTTCAGTACAAATCATTTTAATACTGAATGCAGGGATAGTGAAATACAGTTACCAACATTGAAATTATTGTAGGAATACAGGAAATCAGGACTGTGCTTAACCTGTCCCAAATAAGGGGGGTCACCCTCAGCTGAACCTCACTAAGCCAGGGGCTCAAATGCCAGAGCCCTATGAAAATAAAAGGAGTGGGGTGTCCCAGCCAGGAGGCTGTAAACTCTCCCCAAGAGTCCTTCCTGGACTGGTGAAACCAGTTCCTCCCCACTGTTCAAAGAAAGAGCTAAATAGGTTTTGTTAGGAGCCTCTTTGTTATTTTAAATGTTCAATCAGAGCTGAAATCAGTTGTGGTAGGACTGTGTTTCTGCCCTGCCTGCTAAGAGCTAAAAATCACTGAGAGCTGAAATCACTTGAGATGGGGGTAGTGTTTCTGCCCAGCCTGCAAAGAGACTGATGTGCAGAGCTCACAGCAGAGAGGCAGGTGGCAGCAGAAGGTGACTGACAGTCAGCTGGTGAATGAGTGGCTGGTGAGGCGGAGAGACACAGCATGCGGCCAGCAGAGCAGCTAGTGAAGAGGCACAGCATGCAGTCAGAAGGGCAGCTGGTGGAGAGGGCCAGAGCAGAGCACCACAGAGAGGGGCGGCGAGTGAGTGCTTGGGCAGTGGAGTGAGTAAGGTGCCTCTTTACCAGGGGTGAAAGTAACTTACAGGACTTAACAGTACACTGGAGTCCTGGGTGGGGGCATGGCCTCAACCGAAAGAGGCGATTTAAAGGCCACGGGACTCTGGCTGGGAGCCCCGGGGCCTTTAAATCACCCCAGAGCTACCAGCTGCAGAGGCAGCTGGGAGCCCCAGGGTGAATTAAAGGGCCTGGGGCTCTGGCCGCCGCAGAGCTCCGGGCATTTTAAATCCCTGCTGGAGCCCGGCAGTCTCTGCAGCGGGTAGCATCAGGCACGTGAAAGGGACTTTTGAGTTGCTGGACTTAAGAACCTGAGGGGAAAAGGACACTGCCCAACTTATTTGGGGGGTGGATCTTTTGCTCATGGTTTATGTTTATGAACCCTATTCGCAGTGTTTTCCCAAATTAAAGCCCAGTTACTTCCCTCCTTTTATTAAAAGTTTCTTTTCTACACTCAGACTCTGTGCTTGCGAGTGGGGAAATATTGCCTGTCAGAGGTGCCCAGGGGTGGTGTGTAATTTTCCCAGGTTACTAGGTGGGGACTCGAGCCGATTTTGTGTTGTATCGATGGAAAGGAACCCCTAGATATTGAACCCAGCCCTGGTTACTGCTGGCTCCACCTGGCAGAAGGGTTACATTAGTAAAAGATGGTGCAGTCCCTCACTACGATTTTAAGGGTCAGGTCTTCAGCTAGTATAAATAAGCATAGTTCTGTTGACTTCAATGGAGCTATATGGATTTACACCAGCTAGCAATTTGTCTGATTTTACAATAATCAAAATGCTTAATAAATAAAATGGTCCATAACCTTCCCTTGAGTCAACTGTACTGATTTATAACAGGCAAGGATCAGGCCCAATTATACTAAAGGAGGAGCCTTCACTAAGATTGCAAAAACAAACTTATTCTCATTAAATGTATAAATAAACCAGTTCTGTCTGTGTGATTGCGGCGTCGGTGAAGGGGAATGTCAGAGACAAAAATTAGGCTGAGTTTTACAGCCAGCTGATCAATGTGAAATTTGAGTTTGTCTGTCAAAGCTTGTAAGCTGCATCAGTTGCTCTGCTTGAAAAGGGTAGCAAAAGGCTATTTGCCAATGTTTCTAGGCTGAAATGTTCTTCCCTTGCGACCTGATGTGAGCTTGAATGGTATTCACATAATCACATGCCTCCATCTTACTTTGCAGCTACATCTGCAGAGTAAGGATCGTCTCGGTAAACTTATGAAAAATGTTTTCTCCATCTTTAGGCATTATTTGAGGAAGTCATTCATGTATCGATTGCTGATGTTGCTGGTCTTAGAAAGATAAGACCTCTAATCCATCCACTGACTGTTACTCTGCCAACGATTAAACAGCTTTGACGCCAAAAAAAGATTAGTGTGCTGATGAGTTTAGGAAGGTCTGTTTTCAGAAATAAGCAGCAATACATGCTTCTTTGTATGTGAATGCCAACTGCTGAAGCTTAAAGTTCACTTTTGTCCACAAGGGTCTGGGTCACAAACATGGGAGCAGAGCAGCTCTAGCTATAAATCTGATTGTCCAGAAAGTTGTTTACATTTTACCTTTGTGAGCTAGTGTTTTAGTTCATATCACAAAGGTGCAGCTTTTTTCCATCAATTCTTCACCCTTCTTGTTCTGAGATGAGAAATTCCATGAAGATGAATAGGATTTGCTGTTAGTGATAACCAGCACATTGGGTGAGCCAAATTCTGCTCTGATTAACGCCTGGGTAAATCCAAAGCAATTTGACTGATGGCAGTGGGGTTGTTTTGAACGGAAACCAGTGTAACTGAGAGTAGGATCTCACTATATTACTTTTTCTGATGGGGGGGCGGGGGAGGAAGGAAGGAGTGGGGCATCAGAGTGGACAAGTAGAACTCCCGGGAAAAGGAGAGAAAGCAGTGGCAGAAGAGAGCCTCAAAAGGGTACTTCAAGAGGGAAAGAAAGGAAGGACAGAGGGAAAAAGACAGGAAAAGAAGAGAGTACCAGTATTTCAATGAGGCAGGAGGCAAGATTTTAAGGTGCAAGAGGGAGAAGGGAATACAATGACAGGCAGTGAGAATGAAGAGAGGAGGCTCATCAAGTCATCATTTGCAAAGCAGGCATGTTACTGAAACAGGAAGAATTAGTACTGGATTTCTCCAAACAGTGCCAGCGGGAAGTAGCAAGTGGCAAGAAGTAGCAGGCCAAGGAGCCAACAACAAGAAAGGTGAGCCACACTTGGTGACAGAGGTTGTGTGTGAGGTGGAAGGTTGCCATCCTTGGTGTGTGTTGGCCCTAAGAAATTGGGTTAAACATCTGAACTGATCCTGCATGCTGAATTTCCACCAATTAGTATTTATCTTTGGTGTTCTTATGTGTATTTTAAGTACCAAGACTTGCAAGTATTTTTGTTGTACTGATACTAATTTGGTGAAGGGAAATAATTTTTAGTAGTATAACTGAGGAATCCTTATGTATCTTCTGAAATATAAAATGGCAGCAGAGGTGACTTGTAGGAATTTTAGGACAACCACACTACAATTTATGGGCCAGATTTGTAAAGGGCTGCCTTTTTCTTAGCCCAACAATTAATTGTGGCTGCAGTTAATTGGAGGTACAAATTCTACCACACAGATGTTTGTTTATCTGATTTGCAATGGCAAAACTACAGGCACACAAAAATAGGAAACTGAAAATCTGGCACTTAGTCATGATGTGTGAGTGTGACTGGCTGGTTGATTTGTTGGGCACAGAGAGCTAGATTTGAAACCAGTTGAAAGACTCCTTTTGAGTTTGATGGGTTTTGCATCAGGCGCACAATGCAGGGTACCAATAACCTACCAGGGCTTTCCAAATCATAAAGTAACATACTAGCAACTCCTTCCACTCCTTGCCTTGACTTTCTTTGATGACTCCTTTTGGCCCAGATGGTTCATAATTTTGCATGTCAGGAAAGTCAGCCACTTTTTGACCGTGAAACTTTTTTTTAACATACAAATATCAGACTAAAATTCTAACCCAAATCCAGAAATTGTGTTTTTTTCCCACTCCCAGAGAAAGGACCAAATCAACATGTTGTCTCTATTTCCTCAACACAGTGTCTGAGCACCTCACGGTTATTAACAGACTTTAGCTTTGCCACATCCCTGTGAGGTAGGGATGTATTGTCTGCTGTAGGAGGTCTGTGGCTGAGCTGGGAAAGAATGCAAATCTCCTAAGTCCCAGGCCAGAGCCTTATCCACTAGACCGTCCTTCCTCCCCTAAATACCCCACAAACTTTTTTGATGTACATCCAGAACCAGTTCTCCGAATCTGAATATTTCCTGGATTTGGGGAAGTTCAGATCAGGACTCAGCTCAGATTCATCTCTACTTCCTAGGTCCCGTATACAGACCACATTAACTGTGGGGTGAGAGGATGTAAGTAGCAAAGAGAAATAATGATTTATTATAAAAATAAATGTTTCATTTTCTGCAAACCCTTCTTATTTAAGAGAAAGACTGGTTAATATAATATGCAAGCAAAAGTATCTATGCTATTAAATGTTAATGTGTTAGAAATATTATATGTGAAGTCATTGCATTAATAGCATCACTTAACCAGAACATGTTTTATTCTACTACTTTAACCTTCATGTGGGTAGATATAATGTATGCAACTTTTTCAATTATCTATTATGTCCTGCAATAGGTTTCTTGTAGACACTAGGGAAACTGTTATGACCCCTTCAAGTCATGAGAAAATTTGCTTCACACCAGGATATGTTGAACAAATTATTCTCAGTTTTAACATGAATAAGTCTAAGAATTTCAGTGGCCTGTACTGAAATTATAGAGTGCTGCTTTTATAATTTAAACCACAATTATCTTTTATTTAATATAAATTGAGATAAAAATTAAAGGAAAGGTGGGATCTTTATCTTTTGATTTACTTTTTTCCCCCTTCCTGCCTCTCTTTCTTCTTCTTTTATTTTATTTATTTATTTACTTATTGGTGTTCCCATGCCTCAGGGAACACTTCAGAGTGCAATTATTTTGTAGGGCACTTGAACATTTCTATTGCTTGAAAGACTGTATTGCAGCATCTCATCTCTCTTGGCTAGTTAAAGCAATGCTGCAGTTTGCATTAATTAAAGCCTGCTGTAGTTATGCATTTTATAATTAGCCCTATTGTCGTTCATTGAGTTTCAATTCCCAGTTTTTGTTCTGAATCCAAACGTTAAAAGCCCCTTAATAATGCAATGCTCTGGTAAATTCTGTTTAGATATTAGCACCCACTATTTAAGTCACTTGTGTAAATTCTACTTTAGGGCCAAATCTTGTCCTCTGCTATATTGGTATGCAAGGCAAGGAAGAGCACATATAAGGACTCTATAACCTTTGCACAAGCAGCAGACAAACACTGCAGAGCATTTAAGGGCAAACCAGGAAATACTTCCTACCTATACACCAGCCACTGCACACCCAAAGTAATATGGTCTGGAGTCCAGGGGTATGTCTAGCCCTATTAGTGAACTAGGATCTATAAGATACTTATCAGCAAGCCATAGTCAGAAGCAGGATGCCCTTAACTCCTGTTCAGAGGAGCAGCAAAGTGTGCTTAATGGTATATTATATCAGGCCCACCATAAGAAACACTGTGCATCAGGCAGCATCTCTGTTCCCCAAATTATCTTCTGTAAATTTCATTTTTGTATTAAATGAATCTGTGCCCAATTTCCCCTAACTAGAATGTTTGTACACCCAAAATTTTGCTCACAATATTTGCAAAAAAGAATATAGAAGGGAAGGCAAATATAGTCAAAGCAATATTCTAGGTAGAAGTCACCAAATGCTTTGCATAATTCTCAGTTTTCATGCTCAATTTCAGGTACATTTTCTGATGGGACTCACTGCAGCTCATCTGGTTCAGAGCGGAGCTGAAGATGGTTACTGTTCATTTACCTTCCAGTGATTTTCACAATGCTATATACTTCCTCAGTATGGGCAAAATCAACTGATTCAGGGATACTCATCCAATCAGAATGGCAGCATCCAGCCCGGGAAAAAAGGTCAAATAATCAAGGTGAGGGTATCTCTGCATTCCTCCCAATCATGACCAGTGCAGTCTTTAAACAAAATATCCGTACTGACTCCATTTTACAAACCCTAATCCAATAGGTGGCTCTAGACAATGTTTATGCAGAGGCTGGATCCTTCACTCAGAATGGTATTGACCTTGTATGTTGCATCATCTGTTCTGTAAGGGGTGATGCCATCAATATATGGTATTTTCGCAAAATATGCATCCAGACATGGATTTGAAAGAACTCAGATCAAGATGTTCAGATGCAATATAAAGAAAGGGACCATTTGCAAAAACTGTAAGGAGGTCTGGGGTGTAAATAGTAGCCCCATGCATTGATTACCAGGAAGTTGAAGTCCTGAGGTTTGTTTTCAGCTGTGGTAAGCTTTTGTGAAGTGTCTTTTGCAAACAAGAAGTGGACTTTGCATAGCAAGACTGAACTACCACCTTCAATTATGATCCATGCTGTAGTCTGCTAGTCAAAGAGAATCCAGAGTATTTGGGACCCCCTACCAACTGAGATTGTCAACACTTCCTTTGATGTTGATGAAGGAAGTCTGCCCTCCCCACAAAGCATGCTGGAATCCAGTTAGCACCTTGCCTCTCCCAATCAGGCTTCAGACTAGGACACTCAGGTTCATAGAATCATAGAATATCAGGGTTGGAAGGGACCTTAGTAGGTCATCTAGTCCAACCCCCTGCTCAAAGCAGGACCAATCCCCATGACCAATTGGAACTCTTATTACTGTATTTATAGATTACATTGGTAAGCATCTTCAATAAATTGAGATAGTTAATCTTATTGAATTTGTATTGAGTTAGAAAGTAAGGAATAGAAGTCTTAAAATAAAAAGTTGGTGAACCTGATCACCAGAAAACCAAGAGCTGTCTAAGACGTCTCCTGTGACCTCATTTGAAAAAACTTGTCAACTCAATGACATTCACTGATTAGGCTTAGTATGACAGCTAAGCTGGAGCGCTGCAGAGAATCCCACGATTCAACTTTATCCTATAGAATTCAAGCACTAGAACTAATAGAACAACTGCCTGTACTACTGAAATAAGATAAAATAATGTTCAGTCTGAGAACATTGTGTCTTAATCTCATTCTAAATGAGGTTTTCTTGCTGTGCATGAATGTCAGAGAGAGCACTGGCCTCAGAGTTTCTGGTACCCTGAGTGAAACTAGATCATATAGTTCTCTAGCATATGAAAAGGATTTTCTATTACCAAGCCAAAAAACTCTTGAAATTTCACTTCAGAGTAGATATGTTAATAGAAGCCATCTCTTGTTGTCTTGGTCTCATTGGGAGGCAAAAATATTAACATAATTAGTGTATAAACATGGAAAGTTGGAGGACCAGAATTCTGCCTCCAGAGGCAGTGCTATAGGGCAATGAGTATTTTAAATTTCAGGGGACAGATGTAGTGATATTTTTGTGGAAGAAATGTGCCACAGCACATTTACTTGGCAAGTAAAATATATACATATTTATCATTTTAGTTTTATCTGACCGCTGATCGAGAAAGAGCTGGAGGGAAAGAGAGAGAAATCCAGTAAGCTAAAAACAACAGCTTAAGTGTTTCATTTTATTTTCTTAAAGACACATTTGTTTAACTTTAGTTACACTTGACCTAGTCTCATATGAATTAATTGTAGAAGTCTATGTACAAATGTTGTCCTGGTGCTGAGCAGTAGCAGATGTCTAAGGCATTGCAGGTGAGCTTCCCAGAGAAGGAATAATCTGGGATGCAGAGTCTGGGTATATTCTAATTATGACTTGTTTTATTTACACATATATACCAGTCCTGGGCGGTCAGAAACAGCACTCAAGACAGTCCTTTTCTTTCACAAAACTCAACCAAACACTATACCTCATTCCCAGGGGCAACTCTGCCTCAAGAATTGGCTCCAGTCAGAGGACAAGGCAGAGGGCAAACTCTCCTGCTGCTCAGACAGCTTCATCTACCCAGAACCTGGCATGGAAACACTAATCGCAACAATACAGACTCTCTTCCCAAGACTAAGGGCAAGTCTACACTACAGCAGTACATCGGCACAACTGCACTGATGCAGCTGCACCACTATAGCGTATCTGGTGAAGACACGCTATGCTGATGGGAGAGCACGCTCCCATCTGCGTAATTACTTCACCTTGGTGAGAAGGAGAAGCTATGTCTGCGGGAGAGTGTCTCCCTCTGACATAGCTATGGTGAGGATAGCGCAAAACTTGTGTTAATGGGGCGGAGGGGGGCGGGCTTTTCCACACCCATGAGCGACATATGTTAGATTGACTTAGGCTGTAGTGTAGACCTGCCTTCCAAATTTGCTTGCATGCTAAGGAAAAAATCTGGGAAGACTTATGTGTACCAGTGTCACCCAGTGACATCTACTATAACACTACTCATCAACTATCCTTGCCAGGGGAGCAAGTCATTGATGAGACTTAAGATGGCTGAGGAGTCCATGCTCTGTAGGTTTTTCCATATATGTGAAGGTGGTTGCTTGGAGAGAGTGCAACTGCTGGCTGGGATGCTGTACACTTGCCTTCCTCCTCTGCTGTTTCACAGCCTCTTGAGCAAGGCGATTCTTTTCAAAACAGGCTGAAGCTTGATGTATGATGCGATGCCACTGCAGTCTATTGCCAGCCAGCTCTTCCCAATTCATGGGATCAATGCCTTCCTTCTTAAGATATACTTTCAGGTGTCCTTGTAGCATTTCTTCTGTTCCCCCACACGTTCTCTAACCATGATTAAGTTGAGAAAAGAGGATTTGCTTTGGAAGACTAGTATCAGCCATCTGCACACAATGGCCAGCCAAGCAAAGTTGATGTTTCATAATCTTCACCTCAACGCTGGTGATGTTAGTTGCAGAGAGAACTCTGTCATTGGTGGGACGAGCTTCCCATCTGATACAGAGAATCTTCCTAAGGCAGTGCTCTTGGTACCACACCAGACACTTAAGATGGCTTTGGTATGTCGTCCATGTCTCTCACCCATAAAGAAGAGTGGGGATGACTACTGCATTATAGGCCAAGATATTTCTATCCTCGGATCTCTGTCAATAAAGGCATGTGGAAGCAACTTTCCAAAGGATGCGCTGGCACAATGCATGGACATGTGTACTGTCACTAGTGTGGACATATCTTCAAAAATCACATTAAGTCTACTTTCCTGAGGAGCTAAAGATGTGTCCCCATAATCAATGCCAGAATGTTTCTGTTACTTTCTTTCACATACCCTGACAAAATTCGTGAGTCTGTACATTTGGCTGGTAACCAGAGGATGAATGCTAGAATAAAGGGATGTTTGAAAGCTGCAGAGAGGTTGGTTATTTTTGCTTATCTGCTCTCTCTATATGCTATTAAATTTCATTTAATTTGAATGGGTAAATAGGTGGCTCCTGTCAAAGAATTATACAGATGTACAAGACTAAAGCCAGCATTGATTTATGTACTACTCTTCTAGATGTGGCTAAATATAAGAACTCCCTTTATTCACATTAATAAAATAGACATCTAGGACAAAATATTCAGTTAACAGAGCTCCATTTGCACTGGGAAAATATGCATTCAATTGAGCACCTATATTTCTACATGCAATTACCCAGGTGACACATCCATTTGCATGTGTCATTAACTGTGCATGAATGTCTGGCTTCATTTCTTCAAAATTTAACCCACATGATCTCATACAGAAATCATTTCTGGAGTTGTCTTTGTAAGAAGTTGATATATAGGCCTTTTTATCACTAGTCTATTCATACGCTTGGATGGATTATCTGCGTTAGGACTGAGCATCCATCAGGATGTGTTTTGTTTGTATGCCTGTTTTGGGGAGGTAGTTTGGCAGTTTATTTTATTTATTAATTATTAGTAGTATTAGTATTAGTATTATTAATAATAACCCTTTTTCTCTCCTCTATTCCTTTTTTGCATTTTCTAGACTTCTGAGCCTTTTAAATAGCTATTCCATATGTGTGCAATACATTTATTATTGATTTCCATAGATATACGAGTACATCAGGAATGAGTATGGCACTGTTGTACTTAGCAGATGTAATCTCTCCATCTCTGTGTATTAAATTGTATATATAAATTTGCATATTTACTCAGTTTGGTGATAAAGAATTTCACTATCTTGTTTTTGACATATACGGTGTCACTGCTCCAACACATGGTAGAACCCATTAGTTATGAGCACTCAACATTAAGGGATACATTTTTGAAAAAAACCTCCTAGTCATGCTGAATAATACTCATCCTACCTACAGTATCTATATTTGCTTTACAGACAATCATAGCTCTATCAGTAGAATTGAGATTGATTAGAAACACAGAGTAGGAATATTTAAGACATGAGACCATATAGTGTATCAAGTCCTGATCCTAATATCTTGAGTCTATTTTGTTTTACTTAATTTGTTTTCATCTAGATCAAAATCAAACCAATCCATATATAACCTCTGAAACCTGCATTCTGGCTCTGCTCTCCAATTCACTCCTCTACCAATTTATCCAGCTCCTTCTTTCACTAATTCAAACTCTTGTTAGAGTTGAAGTCCTTGACATGTTCCATATTTCATCGTCATGTTTATAGACTTACTTATAGGTCAGTGTCCTATTTAACTTCAATCCATGACCTTTTGGTTTTGACTTAGTCACTGTTTGAAACACTGCTTAGCCATCAGTCCATTTTTTTAATCTCAGAATGTATAATACATTCCAGTCACTGTTTAATTCTAAAATCTGGCAAACCTTGTACAGTACCTTAAACCAGACTAAACTCTGTTTCACTTTGGTGACCCTGTTCTGTCCTTTTTGAATATCTGAGATATTTTTTTCTCTAAGATGAGGACCAAAACTAATGCATTATTTAAAGACAAAAATTCTGACGCAGAAACAGCAGATGTGCCTTAAGACGTCTTCCTTAATTAAGATAATATCATTGATGGGTTTAGTGTATTATCCATAATAAGCCCCTGGTCTTTCTTCTGGTCTGGTATCTATATTGTGTTCCAATTACACTGTAAGCCCTCTGCTTATTTTGCGCCCTAGATGCATTACCTATAATTTTTCAGCATTTGACTGGATGATTCATTAATAGTCACATACGAGGCATCAGGCTAGGCCTGTTAGGTATCTAAGTGATTACACTTACTTCCAGGAAAAGTGTCAAATATTAAATAAATGAATGTACTAACATTCCAAAGGTACAAATGCCATCAGGAAAAAAAGGTAGCTATCTTATTTGTTTAGATTAATTATTTTTTCTTTATGTCTGAAAAGTGGTGCAACATGAAAATCTCTTGTAAACCTAAAAAAAAAAAAAAGCTTCTGAAGCAGTAACAAAAAAAAAGTCTAGAGAAAAAGAAACAGGATGGGTCTGGAATTAAGTAACAGAATGAAAATTGAGAATGGCAGGAACTACAAAGTAAGAGTAAAAGGATTTTCATCAGCCCCACTCAGGAGAAAAGGTGATGATAATCAACCTGACCGGGAGTGCAAAAATAAAGTGGAATTATGGACAGCTACTAATGCACAAAGGCTATTGTCAAAGACAAAGAAGTCTAAAGTAAAACATCAGAGCAATCTGAAGAGAGGTGAAGTGAGCACAAAACAAGAAGCTGTTAGAACATTTGCAGACTGAACTACCTGTTTTTCGTTTTTTCGGTGTATTGATTGAATTCTTCATACTGATTTCAAACAATCAAATCTGAGCAATGTCACATGGCATGAAGGAGGAAGACAAAGGGAAAGTACAGCACCTACTGAGAGTGCTATATCATACGCCAGAAAATATGTCAAGACAGGAAGTGTGGCTTATCAAATGTACAGGCACTGTGCTAGGTTGATGAGGTTACAACCGCATTAGAGCTGTGTGAACTGTTTGATTTAAACCATTAAAAAACCCAAAATTGAGCTTTGATTCAGGCTGTGGTACGCTCAAAATTTCCTCCTATCTCTGAGCTGTGTATACATTTTTTGTGAAAATCAGAGCAGCTCATTCCATTGACAACTCCTAGTAGAATGGACCTTGATCCTGGCTGGGGCCTTTTGTTGCCTCTGCAATATTAATAATGAACAAGAATCCAGCTTTAAACTTTGGGCGTGATTTAATGTCCAGAGGAGACAATGGTGGTTCTTTTATTGATTTCTACTGGTGTTGGATTGGGCTTTCTGCCAGGCTGGTTTAAACCTAAGACTGGTTAATTCAAAGAGGTGATATAGCCACAGTCACATAGGATTCTGACTGAGCATAATCTTGTGATCAGTATTGTTAGCCCAGTTTAACAAAAGCTATTTTCATTTGCTTTTTCAGAAAGAGCTAGTATTTTAGTTGAGTCTCCTGATCCACCAGGAACAGTCAGAGGAAAAACTATTTCTCTTAGCTAGTGCTGGCTGAAAATTTCCCCTCAAAACACTTTTTCAATAGAAAATTGGGTTTTCAACTAAATTAAAAAATTTGCAGAGGCTTTCTTTCCTCAAAAACGTTCAGTCTTTTGACAGAAAAACAAGAACTCACAAAACTTTAAAAGTCCTATTCTATTTTTAACTAAAATTTTGACAAAAAAATCCTTGTCTATGTTTTCTATGTCCACAAATATTTTCCACCCAGTTGTCTTCCTAGACCAGGGGTGGCCAACCTGAGTTTGAGAAGGAGCCAGAATTTACTTATGTACATTGCAAAAGAGCCACAGTAATATGTCAGCAGCCCCGCATCAGCTCCCCCCACCCACCGGCAGCCCCGCCAATCAGTGCCTCTCGTTCCCTTCCCGCACCTCCCGATCAGTTGTTTCCTGGCATACAGGAGGCTCTGTGGGGGAGGAGGAGGAGGACACAGCCGGCTCAGGGGAGGGTGCGGGAAGGGGTGGAGTTGGGGCTGGGCCTATGGCAGAGCCAGGGGTTGAGCAGTGAGCACCCCCTAGCACATTGAAAAGTTGGTGCCTGTAGCTCCAGCCCTGTAGTCGGTGCCTATACAAGGAGCCACATATTAATTTCTAAGGAGCTGCATGTGGCTCCGGAGCCACAGGTTGGCTACCCCTGTCCTAGACCTTCAGTTCGTTTGCTCCTGGCAGGCAATGGACATGTGTGTTTTTATATTGTGAGGACCTCCTGGTTAATGGAAACTGTCATACTATCTATAATTTGTCCCATATGATAGTTGTATCCTAGTTTTAGAAATTAGGATTTTTTCAGATCAAAATTCTCTGGTCACCTCAGAAGTGAGGTGAAATCTCTGAGTGGCAAATTGGAAAATCTCACAGGGTGATTTTGCACCCAAGTCTCAAGTGGTTCTTTCCTGTGGTTCTTAATCATTTCCTGTGCTGCATTAGGATGCAGCCCTGCAAGTCCTATTCTTTTGGGAGAGGATTCCTTTTCCATGTGCTCTTGACCAAGCCTCCCAGTTGGGGTAGTTCACAGACACTGTTGCTTCACTACTTCTTTAGGAGCTGCAGGTTGCTTACTTTCCCCAGGGCAGGGCACCTGAAACGTCACAAATCACAGTGTAAAACCTCTTAGTACCACATGGGTTGTAGTAAAACAAGATTCATTAAGAATATAGAAAAAATCAAATTAAAACAAAATAAAGACATAGCATAATGCATCTAATTAAGATAGCTATCATTCCAGTCACTACAGGCAATAAGCAATACCTTAAATTTCTTCAAGCCGTTTTCTCTTCTGCGTCTATTTTTCCCAACCCATTGGCAGGACAGCATATCAGAGACTCATTCTCAGGTATCAGATGTCTCATGTCACCTTCCTTGCCCTCATTCCTGACATACATTTGAACTATACCTTTATTTTAGTCATTTATAGAGTAAAAATGGCTATGTTATTGACCATTATAAATTGCTATGTCCATTGTTACTCCTTTCTACTCAGTACTGAGGCAAGATTCCACGTTAGTGTCCAATACAAAGTCTCATCTCCAACTTTACCCTGGTATAGTCGCATGGATCATCCATGTTCTACAAACAGCTATTCATATAAAAAGAATACTTTGTCTCTTTTGAGCTTATCTGCCAAGGTACTCATCTTTGTCATGATTATAGCGCTTTCTCAGCCCCTTTGGAACACTCAGTGCACTCGCTCCTGAGATGTTCCACAATATAGCCAAATGAAATTAAGATATAGCACCTGGATAACGCGTCTCCATAGCTCTTTGATTTCCCTTGCTGAAGTGTGGCATGTCTCCCTGTAAACTTCGCAATGAGGGGATTTCAAAGTCCTTTTAGACAGAAGATATGTCTCTATCATGAAGAGGGAAAGCCAAACTAAGAACATGGAAATGACAGCTTAATGAAACATTATGAAAGTGACTCACCTTATTCACTTAACATGATATTAAAGAAAAGGACCCATTCCTGGTATATTTTGTCAATCAATGAATATAAGTCTTCTACGGGCCATAATTAGATGCCATATAGAGGAACAATAAGTGATAATGAGCACATTGTGTACTGAACATCTGAGCAGCAAGGTTAGTGTCATTCAAGTTTTTCCCTCAGCCTTTCACTTTCAATGAAATATATATTTAAATGTAATTACAATATAATCATTCATTTTTCTAGTATAAAAAACTTTACCATCTGGCTTGAGAAAGGGTTAGCATGTGGCGAGGCTATCCAATAAAGTGCCACCACGTCTTGTTAAAAGAGTTTTTTAAAAGGACACTAAACCTAACATTTACCTGGATTTTTCTCAAAGTTTCTTTAGCACTTTGGTGATGGGTGTGATATAAGGAATAGAATAACACAGAGATGTGTATTTGTGGACATTGTTCATATAAGCCCTTATTTACCCATCAAAACCTGTTGGCTGAGCTGGTTTCAAATAACATGCACACCTGTAATGAAAGCTGATAGTTGATACCTGTCATGAAAACTGATAGCTGATATCCAGTCTACAACTATTAAGAAAAAACTCAGTTGAGAAATTTTCTATCAGAAATGGGAAACAACAGCTATCAAATGTTGACTAAATGTTACAGACTCATACATATGTGGTTAATGGACTTTTGAGCTTTTCTTTCCCATTAGGCACCATGGAGATGATATTTCTTCTCCATGTTTCTAACTGGCATAAAACATCACAATCTACTCCAGCAGTCAAATTTAGAAGCATTAAACCCTGATTACATGTATTTATTAGGGTCATGAGACTAACATACTTATTGTACAGTTAAAAAGGTTGGGGTGGATCAAAACAAAGAACATTTAGCCAATGAACAGAATCACTTTCTCAGTTGTACAATACTCATACAGCTGATTTTTTTGTATAAAATTTCAAGGGGCAGATGTTCATGCTTTTCTGCAGTTTAGTAGCACCTTACCCCACAAGTAGGTCCATTTACTTCAATCCAACGCCTCATGGAGTATGTTACTTTTCAGTATGAGTAAGGGTGTCAAAATCTGGGCCAAATTAAACTGCAGATAAAAGCTTTTCACACCTTAACAACTGCTTCATTAAATACGTGTTTGCGGTAGTATGGGGGAGTTCTGGGTCAAGTAATGACCCTATGCCATCCAGAGCAAACGTCCTTTTATATACAAATCTTGTTATGTTAGATTCATGAACTCTATTCACTTTGGTAACTGCCAGCCTGTTTACATAATTGATCATGGGAGCTGCCCTTGGGATCCCAGTGACTGTCAATTATGGGTTTTTTTCTGAATGCTACAGCATGTAGATAGCTACAGGCAAAAACAGATGACATTGCTGCTTTAGGGTGACAGGATTTGAAAAGCATACGAAATCCTTCTGGAAGCCAGAGCAGAATATACAGAAGTAAATCTCTCTTTACATCAGCAATATAATATTTAGCTCTCTCAGCACTGATAGCCTATAAAGAAGTTTCCTCTTAGATTAAACAATCTGCTGCAGTTAAAAATGTTCATTTACCCTTTGGAAACTGACAGGTATTTTTCATGAAAAGCTTGGAAAGATTTTTGGTTTTGAATGGCAAAACTAGCAAACAAAAGTGGTTCTCACAGTCACTTCAAAATAACAGGGGGCATTAATGTTATCCATTTAATTATTTTCTTCTGCTGGTTTCTCTTGCATCATTTCATGTATGGAACAAGGGGAGCTGGACTGTGGAAAATATTACCATCCTCGTGATCTCACATCTCACATCTCTGTTAATAGTTACTGCACCCAGGGAGTGTCATATTCAGATTTAAACTCATAGTGAGTGCAGATTGCAGCAACATTGTATATTCAGATGTAAACCATAATTCAGCCATGTTGCACGTGACTGGGATGATTATGTGATTTATCCTCTTCATCCACAGAATGCCACATTAAAGTTTAAACCGAGATTTATCACTGACTGCAGGCTCTCCAGGCTCAGTGGAAATCAGCAGGTACACAGATTTGGGAGCAGAGGGTATTAGCAAAAGCTTAAGTTTTCAAAATAGCTGTTTAATACGAAAAGGAAAAGTTGGAGCAAGTGCATGCATAAAGCATGAAATATTAGCACTTCATCTCTAGTTTACAAGCAGTGGTACAGTTAATTATTGCTGGAGGTATGCTTGAGCACAACTATAGATAGGTACAGTAAATGGAGGAGCTAATAAATGAAAAGCAATACATGGATAATAAATAAAAAGACAAACAAAAAGAAAGAGATGGAACCTACATTCTTTATATGTGCAAACGTTCCACTGCTGTTAATGGCAATTTTGATCAATTTTGCTTAATTCTTGTTTTATAATAAATGAAATAAATGTTCTATTCCTGTCATCATTTCAAATGTATAATGCGCTGTGCTGTTCTAATTAGCAGAGGTGGCCAAGGTATCAGGAACAACTTTCCAAGCTATGAAAAAAACAATACAATTAAAGGTAGATGCCAAATTTTTCAAAATTAGAAGCTGAAAGTTAGGCTTCTAAATCAACCATTAGACACCTACACAACTGACCTATGCTCAGAAGAGCTTTCAGTCACTAACTACCAGTAATAGTAGCTCCTCAATGTTGTTGGCGTCCGTTAGTCTCGAGAGACGATGGATATGCGCCCATGAGGAACGTTTAGTTGATGGTTGTGCAGCGTCTATTGTGGCTATAGAGCCCCACACTAGAGTGGCAGTCTCAATTGCATTTGCTGCATTTGAAGGCGGTGTCAACTGTGGGTTGGAGCCGCTGCTTCCTTTTTCGTTGAACCCGCTTTTCCTCGGCAAGCTGCCGCAGCTTGTCTTTGCCAGTTTTCAATCCAGTGGTCAGAGCGTGTCTCCATCTGCATCTGTCCTGGGCGAGCTCTTCCCAGCTGTTGATGTCGATTTGAACAGTCTTCAGGTCCCTCTTACAGACATCCTTGAAGCGAAGGTGGGGCCATCCTGTAGCTCTGTTTCCAGAGGCAAGTTCAGCATACAACAGGTCTTTGGGGATCCGTCCATCTTCCATACGACTTAGATGGCCAAGCCATC
This sequence comes from Macrochelys suwanniensis, assembly GCA_033296515.1. Taxonomy (NCBI): domain Eukaryota; kingdom Metazoa; phylum Chordata; order Testudines; family Chelydridae; genus Macrochelys; species Macrochelys suwanniensis. The sequence goes on from CM065775.1 coordinate 294,311,667, forward strand.
TGAGGCGGCGTTGACGGAGGAGAGTGAACATGCTGGAGATCTTGACACGTTCCAGCACCTCGTTGTTCATCATTCGATCACTCCAAGTGATCCCGAGTATGCGACGGAGGCAGCGCATGTGGAAGGCGTTCAGTCTCTTTTCTTGCGAAGCGTAGAGAGTCCAAGTTTCACTGGCGTAGAGAAGAGTGTTTAGCACACATGCGCAGTACACAGCGACCTTTGTGTTGATGGTCAGCATGTTGTTGTTCCATACTCTCTGTGACAAACTGGCCAAAATTGTGAAGGCCTTGCCGATTCTACGGTTGATCTCAGGGTCCAGTGAGAGGTTGTCCGTGATGATAGATCCAAGGTAGGTGAACTGACTGACCACCTCTAGCACATAGTCATTGATGGCAATGCTTGGATGTTCTGCATCCTGGGCCATAACTTTGGTCTTCTGAAGACTGATTGTCAACCCGAACTCTTCGCAAGCTCTGGAAAAATGGTCAATCAGACGCTGGAGATCGATTTCTGTGTGGGTGGCCAGGGCAGCGTCGTCTGCAAACAGCATGTCTCTGATTGTTGCCTCCCGTACCTTGCTTTTGGCCTTTAGTCGAGCCAGATTGAAAAGTCTCCCGTCAGACCGGGTGTGGAGATAGACTCCCTCTGTGGAATTTCCAAAGGCACGTTTCAGCAACGCTGCGAAGAAGATGCCGAAGAGTGTGGGAGCAAGAACGCAGCCTTGTTTTACTCCACTGTGGATGTCGAAGGCATCGGAGGACAAGCCATCATACAGTACTGTGCCTTTCATGTTGTTGTGAAAAGACTGGATCACGCTCAGCAACTTCGGTGGGCAGCCAATCTTTGCCAGGATCTTGAACAGCCCATCTCCATTCACAAGGTCGAAAGCTTTGGTCAGGTCTATGAAGGCAAGGAGTAGCGGCTTATGCTGTTCTCTGCATTTCTCTTGCAGCTGCCTTAAGGAGAAAACCATGTCGGTTGTAGATCTCCCTGCTCGGAAACCGCACTGTGACTCTGGGTAAACTCTGTCAGCAAGCTTCTGCAGTCTATTCAGGATCACGCGTGCGAAGACTTTACCCACAACACTCAGGAGCGATATGCCTCTGTAATTGTTGCAGTTGCTTCTATCACCCTTGTTCTTGTAGAGGGTCACAATGTTGGAGTCTCTCATATCCTGAGGTACTGCACCTTCATCCCAGCACTGACAGAGGAGGTCGTGGAGGTGTTCTAGGAGGACGTTGATGCCACACTTGATAACTTCTGGTGGGATGCCATCCTTTCTTGGAGCCTTTCCTGTGGACAAGCTCTCAATGACTTTCTTCAATTCTTCAATGGTGGGCTTCTCATCCAGCTCAATTTCAACAGGAAAACCATCCACGGTATTAAGGGCAGCTTCGGTGACGGTGTTTTGCCTGGAGTACACTTCAGAGTAGTGCTCCACCCATCTATCCATCTGCTTGCCCTTGTCCTGGATGTTTTCGCCTGTTGCAGACTTTAGTGACACTCCACTTCTTTGTGGGTCCCATGGCCTTCTTGATGCCATCATACATTCCCCTGATGTTTCCAGTGTTAGTAGATAGTTGCATGCTCCGGCAGAGCTGGAGCCAGTAATCATTTGCACACTGTTGAGCTAGTCTCTGTACTTTGCTCCTGGCAAATCGGTACTCTTGGAGAGTCCTCTGACTGGGGGAACGCTTGTACTCCAGGTGAACAGCGCGGCGTTCTTCAATGGCTGGAGTGAGTGTGGTGGAATTAGCCTCAAACCAGTCATTGTTCATGTTTCGTTTCTTTCCAAAAACTTTCATGGCTGTGCTGTGTACTACATCTCTGATGTGGCCCCATCTCTCTTTGTCGCAGCCACCGGGAGGCATACAGTTCAGCACCTCGGAGAGCTCATGGGTGAATTTCTCTGCCTTGCCTGGGTGTGCGGTCTTGCTCACATCGATGCGGGGTTTGCCCTCTGGTCTAGAGCGGTGGATCTTCTTTGGCTGTAGCCTCATCTTGCTGCACACCAGCGAGTGATCACTGTCACTATTCAGGATCACTATTAGCACTGTGGAAGGTGCGAGTAAGCAGGACGCACTTCAAGGCAGACCGCCTGATGATAATCAGGTCGAGTTGGTGCCAGTGCATGGAGCGAGGGTGTCTCCAGGACACTTTGTGTTGAGGCTTTGTCTGGAAGAATGAGTTGGTAATGCTGAGGTCATGGTACGAGCACAGTTCCAGAAGTCGTTGTCCATTCTCATTCATTTCTCCAATGCCAAACTTTCCAAGACAGGATGGCCAAAAGTCGTGGTCACCCAGTAGTATCAAGTACGCTTCTTTAGGGATACTCCTGATGATCGTGTCTAACTGGTCATAGAACTCATCCTTGGTATCCCTGGTGGTGCTGAGTATTGGTGCATACACGCTGATCAGGTTGACGGGTCCAGTAGATGTGTGGAGTCGGAGTGATAACAGTCTTTCAGTTCCTTGTTGACCAGGTTCCACAATCCCCAGTAAAGAATTTCTCATGGCAAATCCAACACCACACTCTCTGATTTCTTCGGCACTCTTCCCTTGCCAGAGGAACGTATAGTTCTTTTCCCTGAGAGTCCCAGCGTCTGGCAGCCGTGTCTCCTGCAAAGCGACTATGTCGATTTGGAGTCGTGCTAGCTCATCGTTGATGACTGCAGTCTTCCGAACATCGCTAATTGCCTGAAGATCTTGTGATAGGCCAGTTGTCATAGTCCGTACGTTCCAGCATCATAACTTGAGGGCTGGTTTCTTAAACGTTTTTGTTGTTGCCTGGTGCATGGTTCGCATTCCACTTGTCGGGTACTCACGTACACTAAGCCCCACACACCCAGTGAAGCAGGTGAACTGTGGCGGGACAACACCTTATTGGCTGGGGGCTGCCCAGCTTGAGGCGGGCGATAGTTGTCCAGTGAGACATGGTGATCCCTCCCACCGTCGGAAGCAACCCCTGGCGCCAGCTCTACACCAATTGAGCAGGAGGCTTATAACCGGTAAACTGTTGCTTCCCGTGTTGTGTCGATGCTGTGAGGCGAAGCTGGAGTGTCCTCTCCAGGGCGCAAGCCAGGGCAGGGTGATATGGAGGAACAGCTGTTGCCCATGCAGCAGAACTCGCCTCTCCACGCAACTGATGGATCCAAGGGAAAGACAATGTCGATACAACTTGGCACCAGTGGCGTCGCAGGAGTTGCCGGAATGACGTTGAGGACAATGTCAGACCGCCATCGGGACTCCGACACCGGATTTGGTTTCAGGGTTGACTCCCTTAGCCTTTCCCATGAGTGGGTATAGCCACAAGGCAGCGGAGGTTTTAAATCAGAGTTTTCCTTCTCCTAGGTGGGCTGCCTTCCAGGGCTAACGAGCCCCACCTGCCCGAAGCTCCTCAATACAGATAATACAAGCTAACTTTTTGTTTTCCTTATTTTATCTTAGATTGTAGCATGTCAGTTCTTTTCTGTCTCTTCAGTTATGGTACAATGCACAAAATCCTTTTATGATTTTTTTTGCAGGGAAAAAAAACATACTGAAAAAAACCCTTCTCAATATGTGTCCCTTTTTGACAATGATGCAAATCCAGCTGCATTTACGTAAGTGCCTAAACATTTATTTTAGTGGCCTAACTTCTGGCTTCTTGGTTTGAAAATGTGGATGGATAATAATGTTAATGTAGAAGGTGCTGTTTACTCACCAATGTATTGCCTATGAAATGATTCCCCTTCCATAGCCTCAGAGGTGGTGAGCTTTGTTGGGCCAGCAGATGAAAGCAAACCTTTGGCTACTATACAGAAAGTACACACACACTCTTCTCATGGGCATTCAGTCTCTTCATGAACTTGAGGAGGGGGATCTCTGTGGCTGATTGGTTGGACAGATGGGTACAGTATAAGCCTATTGGCTTCCAAGGACCCAAAGGGAGGGCTTATATAAGCCCATCCCCCTACCTCGGAGAAGGGGTGCCATTCTGCATTGGAAAGGAAAGTTTCCCCCTTTCCCCTTTGGGATTAAAGTAGGATTAGGTTTGGGGGCCTTGCTGTGGGCATCTTGCCCGTTCCCTTGTTTGTAGTGGAAAAGAATTTTTCCCTCGCTGCCAGAGTTGCCTGAGTGGGTTGGAAGTTTTTCACCTTCCTCTTAGCAGCCCAGGCATCTGGGGGGAAGGTTACATTGTAAAATTCACGTTGTCACAACTTGGCAGGTGTGCAGCACAGTTCAATAAGTCCCTTCAATAAGGGATCCAATTCCCTGATAAATTGGAACTGGAAGCAGATTAGGAGGATGCATCTCCTAAAAATGGCGGGGAATGGAATTGGGGTGTCTACTGACTGGTATACTGAGGGGAAAAAAACAAAACTTCTTCCCAAGCCCCTTAACCCTCATATGAGGGTGGGCAGTGGGATCCCAGTAATGATGCTGGGACTAGTTAATGGGGTGGGGTGCTGATGGCACTGCCAGACAGAACGATCACAAAGGAAAAATGACCTGCACTGAATGAGTTATTTCCAGATAGCTCCCAGATGTGTTACTTAATACAGCTGTGGCATAGTTAAATCACATTTCTGCTGTCTTTTTCCTGCAGGGTCCACTTCTGTGTATTAGAATGTGTAATTCTGAAGATCTATAATTATTTGAGTATACTAACACATTTAGTAATTCAAAAGGGACAAGCAAAAAAGAGTAATGTACTGGCGTTGTGCTCTCTTCATCCAAAACCCAATAAAGCCAATGGGCATCTTTCTATTGCCTTCAGTTAGCTTTGGATCAGGCCCTAAGTCCTCACATTGAGGGTGACAGTCACTCATTAGAGAAGGGCATTAGAGAACCCCATTGCAGGGGCACATGTTGGTCAGCCATGCAGGGGTGACTTGTGTACCCTCTGCATGTTAGGGAAGTGGGCTCTCTGCCAGTATGGTGGGGAACACCACGGGCAGGACAATATCAGCAGGCTTGTGCAGATCCTGAAACTTAGAACCCCCCATACAGAGGAGCAAGGACTGCTATTCTAAGCCAAGGGCAAGTCACAAAATGTTACAAAGTGGTTGCACTGCAGACCTAAGGGTCTGGATTCCATTCCCTCCAACTGGTACTTAGCTCCTGGCACAACGTTCAAATACTCATACTGCATGCAGAAGTGATGTGAATTTCAGCTACGGAGTACATAGCCATACATATTCTTTTAGTAAATTAGATACACTGAACACCAGATTTCCAGGAAGATTGACATCAGACCCAGTAAGTTATAGTATTGCACAGTATACTTTTAATTATTCTTCCTTTGAACATAGTATCATCTAGGGGTACACACGGCATCTTATTTAATAAATAAATAGCAAGTGCTTGGAGTTTTTATTTTAATTAAATATGAAGTGACAGTCCAGTATTTGTAGCACTTATTACTATTTAATGGTGTTAAACCACAACCAAATCCAAGGAAATTCTATTATTGTATAAGTCCTGAGAGGACAGAGGATCTTCTAATGGAAACTCGAAAGAAAAATAAGTATTTGAACATCAAAGACGTGTTATTTATTTTATATTCTAGGAGAGTGGAAAATTGACTCCTTAAGCATGTATAATAGAATGACTTTCTTTTTATGATATTTATTCAGAATCTTCTTCTGCAACTGGAAATTGTACCAAGGTAAAAAGACATTTCTGTTTGGATTTATAAATGTCTATATTTTCTCATGCCAAAAAAGAAAATCTCTCTCTTTTTCCATTGCAGCCTTTTCCTTTCTCAACAGAATACTAACTACCAACATTAATTAAGGGAATTATACAATTCCTGTTCAAGCATTGGCAAATCTTGTAATATGCTAAACCTTCGACGAGGCCCATCAACTTTGATTGCTATGTTACAGTGTAGTTTTTCCCCTGGTAGCAAATTAGTTTTATTCACATAGTCACCTTTCATTCATGCAGCTAGAAATGAGTAAAACATGTATTTGAACCCATTCGAAGGCTGAAGGGCAGATTACTGGAAATAAACACTGTTCATCAGTTCAATATCTCCAATTTAGTTAATGGGTTGGTGTTTAAAGAGCTGGAGCAGCATCAGTGCTGAATGTGTGGGTTTTTTAATTAATTGTCAGTAATTTTAAACCTTTCAGTCCATAATTAAAGAGTTTGCATCTATATGCTAATTTACAATATATAGTTTAACATTTCCACCCAGTTAGAATTTGGTTGAATTTCACTTGTCATCTGAATAAACCACTGTGGCTATCGGACAATTGAAAACTAACAACAGAAAACTCCATGCTTCGTATTTTCAGTCAACGTTCGCTCTTGCAAGGTGCTGAGAACACCTTCAAAGCGATGAGCACCCTCGTTGCCCAATGAAGTCTTGCTCAATTCCTCACAAGGAAGTCAGCCTCATGCAGAGGGCCAGCACAAGGTCTATGACCCATTTTAAAGCCGTCTTAAAGATTTCAGTGAGGCATTGGCCTTGAGCTGGTGCTTTGCACAGGAGTGAATTTCATCCAAGAGTGCTCAGCACTGTGCAGGATTGAGCACAGAGAAGGGTCTTTTCCATCTCTGTGAGTGTATGATTCAGTAAATGGTGTCTCTCGTTTCAATTGATTTATTGATTTTTACAGTGATACTGCAAAGAATACACAACTATTAGAGTGTTTCCTTTAAAGGTGTCGTTGCCTTTGCTAATCTGGGATATTTGCAAAGCCATTATTTGTGCAATGTTTGCAGCTGGTGACTGTGCCTGGGTGCCAGAGGAGCTGAGCTAACAGTAAGCAGAGGACATTGTTGCTGCCCTTAGAAAGAGCCCACAGACCTGCAGACAAAGCCAATGTAGAGCTGATTTTTCCAACGCTGCTAGGAAAGAAAAGCAGCCCTAAAGGAGAGAAGGACGGAGTAGCAGAGCAGGTCAGAAAAACCTGGGAATGAGAATGAATCAGAGTCGATCCGAGGGAGGACTTTTTAAAAGGAAGCTGGGAAGGAAAAACAAGAGAGGATGACACGTTTGAAACTCTGGGGGAAAGACAGAGGGGAAAATATTCAGGATTCATTTTAAGTGTAGAGATTACAAAAACTCTCTGCAAAGAGAGATTTTAACTAAAGGAAACCACAGAGGACCAGATGTGTTTCTGGTATAAAAAGTATGCTACTAAGACCAGAGAATCAAAGGGCAATAGTATCAGGATCCACCACCATGACTAAAAGCCACCAAGCCCAAAAGCCAGGAGCAGCTATTTACTGTGTGCCTGTTAAAATGCAAGAAGTCCAAGGTGGTTATTTCATTATAGTCATTATATCTGTATGTGAATGGAGGGTTAACTTCAGGACAGCCAGAGGAACTCAGTTATCCTGAGAGCTGATACATGGTCTTTCCTGTGAAATTAATAGGAGCTTATTCTATATAGTAACAAATTTTCAGAAATACTATATTTTGTGGATGTTTTTTGTTATAGTTAATAAGCATTGAATGGTAGCAAAATAATGCAATTGTTTTACCTGTGTCATGTATGGGAGTTGACTGCAGTGTAATTTTGACTAGAGTATACTTTACCTCAAAGTGTAATAGCTTCACTCAGCCGCATCCCAGTCACTAAAGCTGCAGGCTTACATTTTGAGTGCCAATGCAAAGCATTCAAATGATAGATCCTGATCCTGCAACCAGATCCATGCAGAAGTCTGAGGCAGCCCCTGCATACCCCTACTGATGTCAATAGGGTTTTGCAGACGAATGCAGGGCTGCCTGTATCAGCACAACCTCTACCTTGTGTTTTGTGGTTTTTTTTAAAAAAATAGGGCCTTAATTCAGCCAGCTGCTTAAGCTCACGTCTAACTTCAAGCACATCAGTAGCCCTGTTGATTCAATGGGACTATTCACATGCTTAGGGTTGGCCATGTGACTAAGTACCATTTTTGAATCAAGACGTACATTAGCTTTGTCTAGTCAACAGGTAGGCCATGTATCATCTGCCAGACATAGTTTGGCTGTGTAAATTGCTATGTAAGAAAAGCTCAAATTAAACAGACCAAAATGAAAAATGAGCACTGCACCTCCAATCCACACTCGCTAGCAACTCTCAAAGAAGAACAGTGCCTCTGTGAAACACAGTACTTGGGTGTTGCTTCTTGTAATGTTGTCCATAGAAATTCCAGACAAATACAGGTGTAGACGTCAAAAGGGCAACATTTACGACTTTGTGATTTCTAAAAGATACAGCATTAGTGACACCATATTTTGCTAGACTAAGGAGAAAATTAAAATGTTAAAATTACAATGTATAAAATAAAGCAGAAATAACACGAGACCAAAAAAACCCCCTAATTAACGCAAAATGATGTTATTGTGTGTGAATCTCATCCCTATCTTATTCCCATCCTTTGGCAGTTCTTCTCTCACCCTGTGTCACCTCTTCTGGCGAAATACAAGGGTGAGGGAAGATTGGGGATGTAAAATTAAGCCCTAACACAGATCCTAGATAGGGGATGCAGTGCAGCCGGGCCTTTCCACACACCCCAGGCACGATGGCGTGGAATGGTATTCACAGCCCATGTTCATCTTATACAGTTTATTATGGTAACTGAAGTTAATAAAAATGGCTCCTGCTGCCTTTCTTCACCACTGCACCTATGTGGGGTGCTGCCTGAACCACATCTGCAATGCACAAAGGTCACAGGCTCCTCCTTGTAGCCCCCTTGCCTAAGGCCCTCTACAACAATGTGAATTCACCCTTTGACTGTAAACTCTTCCGTGCATACCTGTAGTAATGGATTATCTGTGATCAGGAGAATTGTAGGTTTAATATTTATAAGGAACACATTTGAGAGGAACAAGTTCAAAAATATTATGGTTGCATATCACATAACTATTTGGTGCAGCATCTCATCCAAGACGTGGGATGATTTGCTATAAAGGAAAGACTCTTTTCCCTCAAGCCCACTCAGCACAGGCAGGCAAGCCTCCTGTGACTTGAGAGATTTTAATAGCTTTATCTCTGCCCCTCGGACCAAGACACCACTGCCCTCATGCATAAAGCAAGCTGGGAAACATTAACCTCTGCTCTGATATCTCAAGCAACAATAGATAAACACAGAACGCAAAATGAGCAAAGAGAATCCTTGCTCAATACAGTGAGGTGAAAACAGATGAATATGTGCTTGGGGAGGGGACCATCATTCAGGCTCACAAACAATAATTCCTCCACACATTATCCCACTTTTCCTTACTTTGTCTTACCTCAGCACCACCATGCATAAATTTTAGGTGCCTAGAAAAATCACTGAAATTCCCAAAGCCTGAGTTAGGTGCCCACACTCCATATACAATGAATGGGGCACCTGACAATGGGAATCTCAAAACCCAGCATACTAGGCAGTTCCCCCGCCAAGCGAGCCAATGGGAGGGGTGTGCCTCAAGCCGCATCCATCTCAGGGAGTTCAGCGGCTAAGCCTGGGCTACAGGGAGGCTCCTCTCTGTGTGGGATTTTCAGTTGCAAACCCTCTCTTGGAAATGCTGTTTTTGTGAGGACAACAACCTCCCTCATAAGTTTAGCCTAGTGGTTAGGGTAATATCCTGGGATGTGGGGAAAAAAAACAGTTCAGGTCCCCCATCTGCCTGAGGGGGAGAAGAGATTTGAACCTGGCTCTGCCACCTCTCATGTAAATGCCCCAGAATCTAGGGCATTCACCTGAGAGGTAGCAGATCCCAATTCCACTTAGGCAGAGGTAGGGGACGTGGACTAGGGGTCTGCTACATCCCAGGTGAATACCTTAAACACTGAGCTAAAAGTTATGAGGCGGGAGCTCCGCATGCTTGCTGTTTTGTGTGGGTTTCCCATTAGGGCTCACCTAGTGATCGGGCCTTGCAGGAGATAGGCAGAATACTTCTCTTTCCCAGTATCATGCATCAGTCTGGATTCAGCATCTGGATGCCTAGAATGAGGCAGCAGCCTGCATGCGCAGAGACAGAGCCATAGGCAACTAGGGAACTTTTCCTGAAAAAAATTAGACACCTATAGGATTCAGTGGCAACTGAGTGGGGGTTTTGTGAATCCCAGCGTGGGTGAGTCTAGGATTTACATACCTAAAGTGGAACTTAGGTGCCTAGGTTTTTTTATGAATCTAGCCCTATGTGATCCTTAACATAGACTGGGTTTTTTTGGTTCTTTGAACTCTTGCTCTTTCCTATATAGTATGTTCCTAAGATGCTTTTCTCATCTCCACAATGTGATGTAATCTATCCAACGAACACATATGGTCCAGGGCAGAATTTAAACATTTATGTAGGAAAGATTAGTTTGTGGTGAAAAGAAAAACCTGATTTTAAAATCAGTGTCTCCTTGGATACTCTCAGGAAGGGAAAAAACCTGTCACTTAAGTATGTAATTAATTCTTGAGGGAAAAAAACCTGTGAGAGCAAAAACTAGTTTTCAAGACAGACACCTTAATTTGCCTGCTCTGATGGGTTCAAATGGAAGCTCAATGATTCCTCTGAGTAATATGAAAAGGTCCCAAGAATGAGCTGGCAGATGGTTGTGGGAGGGCTTACATTTTTAATTCCTTAGACAGATCTCTGAGTTATTTTGTGGTAACTTGCTTTGTAAAATTCCAGTCATATGAAAAGCTAGTATAGTCTCCAAGTATACTGTGGTGGGTTCTGTATATCTTGATGAGAGGGATCTGACACTTCTAATTACAAAGCGGGGCTCTATAATAGGTTTTTAAGTCTCCTTTGTCTTACAAGGCAGAAGCAATTTAAATTACTACTATTTAAAGGACCAAATATTGTTAGTTTTCTTCATAGCTGAAAACATTCAAGGAGCATTTACATTCAAGGCATGCTAATCAAGTGTCCACTTTTCTCTTGGGGAGTCGGTTCACATCCAATAAGGTTGATTTAAAAAAGAAGAGATTTAGACTCTAGCCCAATTAGTCCTTCAAAGCCTCAGGTGTGAAATGGATTTTAAAAGTTATAACAGAATGGGAATGCAATTCCTCTTGCTTACACGTTTTTCAGGACAGCTGTTTGTGAAGCTCACTGCATGGCCTTTAATGTACGTAGTGACCCTTTAGAGTTCTGGCAGCAGGAGGAAATCTTGATAATTGTTGAAATAAAGTTCAAGGAATGTCTAAAGGTTTAAAAGCAGAGCTTTCTATCATAGTCATAATGCTGTCAGTCTTTGTGAGCTCCTTTATTTTAAGTTTTGCCTTTTTCTATTTTTATTTTCGATGGTTCTTTCCCTTTGGAGACTTAACAACCTTCTTTGCACTGAGAATGAAACTCTAGGAAGAACCATCCTAATTCCTGGGCTTCCACATCTATGATGTTAGCACAGACCCTGCTGAACATCTCCAGGAAATAATTTGCCATTGTAAAGTCATGCTTAGAGTCTTGTCAATAGCACCATGGTGACACATTAAAATAATGTCTCTGTTAATTGGTATATGACAAGAGATTTCATTTTCTGCAAAAATGTATACTCTGAAACAGGAGGTTGGTACTTACGTGTCTTTGCCTGGGCATCGGTACCATGCATTCTGCACCCAAGTGGCACCGCATTCTAGGTGCAATGTCTGACTTTGCAGAAGCAACTTTTCTAACCATTACTAGTTCTACTCCACTGGCAAGCAAGTTTTGCGTGAAAGCTTTATTTTCCAAAGAATCCTTACAGCAGTTAATAATTTCTTAATGAAAGATACTATAGCTAGCAATTCCAGGATTGTCTACAAATGGCTGCTGAAAGCCTAAGACATTGGGATAACAAAAGGCTAGGAATCTGACATGTGACCATACTCTGCCCCAATCCCTTTGACCTCCATCAGCTGTATTCTTATGGTATAAGCTATCATGATTACAATTATATTAATACTTTGCATTTATATAGTATTTTTCATCTACATATCTCAAAGCACTTTACAATACTTTCTTACCTTTGGTTGAGATTAAAATGTATTCATGATTATGAGGTGCACAGATATAATGGTTATGAGGGCCAGGTACATCTATCTAGCTCCATTTTACAAGTGGTTGAGACTAAAATTTTCAAACTCTAGTGAGCCGACCACTACTTAAAACATATCTCCTGACAGATTTTTCCTATACCGTGGTTGAAAGCAAGGGTTAGATAATAAGAACATATCTAGATAATGAGAACATCCACATTTACATTAGAAAGGATCAAAAATAAATAAGGAAGTTAAACGTTCATGTCTCAAGGCATATGACTAACATTACCAGAGGTTGGAAAGAAACTTCCCCTATGGCCAAGTTATTCCATAGTTGTTCATGATAGGGAACATTAGGTGCTGGCCACAATCTGAACCAGTGAGTTAATTCATTCCTATGTCCCTTTCAGGAGCTAAATTCATAATGAAGGGCTGAATGAGAGAAAAAAGGAAATACTTTTTTTTAATTATAGTCGCGTGAAAAGCAGGTTCAAGTAGTGTATGGAGCTCTTAGATCTTTAGGCATCAAAGCAGTCCAGAATGATTTGGTAATAATTTGTATGATGAGCCCCTGTAATAATCAACTGTGTAAGGCTATGGGGAATGTTAAAAACAAATTTCTGTCAATTGCTTCATTTATTAATTGAAGTATATTTAAGAAAGATCCTGCAGGTGATCTATAGCAGCCCCCAAAGGATGTACAATTCAATTTTAAAGTCAATTAGAAAAATATGGGGCAAAGTTAGATGTTAAATAAAATGCAGAGCCATCTGTGACTGGGTTAAAGATGAGAATGCATAATGTGCAGTTTCAGCATGACTTCAACTAGTTAGCCAAAATTAAAATGTTTTCTCAGCCCTCAGGTTTTTTTCAACTGTATTATTAAAAACAGCTCGATATTTGGAAGAGGAGGTTACTTACTGTACTGTAATTTGAGATGTGTGGTCCCTATCTGGATTCCAAATGTGGGTGCGCATGCGCACCGTGCGCTGGAGTTGGAACTGTTCATGGTAGTATCCATTGACCCGCACTTGCATCATGTGTTGACCGCATGGTGCGTTCAAAGCTTTAAGAGGCTGTGCGGGTCGATGCCAGTCCAATTCTGTCATACCAGGAAGCAAAAGAGTCCAGAGCAGAGGAGAAGGAGGGTGGGATTAGAATCCAGATTGGGATCACATATCTCAAAGAACCTCCAGCTACAGTAAATAACTCTTCTTCTTCGAGTGATGGTCCCTATGTGGATTCCAAACATGGGAGAGTAGCAAACAGTGTTCAGTGCGGAGGTGGGTGTGAGGGCTCTTGAGAAGACACAGTTTGAAGGATCACCTGACTGACTGCCGCATCCATCGCTGTGGTAGGGGTGATGGCATAGTGGGCGAAAAAGGTGGACAGAGGACCAAGTGGCTGCCCTAAAAATGTCTTGCCATGGAATAGCTGCAAAGAAGCCCGACGTTGCAACATATGCTTATGTAGAGTAGCCTGCAACTTCCAGAGGGGGGAACACGGGAGAGTGTATAGCAGTCCATGATACAATCCATGAGCGATCCACTTAGAGAGTCGCTGAGAAGAGAGGGTGCGGCCCCCGGCAGCTCTCCACGATGAAGACTCAGTAGAGGTAAAAGGCTAACACCCCGCAGACATTGAGAGTGTGAAATGCGTGCTCTTGGCGGGAGGTGTGCAATTTTGGGTAGAAGTTCAGGCGGTGCTCACACTGGTTCAGGGAAACGGGGAGGCCACCTTGGGGAGAAATTTGGGATCAAGACACAGGGAGACCTTGTCCTTGTGGAAGACAGTAAATAGTGGGTCCTGCCATCATGGTCGCCAGTTCGCTAACTCGCCATGCTGAGGTGACAGCCACCAAAAAGATCACTTTCTTGGAAAGGTGGGCAGGGGAGCAGATCGTCAGTGGTTCAAATGGCGGTTTAGTGAGGGTAGAGAGGACAAGATTCAGGTCCCAAGAGGAAATAGCTTTCCTCATGGCAGGGAAGACATTGAGAAGACCGCAAAGGAAGCGGGAGGTAGTCAGGTGGGTGAAGATGGAAAAGCCATCCACAGGGGGAAGGAAGGCACTGAGAGCCACCAGGTGGATATGGACAGAGGAATGGGTGAGGCCAAACTGGCAGAGGTGGAGGAGGTAGTCCAGAAGGACAGGAATGGAGATAGAGTCCACAGGTTGTTGGTGACGGAGTGCCCAAGTGATGAAGCGGCGCCATTTAGCTTAGTAACATGCCCTAGTGGAAAGACCTCTGCTATGGGTAAGGATGTTGTGGATGGGGGCAGAGCATGCCCTGTCTACACGTGAGCCCCATCCAAATACCAAGCTGTGAGATGAAGAGGGCGCAGGTTGGGGTGCTGCAACCGATCATGCGCCTGAGTAAGGAGATCCAGACGGCCTGGGAGGCGGATCAGAGGGCAAGCGGAGAGGTTCAGGAGATCTCTGTACCAGTACCAGTGAGGCCAAGAGGGGGCTATGAGAATAATCATCACCCAGTTGCACCATATCTTGCGCAGAACTTGGGGAAACAGAGGGATGGACAGAAAGGCATAGCAGAGATTGGTGGTCCAGGGAATGAGAAGGGCGTTGCCTTGGGAACCTGGGCCGAGGGCCCCCTGGAGCAAAAGAGAGGAAGTTTGTGGTTTTCTGGCATCGCAAAGAGATCCTAATGCGGCACGCCCCATAGGTGAAAGAGGGACTGGAGAGTGGGGTCGTGGCGCTCTCACTTATGGTAGGCATGGAAGGAGTGGCTGAGGATGTCCGCCAGTGAGTTGCTGGTACTTGGAAGATGGACGGTGTGTAGGGTGGCCCCATGCCAGAGGCACCATTACAAAGGAGGATGGCATCTGTGCAAAGGGAGGGGGAAATCTGGCTCCACCCTGCTTGTAGATATATACAAGCACCATCATGTTTTCTGACAACAGTTAAATATGGCAGGATTAGATGAAAGGCAGGAAGGTCCAGCAGGCAAGGTGGACGGCCCATAGCTCCAAGATGTTGACGTGTATCCGCACTTTCCTGGGCAACCAGAGGCCCCAAGCTGTGTGGCCATCCAAATGATGGCCCCATCCGATGTGCACCCACTTTTGGAATCCACGTAGGGACCATCACTTGATGAAGAAATAGCTGCTGTTTTTTTAGATTTTTTTTTTTTAAAGTCCAGGTTTTGAGCTGTTAAAAGATAGTAAAGCAGCCCACAAAAAGATTACAAAGTCCAGCAAAAAACAACTTTTGACAGACAAATGGCTTGCTTCTTGCCAATATTGGCGATGCAAATTGTTGCTTTACTATCTTACAAGGTGAATCTTGAGTGACAGTGGTGCTGATTTACTTTATAAGATAGTATATTTGCAAGCAAACCAAAATATAAAAAACCTTCATTGCCTAACTGGTAAGGCTGACCACCACTGTGCCAGGCAACACTACTTTTTTTTTTAATTAAAAAAAATTGACCCTCACCAGGAAAGGTTAGAGCTAAAAATTTGACACCAAATTTACTACAACATTCAGTAACACATGACCAAAGGCTGCAAATTCCTGTATGTATGCCAATCTCAATGCTCCCCACCAGTATCTAGCCTCTTTTCTAGATGCTCAAGCCTTAAAGCACTTAAAGATTTCGACCCAGACTTCTTATAGATGGTTGGCTGAGATGCTATATAGTATACACTTCGTTATTTCTGGATGATGGACTTTTCCTAAGTCCTTTACTCTGACAACAACTGCATTACATTTTTAAACAGTGATATATTGTCATAGACTTTAACGTCAGAAGGGCACATCGCAGGGTGACCAGACAGCAAGTGTGAAAAATCAGGACGGGGAGCGAGGGGGACTAGGAGCCTATATAAGAAAAAGACCCCAAAATCGGGACTGTCCCTATGAAATCGGGACATCTGGTCACCCTAGATCATTGTGATCATCTAGTCTCAGGGCCAGCTTTAGTGGGAGCGGGGCCCCACACGAAGAACGATGGCGGGGCCCCGCACCCTCCTGCCGGACTTGTCTGACTAAAAAAAACACCCTTGGGCGTGGGGCCCGATTCCGTGGAATTGGAGGAATCAGCTTAAAGCCGGCCGGCCCTGTCTAGTCTGACCTCCTGCACTCTGCGGGCCACTCCTGTAATAGACCCTGACCCTCTGGCTGAGTTACTGAAGTCCTCAAATCATGGTTTAACGACATCAAGTTACAGAGAATCCACCATTTAGTTTAAACTAGTTTAAACCTGCAAGTGACCCCGTGCTGCAGAGGAAGGTGAAACCCCTCCAGGGTGTCTGCCAATAGAAACCATACCACTGAAAAGCATCATCTCATGCCTTCAGCAAACTGGCATACGGGGCTTGAGCAATCTGCAATAGTTACCTGTTCAGCGGGCTGGATAGTTTTGCAATTAAGACAGTGGTCTGAAATCCAGGAAATCTTGGTTTAGTTCCTAGCTCTGTCACAGACATTCTCTGTGACCTTGTGCAAGTAATTTAATAGGCCACACAAGGTGGAACACTAGCTAGTGACAGGATGGATTAGTAATTTTTCTGTGTCTGAAATATTTGTTAAATATGCCAAACAGTACCATTGATACACTAGGTAAGGAGACACTCAGGGCTATAGCATAGGATCAAAGAGCTTGTGCCAGTAGTCTAGCCAACCAGTGGCTATATTTATACTCTATGCACTTAAACAGTACAATACGTGACCTCTGTGAGTTATTCCTGCTGTAGTTTGTTTCTGAAAAACACAAGGGGCAAGAATGCTGTTTGCACACAGCTCACACTCTTCATGAATTTTTCTGGGGGGAAAAAAATCTGAAAAAAAAACTTGTGAAAGAAAAATCAAAGACAAATATTCAGCATGACAGTAACTGATTTTCCTGTTTAGCGCTAGCGTAGTTTGTATGTAGGTGCAGTGGTCTCTGCTGCCTGATAGGTGAGTGGTATTCCATTAGTGTTAATACTTCAGGAACCAGGTAGCAGTGGAATAAACCATTATTTATTAAAATACCATGTGTTGCTACTGGGCCCTATGTTGCCTCTTCTAGTGCTGCACTGACCTCTTACCACTGTGTGACTTCTTCCTGTAGCAAGCACAGGCGTCACTGCCGAACACATGTACTCTGTGAAATGCTATTCTAAACTTTATTGCTACATTTCCAGGTGCATTACAGGAAGAAAGACTGTAAGAGGGAGCTTGCTCTGTCTGCTCTGACAACTAATGTCTCTCTGTTGCAGGGAAATCCTGAAAGACTAATTAAGAGCACCAATACAATACATTGCACCTCCTCTCCAGTTTCTTTATTGCTTCCTTTCAGTGTATTGATGCATTGTGGCTGTATATAATTTCATTCTGTCAGCCTCAGATGTTGCTGCTCACGTTTGCCAGTAGTACCAATGCCTGGATAGCTTGGCTGGTATACTTCTCGTTCACTGTGGCTGAAATCCAGAACTTAGCACCAGGCCGGAGTAGCAATGCTGCATAATAGGGAGGTGCACAGGGGAGAAGGCATGCATGGCTGAAGAAACCTATTCAGGGCACTTATGTGGCTCCCTGCACAGAAAGAAACTAAGATCTATGTATGTGTTTTTCTTCTACTGTTGTAATATTGTAGGTATTGCCCCAATAATTGAGGATCTGGTCCTAATCTCATTGACGTCAATGGCAAAACTCTTACGGACTTCATGGTGGCTTGACTGGGCCCATAGGGACAACCCCAGCTAGCCCCCTCCTCTGTGTAGTGGTTTCTGTGTAGTGGAACCAGTGCAAGTCTGCTCCATGAGAGAAGGTTGAGGCATGGCCAGGGTGAGGGAACCTACCATTTTTTATGTCTCTGTGCTATTGCAGCTGCTGCTGTGTGTGGCTTTGTCGAATCTTCACATTCAGTGATGTGAATTTAGTGATTTTAGGTGGCCTTAGTTGCAGTTTTGTGTCATGCTGTGAATAATCTCTGGTCATCACCTGCATTAGGGCATAGGGGAATATGTCACCCACATTTATCTGGTGCCAAGATATAGCAAAGCATTTTTCTCTTGCAAGAACTAGTTTTGCAGACCTAGCAAGCTCAATATACTGAAGACAAAATATTTTCAGCTCTTTCATTTGAATGTGAATGTCTCGTGTTGGTCCAAGAAGATGATATTTGAGGCCCCAAACCCACAGTTGCATCCATGCATGCTGAATCTTATACCTGTGATGAGTCCCACTGGAGTGAATGCAACCCCATACAGGTGCAAGTGTCTGCCTGCACAAACTCAGTTGTATCAATTGGGGTTTATGTTAACTAAATACCAGGAGGTTTTGAAGCATATCACATCTGAGTCTATGGGACAGAATTTACTTTACCCTTTGCTCAGTCCCCTAAATTTTTTCCCATCTCCATGCTCTGCCTTTCTGCCACTCTCTCCTACCTTTTTCTATACGAAGAATAGGCTTGCGAACCTAAGGAACCTTATCAAATTTTCTTGCTGCTGTGCAACTGACTTGAATTGAAATATTATAATTAAGATAATCATGGAGCTTTTCATGAACTAAAAGGACTTTAGTACTGTTGACAACTGCCTGGCATTGCTGAAGAATGGAAGTCAATGAACCAAAAGGGCAAAGAGGACTCTGCCAGCCTGTCAACATATGTGAGAGCTGCTGCCCAGCTGATACCCAAGAGGTGAACAAGGATGAAGGACTGAACTAGAGGATCAGAAAGAATGACAGACTTAGACTGACACCAGAGATGGCATTCATGTAACATGTTCTAGTTTTGTTTATTTTTGTTTGCCCCTCCTCTGTCTTTTTCTTTAATGTATGTTTGTATGTCCTTGTCTCCCAAATTAATTATAGCTGTGGCAAATTCTTTGAATCCATTCTAGTTTTCTTGATTAATTTGTGAAAGAATTACAAATCAATGTTTTCAGTCTCCCTAAATAAATCCAAATAAGCGAAGACTGCCTGTAATTAACCAAGCAAACCACATTGGTTTTAATAAAGAGGGGGTCACACACTGGGGAGAGGCTTTGGCAGAAGGAAGGGGAGCCTGGTCCAGATTTATGGTGTTCAAGGATACAAAAGTGTTGGGAGCCATAATAAGTAGATGGGGTAGATAGGTAGATTTAGCAATGATGAGAATTACTGAGCAACCTATATAGACTAGAATAGCTAGCTTCAGTCTGATCAGTTCAGCTTAGCACTGAAACCCAACACTAGGCCTAGTTTCACCTTGTTTTGGAGTCTGATGAGAAAGGTTACATAACTCTAGCGCAAATGTGACAGCTGTTGAATCCTTCTGAATATTATCCCCTCTGAACATAGGCGCGGACTTTTGTCGGCGCCGCTGGGTGCTCCCCCCAGCTCCCCCCCAACTCCACCCCCAGCCCTGCCCCTTCCCCAAATCCCCGCCACCTCCCCCCGGGAAAACCCCCGCACACACGCTCGCTCGCCCGCCCGCCCTCCCAACTCACTCACCTTTCGGGTTCCCTGCGCGGCCGGAGGAGGCGCCTCCCGCCGTGCAGGGAAGGTGAGTGAGTTGGGTGGGCGGGTGAGCGCGCGCGGGGCCGGGGTGGGGAGCTCGTGGGTGCTCCAGCCCCGTAGCACCCACGGAGTTGGCGCCTATGCCTCTGAAGTAAAATTCAGTATGTATGAAATGAAGTTGGCTCATACCGATCTGTGACTGAAAATGTGTCACTCGTCAATGGAAATCAGTCAAGGCCCCTTCACTGAGAATGTGGCCTCTGGAAACTTGTGCATTAATAGAGGAATGTGTTTATAATATTAAAGGAGCTTTTTACATATTTCCAAATAAATGTGGCAATCAGTATTAACACTGAGTGATTGTACTTAAGAAACCAATAGAGTGTATTTTGTGTAGATGCTGTGGCATAATGTGTATTATATTTTGTTTGGAATTCTGTCTCAACAAATGGATATAAAAGGAATGTTTATATTAAACATTAATGAAAAATAAATTACAAATATTATGTATTCAATTTACTAATAAAAACAACAAGCTGCATTAAATGAAAAAGAAAAAAACTGTATTAAAGATTCATTTTTATTCTTTTTTGGACATATTGTACAATTAGCTTTTCATCTACAGAAATGCTGCTTTTTCAATTATAACAATTAGACTGCAATTCAAAATGTTATGTTATGAGTAAATGCTTCTACATATTCAGACAACTGAAATGATGAAGTACTGGACTGACTTCACATTTTTAACAAAATATTAATTTTAAAGGATCTGTCAAGCTGTTAAAGAAACAAATCAAAAGCAAAAGATTAAAACATTTTATAGACTGTTATAATAACATCTTATCAACAGGAGCACTGGAACAGATAATGGCTCATATATTTTACTGTTTCTGGAAAATTGAACATTGGAATACTCCACAATCAGAGAATAATTACTCCAAGACAAAACAATGCACCATGTGATGTTAAAGATTAAAGAAAAACTTTAGATTTAAAGTGACACCTTAACATAAGGGAATTTCTGGTGCAGCAGTATCTGTTATAGTACAATTGGCATTCTTATTTGTTGTGTTACACC
Organism: Macrochelys suwanniensis; assembly: GCA_033296515.1. Lineage (NCBI taxonomy): Eukaryota > Metazoa > Chordata > Testudines > Chelydridae > Macrochelys > Macrochelys suwanniensis. The sequence continues at coordinate 294,332,114 of CM065775.1, forward strand.
ATCAACCCCTCTTGATGGTTAATCCTATTCCTAGTATCACTATTTCATTTCTCTGTCATGTACATGTAGGTCATTCTTGATCACTGTGAAGTGGTGTACGTTCTGGAGGCAGCATAGGTTGTAACTTCTGCCAGCGCCTTGGAGGCCACAGGATATGGGTAGCACGAGCATGTAAAAGCCCAAGAGAAACCTGCACCAACAACAAATGTTAATAAAATGTAACAAGATTATTTTTTTGAAAAAATATATAGTGAATGATTTTATAAGAGAAATAAGGGCATATAAAGTAAAGAATTTAAAACTGTACTGACTTGTGCTACAGACATAATGGAAGAGAAAAGTAAATGCTATTTGCAAAATACCTAAGAAGACTTATTTTAAGTTCTAAGGATTTTGCAGACCCTGGAGTTTAACAGAGTTTTCCCACATTATGTTTAACAGTCATTCACTCAGTCATTTTTTATGTCTGCAAACCAAAAGAGAAGCCATTATTATTGTTTTACTTAGAAAATACCAAAAATTATAAACACTACATTTGGACACCAAATATGGGAATTCTGGTTGACTATGTCCTGATTTAAGGGCTAACATGAAAAATTTGGGCACCTAACTTAACCCATGTTTGATAATTGGACGCGGTCTATATCCTTTAAGGTCTGAGTCTTGACAGTTACTCACAAATTGTAGTTCTCTTATAATGCAAAAGCAGTTTTCCCAGACAAGATTTATATTTAATCAGAATACACTTTGGGTACCTCCTAGCCTCTTTACTATTAACCCAATACAACTACAGACACGTATCTTCAATTCTATCCTCACTTCTCACCACAAAAAGAATTCTTTGAATAAGTAGGTAGTTCCACATTTTATGCAAATAACACCAAACAGACCCCTTCGAATATCTTAAGCTAATTTTCCTGATTTAATTTCATAGGATTAGATGTATATGCACCAATCTCTCTCTTCTACATAATCAAATCACTGAAGTTGAAGTGGCCAATATCTAATTCCATATTTTGTAGCTTGATTAAGCAGGTGCTGAATTACTTGAATATAATTTGGTTCGTTAACAATCCACAGTATCTAACAGAATCAAAAGCAGATCACTGAAATTACTGTGTGATACCTTATTTCACTTGCTGATTGAGTTGGAACACTGCAGTTTTCCTTTTACGTTAAGGGGGAGGCCAACTAAGTCCAAGCTTCTGAGTGATCCTTGTTTGGAAGCTTCTTTTTGATAGACTTGTTACATTTTGATTTCAGTATTGCTGTTGTTCTGGATAGCTGGTTGAGTGTTTTGGACATACAGAATATTCTCTATTTTAATTATCTCACTAACTGGAGTTCAGATGCCATGGCAGCACACTATCATCACCAGGATTTGTACTCTTAGTTAATCACGTTATATTATACCTATTACAGCATTGGCTACAAATAATAAAATGGATGCAATCACCAGTGCAGTATATAAGAAGCAAAGATGTATTACTGATGTGGAGGACCAAGTTCTCTTCTCACATCTATCCTGCATTCTCTCAGTGCATGGTCACCTGTTGATTTCAATTGGTTTTCTGCATATACAGTGAGAACATAAATAATGGAGTCAAAATATATTTGAATCTGACTGTGAACAGTGCTTCTGGCTGCGTGTCCCCTAGTGTTCAAGCAAGGGGGAGCCATGCCTTAGTTTCTCCTCAGCCAGATACAGACAAGTCCAAACAGATCTTCTGTGTAGTAAAGAGTACTACCTTCTGAGGGGCTCATTTATTGATAACAGAAATTAATATAAACATAAGTACTTACTCTAGTACGCCCCACGGTGTTCACCATCCTAGCATCAGTACACCTCTCTTTGGAGAGCAAACTTCTGGTTCCTTCCTTCAGAACCGCTCTTCCTTCCCCTGGAAAGTCTCCAGCTCCTTCTCTCAGGATATTCCTACTCCTTTCACCTGGGGAACAGTCTCTTTCTCTCTGGATCCTTCCCAGTTTCTCCCTTTAAGCTACTCCTGTTCTCTCTTGGGGTTGAATTCCCTTTATAAGCCTTTTCTCCTCAGAGCACCTTCCTCCTGAGCACACTCACTGACTGAGCTCAGGCAGCCTCTTTTCTAGGGTGCAGATGCTCCTCTACTAATTGAACATTAAACACCTACCTAGGGCAACCAATTACTCCCAGATGGTTTTTAGAGGGCCACCATGGGTAAGCTAGGCCCTGACTCTTCTTACAGCGTCAACTGCCCCATGACACTGACACAATGTCATGCCCTGAAAATTATTTCTACTGATCATCTTCTGACTTGTTTCAAGAAACAAAACCTCTTCCTAATAAAGGTGATTTACAGAGGAACATGACTAGTGGTATCCTGTGTTAAACAGGCATTTCTGGAAAAGTGCTGGATTAGAAGACTAAATTCAGCTCCTACTCCCCATTCTGCTGCTCCTGCTTCCACCTGTCACTCTATCTCATGCCTCCATTTTACTTCTACTGTGTATGCTCCTCTATGACTTCCTTTGCCATCTCCTGCTGCTTTACTCCCTCAATCCCTGGATGCTGCCACTAGGTCTTTAACGGCAGAGACTAGGTTGAGACCCTGATTTCTGCACCAAAACATGAGGTGAGAAAGAACAGCACCAGGGAACACAGCTTAACTGAGACACTCCAATGAGGAACCAAGAGCATACCATCCCTTTTTGACCTCTGACTACTTAAGTCTTAGGACCCTATTATAATTATACTAAAGATTCCTATAGAATGTAAGGGGAATCTTGGATTGTCCACTTTCTGTCAGAAGGTAGCAAACCACAAGCACAAAATCTAAAGCATAACACGAATTCCTCAGCATTAGTTTAGCACATTGTTCCCTTACTGAGCTGTATTTGAAGAAGAAAGGTCTAATGAGAATGTACTTCTTCTTGAGAAATACTAATTAAAAACATTAACTCTGACTGATCTTCTTTTATCACTTTTAAGCCTGTAAGAAGTTTAGTCTTTTTAATTTGTGTTTTGTCTTTTAGTCTTGTTAATATGTATTTAAGCTGTGTGAAGCCTATAAAATGCCACTGGCAGCGAGGAACTCTAAACACTTTAAAAACAAAACCTGAAAGAAATAATACTAATGCCACAGGTTATATGGTACGTGAGAAATTCCATCAACTCTTAGAAATTCTATAAGGTGGATAGAAATCTGGCTGGATTGTTGGGCTCAGTGGTTAGTGATCAATGGCTCCATCTCTAGTTGGCAGCCGGTATCAAGTGGAGTGCCCCAAGGGTCGGTCCTAGGGCCAGTTTTGTTCAATATCTTCATTAATGATCTGGAGGATGGTGTGGACTGCACCCTCAGCTAGTTTGCAGATGACACTAAACTGGGAGGAGTGGTAGATACGCTGGAGGATAGGGATAGGATACAGAGGGACCTAGACAAATTAGAGGATTGGGCCAAACGAAATCTGATGAGGTTCAACAAGGACAAGTGCAGAGTCCTGCACTTAGGAAGGAAGAATCCCATGCACAGCTACATACTAGGGACCGAATGGCTAGGCAGCAGGTCTACAGAAAAAGACCTAGGGGTTACAGTGGACGAGAAGCTGGATATGAGTCAACAGTGTGCCCTTGTTGCCAAGAAGGCTAACGGTGTTTTGGGCTGTATAAGTAGGGGCATTTCCAGCAGATCGAGGGATGTGATCGTTCCCCTCTATTCAACATTGGTGAGGCCTCATCTGGAGTACTGTGTCCAGTTTGGGGCCCCACACTACAAGAAGGATGTGGAAAAATTGGAAAGAGTCCAGCGGAGGGCAACAAAAATGATTAGGGGGCTGGAGCACATGATTTATGAGGAGAGGCTGAGGGAACTGGGATTGTTTAGTCTACAGAAAAGAAGAATGAGAGGGGATTTCATAGCTGCTTTGAGCTACCTGAAAGGGGGTTCCAAAGAGGATTTATCTAGACTGTTGTCAGTGGTAACAGATGACAGAACAAGGAGTAATGGTCTCAAGTTGCAGTTGGGGAGGTTTAGGTTGGATATGAGAAAAAAAACTTTTTCACTAGGAGAGTGGTGAAGCACTGGAATGGGTTACCTAGGGAGGTGGTGGAATCTCCTTCCTTAAAGGTTTTTACGGTCAGGCTTGACAAAGCCCTAGCTGGGATGATTTAGTTGGAGATTGGTCCTGCTTTGAGCAGGGGGTTGGACTAGATGACCTCCTCAGGTCTCTTCCAACCCTGATATTCTATGATTCTATGATTAAAACAACATTGTAAAAGCATATGCCAACCTATGACTCTGACAAGTCTCTCTTGCTTTAACCCCTCAATTTGAGTTATAATCTATCTATCTATCTATCTATCTATATGCTACAGGCATTCCAAGTGCTTCAAAACAACGATAAACCAAGCACAAAGAGTAAAATTCACCCAAGCTTGGAACAAATAAAATAATAAGATCAATAAAAGTTGTTGTTTCTAATTAGGGTTTCTTTCCCCTGAAGTAGTATATTCTCATTAAACACTTTCTCTGCAAATAAGTTTAATAAAGAAGCAATGTGCAGGTCCAACTCTATGGAATTCTTGCTACATTTTAGATTTTCTGCTTGCAGTTTGTTACCTTGTGACAGACAGTGGACAATTTTGGATCCTTTTTTGTTCTTTTAGATTTGTTTAACTATTTTGGGGTCCTATTCAGGCTAAACATTGTTGGCTGAATCCTGTACCCCTCAAACGTCACTGCACAAAGTGGCCTTAAAACAGCACTAAAAGGGCAAGGGAAAATTCCCCCAATGTGGAGAAATCCTGGGCTGGTATAAAGTTGGTTTATCTGGGCCCCTCTCTCCAATGGCATCTTGGGGCAGAGGAGGTGTTTCAGAATGGGGCTAGAGTGTTGTTACACATTTTGCTGACCTCCAGCCAGCAGGAAGGTCCATAAGAAACTATTCTAGCCATCATAAATTAGTTTTATCCAGCATTGTTGTAGTTGTGTTAGTCCCGTTAGAGAGACAAGGTGGGTGAGGTAGTATCTTTTATTGGACCTTAACACCCTTAAAACCATCTTCACCGAGCAAGGACACTCCCCTAGAGAAGTAGATTGCATCATAGAACAGGCCACCCAAATGGCCCGAGAGAACCTGACTCAATACAGAAATAACATCCCTTCTGACTGCACAACCCTAGCTGTCACCTACTTCCCCACACTGCAACCCATATGGGGTATCATCAAACAACTACAACCCCTATATGTATGCCACATGAAGTGGACACTGGTATGCAAAGGGACAAAAACACTGGAAAAATTTCAGCTGCAAATGTGAATGCTCTGGAAAGTTATGGAGCAATTGAAAACAGGATCTTAGAATGGAAACACTTCGGCAACTAGCTAGTGTTCCAGGTATAATACTAACCAAAATGTATTGTGCAGGATAGCTCTGTGTCAAATTAGATTGTTTGTCTTTAAGAAAGACTATTACGCTGGGTTTTGATATTAGATTGAAGATGTAAAACTGTCTGAGTATTTTCTCAGGAAATTAGCCTCTTAAAAAAATCCATAGTTTAATAGAAAGTAAACTTCTATTACATTTCATTTTTTGTACATTGCTGAACTTTGAATCAACCTCTCCCAGGTATAGCAGCAGGAGAAAAGCTCAATACAAATAAAATCCTGTGGAATAAAGCAGTATCCCAGAGAAACCTCTTCCTCCAGCTGAAGTACCCGTGGTAATGAACAAGAGTAGAAGAGGCAAATGTTGATCTTCTTTCATGCATGTAAGAAACACACTAAGGTGAGAACTAAGGAATTATTTTATTTAAAAAGCACATGGCACCTCAGATTGTTCATCTTAAATGATCCTGCCAGCTGTTACTGCTGCAAGATGCTACCTTGTTTATCAAAATAAAAATGCACTAAGCTTGTGTCAACTATAATAAGAAAGGCAACATACTGACAACTTCACTCATTCTCCCCAGCCTTACCCCACTCTACAAGTCAAACCTAATAGAGCCATCAACTGATGAAGAAAAGCAACAGGACACTAATTTTGTACAGGTTGAATCTCTCTAGTCTGGCTCTCTCTGGTCCAGTAACATCCGTGGTCTGGCATGATTTTATTTTATGGGGTTTTTTTGCTTTATCTACTTATTTCCTTGTGCCAATACAGTAAAACTGTGAAACAACAGTAACACTTTGTTATGAAGAGAGCTGATAAGCCTTGGCTAGGTGGTGTTACAAGTGTTCCGATTGTTCGCCTCAGCGAGATAAAAATAAAAAGAGACCCGCTCGCTACATATTGACCTCCCGTGGTTCGGCAATTCTCTGGTTCGGCACCAATCAGGTCTCAAGGGTGCTGGACTAGAGAGGTTCAACCTGTACTAAGTGATTTGTTAGTATTATAGCTGGAGCACTAGTTCCCACGTAGGTAAAGCACAACATAAGTGTTTCCATTCAAAGGCCCTGCTGTAGACGCAAACAAGGATTCAGCTGGAGTTCCCAATATTCTAATGGGATCATTTTAGTTTCAAACAAACAAACAAAACACACACACACACACTCACACACACAAACATGGATGGTGTAGTCATAATAATTATCATACAAATTTCAGACAGGTATTCTGTGACAAAATATAAAGAGTATTCATTCTGAGAACCAGCTTTAACATTTTGAATATGCATAGAGATGGATACACACACAAAATGCTGTATATGTACTGTATGAGTATGTGTGCGTGCATGCACCTATATCTATATCCATATCAGAGATCTCAAAATCTAAATGCTAAGACCAATTCTCAGAATGAATAAAATTCACAGTGTGGCACAGAATAGCTATTTGAAATTTGTAGAAGAATTGTACCTACCTCATTCCAATGTGTCTTTGCAAATTAAGATGTTCATATCAGAATAGGTGGGCACTCAGTGAATTCTTAATAAGGTTCATATTCTTGACTGAATCAAAATAGGGTAGTGAATTAAGTAACACAGTAAGTGCACTGTATTCTCTTAGTCAATCAGAGCTGAGTGGCTAGATTAGGCCTGAGTTATAAAACGGGAAAAACAAAGAATTTTTTTAGTTATCAAATGAGAAATTTCACACATAGATGAAGATATTACAGAGGAAAGAGAGAGCTTGGTTAACCTTCTATCACTTACATTCACAACGGTATCAAAGTACTGTGGATTTAAGGAAATTACGCAATATGCAGGATTTTTTCCCCACACTTTCATAAGGAAAGCAGCTACAAATACCAATGACTGACTTAGATACACTAACAAAAAGGCCTGGAACATATATTCCTCTGACTGAATGCACTGAATTCTTGGAATTGTCAAGGATATGTTATTGAGAGGACAGCAATAACTAGTAATGTTCTTTTTCCATGTCTGCCTCTGTCTTTTCAAACGTCCTTTTTTAAAACTGACATTAATTTACAATATTTTTTACTGTTAGTCTTTTATCTTGAATAAGTATAACTTTATTAGAAATTATTTGTGAGATTCTTCCTTGCTTATGATTAACAGAACTATTATTCTAGATAGGCCTACAGAAAGCTTTATAAACCATTCTACTATTTATTTTATAGATTTTTAGCCTAAAGAGTTATAAAAATTAAGACAGAATTTGCGTTAGTGCACAGCATGATATGCTTGCTTCTGCATTTACCAAAAAAAAAATAATCATTTAATAGTTTAGAGAGCTGTTTAATATTTCACTGACTGATGCATCAAAACTCTAAGCCTAAATAGGGCTGTCATTATGTCATGTTACTCAACAGAAGAACTGAACTTATTAATAGTCTTCATGAAACAGCCCCAGATTAAAAAGCACTAGTATATATGCATTTCAATAATGTAAAGAACTGGTAATTTAAGTGGCAGGAAATTGTGATTACCACACATTTATTATCTTCAAATAGAATGTAGCAGATACATCTCAAGTCTGTATATATTAATTATTCAGAAATGCATGCAAATTTTGAAACTTGTGTGAATTCCAGTTAGGGTGACCAGATGTCCCGATTTTATAGGGACAGTCCCGATTTTTGCATCTTTTTCTTATATAGGCTCCTATTATCCCCCACCCCCTGTCCTGATTTTTCACATTTGCTGTCTGGTCACCCTAATTCCAGTCAAGCATAATTTGCACCAGTACCTTCTGAGACTGTTAGTATTAGTGACATTTTTCACCTGATTACACTGATACGGATCGTATAATATTGTCTGCCTTGACTGAACACCCCATTTAGAAATGATGTACATTACACATGAAGTTGATTAACATATTTGTTCTGCTGCATGTCACTAACTTAGGGCTTAATTGTGCCATTTAGGCATGACATAGTAAGGGCAAGTGTGGAATCCTGCTGTCCCAAGGGAACACTGGAAAAATGGCTTTTGGAGCTCCTGGACACCCAAAAGCTGCACATGCACCCATTGCATCACTCCTTTATAGGAAGGGCCTATTCCCCCCCTGCTGGCTGATGCTTGGCACATGAGGCAGGCAGGATATAGTATAGGACCATGGCTTCACCTCCATTTGTGGTGTTGGGTGCTCCCCAGGGAATATAGACAGAGTTGTTCCCCTATTCTTTAGAGTCCATAAACTGTCATTCTGTCTGGCCCATATGCAAGAGTATACAATGTGGGAGCAGCTCCTTACACCCTCTGCTTCCACTATGAATTCACACAAGTATCAGGAAGAGTTTGGCTCTTAGAAAACCAGTCTTTAGTGTTAGTGTTGCTGGCATTGCTGAGCTGAGTAAACTGGTTAAAATACAAATCAGGTTTTCACTGAGTTTTTAAAAAGTACAGTGGGGAGTTATTTCAGAGTCAATTTTCACTATTGAGAAAAGAGTTCTTTTCCTGTCCAGGAACCCTCCGATAGAAAACTGAGGCCTGGACCTTATACACCCAGGCTCAGACCTTATGCCTTATAATTAATATTCTGCCCCCCCACCCCCACTATGTTCTACATTAGTTAATATGCATATTTTCCAGTTCCTGAGTGGGTAACAGAAGATGTCCTACAGCACCATTCCAGGAAGTTATTTTTAAAACTGATGCTTTTATTCTTTTTAATTAAATGCAGAAGAGAAAAGATTAAAGGGTGTCATACTAGTCTCCAGGTGATCTTGTCAATATTTAAACACACTAGTCTTATGTTTTACAAGTCCAACACCTTCACCCACACCCAACAATGAGCAAGCAAAACAAAAAGAAAAACAATCTATCCACCACTCATCAAACTCATAATGCCCTAACCTGCTCAAGAGCTGAGGAGAATAAATAGGCTTTGCTACATGCCCTCAAGGTCAAGAGGTACTGGCTAGCTCATACTGAAGGGGGGAAGCACCAAAGAAAACAGATTCTCACAGACAATGCCCCTCACTTGTTTAACTGAGGGTGATATTGCTCAAGTGCCTTTGGTGATCAACATCCCTAACAGGAAGACAGACAACCTTTTAGTTAGGCAGGTCTCAAGCCATTTATGGCTTTACTGGGCAAAATTTACACCTTAAACTCCATCCAAAAGCAACCGGCAGACAGTGCAGATCATAGAGCACTCCCGTTAAAATACTCCCACTAAGATACAAGCTGTAGAATTGCGCACTAGCTTTGCTTGCTGGATTAATTCAAAATCTAGCCCTCCACATAGAGTATACTTATTTATTTTTTATTTTTAAAACAACTTGGGACTTATCAAAAGCTCAATTTAAATTGATCCATTTAAAAATCACATACAAAATTCAACAATAAAATAAAGCATCCCAGTAAGCATCATCCCTTAATCTTCATCCATAATTAAAAAACAAATCAGCAGCCCATTCCCTCTGTTCCCACTATCTGCCCCCAAAGCCCAGGAAAGTAGATGGTCCTTACAACATACCCTGAATGGCAACAAATTATGACTATTTAGGACCAAGAAGAGGATTGGATTTCAATGTTAAGGAACCCTTAGTGGACAGCATCCTGCGTGTAGCTTCCCCTGTTTTATACTTCGAGGCTCCAACTTGAATGTTTCCACTGATAACTGTGGTAATATCTGGCATTGGGAGAGAGAAAGTCTCTAAGTAGATAGGTCCCATGCCATTTAGCTTGTTTCACTACCTTACATTCTTCCTGGAAGTTAACTGACAACCACTGTAAATCTTACTGTTCAGCAATCTAACCCTGAGGTGACAAAGACACAGATGATGCTAGCTAGGTTCACATCTGAAGAAACTGTTACCTCCTAGATATATTTAAACGGAAAAATCTGTTCCGAGAATTACTATTCCCTGATCAGGCCTTCTGATCCTGACTGGGATTTCTAGGCACTAGAGCAATATAATAGCATTACCAACTATACATATGAAATCATGACCAATGACACCATAATTTATTTCCTCTGGTATGACAGTACTAAGCAGCAGCTACAGTAGCTAGTTCAAGAAGACATGTGTTAATAAAAAATGGGTGTGATAATAGATATTTTATCCTTGTTAAAACAAATTGGAAAAGCATGTTTAGGATACTACAGCTTTTGCCTGGTAAGAAAGGAGATTTTTTAAAAAGGTAGGTGAATTGTTTTAAAATTCTCAGAAGAATACATTTGTAGGTTGCAGCAAACAGATCTGTAATCACACTCAGTTTTCCCAGTTCTTTCGTACTATGCAAGTTCATGTTTTTAGATTGACACAAATCATGCTCTCTGGATATTTTTATCAGAATCATTTTGATTTTCTCTTTTTGGCAGAAAAAACCCAAAAAACCACTCAGTAGACCATTCCACTTAATTAAACCTTTCAAAAAGCCCTACTGTGAGGCTTGTTTATATTTTCTTATATAATGACATACAAAAGCAGTCTGGCTTACAGAAAACATGCTGTTGAAAAGCAATAGGGAGCAGATATTTGATGGGTAGCTAGGATATCAAAGCGTCATTAGATAGCTGCATGGTATGTTATTAACATTGTAAAAGACTTTCTGATATAGGTCTGTGTGAAGATGCCCACAGCTCATTGAAAATGGTACATTCTATCAAAATCATTTGCAGTCTATATATACTCTCACTGAGCTGAAAGATTTACAGGGAGAAACATATAAATATGCTTAATAGATATTTGATTTTCCCTCCCCCACCCCCATAGCTAAAATAGACAGCTCAAAAGAGTGTTTAAATACCTTGAAGGATGATTAGGTGCAGGGAAGGGCGCAGAAGAAATTAACCTTCTTGCGTCCTTTCCAGCTGTCATTCAGCAAGAAAGACTCTCCTCTCACACAGGGATCTAGTGGGAGGTAGAAAAGGCACTGGTGAAGAGGCAATCTCCCCTCTCAGGATTTGAGCCCCACTGTATGAATGTAGAATCCAGCCAGATTGAGGTGCTAAGGCAGCTTTCTATGCTTGTTGAGCATGGGAGTCACATTTGGCATATCAATAGTATCTAGTCAACTTTGTTCTTGACTAGAAATACAGTCAAATTCATCCCTGGCTCAACTCCAGACAGAGCCAGTGTTCAGGTACTACATTATCAGGAGAACTAGTATCACCTGATGGTGCCCTAACTTTTACATATCCACATATTCTATCAGTGAAGGCTGAGAAGGAAGGATATTGCATTCCCTTGATATTTTACTGTGTAGTGTTTAAAGGCATAGACTATCATATTTATTCATTTCATATCCATATAAAAACTTAAACTTTATATAACTAACTTTTCTATTTCATCAGTCATGGCAGTAATAAAATATTTCCTATTATAAATGAGAAATATATGTATAATGTCAGAGTTACAGTGCGAGTTTTAGACCCCTTTGCAGACCCTCTCAAGTGCACCCCTGAGATGACATGCTCAGCTTCCTTCACCTCTCAATGGTGGTACACCATGGTCCAGCCACTCTTGGACTGAATCGCTTGGTTACAGACCCCTGTCTCTGAATCATGTAAACATGATAGGTCCAACTGTGTCTGGCAAGGAAATTTCTCTCAGGAGCCTGTGGCCATTGGCTGATTAAAGTGACTCAAAACAGTTTTATCAAAACAAACCTCTTGTTTATTCACCCAAAGGTAAATAATAGAGTGGAGATGGATAAAACAACAAAAGCCTATATGCCTGTGTCTTATCTAAACCTTACCCTTTGCTTGAAAGTTTTTGGTATATCCCACTGAGTCCAGACACCTTACTTCTGGGCTGGGAGAAAAACTGTGCTGTTGTATTCTGGCAGTGAGTCTCTATCAGTCTCGCCTCCAATAGCTGATGCTTTCTTCTGAAATAGGACGAAGGGTTTAATGGTTTAGTGTCCCTTTGATCCTAAGCTCTGACCTTGGGAAAATAAATGTGTTAACCTGGCTAGAGCCGGGTAGGTAGGCATTTCCTGATTAACAGTCCCCCATTGTTCTCTAAAAGACCCTTGGTATTCATTCTGGAGGTATCTTATCTCTGTCTATCTAGTTTCCTGCTTGTTCTCCCTAACTATCTTCTTTGCTTTAACACTGTGGAGTCAGATGGAATAACATCAGGCAGGTAAACTGAGAGACATGCTCTACATAAAATACATAATATGGATATCTCCCTCCTTCTCTGTACATTATAATTGCATTTAATCTACCACCTTGTCCTAAAAAGCTATGTTTTTCTCACTGAGATATTAGGTTCTGCTTCAGTAGCGCAGCCAGGTCCGGAGCGCAGGGGGAGCGGCGCTATAAAAAGGCGCCTCCCCCTGTACTCACCCGGCGGCGCTCCGGGTCTTCGGCGGCACTTCGGCGGCTCGCTCCGGGTCTTCGGTGGTACCCGCCACTGAAATGCCGCCGAAGACCCAGAGCACTGCCGGGTGAGTGCAAGAAGCGGCGCTTAAAAAGAAGCGGCGCCTTTTTTTAGTGCTGCTAAAAAAAGGCGCCGCTTCCGCCGCTTCTGCTCAAGGGGGAGCAGCCGCTCCCCCTGCTCCCCCCCTGGCTACGCTACTGTTCTGCTTTTAATACACACACACACACACACAGAGGAGTTCACCTTTTTGCCATGGTAGATTAATGAATTCAGTTATATGCATAGTTAATCAATATTTTATTGTAATCACACTTGTGCAATTAAGCCCCACTTCAGCAAAGCCTTCAGCACGTGCTTAACCTGAAGCACAAGGTTCATCGCTATTCAGCAAAGCACTTAAGCACATTCTTACAGTTAAGCAAGACAAAATACATCAATTTTACATTCTGGTTCTGAGCTAACTGGATATTAATTTGTTAACCTCTTAAATCACAGAATTTCTCGGTATTTACACAAATATTAGTACTTCCTGATGCAGTTACGCTGTAAATCATCACGTGGAGCTCTTTCACTTCTTGTCAAAATATCAACTAAATCCAACCAAATTGTAAATATTTGATTTATTAAGTAACACAGATCTATTCAATATGCACTTGCCTCTGGCAGCTGTAAGTCTCAGGAGTTATTTTGTATCTTAATATTTTGGGGCTTGAAATCACATTTTAGATCAACAACAGACTGATTGTCCATCACTATTTCTGCAATGCCTGGAGAGCTACTAGCATCTGAGAAATTAGCTGAGGAGACAGCAGTAATGAGATGCATAGATCACATGATCAGACAAATTTTCATTATTCTTCTCTAGAAAAAAAAATCTAGGGCTCCTGTATGTTCACTGTGACATTTTATTATGTTTCAGGGATCTTGAGAGTCTTACAAATAAAGTAGATGAGCCACATATCAAAATCAAGATGTTTCTGAGACCATCACTAATAGAACACAGATCTCCCAGTTTGATCTTAAGAGTCATAGAATCATATCAGCTATTCTTAAGGTAAGGGGGGAAAGACTGCAGCTGAAACTACTACTTTACTAATGGAGGTGTGCAGAACTATTTGTAAGGGGCTCCTGTTCCTCAGCTACTAAACGTCTTTGCTTAGGTCCTTGAATTTGGTCCTTGGTAAAAACTATACTGTCTTCTTTTCACAGTGATGTTTTGTGCTTTTTCTGTTTGGGTTAATGTAGGAAGATCCTTGAAAAGGCAAACTAGCCGCCAAAGCTTCTGTACAGTATAGCAAATGGCAGTAAGTGCCCTGTGCTTCAGTATAACAGCATTCTCCTGCTGTGTTTTCAGTCTCCAACCTGTAAGGAGTCACAGTCAGCCAGAGGTGAATGAGAAGTAGCCTTCTCTTCAGAAGCCTCACACCAGATAATGTTATACACCATTAATACACTTGAAGACAGAAGAAGAACTGGAGGCATACACACCCTATGTTTCCAGACTTGAGGATATAGTTTTAACCTTTGAGGAGGAACTACATACTGTGAGTCAAAATCATGCCATTTTAAATAAAGAATTTGAAAAGGTTAAGCATGTATCTTTTGATAGAAGAAAATGTGTTTCTTACAAGAACTGAAGGAAAACCAGGCCAAGGGCAAGAATCTGAGGGGAGCTGGAATTAAGTAAGACATAGATAGAATCAAAATTTTGGAAGGGATTGCAGAGTTGCTTGAACTTTTATTTTAACTTTGATAACTTTCTGAAGATGGAGAAAATCTATTGCCCCTGTTGCAGCTCCAGGAAACAGAATGGAAATTCGGCAGGTGCCAGCTGCATTTGGACACACCTCTGACCAATCCCAGGATTTCAAGTAGGGGGAATCAAGCTCTGAAGAGGACAGCACAGCAAAAGGGGATCAAACTGAGCAATAACAACCCCTAAATTCTCCAGTAACAATTTCTAATAGTCCCCGGCAACAACTGACAAATTCTGCCCCAACATTAATGTATTCCACCACTATCAAATAGTTTCATTCCCATCCCTTCCGATCCTCACACAACTACTGCTCAATGACATATCGTTTGTCAAGAATTATTTTTGACAGTGATTATTTCTGAACGTGTTTTTTTGTCGCTATACTTCCCAGTCACCGTGGCTCCACTCCCTGAGCCACTGATCCTGTGATGTTGTCCTAGAAGCCCAGCTTAGAACCTCCTTCCCACAAGGGTGCCAGGAAAGAAGAAGATAGGTAGCTGTTGACCAGGAAAAGCAGGCAAATTAATGACAGACTCATGGGATTGGCTTAAATGGCAGACGGCAACTTTATTATTTATACCTTGGGAAGGGGCATTTGGGGGGGAGGGATAGCTCAGTGGTTTGAGCATTGGCCTGCTAAACCCAGAGTTGTGAGCTCAATCCTTGAGGGGGCCATTTAGGGATCTGGGGCAAAAATTGGGGATTGGTCCTGCTTTGAGCAGGGGGTTGGACTAGACCTCCTAAGGTCCCTTCCAACCCTGATATTCTATGATTCTATGATTACACTGCCCTCAGCCTGCTCTCACGTACCAGGCTTTTAATTTGTTCCACTGAGAGTTATAGGGCTTTAACCACAAACCAAACAATAACTCGGGGTAGAACCTCCTTACAGACTCAGCTCTGTTGTGAAAACTTTTCCCTTTCTGCCCCTCAAATAAGGGGGAGGGGTGGAGTGATGGGAACCTCAGTCTACAAAGACTTCAGGCTACTCTCCTTCTGTGAATATAAAGTCTAACTGTACTATCTCAAGTCTCATTTACCTCTGAGAGCTGGCCCTTTTAGCCTTTGCCCACACAGGACATGGGACCCAAGTTGCAACAAGTCAGTAATTTTAACTGCATTATATGAACCTTGAATCGTATCATTTCTACCCAGCTGTGCCTCCAAGAGGCTGCGAGGAAGGTAAAAAACCCACCAGACCACATACCAAGTTAGCCCCAGGGGAAAAATTCTTTCCCTTTCCCTAAAAACAGGAGATTGTTCAGAAACGTAGCATCATAAGCAGTAGAGCTCCTAATCTACTTCTAAGGGGAGGGAGGGCAGGGAAGCTAAGGAGAGAGAAAGAGGCTTTTTGAAAAGCCATGGCTAGCTTAAATAGGCAAGGGGGCACCCAGCAGCCAATCAGCTTGCTCCACCCACCCTTCGCTCAGCCAGTGGCTAAGTGGAAAACGGAAGGAAGGAGGGAATGGCAATGGGCAGCCCCCCTTTCCTGTTACACATGCATTTTGGATTTTTCTCGTTCTCTGCTGTCCAGATCCTCCTCTGCTAAAGGCAGTGAAAGGGTAGCCTCAGTGGCTCATCTTCCAGGTTTCCTGGGCCTTGGCTACTACATTGTTCCCTAGGCAGCACAGCTCACCAGCCTACACTTCTAGCTTTCCCTGGTAGAGCTGGACTCCAGCTCTGGCTCCCTGATCCTTGGCTGGCTGGTTCTATGGAACAGTGCTGGGAACATCCACTGTAAACCAATTCATTCCCCTTTGTGGGGAAAGCTGGAGAACAAGATGTCACTGCAGGCGGGTCCAGGCAGGGCAGTGAGTCAGAAAACAAAATGTCTAGTATCTGGTTGTAGCCAAATGGTGATTCTGTAGCATCCTGGAAAAATACTAAATTCTATGACCACAGAATTATAGAATATACAGGGCCTTGCCTGAGATTAATGGAGCAGGGCACATCTTCAAAGATACTGTTTCAAACTCGCTGTAGACCCAGGCAGGTACCTCACTCATCTGTTTATCCTCAGATCATAATTTCAGGGTCACCAGCTCAGCTGTATAGAGTACTTTTTTTAAAGCTGAGATTCAATAGCACAAGCTGGTGGCAAGGGATGAATTCTGCAGCCACAGAACCAGGGAATACCGGGGCCTTTACTATAGCAACAAGTATCCAGAGCAGAAAATTACACATTTTAGGCACAAGGAATATAGTTCACATATGTTGATCATTCTCACCAAAAAACAAAAACAAAACACCCCTAACTCATTTTTTAAAAAGCTGACATTATAAAACATTCAATTTCTGTTAAAAAATATCAATTTATCCTAGCTAGCTCTTTATAATAAAATACACATCAGTGAGAAGCTATGTGCAGCCTAAACTACAGAATTACAACCAACACCTTCATCATCAGAAACTATTTATTAATGAAAAGCCTAAAGTAACTTGTTGAAACACACGAACCTATTAGATATAAGCAGAGCCCTTCTCTAAAAAAGTCAAGGTATTCCTCAAAGCTAGGATAAAGGTAAAAAACAAACAAACAAACTGGTTACAGGCCTTATCCCCAATACTTTGTATCTCATGCAGTCATTTATATTAGTGCAATGTGTGTGTAAAATACTACCACTCTGATTTGGTGTAGTGAATCTATCCAAGGTACAGAGCAACAGGGAATCAGACCCTATATCTGAACTCTACAGTACATCAAGCCTTGCCTTAGTTGTTCTGCTGAATTTATGGCTGCTACACAATAAAAGTTCATTCAATATGATGAATATCATTTGTGATTTGTTATTTAGAGTCAAGGCAAAATTAACCCCCATATTTAGCAGCAACTCTTTAGGAGGCTTAAAAATATCAAAACAAGACACACTCAGAACTTTTTGTAAATAATCTAAAATGATATCTTATAAATAATTTATGACTGGATCCTAAAGCTATGTCAGAAATAGTTTTCAGACAACAACATGTCACATTATTTTATACTTGATATGTTGCTCCAGTTAGTAACCAAAAAGTGACTTGTATTACTTATTCACTTACAAAAACATATTTTGTTAAGACGGAGTAAAGGTTGCTGCCATCACAAATGCTCCCTTTAGCCTTCCAGAATATGAAACACAGACACCATAAACTCAAATGTTAGTCAACCAGGAAATGGTCATTTTAGGTCCCTTAGCATATCCCTTGTTTGGTGTTAAAATATAAGAACACCAGGAAGTGCATAGGTAAGGTAGCACTTGCCCCACAACACAGTCATACACCCTTAATTCTGCCCCTCATCAGGATGCCAGCATCTGGAGACACAGTACAATGATACTTGGTGAACTGGGTGTCACACTGCATCAGCCAGGACTTTGCAAGTTTCTCATGACATTGGGACATCAAAGTATGTTAAGAGTTTGGATTCTGAAAACCCCTTCAGCCTTCGAAGTTTGGGGAAATTTTGGTTTAAGCCCATCTCTAGAATATTTTCATTCATAAATATAATGCACTTTATTCTTCATAACCAAGCTGCTTAGCAGGGTCGGCTCCAGGCACCAGCCTACCAAGCACGTGCTTGGGGCGGCACCTGGAGGGGGGTGGCACTCAGAGGTTTCGTGTTTTGTTTTGTTTTTAAATTAAAAAAACAAACCACCGCTCTCCGCTGGCCGGGGAAGTGGGGCCGGGCATGCCACCCTCCCTGCCGGCCCCCCGGGGCGTTTTGACGGAGCAGCTGTGCTGGGGTGGAGGGGGTCATGTTGGGGGGGGTGTTTTTTTTGTTGCGGGGCGGCGCTTGGGGTTTTTTGTTTTTTTTTGCTTGGGGCGGCAAAAAAGTTAGAGCCGCCCCTGCTGCTTAGAATGAGAAAAACTATAATATATAAATGCTAATAATAAGCATGAGTTACTTCTGTAATAATGTATTTGCATTTTTGTTTAGTTTACAGAAAATATACTTCATGCTTGTTAATAATCTGTGAATATATTGAAATATGAATAAATAAATCAAATACTAAAATAAAAACAATATTCTGATTGTTTAACCATAGTAGCAGGAAAGAAAGTAAAATTTAAAGATGGAATTAAACACACACATCCCATTAGGGTTTTTTTCCCTCTTCTGTTGATTGTGATTATAATCCATAATGGCGACCGTTGTCTGCAGTTTAAAAAAATGGCAATTCAACAGAATATCTCCTGTGACTGCTGGTCTAAACTTTAACCCTCTCCCGATGAAAAAACCAAAATTATTTACAGCCAAAAATATATTCCTGTGTTTAGAATAATGGTATAACTTTACAGATGAACTGTCACCTCAAACTGAATTTCTTAATCAATTAGTTTAGAACACAATTTTAACATTAAGGGCCAGAGCCCGCAAACCTCATGAGTACTTACTTGGCAAACAGTCCCATTGAACTAATAGAATTAAGGTGCTATTCACCATGAGTAAGGACATCAAAATCTGCCCCCCAAAATGTAATATTTTTGTATTTAATTTTCTTTAGAGAAAGAAAGGTTTATCGAAGAATCTGTCCAACCCCACCTCATGAATACTACTGGTTTCAACTGATAATACGTGAAATACTAATTAATAGTGGCAAAACCTATCAGTACCATTACCCCCAAGATAAGTGGACAACAGTACATCATTGTGCTGCATTTTGCTTTTGAGCAAGGATATTATTTCCAATGGGTATGATATCTAACAATGCCACACCGTGTCATGACATCTCATGGAAACATGCACTTTTATAATTAGTACAGAAGGAGATTTATGGAAGTTACTAATAGATAGTGACTTCTAAAATAACCTTCCTAAAGTGTTCTGAACTTAGCTTTAGAAATAAATATAAGGGAAGGGCAAACTTCAGTAGAATTCTAGGTTTTGCCAGCTTCATCAACATTTTTTCCAGAACACTTTAGGTTTCATAGTAAGCATTTGAATGCCATGAAATCTTTTTGCCAGCATACTAAACCCATGTTTCTGATCATGGAGACTCATTCAAAAAACATGCTTTTCTACCATTAAAAAAGCCTTTATTCTTCAAACAGGGGGAAGAAAAAAAAACATGGAAGGCATCAGTGTCACTTGTCCAGTAATATAAGACCCAAATGGTGGCCAGTTGCATCAGAGACATTTGACTGGGGCAGCTACTGGTGTGTAATGCAGACTACTGTGAAACTTGTAGATTGCACTAAAAAAAATGCACCAGGAGCCAGATTTAGTGATCACTGGATTTAATGGGAATCTTTTCATTTACTTCAATGGGCATTGAATCCCTAGTCTGATCAAAGCAAATGGAAAGACTCCCACTGACATCAATGGGAGTTGAGTCAGGCCCTTAAATATTCAAGGCTACACATCCATGGGAGGAGCGGGGAGAGGGGAGAAGAGGAATGTTTGGCAACAGGACTATTTATTATTGCTACCCATGGTTTATGCATTCTTTTGGCATTTTCTCTGATTCAGTTCTATGCGGTTCAAATTTGTCTCAACTTAGGGTGTGTAGTGTTAATATGCCTTCTTTAAAGCAGCTGACTAAATCAACTGGTTACATCCATGAACTACTCTATCTGACACAAAAATCTGAGTGTTACTGAGCTTTTTGAAGGCTAATAAATTATGTATAGTAAGACTCCTGATTGTCCAAACATATATAACTCCAGCCATCTAGGGTAGTGGGGGAAAAAGTAGAGCCAGTGGGTGGAAAAATCAAAACTTTGGTCTGGAATTTAAGTACGTTTTGATTCCTAATATATAAACTGGGAAGTGCAGTGATCATTGGATAAAGGCATTACGATTATTTGGATAAAGCCAAAATACTTGGATGTGGATTAGGTTTAGGCTAGAACTCAGGCTTCAGATTTGAGGCCAAATGAAGGCTAGTATTTGATTTCTGATATTAGCACCATTCCTGAATGGTAGAAATCCTGAGTTCTGCTTTTCTAATGAGATTTAAAGTAAGTTGGGAACTTAATCCTAGGTTAACAGAAATTTAATTTTCCCCATAATAAAAGCTATTTGGACGAAAGATAGGAAATAGAGAAAAGACATCAGGTAGCATAAAAAATAGACAAGTTGGCATCACTTCCCAAAGGACTTGATCCCAAACTTATTGAACTCAATGGTAAGGCTCCATTCGACTTCATTGCTGCAGGATCTGTGCACAGTCTCTAAGGATATGTCTAAACTGAAAAGAAAACATGCAGCACCGAGCACAGGCGCCGACTTCCTGTGGCGCTGGTGGGAGCTCACGCCCAGCGTCGGGGGCGGGGCCCCGCTCCCGATGCCGGGCCCCACCCCCGACGCCGGGTGACGTTGCATGGCCCCGCCCCCAACGCCGACGCAACGTCGCCCAGCTTCGGGGGCGGGGCCCCGCAACGTCTCCCGGTGCTAAGGTAAGATGGCAGTGGGCCCCGGGGTTGGCGGGGAGCTGGCCGCGGGTCCCGGGGCGGGCGGGGAGCTGCCGGTGGGTGCTCAGCACCCACCAATTTTTCCCAGTGGGTGCTCCAGCCCCGGAGCACCCACGAAGTCGGCGCCTATGGACCGAGTCTCAGAGCCTAGGTCAATTGACTTGGGTTGTGGGGCTAAAAATAGTAGTGTGGGTGTTCCACTTCGGCTGGAGCCCAGGCTTTGAAACCTCATGGCATATGTGTGTCTGCTGCTTAGAGCCCAAGTACGAGCCCAAGTGGGAACATTTACACTGCTATTTTTAGTCCTGCAGTCTGAGCCCCATGAGCCCGAGTCAATTGATTTGGGCTCTAAGACCCAGTGCTGGAGGATTTTCTTTGCAGTGTAGACATACACTAATACTACATTTCTCAGTCTCATTAATCATTGGTTTTTCCTCAGAAAAAATATAACAAAAGTCCTCCTTTTTATTGTGCAAAAGTGAATGACTGCTCTGTACCTTTAAGCAGGGGGGCTGAGGGGGTATTTGGCTGGCTGGCCGAATGAAGTGCTTTACGGCTGGGTGGGGAGATGAAAACTGGTGCAAAAGGGTCAGTGTGGTCACTGACTCATCCCCTAGGAATGCAGGGTTTAAAAGGGGTGGCTCTGCATCTGAAGCCTCCCTTTTACATGGAGCAGGCTGAAGCAGCACCTACCCTCCCTCTCCTTTAGGTGGTGAAATACCAGGTTTGGTCAAGACCTGCTGTGGGCATTGCACTGGCCGCCCCTTTTTGAGGGGGTCTTGGAAGGAATTTTTCCCTTACCACCATATTGGCTTGGTGCAGTCGGGGGGGTTTTCATTTTCCCCACAGCGGGCTCAGGGAGGGCTCTGTTCACGCCTGGCATGAAGGACGGAATAAACATGGAGTTACCTGCACTGTACACTTTTATCTGCCGAATAGTCCCAGACATCTAATAATAAAGTTGCAGCCTGATTAAACCCATATCAAATGTCTCCTGTCCTTCTTTCGGTATAGCCTGACAATAACAACATCTGCAGATGGATCATCAAGGCAAGGGTAGGAGCAGGGTGTTGAAATCTGAGTGCCTTTGACTAGAGTAAAAAGGTTCCCAAATACAATTAATTAAATACCATTATACCAGATGACAGTTCTGGGAGTGAGGAAGTATGAGATTAGTAAAGCCAAAGTCCCTTGGGATAGTCACATAAAATGACTCAGAACCTGTCTAAATAACACATTTGTTATAGCTAGTTGTGTGACTTTAAAATCTTTGCTCAAGAAACAACACAGCTCAGTGGTAGAGCGACCCTCATCATAGCCATCACAAACACATTGCTGTATGCTGAACAGAATTTGTGCCATGGTAACATACTACCATGAAAAATAAAGCCGGCTGGTATAAGGCTTGAATCAAAGATATTCATTTCTACTGGTGTCAAGACAACTCTATTTAAAGAACAAAGGAATTATTGCCCATAATTAAATTATAAAATATCTCTTTAAAATTATTGGTTTCATTTTAATGTCTAGTGTTTCTTTTTCTTTTTTTTTTTTTACATTTCAGTGACTGTGTAATAGCTATTCCACTTTTTGTCTAAGGCCCCGATCCTGAACGTTCCCTCAGTCATGCATACTACTTGCAAAATTGCCAGTTGACCAAGTTTTACCTAAAATACTTCAAGACTGGGGCCTAAAAATGAAAGGCAAAAACATTAGAACCCCCTGGCTGTTCTGCTGGGGCTGGGAGATAGGCAATTGCGGGGCAATGCCACAGATTGGTGTGCCCAGGGCGCTCCAACTCAACAAGAGTGCAGGTGCCCAGCCTTAGGGATAGGGGAGGATTCTGTCCATCCACCTCCCACATGAAAAGTCTAGATAAATGGTATTAAAATAGCAAATATGAAATTCCATCAGGAACTGCTCCAAGGGAAGAAATGATTGACGTAGAATGCGCATAAGATGGCCAACATAAATAGTTTGCTGTTTCGTTATCAGATACTTGACAGAGTTACTGTCAAAGGTCTGGAAGCCTGATTCCAATGTGACTATCTCTCCATCGCAACATCGCACTGCAGAATAGTTTTGCTTTGGGTTAATGAAAATGTAACCTTTTGTAATGGTTTACGGTTATTATTTTTATAACATTTTATATAGTTATGTTAATCCTAATATGGTTTGAATTTTAGGTCTCTCACACCCTATTTGTATAATTTAACAAGAGAGCATTTTCTGTACAGTTACAAACTGAGAAAAGGTTGAAGAGGTGGCAATATTTAAAATTTTATGTTGCAACTCCGTATTTATTGTTAGTGTACGAATATTTCATTCTGAGCTAATAGGTCCCTGCTATAATCTTTATGTAATTTCTACAGGTCTATAAGAATCCACACAGACTGTTTACGCTAGCAAACTACATTCCTTAGAAGTAGAGAGCAGGGAGAAAAAAAGGAAGATGAATCATCCAATCAGGATTTAGCCTGGTCCTACCACCTGGTGGTCTGATGAAAGGCCCAGAGGCTAACTGACTTTGAAAAATCAGACAGACAATCAGAAAGCCACATGAGCCTAAGTTATACAAGGGATAGTATGACTTTGCTAGAGAAAGAGATGAGCTGGACTAATAAAGGACGCTCTTTTTCACCTAATTGGGACAAGAGATAAAGCTGAAACTCAAAGACAGGCTTTTGCAGTCATGCCCTAAGTATTATTCCATAATGGTAACTTCAAGGTGTGCTCACCTACCTTACATTTTGTTGTACTGTCTCCATTATCTCTCAGATAAACAGGTCTTTATTAATACCCAGTGAATTTGGATTCTAGTGCCTTACATTGGGGTTAATCATTGTTGGATATTCCACAAAAGAAAGAAATGCCTCAATTTCAACACTAAGATAGTTGAGCAGAGGTGATAGTTTGGGCCTTGGGTCAATAGGCACAGACATGTTTATAACACTAAATAAAAAATAAAGGATTCCTCTTATGTTATGTGGTATTCTCTAAGTATCTTGTTATTTGCATTTCAAGGATATAAAATTACATCTGTATGATGCTAAAGGAGCAACAGATGCCAAGAAAGTCACAATTCTAGAAACACCGATACTCTCTAGAGAACCACTTCAGACCCTGGTAGAGGGCCTCAAGCCATGAAAACATCCACTTTGTGGACAGAGGTTGCAGAAATGCAGCTACAATTACTCCTGGTGCAGGGAGCTCTCACTCAGGCAACACCACCTAAAAGAGGGCAGTTTTGGGCAGCGAAGGGACAAAGTTTGGGACAACTGGGGATATACTAATCCTATACTTCCACTAGATAATCTTTGCTGGAGATCAAAGCTGCCCTTCCATGCTAGAAACATTGAGGGCAAGACAGCAGTCATTTCCATCACTTGTCCTCCTATGAGTGAACTGCTTCTAGAGTTTGCAGCTCATTGTACAAATATGTTTGAAATTGGCCCAGACTACAGAACTGCTGGAAATTTTAACTTGTCAGCCAAGGAGATTTATGATCTCTGTACAAAAGGTTTCACAACATAAATTTTCCTGATTTGCAACGTTGTAACTTTCATTATTTTTCTCTTTACTTTCAACTATTCTGCAATTTCATTGTAACCCTGAATTTCTGAACTGCAATTAACCAAACACTGGTATGTCTCTCCCAGTGACATCGCATGAAATTCCATAAGAGTGGAGATTTAGGCTTTAGTCTTGCCGTATTCAAAGGTTTCACATTGCTGAGTTATGACGTTGCAGAAATCCAAAGTTCCACTGGCGTGGTGCTTCTAGCTACCTTTCTCTGTAGTGTCCAAGCACCACCAGGCACTCACTCCTGTTTTGGAGCCTTTTGAAGGTGTGTGGCTTCATCCCTAGATATAATGGGATGCAATAATCCATCTGAGAAGACACAAATGCATTGATCACCATGTTCGGTCCAATAGATTAGGATGCAGTCTTCTGGCCAGTCACAGAAAGGAGTGGGTGCCTTTTGCTGTCATGACAACGGGAGTGGGGGTGGGGGGAGGGTGAAAGGGCACTCTCCTGCAGACCTCAGTGCTGACTCTAAAGGTTTTTTAAGTATTTAATTAACGGAACCCTTAGTTTTACAAACAGCGTCCCTGAAAAGCTACATAAAAAAATAATTTTACTGTATTAAAGTCAAGTTTATGGCCAGCCATTCTTTGTGGATATTTACTTTTATTAACAGAATATCTGCACTACCAGAAAAAAACCCATCTCATTCTGTGGGGCAAGTGCACAGGGCAATTTACTGCCTAGTACAGGTTTTAGTCTAGGTATGGGGATGTTGTGTCTCCTGTTACAGTAGGACTACCTGCTCATGTGACAGCCCGTGCCATTCAAGATGAGGTTTCAAACCTGGTAAACAAACAGGTACAGCAGCTGGACTGTGGGCTGCTTAGCCTTACCCTGCATTTTGTGAATTTGTATGTGAACTTGCAGATTTGGATTACTTTTGGAGCATATCTACCTCTTCATTACTGGCATGTGTGACAAAGTTCCTCCTCTACCTTGGTGAGTCATGTGCTTATTGGCGGATTTTGATCGCCTCAGAGATCTTCCCCTCTGGTAGAACCCACAGTCAAATTCCTCCTGTGTCTGATCAGGAGTTGGGAGGTTTGGGGGGAACCCAGGCCCGCCCTCTACTCCGGGTTCCAGCCCAGGACCCTGTGGATTGCAGTTGTCTATAGGGTTTCCTGTAACAGCTGCGTGACAGCTACAACTCCCTGGGCTACTTCCCCACGGCCTCCTCCCAACACCTTCTTTATGCTTACTGCAGGACCTTCCTCCTGATGGTCTGCTGATGCTTGTACTCCTCAGTCCTTCAACTCTTCTCACTCTCAACTCCTTGTGTGCCTCTTGCTCCCAGCATCTCGCACGCAACACCAAAAACTAAAGTGAGCTCCTTTTTAAACCCAGGTGCCCTGATTAGCCTGCCTGTCTTAATTGATTCTAGCAGGTTCTTCTTAATTGGCTCCAGGTGTCCTAATTAGCCTGCCTTTCTTAAATTGGTTCCAGAAAGTTCCTGCTTGTTCTAGTGCAGCCCCTGCTCTGGTCACTCAGGGAACAGAAAATTATTAATCCAATGGCCAGTATATTTGCCTTCTATGAGATTTCTGTA
Organism: Macrochelys suwanniensis; assembly: GCA_033296515.1. Classification (NCBI taxonomy): domain Eukaryota; kingdom Metazoa; phylum Chordata; order Testudines; family Chelydridae; genus Macrochelys; species Macrochelys suwanniensis. The sequence continues at coordinate 294,358,117 of CM065775.1, forward strand.
TCCCACTTGTCTGGGTCTGTCACACATGTTTTACACTACTGTTTTCTTTCCCTTTTTTAACAAATATAATCAGAAACCCTTTTTCCACTACCACCCCTCACCCATGTAGGTCTGCTCCCATACCTAATACTATGTTAATGTAATGTTCATTATAGGAAAGGGTCTCTTGCCCCTATTCATATCAGGTAGTATATTATACACAAATAATCCCGTTGCAACACACAGGTTGGCTCACATAGTAAGGTACTACTCAGTGTGCACAAGGATAGCAAAATTAGGCCCCTATTAAATATCCAGGCCTCATCCTCAGCTGGTATAAATCAGCTGGTATTAATCAATACCAGTGGGGCTGTGCCAATTTACACCAGCTGAGTAACTCTCCACATCAGTAACTCCCAGAGGATTCTATACAAAGCCCGCTTGTGTTCCTGGAACACTGAAAGCAGCAAAGGACAGCAGCAAACGAGAATAATGTAAAGAGAATACAGCAATATACCAAATGTAATTAATAACTCCACAAGTAAAAGTACAAAAAGCTCTTGCCCTTGACATCTCCAAATCATTTTAGCAATATGTAATTTATGGCCTAGAGATGGCAAACTTTTTTCTTCATTTATTCATTTGTTTCATCTCCTGCAGGATGCAGAAAATAAAATTACCTACAAAAAGGCATGTTCCAGACAATATTGTTATAGCTGACACCCCTTGACAAAAACATCTTAGAATTCTTCTATTTAGAAAAAAATCCTACTTACATGGCCTATATTCTTCTTTTTTCTCATTCTTCATCACTAATTGGTTACTGTGGAAATAACTGTGATGTCAGAATTTTATGGTTGGTGGAGAATATTAAGAAATAAATGTCAGGAATGAAAAAGGTAGAACACATAACTTTTATATAAATGCTGAAATGTTTAAAAACAATTTTCTATGACACATTATCCATTTTTAATGACTCTGCTTAATCCCTTAAACATTAGGATGTTTAGAATGAAGGATGATAAATTGCCCTTATTAAACCTGGGTGAGAACAATTTTTCCTGTTCTGTGAAAATTTGAGATTTAAAAAAAAATCCCATTCCAAATTGGGACAAAAAGTCTATCACAAAAATGTTTATGAATTGAAAATCTGAAAAAAGAAAAAGAAAGAAAGAAAGAAAGAAAGAAAGAAAGAAAGTAGATTTGGGTCAATCAGCATCAGTTATTCCATAGGATTAAGACTTGCCAGAAACAGGCAAATGCTAATGATATGCCCCTTTTGTGGAAATTATGAAGCTTTCATGTCTGAACACAAATTCCAGCAGGAGGGGGAAAAAACTGTGCTTGCCAGAGGGAAAGACAAATTTTCATCAATTCATTTGAAAATGTCATAGCTTGCATGTGAACACTGGCAAATCAATAAACCAGTAGTTTCACAAAGTTTTAGTATGCAATGTTAAAATAATGTACACCATATCTGGAGCCTATATAAGGATAGTAACAAAGATTTATGGGAAAGATGCCTTACCTTACATGCTCTTTCAAAAATATATTTTCAGCCTTCTGTTAACTCTGCTTTGTTTTTCTTTAGTCTAGACATTCCAACTCCTTTCCTCAAGCCTTTTACAGACAAATTTTAAAGAAATTCAGCAGCCAAGCAAGATTAAGAAGCTTCAAGGAAATGAGATGAAACATCCAGAAGAAACAAAAATAGGAGTATTGAAGAAAAGAGAAACTAGGATAACACCAATATTATTCATAGCTCAATGCTCACAGAAATTATTTTTTGTACACCAAGAGAACAGACATAATATACCACAACAGATTAACAAATAGATCCAGATTGGCACCCGAAAGCAAGTTAATGACAGAAACCTGCTGATGTAAGATTGTTTTAATAAAAGCGTGAAGGATCAAATACTCATTCTGCTGACGTCAATGGCAGAAAGCTCATTAGTTTCTATGGGGCCAGAAGAATGACTGATAGTTCAAGGGGAGGCTAATCATTTAGTGCTAGTTTGGGACATGTGACTTACATGGAGAGCCAGTTGCATGGGGTGTAAAGCAATTCATAACATCCTTTTAAGTGGTGCAGTGTATCATGATCAATGGAACTGAAGTCAGAGGACCCTTGTTCCCTGAAGGGATTGTTATTAGGGGGACACCATGAAAACAGGGAATGTGGGGAGTTGGGCTAGAGCAGGTTAGCCCTATGGACAGAGCAGTGCACAGGGTTCAGCTTAACCTGTATTCAGCTTCACGCTTTGCTAATGAAACACAGTGACAGCATCTGAGCTGTGAGTTCTCTGCAGTGCAGCAGCTGGCAGCATGAGCTATGGAACTTGGTCTGAAGTCCCCCTGGATTTTGCAGACACAAACCTAGCCGGTGGAAGGAGGAATCTGAGCTGTACTTAGAGCTGGCCATGCTAGAGGATGACAACAGCAGGAAAGTCAAGCCGTTATTTTACCCTGTTGGGGAACAAGCAAGAGAGGTCTGCACCCCTCTGAAGCTCACCACTTCCTCAAGCTCACAACAGTCCTAGGAGCTTTGGGGAACTATTTGTCTCTGTAATGGGGCACCTGCCCCCCCACTGCCCTCTCAGGGATTAACAGAGCCCTAGGGAGGCTGTGCAGAGGCAGCCAATCTGAAAAGGGCTGTGAGGAGTGGCCAATCAGGGCTGGGCTGGCCCATATAAGAAGGGCTGCAGAGCAGAGCAGAGCAGCTTCTGTCACTCCCTGGAGCTTGAGGAGGGAGGAGGACTGGCTGCCTTGCAGGCTGAAGGCAGCAAACACCCTGGACAGAGCAGTGCTGCAGGCAGAGACCCGGGGAGCTAAAGGCAGCTCCTGGCAGACTGCAGGGATCTGCAGGCTGAGGCCCTAAGGCAGGGGCAAACAGGGTGCTGGGGCTGCGGGGAAGTGGCCCAGGGAGATCTACAGAGGAGTCGGAGGAGACACAGCAAGTGGCAGCCATCTACCACTAAGGATGTGGCCAGACGTTGGGCAGCAGTTGCCACTGAGGGAAATGGATCATCAGACTGCAGTACATCCCCCCCTGGAAGCGGGGAGCACAGAGTGCAGCACAGCTGGAGGGCTGTGTCCTGAAGAGGATGCCGCAGTCCTTTGAGTGATAGGGGTCCCAGAGCAGAAGTGATGGCGGCGAGACACCACCAGAAGAGGGCACAATGGTGAACAGAGCTGATCCCCAAGACATCCAGCAGGGGGTGCCGCAGTGGCGAGTGAACCCCATCACAGTCTCCAAAGCAGAACAAAACTGCAGAGTGACACAGGTTTTTCAGTAAAGACCAATCGAAAGGGGAAGGGTATAGATCCCTTTCTTATTGTCTTACTGGCTACTACAGTAGAGGGGGGGACTTGACAGACTCCCTAATTCAAAACAGGGATAGTCTGTAGCACTTGGGATTACAACCTGTGGGACCAGCTGCTCCAGGAAGGTGATCTCACATTAGACAGATGCTTAGACATGGGGCATGCAGCAGAGACCTCAAGAGAAAGGATGAAAGCCCTATGAGGCACAGTACCCCCAGAAGTACACGTCATGAGACAGCAAAGGAGAGCAGGTGGCAAGGGTTCCATAACATGGTGAGATGCATTTACAGTGGGAGACAGCATGAACAGGTAAAGAAGTGCCCTGCACTAGAACAGCATTACAAGGAAGTGGCAAGCTGAGCCATTTTAGCTGTGTGTGCAAGAGCAGAAGCAGTTCTCAGAAAGAAAGATTCAGTCAGTCTTGTACATGAGGGGAATTGTACATAAGATAGTGGTCATGATATCATAACTCTATCCTTGAGTCTGAGCATATCAAGTTCAGGCTGTCAGGATAGGAAAGCAACAAAGAACAGTGCCAAACTCTGTGCATGTAACAATGGTAACAGGGAAATGCCCTGTGTGATTTCAGCTGGATAGTGAACCCTCCCGCAATGCGATTCCTTGGAGTAAATAGGACTTGAACACATGCATTACAAAGAGAAGGCACAGTCTAATGTACAACAAGAGCGTAATGCAGCCCATAGGAAAACTGTGACCTCATAGCAACTAACCCAAAAAAGGAGAGAGATCCCCAACTGCAGTTTGCAGTGGTGGATGGTAAGAACCGCAGACCCCTCTTGGGGAATACAGACATACAGGACATGGATCTGATTTTATACCAGTAGTGCAAGAATCAAAAGGAGCACCTTAGACAATGGAAACAATTTTAAAAGCATATAGGAATGTTCTCAAAGGCAATGGGCACCTCGAAAGAAAGCTGCAACTGGAAGTAGACCTCACAGTGGAACCTGTGTACTTACCACAAAGGAAAAATTCCAGTGGCACTGTGTAATCCAGTACATAAGGAGCTTGAAAGTGTGCAGAGCAGGGTTACAATAGTGCCTGCAGAGGCCAGTATATGTTGGGTAAGCAGCATGATGGTAAAGATGCCATCAGGCAAATTACATATCTGCATATTTGCCCAAAGTCACTGAAATGGACATAAGATGCCACTATCCACTGCCCACAATGGATGACATCTTGCCAGAATTCTCCAAAGTCACAATCTTTATAGTCTGTGATGTCAGGAACGGCTTTTGTCACATAAGCCTGGATAAAGAGTCCAGAATACTGACAGCCTTTGCAACACTATTTGGTCACTACAGACATCTGTGCATGCCAATAAGCATAAGCCCAGCTCCAGAGGTGTTCCAAAGAAGACTCACCCAAGCACTGGCAGGATTGCTTGGCATGAAAATAATTACAGATAATATCCTCATTGTAGGTGAGGTGATATCCTCATTGTATCATGATCAGTGGAACAGGAGTCAGAGGGCCCTTGTTCCCAGAAGGGACCATTATTGAGGAGACACCAGGAAAACAGGAAATGTGAGGAGTTGGGCTGGAAGCAATGCAACCACATGGACAAAGCAGTGCACAGGATTTACTAAAGTTCCACTTGTTCAACTTAACTTGCATTCAGCTTTACTCTTTGCTAATGAAACAGTTTGTGTGGGGGGGAAGTTATGGTGCCACATACTTAGCCCTTGCCCCCAGTTAGGATTACCACCTTTCAAATACAAAAAACCCCAAAACCCTGGTACCCCCACCCACAAGGCAAACCCGCCGAAACCCCAACCTCCACTCACAAGGCAACTCTGCAACTCCCCCCTTCAACAGCCACTTATAGTATCTAGAGAGATAACACATATAGATAAGATTGATAACATAGCACATCTCCTCACTCTCCCATGATGCACATCCTCTCACACATGCATAGTACTCTTGCATGTTGGTGGGAAGACAGCTGCTGTATTTTCAACCATTTTGATCTCTTATAATTTAAACTGTGGAAGTGGGAACATTGCCTATCTTTAGCTGGATACAGAAACTTTTAATATTAGATATCCCAGTGTATTGTGATAATAATGCAAATCTTTAGACCCACGTAAAAAATACTGGAAGATTAAATTATTTTTCTGGCAACTGGCAAATCCATAAAAAAAACCTGCCTGGCTAGTCAAATCCCAGCTATGTGGTAACCCTATTCCCTATCAACCTAATTGTTCCTTGTGGAGAAGCATCTCACTAAAAGCAGCTCAGTACTCCGCTGAGAACAAAATCTGCAGTTCTGGTAGGCCTTTACATGAGCTACATAAGGGGCTGGGAGAAAAGACTCCTTACCCCATCCCATATGGCTTGGCCATGAAAGGGCTGGCCAAAACCTTGCACTTCGCAAGGAGTGGGAGAGCTCTGAGGTAGAATGGCCAGCAATCATTTGATGCTTTGTTAACAATCTTACACTCTTTGTATACTCTAAACTCCCGCTGAATAGTCAGTGCAAGTTTTGGGTATGCAAGGAACGCAGAATCAGGCCTTCTGGCATTGTTTATCCTACAATATTCACGCATAATTTCCAGTAACATCAATGGGAAGTTATGCCTTTGTACTCAGAGAACAGAGCAATAAAAATTTCATAGTGAATAAAAGATTTTCCTGTATATTTACTACATTCATATAGTGTACTATTTAATTTCATTAATTCAATTTTCAGCTTGACAAACCAAACTAAATGAATAATGTATCATTTTTTACAAAGACTATGAGACAACAGCATGATTTTGAAGGTTTCTGCAACATATTTTGAATAGCACTTGTTTAATGTATCATCTAATTTTCTTGCACTCTTTACCTGGAAAAAGCTACTGCAGCATTTTTATTGTAAAGGTATGAAGGTTTCCTGTTAAGGGAACAGCCAACTTGAATTTTGTAAAACGGACTATTTTTTAAAAAAATCCAGTTTCTGATAAAGCACCTTTAATAGCATGTTCTGGATTTCCTTTGTTGTTTTAAGTCCTTTTAAAAAGAACAAATCGAAAATGTTTTCTGCTCTCATACTCAGGTGCAAAAAAGGGTATTTTCAGCAAAGGGGAAACTCACAAAGGCGTTGATCCTGAAATCCTTTGTATGGGGGTAAACAGCTGCATCTGCACAGATCCTCATTGACTTTATTGAAGCTTCATGTGGGCACAGTAGTCCACCTGTATGCAACATACTGCAGGATCAGGACCTAAATATATGACTACTGAATTTATACAATGTGCTGTGAGATACACAAAGTAAACACTCTAAAAAACAGGGAAAAAACTGCCAACACCCTTAAGTCCTAGTAATCTTAGGTCTTGTTTATAGCTAGAATGAGAATACCACCTTCAGACAGAAGTGTGATTTTCAGGTTGAAAGTATCCTTTAACAATTGACACCACTTTTCCATAGTGATTAAGGCAGTGTTTGTCCTATATCTTATAATGCAATATGGACAGCAAATGTCTTGTAGCAACTGATGAGTCTATGAGTTCTGTGCCAAGCTAAGGCTGCCCTCATAATTAGGAATTACACGTTCCTTAGAAGTACAAAACTCTCAGTGAATGAGCAGCTGTGGGGTGCCTCTGTGGTTGCTGCACCCTGCTCCTCCCAGAAGAGGTCCCCATGGTATGGAAATGATTACTAACAGTGTTACAGAAAGGATTGAAAAACAGATTTAAATATATATATTTCTAGTCTTAATTCAAAAAAAAACCACATTTATTAAGAGTGCAATTATAAACTGATTCCACTATCCCATAAACTCCAATCCCTTTCTCTTTGGTTTCTGATTAGAAGCATTATGTGCATCCTAAACTTAAGAACAAGTAGTTGAAAAGCTTAAAATATTTCACAAAAACCATAAAATAATTGCCAGATTTACAGTGGAAAAACACATGCTGTACAGTTTTAAGGATATATATTGTGCAAAGATACTTCTGAGCATAGCAATAGCATTATAACTAAGTGAAGCATTTCAGCCAATCACAGCCACATCCTTTCACCCCACCAGCACACCATGACCAAATCAAACAATGACTCACTCACAAACCAAACCAAAGTTTTTACGGGTGCCAAACATACAAAATTTCTGGTTCCTGAAGTCCAGAGACATAAGCATGGCTTTTGGTAAAAGGTTCGTCCTTCTTTACTCTACGATGTTTACACCACCCTGTCGCCTTATCTAACTCCCACTCAGCCAAACCTGGTAACAAAATGCTCAACTTTGAGACAATCTGGAGATTTTCTCTTGCTTGTCACAAAGATTGTAGCATTAAAGTGCAAAGCATTCTTCTTGAACATTCAGGAAACTCATCTGCCCTCTGCCCACCAGGGTATATCTCCATATACACAAATTTCTATGTCTAGTATTGAAATGTAAGTACATTTGCAAGATAACAAGTGAATCATGCAGAGTCTGCCACTACATTGCCCTCTTCACAATCCTGCCAGCTTGCATTTTACATCAAGATGGTGATGCTGCGAATATGTGAATATCCATAGTATCATTTCAGGTCTCTTCTGATGGATATTTTGAGGCTAGCACGCTTTGGGACACCGTACAAATAAACTAATAAATAATAAGACAACAAACTAGTAGTTTAAAGCTAGTAATGTGATTATTTTAGTTCCCAAGTTCTCTCTCCAATTTATACATCATTAAGCCCAGGTCTACACTAGGGGCGGGGGTCAATATAAGGTACGCAACTTCAGCTACATGAATAACGTAGCTGAAGTTGATGTACCTCAATCGACTTACCACACTGTGAGGACGCCGCAGGGTCGACTGCCCCCGCTCCCCCGTCGACTCCGCTTTTTCCTCTCGGTGGGGGTGGATTGCAGGAGTCGACGGCAAAGCGATCAGGGATCGATTTATCGCGTCTACACTAGACATGAAAAATCGATCCCTGAAAGATCGATCACTCTGGTGGGTAATGTAGACATTGGCTAACTCATTATCTCTATTACAGGTAGTTTAGTCTTATATTGAACTTACAACTGTAGGTTTTACCTCTAAGCACCAGGCAATCAGTTAAAAACTGGTACAAAGGAAGAATTCTAAGCCATTGTGTCCTCAATAAATATATCAGAAATCTCACAGCCTTTTTCCATTAAGTGTGTCAAAGTTGGCCCAGACACCAAGGTTATCATCAGCTTTCTGAAACTGTTGTGGCAATATTAACTTCCAGTGGGCTGCCGCCAGTGACTACCAGAAGCACATTTCCTGCACAAGATATAAAAACTTCAAATATGTTCTGTGAAGGATCTATTAGATAAGTCACTCTAATGATTCTTGCTATGAACATCTTCAGTGGAACTATAGTGGTAGAGTATTAACACCAACTGGAAAGATTAAATTAAAAGATTAAATTAAATTTTAACTAAGCAAATGTTTATAATGAATTATTCTGTCAAACTGCCCATCAGACTGCCCATCAAACTGCCCAGGGAGGTTGTGGAATCTCCATCTCTAGAGATATTTAAGAGTAGGTTAGATAAACGTCTATCAGGGATGGTCTAGACAGTATTTGGTCCTGCCATGAGGGCAGGGGGCTGGACTCAATGACCTCTCGAGGTCCCTTCCAGCCCTAGAATCTATGAATCTATGAATCAGTCACTAATGAAATTTTCAGCTAACCTATGCCAGCCCCCAATTTTGCAGACTTCAATGGGTGAGTTCCCACATTCAGTGCAGTCAACTGCATTTCAGAAGTGGGCTTGCAAAATTAAAGGATGCAAAATTAAGACCCCCTTATTGAAATAGTTGCAGGAAATAAAATGGTATTTTCAATGCCGCTTGTTTCAATGAAACAAGATACTGTTAGAAAGCAATAGATCTCAATTGTATTTTAAAGATAAATTGCCACCTATCACATTGTTTTACTAATTTTTGCTTTACCCAGAATTAAAGCTCGAAGAGCCTTCTGTATCATCATAATGGACCTCTAGAGTCAGAAAAGCATGAGAATTCTAGGCTCCCTTTTGTACTTATTGGTATTCTTTCCAGCATATTAGTTTTTACACATCCACACGCGTGCACGCACACACAGTACTGATATGATACACTGGAAGATTTGGATTCTCTGTACTGCTCGCAGTGGTTGTGGGTCCAGTTTGCAGAACGTATGCCTTCACAAACTAAGTTACCTCTGAGGAATAAGTGAAGGACATTCCGTTTATCTACTGCCATCATTTGTGTATTCTTCTGTACTCCCGGGTCTCATGAGAGACACAAAACCCCCAATATTCATCACAACAAAGGTTGGAGAAGTTCTGAGAACATGAAATACAATAAAATGTTTCTGTTGGACAAATGAAAGATCCAAGTAACAACACGTTTGCTTTAAAATTCAATATTCTATTACAGATTCACTTTTTAATGAAGGGAAAGACACCTATTCATCATCATTCTAGCAGCTTTATTGTATTTAATTTTGGTTTTATCATCACACTAGAAAAGGAATCAAAATTTAAACATACTGAACATCCATTAGGCCATATGGTGAGGCCCATTATTGTATCATTCTGTTCCAGCAGGAGGAACACCACCATTCTATCCAATTTTATGTAGGCAATAACCTGAAAGATCTTGTGTTAGAAGTTAGAGGAAACCCTGCAGTTTTCTGTCATAGCACATCCAGAGTTATCTGGCTGTCAACCAATTTTGATACCATACTGATTAAAGAAATTTCCACTATAATTTCCACAATATGTGCCTAATCTAGGTCCAAGATGGTTCAAAGTGATTGAAATATATTCAAAAATGTATTTCAACGATTAATGAAAGCATCATACAGCTAATACATGATACGCAGGTGAAAACATGTTTAAAATGCTCAAAAAACCTTTATTATATCTTTGAATTATGTATGACATTGTTTATGAAGCCCAGAAATCTGTTCCATCTAGTGCATATTATACGCCAAATATGCAAAACAGAAAATATGCAATAACCAGCCATCTCTATTTTGGTACAATTTCTGGGGCAAAACATTACCTCTCACCCCCAATTTTTCTATCATCAGTAATACTCATGGTTCAGTATAGATATTAATGTGTTCCATTTTAAGTCCAGGCAAAGTAGTTGGATGATAAATGCATGATACTTTAAATTAATTTCTTCCTAAAGATTCATAGTTGCATGTCTTTTCATGCCAAACAGCATATTTTCCTTAGTGTCAGCATTGTAGAAAAATAGCACACAAGGTCTTTATAATTTACAGGGAGGTTTTGATGTCTCAGATGATGATAAATTTAATTTCAAACAAAAAAAGATAGAGTAGGAACACAGTAAAAGGTGCTTGCCCCACCACATTTTCCTAACAACAATTAATATTTATGTGATATTGCAAGCACAACAATGTACATTGTCAACCATGTAGATTTTCAGGAAGCGACTTCACTGTTGTCTCCTAGACTTTGTTTGTTTGCTTGCTTTTTACTTTTCAGCATTGAGTGTGAAAGTACTGGAAAGTTAATCCAGTACTGACCTTGCCACTTGGATCACATAAAAAGAGACAATAGCAAATCTTGGAGGCTTTAGATTGGACTAGTTAACACATGTATTCGTGCAAAACCAATATGGCCACTCCAAGGGCATTGGAACCTTTGCAGACATTGGGGGGCCCAGAAGCGATGCATGGGGGGAATTTAGGGTCATGTGCCCCCCAGATTTCCCACGTGGCTTGTACTGAGCATGCTGAGATGGACTGAGCACGCTCAGTAACATCTGCTGAAGCTGCTGCTCTCACTGCCCCTTCTCCACTATGGGCAGATACGGGTAGCCTCTGGGGGGCAGGAAATTCATGTTTCTTTTATTAAAAACTGGGGGACCATGGCCGTAGGGCCCACGCCCCCCAATTTCAGACCCAGTGGTGAAGGGTCCGGAGTTTCCCTGAAAGGCACTAACTCCTCTTGGCCTTTATCTAGTTCCCAGTCTCGCTTTTTCAGCCTCAGCGGTGGCTCCCCATCAATGTCGGATGCCATGCTCTAGGGAGGGGTTCAAGAGTGCTTTGGAGAGGGGTGCACATCCCATTAATAATGTCCAAGGAGACTGAACAGGAGAAAGAAACACGGACAGCATCCCATTAGCGAACAACCCTCAGATCGGAGTTAACCTTTTGTGGGGGAACAATCTCTTATCTCTGCAGATTCTCACAAGAAAGAGAGGTTAACCCTTTGTGTGACAGATACATTTTTATACAAAATATAACAGCAGGGACAAGAAAAGAGCGCTGAGTTATGCGGCTAACCCCAGTAATGAATGGCTTACTAAAAAACTAATTAAAGTAGTGATTCTCAGTAGCAGGTACAATACAGCTGCTTGAAAGGAGCTAGAGAATTAGTAACTTTTCGAAGCACTTTAGAAAGTAGATACGGGGAGATAATGATGGATTGATGTCTGGAGAAAGAGATACTGATCCCTTTCTCAGGCAAAGCTTTACATGTTAAGGACCTCGGTGTTTGAGTCATAAGGTTTTATAAAGTACACCCCAAAAAATGCACAGGAAAACACAGGCCAATATGTCTCAAAATGCCTCAACGGTGCAAAGAAGCCACCAGCCGTTAAGATGCAGGAGCGCTAACAATAACCAGTTCCAGCGGCTTGGAGCACTCTAGCTGCTGCAGCAGGTCATCCTGGAGGTGGCCGTTCACAGCGGTGTGACCAAGGGGCAAGCTCCAGGCTCCTCTAGTAGCTGCAGTCATTCATTTGCAGGAGAGCTTTGCCTACCCACTCCTGAGTCCAACGCAGCCAGCCCCTCACCCATGGCTGCAAGCCAGCTCTGAGGCCCCTTCTCCTGGCACTTGCGTCTTGCTGGGGCCAGAGGCTTCCAGCTTCCAGTGCTGTCTTCTTCCACTCATTCCCAAGAAGCCAGGGCTTTGTCCAGCCCAGCTCACGGCTAGGTGAATAACTCAGGCACCCCATGCCCAGTTAGCAGGGACACCCAGTAAGCAACCAGCCCCTGTTCTGCTGGGGCTTCTGGCCTGGTCCCCAGCACTTCAGTTTCTATTCTTCCTGGAAATGCTTGTGCCAGAGCAACTGCTTGGGCTCTGCTGCTCTGGCTGGAGCACTTACCTCCAAGCCTAGGGCTTACAGCTGGCCAAGGCATTAACGAGGGAGCTGTGACCCAGGAATTGGCAGATGGACAGGGTTTGGGAAATCAGGCACCCCGGGGGGGAGGCCCAAACTCATATGTTTCTTTTGTTAAAAAGTGGGAGAGACATGGACCCCTGCCCACACAGCACCCCTCCCCAGTTCCAGTGCTGTTGGGCTACACTCAAGGATGGTGATGAAGACCAGGAAATCCTTTCGCAATCATCTAAGATTCACAGGAAATCCAGTTTTATAACTGGTTTGCATTGTTAGATGCATCTAGCCTCAGTCAAGGAGTCTGCTGTAACCATTTACATGTCAGGTGGGATAAATACCATGAATGTGCTCAAGCATTGGTTGGATTTGCATGGGGATATTGATACATTGCTGAATCATTTTAACAGCACCTGTCAAAAGAATCTGATTACATCCCCAGTGAGACAGAGCTCTACCCTACCTGCTATAGCCATTTTATAGGCAAAAAGTTCATAGAGAATGCAAGAAAATGCTGTGCTCTGTTGTCAATATTACAGGGAAATAGGATGATGGACGGTCTACTTCTTCCAGCACCAGTTTCACACCTTTGCCTAGCCTCAGGATGACATTTTGGTCAAGATTTAGCCTCCCTGTTCATGCATCTGGACCAGTCCTTCCTGCCATCTACATCATAAACAGGCAAAGGGAGTGATACACTACTGTGGCCCATAAACACAGGAAGGATCATCTAATCTAGGCAGGTACGATAGATTCATGAAAGGTAAAAAGAGCTGTAGAGTTAAAAGAGGATCAGAGCATTGCCATTCACATACAAGGACAAGATTGTGTGACAACTGAAGTTTGATACTATAAAACACGTTACAGAGACGACCCAAGATTTTTGACAAGGCAGTAAATCAGGATATGCCTACTTGTGCTAAGTACATGTACAGTGAAGCCTACAAGATTTCCTGTGCCACTATCATCCACCAAAGGTTCAATGTAGACCAGGAAGTGTTGTGGTTGACAAGACATACCCACATTTTCATTTTAATAAAGCATGAAGGTCTTGATTCTTCACATTACCAGTAAGTCATTGTATAGGCAGACCGTTTCATAATCATTTAGGCAAAAATCATGGTAGAGAAAAATGGAAATTTAAACATCACATCATTTTTCTAACCTTTAAGTTGGGAATAAACCTTGAAAATAATAGTAAAATATACATTTAAAACACAGTAGCAAGACTCATGCCTCACAACTACAATCAATGGCTCTGTGGGTGGAGAAGCTTGCTTTTAGAAATCATGCATGTTTTTGTATTACAGAGCTGACAGATTGAAATATTGTCTGAAACATGACTTCCCTCGCCTCACCTTTCATTAACCACACCATAAGAATGTTAGTAAGAACCACACCATAAGAATGTTGGTTCATTGACACACCATCAACAACTACGCCTACTAGCCTAGCTTTCCTTATCAATCTGAGGCAGGAGCAGCTACAAAGACAATTCTGAGTGAAAAGGAGCAAATTCATTCTCAACCACAAGCTGAGTTACCATCACATAGATCAACAGCGAGTGCACTAGTTCCTGATATGCAGTCAACTAGGACTCTGTACAATCCTGCACTGATCATAAAGAGAACATTGGATGAAAGTTCTAGACTGAGTTGTCCCTGGCCACCAACATCGATCAATTTAACTGTTGATGCTGCAAAGCCTGTCATGCCAGTTGAATTTTACAATTTGATTGCCTGGATTACTAGAGCAGCAAAGGCACCAACTCTGGCTGGTTATGTTGATCTTCCAGATGATCTGGATTTTAAACTCATATCACTTTGCCAAGATATTATTTACCTCGCATCTAAGGATCAAAAACAGACACCAAAATCACATTGCCTTGTATTGACAATTAGACACTTGATGGGATCCGTGATGTTGCACTCTATATGATTTTATAAAAATATGCAAATGAGTGTGAATATAATGTAACTAGAATATGCTTCATGCAAAAGGTCTCTTGTAAGGTATCATTACAAATCTTATAATCTACTGAGAGCGGTCATCCTATCTGTATGTATGTATCATTCTTGTATCTGAAACTAGAAATATGAAATATAGCTCTAAAGGGCTATTGTAGTTATGCAAAGTGTGGGACATGAATGGTGGTTTGAAATCTTGATGGCTCCCATCAACCAGGACAATTGACTGTGGATGACTCTGTTTGCAGGCAGGCCTTCCTGTGAGTCAGGCTAGGAGGAATGAAGGCTTAGGGGGGTCTCACAGGACATGTGACCCTGTCACCTGGTACTGAAATCCATCTTAAACCTGGTGCTTTTCCATTTAGAATGTGGGGTGGGGACCCAGAGAGACATAAGATTCCCGCCTTGTGCCAAAGCTATATAAGGGGGTGGAACAGAACAAAGGGGGCTGCAATCATGAGAAATCCCCTAGCTACCACCTAAGCTGAAACAAGGGCTGTACCGGGGAAAGGATTGTGCCCAGACTAGGAAGGCGTCCAGTCTGTGATGGAAGCTTATTGAAACATCTGAGGGTGAGATTTTAATCTGTATTCAGTTTTCTTACTGTATTAGGTTTAGACTTGTGTGTTTTATTTTATTTTGTTTGGTAATTTACTTTGTTCTGTCTATTACTTGGAACCATTTAAAGCCTACTTTTTGTAGTTAATAAAATCACTTTTTACTTATTAATGAACCCAGAGTGTGTATTAATATTGGGGAGGAGGGCAAACAGCTGTGCATAACTCTCTATCAGTGTTATACAGGGCGAACAATTTATGAGTTTACCCTGTATAAACTTTATACAGGGTAAAACGGATTTATTTGGGATTTGGACCCCATTGGGTGCTGGACATCTGAGTGTTAGAGACAGGAACACTTCTTAAGCTGTTTTCAGTTACGTCTGCAGCTGTTGGGGGACATGGTTCAGACCTGGGTCTGGGTTTGTAACAGGCTAGTGTGTCTGGCTCAAACTGGCGAGGTTCTGGAGTCCCAAACTGGCAGGGAAAATGGGTTAGAAGTAGTCTCAGCACATCAGCTGGCAGTTCCCAAGGGGTTTTCTGTGATCCAACCCGTCACAGGATCATCTCAAGTGGTTTCCATACTAAATAAACTGTGACACTGTGCTTCTTGGAATACAATAATAAGCCATGACACAAGCCTTGCTCACCTCTGGCTCTCTGGCCCTTGACATCGGGCCCCTGCCCTGTGTACGCTCCTTCCCCCGCACCTCTTCCCTGCATGACCCAAGCCGGCTGCATAATCTCCAAACCTCACCTAGGAAATAGCTGTATGCGCTCATGCTCCACACCTTTCATTTCCTCACCCTTGTGTCCCACCCAGACACCAAGTGGTGGGACCTCCCACCACCTGTGGAGGGTGAGAAACCCCAGTGGGCCGGTCTGTCCACTCTGGTCCCATGGCCCATCAGGAATATTGGTTGGCAGCTCCTTCACAGAGCTGTGAGCATGGCCGTGTACTTGGCACAGCTCACCCCCTCCCTAAAATCTTTTGCAGTGTGAGGGGGATTTATGCACACCCCATCCATGGCCCCACAAAGTTGCGAAACCTTCTTGTCAACCTCCTCCTGGTGCTGGTCAAGGTGGCCATCCATCATACCAGGAGGAGGAGGAAGCTGAATGGGAGAGAGCTGCTGTAATGAGACAATGTGAAGTGATGGCAGGCATGACTCCAGAGGTACGCAAACGGAAAAATCCTGACAGCACAGGAATTCAGAATGACGAGACAGCTATAATGAGCATTTTGTTCACTACTGAATGCATGATCAATCATTTGATGTGCCTCAATATGCACTAGTGTGTTTAAGTTCAGGTGTTGTTGCCACCAGTGAGATTAGAAGGGATGTGTTTGCTCTCAAGAGAAAGGTGAAATTGCACTGATGGATTTTGTGAACTGGTGACTGCTTTCTGCTACTCAGGACATTTTTTCTCCCATTAAAAGCCAGAAATTGAAAACATTTCAGTAATCGAGTCAAACAAACAAATAAACAAACAAAAGTAGCTGGCAAAGATGTGAGTCTTCATAATAACAAAAAACTCTGCAAGACTTCTTGTATTAGGTCAATGTAGGAAAACAGATATCAGGGAAATCTTGTCCTACTATTTGGGAACAGTTTCCTGCCCTCATGCTAGTGCTGATGGTAATCTGGCAAAAACAACAAATCTTCTTCTGTCCAAAGGTGGAGACTGTCTTATTGACCATGTTTCAGAGGATGATTCAATAACACTGGTCTACAACTTTTGAGAAGTCGTCTGCTTCAGAGATAAAATGTGCTATTTAGTATGTATTTTGATGTGCTGAATTCAAATATGACAATTAAAACAACTGATTGGCTACTGTTTCTAAGATATTTAAGTTTTTACATTTTATGTCTATGTATATTGTGTAGATAGTAGAGTTTTAATCATAAATTGTAAACCTAGGTCTTTTCATGTGTTTATGGTTGCTTTACATGATACTATTTCACCTGTCCTGTTTATGTAACACTTTAAAAATCAGCAAAGGGGTTATATAAATAAAATGTATTATGAAACAAAAGGCAAAAAACTATTATGTCCATAGTTTAGTCCTATTCAGTGTCTACTCGGCGCTTCTTGGCTTGTCTCTTGTATTCATTAAATGGAGCATCTCTTGTCACTGTCCAGCAATAGTCTGCAAGCACTGATGGGCTCCATTTGCCCTGATAGCCTTTCTCCATTGTTGCAATGTCCTGGTGAAATCGCTCGCCGTGCTCGTCGCTCACTGCTCCGCAGTTCGGTGGGAAAAAATCTAGATGAGAGTGCAAAAAATGTATCTTTAGTGACATGTTGCAACCAAGGCTTTTGTATGCCTTGAGGAGGTTTTCCACCAACAACCTGTAGTTGTCTGCCTTGTTGTTTCTGAGAAAATTTAGTGCCACTAACTGGAAGGCTTTCCATGCCTTTTTTTCCTTGCCACGCAGTGCATGGTCAAATGCATCATCTCGAAGAAGTTCACGAATCTGAGGACCAACAAAGACACCTTCCTTTATCTTAGCTTCACTTAACCTTGGACATTTTCCATGGAGGTACTTGAAAGCTGCTTGTGTTTTGTCAATGGCCTTGACAAAGTTTTTCATCAGACCCAGCTTGATGTGTAAGGGTGGTAACAAAATCTTCCTTGATTCAACAAGTGGTGGATGCTGAACACTTTTCCTCCCAGGCTCCAATGACTGTCGGAGTGGCCAATCTTTCTTGATGTAGTGGGAATCTCTTGCACGACTATCCCATTCGCAGAGAAAACAGCAGTACTTGGTGTATCCAGTCTGCAGACCAAGCAAGAGAGCAACAACCTTCAAATTGCCACAAAGCTGCCACTGATGTTGGTCATAGTTTATGCACCTCAAAAGTTGTTTCATGTTGTCATAGGTTTCCTTCATATGGACTGCATGACCAACTGGAATTGATGGCAAAACATTGCCATTATGCAGTAAAACAGCTTTAAGACTCGCCTTCGATGAATCAATGAACAGTCTCCACTCATCTGGATCGTGAACGATGTTGAGGGCTGCCATCACACCATCGATGTTGTTGCAGGCTACAAGATCACCTTCCATGAAGAAGAATGGGACAAGATCCTTTTGACGGTCACGGAACATGGAAACCCTAACATCACCTGCCAGGAGATTCCACTGCTGTAGTCTGGAGCCCAAAAGCTCTGCCTTACTCTTGGGTAGTTCCAAATCCCTGACAAGGTCATTCAGTTCACCTTGTGTTATGAGGTATGGTTCAGAGGAGGAGGATGGGAGAAAATGTGGGTCCTATGACATTGATGGTTCAGGACCAGAAGTTTCATCCTCTTCCTCTTCCTCGTCTGACTCAAGTGAGAATGATTCTGGTGCATCAGGAACCGGCAGTCCTTCTCCGTGGGGTACTGGGCGTATAGCCAATGGAATGTTTGGATAATGCACAATCCATTTTTTCTTCTTTGACACACCTTTCCCAACTGGAGGCACCATGCAGAAGTAACAATTGCTGGTATGATCTGTTGGCTCTCTCCAAAGCATTGGCACTGCAAAAGGCATAGATTTCCTTTTCCTGTTCAACCACTGGCGAAGATTTGTTGCACAAGTGTTGCAGCATATGTGTGGGGCCCACCTCTTGTCCTGATCTCCAATTTTGCAGTCAAAATAAAGGTGATAGGCTTTCTTAACCATAGTGCTTATACTGCGCTTTTGTGATGCAAAAGTCACTTCACCACAAACATAGCAGAAGTTATCGGCACTGTTCACACAAGTACGAGGCATCTCTGCTCACTTTGGCTAAACAGAAATGTGTCCCTTTGCAAAATCAAACACTGACAAATAAGAGAGCACGACACTGTACGATTTCTAGAGCTGATATAGGACAATTTGTTCAGCAGAGTGATGTAAGCTTCGTTATGATTGCATCATCCATGACTTCTAGGAATAACATGACGCAATTCATATCATGTATGACGCAATACCAGCTTCAGATTGCATCATTCATTGTTTTGCCTAAAAAGCAAGTACTGTCCAAACCCAGTCATAGATTTATTCATAGATCCAGTCAAAGATGTATTTTAGTCATTTCTGGTTTAAATTGAGATCCCTTCCCTTTATAACTCACTTATCCTCTGCCATTCCCAAGTCAAGGGTCGTATATACTGACCCAATAGCATGTCTTGAAAACTAGAGCCAATCAACAATTTTAAGCATCATTTTCGTTCTCAGTGACCCAGAATTAGTAAAGTTTGACTACATTTATTTCAGAAGCATTTTGGCTGTAGAGCAGTGTAATTTTTGATGGAATGGCTGTCATCTAAGCACTATGGGATGTTCCTTCAACTTTTGGTGAGCTTGCAGATACCACTTTAGTGTACATGATTAAGCTGGCAAGAAAGTACAAGTGTATTCATTTGTATTTTGTCATAGATCAGTATCCCGATGTGAGCACCAAAAATATGGAACTGTCACACTAAGCAGCTTGTGGCTTCCAAACCCTACAAATCTATGGAAGGGACCAGAAAACCCCAGTCAGTGGAATCAGTTTCTTCCTGATGGCAACAATAAGGAAGCAATTTAGAAATTCTTATACGCCATGTGGAGGGATGCAGACTTGCAAGCTGTAGGCAAGGACTCATAGCCCATGGAGAGGATGGTCACTGCCTGGTTGTACAGAAGGGTTCAGTGACAGTCACAGCTGTTGATGAATTAAGTTGTGACTGTGAAGAATGCGACACATGTAAATTTCTTCATTTGAAACATACTGCCAAGAACTATCAGAATGTGATAATTAGGAGCCAGATACAGATGTTGCTGTCATAAGCATGAGTCTTAAGTCACAACTGCCAGTCAAGTTGCATTTCTTCTCTGGTGTTGGCAATCAAAGCCAACTGATTTGGAGAAAATCATCTCAACTCTAGGCCCGAAGGTCTGTACCTCCCTTATTGGACTGCACACATTCACAAGTGCCCTCTATGGGAAGGGAAAGAGAAAGGCATTTGCTGTGACCTCAGAGCGAAGAGTTCCCTGATGCTTTCACAGACCTTGGAAAAAACTTCACAATTCAAGGTGCAACATTCCTTGTGCTTGAGAAATGTGTGTGCCAGTTATATGGCCAAACTTCACCACAGGATTCAATGATGTCAGATACAAGGTGTTCTGTCTATCATCACCTTCATTGACTGGACACAGCATGCCACCAGCATGTGATGCTCTACATCGACATAGCAAGTAGGCAAATTACCAGGCTGCTATAAAAAGGCCTTCTCTTGTTAACAGGATGAATGTTCCTTCATCTGCTGGCCATGGATGGCATTTAGAAAACAAAGAGCTTGCCATCACTGGAATGACAAATCATCCAACACCAGCTAGTATGTTGCAGGCAGTCCATTGTGCCTGCTAACATGTGAAATGTCAAACAGAGAGGTGTTCCTATCTTGCTGCTAGGCTTTCCTGCATAGACTTGTATAAGTGTCAGAAGTGAGAGAACATTGTCAAAAAAGCTGCTGATCCTGTCATCCACAATGATGATGTGTCTGACGAGAGTGACTTTGATGAGTAGGATGCCTTGATTGTCAGACTGCGAAATAAAAATGTATTTTACTCCGGGAATAAGCACTACAGTGCCAACAGCAAGGCACATAATTCAAAATTCAAAACACTGAATTTGTATAAGAAAATAAAATTTTGATTTATGTCAATTACGCCAATTCATACCAATCCAAATAAATTGTCGTTTATAAATATTTGAAAAATAAATGTCATATAACAAGGGGATACCAGCAAAAACACTTCTCCTGAGGGTAAATGGTTAAAGAGTCCAGCCTACAATGAAAAGTGAGTATTGTCAAGCTAAACAAATTATGAGGATGGGGTGCTATGTTGATCTATACTTACTAACAAAAGGTAGACATGGTAATTTATTGCATTTTACCTGTTGGACTGATGATTGAAGAAAATATTGATGCATAAAACACCACAGAAGGCCAAGAATTTTTAGTTCTTTATCATATTTTACATAAGAACATAAGAATGGCCATACTGGGTCAGACCAAAGGTCCCCCTAGCCATCTATCCTGTCTTCCAACAGTGGCCAATGTCAGGTGCCCCAGAGGGAATGAACAGTACAGGTAACCATCAAGTGATCCATTCCCTGTTGTTCATTCCCAGTTTCTGGCAAACAGAGGCTAGGGACACCATCCCTGCCCATCCTGGCTAGTAGCCATTCATGGACCTATCCTCCATGAATTTATCTAGTTCTTTTTTGAACCCTGTTATAGTCTTGACCTTCACAATATCCTCTGGCCAGGAATTGCACAGGTTGACTGTGCATTGTGTGAAAAAAATACTTCCTTTTGTTTGTTTTTAAACCTGCTACCTATTAATTTCATTTGGTGACCTCTAGTTCTTGTGTTATGAGAAGAAGTAAATAACACTTCCTTATTTACTTTCTCCACACCAGTCATGGTTTTATAGACCTCTATCATATCCCCCCATAGTCATCTCTTTTCCAAGCTGAAAACTTCCAGTCTTATTAATCTGTCCTCATAAGGAAGCTGTTCCATACCCCTAATCATTTGTTGCCCTTTTCTGAACCTTTTCCAGTTCCAATATATCTTTTTTGAGATGGGGTGACCACATCTGCATGCAGTAGTCAAGATGTGGGCGTACCATGGATTTATTTAGAGGCAATATGATATTTCTGTTTTATTATCTATCCCTTTCTTAATGATTCCCAACATTCTGTTCGCTTTTTTGACTGCTGCTGCACATTGAGTGGATGTTTTCAGAGAACTATCCACAATGACTCCAAGATCTCTTTCTTGAGTGGTAACAGATAATTTAGACCCCATCATTTTATATGTATAGTTGGGATTATGTTTTCCAATGTGCATTACTTAACATTTATCAACATTGATTTTCATCTGTCATTTTGTTTCCCGGTCACTGAGTTTTGTGAGATCCTTTTGTAGCTCTTTGCAGACTGCTTGGGACTTAAGTATCTTGAGTAGTTTTGCATTATCTGCAAATTTTGCTACCTCACTATTTACCTCTGTTTCCAGATCATTTATGAATATGCTGAATAGGACTGGTCCCAGTACAGACCCCCGGGGGACACCACTGTTTACCTCTCTCCATTCTGAAAACTGATAATTTATTCCTACCCTTTGTTTCCTATCTTTTAACCAGTTATCAATCCATGAGAGGACCTTCCCTCTTATCCCATGACAGCTTACTTTACTTAAGAGCCTGTAGTGAAGGACCTTGTCAAAGGCTTCCTGAAAATCTAAGGACACTATATCCACTGGATTCTTCTTGTCTACATGCTTGTTGACCCCCTCAAAGAATTCTAGTAGATTGGTGAGGCATTATTACCCTTCACAAAAACCATATTGACTCTTCCCCAGACTCATTGATATGTTCATCTATGTGTCTGACAATTCTTTCCTTTACTATAGTTTCAACCAGTTTGCCCAGTACTGAAGTCAGGCTTACCGGCATGTAATTGCCGGGAATCACCTGTGGAGCCTTTTTTTAAATTGGCGTCACATGAGCTATCCGCCAGTCATTTGGTACAGAAACTGATGTAAATTATAGGTTACGAACTATAGTTAGTAGTTCTGCAATTTCACATTTGAGTTCCTCCAGAACTCTTGGGTGAATATTAAAAAATAAAAGGATTTTCATCCAGATTGGCTATTTTCAGTGTATTTTCTTTTGTCTGACTTTTAAGTTCCTCATTCCATTCAGTCTTGCCTTCAACATATTTCCATATACATTTCAATTATTTTCAACAAATTTGTGTCTTATAAGGGAATAAGAATGAAGTTATGAAGAAGACCCCTTTGTCGGCACAGTATCAAAATAGGTAACTTTGGATGTGCTGTGAGAGAAAACTGCTGGGTTTCTTGCAGAAAACTGTTAGCACAAGGTCTCTCCAGTTATTGGCTATATAAATCTGCAGAGATTAAATAGTGCTCCTGTTCCCCAAACAAAACTCATTTTCTAAGCACACTAATGGGCCTCACCATAGAGCCTACATGGGGAAAGGGTCAAATGTCACCACGTCTTTCACTTAAGGCTTCACAAGTCAGACACTACGTAGCCAAAGTAGGAGATGCTACATATTAATAGCTTTGTAAGTTAAGTCTCCCAGGCATTAATTTCTGAAGTGCAGCAGAGCAGCCGGTTCATCCCAGTAATAAACTTATATTCCTGATTTACACCTACAATATAACAAAGCCAAAATATCTAAATGAATTTAATGTCCAAGTTCTAATCTACACCCATGAAATCCATGAGGATCAGAGATGAGGTTTAAATGCACCCTATCTTTGCCCTTTTGCATAAATTCATTATGATGTTTATACATTTAAATCTCATGTCCTACTTTGCATCTTTTACTTCATAAATGATGACAGCCCCATTGTCCTCTTTGTTCTTCTCCCATGGACACTTTCGTACCTTCTTTCACACTACCCAACTGGCAGGGAACCACCTCCCAATTTTAGTGTTCCAAGTACCCTTCAGACTCACAGCCCACAAACACTAATGCATCATCATTCAAATGCCTTCTGCACCCCAAAATTATATAAAAGACAAAATAAGGAAGAGTAAAATATAACAACAATATTCAATACTAACATCTCAAAATCTCCTAACTTGTCTCATCTGAGTCTTTGTTTTGTACTGTGAGCCTACTGCTAACGTGTGCAAAGAGAGTGAGGCCTCCGGGAGCCTGGAAGGCAGTGCTTCTGTGGCTAGAGGCTGGTGTTTTCAGGGAGCTGATCCACAGCAGGCACGGACAAGACTTCCTCCTGCTAAGTGCAGGAGGTGAGGAGGTGCCTCACAATGCTGGGCACCCCAGGGAAGCATCACATATACACCACATTGGGAACAGGTGTATATTATATAAGAAATATAGATTTTAGAAAATGGGTTAATGTAGCAGCAAAAAAATATTCCATCTTGTCCAGGACAGTCACCATACAGGTAAACTGACAAATTGTAAAACCAAACTACTTTTGAGTTGCCATTGTTAAATTCTGAAATGCTTTTGATCAAAAATTTATAAATGTCCAAAATATATTTTTGTTTTACATTTTTGTAATTAAAACTGGGCTGAAATGGGGAGGGGAGACAGTGGAAAGTGTCTCTCTCATATTTGGTGAAAAAAATTCACTTTCAAGCTGGCACTTTTCAGATAAAATTTAAGGTCATAGGGAATATTTATCATGGAGTTTTATAATGGAAATACTAACATAACTTAATTTTAGCATAGCTGTCAGGATGCCATTCCTTGTCCTAATACTGTTTAGTTAGCCACCTAAATTAAGAATTTTTAAAACAAAGGAAGCACCACAAATAATATACTTAATGCAAACAAAGGGAAATCTAGAGCAGAAAATATAAACAATTATGTGATCAAGGTAATCTCTAAAAATGTAAACGAAATCTACTTCATTTCTTCCATTATTTTTTTTATTATTATTATGGCTTGTAATGAGATTTGTGCACCCATTTTAATCAACATTCTTTTCCTGTTTGATTGTATGCAATGGAAGTATCACCCTCTGTGTATGGTAATATCTCCATGGTAACAGATTATAAAACATAAGCACAGGGTTGTAATTTCAATGCATGATCCCTGTTTAGAAAGGAAGACGGTTGAAAGTGAAGGAAGTTGCACATCCAGTGCCTTTTATTTTCTTGGGATATCAGCAAAGAGATATAATATGCACTGCCAATCCCAAGAATATAAATAAAATACAAAAACAGCCAATCAAACTGAAAACAAACAGACATCTTTATTTTTTTGGTCTGTCTTCTGATTTTTAGAGGTAAGAATACCCACCCTCTCATTTCATTGTGACCCCAATCCTGCAAAAATTCATTCATGTGTGTAGTTTTAAGCATTCAAATATTCTTTTTGAAGTCACCTGACTCATAGCACAGATGCACTTAAAGCTAAGCACATACATATGTCTTTGCACAATTGGGGTCCTTAGGAGCATTACCTATTGAATTTTCAACCTAAATTCGAGCACACACAAAGAAGTCAAACATCTCTCATTCCTATCCCGTTAGGCTGCTTGGAGGTGGGGGGCAGAGGGTGAGGCTGCATATGTTTCTTTTTATCTCAGATACATAGGAAATATCTCCACTTATCTCCTCCTACAGGAGAAGGAGCCACCAGCTTCACTGCAAACTCTGGATCTGGAGGAACCTCCATGTGTTGGATCAGAATTGCCCACTCTTCTTCAATATGTAGGGCGAGGAACACACCAAGGAGGGAGTGGAATTGTTCCAGCATGTCCAGAAGTTATAACTAAGATTTGCATATAGGAGGAACCTAAGCAAAATCCATTTTTAGCTGATTATCTAGAAAAATAACACTATGTAGACATATTAGACTATGAGATAGCCTCTCAATGAGAACCCCATTGTTTGAGCTATTTGAAAGGAGATTAGACAAATCTGAAAAGCCTGCCGTAGGGAACAAACCCGCTTTGGCAGTGCATGGATGAAATGAGGTCCGTGGCTTTTCCAGCCTCGCCGATATTACACTTTTCTTCCATGACCATGCATGTACTGTGAACAGTATGAAAGTTGTACAAGTTCACGTGGTAGTTTACTTGCATTACTCATGGTAGTCCTCCAGCTAAATTCCTTCTTAGTGAGCTGAAAATGCCCACATGAGTGTGTCTGTGGCACTTAAGTTTACTGAGATGAATAGTTACAGTAATACAGTGAGAGTCTCCTTTTCTTGATATGACGAGACCATCATCTTAACTTCTTCTGAGCTCTTGTATTTCTGGTCATTTGGCAGTGTCAAAGTATTAAGCCTCCTATTACCATTTTTCACATAATGAAGTGGCACCTTTCCACTGCCTTTCAAATGTTTAGTTTATTTTTTTTTAATTATAGTCTTCTAATGAGATTTCTTTAAAAGTTTTACATATATGTCCAACCTTTAGCCCTAGCATAAGGAATGTTTGTGCCTGGGAATATGGTGGGCATATACACAGCAAACACTCCTCCAGAAGAAGAATTGTCACAGACTGATCTGGCAGCTGTCACATAATCTACTGTGTACATTCATCACACAGTTAAACGTCCCTTTTTCTAATCTAATGTGATTTTTGAGATAACTGGTTACGGATTTCAAGGAGAAAGCTCAATGCAAGAGCTAGTGGGTGAAAAATCTGTGGCCTGGGTTACACAGGAGGCCAGTCTAGAAGATCTAAAGGTTCCTTCTGGCCTTAAAAATCTATGAATCTACAAAGAAATGCTGTGGCCATGTGGCGATGATTGTCAGGGTGCTTATACAGTATTTTTCATAGATTTTTTAAAGCTAGAAGGGACCATTATGATCATCCAGTCTGACCTCCTCCATAACATAGGCCATAGATTTTCACCAAATGATTTCTGCAAAAAGCCGTAACTTCTGTTTGAGCTATAGCATATCATTTAAAAAGATCTTGATTTAAAGACTTCAAGTGATATAGATTCCACCACAGTCCTAGACAGTGGTGCAAGTATGGTGGTATGGTCCGGTACATCGTACAAGTAAGATATTTATAGCTAGCATGGTGTACCGGAAAGACATAGGAGGAGTCCACCCCCATCCCTTCCAAGCAGTTGTGTTGCCTCATGCCAGCAGTTCCTCTGGCGTGGTTGTTGTACCATCCCCCAGACCTTCCACTCAGCTGCATCTCCTGAGTCCTCCTGCCTGGAGTCTGTACACCAGCCCCGCCAGAGGACAGGGCTGGGGGCAGGGTGGGGCTGAGGGCAGTACAGCCACTGCGCCAGAGGAGATGCTGGCGTGGGGCTGCCCGGTGACCCCACGTTCTGCTCCTTTCACGGCTGCGGTTCCCGGGAGATCAGGGCTCTCTGGAACTGCAACCGGGAAAGGAGCAGAATGTGGGGCCGCCAGGCATCCCCATGCCGGCAGCTCCTCCAGGGCGGTTGTTGTACTGCCTGCAGCCCTGCCCCCAGCCCTGTCCTCCAGTAGGGCTTCTGTACAGACTCCAGGCAGGAGGACTCAGGAGATGCAGCTGTGTGGAAGGGCTGGGGGCGGAGCTGGGGTATGGTACACCAGCCACGCCAGAGGAACTGCTGGTATGAGGCCGCCCAGCTGCCCCATGTTCTTCCGCTCTTTTCGCCACTGCGGTTCCAGGGAGCCCTGATCTCCCGGGAACCTCAGCGGCGAAAGGAGCAGAACATGGGGCTGCCGGGCAGCGTCACGCTGGCATCTCCTCCAACGCAGCTGTACCACTCCCAGCCTGGCCCCCAGCCCTTCCACACAGCTGCATCACCTGAGTCCTCCTGCATGTGGTGTGTACAGCAGAAGTCTCCGGCATGGTGGGAGGAGAACAGAATACCCCCCCAGGTAACATGGGATGGAGTCACGTTGGGGGTCACGTGTGGAGGTTACGTGCCCCCTCTTTGTGTCCCTCCCATGAGTTCAGCGTACCGGCAAGAAATGATTTCTGCTTGCACCACTGGTCCTAGATAAATTGTTCCTCTAATTAAATATCTTAATTTTAAAAAAATTTGCACCTTTATCCTGAATTTGTCTAGCTTCAGTTTCCAACCTTTGGATCTTGTTATGCCTTTCTCTGCTAGATAAAATAACTTTTTAGTATCAAAAATGTTCTCCCCATGTAGTCACTTACACAATATGATCAAGTAACCTGTTAACTTTCTATGGAATACACTAAATAGATTGTGCTTCTTTAATCTCTCACTGTAAGGCAGGTTTTCCGTACCTCAAATCATTCTTGAAGCTATTTTCTAAACCCCGTCCAATTTATCAACATTCTTTTTTTACAGTGTGGTTACCAGAACTGGAGACTGTACTCCAATAAAGGTCTCACTAATGTCAGTGTAATATATAGCAGTAATACCAACCCCCTTATTTCTACTCAAATTACCCCTGCTTACACATCCAAGGTTCACAGTTGTTCTCTTAGCCACTACATCACTCTCAGAGGTTCAGCTTAGTTGGTTCTCCACCATGATGCCTAACCTCCTTTCAGAGTCACTGCTTTTCAAAACATAATCACCCATCCTATTATAACATACATTCTTTGCTCCCAGATGTATGACCTTATATTTTAGCTGTATTAAAATATGTTGTTCAAGCGAACTTACTTTACCATGCAATCCAGATTGCTCTGTAGAATTGATTGTATATCATTATAAAATTTTTGTATCATGATTACTTACTAAACAGTCCTCCAAATTGATGCTTAATTTCTTCACCTTCTTTCGTCCTATTGTGCTGCCTTGTCCTATGTACACCACTTCTGGTCAACGTAATACTACACAACTTTATAACGTAGCAGGATTACATAAGGGCTCATAGTTTTGAATTTGCATAGTTACTATCCTTGCGTGTTCAGTGGCATATATAATTTCTTTTCCATTGGGATCTTATGCTGTAGACACCTCAGTGAGATCATTTCCAATATGATCTCCAACCTTCATAAGCAGAGATGGTCAAACCTGGTTAATCTTTTCTCATGACTCACACCTTGAATCAGTTTAGTTGTCATATTCTGTTCTGAGAGATTCTGAATTCTAGCACAAAGGCCCTTTTATTCGATACAGAACCCAAGGTTGATCTGTTAAAATTGGAGTTTTGCCATTCTGTTCACCAAATAGCTCCTTCATGTTCAATGTTCATAACTGTTCCTTTACTCTGGGTTTGTGAGGACTCTCTGTTTGACCACTATAAACAAACATCAGACAATTGGAAAAAGCAACGGAAAAGTTTAAATCTGAAATATTCTGTAACATTGAGCTCTAGACAGGGATGGGATAGGACTATGGATCTCAAACAAAAAAGAGGAGTGGGATGGGAAGCTACATATGGAGCTATCAGAGATGTCATGAGAAGTCTTGTCTTATTTTGAACATACTGTATTATCCCCTTCATGCACATAACATACTTTCAAGAACCATGTGGGTTCAACAAGACCCCATTCATCTGAACAGAATGCACTGGCATATGTTAAACAAGTGGTCATAGTGATTCCATTTTGCCCAGTGTAATACCTCCAGCCCAGTGAACTACATAATCCTTTCCACAGTTAGACTAAAACTATCCAGCAGATTGTAAGTGTGTAGAGTTGAGTACAAGTGGTAGCATTTTTTCCCTGTGGGCTGTTGGTAAAGTTTTAAATTTCAGAACCTCTATTTTTGTCCTTTATCACCCACAACTGCCAGATATCCTATTTCTTTGACATATGTCAATAAGCACCCAAGTGGCGGGTTATGGCTCAGAAGTGGAATGAATGTTACAAATGTGCAACTGGAAATGTCACCAAATCACTGTTAAGGTAGAGCCCAAATCAATTTAACAAGTTTTCCAAACCAAAATTGACATGCAGGACCAGGACATGTCACATTTTCTAACAAAGAAACTGCTTTTTACTTCATGTCTTCCTCTCTTTTTTCACGTCTCTTTCCAGCAACTACTTTCCACTTTGCACATTGCAGCCCAGAGTTGCACATGCCCAGAGAAGCTAATTTCAGTCCAATTCCTCTGCCTTCAAGATTAGAAATGTCTTCTACAAAGTTTCAGGGTTGTTCTTTTTTTTTCCAAATAGCAAATACGTTGAAGTTGAGGATTCCAAAGTTGTGTGATATACTATGCTTTGTAAAGTACAGTTTACAATCTACTTTTGAAGAGTCCACTGCACTATGCAAGCTCCTTATATGTTGTGGATGACATCACTAACAAGTCTCATTGAACTGTGACCATCTGCTGGCATGCAGGAATTGATTCATGCATCTGGACTGCCACAGAAAACTGAAGAGGGAAACATATTGTAGAGAAAAGGTTTTGATAAAAGATGGACTTCTTACTTTCAGGGAAGTGGGAATCTTTGCTAGATGTACTTATTTTTAAAGGTGGGGATACCTTAAGTGGGATAGGGGCATCACTTCAAACTAACTCTAGTAATACGAAGTTCCTTTTATCTTTTTCAACTGAAAAAATAAAAGCTAGCCCTATTGCCATTGTCCCAGTGTAAGCGGGTGTGGCTGTACCTTCGCATCAGCCTCTGAGGAAGGCCATGGCTCCTCACAGTCCGAGTGGCAGGGATAGCCTCAAAAGAAAAAGAGGGTTTCATGGTGGGCTATAAACCCAGCCCTTAAGTAGGGTGGGGCAGCAAAGAGTTAGGGCTCTGGCCTGCGACCACAGCAGAGCTGTAACAGTCTATAAGCCCAGGCAGGGGTAAGCACCAAAGCAGTCCAGAGGTTCAGGCAAGGGAGAGCACCAAAGCAGTCTGTTGTCATGGCTCTGGTGAGTGACAAACGCAGGCCTCTTGGAGGAGGGGGAGTGCTGCCACTCCAGGGGTGGGGTGGCAGGGAGACACGGGCCCACACAACTCCACCACATCCCAGCCCCAGGCCCTAACAGTGGCAGAGTGGTCTGCCACTGGGTCAGCGGGGAACCCAGCTGCAACACACTGACTGTGTTTTGGGCAGCACTACAGCCAGACAGTTTTCTGGCTCCCCTGGGCTACTTCCTACTCTCCCCCTGTTGGGTACCTCAGTGCGGTGGGTGTCCGGTGTCTCCCCAGGGTAGACGGCCAGCGGCAGCTCCAGCAGTTCCTCGGCATTGTGGTCAACCAGCAGCTCCAACCGCTTGGGTGTATCCTCAGAACAGCTGGGGTCGGCTTCAGGCTTGAGAAGCCAGTGGAATGCATCTGTCTCCTTCAGCAGCTCCCTCCCAACTGAGCTGCAGGGTCTGGGTTGTATATTTCACCTTCCTGTCCTGCCCCTCTGCTTCCAGTGGGGGACGGGGGTGAGGGCTACCTGGTTCCACCCACCAGGTTGCGTGCTGTGGCCACCCTCTGTGTCTGCCTCTGAGGGAGGCCACGCCTCCTCGCTACACGCAGCCTCTGCATTCTGGCCACCCAAAGGCACCTTGGGCAAGAAACAAAATGCAACTTGCAACTGTACATAGGAACACAGGAATTGTGTATTGGTTCACATCCAAGGTCCATATAGTTCAGAGTCCTGTCTGTGACAGTGGCCAGCATCAAATGCTTCAGAGGAAGATGTAAGAACCCTGCCTAGTAGGTAGATGTGTACTGATGTGTAACTGTACTGTTTTCACATCTCTCAGATTTGATCTGGTGGAATAAAAATCTGTATCTAACACTTTTATTTAGTGTTCTTTGTTACACATCCTTATTATCAAGCAGAAACATTGGAGAAACTGCTTGGCAGTCATGCCCAAGGTGGCAAATCAGGACATATTGCTCTCTTCCTTCAACAACTCCTATGTATACTTTCAACAATTCAAATATCTTTATATATAATATACATATACAGACTATAGTTTGACCTTCAGTCAGAGTTGTGTTCCTAAGTCATGTGGGCACTTTTGAAAATTCCACCCAATACCCGAGGCTTCATTTATCTTATACATAGACATTCTTCCATATGCAATGTGCCCCTCAATATGCTGGCACTCATTCGCATATATGTATATATGTTTACACATATACTAATGTTAATGTGGTTAAGGATAATTACCCTTTGTTTGTAATTAGAGGGCACCAGTGCTGAAATATTTCTGTTCAATGACTTGCACAGATGAATTACGGTAATAATTAAAAAAAACTATTTGTGTACTAAAACGTTACAGTGCGACACTACATCACATGCATTACCAAATTTACATGCAAAAATAGCATGTGAAATAGAGAATACTTCTCAATACACAGACCTGTCTAAAGTTTTATTTTGTAATATATAGGATTGCTAATTCTATGAAGAACAAATGCTATTGATAAATCACCAAAGATTTGCCATTTGAGTTTAGATAATCCAGAAATTCCAGTTTTTATCCAAGCTACCTGAACCTCCTGAGTCTATAAAACGGAGTTGGAAATTATTATTATATATTTTTTTGTAAAATCAACAGGCCAAAATTCTCTAACTTGGGTGCATAACTTCAGACGTTACGTATATAAAAGGTGCCCTGATTTTCATAAGTGCTGAATGAATAGTGTCTTAAAACAAATCATTTTTTCAGTAAAATTTTTTACTGTCTAATAAACTATGTCTCACAAAACATACTTGTGAAACTTGCTAACTGTATGTGTGTGTGTTAGTTCAGAGTGTATTCGGCTAGTGGTGTCCTTGTATGGTTAAAATGCCTCAGTAGTCTTTTGTTCTAGACCAGTGTTCAGACACCTTGGGATGTAATTTCATCATTAGCTAAAGAGATTTGACCTGGCAACTAAACTAATGGAGATCTACAAGGAAAACAAGGTGCAGAAAGAAGTAGTGATGAAGATTCAGGAAGTGGCAATCTGGAATAATCCCACATAATAATGTTATGGTGCACCATATAAGAGGAATTGCTTTTTTTGGCTAAATTGTAAAGCCAAAGTCCTGACTAAAAGATCGCATTGAATTTTTTGCAAGGCTTTGACTATTAATTTTATTGTCCTGAGCAGACTATAACTTGTGTAATCATCTTTACTTAATTTATAATTTCCATCTATAGTTTCAGGTGGAAAATTATTCTCTGCATCCCCTCAAACAAACAAAACAGTTTTCCAGTGTTGCTGGTGCAGAATGGCTGCATGTCCATTGGTAGGAGAGATGGAGTCATCCTATTTGAAATCAACAGTGGCATTCAGGCTAGAATGCCCTTGCTATATGTGGGAGGGAGATCCTGACAGTTTATTCTTCATGAAAGTCCTTTGACTATGCAATCGATTTGCTCTAGTCCAGATTTATTAACCTTTTGGATATGCTACTTCAACCATGTTTTCTAGGAGGCATTTGAGTGGGAGGTTGACTGAGAGGATGAGTTGTTGGAGGTTACGAATTTATGATGTAATTAACAGATTGTTTGTCAGTTTTTATATTAGTAAAAGAACATCAATTGTAACTGCTGTAAAAGGTGCCCAAAGCAAGGAATGGGTTCTTATTAAGTGATTAACCTCTTCATAAATCAAAACTGGGATCCTTCTGAATTGTCAACACGACTAGGTATTCTTACAGTGGATCTTTCTATCACAGGATACCTACATCATTTGAATAATTAAGACTTTGCAGAACTGGTCATCACAGATTTGCAGACTTCAAAGTCTTCAGTAGATAATACATTTGTGATTACCCAGGGAGCTGGGACACCTTGCTCATCACCAGTCAATTAAGGAAAGGAAAGAGAGGGAAGTCAGGAAGGGAGAAGGCAGGGTGGGGAAATCAGCCAGTTGAATCCTTTCCCCCACTTTCTGCCCAACATTCATTAAACAAAGTTTTACACATTGAAGCCTATAAGGGTACAGTGTCTTCAATATGTACAGGTCCCCACTGCAACCCTCTGTCCTGCTCTCACTAAGCTTCTCACCAGTTTTGCTGGTCACCCTTGCACGTTTGCCAGTATCTAGGAATCACTTTCTGAAACCCCAGTATCTAAAACAGAGGCGCCATTTAGGGTGATAGAGAGTTCCAGGACAATGAGGATCCGATGAGATAGCACTGAACTGTTATCTAGAACTATTCCAAAATATCTTCTCCCTTACTGTAAACCTGCTATTTTTACTTATGCTCACCACTCCTCCGACTACCTTTTATGCCACCAAATGTTTCAAGAGAAATTAGGGTACATGCAGTTACTTACAATGCTCCTGGTACTGGAATAAACTCAATAGGATGCACTTATATAACTATGTTATTGAACTTTGTCAATGTTTTTAATCTTAATGGATACCTAAACTTTTTATTTTTTGTTTACATTGGTAACTTACATGGAAACTCAGTCATTCTATGCAATTTGTGACTGTCTGAAGGGCCCGCAAATGAAAAAATGTTGAAAACCACTGGCTTAGAGAGACACAATACTTTAGAGTTTGAGTAATGTTGCTGCTGAACTGACACGTTTTACATGACATTAGCTATACCCTTTGAATTGTTTTGACAGTAGTGTAACTATACATTTTTGCTACCTTTTATCTGGACTATATAATATAGTGGAAACCAAGATACTTAAAAATCTATACTGACATTTATATTAGAAAGCTCACTCTCTCTCTTTCTCCACCTCCTCGAATGTATGTCCGAAATGAGATTACATTTGATACTCTTGTGCTCAGCTATTTAAAACTGATTTATCCTTGTTTTGAATCTGGGAAATAAGATGTGCTTTTCTCCTCTAGTTTCAGATGACTTTTGGATACTTTTGATTTTTACTTGAAGGTAATCAGTATTTGTTTTATTATCCCTTTGGTTATGTATAAGCAATTTAAAGCATTACACTGAGCACCAAAGAATGAGACCTACTGAGTTAGGCAGAGGGTACTTCCGGGAAGCATGTGAAATATTATTAATAAAATACAAAGCTATTCAGCATTTAAAGTTTTTCTGATTTATCTTTTTTGGTGACAAATGTGACAATCTCAGAATATCTTGTTATTTTGCTCATACAGCATGATAGGGGATAGGACACTGGATTAGTTTTAGGAGATCTGGGTTCCAGTCCCAACTGTGTCTCTGACCTGCTACATAAGTTTGGGCAAGTCACTTTACCTCTGTGTACTTCCGTTTCCCCATTTGAAGCATAGGGATAATAACATTCACTTCCTTTGCAAACACTTGAGATCCATGGATGAAAGCACTATGTGAAAGCAAAATATTCAGTTTCATAGACTTTAAGACCAGAAATGGTGATTTAATCTGATCTCTGGCATAACACAGGCCATAGGGCTTCTGTGAATTAATTCCTGCTTCAATTCCAATATCTACATTTGAAATATAGCATAGCTAATCTTGATTTAAAAATTTCTAGTGATAATCCACCATAATCCTGGGTAAATTGTTCTAGTGGGTAATTATCCTCACTAAAAATGTGTGCCTTATTTCATCTGCATTTGTCTAGCTACCACGTACAGTGATTCAATCTTGTTATGCCTTTGTCTGCCAGATTGAAGAGCCCTCTATTATCAAATCTATGTTCCCTATGTAAGTATTTGTAGTATTGTGACAGGGTGTGGCCCTCTGCTCCTGTCTTCTCACACAAATGGTTCTAACATCTCTGGTTTGTAAACCCCAACAGGTAGTTTATTGGTCTCATCTCAGCCACCAGCAATTTACATCCCAGGCATGCAATCTAGGATGGCTGTCATAGCCATGCACATAGCACTTCCCCTGCCAAACAGCGTGCTAGCCGTAGGGACCAAGTTCCCTTGTCCCAACCTGCACCCATAGCTACTCTTTCAAAAGTGTCCAAGAATATGTCGGAGTCATCCACAGAGCCCATCTTACAAAGGCCCATCACCTGTTTCTGGCTGACATTACCATACCTTTGATTAGCCGACACTGCACAGGAGCTTGCTCTCAAATACAGTGTTGTAGGTTCTTCTGTTGCTCAGTCTGCCAGGCAAGCAAGGACTATCTCTCGAGGGAGTAGGTCTTCTGGAAGGCTTTCAGGGTCTCTGCATCTCCTGCTGTTCTTTAAGCAATTGCAATGTCTCCTGTATTGCCTAGCCTGCCAAACCTTTGCACCGACTCCCTTATCAGGTCCTCCATCAGCATGGATAAAGGAAAGATTCCAGGCAAACCACCCCCCCTTGTGACAGGGCACAGCCCTGCACTCCTGTCTTCTTGCAAAAATGGCTTTAACACCTCCAGTTTATAAACACCAACGTATTGTTTTTGTTATCTCAACCATCGCCGCCCCCCCCCTTTACAGTCTCAAGCAGAAATCCTCTTTACAGTGACACACAAACATCATCCTCTTTTGCCAGAGAGAAGAGAGGGAAGAGCTCTCTCCACACAGATCTTCCTTTACACTGGTCCTGCTAGCCTCTCCCTCTTTCTCTCTCTCATTCCCCATTTTGCTATTTCAGTTAATAGGTTAACTATCTCATTAGCTCTTCCAGCTCAGACTGATCTAGTAATTAGCCCCAGCTTTCCTCAATCAGGCCTTTCTCTGGGGAAACTAATTGGATTGACAGCGACCAGAGTGCTGAATCAAACCCTCTCTGATAAATTAAAATGATTGAGCTGCTTGATTCTCTTGCAATAAGGCATGTTTTCCAATTCTTTAACCATTCTTGTGGCTCTTCTATGAATCTTTTCCAATTTTTCAATATTCTTGATGTGTGGACACCGGAACTGGACACAGAATTCCAAAAGCAGCCACACCAGTGCCAAGTACAGAGGTAATATAACCTCCCTTCTCCTACTCGAGATTCCCGTTTACACATTCAAAGATTGCGTTAGCTCTTTTAGCCACAGCATCACACTATGATCTTATGAACCATGACCCCTAAGTCTTTTTAAGACTCAGTGGTTCCCAAGATAGCATTCCCCCATCCGGTTAGTACAACCTACACTCTTTGTTCCCAGATATATTACTTTAACTTTGGCCATAATGAAATGCATATTGTTTTACTGCACCCAGCTTAACAAGTGATGCAGATGGCTCTCTATGAGTGACCTGCCCATTTCACAGTTTACCACACACAAATCTTTGTATCATCTGCAAACTATCAGAAATAATTTTACATTTTCTTCTAGGTCACTGATAAAAATATTAAATGGCATAGTGCCAAAAGCCAAATTCTGAGAGACCCTATTAGGTGCACTTCTTCTCAATGACAATTCCCTATTTACAAATTACATTTTGAGATCTATCAGTTAGCCAGTTTTTAATCAATTTAATATGGCCATGTTCATTTTGTATTTTTTTAGTTTCTTCATCAACATGTTGTGTGATACTAAGTCAAACGCCTTACTGTAGTCTAAATATATTACATCAGTACTATTACCTTTATCAACCAAACTTGTAAACTCATCAAAACAAAACTGGTTTGACAAGATCTATTTTCCATAAATCCATGCTGATTGGCATTAATTATATTACTCTGTTTTAATTTTTGATTAATCATGTCTCATATAAGTCATTCCATTATTTTTCCCAGGATCAAAGTCAGGCTGACAGGTTATTACTCGTGATATTACTTTTTTGAGCAAAACCAAGTCCATTTTCCACTGAGTGTGAAAACGAATACTTTAGAAGTAAAAATAATCATCTCCATGAAATTGCAGATAAAGTAAAATTTAGAGGCTAGAAAAGCCTATGAAACAAAATCACAAACTTTTTTGCAAAATTTTGTGAAATGACAATTGTGAATTTGGAAACTCTCTAATATCTAACCTGTAGACTTTATCAAACCCAATATAAAACTCTGATTTGGATTTAAGAGTTGCACTGAAGATTCAGCCAACTCTTAGTTTCACCAAACTTGTATAACCATCGCTATTTATAACTGCCTATTTGTAGTGACAAAAGTGAGGAAATTCAGAGTCAAATGTGACACTCAACCTATAGTATTTAGATATTATGATGATATAAGGAAAGGCATGATCTTATACATAGTGCCATCTGTGCCAATAATGTTGTTCACACTGCAGTATCTGAATGCAATTCTCTATTGTTCTCAGCTTTGCATGATCTCCTCATCGACCACTAAAACCATTTTTACTTACATATACTATGTGTGTGACATTAATAAGAAGCCACCTGAAAAGGCTGTGATTTTTCATGAGAAATTTATTCCCTATTATATTCCTAAGGCATCCAAGGAATAAATTTATTAACTTGACAGATGAAGAAAGAACAGCACATCTTTTTTAATAGCATAGAACATCTATATTCATTTGGAGTATTACTGTGGGTAAAAAATCTCAGCACATATCTATCAATATATATTCCTTCAATGTTTAAATATTATTAAATTGTAAATGTAAAATATGTACATTATTAGGTTTTTCAAATAATATAAAAGCTTATTAAGTCTTTGCCTAGTCTGACTGCAGAATTCTGAATATCCTTTTACTGCATTCCACCTTTGAAATTTTTTCAAAAATAGTGACATGAAAAGCAAAATAAATGTAGCTGCTACTAGTGTTTGGGGGTAGTCATCAGTAATGTGACAGGTCTCAAGACAATTCTTTGTAAAAATTATATTTCTATGGTGAAATATTTTGTCTTTCTAATCCAAAACTGAAAAATACCACTGACAGAGTAGATTATGTAACTGATTTCTTATCTCTTGAAATCTGGGTTCAAATACCAGTTAGGCTATATATACCGTTATTTTTTTCTTAATAGCCTGAATTTAAAATAAGCACTTGGCAAAGTCAAAGGCAGAAGATAAAGAAGTTACTCACCTGAAGCAGTAACGATGGTTATTCGAGATGTGTCTCCCTATGGGTGCTCCACCGTAAGTATGCTTGGGTCCCTGCGCTGCTATCAGAGAACTTTGGTAGCAGTGTCTGTTACGCCCGCACATGCACTGTCACTCCTCTTGCCCCGCCAGCATGAGCCCCCCCTCAGTTCCTTTTCTACCGCAGAGTCATTGATCAGAACTCTGAAGTAGAGGGGAGGAAGGTGGGTTGTGGAGCACCCACAGGGGCACGCATCTCGAAGAACCATCATTACTGCACAAAGTGAGTAATTTCTTCCTCCCCCTAAAATGCTGGCCAGTGCAGGTGAGCTAGTGCATGCAGTGTCATAATTTGTTGCTGGCATAGACCAGATAATTTGCTGGTATAGACCTGATAATAGCAGCAAATTACTATTCCATCCTGGAGAAAGAGGGGAAAAGGAAAGGGAATTGTGCTTCAGAGGGATGTCATAGACACAATGCCTTCTGGAGTAATCCTGGGGTGGTGCAGCTTACACACCTGCCCTCATCCAGGGATGTTCATAAAGGCACAATCTAGCCCTAAATCTAGAAATGTATGCTTTAAAAGTTTACTATCCTGTTATCTCACATTAGTTTGTTAAAACCCACAGCAATCTCATCAAGTGTATAATAAACAAGGAGGGGCATAAATTTTGTTGGTTTCCATCAAGAAAGAGGGAACTTTGCTTATACTGACATCTCCA
Organism: Macrochelys suwanniensis; assembly: GCA_033296515.1. Lineage (NCBI taxonomy): Eukaryota > Metazoa > Chordata > Testudines > Chelydridae > Macrochelys > Macrochelys suwanniensis. The sequence goes on from CM065775.1 coordinate 294,396,975, forward strand.
AAATTAAACTATCATCAAAATTGTTCATATCAAGCCAGCCAAATCAGCCTCAGCTGAAAAGAATTATTCATTTCATTTTAAGTTACAGGAAATTTGTTCTGTCTATAATATGAAATGTTTTCTAGCACAGTCACTTTGTGAGAGATACTGTAGAATAACATCACAATGGCAGATGTAAAGTACTGCAGTCTCATATATTTATTTCTAAGACTTATACTCCCTTTTTAAATGGTTGAATTATCATTTGCAGTCATTGCCATTTGCATTGCAGATTGTGGCCTGATCTTGGATAGAGTTAGAGACAACATCTTTAAACTACAGCATAACAAATAAGAAAGTTTATTGTTTCAGTTGGAAAAGGAAATGCATCCTCTCCCTAAGAAAAATGAAATTATTTTATGGTACAGATGATGTAGAATGGCTACCACATACCACCCTAGAGACAGGTGCATTTTACTGTTGAGTGAGTGATTTCTGCATATTGAGAGCTCAATTCATTCTTCTGTTTCTGCCAGCACAATCTGCGATACAGGCAGTTGATGATAGAGACAGAAGTGCAACCAATGGTTGGATATGGGGTAAAGCACAAAAGGGTTACTGCAGGAGGCAGGCGACACTCTCTTCTCCTTCACCTCAGATGCTAACACCATTCTTCCAGCAGGGGAGCAGCAAGCAGAAACAGTCTATCACCTCAGGGCTGCCCTCTCCTTCTTCTCTACTCCCCTCCTGTGAGCAACTGGACAGCTGTTCTCTGCTGCTTCTCACTGCCCACCAGCCACACCCAGCCATGCAAGAGGTAGGAGGATTGGATTAAGAATCCTTGGAGTTGCCCGCCCACCTAGGGTGGGAAGGGGACCCCTTGCAGCCCCCCCCTCCCCCAGCTCTAGGAGAGGGGGATGAAGTTCCCCAGGAGATGCAGGAGGAGTACAGGTGAGGCTGGGGGGACAGAACTGATGTGGGGGCTCGGGTGAAAGGATTGATTTGTGGGTCAAGGGGATGGGCCGAAGTAGGGGGCCTGCAGCAGGGGCCAGAATCACCTTCCTCTATGCATTTAGGAGATTGGGCAGCACTAATTGTCACACACATGGCGGGGGGAGGAGGAATTTAATAAACTCAAAGATAAACCAATGTTTTGTTTAAAAATCTCATGATTTTGGGAGTCTGACTCTTGATTTTTGAAATGTTGGGGTTTGCAATACTATGAAGCTTAATCAATTCCAACCCAAAATTCCTCCACACCCATCTTGGGGCAGGGGAGATGTTTGGCTGCTCCAGCAGGAGAAAACAACTGCTAGAGTCCTGTGAGGAGTGGGAAAGGGAGGGACAAGCTTCTGTCTAAAATACATGTGGAGATCATCCCTGGACACGGAGGAGGGCCGCGCAGAAGGAGAGAATTCTCTGCCTCTCACTGCTGCCATTGGCTAGGCTGTGGCAGAGCGAGGAAACGTTGATTCTCTCTCATGCTCCTCCCCTTCCCAGATGTGAAACCCTCAGGCCATGCAGCAGCCATTCTGCTGCAGTAGCAACCCGGCCTTATGATAACAGTATAATCTGAACTGCACTGCCTAGAGGCTGTGGTTCGGACCAATCAACAGGTTTTGCAATCCATATGGAATTTTTCCATTCGGACAAGACTGACAAGGTGTCCAGTGGGTTTTAATTTTCCTTGAAGCATCCTGGAGGCCCATTTTCAGGTTATTAAGGAGTAAAGACAGGAATTTAAAAGCTGTGCGCGAGTTTGTCATTTCACAATGACTTGCTCCCAGTGTCCAATGCAGGTGAAAGGCTCAAAGCCATGTCTCAGAGGTAAATATGAGACTTGGGAGATGACTGGTGGTGAAAGGGCAAGAGGGATTCAGAGATGGGCTGAATCCTGGGGGTTAGGCTGAAGAGTGTCAACCCTGAATATTATTATTTGGTATGGTAATTGTGACAGACACATCCCTACATTGGGGAGCAGTGTAGAGGTGCACCACCCTAGAGGAAGCTCTGGAAGGTACTGGGCTGGAAGCAGACACAATGACTTATGGAGTTTTGGGAAGCACAACAAAAACACAATAATAAAATCATAGAAAAATAGGACTGGAAGGGATCTCAAGAGGTCATCTAGTCCAGTCCCCTGCCCAGAGGCAGGACTACGTATTATTTGGACCATCCTTGGCAGATGTTTGTTTAACCTGTTCATAAAAATCTCCAATGACAGATTCCACAAACCCCCTTAGATAATTTGTTCCAGTGCTTAACCACTTTACAGTTACGCAGTTTTTTTCCTAATGCCTAACCTAAATCTCTCTTACTGCAATTTAAGCCCATTACTTCTTGTCCTGTCTTCAGTGGATAAGAAGAACAATTTATCACACTGCTCTTTATAACAACTTTTTAAGTACTTAAAGCCTGTTATCATATGCCCCCTCAGTCTTCTCTTCTCCAGATTACCAAACACAATTTTTTCAATCTTTTCTCGTAAGTCATGTTTTCTAGACTTTTAATCATTTCTGTTGCTCTCCTCTGGACTTTCTCCAGCTTGGCCACATCTTTCCCAAAGTGTGGTGCCCAGGACTGGACCCAATACTACAGCTGAGGCGTTAGTACTGAGTAGAATCGAAGAATTACTTCTTGTGTCTTGCTCATAAGACTCCTGCTAATATATTCCAGAATGCTGTTTGCATTTTTTGCAACAGTATTACATTGTCGATTCATATTTAGTCTGTGATCCACTCGAGCCCGCAGATTGTTTTCTGCAGTACTCCTTCCTGAGCAGTCTTTTCCCATTTTGTATGTGTGCAATTGATTATTCCTTTCTAAGTGTAGTACTTTGCTTTTGTCCTTCTTGAATTTCATCCTATTTATTCCAAAATGCTTCAACTCCTCCCAGCTTGGTATCATCCACAAACTGTATGTGTGCTCTCTATGCCATTATCCAAATCATTTATGAAGATATTGAATAGAACTGGACCCAGGACAGATCCCTGCAAGACCCTTCTGGCTTGGCTGTGAACTCTAGCGTCTTCCAACCAGTTGTTCACCACCTTGTAGGAGGTTTGTCTAAGCTATATTTCCCTAGTTTGTTTATGAAAGGGTCATGAAAGAGAGTATCAAAAGCCATTCTAAGTCAAGATATATCACATCTACTGCTTCCACCTATCTACAAGGCTCGTTGCCCTGTTAAAAAAGAGTATTTGGTTGGTTTGACAGGATTTTACCTTCTAGGTGCTTACAAATTGATTGTTTGATTATTTGCTCCATTATCTTTCTCGGTATCAAAGTTAAGCTGACAGTCTATAATTCCCTGGGTTGTCCTAATTCCCCTTTTTATAGATCATCATCCCATTACACCTCTGGAGTTTAGGGCAGCAATGAAGCTCCTCCACTTTCTGTTTCTGTGTTTCTGGCAAGTCTTTCAATGGTTCCCCAGCTGTGCCCCAGGTTTTTCAGCTCGGCTTTCACAGCTCTTCACCATGTTGTTTTCGGGCGGCCTCATTTTTGCTTGCCTTCAGGTGTCCATCTTATTGCTACTCTGGTGATGGAATCAGTTTCCATACAAAGCACATGGCCAATCCATCTCCAACGCCTCCTGGCAATGTGATGCCAATATTGTAGTGCCAATAGCCTGCCACCTCCCCCTTCAAAGAAAAAGAAAGGACCCTGATTTTCTCCTCCCTTCCTTCCAAATCAGGGGAGCAGACTGAGGATGTAGGGGGGAAGTGAGAGCTGGCCGCTGGGTGCAGCTAAAAGACTGAGTAAGCCAGCTGCAAAGAGAAGAGAGGCCTACTCCAGACTCAGCTGAGAAGAGTTGAGCTGGCTGGAAAGGAGAGGACTGACCCAGCTCAAAGTGAAGGCCAACGTATTAGCTTTGAGTAATGGGTTGTAGAACTCCAGGACTACTATAACTCTCTGTTTACATTAATGGATGGGATGCCAGTCAACATTGGCCATCTTTGCTTCCCTTGCATGTAAAAGGTGTAAACACTGAGGACAGAGAAGAAATATTTACTATAGTAAAAGAAGTTGCAAGTAAGAGGGAAACATATAGGCAGGATATTTAGAAAACCTTCATGGCAGCGTGATCAGTTTGAATCTGAAACAGTGTTCCAAGGGCAGATCAGGCAAGGTAATTCCAGTAGAAATAGAGATGTATTAATACCATTGTACAAGGTACTGATAAGATCGGATAGCAGCCTTCAACTACCTGAAGGGGGGGGGGTTTCCAAAGAGGATGGAGCTAGGCTGTTCTCAGTGGTGGCAGATGACAGAAGAAGGAGCAATGGGTTCAAGCTTCAGTGGGGGAGGTCTAGGTTGGATATTAGGGGAAAAAACTATTTCACTAGGGGGGTGATGAAGCACCGGAATGGGTTACCTAGGGAGGTGGTGGAATCTCCATCCTTAGAGATTTTTAAGGCCCAGCTTGACAAAGCCCTGTCTGGGATGATTTAGTTGGTGTTGGTCCTGCTTTGAGCAGGGGGGGTTTGGACTAGATGACCTCCTAAGGTCTCTTCCAACCCTAATTTTCTATGATTCTATGATCTCATCTGGAATTCTATGTATAACTCTGCTCACTCGTATTCAAGAAAGATTAAATCAAACTGGAACAGGTACACAGAAGGGCTATGAGGAAGAGCAGGTGGAAAGGGGAACCTTTCTTATGAGAGGAGACTAAAAGATCTTGGCTTGTTTAGCCTAACAAAATGAAGGCTGAAGAGAAGATGCAATTGCTGTCTATAAATACAATAGGGGGTGGAGATTGGGGGGGGCGGGCACCGTTGAGGGAGAAGAGCTAATTAAACCAAAGGACAATGTTGGCATAAGAAAAAATGGCTATAAACTGACTATGAGTAAATGTTGACTGGAAATTAGACCGTTTCTAACCATCAGAGGAGTGAGGTTCTGGAACAACCTCCCAATAGTAGGGGTAGCAGGAAATCTAACTACCTTTAAGATGGAGATTGATAAATTTATGAATGAAATTATATGGTGGGGTTTCTGGCAACAGCACGGAACTCGACTCCAAGACCCAGGAGGTCCCTTGCAGTCCTGTGTTATGTTATGTTGGCTGACTTTGAAACCAACACATTTCACCAATTCTCTGTTTACAAAGAAATTAGCCAATCCCTATTTAAAGGATTTAGCCTCAAACCCCACAAAAAAGTCAGTGGGAAGTTGTGGCCTCCATTTTCACATGTGACTAGTGATTTTAGATGCCTCAGCGTTGGGGTGCCCAATTTGAAACACTTTAAAGGGGTTGAATCTGAGAAAGTGCTGAGCACCCAACCCCTGAAAAATCAAGGCCCTTTAAGGTGTCTCATCTTGGGTGCACAATAACTGAAGCACCCAAAATTCCTAGTTATTTTTGTAAATGTAGATTTGAGGTGACAAATATCTGTGCGACTTTGAAAATTGAGGGTTAATGTCTTACTTTGCATGCACAGACCTTTTCTTGTTAAAATGTTTTGCATTGTTAGTAGTATATATTAACTTAACTATTCTAGTGAAATATTTGAATAAAAGACATCATAAAAGTTTTAAAAACTTTGTTGGGTTCTTCATTGTACTTAACACTAAACACAGTGAGTTATAATGAAGCTAGTAGGCTGTTTATGAATCCAGCATTAATTGTCTAGTATGTAACTTGTAAGTTAAATTAGATTCTGGCATTGGATGATAATGGAAAAAATGGATCATAATAATAACAACAGCAAAGTCATTATGATAACATTAATTATTACAGTCATTGTGTGTATCAGCATTAAAATCATGCCAATATATTAAAGTGCCACTTTATAAAGGTCAGCTATTTTCTTCTGGTATTGAATCTTTTTAACGTGAAATTTAGACAGGTGGAAACAAGATTCTAGTAAAAGAGCAGGATTCAAGCACAATAGATGATTTTCAGGCAACAGGTATGTGGAAATGAACAAGTCAGACAAATATTTCCTGAGCATTTTGATGTTTACTTAATTATTCCCTAAAAGAAAATGTACAAGAGATATTGTCTACAAGCTATCATTGTTCTGTCCAGTGTCTGAACTTCTCAGACCAAGTTCACTGTACAACATATTTGGAGAAAAATAAGTATTAGGGTGCTCTTTAAAAGAACTGCTTTAATAAAACATGGAAAGTTGCTCTGAATAGCATTGTTACGCTTTGAGAGGAATCAGACTGAGGTATCAAAAGGGCAAGGAAGATTCTAGCTAAATGAGATGAGTAGGGCAGAGATGGAAAAGAACTGGCTTGGGTGGCAAAGATGTTGTAATAATATCACGATAGAGCCTAACGGTGCATGTGGTTAGTGATGCATTCGTTAGACTAACACCAGGGTAGCAGATCAGGCTAATTAAGTTAGTAAGAGATAAACTAAATCAGAAAGTGAGACCTCATAAAGGGAAATTGTTACTTTAGT